>HG992025.1:13144651-15676802 GCA_905220475.3 Ennomos fuscantarius
TCACATTGTTCACTCTCATGTTTTCCGTGAACAATTATTTCGGCGTCACTAAACAAATAGCGTCATTGAGGCATATTGGGGTTCAGCGGGCGTAGAACGTGGCGTGGGTACGTCGAGCACCTATTAAATTCTGAATGAGAGGTTAATCCGCAATTACCGCCTAGTTATCGCCGGAAGACGGCGGAGATAGTTAGGGCCCGGAAAATATTCCGTTCACTAATTATTCCGCGTAATTAAACGCGGCATTATCGCGCGACGCCGCCGCCACCTGCCGGCATTGTGCTGGTTGATTTACTGCGATCCGCCCGCGATGCCGCTGCGATTCCACGGACGCCGCTTTTTGCACCGATTAATTATCGAATTGCTCGTGTTTAATAATTGCTGTAAAATTAATGTGAAGGGCCACTATCGATCGGCAACGGTTTTGTAAGTTTTGCGGAGGATAACGTGCTATGTTGAGATGAATTAACCTTTTTTATAAACATATCCGTTTATCCTTTCATTTGTACTTTTACTTTTATCACCTGAGTTCAATCAGTTAATCGTGACATGAGCTCTGTAAACTATTCTATTTTATGTTACGGTTATGGAATATTCTACAATAGGTACATATCATCACATTATGATAGGTATTATGTAGAACTTTTAAACGATACTGTCCTAAGAAGGTTTTTTTTATCTAAAAACCTTCTAGATTATTCCTTGCTAGATTATTTCATCTTGCTAATACTATCTCAAGCCAAACAACCCGAACAATATACATAGAAAAGCACGCGTAATATTCGCAAGATGAAAAAATAGCAGACGCGGCCAACAATATGGGCCGCTATCAGGTCCCCGGGTCCACTCTTATTACTCCGGCCTCTAATTTGCTCGCAGAAATTCCTCTTATTTTTCCAACATCCCGACGGTGGCTGCCTACTTCTGAGAATGGAACGTTCTTCCGGACGAAATTAAAATCCACTTGCAGGCATTTGCCCTTGCGTGTATTTATTGTTTTAATGTAGCTAAGTACTCTCGTCGTAATAATCTTAGATAAAAATACAATTGTGTAAAACAAATGACAGCTGACACTAGTTAAACTTAAGATGCGACGTATTACAAGTAACGATATGACTATTCAATTAACCTTGCTTCAGGATCTAAATAATTTAATTAATATACCCAAAATATAACATAATTAAATATCATCGTTTAATTAGTAAACGCTTTTCTTGAAGTTAAGAAAAAATCTTCACTAAATTAACAAAGTAATTACAACGTGAAACAGCGTAATTCAATTTAAGAATCATTTTCGCAGACTTCTTGCGAACACGCAGTCACGCAGGTTTGCAATTAAATTTAATTAATAGCAGTATGAAACCTTAATTTTTCTTCATTAAAAATATAATTTTCCTCCCGGTCATGTGGTTAAATACAGTGTCTCTTATATATGTACTTAAGTATAAGCTCATTAGTAATTACGAGGCCTGCCGTAGACGCGTGGCTAAATATTTTCTCGAAACGCCCGCCTTGCCACCGCCCGCCCTTGCTCCCGCCCGCCCTGGCCAGTAATTAAAAGAACGGAGCTCGAGAGCCGGGAAAATCAAAAATTTATTATTGTTCACGCATATTTTCTTCGAGTAAAATATTTTTAGTACGATATGATTAATATTTTTATAATTTTACTTTTATTTGATCATTTTCTTGGAATACAATTGTATATTTTTATTTTCAATATGTCAGAATTCGTCTATTGTATACAGATTCAGTCAGTACGATAGTTCTTCTAGAACGCATAAAACATCACAAGCGTTTTCTTAATGAGGTAAAGAAAACAACGGAACGTCGAGTGGCGCGTCATTAGCGCGCTGAGCGTCAAGCGGAGCGGGCGCGCAAGCGGGAGCGGACACAAAGCCGCCTGAATTAATGACATCTCGTGAAAAGCCGAGATGAGTTATTTTCGAGAGGAAAAGGCGAACGTAGAGTGCCGCGGTTGTTTTACACGCGCCGTGCTGCAGTCGTTTTGTTTGCACTAACGAGGTCAATAGTAAAGCTTTCACGAGAAGTGGAAAGCGGTAACAAGTTGCTGCCTTATGATTATTGTTTATAGGCTTTCCTTGCTTTGATTTAAAAACAACTTTTGCCTGCGGTTGTAGCATTGCAGAGGTAGATTAAAAGCAATAATCTGATTCTATTATTTGTGTTAACCAAATCAAAGTTCACTAGGTGGTAGGAATTTGTTGCAAAGTTCGTCTGTTTCGTGTGTTTCGGTTTGAAGGGCACTGTAGCTAGTGTAATTACTGGGTAATTGAGGCTTTATGATCTGATCTCACAGTCGAGTAATCTTATTACCAGACTGTGCTGTCGCAGGATGATGTGCGCAGTGCAGTATCGCGCGAAACTCCATGTTTTAGAGTTCCAAGTGACACTGTTCTGTTATGGGCGGCCGTGGCGCTTAACATCAGGTGAACGACTAGCTCGTCACATCATTCACTAACATAAAAATCTCAAATACCTTCTAAACGAAACTAAATCTTATCTTGCCAGTTCCCATGGTAAAAGTTCTTCTTTTCATAAAAGGAACATGACACTTGAACTTTTAAATAAAAAAGTGCGCGAATTTAAATCTCGCGTTCTGTATCGCATATCGCGCCCGCACGAATACATCTCGGTTTTTAAATAAAGCACAATTTTAAAATGTAGTATAAGGTTGATCAGAAGTGCCGATAACACTCGCGCTACCGTTTACGCGCCCTTTGTCCGTGATGATAATAAAAACTCAAACAATGAGGCTGAACAACGCACCGTCTGTGCTTCCAAACGCAAACTACTTGACAGATAAAAAAACTGTGTGCAAGTCTTGGTTGATTTACTTTTCTTATAGACATTTGTTTTTTGAAATATTTGTCGCTCTTTATTATTGGCAACTGGAGGTACCTATGTACAGAATTTTTAATTTTATTATTTCTGTAAATTCAGATTAATTTTAATGAACAGGAAAAAAAATGAATCACGATTGGGATTTGAACGCATCCATCCGCCGTTAAAGCTGGGATATGCTTTACTTAAGTTACCGTAACAAGTACATAATAAATAAATATTTGCGGACATTTTACACAGTGCCATCTAGCGCCAAACTAAGTAAAGCTTAAATTATGCGAATAAGGTACATGATACATTACTTAGATACTTATTTTTAAGTTTGTAAAATATACATAGTATACAATATAATGCTCAGACACAGAACCAACACCGATCATCACACAAATATTTGTCTCGGGTGGGAATTGAACCCACAACCAACAGCTTCACTTTCAGAAGGCAAAGCTACTGCCAACTGAGCTATCAGTTCAGTCAAAGTTATTCAAATTTAATTTATTACCAAGTATAATGTAAAACCAAACACAAAACACTTCTTATCAGAAAGGAAAATCGGCATGAAAATCAAGATCTATAGGTACACTACTACTTCCACACTACTTGCACGTGTACATCATCATTGTAAAAAATAAAATTACGTGAATTATGTAGGTACCTAACCAAATGAACATACAGTCGAAGACAGAAATGATATATATATATATATATATATATATATATATATATATAATGATATATAATCGTTTTTATCAATTATAATATTTTTTACATATTAACTACTAGCGGCCCGCCCCGGCTTCGCACGGGTATTTAATATATATCTATTATAGATTGAGATATAAACTATCCTATCTCTCAAGTTGGATCGAACTGCACATGGTGTGCGAATTTTATTATAATCGGTTAAGTGGTTTAGGAGTCCATTGAGGACAAACATTGTGACACGAGATTAATATATATTAAGATTATTAGTTTTATTTTATTTTTATTCTTTGACATTTGTATAATTAAAATTGATTATTTTGTGTGATTATTTGAATAATCATTATTTGTAAAATTTATAATTGATTTTGTTTGTTTCCATTTTATTGTGAATTTTTACGTAGCTGTATATAATGTATACACTACCACTATATTATATTATGTACTCAAATTGACTTTTTAATAGTTAATATATGACGTGTAAACATAGGTTACCAATAAATGAGTATTTGAGTATTTGATAATGTCCAAATAATATAATAATAATAATAATAATAATATAATAATATAATAATAATAATATAGTCAAAGGTTAGCTAGAACATTACCTGTGAGTACCTACTGAAAATTAAAAAATTGCGTCAATATTTGCAAAATATAAAACCCTTAATTATAATGTAAAGTAAAACACCAAATGTTCTCTTAATTTTATAAAATTAAATAATAATAACGCCCACCGATCACATACATAGATCCTGGACTCTAACTAGGATTCACTGCGTCTAGGGACCCAGGAACTACGAGGACCATGGTCCCACAACACCCAGACACAGAACAAGTTTTGCGCTTTTTTTTATGAATACTTGTGCTGTACCCGTCGCCTCCGGGTTATGAGACGACCTGTTCAACCACCACACCACAGAGGCTGTCTAACTAACCAAGTCTCCACAATAAAAATTACATAATCATTAACAACTTTAATTCGTATGTAAATCGTATTGGACGACATCCTCGATTACAGGCAGACATCCATATTAATTTTCTAACTCACATCCAGAAAAAAATGTGAAAACTTTTGATGTCGAATGTACCGGAGCGCACCTGGGTCGCCAGGGGCTCTTATTCAAATGCAAATCAAACGTTCCATTTTTAAAATCTACCATCTCGGCACTCCTTGCTTCCGGAATGACTTATGTCCAATGCTACCAACATGATATAACCCTGCCATTCAAGATCAAATTTTATTCCTCCTACTGTGTACTGATGATCGTGGTATCCACGACTGGAACTTACGACCTTTTAAGATAAGATTGCGTGTCGTTTGGGACCTTTTAGGGCAAATTTCGAGTACCCAGGTGTGTTCCCAATCCGGTTAAGGGAAGCGTCCTTGTTAGAGATTCCCGTACAAAATCGTTTAATGGTTTGTTTTAAATTTAATTTTTATGCTCACCGGCGTGATGTTGTAAATTATTGATAGTAAAATGGTGGGGTTTTATTGGTATTATTTGTAATTCGATCAGTTCGGTCACAAAGGGGCTTAGAGCGATGAATGAATTGGGAAGTTCGTGGGTGGGTTATTTAAATACTACGTGCCCATTCTTGTTGCGTTTGATCCCGTGATTATTTGTTAATAGCAGCTAAGTAGGCAATAACTGTTTCATGTTGAACATAAAGTAGCGTTATAGCATATTTTTATGTGACTGCAGCGAAAAACAGGATAGAGGAGTCTCAGCAAAAGTACTATCCGCCAAGATGAAATTGATTCCCATTTCTTGGCTTGTGCCTCGCCTAATTTAAAAATTAACACAAAAGTGTAACAACCTTCGATGTACCAATTTTAGGTATTGTTTTGTTTTATTCGGCCAAATAAATTAAATTAAATTAAATCTTCAGTCATTAGGTATGTCATTCAAAGTTTGGACAAAGTAAAAGGGTAAGAGGTAAAAAATTAAAATGTCAAAAATCTGAGATTTTGATACTAAATAAAACAACACGCACTAGACGGCGTGGCACCGACCTTATCTTAACAAACCATCGAAATTGGGTCTGACATCCATAACTTCATTATTTTTCGTTGGGTCCAACATTTGCCAATGATTGTCACGTTCATAATAGACACTAATCAAAGTTCCTCCTAAGTTTGCACTTATTCCTTTGCGACATACCCAAATGCATTGCATTGTATGTCATAGAAGGATAATTAATAGAAATAATAATAATAATAATGCCCAACAATCACAAACGTAGATCCTAGACCCTAACTAGGATTAGAAACACTTGTCCTGGCACGGGAATCGAACCCACAATTCGGGGCTATGAGCCGACATCTGCCACAGCTCAAAAGTTTTATAAGTACGAACTTAGGAGCTGTCAAGCACAGACGGGAGTAAATATTAGTGTTTTTACTTACGAGTAAGTTACATAAGTCAGCCGGATACAGTATTTTCAAAAAAAATAGCATCACTGTTTTTGGTTGGTTTTAGTAAACTTCATTAATACGTCAAACCGATAACATGTTGGAGCTAACATTGGATCAAATCTGCGAAACGATCCTGCAGTAATTAATGGCACTCATAAATATTGTCCCAAAAGATACAAAAAGTGTTCATTGTTTTTTGTCCCGGTCACAAAGGGAATACGTAGGGGGTCGACGTGTTAATTTCAAAATAAGAGAGCTACAGAGTCGTGACGTCACTTGGTTACATGTATATTTTTATTAATATGTACATAGTTATGTAGAGGTAAGTCAAATCATTTTATATGAAAATTTATTTCAATACGATTCGGAGTCAAAAAACGCTGATTAATGTACCAAAAAAAATATAAAAGATAAATATACCTAATAAACACACCTAAAAAAACATACATATACACACACCTGCAAACACCTTCCTATACTTAAACACATAATTACACATGAACACACACACACACACACACACTCATACACACACGTTGATACCGATGAGTGTTATAGTGTAAATTCACTTTTTTTTTGTAACTACTACACTATAAGTTTTTTTTCTTTCTTGAGATTTCACTACATGTTATTTTCGTATGAAATAATCATAAAACTTTAAAATATTGGAAGAAGCCACTGATTCCTAAAATACAATTTAAAAACTAGTTCGGGAATCTATGGATTCATTAATTTAATGTAATAATACTATGTCAATAAACATTTTTGTTGTTTTTGCTGTTTTTGTTGTTGTAAATGTATATTTTTTTGTGTTTTTTTTTTACCGGGCAAAGTGCTTTATTCTTTAAACTAACTAAATACTACAATAATATAACAACAACTATTACAAAAAACATTTGGACTATATACTAGCCGCGATGACCTATAGACAGTCCAAATGCTTCAGGTACAAAAAGTGTTATGGACGTAAAGTACTTATTAGTAGTACTATTTGGATACTATAGTAATCACTATACTTAAAATATACAAGATATATATTTCACAAGCAACAAAGAATAAATACATTTCTATTAAGGTAAAAGATTAATAAAAATTTGACCAAGTTACATATTTACTTATTCAATATTTCTTGTATAAAAACTTGACTTAAGTTATCAAAAAAGTTGTCATTCACACAAAAGCTCCACACATCGCATTCTCAGTATATCATCAAAGAAAAATCAGTTTAATTCGCATATTCGCTACGCAAATCACAATATCACATAACTCACCAATAAAAAAGTATCGAAGTTAGGCCACACAAAGGAACCTCGTAGTTCAACCAATAATAATGGCTAATAGTTTTCTCAAGCTCCATACAAAAATGATTTAGTACGCTCAAAAGTCAGGCAGTAAATCAAAGAGCTATCTCCCACGGGATCGTCCAATATTCCTCCAATAATGATCGCGAAGGACACGTGCTCTCTCATAACTCTCATTATTTAAAGTTATTACGTACGTTCCTGATTTAAAATAAATAAATTTTATTACACCATCTGTCATAATGGAGATAAAACCTGTAATGGAGTCCATGAATATCACGTATGGAAGCTAAGGAGTCATCTCTACGAGTGAATCTTTTGGCTCGTGTTTGTTTAAACCTCTCAACGCTGATTTTGAAAGCTTATTATTTATTAATTATGTGGTATTTCAATAAAGAGTTTATCTATCTATCTATCTATCTTATTAATAGATTATGTAGAAGCGTCTAGGCTCGTCACTCAGGAGCCAGTCATTGTATGATGTAGATTTGTTTCCAGACCTTTTGACTAACAGTTGTTATAGCTTATACGCAAATTTCTGGTTATATACGCCGCCACAGATATACATATTGCTTCGTAAGGACCTGGACTGTTAAGACCTGGTGGGTGATCATGGAACTCGATTCAACCACCCATTTCACCCTTTATGGGTGGAATTTCGAAAGATCCTTTCTTAACGGATGCCTACGTCATAACATTTACCTGCATGCCAAATTTCAGCCCGATCCGTCCAGCGGTTTGGGCTGTGCGTTGATAGATCACTATGTCAGTCAGTCAATAACTCAGTCACCTTTGAGTTATATATATAGTATGGAGATTTCTACTGTTGCATTGCAATCAAAGTTTCGTGATCACCCCCTGGTGATAGGATAAAAACGTGCTTTAACTTTTGAGCAAAATTCACAAATTTGCCCACATTTACGCTTAGTCTATGTCTCGGTCGAGTGCTACAAATAAAACAAGCCCGGCTGGGCAATCACGTAATTCGATTGCACTCAATATAAGCACTAATTTGTATGGATTTGACCGTTTGAATACGCAGCTTATGTGCATAGTTAGTGTGGAAATTTCTACTGTTGCATTGCAATTAAAGTTTCGTGATCACCCCACAGTTGTGTTGTTATTATAGATCTAAATCTATGATCACCGCGGTGGACCGGCTCGTGAAAACACGGCCTAGGTGAAGTCTTGCGGGAGTCAACCGATGCCCTGTTCATTTCCCAGTGACGTTTACTGTCGCACGAACTTAAGTTACTGTTAATGCTTTGAGCGACGCGTATTCCTCATTACCTGGCGACTTTCCAATTTATTACTCATCAAAGCGAAGATATCGTAATATTATCTTTGTTAATGGCTCTTGCCTATAGCGGTGTTGCGTTTATTGATTTCAAATGTTCATATTAAATCAATTTAATTTACCGTTTATATCCAGTATGATTATTTATTTAATACTTGTGGCATTACAGTTTCCTGATTCCCCTACCCAAGGCTAATATTTATTCGGTTACTTAAAATGCCCTTAAATATTTTAAAATTAAGGCATAATAAACTAACAAGCTTAGTCCGATATCAATGTGCTACAATTTAGAAAATTAAGCAATGCCGTTCTTTGAATTATACCTATAATACATGATGTACAAGTATTACGTTAATATATCTATTTTACCTGGTTGTAGGACTTTTCTGCAAAGTTCGTCTAACGTTCGTCAGCAGCGTTAGCTGTGGCTAGTGAAATTAATGAGCAATTGAGACTTTATGACCTAATCTCACAGACTAAGTAGTAATATAATAATAATAATATATAATATGTGTGGACATCTCACACAACGCCATCTAGCCCCAAACTAAGCAAAGCTTGTGCTATGGGAACCAGATAACTGATACAATACTTAGATACTTTTTGTTTGTAAATACATACATAGAATACAATATGACACCCAGACACAGAATAAACACCTATGTTCATCACACAAATGTTTGTCCTGAGTGGGAATCGAACCCACAACCCACAGTTCAGAAGGCAGGGCTACTACCAACTGAGCTATCGGGCCTCGGCTTATTACAAGACTGTGCTGATGTCTCAGGAAGCCGTGCGCAGTGCAGCGTCACGCGAAACTCTATACTTTAGAGTTCCGAGTGACACTGCAACTGATATGGGCAGCCGTGTCGCTTATAAGGTGAAAGACTAGCTCGTCATGTCGTTCTTTAACATCTTGATGCTTAGCATTGATGTTCCTCACTCAGAATGATTCTTTTTTTTTTGAGGGGCGAAATGTCCTCTGGTATCTGGTATGGTGGGTATGTGGGACTCGAACCCACTAAAACCCCCCCGTGAGCCCTCGTCCGCCGTACCGGGGCGAGAAGAGGTCGCGACTGCAGTCCACCCAACTCGCCCCCGGCGGCAACTCAGAATGTTTTGACTGGCCCGATAGCTCAGTTGGTAGTAGTTAGTTTGGGGCTAGATGGCGTTATGTGAGATGTCCACATATATTATTATTATTATTATAATGTTCCTGACTCAAGTACATACGACCATTACAATTCGTGTAAATAACTTTATCATTCCTTTTCCCAAATATTAAAAGATTAGCAATAAGCAAACCAAAACATTCGTGTGGAGGTTTTCCTGTCTACCTGGATATTATATGGATCTTAATAAGAAGAGTCCACGCTTGAGGAAACAAGCACTTCAAAAAGTTCAATAACGCGCCCAAAAAATACACAACATGGGCTTTCCACTTGAAACTCCATCCAGCCAAATTAAATTTATACACGAAATGTAATAACAGTGGGCATCAAAAGGCCTCGACTGTCCGTCCGAAGCTTTCCTTTTAATTAGACCCTAAGTACTCGTTAAAAAACAAGATCTTCCCGACAGACAAAGAGAGCTCTACTAACAAACACTGCGAATGTAAAAACGTCGGGTAAATAAGTGGAAAAATACAGGTAAGTCCAAGAGGGTTTTTGTACCGTCCGGCCGGCCACTTAGGTCATCCTGCGAAATAAAGCCGAAGTTTTTTACATTGCTTTTAAATGCGAACCCCGTACGTTCAGCTGGACCCGCCTCATCCCTTTCTACGATAATGTAAAAGGAAACAAACGAAAGAAAATGTTTCCGAGCGCCCGTTCGCTTTTATTGGATGGTCGCTTTCGTAGTTTCGATTGCAAATAGTTCGTGTAATTCAGTTAGCTCGCTCTCAGCGGAACGAATAATTTGAACACTATAAAATATCTCGTCGAGTTAAAGTTTACCTGCGATAAAAAGTAGCGTATTTACGAAATCAGCGAAACGCGTAACGACGTACTGTGCCGTTTCGTAGAAAACGTTTTTGCACCGACGACCCATTGTTTGCGTATTATGTTGCGTGAAGCTTTTGCGATCCCTTTTGTGAGCAAAAATATTTTTTTTTCATAAAAAAATTATACGAATTTCCGTTGAGTGATATGGCAATCAGGTTGATTATTTTGAGTGTTGTGATGCATTGATAATCCTGCATCGGAGTGAAGTTATTCTAAATTGAAATGAATCTTGGGTTGTTTGTGGGTGCTTTGATTGGAGTTCGGGCGTGTGTTATACGATTTCAATTCTATTTTGTGAGGGTGGAAGGTCCACGGGCGGAGGGTCGTTTGAAGCGGTGATTAGTAATGCGGCGAGGGCTTATGGCGAAATAATCTTAGTGGAGCCGTTAATGAGAAAACATTACGCCGGGCGGTTGACGATTAATTAATTTCTTTTGAGCCACAGCCTGACGGAGGTGGCTAAAAGCGCTTCTATCGGGTATGTTAATAAGTAATAGTAAAACTCAATTGAAATCGTAATTATGATCCAAACTCATTTTAAGTTGGAGTTGATAAGTTATGAGACTATAAATCATCGTTAATTATGTTTTAGAACTCTAGACCACTAACAAAATGTTAACACTCATTAAATCGGTTAAAATGTTTTAGTCGGTTAAATAGTTCAGTCGGACGATTTGCTCTTCACGTAATTAATTTACCTACATAAAATGTTATTATAATATAAATAAAAATAAGTTAATATAATATTGACTTTGGTAATTAGCTCAACATAACATTGTGAGTAAGGTGTAATAACAAGTACCGATTCAAAGCACTCCGTGAAGTGTAATGCTAATGGATGGTTCGGGGTAACGGATGAGATTCGAACTTGAATGAATGAGTCGATTGTCACATGTCTTTTCGGCCAGCACTTTCATAGTTACGTATTTACTGATCTGTGACTGCATGGCTCTATTTATTACAAACGTTAGGAATGCTCACACACTGACTAGTAAAGCCAAGTAACGTTCATTGCGGTTTTCACTTAGACTGGAGATCGCTACAATAATGATTCCTTTAAAAAAAGGTTTTTAACCGATTACAATCCAATAGAAAACATCATCAATCTAGTCGAAATCGAAATACCATTTATGAAAAACTAGCTGCGCTCCGCGGTTTCACACGCGGTTAAAAAGTATTTTAATTATTTGCTCATCCCACAGGAAAAGTTCATTTTTCCGAGATTAAATGTAGCTTATATTTTCATCCAGTGTATAAGCTATCTTGGTACCAAATTTCATCCAAATCCATTCATCCGTTTGAGCGTGAAGGAGTAACAAACATACACACAAACACACATACACACAAACAAACTTTCGCCTTTATAATATTATAGTGTGATAACTCTATTTATCAGATCTTGATCAAGCTTAAATATGACCACAAGGGAAGCATCAGCTTTCAAATTAAAAAGAATCATCAAAATCAGTTTACCCAGTCGACAGTTCTGAGAACAAACATAAAAAAATAACAATTGACTTGAGAAGTTCCTCTTTTTTTGAAGTTGGATTAAAGCGGTATAAATACAACTAAGTTGTACCATCTACATTTGCAAGACACGTTGAATCGTCCGTTCCGGTTGTAGGTATAACAAAATAGTCAAAAAATTTATCCAAAATAAAGGTAATAAATAAATGGGCTAATCAAATTAAAAATATCAATTCCAAATATCTATTGGAAGCGTAAAAAAATATTATCATTACTGGAGCAGAATTAATAATAATAGCGAACGTCGGTCGCCCGGCTAATGAACGCTGAATAAATCGATTCCGATCTACTCGGATGAACACAAGGGTTGTCTTTGTTACCCCGTCCTCGTCCTACGAAACCTGCTGTGAATTGGCTGGCCAAGAGAAAGTGTCAGATAGGTATGGTTATTAAGTTCTATTTTTGCATATCATTAAGCTGTTTTGAACATGCTTTTGTATGGTGTTTTGAATCGTCCATATGACTAGTGCATGTCTATGGTTCTCATACAAACTATAGCTACCAGCACCATTTTCTGTATTCCTGGACGGCGATTGTGGAACGCAAAAGGAGAAATTTCATTCTTAATTTGAAAATTTCCATTCTAACTATGCACATAAACGACATATTGAAACAGTATAATTTGTGTTTCAATTGATTGCAATCAAGTTACGTGAAGCTGGTCTCACAGTGTAGTTAGCAGTATCCTTGCCTCCTAAACTGTAATGTTTTGGGTTCAATTCCTACTGAAGACAAATATTTTGAACCGTAGTGTTTGTTTTGTGTCTGGGAGTTATATTGTATTCTAAAGTGTGTACAAAAAAAATATTTAAGTAATCTACTGTTTCTCAAGGACAAACTTTGCTTAGTTTGAAGCTAGATGGCGCTGTCCATAAATATTTATTCTTATTATTCCGTAGACGAGTCACACGCTTAATTTTTTATCTTTACCGCAACTCGCAACAAGTCGTGTTAAAACGTTAAGTTTATCTTGAATACTACTGTGTACCTACCGTATACATAAACTCATGTAACTTATTTGGAAAAAAACATATTTATTATTAGTATTCTAAAACAAAATGTAACCAAGTTAAACCCTATTTTATTTAACTGCTTGCTCAAAATGAGCTTTAGACAGTTTTATACTCTACCCAGGGTTCGTATCATTCTACTATCAACATAAAACAAACAATGAAATCAAATTGGCAAAACAACAAATGAAGTTAGTCACATCGAAGCCGCTCCTACTACCGAAACTTGGCGACAAATAGAAACCTCCAAAATGCACGTATTGTGATTAACCTTTATTTGAACACCAACAAAGGTGAACAATTGTTTAATACTGCCCAGGGTATGACGGGGCTACCATTTGTAACGGATTTACTAAGACTACGACTGAGCGAGTGACGCTAGCGAAGTCTCTGCTTCAACTCGCGATTTGCTTTCATTTGTCCGGATGTAAATTGGTACTCGCGTATTTTTATCGAATCTTGACAAAGCTTTGTATACAGGTTGTAGACTTTAATAGAATTTTATTGTTGACGATTTGCTTTCATTTGTTCTGATGTAAATTGGTACTCACGTAATTTTATCTAATCTTGACAAAGCTTGGTAAGTACACAGATTGTACGCTTTCTTAGAGTTTTTATAGTTAGCGATTTGCTTTCATTTGTCCGGATATTAATTGGTACTCGCTTATTATTATCAAATCTTGACAAGATTTTGTATAGATACAGATTGTGCACTTTTATAGAATTTTTGTTGTTGGCAGTTTGCTTTTATTTATCCGGATGTAAATTGGTACTCACGTATTTTTATCTAATCTTGTCAAAACTTGGTAAGTATACAGATTGTACGCTTTCATAGAATTTTCGTCTTTGGCAATTTGCTTTCAATTGTCCGGGTGTAAATTAATAACCACGTATTTTTATCTACTCTTGACAAAACTTGGTATAAAGATTGTACACTTTCATAGAATTTTTGTCGTTGGCAATTTTTTATATACTACCCCAAACAAATAGGAACTTTATTGCCGCACCATTTACCGGCCAATTTTGATAGCATTAATTTGGCAGAAACATCACTAAATTCTAAATAAGTATTTGTTTTAAGATAATCTGCCAAACTAGTTGATATAACTAACATTACATAATATTACAAAAGTTGTAAATACAAAAAGTCGATTGAATTTCCACTTTCTTTAACGGTTAATGAAAAGTAGTCGAATTTTGACGTGCTAAGCCGGTAGTAGCAGCTTCTATTCCAAAATTTGAGCAATTTAGGTGATTGGACGGGCAATGTCACTTTTAACTATAAAGGGCGCAAAGTTCCCTTGTTTGCGACAACTGCAAGTCTTAAACTTGCAGAGTTAAACGGCTTCTGCCGACCTGTCTTTCGAAAAATCATTTAACCAGCTTAATGAAATGGAAACACATTTATTGAGATACTGGTGTACGTTTCACCATCCTGTTCCCCCTTCTGGGACATGAGACTTTTACAGGAATAACCACCAGGCAACCAGTAAAGTCATAATCTAAGCTGGACAACTGCGGGTTGGTGGGTAACACATATCCTGAACTTTGTGAATCTTCAATTTGCCGGGTTTTCTCTTGATGAATTTCTTCGCCGGTGTAAGAGTGAGTTCAAATTCTGCACATAACTTGAAAAGTCACTTAGTCAGGGCCGAGTGGGATTCAAACCTGAGTGCATCGGTTTAAGCGCATGATCTACCGCTGAGCCATACGTACTCAAAACTATATACAAATGGGTCTAAAATAGGTATACTTAGTACAAATGTATATTTTTTGCGGGCAAAGGCCCTTTATTCTTTCAACTAAGTAAGTACTACAATAATATAACAACTACTACTGAACACTACCTACTAAAAAACGAGGCTGCTTTAGGCCACACGACTGAAGTAAAACTTCTTTAGTTTAGCTCCATCTATCGGCCGTCAAACTTTGTTTTTGCTTTTTAATGTTAGTGTCGCCATCTTGACAATTGTAAATTGACATTTTACCAGACATACCAACATAATAACACAATTTTCTGACTTTGTTATGTTCGCAATGGAGATCTACGTGAATCAGCTTCCGTTCGTCTCGCTACGTATTCACCTGCTTACTCCCCAAGTCAAGCGTGTTTAAACAAGTTTTACTCCAAAAACATTACTATATACAAGCCGCGATTACCTATAGACAGTCCAAATGCTCCAGTAGGTAGCGTACCCAACATACTGGCAACATTGCCAAGATGATGTATGTGATTACAAGCTCAGACCACGTTAGACCATAGTAGAGTCTAATATAAAGCATGGGGTCAGGTGGGGTAGAAATTTGGAAAACCTGACTTGCAATTATCTAATAGGTCATCCCTATTCAACTTCCATGGATAATTATGGATTATTGTACATGGATTATTTGTAATTTGTTCGTTTATTGTACCACTATCATTGCTGTGATTAATTCACAGCTATTAATTAATGCATACCACAGAGCTAAATACCCAACAAAACCACATATCGAGCGTTCAACCCTGCAAAATCAAACCATATTGAGTGAACCCAGCGCTAATAAAAATTACGTATAATAATGGTACGTATCTCGCAAGGAACTAAGTGGTAATTAGGTTAAACAGGGCTCTTTCCCTGCAAGTGTAAAAATAAAGAATATGAGGCTTTATGTGAATGGTAATTAGGTAGTAGTTAGTTTGGCAGAGATGGACCAGTCAGTGCAGGAGAGGTCCCATTGTCGCGTTATCGTCGCCCCCCAGTCGGCAAGCTGGAATGTCGTCAACTTTAATTCCCTTTTACTTGGCGAATTTTTAATTCCATCTAGATGTAATTAGGCTGTGCTTATTGGAGCCACTGTGATTCATGCATTATATTTATTTTTAAACAGCCTCTGTGTATGGTGGTTAAGCCGGTCGGCTCATACCATAAGTATTCCATCAGTTATCAATTCTCATAGAAAGTACCTAACATTTTAGCTTTGTATATGCCGATATGGTTCTGTCTGAAGTGAATTGTTTACAAATATATATTTTATTTATCTCGGAGGAAAGGAGTTAAATGGCGACATGGGACATTATTTCGTAATGTCACATCACGAAATCTTAAATAATGGTGATGTAGTGATTTTGTGCAGAAATACTTATATCACAATAAGATGATATATATATATGAATACGACACCTTTTGGTGAACAAATATTTTAGCATTATCAAATGTTTGGTGCAATTTTTCCTTCTAATATTAATAACGTAAAAATAATTAACTTCTCAATCTTGACAGATGCTATCATTGACATTCAATCAACGTATGGCGACTTCGACTCCGGTGCGATGGAAGCGAGATAATGCAACGGCGACACGTGCGCTGGCACACTCCATCGATTCGCAATACGTACCCAATCAGGATTATACAAATCCCCTGCGGCCTTAGACCGAGAACTTTGTGAACGGTACTGCGGGCCAGTTACATACATGCGACGTGTCGCAACGACAAAAATGAGCGTGCTTTAGACCACACGAAAGAAGTAAAATTTCTATACGATACGTAATTCTCTGTCTTTCTATCTTCACTAACTTATATTTCCCTCACCTTCCTCCCTCCCTCCCTTATATTTCCGTTTGCCTCGCCCGATCAATTTCCGTAACGCTCTCGTCACGCATTCACCATTTTACTCCGAAGTCAAGCGTGCGTAAAGAAGTATTACTTCGATCATGAACAGCCGAAACATGATAAGCATCTATGACATTATGCTAAAGTAATAAATAAATAAATATCTATGGACATCTCACACAGCGCCATCTAGCCCCAAACTAAGCAAAGCTTGTACTATGGGAACCAGATAACTGATATAATACTTAAATACTTTTTGTTTGTAAATACATACATAGAATACAATATAACACCCAGACACGGGACAAACATCGATGTTCGTCACACAAATGTTTGTCCTGGGTCCCCACCCATCGAACCCACAACCCACAGTTCAGAAAGCAGGGTTACTACCAATTGAGCTATCAGGCCAGTCAACGAAAGTCTACGAGGCTGATATCGTGTCAAAATTTATGTGAATACTTTTTAGTAGAACAAAATCGTACTAAGCGTTACTTGATAATTTTTATTACATCTATTTAGCCACTCAATTTCACTTGATTTTACGGTCGGTTCGTACGGTTACATACGAGGCATTGCAATTATGAAATTGTAAAATCTCACCAATTCCTATGAATGCAATTCCTATTAATTACTATAAATGCGAAAGTTCCTGTGTAGGTATAAGCATGTATATTCTCCCGGAATATGGAGTTCTCAGGGTTGAAACTCGAGCTGTAGCATTTATTGTATATGAGTTGCTTCGTGTTTTTAAGCAAATAAATAAGGCACCATTGTAACTATTACTTCAAAAAACTAAATGGGCATTGAGTAATATTTTTGTATTAAACGAAAAATGTATATGTAGACAGGAACGTGTTGTGGGTAGGTTGCAACCTATATAACTATAGGCCTTCAGCATGTCCACACCGCGCCGTGTCTGGAACAAGAATGATCCGTAGCACACCAATCGATCCCTTTATATAGCCAGGCAGGTAGGGGCGCCATGACAGTTGCCGGTGCTGCCACTGTAATAAATTTAATGCCACCACAGGGTAAATTACGGTGCTCGATCGCTGTGCATAGAGTTTATAACTGGACGTAGCCGCCGTCACGGCCATACTGACGTGCGTACGTCCTCGTACGCTTAGCTTCACTTTATACCTGGTGAGGGACATAAGTATCAGTGTAATTGCTCGTTCATCCTGACAATTAAATGGAGTTAAACTTGGAGTCTAAGTCAAAGTCAAAACATTAGTTTTCAATTTGATTAGTCAAAAGTATTTTAACCTTCCAGTCATCGTCAAGGTTAACCCTTCAGGACCATTAGTATACCTTCATTTATAAAAAATGGACCGAATAATGCTAACCGGATAGATATCCCTTTAGCAACCAAAAATCATCATTCCTACATTTTTTTAATGGACCTATTAGTGCTAGACCGGATAGACATCCCTTTAGCAAAATAATTTTTTTTTATGGACCATTAGTGCTAGACCGGATAGATTATCCCTTTAGCATTCGGACACATTTTTCTTGTCATCATTTTTAATTTTTTTTATCTTTCTCTTTTTTTTGTCTTGAAAAAACGAATCATTACTTTTTTCCACAACTTTTTTTTCTCTTTTTTTTTACTGGTCTGGTTAATCCTGCAACTAAATTTGATATTAGTGTCACCCGCCATCACGTCATCATTCACGTCACGTCACGTTTCGCGTTGCTTGAAGAGTGATGTAGAAATGGGCAATCCCACTTCTGATGTGGACAGAAACGGGTTTCTGCGTAGATAGGTTGCAACCTATATAACTATAGGCCTTCAGCATGTCCACACCGCGCCGTGTCTGGAACAAGAATGATCCGTAGCACACCAATCGATCCCTTTATATAGCCAGACAGGTAGGGGCGCCATGACAGTTGTCGGTGCTGCCACTGTAATAAATTTAATGCCACCACAGGGTAAATTACGGTGCTCGATCGCTGTGCATAGAGTTTATAACTGGACGTAGCCGCCATCATATACCTAATTGACTAACACACAACATAAACAATTAATAACAAAAACGTGCGACAGTTGCGACAAGTCCGTTGTGTTTTGTGGTACCGTGTCGCATCGTTGTGTTCAGCCTGATATATGAGAAAATAATTACGAGGCAAGTTAATCAACTACCGTCGAGAAATTGAGGAAAACCTCTAGTAATAAAGATAGGCATTTGGTACAATACCATTGGGCTTTGGGCAATTTGAAAATTGATCGAGAAATGTTTATTGGACTTAGTGAGTATTTATTTATCTATTTTCTTTTTTTTCTTTTGGTGTTATCGATTCTGTATTGATACAAACAAACAATTGCACACGAAATTGAAACTATAGATTTCTGTTCAATTCACCTCTATATAATCGCATCAAATTAAAATTTGAATATTTGAGAATCAAAGTTTGTTATTCATTGATTTATGGTCTGTGATCTGCTTGATACTTAATTAATAGTTATGATTCTACTAATATAGCTGTAAGTTTTAGCGTTACTAACAAATCAGTATCTGAAATAAAATAAAACTTATATTGTTATTTAAAAAAATGTTCAAATATCTTCAATCTTACAATTTAATCTATTTGAAACTAGCTGACCCGGTGAACTTCGTTCCGCTCAACAGTCAATGAATTAAAGTTAATGTTAAGGTTTGCTTATTACTTATTATCCTATTCCGGACGAAGATAAATCCAAAAGCACAAAAATCCTAAAAATTGGTCCAGCCGTTTTTGAGTTATGAGTGGTGTAACTAACACGACTTTGTTTTATATATATAGGTATAAAACAAATACGCAAAAGTAACAAAAATCTATTTCCTTTATAGGCTCGTGTTATATGGAAGCCTGTTACTTGTATGACATTCAATTTAATTGGTGAGCAAAATAGTGCGCACTAACGTCCAAAAGTTCAAAACCCAATTCTCGGAATCAGCGCAAACGTTCTTCCATCGTTTCAGAGGTACACTTAGCGAATGAATAAACTGGCATGTCCTCGTGGATCTATTCAGTAAACACCCTATATTTTTAATGTTAGGTATTTCTATTCAAATCAGAGATACTCTGGAAAGAGGTCCCGAACGGTAGTTTAGGGATGGACTGAGATCGACAAAATTTTATCGATAAAAATGCTTGACTTTTGAAGTTGTAGCAAAAACAATGTGATAAGAACTTTTTTTTTTAATGTTTTGGCTCCACATTTTTGTGTATTTAGCCAGTATCAAGTAATTGATAATTTATCAAGTTAATGATATTTCACGCAAATATGTGTCAAGTCACAGTCGAAGTCATCAAGTCAAGTTATAGTCAAGTCATAGTCTAGTCAAAGTCATACTCCTAGTAAAGTGATGGCAACTTTACTTGAAGCTTCTATGGAGTACTGGAAACAACACGAAAAGAAACGTTTCACCATCATTATACCATTTTCCCACACTCACGCCTGTAATCCAGCACTTAATGAATAAAATGCCACCAATTTTATGCACTAACACTGAAAATAACACTAGTTTTGGAGAATAATACAATGCGGTGACGCATTCTATTTCGCTTTGCCGCCAAAACTCCTGATAAGAACTTCATCTAAAACTTTTCAACTGCCACAGACAAACTGCACCATGCTAATATATTTCTTTAAAAAAAGATGTCGAATGGATTCACACCTTCTTCACAGTTTGCTTTACAACGCACCGAAAATGCTTCAACTGTTACAGATACGGTGTTAAATGCGACATGAGATCACCGCTCCAATGAAATTCCAACTGCTCTAATACGAGCCTTATCTCTGAGGCAGAGAGCACAACCTACTGCGCTGGCTAAGTGCAGATAAGTGGACAACAAAGTAATATTGTCGAATTTGCAAATTTTTGAATACATATGTCGTATTCCCCAAAACACGATGTATGGTTCAAAATAATATTTGACCAAATCATAAAACAAGCGAAGTTCTTCTTCTAATATACTACTTACCAGTACCTAATCGTAAGTCTGCCTGTTTTCAAACGTCATAATACACTCAAATAGAACAGCCAGTTGCGGAGTTTTGGCGGGCAAACGAAAAAGATCGCGTCAGCACATTGTATTATTTTCCAAAACTTGTGCTATTTTCAGTATTAGTGCATAACATTAGTGGCAAAACTACATAGAAACTTCTGGTAAAGTTGCCACCACTTTACTAGGAGTATGACTTGACTAGACTAGACTATGACTTGACTGGACTTTGGACCGTGACTTGGCACAAATATACATAATATAAATTGACTTGAGAAATTATCAATTACTCGACACTGGCTAAATACACAAAAGTGTGGAGCAAAAAAAAAACAGCCAGTTGCTCAAAGTATGTAACTGAATAATCACGATAACAATCTTTACGAAGATTACAGGCCATCCCTAATCTAAGCCCGACCAATTACTCTGAAAGACTCGTATAACATGAAGGTATTTCAATTTAGCTTATTGGCTCATGTGCGTTTGGATTTTGTCATTTTTTCCTCTGTCACAAGACATTTAATTCCATTTATTAGATAACGATTTGCGCCATCTAATTTTTTGGCTATTTTTATGGGTTATAAAGTTAGTTCCTATTATGATAAATGGGTGTTATTTTTTTTAAAACATTTTTTTTATGTTAACGAATGATGTGACGAGCTAACCGTTCACCTGATGTTAAGCGACACGGCTGCCCATATCAGTTGCAATGTCACTGGGAACTCTAAAGTATAGAGTTTCACGAGACACTGCACTGCGCACGTCATCAGCACGATCTCGTAATAAGATTACTAGACTGTGAGATCAAGTCATAGAAATGATCCTATAAAGTAAGGTCTTACTCTCTTAAGGTTCCTCCTAAGGTTCTTCTCTTATATCATAGTCTATTCTAAGTCTCATTTGCCCAGTAATTTACATACAAATACTATTTTCAATCTACCAAATAAGCATGTTAAACATGCTATGGTAGATTATTTTTAGCTATGTATACGCAACCGAGTATTTATACCTTTGCAATATTTGCCAAAATTGTATTCCTAAAATGCACTAATTCGCGGTGCATCGCTGCATAAGGGCGCATGCACACGGGTCATGTTATCACCGTTCTGGTTCATTAGGTGGGCGACGGTAGCGCTATCGCCGTAGGCCGCTCATTTTTCACGCAGCCCGCGACCGCCACCAAGTGACGTTTAGCGATTTTAATGTGTGAAAGTGTGAAAGGGGCTTTCGTAAATTGTAGATTATTATGCATATAATTATGCTTAGCATAAAGGCAATATTTGGTCGTAGAAAGATTAAGATGTCAAAGATAAATGGCAATGACCAGAATTCTGTGCTATTTCATCTTTCATCATTAATCTCTATCAATTGGAGAAAGAATATTTTTGGTTGTTGTTGTAAAATATTAATATAACTACTAGCGAAAAACAATCAATTCCCTTAGCAAATCACTTTCAATGTGAATTCTTACCAACATGTCGCTAAAATAATTATTATTGCTTTCACTCAAAGGAACCCCTTTGTATATTGCACCGTACCTGCACAGTAGGCCTACCGATTTAATTTACAGCCCCCCCTGCGATCGGGTGCGATATTCAAATAAGGTTTCTTCTATTAACGGACCCCGTGACAAGTTCCATTATCTATCGACTTCATTTGGGGACCCTCCCGTGTGTCGTCGGCTTTAAAAGACTGGCTGATGTCAGTACAACATGCATGTATAAGTTTTCGCTTATACGTAATTATCTAACCTTTAAAAAAGTGGTTATAGTATTAGAAACGTAATAAAAAAAAAATTGGAAACAAAGCCAGCCTACAGAAATTTAAAACTTCATAACCTCAATTTTTGAAGTAAAACTTCTTTACGCACGCCTGACTTGAGAAGTAAGCCGGTGAATGCGAGACGAACGGAAGTAGAAGTTGGATCACATAGATATATTGTCAACATAACAAAGTTAAAAATTTGGTGTAGGTTTGTCCGGTAAAATGAAAATTTACAATTGTCAAGATGGCGACATTAACATTAAACAAAGCAACAAATTTTATACCAACTGATAGTTGGAACTAAACTAAAGAAGTTTTACTTTAGTCGTGTGGTCTAAAGCACACTCGTTTTTTTTATTCGGTAAACTAAGTGATCTTAGCTCTAACGTGACACCCTCTCCCTCGAAAGGCGGTGGTAGCTCCACAACCCCTTAAGGCTTCCCGCTGAGCTCCTCAACTATGACCATGTCAATCAGTCTGGATGAATGTGCCCGGTGTGAATCATACAGGACGGTTTTTATTATTTCAGGGAGAATTTAAGAATTTTTACTAAATTTTATTCAGTGTATTTCGTCCAAATTAATTTTAGGCAATTAAATTTCAATGTTACTGTTTAAATAAATTAAATAATATTTTTAAAATTATTTAGCCATATTAATCCATAATGGTAAGCCACGTAAAGCAAGTCAACTAAAAAAAGTACTATTATTAACCGAGTTCCTAATACAATAACAATGTTTTTTTTAAGCTAAAAGAGATTGAGCTATTTGAGGTGTTACTAATAGTTTGAGTGTCAATGTCAGTTATAAAGTAACTTGCTACGAACTTTAAAGGTGCTACGACATTTGTAGACAGTCGTTGAAATGAATCCGAAAATGGCGGTTGTGATTTTTTTTTCCATGACATGAATACTATAGAATTGTTTTTTGTTTTTTTTTTTTTTTTATGTTTTGGCTCCACACTATTGTGTATTTAGCCAGTGTCAAGTAATTAATAATTTATCAAGGTAATCAAGTCAATCAAGTCAAGTCACAGTCGAAGTCATCAAGTCAAGTCATAGTCAAGTCATAGTCTAGTCAAAGTCATACTCCTAGTAAAGTGGTGGCAACTTTACCAGAAGCTTCTATGGAGTTTTGGAAACAACACAAAAAGAAACGTTTCACCATCATTTTACCATTTTCCCACACTCACGCCTGTAATCCAGCACTTAACGAATAGAATGCCACCAATTTTATGCACTAACACTGAAAGTAACACAAGTTTTGGAAAATAATACAATGCGGCGACGCAATCTTTTTCGCATTCCCGCCAAAACCAGAATTGTTTTTAAATATCCGCCATTTTACTGTGGCATTTTGACTTTGACAAAATAAGAGTTTGACATAACATAGCCGTACAAAAATTCCTTACTTGACATTGGCAGAATTAACGCTAAAAAGCGATAGAAAGACATTAAACAAAGAAGAAGAAGAAGAAGAAGACATTTGTAGCATTTGAAAAAATTACAAGGATATTTTCAGATATCAGACAGTAGTCTGCAAGCACCACTGTGTTCCGGTTTGAAGGGCAATGTAGCTAGTGAAATTACTGGGCAAATGAAACTTTATGATCTGATCTCACAGTCGTGTAATTTTATTACCAGACTGTGTTGATGTCTCAGGATGATGTACGCAGTGCAGCAGTCATGCGAAACTTTACATGTTGGAGTTCCGAGTGACACTGTTCTGTTATGGGCGGCCGTGTCACTTAACATCAGGTGAACGACTAGCTTGTCACATCATTCAATAACATAAAAAAAATCACTAGAACATTTTAAATCAGTATTTTATCGTGGTGATTCTAAAAATGTATTTTGAAATAAACCTGTTTAATCTCTCAGATATGCGTTCCGAACACTATCCGAAGTGATTTGATGGACCGGCCGCTTACTGCGCGTTAATGCTGCTCGCACACACAAAACACGTAGCGTAAAAAGAAACTTATTACAAAAAAAATATATTTTTGCCACTTATTCAGGAGGTCGTAATTCCTGAACATGGTATTCATTATTGTATTCAAAACTGGACCTTATATTGCGACACTTACTATTGAAAAATTTGACCAAGAATTAGAAATATTAACTTGCGAAGGAACCGTCGTCGTCGGCGCAACGAAACAATGTTATTTCAGACTAACAAATTAAAGAAGAACCCTGATGCTAGTGAACTTATGTAATAATATAAAGAAATATTTTTCCTTAATATTTTACAGTGTATAAAATCTAGTTTATCAAAAGTGAATATGAGATCGCTTCATCGTTGAGCTCAATAGTACTCCCGACTATTGAGCTCAACGATGAAGCGATCTCAACTCGGTACTATCATCTGCATAGACAATTGCTGCACAATTTATAAATAACCTCCAGATATGTTTCCTGTTTCACACTATATCGGCAATAGTTTCGTGTTATTCACTCCGCTGCCGAGGACCAACTGAGCCACTGATTTTTTTTTTTTTTTTTTTTTTTTTTTTTGAACGAGCTAATGCTGTTGGTCTCTATCGACCTTTACAGCGTCACCGGGCGGGAGGGCGGGCGCTTAGGGCGCCCAGCCGTCAAAAGTGGGAGGCAACTAGCTCAAGGGCACCCCTGGGGTGCGAGCCTCGGCTTGGGCCGTTGCCGGGATAAGAGGATCGAGAAGGCTACGTCCACTGGAAGAGTGGACCCTATTGAAAGTCGCGACCGTTCTAGCTAACCTACGGGGGGTACGTCGACCTCGCCGGCGGGGTCGGTGTCTGATTGTGTTACGCTGGTATCCTATACCGGTGCCGAAAGCGGTACCTGAGCCAGAAGGGCTAGACTGGTCCGGTGATCCTAGCGCAGCCGATACTACGGCTGCTATAGGATCATCCGGGTCGCTCAAGACGTCATGCGAAACTTTACATGTTGGAGTTCCGAGTGACACTGTTCTGTTATGGGCGGCCGTGTCACTTAACATCAGGTGAACGACTAGCTTGTCACATCATTCAATAACATAAAAAAAATCACTAGAACATTTTAAATCAGTATTTTATCGTGGTGATTCTAAAAATGTATTTTGAAATAAACCTGTTTAATCTCTCAGATATGCGTTCCGAACACTATCCGAAGTGATTTGATGGACCGGCCGCTTACTGCGCGTTAATGCTGCTCGCACACACAAAACACGTAGCGTAAAAAGAAACTTATTACAAAAAAAATATATTTTTGCCACTTATTCAGGAGGTCGTAATTCCTGAACATGGTATTCATTATTGTATTCAAAACTGGACCTTATATTGCGACACTTACTATTGAAAAATTTGACCAAGAATTAGAAATATTAACTTGCGAAGGAACCGTCGTCGTCGGCGCAACGAAACAATGTTATTTCAGACTAACAAATTAAAGAAGAACCCTGATGCTAGTGAACTTATGTAATAATATAAAGAAATATTTTTCCTTAATATTTTACAGTGTATAAAATCTAGTTTATCAAAAGTGAATATGAGATCGCTTCATCGTTGAGCTCAATAGTACTCCCGACTATTGAGCTCAACGATGAAGCGATCTCAACTCGGTACTATCATCTGCATAGACAATTGCTGCACAATTTATAAATAACCTCCAGATATGTTTCCTGTTTCACACTATATCGGCAATAGTTTCGTGTTATTCACTCCGCTGCCGAGGACCAACTGAGCCACTGAACAACGTTCTGCCCTTTTTAAAGAGGCGAAGGAACAAGTTTCGGCCATGACAGTCGACAACGACGCCACCAAGCGGCAAGTCAACAAATCGTCCACAAGTCAATCACACTATTCAATACTACTTTTGACGATAAATATTGTAAATAACTTGACTAACTATATCACCTCTTTTACATTTAATGTGTGTAATGTGTAAATAATCCTATATTGTTAACAGTACGAAGGTGTATTTGAACGTATTCTAGTTATTGTATTGTTATAACTAAGGTCATATTTGAAATTAACTTTCGAATATTACAGATCCAAAAAGTAGCTAGCGTGCGGTAATCATTTGAATCATATTGCAGGCAAGAGTTAAAAATAATATTGCATCGCGGACACGGACTATTGGATCTCGCACTTTTAACTATTTCATCTGTTTTGCTTGCAGTTTGTGCAGAATGGAGTAATACTAGAAAAATTTTGAAAACATTTTGAATTCTCGTTTTCAAAAGGTCTTCTTATAGAAGACACATTTGGGTTTTGTGTGGTTTAATCAGTGACATTTAATAATTTATTAATGTTGGACACTAATCATAATATTAATGAGAATTAAATTATCCACATGTGACCGAAATGCTAGCCTCTACTTCGACCAAAGACTGAGCATTGCTATTCAACGTGGCAATGCTGCCAGTATATTGGGCACGTTGCCTAACTAGTAGTGGTTTGTTAGATTAAGTTTTTTTATTGTTTTCTTTTTGAAATCACACTATCACACTAATATTATAAAGGCGAAAGTTTGTATGTGTGTATGTTTGTTATTTCTTCACGCTCAGACGGCTAAATGGATTTAGATGAAATTCGGTACCAAGATAGCGTATACACTGGATTAACATATAGGCTACACATTATCCCGGAAAAGTGAAATTTTCTCGTGGGATGAGCAAATAATTAAAATATTTTTTATCTGCGGGTGAAACCGCGGGGCGCAACTAGTAAGTAATATTAATGAGATATCAAATATTTAATATTACAATTTCTTAAAAATAACTAATAACTAATAAAACAAGTAAAAATTATTGAATTAATTTAAACTATCCCAAAATTCCAGTTGCGTTTTACGAGAAAGGTCAGCAGTGGACCTCTTATGGCTGGTGATTCGGATTATTATGATTATTATGGTTGTGATCTGATCTAAAAATAAGCTCAAGGAATATTTAATATGGACATTCGTAAAACAAGCAGCGCGTAAAGTATTCCACTACCAATTAAAACTTGATTTCAGCCAAATATTTCCCAATGTAGTTACCCAACTTTGTTACGAATGACGTGACATTACAAACTCAGTTCAAAACAAACTTAAGTAGTGAATCAAACTGACAAAACAAGGGTGAAAATGAAACAATAGCACATCATCCCGAGTTCACCCCTCAGTTGGAAACCACAGAGGAATATCATAAACGTCGGCTTAAACACTCGTCTCTGCGGATATTGAGTAAATAAAAACATAATAAAATAATAAATTCTACGCAACATATGGCGCAAGACACGGCTGCTCTGAGGGTGGAGATTTTGCGCACTAGCAGTAGTTCCAAAAGCGTTAGTGCTATTAATTGAAACAAGAATCTATCCAATATTTGACATGTCTTAAAAGTAGTTGGGAATGACTTTTTTTGGCTTTAGATATATGTAGATGGAACAATATAACGAAAACGCAATTACTAAGGTACGCCAATATAACATTAGACAGACTTCTAATAAAATAAATATATTTTGTTGGATAAATAAGGCTGAACTCACGTCAATTAAAAAGTCGAAATTACTCCGACCAGGTTTCGGACATATTCGATGACCTTCTTCTGGGCTTGCGGCTTGCGTTAGTAACTGGCTCCCAGAAGGAAATCAAGTATGTCCGAAACCTGGTCGGAGTAATTTCGACTTTTTATTTACGTGAGTTTAGTCATTATTTATCTTACAAAAAATAAATATAAGCAAATATGTATGGAATAATCTAAAACACAGATTTTATTGGATTATTCCATATCTTGATTCAATATAGGTGAATTCCTCATGATAGGCTCGTTTATTATATGAGAAGTCTTCTGGTATCTGAATTGTGAGCCCTATAAAGGATTTCATTCACAATGACTTGTGATTCTTGATCCAATAAGTCTGACGCATTTTATGCACAACAGCCAATATTTAAAACTAAGAAATACATTTAAAAAACTCAAAAGTTTTAAAAGAAATATTTACTGCATTGATTGACCTGTCTACAAATCGATAGCAAAGCCACGGGGGCTGGTGTAATGCAGCACCCCCGCAATGCACCGAGTGGAGTATCGAGATCGAGGACTCGAGTAATAATCGAACCCTCGCGAGTGGTGTCCCGCACTCAATCTCAGGGATTTGTAACCAGAGACTGCCTTTTCCATCTCTCAACAATAATAACGCTAAAATCAACCTTATATCTTATGTCACAAGGCTAGCTTATCCTTTTTGGATTACCAACAAACCTTGTTGGAGAATTCCCTGTATTGGGGTGACAATCCAAAGAATCGTGGACGGTTATTGAATTTCTTTGCATTTTTGATTTGTCTCTTCATTTCGTTTGTTGCTCAATCACAACGTAAATAATTGATTGACTTAATTTTATGTGATTACGGTGTTGTTATTATTGTTTAGTTGTATAAATATTTTTCTTATATAAATATACCTATTTCGGCCTCATCCAAATATATACTTCTAGTTAACTGCTACTATTTTGCATTTTGTTTAGCACTTAAACTTAATTTTATATTTCACTAGTTGTGCTCCGTGGTTTCACCCGTGGATAGAAAGTAGCCTATGTGTTCATACAGTATATAAGCTATCTATATATATCTATCTATCGAAATTTGAAATATATATATATATCTATATATATTTCAAATTTCCTCTAAATCCGTTCAGTCGTATAAGTGTGAAGGAGTAACTAACATACATACACACATACAAACTTTCCGTTTCAAATATTAGTATGATGATATTATAATATTATAATAAAGCACTTTCTAATAGGTCAGTTTGAATGCAGTGGTTCTAGAGAATAAAAGCTCTGATGTTGAAAAAACTAACTAAAATTCAAACATCGGGTATGATGAATCTTTCAATAATATAGATTATTTATTTATATATTTATTGAAGTAAAACTTCTTTATGGATGCTTGACTTGGGGGTAAGCTGGTGAGGCGAAAGGAAGTTGAGAGGAAGATATATATCCCTCTCTAATTGAACAAAGAAAGAAAGAGTTACGTTTTGTGCGGTAGGGGCAAGGGAGATGGAGCGAAAGAAGTTTTACTTCAGTCGTGTGATTTTAAAGCCCTTTCGTTTTTATGAAAATAACGAGCTTCTGCCCGCAGCTTCGCCCGCGGCGTGGCCTATGGGAAAATAATTCAACCACCCATTTCATCCTCTTAAAGGTGGAATTTCGAAAAATCCTTACTTAGCGGATGCCTACGACATAACACCTACCTGCATGCCAAATTTCAGCCCGATCCGTCCAGTGGTTTGGGCTGTGCGTTGATAGATGACTATGTCCGTCAGTAAGTCACCTTTGAGTTACATATATTTAGAGATAGGCTATAAAGTCTTAGAAAACCTTCGTTAGACACAATATTTTGAACTATAGCCTCATCAAAATAAACTTTCTCCAAACTAACTTATATTTATCTAACTTTCAAAGTCGACTGTTAAAAAGCACTCAAAAATTCGTCGTCCATTCTATCAACTAGTCATTCGTATTCACTTAACAAAAATTGCCTCCAGCCTAAAATAATGATGTGCAAATCGCGATTACAACGCATGAAGCCACTCTTGGTCGGCTATGGGGCGCCCATTCTATCGCACATCCTATGGGCAGGGGGATGTCAAATGCATTGGAGCATTATTACTTTTTGTCTCTGCTTTAGTTTCGCAGAGTAAATGCAAAGTGTTTTATTTTACCACTACGTGGTGCTACCTAAATCTGACAGTACTGTTTAAGCATTTGTAATAAAAACTGGTATTTAATACGAAACTAGCAACTATGTACTGCAATATTTTTGTTGATATTTTATTTAAGTAGGTACTTGTAACTAGCGGCTACCGAGCGTTGTAACCGACGCATTAGTAACTGGCAAAAGAAGGACATCGAATATGTCCGAAACCTAGTTGGAGTAATTTCGACTTTTAAATAACGTGAGTTTTGGGTGAAAAAATTTGAATTCGCGTCATCGTCACCGAACGTTTTTCTATATATCACAAGTAAATTAGTTTTCTCTTCTATCGGCAGTCCCCAAAGACTGCCCCGCACATTATTTTTGTTTTATGAAGATGAGCTTTTATTTTGTATTCGGCATCCTATAGTTGATGTTTAGACATGTTGCTTTTATTCCTTACATTTGTTTCGTTTAAATTTTATTATATTGACAAACTCCGGCTAAAAGCAGCTTATTCCAATCTACAGCTTATCGCATGCCACGCTAAGTCTTCATTTCAATTACATCGGCAAGCGTCCGATATTAATTCCGTTATATCACGATTTCTCGATACAAGTAGCGGATTATGCGGCGATTTGCTGGCAGCATTCTGCTGCAATCGCATCAATGCTGCCCGCGTGGCAAACACTAACGAGACCAGATATGACATAGAAGGTGCTTTGGGATTATGAGGTTATGCCCGTCTGTACTAGTTTGACAGCTTCTAAGTTCGCGCTTATATCCCTAGCCACAGGTTTCTCGTACGTTTGACTCGTGTTATGTCAACATATTAAATACAGTACGCTCATTGATTGGGATAGCCGATGATCAACAGGCAACCAATGAGCGTTCAGTATTTGGTCTGTCAAGTTGACACTGACAATTTAACAAACGTAATATGAGAACTCTGGGGAAGGAGTTTTGGCGGGAAAGCGAAAACAATTGCGTCACCGCATTGTATTATTCTCCAAAACTTGTGTTATTTTCAGTGTTAATGCATTATATTCGTTAAGTGCTGGATTACAGGCGTGAGTGTGGGAATATGGTATAATGATGGTGAAACGTTTGTTTTCGTGTTGTTTCCAAAACTCCATAGAAGCTTCAAGTAAAGGTGCCACCTTTACTAGGAGTATGACTTTGACTAGACTATGACTTGATTATGACTTGACTTGATGACTTCGACTGTGACTTGACACATGTTTGCGTTAAATATCATTAACTTGATAAATTATCAATTACTTGACACTGGCTAAATACACAAAAGTGTGGAGCCAAAACATAAAAAAAACTCTGGGGAAAGTGTTGCTTAACCAATTTGTATTTTAATAGACTTTAATATAGTGTATGACACGTAATTAAGTGGACGGTGTGTTGAAGAGGTCGTAATGTTGATGCTGATTTCTTTAAGTGAATTATATTTTATTCAAGTAGCATATCTAGTTATTGTTTTTAGAGTTAGTAATAGTAGGTAGATAAAGATAGAAATCTCTTCATTGTATCACGAAATAGTAAATAACTTCCACGAAAATACAAAGCTTATTTTAGCAGCTTAGTTCTAGAAAAAAATTAGATGAGTTTTACAAAACCCATACATGGTCATAGTTTAAAATTGTGATTAGGGTTTTGTAATGAGATTTGCACAAATAAAGTTAACCACTTGTGTTTTTATATAAAACCAGTACATCAGTGTCTTCTGTATCTACTACGCCGGTTACTCTTTGCTAATGTTTTGGCACACGGGCAGTCGGCAGCGGTCTCGCGGTAATGGAGTGCCGTACGCGCACGTGCCGCGTCGCTCGCTGGCAGCGCGCGGCCGCGCGTCGTCGTGCGGCGGTGTGCGCGCGGCACGCGCGTCCACTCCCACCGATTACGCGCTATCGCCATGAGAAACAAATGTTATACTAATGTAAGATTTTAAGCTGCACATTGGCTGGTTTCCCGTTCTAAGAAGTCTGAAACTGTCATCTCAACCATTATGTAATTTTCGCTTATGTCAAAGAGTTTTAACTCAACTTCAAGCGTGAAATGGGAAATATTTTTATACCTTAAGGAGACTGTCAGGTTATTCCAATTGAGAATGCTATTAAACACCCATTTCTGGCCTGAATCGAATTCTATATCGCATGAAAAAGTTGGTATGAAAACGTGTCACGCCAATAAAATTCAAGAGCTCGCAACCGGCGTCTAACCGCAAAATGCCTGTATAGCGAGCGGCTGCGGGGCTATACGCGAGCGAAAAGTAATATTTAGGTGTCAACTGCAGGCGATAATCGCGGGGTAAAAAATAGGTACGCGGTCTCCAGGCGCGCGGGCTCGGTGAACTATTTCCACCCTTGCCGGCGGTATCTCGTCGTTTATCGGCGATAGTATCTGAGTGAGACATCGCTGGTGACGTTTGAAATATGATCGGCGCAGTCCCCGGGGCGCGGGACGCCACGTGCGCCGCATATTCAAATCAGAATCGCACGCGGAGGACCCCCGTGTTGGCTAAATACACCCGCCGGCGCGCCACCGCGCCCGGCCCACCCACTTACCAAGGGTCGGCCCTATGTAATCGAATTTGAAAATTATTCTAAAACACTGAATAATGTATTTTGGAGGGACCACGAGCCGGAGGCGGCGCGCGCGCTCGCGCTGATTTTTAAAATAAATTAAAGTTAATCAAGTGGGTTCGCACACCTAAACGGATTAACTTGGCGCTGATTTGACTCCGTGTTTGCACAGCACATGAGGGGTGCCGGATTATAGGCTATTTGAAACTGTATCGGACTTATATCGTTTAACTATCTTCTACACACAAAAGAAATTGGAATAGGTTTGGAATTTACAATGAGACTTATACAAGTCGGATGCGCTTCAATCAAGGACACGGTAATTTTATAAAACGAATTTTCGAACAGATTTAATCATGAAGTATGTAATTTTATAATAAAAATATCCATGCTGAGTTATTATGACACCCTATCCCCAAACTCAAAGGAAATCACTCCAGTCTTCAAAATCAATCCACCCTTTCCCTCGTACACTTTAATAAAATTTATGATTCGCAAAAATTGCCCAAATTCATTTTTCCATTTTAAATATTGGATAAAACAATATTAGTTCACTCGCTACATTAAGTTTTATTACGTCATGAATACATTTTCCTCGGTGAGATTCGGCACGCAGGGCTGAGGCCCCACCATTAGCGCCTGATATGAAATTAAAATTAAAATATATAAAAAACTACGAGAAGCACTCTCGACAGACCGCTAAGGGGCAGCCCTGAGGATTTAAGCACAGAGAAAGATATTGAGTCGCCCTTTTAATTTGCTGTAGTTTAACAATGTTCTCTTGTCTATTACTAAATATCTTCAGCTGTTAAATTTATCCTAAAAAAAATTGTTTTTGCATTTAGTTATTTTCTGACGTTATTATAGATAGTGAAATTAAATCACAAATTGACGTGTTTCAATTTGGGCTAATCCGTAAAGCTTAACCACACAAATATTAGTAAAATTAACAGAAAACCTTTCCAGATCACTATTTGTTAAAACATCGTATTGGAGACTCCACACCATCCGTTGTAAACTATCATGTAGCGGTGTACAGTAGGGGTGCTACCCGATGATTTGGTTTTTCGATTCGTTACGCAGTCAAACTACCCTCGATGGCGGACCCTCGAATATGTTCCCTCGCCTTGAATATTATTTATACGTTTGTTAAGTGGAGCTCTACTGCACAGGGCAGCTAATGAAACCAGTATCAAAACTTGCATCATATCGGACGAGCTGAAAATGTGTGAACCTTTCTACTCTTCAGGTTCAACATTTGGGTACAAAAAGCTCGATTCTAGGATAGAAAAAGCCTTTCAATCTAAAAGAACTGTGACCGTAGCGATTCATTGCGTATTTTCTGCTTCTAAATAAGTACATACGTAAGTGTGCGTAGCAAGTCTACCGTTTGTAGGTATAGAGTTGTATACTGTAGTGAAGGTGCGACTGTGTGGAGAAGGATTATGGCCTCCGGTGCTTAGTTCTTTAACAAACATCGGTTACGATTCCTAATATCGATCGTGAGTTTTAATGACCCTTATGTGGTGCGATTAAATCGGGATGCGAATCTTATGCAGTCATTGATTTTAACTCTATGAATCTGGTAGAGCTTGGTATTATTAGAAATGATAATGTGCGCTTTCTTTCAACATAAACACAACTAAATAAGTATTAGAGCTTATCTAGAGTTTTAGGACGTAGTTTTATTTAGCAGTCTGTAGATTTCTATCAAGAAAATTTGCTGCATTCAAAAACCTTGTTGCGCCAAGCTTACTACCTTTTTAGCCCTATGTTTGTGGAACCTCCAGCGGAAGCATGTCAAGGAAAACAGGCATGCTCCGAGCGGGTATGGGATGGTTAGGTATGCAAAGCAAACATATTTTCTCTTGGGACTAGAACGGCGAGCAAACAGTGGCTACCGTGAGCGAAGGTTGGGCTCTGTTTACCAACGACGCTGCGTCGCCTGCCCTCATATATTAAACATAGCCAGGTCTACCTTAGCCCGCTTCCATTATTCCACCTACCTAGACCGAGCCTCCAGAACTTATTTTGCAAATTTAACGTCCCATAATGTCACAGTTACCCCGCAATACGAGTAATGAATACGTTTTTCAGCAAATTTACATCGGCATAAAAATAAGGTCGCGGCAGTTAACACGTTTATCGGGCGCTCATTAAAGCGAGGGCGATCTTGCTTCGGAGTCGTTAAGCGCGCAATAGTTCGCGAGATCCTCGTAAAAAATATCTCGCAACCGACTTTACGAGCGCCCTTTGTGAATGCATCATTAAATTTCCATCTAAATTTAAATTACGAACGGTGAGATTCGACGCGCTTTCTCCCACGTGTTTCTGTTTTCCTAGTCGGTGGAAATGTTATAATTGCTGCACAGAGAACGTAGCCGAGTCGAGAATTTGAAAAAAAGATGACGTCAGTTGGAATTATCTTCAGCGCAGCGCAATTGAAACGGCTTTGCGACGGGCTTAGTGAAAAAGTTGGCGTTCGTTTTAATAATTCCCGGCTCCGGCGCCTCGTCAGAATGCCGTTGTCACTTCGCGGATTAAGCTCCGACACGGTTGAGTTGGGATTTGAGACTTATTTTAATTTGCATTTTTCCTACGATACGGAAGAAAATGCAGCCGTTTACTATGTTTTTCATATGTGAAAAAGTCGTGAAATGTTTACACATCAAAAGTTTACGAGCTTTGGATGGTCCTACAGGGGTCCGAGATCGTTTGTATGCGGCGCCAGGCTTCCCCGGGAAAGGCATAAAGTCAGCAGCAGCAGGTGAGGAGCGGGTATCGCGCGGTCACGCTATTTAGATAAGGCCGTTTTCGTGACCTCTCTCCCCCTTCCACGATAAAGGCGTTCGGCACTTTAGACGACGCTGTTTTCTCGTACATCACCACCCGGCCTCAGCTGTAATAAATCATAAGGTGAAGATATACAAATAGATAAAAACAAGGAAAATCCTTGGTACAAATAGGCTCATTCGATTAAGCGGAATGATTTGCGCATCACTTAAAAATCCAAATGGCACCGTTTTCCGTTCCCTCTCGACTTCTGGCGTTGGAATGGCGAATAAACCGAGTTTGGAATAAATTGTGTGACTGGATAAAGCAATATTTGTTCATCTACCCCCGCATTACGGCGGCAGCAGCCATTAGCGAGATGCAAATAGCGTCTTGTCATTTTTACTTCTTTATTTTTCCTTGTTGGAGCCCAGATACTTGCCCCCTACGGATGTCACAGGCTGGAATGGGAATAACAAGTATTTATTTAAACACTGTAGATTATAATACAGTTCATTTCAGCTGTCTTTTCTCTTCTGCTATAGTTAGTCTTTAAAATACTAAAACTATTAAAGATATAAACGTACTCGAATTCAAAATAGCGATACGGAATCCATATAGCCGCGGTTAAGGGAAAACACTATCACATTACACGTGGAAGCGGTGAAATCACCTGCTTCTTCCGTTCAATTACCTAAACTACAAGTATATATATGAAAACAATTGAAGGAGAGGTCATTGTTACCACATAGAGATTGATGGTTCCAAGGTGATGGTACTTGCTAAGTCCTTGTTCAAAGCTTTAAAAACTTGAACTGACTTTAAGGTTATTTTGCTTTCGAGACATTCTCTGTTCTCTAACAGTTACAGTTTAGATTCCAGACTACAACGAAGATACTTTGTATAAGTATGTGCTACTATATCAAAATTCTGGGTTCACCTTCGCAGACACAAACACGTGAAACATCACACGTCCCAAACCTGACATGAATTTATGTGACGTCACCACCATTAGTGCTGCTAATGCTCCCATTACCGACGCAGGGGGCCACAGATGCCGCTTGTTTTAGGTAATTTATAGCTCCAAGACAAGGCCGTATACGGAAAGGTGAAGGAACACGCGTTGATATAAGAGAATACTGGATGTGACCGTGAAAACAAAAGGTAAGACTACTAGCGAAGAATAATAATAATAAAATATATTAATGCTTATTTTGTTTTGATAGTCTTTTGTTTATGTGACATTACCATTTATACCATATATACCATACCACTTTTGAGGCATAGAATAGCAGATAGATATCTGGTTTTTGTTTAACTGCTATAATTATTGTGGGAATACTTTTGAAGCTATTTGTAATAGTTGTTGGTTGAGAAACACTTCCACAGATCTTAATTTTAATATAACTTACCAAGACATCTGAAGTAAAGCGAGGTTTACGATTTTCTGTTGAGAGACGAATGAGTAATAATAATAAATAGAGTAGGTAAAGTTTGTCAAAATATTACATGAATGATATAAGCTATAATAATGCATCAACATCGGTTTCCAACTTTCCATTCAAATAAATTTTCTTGACACAAATCTCACTCAGTTTACATCTCAAGTAAGCCCATAATTTTGTTTTGAAGTTATTATTTTTTTTTTGTATGTATATCGACAGAACGGTTTGTGGGTAGGTTGCAACCTATATAACTATAGGCCTTCAGCATGTCCACACCGCGCCGTGTCTGGAACAAGAATGCCCCGTAGCACAGCAATCGATCCCTTTATATAGCCAGACAGGTAGGGCCGCCATGACAGTTGCCGGTGCTGCCACTGTAATACATTTAATGCCACCACAGGGTAAATTACGGTGCTCGATCGCTGTGCATAGAGTTTATAACTGGACGTAGCCGCCGTCACGGCCATACTGACGTGCGTACGTCCTCGTACGCTTAGCTTCACTTTGTACCTGGTGAGGGACATAAGTATCAGTGTTATTGCTCGTTCATCGTGACAATTAAATTGAGTTAAACTTGGAGTCTAAGTCAAAGTCAAAACATTAGTTTTCAATTTGATTAGTCAAAAGTATTTTAACCTTCCAGTCATCGTCAGGGTTAACCCTGGTCTCCTCTCCACAAAGGCCATTTACAAAGAGTTGTAGTTGAAGGGTTAACCCTTCAGGACCATCAGTATCCATTCATTTACAAAAAGTGGACTGCATGGTGCTAAACCGGATAGATACCCCTTTAGCAACCAAAAATCATCAAACTAATACCTTATCCCTTCATTTATAAAAATGGACCGGATAGTGCTAGACCGGATAGATATCCCTTTAGCAACCAATAATCATCATTCCATCTAATACCAATTAGTGCTAGACCGGATAGATTATCCCTTTAGCATTCAGACACACGTTTTTTTTGTCATCATTCTCTTTTCTTTCTTTTTTTCTCTTTTCTTCTCTTTTTTTCACTTTTTTTCACTTTTTTTACTTTTTTCTCTTTTTTTTACCATAACTTTTATTCTCTTTTTTTTTCACTGGTCTGGGTTAACCCTGCAACTAAAATTGATATTAGTGTCACCCGCCGTAACGTCATCATTAACATCACGTCACGTCACGTTTCACGTTGCTTGAAGAGTGATGTAGAAATGGGCAATCCCACTTCTGATGTCGACAGAACGGTTTGTGGGTAGGTTGCAACCTATATAACTATAGGCCTTCAGCATGTCCACACCGCGCCGTGTCTGGAACAAGAATGCCCCGTAGCACACCAATCGATCCCTTTATATAGCCAGACAGGTAGGGGCGCCATGACAGTTGCCGGTGCTGCCACTGTAATACATTTAATGCCACCATAGGGTAAATTACGGTGCTTGATCGCTGTGCATAGAGTTTATAACTGGACGTAGCCGCCGTCATGTACAATATGTTAACGTAGGTAAACATGTAATTTTAGTTATTAACATGTAATTGCATAGGGCAATAATATATGATTACAACCATTCTGAATTAACTTCTCTTCCAGATAGCTTACATATACTCTGCGTTCGCAAGATTCCGCACTTCCAAACATTCCACCAGTGGGGATGAAATATAGTCCAGTGCGAGATTGGGAAGCTTCATGTGGTTCCAATAAATACATACCCATGTATATAGGACTGTATGTAAACGCAAAAGTATGTAAATTATGCCTTTAAGATCTGTAAAAGTGTGGTGCCATATCGGGAAATGTTCTTGAAAATAGATTGATGTGTAAAAACCTTGTAAAAAGGTAATTCATCATCATCATCATCATCAGCCTGTGTTAGTCCACTGCTGGACATAGGCCTCTCCCAAGGTACGCCATTCAGCCCGGTCTTCAGCTCTTCTCATCCAATGACTGCCAGCCACTCGGCGCAAGTCGTTGCTCCACCTAGTCGGCGGGCGTCCTACACTACGTTTGCCAAGTCGCGGTCTCCACTCAAGGACACGCTTTCCCCAACGGTTGTCGGTTCTGCGGCAAATATGGCCAGCCCACTGCCACTTCAGTTTGCTAATTCGATAGGCTATGTCGGTGACGTTAGTTCTCTGACGGGTCACCTCATTTCTGATTCGATCCGAAACTCTAAGCATAGCCCTCTCCATAGCTCTCTGAGCGACTTTAAGTCGGTGGACCATTTAAATAAAATGCCAGAATTTCACAAACTATCATCATAATTAAGGTGTTAAGTTATAAAGAACTATTGTGTCCTTAATGCCATACACAGCTATTAAACGACCAGGGTTGTACTCAACGTTTTATTTTTCAATTACAATTGTTAACGTTATAATCAGAAATATCGCATACAATCGCCGTGGGCTCGGCTAATCCAGATTTATTCGTACAGGGCCGGATTAAGGTGGCGTGAATTACACGTTTATAGGCCATAAAGACTGATCCGGTGGCGCGGTTGTACCTGTCGCTTAGGTGTAGTTATGATATGTAGTCGCTCGTCCGGGGTATACAGGGTGTGTTGACATGCAAACTTGTCATTTTGGTTTTGACTAGTAAGTACTTATACCACTTTGTACTGATATAAATGAAGTAATAAATTAGCACATTTTAGAAGCTCTTCTAAACGTTAGACATACTTATTTAGCACAAAAAAGGTAACCTCCAATACCAATTTTGATACAATTATTGATTATAATAATATAACGAGCTTCTGCCCGCAGCTTCGCACGCGGCGTGGCCTATGGGAAAATAATTCAACCACCCATTTCACCCTCTTAAGCGTGGAATTTCGAAAAATCCTTTCTTAGCGCATGCCTGCGTTATAACATCTACCTGCATGCCAAATTTCAGCTCGATCCGTCAAGTGGTTTGGGCTGTGCGTTGATAGATCACAATGTCTTTCAGTCACATTTTTTCTAATAATATAATTCACGGCATCGTGCCGAGTTTTTGAATAAAGGTACAATATTTTTTCATGTGCCGAGTTGAGATGAAGCGAACTGAATGATGGCCACGAGCTTGGCCGCGCTATCGTAGCAAAGCAAAAAGGATCAGGGGCTGATCATAAAACCTTGATTGAAATGTAACAGGAGAAATTTCCATACTAACTATGCACATAAACAGCGTACTCAAACTGTCAAATCCACACAAAATTTTGCTTTTGTCGGTTCCAATCGAGTACGTAATTTCCCAGCTGGAACTTTAACCATAAGGCTGTGCGTTGATAGATCACAATGTCTTTCAGTCACATTTTTTCTAATAATATAATTCACGGCATCGTGCCGAGTTTTTGAATAAAGGTACAATATTTTTTCATGTGCCGAGTTGAGATGAAGCGAACTGAATGATGGCCACGAGCTTGGCCGCGCTATCGTAGCAAAGCAAAAAGGATCAGGGGCTGATCATAAAACCTTGATTGAAATGTAACAGGAGAAATTTCCATACTAACTATGCACATAAACAGCGTACTCAAACTGTCAAATCCACACAAAATTTTGCTTTTGTCGGTTCCAATCGAGTACGTAATTTCCCAGCTGGAACTTTAACCATAAGACCTTGACATGATTTGAAATCGAAATTTTGATAGAAATAAAAATGAAGGTTTGTACCGTTCATGGTAGGCGGCAACTCTTATTCCGTCCACTATAATAGTCAATAAGGCCTATGATTGACTGCCAACCAAGAATTTATCATCACTGTATCTTACTGCAGACATCCCATATTATGCCAATAACCGCAATCTCCACTCTAGACCATGTCTACCTCAACGATAATAGGTTAAACTATAGGTTAACTATAGGTTAAAATTGATTAAACAATTCTTGTTTGTTAATTATAATCATAATTGCTCACAGGTTGTCCAACCTACTGTTTTTGACCTTATCTTAGCTTAGCGACATCGTCCAATAGTCCAATAGTTTTAGTTCATAGGGATTCCGCTATTCAAACTTTCATTTGCGAGGCTTCGGTCAACAAACAGCTCGCGACCGTCCACAGGGCAAACCTGCCAAGTAGTTACCAAACAGTTCTATTTAATGTGAGTATTTTACTCAGTTCTTGTACATTGTCCATTTACATCATCAACCCATTACGTTCCTTTTACACGTCCGTGGTACTGTGCGAGTTAGTCGATTTTTTGTATACGACGCAAATGTCCTCCAACTTAGCGATTGTTGTCGTTGATGTCCCCCAACTTAGGGATTGTTGAACATATACCAGATTTTACACAACGTTTCCATTACCTTTTAAGAGCTAGTGCTAATTTCGTACATAACTAGGAATGTCATTAGTGTATATAGTGCTTTGAGCAGTATTTGAACTTTGATGCGTAGACGTGAGTCACAAGGTAAAATATGCGGTAGACAATTTAGAAAATAAAAGTGTCCGAAAAATTACTCGTAGATATTTGTCTGTCTGTATGAGAATTCATCATACAAAAACTTTTAAATAGATTTTGATACTGTTGCTAATATGTATTTTTTGAAATTGTAAGCAAGCTTTTATATATGTTTCAACAGAGTCGGTCAATCCAAAAAAAAATAGCGATATTAAGAAATAGAGGAGAAAAAAGATGTAGACAGTGGAGAGACAACCCTCCCACCTCCATCATGTTAATGCGTTGGTAAAATTATTGTTCGCTGCAAAGCTAGCTATAATCATTGCACACTAACGTCATCATCATCATCATCATCAGCCTGAAGACGTCCACTGCTGAACATTGATCCCCCACAGAGCGCCACTTTGAGCGACTGCTGGCCTCCTGCATCCATCGACTCTCCACGGTTTCCTCTCCACTTGAGAACCTTTCTTCCCCATTGGTGTTCTATTGTATTTTATGTATTTACAAACAAAAAGTATCCAAGTATTGTATCTGTTATCTGGTTTCCATAGTACAAGCTTTGCTTAGTTTGGGTCTAGATGGCGCTGTGTGAAATGACCATAGATATTTATTTATTATTTATTCGATGTCAGTTCTGCGAGTGATGTAGCTGGCTCACTGCCACTTAAACTTGCCAGTTTCTTCTCAATAATATAGTGACAGCCTCTGTGGTGTGGAGGTTGAGAAGGTCGGCTCATAACCTGGAGGCGGCGGGTACAATTCCCGCGGCAGGACAAGTTTTTGTGCACAGAAAAAAAAGCGCAAATACTTGTTCTGAGTCTGGGTGACAGACACTGGGAACCCTAGTTAGGGTTCAGGATATATGTATGTGATCGTTGGGCGTTATTATTATTATTATTATGTCGCGTATAAAAATCAAATATCAGATTCCGTGCACCCTGTATTGTGGCGACGGTAGTTAGTACGGCATGTCTTGTTGCGTACGAGTTATGCGCCGCCCACGACATCCCGGGCGCCTCGTCGGGTCTAACAGCTGAGTGCACACACACGCAATCTGTACCGTTCCACGAATCTTCTTTGCAGTTAGACTAAAGACAGTTGACTGGCCCGATAGTTCAGTTGGTAGTAACCCTGCCTTCTGATCTGTGGGTTGTGAGATCGATTCCCGCCCACGACAAACATTTGTGTGACGAACATAGGTGTTTGTTCTGTGTCTGGGTGTTATATTGTATCCTATGTGTGTATTTAAAAACAAAAAAGTATCTAAGTATTGTATCAGTTATCTAGTTAGTAGTACAAGCTTTGCTTGTTAGAGGTCTTAGAAGGTAGCTTAATTCAAATTTTACAATTTATCACTAAAGAAACTCACAATAAATTTAGTGTAAGTAATAATATAAATCAATAAGCATACGGATTCCGTGAGAACTATCCCCCGTTTTGCAACCCCTAAAACAAAGTTACCCCAGCTCGGTGGGGTAGTAAAAATTCCTCGTAATTGAATAAATCAATTCTATCGCCATTAAATCGAGTTACTGAGCATATTGAGAGCGAATTTATTTAGCTAATAGCCCTTCGGATTTGTTAGTGTAGAATTTATCCATGTGAGTTGTTTCGACACTTTCTCTATGTCTGAATATGACAGCTTACTACTTTTACTACGTAGTGGGACTTTTCTGCTAAGTTCGTCTAGGTAGGTACTACCGCTTTGCCAGTTATTCTGCCACCCAGCAGTAGTGCGCAAACACTGCTGTGTTCCGATTTGAAGGGCACTATAGCTAGTAAAATTACTGGGCAAATGAGATTGTATGACCTGATTTCACAGTCTAGTAATCTTATTACTAGATTGTGCTGATGTCTCAGGATGACGTGCGCAGTGAAAAACTCCATACCTTAGAGTTCCGAGTAACACTGCAATCGATATGGGCAGCCGTGTCGCTTAACATCAGGAGAACTGTTAGCTTGTCACGTCATTCCTTATCATAAAAAAAAACTTGTTACTGTTATAATCAAAAGGAGAATGCGTTTATTTTATTCATCTACATGATCGTAAAACGTCCTACGGATTATGATGATAATATTTTTACTATAATATTGAATAACGAGATAATAGCGTTCATAAATTCAACCTAAAAAAATCACAGTAAACGGTACAACAAACTCATTTCCAATAACTCCAACTCTTCTGTCGCATACCCCACACTCGAAACAAAGGCTTTCGCACTCAACCGCTTTAAATAATTGCAACTCTCAACTTAGTTACTTGAAACTCGAATAAATATTTAATCCCAGAGAAGTAACCGTCAGAGGCACGTCTCGAACTTACATCGGGCAACTTGGGGAAGTTGCGAAGCGACAACTAACGTAAATTAATACCTGACATAAATTTGCCATAACACTGGAAACTTTGGAAAGCTTAGGCTGGGGGCAAGTTCATTCAGATATAAGTGGGACAGTCTACAAGTTTACAAGTAATGCACTTCTGGAGACTACAATGCAACTTTTGAATCAGTAGATAATGTCCAAATTAATCATAGCAAGTCTATCAGTATTGATTAATTTACCTAAACTTTAATGTAAGCTCTCGAAATGAATATAAACGTTGAAAAAACCTCAAAAATAAAAATCGCTATTTTGTTTAGAAATACATAACCAACTAAATCAATATATTATAAGAAATTAGTATAAAAGGGCTACTTTTCAGAAATGCATTTCTTTGAAATAAACTTGTAAACTTGTGCATCACAGTTTTGAAAGCTACAGCCCTCACCAGAGACAGTACAAACGAGGAACAAATCTCTGAGCCGGATGTGACTTGGTCTAATGGCGACGTAAAGCAGCGGGAACCCTCCAGTCGTGGGGACAGAGGGTCCTTGAGAAAGATCTTATCAATTTGCAGGGCTTGATGCAAGAGCATCTTACACTTAACATTGTTATTGTAGATAACAAGAAGATCATTCTGATATGAAGAATACAACTATTTAACATAAAAATATTGTAAAGACATGTATTATCATGATATTGTGTAGCTGAAATAAACCTACTAATGTCAATGTCAAATCACTATTACAATTTTTTTTTTGTTTATATATTAAACCTATGTTAACAGACGGTTAATTATAAGTGTAAGCAATATTTAGATAGTTAATTATAGACCTTATCACACCATATTAAGATAAATCAGCCGGTATTTTACTAAAATATTAAGTTTAGTTTTACTAAAACTTCCCAGACAGAAAAGTTCTACTTAGACATTCAAATAAAATGAAACCTATTCTTACATTTAACATAGTTGCATCCCCTGTATAAGATTGATTAGTTCAAAGCGAAGTGATTGGAGCCTGGAAGGCGCTCGGGTGGTACCTACGTGACCCGCTTACGAATGGGATGCAGGCGAAACCCTTTTAGAAGCCTTAAAAGAATTGTTACTCTTTAGACCTTCTTTGTAAGAATTGACTACTAGAAAGTCTCGGTTATGCACAAGTCGCAGTATGTGTTTCAGGATGTGTGTGAGCAGTACATGTGAGTTATAGAGTTCTGAGTAGCACTACACTTTTTTCAGCAATAATGAGGCTTAACATCAAACAAACGACTAGCTTGTCACATAAAACTTCATTGGTAGTTTTATTAACGTAATGTTATGCACAAAGTTTTAATAAAGTGACTTTCCAATCTTTAATAGTAATTTTTTAAACGATCACATACATAGATCGTGGACCCTAACTAGGTCTCTACCCCCTATGCCTAGAGACCCAGTAACTACGAGAAACATGCTCCCACAACACCCAGACATAGAACAAGTATTTGCGCTTTTCTTCCTGTGCACAAATACTTGTCCTGTCGCGGGAGTCGAACCCACCACCTCCGGGCTATGGCACACACCACAGAGGCTGTCGAAGACATGGAACTTAATTTTTGCTAAAATTAAAATTCTCGCTTATAACTATACGTGTGTCGTTACATAAATACCTAAGTGTTAAATGCCTCTGATACATTTAATACATACCTTTCAACAACATGTTTAAAATATTAATCTAATCTCGGAACACAAAAGGCAGCAAACCAAAAAAAAAGGAAACATGACAGAGAGTAAATTAAAAGGCTGCATGAAAATATGAACACTTCAACATCTGAAAGATGACCATCCGTCGAGAGCATGGAGTCAATTTATCACCCTGGAAAAATGAAAAGTCCGAAGTCCATTAAAAATAGTTGCACATAGTCGCATGACCCATAAAACGAGAGAGCTACGTGAAAAGGAAACACAACTGGGAAAACTGTGCGAAGCAAGCATCGCACGCGGAATTAAGGTTCCGTTGAATTTATGTTTGTTTTTATTTTAGTCTCCACTAGAAAGAGTCTCTCGAAGACTGAATCAGGAATGAGATGATTCGTCTGTAAATAAAGAGGATAACGTCTGCTCTAAAAAAATATTTTTCATATTTTAATTTCACATAACTAATTTTTAATTTATAATGGTTGTGATTTATAAGAAACGAGCTTCTGCTCGAAGCTTCGCCCGCGGTGTGGCCTATGGGAAAATAATTCAACCACCCATTTACTCTCTTAAGGGTGGAATTTCGAAAAAACATTTCTTAGCGGATGCCCACGTCATAACATCTACCTGCATGCCAAATTTCAACCCGATCCGTCCAGTGGTTTGGGCTGTGCGTTGATGGATCACTATGTCAGTCGGACCTTTGAGTTATATATATTTAGAAGATATAGTTCAATGATAAATAACAATTGAAATATTCGTAAATAGACACACTAACCAAAACTATATTACATCTGTTATTGGTACTGGCTTTTATGATTGGATTAAGTGACTTATAGCAAGAATTGTGATAAAATGTTGTATCAAAACATTTGAACTAGGTATATATTTATCAATTTATGTAAAACTTGCAAGTTCTGCATACACTTTATTCGTAATCTTCAATTCAATCTTAATAACCCAATCAAATAAAATACACCTATTTTATTACAATGATAAGGATTACGACACTACACAAAATATTGATATTTTAGACTGAACTTTATTATTCAAAAACACTGATTTATCTACCTCTATTAAAAGGCTATTCCAATTATACAAGTAATCGCACTTAAACATCCAAAGCGAGATAGCAGTTACTTGTTAAAAATAACTTTATGCGCAGAAAAATAAACGGTACCCCAAGAATTCACCACCTCGTCAACCGAGCGGAGGTAGAGCTAGCCAAAAAAGAAAACCAATTTGCCCGCATGAAAAGGTTCGATCCAATCCGGCCGTATCCACTCATTTGATATTTTCACTCGCCGATAGAAAACAAATTACAAACTGTCGCCGCCGTTCCACGGATTATTATTAGCTATTTATTTTTCTGTCAATCGTCTTAACAGAAGCTTATGGAAATGGTTTACTTGGAGTTGAAAGCTTCCAATTGCCGCCATTGTATTTGAATACCGAATTGGATATTTGCATTTCCGTATTGATTGGCTGGATACTTTACAATGATGAAAATGGAAATATCGTAAAGTATGATATGAAAATAACAGTTTAATTAATATATTTTATATACCTACCTAATACTGAATATACATAAGTCATCATCATCATCATCTTCACTGTAAAAGACGTACATAATGAAGTATTGCTACACTAAATTGTAACCGATCCAGTTTTTACATTAAAGATATTTTTGAAAAACTAACAGGGTTGGGGCAAACTTTTTTCAGGTCAGTGAACCTGTTGTTTATAGAATATTAATAATAATAATATATTTTGATCTATTGTTTATAAAATATTTTGATCTACTATTTATAGAACTTTTTGATCTATTACTTATCTATTACTTTTTATCTAATTTTTAAAGAGTAATTTGATCTATTTTTATACATTTTTTATCCACGTGGTTGTTTTGTTCCTTATACGCTTGGAACCTACTCGTACTGGATGGATTTAGATGTGGTTTTAAGTCTTCATCTCACAACTTAAAATTTATTGCATGCCTTCACTGGTCCGGTCTGGTTTATTTTATCCTTTACTCTACGTGCGCGGAGCCGCAGGCAAACGCACTGGCGTCACAAATTATTCTATTTACTCAGTTATTAACTATAATTACTGATTAAATAGAATAATTTGAACGTTCATGAATAAAACATCCTAATAATACTACAGAGCGCAAAGCCTACCATCATAACGTTATTGATATGTATTCGTAATATCAATATCTGACAAAGCCACCCCTCCGTTGCCATGGATACTGCGTCATCCCCATTTCGTATAAGCCTACAAACCTATGTCAATTAAATGCTGAAAATTTTAAATTAAAACTTTGCATTTCCGTTTTTACACGCTTTATATTAGCTTCACTTGTATGTTTGTATGTTTGAAACCGACTCCTTTGGGCGCGATTTCATTTTTTCAGTACAGTTTTAAAAGGTAATAATTATTAAATTACAAATATGTATTGTGTATATGTATTGTACACATTATGTGTAGTCATACCATAGTTAAATATATAACGGTTGTACAAGATAATAAGTTACATTTCATTTTAAATGTGATTTTTAGCGTTTGATAACAGAAAAGCATAGTATAATATAATATAATTTGCGCTATTATATTTGATATCAATCAATTTATAAATGTATATGCTTGTACAGTAATTTAATCTTAAGCACCAGATATCATTTTGACTTGTAAAAATGCTAAAATTAGCCTATTTGCAATAAAATCCATTGGATTTGACTTTGAAAATTTACGTATAAACTACACTGAAAATAGCTAAACTAAATTACGTTTTAATTAATTATTACATTTGCTTAAGTTTTATTATTAATTCAAAGTCATTTTCACTTAAAGAAAAAAGGCGCATAGCAAGACGTGACGATAAGAATTCTAAATTTCATTCACGTGACACATTACCTTCTTACCTCCACTTAATGACACCTGAGCTTTATTGGCATCTGATAAATCATGTCGGTTAGATTAATGTTACAGCCTGTAAAAGGGAAAGTATGAAAATGGTGTCACGTCACTCACAAAATGATGAAGATTCGGCATTTCATTCAATTGACACTCTTTACTTCCAGTTGATGACACCTCGAGCATATTTTATCGCCGATCCATAAATCGTATCGGGACACGGACCGTGATTTGTGACGAGCGTGACAATGGTGTGACGTCACTACTATCACGTGCGTGTTTAAATATGGTATATTCACGTAGTCCGATGGAACTACGCTTTGTGTAGGGCATGGAGTGATGTACCTTGATTGATATATGTAGGTATGATAGAGTATTATGTAAATATTACTGAACTAGAGGAGTAGTTACTGAGTGCAGCATGTGAATAAATATGCACATAATATACCTAAATGACTTTCTGAAGTTTTATTATTAATTCTAATTTAATAAAATTCTGTAATGCCAGCAGTATGTGGACCACAAAAGATGAGAAAATGATTTCTAGAAATTTCATTAAAATTCCGCTTCGTCAAGTCCAAGTGATATTTTTCAGGGTTGCCGCATAGTTTTAAATATTGTTTACTTTATAAGGAATTGGGATACAGGATCGAACCACTTTAAGATAAACTTATCATAGAGAGTTTGGAACCACTTTATTTTTTTTCTTCAAAACGTTACCAAACCTGTGAGAGGTATGTGAAATTATTATACACATTGAAATCACCGAATACTTTTAGAAATTAATTATATGAAATTTGAAATGCGTGATTGATTGGATCTATATAGTTTTCATTGATTATATGTCGGGCTTGTGAGTGAACTAATTTTCTTTTTTAGAAAATAGTTTTACTAACCATTGTTCTTTGTCACAAGCTGATTTGGCTCTCTTTTTGAAATGCAAACAGAAATTATTACTACCATTTCTTACTTATGTCTTTTACCAGCCCTAAGAATCAAGAAGTGCCCAGAGCGGGTGCCGAGAGGGCGGGCGGTCGCAGCGACGGATTTGTCGCGGCCCGGAAACGGCAGGGAATTCATTTCGGCGTAATAGGTTTCCTGCGCGCGCGTCCGGTCTCGTCCGACGCCCGGACGGCGCGCGTCCGGCACGCAACGGAAGTGCGCCAACGGTATTGGATCTTAGGAGCCTTAAGGCCATGCATCTCATCATACTTACAGCTTTTACAATCACTCATATAGTCCTTACAATCATTCATACTTACAGCTCTTACAATCAGTCATACTGCTCTTACAATCACACATACCTTAAGTTCTTAGCATCATTCATATATACTTTACAATTCAATCCATAGACTTAGCCTTGGATCAAGTATACAATTTCTACAACCATTCATTAAATTCTAATAACCTCTTATTTCTGTTTAAAAAAAAACCTACATCATAGATATCATACCGCAACCTTTTGGTTAGCTTTTATTTTATTTTTGTAAACGCAATAACGTGTTTTTATATTCTTATTTCAGTTCTATTATGCTTCTTTTGTAAACTATTTATAAATTTTGTAAATTATTTGTATTTTCAGTTTTTATACATTGTTCCAATTTGCTTGTTGCGTAGGTAGTAGAAAATATTAGCACTTCATCTAAAGGGATTCACTGAACATAGGCCCCCCATGATATTACTTACACTGTAAAATGTATGCACAACTCAAATTCACTATAAACATATAAATTAAAACAACAGCAAAGGTCTTTTCAACCATTATCGCAAAACAAATAATCAACGCTCAAAATACATTTTCATAATAATCTCGATTCCCCGTACTTTATAGTCGGGTGTTTCATTAAAACTTGCGTGACGTGTCATTAAGCGGTAGTCTTGGTATTGGCATTTAAATTGTAGAATTTCGAAAAAGACATGGCAACTCATGATATCTGGAGACACCATGCAACTAACCTGTTTTACTGATTGGTACAACTTTTTTGCCAGAGTTCACCTATACTGGCAGTAGTGTGAAAGCACTACTATGTTCTGTCTCGCAAGGCACTGTAGTTAGTTAAATTAATGGGTACAATAATGAGACTTTGAATTTTGTTACCAATTTTGCATAGCATAGCACATAGCTCGTCTATGAATTTACAGATGTCCATAGGCTACGGTGACCTCCTCAGGAGAGCAGTATGCTTTTTTGCACTTTTTTTATTGCACCTATAATATTATAAAAATATGATAAACAGATAATCACTACAATTTCTTATAAGGGTTCAAATTCAAATAATTCTAGTTACCGTGTGGACAAAAGGTCATTGATCTGACCGCTTAATCGTCTCCGAATAACCTTGTACACTCCTTTGAACTGAAAAGTTCTCGCAAATTCTGTTTGTGGTTATTATGTATCGTATTATACGATAAGGAAACCTTATGAGGTCCTGGTTAACAACACGCAAAGTACGTATTATTCTTAGCACAACTCTGCCTTTGATTAATACGTTTGTTAATTGTTATTTGTTGTCATAGTTCAATAAGCTTTGTGAACGTGTGATTCTATTTCATCATTGGCTGGAGTCATTGACGAAAGGGAATCTTAGCGAAAATATTCTAGGTCTGTGATCTTACCAACACAATTTTTTTATATACAGCTCTACGCGATTATAGTATTTAGCCACGTTTTATGAACGTTTAAGTTATCTAAATTGAGTTACGATTTGGTTGTCTATCTATAGACGCATACTAGAATAATTATTTATGTAAATTAATAACGTGAAGAGCTAGTCATTCACCCGATGTCAAGCGCCACGGCTGCTCATAACGCTTTCATAACATAGATTACTAGTAATGACTATAAGTGTTTTTTTTATGTTAAAGGAGCAAACAAGCGTACGGCCCACCTGGTGGGAAGTGGTCACCGTAGCCTATGGACATCTGTAACACCGGAGGAGGTGTCACCAATGCATTGCTTACCCTGTAGGACTCTTTTAACCCTCCTTTTAAAGAACTCTATGTTGTAACTCGTTGGAAAGACCGCTGGCGGGAGCTCATTCCACATTTTGCAGGTGTACGGCAAGAAAGAACGCATAAATCGAGTCGTATGCGATTTCCATGACTCAATAATGAAAAAGTGTCAGTCTATTTGTGAACTTGATCCTCTTCTTGCTCAGCATAATGTCTATTTACTACGTTGTAAATATTCTAGCTTTAGAGCTTTCACTAACAACTCATAATCTATAGTAAATCCTAATAAAACTACAAAGCAATAAAACATAATCAAACCTTAAAATTTAATTATATTTGCAAGGAAAACACGTCGCTTCGATTACGACGCTACGACGTAGCTTGCGCTACGAGACTATGTTGTCGTAGCAACGCCGTCGGGCGTCTACGGCTATGTTTAAATTTAAAATATGAAATATCTGGAGAAATTACAAGCCGGTTGCCCCTAGGCACGAAACCGCGCCTATTCCGCGTTATTTTATGTTTTGCTTTTTTAAACGTAAATCACGTTACTATGTTTTATTTTTAGTTCATTTTTCAAGTGTGTACATAAGTCAGATTTCCGTGGCAAAAATGTGGCAAATTTATTTTATTGTTTCAATAAATGGGGTTTAATACCTTGTTCTATATCTACGATTCCTTGTATCGGTATCTAGATTTCCACGTAAAGTGATTACTTTAATACTTAATCACAATATTTTTTTTCTTTTCAAGATCCACTTAATCGTTTTCAAATTTAATTTTGAGAGGAAATATATATTTTGGTATATTATCTTAGTAAATCCTAGCAACCTCTACAAAATTGTATCAGAATTTGTACAGCTTTTTTTATGCGTGAAATATAAATAACCTGCCAACCTTTTTATATTAATAATAATTATAACACCCAACGATCATACATAGATCCTGGACCCTAGGATACCCCGTGTCTAGGGACTCAGGCACTACGAGAACCATGGTTCCACAACACTCTAACTCAGAACAAGTATTTGCGCTTTTTTTCTGTGCACAAATACTTATCCTGCAGCGGGAATTGAACCCGCCGCCTCTGGGTTATGCGCCAACTTGCTCAACCACCACACCACGGAGGCTGTAATAATAGGCTAATAGTAATAAGGGATTAAAATAATTATTGTTTTATACAGTGGTTTTATTTTTGTGCCATTTTTCTACGGACCCCTAAACAGAAGATATTTGAGTTCGCGGTGTGTAAACGAGTTTGAGTTTGTTTTGTTGCCATGTTTATGTATGCGCAGCCAACGCGGATACGTGTTTGCATAATGATAATTATTTTCATATTTTTGTTACAATAGAGTTGAGAATAGATTTCACGTTTTTTTTTAAATTTTAGTTTACTTGTATCCTGGTGTCGATTCTGTGTTGCATTCTCTAAAACTAAAGTAAACTTAAAGTATGGCGGTACTCTTCTGATAAATGGGAAATGACAAAGACGGTAATATGTTAATTTCGTTTAGCTTTAGAGTATGCGACACAGAATCGACACTATTGTGAGCTTATGTGTTTCTGTGATTTATGTTCGTTATTTTCAAACGAAATGTTGGAGGATTCAAATATGTGAGGAAGACTCAAAATCGTTAACTGTATTCTTTTGTTTTAGTGGTTTCTATACTCAGTAATATAGTGTGGTGGATGAGAAGGTTAATAAAGGTAATAAAAATAACATAATAAACAAAACAAACACAACAGAAGCACAACAACTACAACATTCTCACAACTTTTATACAATTATCAACAGGGAGGTCAGTGCAACAGATAAAATACTAATACAATTACTATCCCTAGCTAAAAGTTCCCTAAATGGAGAAAATAATGCCACAGAATACATATTTGAGGCATAAACATCTGCTTTACCAAACGAGCCCAAGGCATTGTGACATGTGTAACGCTTACTCCTTCATGTAAGCTATGTTAACATACGCTAACGGCGTTACACCGAAATATTACTCACAAAATGACTTACAATAAAACGCACATGAACACATTTTACAAAACACTTTACAAATAAAAAAAATTAAAATTTAACATCTAAATTTTACATCAATACGGCATTAACATTAAGATTGATTGAAATATCAGATCGATACGTCAAAATGGTAAAAAATATATACCGTTTAAATAACGTTCTTGTAGCAATTTGCATAATAACTCTTTAATAACACCCCAGATTTGTCACAATAAAAAATTGAGTACCAATAATATTCTGCACATTGTCAAGGCATAGTAACAGTAAGTAGTACTCGTAACAAAAAACAACTTGTTAATATTAGTACAAGCTTTGTTTAGTTTGGAGCTTGATAGCGCTGTGTGAAATGTACATTTAATTATTTTAGTTTATTTAATATCTTATCTATGTTACTTTCCTAGTTATAGCAAGTAAATAATAAAAAACAGTAACAATGTTCAGAAGCAAAATGACACAAAATCCTAACAATAAGAACCATCCCAGACGGCACACATCGCCGTAAAACTGCGAAGTAACCAACATTATTCAAAACAAAATTCATCGTCGAGTTAAAGCCAGATATTAATCTCACAGCGCCGGCAGAGCGCTGGATTCGCCATTTTGCGCCTAAATATGATAAACTTTCCCCCGAATTTTCTTACCAAGGGGGTGTTTCTTGCCCCCTGTGGGTGGCAGGGGCGTCTTACGGCCCTGCTTTTAAACTAAGCTCGTTAATTAATTACAGCAAGTCGACTGGCGGGCTGGCTTATACATATAGCTATGTGCTGGTTTAATATTGCAGCGCGTCGTCTAATGTACGGTACGAACGTTCCTCAACACATAATGGATGGTATTAAAATTGTAGTGTAATTATGATTTCCATATGATCATTATCTGTATCTTTTAAAAAATAATTAGATATGATGAGGCGGGTCTGCAACTTTTTGGTAATGGTTTCAATACCGGCGGCAAGCAATCGACTCTCAAAAAGTTTTTTTTATGTGGGTTTATTCATTGTAAAAAACGTTTAGAGATCGATGCGTGACTTCCGTTAATTTCCTATATGAATAAGATATGCCGTATTTACTAAATGCCAATCGAAAACACAAAGTTTATGGGTATACAGTTCTATTGCAGAATTTTGTTTGAATTGCGCTCTTATTGGGTTAGACAGGGCTTTGCTCTATATTACTTTTAATTTTTTAATTTCAACTTCGATCAGTCTTAAAACCTTTTGCAATTGACAGTTTACCCACCCCTGCCATGTATATGATTTTACAGGTATACGAACGAGTTTAATCAGATCCTCAAAACTCCTTAAATGCTGGGGGTTTGGTGATGGTTCTATGCCGATATTATCTGGTATCATCTCAATACATTCAGGAGTAAACGAGCTGAGTATTCAGTTTGAGCATTTCCTGATTCACACCAAACAAACCGTCGGAGGGTGAACCTTCGACACTAAATCATGAAATTATTCACAATAATATTAATTACAAAATCGTGGGTCTACTAATACTAAAGACACTTCCTTGCTTCCATAATTAATTGCTACTAAATTCGCCCCAATTTGAATCCGGTTACCAAGTCCGCCAAGAAACTTATGAGGTACATAAGACTTAAGGGCAGGGCCGGCCGGAAGGAGGGTAAAATGGCGGCGAAGGGCGCGACCCTCGGGGGGCAAGGGGGCGGGGAGGGAGTAGGAAGGACGTGAGATTTACTCTAAGTAATTGCAGTAATAAACACGCGAATATATCACGGCTGTGTAATGAGAGGAAGCGCTGAAATTGCCAGCGCAAATTGCGTGTGTGAGATAAGCTAATTTTTTGTTCGGGAGAGAAATTCGGGTTGTTGTTTTTCATTTCCATTTTTTGGCAAAACGCTGCTGTTTCTTTTGTTTTTTGTAATAGATCAAAGTGACAGGCAATTTATTGTTTAACATATGAGTGTCACCCAAAACTTTGCATGCAAACATGCACTGCACATACGCTCGTCATTAAAACATTCAGGTATTAGTCACGCACTGTGCAAGCAAAATTCACTAGTTTCAGTATCCTTAACCAAGCAGTGCTAGAAGCTAGTTCTTAGCGGCAGAATATCTGACAATGTGCTTGTACACGCCTATACAAACTCTTCCAAAAAACCCTACCAACTAATAAATTTTAGCTATCGCAGTAAAAGCATATATATAGACTGCCTTCTTGGCTTAATTGTAATGTTTATAATAAGATAATCACGGTATTTTTCTTGCACCGGTGTGACGTGGTGGTTATTTTTGTAACATATTCATTATCTCAATTGTAATGAATTATATACATTGTAAAAGACAGTAGAAAGAAGAAAAAAAAAAAATACATCACTGTAAAGTTTCTTGTAGCTTCTTCTTTACAGTTGTAATCGAAGCTTCGGATCAAAGTTTTCAATTCTGCATTGTGCCGGATTGCTTGCACCAGTAGTGAGAAAGAGAACTGCTTTTTTTTCAAACTCATATATTGTAATGGGCTTGCTATATTATTTGACAATAAGCACTTTGTAATTTTATATGCTTAGTGAAATAACTTAATTTTAAGTACCTAGTATAATTTTGACTTGTAAAAGTGCTAAAATTAGCCTATTTGCAATAAATCTTTTGACTTTGACTTTGACTTAAACAAACGGGTAAATAATAAAACCGGTTTTAACAATCGTAATACATAGACTTCATGTTTTCTAAGAACAAAACTTTCTAACTTTAAGAACAGGTACCTATTGAGATCCCGTTATTTTATCCCAACCTGCATAATACACGACTTTTTTATTCATTAGGTATTAAGAACTGCAATAGAATATTTGTCATCTTCTAGAAATGGTTTCCTACGCGTAGTGATACATTTTTATACTAACAAAGAAACAATTTTACGGAAGCAATCTAGTTACAAAGTATCTGGCCAGGAATTCCGCAAAGAAACCAATTCCATCCGACCCACCCGTTATTGCCATACTGCGCCAGCCAATTTCGCATCCGCACAGCGATAATTTCTACAACAAAACAAGTCGCGACATAAGAAGCTTCGGCATTAATTATTCACAAGACAAGAAAGGGGCCGCCCCATTTCCAATATTTATGTGTTGTCGATGACTCGACGAAAATAACGAATGCTTTTTAAAACGAAGAAAGGGCCGAGAAAGGCCGGGAAACCGGGCTTTCTTAATGCACAAACAGGCACTCGCCTCACCTGCCCGCGTTGATTTATTGGGCGTCTTTGTTCGCCGCTCGTTACCAGCTTGTTGTTGCGTTTTTAATTTATTTCCTAGGTGAAAATTTTGCACGTTAATATTTAGATAATAACGAAAATCACTTGAAGCGAGTGTTTGCAGTGAAAAAAAAATATCAGCTTATTATATGGAACGTGTATTTACGTACGCAACTTTTACTAGGTGGTAGAACTTTTCTGCAAAGATCGTCTAGGTAAAGCAGTAATGCGCAATTTCAAAGTAAACTTACTGGGCAAATGAGACTATGGCCTAATCTCACAGTGTAAGTAATAATCTTATCCCTAGACTGTGCTGGTGTCACAAGATAATGTGCGCAGTGCAGTGTTACGTCAAACTTTATATTTTAGAGCTCCAAGTGACACTGTTCCGGTATGGGTGACCGTATTGCTTAACATCAAGTGAATAGCTCTAACTAACTAACTCGTCACATCATTCAATAACATAATCAAAAAACTGGTTAATTGTTTTTAAATTTAGTTTAAGTTTTGTTTATACAATGTACAGTACTCGTAAAGGAACAACATTTTATAGTAAACTTTTAGCTACCTGTTATGTTTGTCTATGAAGCAACACCGCACGAGCAGCTTCAGGAAGCAGACTCGTAATTCAAAATCAGTCTTGCCAATGCCCTCACCATCCATCAAAGCCCACCGTCCGCAGATTGGCCTCAAATATATACAGTAGCGAGTGAATTCCGCACGCCGTTGAATCTGCAATGAGTCGTGGCGACAATCGTCGTCCGTTTGCGGCGACGCCAATTCACATTCATTCACGGCCCATTGGCAGCGACTGTGGCCTACGTCATTTGAATTTAGAACAAAATATTGCCTGTTGACGTTGAAACCTAGATGGCAGTAAATTAAAAATAAAATATTTTAGGTAGTTGACAAAAAAATTGGAATAAGTTTCAAATCAAGCCCTTCAAAATATAATTCAGCTTAAGGATACAAGCTCAGTTCTCCTTTTTGTAACAGATTTGTGCTTTTTTTCTTGCTTTATTTAAAAATATTAAACGTGATATGACCCAAAACTCAAGTTGCTTTATGAATTAAAAATATTGAAATATGACTTCGAATATTTGCGCCAACAAGAATTTACATAAACTGAGTTCTTAATACTCAAAAGCAGAAATAGCATATATTTTAAATAAGAAAAGCACTGTAAGGAAAGTTTCAACAAAAAAAAATCTTTATTATTAAAACCATCCATTAAATGAGATTAATATAATAACTAAAACACAAAGAGATGAATCTTTTTACTTTTTATATAGTAAGAGTCCACAAGAAGCTATGTTATAGCATACCAAGCCCGCCCGCCCAAGAAGTGGCTAAGGCGGGCGGAAGTACATCTGCATATGCAGGCGGATGGCCGTGGAGTTAGCATTACAATACGCCACTCGCAGCTGATATTTATGCTGTTAGGCATTCCATTTAAGCATTTATTGGCTAGAGTTGCCAAATGAACTCTTATTGGATTTTCGTTATTGATGTCTTATAAGAGTTTGTACAAATACTCAGTTATGGAGATAAAATGAACGTTTATAACACTGAGCTAAGAGATGTAAAGTAAGGGACTAAAATAAGTGACTAAACTAAGTGATTAAACTAAGTGACAAAACTAAGTGATCTAACAAAATGACTAAAGTAAGTGACTCACTTATTTTCCAATTTAGCATTTACATGTTTATTATGGCCGTGTAGTCTCGGCGCTGTGATAATAGGACCACCACTCCGTCTCTTACCGTGGTGCTATAAAAGTTGGCTGAGGTAGATAGCCGGCTGCTAAGCGTGGTGATTATGGCAACATTTCCCCCCTCCCCTCTCCCTTTCCCGTGTTTTACATTCTAACGTCCCAAGTGGCGTTGTATGGAGATGGCCCGCCGTTGATTGTATGTGATATGATATACATATTTCAAATATTTATTTTAGTAATTGAAGCGTCTCGCAGCTTCACTTGAGATTTGCCGGTTTTCCGCCAAAAAAAACGGAAATTCTCAATATTTTGACTAAAAAGTATCCTAAGTTGACCGTGGTAACATAAGCAACCCGTGTAGAAAATTTAATCCAAGCTGGTCTCCGGTATGGCGTGAAAGCAAAAACAAAGAGACAAGAGAGGCGGTAGGACTTTTCTGCAAAGTTCGTCTAGGTAGGTACCACCGCTTTGCCAGTTATTCTGCCGCCAAGCAGTAGTGCGCAAGCACTACTGTGTTCCGTTTCGAAGGGCACTGTAGCTAGTGAAATTACTGGGCGAATGAGACTTTATGATCTGATCTCACAGTCTAGTAATCTTATTGCTAGACTGTGCTGATGTCTCAGGATGATGTGCGCAGTGCAGTGTCACGCGACACTACACTTGAGTTTCAGGTGTCACTGCAACTGATAGTGGCAGTCGTGTCGCTTAACATCAGGCGAGCGACTAGCTCGTCATGTCATATCGTAACATTAAAAAAAAAGACGTTTCACTTATATTAAGTAAGTTAAAAAAAGCCTAGTGCTATATCCCCTACATAATATTACCAGTAACGTTGTATTACTTCCACTCCTACATGACTCTAAATAATTTCAAACAAAATTTAAAGACCATGAAAATACACAGCAAAAAATTTTTTTTTTTTTTTTTACTGTTGATGGGTTTGCGTTTGACTACATCTCACCTGATGGTAAGTGACGATGAGGTCGAAGGTGGAGCACGCTTACCCAGAAATAACCTATTTACTCTTGACTTAAAGACACCCAAGTTGTAAGTGGATGGAAACACCGACGACGGGAGTGAGTTCCATTCCCTAGCCGTACGCACAATAAAAGAATCTGCAAAGCGTTTCGTACGAACAAAAGGTACATCAACAACGTAAGGATGGTAACTCTGGCCTCGCCGTGAGGTCCTGTAGTGGAATGGAGACGGTGGGATAAGATTGTGAAGCTTCTGGGCACATTCTCCAAAATAAATTCTGTAAAATACAGCCAAACATGCCACCTTACGTCTATGTTTAAGGTTTTGCAGTTTACTCCCAATACACCTCTAAGATCATTTAATACCCCTACCTGACAAGGTATACCGTTCCCGTGTTCACATAAGGAATGTGCATAATTATGTGTTGCATGCAAATTATGAAACTAGGGAATTCGTGAGTTCTAGCCATTTACAAGCTGTAACAAAGGAATTCGTTAAATCTCTTCGTTGAGTGTCGCACGGGCCATTCGGCGCTGAGCCTAACTTGCTCGTTTCAGTTTAAAACTCTTTATTATTGCCAAATATTATCAATTGGAAAAATCTATATAAAAACAAAGAGGTATTAGTTACACCACTTATTTTTTTTTTTTGCGGACATCTCACACAACGCCATCTAGCCCCAAACTAAGCAAAGCTCGTATTATGGGTACCAGATAACTGATACAATACTTAAATACTTTTTGTTTGTAAATACATACATAGAATACAATATAACACCCAGACACAGAACAAACACCTATGTTCATCACACAAATGTTTGTCCTGGGTGGGAATCGAACCCACAACCCACAGTTCAGAAGGCAGGGTTACTACCAACTGAGCTATCGGGCCAGTTAAAAAAGTTATAACTCAAGATAAACGACCAATTTTATGACTTTTGTATTTTTGGTTATCTTCACCAGCAGGCCTAGTACGGCCGGTGGACAACTTCTCCCCAGGTAGAGGATAACAAACTTATCCTCCAGGCTTAGCACGGCATGTGGAGAAATTGTCTTTCCCCCGGTTTTTTCCACCTGTCAGTGAAAATAATCCCCCTCTCCACCTTAAGTAACACGGCAACGAGGAGAGGAAAGAAATATTTCCCTTTGACATTATCGTAGACATTATATCCCGCTACTCCCAGCTTCAGAGCACGGACTCGGAAAAAAGTGGATAATATTCTCTTGAATTGACACAAAGCAGAGAGTATTTATCTTCGACTCTTGTAGGTGGGTATAAGGAAGTCAAAGTGTTTTAATAGGCACAAAAATGTCGCGTGCCTATTATAACTACGTTTAATCGCGGGAACTCGAATTTTGGAGCGAAAGTTATACCGGGAGGAGCATTCGGAATGCAAGTAATCCCTTCAAATCCCGGGAAATTAGTGTCAATACAAAAAAAATTACATAGCGAAGTATTCGTGAAAATACAATTATTAGTTTAGTTTTAATACGGAAATTATTTAATTTACGTAATTAACTTAAATGATGCATATATTTTTTGAGTATATTTTATTATAAAATACATACATATAAAAATTTAAAATATAACTATTACACAATAATTTATCACGTTTTTCCGCTCATATTACAAACAAAATAAAATTTAATATAAACTATTCACTTACTCTCACTCATATACATAGTATTCGTTACATACTCTTTGATTAACACAGGGACATAGACTCATAAACCTTATTTTTTCTTATAAAACCTTATTTTTTTTATATTTTGTCTTCAATCCCAGTATATTTAGCCGAACAATTATCGATGGTTTGATGGACTGAACAAAATATTGAAGCATGTAATGTCATTTTAGTTAAATTTTCTCATACTGGCAACAATACGGTAGAGAAAACTTAAAACGCTACTCCCCTCATTTATCCCCCGGATAAAGCTTTCCACTGCCGCGGCCGTGCTCGCTGAGTGGAATAAAGTGACAATGAGCAGGCCTAGTACGGCCGGTGGACAACTTCTCCCCAGGTAGAGGATAACAAACTTATCCTCATTGTCACTTTATTCCACTCAGCGAGCACGGCCGCGGCAGTGGAAAGCTTTATCCGGGGGATAAATGAGGGGAGTAGCGTTTTAAGTTTTCTCTACCGTATTGTTGCCAGTATGAGAAAATTTAACTAAAATGACATTACATGCTTCAATATTTTGTTCAGTCCATCAAACCATCGATAATTGTTCGGCTAAATATACTGGGATTGAAGACAAAATATAAAAAAAATAAGGTTTTATAAGAAAAAATAAGGTTTATGAGTCTATGTCCCTGTGTTAATCAAAGAGTATGTAACGAATACTATGTATATGAGTGAGAGTAAGTGAATAGTTTATATTAAATTTTATTTTGTTTGTAATATGAGCGGAAAAACGTGATAAATTATTGTGTAATAGTTATATTTTAAATTTTTATATGTATGTATTTTATAATAAAATATACTCAAAAAATATATGCATCATTTAAGTTAATTACGTAAATTAAATAATTTCCGTATTAAAACTAAACTAATAATTGTATTTTCACGAATACTTCGCTATGTAATTTTTTTTGTATTGACACTAATTTCCCGGGATTTGAAGGGATTACTTGCATTCCGAATGCTCCTCCCGGTATAACTTTCGCTCCAAAATTCGAGTTCCCGCGATTAAACGTAGTTATAATAGGCACGCGACATTTTTGTGCCTATTAAAACACTTTGACTTCCTTATACCCACCTACAAGAGTCGAAGATAAATACTCTCTGCTTTGTGTCAATTCAAGAGAATATTATCCACTTTTTTCCGAGTCCGTGCTCTGAAGCTGGGAGTAGCGGGATATAATGTCTACGATAATGTCAAAGGGAAATATTTCTTTCCTCTCCTCGTTGCCGTGTTACTTAAGGTGGAGAGGGGGATTATTTTCACTGACAGGTGGAAAAAACCGGGGGAAAGACAATTTCTCCACATGCCGTGCTAAGCCTGCTGGAATAGTAAGTAATAAAATTGACGTCACTCAATAAAAATAATATTTGAGTCCTAAACATGCACATCAATTGACTGCTAAGCGGAACGAAGTTCGCTGGATCAGTTAGTACATAATAAAAAGTCATGTATGATTATAGTTATAATATAGGTTATTATTTTTCCTCAAAGAGCGGCGATTTTATCAAACTGTAGAGGTGTAGATTTTCAAAAATTCAGCAATGATATTCGCTCCGATTCAGCCACACTAGCTGGCTAATATAGTTGGTATCATAAAATCCCTATTTCATCACGTTTCTGCGACACAAACATGCAAAATGATATACAGGGCGACACGCAAAATTATATACTGAGTGACAGCGATCGTCAACCCTTCTTCATCGCATCAGTCATGTCGGCGGCTAAGCGACTATTCAAATTGCCGGCCGATGACGTTGCTTTTGCAACCCCTGGCTTGTCTGTGGCTATTGGGCAAAGAATAAGTTCTTTCACAGATGTTTTATGGTTGATAATGCCTACTTGACGCAAGTGGCTGAAGAATATATTTAGCTATCGTGAGACATTTCTGAGTGATAGGGTTCATTGACATAAAATTAGAAAAACGTTTAAAATTAAACATGATGGTGTATGCACAATTAGAAATAAGTACTTATGCTTATGTATGTTTTTGTTATTGGCTGTATTGTCCTTCCTGTATATATACATTAATGTTAATAATAGTTTTAATTCATAAATATAAAAATAATTTAACAAAAAACACGGTGTATGTGGAAATACAGATTTTAAAAAAATGAAACATGATTATTAATACATTTTTCATTAATCTGTACAGGCACTCTATAAATAAAAAATTACAACTAAACAAATATATAATAATACATTAATATTAATACATTAGTTGTTATAAAGATATTCGTATTCATATTTTATTAATTTAATAATAGGTCTTTACCTATGAAATTGCCGTATTGCAGTACAGACTTTTTCAAACAAAAAAAAGTTTTGATTGGCTATGAATTCTAAATTCAAATTAATTTTGTTTTAAAAATATGACATTGTATATACAATATAAGTCTTTTGTTTATTGATTAGCGTTGTATTTTCATTACATTTCAACATTTTTCATCATAATGGATACTTTGAAATTTCGTGTAATTATGGAATATGAGTTCCGTCGTGGCACCAACGCGGCACAAACGACACGTAACATCAACGACGTTTACGGAGAGAACTGTACAAACGAACGTACAACCCGTTATTGGTTTGCTCGGTTCCGTTCTGGGAATTTTGACTTGAAAAATCAACCTCGTGGTCGTCCGGAAACTTTGGTCAACAATGATGAATTAAAGGCGAATGTGGAAGCTGATGAATCTCAATCTACAGCTGAGCTGGCAGCAGCTTTTGATGTTAGCATCAAAACAATATTGGTCCATTTGCGACAGATTGGCAAGATAAAAAAGCTTGATAGATGGGTGCCCCACGAACTTAACGATCGCCAGCGCAACGTACGCGTCGAGACTTGCCTTGCGCTGCTTAACAGGCACAGAAATGAAGGAATTTTGAACCGAATTGTTACGTGCGACGATAAATGGATTCTTTTTGACAATCGAAAGCGCTCAGCAAGTTGGTTAGATCCTGGTTCGGTACCAAAGCAATGTGCAAAACGAAAAATGACCCCTAGAAAGGTGATGGTCACAGTTTGGTGGTCTAGTGCTGGTGTGATTCATCATAGCTTTTTTACAAAACGGCGAGAGCATTACTGCAGATGTGTACATTGAAGAACTGACCACAATAATGGCGAAACTCGCACGTCTGCAACCAGCTTTGGTCAATCGGTCGTCTCCACTGCTACTTCACGACAACGCGCGACCCCATACTGCACAACAGACCGTCTCTAAGCTGCATGAGTTGGGTTTGGAAGCTCTCCCTCATCCGCCATACTCACCAGATCTTGCGCCTACCGACTATTACTTTTTCCAAAATTTGGACAACTTTTTAGCGGGAAAAAAATTAAATTCCCGAGAGGCAGTACAAAACGCCTTTGAAGAGTTTGTTGTCTCCCATCCTGCTGATTTTTTCAAGAAGGGCATCCATAAACTGCCACAGCGTTGGCAAAGATGCATTGATTGCAGGGGTGATTACTTTGAATAAAAGAAATAAATAAGTTCGAAAAAAAAATACTTTAACTTTTTTCAAACAAAACGGCAATTTCATAGGTAAAGACCTAATATTTTGTTTATGTTCTTATCAATTTTTAACTTTAATTAAAATAAAATCATTAACATAAAAAATTTACATTGTTTAATAGTTTTTTCAATGATTCCAATAAGTATCATAATTTTCATAACAATGTATTAGCACTTAAATCTTACTGACAAGAATCAAGATTGATTTGTAAATAAATTATTATAAATATATCTGGTGCCACAAGGTCCTATAGTACTGTCCTATCTGTTTTCATACTCTTGCTATTGACCTCCGGGAGCATTACGCTGCGGGGACATACTTTTTACGTCATTAGACATAGGCCGGATCACTGGGTTTTGTGGTAACCCTGAATCGATTATTATCACCCCAACATTTTGGACAGTAACTACGGCTACTATCTACCTATATGTACTTATTATGTAAAGTTAGAGAAATTTTATTTTAAAACGAGCTTCTGCCCGCTGCTCCGCCCGCGGCTTGGCCTATGGGAAAATAATTGAACCACCCATTTCACCCTCTTAAGGGTGGAATTTTGAAAAATCCTTTCTTAGCATCCGCTAAGTCATAACAACTAACTCCATTCCAAATTTCAGCCCGATCCATCCAGTGGTTTGGGCTGTGCGTTGATAGATCACTATATTAGTCAGTCAATCAGTCAGTCACCTTTGAGTTATATATATTTAGATGAATTTAAATAAAAACAGTTTTGATAATAATAAAAACTTATTTTCACATAGACAACGATATGGCATAGTTTATATACATTAGTATGTGATATGTAATAACTTATTAGTGCATCTGCTGCTAGCACTTATTTGGCACAAAGAATCAGCATTGCAATTCAACAAGCAATGCTGCCGGCATGTTGGGCATGCTACCTACTGGTAGTGGGCTGGAGCATTTGGACTGCTTATAGATCATCACGGCTAGTATATAGTCCAAATGCTTTTTTTTCTATAGTAAGTATTAGTGTAGCTATTATTATTAAGAAATTATGTTGGGCTACTAACAATATTACCGAAGTCAAATTCATTATTTATTTACAACCCAATCAGAAATTAATACACTCGGTCTGGCTACACGCAAAAAAACGAAGTGAAACCAAATTGAAATACAGTAATACGAAAATGTAACTACAGTGCGTAAACACTGACACTCACACAACAGTGCATCATTGAAAACGGCCGGGAACGCGCCAATAAACATTCATTGCGAAATTAAACACATCTACCTGCATGTTTACCATCACGAAATCACTAAAATGAATAAAACAGAGAATTGGACGCCGTAAATTCGCGTTCGGCGAATATCAATTTGGCAACGGGCGACGGGGGAAGCTCGATAAATAAAAAATATATAAAATACACAGTACGCAACGTGAAAGCGGTGAATGGCACTTGTGAAAAATGGACTTGCCGCTCTTCCAGGGAAGCAATCATTCAAACTGGCTGTTGTCTGTTTGCGCCTCTGCTCTTTTTGGTCCGATTTTTTTTCAGCTATTTTTTCGGCAGTGTCATCCGCAGAGTTCAGGTGTAGGGACACGTGGTCCAGGACAAAGAAAACAAATATTAATAACTGGCATTTTTAAAGTCCTCGCTTATTGTTGTCAATATTTCGTAAATGATTGGAGTATGACGCGACATTTTTTGCCGTTACCTTTGGCGCGGCTTTGTTGCTGGGTGGGTGGAGCGATGTTAACGTAGCTAAATTTCCTACTTTGTTGTGTTTATTTATCATCTAATGGACAGGTTTTGCTTTTAATTTACGGGTAAAATATGCCGGAGTAAAGGGAGAAAGAATATTAATTTGTGTAAAACATAGAGCCTTTTTATTGTTATATCTTTTATGCCTTATTTTGCTACCCAAATTTTTTATATTTGATACGTGTGATTTTGATCACTATCTCAGCTGATGGTAAGTGACGATGCGGTCTAGGATGTAACAGTAGCCTAGAGGATACCTGTACATACTAATAGGTATTTTGTAGGTAACTTTCAGACTATGCTACCACATTTAGCTTTAATAAATGTAAGAATTAAAAATGGTGAGTTATCCCGATCGAAGTAGGTATTCGTAGATAGGTATGCCAGGGATGCTTGGGGTTTGTCTGGTCCAAATTCCGAATTCCTGTTGTTCTTTCTTCACACATAAGTCAACTAGTATAGAGTCCAAATGTTTTTTGTAGTAGTTATTGTTATTGTAGTAGTTAGTTAAAATAATAAATGTACTTATTAATTTCTAATAGAAGACCGCATTCTTTTGGGATTTATGTACGAATGCCAACAATTTACACAGTAGACATAGATATAGGTATCTTGGATGTTTTTAACATGGGCATTTACGATTTGCTCACTAAAGTAATTAGTACAAGTTTTGCCGCATATTTCTGAACGCGATATCAATATACGCACTCTGTGTTTTAATCTGTGCCGCATACGAGAAAAGATGGAGCACCCCATTTTCCCTAATTAAAATAATGCCTTGCTTTCTTCCCCCACTCATTAATCCAATGTGCTGTGGATAAACGTAGCTGGTCGAGATTTCCCCACTTGCAAATGTGTTGTTATTTTTACTTTAAAAAATATACGCTTTTAAACATTATCATTGATGTTTTAATTAGCTTCAATGGTCTGAAAATGATAGATTGATAATACGATGCATTGAGATTTACTTATTTCAATGATATATATGAATAATAGACGGAATAACTGGCAAAGCGATGGTAGTACCTATCTAAATCAAATGCGCAGAAAAGTCCTATCATCCAAAAAAAACTTATTTTGTATATTTTTTACACTGTTGATTACGCTTAACAGGTAATACTGCTATAAATCACAAATCTTTAATAACACTTAAATATTAGCAGAACAAAGTAAAAAGAAAAAGTAAAGGCCCCAGTAATAATTTCATAAAGACACTTGAACCCACAGAAACCTCTCAGATAGTCTTATTTCTGTCTCTGACGTGGTCTCACATTTAACCCGAATTCCGCAAACTGCATAATTCCGCCGCTAATGAGGGAACGTCTAATTAGCGCGCAGTCGGAGACGACCACTAAATAGGGACTTGCTACTGACACCACGGAGTTCTGTGCAAAAAGCTTGACTTGTTTATTTATTTAGGTGTTGAAGTTTAACGATTGAGCAGAGTTCTCATGACTTTCATCTTTAGTGTTTTTTTTATCAAGTCATACTATTTTAAGCTAGCATAACTGGTGTGATTAAGTCTTAATCGTACTTACAGAAGGTGTCAGAATCTCGTTTGGTCACGTTATAGAAGTCGGCAGTAGAGACCAAAACTAGGTGGTGGTGGTGGTGGTAGAACTTTGTTGCAAATTTCGTCTAGGTATTTATACCACCGCTTTGCCAGTTATTCTGCCGCCAAGCAGTAGTGTGCAAGCACTACTGTGTTTCGGTTTGAAGGGCACTGTAGCTAGTGAAATTACTGGGCTATTGAGACTTTATGATCTGACCTCACAATCGCCGTGACACTTAACATCAGGAGAACGATTAGCTCGTCACATCATTCAGTCACATAAAAAAAAAACAACTGTGTACAAAAAGTCAAAAAGTTTTCAAATTGATTATTGCGGTGATATACCTATATTTTCTAGTCTCTGCCTATTTTTGAAACACTCTGTTAAATCCACTTGCTGTAACGCAAATTACGATTCGACCCTGAGATTATGTTGTTTATATTAGTTCTGGTAACAAATTGTCATGATTTCCAATACAAAGTTGATAACACGTTAAAAAATGTAAAAATACATGTAAAAAATAAAAATAAAAACATTCTAGTTGAAGTGAAATATTGAGCAATGAGTATATTATTGTGAACTGTGGATTTCATTGAAGCAAAATCGTAGCCATCTAACACTATGGTTATACGCTTTTTTGTGTTCAACAAGCTAAAAGCCTTAATAATTTACAAAAAAAAATATCCCATGGTAACCCTACAATGGCAAGGAGCGGTCGCGAGTCGACGCAGCGGCGCGGGAGGAACGCCGAAGAGCCGCGAAGAGCGTCGCTCACCTAATGAAGTGTTTCGCTTTGACACGCGTGTTCGTTAGCAGACCACTTCAACGATTGCAACGAGCCGTGTTCAGCTGTCAGTTCCTGGATTTAACACTTAAGTGCCGTGACACTTGTCAAGTTGTTAACTAGTCTGTAGTTACTAATCGAGACTCTGTATACTTTGTAATGTCACCATTTAATATCACTTAGAATTTATTAAAATTTTATTAACTGGCGCAGTCAGTAGGATTACTTTAAGACTTTCCATAGGATCCAGTCTTCTAGTAGCCCTGTAGTTTTCTTAGCCCTCTTCTCTGAGCAAAGATCTAAGCCAAGGCAACCTAGGACTACCCTTCAGCTCGTTGCCTCCCAGTTTTAACAGATGGGCGACTGTAAAGCGACGCTGAAAAGATCGATAGAGTCCAACTGTTTGATTTCTAGATTAGTTCGCACAATTTATACTATAGTCTGGTCCGTTTGGTTTAAGTTTAATTATTTGAGTCGAGAATGAGTCTAGCAAGAGCCAGTTCTTTACGTCCACAAGTATAAATCAACTTTTTTTATTTTAATTGCTATTTTAATTATTTGTAGGCTTTTACTAATTCTGATATGCCAGCCCCCATCATACCCTAACCTAAATTTACATATATCTAGTATATTAATTGAGTAGATAATGCGAGAGTGCCACGATTATGTAATAAAAATTAATAATGTAATTGCAGCTTTGTTAGCAAGATTCGCTGATAATTTTATACATAGGAACAACATCGAGCTGTCAAAAATTACATTTTTTATTAGGAACTCTTTTTCTATACTAAACATATTGCATTCCATCAATAAATGATGGATATTTTCTACACGGTAGGTACTTCACAATTTTGAAGTGAAAATGGTGAGTCAATTAGTTTAATTGAAAAATAAATTCACTGAGTGGTGTACAGAACGTAATCCATGTGCGATAAAATGATCTAAGATTACTTTACCATCAAAAATCCATAAAACAACTATTGAAGAATCTAATTCCTTTTAAATAGGGTTTTAACCGACTTCTATCCTAATTAGAATCATCAGCAATGTAGTCGAAATCGAAATCTGCATTTTTAAAGATAACTCAAAAACTACTACACTATTGGTCAGATCTTGATCAAATTTAAATGGGACCACACAGAAAGCACCATCTTTCAAATAAAAAAAAATCATCAAAATCGGTTCACCCAGTCGAAAGTTCTGAGGTAACAAACATAACATAAAAAATACAGTCGAATTGAAAACCTCCTTTGTTTTTTATGTCGGCTAAAATGCAGCTTGCCATAAAAATACAGTTGATATGATTACTATGGTGTAAGTGTCATAATAGAAAAATTCAACAAAATCCATACTTAACAGAGTAATGTAGACAATATAAAAGTCGGCCTAATACTTAATTGCGTTCAATGTCCGCGACACAATGGCGCGCGTAATCAGGCCGCGAACTGGCAACAATATCACATAGGGTTGACACACTACGTAAAATATTTACTTATAAATAGTATACATATAAGATAGTGCTTAAATAGATATGAAGGAGTGAGAACAAAAAGGGTTTAACTATCAAATTGATAGTTTCGAGAAAATTGACTTTAAACTTCACCGGCTTCATTTTAACGTAGAGTGCTTATTTGGTAATATAAAAGGTTTACGTAAGTTTCAGTTGCTTGAAAATGGAATAATTCTATTTAAAAATACTAAATATAGTATTAGTTCATACAATCACTGTAAAAAAATAATATAATAAAATAAATATAATAATGTTTTATGCTAAGCGAACTGTATTCCTATGTCAGATAAACCGTTTTTAGACTCAAGATCTCAAAATTTAAGCCTTATTTCGGTATTTTGAGAATGTATCATTGTAGATAATTTCACGCTGAATCCAACGATACCCATAAGTCATTTTGTGAAAAATATCAGTTAAACCCTTTTTGTTCTCACCCCTTCATATTGGTTTACTAAATGCTAAATTAGTACCTTTTTTTCTTTTGCGTTATTATTTTTATGTCCCAACATCCTGCTATCACATCACATCACACTAATATTATAAAGCTCAAACGGCTGAATGGATTTGGATGAAATTCGGTACCAAGATAGCTTATACACTGGATTAACATATAGGCTACATTTTATCCCGAAAAAGTGAAATGTTCCCATAGGATGAGCAAATAATTAAAAAACTTTTTATCCGCGGGTGAAACCGTGGTAGTTATATATATGTGTCTAATCAAGATGATAATATGTAGTAGCTGTAATTTATAATCGTGAAAACAAAACCCTGACTGGCCTGATAGCTCAGTTGGTAGTAGCTCTACCTTCTTGACTGTAGGTTGTGGTATTGACCCCAAGACAATTATTTGTGTGATGAACATAGGTTTTCTGTGCTGCAATGTGTGTTATAATGTATTCTGACCTGGCTAACTGGCCCGATAGCTCAGTTGGTAGTAACCCTGCCTTCTGAACTGTGGGTTGTGGGTTCGATTCCCACACAGGACAAACATTTATGTGATGAACATCGATGTTTGTTCTGTGTGTTATATAGTATTCTATGTATGTATTTACAAACAAAAAGTATCTAAGTATTGTATCAGTTATCTGATTCCCATAGTACAAGCTTGGCTTAGTTTGGGGCTAGATGACGTAGTGAGATGTCCCCACATATTATTATTATATTATTATTGTTATATTTATGTATTTACTAACAAAAAAGTATAAATAAGTATCGTATTAGTTATCTGCGGTTCCCGTAGTACAGCTTTGCTTAGTTTGGGGCTAGATGGCATTGCGTCGTGGTGAAATGTCCACAATATATTTATTTATTCATTAAAACAAACAGGATTCTAAACAGGATCTAGTATTTAAATAGAAATAGAATATCAACAAAATTATTAGTAAATATTTTGAGTCCTTCATTCATTTATTGTTTCGTCAAGAGCAACCCTGTGGCAGCCCTACGCAGGTCACTATTCAATTTTCGCCAAAAAGGATTGTCCACGTCTTACGTTTTTTATCTCTCCACTGATCCCGTACAAGCGGTTATTGCGACGCTGTTCAGAAAATGAAAGAAAAGCTCTAAAGATTTAATTAGATACCGCTATTTATATACTATGGCGTTATTTCATGAAAAGCAGTAGAAAATATTTGATTTATTATTCTGAGATTATCTTTATAGGATCTTTCTAAATCGCTAAATAAGGTCATAATCATTTTATAAGGATTAATAATACTGGATATGTTTCAGAAAGTTTAGGAATAGCCATGAATTTTACTATAGCCACCTCGATAATTTGTCGGTCAAACTAAACTGTATTCTGTATACATATTTAGAACAGAATAGAATAGAAAGACATTTATTCAATACTTGCCTAAAATAAAAGTACAAAATAGGTTATATTAATATAAATCTATACATATAAAATTCAAAGTCCTGACTGTCTCAATGACTGACATATATATCAACGCACAGCCTAAGCCGCTGGTCCTAAAGACTTGAAATTGGGAAGGTGTGTTCTTTGTGAAATGTAGGTATCCGCTAAGAAAGGGTTTTTCGAAATTCTACTCCTAAGAGGGTGCAATGGGTGGTTAAATTATCTATTTTAAAAATCTTAGTTTCCTATAGGCCACGCGGGCGAAGCCGCGGGCAGAAGCTAGTAACGTATAAAAGAAAAGTTTTCTGGACGTGTCAATCTGTTAGTATAATTTTGGGTTCTGCATAGGTCACATTCATAATACGTCACTTTGTGCATTATTTTGACTACTTTTAATCACGTACATGCTTTTACTGTGTTATAATCGAGCCTCTGTGGTGTGGTGGTTGAGCAGGTCGGCTCATAACCTGGAGGCGGCGGTTTTGAATCCCGCGACAGGATAAGTATTTGTGCATTTTAAAAAAGCACTAGTTCTTGTTCTGTGTCTGGGCGTTATGAGACCATGGTCCTCGTAGTGCCTGGGTCCCTAGATACAGGTATTACGTATAAACTTCATAGACATTTGCTGCACAATTAATAAACAACCTCCAGATATGTTTCCTGTTTCACAGTATATCGGCAATAGTTTTCGTGTTATTCACTCCGCTGCCGAGGACCAACTGAACTCCCCTGAACAACGTTCTGCCCTTTTTAAAGAAGCGACGGAACAAGTTTCGGCCATGACAGCGACAACGACGCCACCTAGTGGCAAGTTAACAAACCGTCCACAAGTCAATCACACTATTCAATACTACTTTTGACGATAAATATTGTAAATAACTTGACTAACTATAATAACTCTTTTACATTTAATGTGTGTAATGTGTAAATAATCCTATATTGTTAACACAGGGAATCTTTGTTAAGGTCTATGTACTCGTATGTGATCGTTGGGCATTATTTGTTTATTTATTTATAGCATTGAAACGACCTTACGCAATAATAATTAAAATAAATCATGTTTTAATACATTTAAATAGCGTCAAGCATCATAAAGGCAAAATCTAAACTTTATCCGTAAAGATCTTCAGTTTTAAGTTTTTTCAGACTAAGTCAGAGACCTTTTAGACTGAAAGATATATTAAAATAATCATTGAAACATTGGAAAGTTACCTAATTGCCTTGAGATTTACGCCACACCTACAGTGTACCGCAGTTATAAATCTTTAAGAAAAACTCTGGTATGTTTCATAATAGACTGGATTGATAGCTCAATTGGTAGTTACCCTGCCTTCTGAACGTTGAGGGTTCGTTCGATTCCCACTCAGAACCAACATTGGCAACTATGAACATCAATGTTGGTTTTGTGTCTGGAGAACAACTAGATGGTGCTGTGTGAAATGAATAAGAATTTTTTTCATATATTAACATTCATCTATTTCACTCTCTTAATTACACAATTTCGAAAAACCCTTTCTTAACCTACACTTTACAAAAAACACGTCCTCCAAATTTCAAGTCAAGGACCAGTGGTTTAGGCTGTGCGTTGATATATAAGTCAGTCAGGACTTTGAAATTATGTATAAATAAATTTTAAATTTAAATTATTTAAGATGTGGTGTTTCAATAAAGAGTTTATCTATCTATCTGTTGCTACGTAAAGCACTGTCTACAGTCTAGATTGAAACAGCTCCAGGGGTGTCTGAAAGTTGGCAGAGGAAAAAAGCAATTACACTCACTGTTCTTCGAAGGTGAGGAAGCATATTAAAAAACTTGAAAGCGTTGTCAACCCTACAGTCTGGAGCAGACACTGATGGCTATTAATTAGAAGGGTTGGATGAAGATATTTCATTATTACTTCTCTTCTTTTTTCACCCTTTTTTTTTAACTGTTTTAGGCACCTATGTTTTTGGAGGTGGATTTTTTATGACCTAACTAAACGTATTCCAGTAGGCTAGAAGTTTAAATCTATATACAATTCCGTAGTATGTAGTTAGTTCCCTGTACATCTAGCCCCGAAACACCGAAAGACACTCCTCCGAAACAATTCGCACTTATCAAGCGATCTCATAATCAAACTGTGCACTTTGTTAACAAGGTGCTAACTCTAGAATTTATGTAAACTGCTCCACGGCTCGTTCCACTTATCTGAGATTAAAATCTGGTTGCAGAGGTGTCGAGGTACGCAATAGGCTTCGGCAATCACTCCCTGTGGAGTTTATTTGCGGGATCTTATCATCATTTAACATATCTGCATATTCATTAAGAGATCAATCAAATGTTGTCTTCGTTGGAGCGGCGTTTGTTGTTTTGGGAGGCAAATGAATCAGGATTTCGTTAGGATTTTGCGGAGTCTCTCGTGTGGAGATTAGAATAATGACTTGGAATAAAACATGTTCATCTCCCAGTTTTCGACGAGCTTAATATTCATAAGACTGGGGTAATCTATTTTGACTTACTTCCTAAGTCGTGAATATAATAAAGGGCTAGATTCTAAGTCATGATAACTATTTATGCTACTAAAACCTAGCCCATTTATAAAGGGTGATTTTTTTCCATCGTACATCGTAAGTGGACATTGTATTTACTACAATAGCGGGAACCTGTGTGAAAGACTACGAGAAATACTATTATTTTCAGCAACTTATGTATTCATCTAATAGTGACTGATTTAATAATCAGCATATTTTTTTTCAGTCTATCAACGCAAAAGCTAGTGAAATTCTTCTAAGCAGGTATTTATTTTGTTCTGGTGCATTAAAATGTTTTTTGTACCTATCTATCTAACACAGTTAAATAGGTACTCGTAAAAACATGAGTGATCCTTATTGTCATCCAGTATTCAATAACTCACCTGACTTCCTGCCCACCCATCCTGGTGCCTTACAAAAAGATTTTTGTTTTCCACTCCATTCACAAAAGTCGATCATTGATTGTTTTAGAGACTCCGCGACGCCGACTTTGGAACGAATGGAGCCTACGTTTCGTTTCATTGTAGAATATTTGACGGTGCTTCTATCAATCAGAGTATGAGGACCCCTGGGGTACGTTTCCGACCAGGTGTCCTTTTGGAATTTGCGCCGAAAAACTGCGCTTTAGCTTGGATATGATGAAAAAAATGACTAGCATTGTGTAGTTCTGCGTACCGAGTGGCCAGGTAGGCGGGGGTGCGCCGCGTGAATTTATGGCCTTAATTTTTAAATATAGCTTTAATATATATGATGAGAACGTATGTTCTAATACAATGCAATTAATACATAGACTAGCATATATGGAGTATTTATTTATTTCAAATAATGTTCTTTTATAAAAAGGAGTTAAGCTAATTCCAACCTGGATTCTCGATGTTATCATTTTTCCGGTTACACATTTTGATTTCAAATCAACCTACTGAACCGATTTTGATGAAATGTCTATCGCACCAATTTGAAATAACATCGTTTCGAATAAAAAAAAACGGACTTTTGTGGTAACAAAAATTTAAAAAAATACGTATTTAAAAACTTTTTTTTTAGATTGAAAGTTGAACGTATAATTATATAAGCATTTTGAAAAATACCACATTTAGTTTATTCTTAATAACAACAAGTTTAAACCTTTCTTACCAACACTTTCATCTCACCAACAATAGCAATAGGTAATTTCTCAAATAGTCCTGAGTCCTGAGTGACAATAAACTAATAAAATACGACTGTCGTAAAACAGTTTGAAATACGAGACACAGTTACAATTGAAGTAATTCTGGATATCACTTAAAAATCCGACAAACTGTTACGAAAAGTTTGTGCTCTAACTTATCTGGGCATAAGGTTGAATTTAAGTAACTAAACACGTGAAAAATGTTATAAATCAAGGTATTCCGTTTATCGTGCAGTGTCTTTGTGCGTGATCTATGAATGAGTTTTGGGAATTATTCGGACATGGTTAATTGTACTTTGTGCAATGGGTGGTGGCATTATTTCAGTGGTTGAAAACTTAAGTGACATTTATGACATAAAATGTGAGTAAAACTACTTTACATTACAATACAATTTTTTTAAAAGTGTATGAAAAGTGAAAACTATATACTGTTGAAGAACTGGATAATTTAATATGCACACAAGAACACTGCGATTTTAAGTTTTCTCTGAGAAGAATATTTAATTAGTCCAAATGTTTTCTTAATGTTTTACCGAAGGCAGCGGTACCTTTTCCAGTATATGTATTTAAAGCGTATTGGTACGTATGTAATTAAAATCAAATTTCACTGTTTTATGTACCGGACTGATTTATATATCATTAGAAAAACACAATTCAAAGCCATAATACATATATAATCGAGCTGTTTTTATTTTTCCGTGAGTGAAGATAACTAAAACAACAGGTATTATTGTTTAATTTTTCCAATAATAAAATAACACAATTGTAACACTAAACTTTATTTAGTTTATTATTACTATTATAATTCTTTATTGAACTAAAACAGTACAAATGGAGGACTTAATGCTAAAGTATTTTCTACCAGTCATCCACTCATAGTTTGAGAAAGAAGGATGTTCCGTTTACTGTTTAATCTGTAGTGTAAGAGCACAATGTTCAATCTTTAAAAAAAATTACGTCAAAAATAGCGCTATTTCCGTATACAGCTCTCGAACGAAATTTCTATCTCTATCTTTCAAAAAATTCTATTTTTTTCTTCACCCTAATGATATTTGCAATTGATAGCGTTTTTCTTTAGTGAAAATAGGCCTCTTCCAATTGCCACCAGTTTATACCATCCGTAAAGTGTCAAGCAGAAATTGCCAATTCACCAAAGCAGACAATCATTCATAAACAGGTGTGTAGTTGTCTCCAGCATCAACCGATACTGAACAAAGAGCCCTTAAATCAATGCGCAAACCATTTTAACAATAGCATCTTCGGCCGCCATTGTGCCGACTATTATCTTTACTTTCGGCCACGTGGGGCAGGTGATGCGCACGCGCACAGCTGCGCAAGAAAAAATGCCTTTCGGCTTGCGCAAGATTTTAATCGTCATTTTTTTCATAAATTGACGACAGTTCTCTAGGTATTAGTTTCACCGTATTTCGCGGCAATCTCGGCCTCCCGTCGATAAGACAGCTGCGGGTAGTTTTAAAGTTTCACACTTTTGATTTCATATTTTAAACGGTGATCTATTGTGTATTCTGTAACGGTGGAATGTCGAATTAGTGAAATTAGTATCTGCATCAATGTTTTTATTGAGAATTATATATTAACTAAGTTACCCGCCCCGGCTTGGCACGGGTTATCTAAACCATCCAGGAACATATTTAAACTCGTACAATAATTCAAATTTTTTAAATTGGCCCATATATTTAGGAGTCCGGTGACGTCACTGGACACACGTACAGAAAAGTTACATATATTAAGATAAATAATTAATGAGTAACAATCACATTCCAATTACATAGATCCTAAACCATAACTATAGGACTCCCTGTATCTTACCAATCAGAAACTACGAGGACCAAACTTTACATAAATAATTAAAACTACGTTATCTAATTGCTACTTAAATTTTACTTTAAATAAATAACGCCCCAATCACATATAAAGATCCTGGATCTTAACTAGGATGCCTTGAATCTAGGGACCCAGGAACTACGAGGACCATAATTCCACAACACCCAGACACAGAACAAAGATTTGCACTTTTTTCTTTGCACAAATGCTTGGTCACGGGAATCGAACCCGCTGCCTCCGGTTATGAGCCGACCTGCTCAACCACCACACCACAGAGACTATATTTCTCATAAAAAGCAAAAGAGTATATATACTTATATAGTCCTTATCAATAAGAGAGCGCACAACGCAGTCATGCAAGTATCGTTCACATATTCACTGGCAAGAGTCCTCACATAATATTTTTCAGAAAATTACCTACGGTTTAAACCACAATAAAGTCAAATAAAAATTACCTCCATTGAAAGATGACACGATCAACGCATTCAGTTCACACATCTCGACGCGTTATTCACATAAAAGTCGCGTTTATAATAACGCAAGTATTCTGATTGCTTCTTGCATGAGTGCCGTGTGGAGTACAGCCACCACGCTTACGTGTTTTTCCTGTAAACTAAAACTAATAGGAACTAGAGATGTATTGTAGTTTCACTCATAATTCACCCGTTCACCGGCAGGATGTCTTTATTTTCCAGAATAAAACATAGCCTATGTTGGTCTCAGGTGTGTTTTAGCCAAATCGGTTCTGCCGTTTTAGAATAGCAGACATACAAACAGACAACGTTTCCCTTTTATCTATTAGTAGGGATATGGATAAGGAACAAAGTTATTAGTCTGTACTGCAGGAATTAATTAATAGACATCGAAAGTATCAAGGCACCATTTATTAGATGACTAGTAAATATACTTGTTACGTTGCCGCGTGACGTCACCCGCCGCGTAGCAGTACATTCATCAGTTGAACAATGCGCTGACGCTATATTTAGCATTTTCTGTCATTTTCATTTAATTTGCTTTATTTAACTCCGGCTCCGACCTTGGGGCCAGAAGCACCACCTTATATTGTAAGAATATTAGAATAATTATTTTTAGTTTGTAAACTATCGTGAGTATGACACATTTTGAGATAAAACCTGGGTCGGAATAATTTTGACTTTTAACTGACGTGAGTTTTAGCCGTTATTTATGTTATAGAATAATTATGTCATGTGATTTTTTTACATTCAAATTATAGATTAAATTAGCTTTAGAATCTATATTAGTTTTCTCTTCTGCATCCTCCACCTGCATGCAGCCTACGTAACTTACTTGCGGTAGACATTTTAATAATAAAAACTGAGATACCTACATAATAATTAATATGCAATTTTTTTTTATCCACGTAATGCATTTTATTTGCAACTGTACGCAATTGTCATGGGTGACCGAGACACTTTACATCAAATAAACAAGATCGTCACGTCATCAATTTTTTTTCACTTACATTTACATACAAAAATCTTTGGCAGGGTTACTAACTTTTTTTTGAGGGGGGGAAATGCCCTCGCACTTGCACGGGTGTGGTGGCAGGGGGTATATGGGACTCAAACCCACCAATCCGAACAACACGAACCCTCCATTACTATTTGACCACATTTATTTTATTCCCAGTATTAGTTTATACTTTGCAACTAATTGTCCGGAAAATAAAATCTTTACATTTAATTACCAAAGTACTCATAAAACATTCATCAAGTAAAAACAAGTATAAGTAAAAATACAGTTTGTTTTGACAACTATATATTTAGGCCGTCTACAGATGTCCTGACTTTCATTATATTCTGGTTACACTAGCATAAAATTTACGTGCCAGTCCTCGCTCCATTAGAATACACGCGGCGGGAATACACGCGGTTGCGATTGCCTCACGTCGTCGGGTCGCACAATGTGGTACAAAACGTCAGTACGCAGCGATTACACAACCCATGGAAGCGTTGCGATTTGCGTGTACTATAATTATGTTGGTACCTTCAAGAATCAAGACAGATTTATATTCTTCCTAAAATGCTTTAGCTATGGCTTAATAAGTAAAAAAATATTCGTAGACATTTCAATTCACACAGCGCCATCTAGCATCAAACTAAGCTAAGCAAATCGAAATCAGATAACTAAGAGAATAATTTTTATTTGTTAAAACATAAATATATACATACTAATAATACAATATCAAACGCCCAGACACAGAACAAACATCTATGTTTTTCACACAAATATTTTTCCTAAGTGGGAATCAAACCCATAACATACAGAAGTTAGTGGTAGTGGCATTCCATCGCTAACCTTTCTGATCAATAATTAATGGAACACAGTGTCACGAGTTATATAATAATAGATGCATACAATAGGAACAACATTAAAAATCATCTAAATAAAAAAGGGACAACCTATATAACTTTTATTTTCGAGGGACCTTTATGCACGTTATTTCTTCTTATTTCCTTTAAAACGTATAGTATCTGAGTATGTATCTAGTAATCTTATAAGTTAAATTATACATCTCAAAGCATAAAAGCGATCAAAACCTTTAACTCTACATAATATTCCTATACTCCTGTTTGTGAGGTGCGAATAAGTGGTTTCGTGAAAGTATTTCAAATCAGATCGGGCAATGGCGGCATACAGGCAATAACGATTGACGTGACACGCGTGGCGCCGTGTGTAGACTGCCTAATGCCTCGCTCAAAGGGCCGCGCATCTCGCCTTTCACCTTATTTATTAGGTGTTTCTGAGGAGGTATTTCAGGTCCCACACTTACATACTAATAGGTTCATATGTTATTTTGACTATAGCATTTTTATTAAAAAATACCAACCTTCAAATCACATAGACATATACAACATTTTTTAATGTTAGTGAATGGTGTGACGAACTAGTCGTTCACCTGATGTTAAGTAAGTGACACGACCGCCCATAACAGAACAGTATCACTCGGCACTCCATAATATAACTAATTTTACTAGGTGGTAGTAATTTGTTGCATAGTTCGTCTAGGTAGGTACCACCGCTTTGCCAGTTATTCTGCCGCCAAGCAGTAGTGTGCAAGCACTACTGTGTTCCGGTTTGAAGAGCACTGTAGCTAGTGAAATTACTGGGCAATTGAGACTATATGACCTGATCTCACAGTCTAGTAATCTTATTACCAGGCTGTGCTAATGTCTCAGGATGATGTGCGCAGTGCAGTGTCACGCGAAATTCTGTTTTGGGGTTCCGAATGACACTGTTCTGTTATGGGCGGCCGTGGCGCTTAACATCAGGTGAACGACTAGCTCGTCACATCACTCAGTAGCATAAAAAAAACATATATATATATATAAAGTTTCACGTGACACTGCCCTGCGCATATTATCCTGAGACAGTTTAGTAATAAGATTACTCGACTGTGATATCAGATCATAAAGTCTCAATTGCCCAGTCATTTCACTAGCTACAGGGCCCTCAAACCGGACCACAGTAGTGCTTTCACCATAATTATACCACTTTCCCACACTCATGCCTGTAGTCCAGCACTTAAACAATAAAATGCCACCAATTTTTTGCACTAACACGGAAAATAACACAAGTTTTGGAAAATAATACAATGCGGTGACGCGATCATTTTCGTTTTCCCGCCAAAACTCAATTTGGCTTGTTACTTGTTATATTTTGTTTTGTTTTCTTTTCTTTGTATTTTTTATTATTTGGTGTGTACAATAAAGAGTTCATCTATCTATTTTGCGCTTTGACCACAGGATAGAGAGAAAACAATTCTGTGACAAGACTTTTCTTTCGAATATAACCTAAATAGTCCCTGTCTACTGGTACGAGTATTCCCCGCGGACTAGTCGCCACTCGCCTGTGTCCATAGGGCGAGACATTTCACAACCCACTGCTCTGACCTTTGCCGTTCGGGGACCTAGCAAAATGCCATCGTGTTTTCATTTTTTCTACAGCGCTCGCTCTCCACGACACTCGATTAATTTTTCACGGTACGCTTGTCAAAATGTGATTTAATACTCGGCCGGGGTTGCATGCTTTGACGTATGATGCATGTATGTCCGTTTGTCTGTGTGGCGATCCGGACGGGATTCGGTTAGGGGTTGTTTTGTTGCAGTGGGAATTGGATGGATTGAGTCAGTTTAATTTTGGACTTAAAATTAAGTATCTGTTATAATTGAAAGGTATAACTGAGTCGCATCAGTGAGGCCCCTTTTCTTTCGTTGCCAAGATCTACCCAGTAAATCTATCTTACTAAACATGCTTTTACACGACATACCTACTTATAATAGTGAAAAAGTATAAATGCGCGGTGAAAGAATATTGTAAAGCATATAGATTTGAAAAAAGGATTTATTTTGTAACTTAAGTGATTTATTTTTTTACAAAAATGTTTTTCGGCTTTTCGGTTTACAGATGTCCTCTAGTAAGGATTTGTAATTGATTTTGACAGCTAAATATGCCTATAGGTCCTGCTTCATACTGTTTCTTAAAATAGTTTTTTTAATATGATATTCAACTTAGAAAAAAATTGTATGCGGAAAAACTAAAAAAAAAGGGATTTTAAGTCTGGTGGCATTGGAGCGCGATACATATTACGTACTGAGTTTTTAATACGTATTTAAGTACGCAATAATTGAGTGATATTTGAATGTGGGTTTCAAATTATTATTCAGCACACCCTGTATAACCTACAGGTGGAAAATTATAACAAACACTAATTGTTTTAGATGCAATAAATTTATGAAACGACATCATATAGTTGTCACCGAATGTATTATACACCATTTGCATTTCCCCGCAGCAAAATATTATTACAATTGTTATTATCTATCAATAACGCCAAAAATGGAACCGCGTTTCCAATTTGCCGCGTCACTCCGGATTCCAATAGGAAGCGGGATAAATGGAGTCACATTCCAATATGTCACCGAGCGGGGTCCGACTATTCGGCTTTTGGGTTTTCGGCATTCGGGATTCGCGTTTTCGGATATTCGCGTTGGCCGCGGTCGCACATTCGTGGAATACGTTGCTGGATTCCTCGGTCGCAATACTAATGAGATTCTAAGCGACGTTACGATTAATTTGCCTTGTTTTGGTGCGCAATCAAAATATAAACTGAAAATAATGAACAACATATCATGTTTTTCATGTATATGACGGCGGCAACGTCCAGTTGTAAACGTAAACTCTATGCGCAGCGGGTAGTGACCGAGCACCGTAATTTACCCTGTGGTGGCATTAAATTTATTACAGTGGCAACACCGGCAACTGCCATGGCGCCCCTACCCGTCTGGCTATAAAAAAGGAGCGCTCGGTGTATTACGGATCATTCTTGTTCCAGACACGGCGCGGTGTGAACCCGTCAGCTTATATTTATGTATTACCGATACACATTTCTCCTGCATTCGATAAAAGCAGGTAATTTTGGTGTACTCACCTCTTAGAAACTCCCAAATATCGATATTTTGAAACAAAACTGAGACGACTACCGTAAAAGTGGTATCATCTAAAATTTCGCATATCTTTTGAAATGAATCTGTTTATAAAACTAGAAGTTCATAGCCAAATCTGCGAACTCATTTTGTATAGAAAGGAAGAAGAAGAAAAAGAAACAGAAAGGATGTAGGCAACGCTTCTCTCCCTTCGATTGCCGTCCCATTTATCCTTTATCCCTCTTCTCTTGGACAAGGATAGGGTGTAAAACTAAATTTGCCCGTGCGAAGCCAGGGCGAGTCAGCTAATAGGAAGTAAAATGTAACAGGAAAAAATCTCTAATACCCTTGATTTATGCTCCATTCAGAAAACTACACACATTTCACCAAAGCAATCTATAATTATAAAATTCAAAGTCCTGACTGACTGACTGACTTATATATCAACGCACAGCCTAAACCGCTGGCCCTAGAGACTTGAAATTTGGAGGGTGTGTTCTTTGTAAAGTGTAGGTACTAAGAAAGGGTTTTTCGAAATTCTACCCCTAAGAGGATGAGATGGGTGGTTGAATTATCTATAAAAAAATCTTCTTCATTTCCTATAGGCCACGCGGGCGAAGCCGCGGGCAGAAGCTAGTCAAAATATAACAAGCCTGAAATATATTCTCCGAGACTGTACCCCAATAAACACAGCGATAACAATAATTAGTGCAATAACTCACACAACCGTTACATCTCCGACGAGATCCTATAATTAAAGGGTACGGAACCCCCGATAGCAGTAGGAATCATTAATACTTATCTATCACGAAATAATGCAATTAATTTGCCGAGAACTGTTTTACCGAAAGTCTCGTGAGAAGTGTAACACTTGTGGAGGGCGTCGGTAAAAAAACAAGAAGAATTTGTGGGTTTCGTACTTGCGGCAACCGGGGAGCATCCATCATCGACGTCAGATTAATATTTGATGTATGTTGATACATTACTGTGAGTAGACTGTTAAAGATGTGGAAGTCCTGCGCGTGCAAGCACCAAGCTATGCTAAATAAATAGCAAGATCGTGAAACAATGCAATTCCCGCCCTGAGTGTTTAGGCTTCAAAAGTATTTAATAACATTTCAGGAGCATGTCTGAAAAAAAGATCTGCTAATTAAAATATAACCTATTACTATAACTATAATTTCGTCAAGGTAATTCCAATTTGCTTTTTTTGTTTAAATAGAATCAAAAGTTGGAAATAGTCCGTGATATGCATATCTCACGTGATCAGACAGGGCACAGGCTCCCCAACTATTCTATTCTGCCCCAAATACCCGCTTCGTCAAACTCATAACAATATCCGACACTAATAGGACCAATCCTTCTGCGCAATATTGTCTACTCTAATTGGCATCAGAAAGAATTGAGGTAACCCTCAAAACACATTAGAAATGGTTTTTTCAGTACCTAAGCTTTGATCTTTACAGTAAACGAAAAAAATTCAGAATTTTATTTTATTTTTTATTTTTCTCATTAATTTAATAGTTTTGCGTACAGTGAACGTAAACGTCATATTGTTGTTGTTAGTCGATGATGTCTGTGCTGTTTAATCGCTTTACTTTTCCATCGTGACACCATCCCTACATTCTACAGATAAGTTGATGGCATATGTCAACAGAGTGAATCGGGACTAGAGTGAATCGATGTTTTTTTTTGTGTTTTGGCTCCACACTTTTGTGTATTTAGCCAGTGTCAAGTAATTGATAGTTAATGATATTTCACGTAAATAATGTGTCAGGTCACAGTCGAAATCATCAAGTCAAGTCAGAGTCAAGTCATAGTCTAGTCTACTCAAGTCATACTCCTAGTAAAGTGGCGGCAACTTTATCAGAAGCTTCTATGGAGTTTTGGAAACAACACGAAAAAAAACGTTTTACCATCATTATACCACTTTCCCACACTCATGCTTGTAATCCAGCACTTAACGAATAAAATGCCACCAATTTTATGCACTAACACTGAAAATAACACAAGTTTTGGAAATAATGAACGTAATAATAAACGTAAATAATAATAATATATAATGCGGTAACGTGATCTTTTTCGTTTTCCCGCCAAAACTCTCCAGAATCGATGTTGTCAAAGTTACTCTAGCGGAGCGTCGTGTCTATGGTAGTAAGGTAGCCATCTTAAAATACTACTTTTGGTACGGGAAGGCGCCAGCGCACCATGTCTGCGACGAATCGCTATTTATTCTGTAAATCCTGCGAAATTAGCGTGTAAATAGATCTGATTTAAGTGAAGCCTTTATCCATCTGCTTTGTTAGTTATCTGATTTTTTATTTATTTTTATTATAAGAAGTTAAATTTAATTCTGTGATTTGACAAAGGTGAACTATCATTTTAATTCTTCGCTCGCATACCCACGCCATCTAGTATGAGTTCCGATGAAGGCCATCCAGATGTTTCATATATCTTATCAAGGCATGCTTATATTTAAAATGAATACATAGATGTTCTTTAGCAATCCATGGTAATTACACTACAAATCTAATCTAAAAAACCACTTCCCTAACTAACAAATATTGTGTAGCGGAGGAATAGTGAATGCGTGTTTTCTTACTCTCTATTTGAGTTTGAATGGCCAAAGATAAAACAAGAAAAAGAGTAATAATTCCGTTGTTAGCAATATTTATTAAGTAAGGCGCCAGTGGGCAACGTTTCCGAAATGCTGGTAGCATTGCTGCGTTGATGAACAACGCAATGGTTAAAGCCAGTGTACCGTTTTCCACTACACCCAAATGAAAGCTTATCGACACATCAGTGCGCTAAATCCCGATCTCGCCCCTAACAGGTCTAATGAATATAATACACCGCCCCAGGTATTAAAGTTTTGTGGTTATTTTATAAGGGAGTTTCATTGTTAGATATTACGTATGATGGTTAATTTTGTATCAAGATAATTATTATCTCTTGTTCCTGTTAGAATCTGTGGTCACTTAGCAAGTGAGTTTCATTTGTTTACATTTTTACTTGTTTAATGTGTTGCAAGTTCTAAAAACTTTATATTTATTTCACACTGGCGTTATAAGGTACATTTTGCTAACGATGACTCAGTGTTACCGTGATAGAAAATTATAGTGTCGAAAAAATTTTTTTACGTGTATAACTAAACAGGTTTTTTTTTAGTTACAACAAATAATATAATATATATATATATATATAGGGGATTAGTGTGTAACAAATACATAAACAAGGCTTAGACACGTCAAACGAGTGTTTAACAATACAAAAAGGTAGTTTAACATTTGTCTTGTTTAAATCTTTTGTGCGGTTACACCAAATGTATCTAAAAGACAACTAAACTAAAAAGTAACCAAAAGAAGCCATAAAGATTCTTGAACATGCTGGTTTTCTCAAGATATTTTCTTTCACCGTTGTGAAGTGAGTGCAAATTCCGCACACAGCTTGAAATATCATTGGTGCAGGTCGAGTGGTATTTGAACCAGGATACGGTTTGTAAGTCGTACGGTTTACCGCTAAGCTATACTGAGTGTTAACCGTGGCGTGCAGCTAATTTAATTCTACTTTTTACTCTATCCAACATTAATAACTTAATTCGGAGTTTTGGCGGGAACGCGAAAAAGATTGCGTCACCGCATTATATTATTTTCCAAAACTTGTGTTAGTGCATAAATTTGGTGGCATTCTATTCTTTAAGTGCTAGATTACAGGCGTGAGTGTGAGAAAATAATATAATGATTGTTGACTACAGACCTTCAGGACAAGTGCAACCTACCTTTTTATATAATCTTTTAAATAAAGCTTGGCGTCCGTACGTCACCTTTAAAACAACAACAGTTCTATATAGCTTCGACTGACGTACGGGCGCCTCATAATATTACTTTATTATTTTTCATTCATTGCGCCTACTTTCCGCCTCTTCGTGACCGCATCCTCATCGCATCGTCTACAAATTTCCTTCGAGCACCAGCTGGATCAACACGGAAGAGTTAATTAAATGTTTGTTCCTCCACCGCCGCACCGCCATTTTGCCGATAGCACCAAAATGGAAACACGTAGCACCAGGAGGAAACAACTGGAAAGCCAAGTAATGAAAGACTCTGCGCCACAGGTACAATCCGAGGTATTAGAACCACAAAAACCAAATGTATCGATTTCCGCTACCAAAATTTTCGAAAAAACTTTAAATTTGAAATTGTCAATAAGCCAAAATTCTCAACGTTTTGCTAAATCTAGAGAAGCTCAACGGAGGCGTTTAGAGTTAGAAGCCGCTGAAGCTCAGGCCAATATAGACAGAGAACTTATCGCAAAGCGACTTGCCGCTAAACTAGCAGATTTGGAAAGTCGATCAGCTAAAAATCATCGCAGACCCAAGAGATGTCTACAATGATGGTGAAACGTTTCTTTTCGTGTTGTTTCCAAAACTTCATAGAAGCTTCAAGTATAAAGTTGCCACCACTTTACTAGGAGTATGACTTTGACTAGACTATGACTTGACTTGATGACTTCGACTGTGAATTGACACATATTTGCGTGAAATATCATTAACTTGATAAATTATCAATTACTTGAAACTGGCTAAATACACAAAAGGGTGGAGCCAAAACATATTAAAAAAAATTCTAACATAAAATTTATGACTAATCATTATTTATCTATTAACAATGTCAACAAAGCAGCATTAGCAGTCTCGTCATGTAATACCAGCTAAGCGACGCTATATTCAAATAGGTGTCCGAGCTATCTGCAGATAAAACGCCCCAATTCACATGCGTGAGCCGTGATGGATGAGCGCGGCGATCAGACCCTACCCTGCCCCCCTCGGAAATTTGCCCTTACTTCACCCCGGCACAGTTTGCTTTACAACAGTTAGTGATTTTCAAACACGAAGTCCTCAGGGAAAATAATGAATAATAATTATATCATTTATTTTCTTCATGGAGCTGTCCAGACGCCTGTGACCTGACGTGCGATCAACCTACGCGATTTCCCGTGGCTCTGAATGGTTCTGTGTGATACCTGCCAGCCAAGTATATGACGGCGGCAACGCCGAGTTGTAAACTCTATGCGCAGCGGGTAGTACCGTAATTTACCCTGTGGAACATTTAAATGTATTACAGTGGCAGCACCGGCAACTGTCATCGCTGCCCCACCCATCTGGCTATATAAAGGGACCGCTCGGTGTACTGCGATCATTCTTGCTCCGGACGCGGCCCGGTGCGCATTCTTAAAGCCTATAGTATATAGTTTTATAGGTTGCAACCTACGCACAACCTGTCAGCCTATATATAAATTATTTTGTTTATTGTTAGTTTGAACGAATATAGATATTTATGTGACGGCGGAAACGTCCAGTTGTAAACTATGCGCAGCGGGCAGTATCGTAATTTACCCTGTATTAGCATTAATTTTTTAACATTAGGTAGAATTTAAATTTATTACAGTGGTAACACCGGTAACTGTCATCGCTCCCCCACCCATCTGGCTATAAAAAGGGAGCGCTCGGTGTGCTATGGATCATTCTTGCTCCGGACGCGGCCCGGTGCGCATGTTGAAAACTTATAGTTCTATAGTTTGCAACCCATGCATAACCCGCAGCCTATATATGTATCATTTCCTTTCAACATTCCATTCATTGGTCCCGCAACACCGAGACTCAGATCAAGCATTTTTTTGCGGTTTTTTTCCTATGCACAAACACTTGTCCTACCGCGGGAATTGAACCCGCCGCCTCCGGGTTATGAGCCGACCTGCTCAACCACCACACCACAGAGGCAGTCAAAATGTGTTGTATATATAAACTTGACAATTTTAAACAATTTATTTAAAAAAAATACAAAATTAAATCAAAATTTAATTATAAAAACAAAATTTAAAAGAATTACAAAAATTTACACGAACGCGATTCGCAATCAAACTAATATGACGGGACGATGCTTCCTCGACGGTGGTTCGCAGCGGAAAAAGAGCGGCCGCGCGCTTGCGCCGCCTTTTATACCCTCCGTGGTCGTGTGATATTCTTATCTCCTACACGGCCTTTCCTGACAGGAGGCCGTCCTCGGACTCCCTTAGTTCGTAAGTTCGGCTTCCAGCAACGGCATAGAGGCTCCTTGGTTGGGCTGCGCGTCAGGCGGGGCACGGTCAGGCGCTTCGTAAGCCACACACGTGTCTGAAGCGCTGGCACGTCGCTCGGCAGGTTTCTGCATGCCAGAAGTGCTGGGCTGCTGTTCGTCGCTTGCAGAAAACATCGAAGCCCTGGATACCGGCTCGTCGGCTAGCGGCGGTGGCTCGGCAGCGGCAGCTGTAGGCTCTTGTTCCTCTAAATCTGCTTCTGCACAGCACATAAAGAAAAACGCACCCATTTGTATACTCACATACAAATTGGTGACATATTAAGCACACACAAAACAAGATCGAGAAAAGAAGCACTACGTGACGCGTATCTCGACCACAGGTTAGTCAGAGGCACTTCGTGAAGCGTAACTCAACCATATATAAAACACACACATCAAGGGCATGTTTTATCCACATCGGTTAGAGGCACTACGTGACGCATAACCGAACTTGTGTTTCCAGGAATTAGAAGCACTACGTGAAGCTTATTCCAACACAAGTACAGGGATTAGAAGCACTACGTGAAGCTTATCCCAACACAAGTACAGGGATTAGAAGCACTACGTGAAGCTTATCCCACCACAGTTACAGGGATTAGAAGCACTACGTGAAGCTTATCCCCACAACTGCAACACTCACCATCAAAGTAAGCCGCACACACATCAGGAGTCCACTCCCCTCGCCATGGGATAATGTACTCCGCTGCCGCTTGTGTCGACTTCCCGTAGGAGCCCGCCAGTAGTTGCAATTCGTACCGCCCATGCGGTAGGACCTTCGTTACTCGGTACGGGCCGCGCATGCCGGAATCCAGCTTCCCTGTCGACTGCGCCTGTTTCCTGACAAAGACCAATGAGTTTATCTCAAAAACACGCGGAGGCTTTCTCCCTTGATTGACATAGGCGTCCTGGTTTTGTTGATTTTGCCGTAGTCGCTCCGAAGCTCGCTGTCTGCTCATTTCACGCAGGGCTTCTCTATTAGGGCTAGTGCCCTCAAGCGCCACGTCTCTTACCAGACTCCGAATCAAGGGCGTCGCAGCTTCAGTGCCAACCAGCAGATTGAGGGCTGAATGTTGGGTCGTCTTGTGCTTTGTTATGTTCAAGACCAGCTGTATCTTCCACAAAATGTTCGGCCACTCCTGCTGACGATGGTTGCACTCGACACGGATCATGTTGAGCACCGTGCGACAGTAACGCTCGACCTGCCCGTTTGACTGATGCATCTCTGGCGTTATGAGATGGACATCACAACCCATACCCTGGACCCACTTCAGAAAATCGGCACTTTGAAACATACGGCCTCTATCAGCCACAATTAGTTTAGGGGTTCCAAAAAGTGAAATCGCATTGGTAATGTGACGTTTCAATTCACTTGAGTCTTGTCTGTACATGGGGTACAAGAGACAGAACTTTGAAAAGGCATCTATAACTATTAAGATGTGACGAAAACCGTCTGTTTCGGGAAGAGGTCCTAACGTATCCATGTGGAGGGTTTCAAAAGGTAAATCAGGTTTTTCCCAGGAATGAATAGGCTGAAGTGGAGCTCGTGCTATCTTTTTGTGGGAAATGCACACTAAGCAATGGGCAATGTATTTCTGAGTAAACCTCTGCATCCCGGGAAACCAAAAGTGCTTGTTAATTAAATCGACAGTTTTCTCTACCCCAAGATGTTCATGCTCATCATGAAATACGCGGAGGAGACTAAGCCGATGGCCTTTCGGGACGTAACAAAGAAGCCGTGAGGGTTCACCAGTAGGTGTATACTTCACATACAGGAGGTCGTTTTTAACGACATAACGTGTTGAGTCTAGTTGTCCGTCAGTCACCTTTTGAATAAGGGCACGAGTTTCCTCATCGGAAGCCTGAGCAATCTGCGCCCAGTTAGGCGGCTTTTGAACAGTGCACACATTGACAGGATTCCGACTCAGATAGTCAGCATGTGACAGAAGTGCGCCTTTGCGGTAGTCTAGTCCAAAATCAAAATCCTGTAGGTATACCCACCACCGGGCCACCCTAGGTAGTAAATCTTTCTTACGTTGCGTAAGTTTCAACGCATTGCAGTCGGTTACCACAGTGAAGCGCACACCCACAAGATAATGTCTAAAATGCTGCAAAGCTTTAACTACAGCGAGTGTCTCAAGTTCGTACGAATGGTACTTACTCTCCGCGCCTTGCGTTAACTTAGAATAGTAAGCCACCACTCGCTTGTAACCACCCTCATGAATCTGCATCAAGACAGCTCCGTAACCGATCGAACTCGCGTCTGTGTGGACTTCAATCGGCAACGAAGGGTCATAAATCGCGAGAACAGGTTCACTAGTGAGGCACTCAATTATGTCCTTACGAGCAGCTTTCTGCTCCGGTCCCCAGTGGAACTCAGTTAGTTTCCGCGTCAGAGCAGCTATACATGCAGTTTTCTGGGCGAAGCCAGGTATATACCTGCGAAAATAGCTGGCTAGGCCCATGAATTGACGAACCTGCTTCACCGTCTTAGGTTCAGTGGATTCGGTCAAGGCTTTAACTTTATCGTGACTTGGTCGCACCTGTCCCCGACTTATACTTCGCCCAAGATACTCGATCTCCGTAGCTAGGAAAGAACACTTTTTCAAATTGATTGAGAAACCTGCCTCCGTTAAGACCGAGAGTACCTTGCGCAGAAGGACAAGTCCCTGTTCAATCGTTCTGCTAAGTATCAAAACGTCATCAATGTACACCAGGATGTCCCCAGACTCGATAAATTCGCGAAGAGTTTTCGTTATGATTCTCTGGTATACAACGGGCGCGTTAGCCAAACCATATGGCATTTTTAAATATTCGTAATGCCCTTCGGGTGTCACAAAACCAGTGAGTGCAATAGACTGCTCCTGAACAGGTATTTGATGGAACCCCGTTGCCATATCGAGGCTCGTAAAGTACTGGTTTTGTCCTAATCGATCTATGTGGTCGTCAATCCTTGGCAACGGAAAACGGTCTTTAATGGTAATATCGTTCAGCTTACGAAAATCGACGCACATCCTATCGGTCCCATCTTTCTTTTTTACAAGAAGGATCGGACTGGCGTAATCCGACTCAGATTCACGTATTATTCTTTTATCTAAAAGGTCCCTTATAATTTCCCGAACGCGAAGGGTCTCAGCGTGAGAAAGACGATAGGGCCGATAGTTAACTGGAATGTCACTGCTCAACCTGATGGACATACTCCCCGTATTGACAGTAGATGTCGCAGTACCAGTGATAAGATTTTCCGAAAAATCATTAATGATCACCATCAACTGCTGTAATTGATTACCATCGAGCGGAGTGTTGATTGGAATCGGTTCATCAGACTGAACAGTCATCACGTCTTCCGTGTCGCGTAACTCTCTCTTTAGTAACTGAGAGTCTCGTGTACGAATATACTGAACGCCCTCCCTATTAAGCACGTCCGTACCGATAATCACTGGAGTATTCATGTACTCTGACCCCACAACAAATAAGTCCACCTCTAAAGTTATGCCGTCAAACTCAATCGGTAGTGTTACATATGAAGTACTCTCTATTTCCTGGCTACCTAGCCCTCTCAGTACACGAAACGCTGGTTTACGTGAGCAATCAAAATGCTTCAGCAATGACGACGATATGAGCGATATTGTTGACCCACTGTCAATTAAAACATCTGAAGGTATTCCTTGAATAACTGCTACAACAACGTCACTGCTGCGAGCATTTTCACTTTCACGACAAAAGTTGACATCATTTTTATTGCGTAACTCTGATTTTTGTTTTGCAAAACAGGTATCAACTTTATGTCCCGGTTTTTTGCAAAACGTGCACGGTTCGGACTTAGTTGGCACAAATGTGGGCTTAAAACTAGCACTATCACTACTAACAGACGAGCCACGTTCTGGGTTAGTAGTTTTGAGTCTTTTACAAAAAGCCTGTGTATGTCCAGGAATACCACAAGAAAAACATTTACCCTCTTGAAACTTACGCTTCCTAACACCGCCACTACCGGGATCATGCTTACTTCTTGCCTCAAAAGAATTCTGAGCTATTGAACGTAGGACACTGGTTTTAGCAGGACTAGATTTGACGTAGATCGAAAAGAATTCTACAAGATCATTAGGCAAAAGTTTGGCATTCGTAGCCACTGCTCGGATCTGTGGATCAGTAATCCCGCGTAACACGATTGCCGTTATTAACTCATCGCTAAGTCCCCGAACTATGCGCAACCGAAGGAGTGAGCGACGAGCATAATCCGCATACGTAGGGTAGTTGTCAGAGTTTGTTTTCATGACCTCAAACAAAATATTAGCCACATCAAGAGTTTTCGGACATAAGCATTTAAATTCTCTTTTAAAATTACCCCAGGTGCGATCATTTGTCACCCACTCGTTAAGCCATGTTTTAGCGTCCCCCTTTAGGCAGTTCCCTATCCTAGAAAGGCACTCATGATCGTTCCAATTGTTCAAACTTTTGGCACGATCTACCTCATTACACCAATCCTCAATGTTGTGCAAATTAGGGTCAAAATTTGAAACATAATAATGCTGGTTAGATCTCACCATGTTTCCGAAGGAACGTATCGCATCTACAATACGGTCGGTCCCCGTAACGTTCACCGCTGTCGACGGGGCCCCGCTGTCCTCTCGTTCCGGCATCACAGGAGCGTGCTGCCCAGGCGGCGGGTGGGCCTCCGAGGTTGCCGCGGTGGCAACCACAGCATCAGGCAGCCGTGGCGGGTGATGAACTGCAACACCGGGTGGAAGCGGCGCCGATCGTACTGGCGATAGCGTCGGCGTCCGGCGTTGCGTTGGCACCATGGGAGGCGTCCGTGGCGATGCTCGGCGTGAGCTCCACCGCCTCGTTGCTCGCCGAGTGCTTCGATGCGGTGAAGGGGACGCCAAGTGCCGTGATGGCGGCGATGTTCGGCCGTGCCGCGAAGTGTATCGCTCAGACGACCGTGCTGGTCGCGCCGCAGACCGTTCTTCTAACACCGCCAGCCTGGCTAGCATCGCCTCCATTTCGCGCCTAAACCCACCGTCTGGTGTACGATCTCGGTACCTACTTTGTCGTCGCGCATGACTATCACGACTACGACGGCGATGGCGGCCCGACATTATAAAAGAAGCAAAAGTAAAGTGGGCACTTAAAGTGGTAGGATAGAATCACGTGGAATACGCAGATCCTATCCCACTTCTGAACTTGACAATTTTAAACAATTTATTTAAAAAAAATACAAAATTAAATCAAAATTTAATTATAAAAACAAAATTTAAAAGAATTACAAAAATTTACACGAACGCGATTCGCAATCAAACTAATATGACGGGACGATGCTTCCTCGACGGTGGTTCGCAGCGGAAAAAGAGCGGCCGCGCGCTTGCGCCGCCTTTTATACCCTCCGTGGTCGTGTGATATTCTTATCTCCTACAATAACTATTACTATAGTTATCTATAATAATTAAGGTCACATATTAATGCAAATTTTTATGAAAGTAAAATAAAGCAGTACCTTGTTTATTAAATTCTCAAGCCAAAAGTACCTACTCTATTCATATTAAAATAAACGTAAGATCTTCTTTTGCTCATGATTACACTGTGGCATGGTCCTGACAACGCCCGGCCTAAGTCCTGTAGGTGATCCATTACATTTTTGCGTAATCCTCGTTTATAAATATGAAATTGAAGGAAGACGATGCTTAATCGACTGGAGGTCGGGGCCAGCCGGCCCTCTGTTGCGAATAATTTATGGCGGCGTGCCATCCCTGAAAATATCGTGTGTTTTGATTGTCTGTATTTTTTGAATATCTATGATACATTGTCGGGTAAAAAAGTGATGTTTACAAAGATAGTAATAATGAAAAAACGATTCTGCTTATGACCACATGACTGAAGTAAAACTTGTATACGAAACGTAACTTTCTCTCTTTCTATCTTTATTAACTTCCCTTTCTACTTCCGTTCGCCTCGCCCGATCAATTTCTGTAACGCACTCGTCACGCATTCACCAGCTTACTCCCAAAGTCAAGCGTGCGTCTTTAAGTAAAACTTCTTTAAGTTTTACTTAAATAATAATAACAATAACGCCCAGGATCTATGAATCTATTAATAATAATAAATGCATAGATCAAAGTAAAAACTTGTTGGCAAAAAGAACTAAACAAAGTCATGAATGTAGTGGAAAATAGTTCCACTCTTTTGAGCTTTAGGAGCTGAACCAGATCTATCACTACGATTTAGAAGTTGGCAACATTATTTTGACAAGTGACATATCGAATAGTCAATTTATTCCGTCTAGTAAAAAAATGGACCGGGGAGGTTTGGCGGGAAAACGAAAAGGATTGCGTCACCGTATTGTATTATTTTCTAAAACTTGTGTTATTTTCAGTGTTAGTGCGTAAAATTGGTGGCATTTTATTCGTTAAATGCTGGATTACAGACATGAGTGTTGGAATGTGGTATAATGATGGTGAAACGTTTCTTTTCGTGTTATTTCCAAAACTACATAGAAGCTTCTGGTAAAGTTGGCATCACTTTACTAGGAGTATGACTTGACTAGACTAGACTATGACTTGACTTGACACATATATATGACGGCGGCTACGTCCAGTTATAAACTCTATGCGCAGCGGGCAGTACCGTAATTTACCCTGTGGCAGCATTTAAATTTATTACAGTGGCAACTGTCGTCGCTGCCCCACCCATCTGGCTATATAAAGAGATCGCTCGGTGTACTACGATCATTCTTGTTCCAGACACGGCGCGGTGTGGACATGCTGAAGGCCTATAGTTATATAGGTTGCAACCTACGCAGAACCCGTTCTGCCGACGTATATATATATAGTATTAATTTATTTGAGAAATTATCAATTACTTGACACTGGCTAAATACACAAAAGTGTAGAGTCAAAACAAAAACAAAAAAAAGTAGTCCAGCATCTGGCTGAAACCAATTCTAAATTAAAAATAATATTCATTAAAAACAAACGCCAGTCAATCTGGGTACCCGCAAGGGGTAATCACGTCACATGCAAAACACAGTAATTGCAATCCATGATTATAGAGGTAGGGAGTATACTATGGGAAGGGAAGGGTGTTATAGATAATTGTAGTTGGGTAGAGGGAGGGGGAGCGTGATGAGCGATTTGGGTATTATTTGCGCTTTATTTGGGTATTTATTGCGCTTGAGTGACGTCGCAGATATTGTCGGCTGTAATATTATAATGCGGCATCCCTCGGGCTCTCTTTGGTTTGTGCTGTTCGAATATTAAATAACTTGGTTAAATTATCTTAAAGTATTGAATATTAAGATTACTTACTTACCTAATATAGATTAATAGGAGGATTATTTACTAATAAATGTAAATAAATACTTTTTTTTAATGTTTTGGCTCCATACTTTTGTGTATTTAGCCAGTGTCAAGTAATTAATAATTTATCAAGTTAATGATATTTCACGCAGATATGTGTCAAGTCATAGTCTAGTTAAAGTCATACCCCTAGTAAAGTGGTGGCAACTTTACTTGAAGCTTCTATGGAGTTTTGGAAACAACACGAAAAGAAACGTTTCACCATCATTATACCATTTTCCCACACTCACGCCTGTAATCCAGCACTTGACGAATAAAGTGCCACCAATTTTACGCACTAACACTGAAAATAACACAAGTTTTGGAAAATAATACAATGTGGTGACACATTCTTATTCGTTTCCCGCCAAAACTCCAAATATTGTATAGTCACTTACACTTGTAGTATGTATGTGATGGTTGGGCGTCATTATTATTATTATTATCAGGGGTCAAAAACCTGCTATGTAGATTTAAGTTTAAAAAAGTAAGTTAGGCATTTCTCATTGTCAATTAGTAGTTACCTACAACAAAAATGTTAAGTACTACTTGCGCCCTGTGGTTTCACATACGAATAAAAAGTATGAGTTAATCTAGCGTATAAGCTATCTGCATTCCAAATTTCATTAAAATCAATTCAGTAGTTTTTGTGTGAAAGAGTAACAAACATTAATACATACAAATAATAGATAGGTTGTGTTTAATACTTAATAGTAAGTACATAGGTACTAATAGAAAGCTTACAGTTATAATAATAAAAAAATAATAATAACGCCCAACGATCACATATATAGTTCCTGGACCCTAACTAGGATTGCCTGTGTCTAGGGACCCAGGAACTACGAGGACCATGGTCCCACAACACCCAGACTCAAAACAAGTATTTGCGCTTTTTTTCTGTGCACAAATACTTATCCTGCCGTGGGAATCGAACCCGAACTTAAATGTCGTTGACACCTTAAAATAATTCCATGATAGTTAAAAGAAGACTCTACTATATTCGGCTACTCTACATGATCATTGAACTCTACGAGTAGGTTAACATCTAACAGCTCTAACAGTATTTCTACGTCTAAATCGTGTTTCCCGCTAATACGTTAGTACTTAGCATTTTTTGTCCATCTATTGTGTAGACAAATTTGTCTGTAACGGATACTCTACCATTTGCTCTAGAGGTAGAGCGTGATCATTTAACAGGATGCTTATTTATATTTGTTACTATAGCTCGCGCAAAACTTTATGAGCTCTCGGAAGTTAGCGCGGATGTCTGCGCAGTACGCATATTATAGTTATTGTATGGCCGGTTTTATAATGCACTCAACTGTATCATGCGCAGTTTGGTACTCGCGCCTAACTTCCGAGAGCTCATTAAGTTTTGCGCGAACTTTATACTACCTATGTAGATGTGTAATAAATTGCTTATATAGTAAGCGGTCAGATTTCCTTTTCCATTGGACTTTTGTTAAATTTTGACGAGTCAGATTTTGTGGAATGAATGAATGAATCATGATGGAATAGTCAATTGTTTTTCTCGAATCTGTAGGAAGGAAGAGGTTCAGTTAGATTCCTACCAATTTTTTTTGTTCTTTGTCTGTATATAAATAAATGAATCACGAAAGAATAAAAAATAATTATATTTCTTTTTTGTTGTTGCATAAATTATAGAAATCTATATATAAAAGCGTAAAAAACCCCAAACAGAAAACGAACTCAAGTCGTTTTGTGTAACTTAACATATATAAATGCGTAAATCATTGTTCTGTGTCTGGATGTTGTGGGACCATGTCCCTCGTAGTTTTTGGGTCCCTAGATACAGGAAATCCAGCTAATGGTCCAGGATCTTTGTATATGATCGTTGGAGGTTGCAAAAAAGATTTATAAAGTATAGGTATACAGGTATAACTGTTTCAGCCCAGAACGGTATCTTGGTCAAATAATTCAATCAAAATCTATTCATATAAAATTCAAAATTTTGACTGACTGACTGACTTATATATCAACGCATAGCCTAAACGCTGGTCCTAGAGATTTGAAATTTGGAAAATATATTCTTTGTAAAGTATAGGTATCCAATAAGAAAGGGTTTTTCGAAATTCTACCTCTAAGAGGGCGAAATGGGTGGTTGAATTATCTACAAAAAACCGTTTCCTATAGGCCACGCAGGCAAAGCCGCGGGCAGAAGCTAGTGATATTATAAACCTTTAAAGGTGATTGTAAACGTAAGTGCGTTAAAATATGTATTTGGAGGTACCTAGCTACCTATCAAATTCAACTAATTTATCTTGATATCAATTTAATGGCATACTTACCTACATTCTTATTATTAATTCTAGTTGACTACCTACTACGAGTACACGGACACGGACGGCGTGTAAATTGTTGACTAACAATTTCCATAAAATGTCTTTGCATATTAGCCATGGCCAGCTGTCATGCACTCAAAAAAATTTTAACCAAACCATTTCGGTAATTTCACTAACCATAATTTGGCAAAGTTTAACTACAGTTAAGTTGATTTGACGAAATTGGTTTAATTTATGAGCCAACGATTTTCAAGAGATACAACTGAGTAATACCTAACTTTCGGTTAGGTATTACTCAAGTAATGTAGTCACTATTTTAACACAGGTAGACGAAAGTATAGTTACATATAACAAACTTTTTTTTTCATTGTGTAAATTTCCACCCGACTCTATCTTAAATAGAGTATACTCTATGATAATTAGTACTCTATGGTACTGAAAAATGTCATTGTAATGTTTTACTAATTTAAATCTTATTTTAGCGGAGTTTTGGCGGGAAAGCGAAAAAGATTGTGTGTCACCGCATTGTATTATTTTCCAAAAATTGTGTTATTTTCAGTGTTAGTGCATAAAATTGGTGGCATTCTATTCGTTAAGTGCTGGATTACAGGCGCGAGTGTGGGAAAATGGTATAATGATGGTGAAACGTTTCTTTTTGTGTTGTTTCCAAAATTCCATAGAAGCTTCAAGTAAAATTGCCACCACTTTACTAGGAGTATGACTTTGACTAGACTGACTTGACTATGACTTGACTTGATGACTGTGATTTGACACATATTTTCGTGAAATATCGATAACTTGATAAATTATCAATTACTTGACACTGGCTAAATACACAATATGTTGACAATGGAGATCTACATGAACCAACTTCAACATTCGTTCGCCTCGCAGTCACCAGCTTACTCCCCAAGTCAAGCGTGCGTAAAGATTTACTTCAAAAAACGGTTTAAAAAAATTGTAGATGATAGATTATGATCTAAAGACTTTTTTATATGTTGTAACATTGAAGAGTTACCGAGCCTACTAATTTCGCATTAAAGCCCATAGCTATTATTTTATACTGCCTTTTTAGACTCAGATCCTGACCAAGAATGTAGTCGACGATCTGAGGCTGGCTGCAGCTGTTACAAGATAAAGATGCTACGAGCCTACGAGCTGACAACCCAAACAAATCGGCGTGTGTGGCGGCAACCGCCCTTGAACTGCGCGCTCGGCTCGGGCCGGAGGCTGCGCGAGGGCGGAGCTCCACCGGCCAATCAGCGCCCCTTCACATTTTTCTGCCCCCGCCCGCATCGCCGGACGCTGCCCAAAAACAAAAGGATCAAAGTCTGCGAAACCTATCTCTTTCTTTGTACACTCGCCGGTCGAGGTTCGATGAGAGGATAGATACTGTCGCGTGGCGCGGGCGCGAATCGATAAGGCACCCCCTCTCTAGTGTCCCCCGCCCGCCCTCCCCTCGCCGCCCGCCGGCCATTTGCACGGATGTTTACTATTATTATTTTATTGAACGGACGCACCTAAGTGGTGATATAAGAATATTTACAAATCGTAAGCCCCGATTTGGGGCAATTAGGGACCTCTTGCGAGGCCGCAAGAGATCTAAGTGGTGTCTAAAGTTAAACGTCTTTTGTATCGGCGATGAGTGCCTACTTATATTATAGGTTATATTATACCTAGGTACTATTAAGTATGAATTTGTATTCAGAGGTTCTTGTTTTTTTGATTTATAAAACAAGTTGTTTAGGAAATAATATAGTTAATCCTTTGAAACATTTATTTTCTGATTACTATCATGCGGAGATAGAGCGACAGACGGGATAGAGCTTCCTACCTATCTTATGTTGAATTGAATAAAATACTTTGATCTATTAACATTAGCTTTTTTTTGTTTATAGCCTAGCCCGATATCTCAGTTGGTATTAAACCTGCCTTCAGAGATGTAAGTTGTAGGTTCGATTCCCACCCAGGACAAATTTGTGTGATGATTAGCGATGTTTGTTCTGTATCTGCGTGTTATATTGAACTCTATGTATGTATTTACAAAACAAAAGTATATCTATAAATGTATTGTATCAGTTATCTGGTTCCTATAGTACAAGCTTTGCTTAGTTTGGGGCTAGATGGCGCTGTGTGAAATTACCACAAGTAGTCATATAGGTATTTATATTTTATTGATATTACTTTCCTCATAAATATATGAAAATGAAATGAAATATGAAAAATACATTTATTTGGATAAAGGCAAATAAGAACATTACATTAGGTTAGAAAAACCTGGGTAAAAAACCCCACACTAGGCTCAGAGCCCGTATTATGCGGTCCAGGCAATAAAAAATAGTAAATATATTTACAATACTTATGATGGACATCCCATGTTTAGACGCGTGCTTGATTGATTGATTTATTGTTATGTGATGTGCTATTGAGTTTTACGTTTGTACCTATAGTAAGGATGAAATCTGACCACTACTTCTGTCACAACCTATCCAAGTGAAAAATAGGCCAGACATCCCTAAAAAAATATTTTGGAATAGTGAAATCCAAAATTATCATTTAGAATTCTTGTTTTTCTGTCTATCTGTTTGAGAATTAAAAATAACGAGCTTCCGCCCGCAGCTTCGCCCACGGCGTGGCCTATGGGAAAAGAATTAAACCATCCATTTCACCCTCTTAAGGGTGGAATTTGGAAAAATCCTTTCTTAGCGGATACCTACGTCATAACATCTACCAGCATGCCAAATTTCAGCCCGATCCGTCCAGTGGTTTGGGCTGTGCGTTGATATCGCACTATGTCAGTCACCTTTGAGTTTTATATATATAGATAAACCATTGGGTGGATTTTGATGTTGTTTACTGTAATATTCTATGGAGTCCCGGGCAGGTTTCTTTTATTTCAATAAAATCCTTTCATCCAAACAGATATTATAGACATTTTTAGGGAGGATATCTGCACCGTACTAGGACCAATGAGAATTACTTCTTCAATTATACAATAACTGTTGTAATTATATAAAACAAAATTTACTATTCTTCCACTATACAATGTTTAATTAGTAGGAATTGATGTTTGAGGGAATAAATTAAAGTTTTTAAAAAGGTAATAAAAAAAAACAGTATAATTGCTGTTGATTGGGGAAGAAAATATCTGCCCCAGGACTTCATAGAAACATTAATCAACATCAAAATCCATCCAGTGGTTTATTATTAGGACAAAGTATTTGTGCACAGAAAAAAAGCGCATTGCAAATACTAGACTGGCCCGATAGCTCAGTTGGTAGTAGCCCTGCCTTCTGAACTGTGGGTTGTGGGTTCGATTCCCACTCAGGACAAACATTTGTGTGATGAACATAGGTGTTTGTTCTGTGTCTGGGTGTTATATTGTATTCTATGTATGTATTTACAATCAAAAAAGTATCTAAGTATTGTATCAGTTATCTGGTTCCCATAGCACAAGCTTTGCTTTGCTTGGGGCTAGATGGCGTTGTGATGTGATAAAAAAAAAAAACTTGTTCTGAGTGGGTGTTGTGGGACCATGGTCCTCGTAGTTCCTGTGTCCCTAATAAATTAAAGTTTTTAAAACAGAATACTTGCTGTTGATTGGGGAAGAAAAAAAGAAAAAGGTGAGCATTTACAGTAGGTAACCAGATGAGGTAGGTATTATTTATTAATTTGTATATGATTTTTTTGATTTGACAGCCTCTGTGTAGTGGTTAAACAGGTCGGCCTATAACCCGGAAGCGGCGGGTTCGATTCTCGTGGAAGGGAATATTTGTGCAAAGAAAAAAAAGCGTAAATATTTGTTCTGAGTCTGGGTGTTGTAGGACCATGGTCCTCGTAGTTCCTGTGTCCCTAAATACAGGAAATCCTAGTTAGGGTGGACCCTTCTGGAGAATCTATGTACCTAGGTGATCGTTGGGCATTATTAATATTATTATCAATGTAAATAACCATAAGTAGATGAAGTAGGTAGAATTTAAAGGTAGATGTTTTTATTGTCAGACGCTACTTTTGTGGCTTTCGTGTAGACATAAATTATGGTACCTATGTGTCAGTGTTAACATTATAAAATTAGTATCATTTTGTTTAAAAAAAACTATTTTCTTGCTTTAAATTTTGAGCCACCATAGCGATCTTTTTTAGTTTACTAGAATATATGGAACAGTCAATATACGATGTAAATAGGTACCTAAGTAGGACAGCGTGCGATTTGGTTTGTGAACGTAGCTTCTCTACGCATTTTTTAACGCCCATCTCAATTTTGTAGAAATTTTCCCACGCAGAATTTATAACTACAATTTTCAAGGAAGTTTTCTTTCTTGAAACTGTAATATAGTGCTATGTATCTAATTACCTTGTTACGGACGATTGTGTTGTGTAACTACCGTGTAATTACCAACTTACTACTACTACTACTACTACTAGGTAAAAAGTGCTAAAATTAGCCTATTTGCAATAAATCTTTTGACTTTGACTTTGACTTTACTACCAAACGTGGGTAAGTAAGGTGTGTGTGCTAAGACATAATTACAACACTAAATTACTTAACTAACCGTGATTTCATTAGAAGAGATCTCTTTGATTCTCTCTGTGAGCTGTACTTGTACTAACTCTACAAGTCTACACGACGCGCAAACGGGCCGTGCCTTGGTAGGTGGTAGCAGACATAGAAATTGAAGTTCTGTGGTGGGTGGTAGCGTTCCCATTCGTTTCGTAGCACTTTTATAATTTAACAAAGTGCCATCTACCATTTCACTTTAAACTAAAAGGAGTGTCAGCAAATGCTAGCAGCGCCATCTAGAGCTTCTAGCTCGGACAAAGTTTGCTTGAATGCACGTTTTAGGTCGTGCCTCTCCGCTGCGGTGGCTGTTTCATAGATGGCGCTGTACTCAACTCTAGATACTCTTTAACTGGATAAAATTTTTTGAATTACAATATATGTATTAACTAAATGCCTGATATTTAAATATAACTTAAATATTAATGGCTTAATAGGTAACATTTATTGACCAATCTAAATATAAGAAATTTTATAATGATTTTAATTCTTATTACGGCGCAATAAACTGCTTTACCGACACAGTTAATATCCGGTTGGCGCTTGGCGCGGCGACATCACGCAACACGAACGCGCTTGCAGCGAACTTCACAGTATAAATGTTCGATCTCTTTTAACTACGTCGAGGCTTGTGCTTTTGGGATAACACTTTTTCGGTAATTATTGTTTTACTCGTTGCTAAACCGTGATATTTTGTTAAAATACGATACATAGTTGTGACAAAGGTAAGTGACAAGTGCTCTCAAAGCGTTGTGCTCGTAGAACCGTAACAATTTGGCGCGTTAAGTTAGATTCTGTCAACATAGTAAAGTGTGTTTTTTACATCTCACGCAGTAGTGTAAATGCACGTGTAATTTTAATACAATCGTGATTTTCCTTTCACAGACATGGCTTTGAGCGTTGCACTTCCTCTTGCGGGACTGGAGCCAGAAACCTTCAATTCGTTCAGCTCATACGGGCACATCATTGACATAGCGGGCCTGTCCAAGTCGCAGTCAAGCCCCAGTCCGTCAGTCTCCAGCGAATCTAGCGGTATTGGCTCGCTGGGATCGCTCAAGTCGGAATCGGTCAACAGTGACTCCCTACCGTCTAGTCCTCAGACAACAGAAAAGGTGAGTTCAACATTTGCACTATTTTGTTTGCGTTCGTCCTGGCCTTGACCTCTCTATTTTCATAATATTCCGTAATGGCGAATATCCATATTACGCTATCAATGTTGTGAACAATATCGACGCGTGATAATGGAAAGATTTGAGGCCATAGGTTAATAATTATTTCACACTGGTGTGTAATGTATGTAGGTAATAATTTTGTGTGTTTGTAAACCGAATGTCAATTTTCTATTTATAGACATGTAAATAAATTAACTTAATTTCTTATTGTATGTTATCAGGTTGCTATTTAAAATCGGTAATGTTGACTATTGAACATATTTTTTTTTTTTTTTCAGAAAATATTTGAGCCAATTTTGCTGCCGCAGCCACGTCCAAAGGAAGTGAAGCCTGAGGAGGTGAAGGTGGCGTATGGAGGTCGCGATGTCCTGAACCTGATGAACAACCTGACAGATCAGAGATGGAACTATCGCGCGACGGTTCTGCCACCAAACAACCCGACGCTCTTCTTCGCCAACCGCTCCCAGTATCATCGGCTGGGACCCTATGGAACTCGCACACAGTATGTAAAAGACTCGTGTCGCCACTGTGGCTTCACGTGGGTTGTTGCCGCCACTGATTGATGTGACCCTGTCAAACTATAAACCCTGAACAAACGAAGGTTGACCGGGTACCACTGAGCCACATCAGGCATATCAACTTTTCTAATATTGTCATGTAATGGTTTTTGGATTACCATAAGCTGCTACTGCTGCACCAATGACTTTAGTTTGACATTTATGTTTGTTTATCAGTCATTTTGATTTTTGAGACATTTATTATTGTTGACTTTATTTAACTTTTTCTTGTTAATTTATTGATTTTTCTGTTTTCTTCATTTGTTTTGCTGATTTGGTGATATTGGAATTCATATATTGTAATGAAGTTTAAAGTGAGCAATCTGTGATGTTCCTTTGTTTGAACTAAAGCCAATGGTGTTGTGACATTTTCCTATAATGTAGTGTTGATGTGTGCTTGTTGTGGCCCAGTTCTACTGATGACTGTGGAATATGTAAGCGCCTATCGTCTCGCGCATTCGTAGAGTTACATATAAACGTGACTTAATACTGTGATCTTAATTTAAATCGAGACAATTTTTGACAAATCTGTGAATGGGCAGCGCGATGATACATGACTTTTGTTTATGTTTATAACTTATTCGTGTGATAATGTTAGGCTTAATTAATTCTAAACATGCAATGCCATAGGATTTTGCAGACTTATTCCAAAAATACGCATTTCTAGGTCCCAACCTAAATTATAGAAAAGACAATATTGAATCTAAAATCTATATCAGTACACTAATTCCATCTCAAATAAATTAAACTAAAAATTAATATTATGCTACTTAGTTCCTCTTAGAAATGTTAATAATTTGTTATCCAAAGAATATTATATTAACTATAAATTGTTGAACACCACAATTTATATTGATTAGTATAAAAAAGAAATGGTTGAAACTCAACTAATGGGGTTTATATCTAGTAAATCTAAAGCAATATTTAAATTAAATAAATTAACAAATTATCATGATGCACTAATACTTCCCACCATTACATTGTAATAGTTATTATTTAAATATTGTTTTATAACGTTGTTAGCCTGTAGAGATAATTATTTAGATATATTCCACAGTCATAATATCAATAGAAATGTAATGGTTTAAACCAAAAGGCTGCTTCTCGGATGTTATTTAAATTTACGATTTTGACGAGATAGGCACGAATTTAAAGCCAAGCTGTAGGTTAATTTTAAGGTCTAATTATGATTGTTGGATTTACCGTCCGAGCATAAATAATGACGTATGATCTACGACGATAAGATCTTGACACATTTCCCAAAAAATCAATTTCCTATCGACGAGATGAGGACGCTTCTACAACTCATTTAATTATAAATATGACGAGCCCATTTTATACATAGTCGAGAGTGGGTTATCAGTGCATATCATCACAAATTAATGCAGTGATTAGATATTGATAAGGTATTATTGGTAGTTGTTACATACCGTTTTAAAACGTTTGAGTCATTGATACGCCCAGATGCTGGGCTCCTAGTGAAATTATAGTAAGTGTCGTTAACAGACTGGCAATATCTCTATGTATGCATATTTAAAGTAATAATATTCGTGGTCTCTTAATTTAGTCAAGATATTGTAATAGCGCGAGTCTCTTCGATTACAATGTAAGGTATAACATATTAAAGTTAATGAATATGATACTGTTCTCTTGTGCAACTTTAGTTCTGCTATGTTATGATCAGCTTTAAATTGGGGTATTTGTACTGTCGACATATTTCTCACAAAGTTATTTTTATAAAAATGTTGATATGAGACAATACAGTATGTAGTTTTCAAAAATTTCCTTTCTAATAATACGGAGTTGTATAAAAGTTTGGGCAAAAATATTTGGAAGGGACCAACATCCACTCTAAGTTATCCCAAGCACTATTGTATTTGTTTACGCCATACCAGGTTTCACCTCCAAAGCTTTCATTCATCCCAAATTGACATTTTGCATTTTTATCAAGCGCTTTTTGTCAAGTCATTGCCTAGATTTACATTATAGTTTGTCTTCAGTCAATCAACCGGGCTATGAACATGATCATTTAAGAATTAGGTAAAGTGTAACATAATAAATATCTGTTATAATTTACATATATTAGATTCTGGGTATTGACTGACCATATAGCATGGATCTCAGAATGCAGCTAACAATGATCCAGTCATCATTGCCCATGCTGGAAAATGCTTCCAATGTACTGACGGTAAATAATTTAATTGTTTGGACGCGTTTTCTGTCGCCTAGTGTGCTATATACTCAGTCACTCGCTCACATTCACAAAGTGGTTGTTATTGGTTAAATATGAAATCAAATGTTGCATTCAGATATATTTTTAGTTATTAATGTATTATGACAAGCTGCAATCGAATGTAGTTGAAAGTAAAGTATTTCGAGCGATACGCACATTTGTAGTAAGCGCTTGTTGTGACCTACTCCCAAGTAGTAGACCCGCCGGGGCTGCCAGCGGCGCCTCGCAGACCAACAAGAGAGGCCGAGGTGCGATGCAATATCTGCATTCCAGTTTTTGTTTAAGTTAGCAGCCGAGGGTAGTAGTTTTTATTGTTTATTTAATCCACATTGCCAAATAATTTGGTTGTTGTGCTATTTATTAAAAATCTTATAACAATTTAGTACCTTCCATTACTAAGTGTCTTGCAAGTGATTTTACAATGTTTAAATCATTTCAATTTTATGCATTTTATTTTGTTTAGTCAAATCATTATACATGATATTATTATACATTATATTTATGTTGTATTATATATGTATTGTTCATTCATATGATATTTTTTCTCATGAACTGTAGTCAAATGACAGTATTTTTATAATGAAAGTGTATAAGGAAGGAAGGGTTTAGCTGGCAGGACGCGCCCTGCCGGCTCCTCGCGGACCGGCAGATCGCGTCGCCCGTGTATTACGTAGGTAAGCATTATGTAGGTTTAGCGAAATATAATTAACTCGGAGACGTCTCCAAGCACCAAATCTTATTGGTTCAATGTTGTTCTCGTAATATGGTGATATAGTGCGTCCGCGCGGCGCAGAGCTCAATATTTTTAGTAACCCTTAAGAAAATTAATACCTCTTTTGAAAAGAATATAATATTTATTGTATAGTATATCCAATCGATAATCACATATGTATTTCCCTGTTTATTTTGATGTGATATCATAAATGACTGATCTGAATTTAGTTTTTAAGTTGGTTATTGATGTGCAGTGCTATTTCGAGTGTGTAATTAAGAATAATATTGAAAGTGCCAATGCTCGTAATTTAATCTTTATGACTGTTCCTCTGCGGTCGACTGCGAGAGCCCTCCGCGCGCCGCGGTCGGCTCGCTGCACCGCACTACTTCAGTATAAGCTATCATAACACATAAGTTCATTGTTAATTTAATGGATCACGTAACGTGCACAATCTCAGTAATGCTTGCAATATTATGTATAACATGTTTAATTCCTCATTATTTAATTTTTCCAGCGTAATCTTAAGAGTACAATATGAGATGATGTTTATATCATTCTAGTATCAAAATTAGCCGAAGATGTTAATATAATTATTAGTTAGGTGAAATTTTAACATAGCTTCGTATAATTGGGATGTTTTAGTATTTAGTAGTGTATTTCCGGCGTAGTGGCAAACAGAATGTCTCGTGTATGTATTGATAATGTTAGTGGCAATAATACTCGATGTAAGTTCCCTGCCAAGAGACTTGAACAGGGTCGCTCCGATGCCGCGGCGGTCGGCGCAGACCGCCGCTCACAGAAAGATAGACCTAGGAGTTTTGTTGTAACTATAATAATAGTCGTAGGTATTTTATCGTACTTAAATAATTATTCTTGCGATGCCTTAATTCTGGTTGTCAATTAGACATGTCTCTGCCTAGAGTGTTATCATTGTTTTTTATTTATTTTAGTTTTTGCTGTTCCGGCTTCCTCCGTGAACTTCCAGTCCAGGCTGTTCTTTTGAAATGATTTTGAGGTCGATTTATTTTTACCTAAGTGTTCTTATTAAATGTTACCAAAATGTTTTTAATAAAATATTTTTATATGTATGATCGTCTTTCATTTAATATTTTAAACTATTATACCCTTCATTCATCAATTGTAATAGTAGGTAGATAAAGTTTACTTCCCACCTAAAGGATGTAAAAATAGCTGTGATGAATGTAGAACACGAAAATAGCGCGGTTATTTTTTGTCGTGCTTGAAAGATTTAATTCTGTCGGCAATCTACTCTGGATTTGAACACTAGAAACGCTAAAGCTAGTCTGTCACGTGTACGAATTTATTTCGGGCGTCATGCCAAACAAAAAAGATTGAAGATCGGTTTGGTTGGCAGACATTCAGTTCAAGAAAATATCCGTAAGTAATCGTAAAATGTCTTGAATTAACATTAATAGCATTGTTTACAAAACAAGCTTGCGTCATCTCTTAATAAATATTAAAGTTATCAGTTTCTGGTTTGATTTATATATCGAATCTCAAAACAATATGTCATCTTTAAGAAAAAAGCATTGCAGAGAAGGATAAATAAAAATTAAATATGTATGTGTAAGGATGCGGTTGTAGACTCTGTGTCATTACGGCAGTACATAATCACCAGTAGTGGGACCTCGCGAGGCCTCTTTAAATGCGATGCCACCAGATTTAAAATTCCCATTTATTTTTCCCCGTAAAAAGTTATTCAAGTTAAAATTGTAAAAAAACTAGGTACTTAAGATACATGTATGAAACAGGTGCAGGACCGACTGTCCGCTTCATAGTTATACTCTGAATCGAAACAGATTTAGCTGCCAAAGTCAATTAAAAAGCCTCACCTCTAGTTAGTTAGTTTTGTAGTTTAGTTAGTTACTTCTGTTAAGCAAAAAGCCGAAGAACATTTTTTTTTTATTTTACTTCAAACTTGTCTAGCATTTGACCACGCTCTCACCTGATGGGAAGTGACGATGCGATCGAAGGTGTAGCATGCTAGCCAAGTTAATACCTATTCACTCTTCTCTTGAACACGCCCGGGTCATATTTCGCCGGAAACAGACGCTGGCAGGGCATTCCATTTCTTAGCCGTTCTAATTAAGAACGTTGAGTCAAATCGCTTGGTACGAATGGGTGGTATTTCGACCACAAAAGGATGGCGCTTAGCCGAGCGTCTAGTAGTCCGGTAGTGGAATGGTGATGGGAGAATTATACATTAGTATTGTTATATATATATAGTAAAAAAATTACACTTTTTTACTAAGCTCAGAATCTATATGCTATTCAATATTCTCCCACCGCGCATTTATATATTTTCACTATTATAAGTAGGTGCGTCGTGTCAAAGCATGTTTAGTACGAGTAAGATAGATTTATTGGGTAGATTTTGGGAAAAAAGAGGGGAATCGCTGATGCGACTTTACCCACTTCTATATTTGTCCCCGCTACGCCACTGATAATTACCAATAAACTTGGCTACTGATTATTAATTCAATATCTATTTATAGTTGTAGTTGTAGTTTTACATAACTATTACTCCTACTTTACCTCCTCAATAATACAGTAATTCCTGGTCTCCACTTCATACTTTAGATACAAGTTACAACTAATAAATTAGTATATTTTCCATGAGACTACTTGGGTCAAAATAGTAAAAAAAAACATTTTAAGCAAACAAGTAAATAAAAAATAAAATAAACACAAATAACACACTAACAACTATAAATAATAATAATAACAACGCTCAACGATCACGTACTTAGATCTTGGACCGTAACTAGGATTCCCTGTTTCCCAGGATTCCTAACTAGGGACCCAAGAACTACGAGGACAATGGTCCTACAACACCCAGACTCAAAACAAGTATTCGCGCTTTTTTCTGTGAATAATAACTGGTCCTGCCGCGGGAATCCAACCCTCCGGATTATGAGCGAACCTGCTCAACCACGACACCACAGAAGCTGTCATAATACTTAATAATAATCCCGATATAAGAGATTCGTGTGGAAATGAAATCCAAATGAATCACCTAGGAAATCTGTGGAGAAAATATCCAAATTCCCCAGAGGATCTGCGTGGAGAAAAATTCGAATAGCATCCCCCAGGACAGGAGATGCGAGGGGTCCCAAGTGGACGAAGGACGTAGGTATTTAAACTTTAAACACTAACATGAATCTGTTTTGAAATTAATTTTATGGAAGGCGCTACAGTACAGCTAGCGAACTATTCCTTATTCTATGCCACTGTGTTATTTAAACCGTAAAATATGTAAATATTAGGTGAGTATTTACAATAATCAAGTAACCAAACCACCCACAGAATAGATAATAATATACCTACATTCTAACCTCAATTCACCTATAGGTAATAGTAAATTAGTAACACAAAATAAAAGGTACCTATAGTATTTACGATTATAAATACCTAAACATTAAATTAAAATTTTTACTTGGCTCTTTGTTGGAAGCCAAGATTCCTTATTGATCCGTCCATGATATTAAGCTTAAATTCAGAACAAATATGTACTAAGAAGACGCAAAACTATGTAGGTAGGTACCTAAATAAAAATAAATTAAAGCTACGCTACGTATGCGCCAGTGTTGTCACCATAAACGCCAAGCATTGTTAAGGGTTGCCAAGTGTGAAAACTTGCAGAGTATAATGGATCGCTCCCAAGAAATCATGATCGCATCATCGCACCACACCATCATTCAATTTCAATAAAAATTCCAATCAGTATGAAGTTGGTCATAGAAATTCGGATTTGCAATGAAATTGTTTTGTTTGATGCGGAGCATAAAAATAATCATTGACAAGCTGTTAAATGCGGAAGCACTTGATTGTATAGAATGCGATATGCGCCCTCTACTCTGAATTCCATGAACTGAATCGGCAGGTGGAAACGATATGGTATAGGATATGCGCTCTCTACTCTGATTTCTACGAACTAAAACGGCAGGTTGAGAAGAACATCAGAAAATTTTGCGTAACTTAACCGCTACGTGGATGGGGTGGCAGCACTAGGAAAGAAAAGTAAACGATTGATTACCAACACTAGATGGCAGCACATACTTAAAAAATAAAAATATGATGTAAAGTATGTACTGGAGAGTTTTGGCGGGAAAGCGAAAAAGATTGCGTCACCGCATTGTATTATTTTCCAAAACTTGTGTTATTTTCAGTGTTAGTGCATAAAATTGGTGGCATTTTATTCGATAAGTGCTAGAATTACAGGCGTGACTGTGGGAAAATTGTATAATGATGGTGAAACGTTTCTTTTCGTGTTGTTTCCAAAACTACATAGAAGCTTCAAGTAAAGTTGCCACCACTTTACTGGGAGTATGACTTTGACTAGACTGACTTGACTATGCCTTGACTTGATGACTTCGACTGTGACTTGACATATATTTGCGTGAAATATCGAAAACTTGATAAATTATTAATAACTTGACACTGGCTAAATACACAAAAGTCTGGAGCCAAAACTTAAAAAAAAAAGTATGTACTACTTCAATCGCGTGGAGCCAAATAATAATGCGAAACACATTAACTATCAACTCAGAACTTTTAATGGCAAAGCGATGGCTACCTACCTAGACGAACTCTTGCAGGAAAAATATTACCACCTAGTGGTATCAGACTAAAATCAAATTCTTCACAATGCTCTTTTATGAACAGTGCTTATAACCTTGACGCCCCTGTCTGATATTCACTTATAAAATAATAGGATAGCTCAAGTCTAGTATAAAAACTTGAGACAATGTTAAATAATAAACTAGTATCAAAATTTTATTAAATATAACGACGACAAAAGAACCCACCCACGGGTGGCGCCGTAGTTATGTCCTTTATTCGCTACAAAATACGTTTTCGGCACTACATTGTTCGAATTTATAATGGAATAGAGTCCCGAATTGTTTTTTACTCTGCGTAATAACCAGTGGTAATGTTTTTGTTTGGAACATCCACTTTTGTGTGAACATAATGGGTGTATTCATTCAAACGGGAGGAACTGAAAAGTGTCTCTTTTATCGGTTCACAATGGAAGGGAATCAAAGAAATTACGAATTCCGCGGGCCAATGTTGTACCTACTTACGGTTTAAAATAAAGACGGGATTCTGTGGGGACCATTGTTGGATATAATTTTACATTACGTTGTTGAAAGAGAAATATAATAAAATGATAAAGAAATAATGGGAATAGATCGGTCGCGTAGGATGAGGAAGGTCTTTCTGATGCGACCTTTCCATTCCCATAATTAATAAATAATGATATTAATAATAAATATCTGTAGACGTTTCACATACTTAGATACTTTTTGTTTGTAAATACATACATAGAATACAGTATGACACCCAGACACAAAACAAACATCGATGTTCATCGCACAAATGTTTGTCCTGGGTGGGAATCGAACCCACAACCTGCAGTTCAGGAGGCAGGGATACTACCAACTGAGCTAACGGGTCAGTCAAATTAACATAGCACACCTTAGTACATGCCTTCGTAAGACCACATTTGTTATCCTATAGTGAAAACGTGACAGGTACTTCCATATACAAAGACTAAATTGACCCACTGGCAGGAGCTGCTAAACGTATCATTACAGGTCCCCCTATAGGCTCTTTTTAAATCCAGCGGTTGCCCGTATAGTATCTCAATTACCACGCTATTCTTTGTGTTTATTGGGAATATATTGGGTGGTGGGAATATATGGGAATTTTTATAATGATCAATTAAAGCATTTTTTTTTGGTATACCCTCGAATCCCGAGAACCTGTCATTCCTGGTTTTAATCTTGGAGTGAAATTCCATTCTAATCAGTAAAGACGTTTTGGCATGCAATCTATACAAACAGACGCTACGCCTCCTTGGCATGGCTTGGCTATGAAAAATCAGCGAAGACGAAAGTCCATGAAGTCCTAGAACCTGTATACCAAGTTTGGTCTAGATCACACTAATATTATAAAGGTGAAAGTTTGTATGTGTGTTTGTGTGTATGTTTGTTACTCCTTCATGCTCAAATGGCCGAATGGATTTGGTGCCAAGATAGCTTATACACTGTATTAACATATAGGCTACATTTTATTCCGGAAAAGTGAAATGTGGATGTGTAAATAATTAAAATACTTTTTATCTGCGGGTGAAACCGCAGGGCGCAACTAGTTCGTTATAAAATGCGATTTGTACGCATATGTATATCCGAACCGATGAAAACAAATTTCGCAAGCTGAAGAAGAGACTAGATCACTTCGTTCGCTTGGTCAAAAAATACGACCGAATTGAGATCCTCTTAATTATTTAAGTAGGTTGAAAAGGGAATGTGTACAGAAAAAACTTCCCTAAGTTAATAACCTGTATCTATAAAAATGAATCTCTATTTCCCTTGGTCATCGCATCACGTGTGAACGGATGTAACATTTTCACTAATTCTTTATATTGTTTTAATTGTCAGGAGAAGATTCTTATAAAAGAAAAAATTAAGAAAGCAAAAAAAATTTCACCGCGCAGGGGAAATCCCCGTGGTTTCAGCCGCGTGGTGAAAATTTTCTTGCACAATTCATTTAATAAATAATGCAAAAAGAATTGGATGAGTTCATGAAATAGATATATAGATCTGAATCAAACCGCGGTATCAAATATATAATCAAAACAAGCGATCGTGTGAATAGAATGAAAATTGAAGCGATGAGGGTGATCGCCGCGTCTCCCATTGACATTCAGTGACGTCACATCCGCCCGGATTCTGTACATCCCTCCCATCAGGTAGATTGTGACATGGTAATTCAATGTCCTAATCAACGTTAAACCTTAACAGCCTTATTAATAAACGGGTATTAGTCTCGGATTAGTTACTTCAGCTTTTGTGCTTTTTTGCTACTGGAATAGGTATTTAGCTAAATCGAAAGAGACAAAAGCTGGTGTAACTAATCTTAAGCTAGTTCGTGTTTATTAATAAGGCTGTAAGATTCTAGGAAGAGTTTTTCTCTATAGTTTCATAATTATTGAAAGCTTTTGCCAAGAAACAGAAAAAGAATGTGTTATGAATGTAGGTACCTACCTACATGGGCGTTTTATAGTTAAAGAATATTTAGTTACCTGGATTGCAAGAACAACGAACAAACAAACCAACAACGTTTCACTTTATAGGCGCCTTCACAGAAACGGAGTGTTTGAACTTCCACGGTACATATATCTTTTATTTGTGTAGGTATGCTAAGTCGTATCGACACTTCTTATCTAATTTTGATAAATAGAAAACGTATATACATAAAGCTTGAGCAACGATAGCCAATCTTATCCAAGGAAACGAGCAAGTGTGGCTCAGCGGTTTTCATGTGCCTTTCAAACCAACGCACCCTGGTTCTAATCCCGCTAGGCCCTGCATCAATTACTTTTTTAAGGAATTTGCACTCACTATTATAACTGTGAATGAAACCATCTTGAGCAATCCTTGAGGAAAAATGTTCAAGAATCAGATAGAAATGAAAATAGAATGAAATAAGAGACTAGATCCTGCGACACAAGTACGCCTAGTACGGATCTAAGTCTCCGTAAAATGTAATATTATACTTAAGTTGTACGTAATACATCATTCATAAATATGTATCTTGTATGTGTGCTTGTGCTAAATAAATAGATAAAAATAAATAGATAAAAAATAGATAAAAATGTATCTCCTTGTTACATAATGCAATAAATAAATAAATAAATAAATCATAAAATTCAAGAACATTAACCACTAACCTGCAACTTGACCAGCGTGCTGGTGTACTATAAACTACACTTTCTCCATGCAAGATAAGGCCCTGGGAATGTCAATATGTTCCCTTACTACTGGGGCTTTTGACTGGGCTAATCCTGTTGTTCTCTACCGACTTTTACAGCGTCACTGGGCGCGAGAGCAGGTGCTTAAGGCACCCAGTCGTCAAAAGTGAGAGGCAACTAGCTCAAGGGCACCCTGGGGTGCGAGCCTCGGCTTGGGCCGTTGCCGGGATAAGAGGATCGAGAAGACTACGTCCACTGGAAGAGTGGACCCTATTCAAAGTCTAACCTACGGGGAGTACGTCGACCTCGCCGTCGGGATAGTACTACTGGGGCTGCTCTCAGTCCAATGGCTGATGACGATACAAGAAAAATACCAATACATATTTTTTCGATGTCATCCAAGTCATCTTCATTTCGACATAGGACTAAAAGGGCGTTTTACCCCTATCTAAATCTCTTTAAGACTGCAATGAATAAACTCTTCATAGTCCATCGTGCTACATCTTCGACTGTGTCGTCGCTTAACATCAAGCGAGTTGCAGTCAAACGTTGGCCTATTCGTAGGTACAAAATACAATAAATTATAAAGATCAACGATCACGTGCATAGATCCTGGATCCTTTTTTTTTTTTTTTTAATGTTAAGGTATGAAGTGACGAGCTAGTCGTTCGCCTGATGTTAAACGACACGGCTGCCCATATCAGCTGCAGTGTCACTCGAAACTCTAAAGTAGAGGTTCGCGTGACACTGCACTGCGCACGTCATCCAGAGACATCAGCACAATCTAGTAATAAGATTACTAAACTGTGAGATCAGATCATAAAGTCTCATTTGCCCAGTAATTTCACTAGCTACAGTGCCCTTCAAACCGGAACACAGCAGTGCTTGCGCACTACTACTTGGCGGCAGAATAACTGGCAAAGCGGTGGTACCTACCTAGACGAACTTTGCAATAAAGTCCCACCACCTAGTAAAAATCCTAACTAGAATTCCCTGTATCAGGGACCTAGGAACTACGAGGACCTTTTTTCTGTGCACAAATACTTGTCCTGCCGCGGGAATCCAGCCTGCTCAACCACCACACCACAGAGGCTGTCAATAATATAAATAACTTGAAAAATACTTTAGTATAAAGATTATTTACTAGACTAAACAAAACATTATAAGAACGCTAACCATACACCAAAAAATATATAACAAAAAAAGATATCTGTGCAATTAATAAGATGGTGAAGATTGCAGCTTTGAAACAGCATTTTACATCCATTCCCTTAGACTCTAATATCAGAGGCGGCGGCTCGTAGTCTGGCCTGCTTGGCTCTTTCTTCAGACTGATGCGCGGCATTTTCTTGTATAATTGTTACACCTCACTTAATGTTTCTCAAAAAAACTTGTCCTAAAAAGTGCCGGGCGGTAGGCTAATGCGACTCATTTTAAAGCCCATATCGGGGTGTATTTATAAATATTTCTTATAAAAATACCAATGTGAATACAGTCGACGGAATCGTTATGAAATATGCCTGTCATTTTGACAGTGACAATGATGGGCATAGTTGTTTTCAGGTTGAAAGATGCGTGGTAACATATTACCATCACATAGGTACTTAACAACACGTTATAACTAAGAGAACCAAACTTCACAAAAGTGTTGGTGGTCTTATTGCTCAGAGCCATACCCACGTTTAGCTGAATTCATCTCGATATACCACATTGCTCTAACTAACACGTGAAGACTCTTCTATCTACTTATATAAGCATCAATCTGTTATTTGCGGCCGTCATGCTTACCACCAGGCGAACGACTAGCTCGTCACGTCATTCGCTTACATAAAGAAAATTGCTTACCCAAATATGCATTGACTAACTAGGTCTACAAGATCACTTTACAAATAAAAAGTATTTAAGTATTGTATCAGTTATCTGGATCCCATAATACAAGCTTTGCTTAGTTTGGGGCTAGATGGCGCTGTGCGAAATGTCCACAGATATTTATTTTATATATTTATTTACTTTCACATCAAGTCTCAATGCACTAAAAAGACATTTCAAATCAGTGCATTCATCAATACTCTGACTCAGACTTGATCTCGCGAAAGTTCATCTTACATACATATGAAATAATAATGTCTAGTTAAAAGTTTAAGTTTCTGATTACAAAATCAACAAAAAGCACTATTTTTGATTGAAAATGGAAAAGGTGGTGGTGGGTGGTGGCGAATACATTTTAACAAAATTTCCAAAATAAAATCGTAGAATTTCATCAAACATGATTTGCGATTTTCAACTTTAAACAAAGCCCTGTAGAAACTCCCTCACAAACATAAAAGTTGTGCTTGGATGCCGCCTTAATAGATAGATTATCTACCTCCGAATATAGGTAGGCTAACTTAACACATTTTTTTCCGACTTCTTCCATTGTTCATTACTCCTTTCAAGTAACCATAAGGCTTCGCATTGAAAACGAAACAAAAAACCAAGATTTTGACATGAAGATGTTTAGAAAACTTTCTTGTTGCTCCTTTCAAAGAGTAGAAGGTACTGTTTGTACAAATCGTCTCGTATATATTGAATAGGAATCAGAAAATGCCGCTCAATGAGCAATGTTCACAGTGTTCTATTCATCCGAAGCCTTTAGAAAATCACCCCAGTCTGAGTCGCTTTTTACCGCCTCCATTTATGTTTTCCACATTTTCCATATAGAATTTCGTGCTTGTGTCGGCTGAATGTTTATTGAAATCCGCCGCTGGGTTGCCAATTCAGTGGTAAATTAACACCATTCACTGGAATATGGTTCAAAGAGCTCCTATTCGTTGATGACACTATATTTCAATATTATGCTATAGGTATAAAGAAGAGTAAAGAGTAACGCTACATATTGAAGTAGATCGTTTCATCCGTGATATTACTAGATACAATTTTTAGGTTTCTAGTTTCAATCACACGTTTTCTCCCCGGTGAGCGATAATGGTGAGCTTACTTACTTACTTGTGTCATATGCATGATTAGAACAGAGGCACCGTGCACTGTCGTGAAACTAAAAATCGATTTTTAGTTCAATAAAAAAAATCTATTAATAATTATATGAAATAGATTTTTTTTCTATTTCCAACTTGTTGAAATTCAAATTCATTCAAATCATGATCTATGGTATTTAAACACAGCGTTGTTCTATAATTATATAATATCTAAATACATACATTTCTGCCATACCAAGATTGTCAAGCCAAAGCAAAGTTTTCAAAGCGTTCACGCTACGAAATCTTAACGGCAAAGAAACCGCCCAACATTCAGCCATCGGGAATTCTTTAGAAAATCGCCTCCGGTGTGTGTCTATTCGTGTTCACTACCAAAGCATTCATATTTGCCGCGTTTTCCATACAATATTACGACTTTGTGACTTCAAGAGAGTGTTGCCATCGCAAGGTGGCTTCCACCAAATCTGGGATTGTAGTAGACAGAAAGGTATTCACTCAAATAGTGGCGAATGTTTGATTTTTTTTATTTATAAAGATAAGTAATTGTAAGGAAAAATAGTAGTGGTGCTATTAGCATACGATCTTTGTGTGTGATAGTGCTATGTAACTATTTTTGCTGAAACACATATTAGGCAATTGCTGGCAATAGCCGTCCGATAAGTCCGCGGCAAATATGATTATATTTGCCGCGTTTTCCATACAGTATTACGACTTTGTGACTTTGAGAGAGTGTTGCCACCACAAGGTGGCTTCCACCAAATGTGGGATTGTAGTAGACAGAAAGGTATTCACCCAAATAGTGGCGAATGTTTGATTTTTTTCTTTATATAGATAAGTAATTGTAAGGAAAAATAGTAGTGGTGCTATTAGCATACGATCTTTGTGTGTGATAGTGATATGTATCTATTTTTGCTGCTGCCACTAAAGTAGGTTTCTGGCTGTGGCAGAAACACATATTAGGCAATTGCTGGTAATAGCCGTCCATTAATAAATCCATTGCTGAACATTGGCTACAACGCCACTAAATTTACATTTCGCATCAAACGGCTCCCTGCGGTTTTAATCAAGTCATCGGTCCACCAAGGACTAATTATGAGAGTTTCACTATTAATAAATCAACCTTTAATAATATTTTTAGTTACTTTGTTATACCATTTCTACGTTCTGAATTTACAGATTATGAGTGAACTTAATTGAAAATTGTTGGCAACCCAGGGAGCCGGCGGGCGCTTCTCAAGACTCCAAATGGTCCATTGACGAACGCCGAGCAAACTCGCTATAGCGAATTAACACTATTCACGAGAACTTTTGAAAGAGGACTACTCTCATACAATTTGGTCGCATTCATAAAGATTCACTCCTTAGCTAGAGATGAATAGCTTTATGAAACGTTCTATATTCCAGTTGGGATGTGGACACTGTGGGACGATCTAATTTATAATTGCGCTGTATCCTATTTGAAATTCATCTTTGTTCAGCATGGTATACCTTCAGTTCGATACGTGTCAGTAATAAATTATAGAGTAAACAATAAAGATGCGTGTACTTACGGTGGGTGAACGGTGAACTGGTTGTAAGTCGGACCTATTTCAGTACCACATCCTTGTATAGAACAATAATGTATACTAGAAATTTTTTTTTTATTATAACAGTGACAATGTTTGTGTCGATTCTGTATCATAGAACAAACTGTAAACTTAAAGTACGGCGGTCCTTTTCTCATAAAGAGGAAATGAAAAAGACGGTCATAGTTTTTTTTCGTTTAGCTTCACTTCACTAACATATAAAGAGAATAGGTACCTAGTTAGGACTATTTTGCAAAGTTCGTCTAGGTACCACCGCCTTACCAGTTATTCTACCGCCAAGCAGTAGTGCGCAAGCGCGGCAAGTTCCGGTATGAAGGACATTGTAGCTAGTGAAATTACTGGGCAATTGAGACTTTATGATCTGATCTCACAGTCGAGTAATCTTATTACCAGACTGTACTGATTTCTCAGGATGATGTGCGCAGTGCAGTGTCGAGCGAAACTTTATATTTTGGAGTTCCGAGTGACACAGTGAGTGTTCTGTTATGGGTGGCCGCGTCGTTAAACATCAGAGAACGACTAGCTCGTCATGTACTTATCACACTAATATTATTTTAAAGGCGAAAGTTTGTATGTGTGTTTGTGTGTAGGTTTGTTACTTCTTCACGCGCAAACGGCTGAATGGATTAGGATGAAATTCGGTACCAAGATAGCCTATACACTGGATTAACATATAGGCTACATTTTATCCTGGAAAAGTGACATTTTCCCGTAGGATGAGAAAATAATTCAAATACTTTTATCCGCGGGTGAAACCGCGGGGCGCAACTAGTTTACAATAAAAAATCCCTCCAACGACAACGTTTGACATTTTTACGATTACTAAAACAGCTTTTCTGTATTCTTTAATTGCATTATATGACCTAAGTACCCTATAAAATTGCAGTGCTATTAGTAAAGTTGAGCCCTCCATTACATGAGGTAAGGAACAATTAAGTGACAAAACAGGCCGCATTGTTCGACAAACGTTTGTGAAAGAGTTGTTGCAAAGAACATGGAACAATGCCTGACACGGATTGTACTGCTTGAAAACCTTTTCTGTGGAAATTAATGAGGAAAATGTAGAATTTAACATGCCTTAATGACACGGAGACCGTGAGGTGGTCGTAGACACAGTTCACACAAATTATAAACTATTCGATGCAACAACAGTTCAGTTTGACTGTTCTGATAGCTTAGTTGTTAATAACACTGCCTTCTGAACTGTAGGTTGTAGGTTTGATTCCCATCCAGAACAAACGTTTGTGTGATGAACATCGATGTTTGTTCAGTGTCTAGGTGTTATATTAATAATAATAACGCCCAACGATCACATACTTAGATCCGGGTCTCTAACTAGGATTCCCTGTGTCTAGGGGCCCAGGAACTACGAAGACCATGGTCCCACAACACCCAGACTCAGAACAAGTATTTGCGCTTTTTTTTTCTGTACACAAACACTTGTACTGGCGCGGGAATCGAACCCGCCGCCTCCAGGCTATGAGCCGACCTGCTCAACCACCACACCACAGAGGCTGTCAATATTGTAGTCTATGTATCTACAAACATACAAGGATCTAAGTATTGTATCAGTTATCTGGTTCCCGTAGCACAAGCTTTGCTTAGTTTGTGACTAGATGGCGCTGTATGAAATGTCCACATATATTTGTTAATTATTTATTATTAATAAACAAAATGAATAACAGCCATACTTTGTAGAAAATTTAAACTTTTCTACAAAGAATTTATTATAATAAATTATTTTGTTTTCCATCCATTACTTATTTATTTAGTATGCAATACTTTAGGTATAAGATGTTAAGCAATGTCCTTTGGTTAACCATTTCAAAATATTTATTACGAGGTTGCCTCCTCCAATCTTACCAAAAACCTTAAACTAGGTCCCGCACAATAGCTTAAAACACACAAGGCTCATTATGTAAACACAATATTACGGACAGCCCTGTGTTTTTCAGGCGCTAGCGTCGCTTGAAAGCGAAAAGGAAAAACGGAGCGTGCCCGAACAAAGAGTCCCACACAATGGGTGGTGAACAATGCCAACTAGAGCCTGCTTGTACCATTCGGAGATAAAGACGGATATCGATGAGTGGCAACCCTAAGAAAGTGGACGAGTGCGAGTGTGCCTGGTGACGATGGTTGTTTGGCCGATGACAACCCTGGAGAGGACAACCGATGTATAGGTGCTAGAGATGGATGTGTGAAATGTTCACAACATAGGTACGTATTATGGTGATATGATGGTATTATGGTGAAGGGCACTGTAGCTAGTGAAATTACTGGGCAAATGAGACTTTATGACCTAATCTCACAGTTTTGTAATCTTATTACCAGACTGTGCTGTCTCAGAAAGACGTGCGCAGTGCAGTGTCACGCGAAACTACAATTTAGTGTTTCAAGTGTCACTGCAACTGATATGGGCAGTCGTGTCGCTTAACATCAGGCGAGGGGCTTGCTCGTCATGTCATTTCGTAACATAAAAAAAAAAATACACTAAAGATGTACAAAACCTAGAGAACAGCATACCTATGTAAAAATATTATAACAGCTTATACGGAACCCTGCTAAGCATGAAGGCAGACACGCTTTTGGCAAGTGATTAATCTACTTTGTACCGTCGTATTTAAATTAGCAACTAGACTTTATTTTGCCTTTTAAGACTTGCTAAATGTAAAAGAGTTATTTGTCGCTATGTTTTGTTAATTACCGCAAATATTAACATATTTCAATGGTGAAAAGAGATAGGAAAAGTTATTTTTATTTTGTACTAGTTTCGCCCCGCGGTATTACCCTCGGGTAAAAAGTATTTTAATTATTTACTCATCCCAAGGGAAAATTTCACTTTTCCGGGATAAAATGTAGAGCCTATATGTTAATCCAGTGTATAAGCTACTTGGTACCGAATTTCATCCAAATCCATTCAGCCGTTTGAGCGTGAAGAAGTAACAAACATACACACAAACACACATACAAACTTTCGCCTTTATAATATTAGTGTGATGGTGGATACAATAGGCAGATTTTAGCTGTTCTAAGTGGCGTTCTACGTATGGACAAGTGTACTATATATACTATATAATAATAATATAATATAACAATAATAATAATATGTGTGGACATCTCACACAACGCCATCTAGCCCCAAACTAAGCAAAGCTTGTGCTATGGGAACCAGATAACTGATACAATACTTAGATACTTTTTGTTTGTAAATACATACATAGAATACAATATCACACCCAGACACAGAACAAACACCTATGTTCATCACACAAATGTTTGTCCTGAGTGGGAATCGAACCCACAACCCACAGTTCAGAAGGCAGGGCTACTACCAACTGAGCTATCGGGCCAGTCCAATGTCCAAAGTCCAGTATATGTTCAGCAGTTAACGTTTTCTGGCTGATGATTGAGATGATGATATTGGGTTTTCATTGATTGTGTTCAATTCATAAAACGATGAAACATAGTAATACAGCCACGTACCTACAATTATTTTTTCTCTGATATGTAGATTGAATGTTATTTGTGTATTTAATATAGATACATAACTATTATAATCGTCAATACTAAGCTAAACTAGACCTAAAAAAAGGCACCTAAGAACTTCAAATAAATAAAAACTACAAAATGCAGCCAGCATTACCACGTTGAATGGCAATGCTTATTTTTTGTACAAAACAAAATCCAGCATTCTGGTCACCTGATGCCTCCACAAAAACGTTTGGCCAAGTCTCTATATGATTATTATATATATATTAAATGATTATTTAAAGTTTCAATTTCAACTTAACATGCTAAAGTTTCCGCGCGGCTGTTAAAGGACTCAGTATTAATATCGAAGCGTCACTTAGACCAGCACATCCGCCAGCTCAGCACTAACGACTCCGTCCACAACAATGTGCCCTCTAAAGAGCTCCGAACAATCGAATGAAGACAATAAGCAGCGATACTCCGAGACAAAAAGAGGCGAAATAAAGGCTCACTTGTTTCCTGGCCGCATTGTGAGGAACGGGAGAGGGCAGAGACAAAAGCGTAATGTGCCACGGGCCCAAACAATGGGGCTCGGCTATTATTGTTACTGTAGCGAGCTTTGGAATATGTGGCGTGGCGTGGTGGCTGCGAACTTGACATGGTGCGGTGGCCTTGCGCTGCCGGCCTTTGTGCAAATCGGACTGATTGCTGTTGATACCGCATCGTCATAACCGAGACGGAACAAACTGAGACAACTAGACGCGGATACTGCTGTACACATGTAAATCATAGCCAGTGCTAGGAAAATACGTAAATACTACCTTGTTTCGAAGTGTGGAAGAGACAGCTTCTTCCCTCCGAGATGTCTGTGTATTTGTACTAAGTTGATACGCGTTAGTGTCCAACCCCTTCACTAAAAACCCCAACTAAAACCCCATTGCTTAAGTTTGTTGAACAGACCTCAGTAATAAGTCTGTATAATAAATTATTCATACGCCATAGTGTTTCAAATGCTTGATGTGGGAGTTTAATGCCCGTCTGCACGAATGTTTGACAGTTCTTCGCACTTACCATTCCATGACGTACTTACTGCAATTGCATTTTGGTACGTCCTGATATTATTATACCATTTACACTGCATGTTGGCACAGTTCTGAATTATTTTAATTTATCTTCTTACTTCTTCTTACTAATATTATAAACGCGAAAGTTTATATGTATGGATGTTTGTTATTCTTTCATGTTCAAACGGCTGGACTAGGTGACGTTAACTGCTTAAATCTTAATTTTAAAAAGTAAAACTTATTTACGCGTTTTGGCTTGGGAAGTAAGCTGGTGAATGCGTAACAAGGTGAACAGATCTCCTTTGTCAACATAACAAAGTTAAAATAACTTAAAATTTATATTATTATGTTGGTTTTTCCGATAAAATGACGATGTACATTTGTCAAGATGGCGACTTTAACATTAAACAAAGCAAAAACAGATGACTTGGACTGTGACTTGACTTGACATAATATCTAATACCTTTTAACATGAAAAATTATCAATTCCTTGACATTGGCTAAATACACAAAAGTGTGGATCCAAACTAAAAACAAAACAAAAAGCAAAAACAAAGTTATACCGGCCGGTAGATGGAGCTAAAAAAGTTTTACTTCAATCGTGTAGTCCTATTCTCTCCTAAGTAGTCTGTGGTGTAGTCACACACACAAGTACACTCGCATTTTTAAATTATGTATACGTTTTTTTTTATACTAATTGTACACGGCTCTTATGATATACCAACATATCCAGTGAGGACCGAAGCATCATTTTGTTATCGGGTCGAAAGGCCGCACGTTTGATCTCTCGCCTTTATGATTTCTGCAGAGCCGGTGCGGTAGTGACCGCCCAGTGGGATCTTTTGCGATATATTCACTAATTGATTATTAGCAGGGATTATTTTATTTTCAAAGTTCGCATTGTTATTTATTTATATTTGAGCTAGAATAAGTACCTAAGAACCATGTTTTGTTGTATTACTAATTCGAGTACAACTTACTTCCTCCGATTAGTAATAATAATAATAACGCCCAACGATCACATACATAGATCCTGGACCCTAACTAGTACAGTATAGTATAGTATAATCATGTAAAGATACTTAAACTACATTGACCAAGTAAGAACAAGAAAAAAATGTATAAAGAATTAATTGAGTGGCCTGATAGCTCAGTTAGTAGTAACTCTGCCTTCTAAATTACAGGTTGTGGGTTCAATTCCCACCCAGGACAAACATTTGTGTGATGAACATCAATCTTTATTGTGTCTGGGTTATTATTGTATTTGTCGGCAGGAACGGGTTGTGGGTAGGTTGGAACCTATATAACTATAGGCCTTCAGCATGTCCACACCGCGCCGTGTCTGGAACAAGAATGCTCCGTAGCACACCAATCGATCCCTTTATATAGCCAGACAGGTAGGGGCGCCATGACAGTTGCCGGTGCTGCCACTGTAATACATTTAATGCCACCACAGGGTAAATTACGGTGCTCGATCGCTGTGCATAGAGTTTATAACTGGACGTAGCCGCCGTCACGGCCATACTGACGTGCGTACGTCCTCGTACGCTTAGCTTCACTTTGTACCTGGTGAGGGACATCAGTGTTATTGCTCGTTCATCCTGCCAGTCATCGTCAGGGTTAACCCTGGTCTCCTCTCCACAAAGGCCATTTACAAAGAGTTGTAATTGAAGGGTTAACCCTTCAGGACCATCAGTATCCATTCATTTACAAAAAGTGGACTGGATGGTGCTAGGCCGGATAGATATCCCTTTAGCAACCAAAAATCAACAAACTAATACCTTGTCCCTTCATTTATAATAATGGACCGGATAGTGCTAGACCGGATAGATATCCCTTTAGCAACCAAAAATCATCATTTACCTTATCCCTTCATTTATAAAAAATGGACCGGATAGTGCTAGACCGGATAGATATCCCTTTAGCATTCAGACACATTTTTCTTGTCATCATTTTTACATTCTCTTTTTTTTCTCGAAAAAAACGAATCGTTACTTTTTTTTCATTTTTTTTTCACTGGTTTGGGTTAACCCTGCAACTAAATTTGATATTAGTGTCACCCGCCGTCACGTCATCATTCACATCACGTCTCGTCACGTTTCGCGTTGCTTGAAGAGTGATGTAGAAATGGGCAATCCCACTTCTGATGTCGGCAGGAACGGGTTGTGGGTAGGTTTGAACCTATATAACTATAGGCCTTCAGCATGTCCACACCGCGCCGTGTCTGGAACAAGAATGCTCCGTAGCACACCAATCGATCCCTTTATATAGCCAGACAGGTAGGGGCGCCATGACAGTTGCCGGTGCTGCCACTGTAATACATTTAATGCCACCACAGGTAAATTACGGTGCTCGATCGCTGTGCATAGAGTTTATAACTGGACGTAGCCGCCGTCATATTCTAAGTATGTATTTAAAAACAAAAAGTACATAAGTATGACGGCGGCTACGTCCAGTTATAAACTCTATGCGCAGCGGGCAGTACCGTAATTTACCCTATGGTGGCATTTAAATTTATTACAGTGGCAACATCGGCAACTATCATTGCTCCCCCAACCATCTGGCTATAAAAAGGGACCGCTCGGTGTACTACGGATCATTCTTGTTCCAGACACGGCGCGGTGTGGACATGCTGAAGGCCTATAGTTATATAGGTTGCAACTTATGCACAAACCGTTCCTGCCCACAAGTATTATTAGTTACTTGGTTCTCATATTACTAGCTTTGCTTAATTTGGGGCTAGATGACGCTAATAAAGTAAAACATTGAATCACATTTTTATTGGTGATGTGCATTTATTATATTATATACCAAATAACTATAATAAATTATTCCTTATCTCATAATAATAACTATTGTTAAATAATAGCTAAAATTTAAATAATAAAGACATGAATAAATCTAGATTATGACAATTGACATGTAAGATATTTCTTATAAATAAATGAATTGAATTGAATTGCTGTATATTTGTACACATATTACACAGCGCCATCTAGCCCTAAGCTAAGCAAAGCTTGTACTATGGGAACCAGATAACTTACACAATACTACTTACTTTTTGTTTGTAAATACATACATAGAATACAATATAACAACCCAACACAGAACAAACATCAATGTTCATCACACAAATGTTTGCCCTTGAAATGTCCTCAAATATTTATTATTATTAAGTCCTTGGTGTAGGTAAAATTATTTTATTTTTACAAGTAGGTATCCAAGATATTTGTTTACAAAAGTTATAATTGCTTCTATTTTATTGATTACAAGTAAAACATCTCGCCGCTGTTTCGCCCCACGTTAAGCAATGACGTGGTCTATGATGGGGCACGCTTTCTTAAAAGATACCGGTCTAATCTTAACTTTAAAACTCCCAGGCATAGTTAACTGGAAACACGGACGTCAGTAATTTCTGCCATTTGCACTATATTTAACACGAGCTTCTGCCCGCAGCTTCGCCCGCGGCGTGGCCTATGGGGAAAAAATTCAACCACCCATTTCACCCTCTTAAGGGTGGAATTTCGAAAAATCTTTTCTTAACGGATGCCTACGTCATAACATCTACCTGCATGGCAAATTTCAGCCCGATCCGTCCAGTGGTTTGGGCTGTGCGTTGATAGATCACTATGTCAGTCAGTCAGTCAGTCACTTTTGAGTTATATATATTTAGATTTATCATATTATTATATACCTTGTTATGTTTACTAGGTATATTTTTAAATCTCTGTAAGTGAACTTTGTAAAAATTTTGAGCATTCAATTACTAAACCGTACCGTTTAGACAATTTTTTGATACGAAAATAACCATCCCATATATTTCAAATTAAACAAATTTCACACAATTCCTTAAATATTTTTGTCTAAAGCGGTATGCCGTACCCCACTGTGCAAGCACGGTCCGTCGAAGTTGAATGGGCGGCCGCAAGGGTGAATCTCGACTCATACGAAACGTATCAAAATTCAATCTTTCACCACTACGCGGTACGTGCAATATTAAAATTGAATTTCATCGGTCGCGTACTGGTTTTGAATTTAAGATTATATTGTATTATTTATGTACATGTTCTTGGTCATACATATTATCATCGTATAAAGGTTTTAACATTTTTTCATTATTAATTTGACATCTACTCCAATCTAGGCTCACTCTCTGTATATATGCAAATAAAGTGGATGCTGCTTTATGAAATAAATGGGCCTTGGGTAATTAGTACTTGCGCCCACTCTTGTTCGGATGAAAGCTAAAGTATATTGATTTCTGTCAATTTCTTAAATCAACATATATTAATATTAAAAGCAGCGCATGAAACGCATAGGTAACTACAATCCACACATTATTAAAATGCATCTCCTCAGTGTTTACGTCTAATTCGTAAAATTTCACCGGAGTCACCGGTCTTTTGTCCATTTTATTCATATGCTATCTTTGGACGAGTGCAAATTCAATGAACGGCACTTTATTGTGAAACAATAGGAATAGAGTACGACACAGTTTTGCGACGACTGTCATTTTACAACCTTGTCATTTTACAATCTTGTAATATTACGACCTTGTCATTTTGCCACTTCTATGTTGGCATTATGAGACGGATCCATTTTGTTGACGTTAGATTTTCGTGACATAAGGTGTTAGCACAATAGAAAATCTTTTGAAGAAACAACCTATAACCTACTTTTGTGATAAAACTCCGTCAACGAGTCAATTCCATTATTTTCTTTGTATGATATCTATGTATTTTATGACAATATAAACAACATGCTGGCTTTTATTTTGCAAACAAAACAAGCATTGCCAACGTGGTAATGTTGTCAGCATTCTGGGTACGCATTTTCCCCTCCACCAACGGGTTATTATAAGTTTTTTAATTTTTTATTTATTCTAAGTTCTTAGGTAAATATATAAATAGTTTTTTAGGTCGAGTTTAGTATTAACGGTTATATAATATATATTTATTTAATAATCTAAACTTACCTATTTTTATGACAATATAGAATATAATTATCCAACAATTAACTGTTTATTAACTGATTGGTACACTGCTTGATGACGTCTTCCTTCCATTGCTACTCGATCACTTCTAGTCAGCTTTTACTCTCTATGTTTCTGCTCCGCAACCTAACTCGATGGAAGTAATCGCGAGTTTTAATCAAATAAGAAAAATCTAATTAAATCAAATCAAGCCTAAATTAGAATATAAGATATTAAAATAGATTAAAACCTAGCACTTTATAACAATTAATTTAAAATGATCAATACTGCAGTATTCAATTAAGTTTGATAACGATGACGTGGGCAACTTAGGTGCGCTGGCCGCTGGCTGGTCAGCTATTGTTACGCATCACAATGACTGGTTAATGAGATCAGATCCATCCTCGGCTGGACAATGGCAACCCCCACCCCGATTTTATTAATTAATTCATTACAATAGAGCCGAATTTGAGTTTGGAACCACTATTCGCCTATTGTCCGACGATAGTGACTCGGCAACATCAACCTTAGAGCTTACTAAGGAGTTTTGATTCAATTACCTCATATCTCATACGCTGAACTTTTGACAGTTATTAAACAAGGTGTAACTCGGTGAGCAATCGGTAAGCGATAATGAGTGAGTTAGTGTTATTAAAATCAAGTAATTATCAAAAAATTAAATTGCGTTATGGGTTCAAATAGGTGACGTGCCTCCTAACTGCTAATTTTTATTGTTATTTATAGATACATTTGTCTACTGTCTAACTCGATGCAAAGTGACGACGCAGTCGCACAAAATTTTGACTCAATGGGACATACAAACACTACGAATAAAAACTTTACTCTTAAAGGCAAATTGGATAACAATATTTTTTAATGCTCTGTATCGAAACTTACAACGCTGTTTTGTACCATCAAAGTTATCCACAAATGAACTAAAATGCCTTACCAATGAACTAAAATTCAATGCTGTATAAAGCTGCGTGCATGTTATTGTTAAACCTCATATTTGTTTCCGAAGCACTGAACCTTTTGTCGGTGGGAAAAGACCATTCATCTGTTTATTGTTCATTCAAAAACCACACGGATGCTATTGTAAATTTTCCGCGTTGCTGACGGTAATGGCCGCTCGTAGGCGTGCTACAGCGTTAAGCAAAAATTGTGCCGTAGTGCGCGTAGACTGTTGCTACGTAGCGCTACGGAATTGCAAATATCTAAATGCAATCCTACAGACGTATATTGCTGAGTGAGACTATGACATTCGAACATATTACACGAAGCACAATATGGTGAGTTTCTAGAATTTTTGTACCACAATATTAATTTGATCTTGTCTTATAAACTTGATTCTCAATCTTTTACTTTGCCTAGATAACAATAATAGTATTTATTTATTGTATTTGATTTAACTCCACTCGATTAAATGTAAAAAAGTAATTTAGAAAACCGACTATTTTGCTATACATACAATTATTGTGACTAGGTATTTAATAGGGAAGCGTCCTACACCTTGGATTACATCGTATCCATCAGATAAAATTAGGGTCAACGCTTGCCTAGTTACTGAAAAAAATACTTTTATTGTATAAGATGATTGTAGTTTATATAATGAAAATTAATCAGCAGTCACAAAAACGCTTGGATTTATACGCATTATACTTACAATGCTCTTCGACAATGAAGCCGATTGCTTCCATGAGCAAGCATTCACACGTGTTACTCGAATTGTCGACTGTTTCACAGTACCCAATGACAACATTTTAAAAGTAATACTTATTATCGCTCGCTTGACTTGGGGAGTAAGCTGGTGAATGCGTAACGGAATGAACGGAAGTTGAAAGTTGTTGGTTTACGTAGATCTCCATTGTCAACTAACAAAGTTAAAATTACTTTAAATTTATATTATTATGTTGGTATGTCCGATAAAATGACAATTTACAATTTCCAAGATGGCGACATTAACATTAAACAAAGCAAAAACAGAATTATACGACACACACCTGACATGTAAATCGATTTACCAATAAAATGATTATGATTAACTTTATTTGACATTATTTTAATAGCCCATTTTATTCTTTTATTATTTTATAACTCTGATTTGTTTGTTGTTAATGTATAAAATACTTTATGTTCTAATTGTAATTGATTATGCCGTTTTTATCACAACAAATAAATAATAACAAAGTTAAAAATTACCTGAAATTGGGTATGTCTGGTAAAATAGACAATTTCAAGATGGTGACATTAACATTAAACAAAGTTATACCAGCCGATAGATGGAGCTAAAGAAGTTTTACTTTGTGGTCTACAGCACAATCGTTTTTTTTTAAATGGATATCTTTGTTAATTTAGCCACTGTTTTTTCGAAGAGTATAATTTCGACGAATTAGAATGAATTATCCAAGGCGAAGGCTGTAGTTTATGATTAGGTTTAAGTTTATATTTTTAGGAAATGGCCAAGACATATGACTGAAGACATCCACTGCTGAACATAAAGAATAGAGTGCCACTACGAGCGGCTGTTGCTTCCTGCATACATCAGCTCCCCGCGGTTTTGACCAAGGCCCGTACCGTGAGCTCTTAGCGGGAGCCTGAATCAGACCGCGTTAACCTTTATCTCATTTTTCCTCCAGCAGAGAGTGCAAGACGAAAGTCAAAGCGATTCAGTCCACGCTCGCGCTAATAGCTCAAGGTACGGGCCCAGATCATCGGTCGGCCCACACTAGGTGGCCTACGCTACGTCTTCGACCAGTCGCCACTCGCCATTCAAGAAGTTTTCTTCCCCATTAGTTGTCAGTTCTACGAGAAACATAGCCTAGAACATTGCCATTTCAATTTGCTGATTCTAAGCACTAAAGTTCGGTAAAAGTCGGTAAAAGTTGTTTTTAAGTTGTTTGATGTCCATTGTATGGCTAGTATAGGCTGATGTCCGGGATATCTTAGGTATAACATCGGACTAACTTGGCTCTTGTGTTCCGAGTTGTGTTAGTAGCGTGCTTAAGTGTCAAGGTGTAAACTGTTCATAGAGTTCTTGATCTCTCTCAAAATCTTAGGCACTACTATTTCCAGTTCTTAGTTTTTTTTATGTTATAGGGAGCAAACAAGCTTACGGCCCACCTGATGGGAACTGGTCACCGTAGCCTATGAACAAGAAATTAGTTTCGTCATTTGGCTTTGCACAATAGACAAATCCTTTGGGTACACTTTAGTTTTGATTTCACTCAATTGCGCCTTTAATACGTGAAGTACGAAAAGCAGTCGTGTGGCATGGAACTCCAGATTTGTCAATTGAGTTCACCATATGTCAACATTAGTTCCAAAGTTCTGAGAATTTTTGAGTAGTCTTGTCACGTTGGGTCTTGAAGAATTTTGATCCAACAGCTTGGGCAGTTTCCTGTTGGTGGAAACTGTCCACTGTTGTTGTTCAACTCATCCATTCGTGTTACATTTGGGTAGCCACTGAAAGCGATTTTGGAGCTCCAGCTGAAAGCCTGAAGGCTTTGGTTTTGGATTTGGTCAGAGTTTGGACAAAGCGTAGACTTCACTAGACGTGACTTCTTTCAAGCTTGACAAGAAATAATATCAAAAGGTATCTTTTAATATGTGATTTAAATACAATATTTAAAAGTTTCGGGTATCACAAACCTACTCTAAATAATAAACCGTTATCATTTACTGCGCCTCATCTGCAAATCATGAAAACATTTTATAATGAATTGTGAATATTAAAATCGTGTATCAAAAACCGTAAAAACCCACCCTCCGCATCGCATCCATAAATGAGTCATCCATTTGTTAGGAGTTGAATAATAAGCGATTGATAAAATCGGCCGGCTGCCTGTGACAATTCGCACTCGAATCCGAAGCAACAATGGCTTCGCACCACCATCCACACGAGACCTCCTACCCCCTTCCAAATACAAAATATTCCTGAAACCAGAAGGGAGTGATAGGGTGTTTTGACAGGTCTAGTTACGCTGGTCACGAGACATACGCCACCCACTAACTATTCAGTATGATGTTATTCAGTCCGTGATGGATCACAATTTCAGACAACATTGTATGAAAACAAATGAAGTAGTCAAATAATGGCATAGCCATGATTTGTGAATGATTTCTATTGTTCGATTGCAGGGAATTTTCAGAAGCATTATGCATGTTCTATAATAGAAAACATATTAAAAAATATTTGGTTCTTGTTTCAAGACGTTGCAGCCATTCTATATATAGTAATCTCGGTAGCGGTAACATATTTGAGCCGATTGGTGTTGAGACCCTGGGTCCGTGGGGGCCGGGAGCTCATCGCGTTTTCCAAAGTTCATCAGAGCGCCTGGTCAATGCTACGCGTGACCAAAATTTATGTAAGCGTCTTCAAAAACGATGTTTTAATCAAATCTTAAATTGAACTTAATCCGTATTATGTAAATAGTAATAATAATTAGTAGAGGAGTTTAGGCGGCAAAACGAAAAAGATCGGATCACCGCATTGTATTATTTTCCAAAACTTGTGTTATTTTCAGTGTTAGTGCATAAAATTGGTGGTGTTTTATTCGTTAAGTGCTGTATTACAGGCATGAGTGTGGGTAATGATGGTAAAACGTTTCTTTTCGTATTGATTCCAAAACTCCATAGAAGTTTCTGGTAAAATTGCCACCACTTTACTAGGAGTATGACTTGACTAGACTAGACTATGACTTGACTTGAGAACTTGGACTGTGACTTGACTTGACTTGACATATAAACACATATATTAACGATAAATTATCAATTACTTGACACTAGCTAAATACATAAAAGTGTGGTGACATAACAAAAAAAAATTAGTAACTTAACACACAAAATCAAGCACGTCAAAATTAACATAGCACTAAATCATCTCATCCCATCAAACCTACCGGAAGTGTTGATTAATGCGTACCGGAAACACAGGCCGTGATAAAAGGTGAAGTGACCTGCAGCGGTATCGACGATTGGACAGATACGGGGACATGGCAATAAATAGACTTGTTGAGATGGCATGTTATCTGTTTAATCTGTGATATAATTGATTATTAAAGACGACTACTCAAATCAACTATCTATTATATAAGCCCTGACAAATTTTAGTCTATTTTTTCGGCTTATGTTTTGATAAGGGTTTTACTGCTTTTTGGATAGTTTCTGTCCACCAGCAAGCCGTCCGCTACACAAGATTCTCGATGTATTACTTGTAGAGCTGCCGACAGTCTCTTCTTACAGGACGTGGTTGGGATTTAAAATCCTAAATTCACAGGAAGAGCGGCTTCTCTTCCTGTGAATTTAGGAGGTTTAGGGCTACGCTTAATTTTGAGTGTTGCATTACCAGCATTCTTATCGTCTGTACATGGTATACATAAATTAATAGAAAAATTTCATGCCACATCTATAATTTTAAAGTAGTTTATTTGTCTGAGGTTCTAGAGTTTGTCTTGTCCAAATTCCGATTTATCTGTGGTTCTTTCCTGATAGAGGCCGTGGAACTGACCACTCTGCGAACTAGCACGGAAAAATCTTTTAGATACAAGAGATAAAAGATTTTTCCGTTTTCCAGGTGAACAACTAGGAGGATCTGCGATGCCCTTGCAGATGTTAAGCTGATGTTAACACGGCTGCCATATCAGTTTCAGTGTCACTGGCACTCTAAAGTATAGTTTCACGTGACGCTGCACTGTGTACGTCATCCTGAGACATCAGCACAGTCTTGTAATAAGATTACTACACTGTGAGATTAAGTCAGAAAGTCTCATTTGCCCAATAATATCATCAATAGTTTAAGTTTGTAAAAAAATTAGTTATATTACAGTCTGGTTATTTATTACGTACCGCATCAGAATATGTTTTAAAAGTACAGTCTGCACAATCAAACTAACACATATTCCTAGGTGACACTATAGTGCCTAGATGGCGCTGATACAAATGAAATATAAAATGTAAAGAAAAAAGGCAAGGAGAAAATTACCTCGCTTGGTCTGCATCTCGCAAACGATCCGCGCAGCCTCCGACGACGTACCCTGACCGACGACGCTAGCCCGTTTAAAAAAAGCAATGCTTTGGTCATCTTATACCGTTTCAAGTTATTGAAAATGACATATGACACCTTCAAAAAATTAGAAACAAAACGCTCTGCGGGATGCCTCCTAAAATCCCCCATATAAAGTCTATTTGCAAGTTTTAGTATTAAAATTCTCATGAGTGTGATTCATTTTAAATTAATATATTCCCGACTGTTTATGCAGCGAGATCGCGGTGGTGACACCGAACTCACCTCCTGAGGAAGAGCATCGGATATGCTCGAAACCTGGTCGAGAAATCGACATACTATTCGTGAGTAACAGTCGGGAATATATTAATTTGAAATCTATTTGCAAGTGATTCTGAACTTAACGTCTAACTTAAAAGTTTCACTACAAATAAGAATTTATCTACATAACTATGATAGTTGTTGCCTAATAACGAGTAAGCTGACAAGCGAGCTATTGTGTCCCGAACAATGACAGCTAATTCCTGATCCATGTAACTTCCTGTATTGTTACCGTGTTGACAGATTTTCCTATTATCAACGGGAACAATAAAGGAACGCTGTACGGGAATTAATAAAACATAACACGTACTTAATATGCATGTATGACATGTTTCAAAGAGCTACTACGCATCTACAGATTTTGCGAATTTATAAGGCAATGGGAGAATAGATTTGACTGAATTTGGTTTTCTTCTGTCCCAATTGTCTCTCAAACATTCAATTTATGAATATCGAAATCTTTAGATTTCGGTAACCACTCCTGGCCGCGGTTTGAGTGTGAAAACATCACATGTAGGTACACTACTAGTATGTACCTATATTCGTTATTAAAAGTATCAAATCTCTTTCTGCCGAGATCAAACTATCTCCTTATCCAATATCAAGATTCGGTTAGCCGCTACGACGCAAACAAAGAAACAGAATGACTTGCAAATTTAAAATGATAATTAAGTATTCTTTTTTTTCATTAGTATTCAATTTTAAATACTCTTCGAATCGAGAGTGAACAGGTATCTTCTAGGCAAGCGTGTTACATACTAGACCACATCACTTACCATCAAGTGAAATAGTGGTCAAACGCAAACCTATCAAATAATAAAAAAAAGTACTACTTCAATCAATTTAAAGTAAATTTCACTCATATTTCTCATGTAACGTATGTAGCGTGCTTATTGTTCGCCTGATGATGAGCGTCCACAACTAAAAATACATATAAAAATTGAATAGAAAATAATAGGTAAGTTATTAAACTCCTGGCATATGAAAACCAATACGAGTGCTTTCCCCACAAAAATGCGAGTGACGCAAGCCAAATGTTTGTAATGCACTTCATATTGAAAGCTTCCTGTCCCCTTGTGATATGCAATTCCTTGACTATCGATGTTCACCCCTCAAATAATTTCATCAATACAGGTCTTGGTTTCCATCTTGTGAAAAACTTAGTAATAGTGCCGAGACGTCATCTGTGCGAATACTAACACATATATTTTTTTATAAATATTTCAAAGGAATTTAATGTTTTGAATTGGGTTTAAAGTATCACACCAGCGAGGCCCACTAAAAGTTACTGGAATTAATAAAAAAATTATATAAATTATCATACATCAATTTATTGTTTCCAAAAATATTCTCCGTTTTGTAAATGCTCTTTTTCATACGAACAAACAAATTTTGAAAACATTTATGCCTCTCCTCCGTGGTGACCTCGGAAACATGTGGCTTTTGACCAGCCTGTCAAGTTGGCACACCAAATTTGGCGCTCTTTTGTTGATCTAGTAAGCATGGGAATTGCACCAAGTGACGCGGTACGTTTTTAGAGCCTTAGACAAATTGTGTGAGATCCATCGAGAGCACAGCTTTCTGACATCTAAAAGTTTGTATAGGGTAGATTGTATTTGACTCACATGCCTATATCTAAAGATACCTGAATCTCATGGTAGGTCACATGCCTGTCTGTTTCTATAATTATGGCGCACAACAATGATGCTTTTTTGCTCACAGCAGTGGACGGGTGACCATCACGAAATTCGTCACTAAGATTGCACGACCGCGTTTGAATTCTGCAAACCAGCTACAAATAGTTGTCTTGCATGGTACTGCACTGCCAAAAGCAGTTTGAAGCCTCTCAAAGTACAAAGCTGTCAGGTTGTACTTAAAATTGTAGAAAATGATAATAAGTAAATTTTCACAATTTAAATCCATGGTGAGGTAGACACGCAATTTCTAAAATGACGCCAAAAGGTAAAAACAAGTGACAGTCAGATGAAACAAACTCTACAGCCAAAGAGTTTCATTTTAAGATTCTATCAATATTTGAATATTTATTAATTTGTTGTTTGTGTACTGTTGTTTTACTTTTTAATTTGTTTATGTAGGGAGCCAGTTCCGGAAACATATAGTGCGCCTTTTGGATCGCTAGGCCCATACACGTTTTGGATACACAAGTACTACAGATTAATCGCGAACGCGTAATCTATTCAGCACTTAGCCTAGCCATCTTAGTGCTCTAATTATTACATCCACATTGTGCCACGATATCATATTTGTCGACAATGGCGTCCTTTATGTAGCAAACAATCGGGTTGTTGATGAATTTCGGTCTATGTCTGCGCGGTGTCTTTGTGTTCGGCAGCGGCCTCCCTCAGTGGACTACAATGGGACAAAAGTTGTTCAATGGCGCAAGCACCTAATACTGAGGCCCTCCCTCCATTGTTTCGGATAATGTTCGACTTTTATGGATATTTTCAATGGATCGGCTATAATCTGGCGAATGGAGTTTGGAACTTCAGCCCGTAGTCTCGTAGCTTTCGGGGAGGACTTTCGCTTTGCATGCTTACGTTGATAGTTCAGATATTCGAAATTTAAGCGTACATATTTTATTCTCAAGCAAGTTTTATTGCAAGTTTTATTCTCATTAAATATATAAAAATCAAGTATCAGACCGAGTTACTTTGGACATTTGAATACTTACTCGCTCCACTTATCGTTATTGAATTATTTTTTTCTTATTCCTACTAACTGTACTTGTACCAATATTAAAAATTTGTAAAATTTATAATTGAGACAATAAAGAGTTCGTAAAAATCAGAAATTGTATTAATAAGATTGCGCATTACTAAATATTGAATAATATAGACTATGTTTTTACATATTCTATATTATTATATGTAAGGTTTTCCTTACATATGGAACTTATCGCTGACACCATAATCCCATGCCATTAATTTCAAGCATGGCATAGAAATGTCATATATCTTCTACTATAGATAATAGAGCTACTTTTAGAAAAATTCACCCAAACAACGAAACCCGTAACGTCGAAATTAGGTGTAAAGTAAGAGCCAGAACTGCAAGAAGCAATCGAAGATTACAGTCTAATCGGTTCAAGCTCAAATAATCGTCCATCGAATCGTAGTGTTTGCAGTAAAGTTGCGTTTCGTTCCAAGCAGCCAAGCCACCGAGCTGCCAGCCAAGCCACCGAGCTGCCAGCCAAGCTAGATTATGGAGTTGTGGTACACAATAGCTCAGATATCTCATAATGCAGTTTGCTGTTGAAAGCAGCCGCCACACTTCCCCGATCGGATTTGCCACGATAATCGTGACAAAAGAACTTTGCGGACGCGCCACTAACTATATTCTATTGGGAGCGCGCGACGCGTGCAGTGCTCTATTCATGATGACAGCAACTTGTGTATATTCCATGTCTGGATAAACTACATTCGCATATAGAAATATCGCTCTTCATCTTGTTTTGTTGAACAAGGCTGAATTGAAGAAAAAGAGGAAGACTGTTCTATTCGTAAATGTAAAAGAGGAAGATGGATCATGTAACACCGCATGGTCAAAATCTGACCCTGCGACGTGCTCCATCTTGTATGTCAAAACACGTATTGCTATTTTTTCTCTTGACAAATTGTGTGCGATGCACCTACTTGAAGCTACTTTCGAGAAACTATTATAATCGTGCATTCTTTATTAGCATCTACAGTTTTCATGGTTTCTTTTGAAGATTTTGCCATGAAAATTCAAATTATCTATTTTTCTCTTTGTCCTCAAGTCGCGCCGTCAGACAAAAAGGGCCCGCACATTAGTGACCGCGCGTGAATGCGGTCGCTGAAGCGGCAGGATTGCAGTGGGCCGCTCTATTGTTGAAACACGCGCAGGGTTTAGGGTATATATGGCAAGATACTGTTCTGGGATATCTTTGAACCTATTATTAGAAATATAGGTACATGAAAATATTGTGATCAAAGTACGTCTTCGTCTTCAGATCTATTGTTAATATACTAGAGGTAGCTCGCGGTTTCACTCGTGTTTATTCATATAATCTTCAACACCTCATTTAACTTTTTAGGGGTTAAATTTACTAACACTTTTTCTTAGGTGTAGTAAGAAAAAGTGTTAGTAAATTTAACCTTACGCCATTAATGGAAGACACTCAACAAATTTCAAATGCCTAGGTCCAGTGGTTTTGGCTTTATTTTATCTGTCTGAAAGATGACAATTACTTTGGTTTTGGCTTTCTGGGTAATTGCGTAATTTGAAACTCTCTTAACGCTATTGCTGCATCACTTACTTGTATGCTGTTTGGGCGGATTTTTTATTTCTGTATTTTAATAATTGATACTAAATAATTTTGATTCATCATTAAGAAAAAGCCAAAAGTACTTACATAAAATTTTCAAAAAAAATTTTGTTATACTCGTAAAAGAAATGATACTACAATAGAGAATTGTCTGTCATATTTTTTAACATTAATTAGTAAGTCCAGTCAGGGATGAAAATTGGTAAACATTGTTTACGCGTATACATACAGTAATTCTAATTAATATGCTCCGGATGTAAATTAATTTAATTATAAGCAGTTCAATAATGAATTAGGCGCCCCTTTCTGAAAATCTTTAAACCTAATATTATTATTATCTTTACCTAATCTTTTTTTTCGAACGCAAACCTCAATCAAACAATCTATCATATCATATAATCAACTAATCAAACAATAAAAAAATACCCAACCTTTTATCGCTGATTGTACGCCTTTCTATAAAGCCATGTTTTCTTAATTTTTTATGTACCGAAGTTATTCCCTTTGCCTGAATAGTACAGTTATGTGATTCCTTTTCGCATATTTGAACATACTTAACTCACTGCTTCTTTCGCTTACTTTAATGTGTTTACTCAGGGATTTCCTTACGACCACGGAAGTACCTGCGTATTTTGAATGGATACTGTATAAGGTTACGGCGCTTTTTTTTTGCGGAAACGTGAACATTTCACGTAGGTAGCCAGATCATGTGCAAAAAATTCGGGTGTTTATAAATCATACAAAAAAAAACGTCACTTTTTGTGTTCACTCTAGTCAGTTATTTTTTCTCTAATCTTTGATTCTCTGCATAACTCCATCAGCTAAGTATATCTATCATTTTTCTGCAGCGTTACTTTGACTTGACTTTGACAAGACTAAAGTCTAAACTTGGACGCGACTTGACTCAACTTTGAATACCTATCTTTAATATAATGTTAACTCAACATTGGCTAAATACAATAATAATAAAAATAACGCCCAACGATCACATATATAGATCCTGGACCCTGACTAGGATCCCCTGTATCTAGGGACCCAGGAACTATGCGAGGGCCATAGTAAACAATTTGCGCTGTTTTTTTGTGCACAAATACTTGCCACGGGAGTCGAACCCACCGCCTCTGGATTAAGAGCCGACCTACTCAACCACCACACCACAGAGGCTATTGTAAAACCGAAATAAAATTTTATTTTTATGGTATAGTTTGGATAAGTGTTCACCAAGCATTATGTTAATCTTATTTTTGATGCTTTCAAATTGCATCAGATCTGAATTAGGTGTGTATTTGCTAGTCCTGCAAGTCCAAAAATTTTTAGTCCTTATCAATAGGTATTACTAGTTGACCCGCCCCAGCTTCGCACGGGTGAATTAGTAAAACGCAGTCAAACGGGTTAAAAAGTATTCTATGTTCGTCTTCTGATTCTAAGCTACCTCTCAACCAATTTTCAGTCAAATTGGTTCAGCCGTTCTTGAGTTATAAATAGTGTAACTAATATGATAATATGACGGCGGCAAAGTTCAGTTGTAAACTCTATACGCAGCGGGCAGTACCGTAATTTACTCTCTGGTAGCATTTAAATTTATTACAGTGGCAACACCGGCAACTGTCATCGCTCCCCCACCCATCTGGCTACAAAAAGGGAGCGCTCGGTGTACTACAGATCATTCTTGCTCCGGACACGGCCCGGTGCGCTGAAGGCCTATAGTTTTATAGTTTGCCCGCCATGCCTAACCCGGAGCCTACATATACATATTATAAACCCATCAGGTCAATGACTAGCTTGTCACGTCACTTATCAACATAAAAAACGACCTAATATTACTATAAATAAAAATCCTTTTCAAACCAAAGACTATGCCAAAAAAAAGCTAGACATAAATAGGTTGTGAAAAAATTAAAATGCACTTCATTAAAGCAAAAGTTAGCGTCTTTCATCATGATCAGTTGGAAAAGGGCCAAAGAGCCTTTTTATCGATTCTCCTAAACAATAGCGCGATGTGACACAATAGTTTTGAATGGCAAGCGATGGTAGATTAGTCAGGCCACCCCTATGTGTAGCCAGAGGCTTTGCTTCAAAATTATCTTACGTTTGACTTTACTTTTCTAAAACCTTCGTTGAAAATGAGATACGATGATGTACTTACCTACTTGGTGGTTCGGGGTCAGCAAGAAGCCTCTTGGGCAGTTTGAGAATTCTGACGCAGGGTTAAAGAGCCTTACTAAGGAAGCAAATGCTTGGGTATATTTTACCACGGCTACGGTAACATGCTGGTTGAAAGGCACGCGGCCAATTTGGACTAATAAATATGAAGAATTCCAGAAAACGGTAGCTCACTGAGTTAAATTTGTTATAATACTTATCAAATGGAGGCAAACTAAAGTAAAAAATAATTACCCTTTTCTTACTAACAAATACTGTATAACAGTGTTTTCTACTCAATATTTTCTTTGTTTTATCTTTTCCTATTTTAAAATCAATAGAGAGAAACAAAACACTAAGTAACTATTCATCCACATTCATTCGCTAAACAATATTTATTAGTATGGAAATTTAAAGTTGTCTATTAATATATGAAGGGGTGAGAACAAAAAGGGCTTAACTGATTTTTTTCACAAAATGACTTATGGGTATCGTTGGATTCAGCGTGAAATTATCTACAATAATAGAATTCTCAAAGTACCCAAATGAGGCTTAAATCTCGAGGTTTTGAGTCTAAAAACGGTTTATCTGTCACAGGAATATAGTTCGCTTAGCATAAAAACATTATTATATTTATATGATTATATTATATTTTTACAGTAATTGTATGAATTAGTACTATATTCAGTATTTTAAAATAGAATCAATACATTTTCAAGCAACTGAAACTTACATAAACCTTTTCTATTACCTTATAAGCACTCTACATTAAAATGAAGCCGTTGAAGTTTAAAGTAAATTTTCTCGTAACTATCAATTTCTCAGTTAAACCCTTTTTATTCTCAACCCTTCATATGTAAGTGTATATAAATAACGTAGGTATGGTATTACTAAAGTCTTGAGATGGTATAGGTAAGTACCTACTTTTAATTTGACCAAAATAAAACTTCTTTATGTCAAAATCTGGTCACTGACTAAAAAGTCATAAAGTTTGTCACAAGGGTTAACACCCTTAAATTGTTGAATAGCGATATTGAACGGCATTAGAGTAATACAGTATGAATAATAGGAGCTCTTTATTACGATTGTTGTCACCAAAGGGCGGGCAATTTAGTTTTCATAGGGGGCTTTCTCCCCATGTAGTTGGTGTGGCAAGTGCGTATTGATTAACAGAAAAAAACGATTTAAAATAGCACATTTTCAGCAATATCCAATTGTTTCTGTACTGTTTTGTGAGCTTTTGCTGTATGAGCTATTATCATGCAGTAAAGTATAAGTATAAAATGGGCTATGTGGCTGCATAAAATTGTCCCACTATATAAGTAGTTTTTTTGACCAGTATACACTCTTGTATGTTCCCATATACGTTTTTTTTTTATTTTAATTTCAATATACAAGTGCATTTTATAAAAAGAGTGCACCATTTTTCCGTCAGATAAACATACCTTAAAAAACGCATAGTTTTCTCATTTCACGTTCTATTATCAAAATATTTCGTTTTTCATTATAAAACTCACCCGCTAACCCATATTCGCAGTCCTTTACTTATCGTCCTCATTTATGTGGCTTTGTCTCACGTTCTATTATCAAAATATTTCGTTTTTCATTATAAAACTCACCCGCTAACCCATATTCGCAGTCCTTTACTTATCGTCCTCATTTATGTGGCTTTGTCTTGAGATATGTTCCGTTCAGTTTCGTAGCGTAACTTTTGTATGTGGTGCGACAATCGAATCCAAAAAGATAATTGTAATAGTAATTTTTTTAAAGTCTTTTTTTAATAAGAATTATCTACTGCCATGTCTGTCTTCTTCTACAATCTTATCTTAATCGAATTAAATCGCGGTATAACTCTAGTTTTCAAATAAAAGTTTAAATCACCAAAAAAGCCATAATATGGAAAACTAACGTATAAGTAAAAATATTTTTCAATTTATGGTTAGTATGTCGTAAACATTATTAGACGCATTGACCGCCAACAATTCAATTCAATTACTATTGTAGCACATTCAATACCACTGATTATACTAAAATAATGAATAAGCTGATAACAGAGTGCACACAAAGAGATCCTTTCAATGGCGAAGAAGATAGGCGCCACCTACCAGCCTACCACCCGCCCGCGACGATGTCTTTCAGTACACACTTTTGTAAACGTCCATTGTTAGTTTGTAAAGAGCTGCGATCTAAGATATTCGAATAAAAGGAGTAATCGATTGCTCGGCGACTTATAGACACGACAAACTTAAAACTGTATCCAAGTACCTATATCTTATTCCGTACCTACATAGATAGATTATATTTATTATTATATATAAGTAGTTAACCAGTTAGTAAATTAGTTAGTTTTTATAGCAAACTCGGTAGCGGTTACATATTTGAGCCGTTTGGTGTTGAGACCCTGGGTTCTTGGGGGCCGGGAGCTCATCGCGTTTTCAAAAGTTTATCAGAGCGTCTGGTCAACGCTACGCGTGACCAAAATGCTGCCACTTATATGGCACAACGAATAAGCATTGCAGTTCAACGGGGCAATGCTGCCAGCATGTTCGGTACGCTACCTACTGGTAGTGGGCTGGAGCATTTGGACTGTCTATAGGTCATGGCGGCCAGTATATAGTCCAAATGTTTTTTTTTTTGTAGTAGTAGTAGTAGGTAGTTTTTAGTATTAGTTATTAAATCATTGTAGTATTTAGGAAATAAAGGCAATTTGCCGTGTTAAAAAAAACAAAACCAGTTAGTCAGCTTCCTTTTTTTTTTACATCAAACTTACTTATTTACCTCTCAAACTAACTAAATACTAAATATATACATAGTAACTAGAGATTCAACCATTTACGAATTGCCTACTTTTTATGTCACTAACTTTTCCAATTTTCCAAAATTTTAATACGAGTTTGGCGATTATTATATCAAGCAAATAGCTTTTTAAATATTTTGAACTATGAGTACAGATCATCAATCTGCGAATTTTGCATGTATTAGTACTACTTCATCTCTACAGTCTACTTTAGTTCCAGCATTCTGCGAGTCGACACCAGTAGCTTCTGCAGCAGAATTAGGAAATTGTTGCTGACGACTAGGTGTTTGACGAAAATAATAAAATAATAAACAATAATGTGCAAAATTTAAAGGAGCAGCAGACGTGGCGAAATATATATTAAAAATTTAAAATTTTACATATCAAACTAAACGGTTTTTGGCGGGAAAACAAAATAGATCGCGTCATCGCATTGTATTATTTTCCAAAACTTGTGTTATTTTCAGTGTTAGTGCATAAAATTGATGGCATTTTATTCGTTAAGTGCTGGATTACATGCATGAGTGTGGGAAAGTGGTAATGATGGTGAAACGTTTTTTTTTCGTTTTGTTTCCAAAACTCCATAGAAGCTTCTGGTAAAGTTGCCACCACTTTACTAGGAATGTGACTTGTCTAGGCTAGACTATGACTTGGCTTGATGACTTGGACTGTGACTGGACACATATATATATTAATTAACTTGATAAATTATGAATTACTTGACACTGGCTAAATAAACAAAATTGTGAAGCCAATCAAAATAAAAAAAAACAGACATATTCTTGATGTAAAAACAAATGCTCTTAAACTAAATCTAAAAAGCAATCAAAGGAGGTCCTATGTGACCTCCGTGTCGCTTACACTGGAATCTCGGAGATCAGTGATATCACGCGAAATCAGTAGGATACCTAATTAATTTTTGTACGTTTTCTTCTTGCAACCGCTACAGTGTTAAAATGATTGACAAAACAAATGTGCTCACCAAATTTTACAAATAGTTGATAAGACACAAAGAGATCCATTCAATGGTTCTAATATCACGGGGACCAGCTCGCGTCCGCGACATATGAAAATATCTATTGAATTTGTAAAAAGCTGCGGAACAAGATATTATTATCTAAGTGCGTGCTGTTAACTGTTGTTTATAAACTTTATTTATTTAGTTTACAAAAACAATTAATTTAATTTAAAATATGCTGACAGTATTCTTCAACCTAGTAGAATTAGTAGTAACCTGAAAAAACTTGCGATGGTGTTTGTAAAACATTTAAATAGGAGCTTGAAAGTGCATGAGCGCTATAAGATATTTTCCATAGAGTTTACTTCTTCAGATGAGCATAGAGCATAGTCTCTCGATCCTCTTTTTCGAACAACGTTCCGGCCCCAGCCACGTAAGTCAAGGGTGCATATGTAAGATTATAATCTAACTACGTAATACGTATTTATTGTGAAAAAGTTATAGTTAACCTCTTCGGCAATTAAAAATTACTCAAATTATAATAACGATATCGTAATCAAATATTTGTTGACATTTCACACAGCGTCATCTAAATAGTATAAAGTATTGCCTTGGTTTGAGGCTAGGACTAAAGCTTTTATACCATTGCACTCTTTGTGAATGTTTTTTTCCTTAGTCTGTGGTAAATGCGTGCTACCTAAAAGACGTAGTATTGTTAACCGACTTCCAAGAAGGAGGAGGTTCTTAATTCGACTATATATTTTTTAAATGTTTTGTTTTTTCCGTGTTTGTGACTGGGTGAACCGATTTTGATGACTCTTTTATTCTTTGAAAGCTTGTGTTTTCCGTGTAGTTTAGTTTCATTCATTTAAATTTGATCAAGATCTACAAGTGGTTTTTGAGAGATCCTTAATAATGTGTATTTCCATTTCGACTACATTGATAATGTTCTTGGGATTGAAGTCGATCAAACCCTTTTTATTAAAAGTAATTATAAGGAATTAATAATGTATTTAAAAAGCTATAAACTAGGATTTTCTCAAAAAGCGATACAAATAGAAGAATGTCGGAAGAGGTGCGGAGATGAACAATATTCGCTGTAGCAATCTTCTCTCCGCTCCAGTGGTAACGTTCACGACCAGTGCTAGTGTGATAGGACTCTCTTTGTGACGCTACTTTCAACACAATAGGGACAAAAGTTATTCACCGACAATGCGAGCGCCAAATACCGATCAACCCCCTCGCAGTACCTAACCATTGTTTACTTTGATACGAGACTTTTGTGTAGATATTATGGAGGAAACAGCCTGTAAAAGCGGGAACTTTTAGTACCTGTCAGTACCTTTATAGCATAGCTTTAGTACCTACGCTACATACACAATGGCAACCTGTGTTATACACTTCTTGTATTTCGACAATTGTGTATAAGTATTTATGAAAACACACTTTATTTGATAAGAAATGAAAATGATATTCGATTGATTCCATACAAATGTGTTTTAGAGTATGTTACACGAAATGAAAATGGTATTTTTTTTTTTTTTAGATGAATCGCTATGTAACTTCACAGCGTTTGAAAGTTATTAATTAGCATTCAGTAAAGTTTCTTCGTATCAAATAAATTCAGAGAATTCAATTAACGCAACATAATGATTATGACAAAACACTTGTTACTTTATTGTTAGCTTTTCATTGGCTTTTCAGTAAAACAAGAAAAGTTGCTTGTAAAATTCTTAATGCTTTTTTAGTGTTCCATAATACCTGTATACAAAAAGAATCCTTTTACATCGGATCCCTCAGTTTTTTTTTAGTATGGCTCCACACTTTTGTGTATTTAGCCAGTGTCAAGTAATTGATAATTTCTCGAGTTAATTAATGTATATATGTCAAATCAAGTCAAGTCACAGTCCAAGTCATAGTCTGGTCTAGTCAAGTCATACTCCTAGTAAAGCGGTGACAACTTTACCAGAAGCTTCTATGGAGTTTTGGAAACAATACGAAAAAAAACGTTTCACCACCATTATACCACTTTCCCACACTCATGCCTGTAGCCAGCACTTAACAAATAAAATGCCACCAATTTAATGCACTAACAGTGAAGATAACACAAGTTTTGATAAATAATACAATGCGGCGACGCGATCTTTTTCATTTTCCCGCCAAAACTCCGATCACTCAGTTATTGTCCGTATATCTATCAAAAAATGTTTGGATCATTTTCTCAGAATATTTGTGAAAATATCAGAGAAAGTATACAAAATTAGTTTTTATCAAAATAGGGCCGAGACTCATTTGTTACCTCATTGCTCATTTGTTTGTAACAAGAAATGAACCGAATTTTTCCACTTTTTGACCCTTGTTTATGGATGCTGCACAATAATTAACTTAACTCTTTCAAATCCAGGCAGGAGCGCCTCACGCTTCTGTTTTATGAAACGGCCTCACCGTCTAGATGGCATCAAGCTTAACAATATTTCGACAGTTACTATTCACGACGCCCCCATTGTTACAAAAAGCCCGAACTACAAAAGCTGCAAAGAATGAATGGGTGTGGGCGAGAGGGGAGCCGATTCAATAGGAGAAAGAGGGATGTGTAGTTACGTAAGTCCGTAAGTGTGTTTTGTAATGCTACGAAAAGCGAAGGAACCGCATTTCTTACCGAATGCCTACACGTCGCGGCTGTTACACTTGAATGGAAGTTGAAATCTTTTGATGGTTTTGTGGTGTAAATTATGTTAAGGATCCCTAAGGACAGATTGGGAACTAATCTTTGGAGACATGCTTACACGTAGCAATTTTAAGTGGCATAATTATAATATTACATATAATGAGGTGCAGGTTTATTTACAAGCTAAGACGTGGACTTTCAAATCCGTATTTTGGTTGCAACCAACTCTTTGTCGCCGCCCGAGACAGGTTGACCCGGATGATCCTATAGCAGCCGTAGTATCGTATGCGCTAGGATCAACCGACCATTCTAGCCCTTCTGGCTCAGGTACCATTTTAGACACCGGATACCAGCTTAACACAATCAGATACCAACCCCGCGGGTGACGTCGGTCGATGAGCTAAACGGTCGCGACTTTCCATAGGGTCCACTCTTCCAGTCGACGTAGTCTTCTCGATCCTTTTATCCCAGCAACGGACCAAGTTAAGGCGCGCACCCCAGCTAGTTGCTTCCCACTCTGACAGCCGGGTACCCCATGCGATAAAAATTCGATAGATTCAATATTGAAGGTGAGTACCTATCTAATTGACGATTCAGACTCCAATGCTTTCCCCATTTGTCAGAATACAAACCGCGTATTTTTACACTCGTACACGGTATGACTGCATCCCAGTGAAAATTATTAATAATTTTACATGATCGAGAGTGGTTACAGGCTTCACTTCCTGTACGAATGGGAGGCCTTGGTATCCGGTCGATCTCTGGTGTTGCTCTTCCTGCGTTTCTGTCCTCAGTACATAGTACTCAAAATTTGACCCTCAAAATTCTTGCTGCATCATTAGATAATATGGAAATTACCTTTTTTGACGAGGCCAGGAACGCGTGGTTGTTAGCCTGCCCTAACACAGAGGTCCCTAAATCTCTTACCTCACAGAGGCTCTGGGACGGGCCGCTCTGCGAGCAAGTACGGAATCAACTTGTCCATACGTGCTCAAGCTTCGCAGATCGTGCCCGCCTCTTAGCCACTGCAAAGTGGGAATCAGGTTTGTGGCTGCAAGCTCTCCCATCACGAAATACTGGCACATTGATGGATTCGTCATCTTTTAGAACTGCAGCATCTCTCCGCTTGGGCGCATCGTGCTGTGCTCCACACCGCTGCCAGTGTGGCAGTGCTGTCGACCAGTTCGGTCACCATGGCCTTTCCTGCGTCCGCAGTGCCGGGAGGATTCCTCGCCACGCTAGTCTGAACGATATCATTCGTAGAGCTTTTACCAGCGCCAACTGCGCCGCTATTTTGGAGCCTAATGGCCTCGTTAGGGACGATGGTAAAAGACCCGACGGTATGACTTTAATTCCTTGGAAGTTGGGGCGGCCTTTGGTGTGGGACGCTACATGTGTTGACACCCTTGCGCCGTCACATCTTCCTGGAACACAAGTTAAGGCTGGCGCGGCGGCGAATTCTGCTGAGCAGCTAAAAAGGCGCAAATATAGTAATCTTGATAGCGGTTTTATATTTGCGCCTTTTGCAGTTGAGACACTGGGGCCTTGGGGACCGAGTACTCACCAAATTTTTAAAGACCTTTCGAAACGTCTGGTTGAAGCCACGCGTGATCAAAATGCTGGCCTCTACTTCGGCCAAAGATTGAGCATTGCCATTCAACGTGGCAATGCTGCCAGCATAATGGGCACGTTGCCTACTGGTAGTGGTTTGTTTGATTAAGTTCCCTTTTTATTGTTTTATGTTTGTTAAGTGTTAGTTATTATATGGATTATTTGATTATTTCCTATCTAATTAAAAATCTACCTATATAAATAAAAAATAAATTATTTTTGTTCGTAAGCCATCATTTGAGAATAGCTGTACCAATTGGGCTATATTTATTTTTTAAATATTTATATTCCGTCATTTTATACGGAAAGTTAAAATGGTAATGTTTCTCCAAAACCCAAATCTATCATATATCTTACGTCATTTTTCTATGGAAAATTTAAAGTTCCTCTGACGGGTCAGCTATTTGCATGAAGTGGGAGCTTTTGTAAGGCCAAAAACACTAACACTAGACACAATCTTACTCAATGCCACATATTCTAAAATAAGCATGACTAATGATCCTCTAACAAGCAAAGAGCAGGTTCTTTAGTAGCCCCTCCGCATCCTAAACAAAAGTTGCCAGCCTCAGCGGCGGTTTCACGAACAACTTTAGTGTGACCCCACAAAGAGGAACGTCATTTAAATGCACACGTTTCATTGGCTCTGAATGCTTCAGGGAAGTAGAAAAAGAACGGGCCAATTACGACGCTTTTGTGACGCGACCTCTTTTGGGTCTCAAGTGTAACTTTATGTGGGGATCAAGCTTTTTATTTGGTTTCGACGGTTTTCCTTTGCGTCCTTGTTGTTCAACTATGAAAGGAAAGTTTTTAATTGATGTTAAGAACAAAATATAAGATGTGTGTATATTTTACCTACGTAACTCCATAGGATAAAGAAATGAAGTAGTGACGCAACTTACTTTGGTAGTAAGGTACTTCTAAATGTTTATTTAGCTACATAAAGCTTCTTGAATAAATTAGTTATGAAAGTAACTTAGCACATAGCATATTGACGAAAGGGATAAACTTGTAGAAATACACTATACGTAGTATGAATATGCATAGCCCATATGAATTAGCCCATACATTTCCACGGCTGAGACACGAGCCTTCTCTAACAGGTAGAAAGTGTGTATCAAATAATAATCTATCTAAATATATATAACTCAAAGGTGACTGACTGACTGACTGACATAGTAATCTATCAAAACACAACCCAAACCACTGGACGGATCGGGCTGAAATTTGGAATGCAGGTAGATGTTATGACTTAGGCATCCGCTAAGAAATAATTTTTCGAAATTCTACCCTTAAGAGGTTGAAATAGGTGGTTGAATTATTTTCCCATGGGCCACGCCGTGGGCGAAGCTGCGGGCAGAAGCTCGTCCACTATATAACGAATTAGATAACCAAATATAACCTACTTAGTTAGAGTGTGATTCAAACTTAATGACGGCTTTGAAGTGCGCTGCAAGCCCCGGCATGCTGCGCTCATAGCTTTCCGCTGCCCGTGCACATCTAATGTTTGATACTGCGCAGCGTTTCGCGCCGACTTCACTTCTGCCATAAAGTTTGAAACACGCATTACTCAAATTTTGTGATTCTTGAACAGTTTCTTGAAGATATCTTCTTTCACCGTTGTAAGAGTTAGTGCTTGCTGTATAGATAAGCTTCCATATAAATATTCCAGCAGCAGTGAATCATATTCAAAGATTGAAATGAAATAAACATTAAGTTAAAAGCTTCCTCTGGGATCATGTGAATCTAGAGATAGCCAAAGGTAACCACTGTCACCGCAGCAAACCGCGGAATGGATTTTTAGCAGAAGTTTTCAGCCAAAATTATGCGTTTACGATTTATTTTTTTAAAGCTGTTAGCTTAATGGATTTTTGTGACTGGTGATGCTATTACCACCAACTTGTCTGTTCAATTAAATTCTCCATTATCTATTTTTTTTAGTGAGGTGAGGAGGAGATAAATTGATGGCACTATAACCATGGTGTAAATTACGGAATAACCATTACCAAAACGGTGGAGTAAAGATTTTGTAAATAATATTGTAATAATAATAATAATAAAATAATCATTGTAAAGATTTTCCTTTCCTCCTCCAAGTTTCATTGAAGATCAGAATATCTGCGCCAATTTTAATAAACAAAAGCAGTTTAGCTGTCCGTTTTAAATCACGTGGAGCAGCGGATACCGCATGAATTGAAACTGATTTGTCACGTGCGCTGACGTCCATATCTGGCCGATCAAAATGCATTTATAGCGTTTGGCCGTTCGTTAGCGGCCGTCAATACGGCTCTCGGTCCACCGACTATAAATTTAGTATTGAGCGGACGCGACAACAAAGCGCGTTTTGTCTTGCAAATGAAAACGCGCACATTTCGCGGCATTGTGCGCCGCTGTTTCGGTGCCCGCCATTATTAACGGCGAACATGAAAGACAAAAGGTTCGTCTGCAGCACTGAGGCTGGCCTAGATAGCGGATTATTGTACTAACACAATAGGAGCGTTAATTCCGCGACTCTATTATTATTTTGTTTGCAACTTTATCGTTATTATCGATGGTAACGCGCGCGATTGGGTTTTGTTTACGCTTGTTTGTGTTCAAATGACAGCTCTGTGGCGGGCATTGTTTCACTCTTTTGGTTTGATATCAATTGTTTGTCCTTTAATCTGTAAGTAGTGGCTACTTTTGTAGTTAAGCTGAAAGTTTGTCTTCGTATTTCAAAATATATTTTCCATTATCAATTGTATTTAATTTTTAAAAAAATTATCGTCTTGGTGATAATGATAACAACACCTTGTTGGTCTTCAAAAAGAAATAAGATTCTAATGTTTTATTGTTATATATATATATATACGTGTGTTCCTGTAAAATTTTAAAAGGTTCTAATTAGAAAACAGTTATAGTATAAATAAATTACCCATTCATCTTACAATTTGGATGTTTCTCAATTAATCTCTCTCCCTATTCATTTAATATTAAGTAGGTATATACAAGCGAAATGTTCCCTGTATATGTATATTTATATTAATTATTTGTCTGGCTTCACACCTAAACGGCTTAACTAATTTGGATGAAAATGTACACAGAAGTTTAATAAATTATCGAAAAAAACTTGAAATTTAAGTTTCCAATGGGTAAGTTGTAAGGGCACCAGTAAATGCATAAAAGGCAAAACATACTATTATTATTAACGACGACCATAAATAAATTAAAGTTAAGTAGTACGTACCTTACTCCAAGTACCACTATAATAAGTACATCCGTATTCTTGATAAGTAATAAATTATCTAATCAGTGCCTAAACTATGAAAAAATAACTAACTCTTTTATGAACAGCTGTTTTTAACTCGGAGTTGATTGAGTGCATATTAAAATGCAACCCAACTTAACTACGGTATGAAAAAATACAACTCGGAAACAATAATATGCAATTAAGACATAATTTGAATAAACTTACCATTGACAATTCCACAAGTAAACAGCATTCCAAATTCAAATCAACAACACCAAAACCACAGATCACAGCACCGAATCACAACAACATCCACTCACAAACAAAACTGGCACAAAACACCACAATCACAGAAGAAAAATTTCAATAATAACACTTGGCGGGAAAATTTACTCCTCGAAAAAGTTCGTCGGCTATTGACGCTAGGGATATACAGCCAGGCGGTCGCGTTCCTTCAGTGTCAGGCATGGACTGCCGGCCGGCGAAAAGCAAATTATCAGAAGGTTCCCGCGCATGGATCTTGCGCACCAAGATAGTTACTTGCAGCACCCTTTTGCATAACCCTACATAATGCACTATCTTGTAACACAGTATATACAGTATGTAATGTTTATTCATTAAGCTTTTGTTGCCGAGCTTTTATAGAGGGACTGAACTACAACTGAACTGAAATGCATACCTGATTTCTGTTAGTGTTATATTGTCATTAAAATTCTATTATCTTCTTAAAATCTAATCAGTTTCCTATAATATTCCTTTTAAATTAGATTTAAAAGATCCTAGTATTACCTAACTGCAGCTGCATATTCCAATCAGTCATGTTTTTTTTTGTTTTAGTTTTGGCTCCACACTTTTGTGTATTTAGCCAGTGTCAAGTAATTGATAATTTCTTAAATTAATCAATATTGTTTATATATGTGTCAAGTCAAGTCACAGCCCAAGTCATCAAATCAAGTCATAGTCTAGAGTCTAGTCTAGTGAAGTCATGCTCCTAGTAAAGTGGTGGCAACTTTACCAGAAGCTTCTATGGAGCTTTGGAAACAACATGAAAAAAAACATTTCACCATTCAGCACTTAACAAATAAAATGCCACCAATTTTATATGCACTAACACTGAAAATAACACAAGTTTTGGAAAATAATACAATGCCGTGACGCGATCTTTTTCGTTTTTCCGCCAAAACCCATCAGTTATGTTATAGAATGGTACATCTATTATTGTATATTCTGTGGTTTTGTGTGTAAAGAAAGATAATATATCGGAAGATCTACGTATCACTGTCGCGTCTCCCTACATTGATTGACATCTGATATTCTTCTCATCTCAGCATTATCTAAGAACACTTGTGTATTGGGATGCATCTGAGTGGAATCGTATTGGAGGCTCTCCAATGGAGAGTCTCTTATATCCGCGTTCTCATATGTCTACCATCTTTGATATTTTATTAAGTAACTTTAACAAAGTAGGTGGTTATAATTTTGCTGAGGATCTAAAGATGGAGTAAGAGTTTACTTCACAATTATTTTAAAATATCTGTGAATCCTGTCAGATAGTCTTGGTTTCTCGGTGCAGGGCCAAGCGAAATCCAAACCATGGTGCATTAAAAGCAGAACTTGATATCAATAATATAGCAAGGACACAAGTAATGCTCAAGACGAGCGTAAAAGAGTAAGTACTTATAGAGTAAATACTTAGAGTAATAATTAAATTTTCAGAATGTCAAATTGAATAAATGTGGAATAAATATTGCTGTATTCTATTAATATTGGTCTGAAAAAGATGTCAGCTATTGGAAACTATTTTATTGGCATCCTTGTCACACTGCGATGTCTGAAAGAGATGAAATACTTCCAATGATTAAATGAGACAGCATGAGAACATACATAAGACTTTCTGCATCTTATTAAAAACCAACTTCTCTCGGAGTTTTTGGCGGGAAAACGAAAAAGATCGCGTCACCGCGTTGTACTATTTTCCAAAAATGAAAACTGGTGTTATTTTCAGTGTTAGTGCATAAAATTGGCGTTTTATTCGTTAAGCGCTGGATTACAGGCATGAGTGTGGGAAAGTGGTATAATGTTGGTGAAAAGTTTCCGTGTTGTTTCCAAAACTCCATAGAAGCTTCTAGTATTTCCACCATTTTACTAGGAGTATGACTTGACTAGACTATGACTTAGCTTGATGACTTGGACTGTGACTTGATTTGACTATTGACTTAACTTGAGAAATTATCAAATATTTGACACTGGCTAAATACACAAAAGTGTGGAGCCGAAACAAAAAAAAAACTTCTCTCGAAGAACTTCTAACTTCACATCCAATTTCTTATCATTCCTCTTCAGCATCCGCGCTGCGTACAACAAATAAGATACACGTCTCATCAAAGGAAGAAGCCAGAGACAGCGGCGTGGATACAATGTGGTAACGTTGGGTAATATGTCCGTCGACAATGGCGAACGCGAGACACAAAGCCGCGCGGGCATTGTGTGAACCCGCACAATACACCTTGCATACACATACGGAACAACGAAACGCAACACCCGCGAAAACTAAACGCACGCAAACATAACCCTTATTGTCCAAACCATAGGCAGCATTAACCGAAATTCAATTTACACCTAACTGCACAGCTATCTTTGCCCCAATACATAGCGTATATTGCGTGTCAAAATAACTGTTATTAATGGAAATTGTAGTTTTCTGTATGAATTGATCTTTCATTATGTGTCCTTGTTGATTGTTAAAAATCTATTCAAATGATATCGCTATAGAATACTGGACAATACAGTCTGTGTATAATTTCTATTCACTAAACGGGGTGGTTGAAAAGATGTTTTAGTAATTTTATAGTTCCTGATGAAAACCAATTCTATAGTTTGAAACAAAAGACTTAAACGGGGGCCGTGTTTCGCAGCGTAGCACATTGTGTTGAGCGTAGCAGCTCGTAGCCCGTAGCACTGTTGTCATCTGTGATAAAATGTTTTTAAATTAAAAACTATGTGGATTAGAAGCTTCTAAAATTGTTAATTACTTATTACTTATATTATCACACTAATACTATAAAGGTGAAAGTTTGTATGAGTGTTTGTGTATGTGTTTATGTTTGTTACTCCTTCACACGCAAACGGCTTAATGGATTTAGATGAAATTCGGTACCAAAATAGCTGATAAACTGGATTAACATATAGGCATACATTTTATCCCGGGTGTAAGCGACACGAAAGTTAAAGCATTTATAACGCCTAAGTGAAACGCCTAAGTTTAGTCATCGCCAACACCGGGAAACTGAAATTTTCTCGTAGGATAAGCAAATAGTTAAAATACTTTTTTGACCGCGGGTGAAACCGCGGGGCGCAACTAGTTCAATAATGATTTGGTTTGTCAATTTGCCATGTTCTATTGATTTTCACACGAACTAGTTCTATAGTATATTTTAATTATTCTATGCTATTAAACTCTAATGCATGCAGACACGGGTTAGTATAGAATATATACTCTAGAACTTACTAGATTTCACAATATCTGATTAGTTAATGAGTAAATATCATAAATTTGTTTGAAATTGTTCCTATCGCTTTTATACAATCAGCATCTGCAGTTTCCCTAAAATCAGCCGATTTCGAGTTTGTGAACATTTATCTGCACCCCTACCGCGTAACTGTTCTGGGAATCGGCTTCGCCTGCCATCCTGCACGCGCCAATTAACAAGTCCACGAGTGCGAGCAAGAGAGAACACGATTACCATATCCATCACCAGACTTTGCGGTAAGGCCCCTGTTCGGCGATCTAATCATCAATGTCGGTGAAGTTGACAATATAGACACCTTAGTCTCTATTGTGTATCAATAGAATTTATATTTGCATGTATTTGAAAGATGGCTAAAATTTTGACAGTCATCAACATACTAGTTTCAAAAGTGTCGTTGGATATAAAGCTCCAAGCCAAATTTCAACTCAATCGGACTGCTGGAAGTTGTGTAAAATCTTTTCCAAGATATGAACCGTATAATCAAATAAAGAAAGTCGTGATGAAATATAATAAAAGCTTGTAATAATAATATAATAAAAATGTAACTCTCAAACGGATCAGGGGTTTCATTCAATGCCAAAAAAGCTAGTATCGTTTGATATAAAGCTCCAAGCCAAATTTCAACTCAATCGGACCGCTGGAAGTCGTGTAAAATCTTTTCCAAGATTTGAACCGTATAATCAAATAAATAAAGTCGTGATGAAATATAATAAAAGCTTGTAATAATAATATAATAAAAATGTAACTCTCAAACGGATCAGGGGTTTCATTCAATGCCTTTGATTGCTTATTCAAAATATTAAGATAAATAAGCACAGTATTCGCCCTATTTACATAGGATTTATATGTCTATGTAAATATGTTGGCTTACATAACTAACCTACCTAGTCAAATCTAGTGAACAGAGTGAACAATGTTTAACACTGAAAAGTCTGACTAACACAATAAAGAACGTAAATAAAAATAAGTGTCGCAGAATAAAATACATTCAGCGTCATTGTGTGCTGAGGACGGCCTACTGCCTAGTCCAAACAGTGTTCTATTGTGCGGCCCATTACCTAGCCCTCTTTCCTTTGTGCCCCCACTTCTATTGAAGTGAGACCTCCCAATGTTAACATTGAAGTGTGTAAGATATGAACGGTAGGTATTAGAAATGTTCTGAATTCGAAAACAATGACACATTATTGAAGTAAAACTTCTTTACGCGCGCTTGACTTGGGGAATAAGCTGGTGAATTCGAGGCAAGCGGAAAATGGTTCACGGAGATCTCTATTATTATGTTGGTATGTCCAATAAAGTGACAATTTACAATTGTCAAGATGGCGGCATTAAAATTAAACAAAGCAAAAACAAAGTTATACCGGCCGATAGATGGAGCTAAACTAAAAAAGTTTTACTTCAGTTGTGTAGTCTAAATAAAAGCACACTCGTTTCTTTTTTAAAATTCTAGTTCTATTGATTGCATTGCAAGAACCTGCACCCCTACCGCGTAACCGTTCTGGGAATCGGCTTCGCCTGCCAACCTGCACGCGCCAATTGACAAGTCCACGATTACGATCTCCACCAGACTTACGCGGTAAGGCCCCTGTTTCTTTAGAAACGGCTGAGCATCATAATCGTATAAATAACCCTTATCTTTGGAATTTATTTCATCATTGAAAAATGAAAGCTTGAAAAAAATTAGCACTGCTAACGCAAACAGATGGAGGGACTCATTTCGTACATAGTATCTTTACGAGATTTGGCGAACAGGATAGGACGAGAGAGATCCCATATATCCTCAACCTGGATTACTTGAATGCATTTATTCCATCTAGTTCTACTAATAGTCCGATGATCTAACTGATGTTTGGAGGTAATTGTCCCAATTTGTTAGATTGCATAGTCTAACAACGGCCTGGATAAGTGGTTTGCTCATTTCAAAAAGTTATATACGTAATTGACTAAAAGAATCCATTTTGTACATCACTATATTATGTCTAACTTCTTGATTTCCAAACCCTAATTGGCCTATACAAAGTGTATAAATCCAAAAAAAGGATTAGCTCTGTAGTTTTTAAGGGGAAGTTTAGTTGGTAATAAGCGTTTTCCGCATATTTCCGTCTTTTTCATTTCCCTTTTATCAGAAGAGTACCGCCATACTTTAAGTTTAGTTTTAGAAAATGCTACACAGAATCGACACCATTATACCTATAATGTGTCGGTGTATTGCTTCATAGTTTGGAATCTAACCTATTTACATGATTCTAACTCTTATCTTAATATAGGCATATTTTATCACTTTTAATGAATCCTATATCTTCATTTTAAAAGATCTATATAATGACAAACCACACGTACAATCCCCCCCCCCCCCCCCCCCCCCTATTATAAAATTTGTAACGCTCATAGCGAAGCACGACTATAGCCATTCCTAACCTATTGATTAAGTAAGGCAACGATCGCTTCGATTTATACTTTGATACAAAAAGTGGTAGGTATTTACAATTTGGGCTCGTTAAGCTGTCGGTCACGGCCGTTATCGTAAAACAATAGTCGTAATAACTAGGGAACCCTAAAAACGGGACTTCCTAATACTGTTAATTTACTTTTTTTTATGTTTTGGCTCCCCACCTCCGTGTATTTAGCCAGTGTCAAGTAATTGATAATTTATCAAGTTAATGATATTTCACGCTAATATGTGTCAAGTCACAGTCGAAGTCATCAAGTCAAGTTATAGTCAGTCATAGTCTAGTCAAAGTCATACTCCTAGTAAAGTGGTGGCAAGTTGAAGCTTCTATGGAGTTTTGGAACCAACACGAAAAGAAACGATTCACCATCATTATACCATTTTCCCACACTCACGCCTGTAATCCAGCACTTACCGAATAGAATGCCACCAATTTTATGCACTAAAACTGAAAATAACACAAGTTTTTAAAAATAATACAATGCGGTGACCCGATCTTTTTCGCATTCCCGCCAAAACTCTCTGTCACCCACTATGACTATACTTGCTTTTACCTGTACCCAAATTAAAAAGTAACGCTACATAGCTCACTGGTGATAATTATATTTTGTATTACTAGCTCGCGAGCTACACAAGTTTACAAACAGCTGGTCGTTCGTTTGTTCGCTCGTACTTTGTGTATTTTTACGGTAAAATGCCGAATTGTAAGTGGAAACACTGGGTGTATGGGAGTTGCGTTCATGCTGGTTGCTGGCAACATTGACAGTCGCCATTTAATTTTTGATTCAAGTTGTGGTCGTGATATTTCCGCTCACGTGAAAATTGTGAAATCGATGAATTTTTTTATTAATATTGTGACCGCAGTGTTCATATACAACAGTGTTAATAGGGGTAACTGTCTCAAATAGTTTTAGTTAAGCTAAATCATGTATTTTTGTGGTTTTATTAGTTCAATTTCGGCGTTTCCGATATTGGAGAGCAAAATGGCGGCGTTTAACTCTCACTTTTTCATTTAATTTTTAGGAGTTTTTTTACCTCATACCCTTGTCTCTCCAGTCGTTCATCGCGTGTCTATATATTTTTAATAGAGATAATATTTTCAGATTGAGAGATGGAAACAAAACTGGATGCGTCCTTAGTGACGCAGTCCATTAACTACCATGGTCAACAGATGCAAAAAACGTGGGAGGCCGAAAGAGGTGAAGAGGATCTTGTTAAATTAGGCGTGGGTGCTTTAGATTTCGCAGTCTACCAAGCGCGACATAAGCATCTCACTTTTCAAGACCGTGGGAAGCGATTAAAACTTCACCAGTTTATTGCGAAGGAAGCTAATGCCTTGTTTGACTCATCGATCATGGATGAGACTCCTTCGTCTTCAAGCTTAGGAACAGAATCTGCAGCACCGGAAGATAGTAAGTTCATACTGATTTTAATACCCATCTTTTATCCTAAATAAAGTTCGCATCTTATCTTATACACCGGAGCAGAAAGAAAGATAGGTTGCCTATTATGTGTTTGTTAAATGTAGTCATAGTAACAAATGCCATAAGAAATGGTAGCTCTTAAAATAATAAATTCTATTATTTCAGATTTGTATGCCTTGATGCCACCATTTGAAACTTTCTTGACTGTGGACAAGTCTGCTAGATTGAGGCATTTCTTTGATGTAAGTATCTATCAAGTTAATTTGATTTGGTGCTAATCTTATATTAAAGTGTATGAGTTTATATGTAAATGAATCAGTTCATCTTCCCCCATTTATAAGGTGAATCTGTTCATCATTCATAAGGTGAATAATCTTCACTAAATTTAAAATAATTATTATTATCACTAGACTGTGGTGATATATCAGGATGATGTGTGCAATGCTATATTCTTTGACTGAGTGTTGCTATTATACATCACTGGTGTTTATTGAATTAAAGTAGTAAAACTGTGTTTTACATTTTAGAATGTGAAGACTGGAGAACTGATAATTGGAGCTGTAATCAACAGGACTGCATCAGGTATGATGCTGAAGGTCCTGTGCACAGCAGGGCCCACTTCAAGATATGTTGCAGACATCAATGTGAAGGTAATGAAAAAAGGGGATAGAACCTTTGCGGCATATCCACCCACTTGGTGGCCCAATACTTATACTGTCTTCTAATAAATAGCACAAACAACCTGGAAACTATTATTTGAATACACACACCAATACTGCAACTTAAATTGTAAGTGTTGTGGCAATTTTTAACTACAAATATTTTAGTACTGTGACACCTTACAGTACCATATTACTTGAAATTTTTTTGTGCATATGGTCCTCTGCCCATATAGGTATGTATACAACTGTTATATATTGTGCAAGGAAACTGAAAAAATAAAAACTAAATGGTGGCAAGTGGATATGCCAGCTTCCATGCTAAAATGCTGAAACCCTTTTAAATGTTAATTTACTATTGTGTTTCATTTGGTTGCATAAATAATGCCCATATATACTATAGTTTATTATAATAAAACAACTTTCCTCTGGGTTCTCATATTTGTTAAAGATGTGTCAACTTGGCATGTTGACTTGACACAAGTTTTAGGAATATTAGGAATACAAGTGTGAACTTAGGAGTGGTCAAACTTTACTACAGGTGGACATTAGTCTACTTTATTTATAAATGCTAATTTGGAGCATTATAATCATATAAATATATTTATGTGTGGACTTTAGAGTCTAGATGGTAGCTAAATGTAATATATAAAAGTTTAGCAACTAGGTACCTACAGGAATGAACCTGTCAAACATTGACATTTACATAATGGATTTACAACAGCAAGCTGCATGCATCCGACATGTCGTAAATTAAAAGCGGCCGTGTCTCTTAACATCAGGTGAACGACTAGCTCGTCACATTCATTTAAATAAAAAAATTACCCAATATTAATTTTTACGATATTCAAATAAACTGCTAATGTAGGTCACATAGTAACGGTTTTCAACATTACAGATATGGAAAATTATCTATGATACCTACTTTGATAAGCATGGTTTTAGTGGTAAAATTTTGTCAGTGTTTGTTTATCAAATACCTACCTGAGGGTGAGAACACCATTATTGTAAACTAAACTATCAACTAAGAATATGCATTGCTATTTCCGGGCTGGTAATATCTGCCTAAGAACTGATAGTTATTGGAGTAGATATGTTCTAGAAAACTTTAAGTGGTTTCTAGTATGTAATAAATACAATAAGCTCAGTGGCATCCCTTGAGGGAGGCTTATGTCCAGCTGTGAACTAGCATTGCATTCTAAATAGTGTAACTTCCTAATTTAAAAAATTCTATATTAACTATCCACATAAACTATGTATATGAAGTTCTGTTCTGGTTCTTGGCAATGCTTTTTGATTGGCCTATCTTAATTATTATATGCCCGAGTGTGCGCTGCGTGAGTGGTCTTTTCATGATTTAGATAACCTATGTGACGCTGGGTTGGGCCAGCTAGTACTAATTAAGTATAAAATATATATTACTGCAAACATTGATGAGAAATATTTGCACACATATTGCACAATGTTTTGTAATAAAGAAAAATAATGTTTTAAATTCTCAGTGTAGGTAATTGTATATCAGCCTTATTAATAAACATGAACTAGCTTTAGACTAGTTACACCATCTTTTGTCTCTTTCGATCCAGCTAAATATTCTAGTAGCAAAAAAGGACAAAAGCTGAAGTAACTAATCCAAGACTAATACCGGTTTATTAATAAGGCTGTATAAGTTTAATGTGTCGTAGTTTTAAATAAATTGTCCTCACTCAAATGAAATAAAATTAATATTCTGGGGTCATTCATGTGACCGTAATTTGCAATTGTAATTGCTATTGTTGATAAGTACTTGACAATTTAATTAGTCTTGATGTTGGAAATGTGTGCAAAGCTTTATATGTCTATAATTATGTATTTTATTACATGGAATATTCTTTAGCTATATTGAGCGAGTAAGCGTTGAGACATTATTGTTACTTTATTTGGTTCTCTTAAGAGGTCTTACTATAATGGACAAAGAAAAAATTGTATCATTTATATGGAATGTCCAAATTTTGCAGGCAATAGGCTTTGTATTATGATAAAACTTTTTTGAACTAATTTAGGTCAAGAAGCATGTCCCAACCATAACAGTGATAAATTTAAGATGCATTTGAACCCACTTAAGATATAAATCATTTGTTTCATTAAAATTAATGAAAGGTTAGTTCTGCCAAAAAGGTCCTGACTACTAAAAATAAAAAAGATGTTTGAAATAAGTATTATTATCATTCATTAGGAATTGGTTACATAAAGTTGCTACTGAATGTCAACCTTGTCATTGAGTTGCTGATATTACAAAAATAAGAAACTGACTCTCTAAATGGTGTACTTACATTCACTTTTGCACTAAAGATATTTAAAATACACATGTATTTTTCACAGGCATTTTTACCAGTGACAAATATCATACCAGCGGTGGACAAGAAAAATGTGTCAAGAAACTACCTGATGAATGACACTGTATGCTGTGAAGTTATCGAAGTTATACCCGATACCGACAAAATGGTGTGCGGCATGAAAGGAATCACTCGGGGCCCTGACGACCCGCCACCTAAGCCTCCCCTCGGCCTTCTCAGCACTGATGACTTTCCACTCATCTACAAGTATGTACCAACACCACATTCAATCAATAATCACTACACTATCTTACAGGTTTGTTTGTTAATGCTTCTGAACACTTGCAACATTTGTTTCTCTATGTATTTATTTATTTATCATTGTAGTTCAGATTTTTGAGGCTTTGAAATCAGTGGTATTTGTTTTTATTCACCAAAGAAACAACACATGAAGACTGTTACAACAAATTTGGGACATGTCTATCTGGTTCTATAAGGCAGCGAAGAGTATCCTAATTGAGAACATAGAATGAGAAACTGGATCATTTTCTAGAGGATGAAGAAACAATTATTAGCAAGTTGGAAATGGAAGTGCATTGGATATACGATAAAACTACAAAATCTACAAAATATTACTTTTTAGGCTGTAAAGATCAAATAGGAGGGTGTTGATGGTGCAGCGGTGTTTATAAATATTTTTTGGGTAGGTATGTTCACGGGTCAACTCCTGAAGGCGATTTTGGATAAATATTTTCACTGGTTTTAGATCACATTTCAGTACAATAATTACACTGATCACCAATTGTGAACTTGCATGGTGTTTTAAATGTTGCTCTATTGAATACTATCACATGGATTTAATGAAGAACTTATATCATAATGTGTATTTGGAAGAGCTTACCACACATAATATACATATTTCGAGGAAATTCAATATCATGAAATCATTAACATATTTTCTTTTTTTAAATAAAGAAAAAAAAGGTCAGTACAAATATAGGGTCACTACAATCTGTACAAAGAAACATGTAATTCTGTATTAAAGTTGATGTTTAACATTCCAGCGTTATTATGAGACCAATGATTGGAATTTGTAATGAACATTTATTGGATGTTGGAGTTATTTAATTTGTAATAAAGGACTCAATACCGGCAGTTAAATCTCCTGAAGGCACAATTGGTAGTTTGTCAGCACAACAACCAACTTTTGTATCCAATGCAGAAATCAACAGACTTTGGACAATGCAGCTCCCTCCATTATTTTAGGGTGTTCTTTTCTAGGTATAGCAACAGCCCTAAAGACCCGTTTGTCACCCACTGCGATATGTTGTGACTGTAGCTGAGGCATTTTGGTAATATTAATGTCACATTGTTGAGGCGGCTTCACATAATCTATGATGTTATATTTGTGTGTGAAAGCAATAAACAAGTAAAATAACGTTTTTTGAACAGCTCAATAAAGAACAGGTGAGGATAATGAATGTGTGCCCTAAACAACTAGGGTTTTGTTTGAAACTTAAAAAATTCTATCATATCTACAATAAGAGACCTTGATATCAAGTCATTGTGAAATTCCTTTATTAAATAACGAAAATTTCATGTTTCTGTTGTTAGTCACATTTCTTATGAGATTGTTTCCTATAGGAAAACTGTGGATATGAAAGGAGAGAGCTATGAAGCTATTTTGGAGAAGAGCCCTGGCTTCAATAACCCCAACTGCGTGCAATATCTTTCCGAAATGCTTGGGATCTCAAACATGCATTGCACTAACTTCGTATCACTAAGGTAAAACATTATTCTAATCAGTACTCTATTTAGTACTAAGTAAACTGAGATGAGTACATTTTTAAATATTAATGTTTAGCACTAGGGTAACAGTTTATATCTTTTTACCAGGGGAGGATTTCCACCATCGGAATACGCAGATGAACTTCGTCAAGCGCAAGCAAGCAAGTGGGCTTTCCGTTCTGTCGCCGAGGGAATTGAACATTTCAAAGCGGGACGACATTCCGAAGCATTCCAATGCCTCAACAAGGCACTGAGCATCGATCCTAGGAACGTGGAAGGACTCGTAGCGAGAGGCGCGTTGTACGCCAATAGTGGAACATTCAAGAAAGCCATAGAAGATTTTGAAACATCTCTCAAGCTTAATCCCAATCACGCTAACGCGAGGAAATACCTAGGAGAAACTTTGGTAGCACTTGGGCGCAGCTACGAGGATGAAAACAAAATCACCGAAGCACAAAAGGCGTACGAGGACTGCCTCGCAATTATGCCATTCCACGAGGAGGCCAAGAATTCTCTCGACTTTCTGAAGAGCAAAACTTCAACCGCGAAACCATTGATAGAACCAGCCGAGTTGCTACTGCCAGGATTGACTGGAGCCAAGTCCTATGAAGTAAAAGAAACCATCAAGCAGCTGTTGAATTTAACAGAGAAGAAGGACAAGAAAAAGAAGAAAAAACGCGGCAAGGGTAAGAAGAAGAGATCGAGCAGTTCCTCGTCATCTTCGAGCGATTCGTCTAGCTCAAGCTCCTCCTCTGAATCTTCATCGTCATCGTCGGATACCAGCGGTGAGTGTGGTAAATCTGTGTTTGTTAAATGCTATTTAAATGTAGAGGTTTAAAAGGTTACTATGGTGTTAGATTCTGAAGGGCCCAATCGCAAGAAGAAGCGTCGGTCGGGGTCAAACAAGAACCGTCAGCGATCGCTGTCTCCGCTGAGCAAGCGTATGGCGATGTTGGCGGGAGACACGGAGTCTGCGTCTCGCACGCACAACTCTCAGTTCAACCACCCGTACGGGTACCAGCCGCCGCCGCCGCCGCCGCAAGAAGAGCCCGCGCCGGCACCGCGCTCGCAGGCCGACATTGACTATGAACTAAAGGTACAAGGACGCGTGTATTGATTCTACCTTATTATGTTTACAAGCGCCATGCGCGAGCTTCCACGTATTAACGTGAAATATGTTGTTCTGGATAACTAAGCAATCTGTATGCAAAATTTCATCCAAATCTGTCATATAAAAACTAGCTTCTGCCCGCGGCTTCGCCCGCGTCTCCAATAGAAGAATAATTTAACCACCCATTTCACCCTCTTAGAAGTAGAATTTCGAAAAACCCTTTCTTAGTGGATACCTACACTTTACAAAGAACACCCTCCAAATTTCAATTCTCTAGGACCAGCGGTTTAGGCTGTGCATTGATATAGTATAAGTCAGTCAGTCAGTAGATTAAGCAAGGTTGCTTTGGATTGATGATTTACCAAAAAATGCATTTGTTACCAAATCGATGGTACTCCATGAAACAAAAAAAAGTCTCAAAATTCATGACATTTATAAATATTTTACATTAACATTAACAGGCATGGTTCTCGTTCAGTCTTACTTAATCGATTCCTAATAGTAGATCGTGTGACAGGTTCGCAAGTTCCTCGAGATGACCAAAGAGGATTCCGACTACGAAGACAAGGTGCGCAACTTCCTCGAAGAAACTGCTCAGTACAAGCGCAACCGCAAGATGCAAGAGCTCGGCCAGCAGCCGCAGCCGGGCGCCGGTGGAGAACACGATAAAAAGAAGAAGAAAAAGAAGGACAAGTGAGTTACAAATAGAGTTAGAAGTTTTGCCGTACGCACGTCACATGTAAATTAATATTCAATTTAATTATAAAAAGTTCAAGCACTTGTTTTGTATCTGAGTGCTTGGGGACTATGGTTACTTAAAGTCAAAGTCAAAAGATTTATTGCAATTTTGTCCCTAGATAGTGAATACAGGGAATCTTATCTTAGCGATTGGGATCCATGTATGTGATCGTTAGGCGTTATTTATTCATGAGAGCTCTCATAATAATAAAGTTTTCCCATATTATGTCTTGTCTTAGTATGTTCTACTACATTTTGTCCCTTTCTTTTACTAAGATATAATGTAAAGAAAAGGTTAAAACATTAATATATATTACACTTTTTCATTGAATTCGTTCTTTGTGGAATAAAATATATTTTTCATAAAAATAATGCTGCTGTCAACTACGAAAAAATGAGTGAAGCCTTACATTTCATGTTTACAGAAAAAAGAAGAAGGAATCGAAACGAAAGCGCAAGGAACAAGAAAGGGAGGAAAAGAGAAAAGCTAAATTGTCGCGACAATCAGCAAACAATTCGGAATACAATTTACGGGACTTGGAAAACATTGGGGATAAAAAGCTGAGGGATGCTATCAGGTACCTAACCATACATTTCATCAAAGAAGACATGTTTAAAATTATATGCTATTGTTTTCTGATGAGTTTATTACCATTGTTTCAGAAAAGAGTTGAAGGGAAAATCTAAGAGGGACCTTAGTGAGGACGGCGATTATGACAGGAAGCACAATGACAAGAGGTAGTACACAATGTTTACCGGTTGTGCCCATCAGCCCATCTTCAAATGCAGCTAGAAAATCGTGAACCATGCATCATCAGATTGTCCAGTCACCAATTTTTGACTTTGACCAATGATTCAACATGCCACTTTATTCCAACTTTAAACCGGCCATCACCATCATCAGTTTTTGATGTAAAACTTCTTTACACACGCTGGACTTGCGAGGCGAACGGAAATTGAAAGTTGTTGGTTAACGTAGATCTCCATTGTCAACATAACAAAGTAAAAAATTTGTATTATTATGTTGGTATGTCCATTAAAATGACAATTTATCATTATCAAGATGCAACATTAAACAAAGTTATACCGACCAATAGATAGAGCTGAAAGAGTTTTACTTCAGTTGTGTGGTGCACACTCTTTTTTTATTACATGTATAACATGTAATATGAATGTTGTATGTGATCATTTTTCCCATCTCATCACCAATAATCGTGGTCTTTAATAATTTAACGAAAAATGGGCTCTTTATGGCATATTCAAGAATCATAACAGACAGAAGACACTTAACTGGTTGTGGCGGACTATGTCCTAAACTCTCTCCCTTTGGGAGAAGGTTCATATCACAACTGCAGGAATGTTACGAGATGATCTCTTCCAGCAGGATATTGGACGACATGCACGGTTTAGAAGACATAGAGTCGAAGCTAAGCGCGTATCACATGATGGTTGAGAAGGAGGTGTTGAACAAGAGGCAAGGGCGCGGCTCGATCAGTCCCATCGACCAGGCGCCGCCGCCGCCGCTCGACAAACCCAAGTGGAAGATGTCTATGAGCGCTGTCAAAGATCCGTTAGTTTCGCTTTCATATGCACGATATTACATCTTGATCAATTTAATCCGTACCAGTTAAAAAAAAGGAACCATCATTCTATTTTTAACATTGTATTTTTAGCTGTGCCTGATTTTATCCGCAGATAAAAGTATCCTATGTGTCAATTTGTATATAAGCTATCTCTATTCTAAATTTCATCCAAATCCATCCAGACGTTGTGTCGTTTAGAAGTAACACAAATGTAGGTAGTTAAAAAATAATGTTCTTTCTAATCTATAATTACATACTTTTCATCAAAATCTGATAATCGTTGTGTCATCATACCAAACAACGCGAGCGTAGCCGAGATGGAAGCTAGAAATGTTATCAATTGAAAATAAGCTATCAGTGAAATAATTATTTGATTCATTTCTGTAGCCTACATTTCGGTACCTATTCAAATACAATCGAACTGACTTTTGTGAAAATACTAGATATGTTCGCGGTTGACCACTATCTTCCTTGATGATAAGTAATGATGCGGTCTATGATGGAACATGCTCACCCATAATATAACTAAACTATAGCATTTAAAATATATATTATTAAGATATTATCCTCTGACATCGGTTGATGTTACTATACTTAGATATTTCAGAATGTTTTTGCCAATTAAAAACAAACCATTGTTTTCCAGTAGGGTTAAGAAGAAGGACAGTCAACCGCCGAAGGGATATAAAGAACGCTACGCATTCGAAGACAGCTCTGATGATTCGCAAGAAAACTCAAAGGTAATTAATGTAATACAGATTGTTGAGTTGCGTTTTTATTACTGCTATTGCAAACTTTTCCATTAAGCCTTAACTGCTCATTCTTTAATGTGGGCATTGAATGTGTTCATGATCTATAATAATAATATGTGAGGACATTTCACACAGCGCCATCTAGCCCCAAACTAAGCAAAGCTTGTACTATGGGAACTAGATAACTGATACAATACTTAGATACTTTTTTTTTAAATACATACATAGAATAGAATATAACACCCAGACACAGAACAAGCACCTATGTTCATCACACAAATGTTTGTCCTAGGTGGGAATCGAACCCACAACCCATAGGTCAGAAGGCAGGGTTGCTACCAACTGAGCTATCGGGCCAGTCAAATCTATGATCTATGTTTATTATTATACCAACTTTGATTAATAATTGGTACAACTTTGATTGTTGTCTTGTTAGCAAAGGATATTTTTGTTAATCATTAATTTTGGCAAACCATATTAAAAAGACGTAACATTTTTTTTTCTCTACAGAACTCAATAGAAGCGTTTTTTGTTCTCCAATACTCCATACCAACATTCAGTACAATATCCACGTCGCTTTACTGCAGCTAGATGTAGTATTTGACAAAATTTTGTAGTACTATTAAAAAAAGTTCTAAGTACTTAGGCTCTATTTTAAAAAAATTGTTTTTTTTTTTATGCTAAGGAATGACGTGACGAGCTAGCCGTTCGCCTGATGTTAAACGACACAGCTGCCCATATCAGCTGCAGTGTCACTCGGAACTCTAAAGTATAAAGGTTCGCGTGACACTGCACTGAGCACGTCATCCAGAGACATCAGCACAATCTAGTAATAAGATTACTAAACTGTGAGATCAGATCATAAAGTCTCATTTGCCCAGTAATTTCACTAGCTACAGTGCCATTCAAACCGGAACACAGCAGTGCCTGCGCACTACTGCTTGGCGGCAGAACAACTGGCAAAGCGGTGGTACCTACCTAGACGAACTTTGCAACAAAGTCCTTTTCCTTTCCTAAAAGTCCTTTTTTAAATAATTTGCGTTTTGCCCGTACAGTTATCTCCAGGGCCGGATAAGAACGTCGTGTCAGTGCGTCGCGCGATGGCTATGAAAGAGCCTCCGCCGCTGCCGAGCGCTCCACCGCCGAACAAGCGGGAGCCCGAACCACCTGGCACTGAGCATCCGCAGCCACCGGTAACCAATCAAGTAATCAATGTGTACAATATAGAATAAAATAGTAATAGTATATTACTTCCGCAGTCTGTAATGAATGACTGAATTGCTGGCAGCAATGATGAAATATTTATTTATTCCAAAAGAATAACCTTATTAATAAACACGAACTAGCTTTAGACTAGTTACACCATCTTTTGTCTCTTTCGATCCAGCTAAATATTCCAGTAGCAAAAAAAGGACAAAAGCTGAGATCCGAGACTAATACCCGTTTATTAATAAGGCTGTAAGGGTTTAACCATAAAAGATTTAAACAAGTGTTAAACAACTGTGTTGTATTGTTAACGTGTTTGACGTCTGTTTAAGCATTGTTTATGGATTTGTGGTAACATGTTACAATTCTATGAAAAATTAATACAAAGACACACAACATAAATTATTACATATAACAAAAACCATCAATTCCTGCCTACTAGCGAATTTTGTTAAAAGAGTAGCGGCACTTTGATGGACAAGCTGGAATAAAGGCAACCACCGACCAACCACGTGTTCTTTAATTTATATTACAACTCTGGTCAAAACACCCCAATAACAGGATGTCACTGCAGGCCTCTATGGCTCCCATTCAAAACAAAAATCAGAACATAACTCGCTCCTAAACATTCTCCAATTGAAGGGTTGAGAATAAAAAGGGTTTAACTATCAAATTGACAGTTTAGAGAAAATTGACTTTAAACGTCAACTGCGTCATTTTAATGTAAAGTGCTTATAAGGTAATAGAAAAGGTTTATGTAAGTTTCAGTTGCTTGAAAATGTTTTAATTCTATTTAAAAGTACTAAATATATTACTAATTCATATAATTACTGTAAAAATATAATATAATAAAATAAATATAGTAATGTTTTTATGCTAAGCAAACTGTATTCCTGTGACAGATAAACCATTTTTAGACTCAAAATCTCGAGATTTAAGCTTCATTTTGGTATTTTGAGAATGTATTATTGAAGATAATTTCACGCTGAATCCAACGATACCCATAAGTCATTTTGTCAAAAAAAAATCAATTAAATCCTTTTTATTCTCACCCCTTCAATTAAGCCACCAACTGAACAACTACTAAATAAAACTCCCTCCACAGGTACGCAAAGGCAACGTAATCCTGGACAAGTTCGGATCGTTCCGTCTCGCAAAGGAAGGCGAGACGCCGGTTTCCGTCGGCGACGGTCGTCCGGAACAATTTGTGACGCGGATCAAGCCTCCTTCTCCTTCAGGGAGGCGGCCTCGCTCTCCCCCTTCTCCTCGAAGACGTTCTTCGAACTCTTCGGACGACGACCGACGCTCGCCGAAAAGGTCTAGAAGCAGGTATTTAGTGCATGCTTATGTTAACTGTGTGGCTGCGTAAGGCTTTATTTGTTATTTTATTATTAAAATGCCTTTTTTAACATGACGGAAATGGCCAACGTTCAAGTATGTATAACACCAAAATACACGCATATGTACTTAAAAAGCGAGAATATATTTCTGTTAAAATTAACCCACCCATTTCTTTCTATTTTTACAGCATTCCCTGTAGTATCTTGTTTGCATATGGGTGTAATCGGTGTGTTATGCTAGATTGCTTTGCATTAAAAATACATTTATTTTCATACTCATTTTTAGTCATGCATTTATCATATACATTCTAGTTTTAACCTGTAAATTTGACTAAAAGGGCGAAATGTTTAACTGAACAGATCAGTGTTTTTTTAGTTTAACTTCTCTAGTCTTTGATAACTACATTGCTTACCTAAATGGAATGCAATTAATTCGCTTTGGCTTACCCTGCGCTTCTATTTGTCTTGATGCATCATAGCATAAAATATTCATTTTTATATATATTTATATATATATATATATATTTACTTGCCTTTGATCCTGAGTATTGTAAGATTATACAAAAAATATACCAACCCTTTTGGCACAAAATAGGTATTAAATTTTCTTAAGTACATGTTAAAATAGAAGTCCCTTTCAAATATCCTGAACATCAATTATTTATTAGTTGAGAATAAATTTTCATTGAACAATTAAAGTGAAATATGTCAAAAAGAAACCACAGAAAAACAATATAAGTTGGCACTAAACTAAGCCAAACAATTTTATCCCTCAAGTGTAATTTAGTGCCAAAAGTCGTGGTCTTGTGATACTCGCTTATAAGAAACTTATTCACTCTCTTGAAAACATTTACATTATAGCTATTTCGAAACAGAAGGCTGGTAAAGAAGTCCATTCTTTGGCCTTTTGCATTATAAAGGTCGAATCGAAACGCTTGATACAAATAGAAGAGATGACAACCATGTAATAGGTGACGAAATTCCGTACGTCGGTCGTCCAATGGTGTAATCAAATCGTACACTCACAGAAATGTTCACAAGTGTGGTCTCTTCAGGTCCCGGCCACGCAAGTACCGGTCCCGGTCTGGGTCCCGGTCGCGGTCTGCGTCTAGCGGCAGCGGGTCGGCTGCGTCCCGGCGGCGTCGTTCCGGTTCGCCCCGGTCCCGTTCCCGGTCCGACGCTAGCCGATCTTACTACTCGCGCAGTCGCTCTCGCAGCCGTTCCGGATCTAGAGACAGGTTAGTTTATAGCATAACCTTAACTTCATAGTGTTAAATAATGCTCATTTACTGCAATTTGGGTAAGTCCTAGAGACATATGTGCGAAATGAAAAGCTGTCAAACTATTGCAAACAGGCATAATTCTATACCAAACTGATTTGTATTTGTTTTGTCTCGCTCAAGCGCGTGGTATTTCACATCAGCGAGAAGTTGACAGATCGTTTTATAGCATAGTTTCGTTTATAATAGTGGTTGATTTTAAACTGCCATGGCCATTAACACTACCACTAAGTAAATAATAGTACTAACACTTCTTAATTTAGACTTACAGTTATTTAGTATTATTGCAAGTTCTTCAGTTTGTAAATTATCCTGTTAAGTATCGACATATTATTTAAATGCAAGACATGATACCATCTGATAGAAAGCATCGTTTTTTACAATTTGAATTAATATTTAAAAAATGTGGAGTAGAATGGCAAAGTGTCGTTGAATTATAAATGTCTGAAAAATAGATAATATAAATAGAATTGTACAATGACAATAGTACAAAATAAATCATAACGCGTGTTTTCTGTTACTATTAAATAAATTGATGAATGATTTATATTTATTTATTATATCTTGTTTATTGTGTACTTAATTGAGGACAGAACAGAAAAATGATTTCAAAATCGGCGAAGAGCACCGAAATTTCTAATTAAAAAAATGAACAACCGTGATGGTTTAAAAGAATAAAGAACCTATGTTTGAGAGCCTCTGGGTTGAGCAGGTCGGCTCATAACCCAGAGCGGCGGGTTCGATTCTCACCACAGAAGCAGTATTTATGCACAAAAAAATGCTTAAATACATGTTGAGTCTGGGTGTTGGCCATGGTCTAGGATCTATAAATGTGATCGTTAGGCGTTATTATAATTATTATTCATTTATATATTTTCAATCTTAAATTGTAAGTTTTTTACAATATTTTTATAAAAGAAATATTACAAAAATATAATAAAAAACCTAAACCTTGTGTACCGCCATTATAATAATAATAAATATTATTATATTAATACTGTGCCATTATTATTATTATTATACATTCTTAAAGTATAATGAGATACTTTGGTAAATTTTAATACAGCCCACGGGTCTAAACCAAGTGTGCTGTATGTTCTGTCATCGGTTGGGTTACTGAATCCTCCTGTAGAAATTTTCTAACTATTCTGCATGTATTAAGTATGGCAGCTTTTTGCATATTTATGTGTTTTCTGGTAAGCCGATTATTTTAATATTATTATCGTATAGTATATAGTTAGTGTAACATAACAAGAGACACGCTACGGTTCCAGATTCCGCCGGTTCCCGCGGCGCGGCAACTGGCGCGGGCGCGGAGGGTTCGAGCGCGGCACCTACTACCGGCCGCGCTTCCACACGTACAACGGCGGCGGGCGCGCCCGCGGCCGCGGGGACTTCCGCCGCGACGACAACCGCCGCTTCCCGGGCGAGTGGCGCGACAACCGCGCGCGCGGCGGCCGCCCCTTCCGGCCCCGGCGGGGCGGCGGCGGCCGGGGGAGGCCCTTCAGGTTAGTCAAAGTCGAAAGTCAAAAGATTTATTGCAAATAGGCTAATTTTAGCACTTTTACAAGTCAAAATTATACTAGGTACTCAAAATTAAGTTATTTCACTAAGCATATAAAATTAAAAAGTGCTTATTGTCAAATAATATAGCAAGCCGTTACTATTCGTACCAAGCGATTTGACTCAACGTTCTTAATTAGAACGGCTAAGGAATGGAATGCCCTGCCAGCGTCTGTGTCTCCGGCGAAATATGACCCGGGCGTGTTCAAGAGAAGAGTGAATAGGTATTTACTTGGCTAGCATGCTACACCTTCGATCGCATCGTCACTTCCCATCAGGTGAGAGCGCGGGCAAATGCTAGACAAGTTTGAAATAAAAAAAACAAAAATTTTTTGTTATTTTCAGTGTTATTGCATAAAATTGGTGACATTTTATTCGTTAAGTGCTGCATTACAGGCATGAGTGTGAGAAAGTGGTATAATGATGGTGAAACGTTTCTTTTCGTGTTGTTTCCAAAATTACATAGAAGCTTCTGGTACAGTTGCCACCACTTTACTAGTAGTATCACTTGACTAGACTATGACTTAACCCGATGACTTGGACTGTGACTTGACTTGCTTGACACATATACATATATTAATTAACTTGAGAAATTATCAATTACTTGACACTGGCAAAAGTGTGGAGCCAAAACAAAACAAAAAAAAACTCATCACCTTCAAAAAAGTGGGTATTAATTAAAAAAACGGTTCAGGAGTTCTGAGCTAAGAAATTAAAAAAACCTACAACGTAATTGAGAACATCCTACTCTTTTGAAGTCAGTTGAAAAGGCACTTTGACTGTAAAAAGCAGATCTGCATAATTTCTATCATGCCTTGAAAACTCTCAGATTATAAATAAATATTGTTTATTGTACAGAGGCGGCGGTGGTTACCGTGATTTCCGCGACCGTCGCGGCGGCGGCGGCGGCGGCCGGTACTCCCGCTCGCGCAGCCCCGAGCGCCCGCGCCGCTCCCGCTCGTACAGCCCAGAGAGGAGGGACAAGGACAGAGACAGGTGAGATTAGTCCCGGGTACATGGGGCTGGGATGCAGATGGGTGAGATAGGACCCAAATACAGGCATTGATGGCTAATTTTATTTTCAATAATCGTATTAATTAGTCCTGGGTACATGGGACAGAGATGGAGATAGGAAAGATTAATGGAACATGGGGCAAGGATAAGTGAGATTAGTACTATGACGATGGGATTGAGATAGATGGAGTAGATTAAGATTAATCCCAAATCAATGGGACTGACAGATGGGTGAGATTGCGCTAGGTTGTTACAGCAGGGCAGTAGTCTTCCTGAGTAGATGTGACAGATGATGAGATTAGTCCCGGTTAGATTGTCAGAGAAAGATGATAGTCCTTGGTCTGGGTAAAGGAAATGAGGACAAAAATAGGTGCAATTTATCCCACAGAGATCCTTACAAGGCCAGAGGTAGCATACCAATTGGATTTTAACATGGATAGCTTGGCAATGTAAAATAAAATATTAAGATATCTGAAATAATACACTGTAGTGTATGTGTATAGTAGACGGCGCGCGTAGAACGAGAAATTGAAGCCACCAAAAGCAAGAACAAAGCTTACAATACAATAGTAGTATCCACATGAAACTTAAGCTAGGTGGCTTCATTCATACTTCAGCCAAACTCGATCAGGATCATGTTCATTATTTTTATCAGTATTTCATACCATTTAATCGATGCTTCTTAAGTTAAACAAATAGATAATTAACATCATTGTGAATGCATGAAATGTACAATAAAACCGGTTCCTACTCCTAGATAAACTTATTATTTAACTGATATATCCAACTAGAATTTTTCCTTGTGCTCAAATTGTCTCGGGTGACAAAAAGTAGTCTTACAAGAACCTATTAAAACATTCCAATCGAGTTTGGCTATAGTATAATTCTGTTGTATGCGCGCCGTCTACCTTATTCTTGAAGTCTCAGCTCCCATTCTATCCGCAGCTACTCCCGTTACTCGGAACGCGGCAGCCACCGCAGTGAGGGCGAATACGAGGAAGAAAGATACGTCGACAGGAAGGAGTATGACGGCAAGTGGGCCGATGGAAATGAACCCGAGCGGAACTCGCACCCAGAAGAAAAACCTGCCGAACCCGCCCCCAAGGAATAGATTCCACGCATTTAACCTCACCATATTAGCTGTTATTTCACGTAGATTTAAGTTCTCGATGTCCGATATCAGTTGCTTTACTGCTATGTGATTTCAAATGTGTGTTCGGTCGGTATCCACGTGACGAAATCGACTTTGTGTCAATGTGTGTTAATTGTAATGTCACAATATCTCATCCATTTGTAAATATAGTTAGTTAACATAAGTATGTATTTGATTTGTAAGACGTGTACAAAAGCAAGTATGTGTTCAATTTGTATTGGTATAAGGTGCATTTATGCATTATAAACATTATCTTCATGAAAATATTGTAGACATGCGATTCCAAATTAAAGTTGTAACATTTTAGTCACTATCACATTGTTCCTTTTATTTTAAGTGGAGCTATGTTTTACTAAAATAAAAATTAATGAATTGGATAATATATAAATGTTTCATCTTTATCCATAACCCTACATGATATTCCATAACCTTTATTATGTGTCATTTTGTAGCATAAATGAAACTCCATATATGAGACTATAAATAAAAGTTATAATAATAAATAAAACACTATACCTACTGCGAAAAAAAAATTATATTTGAGGACGTTTTACACAGCGCCATTTAGCCCCAAACTAAGCAAAGCTTTGGAGCCTGATAACACTTGTGATAATGAAATTGGACTTTGGTATAGAAGTACGTAAGTAGTGTGATGACAACCACTGCCAGTAGTACGATTCAGTAATCAGGTTAACTGGACTACGTAGTAAATAATAATAATAACTCAACGATCACATACATAGGTCCTGGATCCTAACTAGGATTCCCTGTCTAGGGACCCAGGAACTACGATGACCACACCACCCAGACTGAACGAGTATTTGAGCTTTTTTTTCTATGCACAAATACTTACCATTCCGCGGGAATCGAACCCGCCGCCTCCGGGTTATGAGCCCACCTGCGCAACCACCACACCACATGCTGTCTGAATATATTTTCCATAGTAATCAACCAAAAATATGTACAAATGTTGCTGTTTGAAAATTTGCTCTTATCATAGCTAACATATTAAAACTAAACTGTCGGAAAGTAGGCATTGCACCCCTGCAAGTACTTCCGGATTCGTTATTTATTGAGCATGCCCTCCGTCCCGGAGAATATCTCCGACAAGGTCGCCGGTGGTTCTCATCTAGAATACTTAAATCATTGAGCTATATCATTATATGACTTACAACAGTGGCCCAGAGGACCATCTATCAGCAACTTCTTTACAATACGACTTGAGGTGGCATACAGTACTACAAGTATGATAGTACCAAGTGCCATGGGTAATAATAATAAATCTACCTACGTATATAATTTTCAAAAATGCCGTGCTTTACTCTATTAGGTCGGTCTATCAGCACGAGCTAATAAACCTGATATCCGGTGGATTGTCTGGTCCCAAATCAACGCCGGCCCATTCCACATGACGAGAACCTTGCGAAGAAAAAACTCGGCAAGTAGGTACCTTGATTCACGAGGTAACTAACCGTCATGCGGTCAAAAAAATTGACTCAACGAGCATTGACCCGATAGTCGCTAGCGGCCTTTATAGCAAATAGTCTTGACTCTTGAGCAATATCTCGAGAGAAGACGTCAGATCATCTGATCATCACGGGTCGGATTCAGAAAGTTCTCGTATTGTTTAGAGGTTCTCACTCTGCGGCCTCTCTCAACTCAACTACCGGAAGCTTGGCACTCGCCCTTCTGCGGCGGGATTTTGATTTTTATCCTATATGTTAATTTTATATAATTATTATAAAAATGGCAATGAATAAAAGTACCCCATATTAATTTTGTGATTTGATAGGGAGGTTACAGCAGTTTCGAAATGAATGCCACAAGTGGACAATTGCTCTTTTTTATATATTATAATATGGATGGAGCTGAATCCAGAAAAACAACTAGAATTTGTGATCCAAATTTTATATCAAGTTACATAGCAAGGTCATTGGCCGAGAGTAATTTTTCAATTGAGCTTCGTAAACAATGGCTGCGCCTACAGTGATATTAATAATTTATCATGGAAGTATTCAAAATAACTGGTTGACTTGGGGTCACTGATTGCAGGCTTAGCAACAAAACTTAGATAAACTGACAGTACTCCTATTCATAAAAACTTTTTGAAAGACTAAAACAACAAATCTGCAAACAATAATTTATTGACTGCATTTGTTCTATTAACAAAAATACAACAGTTCATTTATTATGTCTGATTCAATACAAATGTTAATTCTTCTTCTTTTTCTTATTTTTGTTCTTTACAGTCTTATCCACATTCCAGTACCAAAATAGTTGGAAGACTATAGCACCATTGGCAAGGGTTGACACACAGTATGTGACAATGATGATGAGATCCCCCGTCTCTTGGATTGATGTGAATATTCTAGCTATGCTACCACCAAAGAGCAACAAACATGTTATTGCTGATAACTGGCCAGTGCTGCCATTTTTGTAATTTGTAATTGCTTGAATTGACTGAAAAATATAAGAAATATTATTATAAATCATATCCTTAAGTAGTCTTCAACATTTTGTCCCCTTTTGTTTCTCCAAGTACCTAGAAACTAGAAGATAACACAAAGAAAAAAATCTGGAGCTTTTCTATTGTCTGTGCTTGTGTGGCAAGTATGCCAATATATAGGTAATCTGAGAAGGCCTAGGCAAGTAGGCACAAAGTATTTTTGTAATTAAGTTTAAAAAAAAAATCTACAAAAATATAGAAAATACATATTAGACAAGAGAAATGGAAAGATAAGATTTCGCCAACACTCTGTTTAGGGTCTATTATCTATGTGTGTGTTGATATTTATTTATTTATTTCACATAAAATTATTTCATGTAGGTTAATTTTATTATATGGAAAAACATCACTATTTTATGCTTTTTTCCTCATGTAGTTAGTAAATCTTGTTGATTTAGCCAGTGGTGTGACTATACACTGCATAATAATGAATTTGCAATTAAAATCTTCATGCATGGTGTACATCCAACATGAATCTCTTGAATGAATAGTCACATACTTTCATTCAGGAAAATCTCTTCTACTAATATTAGAAACTAGCATTCTAGGTATTTAAAATATGGTATGCATAATAAACAGGAAATACCTTAGCTATAAGAATAATAGGCACATTAATTGCTTGCATTGTCCATAATACATCCACTGGAGTGAAAGGACTGACTAGTACAGATACTATGCCTGTATAAATAGTCAGAAATGCTATTGCTTTGGCTGGAGCTCCTCCGTAATGCAAGACAAGAGCTGCAATCGCTGCAGTTTGGATTGCTAGGAATGTCCCTTCTCCCCAGGCACTGAAATTTTTAAATTATAGAATTTTAAAGTGTCTTAAAATGCACTTATTTAGACTATTAACTGTTGTTGTAATCCCTGAATTTTTATTTAATAGTTTTATGTGAAATTCATACCTAAACGGAAAATTCATGACATAACTGTATGTGAAATTTGCTGTAATAGCAAATAGTTCCAAGTACACTCCATATACGTTGATACCTTCCGCACTTTTGCTACCAAATATTTTCAATATTTGCGGCACTTTCACCAATATCGATCCAGCGATAATTCCGATTCCAAGTCCTTTGCTTAGCGAAGATTTAAAACATGGTACTGAAAAGTAATTTCAAGTTACAGTAAATAGAAAAAAAAAGTGGTACATAAATAGAGCATACAATAATAATTAGTGATATATTACCATCTAGAAAATTGTAATTGACAAAATACTCATCATAACATTTCTCTGATAAGACCGACAGCAATAAACCTTTCAAAAACTCAACCATCTTTCTATTTTTGACTACACTGTTCACTACTTCATTTGTTTTAATAAAGTTAAGGTTGCGTTGTGCACTTTTTCATTTAAATTTGCAAAAAATCGACACGTATTTGCCTTCCTTTTTTACTTTCTTTCCATTTCTTTTGACCACAGAGCTCAAGGTACAGAGTACAGAGGAAGTCAAATCACAGAGGACATAATTCAAATACAATATCACAGATACAGAAACTAAATAATAACTTCGACCATAAACTATTTACGTGGAGGGGTGAATGGTCTACTCAAAAGTATAGACTTCAGTAGCGGGAAATTCAAAATAGTTTAAGCCTTACATAGGTACATACCATACCACACTAAGCTTAGGCTTTAAATTAATAAATCCACCTCTGAGAGTGCCCAAAAATAAAACAATGACGTTATACAATAAGAGCAAAAATAATAATACAAACACGTTTTCCAATAATCTAGGAAATGGATAGATCGCTCCGATCAACTTAACATCAAACAGTTTTCATGATTATCCTAATTCACTATTAGTATGTATGTATAAATATGCAGTTTTTGTGCTCTATATTTAATAAAAATTGTTGCTCTACATATTACCTTTCTCTACACAAATAAACTTAAAAGTGAAACCCTTTCAGTTTGAAACTTGCTGAACTAGAGATTTGGATGCAAATTTTCACTCAGCACAGAATAATAAAATAACAATAGTGGTGATATTTTTGATCCCGAAAAGAAATTAACGGGTAGGTAAATTGGGAAACTGAGCACCTCTATGTACTTGGTACGAGAACGTGGTACGGTCTTTTTTGAGTGAAATGAAAATGCTCTCTTCGTGAAATAAGTCTTTATTTTGTTAAAACGGAAAGTAATTTATTATGTACCTTCTATACACAGTACACAGATAACAAACGACTCGATTCCTGATGAATGAAAAGGAGACTAAAGTTAAAGTTTTATGCTATTAGAGGTCCCTAAAAAGGCTTATTGGACAGTTCGGTATAATCTAAACACTAGAATTTCATGTACCTAACAAACCGTGTCTTTTGCATGATTTAATATAACAATGGATAAACATGAATATTTTATATTAGTCTTTCTATGTCATTTGACAAATATAACAATTACACAGAATATCAACGTAAGTGGAAGTCATGTAGGTAAGTATGTCATAGATGTAATTATTAAAAGGAGACGATAAAGAACCACGACTCCACATCGCCGAGGGTGGGTTGCAGTCGCTGCTAAAAACGCACAAAACGATTACATCCACAAATTCCCGTTCCATTCGAAAATACACGATAATTTCGACATTTTCGCCAACAATGTCAGTGTGACTGGATCAATCATTTTGACCATTGGGTAAAAATTGGCATAATTTGATTGGTATTTTACTTCGACTGGAATGTGGGAGTAAAAAAGTAGTAAAGTCACTTTCATTGCGAGTGGAACGACGTTTGTGAATGTTTTTATTGTAAACAATGCTATTCTAGTTCGACTGGAACCCGTTTCGCTCTAAAGTCGTGCTCTTCTTGTCCCTCAAGATGTGTGCTGCTATCTCTGTCTTTCGCAAGGCACATTGGTTGTTGTGCGTGAGGTACCACAGACCTATAAATTTTAGCTACTCTTTAGATACACCAATTTAAGCAGACAAATTCCAATAAGCTAGGCCAAGTAATCATGTAACTTTATTTTCATCAACTTTAACTTCTATTGCATTAAAATAAAAGTTACCATGATCACCCCCAGACCTTTTTTAATTACATCAATGAGGTTGGTACATCATTTCAAATATTTAAAACAGACTTCAATTAATAGTTCACAAATTAAGTTTACCATTTTTAACACGTAAAGACTGCTTATTTCAACACTATTCTTATTATTAAAAAGTATGTATTTACATTTTAAACCCTATTCCTTAGACTTATGTAACTCATTTACAATCCTTTTGTTCCAAATAATCAACCATAAAATATGAAATCTATATTTGATCACATTAAACTGTCGAACGAGAAGTTTTGAAGTCAGCATTATTATCGCCATTGAATCCACTACCTATTAGGGTCACAATAAAAATATATTAACAATACAATTTCACAAACTCTTCAAGGCTTTGGACTCGAGTATGGATAGGAATACTCAGAAGATTCAAGATTATAACTTGGTTGTTAGAGCAGAGTGGTAAAGGCACAATGTATTGGGCTACCTTTTAGAACCCAGGAATTGTGAACGCATACAAATAACGCAGTGTCCTCGTTCTGGGGGTTCCCCCATTTATGTTGTCTTCACTTTCTTGTTCCGAGTCTATATTGTTCTTTTAGTCTTAGGTTATGAAGAAGAACTCACGTAAATTTGGTTTAAACAATGCAATCAAATATTGTATCATCTTACAAAAGTATGTTATGTAATTTTAATTATTCTACGGACACAGGCTTGGCTTTTAGAAATTTAACAATTCAGACTTTACACTTAGAAGCTGAGGTTAATAAATTTATTATAACTATTCTTAAAACTATTTGTGTATTTAAAATTACCTATTTTATCTTATTTAAGATGTTAAAGCAAATAAATCTTGAACAGAGGTAAACAATACTGATATTTTTTATAAATAACTAATACTTGATAGCAAGTACATGCAGAATTATAAAAATCAAACTTGTAACCGAGGTACTGATTTTAACATTTACTTTTATAAAACATATTAGTCATTTGAGTGTATAATAATATATAATATATTATTATACACTCAAGCTCTATAATATAATTTTTGTTCTGTGTACCAAGTGTAAAGTAATTTTTAAGCCCAGCGTATGTTATATCATGTTATTTTTTAATTTCATATTTAACTTTTTTATGGATGGCACGTTATAGTTTTACTTCCAAGTCTCGAAATATGTCATTTATCTTTATCTTCAATGATTATATTTAATTATTTTTAATAATATACATCTGAAGACATTTCAGCATATAAAAAAATGAGCATGTATTCGAGGTACATAATTTAATTTTACTTCAGGACAGACTACTTATTCCTTATCAGCAGTATTTCAATACTTGGTTTATTTTGCCATTTCAATAATTTTACTGTAATTAGCCCTATAATTTATGGAGTGCAATATAATTTGTGATAAATTGACGTATCAAATTACCTATTAGCTTAACAAATAAAATACATGATTCAGCTTACGAACGATCACAATCCCAAAAGCAACATTTATATTATATTCAATCTCGCTAACTACACTAAATAGTAACAGCTTTATTTATAAAAAGTTAAAATGCCTTTGAAACATTCATTAAATATTTTGTTAGTAGTCACACTGACTAAACTGTCAAAAGAGAAAAAGAAACAGAATATTTTATATATTACAAAGACATTTAATTTTTTTGATAAATAAAGCTTGTTATTAATTGCATTAAAACTTGATGACTATTTACATGGAATTAGGGACATACCATTTTAAATCATTGAAAAATTTATGCTATCTGTAAAAAAAGAAAAATGGGAGATGGCTTACAAAATGCAAATTGACAGTTAATTTGAAGTTTTTTTTTAATAATTAAAAGGTTAGTTATATTTATCGGGTTAAATATAACAGTTACTTAACAATATCTTTTTTCAAAATATGTACGATTCTTTTATAAGATTCATTATTATATTGTACAATACTCATTTGTTATAACATTACTTTATGTCCCAAAAAAATACAACAAACCTTTGAAAATGTGTATCTGTTATCAACAAACACCAAGAGTTTTTAAAGCTTAGCTTTAAATGTGTTTTTCTTCAATCAATCAGGACAGAGGTTTGAGGGAAAATGATAGTTTTGGTCTGGAGTTGTTTTTGCCCAAGATTTTCTTCTGTTCCTCTTTTACCCTCTTCTCTTGTTCTTTTTTCATCTTTTGCCTTTCTTCATCCATCTTTCTTTGTTCTTCAATCATTGCCAGTCGCTCCTCAGCCTGGAAATAAAGATTTTTACGTATATTAGGTAATGTATTACAAATGCGAAAGTTTGTATTTGTTTCTTCTAAACCCTTAATGGCTGAATAGATTTGAATAAAATTTGGAATGGGGATAGTTCATACTGGATTAACAAATAGGATAGAAGCTAGATACTTTTATAAAATATGTCCAATTTTATAATGACTATTATATAATATAACTATAACGAATATTTTTAAATTATAAAACAGATGTATAATTTCTAGTAGATTTGGTGAGCTTTTTTTCAATTGAAGTTCATTCTCTTTGGAAGAATATACTTCCAGATAAAGATGATGAAATTCGTAATCAGATCTGTTCGCTGTCATCATAATATTGTCGTAGGAACACTGCAGACTCAATTAAATAACAGGGACTGAATCAAAATGGATTGGCCAGATTTATACATTACACAAAGAAACTCACTAGAAATGAAATAAAAGAATAAAAATATATTTTTACATTACAATAAAATGTTTTTTCAATGAATGGCAGATTCCAGTCACTGCTAAAAACGCCAAAAAGGCACATAACGATTACATTTAATTATTCCCGTTACATACGCAAAAAAAAACAAAAAATCTTAAATTCACCCACAACATCAATGTTTGACATGAACAACCATTTTGACCCATCGCAATGCCTACAATAGGTAAAAAGTGGCATAATGAGAGTTCTCCATTTGGCATTGTTAGTTTAGTGCTTAGTACATCGTCAAGAGATGGCGCTCGCGTTGTTTTACTTATTTACTTTTTAAACTCTATTATGGCATTGGAGAACTCTAAAATCAAATCAAAATCAAATCAAATAATATTTTATTGACATAAAAGATTTACATTTATTGAAGATTCCATTAACTCCTGAACTAGTTTATCACTGTATTTCAGGAGCCATGGCTTATCCCCTTAAAATAGGACTTATGGATTATGTCATAATATGCTATATTTAACAGTTGTTAGATATTTTACCCTTTTAAAGCTATCAAAGGTTTCTTGTTATATAAAGCAAAAGTAAGACTAATGTTATAAAATAAAAACTAAATGTAATATTTTAGGAAAAAATATTTTATCTGCACATGTGAATGAGTGTATGTATGTATATATTTATGTGTATGTGTGTGTATGTGTATATGTATGTGTTTGTGTATGTATATGTTTATGTGTTTGTATAATATTTTTATAGACGCACTAGAAGTAAAAGCTTTTTAAAAGATTTTCCACCCCATCATAATCAAATTGTGTAAGCCAGTTTAATATAATACTTTTAATTTAACTCTGTTCAGCTAACGTAAATAGATTTTTAAAATATATAGAAAATCCTGTAAAATTATGTAATAATGAATGTCATTGTAGTTACTTATTAAATATTATTACTTGTGAACCAAACTTTTGTCATGTAATAAAAAAAACTAATGGCAGAAGGCATTTGTCATGCCATGGAAAATTTTGTATGAGAACATTTAGAACTCTGTGTGACTCTAGGAAGAGCATAGGATAAGAAGCTGCTATTAGGCGTTTTTAGCTTTTTTTACTGTGACTGGAATATGGGAGAAAACTGTTAAATGGATTACTTTTATTGCGAGTGGAGCGTTTGTGAATGAAAATGTCTAAAACAACACTATTTAGTTACTGAAATGGGCCCATTATAAAAAAAACCATATAGCATTATTTGACCCTAAATTGCATACAAAAATCCGATAACAATTCATTACTCATTAGTCAATATTTACTCACCAGCTTCTGCTGGGCTTCCTCAATCTTTTTATTATTTTCAGCCATGATTTCCTCCAGCTCTTTCCTTTTACGAGCTTCGGCTTCCTGTATAATGAAAATAACATGTTAATACACCTCTACAGAAGAACTGTGGACACAAGACAATTATTGAAATAAAAAAACAGTACAAAACCAAAAACTGTTTGCTGTAATAGATGTTATAAAAAGGGGAGATGAGGTATTTACACACACACCACTTAGTCAAAACTGGTCCTGTCACATGGCCACATCTTTTTATGTGCATGGCAAATTGTGTATTGCACTTAATTTAAGTGGAGCACACTCAAGTACCTTGTGACTTATCATCCCTCTTTTATTTTCATCTATGGTAGTAAATATCATGGTGTTTCGTAATATAACCTATATCATTCATATAATTGTATTGCAATTGCCGATAAACAACCTGTAAAATATCTTTAGACAGGAAAATGCATATTTTTAATAATACAAATAAACTGGCAAAAATACCAGCTTCCATATGATTAAATTTAATTATGTAAGTACCATACAATATTCTGATCATTGAAATCTATGTGTAACATTTTTTGTAGTTTGTAAATAATTAATGTGGTTATACAAAAAATAGGTTCAAAAAATACCTTCAACTCTCACATCTGGATCCTGTGGCAGCATCTCCATAAAATTCTTACAGCATCTTGGTCTTGTTCAGTCTTCCGACCTGACTTATAGACTATGCGACTGCCAAGGACAGTCAAGCGAATAATTTTAAAATGCTAGCTGGTCGCCATCACGGCAATCTTACATTACAGGCAGCGGCAACACTGCCTCGGGTGCAAATGACATGTTATAGAATGGAGGTGAAGTTACAGAAACTGGGCTCAATGAGTGACAGTTTATTAACAATATCAAGTAACATCTGTATGCTCGAACTACACCTGACTGGACCTTTAACAGATATCATCGAAATAATACTTTTATTAGTTTCTGTTTATAATTTTGGTATAGAACATTCAATTTTACACTTAGTGTGATTTTACTGGGTGCAACAACAATGCAGATTGTTATTGCAAAGTTTTTGTCATGTGTGAATGCAATGTCTTTCATTGCATTTACGCATGACTGGCGAATGAACAAAGCAGTTACCTGTCGTGCTAACTCCTCCCTTCTCTGTTGTTCTCGTTGTCGCTCCAACTCTTCCATCATTTCTTTCTCCATCTTCCTTTTGGCTTCTTCTACTCTTTTTGCAACTTCTTGTTCAATTTCATCTTTCCGTTTTTCTAATTCTTCTTCTACTCTCTTCTTTACCAGTAATTCTATTCTCTTTGCTGCTTCTTCTTCAACAACCTGGTTAATAAAGTGAAAATTTTAAATTATATATTGAAAATTGTGAATTTACTTTATTTGTCTGTTATATTTATTTATTTTAAAATTTCATGTATAAAAATTATGGTGATCATTTGGTGATATTGGATATCAAGCAATGTGTGTGCCGAGTTTCTTATATATGTGTAAAGTTGTTGTATACTTATACATTTAATTTTATGTATTAGTAGGAATAGTAATAGTAGTTGTATGTTTATGTTTGCATACAACTGTGGGCCGTGTGTTTTCAGAGGTGTTAGAATAGGACCATCCCATCTCTTCCAATGGGTGCCGTAAGCATATATACCATATCATTTTCCTTGGTCTTCATTATATGTGTATACTACTACAATCAACAAGCCAACTACCAAGCATGGTGATTATGGCATATGATAAGCATCCAAGTGGCAAAGAGGCCTGTGTTCATCAGTGGATGTCTCCCAGCTGTTGATGTGATGTGACACAGCTGTTATCACAACAAAAAGTATCATGCAACTAGCAGAATATAAATGTTTATCTATTACAGACTTTTTTTGTATTTGCTGTGCTGTGACTTACCTTTTGTTCAGCTTCTCTGACACGTCTTTGCCTTTCCATTTCTGCTAATCTATCTACTTCATCCATTTTGCTGCGCCCTTTAGACTTTTTTCTGTGACTCCTGCTACCATCATAAGATCCATCACTACTGCTGGCGGAAGATATGGAGTGAGATCTTTTCCTAGAAAACGTATGGTCGGGTAAATAATCAAAGTTAGAGTTAAATATCGCCTTAGTTGTCGAAATTATTTTCGCAATAATTGAATCACACCTTACCTAGACTTAGAACTCCTTTCCCTAGATTTTTCTGCATGTTTAGAATTTCTACTACGCGATGAGGACCGATCCTTAGACCGACTCTTCTTCCTAGAATGTTTACTGCTTTTGTGATGTCGCCGAGGCGACTTACTTCGTGATCTTGACCGCCCCATCAGAATGCAAAGAAAATGGTATTGAAGTCGATCGGCACGTAAGATTAAAGCTTTGTGCGAAAAATATATTAAAATCCACACATTGCTAACCCTCTTGACAGAAAGAATGATAGTTTAGATTACAAAGAGTATATAATGAACGGTTATATCAAAGAGCATATTATAAATTATAGCGGATAACCCGTAGACTATATACCTAACGGACGAAGCCATATTACTTACTCCAAAGAGATGGCTACTATAGGAAAAAAAAGAAGATGAAAGACTTTTTGTCCTCGTCACCGTGCTCGATTTATTGATTTCTCAAAACTACAAATTACGGCGCTACGAATCAAGTGACAGCATTAAAAAAAATTTTTTTAATAATGTATAGATGTCTCATGTGCGACCACAGCGAGAGATGTTGTCTTTGGGCTTGACGTCTTTAGGACAACCTATGCGCTATGCTAATATGCTACTATTCTACTCCTCCCTACTCTCTGCTTGAGCACCGACCGATGCACACCGATGACTGAGCATCGTTCTGTAGTACGGACCTTAGAGTACGTACTACGCCACGACTACTATTGGATTATATATTCTCTGTAACTATCTCGGCTACAAAGAGTATATAAGAGCATGTACGTGAAAAAGATACATTTTTTTAAAATAATATCCTTCTTGTATGCGCGTTTTCCACAGATATCTAAAACCAGAAGCCGGTCTTTATCGGTACTTCGTAGTCTTTTTACACGAAGACTGTGACGAAGACGTTTTCGAAGATTTATTCATAATTTATTCTGTGCCTAATTTAATTTTAAATATGATCAATGGCCTTTCATCTTAGATTATTTTAAATCATATAACTAAGTCCTTCACGAGTTGTTCATAGTACTACTTATGACCCAAAATGAAAAGATTCGAAGAAATAAAGTCACCAATATTAGGCTAATGGTAGATAGCCCCACTAGGTAGATTGACGACAAATTTGGCGATCATGGAACTTCTTGCAACCGCTAGAAACATTAAAATTAGTCTGGATTTAACAGTCTCTATTACTATCTATTCATAGTTTATGTGCATAGTTACTTGAAAATTTTTCAAATTGGGAATATTTTTTTTACCTACGCATTATTTTGGTGGAATATTGAGCTAGGTGAACACCTTACCCAAGTCTTATTAAACTAAAATCTTGGATTAATTATTTATTTGATTATAATTGTAAATAAATAAATAAATATGTAAATAAAATTTATAATTGATTATTTATTTATTGTTAATATTTAGGATGGAAAGGTTTCCTGTTGTTTTTCTTTGATAAAAGAAATAATTTTAGTAGTTGCTTGTAACATGTTCTCGTATGACTGTATTACTGGTTCCTCACCAGTCAATGATTGGTTAAATGCATTTGATGTATGCAGCATTACTTTTTTTAAAGACTGAAAATCAGCTATACTGCCTCTTTCTGAATGTCCCTCTTCAAGTTGACTAAATCCAAATTTTGTGCAAATATTGCTGTTATTGATAGCTTCTGTTGAAGCAAAATGGCTTCCTGATGCTATCAAGAGTGATTTAATATTATTCTCACTTCTTGAGCTTTGAGTACGAGATATAATGTGAGATGATTTTGTTAATTCTTGGCAAAGTATAGACTTTGTTCTTCGTGTGTGATCTGAATTGATTCTCCCAATAAGTTCATTTAACTGTTCCGTGACAATAGAAGCAGCTCTACTAAGTTCATACTCAGATTCAGTATTCTGGGTACATGTTTCTTTCTTGGAGCTACATTCATAATCCTTGTCAGTTGCTACCATGACATCTGTATCATAGATATGCTTTAATTTTCTTAGTAATAATTTAATGTCTTGTTCTTTTTCTACATCATCGTCGTAAAAAGAATCCTTTATTTCTATGTTGCCTTTGAAAAAGTAATCATTCTTAAGAGCAAATCCTCGGGCAAACAAGTCAGCTGCGCCACCGTACTTTGGTATTGTCATTGGTTGACGATAGATGCACTCAAAATTGCCTGTTGAAGAATTGGAATTGTTCGCGTAGTCGATAACAACTGCAAATAAAAAAAAACAATACTAAGAAGTATCAATTAATAATAATATGCTTCAATTAATGAAAAATAAAGTATCTAGCTATTCGATATTTAATAAAATATTACAGGTCACATGATGCGCATAATTCAGACTCTCCGACGACGCTATCATAATCACTTGACTATATGCAATGCTTCTAAGACCTCCAAGTTCATGTAAACCTAACTAAATTGTATGTAGTGTGTAACTAGGCACCTATGCATAGGGTAGGGTAGGTAAGTAAATTCACTATGTCTTTCACCTTTAATGATATCAGAAATCACTGCTGGGCATATTTTAGCTGTGACTCCTGTCGTAGCATTAAGATCCGGACAAGAATTAATTTCTATCAACCACGGCTTGTATTCCTTATCGAGGATAAAGTCACACCCATACAATTCAAACCGATTCTTGCACACTGAGAGAGAATCTTGACAACTCAGCATAATGCTTATTATAGACTTCTTCATGCCAGGGTAGATAATGTGGTCCCAAACTTTATGTTTTCCAATGTTATTCAAGTAGTTCTTGTATTTTTCCAAGTCCCACATGTTGCTTTGCGGAAGATCACAATGTCTCCCAGGGCAGTTTTTATATTTTTTTTGCACGGCATTGTTGGTTAAGTGTATGGATTCATGATAATTTTTTAGATTGTACCTCTGAGAGCTAAATTTTAGGTAACAATTTTGATACATCCATATTACTAAAGGATATGTACTTGTTACCAAGTAGTACTGTCTGATATCAAATTTAGTATCGTGTATCAGTAGAGGTTCCTCTGAAAATAAAACACGTTAATAAATATGGACTTTTCTTTAGTTTTGATTTATACATGTAGGAGTATGCAGGTATATGTACCAACCAATATATTTCTGAATGACATATTTGGAATTAGTCTTATTTAACAAATCTTTGATGACTGCCAATTTAGATGCCATTCTTATACCTCTACCTCTTGAGCAATGCGCCGGCTTCATGATCCAAATATTGTGACAGCCTTCACAGCTTAACTGCGGTCGGTATCTATATATTTCTTTTAGCAGAAGCAGTGCATAATCCATATAAAAGGATAGTCTATTATCTTTGTCCGATGTGAATACATCATTTTTCCCTATAATCCGGTAATATTGTTTCAAAAATTCATTCCATTGGGATGTGCTAGTGGTTTGAATCGATCGATCAATGTCCTTGTTTTGTTTCCTGAACAAATACTCTTTGCATCTATTCAGAGCAAAGATCAGTACCTTCATAGATACTTTTCCCGTCTCCACAAATACAGGACGATCATTAGCAACCATTGAGAGGACCCACTTGAGCAGACTGGTGCAGGCAGTGATGTGGAAGTCTTTCACAAATCCTTCTATCTCGCCGGTATCATAGCTGTTATGTGTACGAGGAACGTTGACTTCAGCTTCGTTTTCAATATAAAACCAGTAGTTTCTTTTCATAGATGAACATAAGCCTTGTTTCGAAGTCCACAGAGCATCGATCTTTAACTTGTTTGTAATAACGAAGTTTTGTTTCATGTTAATAGTCGTAGTGCCGAGCTGTCCATCTGTTGTTTGCCAAATAAAATTAGGTGGATATTTCTCTACCATATTTGAAAGCAGTAGCCTTTCAAGTTCGTTAAGTATGTCGTCCTTACTCGAAAAATTACCATTTCGTATTTTTGACAGATTCATTTTATTGGGTGGTATTTTTTCAATCCATCCTCGTTCAACTAGGGCTTTTCGAACGGCGTTACAGTTTCCGTAAACAGTAAATATTTTGTTATCTTTAATTGCAATTGCAGCCATGTTCTTAAGTTTTAAATATCTACTGGATCGTGCTTGGCAGGTAGAAATTACGTAACTTTTTTCTTTAGGTGATAGACCTATATGTTGGTAATTACTTTCATAAGGTATCCTCATTTTATGTTTGTTCAGATCTGCCGTCCGTGTGAAATTATTTGCAAATCTGTTAAAAGGTGTAAATATTCTTTTCAACCCCACATTGTCACAATTTTTATTAATAGCTTTTGTTTTCTAAAAGCAAAAAAATAATTATTAGATAAGTTAGCAATTATTGTTTAAACTTCAAACAAAAAGACCGATAATTTTATTACTATATCAGCAACAATTCCTTTAAGGTTTTTATTTATAGCTTCTGTGGTTGTTAAAATATTTAAATGAAGAGGACTAATTTTAACTTTATTGTTGATTTTGGCTAAGATAACCGAATCCTGAAAAAAATATTCAACAAATTATCTTAAATTATACAACTCAAAACTACTAATTAAGTAAGTACCTACCATATCTAAAGCTATATTTTTTATAAAATAAAAAGACAGTTACCTACATTAAATTTGCTCGAGTATGATGTGCTAGGTTTTTTTTCGGTGGTAGAAATTTCTGTAGCTGTTACTAGTAAACGCTTTTGATGTTCAGCATGGTTTCTTAAATTCGGTTTTCGGGAACTGGATGTTTTGATCTGTGTGGTAAAAAATTAAATTAATTTTGTAAATACCTAATACTAAAAATACTTGGGTCAGAATGTAATGCTTGAGTCTAAGTAGGTAGGTACTCATTTATTTTACCTTCTTTTTCTTGATAAGTTTCTTCTTTTTGAGTGGCATTGCTTCTCCGTTTTAGTCATTATTTTCCATGTAAACCCTGTTCACTATCTATTTGGAATAAATTTATTATACTGTAGAAACATCTTCACGATGAAATATTTAGTGAGTCGATAGATAAAGACATTTTATCATAGTTTAGGTGCAGTTTTCCAGACTTTAAAATAAGATCAGTTACTCACCGTAGCTCGACTATTATTTTTAACATTTCTTTATTGTTACTTTACACCAATTAAATAATTTTTGTGATCATTTCGTTGATTTTACCTATGTTTTGCTTTGCAAAAATGACATTATGTCACTTTTTCTGTAGATAAATATGTCAACTTGACAAGCTCAAAATTAAAGCGGTTCTAGTATATTCAAATCCAGTTTATAATTTCATAGCCAAAGGAAGGAAGAAAGGAGGAATGTCTAGGAATTCGAAGATAGGGCTGGAAGTCACCACATGTTTTGGATATCTGAAATAATTTATCAGTTTTGTAAATAAATTAAAACTATATTTTATAAAATTTCAAGATTTCAACAGATGTGAAAATAGTAAATTTTAAACATTTAACAATTCGAGATTACAATATCCATAAAACAGACAAAATCCTTAACCATAAAATATTTGTATTTACAGAGTTATTATACCTACATAATTTACAATAATAGAGATAAAATATTACAATTTGCAATGTATTAACAACTAATTTACTAGGAGGCCTGCATTAAACCCAAACTGGGAGTTCAGCAGATACCAGAAATTATTTATTACCCATCGGAAAATCCCCAAAATTTTTTTTTAAGGAACCTATCCATTGCATAAGCAGTTTCAACAAATAATTCATAATCTAATGACAAAAATTTACTTTTTTCTTTTTAAGTTTGAAGCTGGTTCATCATTCAATGGGGTTATAACAACGCGGTACGGAGCATAGATAGGGGTGCAACTTTTTGAGAAAGTAATAGTTTTTTGCTTAGCTCTGCTTTCCTCGTGAAGCTTGCAAATACTTCTGCCTATAGCACTGAGTTTTTTAATAGGGTCAGATTCATCAATACCTTTCCTCGAACTAAGTGGAACTAATGATGGTCTATGGCTAGTACTAGCAAGGCTAGATTTTGTTTGCCTAATGGGAATGACAGGTTCTGTTCTACTGGCTAATTTATTTTGAACGGATATGGTAGAGCGGAGAATACTAGCCGTTTCACGTTCCCATTCATCTGGGTCTATGTAGCATCGTTTGTTTCCTACTGACCTATCAACTCTCTTGGGCTTTTCTGCTTTAATCGCAGACTCCGTCCGGTATTTGCCGGTATTATCGGGCTTATTATCGTCTGGTTGACAGCAGGAGTGCCGCACAACGCGACGTTTAGATTCTATGTTTTTTTCTCGTCTTCCTCGATGTGTCCTAAAAGAGTGCGCGGATGATTTACGTTTCTTTGAGCTGTTCTTAAGAGTGATACCAGATTTAACTACAGTGACAGCTTGGCGTACCGTAAGGGAATCCTTAGGCCCTATCACTATTCCATCCTTGTTTGTAGGAATTGCATCGTATGGGTTCAACCAAGTAAGAAAATCTGTTATTATGGGTCCCGTGTATTCAGGAGGTACAGGTTGGTCACTGTCTGAAATGTGGTCGCCCGAAGGTACACGAGGTGCTATTGGAGTGACGCTTCTTGTTTCATGCCTTCTCTCCTTGGATTTCTTTATCATGCGTTTCCCATTGATGCATAGAGATAAGCCAAGATAAGCAGGGGCTTTGGGTATCACCTGCCTATAGGCTAGCTCGAACGTCCCCGTATCGGCGTCTGGACTATATCGACGATCTAGGACCACTGAAATCAAAAGTTAGTCTTGGTCAACATGGTATAGTTTTGTTCTCTAATCCTTTTATTATTTTTACAAAGGTCAAGGAAAAATAATGGAAAATAATACATCTAGTTACGTAATTACCCTTTATAACATCTTCAAGACATTGAGGACATAACCTCGCAGTCACCGACGTTGTAGGGGCCAGGTCAGGGCTGGAATTGATTTCGATCAGCCATGGAGTAAAGTCTTCCGTCAGCATGAAGTCAGCTCCATACAGCTCAAAGCTGTTCTGCCTCTTGTCCATTGTATCTTGGCAGGCCAGCATGGCTCCAATCAAGCATTGCTTCATGCCTGGGTAGATTTTTGATTCCCACATATCGTATTTTCCTATCTGCCTTAAAATGTAAACAGTTTATTAAATTATTTCGTGTTTCCTTTAAAATCACCCTTGTCAGAGGAAATTGAACAATAATGCAGCAATTAAATAATGCTGCTTATTTATTTATTTATTGTGATAAAAACGACAAAATCAATTACAACTACCACACAAAATAGTTCATACATTAACAAATCAAGGTTATAAAACAATAAAAGAATGCAATGGGCTATTACAATAAATTATTAATTATTGTATTTATTAAAACTTAAAATTATTTAATTATAGTATCATTAGCTCTAGATGAACATTTATCTTACCTAAGGTAAGCCTTGAACGTGTGACAGTCCCACATATTTTCATCAGGAAGGGCCTTGTCTCTTTCTCCGTAATTCTTATATTTCGTTTGGACAGCGTTGTTAGTAAGATGCACGGACTCGTGATAATTCGATAAGCTGAATATTTGAGAACTAAACCTCAAATAACTGTCTCTGAGAACAATCACATTTTGCTAATTTCAGGACACCTATATTATAAGAGGATTTTAGTTACGATCAATAAAGTTAAACACAAACATGACATGGTTAAAAAATAGACGATATTAACATGTTGACACATAACATGGGTAAAAGACAGGCGATATTTTATTGTGAAAGTATGTAAGAATGCAATCTGTCTACTGTTACAGTTTTCACCACAGTTAATTTAATCTTCATCAACTAATAGGACACTTATAATATTAAAATTTCTAATAGGTTTATTAGAAATTTTAGTACGAGTATTCAATATCTAGATTAAGTATTAAGTTGCACATACTTGTATACCCATATAGTTAGAGGTTGGCTATTTGTTATCAGGAACCATTGTCGTATGTCGAACTTTGTGTTGTAAATTACCAAAGGATTTTCTGCAAAATAAAAACTAGTAAGATAGAAATGACGACTGGAAAGAAGCCTCAGATAAGTTTTAGTATGGTACGTGGTGTCAATTCTCTAAAGCTAATAAACTTAAGGTATTATCTCTGTTCTTTTCGAAATTTAAAAAACTTAGATATTTTTGATAATAAACATCATTTATCATTATGGTAGGGACTAAATTGACTAAAAACTCGAGTACAATAAATCAATGTATATGCGAGTGTTATTTCAATGGTATTTAAACTATGTCTAAGAAATATGTATTTCAAAGAATAAGAGGTCTCTTTTGAGAAGAGAGCTTGGTTACTACCTATATATTTTTGTACGACGTATCTAGTCTTGCATGAGGTTATATTGATCAAGCCGATGATATCTTTGATATTGTTCATGAGTTGTATGCCACGGCCTCTACATTTGTTCCCCGGTTTCACGATCCATATGTTCAAAACTCCATCTATGTCTATTTGGGGCCAGAATTTTGTCATCGTACCCAAAACCTTGGCTGCCTTACGCTCAAGTTGCCTGAAAACATGCTACAGTTTCATTAAAGCTGAATAAATCTTCTTCAGTTAATTATATTTATAGTTGAAAGAGTTGGTATTTAAGCGAAATTAGATACACTTTTGTTGTAATAGAAGGAGGTCCATAGGTTTGCTGAATTAATGATATGCCGATTGACTTTGTATAAGATATATTAATTAAAAAGATATTTACAAAAACCAAAATGCGGAAAATAAAATTTTCTCTAATGTGAAGTCTATATCAACAACATTCGTTGCCCCTAGCAACTAGCTGGAAAAGTTCTCTATTAAACTGGTATGTAAACTTTTTCGTGGGCTAGCACACCACATCACCCCCCTCCAGAGACCGTCCTACGGGCGATAATATTCTGGAAAACGCACTGTTCGTCCTGATCGAGTGGTGGTCACTGGAGCGTCTCGGGTCTCAGGTGCTGCCACGGCGGGAGAATGGTCCAACTCACGAAGTATGTAGGCAGGTTTAATGCGGTCGACTGATACAGTGACTTCTTTGCCTTTTATGCGGAGCTTGAAAACTTTATCCCCTCGTTTTATCACCTCATGTGGGCCTGTATAAGCTGCTTGAAAAGATGGGTGCGAGGTGTCATCTCTTAGAAAGACGTGGGATGCTGTTGCTAAATCTTTGAAAATGAATATGGAGCGGTTATTCCCATGGTGAGAAGTTGGTAATGGCAACAAATTTTTGGCGAATGTGCGCAGTCTTTCAGTGTATACTGTCAAGTCCTCTGTACCATCAGCCGATTGACAAAAAATGTCACCTGGGAGTCGTAGTGTCTCTCCATATACGAGTTCAGCTGGAGTCGCTTGTAAGTCTTCCTTAAATGCCGCCCGGATTCCCAGTAGTACAAGTGGAAGTGTTTCAAGCCAGCTGCTGGTCGCATGACATGTAATGGCGGCTTTAAGCTGTCTGTGGAATCTTTCGACGAGTCCATTGCATGCTGGATGGTAGGCTGTAGTTCGTCTGCGTTGAAATCCGATGATGTGGGACAAATGCTTAAAAAGTTCTGATTCAAACTGTCGACCACGATCAGTGACGATATCTTCAGGGCAGCCGAATCTGGATATCCATCCGTGAACTAAAGCTTTTGCCACTGTTTCAGCTGTTATCTCCTGTAATGGTATAGCTTCGGGCCATCGTGTGAAGCGATCTACACATGTGAGACAGTAACGATACCCTTGTGAAAGAGGTAAAGGTCCGATCAAATCTATGTGGATTTTCATGAATCTGGCTCGAGGTAAGCTGAATGATGCTAATGGAGATGAGACATGACGTGTTATTTTTGATCGTTGGCATGCTAGGCAGGAACGAGTCCACTCTCTACAATCTTTTCGCATACTAGGCCATACATAGCGTTCCGATATCAGTTTCGTCGTCGCATTTATGCCAGGGTGGCTAAAAGAATGCAAGTTTTCGAACACTTGCCGTCGCATGTCTTTGGTCACATAAGGTCTGGCCACATTGCTGCTCTTGTCACAATAGATTTCTGTGTGAGATCCAGGCAGTTTGATTTTTGTCAAGCGCAGAGAAGTATCGCTATCCAAAAGTTGTTCTAGTTCAGGATCTGTGCTTTGTGCTTGAGCAAGCTTGGATAGATCGATGGGCTGAGTAATCTCTTCGATGCGTGATAAACTGTCAGCCACAACGTTATCCTTTCCTGAAATATGCCTGATATCTGTAGAAAACTGTGAAATAAAATCCAGATGTCTGAACTGTCTTGGTGAGCACTTTTCTTTTCGTGAATGAAATGCGAAAGTTATGGGCTTATGGTCAGTGTAAATAATAAAGTCTCTCGCCTCCACCATGTGACGAAAGTATTTTATTGCTTCGTAGATGGCGAGAAGTTCCCTATCGTAAGGCGAGTATTTCTGTTGACATGGTGAAAACTTTCGAGAGAAAAATGCTAAAGGTTCCCACATGCCGTCTTTATGCTGTTGTAAAGCTGCGCCCATTGCTGTGTCTGAAGCATCGGTGACTATAGCGAGCTTCGCTTGGCAGTCTGGATGAGCGAGTAGTGCTGCTTGGCAGAGACTTTCCTTGCAGGTGATGAATGCTTTAGTAGCTTCTTCTGATAAATGCACGGGATGTGAACCTTTAACTGATCCTGTGAGCAGTGCATTCAGAGGCGCTTGATGCCGCGCTGCATCAGGAATAAACCTTCTGTAAAAGTTCACCATTCCTAGGAATCTTCGCAGTTCTCTGACGGTTTTCGGTGGTGGGTAATTCGCAACCGCTTCTACCTTCGATGGTAATGGTTTAGTCCCAGCTGCTGAGATGCTGTGTCCTAAAAACGTTACCTCTGATACACCGAATATGCACTTGTTCGTGTTGATTACCATGCCGTATTCCTTGAGTCTGTTGAAGAGCAGATGAAGGTGCTTCTTGTGTGATTCCTGATCAGGTGAGAAGATCAAAAAATCGTCCAGAAACGGGAAGCAGAACTCTTCAAGGCCCCTAAGCATCTCGTCCACAAATCGTTGAAACGTTTGGCTGGCATTACGTAGTCCGAACGTCATGAACGGAAATTCGTATAAACCAAACGGCGTCGTGATTGCGGTCTTCGGAATATCCTCAGGGCAGACAGGAATTTGATTATAAGCTTTTACGAGATCGATAACCGAGTATACTTGACAGCCGGAGAGACAATGTGCAAAGTCATGTATGTGCCGAATGGGATAGCTGTCTGGTACGGTTCTAGCGTTGAGCATTCTGTAGTCACCGCATGGACGCCAGCCGTTATCTTTTTTAGGCGCAAGATGAAGTGGTGATGACCATGGTGACTTTGAAGGTCTGGCTGTTCCGTTCCTCAACATATCTGCAAACTCGTCTTTTGCAATTTTTAATTTATCCGGTGCTAGTCTTCGTGGTGTGCTGCTTATTGGCGGTCCTGCAGTAGTCTGTATATGATGCATGGTATTATGCTTCGGAACACGGTGGACACCGGAAGGTCGAGTAATCTCAGGGTATTCGCTTAGTATGTTATGATATACGGAATTTCCAGAAATAACTTTTACCGATGAAATGTTCCCAGTTGACTGTGCAGGTGAAGCTGGGGACGTAAGGCTTGTGGTGTTGTCGATTAAACGTTGATTTCGACAATCCACGATGAGGTTGTAAAATGATAAAAAATCTACACCTATTATGGCCTTTGTAACGTCCGCTACGATGAATCGCCAAGTAAAGTCGCGGCGCAAGCCTAGGTTCAGCACTAAATGAGCGTAGCCGTAAGTAGAAATGGGTGTACCGTTTGCCGCACACAGCTCATAATTTGTTTTCTCACGACGTTCCTTGAGTGCCGATCGGGGGAAGACACATACGTCACTGCCAGTATCGATGAGAAACTGCATCTTCGTAGCGCCGTCCGTGACAAATAGGCGACCGGAAGTTTGGCAATCGGTCGTCGCCATTACCGACTGCTGTTCGCGTTTCCCGCATGGTAGTCGCATGGTTTTACGCACTTACTTGCTTCATTGCCGAACTTACTATGATACCAGCACACAGGAAATTTTCTATAGTTCGACTGTGATCGTGTGGAGCTAGAACGACCGCGCGTTTTCTTGTTTGAACGATTCGGTGCACGTGAATGCCGGTTCACCTGCGCAATTAGAGCTTGCACTTGTTTGGTAAGTTCAGCAATCTGTTGGTTCATGGCGTCTAAAGAGCTTCCTGGTATGGCACTTGATGTTGATGCTACGTGCGCTGTAGGCGAAACAACGTCATGGATGCGGTCAGCGAGATCTGCGAGCGCTTCCAGTGAAGACGTCATCTGCGAAGCGATTATCGTTTGCGTGCTACTTGGTAAGCGACTGGTCCAGATAGTACGTAGAAAATCTTCGGGAACTCCAGGTCCAGCCAAATGTTGCAAATGTCTTAGAAACTGAGATGGCTTACGGTCTCCAAGTTCTGCGTGCATAAGTAATTGCTTGACCTTCTTTTCTCGTGACGCGGACAGTCGTTTGATAAGTTCCGACTTCAATTTTTCATACCTGTTGGTGTCGGGCGGGTTGATGATTATATCTTCCACCTCAGAAGCATACTGCGGGTCTAGTTGGCCGATAACGTAGAAAAACTTCGTATTGTCCGTAGTAATGTTCGATATCGCGAATTGGCCCTCGATCTGCGCGAACCAAATGGCCGGCTTTTCAGGCCAAAACGGCGGAATGCGCACGCCCACACGACAAATATCTTCGTTCTTATCGGTTGAGAGCGACATCTTTATGTGAATCAGTATCAGAATTATCGCAATCAGCAACAAAATCAAAATCACACACATTTACTGCAAACGCGGACTTTCGGTTCAAAACAGGTCACCAGTTAAGCGAAATTAGATACACTTTTGTTGTAATAGAAGGAGGTCCATAGGTTTGCTGAATTAATGATATGCCGATTGACTTTGTATAAGATATATTAATTAAAAAGATATTTACAAAAACCAAAATGCGGAAAATAAAATTTTCTCTAATGTGAAGTCTATATCAACAACATTCGTTGCCCCTAGCAACTAGCTGGAAAAGTTCTCTATTAAACTGGTATGTAAACTTTTTCGTGGGCTAGCACACCACAGTATGAATGCTATAAAGTTTTGCCACTTTTTACTAAAAATTATTTGACCGTGTTGAGTGAACATTTGTCATTCAATAATTCAATGTTATCCAGTGTGTCAACGTTCCACTGGTTAAAAAGTTTTGTTCGTTTGCTTTTGACTTGACCAGTTCTCTAGTAAGTAAGCATTTTCTCTCAGATTTATCATCATCAGCTTATACTAGTCCACTGCTGATCTTCGGCACTACCATTCCAGCTGCTTGCCAGCCACCTTTTACTGCTCCATTTTGCCGCAGCCGTTCTACACTACGTCTCTCTATTAGCGATCCAGAACATATCTACTTTTAGATGATCACCTGTGTGCTAATAGATGCTCAAGGGGAGTAATCAGTAACTATGCAGTCCCTGTCTACGGACCTTTACAGCGTCACCGGGTGGGAGGGCAGGTGCTTAAGGCTCCCACCCAAAAGTGGGAGGTAATTAGCTCAAGGTCACCCCTGGAGTGTGAGGCTTGGCTTAGGCCGTTGCCAGGACAAGAGGATCGAGAAGACTACGTCCTCTGAAAGAGTTGACCTTATAGACAGTACTTATGCAGTCCCGATTTTACCTTTTACAATAAGATTGTGCTAAAGCTAATTAGTTACCTTATTTAGTACCTAAACAATCATATTACGTTTATATATTTTATAATGAAATGGTAAACTGGATGTTTCCATTGTTTGTTTCACAATAGGTACATATTTCAGTAACAATACACCGAATGCTCACGTTGCGATGATGTAACGTCATTGTTAAGTGATTTAATGTGATCTAATTACCGACATGTTGTTGTTTTGAATGTTTATGATTGGTCGTAAACATCAATAGCATGGCTAGAAATACGAGTACACACATCTAGGATCTAAATAAGTACTACTAAACTAAGTGAAAGGTAAAAACTTCGGTATTAATAAGACTATGCAAGAGATACGTCGTCTCTAAAATACGTATTAGCGATCTAGCATACTATTTTACGTGTAATCATGATTTAACTGGTGACTATTATACCTTTATAAGCTAGCGTAATTTCTCCAAGCATCTATGTATAATATCTATTACCATATCAAATGGTTTAATGGTAGGTTCCTTACCTAATATTATTATTCTTCTCATCACAAAACTTGGCCTTTTCATGTACCAACAAATAATGGTGGGTCAAAAATTGGTCCCATTCGTGCTCCCAAACGTGAATTTGGTCCTCGGTATCATCAATATCCTTATGTGTGAAGAACTGGATGTACTCTGTAAGCCTGGCTAAAGCGAACTCTATAGCACTGAAGGGGACTTTCCCATTTGGCACAACTAGTTGTTGTTCGCTGGTCTTTGATAATGTGTTCGAGAGCCACTTCAAAACGCTAATGCAGGCTGTTATTCTAAAGTCATCGATGAACTCTTCAAGGCTGTCAGAGTTGTGAATGTTGTAACATCGCGGGAACTTGGTGATGGAGATCCCTGGCTCCGTATACCAGTGCATTTGAGTTAGAGAAGCGGTCAGACCTTCTTTCGTAGTAAATATCGATCTGCAAAACCTTAAAAAAACATTAAAATTCAATATCTGTGAGAAGATTAAATCAATGGTGAGATTCCAAAGTAAATGTAACGGGAATTAGTATAAGTTTCATGCTTATAATTAATTGCTACAGCTGGCTATATACTATCAGCGCTCATAGCGACTAACTGCTCTTCTGGTCGCTAAAGTTAAGCAGCGTTTGCAGTGGTCACTACTTGGATGAGTGACCGCTGACAAAATTTGGAATTTATAACTGAATGCTACCTTGCTTCGAAGAGTACGATAAACCGTCGGTGTCGGCTATTGTCGTAAGCCAGCAGTCGTTAAATCAAATCAGAAGCCTTCGGATGGCTTAAAAATTCTGACACCAGGGCTGACGTGGAAAAAGTGCTTTCTAAGCAAAAAGTAAAAATTATTACGTAGGTACCTTAAAGGCTCGTTGATAAGATAATCTGATTTAATATAGGGTATTTATTGAAGCCAAATATTTAGATGGCGTAGACCCATCAATAAAATAAGTACGTAAAAGAAAAATATCCTAAAACACGTACCTGCTTATAAGAACTTCTTTATTACTGAGCAACCAATCATATTTATCGCGCTTGGTCGTCCAAAGAAAGTCAACGGAGTGTTGTTCCATGAATTTGTACAGGATCATCCTCTCGACCCTGGAAAGTTCCTTGCCAGTAGCTTTCCTTGGATCCAAGTTTGGTGGTGGATGGCGGACCTTGAAAATAGTTTTAATGTTTATAAAGCACGCGATTGGTAGGTACAATAATTCAAGAGGTGAGAATAAAAAGGGTTTAACTGTCAAATTGATAGTTACGAGAAAATTGACTTTAAGCTTCAACGGTCTCATTTTATTGTAGAGTGTGTATTAAGTAATAGAAAAGGTTTATGTAAAAATTTCAGTTGGTTGAAAATGTATTTTAAAATACAAAATATAGTGCTAATTCGTACAATTACTGTAAAAATATAATATAATATAATAAATACAATAATGTTTTTATGCTAAGCGAACTGTATTCTTGTGTCAGATAAACCGTTTTTAGACTGAAAAGCTCGAGATTAAAGCCTCATTTCGGTATTTTGAGAACATATTATTGTAGATAATTTCACGCTGAATCAAACGATACCCATTAGTCATTTTGTGAAAAAAATCAGTTAATCCCTTTTTGATCTCATCCCTTCAATTATGTTGTTCAACAGTTTAAATAAACCCAGGAAAGGACTGAATCGTCATGCCGTCATAATATCCTCAACAGTTGTGTTAGTAACTATGGTGTCAACCTTAACTTAAATGTCCAAAAAAAAAAAAAAATTGTCCAATCCGTAAAAATTGGATGCAGACACAGCGTACTTCAGTTATGAGGTGACGAAATCGGTTACCAGATTGGAAATCTGCCAAATGATACACCTGATATACCTGAGAAATAAGTAGGGTATTTCTATAGTAGGATAGGGTAGGTAAGGTAGGGCTATAAGGGTACCTTATGCGACTCGTATTTTTCAAGCCATCCTCTCTCCAACAGCGCCCTACGGATGGCAGGGAAACCTCCACCCTTGATCATGAACACCTTCCGTTCTTTCATGGCCGCTTCAGCGATTTTTTTCAGCTCATTCCATCGTTCGCTGCTGACCCAGCTCTTAAATTGCTTTAATTGTTCAGTGGAGGAGCTCTCTGAAACCGTTGCAAGTAGAAACTGTAGTACTGTTGGATAGTTATTGACACTAGTGAATGACGTAACGTATGGTACAGAACGCTTATCATAGGGGGGTTTGCCATAATCACCACGCTTGGTAGCCGGCTTGGTGATTGCAGTAGATTATAATGCAGACCGTGGAGAATACTGCTGCCCATTCTCTTGATATTCCCTTAGCCGGTTCTTATGCCCACGGGAAGAGGTGGGGTGGTTCTATTCTCGCACCGCCGGGACCAAACTTGCACACTTATCGGTACAAGATTTTTTATTTACGTTTCATGCGCGACTTCACGGCGTAACATGGCAGCCTAGATGTTAAAATAAGTATTCATCATAGGATTATAACGTGTGTACAATGTAAATAAATACGTACAGAATGATTTAGCTGTGTGACAATGCGAGCAAAACTCGTGTGAATCGGCAACCAGTACTTTACATAAGGACCAATAAAACCAGGAATGGGTTCCATTGATCTCTTGCAAAAGATAAAAACTGTTTCGTGTTTTATCAGCTGGGTGTAATGACCAAAATTAACATAAAATATATTTATTAATTATTCTATTCTTACTATCCTGACGACTGTGACGGATAATGTCAAATAGAGTGACGAAAAATTAAGTGTGTGTGTGAGTAAACTGTTTAAATATGAGTAGGAAATCTACAAAATGTTCTAATAGAACAACTTTTTGATAAGCCTAAAAACCTTAAAGGATTTAATCGACATTGGACCTATTCGGAAAACGGCTTACCCTCAAAATGTCGACCTATTTACGTTTTATTCTTACAAGGATACAAGATTTATGAGTAACACAAAAAATTGCTGAAATGAGAACATCCATTGTGATTTTAATATTTAAAAAATGAGTTCATTCCCAAATTAGTCGTTTTAAGATTAAATCTTAAGAATAAGTTATAGAATGAGTTAATAATAAGTCTTTTTAAGAATGAAGAAAGAAGTGAGAATAGTGTTTCTCGAAAAATGCATAATTATAAGACTAGGTATAGGTCATTTCACGAATAGGTCCATGTCAACTGAACCCCTTTTAGACTATAAGGCTTGTCAAAAAGTTCTGATAAAGTGTGTTGATTAATGACGTTTACAAAATCCAGCTATTTTTAACAATTAACTGTATGCAATGTTATGTTATTGTAGTAAGATGAATACAGGTTTCCAGAATAGAACTCTTGCAATATTCTAAGCGGTGATACGGTAATAAATAGATGAGGTGGTAAGTAGTTTTCACTTACTGATCGCTTCCAGTAGGTACTCACTTTTTCCTTTATTGGATAATGCTACATCAGAATATTCTGAATCAAGTAGTATCAGAGAGAAGTAATTGTCATAGAAATGTCTGTAAGCTTTACCATTTAACATTTTAGTATACCTGCACATAGAATCGGTCCATGTTCAGATTTGGAAATCGAGACGGCACTCAACGGCCGCAGCTCTTTCTTGGCTATGCTATCTTTATGCAGCTTTGAGTCGGACACGCTCTCCTCGAGCTCCATCGTTACAGCCATGGGTGTTTACGGCGCTCTACAACCCTGCGAAAAACCAGCTGTTCAAGCGCAACCATTGTTAGCTCTACGTCATGACGTGTGCACGATTCTGAAGCTTAAGTTGGACTGGTGGGCTAAATATAAACCGGTAGTGCAATAACCCAGTTGTTTAACCTACATTTGGAGTCCTTGGCTCATCAGAACACCGGCCGCGGCCGTGCATATCCCTGCCTGGCACTCGTTTGACGTCACAACTAGGTCTCCGCAACTTCGTGAGGAAAGTAGTTACGTGGAAATTAATAAACCCAATTTACGCTTACCTTCTGTAACCCGGGCGTTACTCAGAAAACTGGGTTAAAGTTAACGCAATAGCGTTCATTAAAATGTTGATAAATTAACGCTATAATTTTAGTAACCGAGAATTTATTTGTATAACATTTTCAGTTCATTATAAAATCTTGACTGAAGGAATGATTGATTATTTAAAGATTATTGTTGACATTCAAAATTAATGTTATACCTCTTTATAACATAAATAGATATATACCATCTATGTATGACAACCTCTTTTGCTATTAATCTAAATTAATTAAAAAAGCTGAACTATTTATTGCATAATCCTAATTAGGTAATCACTATATACTATTTATATTCTGAGCTCTAAACATTAAAATTCAAATTCGATTAAAGTTGTAAATAGAAATGTAGAAAAGCTGTGAAATTTTAAGGTTCGTTATATAGTTTGCACATTGTTCCTTTTCAAACTACGTCACTCCGTTGACGACCGTTTCATAGAAATTATGTTGTCTCTAACCGGGACAACTAAGTTCAAAACTAGAATTAAGGTTTTTAAGGTTTTTTATGCTACACCTTCGATCGCATCGTCACTTCCCATCAGGTGAGAGCGTGGTCAAATGCTAGACAAGTTTGAAGTAAAAAAAAAAAATATTATTTCAAGTATTTATTCATATTTAAGCACAACAGTAGATTGTTTATCTAGGGAACAAGGGCAAGGATTGTTTCTTTTCTTAAGCTTATAAACGTTACTAATTTCAAATAGTGTTACTTCTGAGGTAGACACTATACTACACTATTTTCTCGTGAAAATATAATAGAAAATAGTTAGCAACGTAGTATGTAAGTAATGTAGGCCTTCATCAATTCTACATTAAAAAAGTTTAGATAAAACATTGGAGAATGTATTGCAAAGCACGCTTAGAAGCAAAGAAATGTGGCCTTGAATCACATTGCTTATGTCTTTTGTCTCTTTAAAAGGAATGAAAAACATTGTGGTTCGCAATATATTTTCCAGTATATTATTTAAGCTTCTTGGTCTTTTTTTGACAGAGTTTATCTCTACTTAGCCTGTGGACAGAAGAATTTTTTTTTATGTTTTGGCTCCACACTTTTGTGTATTTAGCCAGTGTCAACTAATTGATAATTTTTTAATGTTAATGATATTTACGCAAATATGTGTCAAGTCACAGTCGAAGTCGTCAAGTCAAGTCATAGTCTAGTCAAAGTCATACTCCTAGTAAAGTGGTGGCAACTTTACTTGAAGCTTCTATGGAGTTTTGGAAACAAATCGAAAAAAAACGTTTCACCATCATTACCACTTACCACTTTCCCCACACTCATGCCTGTAATCCAGCACTTAACAAATACAATGCCTTCAATTTTATGCATTAACACTGAAAATAACACAAGTTTTGGAAAATAATACAATGCGGCGACATGATCGTTTTTCTTTCGATCTTTCGTTTTCCCGCCAAAACTCGGAAAAATAATTCCATCGTCCATTCTTTTATGATTTGCTCTACAATGTACAATAATAACACTTCCGGCCTTACAAGCATCCGGTTCCGGTTAACGTTGACGTGGTCTTTTGATTTACGGTTTCGGTGACTTGGTACTTTACTTTGGATGTTTGGTTACTTTTCTTGTAAGCAGCTATATTTATCTATAGCTTTCGGATCATATCAATAGATGCCGTTGGCTGCCGTTATTTTATAAAGCATGCTCCGTAGTTAGTTCTTTAAATTGCCACCGGATAATACAAAACGCGGTGTGGCGCGAGTCGCGACTAAACGAGAGCTTGGCAAGCGACTAGCTTCAAGTTGGTTAGATTATTCATGTTGCCTAAGCCGCAAACAGGTTTGTTTCGTTTCTTTAGTTTGGCATTACTGATTATGACATGAAGCAAAACTAGCAAGATGGCGAGTTCATCTCCGTGTGATGTTTAATGGTTCTCTGTGATTATTCTTACGTTTGTCATTTTCCGAACTTATTTCGCAATGGAATAGCGGATAAAATATTCGAAAAAATTCTATACAGTGTGTTAAAGTGTAAAAATACGTTTAAAGTGAACTCAACAGATTTGATGTGAATCTAACCCACCTGAGGAATGTTGGTTTTTTCAGTGATTTGTGATTCGGTCAGGTGTTTTCGTTCTAGACAAAATTGAAAATTTGTTCTTGCGCAGTGAGTGAAGTTCTCCAGCTCAGATGTATTTGTGCCGCGGGGATGCTAGATGTCGGGACTGTTTCCAATGTTGGGAAACATAAGCGTGAACTATTTGTTTTGATATATCGTGATAAAGTTTATTGAGGAGGACGGACGGAGAAAGAGCCCCGGCCGGATGATGGCCTTCAGCGAGGTAAGTCTTTTGTTCCACAGCATCACAGTTCCTTTGTTGTCATATTTCAACTGTATAGTAACTTGGTTAGCACAACTTTGTGCATCTTTTGTTCTTTAAAGAAAATAAACTTAACTCAAGAAATAATAAGTACTGACATGGTTTTCTCTTGTTAAATCCCTATCTTCATTTATTATTCCTTTATCAAACTTCTGAAGATTAGTATACTTACCCAAAGATAAAGTGGATTAAGCTTTCCAGTTTTGCAACATTGGAAAACATTCTTTACCTAGTGTTTGATATCTATCCTCAGATTTTTATTTATTTTCACATCTTACCATAGCATAAATCAATAAATAGAATCACATAATTCGATGGATAAATTAGTTGATAAAACAATTTAAAAAAAATTATGAGGTGACCTGCCCAATTTTATCTCTATTTATCAAATATTTTTAGATGATGTCATATCATTACCTACAGTAGGTATCATGTAAATAATATTTCAAATGAAACACATGTTTTTTTAAATGTAATTAAATATCATATGAAATCATCACCAAATTATTTGAAGTAGGTATACAAGCATTTTTTCTATGCCACAATATTTAACTGATTTTATAAAATGACTAAATTATGTAATATATGTAGACGTTAAAGACAGATTATTTATTTATTTCAAGGTATGTTCTAACATCTGGCTAGGTATAATATATTACATACATTTACATATTAGGCGTAATGTACATTTGGTGTAATATTTTTTTATCCCGCCACAGATTTGACAACAGCAACATTAATTTTGATTTGGTTTTTCTTGCTTAGTTATAAAATAATAATAATCATTGCATCACTGTTCTCAAAACCAAATTAGGTACCAAGTGCATTATTATCGAATGAAAGCAATTAACTCTAAATATGTTAATGCAATTCCCATTAACTAAATAAGTAATTATTAAATGATTCAAGGCAGAAGGGCTATTAATTTACAGTTGCTTAACCAGGACAGGCAATTTATAACATTTTCATTTAAAAAATAATAATTTAAAAAAAAATCCAACAGTAACACAAATAGTGTGTGTGAAATTAAGAATTCCACACTATTTGTGAGCAACATATTTTAAAATGAATCACACATGTGTCAATTATATATCAACACAGTCCATACATAATAATTACAATTAAAATTGACTTTTGAATTTAAACCATGTAATAAGAGATTTTATTATTACATTACTTCTTAATTAATAAATTAATAATAATGATAAATAACACCCAACAATCAAGTAAATGGATTCTGCGACTCTAGCTAAGATTCCCTGTATCTAAGGTAGCTCTTGGATAGGAACTATGAGGACCTTGGTCCCACAACACTCAGGCACAGAACAAGTATTTGTAAGTTACACCTTATCCACAGAAAGTGAAAACGTATTTTAAACCCTCATTTAATAAAGTTGCGTTACTGTAATTTGTAAATGAAATTTTTTTTTAATAGGGCTGTCATTAAAGTATACTTTCTTACTAAAAGCTAGTATTGAGTTTGTACACTTAATATCAGGAACTGATACTAAATAATGGCTAAAATAGGTACTTACATACACATAATATCACACTTCACATGACACTAGTATTATAAAGGCAAAAGTTTGTATGTGTGTTTGTGTGTATGTGTGTATGTTTGTTACTCCTTAACGCTCAAACGGCTGAAAGGATTTGGATGAAATTCGGTACCAAGATAGCTTATACACTGGATTAACATATAGGCTACATTTTATCCCAGAAAAGTGAAATATTCCCGTGGGATGAGCAAAAAATTAAAATGCTTTTTATCCGCGGGTGAAACTGTGGGGTGCAACTATATTATATACATACTATGTATGTGTGTGATCCTATTCAACGTTAAATTTTCCTAGAGGCTTGGTCATGAATTATTACTAACTAACTGTCACATTGCATAGATGGACTATAGTTTATCATGATAAAAAAATATTTTATCCCTTCCCCAGTTCCAATTAAGTATCTACACACGAAATTACATGAAGATTTGTTCAGCCGTTTAATTGTGTACAGGTAACAAACAGACAGTTACTTTTGAGTTTAAAATATGGATGTAAAACATGAAAAGGAATTTCTATTACATTTTTAAAATTTTTATATTTATATTATTACATTCAAATGTTGCCAACAGATTGTCAATTGACTTGCAAATAATTACCATTTGGTTAAGTAACAGAAATGATTGGTCTTTGAAAATGTTATATGTACAATAATCCCTTTTCATATACATTAATTAGCTTCAAACCTCTTAATCAATCTGACATCTGAAAAATTCCTGTCATTTTCAAAGATTTGTGATTTGTGATTCATCACCTTTCTGTTTATTATCTTAACAGGTATTCTGTAAATGTTAACTAGCACATTAATTACTGAAGTTGGTCCTTCAAACAGGATGCTAATAAAACTTTGGATCCTCTATAGAGAGCACAGAGGAACTAATAGATACTGAGTGAGGTAACATAAGTTCTATAACTATTATGTAACATGTGTATGTATCTAAACACTCAGCATCTATTAGTTCTTCTGTGCTTACGGCCCTACTTTACTGCACTCAAAATATGTGTATCAATAGTTTATAAATTACACAACGCGCTGCCGCGTCGCTAATTTGAGAGTGGTTGTAAATGTCAGCGGTCGGGGCATCGCTTGAGGTGCTGTGACGCAACTACCGTTATTCACACGGCGACGCCTGCTATTCCACCGGCTTACAATGCACTAGATATTTGGCGAGGTTTTTCGGCATGTTATTCAGTGAAACATCCTCTTATTGGTGGTAAGCGTTTCACAATTGTGTTGTGGCGCTTGGAGGCAGTTTCCCACGGTTCGATTGTTATTCTGAGCTGGTTGGCGATGGCGGGTCGAGGCTTCGTGCGTGGCCGGTTGGCACCGCACCGGTACTCTGCGTGAGACTTTAAATTAAATGCATTGTAACAGCTTTGGAGTTGACCTTTTAACTTTTTATTATATCGCACACTTTAAGTGTGCGATATAATAAAAAGTTATCCGATCAGCGACAAGCATACTGCTCGCCTGATGGAAAGCGAAGTCCGTAGCCTATGGACATTTTAAAATATTGTATATGGTAGCCCTAGAGGCATTTTAATAGTGCGTGGTAAGAAAGAACGCATCCATTATTGCAAAATATCTGTTAAAAATATGAACTTTATACGCTTCAGCAATTAAAAACTGTATTTTCTCCCAAAGCTCACATTTAATTCAGAATTTAATGTTGTAATAAAGGGGGTGGATTAAACTATCGGTTTCATTATTAACTAGGTTTAAATTGGAATATCATTGTCTGAATTGTTAAGTGCTGCTTAGAAATTTTGTAGTCAAATACATTGTTGGAGAATGTTGGCCACATAATTATATATATACCTATGGAAATTGCGTAGTCTACCTAGTAGTAAATATTATGAAGTTAAATGTATACATATATATATATATTATATAATATGTATAGTGGCAAACCTTATCTATATGGGCCGTAGTTTCCTTGTCGGCCCCGATTGCATGCACCCGTACGGCCTGCACGTGAGCTTCCCATCGCCAGCGCCAATGTAAAGTGATCCGTTCAATCCTTTGTAACCAGGCACATCGTTCGCAAACCACTTTGACAAGAGTTTGCTCTGTCAGGTCTACGTAAATTGCCAACCATACCTGTGCAACAAAACGAAGGTCCAAATCGAAGGGCCAAGTTAAAATGTGACCGCGATACAATAGAAATGTACGGGTTGGTTGAACTTACCACTAGCATAAAGTTTGTTCTATCGATTTGGAGTACGAATTTGACTGTGCTATGTGCATTAACACCATTGAGTGCTGCAGATTCTAAACTTAGTGGTAGCTAGCCAGGCGAGCACTAGAAAATTCCTTACCACCATGCCATGCCATTATGAGGTTTATCTTCACCGAAAGCTCAATTTCAATGTAGGATTCTAACCGATGATGTATGGATTGCAATACCGCAACTACCAAAACTGTGCTATCATCACTTTAAAACTTAGCATGGGAATAGAATCTTGGTGAAGTACCGTCATCAGATAACGTTACAATACAATCAAGCAGATGCCTAACTGTTCGATTAGCCTTTCGAACGATCGCACAGCCATCACATAGATCGATTCTATTGCCTTCATCGCGTCAATTGGATTCGGGCAAAATCTCTGTTAGGCAGTCGTGCGCGCAGGGTCAACAACCCGGATTTATCAACAATCAAATTTGTAGGGCCGCTCGTGTAACTCCGCCGTATTTGCATAGGAGATATTCGTGCCACCGAAAAACAAAAAGCAAGCTGGAAAGTTCCATTTGCTGTCGTAGCATACATTGTTCGCGTCTCGACGTTAAATTTTGTCCGGACACGGTGCCGCTCAAGGTGTACACCTATTTGACTTGGAGAATATCCAAATAAAGAAAAATCTATTCTCGTTAAACACCTGCTTAATTCGGTTTATCCGTCTTATTTGAATGTGCACTTAGAATCCAGCCGCCAGAAAATATAACGGATTAGAAGTGAAAAGTGATTATAAAAATTTAACATCTTACTTTTTCTTGTCATTTTCCCGTACCTTCTGTGCTTGCATATTTTATTTTATTTTATTTTATTTTATTCTCAAAGGAAAACTTACAGCTAGTTATACATACACATAAATAACACACTAATAGGTACGGAAAGCTACTTAAAAGTTTTCACAAATATTTTATAAAGAATACAACATAGAACAGTAGAAAGACGGATGTGCACAAACAAAGTTAACATTTAAATTTAGCGAGTAGAACTATAGTAATTTCTTTTTTTTTTAAACATTTATTACAATAGTCTTACTTATTAGTTGACAATTAGAAAGTTTTAGTATTAGTTGACAATTAATTTTAAATGCTCAGAACAATATCATAAGTTAAATATTTAATGGTTTCTGATTTTGGATTTGTGAGTGTGCTAAAATTTACCTATTTGCAATTAATTAATTAAGTTCGTGTTTGATATAACAATAATAAGAAGTTTAGATATTTGAATACATGCGATAAAATGATTATTATACAACGCTTTATAAAAAGAAATTATCACTAACAATTCGTTTGAGTTTAGATACTGCCGTATTAAATAGGTCCAAGTCAATGTCCTTGGACATATTGTTGTAACATCTGCATGCTCTTATAAGGTAACTGTTCTGCCTATAATTGCTCCGCACTGTTGGGGTATGCAGAAGATTTGGCTTTCTCACGTGTGTAATAGGGGTACACAACCCTAGTTCAGCAAGCAGCTCCGGACAGTCGACCGTACCATTTGCCACGTTCAGAAGGAACGCTATGTCTGCTATGCGCCTCCTTTCGTGAAATGGAAGTAAATGTTGTTTTTTGCACCGAGCATGATAATCCGGTAAGAAATTTTTAGTACGATATTGAAGATAACGCTAATATAGGACGTCAGTTTAGGCCTTATTGTCCCCATGTAGACACGCTCTATAAATTGTGTTAGTTAGGTACTATTACTACCTAAGAACTATGCTGGAAATGTATTTTAGCACTAATTAGCCCCGATACAAAATTAGTTACACAGAAACCACTAACTAAGATTTAAAATTAGTTATTCAACATTGGTATCGAACAAACTGTAACGAGGCTCACCTTTGACCGTTTCATTCGTGATCCAAGTGAACTATTGGGCTCAATAGGTGAAAGGCGCCAACACTACAGATTAGTTAATAGCCAGTACGTACCACCAAGTAATTTTCGTGGCCTCATGACAAGCACGGGCTCTGCAATATTATTTCGACCTAGACACGCCTCGGTGCTAAAATAGATCAATAATGAATAGAGATACTAAAGCTTTCCTTAGTCCGTATCGAAAGAAGGTCATGGCCGAAAGCATAAAACACACGGTTGAAGTATTAGGCAATAAGAAGGTGATGCACTCATTGCGTATACCGTTGCACATCGCATCGGCCAAATTAAATTCGGAATAGCGGTTAATGGAATATCGACTTGCGATGAACGCCAAAATGTTGACCCGAATATGTTGAAATGTTTATATTTTTAAATGTTGCATTCAGTATTTTGATACCAGTTTTGAGCGAAGCGAGATGGTTAAATAAAATAAACACGCGTGAAAGAATGTGGGACGAGATTGGAAAGCATCTTGTTCTTACTCCTACGTCCGACAGTTTGTAATATTCGCCCGAGCGATATCGGTCTCTTTTGCAGCACAAACAATATTCGAAAAAATAAATTAACTTGATCAATACAAACGCTTCGTGGAAAAGTAGGGCAAGCAATGGAACTTGACCTGGTATTCCAATTCATAAAAATGTAAAGGTAAAACCTAAGTAACAAGACATTTTACTGCTCGTTCTAAAAGCCCATTGATTATGTAAAATGTTAGAGTGCAACTACTTCTACTCAAGTTTATGAATAAGATTTCTGGTAATGCAAGATTGCTGTTTCGTATAATTTTGCCAAGGACATGTAATTATTATGAATATTTAAAACTGTCGACGTCAATTAAGCACATTTGTTGGAACAAATTGAGTTAAAAAGTATACTGTAATGTTTCTTCATTTAGGTAAAGGATTTGTGTTTTACATCTTACGTTTACATTTCATTTTGAGACTAAATTTAATGACAGTTATGATAACGCCAGTTAAGCATCAATTAATTAACTTTGTCATTGTAAATTACCAATATAGAAACCATATATAGTATAAAGAAGTTTACCTTTTGCATAAATTGCTTTTATGATTTATGAAACTGTCAGCGAGGTGCAACATTACCGTGAAACCTGAATATTCATTGCAGGCTCTTGTTTGCCCATCAACATTAATAATCGCCAGTGCCGCAATGGTGATAGAAAAAGACTTCACATAAATTACTCCAACAATTTTATTTTCTCTGGTATATTATCAATTTGTAAATTATCAACCTCATAGCGCAGTTGATGTAGCTCTGCCTTCTGAACTGTGTATAGGTTGTGGGTTCGATTCTCACTCACAGAATTATGCTTAGTCGTGAATCTCTCTGCTCAAGGCGAGATTTCATTCACAAAATGATCAAATAGTGAACGCAATCTATAGCAATTCATACGGTGGCATAGGCTGGTATAGGCTACGGTGACCACTTCCCATGCTTGTCTGCTCCTTTTAACATAAAAAAATCCCTACTTGAGTATCAATCGACGACTAAACATAGTAGTGTGATACAGGCCATGTAATGTATTTACAAACAAAAAGTATTTATGTCATCGGTTATCTAGTTTCCATAGTACAAGCTTTATTTAGTTTGGGCATTGGAGATGATGTTGTGTGAAGTGGCCAGACGTATTTATTTATTTAATTTATGTCGTGTGCAGCAATTGGGATTATTGCTTCATTGCTCGCATTGTCACTTTATTGCTGCCCGACTCATGATGAGCTAGCTGTATCAAAGTATGCCATTTCTGATATCATCATTAGCTTCAAAATGGTATGTTAAATCTTTTATATATCTACCTACATACAAAGATAGGTCTCGGAACCAATTTTCTGATGACGATGATTGTGAAAATCATTAAAAATTTAATTTACATATTGGTGTTATAGTTGGTTTTGCTATTTAGCTGGTATACAGACTTACAGACAGACATAATACGTATATATAACACATAAAAATATAAACAAACAAATGTTTATTATCTATTTGTGAAGATGACCGGCGCGATGCTCTAACCGGTTGCATCACAGTGTTATCCAAATATTTCTTATTTCGGTCGCTGCGTCTCCGTAAAACTCACTGGTTTTCATCACGCTTTACTCGGATCTCGATTAAGAAGTTATGCGGACGCATATATAGTACTGACTTCATTATATCCATCTAACTTCTTATCACCATTTTATTTTAAATAATATTGATGGACTGTTCCATTAAAAAACTCTTATATATAAGCTTTTCATTAGATGAGTCACCCCAGGTAATGAAGTTCAGTCAACAACCGATCATAGGCTAGCGCGTCTTATCTCATTTATCATCACATGATTGCAGTTTTTATACCAGTGTTTACTTGCTCACCCAGCTTACACTCACTTAGCTGGTGCGCGACAGGTTGTTTTGATTAGATTTGGCCTGACTAGGCCATCATCAAGTGACTTCAATAATTTATTATATATACTACAACTCAACTTCCTATGAAATTGAAAAGATAACAGCGCCTGGTAATGGAAATATCTACTGGTATGGCAAACATATTTTGCTGAGTTAGTCGAAGGTGTAGCACGTTGGCCTATGAGAAGCCTAAACAATGGTATACGAGGATGGCCCCTTAATGCTGAGTATGGCTGCGCGGTACCGTTTATTCAAACAACAGTACCAAAATTGTTATGGCACAGCTTGTTAGAGCGTCTTAACTTCAAAGCCATGGTTTTATGGTCTATTTTGTACTAGGGACAGATCTTTATGTTATCCGTGTGTATCCAACTAAATATGTCACGAGAGTTTAATTTACACTCGCTCACGTCTATTATGATGTTTAAGTGTTATTCCGTTAGGTGTCCAGTCTGACCGGCTTGCGGGTCTCGAACAACCTGTCGCACAAACCGAATTTTGTAAATAGGCAAGCGTTTAAATCTTACGCCATGTTATTATGAATGCTGACAATTTGGTGATGATACCTTTAATAATTAAATGGTTGTTAAGTTCAAATGTATACATATTTATTTTCATATAAAGTTATTTCAGCAGAGTTTGCCAATTTGTTATTTTGCTGGTGAATTTGCGACTCTGGCGCAAGATGAAAAGCCTCATCGGCCTATCCTAAACCGACTGACGAGAATCTTTTCTGGCATCGCATAATGCTGCAGTATTTCTTTCGTCTTCATAAACCAAAACTAGTCCTTGTCTTCTCGTCTTTAATATTTATCCCATGCACAATCGTTGATCGCAAGTTTTAGGATTATTTCTGGTCATCCAGTTTCTTTCTTGTTTCTTTTCATTTGCCTACATATCATACAAATGAACCTGCGATTCATACTTATATTGGATGAAGCTGGACTTCGAGTTTCTGCATTTGACTTTTCCAGTTCTGGTCCCAGACTTCAGTTTCGCAATGTAAAACATATCTTTCTTCCTCATTAACATGAATCAGCAAGCAAATTGTAATATCCGGTTATGCTCAGTGGTAGATGATTGATTGCCAGACGTTGCCACGATTTACAGTTCTTCATTAATTGGTTTGCGTGTACATCTGCCCTTGGCCTTAGGGATAGAATTTTTGCACGCGAACCGGAACGACTTACAGAATATTTTATGTACTTAGTGAATACTAAACTATGATAATTGCTGTTCTGTTAAGCTCTCTACAATATTTATTATCGATGGCACTAGCATTTCTGTGTTTGGTTAGCTTGATATATATGTTCTTCGTTAAAAACTAAATTGATAGTAACAAAGTTACTATTTGTAAAAATATTGTTATCAACTATACTTTTATCTTAACGAGATGAATAAGTGCGTCAATCTTGCGGCAGTTTATGATGAAATCTGGGATTTCTGTGCCCCTGATAAATTACTGTAAATTAGAATGAAGTGGAAAGACGTTAAATATGTCAGCCGTTGGTCTGGATTAAAAAAACTTCTTGAGTTGCAAAAAATACTGGAACAGCAAAATTGGAGTGAATTTAATATAGTCTAATTATATTAAATATAATATAATATATGTAATTATAATAATAAATGTAATTTAATATTAGGTCTTTACCTATGAAATTGCCGTTTTGTTTAAAAAAGTTTTTTTTTTTCGAACTTATTTATTTCTTTTATTCAAAGTAATCACCCCTGCAATCAATGCATCTTTGCCAACGCTGTGGCAGTTTATGGATGCCCTTCTTGAAAAAATCAGCAGGATGGGAGACAACAAACTCTTCAAAGGCGTTTTGTACTGCCTCTCGGGAATTGAATTTTTTTCCCGCTAAAAAGTTGTCCAAATTTTGGAAAAAGTAATAGTCGGTAGGCGCAAGATCTGGTGAGTATGGCGGATGAGGGAGAGCTTCCAAACCCAACTCATGCAGCTTAGAGACGGTCTGTTGTGCAGTATGGGGCCGCGCGTTGTCGTGAAGTAGCAGTGGAGACGACCGATTGACCAAAGCTGGTTGCAGACGTGCGAGTTTCGCCATCATTGTGGTCAGTTCTTCAATGTACACATCTGCAGTAATGCTCTCGCCGTTTTGTAAAAAGCTATGATGAATCACACCAGCACTAGACCACCAAACTGACCATCACCTTTCTAGGGGTCATTTTTCGTTTTGCACATTGCTTTGGTACCGAACCAGGATCTAACCAACTTGCTGAGCGCTTTCGATTGTCAAAAAGAATCCATTTTTCATCGCACGTAACAATTCGGTTCAAAATTCCTTCATTTCTGTGCCTGTTAAGCAGCGCAAGGCAAGTCTCGACGCGTACGTTGCGCTGGCGATCGTTAAGTTCGTGGGGCACCCATCTATCAAGTTTTTTATCTTGCCAATCTGTCGCAAATGGACCAATATTGTTTTGATGCTAACATCAAAAGCTGCTGCCAGCTCAGCTGTAGATTGAGATTCATCAGCTTCCACAATCGCCTTTAATTCATCATTGTTGACCAAAGTTTCCGGACGACCACGAGGTTCATTTTTTAAGTCAAAATTCCCAGAACAGAACCGAGCAAACCAATAACGGGTTGTACGTTCGTTTGTACAGTTCTCTCCGTAAACGTCGTTGATGTTACGTGTCGTTTGTACCGCGTTGGTGCCACGACGGAACTCATATTCCATAATTACACGAAATTTCAAAGTATCCATTATGAGGAAAAATGTTGAAATGTAATGAAAATACAACGCTAATCAATAAACAAAAGACTTATATTGTAAATAGAATGTCATATTTTTAAAACAAAATTAATTTGAATTTAGAATTCATAGCCAATCAAAACTTTTTTTTGTTTGAAAAAGTCTGTACTGCAATACGGCAATTTCATAGGTAAAGACCTATTATATAGTGCAAAGGCGTTGAAGAATTACATTGACGGTCCAAAACATCAACAACTAATCATAAATAGATAAATTAACATTCTCGTTATTGTAAAAATTAAACCTATTGTTTGAGCCTAATATTTTAACTAAAACATTTGTAGTAAGTAATGTTGATGCAAATATTTTGAAGCTTCAAACGGGGTACGGGGGCGTTTGAAGGAACAAAAATTTTCACTCCGTCGTCTCCGCCCGAGACACGTTTTGAGCGACCCGAATGCCCGAATCAGCCGTAGTATCGGCTGCGGTAGGATCACCCCACCTTCTGGCTCCCAGGTACCGCTTTCGGCACCGGTATTGGACACCAGCGTAACACAATCAGAAGTGTTTGTAGTTATAGTTATTAATTTCGTTACTATACACCATATACGATATTTTTTATATTTTGTACATAAGTACTCATGTTTATACCTAATGACTTGTAAACTTAGTTTACCAATATTTGAGTATTTGAGTGTCCCCGCCGGCGAGGTTGACATAACTGACGTAGGTCAGCTAGTAAGGTCGCGACTTTCTATAAGGTTTCCACTCTTCTAGTGGAACGTCTTCTCGATCCTATTATCCCGGCAACGGCCCAAGTCGAGGTTGTGCTCTTGAGCTAGTTGCCTTCCACTAACGGCTGGGTGCTTTAAGCGGCTGCCCTATATTGTCCCCAATATTGTTTTGTTTGTAAAAAAAAAACTCTGGAACCACCCTTGTTTCGTCATATACCACCTTCTCATCAATATTACGATTCCCCTGTTATTCGTTCTAAGACTTCTAAAACCAAATCAGGCTCAGATTAATGGTGTCAAGGGTTTTTGTAGAAACTTGTAAATCGGAATATTAGTTCCCATAATAGGTTATATGACTGCTATATTTTTATTACATAAATAAATAACATTCCTCAAAAAAAATAGACGGTCGTGAATACAAAAATTAAATATCTCAAAAAATTACAAAGGTACATGCCTCTTAAAATACAGGAATAGAAAGAGACAGACTCTAACACGCAGTGACGTCAGTTACTAGTCCTCCATACTTCATAGTACCTCGTTACAAAGTTGTGGTACCTCTGTGGTAGCTCTATATATATAATAATCTCTTTGGCATATGACGTTACAAATTATGCCTTCTTAGTAGCTGTGAGGAAGCTCCTCTTGATCTCTGTTTTTCGAGAAAGGGACAGGCGATGACCCCTCCAGAAATTTTAAAAGCGTACGCTTTGATTTATTTACCAATTTTACTTATTTTTCAATTATTATGTTTGTTTTTAACCTAGTACTTTATAAAAATAATATTTACTTGTTTATTTTTAATAGTAATCAAATATAATTCGGTGCCAACCGCAGATTATATAACAGTCCCCACTTCCACGTTACCAATAGCACTTGCATACATACTTACATGTCCATAATGACACTAAGTGTTTCGTCACAATTTGCGTGGGTGTGTAAAGTATTCAACGCAGCACACTAAGTACTATTACGCATTTAAAATATGTTAGTAAAGTTATGAATTACAATTTTATGTCGACAACTGTCAACAGAACGACCTTGACGAGTATAAATTAGACCTGCGAAAATATTTGGATTATAAAAACTATACGACGCGACGCCGACGTTGCAAATATAATTTGTAGCAAATATGGGCGGACGGTTTATGTAAAATAACTTCCTGGTACAGAATATTCGGCATACTAGTACAATTTGAGGGGCCAAATATAATATACAAGGAAACTGAAATAGTGTTTTCGGGACATCCGATGGATGTACCTATCGTAAAACAGACAAAATTGTTTAGAAAGCAAATGATAGCCAGAGCCGCGTTTCAGTAGAGTCTCAGTCGCAGCGTAGCCGACTGTGACTCTACTGAAAAATTGTACATATTCATATTCATATTCATTTATTGGTACATAGAGATATACAGGTCAAATTTTTACTCGTGGGTACATATTATAAATCTATTTTTTGCATTCGTTTTACAAATTTTTATTTTCTTTTTGTTGACACAAAAAGAAAATAAAAATTTCTTAACATTAGAAATTAAATATAATATAAGTACAATAGAGTATTATTTTTAGTTTAATAAATTTATATAATTAGATTAGTATTATTGAAACCTGGGCTGTTCTGGACTCCTTACAGCGATGCCAAGTCGATTGGCGATACATCGAAGTGCTGAGATGCCTGTATGATGCCGCAACGATGACCGTCCAATTACAAAACCAGCCGTCTGAACATATCCAACTGCGTCGAGGAGTGAGACAAGGGGATGTTATATCCCCGAAATTGTTCACAAACGCTTTGGAGGATATGTTTAAGACGCTGGACTGGAAGGGTTGTGGCATCAATATAAATGGCGAGTACATCTCTCACTTGCGATTCGCAGACGACATCGTCATAATAGCTGAATCGTTGGAGGAGTTACAACGGATGCTGAACGGCTTAGCTGATTCTTCTTTACGCATCGGTCTACGGATGAACTTGGATAAAACCAAGGTCATGTTCAACGAGCACGTTGTTCCGAGACCGATTGTCATAAATGGAGTAGCTCTTGAAGTTGTTAGGAAGTACGTTTACCTAGGGCAGACGCTCCAACTAGGGAAAAACAATTTCGAGAGTGAAGCCAAAAGAAGGATACAGCTGGGCTGGGCAGCATTTGGGAAGCTTCGCCGAGTCTTCTCATCGCCCATCCCGCAAAGTCTTAAGACGAAAGTCTTCAACCAGTGCGTCCTACCAGTCATGACCTACGGAGCCGAAACGTGGACACTCACGGTAGGACTAGTCCATCAATTCAAGGTCGCTCAGCGAGCTATGGAAAGAGCTATGTTAGGAGTATCTCTGCGGGATCAAATCCGAAACGAAACTATTCGCCAGAGAACTAAGGTTACCGACATAGCTCAGCGAATTAGCAAGCTGAAGTGGCAATGGGCTGGTCATATCTGCCGAAGAACCGACAACCGTTGGGGTAGACGTGTTCTGGAGTGGAGACCGCGGATCGGCAGACGTAGTGTAGGACGACCTGCGGCGAGATGGAGCGATGACATACGCAAGGTAGCTGGGAATAACTGGAAAAATAGAGCCGAAGACCGGGCTCAGTGGCGTGCCTTGGGAGAGGCCTATGTCCAGCAGTGGACTAATATAGGCTGATGATGATGATGAGAGTATTATTTAATAATTATTGTCCTTTAGTAAGGCCTATATACGCTTATACCTCAAATGCTTCAGTGTTTGCCCGATATCGAAGGCTATCCTAGTTCTGCAGTGACTTAAATCATCAATAATCGGTACTCATTGGATCTTTATTTTCATTTATATCGTCACATTGGATTGGCCCTTTAGCAAACTCCAACGCGAAATTTTAGTAATCCAATAATCATTTGGCGATACTGTCAACGATAGAGAAACAGTTGGTATTTTAAAATGTGTTCACAGTACACCATTAAAGCCATTCTGCTCATTCTAATCGTCGATTTAATGTTGCGTGACTGTTTCTACTAGCCATAGGCACTTTCCAAAATTGCCTACTCTTCCATTCAGCATTTATTTATAGTGAAGAGTGTAATCGATCGCTGTGAGTGGGTTTCTCCAGTTTGTTATCAGCATGTTCCTATCTAGTTTTCTCGCAAGTTATTATTATATTATAGCGTAGCGTTAGCGGTATTTTTATTAGCATTGGATAATAAATACCTACATTGATCTATACTATCAGTATCAATATCAAAGAACAAATAAAGTTGGTCCCATTTTAAATGAGGCCCATTGTTACTATAAATTCTTTGTAAAATTATTTACAACGTGTAGTGTGCTGCGCATGATATAAATAATCATAATAAAATGATGTGCGAGTGTGCGTGAGTGTGAGTGTGTGTGTGTGTGTGTGTGTGTGTGTGTGTGTGTGTGTGTGTGTGTGTGAATGTAATATTAAGTGGTAGGTAAATAACTTATTATTAATTTAATATTAAACTTACGGAAATTACTTTACACTAAAATAGCTATATTTACCTACCGACATATTATATTACATTCCATTAGGGTAAAATAATTACTGTAAGATTAATATTAAACATTGTTTGTTTACATTAAATTAGTTTTCATTCTATGTATGTATGTATGTAATACTTTTTTAAACTTTCACGACTTGAACTCTTAAAGATACGTATGTATGTATGTATATATTATAATAATACTAACAATATATTGTGGATAGTCTGCAGGTAGTAAATATTGCACGTTTTTTACACGGTATGGGTGCATGCCCACCGCTCGCAGAACTCTTATGCACAGACATGTGAGATAGACCTGTACGACGGCCAATTGCTCTCGTACTTGTTAACGAATAATTTTGCACTTCTTCCAAGACTTGTTCGATTCGATCTAGGTCGATTCTCAGCACTTTTTCGGGCCGAGAAGTACCGGGTATGCGACCTTATATGTACGCGTTTTTGGCACTTGGACTATTCAAGTACATTTATCAATATGATGACCTAGTACTAGTCAAATGAAATTTTAGGGTTTTTGTTACATTTTTAATGAGAGGCCATTACAGAATTCCTAGTAATAATAAAAAAATATTATGAATATCATTATCTGCAAGCACTGAACACAATTTTATAGAACGTCCATCGAATGCTTCCTGCTTCGTACCTTGTCCTAAACCGCAAATAGAATTCTAACGGTACTCTGTACTATGTGGTATTACGTGTCGGCGAGACAACACAATGAACAGTAAGTGTCTACCTTAATATAAATCGGGGTAATAGAACAGGGAATGTCTCTTTTAGTGTTCCCTACTGACTGACAATGTGCCTAATCTCATGTTTTCTAAATAAAGTTTATTATATAACTTCCGATACATCTCTATCTATGTAAGTGTCATAACAGTACCCACACCATTATGAATCGTACAAGTAATTACACTATAGTCCATAACAACAGCCGTAGTTTCTATGACCTATACCTAGGTAAACTAAAGGTAAACAAAAATATTTATTTGTTACTATTTCTGGATATACACATAAAGATTTATTTATTATGTATGACGGCGCGTCAACAAACTGTCCAAGACAATAGAGTGACTTGACACTGACAAGTATCACTCTAGCGAAGCGTCGTGCCTATGGCAGCGAGGCGGCCATCTTGTTCGGACACTTCTGAACGAGACGGCGCCAGCGCACCACGTCTGCGACGAATCGCTGAATATTTTTGCGATCAACGTGATTTATCTTACCGTTAATTAAATTTGAAGTGCTACGAATGTGATTGAACTATAAAAACGTGTATTTTGTTAAATTGCAATTAAAATAGACAATTACAAATCCAATTTGGTTACTTGAAAGAAACAGTGTTTAAGTTTGATTCCTCGCCCACACATCCACTATATTTGTGAGTTCTAAGATGAGTTCCGGTGAAGGCCCTTCTGATCCTTCATCAGAAGTGGGATCGAACGAATCGCAAAGCAAGCAAAGGTCCCCAGATGAACTGAATACTGTCAGACTTTTGACCAACATGGAAGCGCTGTTATCGCGAGTATTGGCAATACCCCCTACACAAACAGTGAGTACCAATTCGACTCAGCTCTTACAATTTAATCCTGATGAGCCAGATGCCGATGTCGATGGCTGGTGTAACGTCACTGAGGTGATAGTTAAAAGTAGACGTCTGGAAGGTGTTGAATTGTTGATGGCTCTGACAGGCGCACTTAAAGGTTGTGCGGCCGCCTGTCTTACTAAGCTTAATCTAAATGAAATGACGTGGAGTTTGGTAAAACAGACTTTGATTGCAAGATTTTCCAAACCTAAACTCTTTCAAGATTATTTCGATGACATCCTTCGATTCCAAATAGGTATCAAAGAGACTGCATCTGAATCCGCTCTTCGTTTGTGGAACCTCATTGAGCGAATACCCCAAACTGTGATGCCTGATGAGGCAATAACGGGATTCGTTGTGTCAGTGCTTTGTCAGAAGGATAACTTGTTACGACGTGAATTAAATGCACATACTGTCACTACTCGAGCTCAGTTGTTCCGTATTCTTAGTGGCATATCATTAAAGCGGCGTTTGGATGTTTCGGATCTTCACGAACCTGACTCGAAACGACCTCGTATGAATGAGAGATTTATTGGAAAATGCCATTACTGTGGAATACATGGACATCGTCAAGCTGAATGCAGGAAACGACGCGACGATCTTGGAACGACGAAACTTCACGATGGTTCAAGCTCATCGCGTCCGCAAGAGAAGTTAACTACTGTCATCTGCTTCATATGTGGCAAGTCTGGCCACATTGCGACTGTCTGCCCGGAGAAGCGAAACGGAGGTGGAGCTGTAGTCAAGGAAGTCAATCAATGTGAGCACCGCCCATCGAGAGGTACCTTGACATCGTCTTCAGGTCAGTCAGTCTCTTTTTTATTCGATAGCGGATCATCTTGTTCTCTTTTGAAAGAAAGTTTTTGTGACAAACTCTCGGGTACTGTGCGTAATAATCTTGTTTATTTAAGCGGCATCAGTGGCGATGATATAAAATGTACTACTCAAATCGAAAGCGACGTAAAAATTAAGGAAATATCAGTCAACTTAGTTTTTCACGTAGTACCTGATGGTAATATATCAGACCCATCATAATTGGAAGAGATATTCTCCATAAAGGCCTTGGCGTTAAAATTGATAACGATAACCTAATTTTTTATACCAAAGAACAATCAAATTATTGTGACTTGACGAACACACCGGACTTTACGCAAATTGATACGGATTTACAAGGACAGGACAAGGAATCACTAGTAGCGATCTTAAATAAATATTCCGATTGTTTTATCGAAGGTATTCCCTCTAGGCGCGTTAAGACAGGTGAATGTGTAGTTAATTTGATAGATCCTAACAAAACAGTACAAAGGTGCCCTTATAGGTTAGCACCAGCTGAGAAACTGATAGTTAGGGAAAAAATACAGCAGCTGCTAGACGCCGGGGTAATTCGGGATAGTTCCTCTCCCTTTGCTAGTCCAATACTACTGGTCAAGAAAAAGGATAATACAGACCGAATGTGCGTTGATTTTCGGGAACTAAACTCTAATACCAAACCGGAGCATTATCCTTTGCCACGTATAGAAGAGCAAATTGATCAACTTACTGGAGCCAATTTCTTCTCCTCTTTAGATATGGCCTCAGGATTTCATCAAATCCCTATCAATCCTGACTCCGTAGAGAAAACCGCGTTCGTTACACCCGAGGGGCAATACGAGTATCTCGCTATGCCTTTCGGGTTACAAAATGCTCCATCAGTCTACCAAAGATGTATCACGAAAGCATTGTGTCATCTTAAGGATAGGCCATTGATTTACATGGATGATGTTTTGTGTTACTCCATTGATATTAATGACGGACTGCAGAAGCTGGACCAGGTCTTAGGTGCCCTGGCGGAGGCTGGGTTTTCATTCAATCTCAAAAAATGCAAATTCATGAAAACCAAAATAGACTATTTAGGATATTCCCTTCAATCGGGTGAAATAAGACCGAATTCTCGAAAAATACAGGCGCTAGTAGACTCTCCGCAACCAAAAACGGCTACACAGGTTCGACAATTTCTAGGTCTCGCTTCGTACTTTCGAAAATTCATTCCTGATTTCACACGCATTGTCGGACCTTTGTATCCCCTTACAAAACTCAAAGGTCCTGTAACCTGGACTCTAAAACACGAAGAAATACGCAATAACATCATACGGACACTTACATCTGAGCCAGTGTTAACGATTTTCGACCCGGATCTGCCAGTAGAGCTGCATACAGATGCAAGCTCCGAAGGTTATGGCGCGATCCTCATTCAAAGAAAAAATGATTTACCGCATGTTGTAGAGTATTTTAGTCGACGTACATCTGAAGTGGAGTCTCGCTACCACTCGTATGAACTAGAAACCTTAGCAGTTGTACGAGCAGTAGAACACTTCCGTCATTATCTATATGGTCGACGTTTTGTGGTATTTACGGATTGTAATTCACTTAAAGCCTCAAAATCAAAAAAAGATCTCACTCCCCGCGTCCATCGATGGTGGGCTTTCTTACAAGCCTATGATTTTGAAATAGTATACCGTGAGGGACGAAGAATGGAACATGCAGACTATCTTTCGCGAAATCCATTACCAGACCCTGAGGGTGCTGGCACATCTTCTAGAATTGCTCAGAAAAATGTAGTTCAGTATATTGAACTTCATCACGGTTGGCTTTCTGTTGAACAGAAGCGTGATACAGAGATACAAGATTTAATTGCGAAACACAACAATAACGGTTTCCCCGACACGGTAGCTCAGACGTATGATGTAAGGGAAGGTATTCTTTACAGAAAAGTTGCTAGGAATAAAACAGTTTCTTGGTTGCCAGTAGTTCCGCGGTCTTTAATTTGGACACTAATTAATCACATTCATAACGAGATACAACATTTAGGTAAGGATAAAACGCTAGATAAACTTTATGAGCAGTATTGGTTTCCCGAAATGTCGAAATGCGTGCGTAAGTTTATCGACTCATGTATAATTTGCAAAGCTTCAAAGGGTCCATCTGGAGCTCAGCCTGTACAGTTACACCCAATACCAAAAGTCTCTGTACCATGGCACACAATTCATATAGACTTTACGGGAAAGCTTAGTGGTAAGAGTGACCGAAAGGAGTATTGCTCTGTAATCATTGATGGTTTTACCAAGTATGTTTTACTGGAGCATACTTCTTCTCTGGATGCCAAGAGTGCAGTTGAAGCACTACAAAAAGCAGTTAGTCTTTTTGGAGCGCCAAAGCGCATTATTGCTGATCAAGGCCGTTGTTATGTCAGTTCAGATTTTAAAGACTTTTGTACTGAACATAAAATACAACTCCATTTCATAGCAACAGGGTCGAGCAGAGCTAACGGCCAAGTTGAGAGAGTAATGCGTACCCTAAAAAGCTTACTAACTATCGTCGAAAATGATCCCAACAAAACTTGGCGTGATGAATTGGGAAATATCCAGCTTGCTATTAACAGCACAAAGTCTACCGTGACCAAATATTCACCCACGGAACTTATGTTCGGAATTCGTGCGCAAACGCTAGGAATGTCCAGGTTAAATTCAAATGACGGTATTCAACAAGACCGTTTAGATCTTGATACTATACGGGAAGATGCGTCCAATAATATTCAGAAAGCGGCTAAATCACAGGTAGACCGATTCAATCGTGGTCGTGCAATAATAAAGCCATTTTCTGAAGGTGATTTTGTGTTTATTAAGAATAGTGAGCGAAATCAAACAAAATTAGACAGAAAGTTTAGGGGTCCATTTGCTATAACCGCGGTACTAGATAACGATCGGTATGAACTAAAAAGCATAACTGGTTCTCATAGAACTTATAAGTACGCCCACGAGAACTTACGCTCAGTACCCCGGGGACACGAAGGCTTGCTAGAAATTACTTCATACATGTTAAATGATGAGACTGATACGGAACCAGCAGATGTATGTTTAGAGACTAACCGTGATAGTAGATCATCTTCAAATAGTTATGATACCTTGACTGCGTGCTCGGATACTATTTCCAACGACTCCCGCACCAACACAGCTGGTTCAGACACTCTCAGCGTACATTCTGATTCCGAGACATGGGAAGTTCAGCATGAAGTTGAAATTTGTACAGAACAAGACAGTCCGCAATATTAGGTATGTAATATTTGCATAGTCTAGTAGATCGTATGTGAATAGTATGTGTGTAGTTATCTCACCGAGGCGTCGATCCTGGTCGGCGAGTGTCGTACCGGGCCATACCTATTAAGGTTGGTTGAAAGGACACACTCTCACCCGATCCAGATGTTTTAGTGGTTTATCCTGGTCGTCCAGTGTCGTGCCGGGCCATACCCAATAGGGTTGGTCGAAAGGACACACTGTTGCCCGATTCAGATGTTTAAGTGGTTTATCCTGGACAGGGGATATCGTGCCAGGCCAGACCCAGTAGGGTTGGTCGAAAGGACATATTCGCCTGGCCCAGAAGTGTGACATCGGTGGACTGGTTGATGGAACAGTTCGGTTGGTTGAAAGGAGACGCTACTCTGATCTCTATAAGTTATTGGAATGGCTATGTCAGTGATGACAATGACGGCGTCTATTGATGATATAGAGCAAAACTCCTCATGTCAGTATGGACGAGCAGGGTATCTTGGTGATTGAAATTGTCTGTTTCAGAAATATACGCAAATAAACGCCCGAGGACGGTCGTATGTCAGTCCGGCCGTGACGGCGCGTCAACAAACTGTCCAAGACAATAGAGTGACTTGACACTGACAAGTATCACTCTAGCGAAGCGTCGTGCCTATGGCAGCGAGGCGGCCATCTTGTTCGGACACTTCTGAACGAGACGGCGCCAGCGCACCACGTCTGCGACGAATCGCTGAATATTTTTGCAATCAACGTGATTTATCTTACCGTTAATTAAATTTGAAGTGCTACGAATGTGATTGAACTATAAAAACGTGTATTTTGTTAAATTGCAATTAAAATAGACAATTACAAATCCAATTTGGTTACTTGAAAGAAACAGTGTTTAAGTTTGATTCCTCGCCCACACATCCACTATATTTGTGAGTTCTAAGATGAGTTCCGGTGAAGGCCCTTCTGATCCTTCATGTATATCCAGAAATGTTAAGACTAAACAACTATTAGTGATGTTTTATTTAAACCGCGTGCCGCGGTTTCATCCGCCAGTAATGTGTTGCCATGTGTTCATCCATTTTATAAGCTATCTATTCCAAATTTCACCCAAATCCATACAGCCGTTGCGACGTGAAAAGGGAACAAAGACACTTATATACAACTGTCTCCTTTAAAACGTTATCTGTCAGTCAATGAAATGATTATGATGGGTGCTCCTCTATTTAATACCGAATGCCGTTGTGTTGAATAACTCGAGACACAACCTTGAATCTTCGTAGCGTATGAGAAGTTGAAAACGAAGAATTGTTACCTCGACTGATTACCACATCGATGCATCAATATCTCGTACACACTCTATCTCGAAGGCTCAACGCCTTGAAAGCTTTTTACCGCGAATGCTAATCATCGTTCTATTATTGTTACTCGATTTATTTCTGGATCAAGTAGTACAGGCTAAAATTTATTGTATAATATTATTGAAGTAGTGAGGTCTGGAAACTCCTTGACTTGATTTTCGAAGAACATAAAACATTCAACGTACTGTACGCCTAAATCTAGTCCTGGGAAGTAATCCATTGCTGACGTTCGGGTAACTTCTTTACGGTTTGTTTAGAAGTCGATCTTTGTAATATGTTAAGACGTTAATCGTTGGTTACGATTTTTTTAAACTTTCTTGTTTAATAATATGTTGGTAACAACACAAAATCAAACAAGAAAATTGGCAATAAAAAAATTCGCATTGCACTATGAGTGATTTTACCAATTTTAGTGCTTATGGCTTTACTAACAAATCTTTTAAATTATCCACATTTTTTTGGAAATGGTGAAAGTGATGTCCTATTCCTATCCTATCCTGAAGTGTGAAGCACGCCTGCGATAGTCGATTTACTTTTTCTATGCTCCTATGAATCTATAATACCTTGACTTCTCCACGTGAAAATTGCTCTTTTAGAACAACTGCGTTTATTGAATTCGAACGCGCTGCTCAATGCATCATTGAATGCTTTTAAAATTCACTTCATATCGATGTACGATGTTCAATTCTGCGCTAACTTCTAGTTTCTTCATGAAGCTATCTTTTTGCTCATTGTTTTATTTTGTTCTAAATAGTGAATGTGCTACTCGCACAACTAAACAATGTAATAAATTGAATACTTTTGACACTGTATACCTATTGTTAAGGCGCGGTCTAAGCACAAAATCAACAAAAAGCACTTTTTTGAAAGCCCAGTTCAATTCAATTCAATTCAATTATTTATTCATCTTTAGACATATTACATGTACTTAGATAAGTCAGTCATAACATTATTTTACTGTAAAGGATTAGTTACACATAGTAATGCATACTAAAAATACAACAAAAGAGACAATATAATGACAGTAGGTATCTGCAATAGCATCGTCAAAACAGTTGCAAATTATGTTATTAATGTAATACATTAAAATAACGTTTTTAACAATAGAATGTGGGTATATATACGATTTGGTAAATAATTAAATAATAAATTAAGATGTACAGTCAAATGATTGAAATATATTTCTATCGGCAATAGCCTCTGTAATGCTATAATAACTTTTTTCTATAAGACACTTTTTTACATGGCATAAAGTGTCAGCATTCACATTATTTGTAACACAGTCAGGGATCTTATTATAAAACTTAATAACTAAACAGTAAAAGCTTTTAGCTATCTTGGTCAATCTAGTATAAGGAACAATTATTTGATGTTTGTATCTAGTGTTATAATTATGTATATCTTTAGTCTTAGTCATATCTTCCAAATTTTCTATTACATATAATATACTTTGATATATAAATTCACCCGTCATAGTCATTATATTCAATTCTTTAAATTTATTTCTGCATGAATCTAAGCGTTTAAGTCCCAATATGTACCGTACTGATCGTTTTTGTAATATAAATACCCGGTTAGAATCAGCAGCTGTCCCCCAGAATAGAATTCCATATGTCATTAAGGAATGGAAATAAGCAAAATAAACATCACGAGCTGCTTTCATGCCTGCCAGCTCTTTAATTTTTTTAATAGCATATGTTGCTGAGCTTAGTTTTTTACACAACTCTTCTATTTGAGTTGACCATGTCAACTTATTATCTAACCATAAGCCTAAGAACTTAACTCTATTTGTTGTAGATACATTTAGACCCCTGAGCGTTTCTCCAAGACATCCACCAGGTTGTTTATTATGTTTCGATCCTAAAGCGAAGTTAACAATATGAGTTTTTTCAATATTTAGCAACATATTGTTAGCTGAAAACCACTTTTTGATTAGATCCATGGTACCTTTAACTTTATGACCCACACCATCCTCGGTCTTGTCTTTTATCACTAAACTAGTGTCATCTGCAAACAATACTACATCTATATCCCTAGTTACTACAGATATGTCGTTTACGTATATTAAGAATAATAAGGGTCCCAAAATAGATCCTTGTGGGACTCCCATATGAAGTTGATCGATATTGGATCTGCACCCATTTAGCTCTGTTACTTGTATTCTGTTACTAAGATATGATTTTAGTATTTCAGACTCTTTAGATCTAATGCCATAATGTTGCAATTTGGCAATCAGAATATCATGTGAAACACAATCAAACGCCTTTGAGAGATCGCAGAATACACCATAGGTTATTTGCGATCTCTCAAGGCCCGAATAGATGTCTTGAATCAGTCTAGAAATTGCATGTTTACAAGATTTAGCTTTTTGGAATCCAAATTGTCTCATATTTAGTAGCTTTTTTTCAAGCATGTAAAGCATTAGTTCCTCTGCAATATATTTTTCAAAAATTTTGCTAAAACTAGGTAAAATCGATATGGGACGGTAGTTATTGCAGTTATTTATGTCACCCTTTTTGAATATTGGGACTACCTTAGCGACTTTCATTTCATCAGGGAAAGATCCACTACTAATACTAGTATTTATAATATTCATGATTGGTATCGTGATTTCGGTTTCTAGTCGCTTCAGAAGATATGGTGAGATATACCAAAAATCATTTGATCTCTTAGGTTTCATTTGTCTAATTATTTTGACTACTCGGCTAAAGTTTATGGGCTTCAAAATAAAATTTGAGTTTTGACTGCATACATATCCATTAAGAAATGACATTGATTCAGTAATGGAGCAATGCAAATCATTTGTGAGGTCATTAGCAATGTTAATGAAATATTTATTAAATTCATTACAGATTTCAGTTTTATCATCAATACATATACCATTACTTTTAACAACTTTATTACAGCTTGCTTGACAGATCGGATTTTTGCCAGTTTCCTCTTTAATGATTTGCCAAGCGCATTCAATTTTATTTTCAGCCTTTTCTACTTTACGTTTTAAGTGTAGTTTTTTAGCAGTCACACACACTTTTTTAAACATCTTACTATACTTGGTAAGATAGGATCTAGATATGGCATTATCGTCATATAAGGCATATAAGTCAAACAACCTCTTTCTTGATATTAAAATTCCTTTAGTAGCCCATTCACAAACTTTTTGTTGATTGTGAATAGCTTCCGAAACAGGAATAACTTCGTCCAATTTGCTCAGGAATAAACCAAAATATGCTGGATAATCTTTAAAGGATTCAGAGCATTGCATTGTTTGTTTCAACACAAGTTTTGAGAGTTTTCACTTTAGAATCGGTAATTTTTCTATACGACTTTTTGCTATTATTGACATTATCAATGTTAACTTCTATGTCAGCCATTTGTGCTTTGTGATCTGACTTTACACCAGGTAAAACTTTGATATTTTTAATGCATTGAGCATCTGTGAAAATATTATCAATACAAGTTTTGGAAGAATTTACAACTCTAGTATATTCAAATATCAACTGTGTCAGTAAAAAACTATCAAGTACATCAGACAATACATTTCTAGTGCCCTTCACTACAGAAAAATCGATGTTAAAGTCTCCACATAGCACAACTGTTTTGTTAGTACAATTTGTTACCGTACCAGTGCGGTTTGACGTGTCAATAATGGTAAAAATTTTGGAAATAGAAAATAATGAATAATGAATTATTATTAATTAACTGAACTAAGTACTTTGGTATTTCTAACATAAAATCGTTATAGGCCCCCAAAAAAATACTATATCATGGTAGTTCTCTGTAATCCTAAAGAAATTTACCCAGTTAATAATATTTATTTAATATGTATATTTCACGTAATGCACAAAAATTGACACATTTTCAAGCGCAGACTCAGTTTGAAATCGAATTATGATCTGCGATTTTTAATTTTAAATAAAGCATGCTAGAGACCTTACGCCGCCTTAATACATTGGGAGTTACATAAACCATGTGACGTCATTACCACCGGGCGCCTAAGTAATATAAAAGCTAAATTGTAATAATGTTTAGTCTACTCTCAAAGTCTCGTTTTACTTGCTCATGCTATTAGGTAGTCTGTAAGGTCGTGAAATGTTGCCTAGTATTAAAGAATACATAAATATGTAGTACTACTTACGTAATAGTATAACAATTTTGTAGATCACTGATGAAGTTGAGATAAAAGATGTACGTTCTAGGTATCTCTATTATCCCTCCGGTCGACTTTAGTTGTGATTACAACTTGTTTAATCACTTCTTATTTGAAAACGAAATCCATTTAATAGACGGAAGCAGAAGGGCCGTTTGAAATCAATTTGCATTCATAAATAATCTCGTTTAAAAATTTACATTTTCATTAAATCTTCGTACACTCCATTTCTTTGTCTTTGTATTCTACAACAGTTCAACAGAGTGAATAAATGAAGTTACTAAAGCAAAATTAGGTTTGTTTGAATTTTCTCATGACACTCAATGGACATTGGAACTGGAAGAGCGGAATAGGAGTTAGAAAATGATATTTTTACATTTTATTTTACCTAGTGATAGAGATATTTCAAATCCCAGTCAGCTGGTGTGTAATGTAATGTCGTTGCCGTGCCATCGTGACGGTCGGATATTGTGCTCTTACGTAGTCGTCGTCGGTCGCCTTAATGCGTTTCCGATGTGACGCAAATGGGATGTTTTGTGCCTCCGCAACTTTGCCGGCTGCCGCTGCGGACGTGCAGGTGCGAACACTGTGAACTGTTCCGTAAGTGGAACACTTTGCTCTGGTTCCGTTGAACTGACTTGGATTTTTTTAGGTCCAGTTAACATTATTATAAGGTCGCGATAACATGAAATCAATAGAAGATTACGTATTGAACTCCCATTTAAATTATCCGCGGCTTACTTCCTAAATGTTCAGACTACAGCTTATGCATTGAGCGGGAGGTAGGTTTATTCTCCTGAAAACTAAATCACGGTCATAAATTGCAAAACCGATGCGTTTAGATGATTTATGTTCAGGATGCTTCCAAACTGAAATGGTATTTACTGCACTGTTGTTTGCAGCAGATCAAAACTTTGTTTATTAGTTTATTCTTTGTTTACCAGGCTGATAGCTGAGTTGGTAGTAGCTTTGCCTTCTGAAATAGTTCAGATTATCACCGCACAAATGTTTATCCCGGGTTATCCTATGGCCACAACCTATAGGTTGTGGGTTCGAACACACAAAGCAAGAAACATTTGTGCGGTGATCATCGTCATGTTTGGGTGTTGTATTGTATTATAACTATGTTTTTATAAACAAATGTATCGTAAGTATTCTATCAGTTATCTGGTTCCCATAGTACAAGCTCTATCTATCTATCTATTTATTTATTTGTCACAGAGCTCTAAAGTATAGGATTTATTTGACATTAGTTTAATACTATAAACTAATGTCAAATAAATCCTATACTTTAGAGCTGTCTTCCATTACGGTCGTGCCCTTCCGATTCCTTAAATTTAAACAAAGATAACAAGACTCTCCTTTACTCGATCGCCCTAAGAGCTACTCCTACAAGTATCTTGTTTAGATTTCGAGAAAAGATTAAACATACTATGTTTGCGTTGCGCACCAGTTGTTATTTTTACCTTGTGTTATCTTCGTATATTATACTACTATGTAACACAAAGCCAAGAATGTGATGTATCACGATAAAATTCCTTATCGCTGTCTTGCTCCATCTGCGATTTCGAAAACTCGTGATATCAAGCGTTGAGCGTTGAGATGGTTCCATTCGATTCTCTAGAATAATAAATAATATCTTTTACTACGGTATTTTTGCACATAAACATATATGTTTCTTTTTACCCGATTACGGCAAAATTTATTAAGGCAAAATTTGATTATGTTCTTTTTACCCGATTACGGAAAAAAGAAACGGCTACGCTTTTATCAGTCCAGTATGTTTACACCACCGTTCGTAGCAGTAGAGGCGTATTACCTAAATTACTCATCCGATTTTAACGGATGAGGTGTCAATACACTATCATACCCTGACGAAAAATGGAAATTAAACACCTTTCGTCTATTTTTGTATATATTTTATAACAACAGATACAAAAATTCACCAAAGTTTTAAATGGATCATATTTTTAGAGGTGTCCTGTTACACGAATGCTACTAAAGGCGTGACGTATCCCACAAAAGGAGCTAACGGACCGTAAACCAAATAATGTATGTGGACCGCATTGCCTAATGTTGAACGTTTATTGGTGATGCGTAGCGCTGCCGTAAACGCATGGAATGCCTGGAGTCCTGGGCAGTTAGTATTCCACGCACGGAAGTGCGGGCGGTGACTCCTCGAGTCCACCCGATGCCATGGCCCGCCGTCTACCCACGGAATACTAATGCCACCTATTGTGCCGCCAAAGTCTCACTCGCCATCGCAACTCAACGAAAGTTTTGTAACGCTTTTGTCATGCTGCTGACTTTCGCGCATTCGTGTAACTGGAACGTGCGTTTGACAAATTGCCTATCTATACCATTCTTAATTTGGCATCTCATAACAGTTCATCGCTTATGTCGCTATTTAGTTGGTATCATTTAAAATTTACTTTTTTCCATCTTAAGCAGTATATATGTCACCTAGTTTGTATGTAAATTGTAAGCATGATACATTGAATAGTTGAACTAGACATCAGTGGTGTGATTTATGAAGTGCGTGCCAGTTTCGCTGCGCTGCGCCCGCGCCGCCGAAGCTGCTGCACGGTCGGCTGGCCCGCCTGCCGCCCGCGCACCCGCCTCGCCTCCGCGGTCCCTTGCGAAAAAATCATAATGCAATCGCCAGGACGGCTGGTGTGGAACGCCGCAACACGCCAACAGTCTACATTCAAATGCGTTGGTACTCACACGCCGTCCATCACGATGGATAACTCGTGTCGGGAAACAGATTTCTCTTGAGGTACATACACGCATTGGCGCGGAAATTGTGCGCGAGTGTCCGCAGTATCGTTTGACATGAATTAAGTTGCCATTGGATCTTGCTTATTCAGTGATGTGAACTTATACTTTATTGTTGCTTCGTCTATTTCAGTTATGCCAAATAGTGTACACTTCAAGTCTCAAAAGTTTGAGATTTCGCCATTATATATATCGCCATTTGAAAGTGCTCTCTAGCTATTCCTTTCCTTTATGTAGTCTCAGTTTTATTATGAGTCATGTACTCTTTCACAACATTTGACCGACAATGAACTAAACTTCCATTGCATATAGACTTTCAAATCACTTCAAGTTCATTGGGTTTCCTTTTTCGGCGAAACAATTGTCCATCAATACGAATTAATTCTCTACGCGTCTCAGTTGCGTCCGGTGACGGTGGCTTTCGAAGCGTTCATGTTGTCAAACAGTCTTTCCATCGCGAACAGTGGCATAGATTACTCGCTACCGACTGGTACTCTATAGAATTGTGCGCGATAACTTCGAAGTGTCCAATTTATGAATTATATCGATTGGCTAATTACAATTATCACCGCTTTCGGGCGATAAGGCGGCCGTGATACCCCGAGGAATGTTGACCGATGTCAGTCAGTGCGGAATTTTTATTAGTGTCATGAGGTGATTTGTGTTCGTACAGTGTTTGTGTGTGACATTTCAGTGCTTGATACCATGTGGGGTGCTGCGGTGTCCAATCCGCCGCACTATCATTACGTTCAAGGGCCTGGGATTCCCATCCCCCAAGGTCCGGGGGGTCCTATCCTCTCCGGGCCTAACTCGAGACATTTAAGGCCGCAGTCTTCGTATTCTCTACCTCATAGCAACAATGGACCCAGCCGCTGGAGTTGGTCTGGGAGTCACGTATCGTCGTTTGATCGGAGGCAGATGAAGGTGCCTCCGCAGCCTGCCCGGCCTGCTCCCGTACGGCCTTCGCAAAGTAGATATGCTGGAACGAATGTAAGTTGCTTTGATTACCTTCAAAGCAATAATTTAATATTGAGAAAGGAAACTTAAATATTTCCTTGCGTTGCGTTAAAATGGTTTCATGACCTGGAGCAATGTGCTTGAGCTGATTGGCTGTTCGGTATAGACGTATTAGGTGTTACTTATTTCCTGATGTCTCGCAATGCGTGTCGGATGTCTGCTGCGTACGCATCATTCAACACGAACTCACTTTTCTCTTGGACTAGATGGGAAAGTAGTTAGGGTACAGGCTAGAAGGTATTCAAAGTATGCCTGTAACTTGCAACCGTCTGATAGCTAATGTAAAATTGGTCATGACGGTGATCACGAAACCTTGATTGCAATGCAACAGGAGATATTTCCATACTAACTATGCTTATAAACTGCGTATTCAAACTGTCAAATCCATACGAATTTATTTCTATTGATTGCAGTCGAGTTACGTGATCGCCCAGCAGATCAAGTTGCCCTCGGATATTAATATGCATATTGCATACTATGCACCTAATTACATGTATCAAGTAAGGTGTTAGTCGTAATCAAATATATATCATATAGGACGGATCACGATGAGATCTTCATCGCGATAACCAAGATACCACGCCGTCTGCATCTACACCTTTCCATTCCTAACGCCTCTGTTTACTTATTTATATAACTATTACGATGGTCTTGTGAAAAAAAACGCGTATTCGCGATTCGCATGCCGTCAGCCCTTTTATAGTGTCAGTGTAAGATGGTTTCCTATATAGGGTAGTGTCTAATGAATAGCAAATGTACTCGTAACCGAGGCTGTTCTCTTTACGGTACTTGAGCGCCGATACAAAGGTGACTGTCCTTAACGCAAATGTTGATTCATCATTAGAAAAGTAAATTAATATTATCGTTTTGATTGTGTTGTGTGATACTGAGATTTGTGCAGTACGCTAAATATGAGTCACTACAAATGTATGACAGTTATCTACTGCCTATCTGGTTTTTATCCAAAAGATTTATATATTATGTGCCGCGCAGTAAGAAGTGACTAAAGAACCCATAATTTAATGATAAAATTTAGTTATTATAGAACTGTTACTTGGCTGAGTTAAGAACATTGTGTCATGATTTTTATAGCCGATAATGATAACTTACACGTAATTAATGTTAGTTAATCAATTTAATGTAATTTACATATCACTTATAAAGCAGCCGCTGTAAGTGGCGCTCTATGTGGAGGCCTATGTTCAACAGTGAACATAGGTTTAGGCTATTGATGATGATGATGATGGAGATCACTTATTATTGTTGCATAGGCTATGCCAATCAAAGTAAGATAATCACTGCATTTCTGGTACATTTTAACCAGAACACGTAAAACTATTTCTATTGTACAGTTTTTTCATGTTTGGTTTGACAATAAGTTTGTGAAATCAGGTAGCTCCCAAAGGAAACCCAAAAACCGATATTCCCATCAATCCCAAAAATATAATAATAAGTCCCACCTATTAATAAGTTATTAGTCCCATCGGCTCCTATATTCAGTATATTGATAGTACCATCATCGAAATAAGTGACATCGACAAATAAAGTAATTAATTGAAATAAGGATGCATCCTTGTGGTTACAATTCATTACCTATACCTACTATACTCATCAAAGGGATAAACAATATTTATACCTGTCTTATTAAACTAGTGTTATGTGGTGTAATCAAATGGGTTGATAGTCATACTTTTCCAGCCAACCATCTACAACCAATTTTTTAAAGCTTTAATTTCAAAATATTTTATGCTTGGTTTTAGACATTCATTGTAATTTGTATTCTTAATATACATAAATAGCAGTAATAATCCTAACCTTGACTGACCCGATAGCTCAGTTGGTAGTGACCCTGCCTTCTGAACTGCGCGTTGTGGGTTCGATCCCCACCCAGGACAAACATTTGTGTGATGAACATCGATGTTTGTTCTGTGCCTGGGTGTTATATTGTATTCTATGTATATATTTACAAACAAAAAGTATCTAAGTATTGTATCAGTTATCTGGTTCCCATAGTACAAGCTTTGCTTAGTTTGGGGCTAGATGGCGCTGTGTGAAATGTCCACACACCTATTATTATTATATTATTATTATAACAGAGATTACCACTGGGAAAAAAAAATATTTTTATCGCATTTGAGTTTATCAGATAATGAATTCAGGACGACCTTCGAATTATTTAAATTTTATTTGGCGCATATCGTAAAAATAGCTTGCCATTGAAGCCCGACAAACGTGGCACTTCCTATGTTTTTGTTTTTTTGTTTTTCCATAAATTCATTATTTTCTTGTCGCTGTTTGTCTATGTACAGTTTACTATAGCTTCTAATTAAGTATAGTTCAGTTAAGTCACAGATCAGAAAAAACAAAAGTTTAGTCCTCTGCATGACTTGAAACTTCAATCGTCTCTGTGTACTTCTTTCTTCATGTTAATGAATGACGTGACGGGCTAGTCGTTCACCTGATGTTAAGCAACACGGCCGCCCATAACAGTTGCAGTAGTGACTCGCGCACGTCATCCTGAGAAATCGGCACAGCTTAGTAAGAAAAAAAAAAGTAAAATAGATCAGATCATAAAGTCTCATTGCCCAGTAATTTGTGCTACAAAAACAAATCTTAAACAACTTCAGGTATCACATAATAAACTAGTAAAAACTCTTTTCAATTACTACTACCTGACAAACACACGTTGTCTCTATGAACAAACAAAAATATTTAATTTAAAACAACTTTATACGTACACAACTTGCATTCTAATTAAAAAAATATTGACTAACCAAATACACACACAAATATCATTCACAAAAAGATCTTTTAAACATAGCTTGCGAAATACAAATAAAATCAAATTAAAACCTCCAAGAACTTCATATGGTAAAAGAAATATTATGTATGAAGGTGCACAATTATTTAATGATCTACCAAACGATACTAAAGATTGTAAAACCATGCCTATATTCAAAACTAAACTGAAAAAATATATTTAAGCCAATGTTTTTTAAACGTAATTACCGCCGGCCATCTGGATAATATTTAGATTAATTATAACTAGGTTATTTCGTTATAATTTATACATACTTAAGCTCATTATAAGTGAATTATGTTCTTTATGAGTAAATAAATTCGTTAAACCTAACCTAATTTCACTAGCAGCAGTACCCTTCAAACCGGAACACAGTAGTGTTTGCACTACTGCTTGGCGGCAGAATAGAATATAGAATAACTGGCAAAGCGGTGGTACCTACCTAGAAGAAATTTGCAGAAAAGTCCTACCACCTAATATGTAGTAAGTTATGCATTGTTAATCTGTTCCCCAAGTAAATGTCGACGGTTATTATCTTTGTTAAAATCACTAACAGCTTTAATAAAGCTAAATTAATATTATTCTCATAATTTGTTTAATTTGCGGTGAAAACTTTTGGCATAAGTCTAATCTTTTGAAAGAAATTCTCCCAGTGGTGTTAATATACAAAGTTTTGATGAGTTGGTGGCATCATTATTTTAATTAATTTACTTAATATTAAGTTTTGATATTTTAACTGTTGTTTATCAAGTTAAACGTGAAATCCACACTGATGTTTGCTGATTTAAAAAAGAAAGAAATTTTTTTTTACGTTTATTAACCCTAATATATCGCCTACACCAAAGGCAACCGAAAGCTTGCTTTATATGATGTGACCGCTGTGAGATGTTTTTAACATTTTCGTTTTAATTAAAAAGGGAAATACAAATAAAATGGTATTGCAACACCATGCTCATCTTTCCTCGCATTCCCAAAAATCTTTTAGGGAGCCTCATTTCCAAAAACGAGGCTCGTATTTTTACAGTCTCGCGTGCAAAATTGGACCACCAAGTCAATAAGCCTTTTTGTTCGTACAGCACTGAGCCTTTCGCTTTATCATCCCCTTTTCAGACACCCGCAAGGGTGGCATTTTAACATGGAATAATGATGTTACGTTTCCATCGTAGGAACCTTTTTATTTAAGTAACTGGTTTTGTGCCTATAAGATAGTCTTTATTGGGGCTGTTATTATTCCTAAATATGTCTGTAGGAAATGGATGGATGATTCCTAAAGATGGATGGCGGTGGCTGTATACCTAAACAAATTAAACAACAGTTTAATTTTCGCTACTACTTTATTTATTATTTATTTTAATAAATAATAGACATGACGCGTAAAATGTCACTGTCAGGAATGTGGAAAATACATAAGCGTAATAACATCAAATTCAAAGTCTGCCTCCGATTTATTTATACTATATGGATTGCCAAACTGTATCTTAAACTTATCATTAATATCACGCATAATAATTCAAGCGCAAAGGATCTAAGCAAAATATTAATATTGTAACTCTCAATGTTTGTCTTGACAAACGCATTAACTTTACCAAAAACACGTGATCATCGTGATCATCGCGAATGTGCTGTAAATTGTAAATCGTTTCCCTAATACTTAATAGTTGATAAACGTGCAATTTATTTGACACCAATCACTCTAAATACAGTATTAATACAGTAAACTCACTACACTAAATAAAGTCAACTACCTGTGCCTGTATTATTAAGTTTTCTGTATTTTTTTATTTATTTTTTTACTTCAATTGTATTTCAACCAAACACGGTGTGTGTTACGAATAAACATCGTATAAGTAGCTGATGATAGTTATTATATGTTAGTCTCTTTCTTTAAGTTTGAAATTTGCAAAGATAAAACAGTGAGTTGGACTGTTTATGTAGGATGTTTTAGTAATGCCCATAATCCTGAAGCACGAAAAAAGATCAGGCCTGCCCCTGTGCTAGTGTTCTGAGCCTTATAGATCAATTAATTTGACAAGATCATCGTGTTAAATTTTAAACCACTTGTAGTATATCATTTAGCCGTCGCTATAGCAGAGTTGTGATTAACATCTCACTATGCACAGTGGATTCCCTCATCAGCAGTCAGGTCACGTCTTCCTCCGCATGTCTCGTGCCGCAACCCGGATTATTCGCGCCCCTTGCTCAAACTATTTTGTTTTTTGCTACGTACTAGCTTTTAACTAAACTTGTATTAAGTACTCGAAGATGCGGATTTTCTTCAATGATCAAACGAAAAAGCAACTTTCATGTTCTGAACTTGAGCCGCCCCTAATCCTTCGAGGTGTATTTTTTGGGATAACCTTATCGTTAACTAAGTTGTCTTCATGAACATTAAATAAAATAACTGTGCATTCTTTGGTCTTTGATTTCGGCACCAAATATCTACTTACTAGTTTGTTAGTTGTGACTTTTACGCTGCATACAGTTATTTGGATGAAAGTTTGCATACAAATTGTTTACACGACCAAGATCAACATAGATAGGGTTTGTATTGTGCTGGTGAAACTGCGGGCTTCTGCTTTAGGTATGTAGACTTTACCAGACTACATCGACGGTTGACCCAAACTACTGCTTCAGGCTTCTAGTTCAAGGCTGTACTTCTTTTACAGTTTTAACGACTCGCTATCCACTGTGTTACTGACGGTCGAGTAACTTCGATTTTTGCACCTCTCATGTCATGTTACAAACTAAAACTTTCTGAAATCATAGCATTGGTATTATTTTAAGACGACAATGGAAAATAAAATACGACATAAATAAGATTGAACACGTATAAAAAGATAAGGAATATTTAGGTGTATTTCACGTTAATCCAACTAGTCTATTACTTTAAGCATAAACATGTTCAACACAAAGCTACGCATAATGCACACTGTGCTTTCGTAAAACTACCACGTATTCAAGCGATCGATAGTGCATCCACGGAGTGGGACCTTGACTCCTGAATAGCAATGTCATCCAAATGCCAGAAGGCCGGCTGACACTACGTACCGGAATATTTGCTCGTTCTAACTCCTCGGCTAGCTCGGTGTATAATGTGTTCCATAGATCACCTTTGATTTAGAATTATAGTCTAAATATATATAACTAAATATATATTGACTAGCCCGATAGCTCAGTTGGTAGTAGCCCTGCCTTCTGAAGTGTGGGTTGTGGGTTCGATTCCCACTCAGGACAAACATTTGTGTGATGAACATAGGTGTTTGTTCTGTGTCTGGGTGTCATATTGTATTCTATGTATGTATTTACAAACAAAAAGTATCTAAGTATTGTATCAGTTATCTGATTCTCATAGCACAAGCTTTGCTTAGTTTGGGGCTAGATGGCGTTGTGTGAGATGTCCACACATATTATTATTATTAACTCAAAGGTGACTGACTGATTGACTGACTGACATAGTGATCTATCAACGCACAGCCCAAACCACTGGACGGAACGGGCTGAAATTTGGCATGCAGGTAGATGTTATGACGTAGGCATTCGCTAAGAAAGGATTTTTCGAAATTTCACCCTTAAGATGGTGAAATGGGTGGTTGAATTATTTTCCCATAGGCCACGCCGTGGGCAAAGCTGCGGGCAGAAGCTCGTGTCAATATAAGGTTATGGGTGGTTATGGTGATTATGTGGTAATTGTTCGCTCAAAGGTTCAACCCTTCATTTTGATGTACAATTATTAATAACAAGCAGGAGGCGTAGCGTCGGGTAGCCGTGCCAGCTTTTAATAACTCAGTAGATATTATTTAACTTCTTAGCAGCATGTTTTTTGTCTTTGATCTTGATATAAGTGAGAATCTGGCGAAACTATTTTATTGTCAACTCAGGATTTTAAAGATTTCGCTATAAGATGGAGGAGGAACTTAGGTACTTCTAATTCGTTTTAAAGATATTTATTTTTGTATAAATAATAATGCCAAAAATATCTACAATAATCAAAGATACTTTACCTTGTTTGGCTTATCTTACAAGTTATCTAAAATGCGTATTTTTACATATTGTTGAATTCCGATCATATTACGTATTAAGTGATAAAATCGTTTCTTTGTGATTAAATGCTATCGAATATAATATTTTACTTTTTATTTATACTGTAATATCCACAAATAACCCATATTTCGTCGGTATTTCTTCAACTAATGGAAGGCGCAGGAGCTTTAAATATACTGTACATTATATTTTATCCTAAAAATCCTTCAATTATTCTGTCCGCTCGTGTGCCTGAATATTTTATATCACGCTATGAATAATCAATCATAGCTTTGAGCATTCAATTTGCGTATAAATAAGGAAAGCAAAGTATGCCTACACAAGACAGTTATCTTCATCACATTAGATGTCATATTTTCAAAATAAAACAAATTTCGTGATTGTCGAGAAATAAGTATTTGTTTATTATCGTATTGTGGTAGTCTATCAGGTAGTTCTAATAGTACAACCTTTGCTTAGTTTGGGCCTAGATGGTGTTATGTGAAATGTCCACTGATATGTGACAGCCTCTGTAGTGTTAGTAATTGAGCAGGTCGGCTCATAACCCGGAGGCGGTGATTCGACTCCCGCGGCAGGACAAGTGCACAGAAAAAAAGCGCAAATACTTTTCTGTGTCTGGTTGCTATGCTCCTCGCAGTTCCTGGGATAGAAATGACCAACAGATACAGGGAATCCCAATTAGGGTCTAGAACCTATGTATGTGATCGTTGGGCCTTACTACTATTATTATTATTATTATTGTGATTAGGCCCGTTCCAACCTTTAATCTTTCTTTTAATTTTTTAAGAAGAATTATTATTTTATAAATATTAATGGAAAGAAAGAAAGAAAATATATTCATATCATGCTGAATTTAAATCATCTTGTAAATATTTATTTTATTCTTCATTTATTTCGATTGAACAATAAAAATAATAATCCTATACAATTTTTGAAGGAACTTTGTCGAAACTTAAATATTTTATTCTTTGTTGCAGAAGGTCGATCCCGAGCTGATCTTCACGAAACAAGAGAAGATTGGCAAAGGTTCGTTCGGCGAAGTGTTCAAGGGGGTCGACAACAGGACCCAGCAAGTTGTTGCCATTAAAATAATCGACTTAGAAGAAGCTGAAGATGAAATCGAGGACATTCAGCAAGAAATCATGGTGCTGTCGCAGTGTGACAGCCCATACGTCACTAAATATTATGGATCTTACTTAAAGGTAGGTGCCTATTATTTTATAAACAACATTTAAATCAAAGTTAAACTTGATAAATTGCCGCACAGAACGATACATCTCATTGAGTATTATTTACTTTTATCACGGAAGTCCCTTACTTAGGCTATCATCAATCATTGTCTGCATGTCTGCGGGCCTTCGTCTTCTTATCACATGTTCATGCTTTGTAAAAACTTGCAATAGACTCCATTACGGACTGTATTATTATATAGATATATAGTCATTGGCCGTGTGGTCCCGGCGGTGTGCGGATAGTACCACCTTCCACTCTTCCCGTGGGTTCTGTAAGAGTTGGTTAAGGGAATATCTAGGGTTTTTTTATGTTACTGAATGATTTGACGAGCTAGCCGTTCACCTGATGTTAAGCGCCACGGCTGCCCATAACAGAACAGTGTCAATCGGAACCCCAAAATAGAGTTTCGAGCAACACTGCACTGCGCACATCATCCTGAGACATCAGCACAGTCTCGTAATAAGATTACTCGACTGTGAGATCAGATCATAAAGTCTCAATTGCCCAGTAATTTCACTAGCTACAGTGCCCTTCAAACCGGAACACAGTAGTGCTTGCGCACTACTGCTTGGCGGCAGAATAACTGGCAAAGCGGTGGTACCTACCTAGACGAACTTTGCAACAAAGTCCTACCACCTAGTAAATGAATGGGCAGGAGTATTCTTCTCGGTACATTTAAACAGTCTGCGTACACCAATCCGCCTGCCAAGCGTGGTGGTTATTGCAAACCTTCCTCTATAATAAGCGTCCAAAGTGGCGTTTTATGGGGGAGTCCCGTGTTCAGCAGTAGACGTCTTCCGGGTGTTGATGATACTACCTAGTAAATTGTTTTCCACAATATGAGCAAGTAACTTTATACAACTACAGCTCTTTCGATTTTCTCTTCATAATTAATTGTGTCGTAAGCGAGAATTATAGAGCGCTGCAGTGCTTTTAGTTTTTGTAAATGCTGGCATTGCGTGACATTATTGCCGGCGTCCAACAGCGTGACGCACCAAATCGCTCTACGGTTTCGCATTATTGCTCCATTATTGCACCAGGAGTAGACGTCTTCCGCGCGAAACCGTATCACTTCTTTATTGGAATATCAGAAAACGTCGCCGCTCTATCGTCGCGCTGACATCTAATACCTATAGGAATAGTTATTACTTACCATTTTGCGGAATTGTAGTTGTATCTTGTAATTGTACGCCCGTGGTATCCATTATGATTATAATACACAGGTCTAGGTAATACGACATTGATAATGTCGTGACTGCGCGAAATAAGATTTCGCTTTGCAATCTGCGTTCAATTTCACTCAACCTATTAAATGCGTTATTGAAATCGACGCTGGATAAATCTCCATTAGCAGTGATTACGTAACGCCCCAACCACATTGTCACGATATCTGTAACAGTAACAGAGATATCATAGACCGTTCACCCAATCGCGTAATTCCTTGGCGTGCTTTGCGTCAATGTGTTTAAAATGAAACCCGTCACGAAGTGTTCGGGGTCAACATGAGATCACGGAAAACGGAACCGGTTCTTTAAAATCTTGCTGCACTTTCATTCAAATCATATTGCCCTCTAAACGATTCCAGTAAACCGTACGGAAAACGAGAAACTGTACTTTACTTCCCTCTGTACTGTATTTTATTGTAGCTTACTCTGTACTACTGCGAAATAAGTCGCTATTTCATACTTGCATTGTATAATTGCTTTCTGTTTCTCCAATGTTTCTTTTTGCATGGAGCATTTATTACTTCTAATACATATTTATATTTATATATGTATATATTAGTATAATGATATCTTCGTATTTTTGTGTTGAGCTATGAATAGATGCATGATTCAGAAGTAGTACGTTTACACGAAATGTTGTCAGTCATTAATCACGTTGTGTGCTCGTTTGCCATTCTGACGATCGATACACGATGAGTAAGTGCTTTGTGGGTGTTAGGATCGGATTTGGGAACAATACTAAGCTAATTGTGTCTAATACTATACGTTTTGTAAACATGTGCGCTGAGCACATACTGATTACTCACTGGCATATAGAAAGTTGGTTCATGTGTCGGAGGATCGCAAGATTTTCTTGCTCTCTGAAGATTTTCTTTGTGTTGGTATAATTGTTTAAACAAGACAAGATTATTCTAATGAAGATGTATATGTGGTAAAGAAACTATCTAAAGCTACAATTTATTTCGGTTGTAAAATGTAATGTATTCTAATGCAAAGTTACTTCGGACAGGAGAAAACAAAAGCCCGAGCGCGCGGTGTCGCTTGTCGAGCGGATCATTTCTACCCATAACAGCAGGAAACATGCTCTTATTACTCCTGACTCCCGGCATATTGCATCGCACCCGTAAAATAAACAATAACTCCGATATGGCCTTTTCAAAGCCTCCCTCCCACACTTGCTTGATGTAGCTGATGTTGCTAGCTTAATATTTGTTTCTACAGATAGGATAGATTAGTTGTGTTTGGGAATATAAAACTCTAGAAATTCAGAGAAATGAGATCCTTAACTAAATTGTTGTACTGAAAAATTTGCCTTATATGTGACCTATATCCGAAATAGACCGGTAAAAAATAAAGTTGTTAAAATATGGTAATAGAATAATCCAGCAATAGCAACATCGCGATGGAATGGATCTCTACCAACACAGCTTCCAGCAAACACAAACAATGGTGTCTGTGCTGTAATGATCGATTTTAGCTTTTTATTATTCACAGTCCACACTCTATTCCGTTTTATTAACGTGTGCTGCTATAGCTGGTAGACATTGAGGAAACAGGTTATGTACGTAGTGATTTTATTTTAAACTGGTAAAGTTGCTATACCAGCCAACCTTTTGTTATTTCTTGTCGGATTGGTCAAATTCTTAAATATTTTTTTTACATTCTCATATGTCGCCAATCGCCATGATTTGATGGCTCAATTCGTTTTATTCCGAAACAACGTAGAAAATTTGTCTGTCGTTAAGTAGGATCGATATGCTATAGAGTACCACCTTGTTTCGAAAATGTGTTTAATGCATTACATTTTTCACTTAGCACATCACGCCGACTGCGTGTTGCCTATTGCAATCTTGACACACTTTCCAAAGTGTTGTTATGCGTGCCTTGCAAAATGCGATGCAACGTATCCATGAATGTAAGCAAACTGCCATGCCGAAGGCATTAATCTGCTACACGGCTTTATCTTCAATTGCAATCGCTTCAATTTAAACATACAATGTGACGTGATGAAATATTTGAATTTTTTCCGGTTTCCCGTTTTAATTTTGCGTTTGAAACAGACCGCGGCAAAAGTTATAAATTACAACATTCAAGTGAGTTATATTTTGTGGGATATTTAAACACGCGTGTTTGGCATATGAAAGTTGTTGAGGTAGGTACATGCTCCGGTTATGAAAAGGGAAATAAATGTACTTGACATGAGACGTATGTGAGAGTGCCATATCTTATGTATATCTTATATATATATAACACGAATATGCACAGCAAGGTTTTGCTAATTACGAAACAGAACCAAAACTTGGTATTGTTTTATTGCTGCCTCTCGGTTTGTGACGGTTCAAAGCAATGTTCATTTCTGATGTTCTTGAATTTTTGGCATCCTAATTACATATATCAAAATCCAATCAATTACGTGGAATGTCAGTCATAAATGTAATTAAATGAATCCGTGCAAATTGTATGAAACGATTTAGGTCAGCTTGTCACCGCCCTGACATGCGATTGCAAACATGTGCGTGACGGCAGGACCTACGACAGCTCACAGCAAGTTGGTATGTCATTGACCGTGAATTGTGATGAGCCTTTTAAACGACGACCTAGTTCAGTTCTATTTCACCTTGCGCTTCACTATGTTTTGTCTATAACGTTGCCAATCTTGACATCTCTTTTCTTTTCTATAATTTGCGACGTGATCTTATTATATATTAATAAGACGAGCTTCTGCCCGCAGCTTCGCCCGCGGCGTGGCCTATGGGAAAAAAATTCAACCACCCATTTCACCCTCTTAAGGGTGGAATTTCGAAAAATCCTTTCTTAGCGGATGCCTACGTCATAACATCTACCTGCATGCCAAATTTCAGCCCGATCCGTCCAGTGGTTTGGTCTGTGCGTTGATAGATCACTATGTCAGTCAGTCACCTTTGAATTATATATATTTAAATTAGTTTCACTCGCATTGTTACATTAACTAAAGTTATTATCTTCACGATTTGTTCTTCAGAGAAAGTGTGGTAATGTTGTGGCCTGTGGCAGCGACGTGGCGTAATCTTAATGACCCTCGCTTCTTTGCTTTTCTGCGACAACAAACGTTGTTTTGTCATCATTACCGCTTGCCCTTCTTACTTAGACAATTATTTACTAATCGGTTCAATAATAATTACGTACGGGTCAATATAGAAAGTGGACCGAATGACGTTGCTTAACCGAGGCAGTTTCCTAACGACTATTCGTAGTTGTGGTCACGTTCAGATAACCTTTATTTCTATTGCTCATGTCACGATCCACTGGATACTATTAGAAAGGTCAGCTATAATCATAAATTATGGACTTTTATTTAGGTACCTTCTCAGTGCAATGTTTTCAAAAGATCTTAGTTGACGATTCCTCGCATATGAGTCGGAGCTATGAATGAATTTATATGTGACGTAAATAAGCAGCGCTCGTGGCCCGAGGGTTTTACTTTTAGCTGGTAAAATTCTGAATGCGGATGTCGGAACGGGCGGACAGAGGTGAAGGACGTTGGTGACTCACCCGTGTTGCTGGCCTCAAGGGGAAAATGTCAAGAATCTCTTCATTTACACATGCATGAAATAGCGTAGTTTAATTCAGATGCCTGTTCAGTTTTAACGAAAAACATGTTCAGATATATTTTAAAATTGTCATTTATGGGATGGTACGGTGTACATATTACATATAGCACTTTAAGTGATGTTCATTTTGTTAAAATTTTATTAGATGTTGTCTTGTATAAACGAATCACATAAATATTTTATTAGATGTCTTGTATACACGGATCACAAAGAAACGAAATAATTTAAGTTTTTTTCATGGCCTAAGATAAACATGAATATGTAATGAAAATCTCGGCAAAACTTACATCAAAGTGAACGTCTCAGATAACTGAGACGTTCATACGCGTGTTTCACAAGCTTTTATTTTAATATCAAAGTGACGATCGTTCAGGGCCATATGATGACTATAAAGTGCGCGGTGTAAGCTGTAACCGCATTAGTTACCTTGACCCTGTTCAAATAGTGGGTGGAGTCAAGGCTCCGACAACCCTGTGGATGCTCATCGCAGCGATTCTATTAGAACTGTCCCCAGTGCTACGCCACTAAATAGCCAATTGTCTCGCTGTTCGGTGGTTATTGCCTCCCAAATGAGTATTTGCTCTCCGGATTTTACGAGTTATATCGTGAATCGAATGCTATGTTCAATCAAAAGGTCATCAAAGGTCATCGACTCTTAATGATATGATGCATGTTGAGTTTCAGTAAATTGTCTAGGTTTTAGTCCTTGGTACTACGTCTGTTTCTGTTTTGAGTCGTCCTTCAGTTTCACTGCAATGCGGTGCGGGCGCGGAGGCGTAGGGTAGAAGGGGGTTCTGAACTTGGAAGGTCAAGTTCTGAAAGTTTGCAATTTGCCATATTGCATTGCTGTCTGAATTCGGCTTGGACTAGATTATTAACCTAAAAGTTATCCATTATTGATTATGATTTGTTTACACCATCAATTAGATTAAGTTTGTTAAAACTTTGCGGTCGAACGAGTTTGTTGGACAAACATTTAAGTTGAAAAGTAATTTTGTTTTCAATTTGATTAACAAAGATTGTATTGTAGTCTCGAAAAGCGGTCGTGTCTTGTCGATACTCAGCCGCTTACTTGAGTGTTATATTTTTTCCCAAGTTCAATAACTCTTATCTTATTGGAATCTTCGTAGTTGGCTTCGTTTTATTTTTGACTAGACGCTACTTCTGTGCGCTGAGTAAACAACCATCAAGCAACGACCTTCAGAAACATTAGATTTTTCATTAAGATATGTACTCACAGAGAGAAGATGTTCTTTAGCATTATCTACAAACTTCACTATGTCTGGATTCAACCGGGATTATAGGATAATAATTTTGTGATTTCAATATTTACGATTCATTACTTAATCTTGTCTGTAATATGAAATTATTCAATAATCGTTGTTTTATCATCGTTAGGTTTGCCAAATTTTGTCAAGACTGCGTAGCATCATAGCTTTTTAACAAATTATTTTTACGTTCATTCATCACCTTCCTTCGCTAGACATTTACGATAAATAGTAATGGCTGTTTGAATTTTCTAAGACCTTCCACAAATTGAATTATGTATTATATGCTGTTTCTTGCCTATGGAGTAGAAGGCTTACTTGTATACTGTATAGTAGTTGATTTTATTTAAATGAGTAAATTATGATTTAACATTATAATCGTAATATTAAAATTTGTTAGTGCCGATTTCGTTGCTTATCCTCACTTGGCACGAGGAAAACATGAACAAATTGGATATTTATAAATGTAACATGAAATCTATACCTACCGTGTTTTTATAAAACGGGTTTTTGAATTTAATACTTTTCAAGTTAATTTATAGCTTGTCGCGAGCATGACGCACTGTTCACTTGTTCAGTGTTCATCTCATTTGCAAAAGTACGCTCTTTGATTTATGAAACGCGTTTAGAAACTTGAAGTAAATTTATTATCTCTAATTATCCAAATTATTCATACTTGATTAACGATATCGCAAGTTTTTATCTTGGATTAATAGATTCCGTAATTAATAATCACGCAATGCGTTGTCAAAATGATGGCGTTTGATTTCAAAACAGTAAAAGTTTCTGCTCCCAATAAACTATCCTCGGAGGGATTTAGGGAAAATGATATAATTTAAATTAGTGTATTGTATTTCATGCATTATAACAATATTACCTGAATATATTTCGTTAAAATGGCATGAAAACAGGCGCAACAGGCGCTCAGCAAGTGACCACTTTTCGAGTGTATTCCAAAATCCAAGATAAATCTAACATCATGACAGAATTATTAATCCCTTAGGGCTGCTGACCTGGACTAACGACTATTTTCAAATATTTTGGTCAACCGTAAAACCATTACAGTATCTTAAAAAAATATCATACGACAGTAATGGGGTCTACTTTACCACTTTTTGGCCCCTAAGTCGAAGTATTGACCGCAGCGACAGCGAACTTCCATTGCGTCATCTCCTAGAATAACCGCAACTTCTGTGGTAGATTTTGCTGTACAGACACACAGAACCATTAGACGCGAAATCCTGATAGTCCACGTTCCGGGTAGTCTAGGCTCCGGACAGGCCATTGAATAATATTTATTATTATTACTATGCCGCCCCTTGTAGCATTTGTATTAATCCCAATAAAGCCTGCGCCCAGGATGGGCTTAGCGATAAATGCTAATCCCCGGGCATGTCCGGTCCAGTGCCACTAGACACAGCCACATTATCACTTCAGTAACGTTTCATGTATTTTAAAACGATTAGAACAGCCGTGTGCAATGTGTGCACTTTGTACATAAGTGCTGAACAAAAGTGAAGTTAAGAATAAATAAAACTATGATGATGCCGTTGATGAAATTGATAACTTCTCTAAACATTCGTATGCATATATGTGACAGTGACTCACAGGCGTTGTCTATTAAAATTAACAATATAAAATATTATCAAACACATGTTACATTGATCAGGTTTCATCAGCAACGAAATGGCTAATATTCGACATCACTATTCACTAGAAAACCAACCGCCTCTGATTGCAACACCGTAGTGGAAATCTGACCGTAAGCTAAATCCATAATCGCTTGCATTGAGTTACTGCCTACCTCGCAGTCTGGATTGGTTTGCCCGATCGGATTAGACCCGTCGGAATCTAGTTCAATGGAGATGATTTGTACATTCTGCTGAGGCCGAATGTTGAACTAACAGAATGAATGAAGTAGACATCTGTGTCTGTTGAAGTCTTTGTCTGGTTCTTAGTATTTTGGTTTTTATCATGTTCTATTATGGTACAGACTTGTTTATTGGTTACAAAATGTTCACCATAATTATCAGAAAAGCTCGCTTGTATATCAACTCTCCCTTGTCTAATATTTCTAAACCTCTTTTTCAGTCATCTAAAGTTACGACAAAAGGTGGCCAAATTAATGATTCATCATCTGCCATAACCTTCAGGAACAATTTGTAAAATATGGTGCGGTGAATATCAGTGTAATATGTATATTATATTTTAGTACTGATTACTGAGCGACCATAGTGCAGCCTGCATCGTAAATAAATTTATCAATGTTCATTACACGATTCTCAAAGGCAGGCAGAGAACCTCAGAAAACCAGTGAAGTTTTACGCAGATGTGATGACACGGACAAATAACGTGATTCTGCTGGTCAATCAGTACCCGCTTGAGACCAGTCACCTCAATAAGGTTGAACCAGACTAGTGCACAACGATGCGCAGAATTGTCAGTAGTAGATCTGCACTAAGGGGCTTTCCTAGTTGATTCAGTTCTGAAGCCAATTATCGTTTTATTTGAAGTACATTTTCAGCCACGTGAATAGAATAATACAATTTCTCAAAGACGCTAATCTCATTTGAAATCCGTTGCTCCAAACGTAAAATTAAACTTGCTCTCAGTATCCCTTGAGCATGCGAGGTTTCGTGAACCTAAAACTAATCACGTTTTGAAATGAATCCTACACTCTACCGCGAATCCGCTTTACTCCTTTGGGAAATAATAACAGGCATTCCGACTGATTATTACTTAGCAAATGGTAAAATAATAACTTAGGAAGAAATTGCAAAGGTACAGTTATGTACATACTTAACTTGATTGAGGTCTAAGGAGTCAACTAGAGTAATGGGCTACAAGGAAACTTGATCGGAAACACGTGGTTATAGACCAAGTGTTCATGAGTAGTTAGGTGAATATAATGCCCGACACGCAATATGATGCACCGAAAAAATCTCGATAAGGAAACGGTCTCAAACAAAAAACGTACTTCATTACTTTAAATAAGCTGCTATTAAAACAACAACCAATAAAATGGGTCGGTGCAGCATGTTTTTCTCTTCCACTAATTTCTGTCAGACGTCATTCATCTTAACATTTACTCTCTTAGCACACATCATTCTTCGCACAGTCCAACCACTCTTTGGTGACATGGCTTTCATCCCTCCACGAGACATGCATCACTACCTACTCTAGAAATGAAAGCACCTCTTAAAACCTCTGAAAACGTTGCTTTTTTATTACGTTTAGCGGAGCGTGACTTTTAAAATGTACTTTTAACAGATGTGTTGCTTCATCAGATTCATGTGCTATATTCTTGACAAGTACTGTATCTCTGACCGGCAGCTAATCTTATTAGGGGGCGTAGCGCCGAGGCTTCCCTAATAACTTAAACACCACGCCCGCGCTCTATTATTCCGCCCGCTGACGACTCGACGACCGGCCTAATTGAATATCATCCACTAATGAAGCCAATATAACTAAACAACGTGATACGAACGTTTTGATTACTCAGAAAAATGTATTATGATGTTGAAGTTGACGAGTTAAATAGTTATACGGAACAAATGGATGTAACTGGTGAATAATTTTGAATGTGGAAGAAATCTTGAAAACATTTATCTCGTTTCGAATGTAGGAATAGCCAGTGTTGAGTGCCACATTAGGAAATATCAGGAACTTATGTGAACATTGCAAGATACAATGCAAAAAACACTAATTGTGCTCTAACGAATTAAGTTCATATTGGCATGTCTATCTAGTCTTTTTTGTCAGTGAAAGATCGATGATGTGTATTATTACATATGACATGTCATTATATACATTATACGTACTAACTAAAGAGATAGGTATATTATCTTTGTTGTTCAAGACAACCCGTTGCGGTAACCATGTTAATGTAGAATCTAATAAAGGCAGATGTGCTTGAATAGACATTTTGTCTACAGACGCGCAGACGACAAAGGACCGGAGTTTGATTATACCAAGTTTAACGAGCTTAGTTCCGGAGTTTGTAAATTCAACTAGATTTACTAGCAGCCACAAGATCGTATGTAAAAGTGTAATCATATGTTTTGAATAAGCATTATGGTATGGTATATGTTCCGGAAATCGCCCATTTTTGTATTATGAATTATTCCTTTATTTATTTATTTATAGAAAAACCAACAGCTTATCTTAACAAAATATACATAAATTTAACCGTAGAAAGCCAATTACAGGTTCTCACGAATAGATAAAAATATAATATATATTATATACATTACGTTATTGCGAATCTATATAATATCTATAATAATAAAATCTTATGCATCTAAATTGGTTTATAAAAATCTTATCAGTTTATAGCTTGACTCATTCACTTCATTAACAAAATTCCACTGTTACTTCCATATATTTACTGTCCGTACCTATCTAGTTAGCTAGAGCCATTATCGAATTTAGTTCTTGTAGAGCCTGAAAATTGAACGTGTTGCTCGTAATGACTGCGATACACTTAATCTTTTTTTTTGCTCCACGAAATGTATAGAAATAATCTCGCTCGAGGCAGTACAATTAGTCTGACTAAGGTGAGATTACGTACGGCGATGTGCTGTCACAAAAACCTTTTTTCTGCATTCTAAATTAAATCTCTGGATCCAATTGTCTATCGAGGTCAGAGCGTGGTCATCGCCGTTAATTGAATACAGTTCCCGTTCAACACCGGACAATAACACAAATTATCGAAAAATACACTCTACCTTGTCGATTGCGATTGCTTCCAGTTACCAAGTATGGTGCGTTTATGCTAATGAGACCGCTAATCGGCGTTTGTGGCGCATACCTGCTTCGAAAGATACAGCGCCGGGTTCGTTATCCTTTGCCGACCTTGCAGCTGCTATAAATTCAGTTAAATTGGCCGCAGGAGCATGCGTCACTCGGTCCGATGCGCTCGGTTTACCAACGAAAGCGTGATGTAATAACAGCCTATATCGATACTTTATGCCTTGTGCCTCTGCAACATTAACTAATGTATTTTTATCTAGAGGAAATAACCGGATTGAAATACATACCATGCCACTTGCGATATAATTCCTAACCTGTAACAGATAGGTGCTAGTTTTTGCTTAGTCTGTTGACTGTTACGTTTGCTTACACATACTACCATATCTAGCAAGTCCCGGCTAGGAGAACCTTTTAGTAATTTACAACATCCAGTCAGAGCTCGAGTTTGTGTAACACTCGGTGTCACATGTCTACAACACAATGGACCTCCCCATTTCCTATTTCGCTTTTCTCGTACTGCCAAGGTAGGTGATTGAAAGGCGACGGGTGTTCTTCCTCAAAGACTGAGATAAATTCCGGATTACCGGACACAGCTGACTGTCCGCTTGGAAAATTGAAATTTGCGCCTTCGACCTCCGCTTTTCTCGTCCTACTTGATTGCCCTCCTTATTGCGCATGACGTGATGAATTCACTACAAAAAATTTATATCGTGCTTCGAATACACGCAGTGACAAAATAAATCCCTCGCCTATGCGTGAGAATAAATAAGAATCCAAAATGGAATTCTCACTATACTTCGGTGAATCTATATTTGAAATATTGATTGATCTCGGAAAAATAAAACATATACAGTTTACTTTGATCGTATATTGATTAACCGCATGACAAAATTTGCTAAAAATATACATAACTGGTGGATCTATCTAGGTCGTCGTAGCTAACGTGGTTAATGCGGGACGGGAGGCAATTAGGGCAGGCCAATAAAACCGCCATCATTGGTAACTCGGGTCGTTCCTCCCTCTGCTCGATGCACCGAACGGCCGGCTGCTACACACCGCGGTTGTATAACATATTCGAAGCTATTAATATAGCCGTATGCTTTTCCGACTGCTTATATCGTTCCATCGAGCTTGAACTTACCGTTTATAGTCTTTATTACGCTAAGGAATTGTAAGGTCACCCGGAGAAGCTATAATATTCAGTCATAAAATAACATGTACAACCACACTATGCTTTATTTCCAAGAAATATTGTCCTCCGCAACAACGCGTACTCCCGGTCCTGTTATAGAGAAGCTAGCCCGCTGTCCCCGTCACCGATGTCAGAGTTAAGTGCCGTCGCACTCGACGTATCCGTACAAAGGCCGCTCTCTCCGCTTTGTTCCGCCTCTTTGTTTGACTTGACGAAGGCCCTGTGAAAAACTTCAACACGGCCGAAGACGGTCCGTCCTAGTCCCTCGGATCTTGCCGAGTAATCCCACTGGCTTTTATTGGACCCCTCTGGTCGTACGTATTCTACTTTCGAGTGCGGATATGTTATACAACGTGATTGATGGATTTCGTGTGAATAAAAGTTTGGAAAACCTTCTTCGAGATTAGGTTTAGTGTAGAATTGTTGATATACTTATCTCATAAAGAAAACTTAAACTAGTCGAGATTTTGACCAATAGTAGGTATTGTATTAGTGCAAAACCGGCCTCCGGCCAATAAGGCTGAAAGCAAATAACTAAATATGTTACTACGTAACTGAAAGGTCTATTGATATATATATTTTCCCAGATACGTGAGGCGTCAAGTCGCGGAAATGTTCCATTGTGGTCCAGTCCCTCCACGTCTGCGCATGGGGTCCGTACGGCTATTTGCGTTACATGATGATGTGGTGATGAAGTGCCTCTTTATGAGGGGCTCTTAAATTGCCCTAATACGTAACGACCTAACGACGAAACAAGGCCCTCGATGTATGTAGGACAAACCGTCAATAAATACTGTCGGTGTCGGTTTCATACGGGAGAAATTCAACAAAGGATGTTTAGGTAAACATCCCGCACTACTGTAGGAACTTTATTTACTATAGCCACCAGTACCAGTACTATTACATTTTATAGCTATTAGAGTAATATGTAGAAGTAGTAGTAGTTAAAAATATTAAGCTAAACGTGGTTCTATGGCCCGAAAGTGTAGTGTCCTTTAAACATAAAAAAAATTGAGCAGGTGGACGAGACTCATTTGTGAGCATTGGTGACCTTTTAGAATGAGCAGCTGTTTGTTTTGTTTAATGCGCATTATTTAGAAATAGAGTTCGCGGTAGGTATGGATCTCGAGGCAATATTTTCGCGCTTATTTTATGCAATTCAAAACCTATGACGTCGAATTCTCAACGCCTAACCGTTGGCGTAATTATGTTAAATACATTGAAATAGTGCCGTGTACCCATCGTGCGTAATGCATCATTGCCATTAAATTAATGCAGAAAACTTTCAAAAAGCATTCATCTTGTAAAATTACATTACCTGAATAATCTGGGTCCCTCTCATCATAAAACTTTGTCCTGCCTGAAACAAGGTAAGTAGATAAGTGCCTGCCGGTGCCTACTTGTGAATTCGTTAATACTTGATGATTTATGCGTCATAAACTGGAATATTTGAGGAAGTTAGTCGTGCAATCTTAATCTCGTCTGTCGCCAGAATGTCATAATTAACCATATGAAGCTAAGAAGCGGTGTTTGCCTTTAGACAGACGATACAGAATGCCCGAATGACATTGTTTCTCTTCCGTTTATGGAAAACATAATTATTGTTAACTGTCACCGTGCGGGAGTCATCGACCGTATGACTGTTCGGTTGACCGGTCTGGTCGCGATCTGATTGTCGGGCCAATAAACAATTTGCATGTGTTTGTGCCGCTGCCTTTGCGCACCCGTGCTCCGCTTAATTGGTGGTATCAGTACAGAATAAAGAGTAGTAAGTTATCAGGTACTCTAGTCGCCAACCGCACCAGTGTCGTTATAGCTTGCTCAATTGGATGATTCGATAGGCTGTTATGGATTGCTAATGCAAATAACCGCACCGAAATTACTGCATCGCCAAAAGATATAATATTGAGAAATTGAATTGTTAATATATTTAATATAATAATTGATATATTATTGAGAATATGCCTATTCAGAATCGAAAACACCTACACCACATTTGCATGAATTGAGCTAAAATGATGTGACATAATTATAAGTTCTATGCAATCACGGGTACTATTTTCGGGACAAATCGGCTTACGAGTTATTGAAAATTTTGAAAATATCTAGTGATTTTGGAGAAAAGGTCCATTAGGGGTTTTTTTCCATTGAATATTTCTCATTATCATTATAAACACATTAAGGTTATTTCTATACCTGTTTTTCCTGTTTCATAATTCTTCATGCATTTAAATAAAGTTCTAGGTAGATACGCTAGACACCGGACTTTTCTGGTCGCCCTTATATTATTAATTCAGTTTGTCACCGTCGTCCTTTGCCTCTGTAAAGGTGAATCTAATGGATTGGACAAGGAATAGCATTCAATTTGCCTCGAATCGCTAGTTCCTTCCGTTTCTACTACAATTCCAACACAATCTAAAAGGTTTCAGTAGCATTTAACGTTACCGAGGAGTAGTGCCACTTTCAAGAGAACAGTGTTGATTTACTGGAAATACTGGATTTGGTTTTACTAAAAGCTTTTGTGCGTAATGGATAGTATAGAAGATGGTAGTTATTGAATGCGCCATTTTTATTTGCGCGTATCTACGTTAGTATTTCTGAAAATTTTCCACATTTTTTTTTCTACTTCAAACTTGTCTAGCATTTGAATGCGCTCTCACCTGAGTGACGATGCGATCGAAGATGTAGCATGCTAGCCAAGTAAAGTACATTTAACTGCGACGACAGACAAATGATGTATTGCCAGCCGCAATGTACTCACTTGTAGAAAATAACATCAATCAAACTAAACGAATGTTACATTACATTAGTCTGGTTTCACAAAATTGGACAGCCTAAACGCGAAGCCCCGGTCAGAAAATGAATTCAATTAGTTGCACTGTTCATTGATTTGTTTGTTTTGGACCTGTTTGTCTTCCAATTACGTCTGTATGGCTAGTGTTTGCGTCAGGCTTATAATTGAAAGCCTGTATTTGCTGTAGATTAAAGGCTTATTCCCAAAGTACTCCATTCTTTTGTTTATGAAAGATAAGAATCTCATACATTAGTTCTCATAATACTCCACAGAATTATTATTATAAATAATTTATTTTAAAATACAATTTTTCTGTTTCATTTTACTCCACGGCCATCTGGACCATTGTCAAAGTACTCGGATATCCAATTCTCAAACTGCTCCATCGAAAACAATAGAGAAATTACATTTGAATAAAAAAGGTTTCATTTTGCTCCATGAAATATTGAGGGGTACAGTCAGTCACGTAAGTAATAGCTCTGTAATTAAAATTATGCTGAATAACAAAAATATAAGTTAATTCCATCCATCTTACATTTACATAGAAGAAACATGCACAGCTGCAGTTCTTATAATTTTCGGCAATATTGTAAAAGACGTATGTATTAACTAAGCAACGGCTAATCTCAAGAGCAAAACAGTAAAGAAGAAAATCAGCACGTGGCTAAATGTGGTGCTTTAGCTCATCTTCCAATTGAATTCATTGAAGATGGTTGGTTGGTAATAATGGAAGAATCCCCTACAAGTAAACCTGTCACTGAATTCAATAACTATTTTGTTTTCACCTGGCTCGAGAGTAAGTCTTTTCAGATACATTTATGGAATTGCGAAGGAGAACGTCACAGAACTACTAACATGGTAGGATGGTGGTACAAACGATTAAACAACATTTACGGCAAAAAAAACCACGGCTGTGGAAACAAAATACTTGATTGATACTGGCTGATTTTATGTTGTATGTTAGGTTTGTAAGTTTTCATGTTTTTTAATTGTTTTCCTCGTATTGTTTGATTTTTAAGGTTTCATTTTTAATTATCTCGTTGATTTTGGCATGTTATAAATACTTATTTTTAATTATTAGTATTATTATATTTAATAATAAAAAATATTGCTAATCAAGTACTCTGTATTTTATTTAAACTTCTCCTCATAGTTACCACACAGCTTTATTACAAGTAATACCTAGAATTTTTGCACCTGACTGTACGGCACCTTTTTGGAGTAAAATGAAACATAAGAACAATGATCATAAATTTAATAAAAATTGCGTGGAGTTGTTTGAGAATGAATGTATGGCTTATTCAATTTCACGAAACCGGTTACGTGAAGTACTTTGAGAATGCCGTGGAGCAGTTTGAAACCAAAATTATTATTCATTATTTTGATGTTTTTTTCGTGGAGTATTTTGAAACTATTTCTTGGAGTACTTTGAGAACAACCCAGATTAAATTGTCAGTATAGCATTATAAATTGTTACTTTTTCATAATCAGGTATATCGAATCGACACCGACAGGTCTCAAAATAATATATATGTCACGATCTGAAGCATTCCGTTAGTTCTCCATAATGGTTTGTTTGTATCGGCTCAACGGCCGGCAAAATCTGCAAAAAATAAAACTGCAGTGGCAATTTATTGGCGCTTATGACGCGGTCAGGTTTCCGATTACGCGCGCAAACGATTTTATAATTAAAATCCCTGTTGCATTTGACTGTTTTTGCGGGTTGCGTTAATTGTTCGAACTTTGGTTTTTCGCCTAATTACAATCACTGGTTTTTGGCTTCCAACGAGATTGTTACGAAACGGGTCATATCATAATACTCATCGAGAGCATCGGCATAATGAACACTTGAGTACACATTTTTTTCTGTTTGTTTACAAGCGTTCGCAATACCTGTAGTATGAATCACGGATATTGTTTACCGCCGACATGTCTCCGACTTATTTGGTAATGCGCATGAGTTGCATATGGTAATGTAAAAATTAGTTATTGTTATTCACCATTATACAGGCTATTCAAGGTAAGAGAAAGGAAATAAAGCATGTTGTTTATTTCCACGACATACACGTCGTCATGTTTAAATCTAGAGATGTGTATTATAAATATTAAGAGTCTGTTACACCCGCATGATCGTTTGACATCGATGAGCATGGCGTTGTTGTAAAGTACCGACACTATTTTATCGTCCAACTTAAATGCATCGATGGCGGGCGTATGAATCTCGCTAACAGCAATGTTATATAAAATAATATTAACTAGGAATCGGGTAGGATTACTATACACGTTTGTATAGAATGTGTCACCAAAAATACAAACCCTGATAACAGGCAAATGTATATTACATTAAATATACTCTACAAAACACCTTTTTGGAATGCATTATAAAATTGCCCGGGAACTGTAAAAGTATTAAAAGTTTAATACAGGTATACCATAACCCTGTAAATGTCGATGACGCTGTAAATGTCGGTAAGACCATTAGAAATAGCCCGTTTAAAAAAACAGGTATACCATATCAGTCTAACCTACAAATTTCATCGAGTAATCTGCCGATTCTCTATTATATTCACGTCAATTGCACAATTAATTATCCGAGAATTCCGTCAGCGCATCGCGAGACAAATTCAATGCAATACCTCACGAGATGCGTGTCCTTCTCTGCGTCTTTTGTGCGGGCTTCGAATAAAGCCACCATTCTATTCCCCGATGCAACTACAGGTCGTTGGGTAAGTATTTTTCGATGAGTGGATGAAGGATGACGCATAACGCATTAAACCACACACGATGTCCCTATCGGTTTCTCCGGGTAGCATGGACGAGGACTCATAACATTAGGCAATAGGCGTGTGTCTATCCATTGTCCATCAGCAAACTACATTTAAGTGATTGTAGGAAGTAATTTCTGGTCAATTTTCATGTATTTCCAAGAAGTTTTAGCCTCGAACTATGTACCTTCTGAAGTTTTAGCTTACTATATATTATATACTTGTGAATAACTTTTAACAACCGGATTATTTTATCATGATGAAAATTCTGCAACGCAAGTACACCTTGATAGAAAACTAAATTCGATATTTCTTCCTCGATGTATCGATCGAGGGTGACGCATTACCGTCACAATGCCTCACTATCGGTATCACCGCATATCACTACCGCTAATGGTTAATTATGTACCTCGCTTTATCGCTATCAACGCCACTCCAAGCAAAAAGTTAAGTGCTCCAATGATTTAATGTCAGTCTGCCAAATTGATGGTTCAATAGGCATCTATTGATTCTATGAGCTTTGTGCGAGTAACATGAATAAGCTTTTGGAATCCGATTTACATTTTGATGGGAAATCCGAAAATAAAACCTTAATAATTGTGTTGCTTTTGTCAATATCAGTTAAGTGAATTCGGGTCGCTTATATTGACAGCAGGACGTATAATACATCAAGTATAAATGTACAATATACCTATGCGCAGCCTTTCCCAGAATGCCAGAATGCTCGCACCGCTATTTATATTTGTAATTAATTAAAGAGAAAACCCTTAAATTTATGTATCAGGGGACTCAACTGAGTCCTCTGATAACCAAGGGAAAACGGGTAACATAAGGAACTCCTTATGTTACCCGATTTCCCTTGGTTAGCCCTAGCAATCTACATTACCCGTACCATAGAATAAATAACAGTACTACTGTACCCATACGCATACGCAGCAGTCATATATGGAAACCATTTGTTTCCTAACGACAACCTATTTCAGTAAATGCTTGCCATCGTTAACAAAAATATATGCTGCCTGCCTCCAATGTTCCGGTCACAAGTATTTTGTTTTCACGTCTTAAAAATGTTTAGTAGACCGTTCTGTAACCACTTTAACGGCGGTAATGATCGTTCCATATTTATTGGTGGCACCACGATTTTCTCATTCAAATAAACGCTGTTTTTGAAGCAGATATTTTTGCTTTATTTATGCAATCTCCTCGACAGTGGGTGACCCTGTGAAGAGCTCTATTTCCACGCCACCGCAGGGTTTTGTTTGAAATATTCGTTCCTGCCACGCGCAAGTAATGAACGAACGGAGTGCACGGCTTTTAATGGCTCGAAACCTCATTTACCTGTCGCTTAAATAGGTAACGAGGTCATTTTTATTTCCGATGTTTTATGTCGGGTTTTATCTTAGAGATTGTTTTTCAAAGAATTCTTGGGTGGAACGAATGAGTGGGCGGAAACTTGAAACGGTATTTCCAATGTTCAATAAGGATAGAGATTAATGGACCGTCTTACAAGAAAGGTTTGTATAGGTTGAATTAAGAATAATATTTTAAAAAATCGGGTGATTTGGTCAATTTCGGCGACGCAGCCGCCGATGCATACTTTACGTCAAAATAATGGCTTGAAGGATTTTAGGAATCAATGTACGAAACATTTTGGTAGAAACACGGAATGAACCTTTTTTGGATTCACTACGAAGGGATTCTCACTTTATTAACTTATAATTTGAAAAAAAAAAAAACTTTATTTACATAGGTACTTGCAATGTTATGTTAAAATATCTGCAGTCTGTGAGCTCTTTGCCTCTTGATTTATGATCAGGTAGGAACCTGGAACGTCTCCGTTCGTTCTCTTGAAACCCAGTCACGGAATATTGCTATAAATGTTGCAATTTGTTGTATTACGATTAGGAGTACCATTAGATGGGAACACTAACCATTCAACACACTGTCTATTAATTAGTCAGTAAAAATTTATGCGTATTATTAAAAACCACTTAGCGGTAATGCGCATCACATATTTTTATATAATTGATGCGCATGCGTATAGATTTTTGAATAGCGATGAGTTATGAAGTAGTATGCGTGGCGTGGTATCGTGCTGCTATGACGTACTTCCAATGCTGTGGCAGAGTCGTGTGAAGTCCACAATTAATCATAATGACACGTCCACGCTTGCAGAAGCATGATGCTCTGCTCTTTGATAATAACACACATCCTGAACGTCTTCATTGCCAGCCCTAGTAGTTCCCCTTCTGGCATTGATAAATGACTCGAAAAACCAACCGGCTGTAAATTTCTGAGGGTCACTAAGTTATTGGGTCAAACGGAATTTACAAGGCCCGAATCTGTGCCAAATTGCTGATACTCAAATAAAATTAATTTCAGAAGCAAATTAATGTTCTGCAGATTATGTTGGAGGTTCTGTTTCCATCATATTAAGGTCGTGAATACACTACAGTTTTTTTTATAATATGTATTTGTGTTAAATAAAACGACGCGTGCCTCGCCGAAAGCAATCTAGGCAAATCCGATCTATTGTGCTCGGTGACAATAGTTCCGGTGGTAATTCAAGGACAGCTCGTACCACTCCCGGCGATCTATTCGATTGTATATTCATCTACATTTATCATTTCATAGCTATGCGTCCTATAAATATTTAAGGATCAAAGATAAACAGGATTAAGGTAAACATACGCAAAATAGTAGCCCGAATTTTATTAGTCGTTACAATCATTGTCGATAATATATTATTCTTAACAATACTGAATCTTATCATCCTTATAAAATGGATTAAATGTAGTCATTGATAACTTTGCAATATAATGTGTAATTTTTCGTGATATATAATTATATTTCATGTTTTAAAGGTGGCAACTGACGTAAACATTCGCTTGACGTAAGCACGATACAAAGGGAAAATTCGGCATGTCAGTACAGCGAACCAAGTAGCTGATGTATGCCATAAATGTTAACACTGCTCATATCAGTCGCCACCTTACGATGTTGAGAATTGTTGCTGTGAGGTTTTATACATTCATGGCCAGCATTTGTCTTTGTAAACTGAGCGGTTAATTTATAACATCAATAATAATTTCCTTGTTGAGGTAGGACTCCTCTCAGCTCGATGTTGTTTTAAGTGGTCCACTACTTGCCGTTCTGGCATTTATGAAATCTGCGGCAGTCGATAGGTCACGCGGGAATATCGTCGTTGTTACGTGAATGCATTAACGCAGATAAATTACGTTTCAACCAAGTTTTAGAATGAAATGAAGATTTAATGAAGAATATTTGAATATGGAGTGATCGCCTAAACTTTTATCGGGAATGCTAATTGATCATCTCGGATTACGATATAAAGGCAAACTGTGTTTATCTTTTCCTAATCATAACAGGAAACGATACACGAATTTATATACTTGTATAGTTTTAGAGTTGATGGCTGGTGAAGCGCTAAGGCCTTCATTTATTTTTCCTATTTAATAATAATATAATCTTTTGATATTTTCTAATTATTAACATTTATTTCCAATATCAATTGACTTTCTTTGATGAACGAACTAAGGTTAATATTATAATTTCGCGCCCATATCCGAAACCTTCGAGTTCTCAGAGGGTCGAGATAGATGGCGTTAGCAGTACTAATAATCTGCAATTAACACACCGCTGATTGGTCTAATTATGTACCCTAATGTCAATCTTGGTAATGGCGATCTTCTCGTTTTGATTCCCGTGAAAGCAATACGCTGTTCAAGTGAAAAATAGTTTTGTGACCTAAAATTCAAACCTTTGTGCCTAAAAACAGTCTAGTTTTGTGTCATACCCAGCCATTTAGTGACTGCATACGTAGTTACTCCAGATCTAACAGGATCTACACGATTTCTTCGGATTACAAAAACGCCGGCCGGCGGCCCAACAAACTTGGGCTTGAGGATCTGCTGGAAGTACCGGGAGACGGTGATCTGCTCTGATTCGCATCTGCGAGTACCTGGTGAGGTGCTGGATGGTTGAGGTACGTGGGCTGCTGCATTTTCTGGTGTTGATTTTAGTTGTTCATCATTCTTTTCACTTGTCGCGGTTTAGTGTTCGGCCATATTTAATTTTATCATAGGCGCTTAACATCGGACACTGATATCGGAACCAGAGGCGATGTGGGCTATTTACACGCCCCATCATAATAAGTTGGTCCTTTCGAGTCACGGATCGTTCCAGTGATATTTTTATATTTTACGTAATTTGGTAAAATTATTATATTTAACGCAAATAACTTTGGTCATAGATTTTACGTAAACCTTGGTAAAATTCTAATACCTACGTTAATCAAGTAGCATTATTTGATATAGATTTACGTAATTAATTGGTAATATCTCGTTCAAATAAAGTTGTACATGAAACGCTTTAAGTTATAATTTTCACCGCTATTTTTATTCCGTAGCTGCGAACTTAGTTTCTTGCTGCTATTTGTGAATTTAACCTTGCAATATTAATTTTTATTTTTGTGTTCTGTAATACAGTTAGTCACTATGACTGAAACTCAACTTAGTGAAGAAAATTTATTGGCTCTTTTAGAACAAAAGAAAGAATTGCTTTTTAAAAGAATTAACCGCGTTTATGATGCCGCTAAAACTATAACATCGTTTGAGTCGACTTCCAGATCTAATGAGAACTTCATGACTGATTCGGAAACGGTAGACGAATTACGTAATAAGTTTGAGGGAATTATTGATCAAATAAATCAAAAAAAGTTGCAGATTAATCCCAAATCACGCGTTGACTATGCTTGTTTAGATGCCTTTGATGATTTATACAACAAAGTCAAACGCGTTCGTAATAAAATAATTAATGCCGTTATTTTGCCATCACGGAGTGACAGAGAACCGAAGGTCGTGAGTTCGCATATTAACTTACCTCCTATAAACTTAGTAAGTTTTGATGGACGTTCAGAAAATTGGCCCGCTTTTTACGAATCATTTAAAGCTAATGTTCATAACAATGATCAGCTGTCTGACTCGCAGCGGGTGCAGTACTTGGTCGGGAAACTGACTCACAACGCATTGAAGGTGACCGCCGGAATAGTTCCGACGGGCGATACCTATAAAATAATCTGGGACAGTTTGGTTAAAAAATACCAAGATAAACGTGCTTTAGGTACGCACTATTTGAGCAATATTCTAGATATTAAAGGATGTTCGCACAACGCTAATAGCTTAGATTCATTTATAGAAAAATATGCCGCTTCTATATCCGCTTTAAAACAATTATCTATACCGGATCTTACTGATTTTATTCTTTTGCACTGTGCATTGAGGAAGATAGATATGCAAACGGTTCAAAGTTTCGAGTTATCAGTTCGAGACGTCGAAATACCTACCACTAAACAGATGATATCTTTTGTTCAGGATCAGGCTAAGATTTTAGAACGTTCGAATCCGTCTTCGTCATACCTTAACCAGCGAAACGTAAACAACAAACCGCCGGCCGCTATTACGTCACGTGAAGCTCGCACGGGCACACATACCTACAAGGCTTTTGTCGCTAGCGACGGACCTGTACCTACCGCGGATGCCACGCGCTGTGCGTTTTGCAATGATAACGGTCACGCTCAACTTTATAATTGCGCGCAGTTTAAGAGCTCCCGTGATGCTAAATCGCGATACGATTTTATTAAATCGAAGCGTGGATGTGTGAATTGTTTAAGTGTAATGCATAACTTAACGACTTGCAATTCATCGCCAGTGTGCGAATTATTTAAAAAACGGCACCATACCTTGTTGCACTTTGACAATAAAACTAATAGGAACACATCCCGTACACATGTCGCTTGGGTTGAGGGCGAAGTACCAATGTTGCCACCGTGCACGTCTCCTACTATGGGCTCGTCCCCTATAGTGCCCATATTCTCCGCTTCGCTCGTCCCCCATATGGTAGATGCGTCTTCCAATAAAAATTCGTCCCCCACAGTGCCCGCATTTATTGCATCGTGTGGCCCTCATGCTAGAGGTATGTCCCCTAGTAGAGGTTTGTCCCCTACAACGCCCGCGCTCTCCGCTTCGCTTGTCCCTCACGTTAATGACGTGCCCCTCACTAGAGGTTCGACCCCTATAACGCCTACATTCTCCGCTACGCTTGCCCCTTCCAATACGCTATACCCCCCTACTATGGCTGGGTCCCCCAATGCGCATATGTCGCCAAGGACACTGTTCCCTTCTTCTACGCTTATCCCCCATACCGTAGATGGATCTCCTAATATTAATAGATCCTCTATAACGCTCGCCCCTACTTCTACGGTGGTCCCCCCAATTTTGGATGGAGCCCCCAATACGCTTATGACTTCTGATACTCCCGTAGTTACTGCTCCGCTAGCGGTCCCCACTATGTTCACGCCTTGCACTACTGTTGCACCCCCATCGCATAATTCTGCGTTTTTACTTTCGGCCGAAATGAAACCGAAGTCAACCGTCTTATTATCAACAGCTCAAGTGTACGCGCGACCAAATGGCAGTACGGGACAGAAATCTGTTGTTAGATGTCTTATTGATAATGGCTCTCAAAACAACCTCATTACCACAGATTGTTGTCGCACATTGAACTTACCTATAATACCCTTGAGTAACTCTTTTGTCAAGGGTGTTGGCTCAACTTCACGCCCAATCATTGATTATGTTCATTTGGATATTGAATCCCGCGTATACCCTGACCAGAAATACAACATACACGCGCTTGTCGTGGAGTGTACCACTGATCAGTTACCGTCACAATTCATCGAGTGTAATATGAATATAGATTTTCATAATTTACCTCTCGCTGACTTGAACTGGAACATCCCTGGAGACATTGATGTTGTGTTAGGCGCTCAACTTTTCCCGTATATTTACCTGGGGAATAGAGTAGATCTGGGTGGCCATGCCCCACCTGCGCTCTTGACCACATTCGGATATGTTCTGATGGGTGATTTTCCGCGTAATGACGCATTAGTACCTACCGCATCTTTCACTGCTTTAGCTCTAAATGAACTAGTGCAAAAGTTCTGGGAACTTGAAGAAGTGCCTAAAGTGCGTTTACTTTCACCGGAAGAGACGGAATGTGAAAATATCTTCACGTCTTCTGTTACCCGCGACGATGAAGGCCGATATACTGTAGCGTTGCCATTTAAAAAGGATCCATCGGAACTTGGTAATACACACGCTGTCGCTTACCGCCGTTTCATCGCGCTAGAAAGAAAATTTCGCCATTCACAAAGCTTAAGGGAGAATTACAATAAAGTTATTCAAGATTACATTGATAACGGTTACCTTAGCTTAGTTGATGTTCCCGAAACTTCAGGCGCTGGGTATTACATCCCGCACCACGCTGTTGTTCGAGCTGATAAACCAATGCCACGTATAGTGTTAGATGCGAACGCTCGGTCACATACTGGTCTCTCTTTGAATGACGTCATTCATATTGGTCCAAATTTACAAACCGATCTATTTCTATTGCTTTTGCAGTTTCGGTTATTTCCGGTAGCTATGAACGCCGATATAAAGCAAAAGTACTTACGCATTGGTGTACCCGTTGACCAGCGAAAATACTTGCGTATATTGTTTCGATTCAACGAGAACGAACCAGTGCGCACATACGCTTTCAACCGCTTACCTTTCGGTCTTAAGTCGAGCCCCTATATAGCTATGCGCACTGTGCGCCAGCTGGCATCTGACATGAGTCCATATTTCCCTGACGCATCTAAGATAGCAGAGACTTGTCTATACATGGACGATCTAGTTTATTCTGCTCATAACGAAGACACCGCTATGCAGTTGGCACAAGATCTCATTAAGATGTTCCAATCAGGTGATTTTGAACTAGTAAAGTGGTCTAGTAATACTCCAGTGCTTTTAAATAGCTTGCCTGATTCGCACCGCAAATCCCTTGAATTCGACACTGAGAATAACGCTGCAAAGGTTTTGGGTCTGTCGTGGGACCCTACTGAAGATAATTTTTTCTTCACTTCCGCTCCAGTCACAGACAAATGCACAAAACGAAACATATTGTGGGTCGTTGCTCGTCTGTTCGACGTTCTCGGCTTGGTTGCCCCCGTTATTCTTTACGCCAAGCTGCTCATTAAAGAATTATGGTTGAGCAACTGTGGCTGGGATGATCCTGCTACCGAGAACGTTGTGATTCGCTTCTCCGCTCTGGTGCAGGAATTTCCTCTGCTCAACACCGTGCGCATTCCACGTCATGTAGGCGTCTACATTGACTGTGTGCTACATCTTGTCGCTTTTTGCGATGCTAGCATGAATGGGTATGGGTGTGTGGTCTATGCGCACTGTACTCACTCTTCTGGCATCAGCGTTCGCTTACTTTGCGCAAAATCAAAGGTGTCACCGACCAAAGTCACCACTCTCGCCCGCCTTGAGTTATGCGCCGCCGTACTCATGACCAAACTGGTCAAAACCGTTCACGATGCGTACGCCACTCGTGTTCCTATGGCAGGAATTTACGCCTTCTCAGATTCCACCATAGCCTTATCGTGGATACATTCTTCTCCGCATCGATGGTCTGTTTTTGTCAGTAGCCGCGTCGCTCAGTGTCAGGAGAATCTGGCCGCAAAACATTTCTACCACGTTGCCGGCGTAGAGAATCCTAGCGATTGCCTGTCCCGTGGTATGCTCCCTTCCCAACTAGTCTCGCACGACCTATGGTGGAACGGACCGCCGTGGATGCACGGAGCTCCTGAGGATTGGCCTGTCAAGCCTTTCTCTCCAAGCAATTGTAACGAACTACCTGAGCATAAGACAAACGCCATGACAATAACGTCTCAGTTAGAACCACCGCTTCTATGCGAGTTGGCTTTACGCATTTCTTCCTGGGAAAAGTTACTTCGCATAATCTCATACATATTGAAATTCGCTTTACCAAAAAATAATATTGTACCGCGTTCTGTTCAGGGATTGATAGCTGCGGAACGAGCTCTGGTTCGCACTATTCAGTCTGTTCATTTCGCTGAGGATATTAAATGCCTAAAATCTAATAAGCTCCCATCAAAGAAGCTGCTGAGTCTGGACGTTTTTCTAGATGAAGAAGGCATTTTACGGGTTGGCGGAAGGCTTTCTAAGTCGAATCTTCCATTCGATGCCAAATACCCCATGCTTCTCCCCAAACGCGATCATGTCGTTGATCTAATCATTCAACATTATCATGTGGTCAACTGTCATACTGGACCTGGACTCCTCATGTCCATTCTACGGCAGCGCTTCTGGATCTTAGATGCTAGAACGGTCATTAGATCCAAGTTGCGGAAATGCAACGTTTGCTTCAAGGTGAACCCTTCGCACCCGTCCCCAAAGATGGCAGATCTTCCCACATGCCGCGTGTCGGAAGCTAAGGCGTTCGTTCACACGGGAGTTGATTATGCTGGCCCTATCCGCATAACGCTCACCCGACGCAGAGGTCAACACGCACAGAAGGCGTACATATGCCTGTTCGTGTGCCTCGTAACCAAGGCTGTTCATATCGAGCTTGTGTCCGATCTGACATCCGACTGTTTCCTGGCCGCGTTCAAGCGATTCATCTCCCGACGTGGACCAGTTTCTTGTCTGTATTCGGACAACGCAACAAATTTTATTGGTGCCAAGGCCCAATTAGATCAGCTGTATAGCTTCTTGGCAAGTTCTAACTTCAATTCTTCACTCTCATATGAGTTAAGTACCCGTCGCATAGAGTGGAAAATGATTCCACCTAGAGCTCCCCATTTTGGAGGTATGTGGGAGAGTAACATTCGCAGCCTGAAAACGAACCTCTATCGTTCTATAGGCAGTCAGCTTTTGACATACGAAGAGTTACAGACTGTACTCGTTCAGATCGAGTGCATCTTGAACTCTCGCCCTTTGTGTGTAGTATCGTCCGATCCACACCCTGAAATTATTACTCCTGCTCATTTCTTGATGTCCAGTCCACTGCAATACTTACCTGCTACCGACTTGGCAAATCAACGCGTCAACTTAGTACAGCGCAAACAATTGCTGGACAGCATGGTCCAATCTTTTTGGAAGAAATGGCGGCTTGAGTACCTGCATACGCTGCAAGTCAGACAGAAGTGGACTACGCCTGACAGACAAATTGAAATCGGAACCGTCGTATTAGTAGGACAGGATGATTTAGCTCCTTTACATTGGCCTTTAGGAGTCATAACTGAAGTTTTTAAGGGCTCAGATAGTACGGTGCGAGTCGCTATGGTGAGGACAAAATACGGTAACTTCAAACGTGCTGTTACTAAACTATATCCGATACCGACACAATAATCCTCATAAAATATATAAATGTCGCACTTATTTTATATTTATTATTCAATTGTCATATTAATATAATTAATTCGTTTCCGTTTCTAATCAGTCATCAATTTTGAAAACTTTTTATTTTTTTCGTTTCGACACGAAACCTGTAGAGCTTAACGCAAACTAATGTATAAACTTTATTTGATTTCTTTTGAAAGATCTTGCGACCTTCCAAGGCGGGGTGCATGGTGAAGCGCTAAGGCCTTCATTTATTTTTCCTATTTAATAATAATATAATCTTTTGATATTTTCTAATTATTAACATTTATTTCCAATATCAATTGACTTTCTTTGATGAACGAACTAAGGTTAATATTATAATTTCGCGCCCATATCCGAAACCTTCGAGTTCTCAGAGGGTCGAGATAGATGGCGTTAGCAGTACTAATAATCTGCAATTAACACACCGCTGATTGGTCTAATTATGTACCCTAATGTCAATCTTGGTAATGGCGATCTTCTCGTTTTGATTCCCGTGAAAGCAATACGCTGTTCAAGTGAAAAATAGTTTTGTGACCTAAAATTCAAACCTTTGTGCCTAAAAACAGTCTAGTTTTGTGTCATACCCAGCCATTTAGTGACTGCATACGTAGTTACTCCAGATCTAACAGGATCTACACGATTTCTTCGGATTACAAAAACGCCGGCCGGCGGCCCAACAAACTTGGGCTTGAGGATCTGCTGGAAGTACCGGGAGACGGTGATCTGCTCTGATTCGCATCTGCGAGTACCTGGTGAGGTGCTGGATGGTTGAGGTACGTGGGCTGCTGCATTTTCTGGTGTTGATTTTAGTTGTTCATCATTCTTTTCACTTGTCGCGGTTTAGTGTTCGGCCATATTTAATTTTATCATAGGCGCTTAACATCGGACACTGATATCGGAACCAGAGGCGATGTGGGCTATTTACACGCCCCATCAATGGCTGATGATATAAATGTAGAGTCAATATTTAATATTTTTGTAAACAAAGTTTTTCGATTCTAGACTTAAACTCTACCCATAGCTCATACAGTCACAAAGTTTTGAAGAAATGTATAATATAAAATAACTCTTCTATTATTCTCTATTAAAGAATAATTTTATTCCGAGCACAATAATTCCCAGCCTATTTATATTTGTTATGGAGTAGATGCTCACATGTGCTCTTCTTCTTCCTCTCGTGTAGGCAAGTGCTCAGCACTGGTGTCAGATTTTTTTTAAATTGCTACCCAAAAGGTCTGACTTGGCTTAACGTGCCCTCCGAAGCACGGTAGCGCTCACAATGTCAATACCACCTTTTGTAGCGGACCTCATTGGTTGAATTACTGTTCACGGTTTCATCAAATCACAAAAATACTTTAGCTTGTTTATTTTAAAATTTTGCAAGCTTGTTGTTTATCTGAATGAAAGAACGTTTCAAAATAAAGTCAATAGTTCAATGTAGACACAAGCAAAAGAGACGTATAATTTTCACGTAAAGATAACTGAAAAACCTGTGATGAAATATATTTTTATATCGAAGGCATCAAAAGAAGTAACAAATTGTAGTAGCTCTCGGTTTCGTTCATATTTACTATCATCATTTTCTATCAACAATATTAACGACAATTTCTTAGAATAGACTTGGCCATGATCCATGGCTTCGAGCATTTAGTAAGTTATGCTCGACTCGTTTTGTGTCCAAGTGACATTTTACGTGACCTGTTTCAGTGTTCCTGGTACCCTACTAATGGTTAAAGTTTCGGGTCTTGAAAACGTTGGCGTTGAATACCGTGTGTCCTTGCCAAGATTTTTTTCTAATCGCCATTCTGTTGGTTTTTATATTTGTACCGATCTATATACACTTTACGATTTACTTAGATCAACGTTTCATCTCACGAATACCAATTGAAATTATTATTACCGTTGAATAAGTTGTTTGTGTGTCTTTTACATGATAACATTATTTTATTTTTTTGTTTCAGGTAATTATCCGCATGGCGAACACGGTGCTTTGCCCGAACGACACGATGATCTTTCAAGGTTGGCCAAAATGATTTCACCTGAATAAATTTAAGTAGTATGTTTGCTGAATTTTATCTTGACACTCTGATTATAATGCGTCATGTCACGAATATTAAGTATGTGTTTACTGTTTCATATCGATAACGCAAATTTATATGAAATATCACATTCGAATAAAATGGTAATCGTCTTAGCTCACGAGAGATGGTATCCTGTCTATCTGATCCGGAACATCTTTCGATGATAATATAGGATAATACTGGCCTGTTTATTCCTTCACTGTTATGACTATGCCATTAAAAGAACATTAAAACGACTGAATGGTCAATAAAAACCTTTTTATTCACCTTATAGCCGCTATGCTTTAGTGTGTCAAGGACATTCTTATCTTTCGTGTATTCGGCAAATTCATGGTCGATCGGATTTGTTATTGCTATACCATAATACCACCTACGCATTTTTTTCTAATTTGTTTACAGTCATCAGAAAATAACACTGTAAGTATTTACAGAAAATAAAAAATAGAATTTTGACTCAACTCAGAATTCCCGAAACAGTTCAAACCAGTTCCGTCCACCCCCGGTGGCATATTCCCACCGAGCAATAAAAGAAACAAACTTATTTTCTATTATCTCGCTTACCTCATTAAATCGAGTGGTCCGTTGGGCGTTTCCTTTAAAAAGAAACATCGTTAAGAAAAATGTTTAGCGACTAGAGACTTTAGTGAGCAGGGAACTTGTTCGTCCAATTTAAATAGTCAGGGCTTCTGTGGACTCTCGTCGGCTCTCCCGTGTTTACTCAGTTAGCACCGTGGCGTTTATTCGCTTCGTTGCATCGCCTCAAGTGCAGCGGCTACTCCCAAATTGTTTACGTCTCTCTGCTTCGCTAGTGCCTCTATTCCGTAGGTATAAATAATGTATCTTTAGTGCCAAGCTTTTTTCGGTATCTGAATCATTGGTTAAATGAACAAAATAGCATGTAAAATATTAGGGAAAAGAGTGTATCTTTTCTATATCTTTATCTTTCTTTTCTTTCTATATGTATATCTTCATATTTATGGGAATATAATTTTAATGAGTTTTGCGGTATGGACGACGAGTAAAAGTGGTTAACTTTGTATGACATGATTGATATTAAATTAAACCTGCCTCGGTCGCCTTCGGGCGGCTTTGCTTAGTCCTCTGCTCTCGGATCGTGATGCGACAATGTACGGCAAAGCTGCAGCTTGCTGGCCCTCTCCATGCCAGTTTATATCTGATCGTACCGTGTTATTACTAAACCATTATTTTCTTAGACGGGGTAATATCTGCCTTCTATGATCCTTTATTGGACATGCATATTGTAAGGATAAAATATTGTGCAGGTAAATATCATGCCTCGTGCTCTGTACTTTAATGCTATAGAGTGGTTTATTGGTACCTGTATTGTGAAAATTCTCACACATTTCAGCAAATTATGGGTTATTATAAACCTATAAACCTAAAAAAAAAGATTGATAAGGCACATTATGCTGATATACCTAAAAAGTGACTCTTCGCGGTACATTTGTGTCCTTTCCAAAAATATACGTTATACTTTTATTAAAATAAAAAAGTAAGGGCCATAAAAAATAGTGTAGGCCTTTGAGTTATTGTACAATGTACAATATTCTGCCACGCAGCAGGTGACTTGGAAATGCTGAAGGTCTCCAAGGGATATGATGTATCGTAAAATATACTTTCATATAAAAAGGAAAGGGTATCTTTCATTAACGTGCCTACAATATTTGTAAATTGAACACCGAATGTTTGGATGAAATAAAGTGGAATAGCTTTTGCACATGTATGGCATTGGATTGACGTATGAGTGTTTGTAAAAAAGTGCTAAATAAAAAAATCGATTGACTTATTAAAAAGAACGCGTAAGCAAACAACGCGACGCGACGGCAACATATCCCCCTGTTATCATTTTATTTCGACATCCGTAATATTATTTCACCCGAATATAAAGCTGGTAATCTTGGGATTTTCATTTCACCCTCCTTCCCCTCCTCCCAGACAGCTGTCCCTCTTATATTTTTTTTACATTTTCCTGTTACTTTTTATCAGTGGGCAACATTATTGGCATCGGTGTCATTATGAGTGAGAATCTAACTAGATTATGATGATTTCTTTTTGTTTATTGTTTCCTATGTCTCCAGGTTAACTGGAAGATAATGCTCTCTAGCATTAAGTTCGCCTACATTTGTTGTTTGGGAAATAAAGTATTTTCTATTTATCTATCTATTCTAATTTCATTCGCGCATTATCTGCGGTCTTGTTTCATCCACCACAAATTAGGGTTAAAATTGAGTTTGCGATGGTGTGGAATGGGAATTGTTTTAATTTTAACCCTTTCCTCTTTACATATTTCCCATCCCGCGGCATCATTTTAAATTAATTTTTAATAGTCCTAAAAGCGCTCTATTTAACTTATATATTGTATTGATTGTACCATCCAATTATATAAATTTTACATACTGTTGTGTAAACTATGGCACAGCCGGTTTTTACTAAAGTATGTACACAAAAATAAACAGTGAACTAATCGACAGTCATCGGTTTGTTTTTGTAATTATATTAGTTATTGACAACATAACTGCGTGGATGTTTACCCGCAAATTTCCTGCAGCATTACGTTTTACTACATTTATTACAAACGTTTCCGTAACACAAACGCTCTTTTATTTATGCTTGTGATGACAGGACGTGTTCAATGAGAATATCAAATAATATTGGGTTCCTTGAAATAACATCACAATCATAAGTTGTAAAATATGATCTATTTTCATCCTTCTTTGCTGATTATATATTTTAGTATTTTTTCCGTGTTCATTATTGTAAAATACGTTAATAGTATAAACTCCAGTAACAACTTAGCGTTTTTATTCATCTTCAGAGGACTTCCTTGTTGTCGGCGATGTTTGGTGTCTTATTTTGAATGCTAAAGCTAAATAGCAGCATTTTGATTTTTTCCTGTGAAATTTATACCGTAATTCCTTATTTATTCCACGAAAATGAACAAGCACAAGTGAAGTACTTAACCTATACGCGATACAGAGTCCGTTATGTCGCGAACACACGCTATGCTAGCACGAATTTACAACAGGATTCTTAGTAACACTATAGGTTCTAAATAATCACTTGATGTGTTAATATCGGTACACCCAATAAAATTAAGCCATAAGTACGGCGAATGTCCTTTCTAGATTAATTAATCAGTAAAATCATGTTATGTCTATATCGACATTAACCTAACCCCGTGGGAATACGAAGAAGCTTGTTTAATTATAAATAAATATTATGTTACACGCGTACACAAACACAATAGAATGAAAATTAAATTACAATGACATACAAAAACCAGCGTGACCTGACTCTGCTCTTTGATCTGTCTTTATTTTGAAGAGGGAGCATTGTTTTCATTGATATCAAGTAGGTATAAAAAGTATGCAAGGCTTAATTCAGCAGCATTGTAAGTTTCACGTTTAGGAAAAAATAATAGTCAAGATAAGACATTCGGTTTAGAAATCATTGATTCGATTTATTCGTTCCAACGCAAAATAGCGTAGCGGTAGAGATAGCATTGGAAATGAAAGATGTGGAAATACTGATGTATGATGTTGCTCTTTTAAGCTTCATTATAAAGTGTATAGATTGATGTTTTATTTTTTCCATCTTGTGACTTGTTTCATTGATACTGTAGATCTGCAAGTTAGTACTGGCAAGAATGTAGCCACTCATTTCTCGTATAACTTAGTAGTTATAAGCGTGTAACTAGACCAATGACAGACAATTTAGTAGGTAATAAATCCTTTTGAGAACTTGACGCAGCTTATGCAATAATAAAAATAGAAAATAAGTACTAAGTAGTTACCTGCCATTTCACCTGTTTAATGTTATACAGAATTTGGTCCACTTACGCATAGGTGTCTAAACGAGATGATCATAACTCACACGATTAAATAACATATAATTAATAATGAAAATGAAACAAATTGAGACGAATGAAAATGTAATAATAACGGTTCGTAGGTCTCTTGGGTTCAGGGCCTGCGGATTCATACGTTTAAAGAATTGACAAATTATTAAGGTCCGCCTTTCAAATCAAGCATACTACATTTAAAAAAATCTATTTAATAAAACGTACCTTAACAACAGGCAGCGGATAAAGGAAAACAAATTATATAATAAACGAGCTTAGCCACGAAACTTCTAACAAATTGTAATAACATTTAGCAAACACGAACAACAACAATTAAATAAAGCATACTCTTTATGAAGATACAGCGAATAAAATTACCCATAGCGACATTAGAAAGTGGTGGGTACGAACGTTTCGTCATGTGTAAGTAGCGTCTATTCATCGGTATAATGGTGGTAGAGCGACATCAACCGACATCCACTGCCACTCTGCAGCAATAACGAAGTGGTAATGCTACGCATAATATGCTTGTTGACGCGTGGGACTCGCTCCATTGTAGTCATTGTATTGTGTAGGTACCGTTGGCAAATGATAACCCTGTTGAGACGGCTGATTGCAGGGAATTGGCGAGTGGAAAGATTAACCTTGATCACACAAAAATACATGCATTGGACGGTTGGAACCTGGGATGCCAGATGTGTTAGTAAATAAAACTTCGTACTTTTCCTATCCTGGGGTTCTGTTGTCAAAACGATTGCCAAGGAAAACAGCAAAATCAACAATAATTGGATATGATTAGCTATGGCTACCTGGGTATGAAAATTTACGGTATCTTCTGGCTCAGCTAATGAATTCCAGTAAATCCATGGAGTTGCTGTAATTTTATTCGTCATTAGATCCGATAAAGTGTTCACACGAGAGTGCGTTACCGTATATTTCTAGTTGAGGATCAAATTATATTCTGATGTATGTTGTTTATTATGCAGTGAAGTTTATCTCGCTCTGAACAATTGAACTGCTAAATACACAAAAAGTTAAGTATTCCAGGAAACACAAAAATTTTTAGAACACCGATGTAAAGAATGCCTGTCTTCATGAAAAAATTCATAGTAGACTAGACGGAATCAAAAAGCAGAAGGCTTATTCAGATAAGCTAACTGCTGGTGTGGGTACTATTTATTGCCTGTTCTATTAGGTGTCTAGTGAATTTAAAAACATTGTCATCTAGTCTAGCAGTGGAGCATGCTTTGTTGAATCAGCTGCCAGAGTATTGAATAGATCAAGCTTTGTAATAGTAAAAGTATGCAGTCCGGCCGGTTTGCTGGTCAAGGACCATCGTCTTTGTTCTCTGGCACGGGCTCATTGTCACTTGAAGTTGAAATTGAATGTATGTGACTTTCCTGTTGGACTCTAAATGAATCATAAATAAACTTAGGTAATATTAAATTCTAATATTACTAGTACATACCTATTTGCATTCACAAGCCAATACTTCATTCAGATTAAAGCTGTAAACCACTAAAATAAATTTTACTGAATTGGTGATCAACCGAAATGTGACGGAAAGTCATAAAAACATCTCCACGTTACCGTAAATAGAAATGCAACATTACTGGAGTAGTTGCTCAAACTTCTTATTGCCCAACAAATTGCCTAACTTGTTATTTATGCGTAGTAAAACAACAGCTCGAACAGCTCACAGTTTAGAACTAACTAAATGTTACGACCTTAGTTTGTCCCTTGCATGGAGCGAGTGCACTTACGTGCACGTGCTCCGCCGATCGAGATCATTGTTTGTGTAGTGCATGATTCAGCTCGGTCCTATTCAAAGCACATAGAAAACATGCTGGCTACGGAAGTCTATTACTGACCAGCACCGTTGTTTGTCGTGATGACGGTGCCATTGTCTTAGCGCAGGCCGTGCCAAATACATTACACCAAAAACTAATCATTCCAAAAGTGCACGTACTCGGCAGGAACGTAATCTATATCAAATTGATTGGACACTGATTAATCTAGAGTAGTATTAATACCTTTCGAATTTAGTACAGCGGTTGTAATCAGCACAAACTACGTACAATGTACGCAACGATTATCCTTCTCCGTTGGGACTTGGAATGAGATTACTGTAGCATTTGCATTCTGTCAATATCCCAAACCCTAAGCTTAGGGAGCGTGCTTACTGTTCCGTTACAACGCGATTAGTACTGTGGGCCTGTTTCTGTTTCTTCGTAGGGGAATGTCTTAAGGGTTTAGTAAATGCCTTGCGTCGACTTATTGCTCCAGGGTACAATTTCTAGGCAGTTTCTATTACAGCCATCATGCTGCTGTACCGTATACAATCTGTTTGAACTATTACAGAAAAGCTTTATGGAAGTAGAATTAATAGCTATCAAATTTCGTTAATACCGTCATAAATGCACTTATCGAAAAAAAAAAACCCCATAAGTCTCCAATGTTATGAGTGATGCGCACGCGTCTTCTTAAAGGGCTTTTCCACATAATGACGCGATAAATTCGAAGTCGTTATTACTGGAGCCATAAAGCCAGAGTTACGCTGAGATGGGACGCTTTTGCGATAAAAAATTTGATTCTCCACGTAATTTTTGCTTTTACTTGATGGGTTGTTTTACACAGGTTTCGGGACGGCTTTGAATTAGATTAATGGTAATGGGCTCACTTAATGTTGATGTAAAAGGTCTAATGTTGTTACGAAAACCTAAAAGGAAAACGAAATGCTAACGTGCGTTGTTAATTTGTAAATCAACTTTTTGATGGTGTTACGACTGTACGTCGTGCTTTCTAATGCTTTGCTTTTTTGTACGCAATATATACATACATAATCGTAGAATGTCATGCATAGTCATTGTTAGTGCTATAATTATGTATATTTGTGATCGTTTTAAATTATTGTCAACAACAATGCGGATTATGTGCTGAAATGTCATACCGGGTTTCCAACACTGTTAAGTTATGGATATTGCAGCATTCCTGTAATATGTGCTTGTCGTGTGACACGTCGTGTCGTGACTAAGACACGTCGTAAGTCACATGAGTATCTCCTGCTAAGCCGATATTGTTAGTTGTTACTGTCTGTTTTATAATATATTTCAATCATCGCGACACGTGTGATTGTGGAGCTGTCGAATGTCGATACGTTTGACACGATACAGAAATAACACTGAGACAAAAGTGTTGAAATAATATTCTTATTTAACTACAACGCATTTCTGAAGCTATGAGTATACAGCTTATGCAATACTTGACTTGATGAGCTAGCTTTCTTTGGTTTATAAGTTTCAATGTCTTATTTAATTGAAGAAATAAGGCAAGTCGAGAAGGAAATATGCACTTGCATTTCCATTGCATATATTAGGTCTTTACCTATGAAATTGCCGTTTTGTTTGAAAAAAGTTAAAGTATTTTTATTTTCGAACTTATTTATTTCTTTTATTCAAAGTATAGCTTGGCAAAATAGAGTAGAAATTAATAGGGGCGCCACTATCGCTAATGAATCTAAACGCTAGCAACCCCGATACTACGACAGCGTAATTTTGATACTTATAAAGTAATCGTGAGTAAGAATAAGATTTTTTTAATTTGTTCAACTAAATACCTTATAGCCGTTAACAAGAATAAACCCAAAAGCTTTACTCGTATATATAACAGTAATGATTATTGACTATACTGTACAATTATCAATGTTGTTTATAAAACTGGTTGGCTGTTGTTGTCGTGAGTATGAACAACAAACAACACTGGTTTATATGAATAAACTAGTTGCGCTCCGCGGTTTCACCCGTGAATAAAAGTGTTTTAATTATTTGCTCATCCCACGGGGAAATTTCACTTTTCCGGGGTAACATGTAGCCTATATGTTAATCCAGTGTATAAGCTATCTTGGTACCGAATTTCATCCAAATCCATTTAGCTGTTTGAGCGTAAAGGAATAACAAACATACACACATACAAACTTTCGCCTTTATAATATTAGTGTGATAGGAAATCACATAAATCAAGGCAAACTAAATATCCAGTGTATCATAACTAGCACATGATTGTAGTGAATAAAAACAGATGGTTTTAAACATTTTTATTCGGTAAATATTCATCTAAATAATTAATTCCTGAAAAGTCTCCTTCCATTTCTTAATTTGAGCCGGCCGCAATATCATTTTCAGATTTATATGTTTCTGCTTCATCAGTGCTACTATAATTTTGGATATTTATTACAAGGCGATCACTGTTATCATACAACGTAATGCGTCTCTCGTAATACTCATTTTCTATTTAAATAACATGTTTGCATAAACTTTTCCAATCATTTGCAGAAACATCTTGAAATGCTCGTTCCACTGCTTCCTAAAACAGAGGAACAATACGCATCATTACTACGTAAAACATCACAATAAAAAAACGTATACTTATACATAATTCTATCATTTATTATATACCTTCATGTCAATCAACCCAACATTTTGTGAAGCTATCTTGTGCGTGGCAATTCCAGAAATCAGCTCTATTAGATTCTAGTCACAGTGGTATGGATGCCCACGGGCATCCAACATTTCGTCAATATAAAAACCATATGAAATAAAGATCATATCCTCTATGCACGTAGTATTCGAACAAACATTGGTGTAATGCACTACACGCGTTATATTTAATTAAATAGTTTATTTGTTAATAGACTTAGTAAAGGCCTTTTTAGTCTGTAAGTCACATTATTAAATACTATATCTAAGCTCTTTGACTGTGTCTTATAGTTATTACATTATTATGATAAATATTGATCGAATAAAGATATTTTAAAAACAAAAACAAACAAACAATACACAAGTATATTATGATCATAATCTACGTAAATACTTAAAGACCAAATAACGAATAATCCATCCAAGATTGGTTTTAAATATTTTTACCGATTTAGTCGTACATGACGTTAAGTATCAATTTAGTTTATGTACACTATGCACACTTTGTCAACATAACCTATATTGTTTACCGAGGCAAATATTACGAAAACATCGTAAGTAAGGCCGTTATAACACTTTACAATAATCAACAGACAAATTATTCGATCAAAAAAAGCAGAATACATTATAACAAACCCGTCATATCGGTGGTTCTTCGGTAAACGTCGTCGAGTTTCGAAAATATAGTTTGAGCCTCCAAGTCAGAGACAAATCGCTGGTAAACTTTATAAATCACTGCTCGTGTGGTACTGCGGATAGTTTTGTTCATAATTAATTACGTTTGACGTATTTCAGACACTTTTATCGCTGCGAAAATTAGAATTTACGTAACTAAAATCACTTTGTTTACAATCTTCAACAAATAGACCATAGACAAGATAGAATACACGAACTATTGCCAGAGAAAAAAAAAATTAGTTCCGTTTCAAGACTTTTTTGCCAAGCTATAATCACCCCTGCAATCAATGCATCTTTGCCAACGCTGTGGCAGTTTATGGATGCCCTTCTTGAAAAAATCAGCAGGACGGGAGACAACAAACTCTTCAAAGGAGTTTTGTACTGCCTCTCGGGAATTGAATTTTATTCCCGCTAAAAAGTTGTCCAAATTTTGGAAAAAGTAATAGTCGGTAGGCGCAAGATCTGGTGAGTATGGCGGATGAGGGAGAGCTTCCAAACCCAACTCATGCAGCTTAGAGACGGTCTGTTGTGCAGTATGGGGTCGCGCGTTGTCGTGAAGTAGCAGTGGAGACGACCGATTGACCAAAGCTGGTTGCAGACGTGCGAGTTTCGCCATCATTGTGGTCAGTTCTTCAATGTACACATCTGCAGTAATGCTCTCGCCGTTTTGTAAAAAGCTATGATGAATCACACCAGCACTAGACCACCAAACTGTGACCATCACCTTTCTAGGGGTCATTTTTCGTTTTGCACATTGCTTTGGTACCGAACCAGGATCTAACCAACTTGTTGAGCGCTTTCGATTGTCAAAAAGAGTCCATTTTTCGTCGCACGTAACAATTCGGTTCAAAATTCCTTCATTTCTGTGCCTGTTAAGCAGCGCAAGGCAAGTCTCGACGCGTACGTTGCGCTGGCGATCGTTAAGTTCGTGGGGCACCCATCTATCAAGCTTTTTTATCTTGCCAATCTGTCGCAAATGGACCAATATTGTTTTGATGCTAACATCAAAAGCTGCTGCCAGCTTAGCTGTAGATTGAGATTCATCAGCTTCCACAATCGCCTTTAATTCATCATTGTTGACCAAAGTTTCCGGACGACCACGAGGTTCATTTTTCAAGTCAAAATTCCCAGAACGGAACCGAGCAAACCAATAACGGGTTGTACGTTCGTTTGTACAGTTCTCTCCGTAAACGTCGTTGATGTTACGTGTCGTTTGGGCCGCGTTGGTGCCACGACGGAACTCATATTCCATAATTACACGAAATTTCAAAGTATCCATTATGAGGAAAAATGTTGAAATGTAATGAAAATACAACGCTAATCAATAAACAAAAGACTTATATTGTAAATAGAATGTCATATTTTTTAAACAAAATTAATTTGAATTTAGAATTCATAGCCAATCAAAACTTTTTTTTTGTTTGAAAAAGTCTGTACTGCAATACGGCAATTTCATAGGTAAAGACCTATTATTATTATACACACAATCGGGTATTTGTTTTTAAGTATTGTAATTTGTTCGGATGTTTATCTATTTAACCTACTGATCTTGTGCATGAATATTTATCAATCGAACTGTGTCAATGAACGAAACAAGCATTTTTCTATTTAAAATAGCGGTGTTTCCTTTGTTAGTGAATTTGTCGTAGAATGGCCTTAAACTTAAACAATAGATTTTTTACTTACATGAGTGTTCATATGATGTTCATTTCAAATTTTGTAAACATATTTTATTTCTGTTTGTCTAGGAATGTAGTGAACATTTAAGTAAAGAAAGCTATTACTATTACTTACTGTTGAAGGTAATGCTGTTTATTAAGTGCCCACTATTTACTCTACAATCTATATAAGTTATGACTTCTGGTTTTGTAATAGGTTATTATAAATTCAAAAGGATAAAATTATTGAAAATGATCATTTTTTTATGAGGTCTTTACCCTTATCAGAGATGCTTCTAGTTCCAAACAGCAGGAAAGTTGTCACCCACACCTTCGGCTTTTTGTATAACCACAATCTTTCTGGCTAATTTTCTTTGGGCTGCTTTCTCCTAGAACCTAATATCATGTGGAAATCACTATGTACGCTGAATTTTCTAAAAGTACATTTATTTTTTAATTTTATGTTTGCAAATTTCACTTTAGCTGCGTAACGGGACATTGCGGAAAGTCTTCAAGGGGAGTTTTATGGTGTGGTGGTAGTGACGGTTTTACGGCCGGTACCGGTGGGACGATGTGGAATGACGGCCCTTGAAACGTTACTGCGAAAACATTCCGGACACCCGTCACTTTATATTACTTATATTACCCGGCCACTTTCATGCCCGGATCGGAGACGGAACGCGATCTCTGTAAAGATATCTACACCGGTCGACAAAACAATCCCTCACGGGTTCTATACTGTATCATCAAATCTTTCGACGTGAATCTGATGCGCAAAGACGATCTATGAATAATTTATTTAGTATTATCGATGCTGTGTATCGTACGTTGTTATTCCGAAGAAAATGAAGATGTTATTTGCACGAACAGCTCCCGGCGGCGGCACCACTGCTGGCAGGGACAGGGTTCAGTTTTATAATGTTTGCTCACCTACGCCTACAATTACAAAGCTTTTAATTGTTTCATAACTTGGGAAATATTTAGTTTGATCTCCAGGGAGCCAACTTGCGCTATATGTTGTGACTTGAGAGTGCGTCTCACCCGCGGAAGTTTCACGGAACATTCGGCCTTCCGGGATAATTCCCTGTAATGTCGGGATTACTCTTGAGTCTCGGGAGCCGTCACACTCTCATAATGACAAATGGGAAAATGGCGAGCCGCGTTGCTCTACACAGGTAATCTTGGACATGTCAAAAGTTAGGGGTTTGGTAGAGATGAACAGATGTATATATATACAGTTTCTTTAACATCATAATGCAGAGTGTTATGTAAGTAGTATAGTCTTTATGATATTGATAAACTTTTAGTTACTAAGCAACTAATTCTACACCTAAACACACAATATATATAGGTGTGTTTGTTGATATCAAGTAAGCATTTTATACACGACGTGTCGTATTGTATCGCATATCCTATACATTTCTTTGAATCGCAGCAATGAATAAACTTCGCCGTATCTGTCCCATATCGCAATGGGTAATAAAATCCTGGAACGCGGTTGTCCCTCGCAATACGAGCATTCTTTATCACTTCTCTGATAAAAGGGAGGGGGAAAGTTATTATCGACTAATACGGGATTTTCGGTGATTCCCTGGTTTCCCTCGGGCCATACTTCGAGATCAGTGCTGCGGGAACCTTATCCGGCCCATTCTCGTTGATCCCGCGGCTTATTTTTGCTCACGAATTTAAACGAAATTGATTCCCGGACTATTAAGCTTCGTGTAAATCGAAGCGCATCGAATTCATTTTACCGTAGATTAAAAACTTCTCTCAACATTTTCATTGCATGTTGGAATCTGTATATAACTGTTGCAAAAGTTTGCATAAAGATAACGAATGATTAGCGAGTCTGCGCCTCGTGCCTTGAAATACGAGCTTTGAATTTGATAAGAAACTAAAAAGCTTCTACCTGCGCCTTCGCACGCGTTCTATCAGGAACGGTAAAAGTAAATGTTACTCTTAGTCCAATCTATAATACCAAACAATAATCTTTGCTTTTCCGTGTAATCTTTGCTTCGTACCAACGAAACAACACGAGCGTAGCCCCGGGAAACTAAAATTACCATAAAATATAGCCCACAACAATGGAAAATAGTGGCTTCATATTAGAGCATTTTTGGAATAGACTCAGTGCAGACGTACAAGTACAAACATGAAAAAATTAAACATACTGCTTTACCGTTAAATATTAATGTGTACAGTTTAAACCATATGTCTCAACAGCATATTTTTACCGAAAGCGAACTGTATTTTTGTGGTTTATTTTTTAAACTAGTAAACAAGTAACATTATCGATCGTACAAGTCTGTTAATTTTAAGGATCCTTTGTTAGGCACGTCTATTTAACTTGTTCCTTTCCTCCATGAGCTTGCTACCAGTTCGTCGCATGCTCGTCGCTTGTGGTGAAACAATAGTTAAAACTTAAATTGGTAGCACAGCAGGCGGGCGTATCTTCAGCGTAGAACGTGCTCAATGCGTTGCTATGACGACGCACGAGCCTGGAATTAGTTAAACGAATGATGAACCCTCACCACCGTCATCTTTCTCGGTTGCTGCTATACGAGCCTTATCTATAGTATAATAAGGTTGCCAACACCACCCGGATAATCATTCAACTCGACTTTATCGGATTCTTACAGCGCTCCTAGCAAAATATTTACTTTGACTCATCGATGTTGTTTCACATACTTAACGGCTTACGTTTGCGTAATCCGTATTGATTTTCGATATCGAAGGTCTTAACTTGGCAGTCGTGCGTGCTGTGGTGACTATAGGGATATGAAATTCTTTGATTTAGTGTTTGTTTGGCACGATCGAGTTGGTATTCAAGTGACTGAAGGTGCTAGCAAATTAAACATCAGCTATTTAAAACGCCACTGCTGCCGCTTTTTGTTCAAAGTTTCAGGCACACGTCAGTGGCGCAAGCATTTGATCTGCGCCACATCGAACTCACGGAAGCCAAATCAAACACATAGAAACTCAATTCAGTTACGTAATAACGCAAATCCACCCCAAAGGTGGTAGGTAGGTACAGAATGATTCTCGGTACCTTGGCTACAACATTATGAGTGGTGCTCAAGGAAATCCACTGTAAGAACCCTTAACCTTGACCAATAATACTCTATACGCTTACAAGTCTTCAGATTATGCTATGTTTCATTTTATACATGCGTTGGTCTATTATATTGGTGGGCCCTACAAGTCTACGATATTGTTTCTTAGTTAAATTTAATGATTTCCTTTTATATAGGACCATTGAACTTCCTTTGTCTAAGAAAAGCGGCTAGACATCGTTATTGATCATGCTGAAAGTTCTTTAAACTTTGCACGTCTTAGCTTTTCTACGTCCAAATCGAGAATCTCTACGGCTCCCTCTTCTCTCTCGACCTTACACGTGTTATTTTCCATGTAAGATTTACCACGTGTTTGTTGACTTATAATTTGACGTGTACGTTTAAAAGTAATTAAGCGCCCGAACGCCTGCCTACCCGTCCTCGTAATGAAGCTACATCATAACGAATGAAGTTACGATGAATTAACAAGTTTAACACGGAGCTCTCTCATAATGAAACGACTTGTTGACTTTTTAATTCGCCTATATCAAATATCCAAATGATATGTACTATTGTAGCTTCTTTGCAGACCTCCTTCGTTAATTCAGCTTCCCTAGTTAATAACGCAATACCATATAACTCTTTTGTTTCACTTTTCTTAGTGTCGCGACGACGAGAGGTCTTTGACCGACGCCATCGGGTCTCCATAGCAACGAATACCTACATGGTGCTTGCATACAACGCTCCTCTGGTTGGTTACTTCCAGCTTTGAAAAAGCTTACTATGAAAGGAGCCTTTTGAGTTGTTATTCCTCGTTAAAATTTACCTTTGCATTAGCTCCGCCAGGTTACACGAACATAGAGCCGCTCTTTAAATTTTACGTTCATGGTATAACCGTATATAATTTACCAAATAATGTAGAAATGTTAATAATGGAACAGAAATCGATATGCAATATGGTCTTACTTTGGATTCATAATAATCAACAGCGTGTTTTTAAATAATAGACATTGACAGCCTCTGTGGTGTGGTGGTTGAGCAGGTTGGCTCATAACACGGAGGCGGTAGGTTCGATTTTCGCGGCAGGTCAATTATTTGTGCACAGAAAAAAGCGTAGAACATTACTTGTTCTGAGTCTGGGTGTTGTGGGACCATGGACCTCGTAGTTCCTGGGTCCCTAGACACGCGGAGTCCTAGTAAGGATCCAGGATCTATGTATGTGATCGTTGGGTGTTATTATTATTATTAATATTAACTAGCTGTGCCCCGCGGTTTCACCCGCGTGGGGAAAATTTTCTAATCTTTATAATTTTTTTCTTTTATAAGAACCTTCTCCTGACAATACTATACACAACAAAAAAGAGAGCGAAACTGTTGTATCCGTTCGCGCGTGATGCAATGACCAAGGGAAATAGAGATTCATTTTTATTTATAATATAAGATAAACTTTTGGATAATCATTTCTTGATAGCTTTATGCTCAGCTTTCTTCAACATTAACTAAGTCATGTGTAATCAATTTATTGCAACATCATCTCGTCTCCCATTACCTTAATTATTACTATTTTGTACACAAATTAAGATAAAAAAGGATAGAAATCAAAACTTTAGTGTACTAAAGTATGTAAAAACTATGTAAAAATACGAAAATTTAATATATTTAGGAAATACAATATCTGTTTGTTATTGTTGGCATGGTGCTTTCGAATTTTACATGTTATATTTCGAATGTAAATGCTCCACGGATGTACGGCTGCCGCTACAGTATACAAATGGAGCGGAATTATTTATTATCCCATCCAAACTTGCTGTTCATCCTCTATTATTGTTTTGGTAATGCTTTGTTGCATTTACTAGTGGACTACGTCCCTAACTTCCTCCAGAGACTTTCCTGTTTTGTCTTACTATATGGACAAAGATGATTAACACATTTGAATGGAAACCAATTTTCTTTTTCCAATATCACTTATTTTCTATTTCTATCCTCACAAATACACAGCTCATTGCCAAAAGAGTTATGTTCGCTTTTGGCTTTCGAAATGGCAAATTCAGTAAAGGTTCACAAAAACGTGACACGAGCTAACTTAGCAGAAACTCTTATGAAAAGGGTCCCTATTTGAATGTTGTTCTGCGTACCCTTTATTTTTTATAGAAACTTGAATGTACGTTTCCAACTGCTATATTTCACGTAAGGTATTATGTTATCGTAAAATTATTGCTTAAACTTAAACTACCTACTATAAGTTATTTTCTTTTGCCCGGTTGTTTGATCTCCGTGAAAAGCCATTCCGTCTTCCACAGACAAACAGTGGTTTCCCGTGGGTTGTGGAATAAAGAACATACTATAGTCATGACAGTAAAGCTGCCTTCTAACTTCTAACGTTTATGAGATTCTTCATTTCTTGATAAAATAATTTTGAATAACCCGGCCACAGTAAAGGTCGGCATCTGATATTATATTTTTCATCTTTTACGTTTCTAATATTTTAGAGAGAAATAAGCAGCCATTTTGTGTAATATTCATTCAATTCACTGTATCTTGATTTGCGCTCGTTTTGTCCAAATTGCCTTTTAATTTATTTGATTTTATGAAGCTCCAAATGAAATCATTATTAATTGTATCTTGATAGAAAGATTTTAGTCACTTTCTATAACTTTGAAATTATTATTATGGTTCTACCCGTGCTATGGTACCCGTAGTAGGGATAATGGGATATGACGAGTGATTTCAGTTTGTAGTAACCCTACCTTTGAATTGCAGGTTGTGGGTTCGATTCCCACCCAGGACAAACATTTTTGTGATGGCTTTGGTTGTTGGTTGGTTTTGTGTTGGATGTTATATTGATACATCCAACACAGAACCAACATAGACATCTATTACATAGAATATGTATATAATGTATATATAAGTATTTACAAACAAAAGGTATCTAAGTATTGTATCAGTTATAACAGTTATCTGATTCCCATAGTACAAGCCTTGCTTAATTTGGGGCTAGATGGCGCTGTGTGAAATGTTTACGAGGTCCATATTAGTACCTACCAGGAACCCTTATTTACCTGTATCTTATTTGCTTAATCGCTTACACCACTGATTCCAGGTATAATCTGTAGAATCTATAATAAAATATACTTCGACTTCGACTGGCCCGATAGCTCAGTTGGTAGTAATCCTGCCTTCTGGACTGTGGGTTGTGGGTTCGATTCCCACCCAGAACAAACATTTGTGTGATGAACATCGATGTTTGTTCTGTGTCTGGGTGTTATATTGTATTCTATGTATGTATTTACAAATAAAAAGTATCTAAGTATTGTATCAGTTATCCAGTTCCCATAGTACAAGCCCTGCTTAAGTTTGGGACTAGATGGCGCTGTGTGAAATGTCCACAGATATTTATTATATTATTATTATTATATATAATATATTTATTATTATATATAATAATAATAATAAAATCTTGACGATACCAGAAGAAAAACAATCGCATCATTTTATTTTTACGATAGTAATATGAGTGAATTCTCAAATTAATAATATCATAATATAGGCGCTGGCGATGTACACAAATGCATGGCTCCGAGTACGGCGACCCTGACACATGCACGGGCGCATAATGTAACTGCCTGATGGAGCGTGAATATCCGCGAATCCTCGCTCCATTGAAGCTATTGTCGCCTACCACATGCATACATATGCCGTTATGATCTATTTTGATACATTACCTATTTTTTATTTTATGATCCTAAAATATTAAAGGGTTGGATATAAAGATTGTGGTTCTTCTCTCCGTTACTACTAGTTTAATAAAAATGAAGTTGATGATTTTGTAGATTTTATAATCTCTGAAATCACTTATCTGATCAAAAATATATAGCAAGTAGCGAGTGCCGACTCATACCTACAACAAAATACTAAACATGTATTCTCAATGTTTACAATGAGCAGCGGCCCGGGCCCGACACTTGTTTGAAAGCATGTGGCCAGCTGATCGAGCACGAATATCCTCAGCGGAACGGAAACTCGCTCCAGTGGCGTTTTATCGTCTTCCTTGTCCCGCATGTGAAACTAATATTGGTTGCGAATATTTTTCTTTGGTGTATAGTATGTTTTATTGAGATTACCCAATTTTTCCCAATTCCTTTAACGTGAACGTGTAATTTCGCATGAAATGGACTTGATATCAGTATTTTATACGGGCAATTGTGTCCTAAATGATGGCTCATTTAGTGATAAGCAACACTTTAGATGGACAAAGTAATCTCAGTGTAGATACTGGCTTAAACGTGGAGGCTAGATAAAGATCTCGAGAGCTCTGTTGATTTTCTATGCACGATAGGTCCATGGAAATAGAATGAGATATTTTATCGTAATATATTGTGTCAGCCCCCCAGATTTGTTAGAAGTGTGGGCGGGTAGCTTGTGGCATTTCTATGATTGACATTCTGTAAAATGTTTAATGCGCATTAATTAAGCTGATTGAAGGTGAACATCGTGCCTTAGTGTTGCCATTAACATCTACATTTATCGTTAATACCTACATCGTAAAAGAATTTGTGTACAAAACAGAACATCAAAGAGTGACGCAAGAAAAGATAACTGATGAATTTCCAAACAACGTACTCCTGTAATCAGTGAATGGCAAAACTTGAACACTTATCAATTTTAATAAGTTTGCAAACAATGTTATAACTTTGCCTATAAATTACGATTGTTTTTCGGAATTCCTATCAGGAAATTCTCGCAAAAACACAATCACATTCACGCGTTTTTAATAATCATTGAAATATGGGTTGGTTTTTCTCATGGGAATTGCTCGAGTAAAACTTTGTACTATTCTATTATACTGCTACACTAAAACAGCCAACTCATAAGCACGTGTGCTTTAGATTGTTTAGGCTTTATAGATGCTTCATTTCCCTTAGAACTTTTTATAATAGAAACTTTTCCAATTTTCTGTATATTTATCGCAATGTAATCGCTCTATCGTATTTTCAGCCCACCACTGAGTGCGTCTCTGTATGCCATTAGATTCTAAAATAAAACTCACCTGCGCAGTAAATAGTGCCCATGCAAATGATACGCAAACATAACATTAGCATTTCCCTCCAATAATGTTTATTGAGGCGTAAAGATTGTGAATAAATTGGGTGGGCAGAGAGTAGCCCTTATATTTTTGGGTTATTTCACATAATTTAAACGCTTTATCTTCTTCTCCGGCTAAAAACGAGAGAGAGCGTGGTCACACACAAGTTAGAAGTAAAAAAAAAACGAACTTAGGTAATTCTATTTTGATGAATATGGCTATTGAAACATTGTTACGGATGCCAGATTGTCTCATTCTACGATGTTTTCTAATATTTAAGCCGAATTGATATAAAATTTGATAGTTACTTTCAATAATTGGCGCCATTAACATAAAGCTTCTTTTTCTTGCAGGGAACAAAGCTATGGATAATAATGGAATACCTCGGTGGGGGCTCCGCCCTCGACCTAATGAAAGCGGGGAGCTTCGAGGAGATGCACATAGCTGTGATACTGCGGGAGGTGCTCCGGGGGCTGGATTACCTGCACTCTGAGAGGAAACTCCACAGGGACATCAAAGCGGCGAACGTGTTGCTCAGCGAAATGGGAGACGTCAAACTAGCTGATTTTGGTGAGTTATTACCACTCTGTTAAGTTGTTTATAATTTCAAAGCCCTTGTTTGTCTTTGTCTTCGTTCATCTGTGACATCGTCACTCCTCATCTGAGTTTTGATCTTAAAACCGCGTATTTTTACAATGATTTGTGGCTATAAAGATAAAGGTCAGATCTGCTATTTTAATGATAATCCACTTCATTCGAAGAATTCATTATAGTTATTACTAGCGGCCCGTCCCGGCTTCGCTCGGGTGGACGTTTATTTATTAAACATTTTATAATATACAAAAAAACAATGTATCACGCACCGGCGCCATCTACTTAAAATGTTGGTATGTCCTGAATTTTTCCTGAATTTTCTTTGCTATAAACCTCACGGAGTCCGAGACCTTTCCAACGAATGCAAAACCGTGGAAATCGGTTCGTGCGTTCTGGAGTTATAGCGTCAGGAAGGAAATCCCGACTTATTTTTATATAGTAGATTTCTTAGCGTGGTATCGAAACTACTTGGGTAGATAAGATATTAGAGAGCTCAAATAGTTGAGAGGAAAGCATCATATTAGAATAAATCTTATATAACATCGTTAAGCGATGTTAAATAGATACCATCAAAGGAACTAATGACCGTAAGTTGCTCTTTTGTCTCTAATCGACAAGTGATGGTACTGTTTACCAAGTAGGAAATGAAAGGAAGTTAAAAAGGCATCTGTTTGCGAAGTAGGAAATGGATGGAAGTTAATAGGACATTGAAATTAATTACTGTGAAAGCTTTGCAAACGTTTAAATCATTCGTGTAATTCGAGACTCCAAGAAGATCTCATTATACCCATGAATTGTTTTAAGTCAATCTACACAAATCATTATCAAAGGGCATTGAAAAAAACTATAAATCTCGCAAACGGGTTAACCTACGACTTCTTTTTATTGCGGTGTCTCTATAAAACGTCAAAGCAAATCCAAAAGCATTTCGGTTTTCTGTTCTATTGACTGGTAAAGTTTTTATCGGATTTTTATCGATATGCAGCAATGATACGAGAATCGGATAAATCGTAACGGATGGACGGCCCGCTCCTTATGCCGCTATAAACCAACCGATGCGTGAACATCGAGCACGAACTATTTACTGTAAACCTTATCTGTACCGGAGATCGATATATGTAGATGGAAAAATTCAGATCTTATACTAACACAGAATATGAGTTACCTACCTGATCCGTATTTGTATGAGACACATGCTATATAACTTGATATAATTAGACTCCAGAACGATGTCTGGCGCCTAATATAAATACCCTCTATCAAAATAGTATAGTGGACTACTCAAGTATTTACGAAGTCTACTGGAATCGATAACGCTACTAGTGACCGCTAGCTTTCCCTGGGGAACCGTACTATTCCATCGAAATGGCAGAATAAAAGACGACTAGATGAAATATGTATGATGCGGACGCAATTGGATAAAAATACAGTATTTTCTCATGTCCCATAATATGAAGCGAAGAATCGCACCGTATGGGCGACACTTGAGGTCAGCTTATAAGATTTCGTATCATAAGTGTAGTCCACCAAGAATAGCATAAAAATAAGCAGTAACCGTTCTCTTTAGAAACCTGCTTAATACCGGAACATGCGGTCATTAATAATTGACGGTCAGCATGTCATGGCAGCTAGCCAGACGGACTTCCTACCAAGTATATCACGTGTGAGCTTTTTAACACCTTAATCGAAATCGTAAACCTATACTGAATTTTTGTTTCAAACATATCTTCATAACATTCTCGTAAATTCCAATACTAGTGCGTTTTAGTCAATCAGCTTTTATGTGAGAGGATCCACCACTGGTTTACACTTTGCCTAAGTTCCCAGGAACTTGGCGTTCGGCCAATGTTTGAACATTTGCTACGCGGCCTTTGTTCCGCGTCAAAGCAAACGCTGAACGCCCTTTTGCATTCAGAAGAGCACTGTAAAATTTTACTAGCGCTTCCATCGGATGGACGGACGGTCTGTTTGTACAAATGTTTTGACACACTTTGAGAATATAATTGTTGGGGACAGCTCGCTGAGTGCCAAGTTTAACACTCGGGGCCAATATTAATGGGAAAGTTCGGTTCAAGTGGCTTTTCAAGTACTTTTTATACTAGCTCTCGTGAAATAAAGGAAACGTCTGGAATTCATGATGTGTGTTCTGGATTATATACAATTAGGTTCCCACAGCGCTTTCCAAATACTGTATACGCTACGGAGTTTGGTAAGTTCATATATCTGAAGGCTTTATATTCGTTTCTATATCGATCCACAAATACATGAATTACTCTGGGAAAAGCCAAAACGGCGACTCATATAAAACCCGCGCTCACTTCGTCTCTCGGGATTTTATTTAATCGTAGAAGGTTTGATTTTTATGTTCGGTTTTCCTCCCACTATCCGATGGGAACAAAAATCGGTTGATCGTTGAACACATTGTTTCCTCTTTTATGTACACAAAAGCTGGTTACAGAAAAAACGTCCATGGGTAAAAACCCATGTCCTTGCATTTTCGTATAGTTAGAAAATAATTTATACATTTAATTGATAGATTATTTTCCATACACCTCATCCGCTCACTCGTGTAGCGAATGAGTGAAGTACCAGTTGAACTGAAATATCGACTTCATCTTTCACATTGATTTTCAGGTGTCGCGGGTCAATTAACGAACACTACAAGCAAACGGAACACATTCGTCGGCACCCCTTTCTGGATGGCACCAGAGGTCATCAAGCAGTCGTGCTACGATAGCAAAGCTGACATCTGGTCGCTCGGTATCACAGCCATAGAACTGGCGAAAGGAGAGCCGCCCAATTCTGAACTGCATCCGATGAGGGTGCTATTCCTAATACCTAAGAACAACCCCCCACAACTCACAGGCAGTTATTCGAAGCCGTTCAAAGAGTTTGTCGAGGCGTGTTTGAATAAGGACCCTGAAAATGTAAGTATACATTTAAAAGTACCTATTTCAAATTTTGCAATGACTAGTAACTGTTATTACATGAAAAATATGATTTTTTGTATTTTGAAGCTGTTATACATATAAAAAGGTCAATTATCTTTAAAGGCTACAGAAGTCACAATCGTAAAACCTTGTATGGACTAAGTTTTGAAAACATTTTGGTTTGCAACATCTGTGTTAGCATTATCGTTATCATCACTACCATTGTAAATACGATTCGTTCACGCAAAACTCTTTCATATTCCAGAGACCAACAGCAAAGGAGTTATTAAAGTTCCAGTTTATCAGAAAGGCTAAGAAGAATTCGTATCTAATGGATCTTATAGATAGGTACAAGAAATGGAAGGCGCAGCGAAGCGAAGAGAGTGAAACGGAATCAGAAAACTCGGACTCGTAAGTACTCTGTAATTTTTTTATACCTAATACCGACATTTTACTGTCTTGACCTTACTACAGAGTCGAACTTTGAAAATTCGAAACTTGCTCAAAGGCGTTTCTGATATCACAAGAGGGATTTTGAAAAAAAAAATCACGATTGTTTATGTTGCCTTATCCCATAGCGCCAGTTACAAGAAATCATGTTCTGGGAGGTAATGTTAAATGGCAAAGTAAAGAAAAGGTCTCATTTATAAAAATACCATTTTATTTCTCTTTCATTATTAGAACTAATGAATATTAAAAAATTACGTCCATTATTTTTAATACGCATAGCCAGACTGAACTTTTAAGGATTGCGTTGCATTCTGCATCACCAGGCTATATTGTATTATAGTATATGGGGTGACAAAACTGGGAATACCAGAAAAAACCCGAAAGCTATTTTTCCTTAAGATTTTTTTGGCATTCTTATTAAATTCATTTTAAATAAGGATTTACCAGTTTGTAACTTTGAACATTACATCTACAATGTTTGTCTCATCGATATGCGACGACTGGTTTTAGAACAGGATAGTAGTGAAAATAACGAAAGCAATCCTTAACTTTCCTGGCTTTGAAGAATGTACCTTCACGAGTAAAAGCTTTTAAATTACGATGTTTTTGTATAAGTTGTACAATGTTTACGGACGCACTTCTTAGCTAGTTTTCTTTGAGCGTTGAAGTGAGCTGTGCAAAATCGCGCTTGCCTTTTAGTGTCGTGCTCAAACTTACCTCGGGGAAAATATGTTCATATTTGCGGAACTATATTCGCAAAAAGACGGGATATTCATCTTTTATTATGTTATAACATATTGGTGAGCCGTGGTTTGTCTTTTGGATATTTCAAAAGTTACGTTGTGTTCAATTTTCACTTCGTTGGTACATATACCTAATTACTCTAGTACTACATGAATCTTCTATTAAAATATTTACTTACCTACTAATGGTTGGATTTTTTTTGGAAATAAGAGATAATAATACTCGGCTAATACTTTATTAATCTTGTGCGTAGTTAAGCACTCGACTATTAATATCGAGATAATAATACGAACTATTGAACAAATATAGTAGATAGATGTTGGTGTAATGGTTTAGTTACAATACGCTATTTTTACATCGTGATAATAATTGATAGATAAGTATTAGGTTAACAACACAATACATTAGTTTCATAATAGTTTCCGAGTATAACTTTATTATTTTTGAGATAAATTTGTTTTAGTATTTTTTTTATCGGACATGATAATATGCCTGAATGTCCGCCTGGACTAATGAATGGTTTCAAGTGAGGCAACCGGAAAACCCACCTTTAAATGCTTGACCGCAGATTCTTAACCCAGATAAGCCTACTGTCCTATATTTAGGACAGTAGAAATAAAAAAAATATCAGAATACCCTCTTTATCTAAGATTATTTAGTCTTATGATTTGCAGTAAGAAACGTGTCAGCTTTATTAGAAAAATAAAAAGACAGTTATTTTAACAGTTTTTACCTTATATTTTACCTTATAAGTGTGTAATAAAAGTGCGTTGCAGACATGGCAAATGACAGGTATGTATAAAAAGTTATATTTTACTCGTGAGTTGTTTTTTTCTGTGTTAATATCTAGTTGATAACCTTAACTTTTGTACTAAATAAATATTCTAGCAAAATAATATAAATAAATTACGTATAACTTGTTACAAATACTAGCGTACTATATATAGGACAGTAGGATAATATACATGATTTTAGTACAATAATACAACTTTTTCTTTACAGACCGTTAGCTGCGCATGAAATTTTAGATGCTTTAGAAAATGTTTCTGATAATGAAGAAGATTATAGAGAACGACTGATATGTATTCTACCTCCTCCTGTTGATCCTGACTGTCTCACTGACGAAGATTCGGGTGAAGAAGATAATGTAACTTTGAATAATTTGCCACGAAACATTCTGCTTCAACCGGCTGAAGTAATGATTCAAGGGCAGATTATGGTGAGTGATACAGAAGAAGAACCTTCTGATTCTACAGGTCGAACTAAACGTAGGCGTACCTACGCATGGAGAAAACGGGACTTGGCAAAAAATCCCGTGAATTGGCCAGATGTTCAAGGCGCTTGCCAAGATAAGCGCCCAATTGAGTGGTTTGAAAACTTCTTAGATGAAGATGTTATTTCGTTGTTGGTGTCAGAGAGCAATAAATATGCTGTCAAAAAGAATTTGCCTGGAGACATAACCACTGAAGATATGAAATGTTTCATCGGCATATTGTTGGTTAGTGGTTATTCATGGCTCCCCCGTAGAAGAATGTATTGGGAAAACTCCCCTGATACAAAGAATGAATTGATCAGCTCGGCTATGACTAGGGATAGATTTGACTTTATTTTTCGCCACCTTCATGTCAATGATAATCTGGATTTGCAAGACAAATACACAAAAGTACGCCCCCTAGTTACACTTCTAAATAAAAGGTTCTTAGAGTTTTCTCCTCTTGAAGAGCATTACAGTGTAGATGAGGCCATGATCCCCTACTATGGTAGACATGGCTGCAAACAGCACATAAAAGGTAAACCTATTAGGTACGGGTTCAAAGCTTGGGTTTCTTGCTACACGGTTAGGGTATGTTTTATGGATGGAACCATACCAAGGTGCTACAACTATGTGCAATCCAATATATAAAGAATTGGGGCTGGGTGCAAGCGTTGTTCTCACTTTTTGCGATGTGCTGATTTCACGTGGCTTCGACCTTCCTTACCACGTAGTTTTTGATAATTTTTTTACTGGGACGCCCTTGCTGGAAGAGATAACAAAGAAAGGCCTTCGTTGCACTGGGACAGTTCGAGAAAACAGGACATCTAGTTGTCCTCTGATTACATCGAAGTTACTGAAAAAAAAGGAACGTGGTGCTGTCGATTACAGAACGACACATGACAACACGTTCATTATTGCTAAATGGCATGACAATAATATATTCAGTATTGCTTCTAATGCTGTAGGAATAAATCCTAAACAATCTGCCAAACGCTTCTCACAAAGTGAAAAGAGAAACATTGTCATAGAAGAACCACATATGGTGTCCATCTATAACAAATATATGGGAGGAGTGGATCGGTCTGATGAAAATATTTCACATTACCGAATTGGTATACGAGGTAAGAAATGGTACATGCCGTTGCTGACACACATGATTGATCTTGCCGAACATAATGCATGGCAGTTATATAAAATAAATCATGGAAAACTGGATCATCTTGGCTTTCGCAGAAGGGTAGCAATTGCTTTGATTGAATCAAACAGAAAAAATGCCAAAAGAGGGCCTAGCCGACCCTCCCATCATGAACATGCTGATAGTCGTAAAGACCAAATGAATCATCTGGTTATTCCTCAATCAAAGCAAACACGCTGTCGTCAATGTCACAAAAAATGTTTGACACGTTGCAAGAAATGTGATGTTGGAGTGTGTGTCAAGTGTTTTGAAACATATCATTCATAAATAGTGTTAATCTAGTAAATTACATATAACAATGGGTAATATAATCAATAGTTATCTAATAAACTACACTTTTTGATTACATTCTGTTTTGTCATAAATGGTCTTTTATTTCCTCTTATTATCCTACTGTCCTACATATAGGACGGCTATTTCCCTGAAAGCCTTACACTTAATTTTTTTTTCATAATTTTTTTTATGTTGCATAAGATCTAATAAACTAAATAATGTAACTTTTTTCAAAATTTTCAGAAAATTTTAGTTTCAGGCTTATCTGGGTTAATTAAAGGCGTGGAGCTGCTCAGGCCCGACATGCTCATGACGGGTTATTTTTATTGGAAAAACAAAACAGTAACATATATTTTTTTAGTTATTTTCACTAATTTTTTAATTGAAGTAAAATGGATATGTAGGCTGAAAATATATTTTTTTATTTATTGGACATCAACTGTTGAATATAGGCCTCCCCCATAGAGCGCAACTTTGAGCAGTTGCTTTGCCTCTAGCATCCAACGGCTCCCCGCTCCCCGGTTTTACTTTTACATTTGCAAATAATATACGTTGACCGTTAACGAAATTAATAAAACTTATTCCTCCACTACACTACTGGAAGTTGATCGAAGTTAAGTGAAGTGTAGAAGGGCACTTCTACGCGAAGCGTCTCACTACACTACTCGGTTCACTTCACTTCAGTTCGGACCAAAACAAATACCCACGTAATTATAAAACGCGAGACAGCACATTGCAATGCAATGACAGCTGCCACTTGAACATTATCCATGTTGCAATAGCGTGCGAGCGTCTCGGGAAGTTGCACGAATGTAGTCGCGTACTTAGGACTTGGGACAATTTCGATCAGTACTTCGTCGAAGCAACCTTGCGAGTAGTGTAGTGGAAGGTGGTGATAAGTGCCCGTTCTGCTTGTAGAGAGGAGTGCAGCCGCGGCGACGGCGAGGCGGACGAGCCGTGGATCATGACGGTGCGCGGCGGCGCGGCCGCGCGCGCCGTCCACGCGCACCACGAGCAGGACAACAAGCGGCGAGCGCATCAGGATACCACTGGTATGAGTTTTTATTTATTTAGGCACAAACAGTTTACAATATACATATACAATACTTTTTATATAGAAATACATAAACCAATAAAGTTGTCACCAATAAAAATTCTATACATACTAAGAAACGGTACTCGATACAAAGTTAAAATACCTACATACTCGATAATAATAAACCTACGTAACAATAATAAAATATACTTACTTTTAAACATTACTTTTAAATACTTACAACCCAATAAATATAGAGAAAAATAAACTAAGTACTTATATAATTACTTACTAAAATTATAAAAGAGACACTTGAGATTTAAACTTTTAAAGGATGCATTTAAAATATCACACTCAGAGAATTTCAATGATACAGAAACCTACTGAAAACAGTATATATAGTACGAGTGTATTCAAATGTACATTACAATTTATGAGTCGTAGAGCTCAAAGCGAAACTCAACTATCCGTTCACGACAGCCTTTTATTTCGATATGTATGAAAAGCACAATGATATTTGTAGAACTGTTAAATCGTTAAATTAAATTAGTTTAGTATTTTTCAACCATTGGTATGGTTGAAAAATACTAAACTAACTTTGTCCCTTAAAAAACGTACACCGAAATTGATTTTCCTTGACTGTTCTTATAGAACCAAAACAATGGTAGTAAAATAATACTGAATACCGTCGTCATTCCAGTGATACCAACGCCGGCGCTTCCCCTAGCAGCGAAACAAAATGGCGCTCTATCGAGAAGCGAAGAGAGCGTGCCGCCCGAGACACTCCCGCCCGCGCACAACAACAACAACTGCACGGACAAGCAGCCGGTATGTTACCATGATGTACATGAACATGGAATCCGCCTTCAAATAACTCTTTCATCTTAAAATCGCTAACGCCCTTTTCTCTTCACGTGGTCCACGTCATTTTTTAACTGTCCACGAGGATAGTAGTCGAGAATCGAAAAGTGGTAGGACTTTTCTGCAAAGTTCGTGTAGGTAGGTACCACCGCTTACGCCAGTTATTCTGCCGCCAATGTCGCCGATGCCGAAATACAGTAGTGCGCAAGCACTACTGTATTTCGCTTTGAAGGGCATTGTAGCTAGTGAAATTAATATTCGTACCGATTTTTCGAGGCATTTTTACAGAAACGCAAAAAGGCTGTTGTTGGCTTTGTATTTTTTATCAACAATTATGTGGTAAATCTAATTCTACCATTCAATTCATTTATTCAATAAACATATTTTAAATAGAGTCTAAAATGAATCACCTATAATTAAAAATAAATTAATAATATTATAATAATCATATCTTAATTCGTAGTATACAGTAAGTCCGTAGTAAAAACTAGTAGAACTTGCCGGTGTCCTTGTTTCCCCCCAACACAAACTGGGAGTCTTAAATGAAAGAGTGGACAAAAGGCGATCACGTAACTTGATTGCAACCAAAGAAACACACATTTGTATGGTTTTGACAGTTTCAGTGCGTAGTTTATGTACATAGTTACTATGGGAATTTTTGATTTAGGAATGAAATTTCTCCTGTTGCATTGCAATCAAAGTTCCATGATCACCACGCAGGTATCATCTAGGCAAGTATGCACCATCACAGACTGCGTCGTCACGTTCCATCAGGTGAGACAGTAGTCAAACCATTTGTCAATAAACAATAAAAAAACAAGTCACTACCTATTTGTAAGAGAAAAATAAAAACAAATATTGCCGTTCTTGTCAATAAAATCCTGTATGTTTTGTATTCCAGCCGCGTCAGCCCGTAGTAGCACCGGCGGTTGTGGAACAACGCAGTTCGAAGGAACGCGAGCGCAGCGATCGCGACGAGCGCAAGGAGCGCGCCGACCCGCCTCCCGCTGCACGCGATACTCAGCTCTATAACAAGCCCGTAAGGAACACTTTACTTTGTAATTGTAGTGTACACTAGAATAGCTTGTGGCGACGCACCTCGCTCGCTTGCCGCATGCGATACACAGCACTATGACACTGATCTCTTTAAAAAAGCCCGCGAAGAACAATTTACTTGATATGTTGTGTGGCCACAGCTTATGAATAACGCTTTGAACGCTTTTCTTCAGCTAGGGATAGGGCTTCATAGCCAGTAACATTTGACTTTGTTTTAGCTGTGTACGTGTCTGAAGGAACCACCAGAACTGTGTGTTAGGATAGCGAGTATTATAATAAGTCAGTTAAGGTACACTTTACTTTGCACTAGATTGGCTTACGTAAAGGGATCGCACCGATGTTTACCAATTTGACTGTGCATTATATTGAAAAGTAAATTTTTGTTTTCAGGCATCACCGCTCGACCACAGAGGACCACCAAATGTGGAAGAGAAAGTCAGGAAGCATCCATATTTGCAGCAGCTTATATACCCGCTCCTCAATGAGGTTAGTTTATTAAGACTTTATAAAATAACAAACGAATGAACATCATCATTCTAAAAAGATAAAACGTACAGAAATGAAGGATTTTATTGCAAATAGGCTATTTAATTAAATTATTGTACTAAACATATACATATATGTGAACAAGATAACTGTTATAACTGATACGATGCTTTTTAATAATAATAATAAAACGCCCAACAATCACATACATAGATCCTGGACCCTAGATCCCTGTCTAGGGACCCAGGAACTACGAGGACCATGGTCCCACAACACCCAGCAGAACAAGTATTTGCGCTTTTTTTCTGTGCACAAATATGATAAAAAATAATCTTGTACTGCCGCGGGAATCGAACCCGCCGCCTCCGGGCTATGAGCCGACCTGCTCAACCACCAAACCACAGAGGTCACCACCATAAAATGCCACTTTCACACTTATCGTAGGGAGAGGGGTTTGCCATAATCACCACACTTGGCGATCGCAGAAGATTTAAATGTACCGAGGAGAATGCTACTGCCTATTCCCAGGATATTCCCTTAGCCGGCTCTTACGGCACTCACGGGAAGAGATGGGGTAGTCATATTGACACACCGCAGGGACCAAACGCCAAATTAACGACAATTTTATTGAAAGTGCTTTACAGCGATCATTGATTCAAGTACGAAACGCACCGAACGTCGCTTAAATTTGCCGATTGATTAAGAACGGCAAATAAATTTACGAATCGATAGTAATGCTGTTTGTTTCTTTGTATGTTAGTTGTCCCGAGCGCACGGCGCAGGCAGCGTGGCCGCCATCGAGGAGCTGCGGCGCGCCTTCGAGGTCGCCGAGCGCAGCGCGCCGCACCTCACCCGTGCCTTCGTACAGCAGGTAACGTGCACTGTGACGTCACCACCGAGGAACTGCGGCAGGTAACATGCACCGTGACGTCACCACCGAGGAACTGCGGCAGGTAACATGCACCGTGACGTCACCACCGAGGAACTGCGGCAGGTAACATGCACCGTGACGTCACCACCGAGGAACTGCGGCGCGCCTTCGAGGTCCCCGAGTGACCAGCCGTATTCCGTCCCCCGCCCCATACGACGCTCCGCGGACTTCTGACTGTACAGTCGCGTTCTAAGGTGTATTGTTATTGCCATTCATTGTTTTTGTTTTTTGTTAGTTCATTAAAGCAAGATTTAAATAAAAGAGGTTAATCTTGAATAGTAAAACAACCTATTACAAGCTATGCAAAAATTTTACATTAACTATTTATTATCGTTTGCGCGCGCGACAGTACCCATGCGCAGCTATCCCTTCCACATTTCGCTCAGCGCTAAACTTACGTGCCGCTACCTATACACCACTCTGTCGAAGTGTGAGTTAGACGACAATAGAAATAGCCACTCTATTTTAACTTTATTATAGCATGATTTTGCAACCAGTTCATAATATGTCCTCTCATACGACTCTTATTTACTCGATATAAACGATTTCAATTTAAAGTACTTATCTACATTCATATTCCCAGGTTGTGCAAAGGGTGACGACACAGTCTCACGCTCCGACGACGCCGTCGCACAACTCATCCAACCAGCAGTGGATGAGGTAGGTAGGTACGGATCATTTCATACATTACTCGTATCGTAAGTGCTGAGGTGTACGGTTAACTACCTAACAAGCGCTGCATGCAATCTCACTAAAGCCAGACGAATGTAATACCACGTATTCGTCTAAGATTACACTTAATAGAAAGGTATCCATATCCCCATTGTTGCGCATTCGACCGCTTCAACAATCCGCTTTACTTATAAAGGCTTCCACTTTCACATTCTTAAATTACTATTTGCAATTGAAGGGGTGAGAATAAAAAGGGTTTAACTGATTTTTTTTCACAAAAAGACTTATGGGTATCGTTGGATTCAGCGTAAAATTATCTACAATAATACATTCTCAAAATACCGAAATGAGGCTTAAATTTCGAGATTTTGAGTCTAAAAACGGTTTATCTGTAATAAGAATACAGTTCGCTTAGCATAAAAACATTATTATATTTATTTTTTATATTATATTTTTACAGTAGGTAATTGTATGAATTAGTAGTATATTTAGTATTTTAAATTAGAATTAAAACATTTTCAAGCAACTGAAACTTACATAAACCTTTTCTATTACCTTATAAGCACTCTACATTAAAATGACGCCGTTGAAGTTTAAAGTAAATTTTCTCGAAACTTTCAATTTGACAGTTAAACCCTTTTTAATTTTAACCCTTCAATTGTCATACTATTTACTAAAGCTAAGAAAACTATTCATGTTAGGACATTTTAAATATGGATTATTATTTTTTACTTTAAACTTTTCTAGCATATTTCAAGCCTGTGCACGAAAAACGTTACCATGTTAATATTTTATACTACTAGAACTACGACACTGGTTATTGTATAATTTTGTTAAACAATTATTACTAATAAAGATATTTTGAAATTGAATTGAGTGTCTTCTAGATATGTCTAGCATAACCGAAGACTTCCACAGCTGAACATAGGCCTCCCTCATTAAACGCCACTTTGGAACCTCATTATTGGGAGGGGTTTGCCATAACTACCACGTTTGGCAGTTCGGCTTAGTTATTGTAGAAGATTTAATGTACCGAGGAAAATTCTGTTGTCCATTCCCTAGATATTTACTAAGCTGGCTCCACAGGAACCACGGGAAGAGATGGGTTTGTCCTATTTATATATATATAAAACAGGGACCAATTGGCCAGTAGCATATAAATAGTAGCACGTTAATGTTAAATTCGAAAGCCACACTCTTCATTGAATATTACATTTTGAAAGTTCAAAAACTTGATACATCGTGGCGCAAATACGTGGGCGATAAAAATAGACATCACTTTTTTCGCGAAAGTGATTTTTTTTTTAAATATAAAACGAACAGACATACAAGTTGACGGCCCGCCGGATGGTAAGCCGCTACCGTCGCCTATAGACACCTGCAACACCACGGGAGCTGCCGATAAATCATAAATATATGTATGACGATATGTTACCTACATTTTAAGACTATTTACCCGTCGTTTGAATTGAAGTACCCAATGCAGTTCAGCAGAAACACCTCAGAGGATAGTGTTTGACAAATGAAAACGTAACAAAAGGTTTATGACGTGATCCGCGAAATTGGTCATTGGTCAAACGCTTTCTCGAGAGCAGTGATATATCGATTTTTCTCGCTCATGTAGCGAGTCCTGCTGGAAACTTTCTAGAAATGATTAACCAATGCTTGTTTTCCAGGGACCTATAACTGATGCGGCTAAACCGAGGCCGTCGTGTTCGCCGCTCACACCCATACACTTTATATAGAACACACATACATGCCTGTCACGAACGGTGAATGGACGAACTGGACCTATCGTGAAATACTATCTTCAAGTTACATGGAGTTGTTGCCGTAGCGTATAATGGTCGCAGTTTTCCTTACAGAGAAGTCAAAATTCCTTGAAATTTGTCCCCTAAACATAGCTAATTGTGGTTGACACTGGTTTTCCTGGTATGAGTCCGTTGTTTGTTCCATTTAACCAGTATATGGATTTTCATTTCAAAATATATGAACGTGTGTAAACGCAACCGAGTCACAAAGTTGCAATGCCATAGTGTAATAAATAAAATATATAACGTAATAAATACAAAAGATGGTTATTATGTCTTGATATTTTATCATTATGCGCGTTATTTATGTAAATATCATTTTTAGTTCACTCCTTACTGTGTTGTGCTAACGTAAATCTGTTATGGTACCATTTAATATTAATCGGTTAATTTATAATTTGTCACGAAGTGTGTGTATCCCATTAGGCCGTACGGGCTGGTTTAGTTTCACCGAGAGTCGTCTTCTAGCATAATGTTGCCAGCGGATGTTTATCGAATGTTTGTTTTGACAACACGTTGAATCTTTTATTAACTTAATAAATATTCGTGGAGGGCTATTCGCTACACTTCGCCAATATTTTGCCATAATTTTTCTAAAATTTTTCTTTACTAATTCACGGTTTTTGTATAGTCTGATTTGTACTGTGATCAGACGTCGAAATTTTTATCACATAATTTATATTAGAATGTTTTATTTGAAACTTGGTTTAGAAATGAAGCGATAAGTGTCATTCCAGACAAAAGACAATATTGTCAGCATTTATAGTTAATTGTTTGAAATTAATTTGGTTCTGTTATGTGAAGTTGAAACACCTATAAAATGTCTCCATTTTAAAATGAAAATTGTTATGAACTTCTGTAGTGTATAGATGAAACATAGATTTAGTTGTGTATTTGGCTACTCGCTAACTCAGAATTTAGTGCTGACATCACCAAGTTTTAATGTCCAATTACATTGAATTCGATAGTTACTTGTAAGGATGAAAAAGGAGTTGAAAAAAGTTTTAAATAAAGTATTTCGTGAGGATAAAATTATGCTGACACTGATGACCATTCGGTGTCGATTTATATAAAAATGCTTAATATGCGACAATATTTAGCAATCGGAAGTATGTATGGTGTAGAGTATATTACTGAAGACTACAAAACAATTATTATTGCTGTGTAAAAATGTAAACCTAATATAAACGTGTAAATTGTGTAGTATATAAAAAGCTGTTTTATGAAGTGTTCTTATAAGCATATGGAGAGTAGTTATTGTCTTTCCAATGACGCGCGCAGTCGAGGGCGGAACTCGCCTTTTTCTATTAAGTAGCTGTAGACACGGGAGACTGATTCCGACATAGGAATGAACGTTCTACTGCCTCACGATGTAATTAGGAACGTTCTACTGCCTCAGACGACGTAGTAAAAACTTCCTACTACCTCACACGATTTCGTTAGAAATGTTCTACTGCTTCGGGCGACGTAGTTAGGAATGCTCTACTGCCTCAAACGACGTAGTTAGGAACTTTCTACTGCCCCGGATGAGGCAAGTAGGAATGTTCTACTGCCTTAGACGTCGTAGTAACTATCCTACTGCCTCATAAGATGTACTAAGAAACGTTCTACTGCTTCGGGCGACGTAGTTAGGAACGTTCTCCTGCCTCTGACGACGTAGTTAGGAACTTTCTACTGCCTCAAAATACGTAGTTAGGAACGTTCTACTGCCTTTGACGTAGTTAGAAACGTTCGACTGCCTCGGATGACGTAGTTAAGAACGTTCTACTGCCTTTGACGACGTAGGAAGTTTCTACTGTCCCGGACGACGGTTAGGAACGTTCTACTGCCTCGGACGACGTAGTACGGAACCTTTACTGCCTCGGACCCAGTCTGCGGGTTAATCCTTCGCGCTGCCGCGTACTTTGCCTTGTAATATTTTTGTTTTGCCATGTGACTACAACATGGATATGTTAATTTAATATCGATGGAAGATCAAAAAATATTTTTCCACTTGATCGTATTTAATAAAGCGTGTAGTGTTAGAGGGGGGCGATAATTGTTGATTATTGATTAAAATTAGGTGTTTGTGGCATTGGATCGTAGTTGGACGCGTTTGACATCAGTTCGGGAAGACGCGAGGCGAGGGCGTCCGATGAAGTACCGCAGGTTGGCGCTGCCGCGCTTTAGAGAACAGTAGTTGTTGTTATCTCGGAGTCGCGGAATGTTATGAGATCGCGTCGTTTGGTTCATGGGTATATGTGATCATACTTGCATAGTTAATATAAAAGAAATAAAAAAATCTATATTATTATTAATATTAAAAAGTCTGTATTGAACCGGTAGTATGTTAACTGCGTAGCGAACGCTCCACGCGTCTTTTGAGGATATTCGCCGTAATAAAGTTGGAGATGTAACGTTCGGAGCATTAAGTTCTCTCGCCGGTTATTTATAGTGTGCGAGTCATATCGGGGGCTAATTAAGCGTTTGCTGCATGTGGGGAGATGCGAATTCCTCAAATGATGACGCGCGGGCGTTTGAATAAGTTCCCCACTCGTGCACCAAGTTTGTTAACAGCTAAAGACGCTTACCATTAGTGTAATGGTCGATTAATGATACGGCGTCGTTCTAACACGTATGTAGGAAACAAATTTGACTCTGAATAAAAGAAGTTATTTAATTTTGGAAATGTTTGTTTTATTTTATTTAGTGCATCGCAATTTTACCCGTACTCCCGTGGACTGATTTTCCGGGATAAAAGATGTTGATCTCGGTATTGTAAGCAATCTACGTGTAAAATCTCATCTAAATCAGATCATCTGTTTTTGACTGACAACAAAACGGGTTTCACTCTCATGTATTAGTAGAGATTATTAACGAAATAAGGACAAAGAACAAATAATAATATTAAATAGTAAATATGGTGTTTTTAAAATACCAAGGTTCTTTTAGGTTCTAGTCTAGATACAAGTCTATTACGAAAGTTACTTAAGGCCTCGGTCTAAGCACAAAATCAAGCCCCCGGAGGCGGCGGGTTCGATTCCCGCGGCAGGACAAGTATTTGTGCACAGATGAGAGAAAAAAAGCGCAAATACTTGTTCTGAGTCTGTGTGTTGTGGGACCACGGTCTTCGTAGTTCCTGGATCCCTAGACACGGAATCCAAGTTAGAATCCAGGATCTACGTGTGTGATCGTTGGGCTTTATTATTATTATTAAGTGTTTTTAACTGTTGTAAACTTAAACCCTTTAGAGACCACCTCAATAAAACCTGCTATGTAGCCGCATATTTATTTAGGTACTAGCAGCGCCCCGCAGTTTCACCCGCGGATAAAAAGTATTTTAATTATTTGCTTATCCCAACGTTTCACTTTTGCGGGATAAAATGTGGCCTATATGTTAATTCAGTGTATAAGCTATCTTGGTTCCGAATTTCATCCAAATAAATTCAGCCGTTTGACTGTGTAGGAGTAACAAACATGCACACATACACACACAAACTTTCGCCTTTATAATATTAGTGTGATTGTGTTATCTTATTAGACTAGGAACAATTATTAGGACAGGAAATCCAGTTTCTCACGGTTCTGTCATTTTATTTGCTTTCTGTATGTGTCACATCTTTATTCGCGGTAGGTTTATGAGGCAGGTAAATGAAAACATCATATACGATTAATTTTTTACTGACTAGCTTAACTACGTATAACAATTTACAAAAATAGAAAATGCACAATATTGGTAGACTATACAACGATTACAACGATACGAGATTAATACATTTCCTATTGGTATTCTACATAAATATATTTTGTTATTTATTTATAAAGCTAGTAAATATCTCCAAAAAGCTTATAATAATGAGAATTAATTGGATTAAGTAATGTGATGTTAATTTATATCTAGCCATTAGCAATATTTACAAACTTTGTAATCCGTTTTAAATATTTACAAAAATTAAGCTTAAATTAAAAGTACAACGCACGTTTATTCATATCCTATTTATTTGACACTAATTTCTACTATACAAAAAACAAAAAATGTTAACGGCGACTTTGAGAGCAGTTCACAAGATTCAAGAATCTTTTGTGCTTGAAGAAGGTAAGTAATTTATTATCTACCTACTCTTACTATAGTGTCACAAATTATTATTCATCATCATCATCATCATCATCATCAGCCTGTGTTAGTCCACTGCTGGACATAGGCCTCTCCCAAGGTCCGGTAATTATTATTACCTACTATTTTTGCGATGAACAAAAATATTCAATAGACAAATACACCTACTAATTTACAATTATTTAAACGACGATAGCCAATTGATTTTGTAAATTTCCAGTCTTTATTTTTCCGGTGCCCGATAAATCGTTGAAAAAAAAACCTCCATAATATTTAGACAAATAATTTTAAGATTATTCAAGTTACAATCACAAAAAAAACCTCGTAATTCGTTGGACATTATTGGTGTCGATTATTTACTGTAAAGTCCTAAATTAAGTCTAATTTAACAGTCAAAAATGCTTGCCTCTTTAATTATAGCTCGAAATCACAAGGTTAGTCATGTTTAATTAATAATTAAATATTTTTCTAGCTTGGAATTTTTTACAGAATCGAAACCAATATAGGCTAAACCCAATTAGTCATCATCACTTTAAAATAACACCCCTTGTAAAAAACCCCTTGTAAAAGTATCCAGTCGTAGATACCTATGGTTAAGCAATGAATATACCTACACGTCAACTCAACCCATTAATTGATATTTATACCAATTAAAAACAACTAAGCGGTTACCTACTTTCTACATTTTTTTTAGAAAGATGATGCTATTGGCTTTCATTATTATCGATCATCGGGGTGCTTTTGGCACGTAACCAACCTAGATCAACGGTTTATAGTGCTTAAACCAGGGTTAATAATGTTTTATGCCGCTCTCTAATTATTTAAACTACGCTTTGAAGAGCCTCTTGCTTGATAATCACTAACGCATACATACCCTTATGGGCGATAAATCCTATAATGGTCACTATAATGGTATTTACAGTGATGACTTGATGAGTCAAGTGGACGAAGTACTGACACCCTTCCAACTGTGGCGGTATAGGTACTTTATGGAACTACAGTTAGAGAACAGAGATTTCATAATTAGCACCAGTAAAGAAACGATTTGAAAGTTGGATGAAAAATATCATTTTCTCAATTCTACGAATAAAAATGCCATAAAAAAGAAAGCAAAAATAGAGTAGAGACAGATGGTCTGCATTTGAACTGCAAGCCAGCTGGAAAAAAAAAAATTGAAAAATTGAAGTTTATTTATTTAATTATTTATTTTCACTGGACTGCGTTGTCGCTCGTGGGTTGACTTAGCAGTTTGATCCAGCTATAAAGTTTTAAGCACAATAACTTCAACCAAACTGATTTTTTGTAGCTAGCGTGCAGCTCTAAAGTCCGCCTTATACTCGTAAACGTCGAACCGTACATAGTTACGTACCTACGTTAAAAGTACATTCATTAAGACTTTAGAACGTTGCTATAAAACTGGTCTTTATCTGTTGCTACGTACGTTCACTCTTACGGCATATCGTAAATGAGTGCTACCAACGTTTTTATATACAATTGATATCAGCAGTATACAATACAATTACGGCAGTATTATGCGTCAACATCGCACCGATACAACGAATGTTTGTAGATTACAAACCAAACATAACTCGTTGCCGGTGACTCATACATACATACAACCATCTCAGTTAATCATCTTAAATATCACAGAATTTACATAATCTACTTAATTAACCGACTGGCGAACTTATTTGTGCAACGGTGGCGCCATTGCTTTAACGTCATTATCGCGTTTTCAATATGAAACGTTACCTTTTTAAATCAGCAGAAATAAGTTCGTCAGTGACACTAGTGTAATACTATTACCAATGTTCCTATTTTATAGTTTGCGACGCGAACACCGGACGAGTGCAATTTCTTCATTCGCAGTGTTGATCACAGGCAGTGGAATGGGTAACGAGATGGGACCGAAATCGACCCGAAAATGACTAACGTTTCGAACAAACGTTAGCGTTCGCGACCCCATAACAGCAACAGCTTCGATGATTCAGCCGCCGGCTACACCTATGGGGAAATAACATTTTTAATGTGAGAGAAGAACGCATTCCGTGAGTCAGTCAATAATGACTCAATCTTGGTAGCATTATAGCGTGCTTTAGCGGTCACAATCGGGTATGTCTATTTGTATGCCTTCTGTGTGACGAATTGTTTGTTATTCAAAATGAGCGATTGAGTTTAATCGAAGTCATTGGGAATTTGATTAAACAAAAGGAAAATTAATTTAATTGACACCTATTTAGTGACGCAAGTTTAATTAGTTATATTTCGTTGGTAAACAGGTTTATTTAATGTTAAGGAATGACGTGACTTGCTAACCGTTCGCCTGATGTTAATCAACACGGCTGCCCATATCAGTTGCAGTGTCACTCGGAACTCTAAAGCAGAGTTTCGCGTGACACTGCACTGCGCACGTCATCCTGAGACATCAGCACAATCTAGTACCTAATAAGATTACTAGACTGTGAGATCAGGTCATAAATTCTCATTTGCCTAGTAATTTCACTAGCTACAGTGCTATTTAAGCCGAAACCCGGAGTTTTTGCGCAATACTGCTTGGCGGCAGAATAACTGGCAAAGTGGTGGTACTTAACTAGACGAACTGCAGAAAAGTCCTACCACCTAGTAAATAGTAAATAGAGTTAATTGTATTGAACATCGACCTGCCTGAGGTAGAGAGACTTAATTAAGTTAGCTATTTCCCGGTGCAAATCCGAATGTCGCAAGATATCATGGAGCAAGTGGCGGTGCAATATGATAGGTTGCAAATAGTTGCAATCTCGAGTTGCAAGAGAGTTTATTACAGGTAAAGACGTAGGCGTTATTATATTTTGATAGAAACCTACTACGTGTCTCTAACAGGATCTGAACGACGTCGACGCCTACACGTTTGGGTTTCTATCCAATTCAACGGAGATAGTTAACAATATCATTTGTTATTACAAGCAGTGGTTTTGACACGTCACCTATCTACTCTCAATAAATGATAACCGAAATATATAATAAGTATACCGTGTCTAATTGGAAATTGATAGTAGTAGTTTTTAACTCATATTATTAGTAGGCATAATAGCCATTGTTAAAATATAATAAGAAGAAAGAAGAAGAAAGAAAATACATTTATTCAAGACATCACACAACATTACATTTTTATAAATAGACATTTACACAAAACAAATCACACGAAAAAAAGGAGAAACTAAAATATATAATGTTGCGTGATGTCATGATGTAGGTCCCGACTCAGCATGCAATTAAGGTCGCAAGACCTTAATAACTGATTTTCAGTCGGAACCCATATTCATGACATCACGAACCTCAGGACACAACTAACTAATATACATACAAAAACAATAACAACGAAATAAATAAAAAGAATTAATAATATAGTAAGTATCGCACTTATGATACTTAGGATAAAAAAATTGTAAGTCGAAATAACTAAAAAATATTTAATGTTATATACCTTATTATTATATTACTAGTTGCGCCCCGGGGTTTCACCCGCGGATATAAAGTATTTTAATTATTTGCTCATCCCACGAGAAATTTTCACTTTTCCGGAATAAAATGTAGCCTATATGTTAAGTGTATAAGCTATCTTGGTACCGAATATCATCTAAATCCATTCAGCCGTTTGAGCGTGAAGGAGTAACAAACATACACACATACAGACATACAAACTTTCGCCTTATAATATGAGTGTGATTTTTAATATTAAACGGCAGTTATAAGCAAAAAAAAATGTCATCAACTGCACTCTAAAAATAAGTGGGTTCTGCAATAATATGCTGCAAAGTTAGAATGCGTAGGTATCAAAGCTTACCCTCGTTATATCAAACTATTTACACCCATAGCTAGGTACTCATTTAACTTCGGTATCTCAGTAAAGTGGGGGTACTTCAACCCGGTGTAGGTAAACCTACTCGAACGGACTCATCTCGGTACACCGCCCACGGCTGTCTAGACCGGTCCTACTGTGATTATAAGAATTCTGATGTAGATCTGGTTATAACAAGCCAAACTACTTAATATACACGTGTAAAACTTTTTATGAGAAAGTATGCATCGAGTTGCAATAACTATTAAATTATTGGTATGAATATGTAATAAAATTGTTCTACCCGCAAACCGCAAACCGCAAACGTGCCGTTTTTTCTTCCAGTGAAAAATCTTTGCGGGAATCGAACCCGCCTCCTCCGGGCTATGGGCCAACTTGCTCAACCTCCACACCATAGGCTGTCACCTATAAACTTCGGTGTTTGGTCTGCAAGGAGCGTTTATTGATTTGTTCTTTATTTTTTGCAGAGTGCGGTCACCTTTGTTTTCTTTCTCCCTGAGTCATCATTGAACCGAAACGATGGTAAGACTTCTTTAGTAGAAAGTACGTCCGCTTGCTCTCATTACTTTCACGTTACAATATGTAGAATATACCTAATAACCTACCTACCTATTGTTCCTACTTACCTACCTACTATTTTTATCTGCTTGTCGGAAATATCAATTGAAAACCGAAATGAATGTGACAAAAATTTATATGGGTAAGTAAACAGTGTAGGAAGAATGTCACGGATTTGAGGACACCAACTTTTCATTAAAAATTATACTTATATACCTATTCCTGTTAAATGTTTTGTTTAATTAATTTCTCAGGCTAAGTTATACAAAGAAAAGGCACAAAACGGTATTGTTCCTAGACAACTGTTGAAGAATTGATTTGAAAACAAACAATAGACCTCATGTTTAATGTTTGATAGAGAATGGTGGACAATAGATAGAGTGGGCGTTTGTGAATTGCCTACCGATAGATACAATGTTAACCTGATATGTGCTGGCTTCCTACATTATCTACAATATTTGGTAGTGCATAGATTAAGGCTCGGAAAAATGTAGGAAAAGTGTCAGTTGAATTGAAGTTACCAGGAAGTTATTTGTATCAGTTATATAAGAGCTGGTAATAATTACTTTCTCTTCCATATATCCAGTTTTTTAAATAATTCAATCTATTCCAACTAATTTTAGTAATAAGCCAAATTTGTTGGATTAAGTATAGGTGTATAAAAGCGCAAAATGTATTCAGCGATTAAAACTGAGGTAACAGGGTTACCTCCGTCACATTTCTATTTATTTACTACCATAGAAATATATACATAAAACATATAGTGAACTAAACTAGACCTAAAAACTAAACTATACTTACCTAAAAACAACACTCACTTAAAATACGCAAATAAGACTACAAAGAAAATAGCCCGTTGGTAGAGGGAAAAGTGTCCAGAATGCTGGCAGCATTATCACGTTGAATAATGATTTTTTCGTGCAAAAGAATAGGGCTACACCTCACATTTAGATAGATAGAAAGATCAACACTATTGTACACCGTAAACTACTACAGGTATTTAGGTGTTTCCCAAAAGCAGAACAACCTGTTCTTGTCTTCGATTCTTGGCTAACAACTAACCATGCATTCACTGTTTATAGTTTTATACTCGTTGACTGATTCAAATCGGCAATAAACTAAACGAATGGAGCCTATCAATAGCTTTAACTTTTGTTCAAATTTGATTCAGAAAGCATTGACATAAAGTCTTCCAAGCTATGATCTCGAGTTCGTCATTATTTTGTATTAGTTCAATAAAAGCTTGAATTAATAAGAATCGTAAAGCGACATGTCGTAATAAATAATCAGAGAATGGCCAGTGTGTTCCTGCATTGGTGCAACTGTCGGTGGACAAACACGTCCTTATGCGGGGCGTCCTGTGAGGGGTCTTGACCCCTTATCGCGGGCCTCGGGGGCCTCATATCAAGTGGCCAGCCACGGCCGGAATGACCGGCATTCATATGATCGGCCTAAAACATACGCGCATCTTGATTTCGTCAGCTGCTTGCACTGTGGGATAAATCTGGATACTGAATGCATTTAGGAAGCCGTATGCTGCAGTCGGATTTGCTATTTGCGGATCAAACGCTATAAGGATTCAGTTCAATAGCAATCTAAGTAGGGTGATAACGTTCTGGTATCTAAGGTAATCTTGTAAAAGATTTAACGAATATTTTCATACTTTTTGAGCGACGTCTGCAATCGGCTCCAATTTTATTAGCAAAATATTAATTTTTATTAAAAATTTGTCGACGAGAATTACGTTAAATTAGGCAGATGTCAGGTCTGTTCAAAACAACTTTGAATATTAAATAGGTAGCGTAACTGGTTCGAACAACGACGAAGGGCCAGCGTCGAGAGAAACCGGAAAGAAATGGGGGCATTTTTTAAATAGTATTTATTGGCGATCGAAAATAATTTTGCAGTCGGTGGATTTTATCGTATGGATTACTTTTGGGGATAATTTTTTTCAGTGGATTTTAATCCACTTCTAGGACCTAGCATAGAAAACATTCTAAGCGGTAACAAAGACCTGTAAAGGTCGGTAGAGCTTCGAAAACAACAGCGTTAGCTTGTTAAAAAATAAACATACTTTATGCACTAACTTTTCGCTTTATCACAGTACAAAATAGGCATTGTTAAGTAAAAATGACAGACTTGATTCTGCTTAGTAACATTTGGTAGAGCATAAATACACAATTATGCTATGTTATGTAAGAATATGCAAAATTATTTACCTCATATAGTACGAGTTAATGATGTAGAGCGTAATATAATTATTTCATCATTTATACATACAAATAGTTTATGCAATATAATGTGGCAGGCACCACGTGATCATAAACGGAGGTAGCTTTGCACTTTGTAATTTTATATGCTTAGTACAATAACTTAATTAAAGGGGTGAGAACAAAAAGGGTTTAACTAAAAAATTGATAGTTTTGAGAAAATCGACTTTAAACTTCAACGGCCTCATTTTAATGTAGAGCGTTTATAAGGCAATAGAAAAGTTTATGTAAGATTCAGTTGCATGAAAATGTATTAATTCTATTTTAAAATACAAAATATAGACCTTATTTGTAAAATTACTGTAGAAATATAATACAATATAATAAATATAATAAGAATGTTTTTATGCTAAGCGAACTGTATTCCTGTGTCAGATAAACCGTTTTTGACTGAAAATCTCAAGATTTAAGCTTCATTTCGGTATTTTGAGAATGTATTATTGTAGATAATTTCACGCTGAATCCAACAATACCCATAAGTCATTTTGTGCAAATCAGTTAAACCCTTTTTGATCTCACCCCTTCAATTTTAAGTACTTAACTAAAAAATAGTTTTGACTTGTACAAATGCTAAAAATTGCCTTTTTGCAATAAATCCTTTGACTTTGAACATTCACGTTCAACAAAGCAATTTGTAATACATTATTATATTTGACGTAGCGAGTGAAGCTACTGAAACGAGGTCCGAACATCCGTCATTCCACGAACCATCCTCTTTTTTTGAACTGGCTAATGCTGTTGGTCTCTACCAACCTTTACAGCGTCCCGCGCGGGACCACCACGAATCATCCCGCGTTAGATCTATGTATAAACAGTATGTGAGTCGACTTTAAATTCTGATCTCGATTCTGCACCAATAATCTGTTAATTGATGTTAACAAGGGCAGATGAGCACATTAGCAGTCAATGAGCCATTAATTATTGCCCAATCATTAGCTTAACATTTTTATATATGAGGAAATTATCACATATAGGTAAACTGGTTGCATAAATTAATATTAGCCAGCCTCGCGGTTTTACCCGTCATTTCCCCGTAGAAACTTTTAATTTTTCTGTAAAATACGGTTTTCTATGATATTGGTCTCGGTTGTAATTCTCTCTACCTACAGAGCATAATTCCATATTATTTATTTCAGCCATTTTCATTCATCATGATAAACCTGAAGACATCCACTGCTGAGCATAAGCCTCCCCCACAGAGCACCACTTGTATTATACGTACTACCTATATTTACGAGAATTAATAAGTATTAAAAAAACAAAAAATCTTGACAGAGAACTCGCTTGAAGATTTTAGGTAAATTGGAACTGTTCAGTGAATTAATTAAGATAACACATATGCGTACTGATAACAGTCATATCTTGCCAAAATATCTACAGTGTGTAACCTAACTATAGCCACAGAATCCCTACTAATATATAAAAAAATTCTATGTTTGTTTGTTTGCGGCTTTCAAGCGAAAACGGTCAAACCGATTTGGATGTAATTATCCACACGGATTGCTTATATTTCCGGGATCAACATTACTAAATGGCGAGTTCTCGCAGGAATACGTCTAAGTTACAATTGAAAGTTGAAACTGCGTTACACCTCTATGTAGATTGTAGGCACTACATTTACTTGTATATAGGTACCTATCTTTTTTTTTTTTTTTTTTTATTTCGATAATCCTACAGCGTTACATTTTATATATGTTTAAAGGGTATACATTTACAATAAGGCCAAAACAGGATTATACAAGTAACATGAACTTAAATTACAGTGGAGTAAAAGTGCTTAGCTTATATATTAATGTTATTCAGCAGGTGATTTATATAAAAGTAAAAATATGATAAAAATAAGATGTAAGTTCTCTTTACACATATACACATAACCACAGAATAAACAATAGTTGTTGTCTATAAACCGACATTACCCATCTAGAAATATTTCATGTAATCGAACATCTTTAATGTCGATCTGTCGACTTCGGCTGAGTGACCTGCATTAGACATTGAATCATTATATTCGTACCTGAGTCACGTCTTACAAATGGCTTTCGAATTACAACAATAAGCATACATGTGTTATGAGGCGAAGATTAATGACTCATGCTCAAATAAACTTTACATATGTTCACGTATTCATTTGAATAATTAGGTACTTTTAGTAGTTATCTGAGAATAATAAGCGACTTCCTCTAAATCAATGAATACACGACACGAGTTTGATTAAAATTGGCGATGACCTAGCTTACCCATCGTATGGTCGGCATTGCGGTTTGCTTGAGGGTTTCCCGGAATTTGATAAACGGGCATTGTTGTTCATGTAAACTATTGTTGTACAACATTAACTTTAGGTTTAAAAAAATTAATTTAGAAAATATAGCAAGTCGCGTATAATTGTGTGGATGGGTACATAAAACATTAAAATATAACCTCTTCCACATTTAATTTAATTTCGAAATGAGTTAAAAATATGCGTTTAAACGCCTTTATTTTACTCATAAATTATAATAAATTTCGAAATACCACCCATTCGTACCAAGCGATTTGACTCAACGTTCTTAATTAGAACGGCTAAGGAATGGAATACCTTGCCAGCGTCTGTGTTTCCGGCGAAATATGACCCGGGCGTGTTCAAGAGAAGAGTGAATAGGTATTTACTTGGCTAGCATGCTACACCTTCGATCGCATCGTCACTTCCCATCAGGTGAGAGCGCGATAAAATGCTAGACAAGTTTGAAGTAAAAAAAAAAAAAAATTCAATTTCATTTCAGGAAGTAGAAACCAATAAAAAAGTATTGTTTTATCTCTTTCTAGTGATGGATATGGACATGGTATACAATAAGATAGTTGTTTAGCTAGCAGACAGCAACTACGGATATAATAACGGATAGCAAGTGGTTTGCCCGTAAATCAAACCGACACGACGTAGTTTGATGGACGCTGACTATTTTATTGTATGCATAAAGGCTGAAGAGAGGAACGAATTTCTGTTTAAAAAATTTTTCCATAGTAAAATAAGCTTTAATTTACCTACTATATATAGTGTAGATTATGTGTTATCTATACCTATTTGAAAACGGTAATAGTCATCTTCGGTATAGTTTTTTACTTATGTCAGATTCAAATTGTTTGAAGGAAAGACTGCTGCTTAGGATTTCTGGCATAATTTTGTGTCAATATGTTTCACTTGAGCATTACGAGTGTTACTACGCTGAAATTGCCGAACTAATTTTGACTTATATGGTCCCTGCTGGATTGTTAGGTTATACTTTTTATCCAGGAAAGCTGCATTACGCCATGTCTGTTGTTATTCCGGACATATTTACTCGCATGAATGTTCGGGAGGAAATGGTTATCAGAGTCGCAATGAAATGTAAATTATCACCAGTCTCGTTGTGAGCCCATATTATGTCTACCTACTGTGGATGACCTCACAGCATCCCAATTTGTGGTCACTCGCGTAGTAAAGTGGACCTTTTGAGGGTAAGGTCGTACGTGTTTAGGTACTGGCTAATTTATTCGACCTACACTGGTTTGGCCTAGCCAGACTATTACTGGATTTCACTTATCAAATAAATGGATGAAAAATGTAAGTACTCAGGCCCATAACAGCACGTTGCTCCGTTGTTGGTTGGTGGTTAAGTTGAGATTTCATTAATAGGTTGATAATAAAGCGTGGTTAGACACACTTTATTATAATAAAAGGAGGTCTATGGATTTGCTAAATTAATGATATGCCGATTGACTTTGTATACGATATATTAAATAAAAAGCTGTTTACAAAAACCAAATGCTGAATTAAAATTTTCTTTAATCTAGAGTCTCTGTCAACAATATTCGTTGCCCCTAGCAACTAGCTGGAAAGATTCTCTGAGTCTGGTATAGAAACTTTTTCGTGGGCTAGCACGCCACAATAATTTTATGGGCGAAATCTTGTTTGTTTTTTGGCGGGAAAACGAAAAAGATCGCATCGTCGCATTGTATTATTTTCCAAAACTTGTGTTATTTTCAGTGTTAGTGAATAAAATTGGTGGCATTCTATTCGTTAAGTGCTGGATTACAGGCGTAAGTGTGGGAAAATGGTATAAGGATGGTGAAACGTTTCTTTTCGTGTTGTTTCCAAAACTCCATAGAAGCTTCAAGTAAAGTTGCCACCACTTTACTAGGAGTATGACTTTGACTAGACTATGACTTGACTTGATGACTTCGACTGTGACTGGACACATATTTGCGTAAATATCATTAACTTGAAAAATTATCAATTACTTGACACTGGCTAAATACACAAAAGTGTGGAGCCAAAACATAATAATAATAAAAACTTGTTTTGATCATAGATTCATGACTGAGCGTACTCTAATGTAGTGTAGGTTATATTTGTTCAATTGCGGCAGAGGAATAGTATCAAACATAAAGCGAGCGTTGCCGCAGATGGAAGCTTGTGTCGCAATAAAACATAACATATGTTACTCAAGGATAGTGTGTTTTATCAGTGAAATAATTTATATTATCGAATAGATTAGCGCGTGCAAACTCAACCTCTTTGTAACATTACTATAGAACATACATTTACTTTCTTCATATTATATTACAAAATAGCATCACGTCCAAAGAGATTCCGCATTCACTCGTAAAATAAACAAGTGGCAAAAAGTATGACTCATACTTCGCACACTCAAACAAAACTTTATACACTTTTTGTTACCGATCCATTCGTTTGGTGCGTCAAATATTATTACTGTATTATTTCTAATGGCTATAATAAATCTGGCACTCATATACAAATAGTTAGATTTAACATGATATAAAAAGTAGGTTGTAAGTTGTAAGATATATAAGCTAGAGCCTTGGAATAAAAGAACCAGGTAGAGCTGAGCTAAATAGAAAGTCAAGCAAACAGGTAGAACAAAATCCAAGTCAATCTGCTCGTAGTAATGCTCAATTATTAAAAAGAGTAAAAATGGAGTATAAAAGGTATTTTAATTATTTGCTAATTCTACGGGAAAAATTCACTTTTCCGGGATAACATGTAGCCTATATGTTAATCCAGTGTATAAGCTATCTTGGTACCGAATTTCATCCAAATCCATTCAGCCGTTTGAACGTGAAGGAATAACAAACATACACACATACACACAAACATACTTTCGCCTTTATAATATTAGTGTGAAGTGTGATACTATTATATACTAGGTGTGCCCCGCGGATTTACATGCTCCTTCCACATTTTCCGGGAACTCTTTATTTTCCGGGACAAAAAGTATCAGATTGATCCCGGTAGTATAAGCAATCCACGTGCATTTTATCAATTTGACGTTTTGGCGTGAAAACCTCACAATCAAATATAGAGACATCAGACAACTTGCTAAAGATGGTGGTATCGATCACTGCAGGAATAGTATTCTATTTTTGACTAGTTTTGAGCGAACCTACAGCTCTGATCGTTCATACATCTTCTGGTCTCAGGCCAGAGTACCGCCACAGAATAAACAATAGTACAACATAGTACCGCTATGCTGATAAGAAATCGTTAATGCATCGTGACCTCGGCAGACTTTAGTAATTTAAATAGCAATTTATCAAGTTGAAGCACTTAGCGAAATTAGGATACGAAATCTTTTAAATGATGGTATGTGGGTCTCTCTAGACTCTAGAGAGTAGAGCGAGAAGGTTTACACACCATTATTGTAATACGTATTTATTCCTAGTAGTAAAGTAGTATTATTAATCTATTTGATTTTTATATCGTAGTAGCATTAATCTATTTTTCTATTTATAGCCAAGTAAGTTTTAAAATTATCTACAATGGTTGATTTTTGAAATATAATAATTTCGACTTTTGCATATATGTATTTATTTCTTAACATGGACTAAAGTTCTTCGTCTCGATATTCGAATCGGTATAGCTCTTAGTGTTGACAAGTTGAAGTGGCACTGGGCAGGCCAAAATAGTCACAGAAACGACAACCGATGGGGAAAAAAGGTTCTCGAGTAACCACGAACCGGTAGACAAACGACCTGCTGGGCGATTACGTAACTCGATTGCAACAATTAGAAACACAATGGATTTGACAGTTTGACTACGCAGTTTATTTTGTGCATAGTTAGTATGGAAATTTCACCTGTTGCCTTGCATTCAAAGTTTCGTGATCCTTGTCAGAACCGCGGAGAGCCGTAGCCGCTCAACGTGGCGCTCTGTGGAGGAGGTCTATGTTCAGCACTGGACGTCTTCAGGTTTATGATCATCAGTTGTGGCAAATAAACAAACGGCCTGACGGTAAGTGATCACTATAACTTATGGACATCTCCACCACCGGGGGCAGACACAGACAGGCTCATAGACACGCAGTAACCTAAATCTATTTGTTCGGGAGTTAAAAACACAAGCAAGTAATGTTTTTAGCAATTTTAATTTTTAGCGATGTGGTCCAACATTTCTCGAAACGCCCTTGGGCTAACTAGAAGCCTTACGCCTTGACATAATCCTTTTAGGGAATCAACTGCTGTCGCGTTAATCAAATAACTTGTAATTAACGTTCATAGCGGTCTTTAGTGGGTTTATGCTCCTTTATCGTAGTTCACATTATTGTTTTATTTTTGTTATTAAAATAAAGTTGTGATTGCAGACTTTCTGTTTTTACTTCCACTCAAACAATTTTTTGAAATAGGATAACTAAAACACAAGCCAAAAAATTCGAAACCTTAAAACACTTATCCCCGTCAGTACTAAAGTTTGACAGCTAAGTTTGCATTCATTCCTCTGTGACATACCCAAATGCCTCCCAGTAAGATATAGGTATGTCACAGAGGGATATGTGCAAACTTAGTTGTGACTTTAGTAACTATGGACGGGCACTAATTTATGACATTAGAGCATAATAAAATTACAAAGTGCTTAATGTCAAATATAGCAAGTCTATTACGATAAATGAGTTTCAAAAAAAGAAGTTCTCTTTTCTTTCACTTCTTTTCATAATGAGATGAAGTAGGGCAGTCACATCATGAGCCAGAAGGCGTCGTGCTAATCATAATGTAGGGGATACCATAATTATTAAAAAAACGAGTGTGCTTTAGACCACGCGACTGAAGTAAAACTTCTTTAGTTTAGCTTCATCTATCTGCCGGTATAACTTTGTTTTTGCTTTGTTTAATGTTAATATCGCCATCCTGACAATTATTGTACATTATCATTTTACCGGACATACCAACATAATTATAAAAATGTTTAACTTGATTATATTGACAATGGAGATCTATGTGAACTAACTTCAAAATCCTTTCGCCTCGCATTCACCAGCTTACTCCCTAAGTTAAGCGTGCGTAAAGAAGCTTTATTTCAATAACTACGTTTGGCAGGCGTCCTAGATCACAGTACATTATTCAATTATTTGATTATTTAATAATGTAGAAGAGGAGAATGCTGCTGCCCAATCCCTGATTATTTCCTAACCCGCGAGAAGAGATTATTATTACACTGGGAGCACGAGGCAGTCGAAATTTTTTTTCTATATGATCACAATAAATAATAGTTGTAATTGACGCTTTGTCCTCATGCTTATAATATTATGTGTTGTCATAATTATTCAGAGCTTACCGGAAAAAATATTAAATAGGTACCTCAGAAGGAAAACTTGTAAATCATATTATTATCATATACATAGGCTCAAGTCAAGTTCATGTACACTGCAAATAGGAAGGTTAAATAATACTAAACTTTCCTCAATGCCTAAATGATAAGTATGACAAATTATATATTGTAGGTGTATATTAGATACCTACTAGCTAACTCGAAAGACTGTTATCCTGATCCAATTTAGCACAAAATGCGAGAAATTTTGTTTTTTCATTTCTTTTAAAACCTAATTTAACCACCTATTACGAATATTTTAAAGCAAAAGATAGCTAATACGATTCGTACTCAAATGATGCACTTACTGATGGACAGCATTTAAATTTTATTTATATACATTTGAATAGTTTGTCTGTGTTTCTAGTAATTGGACTTAGAATCCTTATCCCTATATATAAAGTTTTAGGTATATACTTGGTATATACAATTCAGGCGTATTCATTGTGTTCGTTTGTTTATATTTTATGGCTTTCATATCAAACAGGCTGAACTAATTTAGATGAAATATGGCACACACTTTAGCTAACACTAGCGATACCGGTTACATTTTATCTCTGATACTTAAAGAAAATCAAAAGTTCACAAGACCAATCGAGTACATTAATTGGGTGAAGCTTATATTTCTTACGCTATAAAATATTATTATTAGTAGATAAGGAAAATGCATAATCTTTTGGAGAATATCTACAGAAACACCCTTTGTTGAAACACAAAACGTTAGCTATCGTATGATTTACTGTACTCGTACGTTATAAATCTACTAAAGGTCTATATCATGGACGCTTTGTCTCCGATAATAATTGTATTTGACTTATTACACAGTATTTATATAACAATTATAGTTGTATTGAGATAGCGATTGTCAGTGTGTAAACTCGGCCCAAATATAGTCGGTTGGAATATCTTATGATAACATAAATGCGTCATCTAAATGTTAGTGCATCACGAATTACGAACAGTATGCAATAACTACTTAGGCACCGACCAGTCATTTATGCATATAAATACCAAATAAAACTCACTTTCACTAGTATATGAGTCTATAAATCAACCAAAAGTAGGGATCCAGGGTAAGCGTTGTGTAAGTACTACCATGACACAAGGATGGCAAAACCCAATTTAGGTAAAACTACAAACATTTTAAGGTAATTTAGGGCAGATACGTTTATTGTCCTTGTAGTACGATACAACATATATTTTTGTTTTAATCTTATAATGAAGTGGTGGTACCACCGAGGAGTTTTAAATAGTATAACATTTGAGTACCTTGATGTGATCAATTGACAAGATTTTTAGGTGTAACTTGAGAATGCAAACATTTTTGTTCATAAGATTGTAGCCCACATGGGATTAAGTTTAATAAACTACCTTCATAAAGTCTGGAATTTCAACATCAAGACAAAGAATGACAAACACGAGGAGCTAATGGAATCCGTCCCTTCACATTCGCACTCCCACACAAAGAATCTCCGGAAAGACATATTCACATTCTTTCGAAAGCTATATTTCTCACTGCAACATCTACCAAGTCATATTTGCTTTATTTGATTCGGCTTATTAATGTGAAAGGTACACAATACTTGGTTACAAAATATATTTATTGACCTTAGGCCGAGTTCATTGAACGCTCACTGTTAAAACTTGACCTCACACTTACGTCCCGCGGCGGTCGCGCTGGTCCCTCTCTAATCAAGTAATCACAATGAAATTATATGGCTTATAGTATTTTAGGTATGATTTAATGTTAATCGGGTATCTATTAATCAACTTACGCGAATCTTACACACACAGGACACAGGACGGAATATGATTTTAAACCATACAAAATTATACTTGAACTACGATTTAATGTGTCTTGGAGCAAAACATACTTCGACAAAATGACACATGGACATAATATAATACTTGGACAGTTTAATATTCCATTTCCATTTTTTTTAAGTTAATGATTTCTAACTAAGCAGATGTGTAGTAGTACAATTCATTTCTTTAATATAGCGTATAAAGAAAACTAATATTCAGCAGTCGTCTATAGGAAAACTATGAAGTAACGTTGTTTTAAAAATAAGTATCGAACAAAATCACTGAATAGCTTTGAGCAAGCTTTGATCACCTATTAGATGGTTTTTCTAGATAACTAAGTCGTTTTTCTTTTTTTAAATACCAGATAGGCTTGCGTTTGATTATTGATTGAATTATTAACGTTTACAAAGAATTAATAAAGTGATAGTTCACTTTGGGAAAATCTTGCAGGTACAGTTACGTACTTATGTAGGAAAATTACAGGTAAACAAAAATGTGGCTAATGATATTATTATTTTCTTATAAACATCCTAAAATAAGATTTACACTACACAAGAGGGCAAAGTCTGAATCAAAAAAGACAACGACTTTACAATAGCAGAAAATTGCTTATTCTATCATATATACTTATATCTGTGACATATTATAAAGTTTATATCGTTAGAACATCCAAACCAAAACTTCAAATGTCAAGTATTTTATTCTGTGTGTTATCATTCATACAGTTTATCTCTGCCAATCTTGTTAGCTACCTATTTAATCTTGTTGTACTTAGTCGAGGCAGTTATTCGTTTTCTCAATAATCAGGGACCCCAAGGGGACCCCGTGTGACTAGCTTTTTAAACAAAACTGTACGTCTAGAAATGTATTGAAGCAATGGATGGAAAAATACTCGACCTATTGATGTGGAAGATTACTTTTGGTATGATTGCGACAGCGTGAGATTGAACTTGTCAGTCTTGTCATGGTCGTGACGTGAAAGGTACGTAATGCTGTTATTTTGGTTGAAAACAATTTATGTTACATTTACCTAAAAGAGAAAATGTATCTTACTTGTTGCAAAATATTATCAACGTGTGATAAAAAATTTTATAGCAATGCGTTTAGTTTTGAAAGAAAACGATTCTTGTTCGCCAATATATTTATAATAATTATTATTCTTTATATAGATTGGTAAACATTTTTTTATATGTTATGAACTTAAAACAAACCAAAAATAAAAATAAACAGAGTGAGAACTAAAAAGCAAATAAAATATTTTTAAGCTTATTATACCTTGATTAATGGTATAATTCAATTTGAAATATAAAATGGTGCAAAGCAAATAATACACAAGTAAATCAGAGTTAAAGAATCTTCTCCCTCGTCATGGTTCGTTGAATAATTAATAATAATAAAAAAATAATAGGTACGGGTGACTCATCATCACACTAAAATGGTGATAAGATAATGATATGTATGGAGATAAGAGTGAAGGTTACTACTAAACTGTGTGTTTGTGAAAGTGTTAACTAAAGGGATTACAAATTTTGTAAATATTACAGTGTTGTCACTTGATTATGACATTTTTATGACCATTGATGATAAGAATAACGTGGAACGTTTGATAGCTCTTAAGAACTTATCATTCTATGACACACCTACTGCAATGAATTTGAGTACAATAATATCATGTATGTAAATAGGGATACATGAAAATTAAATTTATGTTAGTGTTTTTGTATGTTTATTTAGACAATCTAAATTTAAGCTACGTTGCACTGCCCCACAAAAATTTCCACGTTACACCCAGGTTAACTGGAAGATAATGTTCTCTAATGTGTAAATGTAGCATTAAGTTCGCCTATGTACCTACATTTATTGTTGGTGCAATAAAGCATTTTCTATCTATCTATATCCTAGAGGAATAAGTGCGAACGTAGAAGCTGCCAAACTTTAATACAGACAAAAGGATCTTTTTTCTATTATTTATAATATTAGTAAAGCAATTAAGAAGAGGCTTGAATATGACCTTAATGTTGATGAATAGTTTTATTTCTGGTCACAATGAAGATTAATATTAAACATAATACAATAGGGAAAATAATGTGAAGGTTATAACGCATTGTTTGTGAGTATTAACTTATTGAATTTAGTGACTAATAGAAAATATCCATATATCACAATAGTCTCAGTATTGTTAATAGTTGATGGAATATAGCATTTGGATGACAGAACCACTCAAATAAAACAGTAATTAAGATATGTGGAGCACAATAGTAAAAATAGCTTAAGCTGTGTCGAACTTGCTGCACGCTTCTGAGGTCCGTATTACAGAACGATGCTCAGTCATCGATCTGTGCTCAAACGGAGATTTCATTCATAAAGTGATCAATTAGTGAATGAAATCTCTGCTTGAGCATCGTTCTGTAATACGGACTCAAGACTTCAAAATAATGATTAATAAAAATGATCTAAGGTTCACTCAATCCAAAAGCACAACGAGGACTTTAACCTTTTGAAAGGTTTTGTATCCATTCATATGTGATTTAAAAGGTCGTCAGAAAGCTCACAATGTTAGATTTGAAATTAGTTTCGCAAACTATCTGCAACTCAACAGCAACACTCAACAAACCAAGCGTTGCAAGTGAACGGTGTACGACCAGTCCATCGTCATACTGCAAGGTCTTAAAGATATAGATAACAAATACTTTGGTGATTTAAACTTTGACTTTACTAGGTAGGACTTTCCTGCGAAGCTCGTCTAGGTAGATACCACCGCATTACCAGTTATTCTTCCGACAAGCAGTAGTGCGCTAGCACTGCTTTGTTCCGGTTTGAAGGGTACAGTAGCTAATGAAATTACTGGGAAAATGAGATTTTATGATCTGATCTCACGGTCAAGTAATATTTTTACCATACTGTGACGAGGTCTCAGGATAACGAGCGTAGTGCAGTGTCACGTGAAACTTTATATATTTTTGAATTCCGAGTGATACTGTTCTGTTATGGGCAGCCGTGTCGCTTAACATCAAGTTAACGGTTAGGTCATCATATCATTTTCTAACATAAAAAAAGTAAGTACTGGTTTATTTAACTTCAGCGTTAAGAAGATATTGTAAAAGAAACCGCACCCTTTTCGTTATCTATCACTAACGTGTACTGGTGTTTTTTTGGCGGGAATGAGAAAAAGATTGCGTCACCGCATTGTATTATTTTCCAAAACTTGTGTTATTTTCAGTGTTAGTGCATAAAATTGGTGGCATTCTATTCGTTAAGTGCTGGATTACAGGCGTAAGTGTGGGAAAATGGTATAATGATGGTGAAACGTTTCTTTTCGTGTTATTTCCAAAACTCCATAGAAGCTTCAAGTAAAGTTGCCACCACTTTACTAGGAGTATGACTTTGACTGAACTATGATTTGACTTGATGACTTCGACTGTGACTTGACACACATTTGCGTGAAATATCATTAACTTGATAAATTATTAATTACTTGACACTGGCTAAATACACAAAAGTGTGGAGCCAAAACATATAAAAAAAATGTACTGGTGACTTTTATTATTAATAAGATAGTCTAATGGTGCTATCCTCTATTAACGTTGACGCCTTGTTGACACTCCATGTTGATTGTGCAGTATCTCTGTTGTTTGTATTTAATTACGAAGTAAATAATTGATTTATCGTTAATGTAGTCGCGTCATGACTCCGTATTGTAATTAGTTTTAACTCTACATCTCGTAACACTTTAAATTAACATTTATTAATGAAGTTGAAAATGTATGTCTCTATTCATACTTAATAATGATGACCTCATCTCATCATCATGAATGTTGAAAATTGAACTTTGAAAAAAGTTGAATACTTCAAAAGATCCACAAATGTAGATACCTAATCCAAAACGGGCGAGTACATAATTTCTGTAATTTAAACTGTTTTCTTCGATATCGTTTGTTGGTGGTCTCTACGAATTTCGCAATACTATCCTTTGATAACATTAACTTTCGTGATACAGAAGGCATACCAATTAATTGTTTTTCAGTTTTTAAAGCACGCTTATGTTGACGATATGGTGTGGTTGAGCTTGACAGGTTGATTAAACACTGTGATAAAGGACAAATAATCAACCACAAGCCTAAAAAAAAATAATCAGGACGTTTATATCAAGGTACGAAATGTCGTGAATTATGTGGCACAATTTAATAATTAAATCCATAACTCAGAACTTAGAGGACACAGAGTAAATGCTCTCATCTATTGATGTCCATAAAAACGACATATGCTCGGCGATCACGTAACTTGATTGCAACCAATTGAAACACAAATTTGTATGGATTTGACAGTCTGTACGCAGTATATGTGCATAGCTTGTTTGGAAATTTCTCTTAAAGCATTGCAATCAAAGTTTCGTGTTCACCCCCCTGATAGCATGTACGTACAAACGTCTAACGTACGTAGAAAATGTATATAAATGTTTGAGAACAAATGACTATAAAATAGCAAGAACATAACTGATATATATTTTTAATAAACTCACCAGAACTAGCACTTTCCGTACTGTGGATTCGTGAAAGTCGTCGTGGGATTTTTGTAGATCGGGTTCTCTCCAACGCAGTCTTCAGCTTCGATGTTCTGGTAGTCAGGTGATGAGAAGGGCATGGGTGGCACTGCGTTGAAGTGCTTCCACAGCATGAATCCTGCGACCGCAGCCACGACAGCGATCAAAGCCAGCACGCCCAGTATAATTGGCACTGGAAAAAAGTAAGTAGTAGTAATATAACTTTGGGACAATGAGTTTTAAACTGTTCCTAGTATTTAGCTTGTTAGTTAACGGAATTTAATGGTTCGGTATAAGACAGTAAGGTTTATTTCTCTCCTCTAGGCAATAGTCTTCCACACCTTGTATGATATCGAAGTCTTGTATGATATTATAGATAAGGTAAATTTTACCGATCATAATCAAATTGTAAAAGTCATAGTATAAAACAGCATCAATGTTTTAGTGTTATTAGTATGTTTGCAATGAAATGAATATTACTTTTATACTCTATTATAATCATGAATACAAAAATAATGATCCAACATATGGGAGGAACAAATGTGGCAAACATTCTTTGCACATTCAACTTTTACAGCTTTTGTACCTTGTGCTTTTAATAAAATTCAACCTTTAAGGTGTCAGTTAACGTGTAATTGCATGAACTTGTCACGTAGGTAAAAAACAACAGCTATGTAACTATTGGCTGATACTTAATATTATTTTTTTGAAATATTTCCTCGTTGTCATTGGTGAACGTGCGTCAATTACCTACATCACCAATCGAAGTCAATTATCAACTTGAATATGTTGTTCATAAGTTGTACGCTGTTGTACTGCTGTAAACACATTTTATTTGCCGTAAAACTGTCTAGTCGGCTATAGTAATGATGCCCGGTCTTGTTATATGAAAATACCGAGAATGGTGTATAAGTAATCGCTATATACATAATTATACCTACAGTCAATTTAGAGCAAAAATCAGTTCACAAGTTTTCTACAAGTGCTGCTGTGTTTTTTTTTAATTTAAATGCTGGGCACATTTAATATGGGCCAAACTAAATATTAAAAATAGAGTGTCGTAAACTCTCGAGAGCAAAGTGGTTAGAAACGAGCAAAAAATTTAAAACTTGTCAACTTTTTTGATATAAAACATCCCGGTTGAGAACTACTTAACTTTAGTGAAGTTAAACAAAATTCCGGAGCAACAATAAACACAAATTACAAAGCAAACATTAGATAACACAACAAACACCACAAATTTAATTCGAGGACAGTAACAGCAAACTTTGGTTAATAGAGCAACTGATACTAAAAACTGCTCCCGCAGTCCCGCATTATCAAGCTCAACACAATATTTCCATTGTTTCTTAAAAATGAGAAAAAGTGACAGATGTAGACGATCTCAAAGGAAAAAAAGAGATGCAAAACGATGAATAATAGCATCTGGTCGCGTATTTATACAGGAAAATGTCTAAAGACAGTGAATATTGTGCAGCTGCGTAAATAAAACTGTTTAGCACATTGGCGTCTTGATAAGGATCGTTAGTGTTATTATTTAATAAAATTCAAAACTAAATTATCATTATTAAGGCCAAAATTGAGATACGACTATAACTACATAATGGTGTTGATTCTGTGTCGCATTCTCTAAAACTAAAGTAAATTTAAAGTATGACGGTACTCTTCTGATAAAGGGGAAATGAAAAAGACGGAAATGTGTTAATTTCGTTTAGCTTTAGAGTATGCGACACAGAATCGACACCAGTGTTATATTTCTTGCCTACATACCATTTATTAATATTTTGTATGCGGTTAGTTTCACATTTTTAATAAACGTCAGCCTGTATAGGTTAACAAATGTTTTATTTGAAAACATATGTCTTTGTTTTAGTTAAGGGCGCGAGCGAAGTCAAAGCAAGCATTGAAAAGATGTCATAACATTAACGACCGCTGTCATCTTTGGTTACATTACAATGCTGTCAAAACAATGACGACTATGCTGCAGTTAGTAGCCAATTGGAGTATTGTTTAACTTTGTTATTATTTAAAAACATGTCTTGAATTGTAGTCCTTAATACATGTACATAAGAAGGTTTATTTTTATCATGTTAGTTTTTATTTAGAATCAAATACTGAACTATAACTAAAACTTAAAATAGATAAAATTAAAAAAACATAAAATGACTCGTTGGTGGAGTGAATGTGCTCTGAATGATGGCAGCATTATCACGTTGAATGGCAAATTTTGTGCAAGTATCAGTTGAAAATATATTTAGTTTAATTAAAATAGTTACAATGTTATTTTATTACATTAAACAGAACAAATAGCGTGTACACATGTTTTATTTGTCAAATTTATATTTTGGCTCAATTATTCCTTTTTTTTGAGGGGGGAAAAGCCCTCGCACTTCCCTGCCACCAGGCTCAATTTTTTTTTTTTTTTTTTTTTTTTTACTTCAAACTTGTCTAGCATTTGACCACGCTCTCACCTGATGGGAAGTGACGATGCGATCGAAGATGTAGCATGCTAGCCAAGTAAATACCTATTCACTCTTCTCTTGAACACGCCCGGGTCATATTTCGCCGGAAACACAGACGCTGGCAGGGCATTCCATTCCTTAGCCGTTCTAATTAAGAAAGTTGAGTCGAATCGCTTGGTACGAATGGGTGGTATTTCGACCACGAAAGGATGGCGCTTAGCCGAGCGTCTAGTAGTCCGGTAGTGGAATGGTGATGGGAGAATGAGATCATGCAGTTCTTGAGCGCATTCACCGTGGTGTATTCTGTAAAAGACCGACAGACTTGCCACCTTACGTCGATGTGCAAGGCTCAGGAGCCTTTTACCAACCAAAGTGTCGTCGTCAATGAGCCTTTTGGCACGCCGTTCAATCGAGTCCAGAGCCTCAAGCTGGTACTTGGCAGACCCGTCCCACAGGTGGCAGCAGTACTCCATACACGATCGGACCTGTGCTTGATACAGATTTAGAAGCTGTCCAGGTGTGAAGTACCGCCTTACCTTGGACAATATGCCGAGCTTTTTTGAAGCTACTTTGGCTTTGGACTCGATGTAGGATCCAAAGTTTAGGTTTGACGTGAGATCAACACCCAAAAGCTCAAGATGGTTTCCTAAACTTACAGATACACCACGGAATGAAGGAGCCAGATGGATTGGGCTCTTTTTAGCAGTGAATAAACACGCCTGTGTTTTTGCAGCATTGAACCTAACCAAGTTAGCATCGCCCCAATCGGACACGGCTTTCAAAGCCAGGTTCATGCGCTCAACCATAGCCTCTCTCTCAATCCGGACGTCGTCACCACTGGCACGGGCACTGGATGTGTATCTTTCAACAACAGTACTATCATCAGCATACCCAAAGGTACCGGGCTTTAGCAGATCATTGATGTGGAGTAAGAACAGTGTTGCTGAAAGAACTGACCCCTGAGGTACACCAGCATTAATAGCTAATTGATCGGAGGAGCAGCCATCAAGAACTACTCTTAGCGATCGTTCCCTCAAAAAGTCTGATATCCAAGTGCACAGACCAACAGGTAGTCCGTAAGATGGAAGCTTATTCAGAAGTCCGTCATGCCAGACCCGATCAAATGCCTTAGAGACGTCTAGAGATACAGCAAGTGCCTCTCCATGCATCTCTAAGGCTTCGCTCAATATGTGAGTGGCATACGCGAGAAGATCCCCAGTGGACCGGTTTCGGCGAAATCCGTATTGCCGGTCACTGAGGAGATCATTGTCTTCAAGGTATGCCAAGAGCTTGTTGTTAATTATACGCTCCATACTCTTACAGAGAATGGAGGTAATTGAGATGGGTCGATAGTTGGCAGGATCAGCACGACTGCCCTTCTTAGGTACAGGTTGTACGTTGGCTAGCTTCCAACTCATAGGGACTATTCCGGTGTCTAGAGAGAGGCGAAATAGGCGTGTTAGAATGGGAGACAACTCGGGTGCACAGCTCTTAAGTACAATTGCTGGTATACCATCGGGACCACTGGCTTTGTTCACGTCTAGACTGCGTAATGTTTTTAGTACTTCCTTCTGATGTATGCGTATTTCCGGCATGAAAACACCGCATTGTGGAAGGCAGGGAGGTACCTCATTAGCAGAATCTAGACGCGAAGCTTCTGCAAAGAGAGTGGCAAACAAGTTTGCTTTTTCTTTTGCAGTGTGAGCCAGCGATCCGTCTGGTTTCAATAATGGAGGCAGTGAGGATCGACAGAAGTTCGCTTCAACCGATTTGGCTAGGGACCAAAAAGCCTTACTACCAGCTGGGTAGGAAGCAAGTTTAGTCCCTATTCGACCAATATGATTGAAACGAGCCTTCCTTAATTCCTTCTTACAGGCCTTGGCGGCAACGTTAAAGGCTTTCTTCTTAGCTCGAGTGTCCGAGGCCTTGCGTTTTCGAGCGTCAGCCCATGCCAGATATGCCGCATGCTTCTGCGCTTCAGCGCGTGCACAGTCGGCTCCAAACCATGGGCTGGCTTTGCTGGTCACGGGCTTATCGGAAAATGGAATAAAATATTCCATAGCCCGACATATTACCTCAGTAACCGCATTCGCGCAGACCGTCGGATCTCCAGAAGAAAAACACGTTTGCCGCCAAGGATATGAAGCGAAGAAATGTCGCATCTCGTCCCAGTCTGCTAAGTTGTATCTCCAGACACGCCGATTGCTCTTAGGGCTTGGGTCAGGCGGGGAGTATACTGAAACGGACTTGACCAGACAGTGATCGGAGCTACCAATGGGTGAGGATACCGCCACAGAGTATCGGTCTGGTTCAGTCGTGAGCAGAAGGTCGAGGCAGTTAGCAGTGTGGCTATCAATGTCAGGCACTCGCGTTGGCTCTTTAACAATTTGCGTTAAATTGAGCGCCAAAGCGAGCTTACGCGTCTCTCTCCCAGCGTGGTCCGTGATCCGGTGTGGGACTAACCACTCCTGGTGGTGAGCATTAAAGTCCCCCAGAACAACAAGCTGAGCCGAAGGATAGCGTTGCTGAGCCACATCTGCCGTTTCACTGAGATACTCCATTAGAAGAGTTGTCTCCCGGTCACCGCTATGTGATCTGTACACACCAGCATAGAGAATTTTCTCAATGCCGGTGTCCACAAGCACCCAAATCACCGAAAAGTGGGGATGTTCAAGGTTTCGGAGACGCAAACAGCAAATGTCATCACGGACGTAAACGCAGATACCAGCGCGTGGAAGGAAGCGGTTTTCCAAGATGAATCCTGGATAGTCCAGATATGCCGTGTCTGATGGACATCCTATTTGCGTCTCAGTCAAGAAGAGCAAGTGCGGTTTGTTGGTCTCCAGATGATGATGGACCGCTTGCAGATTTGAGTGCAGCCCACGAATATTTGTGAGGTGCACTTTAAGAGTGAGGACGTGCATCTGCCGTTTAAACTTGCTCAATTTATTTGACTTTTTCATAATTGGGTGAGTTAGGTAGACAAGTAGGAAGTGGACGAGATATTGGGATGCTAACCCTCAGTATTAGAGAAGCTCCTACGCCAATGGAGAACTTGCGCGGAGACTGCGGGGACGCCCGAACCCCCCTGAAATTGCCCACAAGTTCCTCACTTCCAGTCGCCAACTGGCCCTGTGGACAACCTCAGGATTTTACACAAGCGGTGGGGCAGCCTTTCGTAGTTGGCTAGACTACTACTTGGGCCCCCCCGGCGGCTAAGGCCTTCCACCAGTTATTTGGTTGCTCTATTGGCACCACCCAGGGGTCACGTGTAGGGAAACTAGGGTTAAAGCCTACGGACGCGAGCAAACATAAACCCCCAAAATATTCCTTAAGTAAGGTTCTTCAAGTAATAAGTAGTAATCTAGAGAAAAGTATATACATTTTGAACCAATCTACTTTTTCTGACTCCGGGCATAATATAACACTTCGAAAACGTAAAAGAATTAACACTTCTATAAACCTTATCAGCCTTATTAATAAACGGGTATTAGTCTTGGATTAGTTACTTCAGATTTTGTCCTTTTTTTGCCACTGGAATATTTAGCTGGATCGAAAGATGGTGTAACTAGTCTAAAGCAAGTTCGTGTTTATTAATAAGGCTGCTTAGGTGTGCATGCAAAGAAACATACCTTTAGATCCACCAGCTCCAGAGGCGATTATTTTGTTCGCAGTGTGGGCCTTACAAGAGTGGATCACCATTACTGCGAAGCCCATGTCGTTCTTTGACGCAAGGTACTCCACGTAGCACATGTCTCCCTGGCCAACGGGGAAGGAATCGTTGCATCTGATCCACGGTCTGTGTACCAGATATATCATTAATATATTTTTGGCTGTAGTAGTCATTAAGTCTGCATACATATTTCTTAGTCTACTGAGATTGACATAAGACAAACAAAATATTTTTTATCCTGGAAATTTGAGGATCCTGGGAAAAACATCTGGCCTGATAGCTCAGTTGGTAGTTTAGTGTAACCTGCTTTTTGAACTGTAGGTTCCGGGTCCGATTTCCACCCAGGACAAAAACTTGTGTGATGAAAATCGATTTGTTCTGTGTCTGGGTATTATATTTTATTCTATGTATGTATTTACAAACAAAATGTATCTAAGTATTGTATCAGTTATCTGGTTCCCATAGTACGAGTTTTGCTCACTTTGAAGCTAGATGGCGCTGTGTGAAATGCCCACAATTATTATCATTATTATTTATTTATTATTTACGGTTGGTACCGCTGGTCGCCTCTATTCATAATAATGATAGTAATAATAACGCCCCCCAACGATCACATACATAGATCCTGGACCCTAACTAGGATTTCCTGTGTCTAGGGACCTAAGAACTACGAGGACCATGGTCCCACAACACCCAGACTCATAACAAGCACTTGCGCTTTTTTTCTGTGCACAAATATTTGTCCTGCTGGAATCGAACCCGTCGCCTCCGGGTTATGAGCCGACGTGCTCCACCACACCACAGAGGCTGTCTATTAGTTGTTAAACTCATTTCATCTCACGTACCTGCTAACGTTTCTTTCCGAGTACATGTACATGTCTAAGTTCTTCTCATTATAAGGCAACATCGTCAGCGGAATGCTATGTTCATTTTTATTATCACATAGTCCCATGGTGTCGTTGGTGATGCAGTCTCCATATCTGCTGGTGTCCATGCAGATGTCGGAGCAGAAGTTGGTATGGTCGAAGTATTGGTAGCCCTCTTTGTCCACAAAGCAGGTGCAAGTGTCGCACATTTTACAATCGCCGTTTCCAGAACATTCCATCTGCAGACGTGGCTTAGTTTCAGATCACAGTCACACATTAAACAGTTAATTTAGTTGACCTAATGATGTACCTAAAGATCTTACAAGTGAAACTATTTTAATGTAACAATAAGACCTGGACTGTAACCCTGTGAAAGCATTAAATGAATTTGAACTTTGAATGTAAAACCTTTTATAACTCATAAAAAAACAAATTTAAGCTTTTTAATAGGTACTTAATTTCTTAAACGTAACATAACGTAATTTCTTCTTTTTTGCGCATTGAGTAATAATACAGTTTACATGGCTTATTATTATGTGATTAAATTACTCATAAAGGTGCATAAACTTCATGCGTGGTTTTACTAATATAGGACCAAATGGCAGAGCCATGGATGAAAAAAATTGCATTTAAAATTAAGCACGGCCATGTTTCTTCGTAAACTTCAGAAAACTATAAAGCACTACTGCGTTTATTGTTTTCACACATTTATTAACTAACGTATCTTACCCTGTTAAAGGGGCTAGTGCATTGGTCATCTCCACGATCCATTCCGCACAAATGTTGGCTGCAATCTTCTCCACTCCTGAAAAAGAGCTTGATATGTGATAATGATCATAAGAAGTCAATTGTAGAAGATAAGAAATAAGAAGACTGGCCCGATAGCTCAGTTGGTAGTAACCCTGCCTTCTGAACTGTGGGTTGTGGGTTTGAATCCCACCCAGGACAAACATTTTTGTGATGAACATAGGTGTTTTTTCTGTGTCTGGGTGTTATATTGTATTATATGTATGTATTTATAAACAAAAAAGTATGTAAGTATTGTATCAATTATCTGGTTCCCAAAATACGAGCTTTGTTTAGTTTGGGGCTAGATGACGTTGTGTGAGATGTCCAACAAATACTATTAAAAAAAAATTGCTAAACTAACCTTAAATGTGCATATAGAACCAAAATCTGCGATGAGATAGCTACACACAGGTTGCAAACTGCACAAAAACTGGCCTGACGCGTAGTGGTTCGACCCCACACAAGTGGTTGGAAATAGGGTATTGCAAAAATGAAAATTGTAATTTGAAAAAATAAATATGCCATTTGATACATACGCGACGCTTCAGCCGCCCCCGCATGCTATTGGGTAGGTAGGTGCAAACCGAGAAAATTTGTGTAAAATGTAACCAGTTAATAGACAAGTAGACTAGTAGCTTGCCAGTGTAAGTCGGCACCAGTTTACTACAAGCTACTGTCTGATAGACCATCGGATACTTCTTGCAGAAATTTTCTTACAGGGTGAAACCTGGCTTTACAATGTGAAATTCGATTTTGACCATAACACATTGATGACACATACTGATGATGCCAGTCCATGATGATGAACATGATGAAGCTGCGGGCAGAAACTCGTTGATTAATATGATGATATTAACCAATGAGCTTCTTGCCGCAGCTTCGCCCACGGCGTGGCCTATGGGAAAATAATTCAACCACCCATTTCACCCTCTTAAGGGTAGAATTTAGAAAAATCCTTTCTTAGCGGATGCTTACTTCATAACATCTACCTGCATGCAAAATTTCAGACCGATCCGTCCAGTGGTTTGGGCTGTGCGTTGATAGATCACTATGTCAGTCAGTCAGTCAGTCACCTTTGAGTTATATATATTTAGAGATTAGATCATTCGTTTTGTAACCGAGCTCGAAACATTGCACAAACTGCGGGCGTAAAACACAGAGCGCATCCAGAGACAAACTTAGTTCACTACGTGATACATCATGTTACAAGTTGCATCTGGGGCACGCTGTAATGATCGGTTCCCCACTTACTACTGTAATGTTCGTAAATGTTGCATTACAAAGTGGGTGATACAATGCTCGTCTAAGTGTATTCAGTGATAAAATGCATAATACACGCAAAAGTTTGCGATAAATACCGATCAACTCCAAATCGCGTAACAGTATTCGCGGAAGTTTACCTTAATGCTACTTACACATGAGCTATATTTCTATAAACTGCTGCATTTTGTTATTTACCTAAATGCCGTTTTAAAAGCTAAGTAAGTAGGTTGTTAGTACGATATAACAAACACATCCTGAATCACAAAAAAATCCTTACAATTTTCATTAATTTTATGGCGTTTACTAACTTAAGTACATAGATTTTCTTCATGTCCAGAATGTTTTATAGGTAGGTCCTATTCTACACTATAAATATGACGATCCGTTAATCGATTGCCATAAGTTTAACCTAATTATAATAACGGATATCCTGACATCATTGTGTGTAGTTTACTAGTGCTGTAGTCAGTCCAATAGAACATAACGTTTTTGTTAACTCAATTTTATAACGGAAGGAGCTATCATAATCAGCTGGAGTTGCATACAAACCATTGCAAGGACTTGTATCGATTTTGTTAAAAAATACAATAAACAAATGAGTGATAATATTTTAAAAGAGCACGGACCCAGGAGTCTGTGGTAAAGCAGCATTAAGAAAAAACATTCTAAGGTATTTAAGTTATTTAACAGGTCCTGCATTACCTGAGTCTTTTATTTTACTCGCGCATTGTGACATTTTTGAAGATACTGCATGACTGATACCCGTCTGCACTAAATTAAATTAAATTAATGTAGCATTTAATGATAAAAATATAAAATCTTGAAAGCAAGTAAAAGTAATATATAATAATAATATAATAATACTAACCCGGAAAACGTTGTTTTGCCATATAAATTAAAAATAAGGGATGGTGGAAGAAAGTATATAGAAAATTAAGGGTTGCAGGAATTTTTTAATACCACACAATAAACAAAAATTCTGCCCGAAAAATTAAATAAAAAATTTGGAGTGGGCCACCCTTATACTTAGGAGATGAAAAATAGATAACAACCTATTCATATTATTAATTCTAACAGACCTACCAAGTGTGAATATAAAATTTTATCAAAATCAGTTCAGCCGTTTCGTAGGAGTACAAACAAACGTGACACGAAATTTTTAAAGATAGATTAGAAAGATATAGATAAAATATTTATTGCACTAAAGTTTAATAATTTCTTAATTCGCACTTATTTCTCTATGATAGACCTACCTATTACACATTTTACACGCATGTGGGTACGTCCTGGAGAGAGATGAGCATAATGTACTAACAAATAATCTGGCTAAGCCAAGAATAACATTAAAATTGTTTCACAAAAATATTACGTTAATCGGAACCAGTTTTCATACATTACTTAAATAAAATTCGCTCATTTAATATCTTCAAAAATGATGTCGGAGATGAAGTCCAAATTCTTTGTTATTCAATATATATTTTCTGATTTATTTCTAATACGTGGTTACCCTTAATAGTTCAAAAATCAATAAAAAAGTTATTTCCGAATTTTCCTTTTATTTTTTATTCATAATTATTAATTGTAGTAGTAACTCTTAATTTTCCGAACAAGTATAGTTTGATACATAATTTTAGGGATGAAATGTGCGAGCAAGATTGAAGGTCCAGGTGTACAGAAACCTTAAATGATTATTATGTACTGATCAGATTTGGCACCATAACTTAACTCTTTCCGTTACTAAAGTGAGTTTAAAAGTCAACAACTTACGGTATGAGTAACAGCACAGAGGCGCAATTCTAAAAATAGTATCAGGGTATCGTCCCCACAGAGTTTTCTATAAAAATAGCGCGCCATTATGTCGCCAATTTTAAGTTCTTATTAATAAGATAATTAGTGAGCAAGTGGAGCTCTTTTGCTCAGTCCTATTGCTATAGAATTTGAATTTAGGCTTGGGAGAATTAACCAATTTAAGAGTGTTATATAATTATTATAGTATAGTAAGTGTAATATAACCAAAAACATAGTAACTTTAATAATAGTAGAACTCTATGTAGAACAATAGAATTTCACTCTGCAGCACTTACCTGTTGTTAATATTACTAAAATCTAACCGATAATGTACCTACCTATCGTATATTTAAGGTTTGTTTTTTCAAAGTAATAAAGATATTCTTATTTTAGTATGAAAACTATCGTGAAAATGACACATTTTGTAAGATAAATAACGGCTAAACTCACGTCAATTAAATAATAGAAATTATTCCGACCAGGTTTTCGATGTCCTTCTTCTGGGAGCCAGTTACTAACGCAAGCCGCGGCGGCTTTCGCGAGCGTCAGCACGTAACAATGTATTTCGACTTTTTAATTGACGTGAGTTTAGCTGTTATTTATCTTACACTAGCTGAGCCCCGCGGTTTTACCTGCGTAGTGAAAATGTTCTAATTTTCTGCTCAACTTTCTTAATTTTTTTCATTCATAAGAACCTTCTCCTGACCGTATTTTTTTTATGTTAGTGAATGATTTGACGAGCTAGTTGTTCACCTAACGTTAAGCGACACGGCTGCCCATAACAGAACAGTATCACTCGGAATTCCAAAATATAAAGTTTCGCGTGATACTGCACTGCGCACATCATCCTGAGACATCAGCACAGTCTGGTAATAAGATTACTCGACTGTGAGATCAGATCATAAAGTCTCAGCCCAGTAAATTCACTAGCTACAGTACCCTTCAAACCGGAACACAGCAATGCTTGCATACTACTACTTGGCGGCAGAATAACTGGCAAAGCGGTGGTACCTACGAACTTTGCAGAAAAGTCCTACCACCTAGTAATCAAACCAAAATACAACAAAAAAAGAGTTAGCGAAAATGTTCCATCCGTTTACGCGTGATGCAACGACCAAGGGAAATATGGATCCATTTTTATATATAAGAAGATATTCTTATTCTTATTCTAATAATTACCATGGTTCGAAGCATTTGCACGCGCCGCATGCAAAGTCGCCATGTCCGCTGCACAGTGGTGACCTGAGCTGCTTTTTCTTACTACACTCACAAGCACACGGCACGTGATATTTGACGATCACCTCTTCTGTTATATTCTCCACCTATACAAAATAATTTACGTTAGGTTCAATGTATTATAGCATTAATTAATTATAACACATTCAATAAAAATCGAACCCTAAAATAAGCCTTTTCCTGAGGTTTATACAAAGTTTTTTTAGAAAATTCAATATTTATATTTGATTATTGTCTTGTGTAATTTTTCGTATTGTGTGATAATTGGGTATATCTATATACATATATATCTACTTGTTGGAAATACGTACTTTTATTTTCACATAAATAAACTCCTCGATGGTGCTGTAAGTTCTGCAGATGCCGGCGTATACTTTGGTCTCTAATAGCTGAGTGCAAACGTTGCCTTCACATTCAGCCTCTTCCGTCTTTAGATCGATGACGTCATTGATTTTACTCACGTCGATACCCAGCGTGCTGTTTAAGACGCTTGCCGACGCCTGCCAAAATAGATATTAGTTATTTTGAGACAAAGGCGACAAAAATCGCGGAACTTTGTATTGAAAAATATTGTACAGACCAAAACGTATGGACGTAGAAACTTGATTTTTGGTAAATTTTTGGGACGTTTGGTTGTACTGAGAACATATTTAACGGTCCTGTATACCTGAATTCTCTATCTTTCTCGCGCATTAGGACATTTTCAAAGATATTAAAGCATTAAATTTAAATCTAGTTAAACTAGGCCATTACAAAAATTCTACAAAATTATCATAATAATCCAAACAAAATGATGATGAAGTTACATAAAAACCGAATCAAAGCTTTTTATTCTATCCTGTTTTAGTAGGACCATTATGCCCGTCAGCACTAAAGATTGATAGAACTTAAGTTCGAACTTATCCCTCTCTCTAAAGTACCTATTGCCACACATTTAGGTACTTCCTAGAGAGATAAGTGCACTCTTAAATATCTCTCTGTTTGGTCGGTAGTTGAAAATCTTGTGTGGGATTATAAGTTACGGCTGTCATTATAACGTAAGTTTCGTAATTGTAATTTACATTGTAATTACGTTTGTAATTACCGTTATTTACCTAAATATTAATGATTACTGTCGTTCGTGTCTGGTTAAAATAACGACGCATGTTAACAATTATTGTTATATAAGTTGTATAACCAGTTATGTCCCGGCAATTACGATTGACAATTCCCTTGTAACCGGCTTGTATGTAAAGTATGTCGATCGTATTTTATTTATTCGTTGATGCATCTATAATATTAGCATTGTTTGTAGAAGCGTGAAGTATGTATATGAATGTGGTTGTTATCGTATACTTTATCTGATTTTTATAATTACCACACGCTTAGGTTAGATGCCACCCGACAGATGTTTTTTACAAAGAAATACTAAATTTACAGTATAAAAAATTTGTTTATCATAAAACAATACGTTTGAATTTTATTTAAAAAAAACACGAGTGCGCACATGACCACACGATTTCTTTAGTTTAGCTCCATCTATCGGCCGGTATAACTTTCTTTTTGCTTTGAATAATGTTAATGTCGCCTTGACAATTATTGTAAATCGTTATTTTACCGAGCATAATACTATTTTTTTTAGCTTTGTTATGCTGACTATGGAGATGTACGTGAGCCAACTTCAAGTTTCGATCGTCACGCATTCACCAGCTTACTCCCCAAGCCAAGCGTGCGTAAAAAAGTTTTACTTAAAAATACTTTTTGTGATAAATTTGGTACTTAATTCGCACAGTTAGTGTATCTATGTAGAAACGCCCCACTGTTAACCGCATTTACCTATTATGCATTTAATTTTCCGCCGATATTTAAAATTTTTCCTTTTTACTTATTTTGCGGTTGGTCTAATAATAATTACCCAAATCGTCCCAAGCGTTTTGACGTCACAGACACAAAAACAGTTCACTGTTAGTTATTTTAATGGTTAACATGAACTAACTATTAGTAGAACAGAACAGTGTCACTGGGAACTCCAAAATATAAAGTTTCGCGCGATACTGCACGGCGCACATCATCCTGAGACATCAGCACAGTCTGGTAATAAGATTACTCGACTTTGAGATAAGATCATTAAGCTTCAATTGTCCAGTAATTTCACTAGCTACAATGCGCTTTAAACCGAAACATAATAGTGCTTGTACTACTGCTTGGCGGCAGAATAAGTGGCAAAGCGGTGGCACCTACCTAGACGATCTTTGTAGAAAAGTCTAACCACCTAGTAAAAGTTACAAAGTATGCTTTAAAATTTAAGTTACTTGTCGTCCTTCGGATGATGAGTAGGTGAATTGAAAGTCATCGATGCCGCCTACAGAGATTGCCCTCTCTGCATAGGCAGGATTGAAAGCGTTCCCTTTTATAGCCAGCGGCACCGAAGGTATCCTCGGTAACTGTGTTTGATGTCCACCGCAAAAATCATCAGTGAGAGCCGTTGTGCAATGTGGGTGCCCCTGAGAACAAAAAAAAACTATGTTATAGGCTTTGAAAAATTATGCAAAATAGATATTTTTTTTGTGATATGCTAAGATAAAAATTCGAAAAGCTAGTTGATTTAAGTTTTGTAGTTGTTAAAGGGGAATGATACAATTGAACACGAGATCGAATGTCACGAAAAAAATGCAATATACACATTCAAACTTCGAATCCCGCGATCCTTAGGAATCCGTTGCAGCATCCGGAAATATTAGTAGGTATGGTTTAATTTAAAAAAAAACATGATGTGCTTTAGACCACATGACTGAATTAAAACTTTTAGCGACCATCTATTGACCGGTATAACTATGTTTTTGCTTTGTTTAATGTTAATGTTCCTATCGATAATTGTAAATTGTAATTTTACCGGACATTCCAAAATAATAATTAAAAAATTAACTTTGTTATGTTGACAATGGAGATGTGCGTGAACCAACTTCAACTTCCGATCGCTTCGCATTAAGCAGCATACTCCCCAAGTATAGCGTACGTAAAGAAGTTTTACTTCAAAAAGCTTACAACTTAGCGTATAGCATTATTAAAATTGGGCTTGTATGAAAAGGTGATGATGGCGTGATGATGCGTGACCTCTATCGCGACACAAGCCACACGCCATTCCCCGCCTGTGTTGATGAATCAAGTATATCTTTTGTAACTGGACACTCCATCAATTATATCTGTTGTACAAATAAGGATATTGTAACTAACGAGTCAATTATAAAATATTTTCTTGTTATGGTATACACGTAATTATGACAAGTCACAGATAATATAATCTACTAGTACATTGGTGGCAGTAAACATACTTTAGGTGTGTATATTTCTTGTCACCTAAATCCAGACAAGCTCTACAGCTATAAGGGTTATAATAAACATGTCTTTACATAAACGAAACGGTCAAGTATGAAACAAGTTGAATTTGCGCAATGACTAGCGCTGAATCAATTTACTGGATGAGACAAGGGCGTGAAATCCATTGAAGTAGAGCGTAGCTTGACCGTGCTCTACCTTCGCTTACGAAACACTGACTATTTAGAACTATATCTAAATAAAAAGTAGACTCGTATTGAAGATTTCCCATGAATTTTCAATGAGAAAAAAATCATAGTACGTCTAAGCTTAGGTCATTTTCCTGCCAATAAATCTATAAGCATGCGTACATTGAACTTATTTTAAACATATACTCCGAAATTTAACATCCATTTTTTATATCTTAATTCAGTTATCTGTATTCGAAAGATAGGCCCGATAGTATAATGAGATGGCATCCAATTAAGATTAGTGGATAATAGATATAAGCCAATAATATATTCTGTTAAAGTATGCAGCTGGCACCTCAGACTATTCCATCAACAGTAACTCTAGGTAGAGTCCGACAGGCGCCACGTAGGTACCTAAGTATGTAGATGTACTACTGTACTGTAGTTCCAGCTCTGCGACTAAGTAATGACCACAGCAGGCAACTTGTTTAATGCGGACATGACTTAGTACAGCCACAGTTTAGGAAAAGACAGTGGAGCAACTTGATAAAAACGTCACATTCACAAACGTCTGTTATGTTCTGGGTTTTTGATCAACAAACTATACGACTATTTTTTTATCTGTGTATGTATTTTTATTTATTTGTAAATGGCTGTTTTATGACCTTCGTTTTCATATAGTTGGTTTTTTATTTATGCACCTTAGGTCCTATACTCATACTGAATTAGTTAATAAATCAATTATTGGTTTTTTAATAATAAATTATACCTAATTGATGAGTTTTGGAGAATATGCATTAATTTTTTAAATAGGTATACTAATTACATGTTTTTTTTTTTTTTTTTTTTTTTATATATTAAGGAATGACGTGACGAGCTAGCCGTTCGCCTGATGTTAAACGACACGGCTGCCCATATCAGCTGCAGTGTCACTCAGAACTCTAAAGTATAGAGGTTCGCGTGACACTGCACTGCGCACGTCATCCAGAAACATCAGCACAATCTAGTAATAAGATTACTAAACTGTGAGATCAGATCATAAAGTCTCATTTGCCCAGTAATTTCACTAGCTACAGTGCCCTTCAAACCGGAACACAGCAGTGATTGCGCACTACTGCTTGGCGGCAGAATAACTGGCAAAGCGGTGGTACCTACCTAGACGAACTTTGCAATAAAGTCCTACCACCTAGTGTGTGCCATTTTGATAAATAGTTTGGTCAATAAATAAGCATGCGTCGAATAAGGCACGATAATGATGGTAATATGTTTTTAGCATGGATACTTACCACATAGTTTTATCTAATATCCAACTATTTGCATATCTACATTTCAACTGTGGAACATAACATTTTATGAGTTAATTTTGTTAAATTTCGAGTAGCATAATGGATTCGTAACGTACAGTTTTTTTTAGTTTAGACTCTATGTTTGTTTCATTGCTCTGTGTCCCGTGTTAAGCTGACAGTATGTGCGAAGCTGGCTCTTTATTAAGCAGTATGGAGATGAGGCTTGAAGGAACCGTGACCACAGTTTGAACTATTGTTACTATAGATATGCCAGCTACTGGTCAGTAGGTTATTAGGGACGCATTAATGTTTTTAGGTTAGGTTTGAGGATGTTGAGAGGAATCGAATCGCAAATCGAAATGCATAATACAGCTTTAGTTGCTAATCGCCTGCTTAGAGTTTAGCACAAGTGTGAACATGCAAACGGGATTCATGCTTCAACGTTTGAAGAAGAAAACTACTAACCAAATTGTCAATTTGAACGGTAGTTGAATAAACAAGGCCACAAAAAGTTTATGCTTGTTGCATTCTGAAATTACGCTCTGCAACTAATGTACGGTGCTATCAATAAAACTTTGTCGCTTGAAGGCCTTGCACAGTTCAAACCTAGGTCTTTTTAAAAATTCGGGGACAGACAGGAATGCTTATTCCTTTTTATACCCTCGTCAGAAACAGGGGATAAACAGGAACAAATTACAATAAAATTACAATAGATTTAGTATGTATATTATGAACTTTGTTAATTTAGAGCTGTGTATTTTGTAAAATATATATAAAAAAGGCATTAAAAAAACCACTGTTGTACAACCAACTTCGGATGGGGAAAGTTTCATTGCCAATAGGTACTGATTTTTCAGTTGTATTAAAAAGTGCTACTGCGCCGACGTCCAGTGTGGATGTCTTAGAGTGGCAATTTTGTATTTATCTCAATGAGAAAAATATGTTATTTGAATATACAAAGAAAAAATATCCAAGAAAAGATACGCTTTACGCTTACGCGGTAGTGGCGAATTCATCAGTACTTGACGAAAAACGATACAGAATTAAATCATTTTAAACCTACAATTTACTTCATAGCGAAAATTTGCTATACTTGTGATTTTCTCAATGCATTCATCTAGGTTTAAAAATATATATAACAACGCAGAAGCTTTTAAGATAAATGAATGGAAACAAAACCGGCTATAAAATATGCTAGAGAACGCTCTTGCGGAAACTGTTCCCGAGGTCCTAAATAACACGGAGTGCAATTTAAGCGTGCACCATGTAATATTCATGGCATATAATTACAAAGCGAGAAGAAGCGGGTGTGGTCGTTACTCCCACGTACTAAAAGATGAACCTACGTAAAATCCGCGCCGATCTGCAGAACAATGACATTATGGTTTCTGGTTTTGTAAGGGAGGATATTTTTATAATTACCTGACCTGCTTTGCTGATTACATAACTTGATCGCCAGATGTAAAATTGTCAGTAGTACCTACCTATATAGGCTTGGAGGGATATGTATTGGAAACTATTTGAAACTACATAGTAAATTCCGTACCGCGTGAATTTTGTTGAACTAATACAAAATGTAGTGGTAATCAAGGTTAGAAAATAGCACGGTATAATACATTATCGTATTTCGGCAAAATATAACTGACTAAAAATGTTACAATTTACATATTTGTAATTTATTAATCAGAGCAGAAATCGTAATATTTTTTTTCCTAAATTAACAGAAGTTTGATCAACTTTAAAATGAACGCACCTAAATATTTACGATTAAAATAAAAATGATAAGTCAGGGTAATAATTTTATGTGGTTTGATTGTCCTTCCTCCATTCCATATCAAACGGGACAAGGTCTTTTGATATACTTATTTAATTAAAGTATTTACCTAAAAATAAAAACATTATTTACAATATAAATACACGATCCAACTCACCACCGCTTCTTAAGGTTCCCAGAATACTGGCAGCTTTACCATACGAATAATAAAACATACGAGTAGTTTCTGAGCAAAGTATGTGCCAGCTCTGGGACCCCTTGATGCGAGGACCAATCTAGTGGATATTTGTTTGTAAAAGTGTTTAGTTTCAGACGACCACGGGCAACGTTTCTACGGCGAGCGCTACAAATTCGTAATTTTTTTGATATCATAATGTTTTTGTATATCTATTTGTAAAATTGTAAATATTTACCTAAATAACTAAAAATTAATAAAACACCAATTTCAACAAAACCACCAAAATTATATTCTTCAACAATTTTTAATTTAATCTACTATGTAAAAATAAGTTGGGTTTTCCTTCCTGACGCTATAACTCCAGAACGCACGAACCGATTTCTACGGTTTTGCATTCGTTGGAAAGGTCTCGGGCTCCGTGAGGTTTATAGCAAAGAAAATTCAGGAAAAATTCAGGACAAATCAACATAATAAATAAATAAATAAATATGTGTGGACATTTCACACAGCGCCATCTAGCCCCAAACTAAGCAAAGCTTGTACTATGGGAACCAGATAACTGATACAATACTTAAATACTTTTTGTTTGTAAATACATACATATACTACAATATAACACCCAGACACAGAACAAACACCAATGTTCATCACACAAATGTTTGTCCTGGGTGGGAATCGAACCCACAACCCTCAGTACAGAAGGCAGGGCTACTACCAACTGAGCTATCGGGCCAGTCAACATTTAAGTAGATTTAAGTAGCTAGATAGATAGATAAACAACATTTTAAGTAGATAGCGCCGGTGCGTGATACATTGTTTTTCGTATATTATAAAATGTTTAGTAAATAAACGTTCACCCGAGCGAAGCCGGGACGGGCCGCTAGTAGGACGTAAAACGATTCTGAAAGGTTTTTTAGGCTTAGGATGAAAAACAAATTTTATATTTTGTTAAATCTTAAATCAATGGAATTTCTTGTATAACGTCATAGTTGGCAATAAATAATCCCGGTGTATCCACGTTGTATAATATATCCAAAGATTTAACTTTCTAAAGGCATGAGTGGTGAACATCGTAAAATCATACCTAAAATATCCACCAAAAGTGCAATAAACCTTTTGTTAGTGCATAAAACGTACATTGTGGGCGTCAAGATAATGCAGATGTAGATGATGGTAGCCCTATTTTGATTGGTATAGTACCGTTGTCTTGTTCATTTGTCTAACGTTAGAAAGAGGTGGGTATATCTTTAGGAAAGTTTGAGGTAGGCTTAGGTGTGGGTGGTAAGAAACGGCTTAGAATGTTGTTTCCTAGTTGCGACATCCAACCAGGTAAGGGATTACTGCGAAGGAAGTGGATAAACACCATAGATTATGTAATAGTTACTTCATATTTTTTACTTAGATATCATACCTATATCGGATAATGTATAAACCTAGTTTACTTACGTAAATCATATTCATAATCAAATTAATTTATCAAAGGAACGCACAAAAAGATATTTTTAATGATTCTTTAAACAAGAAAATATTATGATATTCTACACGTAGGTTACTTCCGTAACTGTACAATAAGTAGGTATGTAAGTACGTAGTTTGTTAGTATTAGCAATAAATAACAAAGAATAACGATTGGCATTTATACCGATTATACGGAATTTAATTCTAAGTTACCTCTATATATGTGTAGGTATGTCCTTACATTAAAAATGTAATACATCACGTACAAGAAGTATTTACATTATTATTGGAATAGGTACCTTTTTATGGTAATAACATGCTAATAATAATAATGAGGAATTGGAACATAATAATTCATCTTATTGTTTCTCTGACACAAAGAGATCACCCGCATACGATTTCGCCACATACCTATACTATATTGTTCGCGGTAACTTACAAAGCCCCTCAGTCTTAGTCATTCTATTCAAAGGAATATACCCCCTATTTAAACATAATATACATATGTTTAATTGTATATTCCTTTGAAATAATAATAGGAAGGAGGAGGAATATATATATAAGTTCATGTTAATAATAGGCTTAATTCATAAATATAAAAAAATATCTAACAAAAAGCACGGACCCAGGTGTCTGTGGAAATGCAAATTAATAAAAAAAAAACATATATACATATAAAATTCAAAGTCCTGACTGACTGAATAACTGACTTATATATCAACGCATAGCCTAAACCGTTAGTCCTAGAGACTTGAAATTTGGAGAGTGTGTTCTTTGTAAAGTGTAACAGTATCCACTAAAAAAGGGTTTTTCGAAATTTTACCCCTAAGAGGGTGAAATGGGTGGTTGAGTTATTTTCACGCGGGCGAAGCTGCGGGAAGAAGCTATTTAGACCATATATTTATAAATCTGAAAACTTTTAATTAGCTTTCCGAATTAGTGTGATATTTACGTGTATGTATAACCTAACAGTAAGTTAAAAAAATGATTTAAAAAAAATTAGGATGGTGATTAATGATTACTTTATAAAAAAATATAATATATTCTAGAGGTAGAGCGGCGATTTTGAATAGTTTGGGTTTGTCACCATGGATAAACAAGTCACAAGTAAAGCTAGGAATTGTTCTCCTCTTAGGCTAACAAAAAGATATCTTTTGATATATGAAACAAAGACATATTATACTTGTTGCAATAGTTGTTGATTTGCTTTCGCGTTATTAAAATATAGTTAGTACCAAAATAATTTTCTTTGAATAGATTAAAACTAAAAGCAATTTTGATAAATCACAAGCCCTCTTTAGAAATAAAATAGAATAGAAAGAAATTTAGGTGTAAAATTAATTAGTTATCAAATTGTAATCGTCAAATTTTTATCTTAATAGTCTACTACAATATGGGTATAAAATTTAAAAAGCAATTAGATGTTACTTCGTGATAATTTCCTAGTGAAGAAATTTTATGATTTTGATAAGAATAAACTTGGAATTATAATGTAGTTGTGGTTACCTAGATACATTATCTTACATCTACTGTGTCCTTTCTATATTTATTTAAAACAAATCAAACAACGGTAATTTTGTTTTATATACTCTCGCCCTTTTAACAGTTTTTTACTAGGTGGTAGGACTTTTCTGCAAAGTTCGTCTAGGTAGGTACCACCGCTTTGCCATTTATTCTGCCGCCAAGCAGTAGTGTGCAAGCACTACTGTGTCCCGGTTTGAAGGGCACTGTAGCTAGTGAAATTACTGGGCAAATGAGACTTTATGATCTAATCTCACAGTCGAGTAATATTATTACCAGACTGTGCTGATGTCTCAGGATGATGTGCGCAGTGCAGTGTCACGCGAAACTTTATATTTTGGAGTGACACTGTTCTGTTATGGGCAGCCGTGTCGCTTAACATCAGGTGAACGACTAATTCGTCACAACATTGACTAACATAAAAATAAAAAAAAGTTCTGCTGTACTGGATTTGTGTGTATATACAACAATATTTTACACATATTAAAAGGTCATTGCACTGTGTAATACAATAACGTAAGCCTTATTAGCAAATAGGATAAACTCCCAGACGTAGTAAACAACTTGGAAAAATCGACCGGGCGTCTGGCGCTACTCCAAACGGCTTTGAGTGCATTGACACTCTACATTTTAGTCGTTATAATATTGTATTTCCGGACATATTGCAGACAATAATTTAAACTAGGTTTGAGGAGGTATTATTTAGGTATTTATTAGTCTATTAGCTTTTGGCCGCGGTATCACACGCGTGTCTCGATAAAGAGTAGGTATTCTTCAGACCTTCATCAGAGTTCAAACTTCCATGCCTTTCATTAAAATGATGTCAGGCATTCGTGAAAATGTAAGTGTTTGGTGCATTACCAGACATCTGCGTCAGCAGTATTCGCGCAACGCTTTGAGCTAATTTATGGAAACTCTCGTGTTTCCAGTTCACTTTTTAGCACCGTGGCGTACGGGAGCATTCATATTTTCACATTAACGTTCTTAACATCTTATTATTTTAGTCAAAAAAATTGTGAATAAATTTGTGAAGAGACAATTTTATCTTTCAAATTCATTGTAATCTCGCCACGGACCCACAGTAACAGAGAGATAGACGCTTGGATTTATAAGACGAATTGAAAAGAAACTGTTCTGAAGTCTGAAAAATACAGTTGTCTTAAGTAGATATCACATTTCTATTTAATGTGTGAGAGAAATAATAATAATAATACAATAATAATAACCTTTATATGGCTCTTATGGTACCCACGGGAACAGATACGGTGATCCATATTGTTACGCCGGACCACTTGACCTTAATAATCAGCATTTTATCTTTAATAACCTAAGAAAGTATACCCTACCTACCTACTTTATAAAGGTAATCTACCAAAACTCATATTTCTTACAGATTGCGATAGTGGCCCAACCACTCCGTGAAATAGCATGCCCTTTGTGATCTTGCGTAAGGTGTTAACGTAAAAACTGAGATGTTTTACACATTAAAACGTGTTAATGGGTAAATGGAGCAAGGGTTAATTGCGTTGATTGATATGCAATGGGATCTCTCATTTGTATAGCCTTTTCGAGGCATTCATTTTTGTTATCGGTTCATCGTGGGTGGAATCGCGGGATGATGTTAATTATGACTTTACGAGTTAACGTGGCATTTTAATTGAAGTCAGCTTAATTCCAGTCTAATAATTTCGACCGTTTAGGTAAGCTTTTGAAAATAATTATCATGACTAGCTGTGCTCCGTGGTTTTAGTCACGTACACAATGGAATTATAACCGCTTACAATTTTCCGGAATAAAAGATATTTTTTTTTTTTTTTATTAATCTGCATTTCTACAGACACCTGGGTCCGTGCTTTTTGTTAGATAATTTTTTTTATTTATGAATTAAGCCTATTATTAACATGAACTTATATATAATACAGGAAGAGACCTTTTATTTTCTAAGATGTCAAGTTTCATCAAAATAAGTTCTGCCGTTTCAGCTATGAGCTGGCCGCACATGCGGAGAAGCTTTCGCAATTATAAATATAATATATATATTTTGACAACCTCTTCGGTGTGGTGGTTGAGCAGGTCGGCTCATAAACTGGAGGCAGCGGGTTCGATTCCCGCGGTAGAACAAGTATTTGTGCACAGAAAAAAAAGCGCAAATACTTGTTCTGAGTCTGGGTGTTGTGGGACTATGGTCCTCGTAGTTCCTGGGTCCCTAGACACAGGGAATCCTAGTTAGGGTCCAGGATCTATGTATGTGATCGTTGGGCGTTATTATTATTATTATATTTTACGATAGAATAGATTCTACATCTTCATTATAAGCCATCGCTTATCACCAGTTGTCCAAACGGTCCACGTATTATATCTGCTATTAAAAAAAGATCCTAACGACTACGAACATAGGGAAGTTATTCCTGAAATCAAAATAAGTTTTTGGTTTGGTACCAGTAAGAAAACATGAGTCAGTATTTTTGTCTTGACAAAATGTCAGCTGCACATTATACAAATGTCTAGACCAATTAAGCACAAACACACTAATGAATAGTTTCAAATAATTACATTTAATAGTGACCAAATTACCATTTAATTGACCGTTCTTATCAAGTCGTAAAACGTCGGCTTGTTCTACAATAAAAAAGAACAAAAATCAAAACTTGTGACATAAACTGAAAATATAAGTGTTAGAAGTATTTATTTGGCCACCACTTTACTAGGAGTATGACTTTGACTAGACTATGACTTGACTTGATGACTTCGACTATGACTTGACACATATTTGCGTGAAATACCATTAACTGGATAAATTATCAATTACTTGACACTGGCTAAATAAACAAAAGTGTGGAGCAAAACATAACAAAAGTATTTATTTAGGTAAATCAAACTTATTTGTATTATCTATGGTCAGTGCATTTAAATGTGGAACTAGACAGATAGTTGTATATACTTTTCATTAGATTACTTTTGAGAGAAAATACACAAACTAATTTTTACTAGGTGGTAGGACTTCACTGCAAAGTTCGTCTAGGCACCTGCCTAGCCAGCTACAGGCTTTGCCAGTTATTCTGCCGCCAAGCAGTAGTGCGCAAGCACTGCTGTGATCCGGTTTGAAGGGCACTGTAGCTAATGAAATTACTGGGCAAATGAGACTTTTTGATCTAATCTCACAGTTTAGTAATCTTATTACTAGATTGTGCTGATGTCTCAGGATGACGTGCGCAGTTGCGCAGTGCAGTGTCACGTGAAACTCTACGAGTGACACTCATGTGACATGGGCAGCCGTGTCGTTTAACATCAGGCGAACGGCTAGCTCGTCACGTCATACCTTAACATAAAAAAAAAACTAATTTTCCTAGTTAATCTGGCTATTTTATGTACCCACTGCTACCACTTTAAAAGTTGGCATTCACCAAACACTATAATAGTATAGTGCCTGCATAAAGCTGTTGCAATTGAAGACTTCATTATCTTGCAATAGGCGCTTATTTTGTGTCATGGCCACTTAAAATAATTTAACTCTTTTCAATTTAAACACAAAGAAAAAAGTTAAACAAAAAGTGATCAGGTGTTTGTAATCAGTTTTAGTACGAAGATAATGCTTGCTTGATTTTTTGTGCATGGGACAAGTCTGAGTGGTTTTAGAGCAAAAGGTACTTATTTAGAAGGCCAATTTTCTTCTTTTTATGCTGGCAAGTGGTAGCGCTTGGTGTGTGGTGGTGGTGGAATTTTTAGGCGAAAGGCATTTCGAGGAGGTAACCACTGTTGTTTTATGAAAACTGGGTGTGGCTGGTGTGTACTGCTTAGTTCTAGGTAAATACATTTTTTGGTAACGGCCACCCATCCAAGTACTAACTGCAGCGACTTGTCGAGCTGCGTCGATTCTGCGCGCTATAAAATCCAAGCAAAATCAAAGTGTTGGAGTTTTGGCGGGAAAACGAAAAAGATCGCGTCACCGCATTGTATTATTTTCCAACACTTGTGTTATTTTCAGTGTTAGTGCATTGTATTCGTAAAGTTGGTGGCATTTTAGTGCTGGACAGGCATGAGTGTGGAAAAGTGGTATAATGATGGTGTAACATTTCTTTTCGTGTTGTTTCCAAAACTCCATAGAAGCTTCTGGTAAAGTTGCCATCACTTAACTAGGAGTATGACTTGACTAGACAAGACTATGACTTGACTTAATCACTAGGACTGTGACTTTATTGACTTGAGAAATTATCTAATACTCACTGGCTAAATACACAAGAGGGTGGAGCCGAAATAAACAAACAAAAATAAAGTGTTCGTCTTTTGTTCGAAAATGTACCTATATATTCTATCTCTCTCTCTCTGTTTCTACGGTTGGCTTATTTTATTAAAGCATTTTGTTAGAAACAAGATACACTTCAATAAAATAAGCGAGGCTTGTCTCTAACAACATGCTTTAATAAGCTTGTAGTTCAATTTAACAGTATACTTATATTATTTTACAAATTCCAAAGTGTAACACAGTTAGCTGCAAGTCAGAAGCCAGTTTAGTATCAAATTACATAGCAGCTCAGTTTTCGTCGGCATCTAAAACAGCAGTTCAGAGAATGATCGAAAACGGCATTTCAAAAGGTTTGCGCTGCGCTACAAGATGTAGTAATATCCGTTTGCCCTTTCAAACCATAAAAGTCTCGGGGTAAATGCACACAGAGCCTTTAGGGTACAATTCTTTAAGCTAGCCGAGAGCTAAACAAGATATACGGCAAGACTTAAGACCTTACTAAAATAAAATTAGCTTGGAAAGGAAAGCTTGCTTATTATTTCCAGAGTATATTGTTTTCAAGCTCTCTTTATGTTTACGAGCCAGGTGCTCTAGATAAATAAATTAATTACCAAAGCCGTGCTCTTTAACAGTTTTTTGCCAGGTATATTATTACCGAATCTGTGTCATATTTTATAGGTCCCACTGATTACCCCAAATGTCAACGGTCGTGGTTCAAGATACTCGCACAGTATACCAAGATTGCGCCATGCAACCCCATCAATCATGAGCATAAGGTTGTGATTATCTCCGAATAATTGCATAAAAACGATATTTGCAGATCTGGTGATAACGTGATGAAATTGTACATTGAATTTATACATACAGCATGACGTGCAAAATGTCGGATACATTGCACGTATGCATGAAATATAATTATAATTTCAGCGATGCCAGCCTATTTTTAGTTTAGGGTTTTGATATCACGCACTTATATCTTCGGAATAAGGTCCACATATGCAGCGCCTTTCCAGCTGGTTCATTTAAAAATGATTGATTACACTTAGCGCTTGACGCAAGTTTCATCGAGTGTATTTTTTAACGATCATCCTCCTCGATTACACTTACGAGCATAAAAATTGTGTAACATTTTAATGTATAAAACACAGCCACATATAGGTCAACGGTTTGTACTTATTTATAATTTCGGAGAATGATGTGATTGCGCGGATGTTTGCTGGTTTGCTCGCACTTCGCCTCACACGTAGTGTATGGCGGTTTACTGGAACTCTATATTACATGAATTACATTGTACCTTGGAATTGTATCAACAAACATTAATGTTGCAGTTTACTTAGCGTGCACGATCAAACAAGACTTATGAGACGGAATAGTTTCTTGAAATTGAGTAAAACTAAGGCGCATTTGATCAAATCTAAGCTCTATAAGCTGTAATTTTCTACACCAACTTAATAATGTACATAGATGATTCTTTCATATTCAAAAAGATAAACGGATGGCAAATCGCCAATCTAACAACATTATGGTAAATAGAGGTAAGTGCATGCATGCTTTAAGCAACATAATGATTCAGCAGACATAATAAAGACAAAGGTTTTACTTAAAGTTATTAAGTTAGTAGCTTGTTTAGCAACGGATATTGGAAAATGGGGTTACGCAGGAAATTCTGAATCGATCTATAGGGACCACTCCACGTGATTGTGTAGAGTCATCAGAATAATGAGGGTTTACGTGACTCCGTCTATAAAACGCTGGCTGGGACCAAAAAGTGGTTGAAAGAATACATAGAGGTAAACAATAAACAAAAAAACACAGTCAAAGGTAAATGGGGTCTCAATCAGTGGTGACTTCATATATGAAAAAAATCAAGTGAATGTGAAATATCAGAAATTTAAGGGGTGAGAACAAAAAGGGTTTAACTGATTTTTTCACAAAATGACTTATGGATATCCTTGGATTCAGCGTGAAATTATCTACAATAATACAATCAAAATACCGAAATAAGGCTTAAATCTTGAGATTTTGAGTCTAAAAACGGTTTATCTGTCACAGGAATACAGTTCGCTTAACATAAAAACATTATTATATTTATTTTATTATATTATATTTTTATAGTAATTTTACGAATTAGGTCAATATTTTATATTTTAAAATAGAAATCATACATTTTCAAGCAACTGAAACTTGCATAAACCTTTTCTATTACCTTATAAGCACTCTACATTAAAGTGAAGCCAATTGCCAAGTGAAGTTTAAAGTCAATTTTTTCGAAACTGTCAATTTGAAAGTTAAACCCTTTTTGTTCTCACCCCTTCAATTGAGTTTACATTTATATCAATGGTAGAAAAAAAAACTGAAGAAATTATGATATTTTAATGATGTCACTTTCTGTAGACGTATTTCATGGGATCTTTAAAGAGTCTCCCCTTTAGTATGATCTCGAACGAGAACTTGATAAGTATAATTCAATACGTTACGTGTAATATGTATAATGAACTGAAAAAACGGTATTTTGGGCAACGAATAAAAATCAATTGGACTTTTTACACAGCGCCATCTAGCCCCAAACTAAACAAAACTTGTACTATAATATAATAATATAATATTTGTGGACATCTTACACAACGCCATCTAGCCCCAAACTAAGCAAAGCTTGTGCTATGGGAACCAGATAACTGATACAATACTTACATACTTTTTTGTTTGTAAATACATACGTAGAATACAAATGACACCCAGACACAGAACAAACACCTATGTTCATCACACAGATGTTTGTCCTGAGTGGGAATCGAACCCACAACCCATAGTTCAGATGGCAGGGCTACTACCAACTGAGCTATCGGGCCAGTCAAAAATAAAAATACTATAGGAACCATCTAGGCGATTACGTAACTTGATTGCAACTAACAGAAGCACTTTGTAATTTGACAGTTTTAATACGCAGTTTATGTGCATAGTTACTATGGAAATTTTCAAATTAGGAATGAAATTTCTCTTGTTGCAAACCAAACTTTCGTGATCACCCCCCAGATAACTGATAGAATAATACTTTACTTATAATTATTTATTATAATACTTTTAGATTGTAAATACATACATAGAATACAATAAGTAAAAAGTAGCAATACCAAGCAGGAAAAATAAAAATCCATGACTTGGTAAAGTAGTAGAGAAAAATACAGTGTTCAATGTATGAAATGTATGACTCAGGTGGCCAAGCAGTCATTAAATCGAACTAAGATCCACTTAATGTGCTTGATGATCATTAAGTCGTCCCCGGTCAGTATATCTCGCGGTTTAAATACTAAAACTAACAGTCATAAAAAATAAACGTAGCTAGAAATATTTATTCTACACGCCGGTTTGACTAACATCTCTAGGATGCTACTTTAGGTAGTAATTTTTTTATCAAAATTGATTAAGCGAGATGTCTTAGTAATAAAAAGCTCAGCTGGGCGATCACGTAATTTGATTGCAACAAATAGAAACACAAATTTGTATGGATTTAACAGTTTCAATATGCAGTTTATGTGCATATAGTTAGTGGAAATTTCTCCTGTTACATTGCAATCAAAGTTTCGTGATCTTTCCCCAGTGCAAGCCATGCTCACCGGGGTGTCGTAGAAATGATTTGACTGGATTCACTGGCCCGATAGCTCAGTTGGTAGTAGTTTTGCCTTCTGGACTGTGAGTTGTGGGTTCGATTCCCACCCAGGACAAACATTTGTGTGATGAACATAGGTGTTTGTTCTGTGTCTGGGTGTTATATTGTATTCTATGTATGTATTTACAAACAAAAAGTATCTAAGTATTCTATCAGTTATCTGGTTTCCATAGTAAAAGCTTTGTTTGGGCCTAGATGGCGCTGTCACATATATTTATAGTCTTTTGATTTAGTACTTAGTTACACATTCGTTTATTTATTGCTCTTGTCTTATTTGACTTTATTAGAGCTTAGTAAAACACTCAGTTCGTCATCTTTTGAGACTGTTACAGAAATGAGCGTAAAAACCACAAAAAAAACAAAAACAGTAAATCTTCGTTGTTTGTACAACAGTAAGTCATCAGAGGCGTTGCGAAATGATTAGCGTAATTATGGAGATAATTAGCCACTCAGTCGGTCAGGTTCGTGCATCCGGCGGATTCTAAGTAGACCTATATAATTAATAATAATAACACCCAAAAATCACACATAGATCCTGGACCTTAAGGATTTCCTGTATCTAGGGACCCAAGAACTACTAGTACCACGGTCCCTCAACACCCAGTCCTAGGACAAGTATTTACGCTTTTCTGTGCTTTCGAGGGTATTGAACCCGCTGCTTCCGGGTTAAGAGCCGACCTGCTCAACCACCACACCACAGAGGCTGTCAATTGACGGGATGTCAAATACAAAAGTATAATATTCGCTCTTAGTAATATGTGGGAAATTCTAACAAATCTATAAAATATAAGGAAACTAACTTAAGAAACTGCTGTGAGGAAAATTGGTATTGATTCTGTCAACTTCTTAGTATTATGGAAATAGGTCGCAGTCATGATAAGTCATATTACTTCTTCATTTGTCACGGTAATACACAGGAATACGAGAAATATACCTTGGTATAAAAGTAAGAAGCAGCTTAGTAAGTTCCCCGAGGGGTTAAAGTCACAGAGTATCAACGAGAGTTGATAGATAGATTAGATTATAGATTCATTGATTATAGATTTTTTGGCCGTTCATGGATTTTCATATACCTAGGTACGCTCATACGAAAATTTTTGTTACCGAGACAAGGCGCGTGATTCAACCTCGTTTTCAAAAGTAAGAGACCTTGTAATAAAATACATTAGATCTAAATTAATATAACAATAAGACATAAATTGTAATTTCTATAAAATTTTAATACTTCACTATTTTGGGTATAAAATCAATAATTGCCTTTCAGGTTTTAATGAGCTCCAATAAAATTGACAGGAATAGATCGCCTTGAAGACCGCCGTCTTCATTGATTCAATTGTTTCCTTCCTGGATGCGGATGGCGGAGTCTTTTTTTTCATTGGGTTTGATGAATTTATTGCTCTTTTCATTGAACTTGGATGGATAAATTGCATTTGAATTTTCATGTTATTACTGATCAGTAAGGCTGGCGAAATATTTAGCGCAGGAATTTGCATTTTGTTCAATAAACTAGAGTAGGTACAGTGTGCTTATTAAAATGAAGGTGAAAAATAAATATGACGTAATTACGAGTAAAATATGTTAATCCGCATTTATATGATGTTATGCTAAGTGTAGGGTAGACTTATATAAAATTCCGCCTGGCCAGCCCCTCTGATTTTTTTTACAAAGCGCAGCCTACCTTCTTTTCACAAAAAGTAGGGAGCAAAATTTATAATAATCTTAATTGGATAATGATCTTATTTTAAAGTTAAAGGCTTTTACTAAGTCGGTAAGCATTATCATTTATCTTACAATTGATCGGCATTAAGTCAAGCATACAATTTTCTATACTTGGTATTATTTTACACAGAAATATAGAAAAAAAATAAATGATTAGAAGAGAATTGACACTCACAGGTTCTGGCTGCTCGCACCAGCTGCCACCGCATCTGATGCATTCATCACAACTCTTTATATGTTCAGCGCTGTTGCAAACATTTGCGAAAACAGTTTGAACAAAAAATAACATTATCACCGATAACCACACTTTCGCCATTTTAAAGAATTATTTCTTCACTTTTCCACGTGTTAGGTTTTTTCTTTTCAGCCAGTTGTTTTTTGTTCGAAAGTCGAGTTCCACGGTGTTCGTAATTCGAATACGGAAAGCGCGCGCACCGCACGACGTGGTGTCACAGACTGTGCGACCTTTTGCCTCGTTGAGACGAGCGAGTGTTCAACCCGAGTCTCGCGGCTCGCGAGATGAATCATCGTCGAGGAAAATTCGCGGAAATCGCTCTCGACGTGCGCGCGATCTCCCCGAGTGACGTAATTTAATAGATAATGTTATTAAATTAATACAATAAAGTTTTGTTCATTTATAGGTATAAAACTTATTGAATAAACAAAGCTTTTTATACGTTACTGTACATTTATAACCTTAAAGTTATATACTTAATTACTTAGCATTGTTGATTTTTTATATAATGATATTAGTCATTTATAATAAAAACCCCCATGTGTGCGGTAAGACTTTGTCTGTCAGTTGGTGTGACTTTCACTTTAAGGGGTAGTAACATTTGGACCCTGGCATAATAGTCAAAGCATGTTTTTTTCATACATTTTTCAAAATTCTGTCATCAATACAAAGGCATACAACAGATATGACGATTCGTTAAAAAGAATTCGAAAATTGCGGTTGTGAATTTTGAACTTTTTTCCATAACCCGTGTATTTTTGAATTTTAATGTTTAATAAGGGTGGATTATTATTCGTTAAGTGTTCGTGAATGTGCACAAGTGTTGGCAAATGGTTCCAAGTTTTAAAACCATGCCTTTTCGTTTTCTCTTCAAGGCTTCCTAGAGCCTTCAGTAAAATATTCACCATTTTACTGTGGCATTTTGACTGACAAAATAAGACTTTGACATAACATAACCGTACCAATTTCCTCACTTGACATTGGCAGAATTATCGCTAAAAAGCGATAGCAGGCCATTAAACGAAGAAAATAAGCAGATATGTCATATTATGATAACAAAACGCTGAAATGTGCCAGGTTTTTCTGTTATGTGATGTTGTGTATCGTCCATTATACATGCGTTTGATTTTATTTTGAGCCTATACAATTAGAACGTGACGATTTAAGACATTTGGTTACAGGACATTTTTGTTGTTTGTATTTATGTTCACTATACATTGAAATGGGGTTAAAATAAAAAAAGGTACCAAAATCAAGCAAGCAATCCCGCACACGCGTTTCCTATTGTATGTACCTATAGCAAAATCTACCGAAGATTGAGTGTAATTCAAACTTAATGGTGGGTGTGAAGTGCGCTTCAAGTACTGTTCTTTCATTCTAAATTATACTGTATTCTCCTATAATTTAATATTTTGTGGTGTCCCGAATAAATGTCTTTTCTTTCTTTAACCCGTACGCTGCGCTCGCCTTTCCGCTGACCGCACACGTAGAATTATTACTACTGTAAAATTAGGTCCAAGGATAGAAAGTTGCTCTACCTATAGTACAATAATTCGATACTTTCCGATACAACTGACGCTTAGATAATAATATAGTATAACAAACCTACCTAATGTGAAATAAAAAATTCCGTAAGTGTAAAATTGTGAAGATGTAAGTTGGTAGAGACGAAATAACTTAAATATGTAGAGTCATAATTTTGTTCGTACTTATTATTTTTATTCATGACGTTATAATCAAATGTAAGTTTACTGCAAAACATAGGCTATTGTTAATAAATTAAAGAACTTACTTAAACTTCATTTAAAATTAAATCTTCGTTAAACTTAAATAGAACTATCTGCGGTACCTACATAAATAAAATTAAGAAATGATAATTATTGAAATATATAAAAAAACTGTTACGTGACGTTTTACGAACGATAGCTCATAACGTCATTTTTATTAAAAAACACACTAATAAAATATGGATATAATTAAAACATACTAATGAAGAATAAAACATGATTGGAATTCAAATATTTAATACGTTTTACAACTAAAACGACAAAAGGAAGTCAAATGTTCTACGACAGTGGGGTCCAGGGACATTGTACCCTGCTTTGACTGTATTCAAGGACTGAATAGCGTTAAACCGAAGGCGCAAACGTGTGGATGAAACGTGGCTGACATTGCGTCGTCAGAAGACACGCCCACAACGTGCGGCCGACACGAGCCGTAAGGCGTCTGAACTGGCACACGGGCCGAGATGCGACGAGCAATCGGTAAAACCCCAGAAACCCGATGCTGCGATCGCCGACAGACCGGGATTTAGAATAGCTCCCCGATCCATTGCACTACTTAACTGCGTAGAAACGGACTCCCCGACACGTCATCGCTTGAGCGCTTACACATGCTACGCGCGCGGAAAAATATCGCTTGCGCGATTCAGGAGTTTGACCTTTATAACTGAATTATTTCAACAAATACCACACGTAAACCACTTTTTGTATCTTATTATTAACTTTTAATGATTTTTAGATTTCTTATTAACATTTCAAGCCGTTGTATAACCGACTTGCAGAATTTCTTTTTATCCCTATGAAACATCAAGATACGAAAAGCCCTTTGTGCGACAAGGACGGCAAATTGTTTAGTTACGTTGTAGCTTAAGTAACGCCATCTCATAGCGGGTGGTCGAACTATAAAAATCATTAAAAAAAATGAGTGAAATATTATGAAAAACTCAGATTAATATAAAACAATGATTGTCTCAGAGTTGAAAATGGAATTTAATATATTTCAACAATAGTCATTGTGTTTGTTTGTCAGATAGAGTGGACTCTATATAATGTATGTTGAATCATTGTAGAGCATTTATTAAACGCAGGTAATAAATAATAAAAACACATTCATTAAATAAAATTTAATATTTATTTACGTAATATTTATCTATACGTTGCTGTGTAAATTAGCAAATAAAATGGTAAGGATTGAAAATAAAATGGTGAATGAATTGGTAGAGTTCTTATCTGTTAATAAATATTCACTGCTATCTACTATCGTGATTTTTGATCATTTACATGTGTCAGTGTATCGTAAATATTAGATAAAACCGGTTGTGTTTTGGTACGCTTGCTAACTATTTTTAATAAATTGATTATTGAACTTAAGAGCGCCTCGCTGGTTCACTCGCTTTTCAGCGGCAACGTGAAAAACCTGTGCAACTTTAACAACAACAAAACTTCACCCAATTCAATTAAGCATTTATGGCGTAAAAATATTCAAACACATAATAAGCAAGGTTAGTTTGTTTAGCCATAACGGATGAACCAATTTGTATGAAATTTCATGCAAAAATAGTTTTTTTTAGGATTTATTTATTTTCCATAAGAAAATAAGTTGCGAGTAAAACCGCAGAGTAGTTTTAGCTTCCAATAGTGGGCATGCCGTCTAAGTCCGTTACGAAATTGCAGGGTAGTCCAACTATACCTATATATCTTCCATATAAGGTACGTAAATCGTAACATATAGGCGTTGTCATAAAATGTATGAAATTCATTATATATACTTATCAATGACGTATCACAAAAATTATCAATGGTCGATTTAGAATCACATCGGCTAGAATCATACGAAAACGGAACATAACGGGATATCGCCTTTCAAAATTGACACAGCAATGTAGATTTCGACTTATTTCCTCTAGGTAGTGCCAGGGACTCTGAAATTTTTTGAGCATGAGGCAGTATGAGTTTGAGAGTGTAGGTATCATTAGCGCCTAAAGCACGTATTAAATAAAAAAAACAATCAACTGTGGCCTAACGCTAGCAAAATGTAGCGTATCATAGCGGCCGTGAGCTATGTCTAATAAATGAAAATTTCTCAGAAACGGCTTGACTGATTCTTATGAAAATTTGTGTGTTTATTCAGGTCTGAGAATAGGACGTAAACTATATTTCATCATCACTGTTTTTCATCACCACACGGGTGACACGCAGGGCACTGCTTGTAGTATTATATAATCTGGGGAATAGTGACTGATGATTATAATAATAATAATAATAATAATAATAATATGTGTGGACATCTCACACAACGCCATCTAGCCCCAAACTAAGCAAAGCTTGTACTATGGGAACCAGATAACTGATACAATACTTAGATACTTTTAGTTTTTTAATACATACATAGAATACAATATAAATACCCAGACACAGAACAAACATCGATGTTCATCACACAAATGTTTGTCCTGGGTAGGAATCGAACCCACGACCTGCAGTTCAGAAGGCAGGGATACTACCAACTGAACTATCGGGCCAGTCACTATCAGCCTTATTAATAAACACGAACTAACTTTAGACTAGTTACACCATCTTTTGTCTCTTTCGATCCAGCTAAATATTCCAGTAGCAAAAAAAGGACAAAGCTGAAGTAACTAATCCGAGACTAATACCCATTTATTAATAAGGCTGTATATGTTGGGGTAGTCAGCTATGTGTAATATATATAAAATTTTCTCCGAATCGGCTTGACCGGTTCTTATGAAATTTTGTGTGTTTACGTTCTATTCTCATAACTTCGGTAGGTCTGAGAATAGGGCGTACACCATATTTCATCATCACCATCACCGTTTATCATGACCGCGTGGGTGAAACCGCGTGGTGCTGCTAGTAATATTATATAACCTGATGAATAGTGATTCTGTGATTCATGATTAGAATAAAGATATGGCGCACAATGGAACTTGAAGTTTCTTTCGTGGAACTGAAACTAACGGTTTAACCACAAGCCTTAAACTACAACGATTAAGATAAAAATTAGCTAACGAAAATAGAGTTCTTGCGGAAAATCGGATAAGTTACCAGTAAAACCGCGGGGCGGTTCTACAGATAGCAAACTATTAATTTGAAATTTTCTAATTAATTTATTAGATAGTAGTAGTATAGTAGGTAGTGTGATAATTTTGGCATAACGAGCTCCCTAATAATTGTCCCATAGACAAAGAAATACCTATTTTCTGAATCTGTGGTTCACACATGTTCCCGCAGGCTTAGCATAGCGGTTACATACTTTTTGCCCGCAGGAGCAATAAATAATCTTTTATAGATTTTTAGACTCTTATTAATTTTTTAGATAATATAAAGGTAAAATTAGAATAAAAACGTGGTTTTCTTGCGTAAAGTTTTTTATAGAAAAACCAATAGGCCTTTTCAGATAATTTTTGGACTATTTAGGCTATTTGGATAGTTTTGGACGCATATGGTGTATCAAGATGCTTTAAAGAGTTTCAGCTTGTGTAGTAGGTAGGTAAAAAAGTGTGAGCCAGGAGGCACGATGGACTCTGGAATGCGCGATGGAAAATTTACTTGAAATTTATTAGGAACTAGGTACTGCCTGCGGAGTCACACGCGTGTATTACAACTTATCACGGTAAACTTTTTTTTTGTATTTTGGCTCCACACTTTTGTGTATTTAGCCAGTGTCAAGTAATTGATAATTTAGCAAGTTAATGATATTTCACGTAAATAATGTGTCAGGTCACAGTCCAAGTCATCAAGTCAAGTCAGAGTCAAGTCATAGTCTAGTCTAGTCTAGTCAAGTAATACTCCTAGTAAAGTAGTATTTTCCAAAACTTGTGTTATTTTTAGTGTTAGTGCATAAAATTGGTGGCATTTTATTCGTTAAGTGCTGGATTACAGGCATGACTATGGGAAAGTGGTATAATGATGGTGAAACGTTTCTTTTCGTGCTGTTTCCAAAACTCCATAGAAGCTTCTGGTAAAGATGCCACCACTTTACTAGGAGTATGACTTGACTAGACTAGATTATGATTTGATTTGATGACTTGGACTGTGACTTGACTTGAAACAATATCTAATACCTTTTAACTTGAAAAATTATCAATTACTTGACATTGGCTAAATACACAAAAGTGTGGAGCCAAACTAAAAACAAAAAAATCACGTATTTAATAGGTTCTTACTATTAATACAGAACAAATATTTAAAAAAATAATGTTTAATCATATCCAAAGTCAGTTTACAGTGATTTATAAGCATAGTTAGTGCATACTGCATCAAAATCTGTTCCCGTAGTTTAGGAGTAGAGTGGGGTAATCACCTAACGTTGATTGCAATGCAACAAGAGATATTTCATTCCTAATTTGAAATTTCCATAGTAACTATACACATAAACTGTGTTGAAACTGTTAAATCCATACATATTTTTGTTTCTGTGTGTTGCAATAAAGTTACGTGATCGCCTAGTTGTTGCACGAATAAACAAACATTATATTCCCGAATGACGCTGTAGTGCCTAGATGGCGCTGATATAAATAAAATAGAAAATGTAAGGCAAAAGGCAAAGAGCCAATCACATCCCTTGATCTGCATCGCACTAGCGATATTTTTTTACAATAGATCCTATGGGAGAAGCACGTACGCAAGGTATCGAAAGAAAGAGTTTACTGAGGGTATCATTAGGGTATCTAGTTACACCCCGCGGTTTCGCCCGCGGATAAAAAGTATTTTAATTATTTGCTCATCCACGGGAAAATTTCATTATTCTGGGATAAAATGTAGCATATATGTTAATCAAGTGTATAAGCTATCTTGGTACCGAATTTCATCCAAACATACACACAAACACACATACAAACTTTCGCCTTTATAATATTATAATAATATTATAATATGATTAGTGCGATTCATTTTCACTTGATAAAATAAAATATAATTATATGTGTATATTTAAATTTTCACGATTTGAATTATTTTGTTGGTTTTTCACAATTTCTGTTGCTCTAGAATGAGTACCTACACTACATTTAGATAAATAAACTGTACGGCTTAGAATAGATAGGTACAATTCATACATAAACCGTCGTGTTTTGTTTTTCTAATCAGTTTAAAGACAATATAGAAGTAAATGTAGGAAACACGTGAATCCTAATTAGTGCGATTTCTTCCCAAAAGCCGGGTTTCTGAATGTGGTGGTAGCCGGCTCGTACAACGGGTTCTCGCACGGCCCTAAATCGCTATTCTCGTGATCCTGAAAGAAATTACAAAATGTGATTTTACTGTTTGAATTTAACTTTCTATCCGAAGATTGTGGGTTTAAATACCGCAATGAGCAACAAAGTAAAATTAAAAGTAGTTCTTCACGCTAATGCGAATACTAGGTAACCTATTTTTGTGATATTTTTATTTGTTTTTGCATTTGATTTAAGTTGAAATTGTTCACATAGATCTCCATTGTCAAAATAACAAAGTAAAAAAAGTGTTTCTTTTTTTGTTTTGTTTTGGCTCCACACTTTAGTGTATTTAGCCAGTGTCAAGTAATTGATAATTTCTCAAGTGAATTAATATTATATAATGTGTCAAGTCAAGTCAAGTCACAGTCCAAGTCATCAAGTTAAGTCATAGTCTATTCTAGTCAAGTCATACTCCTAGTAAAAAGGTGGCAACTTTACCAGAAGCTTCTATGGAGTCTTGGAAACAACACGAAGAGAAACGTTTCACCATCATTATACCACTTTCCCACACTCATGCCTGTAAATCAGCACTTAACGAATAAAATGCCACCAATTTTATGCATTAACACTGAAAATAACACTTGTTTTGGAAAATAATACAATGCGACGACACGATCTTTTTTTTTTCCCGCCAAATCTCCTCAAAACATTGTGTTATTGTGTCCGGTAAAATGACAATTTACAATTGTCAAGATGGCGATATTAACATAACAAAGAAAAAAAGTTATATCGGTCGATAGATGGAGCTTTTATAAAGAAGTTATACTTCAGTCGTGTGGTCTTAAGAATACTTGTTTTTTTATAGTTAGCAGTTAAATATTGTTCAGGAACTTCGTCAATGGTGGTTACCTTCACGAATCGCAGATACTCTTGTCGGTCACGAGCTTCAGTCAGCAGCTTCCATGCCACCAGCGTGAATATGCCGACTAGCAGTAGACTCAGTAGGAAGATGCCTCCGTAAACTGGGGAACGTTCCGAGGTATGTTGAATGCTTTTATAATTGAAGGGGTGAGTACAAAAACTTAACTGATTTTTTTCATAAAATGACTTATAGGTATTGTTGGATTCAGCATGAAATTATCTACAATAATATATTCTCAAAATACTAAAATGAGGCTTAAATCTCTAGATTTTGAGTCAAAAAACGGTTTATGTGTCACAGGAATATAGTTCGCTTAGCATAAAAACATTATTGTATTTATTTTATTATATTATATTTTTACAGTAATTGTATGAATAAGTATTATATTTAGTATTATAAATAGAATTAAAACATTTTCAAGCAACTGAAACTTACATAAACCTTTTCTATTACCTTATAAGCACTCTACATTAAAATGACGCCGTTGAACTTTGAAGTCAATTTTATCGAAACTATCAATTTTACAGTTAAACCCTTTTTATTCTCAACCCTTCAATTATTATATCATACAAGCTGTAATTTTACACAGGTTCAATACATTTCGGTAAATTTTAGCCAGGGACAGCTGCTTACCCATACTAAAAAAATCTATGGTGAATATTAAATAGTGACTCAATTATTAAGTATCGATTTTTCAATGTAAAATCGAATAAGCTTCCAAATATAAAAGTCAAACTTCTAAAGATAGAAGAATAAAAACTTCAAAAGAAAATCTGTTTCTTAGACTCGTATTACAGAATCATTGTCCTGTAATCGACGAATGAACATTTTCAGTCGTAAATATACTGAAACAAATTAAGAATTTATTCCCTCACTAATCATCGATTGTCATAGCAGTTTAGCTTATAGCCCGGAGGCGGAAGGTTAAATTGCCGCAACAGGACAAGTATTTGATGAACAATAATTATTTTTATTATTCTTATTTTTACTCTATGCAAAGAAAAGTAATGGTTGCCCTTAAAAATGCTAAAGTAAATTAACACCTTTGAATGATACTTACGGTAGTAAATTTTTGCGCAATCCATTTTCTTCTGCAGATGCAGAAGTATCTTGTACTGTTCCGTATCATACGTGTACGTAAAGTTAGTGTAGCAAGCCACATCGACCCGTACTTTTTTACATAAATTCCACTCCTTACGTCTCAGAGAACTTTCCGGTAGCTCATCAAATATCTCGGCTACCGCGTGATCGCACTGCTCGCAAGCTTTACCATTCAAGTAGCAAATTACGCATTCTGTTAAATTTTTACATTGATCGTCATGACAGTCAGGGCAAGGTTCTACCACACACAGCTTGTTTTGTACGTTTCGTTTGTCCCATTTTGCTATCTTCTCACATTCGCAAGACCCGCAAGTGCAATTGCCCCGGCCGTTGCAAACCTGAAACAGATTCCAAATATACTATTATCATACTTAATGAAATTAAATCATTGTCTGATAGCCGTAATGCGCTATGGAGAGGGCTATGCCCAAGGTTTCCTTTCATGATAAAATCAGGAATGAGGAGATCCGCAGAAGAACTAGTCAATAATATACTCTCAAAATTAGAACAGTAATTGACCCCATTGCTTGCATAATCGTATGACGAATAGGGAAGAAAAAATTTTGAGAGGCGACCATGAGTCGCAAAACAGCTTAGGCCAGCCCACTAGGTAGAAATGGTCAAAACCACCAAGACTGGGGGAAGGAAGCTCAAAGTGGCGATCTATTAAGGGAACTATGTTCAGCAGCGGACATTTTCCGGCTGATGTTGATGAAATAGGAGGTTTTACTATCAACCGTTTCCTATCTGCAAGAGCTCAAAGTTCCGAAAATATTTTTATTTTTTTTAGAAAATCAGTGGCTAAGGTCCGTATTACAGAACGATGCTCAGTCATCGATCGGTGCACAAATAGAGATTTCATTCACTCATTGATCACTTTATAAATGAAATCTCTGCTTGAGCACCGATCGATGACTGAGTGTCGTTCTGTAATACGAGCATAAGTGTAGGTAATATTTATGTACCTACTTTGTATTTTTTTCTTCATATAGCCCTGTTATTGGACACCCTAAAATAATAAGCTTTAGAGATAGGTGTTATTGTTTTTTTAATTCCATGCAAATGGTTAATGACTTCATTTAAGTTTTAGGACAACTGAATTTGCCAACACAACCAAAATTATCTGTGTAATATAGTACCGGATTGAAAGCCAATTTTTTATTGATAATGTTATTGGCGATCGCAAAACCTACAAATGTTTTGATTGAAGAGTAATATATCCGGATCTAGAGCTTCAGTTACCTTGTCGTTTGTGTCCACGGACTTGCATTTTTCTTCTTCTTTTAAGCACTCGCATGCCTTGCCTGAGTACAAATCTTCGCATTCACAGGTATGGTCACGTAGGCACCTTCCGCGGCCGCTGCCACCGCATAGTTCACCATTCGATATAGGACAGCTAAGTTTGTATTCGCAGTAACGACCTGTAAACCTACAAAAGTAAATAATATATATATTTACTTATTCGTGTAGGTATTACAGAATTATGATCAGCTATCGATAGATGCACAAGTAGAGATTTCATTTCTGAATAAAATCTCGATTTAGCGTACCGTATTTGACACGACTTTCTAATGAAATAGCACATCGAATATGCAGATAGTTTTGTACATTCTAGAGAGCTCTCGAACAAAATACGAAGAAACCTTTCCATGATCTAATATTTAGGGATACATACGTATTTTTGCATTTACAGACACCACAGTAGCAGTCTCCATTACCGCTACAGGCCTTTTTCATCCCTACTAAGAAGCATGTAGAGTCATCGTTGAGGTTGTTCTCGACATTCCGTTGGCAGGCGCAGTTAGCTCCATACCTTAAAATAAGAGGACAATAAAAATAATTCTACTAAAAAAGGGTTAAATTGACTTCTATCTCTATAGGCAATAGCAATAGCACATTTGCTTACCTTTTTTCACCGCATTTACATTCACCACATACACGTTTTTCTCCATTACAATACAACGAGGTTTCCTCGTTTTGTTCGCAATCACAGTTTTTGATGATATCAACATCAAGAACGAGCTTTTCATTGATACCTTCCACTGTTATATTTATACTGGCTTTATCATTTTCGTCAACTTTAAGAAGTGTTATATTTCCTGTGAATTTGTGTTCTTTGTCGTTGGTGACGAGGCAAGCTTTGTCTTCCACGACGCAATTAGGGTCGATAGATAGTGAGAATAAACTCTTTTGGCGACCAGATATCTTGACGTTTAGCTTTATACTCTTCGTGATTTTCTAAAATCAAGTCATATCAAGTATGTATTAGTTTTAACATGATATCTTTGTGATGACAAATAATTTCAATAGTTCTCTAACTTTGTATTTCTTTAACATGACGGTTTCCACACGAAATTTTTCTTACACCGTTGTAAGAGTTGTAAGAGTCAGTGCCAATTCCACAGATAACTTAGGGTTACTTAAGCAGAATACACAAACTTTTTTTTACGGGCACACCTAGCCGTTAAAACAGGGAGGCATCTAGCTCAAGAGCACCCCAAGTGCTTAAGCATTGGGTTGTTGCCAAGAGAAGAGGATCAAAAAGACTGCGTCCACTGGAAGAGTTGGGAATTGGACCTACGAGGAGTACGTCGACTTCACGGTGTCTGATTGTCGCTGGTATCCTTTACCGGTGCCGACACCTAGCTAAAAGAGCACAAATCGTACAGATCGCTCAAGACATGCAAACGTGTGACATGCATGTGACGACGACAGGAAACAAACCGCGCCGTTAAGGCAAACTCGCACACAGACACATATTAGTCATTGGTTTTAATATCTCTTAATTTTAAGGTACTTACTACTTATACTTAGTAAAAAAAATACTGTCTTTCAGAAAATTATGCTTACCTCGTATATATTTTTCAACATTGTCGCGATGCCATTTTCTTCCGTGGTATCTAAATGGACCATTTCAGATCCAGCTATAACCTTCACGAGGCTTTCATAAACGTAGTTGAACGTCTTTACAGCAAATATTATGATAATTTCGTTCTCTCTGGCCAATTTATTGATCATGTCTACAGTCGGATAGTCCATTTTGAGCTCATTAGTATAAGTATTATCTTTCATGTGACAGTTACCGTCATAAGGTTGGAATATGCCCGCCGATCTCCCATCACCAGCCGCGTGATACGGTCCGTCAGTCAGGAATACTATTATCTTTCGGGATTCATTTCTCCATCCAATTATGTTTTTGCATACTATAGCTTGAGCAAGAGCGTCTAAGCCACCTTCCGGCATGTCCCGGTTTTCACCAGGTTTTGTATCATCAACTGTCTTTCGAAATAACTTGTAATCTTTTGTTAAACTAAGGTGATGTTTATATGAATACGCTAGCTTTTTTGTGACGTTCCTAAAAACAATATAAACTAAGATTACATGTATTATAGTATCAAAACAGTGGCTAAACTCTATAAGAACCATATTACAGAACTATACCTACAGGTACGCTCAGAGTGAACCGGAACTCAATACAAGATTCCATTCACAAAACATATTAATGTAAACGATTCTTTCGAATTCTTTTCGTCTTTCGAACGAGTCTTGACTTGAGCACTAATTGATTACTGAGCTTCTTTATCCGTAGTTCGAGTTTATTCGAAATGTACAACACTAGTATTATGCTGGTTTTTAACATGCATCTATTTTTATCTTTAGCCGAGAAAGGTACAGTGAGCATTAGTGATCTACTGAATGGACCTAAGTCTGCCAGGGTTAATATCACTCTTGAATTAAAACTTAATGGCCCTAAATCTCAATATACCTACCTCACGTTTGTTTAGACACAATTACTGCGCACTGCATTTTAGGTAAGCAGCGAGCAAACAATCTCGTGTTACTTTAACAACTAAATTACGGGGTTGCTAGCGCCATCTATTGATAGGTCCTTGATAATTACCCCAATTAGCATTATATGACGCTGTTTTGAATTTATAATACTTAGGTCCGTATTACAGAATGATGCTCAGTCATCGATCAGTGCTCAAGCAGAGATTTCATTCATAAAGTGATCAATTAGTGAATGAAATCTCTGCTTGAGCACCGATCAATGACTGAGCATCTTTCTGTAATACGGACCGTAGCATCCTTTACTTGGTCTGTGATTCGAGATTGATGTCGATCGGAGATTTAAAAAAAAATTAATTAATGGGCTTTTTCGCTGAGCACCACATCGCCCAATTGGTAAAATTATCGGAGATGCCGGAAAGTTTAAAATATCATGATAACTAACGGCCGAGGCTTAACGTTGCCATCAAAAATTATATTAAATCCAGAAGATGTCCGTATGTACTCGTAGGTACTTTCTTTTGATAAAATCAAACATATTTTTAATTTAGTCTGTTCCGGAACCTTCGCGTGAGTATCTATATCTATAATAACTTGCTTTAATCATCATCATTTCCATTACATGAGGTAAAAATAATTGCCTCGTGTTAAAAGTCTGTTTCAACTCCTCAGAAGAAGCATAAAATTAAATAACATTAAATCATCCAAAAAATGCATTTGGACTGTCTTTAAGATCATTGCAGCTAGTATATAGTCCAAATGTTTTTTGTAGTAGGTAATATTTAGTAGTGGTTATTATATCATAGTATTTAGTTGAAAGAATTAAATAGATTAACTTACAGAGTAAATGGTAACGTGTTCTTATCAACAAAAGATCCCATTCCTAGATATACGTCATTGGTCAAACTTTTCATGGTCTTATAGATGTTTGCACTTTGTCTTGCAGTGTAATTTTTGCTTGAAATCATACTAACGGACGCATCGAATAAGAAATATATATCGACCGGATACCCTTCAGCGCCTTTGAATGAGAAATCAAAGGTCTGCGGTTGCCCAGCTCGCAGCTTCAGATAATATCTTTGAGGTTTGATTTGGGTTATATTGCCCAATACTGAGCTGAAATTCCTATTTTCAAGCGGGTTTTTAAAGTTAGTGGGGTTCTCTAAAAGATCAGCTGGACACCAAGTCTTCTTGGAGCTCGCGGGCTTGCATCGTACAGTACCGTTGTAGTCGTTCTGAAATATGAATAAAAGAAATTTGAGTAATGAGTGAAAAGAAAATTGAATTATCGAGGTTTGGTTATTTATCATAGTTTTCTCACAGTAATGGAGGACATAATATAATTCATTTAAAAAGAGGTTAAGCCGACTTCAGTCGCCTTAATGTGTCATATTGAAAAATTCTTGCATAATATTTCTTCCAGTTATTTTAAATTAATAACTAAACAAATGTTTATGCTATCTCCATGTGAGCAATTTTAAAAACACTTAGATAAAAAAAAAATCTAATTCGACAGCCTCTGTGTTGTAGTGGTTAAGCAGGTCGGCTCAAAACTAGGGGGCGGTGGGTTCGATTCTCGCTGCAGGACAACTATTTATGCACAGAAAAAAAAACGCAAACATTTGTGAGTCTGGGTGTTGTGGGACCATGGTGCCCGTAGTTACTGGGTTCCTCGACACAGCGAATCCAGTCCAGTTAGAGTCCAGGATCTATGTATGTAATCTTTGGGCGTTACTATTATTATTACTATTATTATATCCACGCTGTATAATTTACCGATAATATAATTTTATTAGCGTAGCCTAGCTGTTGTTATCAGCAGTGTATGATATTTATGGTAGGTTTAGTCAATAAAGGAAAATAAAATAAAATTTATTTTTTAATTATATACGAAATTGATTCAATACCTAAAAATACACTCAAAAACTACTACAGTCACGTGTAAAATATACATAAATCTGTAATAATATATAATATCTAACAGACAAAAATTTAAAAAAATCAGTCAGTTAACGTCGAATATTCCCGTATCTCTCACTACTCTCTCTCTTCCTATGAAGAAAGAAAAGACAAAATTTAAAAAAATAACGAGCACTCTTGTCTAAAGCACACTTTAGACCACACATATGAAGTAAAACCTTTTTAGCTTAGCTCCATCTATCGGCCAGTATAACTTTGTTTAATGTGTCGCCATCTTGACAATTGTAGATTGTCATTTTACTGGACATAAAAACATGATAATACAATTTTTTTGCTTTGTTATTTTGACAATGGAGAGATCTCCATTGACTTACAACTTTCAACTTCCGTTCGCCTCGCCTTACTCCCCAAGTCAGAGTGCGTAAAGAAGTTTTACTCCAAAAAAAATTAAGAAGTGCGGCTCACGAAGCTGGACTGAAGTTCGAAGGTGCTGTAATTTTTTTTTTTAATTATACTGCATTTCCACAGACACCTGGGTCCGTGCTTTTTGTTACATTAATTTTTATATTTATTAATTAAGCCTATTATTAACATGAAAAAATATATAATACAGGGAGGTGCTGTAAATTTATGCCTGCTAGCTCAGTTGGTAGTATCCCTGCCTTCTGAACTGCAGGTCGTGGGTTCGATTCCCACTCAGGACAAACATTTGTGTGATGAACATCGATGTTTGTTCTGTGTCTGGGTGTTTATATTTTATTCTATGTATGTATTTACAAACAAAACGTATCTAAGTATTGTATTAGTTATCTGGTTCCCATAGTACAAGCTTTGCTTAGTTTGGGGCTAGATGGCGCTGTGTGAAATGTCGACAGATATTTATTATGATTATTATTATTTAAAAGCACGTGTAATTAATATTCTTACCGAAGCGCACCAAGCGCAAACGCTTGAATGTCTTATACAGCTCTGACAGTTGCTCATATCCTCGCAGAACTGCATTAGCACACCATTAAAATAAAAAACCAACACTAAATATTTTATTTTGAGAAACATATTGACTTGTTACTGTTAAATAAAAATGTGATATATAGTTTCGAAGGAAAGAGGAAAACCAATGTTTTGTAAAGAGCAGTCCACATTGTGTGGTTGATTTAAATAGGTACATAATTAGTGACTACTAATTAGTATGGTATAAATACGTTTTTGATCCAAGAATTTCACACTTCTAATTGGTTTTAGTTTTACGTTATGAAATGGGGGGTCATAATCATAATCATTTTATTATCAATTTACATGTCAGGTGTGTGTCGTATAACATTGTTTTTGCTTTGTTTAATGTTAATGTCGACATCTTGACAATTGAAGGGGTGAGAACAAAAAGTGATTTAACTGATTTTTTTCACAAAATGACTTATGGGTATCGTTGGATTCAGCGTGAAATTATCTACAATAATCCATTCACAAAATACCGAATTAAAGCTTAAATCTCGAGATTTTGAGTCTAAAAACGGTTTATCTGTCACAGGAATACAGTTCGTTTAACATAAAAAACATTATTATATTATATTATATTTTTACAGCAATTGTACGTATTAGTACTATAATTTGTATTTTAAAATAGAAATAATACATTTTCAAGCCACTGAAACTTACATAAACCTTTTCTATTACCTTACAAGCACTCTACATTAAAATGACGCCGTTGAAATTTAAAGTAAATTTTCTCGAAACTATCATTTTGACAGTTAAACCCGTTTTATTCTCAACCATTCAATTGTAAATTGTCATTTTACCGGACATACCACCATAACAACACAAATTTTAAGTAATTTTAATTTTGTTATGTTGATAATGGAGATCTACGTGAACCAATAACTTTAAGCTTCCATTCGCCTCGTTACGCATTCACCAGGTTACTCCCCAAGTCAAGCGTGCGTAAATAAGTTTTACTTCAAATAGGTACAATATATTTAATACACAATGTGTATACGGCTTAAACCACAACCTCTGGTCGATTATTGTTTCCTTCCCTGTTTAAGCTTATTTTGTCATGTTATAATTATTAGTATTAGTGACATATTGCCTGCAATTGGTTCATCATGAACCTGTTAGGGTTTATATGTCTCATGAGTTATTTAATTTATGTAGATTGTGAGTCAAAATGTAAAAGTAAAAAAACTTGTGGGGACTGTCTAAGCCATGCACTTGAAAGGTGCGTGTGGTGTTTTCAGGTAAGGGTATTAAGTTAGCCTTTTTTCCCTCTTATAGATGGACCCTTCAGTCCACTTCTCACAACGTTCGCAACAAAATCTTGGATACTTGTAAATAAAGATAGTGATGTGAGAATGAAGCTAAGTTTGTTTCCGGCGAAATATGACCCGGGCGTGTTCAAGAGAAGAGTGAATAGGTATTTACTTGGCTAGCATGCTACATCTTCGATCGCATCGTCACTTCCCATCAGGTGAGAGCGCGGTCAAATGACCGCGATCAAATGACCGCGCTCTCACCTCCCGCTAGACAAGTTTGAAGTAAAAAAAAAAATAATAAGTTTATCATATACGTTATTCATATACATATCATATACTATAGTTGCGCCCCACGATTTCACCCGCAGATTAAAAGTATTTTAATTATTTGCTCATCCCACGGGAACATTTCACTTTTCCGGGATAAATATATGTTAATCCAGTGTATAAGCTATCTTGGTACCGAATTCAATTCAAATCCATTCAGCCGTTTGAGCGTGAAGGAGTAACAAACACACACACATACATACATACAAACTTGCGCCTTTATAATATTAGTGTGAAAGTGTGAATGTGAATTAGTGTGAATAGTGTGATAGTGTGATTACTCTCGAGGACGACAGCGTGAATAAGACTATATGTACACATAAAGCTAGAACATTTTTTTACCTGACATAGACAATAGTTTAAAAACTTTGCCGTGATTACAGCTTCACTTAACGCCTTATTGTTTTTGAGCTGTCTGGGAACCATGGTGATTTTTTAAAGGCTTATGTCAAAGATATACATACATGGGCGAATAGGGGCGAGAAGGGGTCGCATTTTCCAGCCATCTATGTCGTCTATTACTCCTGCCATAAGCCACGTTATCACTCAGAGACTGTCCTCCACAAGAAGTTTATATCATCAAATAAGATTTTTGGCAGTCTGTAGTACAGTTATGATTCAAACTTTCATGAGTTTCTGCTTTATAATATATCTAAGAGTCTCGTGCAACTGATGAATTACCTTGTGATGCTCTTTTTACTTATTTTATTATTATAACGGCAATGAAATGCTCTTTTTTATTATAGGAAACTGTCAGCGAACGCAGATGTCAACCAGAAAACTACGAACTCACTGATACGACCTGGTGTGATCCAGCATATATTTTGAATCCAAATCATACTATAACATCCGTGAAAGACTTAGATTTTAGCTCCACAGTGCAATTTCACCCTCAAATCCTTAAAATCAAAGCGCGTCCTGGTGTCGTTGTAAACTTTACTATGTATTACCAATCGGCTAAAGATTTCCCAATAGATGTTTATTTTGTAATGGATTATTCACACTCCATGGGATTCTACAAAAATGAGCTTCAAAGGCAGGCTATCAACATATATGAAGGCTTAACAAATATCACAAAGAATGTTAGGTTGGGCGTTGGAAGTTTTATAGAAAAACCAGGACTGCCATACGCTGATGTTGCGTGAGTATTTATTAAATTTATAAATCGATGTTCCCACGAAAGTGCCTGTTTTTCGAAACAAAAAATATGTAACAATGTTTTGGTAGTGTCAGAAATGTATCAAATGGTGTAATAATACAGGGAGTTCTTTTTTTTTTCGAAATCAACGGGTCGATTCCCGGTTAGGAATATTGATAATTGATAAAATCTAATGATGCTGTTTTTGCTTTCATTTAAATTGGGCCCGTTACTCCTTTGAGTGCTTTTCACTATTCCTCATAGTTATGGATTTAACTCACTACGCCCACTTGTAAAATTGAACCTGTATACTAACTCCGATTGTTCCTTATAGCATACATAATACCTACGCTTTCAAAAATCACTTATCTCTCACGGATGATATGAAATCTTTTGAAAGAGAAGTTGAGAACTCGGTATACGGAGGGAACTACGATGGTCCTGAAGCGGGGCTGGATGCATTAATGCAAGCTATGAAATGTGAAAAGGAAGTGGGTTGGCGACCAGAATCTAGACGCATCATTGTGTTGGCAACCGATTCTTCATATCACAGTGCTGGTGATGGAAAGTTGATAGGTGCTATTAAACCCAATCACATGAAATGCCATTTAGAAAACAATGAATATAAATCGGAATATTCCATGCTATACGATTACCCAACTGTCAGTCAAATCAACAAAGTAGCAAAACAGGGTAATTTCATAATAATATTTGCTGCATTATTACGAAAAAAGAAAGTTTACGAAAGTCTGGCTAAGCAAATAGTAGGAGCGAAATATGCGGAGTTAAAAACAAATGGTGAACACAGTAACATCATGGACATTATAAATATTGCATATCAGGTTGGTGTAAGGTAACTTAGTGCGTTTAGACCAAACAAGCGTATACTCATTCTAACTCTCAATCTGTCATATTTGCTTCGTGTAAATATTGACGAAAAATTCGTTCAGTATTCTATTTTAGTTCGCAAATTTTGAACTCACTTCCGTCGTCGGTGTTTCCAGTCTAGTAATAAGACTTTTTTGACTGAGAGTTTTTTTTTTTTTTTACTTCAAACTTGTCTAGCATTTGACCACGCTCTCACCTGATGGGAAGTGACGATGCGATCGAAGGTGTAGCATGCTAGCCAAGTAAATACCTATTCACTCTTCTCTTGAACACGCCCGGGTCATATTTCGCCGGAAACATAGACGCTGGCAGGGCATTCCATTCCTTAGCCGTTCTAATTAAGAACGTTGAGTCAAATCGCTTGGTACGAATGGGTCGTATTTCGACCACAAAAGGATGGCGCTTAGCCGAGCGTCTAGTAGTCCGGTAGTGGAATGGTGATGGGAGAATTAGATCATGCAGTTCTTGAGCGCATTCACCGTGGTGTAATCTGTAAAAAACCGACAGACTTGCCACCTTACGTCGATGTGCAAGGCTCTGGAGCCTTTCACCAACCAAAGTGTCGTCGTCAATGAGCCTTTTGACACGCCGTTCAATCGAGTCCAGAGCCTCAAGCTGGTACTTGGCAGACCCGTCCCACAGGTAGCAGCAGTACTCCATACACGATCGGACTTGTGCTTGATACAGATTTAGAAGCTGTCCAGGTGTGAAGTACCGCCTTACCTTGGACAATATGCCGAGTTTTTTTGAAGCTACTTTGGCTTTGGACTCGATGTAGGATCCAAAGTTTAGGTTTGACGTGAGATCAACCCCCAAAAGCTCAAGATGGTTTCCTAAACTTACAGATACACCACGGAATGAAGGAGCCAGATGGAGTGGGCTCTTTTTAGCAGTGAATAAACACGCCTGTGTTTTTGCAGCATTGAACCTAACCAAGTTAGCATCGCCCCAATCGGACACGGCTTTCAAAGCCAGGTTCATGCGCTCAACCATAGCCTCTCTCTCAATCCGGACGTCGTCACCACTGGCTCGGGCACTGGATGTGTATCTTTCAACAACAGTACTATCATCTGCATACCCAAAAGTACCGGGCTTTAGCAAATCATTGATGTGGAGTAAGAATAGTGTTGCTGAAAGAACTGACCCCTGAGGTACACCAGCATTAATAGCTAATTGATCGGAAGAGCAGCCATCAAGAACTACTCTAAGCGATCGTTCCCTCAAAAAGTCTGATATCCAAGTGCACAAACCAGCAGGTAGTCCGTAAGATGGAAGCTTATTCAGAAGACCGTCGTGCCAGACCCGATTAAATGCCTTAGAGACGTCTAGAGATACAGCAAGTGCCTCTCCATGCATCTCTAAGGCTTCGCTCAATATGTGAGTGGCATACGCGAGAAGATCCCCAGTGGACCGGTTTCGGCGAAATCCGTATTGCCGGTCACTGAGGAGATCATTGTCTTCGAGGTATGCCAAGAGCTTGTTGTTAATTATACGCTCCATACTCTTACAGAGAATGGAGGTGATTGAGATGGGTCGATAGTTGGCAGGATCAGCACGACTGCCCTTCTTAGGTACAGGTTGTACGTTGGCTAGCTTCCAACTCATAGGGACTATTCCGGTGTCTAGAGAGAGGCGAAATAGGCGTGTTAGAATGGGAGACAACTCGGGTGCACAGCTCTTAAGTACAATTGCAGGTATACCATCGGGACCACTGGCTTTGTTCACGTCTAGACTGCGTAATGTTTTTAGTACTTCCTTCTGACGTATGCGTATTTCCGGCATGAAAACACCGCATTGTGGAAGGCAGGGAGGTACCTCATTAGCAGTATCTAAACGCGAAACTTCTGCAAAGAGAGTGGCAAACAAGTTTGCTTTTTCTTTTGCAGTGTGAGCCAGCGATCCGTCTGGTTTCAATAATGGAGGCAGTGAGGATCGACAGAAGTTCGCTTCAACCGATTTGGCTAGGGACCAAAAAGCCTTACTACCCGCTGGGTAGGAAGCAAGTTTAGTCCCTATTCGACCAATATGATTGAAACGAGCCTTCCTGAATTCCTTCTTACAGGCCTTGGCGGCAACGTTAAAGGCTTTCTTCTTAGCTCGAGTGTCCGAGGCCTTGCGTTTTCGAGCGTCAGCCCATGCCAGATATGCCGCATGCTTCTGCGCTTTAGCACGTGCACATTCGGCTCCAAACCATGGGCTGGCTTTGCTGGTCACGGGCTTATCGGAAAATGGAATAAAATATTCCATAGCCCGACATACTACCTCAGTAACCGCATTCGCGCAGACCGTCGGATCTCCAGAAGAAAAACACGTTTGCCGCCAAGGATATGAAGCGAAGAAATGTCGCATCTCGTCCCAGTCTGCTAAGTTGTATCTCCAGACACGCCGATTGCTCTTAGGGCTTGGGTCAGGCGGGGAGTATACTGAAACGGACTTGACCAGACAGTGATCGGAACTACCAATGGGTGAGGATACCGCCACAGAGTATCGGTCTGGTTCAGTCGTGAGCAGAAGGTCGAGGCAGCTAGCAGTGTGGCTATCAATATCAGGCACTCGCGTTGGCTCTTTAACAATCTGCGTTAAATTGAGCGCCAAAGCGAGCTTACGCGTCTCTCTCCCAGCGTGGTCCGTGATCCGGTGTGGGACTAACCACTCCTGGTGGTGAGCATTAAAGTCCCCCAGAACAACAAGCTGAGCCGAAGGATAGCGTAGCTGAGCCACATCTGCCGTTTCACTAAGAAACTCCATTAGAAGAGTTGTCTCCCGGTCACCGCTATGTGATCTGTACACACCAGCATAAAGAATTTTCTCAATGCCGGTGTCCACAAGCACCCAAATCACCGAAAAGTGGGGATGTTCAAGGTTTCGGAGACGCAAACAGCAAATGTCATCACGGACGTAAACGCAGATACCAGCGCGTGAAAGTCTCGTGAGATTCTCCTTTACTTATTATTTTCACTAGCTGAAGTGCCCTTCAAACCATAATATAGATAAATGTGCTTGCACATTATTGATTGGCGGCAGAATATCTGGCACAGCTGTGGTACCTATATACGCACTCTAGACGAATTCTTGCAGTAATCGCTCGTCTGGCCTAAACTCATCTAATGGGAATTGAATCTATGTTGGCCCCCTATGATTAGATTAAATACTAAATCTAGCAACATGATTATTGGTCAAAAGTTATGAACTCTATGGTTGATTTCTTGTGAAGAAGTATACATATAAAACAATTACATGGTTAACACATAACTTTTTAGGATTCTGTTGCGACCGTGCCAATAAATCAAGAATCACCAAATTCTATATATTTGAAAATACACCAGGATTGCCTGAAGAAAGAACCCGTTAACTGCATTAGTACTCCTTCGAAGCCCATGGTTGAAATACCAGCTTCTATTAAGAGCATGGATTGCCCGCCCCCTGGTGTAAGCAATTACACAGTGACTCTTAATCCTGTGTCATTAAGTGAGAAACTAACAATCATATTTGAAGTAGATTGTCAGTGTGACTGTGAGAGAAACAGCGCAAATACGACAAGTGAGAAATGCAGCAATGCGGGAGTTAAGCAATGTGGTGTCTGTAAATGTAATGAAAACAGGTAAGAGAAAATAAGCATTTTTAATTTGCCTGCCTAAACGGCTTTAACATTTTTATTGCGTATATTTATGTACACCATAAATATCTAAATAGTTGACGATTGACTTTTAAATAGACATCCACAATTATTTATTTTCAGTAAAGGATGATTACAATGCTGTTTTAATATACCTAGTTTTTCTACGAATCCAAGTCCATAAAAGTGCCTTTATTCTTTTAGCAATATTTTAATTTTTAAGCAATTTGGTTCTTGTGGTATTGTACAAAAAATTGTGTTCGTAAAAATAAAACGAAAGTTCAGAAAACTATTAGAAAAAAAGATTAGAGTTTACTTAAATAACGTTTTTCTTTCAGAGGTGGTGATTTATGTGAGCTTAACTGTTCTGATAAGGAAGCAGTGATCGAATACAGTAAATGTATCGATAAGAAATCTAATAAAGTATGCAACAATCGGGGCACCTGTAGGTACGTGTACAAATTTTTCTTTACACTATTTCGAGGAGAGGCAAATGTTCTACCAATTATGTGTGTCAAGGTATATAAAGACCTTAAGCGAATACAGCGAATAATGTGTAAAACAAAAGTAAATAAAATAAGTTATAGAAACCGCATAAAATATGATGACATCACATACATTTTCATGTTATAGGTATATGACTAAATAAATAATGACTAAATATACGGAGCGCTAGATTAATATGACCCAACTACAGTTATAGATGTAAATGCGGACGTATCAGTGTTTCACACTACACACTCACGACCAAAAACTTCGGGTCGGTAGCATACTTCCTAATATCTCTGGAATTGAAGCCTATTTGGCTATTTTGATATTTGGATTTATTCTGCTGACCCGGTCCTATCTGGATTCTTACCTCGCGGTTGTAGGGTTATAGCGTAAATATAAAAGTGTAGATGGCATCTTACGCAAGCATAGGCCCTCTGCAACATCGTACATGTAGAGAGCAACATGGATCATTCGTAGAAAACACAATCATTATATTCAATTAGTAGTAGGCATGTATCTCTAATGACCTATCGGCCAAATAAAAGTTACAGACAAAACAAAACTCATTCATTGTAACAGGCTTCCTATATTTTTTATATTTGACTGTAAACAATAACTTAAGTATTAAGTACTTATTTTAAGTATTCAGATTGACTTACAATAGTGCTAAAATTTGCCTATTTGTAATGTTATGTTATTTGACTTCGACTTTGACTAAAGGTTTACCTATGTTTTCTTTTTACTTCTAGTTGCGGAGTGTGCAATTGTGATTTACATTTCTCAGGAGAATATTGTCAGTATGACGATAAGTCTTGCTATATAGCAAAAAACGGCGAGATATGCGCTGGTAACGGTATCTGCGAGTTCGCTCAGTGTAAATGCTTTGGTAAATGGACCGGTAAGGGTTGTGAGTGCTTGGACGATGACTCGCAATGTATTGGACCGTTTTCAACAGAGGTACACAACACAATCTGTCTCTCTTCAGACAAACTGAAACGCAGATCTGCCTACATTGTTTTTAAGATTCCTACGCTTGCTTGAGATTTAGCTTCTATGAATAATATTATCACTTGCTAACGCAACATTTGTAGATATGTCAGATTTAGTAGGATAGTTAAGGAATATTAGTGATTTAGTTACTTGTTCTACACATTTTAATCTTTGATTAATAATTAAAGATTTTAATAAACCATTCATACTATATTAAATTTAGTTATCCGTTTAACAAAATTATAAGTCGACTAAAATCTGGGGGCATGGCAGAGCCCCCACCAAGTCGAGCAAAAACGCGGACCGGCCGTGCCATCTAAAAAGCAAGTGCAAATTCTGCGCATAACTTGGTGCAGGGCCGAGCTGGACTTGAATGTATTGGCTTGGCCTTAATTTTTGGCCTGTTTGAAAGTCGCATGGGCTACCGCTAAGCGACACTCGCTTTATGTGTACTTGTGATGATAGTTATTAATATGGCTAATCACAAAAAGCCCTGAAGCTACCTAGAGAATATAAATTTTCAGCCCGAATTCAATATTGTCAAGATTCGTGATCAATATTTCGGCCAAATATTTAACCAAAATCTATTCCTACAGGTCTGTTCTGGCAATGGTGGTTGTGAATGTGGCAAGTGTGTGTGCAACAAAATTAAAAATACAAATACGACGTATCAGGGCATGTTCTGCGAATCATGCGACAATTGCGACTTAGAGAGATGCGAAAATCTCAAAAATTACGCTATCTGTAACCACAAGGAGGAGAAAATATTTTGTGATAGTAAATTTGAACAAACTGCAGATGTAGATGTTAAGATCGCAAATAAGAATGAACTCCGAGATGACCCAGACTGGGGAATGGCTGCAAGTTGCAGTGCTGAGCTCGAAAACGGAACCTTCCTCATATTCAAATACAAAGCCGATCCTCAGGGACGCAAGCTCGTGCTCATGATTCAGAAAGAAGAAGAGTTGCCCCCAGAAGCCGATTACTTTCGTAAGTTTTATTATTAAGTTGGTTTTTCAAACAGATCTATTATTATAGATAAAATCTATATATATAAAATCTATATATATAAAGGAAAGTCGTAGTTACACTATTTATAAATCAAGGACGGCTGAACCTATTTGACTGAAAATTGGTGGTGAGGAAGCTTAAAACCAGGAGACGGACATAGAATACTTTTTATCCCGTTCGACCGCGTTTTACTAATTCACCCATGCGAAGCCGGGCGGGTAAACTAATATAATATTTTTAAAAAAACGAGTGTGCTTTAGACCACACCACTGAAGTAAAACTTAGTAAAGAAAACATGCACTGGCTATGAAAGGAAGAGAGAAAGATAATGTGCGCGCGCACTGCTCTCGCTCTCTAGCCCCTACAGTAATATGTGAAACGTAACTCTCTCTGTTTCTATTTTCAATAACTTATATCTTCCTCTACTTCCGTTTACCTCGCCCGATCAAATAACGTAACGCTTTCGTCACGCATTCACCAGCTTACTCTCAAAGTCAAGCGTGCGCAAATAAGTTTTACTTGCCGCCATCTTGACAATTGTAAATTGTTATTTTACCAGACATACAAATACAATTTTTTTACTTTATGTTGACAATGGAGATCTACTTGAACCTACTTCAACTTTCGTTCGCCTCGCATTCACCAGCTTACTCCCCAAGTCAAGCGTGCGTAAAAAAGTTTTACTTCAATAAATAATAATAAGCCAATTTCTTTGTTGTTGTTTTCAGTGTATTTATGTACAGTTAAAGTTACTCTGTGGGTTGATTTGCCAAACTGATTTGGATAAGAGGGCTAATTTTTCCTTATTGTCACACTGTCAATAATTTACTTAATCTGTGTGTTATTGTATGCTCAAGTCCACGAGGAAATACCCCAAAATAGCTGTGCCACCATAATCTGTTATCTACTTAGTGAAATTAATAAACATCTCTTTTCAGTGGTCATCGGCAGCGTTATTGCAGGAATTTTAATCATAGGTCTTCTGACTGCAATATTTTGGAAGATTCTAATCAGCATTTACGATAAAAGAGAGTATGATAAGTTCTGTAAAGAAGCCAAAGCGCAAGGATATGATGTATCACATAATCCACTGTACGAAGCACCCACACAGAACTTCATTAATCCTGCATTTAGCACCCAAAAATGAGATGGAGTAAAGATCAAAGCTATTGCAAAGGAAATAGTGAATAACAAAACCATACATTTAATTTTACGTTTATTTGTTACTTTAAATTTACATCTCAACAAATATGTGTACAAATAACAATAAAAAAACAATAAATATATACATCTAAAAGATAAAAAGCCGTCCACAAAATTTATTATCAACATTCAGCAGTACCATCCGTGCCATGTATAATTTTACACATAAAACAATCTAGAATAAATAATAAATAATTGCCTTGCATATTTGTTATTTAGATGGGCAGAAAGTCGTTCCGGTAGACCGTCGTATTCTTGTTATTTGGAGTTGACCAACTGGAATTGATCTTTTGAATTGGTCATAAATTGGTCAACTCGGGATTATCATTATTTTTTGTTAGCTCGCATCAGTAGGCGGTCATGCGGCCGTCTCAGCCTCGTTGGTGGCTCGTCGTTGTAAAGTTTCTTATCGCGACGTTCTTCGGCATCTAATTTTGCAAGCACTGCCTGTTTAAAAAACACCATTCAATGTTATATTCTGCGGTTTTAAGGAGCTTAATTCTACAAAAAAGAAACCACACGAGAACACTATCTTTTCTTTCTTATTCTCGTACATAGTTAAGTGGCTAAAAAGATATTTCTAAAATGATTTTTAAGTCGCCAATTATTTCGAATTTTATATTTTTTGTCGTAGTCGTAGTTTAACTTGGAAGCCAGTTCGACACTCACTAAAAAAGACTCCAGCATATCTTAAAGTTTTATTAGAATTTTTACCTTTTTTCTTTTATAAAAAATCGGGCTAATTTATACGACTCGAATCTACGACCCGCGGATCGCAAGTCAACTTTACTACCAACTGAGCTATAAATGCATAAAATTAAAGGAAAGTTAGATACACTTTTGTTGTAATAGAAGGAGGTCCATAGGTTTGCTGAATTAATGATATGCCGATTGACTTTGTATAAGATATATTAATTAAAAAGATATTTACAAAAACCAAAATGCGGAAAATAAAATTTTCTCTAATGTGAAGTCTATATCAACAACATTCGTTGCCCCTAGCAACTAGCTGGAAAAGTTCTCTATTAAACTGGTATGTAAACTTTTTCGTGGGCTAGCACACCACATCACCCCCCTCCAGAGACCGTCCTACGGGCGATAATATTCTGGAAAACGCACTGTTCGTCCTGATCGAGTGGTGGTCACTGGAGCGTCTCGGGTCTCAGGTGCTGCCACGGCGGGAGAATGGTCCAACTCACGAAGTATGTAGGCAGGTTTAATGCGGTCGACTGATACAGTGACTTCTTTGCCTTTTATGCGGAGCTTGAAAACTTTATCCCCTCGTTTTATCACCTCATGTGGGCCTGTATAAGCTGCTTGAAAAGATGGGTGCGAGGTGTCATCTCTTAGAAAGACGTGGGATGCTGTTGCTAAATCTTTGAAAATGAATATGGAGCGGTTATTCCCATGATGAGAAGTTGGTAATGGCAACAAATTTTTGGCGAATGTGCGCAGTCTTTCAGTGTATACTGTCAAGTCCTCTGTGCCATCAGCCGATTGACAAAAAATGTCACCTGGGAGTCGTAGTGTCTCTCCATATACGAGTTCAGCTGGAGTCGCTTGTAAGTCTTCCTTAAATGCCGCCCGGATTCCCAGTAGTACAAGTGGAAGTGTTTCAAGCCAGCTGCTGGTCGCATGACATGTAATGGCGGCTTTAAGCTGTCTGTGGAATCTTTCGACAAGTCCATTGCATGCTGGATGGTAGGCTGTAGTTCGTCTGCGTTGAAATCCGATGATGTGGGACAGATGCTTAAAAAGTTCTGATTCAAACTGTCGACCACGATCAGTGACGATATCTTCAGGGCAGCCGAATCTGGATATCCATCCGTGAACTAAAGCTTTTGCCACTGTTTCAGCTGTTATCTCCTGTAATGGTATAGCCTCGGGCCATCGTGTGAAGCGATCTACACATGTGAGACAGTAACGATACCCCTGTGAAAGAGGTAAAGGTCCGATCAAATCTATGTGGATTTTCATGAATCTGGCTCGAGGTAAGTTGAATGATGCTAATGGAGATGAGACATGACGTGTTATTTTTGATCGTTGGCATGCTAGGCAGGAACGAGTCCACTCTCTACAATCTTTTCGCATACTAGGCCATACATAGCGTTCCGATATTAGTTTCGTCGTCGCATTTGTGCCAGGGTGGCTAAAAGAATGCAAGTTTTCGAACACTTGCCGTCGCATGTCTTTGGTCACATAAGGTCTGGCCACATTGCTGCTCTTGTCACAATAGATTTCTGTGTGAGATCCAGGCAGTTTGATTTTTGTCAAGCGCAGAGAAGTATCGCTATCCAAAAGTTGTTCTAGTTCAGGATCTGTGCTTTGTGCTTGAGCAAGCTTGGATAGATCGATGGGCTGAGTAATCTCTTCGATGCGTGATAAACTGTCAGCCACAACGTTATCCTTTCCTGAAATATGCCTGATATCTGTGGAAAACTGTGAAATAAAATCCAGATGTCTGAACTGTCTTGGTGAGCACTTTTCTTTTCGTGAATGAAATGCGAAAGTTATGGGCTTATGGTCAGTGTAAATAATGAAATCTCTCGCCTCCACCATGTGACGAAAGTATTTTATTGCTTCGTAGATGGCGAGAAGTTCCCTGTCGTAAGGCGAGTATTTCTGTTGACATGGCGAAAGTTTTCGAGAGAAAAATGCTAAAGGTTCCCACAGGCCGTCTCTATGCTGTTGTAAAGCTGCGCCCATTGCTGTGTCTGAAGCATCGGTGACTATAGCGAGCTTCGCTTGGCAGTCTGGATGAGCGAGTAGTGCTGCTTGGCAGAGACTTTCCTTGCAGGCGATGAATGCTTTAGTAGCTTCTTCTGATAAATGCACGGGATGTGAACCTTTAACTGATCCTGTGAGCAGTGCATTCAGAGGCGCTTGATGCCGCGCTGCGTCAGGAATAAACCTTCTGTAAAAGTTCACCATTCCTAGGAATCTTCGCAGTTCTCTAACGGTTTTCGGTGGTGGGTAATTCGCAACTGCTTCTACCTTCGATGGTAATGGTTTAGTCCCAGCTGCTGAGATGCTGTGTCCTAAAAACGTTACCTCTGATACACCGAATATGCACTTGTTCGTGTTGATTACCATGCCGTATTCCTTTAGTCTGTTGAAGAGCAGATGAAGGTGCTTCTTGTGTGATTCCTGATCAGGTGAGAAGATCAAAAAATCGTCCAGAAACGGGAAGCAGAACTCTTCAAGGCCCCTAAGCATCTCGTCCACAAATCGTTGAAACGTTTGGCTGGCATTACGTAGTCCGAACGTCATGAACGGAAATTCGTATAAACCAAACGGCGTCGTGATTGCGGTCTTCGGAATATCCTCAGGGCAGACAGGAATTTGATTATAAGCTTTTACGAGATCGATAACCGAGTATACTTGACAGCCGGAGAGACAATGTGCAAAGTCATGTATGTGCCGAATGGGATAGCTGTCTGGTACGGTTCTAGCGTTGAGCATTCTGTAGTCACCGCATGGACGCCAGCCGTTATCTTTTTTAGGCGCAAGATGAAGTGGTGATGACCATGGTGACTTTGAAGGTCTGGCTGTTCCGTTCCTCAACATATCTGCAAATTCGTCTTTTGCGATTTTTAATTTATCCGGTGCTAGTCTTCGTGGTGTGCTGCTAATTGGCGGTCCTGCAGTAGTCTGTATATGATGCATGGTATTATGCTTCGGAACACGGTGGACACCGGAAGGTCGAGTAATTTCAGGGTATTCGCTTAGTATGTTGTGATATACGGAATTTCCAGAAATAACTTTTACCGATGAAATGTTCCCAGTTGACTGTGCAGGTGAAGCTGGGGACGTAAGGCTTGTAGTGTTGTCGATTAAACGTTGATTTCGACAATCCACGATGAGGTTGTAAAATGATAAAAAATCCACACCTATTATGGCCTTTGTAACGTCCGCTACAATGAATCGCCAAGTGAAGTCACGGCGCAAGCCTAGGTTCAGCACTAAATGAGCGTAGCCGTAAGTAGAAATGGGTGTACCGTTTGCCGCACACAGCTCATAATTTGTTTTCTCACGACGTTCCTTGAGTGCCGATCGGGGGAAGACACATACGTCACTGCCAGTATCAATGAGAAACTGCATCTTCGTAGCGCCGTCCGTGACAAATAGGCGACCGGAAGTTTGGCAATCGGTCGTCGCCATTACCGACTGCTGTTCGCGTTTCCCGCATGATAATCACATGGTTTTACGCACTTACTTGCTTCATTTCCGAACTTACTATGATACCAGCACACAGGAAATTTTCTATAGTTCGACTGTGATCGTGTGGAGCTAGAAAGACCGCGCGTTTTCTTGTTTGAACGATTCGGTGCACGTGAATGCCGGTTCACCTGCGCAGTTAGAGCTTGCACTTGTTTGGTAAGTTCAGCAATCTGTTGGTTCATGGCTTCTAAAGAGCTTCCTGGTATGGCACTTGATGTTGATGCTACGTGCGCTGTAGGCGACACAACGTCATGGATGCGGTCAGCGAGATCTGCGAGCGCTTCCAGCGAAGACGTCATCTGCGAAGCGATTATCGTTTGCGTGCTACTTGGTAGGCGACTGGTCCAGATAGTACGTAGAAAATCTTCGGGAACTCCAGGTCCAGCCAAATGTTGCAAATGTCTTAGAAACTGAGATGGCTTACGGTCTCCAAGTTCTGCGTGCATAAGTAATTGCTTGACCTTCTTTTCTCGTGACGCGGACAGTCGCTTGATAAGTTCCGACTTCAATTTTTCATACCTGTTGGTGTCGGGCGGGTTGATGATTATATCTTCCACCTCAGAAGCATACTGCGGTTCTAGTTGGCCGATAACGTAGAAAAACTTCGTATTGTCCGTAGTAATGTTCGATATCGCGAATTGGCCCTCAATCTGCGCGAACCAAATGGCCGGCTTTTCAGGCCAAAACGGCGGAATTCGCACGCCCACACGACAAACATCTTCGTTCTTATCGGTTGAGAGCGACATTTTTATGTGAATCAGTATCAGAATTATCGCAATCAGCAACAAAATCAAAATCACACACATTTACTGCAAACGTGGACTTTCGGTTCAAAACAGGTCACCAGTAAAGCCTAGTTAATCACGTCGGGGTCACCAGTAAAGGAAAGTTAGATACACTTTTGTTGTAATAGAAGGAGGTCCATAGGTTTGCTGAATTAATGATATGCCGATTGACTTTGTATAAGATATATTAATTAAAAAGATATTTACAAAAACCAAAATGCGGAAAATAAAATTTTCTCTAATGTGAAGTCTATATCAACAACATTCGTTGCCCCTAGCAACTAGCTGGAAAAGTTCTCTATTAAACTGGTATGTAAACTTTTTCGTGGGCTAGCACACCACAAAATCATAATCGATCCTTAAAAATCATACTGAAAAGTACTCCACGTTTTTCAGTTATTTTCATTTAAAAACCGAGTTCGATGAAATTTCTATTGGACCAATCTGAAATTATATCAATTGAAATTAAAAAAAAAAAAACGATTGTGCCGTGAGTGTATGTGAGACTACACGACTGAAGTAAAACTTCTTTAGCTTAGCTAAGACGATAAGACGATAAGATAAGAGCGATAAGACCGCCCATTGTAACACTAGTTTATAAGTTTTTCTTGATATTTTTATATTTCATTGGTGAAACAATAAAGAGTTCTCTATCTATCTATCTATCTTAGCTTCACTATCAGCCGGTGTAACTTTGTTCCTGCTTTGTTTAATGTTAATGTCGCCATCTTGACTATTATAAATTGTCATTTTACCGGACATACCAACACAATAACACAAATTTTAACTTACGTTAACCAGCAATTTTCAACTACCTCGCCTCGCTAGATTGGCTTACAGAAGTCAAGCGTGCGTAAAGAAGTTTTACTTCAAAAATAATCGAAACATGCACCTTTTGCTACAAATATAGTAGAACTAACCCTGTTTGCATCGGTCTTCACCCGCTTCTGTCGAATGCCAGTGGCGACGGACACGAGGTCGCCTGCAGACCGCCTCTCGCCAACAAGATGGCAAGCGCCCATACTGCAGCTACATCTGTATATGGATTTTATGGATACATCAAACGGCTTCTGCTTAACAAAGGTTGCTGTGACTTTCGGAGTAGACCCTATACTATGATCTCTTTGAGTCGCTCTAAACAAATAAAAGATTGCCTGCTAACAAAACCTTAACCAGCTTGGCGATCATGTAACTTGTAACAAGTAATTGTGTGAATTTAACAGTTTCAATACGCAGTTTATGTACATAGGCACTAAGGAAATTTGTAATGAAATTTCTTCTGTTGCATTGCAATTAACGTTTCGTGATCACCCCCCAGAACTCAAGGGTCGCTACTATATAGTAGGGATATATAAAATTTATTAAATAAAAAAAAAAATACACAAAATTAATAGCGCTCAAATATCACATGCATAGATCATAATAATAATATATTGTGGACATTTCACACAGCGCCATCTAGTCCTGAACTAAGCAAAGCTTGTGCTATGGGAACCGATGCAATACTTAGATATAATAAAGATAACGCCCAACGATCACATACATAGATCCTGAACCCTAACTAACGTTCTTCGTATCTAGGGACCGAGGAACTACGAGGACCATGGTCCCACAACACCCAGATTTAGAAAAGCATTTGCATTTTCTTTTTCTGCGCACAAATAGAACCGGTATGGGACATGGTCCACTACCAGTAATGGGTCTCGATATGGGGCGCGTGTGTTTCCACGTGCCACTTAGTTGTGGGTGGAGTGTTTTATCTTCATCAACGCTCCATCCCGAGGAAGGATCCCAACGGAACAATGACACTGAGACCGCGGACGAATGCGCAAGCGCACCCGTAGTACGGCACATTGGGGGTTTTTAGTCAATAGAAGTCTAACATAAGCACTTCGTTGCCCCCGTTACAGTGTAAGGTTGAAAAGACTCAAAACTTACAGGCAAGTCGCATCCGCTGTAGAATGCGGCACTGAAGAGACGTATGCTGCTTCTGCGTTCGTAGTGTCATATTTCATGGCTGTCGGCACATTCTTGCAGACGGCTTCTCTTACTTCTTGCAAACGACGCCTTTCTTCCGCCACCTTACGGTCCAGCTCCGCCACTGATTACAAAAAAAGATAAAGAAACCACATTTTAAGGGGTATTGATTGGGACGCGTAGTGTCTGGTTTCGGACGTAAATAATGGAGCCACCTTTTTATATTCTGCCGGTGCCATGAAAAAAAGTTAGGAAAAGAAAGGGATATGAGATCAAGATATACTAGAGTTTTCAGAACCGGAGTTTTTGTATTTTCATTCAAAGAACATCCTTTCGGTAATGGCTGGTTTTTTTTCTTAATGGTGTTGCACTTTTTGTAACACGGAGTTATAGGTAATTTTGAACAATCGAGAAGTTAAAAGAGTTAAGAACCAAAAGTATAAAAGATCAACATTTTGTACAAAAAATTAATTATAAAATGTAAACGTAGTCAGAACGAATCACTTGACTTTCACTTTTAACTTTATCTTTGAAATTAAATGAAAAATAGGGATACATAAAAAGTACCCACTCGAAGTATGTTTAAGTGCAATTACAAAAAATACTATTATTTTAAATATTAATATAAAAAAAATTAACTACGAACGATCACCAACATACACGGTTACACCGCGAAATAAAAACGAAATTTCATACTATCGCCATCGTGTCCCGAAAGTGCCTAAGGAATCGATAATCTATTTTGAATTCTCGGTTCTTCTTATTTCTCGATTAGATTGACCTAAGATAGACAGACAGACAGACAATATAAAGGTTCCTTGCAGTGTAACGGAAACATTGTTTTTTCTTCTTCTATACATAACATTAGGCTTACCACAGTTAAGAGTTCTAAAAAATATTAAATGTACAGATTTAGTCCAGTTAGTCGGTGCTCATGAGGTCTACTAATAGCAAAACTGCTAGTTGTAATATAACACCTACTGTTGTATTGGGTGTGTCGTTGCTTAATCATCAACTCTGCTTCTAAAGAGTCTATCTTTTTTTGAAGAGTCTCTTCTTTTGTTAATTTTACTTTCCAAATACGACATACTTTTAGATGAAGGAAGGACAGCTCCTGGCAATCTAGCGCCTGTTGTAAAAAAAAATTGTGTAATAGGGTGATGCATACACAAAAAAGTACAGATTAATTGACAACTTAGAAATTAACTTACCTCGACATTATTGGACAGTATCTTATTTGCAATATACTTCAAGTATGAATGTTCAGCCATTTTCCTCTGTTCAACGTCAACTTGCTCAAATATATTACGTATGGTATCAGATAAATTAATGTCTATGGAGCAAGTGCAAGGCCCATTAGACCGACTTTTGGGTCTAACATCATAAGCTTCCACATTTGTTTTAGTCAGTGTTTTTGTATCCATTCGAGACCTCCCATGTTTTTTCGTCTCAGTAGTAGACAATTTTTCTGGTACCTGTAAAAAATATGGTATAAATCAGATTATCATATCATATTATAAATCGCCATTATGCATATGAACCAATGAGTTTAAAATAAAAACAATAGATAACAATAATTAGTGTACCTCATTTAAGCACGTTGAGTTACAGACTGACATTTTGCATTTCATAGACCAAACTTCTTTCTCAAGTTTTTCCGCTTTTCTCATCGCATCAATGCTCATACTTCTTAAGTTTTCAACTTCATTTTCATGATTTTTTAATATGTCTTGCAACGTTTCTTCGTGAAGACCCTGAATGTTTTTGACCCCTTTATTGTGTTCATTAAGAATACTCTTTATATGGCGATCATATTGAATTTTTATCGCTTCAATTTTTCTTTTATAGTCTTTTTCAACGTTCTCCACGTTTTCCGTAAGGTGTTTAATTTTCTTTTCGTATTCTTCTATAGGATCTAGCATTACCATAATGCTACGTTCAGTAAATGTTTTAGATGGATTATTGTAACTTGATTGGATATCACTAGGTACAATTTTGAAATCTGTTGATGATTTCTTTAGATCACTCACTATCGAAGAGCTTAAGTCATCCTTTTTCTTAATGTTGTTTATATTAAACTGCTCATCACTAACATAAGTCATTCGTAAAGAGTTAGCAGGATTGTGTGTTTTGATATTATTAGGGTCCACTTTAACAGCAGCACGAATATAGTCTAGTCCAAAGTTTTCTTCATTATTCCCAATTTTAATTTTGGTTAGTTCAGGTTTGACAATTTTAATAAGACTAACATCAGCGTCAATGCGAGAAAGTCTATGGTGTGACTCTTTTTTTGTTAGACATGTTTCAGAAGATGATCCGGCAGTTATATTTTCATTTGACAATTCTTGTTTTTGTGCTGTCCTGGGTGTATAGCTCAAGTTGATTTTATCAATTTTCTCGTATCTCTCTTTTTTATTTTCGACTTGAATTAAGGTTTCGTCTTCAATGGAAAAACTTGATCCCAAGTACTGGTTATCAACGTAAGACATTGAATGCAATGAAGAAGACCTGATATTATTGCTTTTAGTTTTATAACCATTTCCAATTTTGTAGTTAGATGAAAGATGTGATGAATATGGACTTTTTGTTGTGGAGTACATATTTATTGTGCACGAATCTACGGATTTGTTATCACCTTCAGACGTAGTATCTACTGTACGGCTAGTTGTTTCAACCCTTGGTAAATTAATTTTCAATTTATGTTTTACGCTATCATCTTCCATTAGATCCTCATCTTCTGCATTCAAGTCATTTTGAATTTCATAACGCGTTTGCTTACTTTTATTTTTAGCTTTTATTTGGTTTTGATTATTTGGGTAAATATTTACGGCTTTTACTAATACTTCTGAACGACCATTTGTTGGCCGGATTTTATTATCATTGGATTTATTAGTTTCACTATCTTTATAAATAACGAATAAATCATTATCTAAAGACACATCTGAAACAGATCCAAATAAATTGCCAGCTTTGTGACTGCTTTTTGCGTCAAAGCTTTTGATAGTTAAACCTAATTCAGTATTAGCACTAGTTATACCAGGGCTTTTAGAACCTTTCTCATTTTCACTAAAAGTGCTGTCGATTACTTTTGAAGAGTTTGTGTGCATTGAATCTTTATTATAAATATTGATAAAATTCATGTTTTCTGTGCTCTGGTTAGTGGTAGGACTTTCATTATATTTATTAGTCATTGTGTCGTCATCATTACATGATATTGAATGCTGTTCAAGGCGTCCAGGACTCAAGTGCTTCAATTTATAATTCAAGTAACAGTTTTTGACATAATCAAATGTAGGTTCAATATTTGCTGTGAGCACTTGTACTTCGTTCATAATTTTTTTGTCATTTTCTTTTGGTATAGACCGTGTTTCATAAAACATGGAATTCTGTTTTTTTGTATATAAGTCTTTATTTTCATTTAAACTATCTAGTTTAATGGTATCATCATATTGTTCAAAACGTTCGTATTGGATTTCTTCTATAGTATGTGTTTCTTGATCTCTTTTTTCTATAAGGGAAACTTGAGAACCTACACTTTGGCTTGATTTATTTTTCAACTCCTCAAGTTCCTTTTTTATCACTTCTATTTCCTTCTTTTTGTTTTCTAGTTTGGTGTTTACTTTTTCAAGTATATCCAAATGTGTATTTTTTTCGTCACACATTAGTTTAATTTTATTTTCTAAATTGTTTACATTTTCTAAAGCTTTTTGGTAGAGATCTTGAAGTGATTGCATTTCTTCTTTCAGTTTTGAAATATAACTTTGTGTTGAGTTATTTAACTTGTCAAGTATCAGATTTTGGTTTAGTATTTCTGCTTCTAAATCTTTGATCACGTTTTTGTCATTAGATATTTGCATTTCCAATTGTTCTTTTAGGTCTGCAAATTGTTTCTCCATATTTAGGGTTTCCCTTATTGCCTCTTCTTTTTCATTCAATATTTTTTGTTTTTCGTTTTCCACGATCTTTTTTGCTTCATCGGCTTTATTTTGAACTATTTGATAAGAGTCTTGCACTTTAAGCAATGCTTGTTCTAAAGAAATAGTTTTAGAGTTTTTAGCATCTATATACTGTCTGATTCTGTCAAGAGAACTTAATATATCTTCAACGCCACAGTAGCTAGGTGATAATGCACTATCACCAACACTGTTCATTTCTAGTTGTTTTATATCAGTGACAATTATTTCTCTTTCGTTTTGTAAATTAATTATTTGGGAGACGTATTTATGTTTGTCTCGAGCTGAATTTTCACTTTTGATTTTAGTGATTGACAACCTTTCTTCTAGATTAATATTATCTTTCTGTAGCATAGCAAGTTCCATTTTCATATTATGAGTTGCCTTAGAATCTGTTAGAAAAACAATAGTTGCTTGATTATGGTAATAAAATAAATGCATGTAGGGATCGCATAAGAAGCTGAATATATCAACCAAAAGTTAAAACGAGAATTTTCTTGTATTTCATTCAAAAAGAAAAGAAAGTAAAATAAAAACCTATTATATATAAACATAAGGTAACCACAGAACTAAACTTTACTTTGTAGTATGTTCAATTTAAGCTTAAGTTCTGTTTGACAATTTATGAGCGTATAAAAAATTAAAGTGAATATTACTTCATATTTTATTTAAGACTATAGATATGTGCGGTAGCGGCATGGTTTTGCTATGTATCCCTATAGTTCTAGTTAGACTATGGTAAAATTATAGGTCCAATAGAATAGTACTGATAGGACAATTATTGTATCAATAGATCTAGGGTGGCTCTAGGTTCTACCATAGAACTATAGGGTCAAAAATTTAAGCATATCCGTCTATGACGTCATAGTCATAAAAACTAATGGGAATTACCGGGTGGTGTGTCGTGAAGTTTTCGTGAAAAATGTTGAAAGTCTGTTATCCTAGTATTTGTTTATTTTATATTGCTTCATTTCTATACCCTTATTTATTATTAACAATAATAATTATTATTTAAAAACGATTTCCTAGGAAGTTGTAGTCGTTCACTTCTGTCAGTAATTTTAATCTTACTAGGTCGTAGGACTTTTCTGCAAAGTTCGTCTAGGTAGGTACCACCGCTTTGCCAGTTATTCTGTCGCCAAGCAGTAGTGTGCAAGCACTACTGTGTTCCGGTTTGAAGGGTACTGTAGCTAGTGAAATTACTGGGAAATTGAGACTTTATGATCTGATCCCACAGTCGAGTAATCTTATTACCAGACTGTGCTGATGTCTCAGGATGATGTGCGCAGTGCAGTGTCACGCGAAACTCTATGTTTTAGAGTTCCGAGTGACACTGTTCTATTATGGGCGGCCGTGGCGTTTAACATCAAGTGAACGACTAGCTCGTCACATCATTCACTAACATAAAAAAAAATCTACATTTTTTAACTCACAGCACCACATCAAGTACACGCAACCATAATTTACCTATGAAATTGCCGTTTTGTTTGAAAAAAGTTAAAGTATTTTTTTTTTCGAACTTATTTATTTCTTTTATTCAAAGTAATCACCCCTGCAATCAATGCATCTTTGCCAACGCTGTGGCAGTTTATGGATGCCCTTCTTGAAAAAATCAGCAGGACGGGAGACAACAAACTCTTCAAAGGCGTTTTGTACTGCCTCTCGGGAATTGCATTTTTTTCCCGCTGAAAAGTTGTCCAAATTTTGGAAAAAGTAATAGTCGGTAGGCGCAAGATCTGGTGAGTATGGCGGATGAGGAAGAGCTTCCAAACCCAACTCATGCAGCTTAGAGACGGTCTGTTGTGCAGTATGGGGTCGCGCGTTGTCGTGAAGTAGCAGTCGAGACGACCGATTGACCAAAGCTGGTTGCAGACGTGCGAGTTTCGCCATCATTGTGGTCAGTTCTTCAATGTACACATCTGCAGTAATGCTCTCGCCGTTTTGTGAAAAGCTATGATGAATCACACCAGCACTAGACCACCAAACTGTGACCATCACCTTTCTATGGGTCATTTTTCGTTTTGCACATTGCTTTGGTACCGAACCAGGATCTAACCAACTTGCTGAGCGCTTTCGATTGTCAAAAAGAATCCATTTTTCGTCGCACGTAACAATTCGGTTCAAAATTCCTTCATTTCTGTGCCTGTTAAGCAGCGCAAGGCAAGTCTCGACGCGTACGTTGCGCTGGCGATCGTTAAGTTCGTGGGGCACCCATCTATCAAGCTTTTTTATCTTGCCAATCTGTCGCAAATGGACCAATATTGTTTTGATGCTAACATCAAAAGCTGCTGCCAGCTCAGCTGTAGATTGAGATTCATCAGCTTCCACAATCGCCTTTAATTCATCATTGTTGACCAAAGTTTCCGGACGACCACGAGGTTCATTTTTCAAGTCAAAATTCCCAGAACGGAACCGAGCAAACCAATAACGGGTTGTACGTTCGTTTGTACAGTTCTCTCCGTAAACGTCGTTGATGTTACGTGTCGTTTGTGCCGCGTTGGTGCCACGACGGAACTCATATTCCATAATTACACGAAATTTCAAAGAATCCATTATAAGGAAAAATGTTGAAATGTAATAAAAATACAACGCTAATCAATAAACAAAAGACTTATATTGTAAATAGAATGTCATATTTTTAAAACAAAATTAATTTGAATTTAGAATTCATAGCCAATCAAAACTTTTTTTTGTTTGAAAAAGTCTGTACTGCAATACGGCAATTTCATAGGTAAAGACCTATTATAATATTAAAAGTTGATAAATTACTCTTAATTTATAAAGATTAGTTTGAAAACTTACGGTGAGCTTCCATTGTGTCCAGTGAATGTCTAATTTTTTGGTAGCTATTATCTTTTATCTGTTCCCCCGTGTCCACCATTTCTGCTAGGCTGCTGTGTAATCTTCTTACTTCGTCTTGCAGTTCATTTATATGGTTTTCCAAAATTGAAATTTTGCCGTCTCTAGCTGAGATATCTTCACTGAGATTGGAAATAATATTTTCCTAAAAAATACTTCGTAGTAAGTATATAATAATTAAAAAAAAGGATTTTAAACTTTCATTTATTAAAACAAAATGCTTAAAGCGTCAAATTTTGATTCATTAACACAAATAAATCTTTATTATAATTTATTATTATAAAGAATAATAAACTTTTGTGAAAAACAGTTATCTTACCGAATCGTCTAATTTATCGAGAAGATCTCTTATCTTATTCTGGTTGGTAACTTTTTCTCTTTTCATGTTCTCTATTTCTTTTATAATATCTATATAAGGATTAATCTGGCTACTAGTATTAGCAATAAGCTGAAATATTTAATAAAAAATAATTTGAGTAGTCACTTAGTTAATGATATAACACTTGTTTATATGTATATACTAGTATTATAAGACGCGTTTCACCGAAAAATTGATTTTGATAAAAGCGCGAATATGTTTTTTCCGTATTTTACCAAAATGTAGACATATTATTGCAATGGGAGTAAGACAGCAATATAACGATCTGCTCTTTTCAGATCTTTTCTATTCACTATTATTATTATTGTTGAATTCATATTACAGAGTAACAATTATTTTTTTCTCTTATCTATGATTCATACTCAGAATATTACGTTACGTTACGATATGAGTAGAAGATATAATCTTAAGTTACCTCAGTTCTTGTGTTTATTAAAGCTTTTTCTAAGTCCTCACTGTGTGACAATAAATGTTGACTTTCACTATTTAACGCCTCGTTATCTTTCTCGATTTTCCTTAATTGTGCTACTTGTGCAGCTAGTTTTTCCTGTAAATTATCATTTTCACCCTTGACTTGATCATGCTCCTTCTTTAGTTGATTGTACTCTGATTCTAATATTTCATAATATTTCACTCTTTGTGTTAGTTCGTCGCTATCTTTTCTAAGTATATATAAGGCGCTTTTAGCAGTTTGATGTTCATCTTGTAACATGGTCATACTACTTTGTACATTTTTATGTTTATGCTCTAACAGTGCGAGTTGCTGAGCTAGTTCTCTATTTTCCTCAATTTTGTTTTTCAAAGTGTTATATAAACTATTTATTTCTTCAGTTTTAACGTCGATATCATTTTGAAGAACATTTTTTTCGTTTAATAATTCATTGTAAGATTTGCTCAAAGAAGCTAACTGTTTGGATAAAACTTCTATTTCTTTCGATGATTGGTCGGTTACTTTTTTCAAATTATTTTTTAGATTGTTAAATGATTCTAGTAGTTCACTAAATGCTATATTTTTTTCATCAAGTTCTGCTAGTAAGCGCTGTTTTTCTTTTATTAAATCCTCTTTTATATTTTCATTGTTTTGAACTTTACCTTCTAATTCTTCACTTTTTTTCTTTGTCAAATGAATTGTATTAATTGTACTATTCAGTTCTAGTGTTTTGTTGGCTAACTCATGTTCTAATTTATTTTTTTCTATAATCAATGTATCGTGAGACTCTTGTAGTTGTTTTAATTGACGAGAGATATTTTCATAGTTGCAAAGTTTATCTTCCATTACTTTACTATCTTTTCTTGTTAACTCCAAGGACTCTTGCAATGTACTTATATTATTAACAGCATAACTACTCATGTCCTGTAATCGCTGTATTTCTTGAAGCAATATAGAATTATGATGGCTATGGCTATTTAAATCCAATTGAAGATTTTCGTTTTCTTGTTGCTTGCTAATAAGTAAAGATTTTAGCTGATTGAACTCTTCGTTTTGTTCTTTATACAAACTGGATAAATTGTCGTGCTTACGTACAATTTCATTATAATCCTTTACGTTTTCAAGAAGCTCGTGACTTTCTTGTTTTGCTGATTGTAATGATTTTATTGTTTCTGATTTTTCCGTCTCTAAAGCTTCAATATTTTTATTGTAGTTATCTCGCAAGCTATGTATTTTATCATTAAGGTTACTAATCTCATTATTTTTATGTTCCATTTCTTCCATTAGCTTACTAACTTCTAAAGACTTGTTATTTATTATATTAACCCAGTTATCAATTGCATTTGATTTATTTTCAATATCTTGTGATAAAGCTTTATTTTCTTCTATTAGTTTGTGTACTTCATCTCGGAAACTATCTGTATATTTCTCTAAATAATCATTTCGTTGTATAGTTTTTTCATAATTAGCTGAAATAAATAAATGTTTAGCTGTAAATATTATGGTATAAATTTACTAAATACCTCAATAAACGAAAATTATTGTAATCATGCGTTTGCTACTTTTCCAATCTTCAAGTTCCATTTTTAAGTCGTTTATAAAATTCAACTTATTTTGGTAATCATCTTGTAACTGCTGTTTTTCTTCTTCGGTACAAAAAAGAGCATCTCTAAGATTTTGAATTTGTTCACGTAGTGAATTCATTTCATCTATAACTGCAATAGTAGGCGTTTCAGATTGCTTTGACTGTCGATGAAACAAAACTTTGTTATTTTCTCAGGCCCGTACATTAATGGCAGAACATTATTTTGTGATGTTATGCTGGTAATGGTATGAGAATATTTATAATTTGGACTAGTTTTTTATTATGGAATATAACTATAACTATAGTTACATAAAACTATATTCATTGGTTTGCCATCAGTTAAAGCAAATTATATATGACTCAATCACATCAAATTTAAAATCTGTAAGCACAAGGTAGTTTAAAAAGTAAGAGAGTGACTATTTACTTTAAATTGTGATCTTAATACAAATAAAATTTGAATTTTGAGAGCAGTTATTAGGTCTATGACATATAGAGTTGACGGACGATCCTATAAAATCTTAAACATTAGGTTATAATTATTGTGCTGGTGATGTCTTTTGTATATTTTTTTACCTTGTCAGGGTCTTGTTCAAGAAGTCTGTCGATTTGAAGTGATAAGCTTTTTATTTGTTGTTCCTGACACATTATAGTACACTCGGATTCTTTTAATTTGCATTGCGCACAGTTTTTTTCTTTTTCAAATGTAACATAAGCTTCGTTAAGTCTCTTTTCTAATGATATATTGTCACTACGCAACTCTTCAATAGTTTTTGCTTTAACGTCATTTATCTCATTTTCTGCTTTAAGTTCAGTTTCCAAGCTCGTTGTTTCATCGTATAGCACCAAATATTGTTCCTTCAGTGCATCTAAATCTAAAGATCGTTTTCTGTAATGTTCTTTTTCATTCCACAACGTATTATACTCCATAAGCTGAGATTTTAAACTTTCAAACTCTTTTTCTAGATCTTCGTATTTTACACATCTAATCCGTAAACAATCTCTTTCATGTTTTAATGTTTCATGGCAGGTCATTAAATCATCGTAGTTTTCTTGCAAATTTTTTAGTCGCTTAAAATTTTCTTTGTCTATGTTGTAGCAAAAGTTGACATTTCCATTATTATCATCATCGTCTGTTTTGTTCTCTTTGTTAAGGATTTCTTTCATTTCTTCATTCTCCATTATATCGGCGACAAGTTGTGCTCTCTTGCTATCGAGACAGGGTGGTTGACTTTCCGCTGATGTTAGTGCAAACGCAGACTCTACCCGAGGTATGACTTCTGCACGATAGCAGGCACTTTCTCGTTCACAATTATGTGAAGTATGTACTGTGTAGTCTTGGGAACAAGGCGATATTAGTGCAAGGTTAAACTTTTCCAAAACTTTCAGTTTATATAAAATCTTGCCTTTTATGTCTATACATCGAGTATCCTTTCCAGCCATCTAAAAACACATTATATATCTGATAATGGTCAATAAGCTACGAGTGTGTTACCGCTTATTTAGGCACTTATTTAAATACAATGCAAAAGCGTACCGACCATCAAACTCAAATATAGCTTATATTTTTCATTTTGACACAAAATTCCAAAAATCTTCTCTAATGCCGTATAAATATGTGCGTAGATACAAAATGGCTCACAAACATCATTTTCCGCAACCTGAAAACGTAATAATATAGGCATAATATGTTAAATCTGTTGAAAATATATTATACCAAAATTATTTTTTTTTTAAATAATGTATCCCTATCCCTAAAGCTATTAGCATGTTATTATAATATATAAAAAATACTAACTGCCAAAGAATTTTTCATAGCGCTTATTTTAGCGTCCTTACTTATTATACATTCTTGTAATTGTTCTATTCTCGGGTCAACAGCGTCTGCGGGAAATTTCTTGTTACTTAATAGATTTTAATAAAACAACGCCTAATTTTACTTTTTCGTAAATCGGTACTTCCCACCGGTATAAAAGCGTAGCTTGTATCAAACTTAAGTTCGGTCGTGTATGGAGCACTACTCTCACCTGTGGGATGGCAAGTATCAGTTCGAGGCATTGGAGACCATAGAGAGACGAGTCAATAAGTTCTTTGGTAATAATATACTGACAAGACTGCAAAGCCTTCGAGCATCGACGCAATGTTGCTAGTCTATCGATCTTTTACATGTAACATTTCGGCGAGTGTGCAATGGAATTGCATAATTTGATTCCCCCACTCTTATTCCTTCACTGGACGACCAGACGTACGGTATCTCATCACCCGTACATGGTCATCATCTCTCCTATTCGTACCAAACAATTTGATTCAACCTTTATAAGGCTAAAGAGAGGAACCTCTTTGCCAGCGTCTGTATTTCCGAATAGCTATAATCTAGAGGAGAATTCAAGAGGAGAGTGAACTGGTTTCTTATAGTCGAACATGCTACACAATCGACCATAGTCGATTAAAATCAATATGTGATCAACCGCTAGAGCCTAGCATAAAAAAACTATAGAATATAAGAATGCATTTTATAAATTGACAGCCTGTGTGATATGGTGGTTGAGCAGGTCGGCACATAACCCGGAAACGGCGGGTTCGATTCCCGCGCACGGACCAGATTTGTGCACAGAAAAAAAAGCGCAAATACTTGTTCTGAGTCTGGGTGTTGTGTGAGCATGGTCCTCGTAGTCCCTGGACACAGGGTATCCGAGTTAGGGTTCAGGATCTATATATGTGATCGTTGGGAGTTATTTATTTATTTTATATGTTAGTAAAATCAATATGATGGTCATTTTAAGATAATCTACAACCTTATAAGTGGGCATTTAAAGTGAAGCCTCAGAGAATCCACACTTAGATATTTAATTCAACAGCTCTAATCACCACGCTAGGAGGGCGGTTTGGTCGTTATGTAGATTTAAATGTACCGAGGTCAATGCTGCTACCCAATCCCTGAATATTCCCTTAGCTGGCTCTTACGGCACCCACGGGAAGAGATGGGGTTCTGTTTCCACACCACCGATATATTACCGATTTTATTTTGCATTTCCCTAGCTTTTTAAGTTTTTCTATTTTGTTTTTCCGCAATTTCAATAGGTAATGCTATTTTTATCTTTTATCATTGCGTGTATGGTCGAAATCCGGCTGCCGCAATAGTCCTGATTTTGTATCAGCCAAGAGAGATTAGGTTTCTTACTTGTGCTCGCATCACAGATGCAGATGTCATCACCCGCTTGGTTGCCCTTTGATTCCTTCTGAGGTTCCTTGTCGAATGACCACTGCGGACATACCAGAACTAGAGTACTTAATGCCTTATAAAGAATGTGAGAATTGGGACCCGTACCTACCCGTATAATATTTCTATAATGTTAAGAGAGATTTAGCGGTCACTTTGTCACCGCTCCGACGTAGATGGACCGGGGGACGGAGGAGGCGTTTTGCGCGCCTTCTCCATCCTCCGTAGTGGGGTCGGAGGTGGAGAGTCAGGGGACTCTTCGCTGCGCTTACACGGCCGCATGTTTGTTGGGTAACCAAGATGTAAGGTTGATTGATATAGGCCAAAGAAAAACTATACTTAAAATATAAACAAATACTACCAACCTCATCTCCCTTGGATGTTGGACTCTGCAAAACAGTTAACAATGTAAGGAAGGAAGTTAGCACAAATAATAAGGTAAATATAAATTCAGTGAGTAATCATAGGTAGGAGGAAACTAAGTGTACATGATAACGATAAACAATTTACCTCGTCACCCGCATCGTGATCCCTGAACTTCGATGGCTGAAACATGTATTAATAGTAATTACTTACATTTCAAGAACATTTAACAGAACGTTTTACTTCAAATCTTTAGCAAATGTTTTTTGTTTAGCAATGTTTAGCAAAATCAACTGTTAAAAATTTTAAAGTGGGTAAAAGAACATTTTTGTATACCAATGGGATTTGATCCCGCATCCATCGCTGCCATGACAAGTGATCTCAGGCACAATAATAAAGTAGTAGGTACGGTCTCGTAACCACCGTTTATAACCTTACATTTAAAGGGTAGGTAGAGTCGCCTGTTGAGAGATTCTATTAACACATCAATGCTATTGACGTGTAATTAATTTCATACAAAAATATCCGTGGGAACAATAAAAATGGAACATTATCAAAAGATCAGTATGACAAAGTGTACCTGCTTACTTCCATGCTACTTTCAAGCATAATAAAATGTACGAGTGAAAATGGAATATACCTCATCTCCTCTTGATTTTCCGGTCTACAATAAAGAAATGCAATATTATTAATATTTCATCCAAAGGTAAGAGTAGTAAGATTGATGGTGTTTTTGTAACGAGCGAAAAATTACCTCAAAATCCTCTGAATCTACTCCCTGAAAATAATATTATTATAATTAATAAAATCTACGAATGCAAATAATTTGTGTTAATAAGTACCTACTATTTAGCAACACAGAGCGCACCAAAATTCTAAAAATATATTATTAGAAAGCTTACAGAAGGATTAAGTAAGCATGTATATCCCCAGTTTTATGTTTAAAACCTACACAAAGTATTGAAATAGTGCTACAACTTACTGTGAAACCAGAAAGATCCAAGTCAAACCACTGAAAAAGAATAATAACAGCAAATCAAATGAAAATACCCAGTAATAGGCAAACAATACAACATTAGAGTTTCAAATAGTTAACACATTGCACTTACGAGTTCATTCAGATCTTTGTTGGCTTCTTTTATAGCCGCATGCTAAAACAGAAATAAATGTTAAACGCTAATTACTGGGTTCATAAAGAACAATATTCTTAGCAAGTACTCAGTACTCACAGCTTTCGCAATTTCACACTTTTGGTCGCAGGTCAGGTCCAATTCGTCGTAAGCAGCCAGCATTTGCTCAAACTCCTCAATCTTGCGCTTGAGACGTGAAATCTCCGCGTGCTTGTTTGCCAGCAAGGTGTTCACTATCGCCTCTGTTGGTACGTACTTTGTTTTTCGTGTCTCATTGTTTCTCTTTATTATCTCAACCAAGTGCTCACTCTTGTCAGAGCAGAAGTGGGACCATGCTCTCGCATCCGTACAAGATGCATAAGCCTTGAGCTTCCCCTCATTCCTCGCTGGTAATTCAAAAAGGTCATATTCGTTGAATACACGCTCCCTTTTTGTTATGAACGACATTATTACTTCTTATGATATAAACGTATTTTCTGAACACTAACATGAATGTATTCTACTTTTCTCCGCCATCCATTTTACACATAACGGTAAGATTTGAAATATCTGGTTCACAATAACTTACGGCGTAAAATGTAAATAACGAAAATATCAAATATTTTGAAATGTCATCGGTAATCGAGACGGAGTGGCATTTTCGAAATAGAATGACAATGTTTTGAAATATTTTTTTCATGTTTTATGTGAAAGAGCTTTAACAGCCTGTGCTTATTGACTTTCTATAAGGAGTCTTGATTAGGACTTTACTGTAATCTTAGACCATTCTATAGGTAATACGCTTAAAATATGGAAACTTAAAGCTTAGTAAAAGTATATCAGCTATGCAATAAAATGATTATATATTTGTAAAATAAAAGCGAAATTGCAGAGGCTTATATGGCATTCTTAGATTTCTCTAAAGAGGTTTGTTGGTATCTTTAAAACAACTTCACGGAATAATGACCAAAGAAAGATGTACAAATACGTCACATTTTCGCTCTCACGTGACTGTCAATCTGACTGTTTTTCAAAACCGTTCAATTAGGTCACCAAAATTTTAGGTTTCCCAGCGCAAATGGATTCGATAAATATTTATATCCGGTCGCCCAATCAATGAGTTTTATACATCAAAATAATTTAAGATTATTAGCACGCAACGAAGGCAAAATCAAATCTTACGACTCTTGCTGCGACGTCAGGGCATGGAGTCATGACTTGAGTACACAGGACCGTTATCTTAGAGAATGGATGAAAACTGATATGCCCATTTGCGTGATTCCAGCTAGCACTTTATCAGTTTTCTTAAGAACGATGACGTGCAGAAGCCGTAAGAGGGTGAGATATTCAATTATTGTTAGAGCGTGTCTAGACTGATGTGAAATAATTTGACACAGGAAATTCTTAACGAGGGAAGACTAAACAAAGAAAAATATTCAGCTCATGTATCATAGTAGCTCGATGGTTTTTGTTTGTTGTGCATAAGTTTCACAGTTTCAAAAGCTATCATAGTTGAGGACTTTTCCAAATTAGCATCATTAAAAATGTCTAGGTCTTGCTTGTTTACTTTGTAGATGCTGTTTTATTATGAAGTAAATAAAATTGGTTTTTCTAACAGGCGACGCCTCGCTGTCATCCAGATTGTAAATCAAAAGTGTTGCTCGACAGCATTTGCACTTCATGTCTTGCTGTGAAGGAGTGTCTTCAGCAGGATGAAAATTTGGAAAAATATTTTATACAGGTACGAATGAAATCAAAATAAGATATGATCGTCAGTAGGTTTATCATTTCCATCAATTTCTGACTTTAATGCAAAATTTGTTTATTTTTTTATTTTAGGAAGAATTAGAATCAAGTCATTGGCCATGCGACAGATGCTTAGAAGCTTTAAAAAGCATTAAAATGTTCTGGAAAATCATAATCGATAAGTTGTTCAGTATAAACTTTTCAAAGTGTGATTTTGAGTCAGATTGTAAACCCGTGAACAGTGTAAGATCCGTTGCAAAAGTGTGGCAGAATGAAATGCTACAACAAGTTTGTATGGTTAAAAATATTAAGCCAGCATTGAGTAGAGCATCTGATATATTTAGATGTGGAAGCCCAAAACGAGAACTGCCTAAAGAACCACTTAAAACACGATCGTGTCGCATCGAAGAAAGTGGTGATCGGAACAAATTCTGTGATTCTACAAGTTGCGATATAAAATCACGTAAAAAAGTTTCAAAATGCACTTCCTTTAGAATAAAAACGATTGATGCTGGGTGTGATACGTGTTTTATAGAAATGAAAAATGATGAAATTCAGGCTTGCAGGAAGAATATAGAAGTTTTACAAGATAAATGTAACGCTCAAAAAGAGGAATTGGAAAGATTAAGAAAGGATAACAAGTCACTGAGAATAGAATTAGATAATGTATACACGAGATGCCCTTGGAAGCCATCTTTTTGCTGTCCCTCAGGACAGAAAAAAGACTCGCATACTAATCATGCAGCAGCAACTAACATTCCAAAACCATTTGAAGCAAACGCTGAAGATTCTTGTCCTTGTCCCAAGAGCATAGACTCCGAAATGATAATTACTATGAAAAATTGTAAGAACGATGTAAGTTTGTTAATTGAGATTTAATTCTAATTGATATCATTTACTATCAAATAAAATAAAACATATTTATGCAAATAAAATTAATTAAATATAATTTTATGACTGGAATAGGAGGAAGTAAAACTTATTTTGTTTTTCAGAGTTTCAGGCACGTTTCTTTACTTCAAGTCCTTCATAAAACTAATGGACCCGTCCCACAAGATGTCAATATTCATAGCCAAGGGGTTACAAGAAAGGATCCCATAGAAATATTAAACAAAGGTATTTAAAATAAAATGCTCGTTAAACTGATCCTATTTTGTAGAAGTGTCAATTTCATCATTACTGACTCAGCCGTTTTGTAAGAGAGAATAAGAGCAGTAAGTTAGCCTATGTGCCGTAATAACACCGGCCCAAAGTGTGAAAAAGGTATGTATCGGGTCAAATTGAAATGTGATTTAACTATTCTATATCCACTGGTTCTGTATGAGACATACGTTTGGCTACCATTACTATTTCATATCGTTTCTGTACTTTTATATCTTATAGAGAACCAGAGAGTTTAGATCGTATAGATGCTTTTTATGCACAAGGTTTCCTGTTGTCATTGATTTCGTAATTAGATCTACAATAGTACGGGCCTAGCTGGCTGAAAACTGAATCATCATCATTATCATCAACTGCTTTTAAACTGCTCATCAGCTTTTATGTTAAACACCTCTAATGTTAAGGATACACATATCTAAGTGGCATAGAAGAATAGCGATGCATTGCGTATTAAGGTTGAGTTTCAATTACACGTAGATTCAGTATGTAGCTTTCCACTTGTGTTAGTAATACAGTGAAAGCATGAATAAGCGTTTATTATTCCTATGTATAATTATACTATAATTGATATATAATAATTTATAAAGATGCCACCCAAACCAGACAACGAACCAGCAAAGACTGGCTAAGTGATCCAACGGCTTTTCAACTTATGTGTGGAATTAAACTCGTACGTCGACAACGGTGAAAAAAAATTAGTGAGAAACAGAAATGTTCAAAAACCATCGAATTCAATGATTATAATTCATGTTCATGCATTAGCTAAAACTCTTGAAGAAAAGATCCATCTCACACACCCAATACCGTTTTTACTTTATTAGGATGGGTTATTTTTTTTATTTATTTGCAGTCAAGACTACGTTTGGAGCAATCGTAAGGCGGGAAATGACCATAGTCAACGAGAGGAGGCATCGGCATAAGAAAACTGACGTTAACGCAACGTTTCATAGAATAAATAAAAGCAATTCAGCTCCATCCTGTTCTACGTTGTCGGGACGGAGTTCTGAAGACTATGTATGTTACTCTTGAATACCTAATCTTCAATTCATAAATTTGTTGGCTCGCTCTCATGCGTGACATTTTTATTGAGAGTAAAGTTGACGGGATATTTTATAGCATTATAACGCCCAAAGATCGCATACCTAGATACAAGACCCTTACCAGTATTCCCTGTATCTAGAGACCCAGGAAGTGGCCCGCAAATGTAGAAGAAGCGAACCCACTACTTGGGTCCCGGAGGTAATTTTAACTTCCTGCCACTCATTCAGATTTTTATTTTACAGGTGTCGACCAAAGAATTTGGCGACAGAAATAGTAGCAATATCAAGATAATAAATATTTGAAAGTGTATTGTTTTGTTGTGGGAAATAAAGTACTTGTTTGTGTTTAAATAAAAATATTTTATTTATTATTTGAATTGTTCCATAATTTTCACCAATCTGTTATAAATGAGGTCGGTTGCGTTTATCGCGAACACGAAATCTAAATGGTTGAACTCTGCTGAGGGAACTCTGAACTTGCCGATGACGGATTTTATTTCTTTGGACAGTTTGTGAACGTCGTCAGGAGTCGACAACCAGTCATTATCAGCATAGTGCAGGAAAATAGGTGTTTTTATGTTTTCAAGGTTGTATTCAGGTGGTTTAAAGCTGCCGTATTGACGAATATTCTTAATCCACCCGTTGTCGAACTGGACGAACTTGTTTGATTTGTACAACTGGCCGAAGTGGATGAGTTGTCTTGAGGAAGCGCCAGCGGGAGTGTGTCCTAATACCACTGGCAACATAGTCTGAAAGTATATGAAAATTTAAGTTAATGTACTAAAATTTTAATTAATTTAAGTAATAGAAACGAATATACCCATGGACATATTAGTCTATCGGTATCATAAATCTGGGGGGCGATCACGGAACTTTGATTGCAATACAACAGAAGAAATTTAATTCCCAATTTGAACATTTCCATGTTAACTATGCACATAAACTGCGTACTGAAACTCTCAAATCCATACAAATGTGTGTTTTTATAGGTTGCAATCAAGTTAGATGATCGCCTAGCTGATCAATGGGAAAAACACAATTTTTCATATAGTAGTTCTAACCAAGAAACATAAATTATATTATTCCATTCACAACATCCATTATGATTTTTGGAACTATCTTGTATTAGTCTGGTTTTTTATCTTGTTGTTGCTGATTCAACTACCATTTTGTAGCTTTGTGTATTGGAATCAACGATGATTTAGTATTTACCTACTTTCTGAATCTTCATTATTGCATCTAAGCTTTACCACAAATAATACGTTTAATTTACACTAAGCTTTACCTTATTAAGTTGCTGTTCATTGAAACCACAAATTAGGAATAAGAGATTGGTGCAAATGACTTGTGTAATAGCTTCCTCCACGCAGAAACTCTGTCCAGCTATTTCATTCAGCTTTCCGTTCGGAAGGATTTCATTGGTCCCTAATATTTTGAAAACACGCTGGAAAAAAGTTATATTACAAAGTTAAAATGGGTCTATTCGCTCATAGAAAATTATCAACACTTAATATATAATATACAAACTTCTGCCCGCGGCTTTGCCTGCTTGTCCTATAGGAAACGAAGAAGATTTTTTCATAGATAATTCAACCATCCATTTAACCCTTAAGGGTAGAATTTTGGAAAACCCTTCCTTAGTGGATGCTTACACTTTACGAACGAAATGGAACGGGTGTTAAGAACACACCCTCCAAATTTCAAGTCTCTAGGTCCAGCGGTTTAGGCTGTGTGTAGTTTATGTTTATGTTTAGTCAGTCTTATATAAGTCAGTGACTTATAATTTTAGGACTTTGAATTTCATAAATATAGATAATGATTACTATTATTTATTATTATTATATATATATTTATTAGTTTTATTAACCTAATACAAGCAGTTCAAGTATTTCTGCACAGAGAAAAGCGCAAATACTTGTTCTGAGTCTGGTTGTTGTGAGACCATGGTCCTCGTAGTTCCTGGGTCTTTAGACACAGGGAATCCTAGTTAGGGTTCAGGATCTATGAGATCGTTGGGTGTTATTATTATTAATCAATACTAACTTCCAAAGAATTGGTGAACGGAGCAACTGCCTTAATCAAAGGGCTTTTTATGTTCCTGATAAAAGCAATCGGTGCAAGAGCTTGCATCGCAATAATTTTGTCATTGTAATCTGGTCTCATAGCTGTCATGACCCAGAACGCAGTGGTTCCTTGAGAGAACCCGATGTATTGCAACTTAGGGACCCCTGTTTCTTTGATGATGTAGTCGATCATGGCTGGAAGGTCGTAGTAGCCTATCTCGTGCCAACTGAACTGCCAGAATGAAGAAGAGGTTGGTTTGATGGATGCGTGGCTGCGGGAGTAGGTGTTCCCTCGGGCGTTGCCCATCCACACGTCATAGCCTGCATCTGCTAAGATGTACGCTGAAAATAAAATAAAACGAGCGTGCTTTAGACCACACGACTGAAGAAAACGTTTTTTTTTTTTTTGAACGAGCTAATGCTATAATAAAGAGACCAACATCTCTAGCGACCTTTACAGCGTCACCGGGCGGGAGTGCGGGCGCTTAAGGCGCCCAGCCGTCAAATGTGGGAGGCAACTAACTCAAGGGCACCCCTGAGGTGCGAGCCTCGGCTTGGGCCGTTGCCGGGATAAGAGGATCGAGAAGACTACGTCCACTGGAAGAGTGGACCCTATTGAAAGTCGCGACCGTTCTAGCTAACCTACGGGGGGTACGTCGACCTCGCCGGCGGGGTCGGTGTCTGATTGTGTTACGCTGGTATCCTATACCGGTGCCGAAAGCAGTACCTGAGCCAGAAGGGCTAGACTGGTCCGGTGATCCTAGCGCAGCCGATACTACGGCTGCTATAGGATCATCCGGGTCGCTCAAGACGTGTCTCGGGCAGCAACGACGGGGTGCCCTGAAGAAAACGTTCCTTGTTACCACAAATACATAAACAAGGCTTTAGACAGATGTCAAACGTGTGTTTAACAATACAAAACAGTACTTAAAAACTTGTTTAAGGCGTGTCTAAATTTTTTGTGGTAAGGCGTTTAGTTTAGCTCCATTTATCGGTCAGTATAACTTTGTTTTTGCTTTGTTTAATGTTAATGTCGTCATCTTGACAATTGTAAATTGTCATTTTACCAGACATACCAACATAATAATGCAATATTTAACTTTGCTATGTTGACAGTGGCGATTTACGTTCTAATTCTGTTCGCTTCGTTACGCATTCACTAGCTCCCCAAGTCAAGCGTGCGTAAAATAGTCTTACTTCAATAACGTGATAATTACATTGAGAATCTAAATAATAAAAAATCTAAAGAGTATATTTAACAGGCAGAAAAGATTTAGTGGCTGCTATAAAGAACCTGAGTTTTATACCTAATTGAATTGTTACTTTACCTCATTTCTATAATAAGCAGTGAGTGAGTTAATGCGTCTGGTAATTTTGATGACTACAAATTTAGGTAGGTACAAATTTGAACGGGGTTTTATTAATATCAAAAATACCGTGGTCTGCAGAATTTCCTATGTGCTAGTAGTGCTCGTATCTCTGGATACCTCGATATGGCATGGTATACGTTTGGTAAAATAATAGTACAGACGATCGAATCGTCTGAATTACACACATACCTACTTATTTTAATGTCCGGTCAATTGTAGCTGCTAAGCATACAGACCAGGTAACGGTGTGTCCAGTGGACTGTGTGCCACGATCAGTAAAAATAGCACCTCTCCAGTCAACGTAGGTACCATGGTTAATTACCATCAATCCGGTTAACTGTGTAAGGCGGTTATCACACGGCACCGCGCGCTGCCGCGGTTGGCGGAGGTGGTTAATTTTGTAGCGGTGCGCCGCGCGGTGAGGCGGCTTACGCGCCTGTCCGCGCGGATGGATAAACTTTTAGATAGATAGATAGAGAACTCTTTATTGTCTCACCAATGAAGTACAAAATCAGGAATAACTATAATATTTACGAACTAGTGTAACAATGGGCGGTCTTATCGCTGACAGCGATCTCTTCCAGACAACCTTTGGATGGACAGTAGCAGTAGAGAAGAATAAACGGCGGTGTAAAACAATTTATAGATAAAGTAAATATAGATAAATTAAACTTTTCGACATGAAATCCATTTTTTTTTCTAACTGTAGCATGTTCTTCTCCCACAATGCTCCGCGCGGTTACACGGTATCTCGTGTATGAAGTTCCCCTCGTCCGCACTGGTCGTCCGCGCGGTGGGGCGGGCGCGGCGAGAGCGCGCGGTCGGGCGGTGTACGTGTGTTAAGCATCAACGGATTACTAAGAATGTGAAGTCCCCCTCACCGCCTGCCGCGGCGGTGCGCGGTGCCGTGTGATAAGCGCCTTACCCGTCGGTCCTCCATGGACCAAGTGAAATTTGACCAAATTGTCTATGAAGAAAAAAGACGTTTTCATCGTCCGAACACTAACTGGGCTACAAAGAATACTTAACGTAAACAAAACCTATGTTCCATTATAACATTGATTCCACCAGTTTCTTATATTGGGGTTCAAAGAAGCTATTGTCTTTAGAAGTCTTAACGATGGTTCAATTAGACTGTCACAGTCACAGTTTAGGTACTACGGGCAAGAACCAGTATAAATTTACAAGTTACAAGGAAACCTTACCAAGTCCTTTCCCCGGAGTCATCAGCACCCATTCAGCGGAGGAAGACAGTAGCCCGTGTTGGAGGAACACCACAGGTCTCGGATCATCAGATTTATCTAACCTGCCATGCGGCACTCTATGCATTTCCAGGATGTATTTATCTTCAGTGTAGACACGGTGAATTTCGCAGGGATAGCCATATTTTCTGATTAGTGAGAACTGTGGATATTTATACATTCACATTTTTTTAAACAGGCTGCTTAATTGAAATCCACAACAGTAAAACTCATTTTTAGGAGCTAAAGATTTTGATTTTACCATCTCCATATTATATTTATGAATTAGAAATATTTGACATCCTCTGTGGTGTGGCGGTTGAGCAGATCGGCTTATAACCTAGAGGCGGTGGGTTCGATTCCCGCGGCAGGACAAGTATTTGTGCACAGAAAAAAAAGCGCAAATATTTGTTCTGAGTCTGGGTGTTGTGGGACCATGGGGTCCTCGTAGTTCAGGAAGTACGAGTCCCGCGACTAAGAGGTCCCTAGACACAGGCAATCCCAGTTAGGGTCCAGGATCTATGTATGTGATCGTTGGGCGTTATTATTATTATTGTTTGTGCGCAATAACTTGATTTATCTAATAATCTTAAATTATTGACATGTTTTATGTGTATAGCTCCCAAAGTATACAATCTCTTGCCAACAAGAGTTATTGAACTTCAATTAAGTACTTAAGTTTACAGTCAAAATTCATCTGTATAATTATTGTACTAAACGAAATGAATAAATGAACCATGAATTATTTTTCTTGACCATTTTACGTATCCTTGCAAGACGTATTTTTTCCATCCTTTCTTTTCTTCACGACTTACATATCGCACAACGCTCTAGCACATCATTCCACAGTATGGTCTCTACCGTACCTTTTGCCGTGCATGTACCGAATTTAACGTCAGATTGACAAAAAAGTTGCCAAACCTAGATAGCACCTAAATACTTCTATAGAATATTACACCTATCTGTAAAGTAAGTGTATTAAAATGTAACAATAGGCGACCTTATCGCTAAAAGCGATCTCTTCCAGGCAACCTACTAATATTACTGTACTATACTACTTACCGTATCGAGTCTTGCATCTTCAAGAATATTTTGATCAGTTCTTTCACTTATGCCTTCTGCTTTTATACACAAACTAACTAGAGCAGATAAAATTATGAAAATCAGGCTGGATTGCATTTTGGATAAAATGTAATTGTTATTAATTAATTATTTGTGTTGGAGCCAACGACTCTTCAAGTGGTCAGTCAGTTGACTGGATTGTAGACGATTAGTTTCACAATAGGAGAGATTATTTGATTAAGATAAAACTATTTTCAGGGTAACGGTATTTATTTAGGGCTGCGGATAGACTGCCAACGCGACCACGTTAAAAAAATATTATCCACTTGAATTCAATTTATCGAACAAATATAGCAAAATAAATAGAAGTTCTAGGTAAGCATATAAAGATAGGTAGGTATCACATACCTACCTAATAGGTACCTAAAATCCTACAGCCTTATTAATAACCGGGTATTAGTCTCGGATTAATTACTTCAGCTTTTGTTCTTTTTTTGCTACTGGAATATTTAGCTGGATCGAAAGAGACAAAAGATGGTGTAGCTAGTCTAAAGCTAGTTCGTGTTTATTAATAAGGCTGCTAAAGTTTTTCAAGAATTGGTGTTCAAGTCAAAGGTTCGTTAATAGAATTATTATTTTGTGAGTAAAACTTCGACTTAAAAGACGACTACTTAGCACCAATTCGCGGTTCAGCTACTTAGTATATATTTTGTCACTGAGTGTTAATACGATTCTAAATATCTCAATAAATAAATAATAAATGAATGAATATGTGTGGACATTTCATCCATCTAGTACCAAACTAAGCAAAGCTTGTACAATGGGAACCAGATAACTGATACAATACAGATACTTTTAATTTGTAGACACATAGAATACAATATGACACCCAGTCACAGAACAACCACCTATATTCATCACACAAATGTTTGTCCTGGGTGGGAATCGAACCCACAACCCACAGCTTAGGAGACAATGCTACTACCAACTGAGCTATTGGGCCAGTCAATATAGGACGAATAACTTAGTTTCGATCGGTTTCAAGTCCGTTCGATTATGATTCGTTGTTGAAAGTTTTAGGCGAATCTGCCAACAGCAATTTCAGATTGACAACCTACTTCCCCTAGCCGAAGAATATATTAATGCGTATCGGTAACATATGGGCAAGATAGGCGAAAATTTTAACTCATCTATGCACTGTTTATCTGAATATGTATCTAACTACTAAGTTCGTACTTATTCTTATACCTACTGCAGGCCTAGCACGGCCGGTGGACAACTTCTCCCCAGGGAGTGGATAACAAACTTATCCGCATTGTCACTTTATTCCACCCTGCGAGCATGGCCGCGGCAGTGGAAAGCTTTATCCGGGGGATAAATGACGGGAGTAGCATTATTTTTAGCAGCAATGCATTTGGGTACGTCACAGAGAAATGAGTAATGAGTGTGAAAATAGGAGCTGTCAAAATTTTGTACTGGCGGGTATTAGAATAAAAGTATCCGAGCTCATAGATATAGGTAGGTCGAATAGGTGTCGCCACAGCTATCTACCTATTCTAACATCGTATATAATAGGTCTTTACCTATGAAATTGCCGTATTGCAGTACAGACTTTATCAAACAAAAAAGTTTTGATTGGCTATGAATTCTAAATTCAAATTAATTTTGTTTTAAAAATATGACATTCTATTTACAATATAAGTCTTTTGTTTATTGATTAGCGTTGTATTTTCATTACATTTCAACATTTTTCCTCATAATGGATACTTTGAAATTTCGTGTAATTATGGAATATGAGTTCCGTCGTGGCACCAACGCGGCACAAACGACACGTAACATCAACGACGTTTACGGAGAGAACTGTACAAACGAACGTACAACCCGTTATTGGTTTGCTCGGTTCCGTTCTGGGAATTTTGACTTGAAAAATGAACCTCGTGGTCGTCCGGAAACTTTGGTCAACAATGATGAATTAAAGGCGATTGTGGAAGCTGATGAATCTCAATCTACAGCTGAGCTGGCAGCAGCTTTTGATGTTAGCATCAAAACAATATTGGTTCATTTGCGACAGATTGGCTAGATAAAAAAGCTTGATAGATGGGTGCCCCACGAACTTAACGATCGCCAGCGCAACGTACGCGTCGAGACTTGCCTTGCGCTGCTTAACAGGCACAGAAATGAAGGAATTTTGAACCGAATTGTTACGTGCGACGAAAAATGGATTCTTTTTGACAATCGAAAGCGCTCAGCAATTTGGTTAGATCCTGGTTCGGTACCAAAGCAATGTGCAAAACGAAAAATGACCCCTAGAAAGGTGATGGTCACAGTTTGGTGGTCTAGTGCTGGTGTGATTCATCATAGCTTTTTACAAAACGGCGTGAGCATTACTGCAGATGTGTACATTGAAGAACTGACCACAATGATGGCGAAACTCGCACGTCTGCAACCAGCTTTGGTCAATCGGTCGTCTCCACTGCTACTTCACGACAACGCGCGACCCCATACTGCACAACAGACCGTCTCTAAGCTGCATGAGTTGGGTTTGGAAGCTCTCCCTCATCCGCCATACTCACCAGATCTTGCGCCTACCGACTATTACTTTTTCCAAAATTTGGACAACTTGTTAGCGGGAAAAAAATTCAATTCCCGAGAGGCAGTACAAAACGCCTTTGAAGAGTTTGTTGTCTCCCGTCCTGCTGATTTTTTCAAGAAGGGCATCCATAAACTGCCACAGCGTTGGCAAAGATGCATTGATTGCAGGGGTGATTACTTTGAATAAAAGAAATAAATAAGTTCGAAAAAAAAATACTTTAACTTTTTTCAAACAAAACGGCAATTTCATAGGTAAAGACCTAATATTATAATTTTCCAATGAGCAATATCAATTAATCTATTATTTCGAAACATCTGCCTGAAGGTTAGTGGCAGATTAGACTCGATTAAGTGCCCTAATCCAGTAGCAGTACGGTGCTGTAGTGTTTTATCGAGGTTTTATCTTTTTCTATTATCTAGAAGCACCTATCTACTGCATAATTTTCACAATAGCATCGGCGTTAACTTGCATAGTAAATATTTTAATATTTTGCGCTTTTAAGCTATTTGAATATTTGCAGAATAAAAACATCAAAACCGGAAAAAGCGATCGGACCAGGATAAAAGTTTTTTTACGGCTCCACACTTTAGTGTATTTAGCCAGTAATTGATAATTTATCAAGTTAATGATATTTCATGCAAATATGTGTCTAGTCACAGTCGAAGTCATGAAGTCAAGTCATAATCTAGTCAAAGTCATACTCTCTGCTCTGCTTCTGCACCATCATTATACCATTTTCCCACACTCACGCCTGTAATCCAGCATTAAACGAATAGATTGCTACCAATTTTATGCACTAACACTGAAAATAACACAAGTTTTGGAAAATAATACAATGCGGTGACGCAATGTTTTTCGCTTTCCCGCCAAAGGCGCCAAAACTGTTCTCTAAAATTATGCTGGTAACAATGATCTTACGCCACAGACTACTGTTTTTATGTTTTGGCTCCACACTTTTGTGTATTTAGCCAGTGTCAAGTAATTGATAATTTATCAAGTTAATGATATTTCACGCAAATATGTGTCAAGTCATAGTCGAAGTCATCAAGTCAAGTCATAGTCTAGTCAAAGTCATACTCCCAGTAAAGTGGTGGCAACTTTACTTGAAGCTTCTATGGAGATTTGGAAACAACACGAAAAGAAACGTTTCACCTTCATTACACCATTTTCCCACACTCACGCCTGTAATCCAGCACTTAACGAATAGAATGCCACCAATTTTATGCACTAACACTGAAAATAACACATGTTTTGGAAAATAATACAATGCGGTAACGAAATCTTTTTCGCTTTCCCGCCAAAAAACCGCCACACACTATTCTGATGTCATTTTATGTAATGCTGCCACTATAGAAAAATACTACTCAACTTGGGAGTTTTTGTATCTTTCGGGAGCCATTTAAGAGATTGTGATTATTGAGATTGATAAGACGTGCGCGATGTAAAAATTTATACAAAAAACAACAATTGAGTAATTCAAAGTATATTTCACAAAAGCTGTTTAAATAAAAATGTAAAGAGTTGAAGTTTGGCAAAGATTTCAAGGAACAATATATATAACCACGTTTTGTGATGATGAGAATTGAAGGGTTGACAAAAAAAGGGGTTAACTGTCAAATTGATATTTTCGAGAAAATTGACTTTAAACTTCAAGGGCTTCTTTTTAATGTAGAGTGCTTATAAGGTAATAGAAAAAAATTATGTAAGTTTCAGTTGCTTGAAAATGTGTTAATTCTATTTTAAAATACTAAATATAGTACTAATTCGTACAATTACTGTAAAAATATAATATAATAAAATAATTATATTAATGTTTTAATGCTAAGCGAACTGTATCCCTGTGACAGATAAACCGATTTTTTAGACTCAAAATCTCGAAATTTAAGCCTCATTTCGGTATTTTGAGAATGTATTATTGTAGATAATTTCACGCTGAATCCAACCCTATGATACCCTTAAGTCATTTTGTGAAAAAATAAGTTAAACCCTTTTTGTTCTCACCCCTTCAATTGTGCAACAAAATAGAGAGGTTGATTTTTATCGAAATATAATTTCATATTTGATAAAATGGAATTTTTCCAAAGTTATGAGGTGAAAAAACACTAATTTTTGTGCGCGAATAGACCCGTTTTATTTTTAAAATATGAGTTCAAGTCGCGAAAGTTTAAAAAATGTTAAAAAACACTGCGTCTGTCCAGCCTGTTCCATGTTCAGCCAGAATTTATTTTTTTATGTTAGTGATTATTGTCCTGAATGTTACATAATAATTATACGATATTGCGTATCAAGAATAAAGTATATTTCATTATATTAATTTAATTTTAATTCATCACTTCTGAGTAAGCCATCCATGATAATATTAACATTATTACTTTGTAATAATGATTCGAATAAAGGTTCCGTATTTTGTGAATTTTTTATGCATGCGTGGGCAGCACTTATTTGATTGTGTCAATATTGTCAAGTTGACAATCATTAAAGTTATCACTGTCATTCAATCGTATTTATTTGTCTATGGGTGTTTTTTGTTTCTGCGTTTCTGAGGCATTTCGCATCAATTTTGCTTCTTCAGTATTTTGGTTTATTTAATTTCTGATTTCTTTTCCAAGAATACGTTTAACAAGACGCATGAGTTGCATATCGCTATGGCGAACCAAGAGATAAGCTTGAAGTGGAATGGTTATCAAAATAACATACTAACAAACGTGAAAGAGTTGTTCAAAGATGAAGGGCTTTCCGATGTAACTTTGGTTTCGGAAGGGCAAAGTTTTAAGGCTCACAGAGTTATTTTATCTGCAAACAGTTCTATATTCAGGAATATATTCCAGGTATTTGGCTATTTTGGATAAAGTAAATCATTAAAAGTGGTATGGTTTCGATTGACGCCCACGCTTGTTTTTCCAGCAAAACCCCCACAAGGATCCAATTATAGTACTTCATGACATCAATACTGCCTCCCTGCGCACGCTGTTGACGTTTATGTACAATGGTGAAGTGAATGTGACTGAAGAATTCTTGCCAGTGCTTCTAAAAACTGCGGAAACTTTGAGGATCTGTGGTCTGTCTACTGGTAGTGAGGCTGCAAGAGATGATGAGGTAAATATATAATAAACTCGAAAGTCAAGCAGTAATTTTTTGTTGTCTAATCTATTCATATTAAATTCAAAGTCCTGACTGACTAACTGAATGACTGACTTATATATCAACGCACAGCCTAAGCTGCTGGTCCTAAAGACTTGAAATTTAAAGCGTGTGTTCTTTGTAAAGTAGGTATCCACTAAGAAAGGGTTTTTCGAAATTTCACCCCTTAAAGGTTGAAATGGGTGGTTATTTTCCAATAGGCCATGTGAGTGAGGCTGCTTTTAGAATCTAGGCAAATTATAATTGAATCTGGACTTAGAAGCCAGCTTCTAAAATATCCATGGTCAAATTTATTTAGTGTAGTAAAACATTTGAATCATGAGTGGGGTTTGAACCTGCATCCCTTTATCCAGTTCATTCTCTTCTCATGCTTTGCTTTTCTATTGATGTCCAAAAATTCAAATTCCCAAAAAATTTTGGATTGCATGTTATCCTGAGACAAGGGAGGTTTATCTAGTAAGTACTTAATATGACTTCTAGATTATGGAACGGCTCTTGTGTTGTGTAACTAAATTGTAATCAATGAGCTCCTTTGTGGTGGTGTAAAATTCTAATTCACTAGTGTTTTGACCCTATTAAGCAGATAATTGAATAGACAAGACTTTAATTAACTAAAATAATAAGAAATAATGAGAAAATACTAATGGATTCAGGTTTGACAAATATCCAAATTGCTGGAAATGACCAAATGGATTCATTGATTATGATTGGTTTAGAGATAGCCCCCTAGGTCAAAACGTTCCATATTATGCCCAATAATAGTTCTAGTTAATGTTATTTTAAAAATACTCTCACTTATGTTACTTTTATGTATTGATCTTTCAGAAAAACACTATGCCAGATAAGCAAGTTACACAACCGAAGAAGCGTAAAAAAAGTGAACTGGAAGATAACAATAATAGGAGTAAAAAAGCTGTTCCAATGAAACCAGACATGGTACCTGTCATCAACCTAGAATCAACAAAAAATAATGTATGTTACATTTACAAATCTATCCACATTATTTATATTGAAATACTAGATGACCTGACAGACATTGTTCTTTCCATAAGAAAATTCCATAGACAAAAGAATGTTCAACATTTTGTGAATTTCATAGTTTACCAGCAAAATTTTCCAGTTTTTTCTATAAAAACCTAATTCAAGCTGTTATGAACATTTAAAATAAAAAAATAGCCAAATCAGTCTAGGTATTCCTAAGTGCTGTGCTAACCAACAAACTATTTAATTTTATTTCATAAAGATGATCAACTAAAGTGAAAGTCATCTAGTTACAACATTAATTGCCCTTTCATCTTTTTCAGAATATAATACCAAAAGTAGAACCTGTGGACTCACCATTAACTGATTACTCTGGCGAAAACACAAATGATACAGATATAGCTCTGCTTGAAGACACCTTGGAGAAAAAATACTTGGTTTGCCCCGATACTCTTTCCGGTAAATCAGTTTGTTCAACCCCAGCCAGTATCAAGAAGTGGATAACAGAAGTGACAAGTACCAGATTAAGTATCGGTAATGATAAAGGTGTTGAAGGAAATGATGAAGACAAGGATAGTGTTGAAATTGACAAGGAGGTTGAAACAGTACTGCAAAGTGGAACCATTGTTGAGTCGTTGAGTATAACAACGGAGAATCTAAACTCTGTATCGAGTGAAGCCCAAAATTGTAAAGGTATTGTTTTCTTTGAAAGTTTATTTTATGCAGGGTACTTTTGGCCATATTTTACAAATGTTAATTGGCAGTATACAATTGGATTAGAACTGGCTCTTAAGTGAGGCCGCCAGCACACTCTTGTTGTCTCAAGCTTGATGAGATGAAGGTGAAGCTATCCTGTAAGGCCTATTTTAATGTGGATGTTTTCTGCCTTACTCAAGGTTTTTGTGTTTCCTGGTTTGCTAGGAGCTAAATCAATCCACTTAGAGCCTAGTGTTTTCAAAGCATTAGAATTTCATAATGGCAAACCTATTGTCAGCGGTTGTTTGTGCTCTCTGTACAGAGCCAGACTATTCTAATCCAAATCATTTGATATTGATAGAGATTCAAAATATATTAAGATAAAATATTCTAATTGTATTACAAAAGTGAAAAGTAGCTTGTTTTTATGGCTTTAATGTATAAAAAGCTGAAACTAATTTAGATGAAATTTTCACATGAGTTGCATATAATTTTCTATATTGAGATTAACATACATATTACCCTGGATAAAAAAAATTATGATAATATAAAAAATAATGTTATTTGTGTTTATATAATGTAATGATAATGAAAATGTATATAAAATAAGCAAAATTTAGGCTTAACCGAGGGTCGCCTCATGTAGTATCTCTAAATTTGTGTTTTCAGATAAGACCAACACATGCTATGCAAACCCCTCATTCCCATGCCCATTCTGTCCTCGAGTGTACAACAGCTGGGGGTATAGACGGAGACATGTCAAATCAAGACATCTCACTAACAGGTAACAGCTGCAATCAATAAAGTCGCTCACTTTGATTGTTTCCTCTAGCCCTTGTCAGAGAAATGGCAGCAGTTTAATTATGTAATATTTGACTACATTTTACCTGACTTAGTCAGAATATTACTGAAGGTGGCGCCACGCGATGCTTGGATTAGGAACCGTCTTGGTGACAGATTATGAACTTAAGTAGCTACCCAAAGGACCCTACCACAAATACTCTACCATAATCAAGATTATTTCATGACCACCGAAAGCTTAAGTTAAGTCAGTATTTGAGCCCACATCACAATATTTGTCAAGTTAAAATTAAAATTAATTTAGTGTGACATAATTATACAAGTAAAAGGATAGGAGAAGCCTTGAGTCCTGAAATACAATGTTCTCAGTAGTTCATGAGTCAATAGATACATCTATATACAAGGTGGAATTTAATTCGTTCTTTTCCTTCAATGTATGTATTCAGTCCATGCTATAGAACGCTCCTCTATAACTAAATAAAAAAAGTACTTATGAAATAAAACTTAAATCTAGTTATTATCAAATTACTGCAAATTTAATTCTAAAGAAAAGCCTTGCGACATTGAACAAAGCAGGTGTTTTATTGCCTACGAAACATTTCAAAGTTCTCAGCTGGTGCCCGCGCTGTGTGAACCGTTTAATAGAAATTTCGGCTGTCATGCAGTTATTTTAGGAGGCACTAAATACTAAAACAAAACCTAATTTTTAAACTAGATGAATATTCCATAGCATGGTCTGAGTACATACATTTAAGGAAAAGATTGAATTAAATTCCACCGTGTATATAAAAATGAATCTCTATTTCCCTTGGTCATCGCATCACGCGTGAACGGATGGAACATTTACGCTAATTATTTTTTTGTTGTGTTTATTACTATCAGGAATAAGTTCTTATGAAAGAAAAAAATATGAAAGTGGAGCGGAAAATTAGAAAAATTCACCATGCGGTCGAAATCGGCGCAGCTAACATAAAATGTATAATTTTTTTATCCCTTTTATGTCAACAAACGATAATTTGATATTTCTCCGTCTCCTTCCAGGTTATCTTGCAAATGGTGCGTATCGGTATTACCTTCGACTGGCGCGTGGTACTCCCACGCGACCCGCTCTCATGGAGTGCCTCATGAAGAAGCTCGCAACTCCCTCGTGGTGATGGTCGAAGCTCACGCAGTATTAACCTTGAACGAGCCCAGTGTGACACAGTTGCTTGGACAAGTCGGCATGGATGGGAATGGGGGTGTCACAGAGAAGGCTAATAACTGAGATTATAGAAACGAGTATATGTGGTATGATTCTTGAAATGATAATCAAGTTGTTTGATGATTTTAAATAATTTTAATGTCTATCAATTATGGTGATACGATTCTTGATACTTTTGATGACAACCAGTTATTTGATGATTCATTTAACAGCCTTAATAATGAACGCGCAGTAATTTTGGATCACAGTAATCAGTAATTTAATCCAGCTTTTGTTCAGTTTTCCAGTGAAAATTCTACTTTATTCACTATTCTAATTCATTCTCTTTTCTAGGGAAAGGCTTTCGCTCTTGCTAACAGGACACTTTAAGCGTTCATTAAATTTAAGTAACGTTTTTGCTTAACGCCTTTATTCACAGTAATTTACTTGAAACTTTTCATGACAAGCAATAATTATTCGTGGTGTTGAAGAGCAATAACTTGATGTTTTTAGTAGTTTTCATAAATAAGTATATTTTTTATACGGAGTGATTTTGATATTTGAGATTTATACGCCGGTTTTCTTGGCTCTCAATTTAAGATATTTTAAGGTTTGATATAAGATTTGCTCTAATCGGGGTTGGCAATTAGCATCCCTAAGAAAATTTATAATATGTAAGAAGAATGAGATGGGTATATGTCCGAGTGAAACGGGCTTATGCTTTAATCATGGCTAATGCAAGTGGGTCTTTAAAATACTTTATTTGTGGTAAATGAAGGCAGTTTCTTAAATAATATTGCACCATGAGGCTTTCAATTTTGGGCTATAAATTCATATTTTATTATGCAGTGAGATATATTTATCTGGTCTATTAATTTTAATTCATAACGCTATTTCATTTGCGAAACATACTAAGGAATTTGAATAAAAAGGTTGTTGAAAAAGCGATGAGATAGTAATAAAAAAAGAGAACTAGCTTTATTACTTAAACCTGATGTATTGAGCGGCACATAATGCATTAGGGTTTGATGTACTAGGAACGATGTAATTCTCTGATGTCATTAATTGGGCCGCTTGTGATTGACATTGATTTCTTTTCAGAGCGACTAATATGAGCCGAGTTTGTATTTAGACATTGCAAGAGAATATTTTACAGAACTCGTAAAGATATGTTTATTAATTGGGTTAGATATTGCTCTCTCATGTACGTTCGCCTAATAAACACGGAACTTGGGTCCGTTTGCGCGATGTCGTTTTGACACCAAGTTATCTGACTGAGGGCGGATTCGACCAAACGAGAGTAAATTTTATTCTTAGAATAAATCGCTATTTGTTCGAGAGTAAATCAATTTCACTTTCATTTTACTATCTACAATTCTAAGGGTGGATTCGACCAAACGAGAGTAAATTTTATTATTAGAATAAAAAGCCAATTTTTGGAGAGTAAATCAATTTCACATTTTACCATCTACAATTCTAAGAATAGCAAGTCTATTCGAGTATTATAACTATACTACCGTTTTTGGTGGAATAACAGAGTTATTCCGAGAATATTTTAATTCAAAATAGACAAAGATAAAAAAAGACGTCCGACCATGTATTTTGTCATTTATTTTCCTACACTATAATACGACAAAAGCGAGTTGATATGACATAAGCTTGAATACCGTGTCGTTGTAGAACAACAATTGTTAACTGGGTAATAGATTCGTTCATCATTTATTCCGCTATTCGCGTATAGTAATTCCAAGCGTAGCTATACTTATTGCGTGGAAAAACGACTAATGAATTACTCGAGTATAAGATCGCGGAATAAATTTATTCTGGTATAGTTACTCGTGTATAATTCCAAGTTTGGTCGAATCCACCCTAAGAATAGCAAGTCTATTCGAGTATTATTACTATACTACCGTTTTTGGTGGAATAACAGAGTTATTCCGAGAATATTTTAATTCAAAATAGACAAAGATAAAAAAAGACGTCCGACCATGTATTTTGTCATTTACTTTCCTACACTATTATACGACAAAAGCGAGTTGATATGACATAAGCTTGAATACCGTGTCGTTGTAGAACAACAATTGTTAACGATTATATTTATATAAATTGTTAATAGATTCGTTCATAATTTATTCCGCTATTCGCGTATAGTAATTCTAAGCGTAGCTAAACTTAGTACTGTGTGGAAAAACGAAGAATGAATTATTCGAGTATAGTATAGGAATAGATTTATTCTGGTATAGTTACTCGTGTATAAATTCAAGTTTGGTCGAATCCACCCTGAGTAACTAACCCAGGGTTAGTCGTGTCACTTGCTGCCTCTTGGTGTTTTGATTAATATATTTTTATTAATATTTGTCAATAAAATCATTAATTTGTCAATTTTTCAAACGTGCGAGATAAAAGTATGTATAACTGTTTATCAATATATCTCGCGCGAACGCGTGACCGCTCTCTGTCTGAAAAGACCCTGGGTTAGCTAGTCATTTTTAATTTTAATCCTGACAACGCGCAAGTGGACCTTAGTGACAGTAGTTTGGTAGTAGTCCGTCCTTCGGACACAATGCGTAGAAATTCTATTCCTATAATATTATAAATGCGGAAGTTTGTATGTGTTTGTGCGTGTGTGTGTGTGTGTGTGTGTGTGTGCGTGCGGGCGCGCGCGCGTGCGTGTTTGTGTGTGAATGTGTGTTTGTGTGCGTATGAGTGTGTGTGAGAGAGAATGTTTGTTACCTTCTATTGCCGTAACTACGAACCGATTTTGATTAAATTTTGAAAAGATGCTTTATATGTTGAATAAACACATAGGATACTTTTTACCTGCGGGTGGAACCGCGGGGCGCAACTAGTACTACAATAATACAAACATACATAACCGTTCAACAGTTTGTAAAGTCATGCTTCCTTAACAATAACAATATTTATATTTTGAACTAGTTTTAATGTCGCGGCCAGTCAACACATTAGTTATTAACAAGGTCAGTAATATACACTCGTTTGAATTTTGCACTTTATTTTAATCATTTAACTTAACATTAACTTAGTAGTTATCTATAGGCTATATTTAATTTAAATGCACTAAAGTATATTTCTAATAACATAATGTTGTTCGATAAAGATGATTATTATCGATTTTGGAAAATTAAAAACTCCTACACTCAATTTAAAAGTCGAAATTACTGCGTCTAGGTTTCGGACATATGAGATGACGAAACCGCTTGCGTTAGAAACTAGCTTCCAGAAGGACATCGAATATGTCCTAAACCTGGTCGAAGTAATTTCGACTTTTAAATAACGTGAGTGTTGCCATTATTAATTTTCCAAAATGTATCGTACTCACGATAGTTTTCAAACTAAAATAATTATTGATTCTAGTAACTGAAATCTATATGCGGACACCACTATATCATAGCAGTACTCTAACTTGAGTCAATATTTTATACGCGAATCTAATAATATCAATAATTTTATCGTGAACGTTCAGCGTAACTTTTAATACAAGTTTTTATAGAAATAAGTAAACCACTTGATATTTTGTTTATGTATTTACATGTATAATTGTAACACTTAACTTTAAGCACGTGATCTCAAAACTTTGAAGTCAATCGCTTTGCATAGTAACATAAGGTTATAATATTTTTATATATCTATCGTAGCAAGTACAAATAATAAAACGACCAGTTGAAATATGGATTTTATACAAAATATGTTTCGGAGTTGCGATAAATAAAGCTTGAAAGAAATACAATTCCATATTATTTTCATATGAGTAGTGATTTATGCATTATATCGTGTAAAAAAATAAATTGTAATTTTCTCTGTGTTAAATTGATTTCCGAGAATATTATTGATTTACTAAAGATATTCGTGATCATTAACCAATAATTTAAACATAATGTCCAGTAAACGTGTAATATCAATGGAATTAAGAAATTGATTACTTGGTCTGTAGACTTCTGCCATGGAATTGTATTTCAACTTTAGTTGTTCTTGTCTAAAGATACTTCGTAAATATAATCTTTCAGATATTTACTAATCTGACTGAATCGGTAGAGCTTATAATATCAATACGATTAAAAATAAATAATATTTTTTATGCCATACGTATTTGTGACTAATCTTTCTAAATCATTAGTTATAAGTCAATTATATGCTGCAATAAAAATGACGTGATTTAATGTAAAAAAATGAGATAGATGATTTCAGGTCAGCATAAGAGACCTAAAATCCTAAATGAATCCTAACTGAATTCTAAATTATAAGACAAATTACGTAAATAGCTTTTTCTTCGAAATTAACAAAGATAAAATCGTGTACCGTGAGACATGTTAATTGAGAATTATAATTTTATTCTCTTATTTGTAACGTAATACGTTTTTAAGGCAGTAAATTATGTTAGTAATGCATAAAACTTATCATTGCTCACTTAATAAACACGTAAAAACGAAGAATTGCAATATCTAAATAACATAATGTTACACGCATGTATTCTGAATATCAAAAGTTATACAATTGCATATAATTACATTAAATTATATGGAGAGTATTCATAGTGAAATAATACATATCGAAATGTACAAACAAAAATGAGCTTGTAAATTTTAAATCATCAGCTGTATGTATCATACCTTATTATTCAAAAATTCTCAAAACACGTTTGTTTTAGTCGTATATTTTTTATTTGTGTGACATCATTAGTATCTTATTTCCAATGTAATTATTATTCGAATTTATCTATTCGATCATTCTAGTTAAAAGTATAATATAGTAAGTTACCAAAGCAATTTAATTTAGATTTGTACTATTAATAAGTCAGATCGATAATAATATAATATTTTTCTACGAAGTGATTGATGGCTCCCTAAGAATGTGTATAAGTAATTAAACTAAATTGTGTGAAAAAAAATACGCCATAACTAGCTTTAAGGCATGTATACAATATACTTAACTCTTTTGAGATAAAAATTATATATTTTGGATATAACAAAAATCTTATGACTTAACATAAAACTTATGGCTTTAAAACTTAATTGTCAAAAATAATAATAGTAACGCCATTATATGAAGATAATGTATGTGGGATTCCAATATAAAGGAAAATAAAATATATATATATATATATATATATATATATATATATCTATTTTTTACAATAAAAAATTGTTTCTTTACAAATCCGTCACAGTTCCTTCAACGGTGATTCCCGGTGCTAATTGTACTTTTTCGCTTTCGACCTTATTATTGTCTATGATTGGGTAAATCAGTTCAGGCTTAGATTCTCTATTCTTCAGTTCGGCAATGATGAGGTCTCTGGAGTCTTGTCGGGAGAGTTCTTTTGATGGCGTTGGTGTTCTTATTTTACTTGGTGGTGGAGTGGGGGAGGCGTAATTTGGGGGCGGCGGCGTGCGCTGAGCGTACCTTGAAGGTCGAGGAGACGGAGATTTCGGCATCATTGGTAAATCAGGCGTCATAGGCGGAGAGGGTGCCTTGGTCTTTCTAGGCGTCTGTAGCTTTGCTCGATTTTCCCACGTATCAGTCTCTCCAGACCTCTTCATTGAAGCCCTGTTTCTAGGCGTTCTTTTCAACATTGCCTGGAAATTGAATGGTGGATCATCCTCGCTCATATCGTTGGTTGACCTCGCCATCGCTTGTAGTTCCTTAATCGGATCAGCTTCTGGTGTATCGATGGCGTATAAACTCCTCGTCTGCGGAGATTTACGAAGCTTAGGAGCTGTGTCTTCTAATATATCCGTATCGTCTCTCGCTCCTACCCAAGGTTCCGGTGGGTGGTAGTAACTGTGCGATGAATTAGCACCAGGTTTCTTTTTATAGACGGCTGGTCTATTACTTGTTATTTTAGGGATGGGTTCTTTTTCGTCTTCGGATGGTAACTCCGGAACGGGTTGAGTGGGATCTCTGCAGAACGGCACTGCTATTAGAGTCTGTGTGCTTGCAGACGTCTTCGTAACGTCTGGTGCTGAGCTAAATCGACGTTTTAACGGTTCGTCCCACTGTTCGTGATCTGAGTCGTACGGGCTGGCAAATGTGTCACTAAAATGAGATTAGTTTTACATTAGTAATGGGTGAATAACTTGTTCATTGAATAAGATATTGAATAGTCTCATAGATCATCAGGTTTTCTATATATATAGGTCGTGGTTTCAGTTCCCACCCAAGACACATTTGATGAACATCGATGTTTGTTCTGCGTTTGGCTATTGTTAGGAATATGAATAACATATTAGCTCGTTAAAAAAAACGCATTTTCAAACAATAAAGTATGTAGTATATATACCCCTAGTGCGTGTTTATTCGCATATACATTACTCTTCTCGTTATGGAGTATCATAAAATATTTATATGAAATCCTTAGTTACGTATAGTTACCGCTAGGGGTGGATACTAGATTTATCGATGGAAATATATATTATCAAGGTAATACAAAGTATAGTAATATGCATTCGAATAAAGACGCACTGGGTTGTACAGATATCTGGTTTCCATAGTACAATATTTGTTTAGTTTTTGGGCTAGATGGCGCTGTGTGAAATGTTTACAAATATTTATTTGTTATAAAACAAAAAAGATAATGGCTTGGGTTTAGGTACTGGCCGATACTGAAAAAAATTCTACAGTTCATAATAGATAGATTTAATAGTTATTGAAAAATCGTGAAAAATCCATGTTTAGTTGTGGCATACTTGGCACTGTGTGGCACTATGTGGCATTCTGTAGCTAGGCAAAGCGGCGTCCCGTGGCAAGTTACTGAGGGGAGCTAAATGCAGATACAAAAATTTGGACTCAGTGGCGTATATTGTATAAAACCTACGAGCTATACCCAACGGTAATTAGGATTATAGTGATGCTAAATATAATTGAATTACAGGAGGTATACTTACTTGCTCTTGGCTGAGGGGTCACACATGTAAGTCGTGTCATAATACTGGAGCTGATCTATTCTGAACGGCAGTTTCCACACTGTCTGAGGAGAAGATCCTAAGAAATCGGATTCCTTAGCATGTGGATCGACACGGTCCAAAAGGGCGGAAGTGCTAGTGCCAAGTAGAGCCTCCAGACATGCTTGATTGTAAATGTGAACCTGTAGATATTATAGAAAAGTAGATGACGCATATCAGAAACATCGTATTTGGTCGTACCTACCCACGTCTTTTGTAATTTGAGGAGACTTTTTTTTATGTTAGTGAGTGATGTGACGAGCTAGTCGTTCGCCTGATGTTAAGCGACACGGCCGGCCATAACAGAACACTGTCATTCAGAACTCCAAATTATAAAGTTTCGCGTGACACTGCACTACGCACATCATCCTGAGACATCAGCACAGTCTGGTAATAACATTATTAGACTGTGAGATCAAATCGTAAAGTCTCAATTGCCCAGTAATTTCACTAGCTACATGCGATGTAGGGATAAGTCTACACTTTTTAGTTTTTCTTTTGACAGCCTCTTGTGTGGTGGTTGGGTAAGTCGGCTCATAATCCGGAGACGCCGGGTTCGATTCCGAACAACAGGACAAGTAATTTGTGCACATCAAAAAAAGATGCGCAAATACTTGTTCTATGTTTGGGTGTTGTGGGACCATGGTTTTCTTAGATACGGGGGAATCCTAATTAGGGTCCAGGATCTTGTATGTGGTCGTTGGGCGTTATTTATTTATTTATTCTCATAACTATAGACTCTTTTTTGAGGTCTTTCTCGTTGAGTCACAATTTGTGACTTCAGGTAGCTAGTGGAAAAATTTATGTTTTTGGACAGGCATCGTATCGTAAAGCAAGGTATACCTAACTAGTGTAACCGTTTGACATTAAGGCAGAATATTTAGGCCCTAGGATGCTCCAACGATAGCCTACACGAGTAAACTGGACTGCACCACATTCAGTCGAATGGTGTAGTTATTTACTTCCGCCTTACCCATAATAGTAAGTAGTATATGACCGCACCTGCTGTGAAAAATGTACCAAATCTTGATACCGGACTGCTCTGTACTGCAGAAGTACTTGGAAAATGGATCTGCTTTTCCATTTCATTGCAAATCTCTTAAGAAATGATGCGGTTTCCTCGTCGATCTGTCCAGTTGACTTTATTAGAGGTCCGTAGGCCTTGCGAACTATGTAGCCTCGATATGCTGCATGATAAAGTGGGTAAATAAAAGTATTAAGATAATTTTACAAGGGTAAATAATAAATACATATGTGGAACAAATAATCCAAGATAAGTATAATATATGTGGACTACATAAGTAGGGATATTATAGATACCTACGAATGAAATAAAAGATAGAGTAGATTTGGTATCAGATAGAGGCTTATGTCCAGCAGTGGACTAATATAAGCTGATGATGATGATGAGAGGTCAATCAGTAAATACAGAAAACACGACAGCTATAGTTAATCGTCCAAGTTTCTAGTCTAGAGCACGCCATATGAAGCGTTTAACGAAATTTAAATCTCGGGTCAAATTCTAATTAGCATACAATTTCATACGGAAATCAAATTAATATTTAGTTATAGCTTACCCTTTTGAATTAATAGAGCAGCTTCATCTTCAGTTACATTTAAAGATTGATGCTTCTTCAACTCCTTTACTGGAAAACACATGAGTATTTAGAATTATATACTTACTATAGCATCAAGCTGATACGGATGTGATTTCATAGTCTATTCATAGATAATTAGACTTACTGTGCAAGCTATTGGTTCACAGATAATTAGACTTACTGTGCAAGCTATTGGTTCATAGAAAATTAGACTTACTGTGCAAGCTTTTGGCTTTGTCCTTTTTTGCTTTTCTTCTGGCTAAGAACGCTCTCATCATACATTGAACCTTAATTATCTTCTTTACTTGAATTTCATATAACCTGCAAAATAGTTTTATAGTTCGTAATTACTTAGGTTGTCTTATTTTAAAAAATAATTCTAAGGTTTACCTTGACAAAAACTCTTCATTGTAATATTTGAGGAACACCTTGGTTTTCCCGAGCACCCATCCTTCCATTTTGAGCCTTATCATCAGCAACCGGCAATTCTCCTTTGTTTCCTCCACATTTTCATCAAAATCAAAGGCTAAGAATCGGTACCTATGGTCGGGTTATGAACTATGTATAAGTTTCTCAACAGCTTTCTAAACAGTTTTATGTGAGCTTACCAGAGAAATACTTACCTTCTTATAAATTCAGCAAATGGAATGCGACACGAGTAACCGCTTTGGCGTGCTTTTGCGGTATCCAATATTGCTAAAGCTCTGATCTGCTGTCTTACAACTTCTCTTTGGAACCCTCTGGGGTTGTCATTTAAGTCGGCTCGCACGCATCTTACATAGTGAGTGCCACCGCTTCCAGGCCCTACGCAAAGTTGTTTGAGGAGCTCAAGGCTGGTCGCTCTGTAGGTAGCTGCAGCTGTTCTCATTCTATGCACTTGAGAGAATTGACCGCGGGATACAGTGTTATATTTCTGAAAACAATAAATTAGATGGCTACGGTACATTAATATCGTTGATTCGTCCTATCATATATGTAACAAGAAATGTTTTGACCATCGAAACTCACTCTTGCTTTTAAGTTCTCGATTTCTTTTTCTGATTTTGACTTAACCAATTCAACTTTTGCCTGATTTGGCGAAACAGTCAAATTACCAGTTTTGGTCAATTTGTTTCTAAATAATTGCTGTACAGTGATATTGGTTGATGCTCTCATAGTTTCTATCATTTCAGGAGGTAGGAAATCTTTGTTCTTTTCAGCCATTTCCCTGCAATCGTAGTTGACTTTCCCCGTGTAATGCGCTACGCTGAATTCATGGCTTCCAGAAAGTTTGATGTATGGTCCTTTGCAAGATGTTCTGATGGTGCCTAAAATTATTTTTTGTTTTAATATTTTACTATTTAAATTACATACACATGGTTGAGCGTAGGTACTTGAACAATAAACTCACTCATTATAAATTCTTGTCCGCTTCCGGTCCGACTAGCCTCATCTAAAACATAAAATAATCCAAGGGGCCTTCCCATGAGTTGATCGACCGAATTCTTATTATCATAAAAATGCAAAGCCACAACAGGGATCTCTTCTTCGGCAGTTTCCTGCATTTCCCATGCAAACATTCTTTGATTGTACAAAAACTGTATCTGTTCATTAGTTGTGTTCACAATAAGTTGTTCCAATCGATTTCTGTGGTAACATTCAAATCCAAACATGTCTAATAAGCTTACAGAATATTTGTCGCCACTGAAAAAAAAAAAAAAATTACGAACGAAACTTGAACGAGGCGCCTAAATAACAAAAGAATGAAAAGAAAGTGTTTCATTTAAAAAAAACTTACAATACAGATCTCATAAAAGACAGCTTAGAATTAATGATATTAATCATCCAATCAATTAATCTTTTATACAAAGCGCTCGCCAAAGTATCTCTTGCATCCCTCGCTTCATCAGTAGAGTGACTTCTCTTCACAGCTGTGCCACTTTCAATCAAGCAGTAGTTCAACAAGGCCCAAAGAAATTTAGTTTCTTCCAATGACAGTAATCTAGCCACTTTCCTCGCTTCTTCAAGATTTTCAATTTCAGCTGAACCACTCTTTCCATCTTTGAATCTAACATTGCCAAGAACTAATATGGCAGCAAGGACTGTTTCGAGGAAAACTATATCTTCCACTTCCCAGTCCACGCATTTTAAATTTTCTATAAATTGTTTATAATTTTCGACGTTATTTTCAGATATTTCTCTGACGCCTTTTGGCCCCTTGGTTGGTTCATCTAAAATTCTTAAGTATCTGTGTTTTCGGTTTTTCTCTAGACTTAGTTCCTCTAAGCGGCTTTCCGCTTCCATAGCATCGTAAAAATAATAAAGTAAATCGAAGTTTGCTTGAGACCTGAAATGGTTTATCATATAAGAAAAATGATTTAATAAAATCTTAGACTATGTGAGAATTGTTTTCTGTCCAGTTAAACTTACATATCAGTCGAAGATACACGCCATTTCTCTAGCAGATAGAGCCAGAATATTGCTCCACTAAGTTTGCCAGAGCTACCATAAGTAACTTGTATCTGAAAGATACCCCTTGTCGAGTGCGCATTAACAGGTGTTCCAGCAGTAATAGCCGCCTGAATAGCTTTCGTCGCTCTCTGTATCCTTTCGGCTGTGTTATTCTTCATGGCTCCTAAATGTGTAAGGTGTGTCAACGCGTGCACCATGTTTGTTGTTTTACCAGATTTGCTTTCTCCTGAGAACACGATGTGTTGAGGATCGTTGTGATGTAGAGCATCTTGGTAGCCGCTATCAGCTACTGCGAATATGTGTGGCTCGTTGTCGGATCTTGATTTGCATTCGTATTTGGTGTGGTACTGAAATAAAATTTATAACTACTACGAGATAATAAATATCTTAATGAGTAAAAAAAGCTTAAGATGTATTTAAACTCACGTTTTCATTATATATATTATCATCAGTTAGGTTTGGATTGAGTATTAGCAGAACGTCTCCAACAAAAGACGTGAAAAATCCCTTCGCTAACTTAGTCTGTAATTCTGTCAGTATTCTATCTTCTGTCAATTCATCTAATGCTGCAAGGTCTTCCACTTGCAATGTTTCAGGTTCGTGTACCCCTTCCGTGGTTAACAAGCCATTTTTGATTATTCTTTCCTTTAACTTTTCCGGTGCCTCTTTGTCTTTCACATCGAATGCTAACTTTTTGAGCTCCGTTGATAGCTAAAAGTTATACAAGAATTGAGTTACTTAACGCAAAGAAAGGTACATAAATCTAAAAAAAGGTTTTACATGCTTACGTGAAAATCATTTTCAGGCACTGACAGTATAAAAGGATGTTCTTCTAATTCTATAGAGTAAGGTCGATGTTCGGGATTCTTTTCGAGGCACCTGCAATATCCACACTCTTAATAACTCAATCACGAGGTTATCATAAGGATAACTTTTAAGGAATGTGAAGAGTAGGTTACATACTATGAACTTACTCAGATATGAAATCATTTATGTCATTGGACCACATTGCAGGTTTAGAGATCGCCGGCGGAGGATTCCTCACTATTTGAAACAATGCTCTTGTCGGATGCATATCTTGAAATGGGGCTTTAGCGTCCGCCATTTCAATAGTGGTTATACCTAACGCCCAAACATCCGCTCTGTTTCCATAGCCTTCCTCTCCACACGTAACTGTCTCTGGAGCCATCCAACTCGGTGACCCAATATTCGTCTTGCTCTTATCCAAAGTTCCATTCAATTTGCAAGACAGCCCAAAGTCTGACAGTTTGATCTCCCCATCTTTAGTGATCAAAATGTTACTACACCGTACGTTGCGATGCATCACTTTGTTTTCATGCAAGTATACGAGGGCCTGGAAATGCATATGAGAGTTATCGGACCAATCGGAGGAGTCAACACGCGAGTTTGACAGGGAGTGATGGAGTGACCGCCCCTTATGGCGCATCTTGTTACGGCCGGCGATACTAACGTCACTGTCAGTCAATGGTCGACGCCCATAAGATTCATTGGGGCCTATTTGCATACGTATCGGGCTTGGTGCTGTCGTAGGCAGCCTGTCTCGACTGAGCCATCTGATATATCTTTGTGTTTAATGCGTTCATTACAATCGTTTAGCGGTGGAGGATGTGCTGAGGGTTTCGTCGATATATTAACCGACACATTATTTGGCATAAGTAAGTTTATAGCTACCTAGTTTAAGAGTTTTAATTTTAAGTTATTTAAGTATTTAACTATTATTCTGTGGGTGAGGCCTATGTTCTGCAGTGAACGTCGTCAGGTTGTCGATAATAAAGTAACTGTTATTAGTTGGTATATTATAAGCTTGCTGTTCAATCTGACCACAAAAATGTTAATTAGTTAATAAATCTAAATATAGAATTATTTCTCCATCGACATAACAATTACATCACTATACCTATAGCTTCATCATAGCTTACGAGATACAACATCGATAGATATACGTGGAAAATCAACAGAACCAAGACGACGTTGCACCGGTATTGTGAACCAAGTGGCTTGCATAAAGATAATACACATTTAAGCCTCACCCATACCTCTGGAGCCTAACTTGTCGATTCAAATTTAACGTTGAGAGCTTTACGTGAAGATAATAGGGGTGAGTTTCGTTTGTTGGATAAGAGTTAGAGGGATCATGAGCTACCGCGTCAGAGGTTCGTATATCTTGTGTGCGCGAGCATTATTTACGATAATTGAGCGATGCGCCGCGATGGGGGGCCATCATGGTGTTGTCGGGCGCGCTCCGACATTCGCATCGACAAGTTCGAGCGTTCCAGACCGAATCACATCAAATAAAGCGGCATGCATTTTAAGTAATGGCCCTAGATTGTATTTCAACGTACGTGGACATTCGCAGGGCAATATTTTATTCGACGTCACGCGAGCAACAAGAATCGCCGGGACACGGATTCGAGAACAATTGAGTTTGCATTCCAAGTACACACCAATTGATTCAGCCGTTGAAAGGTGGACTGGCAGGCCCTTTGTTTTATAAACAGCCATCTCGATTCGAATGTGACGAGAGACATGTTTATATTCAGTCGAATATGGGCTTACCTTGATCGTATATTTGAGGATGTAAGCGATGTGTTCCTCGGACATTTTTCTGTCGTCTGCGTTTAGCTTTCTGACAATATCGATGACGGACCCGCATTCGCACAACTGAAAATAAGATGACCGAATACGGTATCAAATAAAACAAGACTACGGAATTCAAACCAAAGCAAACAAATTCTTACCTCAAGTACGAACCAAACATTTCTTACGCTCTCAGACTTCTCGCAGAATACTCCATAGAAATTAATCAAGTTTGGATGGTTGGTGAAATCTCTGAGAATCTTGTACTCTTCCTGTATATGGGTTTCGTTTTCGTCCGTGTATGCTTGGACTTTGATGGCGACAGCTTTGCCGGTGGCCTGGGTGTCTGTAGCTCTGAACACTTGGCCGAATATTCCCGAGCCGAGCTTACAGTCTAGCTTGTACCTCTCCACGGGGCTCGGTAAGGACGCTACGTTCAGGCCGTCCTTCATGATGCCCAGCGGAACATATAATTGACAGAACAATCCTGCTGGATAAGTTACAACCATTATTATTGTCAACCGTGCTCAAGTTTTAATGAAAACGCTTGTTACCTACACGCCGGTAAGATCGTTCGTTACTTTTGACTGGAAAGCGTTCTACTGCTATAAAGTCTTTTGTAGACAATAGTCTGCAGGTACTTCATTAGAGATATTATACAAATGTATTCAGAAAAAAACTAAAAAACGCAGGATTACGATGATGTAAACTGCGTTTATTTGATTATTAAGTACCTACCGTCCATTAATTAATTCATTAGTTATTGTGGTTAATTGATATTGCATTAACCTAAATTATTTAAAACTACTAGGTATATTTTAGACAGGAGGAGATAACATCGTGTCACTCTGTCATTGCAATATCTCTCTTGTTTCATTCATCTTTTCCGCGCGTATACTAATGCTTATGACATTATCTTACAAAACTAAAAACTTCGCATATTTTTTTCACTTCTTTTTCGTGTATACACATAATCTGTCGAAATCGAACCCGCTGCCTCCGGGTTATGAGTTGACCTGCTCAACCACCACACCACAGATTCAATGTATCCAGTGAATGGGCAGAAGCATTCTCTTCGTTTCATTATAATCTACTGCCATCACCAAGTGGCCTGCCAAGCTAATTATGGCAGACCCTTCTATGATAAAAGTGTAATGTATAATGAATTTGGCATTATATGCGGGAGGCCTACGAGATTGTTTCAGCAGTCGACGCCTTCCTTCTCATGATGTGGATTTTAAATAATTAGCACGTAATTAGACTTACCTTTACCAGTTCTCACGTCCAATCTCCACAACGCACTGACTGAACTGAGCCCTCAAGCAACGGAACACCGTCAAGTGCACTGGCTTCCTCTATTAGGAACAAAGCTAATCCTACATAATACTATTAGGTCATAATACTCTGCGACCTTCGGCTGTATCGTATACTGGTTAATTGAGGACGCATGCCTCTAATTGTAGACTAATCTCATTTAGTATTGCGATTTGGGGTTTGATAAGGGTTCCTAGGGGTCATAAGTAGGGTTCTTGATGCAGTGTGTATATTGAACGTATAAAGGTTAAAAAACATAAAATTTTAGTCTGGAAATACGTTTTACGTATCGACTCACTAGAGATTCGAGTTTGGCTAGATCGGAAACATCATTTACCTTTTTGTACCTTACCAATGTTAATGAGCACCGTAATGTCTATATAAGTAAAGAAGATTTTTGATTTTATGTTATTTAATGATGATAGTCGTTCACCTAATGTTAAGCGACACCCACCCATAACAGTGTCACTCGGAACTCCAAAATATAAAGATTCGCGTGACGCTGCACTGCGCACATCACCCTGAGTCATCAGCACAGTCTAGAAATAAGATTACTCGTCTGTAAAATCATAGTCTCAATTTCCCAGTAATTTCACTAGTTACAGTGTCCTTCAAACTGAAGCACAGTAGCGCTTGTATACAACCTGCTTGTTGGCAGAACCAAAGCGGTTTATAATGGGAACGGCTAAATAGTGGAACTCTTTACCACAGTTTGTGTTTTAGAATAGCTGAAATCTGGATGTTTTCGATAAGGTTTTTTATTGACGAGCGTGTTACATCGTCGATCACGTCAAACGCAATCTATTAAGTATTTAAAAAAAACTAAATGCCTGTACAAGGAACGTAAATTGAACCGTTACATTTATAGCTTCTTTATCTTCCCACATAATAGACATAGGTTTTCTGTGAAACCGATCAATAACAAGCCGAAAATAATCGATTTAACTATTTGCCAAATAGAACTATCGATCAGTCTCGTTCCGAACCGTAACTGACAAACTAAATCCTTTCGGAACGTCGAATGAATTCGCATCGCCAATTTTCCGAATAGATTAGATGATCTTAACGGATCAGTCACGGACATTCGATCAAGTATGAAGTATGAAGACATTGAAGTAAAAGATTTTTTTTCTCTTTTTGAATAACTGAAGCGTAACAGCAACATCAATACGTATACTTGACAAAGAAAACATTTCATTTAAAAGCTTTTTTAAAGTGAAGGGGCGTTCGGATTTGCGTACCGTAAACTTGTCGATTTTGATCTCATTCATAATCATCTGGAGTACCGTTAGGTAAATGTATAGTGAAAATGCGAAGATACTTTTACTGGATTACTTTTCTGGAGGGAGTCCCATACCTTTATGTTATTAGTTCATTGATAACGTTAAATCGAGTTTTGGCAGGAAAACGAAAAAGATCGCTCACCGCGTTATATTATTTTCCAAAACTCGTGTTATTTTCAGTGTTAATGCATAAAATTGGTGGCATTTTATTCGTTAAGTGCCGGATTACAGGCATGAGTGTGGGAAAATGGTATAATGATGGTGAAACGTTTCTTTTCGTGTTGTTTCCAAAACTCCATAGAAGCTTCTGGTAAAGTTGCCACCACTTTACTAGGAGTATGACTTGAGTTGATGACTTGGACTGTGACTTAATTTGACACATTTATATATATGTAGCCCGCCCGACCAGTATTTAATAATAATTATATAAGTATACAGCAACAACCATACACACGCTACGACGCGGCTGTTGTCAGCCTTCCCGATACCTAAACTATCTAGTAGGTATTTAACGGATTGATTTAATTTATAAATAACGTGCAGAACCCTTGCATCGTGGTTTAAATTATATACTTATGTCTAGTCGTCTAAATAAAATCGCTTGTCGGTCTGTATGTCTGTACATGATACCTCTCACAAAGCGTCGGGGCATAAGAGCCCTTGAGCTCAAGAGGCAAATTAGGCGGAAATATTGACGTAATTGCCTCTCGAATCATTAGACTTCGCTGCTGTACGCTACCTGCGTAGTAATCATTATTTTTTGCTTATTTGTAATAGTCATTGTTAATTTCCATTGAAATATTATTCCGAAATTGATTTTTGCTTCTGCGTCTATAAAGCAGTGTAACACAATAATATCCTTTTTTAGAAGTTGGATGACATATTTTTCGAGTTATTTTGGTTTAGAATCTAAACTAGGTACCCATTGAACCGATTTTGATAAAATTTCTATGGGACCATTAAAACAAAAATATAATATCGTTCCAATAAAAAAATGTGCGGGGCAATCTTTGGGGACTGCCGTTAGAAGTGAATACTAAGTAACTTGTGATATATAGCTCATGGGAAGAGTGCGGTGACGATGACGCGAGCTACACGCTTTTTGTTCACCCAAAAAGTACACATATGTACATAGTATACATATAGCTCATGGAAAGCGTTTGGTAACGATAACGCTAGTTCCATGTTTTTTGTTCACCCAGAGTGCTCAACGCGCCTAAAGAGGTTTTAACGCCTAAAAAAGAATTTTCCAAGTTAATAAATTACGGATTCTGAGGTAATTCACATGAAAATACCTACAACCTAATGACCTCCTTTTTTGATATCCTGACGCCGCGCCGTTCTACGTGTTTTCGGGAAACATGCCCATCAGGAATGAACAGAATAAAAGAACTATTAAAGTTTCCATTTTTTTATTCGCTTGGCTAAAAACTACGGGCAAAATCCTTACACATTGTAAAATAAATAAACAACTATATGTAATAATAAATAGCCATTACACGTATCACATCATTGGGAATGTAAATTGAAATTAAAACTTATTAATAAAATGAATATTTACAAATACATACCTACTGCATCTACGCTCGAGAGGTGGATTTCCAAAAAACATTAATGCCCACATGCACTAAGCTTGACAGCTTTATCCCTTTATAATGTACCAAATGCAACGTACTTGGGGACGTCCTAGAGAGATAAGTGACAACTTAGAGCTGTCAAATGTTTTAGTGCAAAAGAGGACAATATATATATTTTTAAGTTTTGGGAAAAATTGTTGTGAAACCTTTACGTATGTGGAGAATAAGTTAGATACTTATTTATAATTTAGAATACATTTTTGATAACACCATTGCCTTAATATTCCATAAAAACTATTAGCGGCCAATTTATCTAATTATTGTCACGAGCTAATATTTCAAACGTATCCAAAGTCAATTATAATATTAATTCATTGCATATTTGTTCATTAATACTGATTAATATTTAAAGAACTTAATTAAGATTCTAACAGGTTATATTTTTACATTTTAATACAATTAAAATACTGATCGAAATTCATAAAAATCTTATCATAATTATACCTACTTAAAATTATAACAACCAAAGTATACTTGTATAAGTTATTACAATACAATTAATATATTCGCATAATGTTGAACTTTTTTGTATGTAGGTAGACTGATTAAAAGCAGTCAGCCCACTCAGCCCGACTGTAATTTTGCAAATCGCGTGTTGCGTGTTAAATACCGGTATTGAATACTATTTTTGAAGATCACTACATTTTTTTTAAATCGAACTTAGTGTTATTTACCATGACTACCCATACCACCCCTGGCACTATTGACAACTCTTTTTATTTTGGTAATTACGTTTAACATTGAAATCGGGAGCAACACTAGTATATATATACATATATAAATAAACTAATATTAATATTAGGTACATGTGATTGTGTTGTTCAACTGTCATTGAAAGAGTGCAGCTACACAAGCCATGATATTATTTGTGTGAGAAAGAGTGAACAACACAATCACATGTACCTAATTAAAAAAATTTAAAACCGTATTTGGCTGTAAGTTTTGCTAATGAAGATATGTTAATATTAAATTTTCAGAGCTATGGTTTTTGTTTAATAAATAAATTAAAAATTATATAATTACAGTGGATAAAATTTTTGTCCCTGGTCTGTGCTACTAAGTGAGCTGGGGCGGCACGCCTATGACTTGTTATTATTTATCGGAAGAAAAGCTTTTGGCCGATGCTGATTTGGTCACTTGCCTCCTAAACCTAGACCAGGAGTTGGCAACCGTTTGAGTCGGAAGTGTCAAAAATTTAAATTTTCAATATTTCAGTTTTTAAACCGCCACAAAAAAAATCTTGCTAGTAATAAATAGTACTTACATAAGTGTGTTTTTTGTTTTATAAAATACGTAAATAATATTTGCGTATGGAACTAAAGAACCGCTTCACATCCAAAGAGCCCCATGTGGCTCGCGAGCAGCAGGTTGCCTACCCCTGACCTAGTATAGACCTGACCTTCTATAATAGTGTTACCAATCGCTATATATTAGATTTAGATTCTCGACTGAACACAGTTTCATGACTGAGCAGCGTTTTAGAATACAGTTCACAGATTGTAGTGAATGGTTATCTCCAAAAAGAGTACTGATGTGAGAATATTGTTACTTACAAATAGCCACCCATTTATCATCTCTGCACCTCTGACAGTCCACCCGACAACACCAGTGGAAGGTGCAGTTGCAGGGCTTGATGCTGGACTTGCGGATGAGTGCGTGACCTCGACCGCAGCAGAGAAGGTCGCAGGATCCGGTTCTAGAGGTCCGACCGATCCGGCAGACGCGGCCGGATGTACCCGCGGAATCTGTTCGGCTATCAGCTTCGCAGAAGCTAGGTGATCTGGTGAAATTAAATAGAAAGGAATGTAGCGTTTGTGGTGTACCTAAATGTAAACGAGATAAGGACGAGGTTCGAGATTCTCGGTTGTACTTTTTTATGTTTGTTACCACAGGCATCCGTCATTTATAGAGCGTTTGGGAAGTACCCTTTTTATTTGAAACGATACTATCCGTAGAAATTACATCAAAATTAGTTCTGTAGTACAAGTGCTTCTCAACTGATTGAGGTCGGCTTGATACCTATTTTTCATAAGAAGGTTAAACCGAATATTAATATTAAAAATTATGTTTTTTTCTGTGGTGATAGTTTTCTTCCGCATCTTGTCGAATGAATTAACAATTTTACCAGCAAATATGAGGGATAGAGTAATAGTAAAGTCAAAGTAGAAATGGGACGCAAAATAAAAAAAATGTGTAGATATATTAATCGTGAATCTTATAGGTATATATATATAAGCTTTTAGACTAGTGTTAAAACAACTGCAGCAAAATATAGCCTCACTGAAATTCAATTTCTAATCCAGACATGTTAAAACGTCTGTAAGTACCTGAATTCTAATAAGCAACGTTTGAATTTGGGAAAATATTTGATCATATTTTTTAAATAGCTATTTTACTAACTTACTTTTCAAAGAACAGTAAGCTCGTCTTCGGGGCTGGTCGCGGTCTACTCCGCCTCCTGCCGCGTGGTCTGCCTCGTAGGACATTCATTCCACTGTTCAACTCTTCTTGGGCCACTATCAGTGCCTTAGGGAAAACAAAACGTTTTAGTTCACGTATCACACTTATATTATAAAGGCGAAAGTTTGTATGTGTGTATGTTTGTTACTCCTTCACGCTCAAATGGCAGAATGGATTTGGATGAAGTTCGGTACCAAGATATATATACATGGCTTATACACTGGATTAACATATAGGTTACATTTTATCCCGGAAAAGTGAAATTTTCCCGTGAGATGGGCAAATAATTAAAATACTTTTTATCCGCGGGTGAAACCGCGGGGCGCAACTAGTTCCCTTATAAATGGGAATTCATATTGTAAAGATAAAACGGATCTAGACCTCTAGGACTCTCCCCTCGTAACTAGGGCCCAATGTAACTTGGTCGAAACGTCGAGGTTAGTCAGAATAATGTTTTTATATTTTTTGTACTAAATAGACCCGTTATATCTTTACAATATGAGTTCAAGTCGCGAAAGTTTAAAAAGTGTTAAATGAGAATTCTTTGGGTATTCGTATAGTAAAAGGACGAAGAAAAAATACCCTTTCCGTAATTATTTTTTCTTATAGAAGTCTCAATAAAGTACTCCATACAGATATCGATGTTAATGCTCAGTTTTTTTTAATTCTTCTGTGGAAATGATGATTTTAAATTTAATTATAAGATCTTTAATGGTTTGATCGTTGGGGCTACAAAAGAAACCTACTTTTCGATACTGCCTTTTAATGGTAGAAGCAACTGCTCTGAAGTCTGGTGTGGCTCTCCAGCATGTCCTGAGCTGGCAGCTGCCAGACAATCCGTGACATTTGCATCGCACCTCCATGTTGGATGATAAAATCTGAAAACGAGAGAAAATATGATTACGTTATTGGACGTTCCATGAAAAAAACAGTGTAAATTAATCATGATACACGAAGCAAATTGTTTGTTAAAAATAATTTTAAAGTTTCGTTTAAGAATTTGATGCTTCGTATACTTTTAGCAAGATTGTAGCGCATTTGCTAGATTTAACTTCGACCAAGAAAAGATCATTCGAGTACGTGGTAACCTCAAACAATCCCTTGAAAAATTCGCAAATCAGTTTTGCCCTACGTGACCGTGCCGCGACCACAATTGCTCTATTACGCCACCCACCACTAGCTCATAACATTTACATAATTAAACGCCTCAGCGCAATCACGTTGACGTCTTAATTTTGCAACGCCGCCGGCCGAACAATTTCCCAAATTGAGTCGGAGCAAAAATTCAAATAAATCGGTGTTTCGGAACGCCCCCGGTACCCGGCATGCCTTAATAACGTGGTATTAAGAGCTCTCGCGCTAGAATTCGCCACCCAAGACGTTTGTAATACGTCGTAATGAAGCCGGAATATTAAAAATGGTCTCGAACCGCTTATTATGTTCTCACCTCGACGGGTGTATCTTGAAATACGGCCGGTTAATGCGGCCCTGGAGGCCGCCCGGACCCGCCGCGCCATGGAGGCTCGATAGAGCTTAATGGTGGCGCTAGTAACACTTGGGATCAATTTCGATTCCTCAATAGCTATTAGGGATGTTCGATCTGAGATTGAATCATTGAAAGGCGTGGTCCAAGACAAATTACGGATGTAAGTTTGTCAAAGTCAAAGTTATGAATGTAGACAACTGAGTAAAGTACTTAGACAGTAGGAACTTTGTAATTTTATTACTTGTGTTTGAATCAATGCAGCGTCAGTTTAATTGTGAGAACGTCAGACAAGGACAGTTGGATGGGCAGGTGTCTATGTTGCATCTGATCATTATATTTCTTTGATATCACTTAGATACAACTTTTAAGTGATGTCACGGAAACTTTGCCGCTTTGTAATTGGCTGCGAAATAAATTAACAGTAAAAAAAAGTATATAAATACATAGATATTTGTGGACATTTCACACAGCGCTATCTAACTCCAAATCAAGCAAAGCTTGTACTATGGGAACCAGATGCCATACAATACTTTTTATTTGTAAATATATACATACAATACCCAGACACAGAACAAACATCAATTTTCATCACACAAACGTTATCGACAGTTCAAAAGGTTTAGGGCTCCTACCAACTGAGCTATCGGGACAGTCAAAAAAGATAAAGATAATAAGTAACAGGTACATCACAACAGGTACATCTGCAGAATAATTAATTAATTACATTATTCCACAATAATTAATGATCATCTTCTCGCCATTAACAGTATGTCAACGTCATCAATCTATATTACGCTCCAGCTCGTTATTTACGTAATGGTGGCGAGATAATGACCCCCATCGCAGCCCTAGACTAAACATAATGTCATTAAGGAGTGGCTGTTGAAAGAACTTAATTTAGTAGTACCTAAGTACTTCGTGCATGAAGTATGTTTATATTTTAAGTACCATAATTATGTCAATTAAATAAATAAATAAATAATAATATCAACTCTCAACGGTCACATGTACACCATACTGGACCTTAACTACGATTCCCTGCACACAGAAACCACGAAGACCATGCTTCCATTACACCCAAACTTAGAACAAGTAATTGCGCTTTTTTGTGCACATATACTTGTCCTGACGCGGGAGTCGAACCCGCCGCTGCCTTCAGGCTGCTGCCTCCATACAGCACATACAGCACTGATTATTATGGCATGAAGTGATGTTTTTTTATTAAAGTTAAATATTGGCCTCACCGCGCAGTTGCTATAGCAGATTAGCTTTGCTGTCTGAACGTTGTAGGCTCGAATCCTACGACAGAAATTTTGGGTGATAAACATCGATTTTAGTTCTGTCTGGGTGTTACCTATATTCTATGAGTGTATTTACTAATAACTAAATACTATAGATGTGACAATTTTGGTATGCCAGTTCTGGTGAAGTATGCTAAACATTTCATATTACACTACCACCTTCTTATACCATATTCCGTGCAAACAAATTAATTATCATTTTCAAACTATTAGGTTTTATGACCTTATAGTTAAGCTTCCTTTTCATTTAATTCATTGAGCGGCTATTTACTGGATTCTTTATTAATTATTAAGTACATAACGTGACCCAAAAGTTCAGATTTTTTGCCGCTGCTCTTTCTAATATTATCGTAAATGTAAACATAATAATCATTAAATTATGGCGCAGTTATTATTAATGATTATAAGTTAATTGGTGATTCCTACTCTGAATTTAAAGTGAATTTACCACGGCCATCTCAAAGCTATTATCGTTCGTCACAACACTAATCGCTCGCAGCTCTGATTCACACAATAACTTAGTAGTTCAACCTAATTATGATAATATACATTCAATAAGTACACAATGTGAAACTTAATATCGTAATAATAATAATTATAACAATTACGCGCAACGATTATATACATAGATCCTGGACCCTGAATAAGATTCCCTGTGTCTAGGGACCCAGAAACTACGAGGACCATGGTCCCACAACACCCAGACTCTCAAGTATTTGAACTTTTTTCTGTTCACAAATACTTGTCTTGCCGCGGGAATCGAACCCGCTGCCTCCGGGTTATGAGCCGACTTGCTCAACTACCACACCACAAAGGCTGTCTAATAAGTATTTATAAGTATATATTTCTGTAATATTAAGGTCATTTTAATTCTAAATTGGGGTGACATGGCCAGAACTGACGTCCCACATAGGGTGTTTCGTGCATTACCCGTGCGAGCCTATATTTTTTTATGTTAGTGAATGATGTGACGAGCAAGTCGTTCACCTGATGTTAAGCGATACGGCCGCCCATAACATAACAGTATCACTCTAAAATACAAAGTTTCGCGTGACACTGCACTGCGCACAACATCCCGACATCAGCACAGTCTGGTAATAAGATTCCTTGACTGTGAGATCAGGTCATAGAGTCCCATTTGCCCAGTAATTTCACTAGCTACAATGCCCTTCAAACCGGAACACAGTAGTGATTACACACTACTGCTTGACGGCAGAATAACTGGCAAAGCGGTGGTACCTACCTAGACGAACTTTGCAGAAAAGTCCTACCACCTAGTGAAAACAATCAACCCCATAGCCAACCTAGCTTCTTAAAATAGCGGGGCATAAGCCGTGGTTACGCGGCCAGTTGTCCATTTAGGAACCCCTCCTCGTCGATAAATCCACATCTATTTCACAGCACATTTCATAACTTACTGGGATAAAAAGGTATTCGGTGTTATATTCTACGACCTAAAATATCAATATAACAAACCAATGCCCGTCTCCACTAAAGTTTGACAGCTCCTAAATTCGCTCTTATCCCTTTATGACATACATACTGCAATGCATTTGGGTATGTCACAGAGGAATACGTGCATCAAACTTTGGTTCAAGGGCATTAATCAAAATCTAATCAGGAGTTTCAGTGTTAACGGATATAATAGATACACATTAGCTACCGAGTAGGTACCTACGCAGGTTGTATGTATATATGATAGCCTCTGTGGTATGATGGTTGATCTGGTCGGGTCAAAACCCGGAATTGGCGAATTCGATTCCCGCGGTAGTACAAGTATTTGTGTACCTAAAAAAGCGCAAATGCTTGTTCTGTGTCTGGGTGTTGTGGGATCATGGTCCTCGTAGTTTTTGGGTCTCTAGATACAAGGAATCCTAGTTAGGGCCCAGGATCTATGTCTGTGATCGTTGGGCGTTATACACACCTTCACGCACAAGTCATACATATATACTTATAACATTCGTATATATATACTTATATATTTATACTTATAACATTTTTTGTAAGAGGTAGGGAAATTTTTAATAACACAATTAATAACGTACAACATTAATTTTGTTCATTTCTTCTAAGTCCACACTCTTTGGAATTAATTTAAAAAGTAAGTTGTTCTTTTTGAAGGAATGACTTTTCAGTAAAGTAACAGTTTTATAATTATTTTGACTGAAAGGTAAATGTTTCACATGGACGTCCAAACACAATCTAATTCACATTTCACATTAAAAACTAATATGATGACGACATCAAAATATCCACAATCATTGCGCAGACAAAAAAACTGTACCAGGCGCATAAAAAATAATCTAACATCGATAATACATATCTAAAACTCAGCCAGATAGAATCTCACGATCATCTTCAAGAATCAATAAAATGCAACAATAGCCAGTTCATTCGCATCCATAAAACATAAAGTGCCCATTGGCTCTGACGCAACCGGTACAAAAGGAACTCTCGTAGCTGCACCACTAGGGATGTACCGAAACCGATATTACTGATATCTGCTGAATAATATCGACATCCTGACACGTATCAGATACCAACAAGATGACCGACGTTCAACAGGTGTATAATATACCTATTTATTAACAAGTTAATTAACTTTGGGATGCGGAATCAAATCCAAAATATTCCTTTACATTAAAATTAATCTGTTAACTTTATGTTTTTTAATCTTAACATTTAAAACTATAATCAATATTTAAATAATCATTTAGTGTTTTTCGATGAGCAATTTATTGCAAAAATATTCCATGATAAGATAATGTACCGGATACATAAAATAATATTGTTTTTTTGATATTTAAGAAAATAAGCTTAAAAATAGTGAACGTCAATTTAACCAAATAATATATTGCTTATTAGTTTTTAACACTAAAGGATGGCTTTAAAAAAAGTAGTAATATAAATATTAAAAAAGTAGTTTTATAGGTTTTTTCTGTTTAATTTATGACGCCCATTTCGCTAATGTCCATCAATTACTGGCACTGATCGAAATAACTGTAGAGAAGACAGATGTGTGGACTTGGAAAATATAACCAGCACCCCTACCGCGTAACTATTCTGGGAATCGGCTTCGCCTGCCATCCACGCGCCAATTAACAAGTACACGAGTGCGAGCAAGAGAGAACACGATTACGATCTCCCCCAGACTTACGCGGTAAGGCCCCAGTATTCAATTGGTATCAATATTAAGTTACATCCCTAAATAAAATCATAATATTTAAATCGATATCGAATAGTCATCGGAACATAACAAAATATTAACTCATCGAATCGATTTTTTTGTAACGTAATTATCACCTTGCCACTCTAATGTGGTACCTAATTTCTTGTGTGGGTCGGGACGCGAGATCTTTTATGGTCCCGCTGTGGAAGTTTAGGCGGCCGTCCGTCACACCGTTCTACAACGCTGTTCCCGATCGTATCTTTTTATGAGTTGAAGACTATATAAAACATAAAAAAATAATTGTCAAAATAAAACTCATCGTCCAACAAACGATTGATTTGATTAAGTAATCTAATCACAATCAGTATAGACAAGTTTTTTTTTATCCTGGCCCGTAAAGCTGCCGTGATAAATAAATACTCAAAAAACGATGAAACAAGACCAAAAAATATGAATTCTATTTATATTTGCATATAGAATAGTATAAAGTTTATTTTGTTACCACGATTTTGAACACTACACATTAATTATTAAACTTACATTTGGAAAAATTAAAATACCCAGTTGTAGTATTTCTAAATGTGAGCTCAATTTAAGCAGAAATAAGAGAAAAAATTACAGGATCAATATATAATACAGGTCTTATTCCTTTTTCAGGTGGGCAGCTTTTCTCACATGAATACACTTTTTACTGTCTGTGTACTGTCCTTTCGTGAAGGCATACGGTAATAATTCTATTATTTCACTTGACGAGTTCAGTTCGGTGTGACAGCAGCTGGATTTATTTTGACATTAATAAAAATATCATCGCGGGGGTTATTACAAGCGAGCGTGTCTAACAAAGATCTCACTGGGAGGCTGTTAATTATGTGGCCACAAAACAAAATGGTGAGATGCCTGCTCGAACAATGGTCAAGTGTGGGGTCTCGGACCACCGTGTTCGCGTGCGTTAATGCCTCGATTTTCCTTCGGTGTGATAGGGTGACGTAATGGTTGTTATAAATATTTAGTTTAATTTGGGTATTTTTTTCCTAATTTCCATGAGAAGTTTTATAGTAGGAGTTTGAAGGGTAAGGAAAGCTCTTGATTAAAATAGCGAGGCAAGTAGCCTGCGGTTTCACCCAAGTTCTTTATATATACAGTCTTTAACACATAATTTATTTGATCCACTTAAGGTGATGTATTTTCAAAACTGCTCTCTTACCACTTACCGCGACGTGACGCTGTAGCAGCCTGGTGACGCTGTAAAGGTAGGTAAAGATCAACAGCATTAGACCGTCAAAAAAACCTACACCTCTACGCTTTAACAGTACCTACCTATGTCAAATATCGAGTATCTATTAGGTTCAGCGGTATGCGTTGTATAGTGTAGATATCGAGTAGTAGTAGTACGTGAACCAATTTTGGTGATTTTTCAACCTCTTGGTAAGATGTCTTAAGATTTGATTTGATCCTTAATCCTCTTTAACCTCGCTACTATGCTACTTCGTGGCGTTTGCATAAATAACAGATATAAATATTATCGTATAGGAGTTAACCATATTTTAATGGATAAACACGTTGTATTTAATTTAACCAATTATAGTCGCAATTTTACTCCGAATCTTGCGAAAATAAAAAGTTACAGGATAAACCCAATGTCACGTGGGGTAAAATATTACCCCACGTGACATTGGGTGAGATTCGGCTTGACCCCTTCCCCCTAACGCCTCACGTAATTAATGGACGCCCATAGTCAATCACTTAAGACAATTCCATATATCTATTATTTACACATTCCAAAGCGTTTTCATTTCTCAAACTACCATGTCGTACCCGCATGTTAGCTGCGGATTATAACGTTTTTATGGTGATTTAAATTTTATTAGGCTGGGTACAGATACACAATTGCATATGATATTAATTGATGATTATAAAGCGGCAACTATAACTGGCTACAATTTCTATAAATAGACCGTAGCCTGGTCACCGTTTAACTCACCAACACCAAAGTAGTTAAATACGACATTGTAATTATAATTAACTCCGAGTCGACAATTAATCGACCACATAGTCTCGTAAAACCATCGTATTAATTTTTTTAAAGTATTAAAATGTTATTTTCGCATATATCATCTAGCTACTGGAAGTATAAAATTAAGTATTTACAAATTAGGTAAAATACTACTAATATGGTAAAATTATTGAAATAAACGCATTAGTGGTACTTATGCTTGGTAGGAAATGGGCCATAATCGTACCAACTCGGCTATTTATTAAATTAATGATTTGTTTATAAAAGTATTTGAGTTAATGATTATTAAATTAAATTAGCGTTATAATATTAGAGATTAATGTTAAGGGGATCGTTTGTCGTGGTAATAACAAAATCCATTTAGGACGTTTCTTGGAGATGTATAATCGAGATCTAGATCCATTGAGGCAGCATTTTAATACTAAGTGCTGATTAAATAGCTTTTAATGATCAAACTATGTAGATTTTAAAACCAATTTTATAGATTTACAAAATAGATTATGAATAATTTGGTAAAACTGTTTATTCATTATTCCCAAACGGGTCCAAATTGAGTCCAATTCGGATCAAAACTTATGTGCTTTGAAAACAAATTTTAAAATGAATGAAATTTCTGTCTTATTATATATGTCTATGAAACATTGAAATGACGATTTTAAAATTGAAATGACGACGTTTCGTTTATGATAAAATAATAAAACTAAAAAGTGTGGATACGACCTTATTATATCACTATAAATGTCACTAGACACCAGTGGGTCCACTATAAATTAGGCACCCGTCGTCTCACATATAATTAAGCACTATAAACGAATAACAAATTAAATAATTTGTACTCTACACGTCGTGTTTGTATTATAAAAAGTTCAATCGTAAATCCTGGATCCCTTTAATAAGTAACTTAGAGATGTGGTATGCCGCTTTAATGTCAGATTTGGTAACCAACACTACTATAATATTCATTACAAACATAACATGACGTCGTTATATAATTAACCGCTGAAGATAAAGTCTGGTTTAGTTGCCGTCGACAGTAAAAGTAAGTTTGTACTGTCGTATTTAACATCACTTTGACATGTTTATTATTAGGAAGAGGCCTATTTAATTATTATAAGTAATCCTTGTCTGTGTGTTCGGTATTTTGGCTTTGCTGTCGTGCGGTCGGTAGTCTCGGTGGCTCGGATTTAGTTATTGGACAATAAATAGCAGGTTAGACAAGTTAAGGTGTCACTGAGCGAGTTACTACGAGCTCTTTTGAAGGGCAGCTGTTGCTTCGGAGAAGAATGTGAAAAATGTCTTGATCATTTCACTTTGGTCGAATCTTCAAGAAACAGCTTCATTTATAGCTTGATGCATTGTTAATAGGAAAATTAGGATCAAGTGAGATCAAACAGACCTATTTGTCTTGTTAGTCCAGTATTTATTCACAGCAAATGCTAGCCCAACTAATATAAATGGAAATTAAAATTGTCTATTTGCTTTTAGATATTAAACAAACAATATAATATATAACCATTAGCTATCTTTTATTGTATTAGATCAGAACACGCAACTAAAATAAAACCTATTAGGTAAATGTCTTGTAAAGGTTTAAAATTATTTAAAAATATGTAGTACCTACCTAACTTTACGGTAATCCTTGTTTTACCTTAACCTTTTACGTTTACTTTAGGTAATACTCTTTTAGCATCACAAATTTTATTACAATAATTTCGTACAGAATTCCATCCTCCACTAATAATCATATGTGCATAAATACCGCGTACATTATAGCAGTTTTATTATTATTTTATTATAGCGGACAGTTTATAGCACATAAAGCGGGGTGTGATCGAGCTTGCCATATAATAACATATTTTATGGCTATGTACGTTATAACAGAGACCACCCACGCGGGCGATTGTCCAGGCCACGCCTCCGGCCTGCTAACCAATTTAAGCTAAATAACGGCTTGTATTCCTTTACACTTCTCTCTGGTAATTTAAACACCTACCCTATTCAGACCAACTTTTTCTGACCTATTTTGACGCATTAATTTTTGAGCTCGTGTTTTTGAATTGAGTCATTAAATGCGACCTTTGAGGTCAGTAAATAATGGTCGTTGATTTTTTTATGAACGTCGTTACATTAAAATAAAGGTTATGTCATGTGAAATAGCGCTTTTGATCTATTTTTCTTTTGTATTAACGATTGTTGTGGTGAATGAAAAAATATAATAGGTAGGATAAGAATAAAATATATAGATAGACAGATAAGCAATCTGTGTTCAAAATTTCATTTAAATGAATTCAGTCGTTTTGTCATAAAAGCCAAAGAAATAATCGGATAAAAAGGTACTCATTAATACATAAGTATACTTTGTTTTTAGCTAGGAGTTCTTAAGAAATTCTTAAAAATAAGTACCTAGATATTTTTTATGAAAATTTACATTAAGTGTAGCAAACCTCTAGGTTTGTGGTTCGGACTGACTACTAATCCAACGTCGCATGCATGGTCTCGTGCACGATTTACACAATCAAGCTCTACAAGCTCGATTTGAATTTCACCCTCACATGATCAAACCAAAGTTATGCAAGCCTCTAACGAGATAAATTGAAGTATCATTCATGAGGCGGTACCTTTTCAACCTCTGTCATGCACCCTTTGTGTACACATCAAAGACAATTGGGGTGCAATTCGTTTTTGCGATTGATTAATTTTTGTTTGGTAAACAAGTAGACGGTGTGAATGGGCTTTGACATTGACATAAGTGCGTTGTATTATGAACAAGTTGAATTGAGATATCCGTTGGAGGTCGTTAAAAAGCATCCGAAAATCGCGGTGGGGAATTATGATTTTTTTTCCATAACCCGTGTATTTTTGAGTTTCAACGTGTGCTAAGGGTGGATTATTATCCGTTAAGTGTTCGTGAACGTGCATGAGTGTTGGCGAATGGTTCCAAGTTTTAAAACTAGAGGCTTCCTAGAGCTTGTGGTATTTTGGCTGACAAAATAAGACTTAAAAAGACAAAATTTCCTTACTTGACATTGGCAGAATTATAGCTAAATAAAACAATAAACGAAGAAGAAGAGACATCCGTTATGACATAAAAGTCAGCAAAGTTAAATAGTTAATTCAAAATATGTGTCGTCGCATTTTTGCTGTTCTCTAAACAACCCCGAGTATGACTTAATAAATCAATTTTAGCTTTATGGCTGTCCAGTAGCTCGATCCAGTATACAAATCATGTAGGTACCTACATTTTTTATTGCAGTATAATAAAATAATTTTACTATTGCATGTATTTTATTACATAAAACTTCCATGTCGCATACATTATTCTAGTTTAAATGAACTGAACGCTATTAAATATTTTGAAAAAAAAAAAGTGGAACTTCTTGTTTATGTTCCTGATATATTAATTTTATGTTTATGGAATTATGTAGACAAGAAACGGGCGGCCTTCATTTATATATCGACAGTTTAGATTGCATTATTAATTTAATTATTAGTTAATATCATAGTTAAGCACAATTTAGTTGAATATTTATTTTTATTACCTACCTTTTAAATCTACATTTTATGACATTATAAAAGCACTATTTAGTATGTCAATACCCGTATTAAGTTGTCTAATAGAATAAAAAAGGCAAAATAAAAAAGAAAAAGGATTTTAATAAGGCAAAATAAAGTGGTGTATAGTTATTTTTCGCCTCATTTATAGTCACAAACTTTTTTAAATACGCGTTGTAATGCATGGATTTTTTGTACTTGTCACGGCAAACTGGCTGAATTCATTTAAATGATAAATAATCGACTTGCTATTTTTGATCTTAAGCACTCTGTAATTTTATATTCTTAGAACGATTAAATTAAGTACTTAGAATTTCGGACGTTTGACTTATAAAAGTGCTAAAATTAGCCCAATATCAAATTGAAAGATCTTGGATACGGATTGTGTGCTTTTATCCCGGAAAATGAAGGCTGCCCGCGGATAAAATTGGTGAACTGCGGGGAAACCGCAGGCGTTTGTATAACATATTATCTTACCGATCTCCCTGCGTCATTGTTGTGAACATTGATCTTCGATTGTAGGTCATCCACCTGTTCTCTCACATCCAAGAACTTTTTTGAGAACTCGATCCCGTACGCCAGGTTATGGGAACATCCACTCCACTCCCATTTATTTACCTAAATAAATAACCCTCAAAATTAACACATTAATATTAACATAACCTGGTGGTGGTGTGGTGATTGAGCAGATTGGCTTATAACCTGGAGGTGGCGGGTCCAATTCCCGCGGTAGGACAAGTATTTGTACACAGAAATAAAAAGCGATTAAACTTGCCCGGGTCTAGTAAGACTTTAATATAAAAACGAGTGTGCTTTAGACCACACGACTGAAGTAAAACTTCTATACGAAATTTAACTTTCTCTGTATCTATCCAAAAGTACGTAGTTTTAATTCAAAAATTATTAAAGGGGGTAGATTAAAAAAAAGAAAATGGTAGTTGCGAGCTCTATTCCAATAAGTAAGCATACGCAACATGCCTTATTTACAATGTGCTTAAAGATCACCTTCGCCCGCCCCCGAGGGTCGTGAGACACCCGGTATCCGAGGGGGTCACAGCCGCAAGATAGGAGACGGCCCTGCGCGCATGCGCGAGCCACTGCGTGCGCCACCCCTGCCGCCGTCAGGGCGTATAGGAACGAAGACTCGCGGAACCCTGGGAACAAGATATGCCATTAACATTGCTACATACTGTAGAAATCCAAATTCTAAACCATAATAATAAATAGGTATACCCATAGAAATATAAGAGATCTCTTTTGAAGTTAAACTTCTTTTCGCACGCTTGTTATGATGAGTAAGCTGGTGAATTCGTAACAAGGCGAACGGAAGTTGAAAGTTGTTGGTTCACGTAGATCTCCAATGTCAACATAACAAAGTTAAAAATTACTTAAGATTTGTATTATTATGTTGGTATGACCGGTTTTTTTTACAATTGTCAAGATGGCGACATTAAAACATTAAACAAAGCAAAAACAAAGTTATACCGGCCGATAGATGGAGCTAAAAAAGTTTTACTTCAGTCGTGTGGTCTAAAGCACACTCGATTTTTTCTTATATAGATACACTATAACAATCAGCAAATAGATGCTAAAGAAAACAAGCTTATGAAATTAATTAGCAAATAGATTCTTAGTAATAAGTTGTTTAAAAACTCGCAACGTGTAAAACTGAAAATTGTGATTAGAAGAACGCTTAAGAATTATTTAACTTTAATCTGAAATACGAAGTTTTGACTAAACCATACAGTAAAGAGAGTATCTAATGGAAAATTAAACAGGATGGTCTAAAAAGCATTGTATTGATAATAGTAATAGATATTGTTTATAGATGACAATAAAGATGGTTTATACAAAAGACTTCAACGCAGCTAACGCACCGAGTTACATCGTCGGAAAACATTTTTGTAGTAAATCTTCTTTACGCAAGCTTAACTTGGGGGTAAGCTGGTGAGAAGAATGGAAATTGAAAGTTGTTGGTTAACGTATATCTTCATTGCCAACATAACAAAGTTAAATATTGTATCATTATGTTGGTATATCTTGTAAAATGACAATTTTCAAATTTTAGGATTGTGATTTTGACTTTAAACAGAGCAAATACAAAGTTATACCGGCTGATAGATGGAACTAAATTACAGAAGTTTTACTTCATTCGTGTGGTTTATGTCCACTTGTATTTTTTTATGGCAATACTACAATAATGACCCAAAATGATCACTGAATAAATATTAGTAATTTGGAAATAAATTTGATAATTGCTTATAAAACGTTTGTCTAATTATTGCACAAAAGTTAACGATAAAGCTGATTGATGTGATCGATCGATCACATCGATCGCATCGTCACTTCCCATCAGGTGAGAGCGCGGTCAAATGCTAGACAAGTTTGAAGTAAAAAAAAAAAATGTGACCAAAAATCATACAACATTACACTGTTCATTTGTCTATTCTTTTTAAATTATACTTTATTCTCCTATAATGTAATGTAATGTTGTGTGATGTCCTGAATAAATGTATTTTCTTTCATTCAAAGCGATGCGATAGCTTACAAGCTGGAGGTCTATGCTTATGAAATCTTGGAATGCACCGTTTAGAAATAAGAGGATGAAATTGGTCTTCTAGGACATTATAAACAGAAAGAATAGTAATACAAATAAAATACATTGATTATTAACATTGATTGATATAGTTGAAATAATATTCATTATCATCTAAACGATAAATCAATTGCCCAGACACAAATTGTAAATAAACCGACAGAAATTGAGCAAATTGTAGTTGATAAATTCAATTAGATCAATTAAAATACGACAACTTGCCAACAAGATTTCATGCTACCGTAAGTTCTCATAATATATCGTACCCGGCGAAGTAATATTGCGAAATGCTTGATTCTGTGCTCACAGACCACACGCAGCTCGGTTTCATATTAAACGAGTACATGTTCAAAGTTGCTATTAATATGTAAACAGTAAAGTATTTTATCGCAATAATGTTTAGTCATTTCCTTCGATACTGAAAGAAAATTTATGCAATCTGGCTGAGACAAAGTTGAGTATTAACATATTAATTGCTTTGGAGTTCTGCTTAAAAATATCCATTGATATTAAGTTTCACGGAATGTTTCTGGACACAGTCCATTTAAAAAATAACTTGATAATGCTATAGTAATCTTAATCTAGTTCCCACAGAACATTATGTTCAGAATACGAATGCGACACGCAGTGCTTAAAAATGCAGAGAAGTTAATGATTTGGAAAGCACCACAAAAGCGATCTATTTATGTCGACATTTGAATAAGTACCTATGTAAATCAGCCTTTTTCAAACGAATAATATTACTAAAGCTGTAAGAAAACTTTTTTTTATGTTAATGAATGATGTGACGAGCTAGTCGTTTACCTGATGTTAAGCACCACGGCTGCCCATTACAGAACAGTGTCACTGGGAACTCCAAAACAGTTTCGCGTGACACTGCACTACGCACATCATCCTGAGACATCAGCATAGTCTGGTAATAACATTATTAGACTGTGAGATCAAATCATAAAGTCTCAATTGCCCCGTAATTTCACTAGCTACAGTGTCCTTCAAACCGGAACACAGTAGTGCTTGCACACTACTGCTTGGCGGCAGAATAGCTGGCAAAGCGGTGGTACCTACCTAGACGAACTTTGCAACAAAGTCCTACCACCTAGCAAAACTTACTAGACAATTTTGCAGTCGATCATCATTTCGAGATCATTTGCATTTGTTCATACATTCTTTCCCACTCTCTATTTGACCCCATTAGAGGTTGAATTTTCAAAAACCCTTTTTCAGTATAGCTGTCCGCCACAAAAGAAAAACGCCCCTCAAAAATCAAATCTCTGTCTAGGCGGTTTGGGCTGTACCAGTGCAGCTACGTTGTCTGTAAAGCAGTCACTGCACAAGTAGGACATAATTATTAATAAAATAATAATTTAACGACTTTAATTAATTTAAAGATTTGCATCTCTTCCTAGATACGTCCCTGGTGCGCAGTAATTTTTAGTTCTTTATTTCCCTTATACGGTGTGTGGTCAGTTCATCGTGGTTATTCGGAATGTAACCCTGGCATCTACAGCCTACATACTTTTACGGCTAGCACGTATTGGTTTATGGCAAGGAGTTGAATTGGAGATGAGAACAATATTGAACTCAAAAACTAATATTAGGCTTACTATTTTAGGCGCGTTGAGCACTTTTTGGGTGAACAAAAATCATGAAACTAGCATCAACGTAACGCTTTCCATGAGCTACGAGTATATGTATACTTTTTGATTATTAAATCTACAGAACATATTTAAGAGAATATCTATTTACAGGTGTGTACTACATAATCTCATTACGGTTTTTTGGCTCTTTTCAAAAGCATTACGCGATGTACCTACTATAAATAAATATATATATATATATATATTTTAATGTCTTTATAACATTATATTATCTACGTATTACAACTTTTTAAAGGGCAATGTACCTTTATTCATTGGATTTTGATGTTACATAGTTATGCTTGAATTTAAATGAGAAAATATTTTTGAGTTGCGTTAAAGACAGTCTTCGATGTTGAAGGAAAGTATTATGAAAGGAGGAAGTCTCATAATATCAAAAGTTTATGAGTAGCTAAGTATAATACTATCTACGTGCTTAAACTTATTTTGAAAAGTTATTTGATTCAAATTATTTTGCGTTGTTAATACGTAAGTACCTAGTTTTTTTTATAGTATCCTCTGAAGAGCTCAAATCTAGCAAAGTCATTGCAAAACATAACCAGTCCAAGTAACATCACAATCTCTCCTCAAGCACCGGATTAAAACAATGTTTTATCATTACAACGATATCTCCCGTCAGTAATAATCGATCATATCGATGTCCATTACCGCTTATGTGTACAGCTTCTACACTTAACATAAATTAAAGCAACGAGTGATGTTTCGCATACCGATCTCACAGATTGTATTTATCATACTATTGGAAGCTTTCAAGTCTAGATTTATAGGAACGCGGAACGTCTACAAGTACCATTTATCTGTTTTATTGCGATAAATTAAATGGTGAATCCATTTGAGATGGTAAGATAAGGTATTGCCTGCACAATGTAATCTTTTTACCATAAACAGTGTGATGGGTGATTAGGGTTGCTATTCGTGACTCAACAATTTTTACCATAAAAATAATTAAATATTTTCCATAAGGATTATAATTTGGTTATTAATTTTATAGTTATTTATTTCCACAACGTTAACATCAGCGTATTAAATTCCAATTGCTATAGGGCTCGATAATTCTGAGCCATATTAATATAATCTACTGCCAAAATCTGGTTCTTCATGATGCATAATTGAATGGTATTAGAGAGTTATATGTAATTAGTAAATGAACTTTAAATTGTGGACACAATATAATAATTAAATAAAACAGAAAACAATAAAAAGAAAACATAATCGGACAAAGCACTACCAGTAAGCAACGTGCCCAATATGCTGGCAGCATTGCCACGTTGAATGGCAATGCTCAATCTTTGGCCGAAGTAGAGGACAGCATTTTGGTCACGTGTTCCTTCGACCAGACGTTTAGAAAGGTCTTTAAAAATTAAGTGAGCACTCGGTCCCCAAGGCCCCTGTCCAACTGCAAAAGGCGCAAATATAAAACCGCTATTTTACAGTGTACAATACATTTTCAAACTTGATTTTCTGTACTGGCAGCCCTACTTGTGATTTGCATTTGAGTTAGGTCAAGCTTAGTTAATTGTGAATCCCAGCAATTTCATTGTGTTAACCTGAATAGGCCTTTACACAAGCCGATTGTAGAGCTATCCTATTAATGGGCAATTACTAGAGATGCAATGCCACCTGTAAGCTGCATCTTTACTGTATCCTGATGGTAATTTTTGGTTTTATGCTAGCATTAGGCTGACTACTATAATTTTTTTTATTATTGTCGATGGGTTTATGTACGTTAGACTACATCTCACTTGATGGTAAGTGACGATGAGGTCGAAGGTGGAGCACGCTTACCCAGAGTGAATTAAGAAGCAATTCAACGGGGCAATGCTGCCAGCATGTTGGGTACGCTTCCTACTGGCAGTGGGCTGGAGAATTTCGACTGTCCATAGGTCATCGCGGCCAGTATATATTCCAAATATTTTATTTTATTTTATAGTAGGTAGTGTTTAGTGTTAGTTATTATATCATTGTAGTATTTAATTGAAAGGATAAAGGCAATTTGACGGTTAAGAAAAGGTAAATGTTATTTTAATAAAGTAGCTTAAAAATGAATGTAATAATTTAAAAAATAAGTAAAACCGGTGAATAAATGTCGAAAATGTACGCTTTTAAACTTTATATCACCTGTCCCTTTCTCGTGTGGAGTTTCCGCACAGCTACTTTGCAGGCATCGCTTGTAACGTAATATGCCAGAGATTGTATGTAGAGCTACCATAGAGGTATCACAGCTTAGTAATGAGATACTAAGGAGGACTGGTAACTGACGTCACTGAGTGTTTCAGCTGTCCCTTTCTAGCCCTGTATCTTCAAGATAGATAGGTTAGATAGGATTTTCGGGTGAAACTTTTGCAATGCCCAGCATCATCAATCATCATCATCAATCTGTGCCGGTACACTGCTGTTAATGAGAGCTGCTGAGCTTAGAGACGTACAAGAGTACGCTTCTGGTCATTTTTTCTTATAGAATTTAGCCGTCCCTTTAGTTCGTCTAAGGGTCCAACTGTCTCAAGTTGCCGCAACGACTTCTGTTTTTTTTTAGTTACTGGGTAAACGTTATGTGAAATAAAATAACTACTATTATATAAACCATCCGGTTGAATTCAAAAAATCTACACATCTCCCAAACGACAGCTCCCACAAAATCAGCCGAGCGAAGATATCTCGATTATTCGATACGGGGGAATCGAATAAATTAATTCGATTGTGGCAAGTGATTAATACGAGGATGGTGTTATCTCTCGGATTAGTGGCCCGGGGTCTGCATCTAGAGTGAGCCTAATTGACACCAACCGATACGGTGGATTGGTGGAATGGCATTTTTATTTGTGTGGATGTAGAAAGAAATCTCAAGCGATGTTGTTTCTTTTTATAAAAAGAACTTTTAATGTGAAGATATGTATGATCCCGGTGTTTGTGAACGTAATGAGGACGGATCGTTTGTCTTTGTCACTCTATTTCTATTGACAGGCAAGCATGTTGATAGTTTAGATTTCCTTGCTAACCTATAAGCTGTGGTGTGTTCTTGCTATACCTCAACGTTCATTGAGCATTGTATTCCCCTTTTTATGCTTATCACTCAGTATCACGCACTGGTTCCTGACGAATGTAACGACGGACAGGCCGAACACGGCGTGTTATTGTTTATTTATAAACTGCCAATGGTCAAGACGTGCTTTTGCCGAGTCTCCACTGACAAATTTATATTTGTCGATCGTACAAAACGCGATAGAAACGATACGATCGGATTTATAGTACGGTCGATTGATCGATTTAGATGATTCCGAGTTATTGGAGCTGTATAGCCTTGTTGTTATGGTCGTTGCATCAGTTTCTGGTTTTGGAATCAATCTAAATCTCATACAACCTTTTCGGGTGGTCGGTTTTGTTGAGCGTTGGAGTCGTTTGAACAAACTTTTTTTTGGCTAATTAAAACTCAAACACGAAATCTATAGAGGGAATCACCACTCGCATTATAATTACCTTCATCCCACGGTTTAGTATCAATTTGTGCCAATTAGTCGACTTTAAGGTCGTTAATCGTCCGCGGCCGAAGCCCGTGCCGAATTCCTTAATCGATTTTAATGAATTCCGTTTATTCGACGTTTTTTCAACAAAATGCTCTCAATTTTGAACGGGTGACAGATTTTAAATTCTTTCCTTACACTTGTCCCTTTAGTTTTTGCGTTCGTTTGTTTTAATAATGCATGACATGTAATTATTTTCGTTACGAGTTGTCAATGTAAAAAAAGACGGCGATTTATGTCATTCGTCTCTTGCTTGCGAGTCCTTGTATTCGTTCTGTATGTGTAATTAATTATTTGCATCATTAACATAGTGTTGGTACAATGTTGAAATCGATGGGTTTTATTTATATTTATGAATTAAGTATAATGCTCGTTTGATGGAGAAAAAGCGTAACGTTTTTAGGAGCTAATTACATAAACCAGTCCACCAGTATAGGACAGTTGGACAGATTTAGTTACGAGGAGTCACAGCCGCGACCACAACGCCACTTCGATTCTTCGAAATCGAGATTAAATTGGTAAGTATACATTTGCGCCATATAAGGCGTAACGTCCGACCGGCAAAAACAAGCGAGCTAAGTAAACACAAATTTCAATTATCATTGTACGTTTTATTCATCCGTGATTGTTTAAAAATCGAATCGATCGTGGACGTTTAAATTAATCGGATGCGCATAATGATCGGTTTTTCCGAGCAGCGCTGGCGGTGGCCAGCTTTTTCCGCGTCGTGTAACATTGTTCTGATGCGCGTGCGCCTGTGCCCGTCGCGCTTGCATCACGTGTGATTTATGTTAAGGCACTCTTCGATTCTTAAACAGTTTTTAGTGACGGTTCTCGCATCCAACCGGATAGCTTATAAATCTGGCGCCAAAATGAATGAACTCGCATCGAAGTTTTTGTCTTGTCAATTATTGGAAATTCTCTGTATATATTCATGTTATTACCAGTGCTGAATGGTTATTGAGGTTTTATACGTTTCTTTGAATGATTAACGGGAGAAGACTTTTGTTTGCTTTCACCAGAAACTGCTTCGCATGCAAGACAATGTTAAGCTATTTTCAGCGCTTGTCCCATGGAAGTGATCACGTAAAAAATAACTTCGATATTAATGCAACAGATAAAATAATTCAAAAATATCCATATTTTTCAATAGATTACAATCCAGTGACATAATCATTTAGCTGGTAATAAAAATATTGCAGCTAACGGAACTGGTAGCAATACTAACAACATGAAGTCAAGCTCTTTCCATAGGATTAAATTTCGCTTTATCGCTTTAAAACATAATGTAATAGAAAGTATAAAACAGGAACTCGTCTTTGCTCCGTCATCTCTATTACTGCTATTAATGAGATGAGCTTCCAAGTCATCCCGAGCACTAACCTTTATGACGTCACCCATCCAGTACCTGACTAAGTTTGGTGCTCAACTTATCGTTCCGTTTCGGCCATTATCAATTCGCAACACATGACCACGGACCTGAGGCAAAGGCTTAATTGGAACACGTAACCCTTAGGACCTGACGGATATATTGATGAATATTTTCGACTTGAGTTATGAATTAAAAAAGAGTTATTATAAACGAATTGTTGATAAATGACTGTAAATTACAAAAAGATCTGAAATTACTTTATTAAGTTTATTAGGTTGTACGTTTTAAATTTCAGCGCAACAATTTTTTTAAGGCGACCAATTGTAAAGCTTCACTCGTCCAAAGCCTCTGAAATTGGTAAAATGGCACTTTAAAAATGCTACATCAAATAACATTTACTTAAAAAAAAAATATGCAGGTTTAATAGACTTGCAAAAACGAAATTGCTTAAACCCAATCCAATCATCATTCCATTAAGAATATATTTTCAAAATTTCCGCAAGATCACTAATACACTTCTCGACTTAATTAACCCTTAATAGCAGCATCATAATCCGACAGCCAACAAAAACGTGAAACAAAAAAAGCACTCGATGTCACGTCCGTGGAACTTTGGACAAATTCAAAGTTTTTGTAACATCTTTTGTGTGTTTTTTCTCACAGCATCTGAAGGAGCATGATTCGGTAACGCACCGAAGTAGATGTTATCGCGGCCATTAGAGGGCTCACAGACGAGCATTGAGACATTTCGACACGTTCCCTTTTATATGATCCTATGAGGCTGTTATCTTAACTCCGACTTTGTGCACTATCATCGTGCGCTTTACCCTCTTTACAAATATAACCGCAAATTACACGGCAATAATATTTTGACGTCTCAATCGGAATATAATTGCCGTTCTGAATCAGTGTAAAAATCCGTACGAAGATGTCTCATCGTAGCAGTTCTCACGATGCTTCCAAAGATAAGACAGCTCATAACATCTCAGCGAGTTTTTGCAGTATTATAAGAGCACATTGTCGTCGGTACTCCGTCACCTGCGGCACGTTGTTGATATAAAACGCCAATAAATGTCACTTTTTTATGACACATTCACGTCGAGGATTCATGTCACGTGCGCCCGCGCCGTCAGATGTGTATCGACGCATGTCCGCCACCCTGGCTGGCCCGACGCGCGCCATTCTCTCACGCCGCGCTGCCACCACTCTCTGCTGCGACTCACGCTAATCTACATCTACCATCGACTATTAACGCTGGAAACCCGAAAATTTTCCTACAATGCCCTCATTAGCCTCACAAAAGTCATTAAATCTTTGTGGTAGTATTGTAGCAGCGTCACGTACCTACAACAAGAGCGCTAACGACGTGTGGAGGATCTCGGGGTAGCGGAACGAATCCCGTGATCTATCCAGAATGCCATCCGCAGAGCTCTTTCATCGACACATCTTCGATGTTGAGCAAAAACTCCAACGGTTCGGAATCATTATTATCTTTCTTCTACGATCATCGATCGCTATTATCCTATTTAAAAGCATGTCTCGATTTGTTCTTTCGTTTTTTTGCTTACATTCTCCGTCTTCGTTTCAATTTGGGATCTCAACAATGGACACGTTAAGAAAGATGTTTAAGTGTTTAGTTACGCTGTTTTTTCACCATTTTTCAATTTAAGCACTGTCGTGTCGCTGAAGGGCCGGAAGGTGTCGTTACGGAGTATTACCAATACTAACACTGTCCAAAACACAATGGCCGGAAAACGTTTTAGAGCGTAATCTGTGCACTTCATGTCTTAATCTTCGACACTAAGTTCGACACGATAATCTGTTATGTTAGAAACAAGTTTCGTTCCGAGCGTCCACTAATTCGAGCATAGCCGTTTACTGAGTTTAATAGGGGAATTCCGAACTGTTATTGAAATGCGTGCAGCGATAAAAAGCCGTGGAGAGTATGAGTATTGCCCTGAGCTTAGGCAATTCCAGTTAAGATATTAATTGAAGGATGCGGGGGAAGGCCGAGGTGGGGCGCGGCCGGGACTCACACGTAGCGTGAAATCGCGGGGCGCGGGTGCGGGCCACACCTGGCCACCTCCAAAGGCCATCTTATTATTTGTTGTCTCCCATCCTTCATGCTCGTAAATTTCCACGTCAACGTGTGCGATGATTGTGGAAAAAACGAGGTCGACGACAAAGCCTTTTCACACCGCGGACATAAAGGCGGACGTACTGTAAATACGTATATTAAGAACATAATGCCTCGGATTCCGTACACCGCACCGGTGGGACGTTGAATGTTGATGTGCGTGAATAATCCTTCGTTGTAATAAATTCGGATTGTAATGGCTGATCGCGATTGGTTTGGAACTCGAATTGCGTTTACTTCTGTAAAAACATGGAATTCCGGATATCCACCAACTGGTTTTGGACATTAATCGGTAAGTATCGGTAACTGCCGTCTACAAGCAAAGAGCTAATTTTGATAATTTTTTTGCAGTCTTCGGATTTCAATACTTACAATAAAGAAACGGGTTTAGTGTGTACAGCCGTTGTGATAATGTTTATAATTTAATCAGAAAAATTCTTAAAAACAGTCGTCACGATCAAATTTGCTTCCACGTTTATCACGCAAATACTCAAAGAGTGCCTACGAAGCAAAACGAAATACGGACGTATTTTTTTTTTTTTTTTTTTTTTTTTACTTCAAACTTGTCTAGCATTTGACCGCGCTCTCACCTGATGGGAAGTGACGATGCGATCGAAGATGTAGCATGCTAGCCAAGTAAATACCTATTCACTCTTCTCTTGAACACGCCCGGGTCATATTTCGCCGGAAACACAGACGCTGGCAGGGCATTCCATTCCTTAGCCGTTCTAATTAAAAACGTTGAGTCAAATCGCTTGGTACGAATGGGTGGTATTTCGACCACGAAAGGATGGCGCTTAGCCGAGCGTCTAGTAGTCCGGTAGTGGAATGGTGATGGGAGAATGAGATCATGCAGTTCTTGAGCGCATTCACCGTGGTGTAATCTGTAGAAGACCGACAGACTTGCCACCTTACGTCGATGTGCAAGGCTCTGGAGCCTTTCACCAACCAAAGTGTCATCGTCAATGAGCCTTTTGGCACGCCGTTCAATCGAGTCCAGAGCCTCAAGCTGGTACTTGGCAGACCCGTCCCACAGGTGGCAGCAGTACTCCATACACGATCGGACCTGTGCTTGATACAGATTTAGAAGCTGTCCAGGTGTGAAGTACCGCCTTACCTTGGACAATATGCCGGGTTTTTTTGAAGCTACTTTGGCTTTGGACTCAATGTAGGATCCAAAGTTTAGGTTTGACGTGAGATCAACACCCAAAAGCTCAAGATGGTTTCCTAAACTTACAGATACACCACGGAATGAAGGAGCCAGATGGAGTGGGCTCTTTTTAGCAGTGAATAAACACGCCTGTGTTTTTGCAGCATTGAACCTAACCAAGTTAGCATCGCCCCAATCGGACACGGCTTTCAAAGCCAGGTTCATGCGCTCAACCATAGCCTCTCTCTCAATCCGGACGTCGTCACCACTGGCTCGAGCACTGGATGTGTATCTTTCAACAACAGTACTATCATCTGCATACCCAAAGGTACCGGGCTTTAGCAAATCATTGATGTGGAGTAAGAATAGTGTTGCTGAAAGAACTGACCCCTGAGGTACACCAGCATTAATAGCTAATTGATCGGAAGAGCAGCCATCAAGAACTACTCTAAGCGATCGTTCCCTCAAAAAGTCTGATATCCAAGTGCACAAACCAGCAGGTAGTCCGTAAGATGGAAGCTTATTCAGAAGACCGTCGTGCCAGACCCGATCAAATGCCTTAGAGACGTCTAGAGATACAGCAAGTGCCTCTCCATGCATCTCCAAGGCTTCGCTCAATATGTGCGTGGCGTATGCGAGAAGATCCCCAGTTGACCGGTTTCGGCGAAATCCGTATTGCCGGTCACTGAGGAGATCATTGACTTCAAGGTGTGCCAAGAGCTTGTTGTTGATTATACGCTCCATACTCTTACAGAGTATGGAGGTAATTGAGATGGGTCGGTAGTTGGCAGGATCAGCACGACTGCCCTTCTTAGGTACAGGTTGTACATTGGCTAGCTTCCAACTCTTAGGGACTATTCCGGTGTCTAGAGAGAGGCAAAATAGGCGTGTTAAAATGGGAGACAACTCAGGTGCACAGCTCTTAAGTACAATTGCTGGTATACCATCGGAACCACTGGCTTTGTTCACGTCTAGACTGCATAATGTTTTTAGTACCTCCTTCTGACGTATGCGTATTTCCGGCATGAAAGCACCGCAATGTGGAAGGCAGGGAGGTACCTCATTAGCAGTATCTAAACGCGAAGCTTCTGCAAAGAGAGTGGCAAACAAGTTTGCTTTTTCTTTTGCAGTGTGAGCCAGCGATCCGTCAGGTTTTAATAATGGAGGCAGTGAAGATCGACAGAAGTTCGCTTCAACCGATTTGGCTAGGGACCAAAAAGCCTTACTACCAGCTGGATAGGAAGCAAGTTTAGTCCCTATTCGACCAATATGATTGAAACGAGCCTTCCTTAATTCCTTCTTACAGGCCTTGGCGGCAACATTAAAGGCTTTCTTCTTAGCTCGAGTGTCCGAGGCCTTGCGTTTTCGAGCGTCAGCCCATGCCAGATATGCCGCATGTTTCTGCGCTTCAGCGTGTGCACAGTCGGCTCCAAACCATGGGCTGGCTTTGCTGGTCTTGGGTTTATCGGAAAATGGAATAAAATATTCCATAGCCCGACATACTACCTCAGTAACCGCATTCGCGCAAACCGTCGGATCTCCAGAAGAAAAACACGTTTGCCGCCAAGGATATGAGGCGAAGAAATGTCGCATCTCATCCCAGTCTGCTAAATTGTATCTCCAGACACGCCGAATGCTCTTAGGGCTTGGGTCAGGCGGGGAGTATACTGAAACGGACTTATTTCCTAATAAATGCAATCTTCGAGTCTTCAAATCCACCAAGAGTAAGCAAATACGCAAGTACTACGCAAGTGTGTTACATCATACACTGCATCATCACTTAACATCAAGAGAGATAGTGGTCAAATTCGACCCGATATAAAACTAATATGGATTTTGATAAAATAACATTAAAGCGGCGTACAAGTATAACTGAGGTGGTCTCTGAGAACTGAGAAGGTTTTGTTTAAAGTTGAAAATCGCAGATCATATTTGATGTCAAACTGGGTCAGCGCATGTGAATTAGGCATATGAAATATAAAAAATAACTAGTGATGCGTCAACATCAGTCTGGCTATTAAATTCGTAAAAAAGTCGCGTTATCGCTGAAAATTTGGAGATCTACATTGACAAGTATTTTAAGGGGTAATTCTACCATTTCATTTCGGAGAAATAAACTACTAAATATATGTACGAATACAATAATAAATAGTATTCGGTCTCTATTCTTCTTCGTTTTATTTTATTGACACAATAATTTTTTTTTCATTCATTTATTTCGTCATTCACAACTAGGCTTTCAAAAATAGTGCTTTTTTTTATTTCGTGATCAGACTCTGCCTTAAGTATAGAAGCGAAATCGCTGGGTGCAACTAGTACGCACTAGTTGCACCCAGCGATTTCGCTTCTAATAAATACAAGCAGTCTGGTAAACAAGTAGTTGGGAAAGCGGACGTCCAACTCGATAGGTTAGGTAAGTGGTATCCATGATGCCACCCACAAAGCTTACGCCCTAACCCTAAGGCGTTTAATGGAAATCCCTTCCATCAATAATTTAATAACGTAGACGAACACAATTTCAGACATGCACTTAAACAACAGCTTAAGAAAATTAAAAAAAACGAGTCTGCTTTAGATTTCACGACTGAAGTAAAACTTCTTTAGTTCAGCTCCATCTATCGGCCGTTGTCTAATGTTAATGTCGCCATCTTGAAAATTGGAAATTGTCATTTTACCGGACATACCAACATAATAATGCAAATTTTTGAACTTTGTTATGTGTACAATGGAGGTTTGCTTGAACCAACTTTAACTTCCGTTCGCCTCACATTCACCAGTTTACTCCCCAAGTAAGGTGTGCGTGAAGTTTTACTTCAATAAATAAGGAAAGGATTACGCTTGTCACGCTTTTGTTCGTTGACTCTTTTCTTTGATTTAACTATTGGCACGACAGAAAATAACTACAGTTATTGATCATATTATGTTGATTGAATTTCTATTTACCTACTTTTACACACATATACATCGAAACTTTGTTATCTTTTGAACAATAAGAATCCCGCTACCGTGGTAGGCTAAGGTCTCACAAAGTTTTTTGGTCCTTCGAGGCGGACGATCGGGGCCGCTGATGCGTAGCTCTCGAGAAACGATCATCTCCCAATGATCAGTACCCACTAGAATGCGTGGGCGTGCCAGATCGTGGCACACCTCGCTCTCTAGCAGGTCTCGTAGATGTCTATGTCGCGAATACTATGTGGGTTCTTAGCCTACCATGGTAACGGGATTCTTGTTCTAATGAATACAATGTTTTGATGGTGTAAAAGTAGTATATTTTAGTGTACTTTATACCCATCTATCTATCTAAAAGGGAAAAATAGTTTCACATGGTTTTAACGGAAACAGTCCTTGCGCTTCGCCTATTAGTCGCTTGAGACTTATGTTCAAGAAGGTCTTCTCACTTTTATTTATTAATCCCCGACGTAAAATGTGTTAAAAGTTTGACATTTCTGTCTGTGGCACCTTAGCTCCTTCCAGCTTAGGATGAAACGATTTTAATTTTGGGTTTTTTTTTTGTTTAAAAGGTGAATTAATTGGGAGTGTTCCTAGCTATGTTTACTGAAAATCCGTCCAAGATGGCCGCTGCCACAAAATGGCGGATTACATATTTCCTCACAACTCCCTCAATATGGGTATCCAATGAAAGGGCTTTACTAGTATAACATGATGAATAACATGATGTATTTCAAATCCAAGATGGCTGTAACTACAAAATTGTGTTTTTTTTAAATAATTTTTTGTGGCTTGTTCTTAAATTATTAATTTAATGATAGCTTCTATCTATGCTGTAATTGTATTGTTTTGACTGTGTCTAATAAGTACAGATTTTATTAGTGTCTTATAAACGTAGTTATGTATAAATAAAGCTTAGTCTGTAACAGAAACAAACTCGATTTATTTATCGTATATCAATCAAATAGTCACCATTCAATCTATCAATCAACCAAGTCATTCTGTCGTGTATTTATTGAGAGTATTTCAATAACGCGTACAATTAGCCGTACCTAAACGTAATAGCGCGCAATAAACAAAATTAACCATTATTACAGCGCTATGGGTCGAGGTGAGTCGGTTTGAAGTAGAGTGACTGTCATTTATTTATTTGACGGATAGAAGTGTCGTACTTCTCAGACATATTAAATCACACTAATATCACATCATCATTAAATCACACTAATATCATATCATCACACATATGTGTGTTTGTTACTCCTTCACGCTCAAACGGTTGGACGGATTCGGATACAATTTGGAATATAGATTGATCCTATACTTTATTAACACATAAGATACATTTTATCCGTGAGTGAAAATGCGAGGCGTAGCTAGTAAAGAATAAAGTATAAGTAAAACTATTCATTGAAAAGAAATATAATAATGCTATTAAAATGTAAAAATCTTTGAATATCAAAATAGTATGTAAAACTACCTAAAACTAAAAAACCTAGAAGCTACAAAATAATTATAGAGGTCCTAGGTACCAGTCAGTCCACCACTCTCCTAATTAATTTAGGACATCGGTCAGGCTCAAAAATAAAACAATGGGGCACGTGTAATTTCTAACAAACGTCGACTGTTCATTATAACCTTTACATAATTTACTTAAATTACGATATAATAGGCTAAATTTATAAATATAAAAATAATTTAACAAAAAGCACGGACCCAGGTGTTTGTGGAAATGCAGATACAAATAAAATGTGGGGCAAATTTCAACACCTTAATTTTTTTAAAGCATATCTTCATCATCTTGATTATTTTACCGTTGAAATCGACATGTAAATTATACTTTGGTGAAGAAATATTAAACACATTTCATAATATCAACAATTTTGCAAAACAAGTTAAAACTAGCTGCTATCGTAATTACTTCTATTGTTTCGTTTGGGATTATTTTCTTTGATTTTGTTTATTTCTTTCTGTTGAGTTTTGATCTTTGTCCAAGTTTTATCACAGATAATGGTGACCCTACTTCACCTCTCACTATGTGAAGATTGGACAATTTGTGGATTTATTGCCGACACCTACCGAAGATGGTTGGTTGAAAAGATCCAGAGTTATGACTTGTTATTCAGTGAATAGACTCGAACTGATGATTTGTTATAGACTGAATAGATGCAATTTGTGAGTAAAAGATGGACTCTATCATGCACGGAGGTGTAAATGCAGTTAAGCATTTTATTACACTGAGATTTAAAAGAGAGAAAGCGTAGTGTTTCAATTTTCAATTCACTTTTAGTTTGTTCAATATGACGGTTTTAGTTATCTTTCGAAAGTGAAAAATAGAGAGTTAATCAATAATGGAGCGGTTATTTGATTTAAAATGATTACGCCTATACAAGACGTTAATGCGTGTCCTAATTACATAAGCACTCACAGGTAGAAATGAAATGAAATAAAATATTTCATTTCATTTAATTTCTACCTGTAAGTGCTTATGTAATTAGCACAAGCGGGGTAGATAATGCACATGAACCTAAAAATTGAGATATCGGCTAACTTTGACTACGTAGAGCATCATCTCTTTCACTCTATCACACGTATCAATAGAGTAGAGCAGAACGACAAAACGTCACATAATGTACCTACTCAGTGAACATCTCAATGGTTGGGATATTAGAATTTTTTTTTAGAAGGCTAGTTAAAATAATCACAGAAACGATTTTGTTTGTTAAATTAATTCTATTTCAATGCTTATCCATTTGTAGATTTTAATTTCTTTTAATAAAAACTCTCAATATTTACATCAACATCTATCTTAAATTTTAGTTGAAATTTTGTACATATATTAAAACAAGCTGCGCCCGCGGTTTCACCTGCGGATAATAAAGTAACCTATGTGTTAATCCAGTATCCAACTATCTATATTCCAAATTTCAGCCAAATCCGTCAAACCGTTTGAGCGTGAAAGATTAACAAACATCCATACATTACAAACTTTCGCGTTTATAATAGTAGTAGAATTATGTTTTTAACTGCAGATAGTAGTTTATACAATATACGGAATTCAATAAAGTCTAGCTCGTCAAATAACATAAGTACTTACCTCTTCTCATAAGAGCACTGGCGTGAGGATTGCTGCTCTTCATGACCAAACTAGAGCAGTTCCATCGGTGCCAACGGAACTGGTGCTGACACTCTTTGACCGCCAGCTGTAGACCCTCGAAGGCTATGGAGGCTGCGTCAGGAGCTTCATGGCATACGGCTCTTTGTTCCCTGGTCAAGCCTCCAACAATACGGCAGGTTAACGCCGAGTTGAGCTTCAGGCTAGGCAGCATGTTGTCTCGGGTACTGTAAAGAAGGAAATCTGTGTAAGACGATGGCGATATTTTGCGTAGAAGGAGCTGAAAAGCTAAGGCGTAGTGAACGAGTACACAGGCCATGCACGGTTTTGTAGCGCCTTGTAAAAGGAAGACAAAAATGATATACTGCTTCCGTTGGGTTTGCGTGGACACAATTTAAAAAAAAGTTCTATTTTATATTATAAGGCCTAGTCTTTTAACCAGCCTTTTGACAGCCTCTGTAGTGTGATGGTGGAACAGGTTGGCTCATAAACCAAGGTGGTGGGTTTGATTCCCATGGCAATACAAGTATTTGTGTACAGTTCGCATTTCCCAACCGATTCTCGTGAAATTTTGTAAGCAGGTGTGATAATTACCTACTTAGGTACTTGTATGGAATTTTTTTTTAATCAGGACTTGTTTTTTTTTTTCAAAATGGCGGACGCATGTCTTTATCTGTAACATTAAACGTTTCACTAATGCGTTGCTTAGCTGCTTTGATGGTAAGAGAGTAGTACGAAAAAATACGCAAACGCGATCTACTTAACCATTCCAATGCTGACTTATTGCTTAATGATTGTTTCACAGTAAAAAGTTGTAGGTAAACGCGTACGTTTATCTACAGATGCCTGAAAATATCACCTGCATAAAGAATACTAATAAAGTTGCCATGCGCGCGTTGCCAGTTTGGCAACTGGTAATTTTTTTTTATGTTTTGGCTCCACACTTTTGTGTATTTAGCCAGTGTCAAGTAATTGATAATTTAGAGAGTTAATGATATTTCACGCAAATATGTGTCAAGTCACAGCCGAAGTCATCAAGTCAAGTCATAGTCAAGTCATAGTCTAGTCAAAGTCATACTCCTAGTAAAGTGGTGGCAACTTTACTTGAAGCTTCTATGGAGTTTTGGAAACAACACGAAAAGAAACGTTTCACCATCATTATACCATTTTCCCACACTCACGCCTGTAATCCAGCACTTAACGAATAGAATGCCAGCAATTTTATGCACTAACACTGAAAATAACACAAGTTTTGGAAAATAATACAATGCGGTGACGCAATCTTTTTAACTTTCCCGCCAAAAAAAAGGAACTGGTCATTTGCTTGTGCGGTTAATCGAACTTTCTCTTCGAAACTATGCGTGACACTTACATTGCTGTTCAATTGTACGCGCATAGAACACGCAATCTATTAGTCGTCTAGTTGTCCCATGCCATTTTCAGTCTTATGAATAATGGACACAGATATCAATTATTCGTACCTCTATCAAGTATTCTAATCTGTATAATCAATGTTAACAAATCACGCCATACTTTCGATTCAACACAAACAAACCATAACCACTGTAAAATATAACATCGATAACTTTACGTTTTCCATAGATATGCTGCTAATTGGCCGCTTCTTTACATAATTAACGTCATAATAATTAATTCGTTCGTAAACTAAGATGTTATCGGACGCGGTGGAAATAGTTTGGAAATGAAACAATTTGTTTTTGGCTTCTTCGTTCGAGTACACAGTGTATATATAACACAGAAGAGCTAAGCGCGCTGTCTAAGTGTTAGACATAGTTTATGACGAAACTTTTCAACGTGATCGCGTTTTAAAACACAAAAATAAGTATATTAACGTTTCAAATGAGTATTTAATTTTTTTTTATATCATTTTTACTGGGCTGTGTCTTTATTCATTCAACTAAGTAATTACTACAATAATATAACACCTACTACTAAACACTATATGCTACAAAAAAAACATTTGGACTATATACTTTTTAATTTGATATGGCTATAATGTGGAGAGTGCTCTACGTTGACAATTACCATAGACTTATGATGTACAAGTTCAACAATGACAGTTCAAAGATGACAGGATATCACAAGAAATAGAACAAATAGTAGGCGTGAAAAATTTTTCTTTATTACTATGATCTTCAGTATTTGCGACAATTAACGATAGTTTTTGCTAAATATTGAACCTATCGACTGGCCCGATAGCTCAGTTGGTAGTAACTCTGCCTTCTGAACTGTGGGTCGTGGGTTCGATTCCCACCCAGTACAAACATTCGTGTGATGAAAATAGGTTTTTGTTCTGTGTCTGGGTGTTATATTGTATTCTATGTATGTATTTACAAACAAAAAGTATATAAGTATTGTATCAGTTATCTGGTTCCCATAATACAAGCTTTGCTTAGTTTGGGGCTAGATGGCGTTGTGTAAGATGTCCACACATATTATTATTATTATCTATGGGTCTCCTAGGTTTTTTAAATGAAATATCAGACGTTTTATTTACTGAGACCCTATTAGGAGAAAAATTGAAAAATTTTGGAGTAAAATTGCAATTGAATAATAAATACTTAAACACTGAAATAGTGCAATATATCGAAAGAGCAGAGCATTCCTAATCTACAGTATAAATAGGAGTTCAGCCAGATAACACCAAAATTAACAAAATATGATTAGTAATAATGCAATAAATTTTGTGATAATGCTGTGAAACTTATCTACTGGCGTTAGTATATTTTGTAACGTCTAATTCACTCATTGAATAAGATATAAAAAGCAAATAATTTATTTTGGATAACGGGATTATGGTAGATCATAACAAAATGCTAAAGTTCGTAGGACATACTGTGCGAATCTCTTACTCGCCAAATAATTGTCATTATCTCACCATCTCTTTTTCTCTCGGGCGGTATGTACTTGATTAGGGATTCTCGCTCTCATGCTTCGGGAGTCTTATGAAAGTAGCGAGAATATTCTAGGAGATAACAGTCATGTTGGAAGTGAAGAAATCACTTTTTTTCAGCCATCGCTTTTATTCAAAGAGTTTTCTATAATTAAAAATTCGTCAATGCATCAGTTTGACAAATCCGGCATGGCTGTAGAAGTTAACTTATGTGTGTTAGGCAAACTGGTCAAGATATCCTACTGCTATAGCACTGTCGTGAACTTCGTTCGGCATCCGACTATGTAACTAAAATGCAGAGAGCGATTTTAATTATGATTTTGTTCGGAAGTTTTAAACTGCGAGATAAACTGTTTGTGCTGTGTTGTTTAATAATTCAAATAGTTTCGAGAAAATCTATTTTATTTTGCAACGAGGTTGGATGAAACTTTATAAAACTTTTGAGGCTGTGCTACTGAAGTATTTACCGTCTTAGTACCTACTAAGTAGAGAATCTTTTAGTTTTTAATTTTAGAAGATGCGATTATTGACTAGAGGTACGGGTAATCTTGTACGGGTAAACTTATACGTTTACTGGATCTATGACCTAAGCATCAACTACATAGCAGTTAATCGCGTGTGAAAAATCGACTTACATCGTCTCGTTAACTTATATACTCGGTACTGGTTTGTTTGTTTAGTTACATTACAGATAATATAATACTGTATTAAACCATTATAGACTCTATAACCAACATAGACCAAAAGAATACAAGAAAAGTAATACAAAAGTTTGTTATTCCTGGAAATGGTTGGTTTATCAACTAGATCACGGAACTTGATTGCAACCATTAAAAACACAAATTTGTATGGGTTTGATAGTTTCAATACGTAGTTTATGTACATAGTTACTATGGAAAATTTCAAATTAGGATTTAAATATCTCCAGTTGAATTGCAATTAAAGCTCCGTGATTACCCCATAGGAAAGCGGGTTGCGACTGAAATCACAGTATATTAACGAAAATGTGCATCTAAAAGTATTTATTTTATTTATTTATTCATTTTATTTATTCACATTAGGAAAACTTACAGCCAAAATACATATAAAAACGTAAACTTACAGTAAAATAAACTAAACTAGGCCAGTTACAAGTTTCCACCTATAGAGACCTATAGAGATTTTTCATCTGATAAGTATTTAAGTTAAAATATAAATAGTTATGTCGTATGTATATCAGTAAAATAAACACATTAGATCAACAGGAAGTGTGATAGATTAGCCAAAAGTGTGGCCTCACGTACACATCAGATGAACGCGCTCACGAGGACTTTGTTAAAGATCTCTAAGCCCACATGTTTTATTGTAACATTTGTGTTAGTTATAAAAAGCTTTGGTGTGTGTGATTGTTAAAAACATAATCGTGCTAATTTATGATTTATTTTATAGCTTAATTTGGTCTAGTCCAGTTTGATCTACTGGAACGATCCGATGGTGTTTCATAAATCGTGGAGATAATTTTTACTCTTTGGCCCATTCTCTGTTGTAGCTCTGAGGAAACAGCGCTAGTAGAACGCTGGAAGCTCGTTCAACATCTTACGAGAAAGTGCGATGCGCATAAATCGAGTCATATATATATCTCTTCTCTTAAATATATATAACTCAAAGGTGACTGACTGACTGACTGACATAGTGATCTATCAACGTACAGCCCAAACCACCGGACGGATCGGGCTGAAATTTGGTATGCAGGTACGTAGGCATCCGCTAAGAACGGATTTTTCGAAATTCCACCCTTGAGAGGGTGAAATGGGTGGTTGAATTATTTTTCCATAGGCCACGCCACGGGCAAAACTGCGGGCAGAAGCTCGTCGCGTCATAAGTCGTTATTACATTATTTGGGGTAGGTACTAAAATCTTTTATACACAAATTTTTCGCCGTAAACAGAATGATGAACAAAAAGGAATATTAGATTTACTTATCAATTAATTAATTATTGTGAAACTAATAGAATTAAGAGCAACAGACAACAAGACAAAAAAATATATTTTTCAAGCCCGTCTGTACTGAATTCTAATAAAATAAAACTCAGCTAAGCAACACTCTCCCTCGGGTTCTTGTATACGTTTGTTAAATTTTTGTCAACTTGACAGACCAAAAACTGAACGCTCATTGGTTGCCTGTTGATCGTCGGCTGTACCAACCAATAAGCGTACAGTATTTGGCATGCTGATTTGATAAGAGTTCGATAAACGTACGAGTAGGGAAATAAGTGCGAACTTAGGAGCTGTCTAAATTTAGTACGGACCAATTTAAATTACAGTTAAGATCGTTATGCCTGTTTAAGCATAAGTGTTTGGAAATAAAGAGCATGGCTTTTTATTTAAAAAGCGACCAGCTTATCATCATAGCTTAATTGTATAAATGACAAACTCATGTAACGTATTCCAAAGGCGTGGCGTACGCATTTGTAGTTTCAATATTTACACCTATTTGTTGGTACTTTGTTCTAAACTTGTTTCTTATCTGATGTCGTATGAACTTGATTTGGAAACAGTAAAGTGTGAGATTTACTTAAAAATATAGAGTTCTTTTGGGTTAGCAAGTTTTATGTGATAAATTATTGCTTAATCAAAAACATATCTATAATGTTTTTGATGTATAACTTCTTTACGCACGCTTAACTTGGCGGTAAGCTGGTGAGGCGAACGGAAGTTGAGAGGGAGATATACGTGTGTCTCCCTCTCTACGTGAAGATAAAAAGAGTTACGTTTCGTATATTATTATTGGTGAGCGTTATTATTATTATTACTGTAGGGGCAAGAGAGATGGAGCTATTTAAGTTTTACTTCAGTCGCGGGGCACACTTGTTTTTTTTTTGCTTTGTATAGGTACCTATTTTAGACTTTGTAGTCATATCTACTATAAGTAGGTACCGTTAACTAAGCAATCGTGTAGCAAAAACATTTATTTTTCTCCAATTAAAGATTTCACTGTACATTTTCACTATTGTATAGGTACACTTAGGTACTTGAAACCTTAAGAGCGACAATATTAGACATAAGTTACTATCATATATAATGGTTTTCACCAAAATACAAAAATAAATTAAACACATTTAATTTTTTTCGATATATTTGCTGTCCCTTTGGAACAATCTAAATATATGCGACCGAAAACACGTAAAAGGTTTGAGCTATTAGACATTAGTCACTACCTAATTCTTGTGAATTCGTTAAATTTCTTTCATTGTAAAAAAACTGAATAGTTTCTTTTCTTACAAGGAATACCAAACAATAACCACGCTCGGTTTTCCGTCTTTACATAACAGTAACAGCTATCTCGAGTGTTCCCACGGTCTCGGCACGCCGGCGACCATTAAAGGGTGGCTCTGAAACGTATTATAACATTCATTTAATGATTTTAATGAAATAACCCACTGCAATGCTCATCATGCTGCGATTATTTGCGTTGGGAGGACATCAGTTTATTATGATGGAGCTGGTTAGTTGAAGAGGTGCTTATTCAATGCTAATGGACGCAGAGACCGAAACGTCTCACTATTTAAGTAGTAATATGTTTTAAAAGGTTTTTTCTAAGGGCTTAAATGGTTATATCAGACTACGCAATATTAAAATAGTGTATTAATTGTAATAATAATAATAACTCCCAACGACTATATACATAGATCCTGGACCCTAACTAGGATTCCCTGTGTCTAGAGACCCAGGAACAACGAGGACCATGGTCCCACAACACCCAGACTCAGAACAAGCATTTGCGCTTTTTTTTTCTATGTACAAATACTGTCCTGCTATAGGAATCGAACCCGACGCCTCCAGGCTATGAGGTAAAAAAAAAAAATAGTTATATAGACTACGCAAGATTAAATTAATGAATTAATTATGTCCTCTTTTAACGGATTTATTGTTTAACCAAATTATTTAAGCTATAGCAGTGGGTAATATAGAGGTAAAGACAAATGATCATACCGAAATAGTTGAAGATAATATTTTTGATTAAGGGTGCCTATTTATAAATAGCATTGGGAATAGGCACGTTAAAGGTACCTACATGTAAGTGTTATTTGCAGTTTCAGCTCAATTGTTCATATTTTTTTATCCCATTCATTTAGTTATTACTTAATGTATCTTCGTAGAAACAAAAACATACGCGTATATTAGTGGTAAGCAACTAACAGCACCCATCAAGCAGCCAGTCGTTAAGGCTGAGTGATCCAATTAAACCCCGACGCGAAACTTAATAATTGCTTTAAAAATACCGCATGACGAGATAAAAACAATAATTTTGTGCTTTAATACCGTCCTCGACAAAAAATAATAAATCCTCCCGGAGCCCGATGAAATGCTACGATATCCATTCGGAAAGGTTATTTCAATACAAATCGCAGCTACTTGCGCTGCTTCTCCCTGCGAGCCGACAATTCTGCAAATATTTTTCGCTTCTCTAACGCATAGTTTAATCAGTAGGGGCACTTACTACAATATAACTGGGTATACTATACTGGGGGTTGTGCGACCATGATCTCGTAGTTTCTGGCTTCCTAGATACAGGGAATCCTAATTAGGGTGAGTCCAGGGTGTATGAGATCGTATTATAAATGAATAACGCTCAACGATTTATTGTGATGTGTAAACATAGTTTATGAATAAATGCGTATTGAGTATTAATAGATCACGTACATATATCCTGGGACCCTAACTATGATTATATTACCTGTTTCGTTGCACTATCCCTAAGTACGCAATCAGTACATATAAAATTCAAAGTTCTGACTGACTGACTGACTGACTTTATATCAATCAACGCACAGCCTAAATCGCTGATCTTAAAGACTTGAAATTTGGAGGCTGTTTTTTGTAAAGTGTAGGTATCCACTAAAAAGGGTTTTTCGAAATTCTACCTCTACGAGGGTGAAATGGGTGGAAAAATTATTTTCCTATACGCCACGTGGGCGAAGCCATGGGCAGAAGCTAGTAACGTATAAAGATACACTTACCCATGCCCCGTTTATTCATAAATTTGTATTAGCTAAGCTCAGTATGATGGCTACATTCACTCGCCACGATCCAAGTTAAAATGATTAGTACATTTAGAACACATTATATATTTTTAATTACATTACTACTAGATTAGGATAAGGTACTGAGACATTATTGAGATGTCATAAAATCGTTTGAAAATAGTGAATATGAATAATAAAAAAGTTTCTACCTAATATAAAACAAAATGAAAATAGCCTGATGATAATTTTTTAGGTAAAAACTTATTAGTACGTTCGTGTCCATACTGTTTATTGCGCTGTGTCGCTTAACCAGTACAAAAAGAGCTTTACTTTAGCATACGCTTGCGAAAACCAACCTAAAAACCCAGACCGTAAATGCGAATATCGTCTGGAGATTGTTGCTGCATACGCCTTTAATATTTTGTAACACGTTACTCTGATTGAAATTCCGTGTACCAACAATGTTCGCGTACTGGGTACCTATTTGTTTATCTTAGAGATACACCTGATTTGTGAGATATTGTTCCTTTAAAAATGTAACCAATAGCAATTAGCTCGATAAGTGTGATATGCGTATAAATCCAATGTAAGTAAAGTTTATCGGAGACTATTAGGCCTTGTCGTCCATAAGTAAAGGACCCGTTTAAATCAAGGCTAGGATTTTTAAAATATTTTAAGCGCTTTATATCTTTGCACGTACGTTAATGGAAAATAAAATCTTCGTAGAGTAATTAAATTTGACATTTTAAAACAAAATAAAGTGGCAGGGGCTTTTTAATCACATTAATCTAAACTTCTATTATAAAGAGGAAAGATTTTATTGTTTCTTTGCATTGAATAACCAATTTGAAAAATTCTTTCACCATTAGAATACTGCATTATCCCTGATTAATATAGACGACAGAATATACAAGGTGGCATTTAATTCACTCTTTTCCTTAAATGTATGTACTCAGACCATGCTATAGAATATTAGTACCACGTTCAATAAAAAAAAAAAAAAACGATTTTTTTTAGTATTTAGTGCCTTTTAAAATAACTGCATGACAGTCAAAATGTCCATTTAATGGTACACACAGCGCGGGCACCAGTTTAGTGCTTTGTAAATGTGTCGTAGGCAAATAAAACATTTGCTTTGTTCAATGTCACAAGGCTTTTCTTTAGAATTTAAATTTGATAATACCTAGATTTAAGTTTTATTTCATAAGTACTTTTTTATTTAGTTATATGGGAGCATTCTATAGCATGGACTGAATACATACATTAAAGGAAAATAACGAATTAAATTCCACCTTGTATACATATACCTATACCTATAAGATACCCGTGCAAATTGGGGAGGCTAGTAATTAATATAACTGGAAAGATTTTTTTTATTGTATGTATATCAAAGGCGTTTGTTGCCCTAACTACAACAAAATCTCTTTGAAATAAAATAAGTTGCAAACAAACAGGCGTTTCACCTGATGGTAAGTCGTCATCGCCGCCTATAGATATCTGCAACATCGAGGGCAATACCGGTGCGTTGCCTACCCTTGTAGAGGACTTCAATTTAAGGTGGTCACTCTATCTAAATGTGGATCAATTGTAATTTTTGAAGTAAAACTTCTTTACGCAGACTTGTCTTGGATGGCAAGCTAGTGAATGCGAGGCGAACGGAAATTGAAGTTGGTTCATTCTCAACATAACAAAGTTAAAAATTTGTATTATTATGTTGGTATGTCCGGTAAAATGACAATTTACAATTGTCAATATGGCAACATTATTATTGAACAAAGCAAAAACAAAGTTATACCGGCTGATAGATGGAGCTAATGAAGTTTTGCTTCAGTCACGTGGTCCAAAGTACACGCATCTAAAAAAATATCACTTAAGTTATATACTTTTTAATGCACAATCGAAACTATTACGTACCTACATATAATTTATTACAGAATTTACTCTGCCAATAAGTATTAATTCGTCGCAAGCAAATTAATACATAAATAAAATAAAGTCACTTAAAACCTCAAACTCAAAGCACTAATTACAGCAGTAAATTATATATATTAAGTAGTGTATGTACTATATATTAAAACCAACCTGTTAAATAATCGTTAATTATAGAAGTTATTAGCCTACCTTACCCCGCCAAACAATTCGCCTCTACTATAATTACATTACTGCGAGTCTGCGTATAAAACCAAAATAACTGGAAATAAAAGTTAGAAACCTTATTAAAAAACAAAGCACCTAGATAGGTAAGTTATAATCATTTGAGTCTATATAATCTTCTAGTATTTAGGTACTCATAAAATCTTAAATAATTCAGCGTCATTCATAGTAATTAATAAAGTTTAATCAATTAAGCCGGTGTCCATTGCAGATTATGGTTTTATCATTAAAATACATCTTGTTTAAATAAATACATAAATCAATTTAAAAAAACAACAGTGTGTTTTAGACCACACGACTGAAGTTAAACTTTTTTAGCTCCATCAATCGGCCGGTATAGCTTTGTTTTTGCTTTGTTTAATGTTAATGTCGCCATCTTGAAAATTGTAAATTGTTGTCATTTTACCGGACATACCAACATAATAATACAAATTTTAAGTAATTTTAAAGTTTGTTATGTTGACAATGGAGATCTACTCGAACCAACAACTTTCAACTTCCGTTCTTTTCGTTACGCATTTACCGGCTTACTCTCCAAGTCAAGCGTGCGTAAAGAAGTTTTACTTCAAAAGGAAGTATCGCAAGCTGAATGCAAAAACCACGTGGAGCCAGAAGTAAAAAAAAGTGAATACAGATTTCAAAATGGCGTCAATAGCGCCGTCTGAAACTTCCAGACGCTTCCACGCCGACTAACTCTACGTTAGATTTATCAATCTCGTCTCCGGCCGACGATTATGCGGCCTCGTGCAGTGGCATATCTTTCCATTAGCATACTCCGTAAATCTAAAGCCATTGGGTGGCCGACAGACTGATTGTCACCTTTTAAATTTGCATTCGTTTACATACATTATGACTGTGTCGGTGTTTAACTAGTGAACAGCTACGGGTGGGGGAAATAATGGCTGATCGTTAAACGCAGTTCTGATTTATTGACTATATCACAAGAGTGAAATGTTAAACTACTTCAGATTTTCTTTTTAACCGACTCAAAAAAAAAAATAGGAGGTGCTTAATTCGACTGTATTTTTTTGTGTTTGTTACCTCAGTACTTTTGACTGGGTGAATCGATTTTGATGATTCTTTTTTTACTTGAAAGCTGTTGCTTTCCGTGTGGTCTCTTTTCAATTTGGTTCAGTTTAAAACCATATAAGTCCGATATTGGTTTTTTACGCTTTAAGTTAATTACCAGTAAATATATTATTTAAATTATTAAAAACGCAGTTAAGATATTATACATTTTAATAAAAATGTCGTAAAACTGTCATGAAACTTATTATTAGGAAAAATGATAATCAATCTTCCCAAGAATTTTAATACCATATTAGGTTCCTACTATTTGCTTAAATAAATACTGAAAAGGCTGTAATCTTAAGACAAGCACAATAAGTAACATTATAGTTCTATCCATCTAAAAAATTTGAGTCATGATTCGAGTATCTATTTCAGTCATTTGATATGACATTGGTTGACGCAGAATTTAATGAGCATGTATTGAATTTTGTATTATACTAGCTTCTGCCCGCGGCAACGCCCGCGTGGCCTATATATAGGAAGCGAGGAAGAAAAATTTTCATAGATAATTGAACCACTCATTTAGGGGTGAAATTTCGAAAAAAAATCCTTTGTGGATACCTACACTTTACAAAGAACACACCCTCCAAATTTCAAGTCTTTAGGACCAGCGGCTTAGGCTGTGCGTTGATATATAAGTCAGTCAGTCAGGACTTTGAATTTTATATGTATAAATTATATGACGAGCGTAGGTGCTTAATTTTATTTCGGCCATAAATCGAACGATTTGGGTGGACAATATAAAAATATACCTTTAAAAAATAACAATCTACATATTTCATTTGTATTAGTCGATGATTACAAAGTAGCATGACGAAAATACCATAAATTTTAGTCGATGTCTTTTTGATTGATTTCCTTTATTCTGGCAAGTTATATAAATTCTTAGTAACAAAATAACCAAACAACCTACTTACATAATATTAAAACCGTTAATCGAGTGGGATGTATAAAATTTTGTACTTACCACGCCATTTTAAATAAAAGAAATAGCAAGAAAACTATAACCACATGGAATTTCTTTGGCATTCTGCTTTTTCCTTTGATGGCAGTTTGCTGCTTCATGTTGGCAACACTAGTTCCTTTTTTCGCGGTCTCATTTTAACTTTTCACTTAAAAATGTTATCCAAAACAATGCACTGTTTAATTTGTGTCACAATAAATGATTAGTTGTTTGTAACTGTTGTCTGGTTTAAAAATTAAGTTGAAGAGAGCGTTGACAAGAGCGAGAAAGTGCGCGAAAAGACGCGTCGTTTTTGTTTTTGTGTCGCGATTGTTTTTTGTTTGAATATGTTTGTTTATGTTTGCTATCGTGACGCGGCGCGGTGCCGTCGGCTTGGTCGGCGAGCGTGTTTGCCCGCGCACGCCGCCGTGCGTGGGTAGCAGGCGTGCCCAACGCGCCGCCCAGACGCGCTCAAAAAAAACCTAGAGGGGCGTCTTCGGCGCGGCCCCACCTACTCTCTGATTATCCTTGTTTACGCGATTATTGCCGATATTTCGGCACACGACATTCGTGTTTTAAGGGCAATAGACGGCCGTCCACAATGAGGTCTCGTTTGACAGTGGCGCGTTGTACGCAATCCCTGCCTATAAAATGCCGCCCCACGCGTTTGTTCTCGGTCATGGGAAACTGTGTGCAGAAGGTTTATTGGTTTGGGGAATTATAAAAGGTATTAAACGGTATGTTTTTGGTATTCGCGTCGTATTTGATGATTTAGTGTTTCGGCTTGAAAGAGTGCATTATGCATGGTAAGCTATAAGCTCACAAACGTTTCACGCTATAAGAAACCGCTTAAACAATGAACTATTTTAGTTGAGCAATTATGTCAATGATCGGACGCAATTTATTTATAGTATTGTTTGTTTTACTGGCTTAATATCTCCGTGTCAATCATTATCAATCATTACTTTTTGAAAATGATTGACATGTAAATCACTCCATTGACAAAATACTCAATGATTGAAGGGGGTTAACAAAACGTCTGCTCGTGTATTACAATAACCCTTAACTTGAGGGTGACAACGAACCCTTCATTAGGGGTGATTTAGTCGCGTGCCCACCGGCTATTGCCACATACAATCGATAATTGTTTTTATTTAAGTAACCCCCTATATCCATGTAATAAAGCATACAATTGCATATCTTATTTAGTGAAAACAAACTGTTAAAGACACAGACATGTAAAAATCATGAGGATACCATTATTTTACAAATGGTTTAATGTAACAATTCATTCTACATTTTTTAATGTGTTTAGTAAAAGCGTGTGTTTTGATAAAAATGTGATCAGCTGGGCGATCACGTAATGCGATTGCAACCTAAAATAAAATAAAAATAGAAACACAAATTTGTATGGATTTGACAGATTGAATACGCAGTTTATGTGCATATCGAAATTTTTCCTGTTGTATAGCAACCAAAGTTTCGTGTTCACCCTCCCGATTGGTTTAGGGTATCAAAACCCACCACGTACGTATGAAAACGTATGGAAGCGTATAATAAAACACGTATTATTATGCGCAGTCAGGGATCATGTAAATCAGTCTTTGATCTCGGGTCGTGCGTCGCTACTCTTCTCGAAACCTGTACGCTTTTGAAATTGAAATAATATCCACCAATTAAACAATTTCTTTCTTGGATATAAAACCTTTTTATCACGAAAAGAGCTACTTTACTTTTCTTCGTGAACAGGGACTGATATAGTTATTTAATCCCTTGGGACTAAAATTGTTTTGAATTTAAATGAATCGAATGATGTTAGTGAGAGTTCCAATCACCGCAGAGAACAATCACGTAACCAGGCTGTATATTAATTTTTTCTCTAATATGTGAGTAAAACGTATGCGAGACCAATAAAAACAATAAAAAAAATAAAAAACGCGCACATTGCGTACTGCCTTCGTTCATTATTGTTTAAGTACTTTAATTAGAATTTAACTAAGTTTATTAAAATCGAGCTTCTGCCTGCAACTTCGCCCGCGGCGTGGCCTATGGGAAAATAACTCAACCACCCATTTCACCCTCTTAAGGGTAGAATTTCGAAAAATCCTTTCTTAGCGGATGCCTACGTCATAACATCTACCTGTATGCCAAATTTCAGCCCGATCCGTCCAGTGGTTTGGGCTGTGCGTTTATAGATCACTATGTCCGTCAGTCAGTCAGTCACCTTTGTAAAGTGTAAAGTAGAGTATCCACCTCGGGAGCAATGCTATTTTAATGTCAAGCGACATACTTTGGATCTCTCGATCACTCCACTCAGGATTCAAAGAAACACTCGCCTTAAAAATAGTTCTTTCCTCCCACGGTAAACAATCTACCATTATGTATTTGCAATACATAATAATTTCGTTATTGGCAGGCATGGTGCTCGCCTTCACGATAATGACCTGATTACTTAATTGACCACTTATATAAAAAATTAAACAAAATAATAGTCCGGTAAACGACTGTAATGTGGTCTTTAAATCTTTTGAATGGAAATACAAAAACCGAAATTGTAGAGACAGCTCAAACGAAGAAGCGTCTAAAAAAGTCACAAAAACTTAATGTATATTCAAATAAAATTCTTAGTTCAAACATTTGGATTTAAAAACAAAGTCGCTGTTACAATTATGTAAATAAAGATCTGTCTACATATTTAATAATAGTTGATAATTAAAAACTTCATTGTAATTCCATTAACACGTTACAGCCAGACATAAGTTCCATGTTCTTACAAAATGCTCATTTATCAGTGATCATAAATGTGGTTAGACACGGAAACAAGTCATAAAATAGAAGTTTTATACTAAATTATGATAATGAGCAGTAATGAAAAAGTAATACAGCTTTTGTAAGCGAAGTTGGTCAAGTTGGTATAATGTGAGTGGCGAAGACCGTCGAAAGACAACCAGCAAAATCAAGTAGGTAGGTAAATGTCAAAGCTAGTGACTATAGTATATGCAATTTTAAACAAGTAGGTACATAATATTATAGAAACTGACTTTTTTATATACTGTCGATGGGTTTGCGTTTGACTACACTGATGATGTGATATGTAAAAGTGCTTAAGGATGGAGAGAACGCTGAATTTAACTAAGAATAAGAGGGTCGTATGTAGGTATAATTGTTTAGTGACGGAGACGAATTTTTAGGTAGAAAGGGGTAACCAGTCTGATGAAATTGTTTGAATTAATTGCAACATTTGTTACGAACTAATTGCTCTACCACATATATACAATTTTAATTGAATCAAGTATTTAATTCAATTGTCTTTAGTTATTTAAAATAATATAATACTGAGTATGGCAAATTTCTACATTGTTCGTGATTTCACGATCGAGCTGGCAACACTGATATAAACCGCTAATGTTGCGAGTGCGGTGTCGTGGTACATTCGCGAGGTAATTGATAATGATGGAAAATGATGCGTGACAGTAGCTGCGAGCTATGTGTTGTGTGTAACGTGTAATCGACGGTACGTGCCGATTGTTTTGTTGCCAGATAAAATAAATTACCTGAAGTTTTCAGGAGGTTAAAGAAAATGAGTTTTATACTTTGCTTTAGGTATTCATAACGTTTTATAAAAATATTTTACCATCACGATGATAATATTAATAAAATGATACCTATAGTCCACCAAAATATTTAAAAATATATTTAATGATACTAATAGAAAAGAAATTGTAAGCAATAATGTTTTTATTATTGTAAAAAAATGCTATTAAATGTATATATTATTTATTAAAAAATTATATGTAAATAAAACTTTATTCTCAGATAGAATAGAACTTTACCTTTGGTTACAACCGACTCTATTGTGTCTATGTGATTATGTCTAGGTAGACATAATATTAATTTAATGCACATGAAGTTAATATAGTTTTTGCGGCATTTGGGTAAATTTGTTGTATAGATGGCAACACTAAAATAAATGTGGGTACCTTATCCGCTACATAATGATCGTCGATATTTATCTAAAGACAAGTGTTTACGGACTATTGGCGGGGAATGTAACTATTAATTTTGCCGACACTCGGCAAAACTACCTCGTAATGTTTTACACAGGCAGAGAAGGGATTGTAATATATGCGTAGCCACAGAATTCACCCTATTTACTATAAATCTATGTCCATAGAGTTGTTTTGATGGATACGCCATTTTGAGTATGCTTAGAATTTTTTATTAAATGCATTAGTGTTTTGGCATCTAAAGAAATAATAAAATATTCCATGTATTATTAATTTAATCTCGAGAATGTAGTAGAATAGATTATTCCATTTAAGTAGGTACCTATTTTAGGAATATTTTGATATTTACGCGGGGAGCGGCACTAAAAAATTCCGGAACAATTTTTTTTTTAATATCAAAAATTAATTTTGGTGTCTCAAAATATTCTCCGCTAGCGTAAATTCACATTTGAATACCTACGAATAAATTAATTTGGAAAATATTTATGCTACTCCTCCGTGGTGATTACGGAAACATGTTTTTCATGCTCTTAGAAAACCTCTGGTGATGAAAAAGGTTGACCTCTTTACTAGTCCCTAATTTTTGGGAACAAGAAAAAGTCAAAAGGTGCCACACCAATTTGACTCCCCTTCATTGAACCTGGAGGGCGATCACGTAACTCGATTGCAAACAATAGAAACATAAATTTGTATAGATTTGACAGTTTTAATACGCAGTTTATGTGCATAGTTAGTATGGAAATTTCTCCTGTAGCATTGCAATCAAAGTTTCGTGATCAGTCCTCAGGTAAGCATGGCATTACACCAACTGACTATACTACTATAGGACTTACAGTCCGTTTTTTGAGCTTCCGTCCAATTGTGTGGGATCCAGCGAGAACACAGGTTTTTCAACCCAAACTTTTGTGTAGGATTGATTGTATTTGACTAATGCCTATACCTAATTATACACCCAAATCTCATGGTAGGTCACATGCTTATCTGTATCAATCATATGGCGCACTAGATTGATGTTTTTGTTGTTCACAGCAGTGGACGGGCAACCATTACGAAATTGGTCCCTGAGTTTGACACGACGGCGTTTGAATTCTGCAAACTAGCTACGAGCTCGTATAAATAGTCGTTTTGCATGGGGCTTTATTGTCAAAAGCAATTTGAAGCCGAATAAAACTCTGCTGAGCTGTCAAGTTACACTTAAAAACGTAGCGACTCAAACTATGAAAATTTTCATGAATTAAATCCTTGGTGAGGTAGACACGGAATTTCTAAAATGACGCCACAATGTAAAAACAATCACAATCAGACGAAATCAACTGTATTCTACAGACAAAAAGTCTCATTTTCAAATATTGTGTTGTTATGTAAATGGCCGGTTCTGGAAACACATATAGTGTTTCCTATATATAATTAAGTAGGCAAAATGACTAAAAATCTAAATTGTAAGTTATTATCTAAGTAGGTACAGATTAAATATTTTAATTGATAATATATGACTTTTATCAATTTAATAATCGTAAAAATTATCGATTTACTTTAAATTTTGCCGACTTTTTAAATTCATTAATACGAGTTGCTTTTATCACCAACTTTTTAGTACCTACCTAAACGACTTCATATTAAATTATTTTATATAAAAATAATGTGCTCCAAAACCTGTCATTCTGGTTCATTCTTTGCAAAATAAAAATAATAAATACTAAAACGTTCGTAAATCTGCTGCAGAATATACTTGTTTGAATTAAATTAAAAATTAATTTGCCTTAACAAAAAAATTGCAACACTTTTGTCAGAGTATATATTTTAGGTTACTTTAAGTATATACTTAAGCACCAAATATATTTAAACAATAAATTAAAAAAAAAATAAACATGATATAGTTACATAAAATTAGTTAGTATAATCTAGGTAGTAGTTATCAAAAGTTATGTTGTGAATGAAGATCTACGTGAACCAACTTCAACTTCCGTTCGCCCCGCATTCACTAGCTTACTCCCAAGTCCAACGTGCGTAAAGAAGTTTTACTTCAAAAAATAGGTGGAATCCAATGTTACTATTTTGCAACATTACCTTAGTATCTAACATTATTTATTTTAATCCCAAAGGCAGCCTCAAGCAAATCGCTGGGTGGTTGTTCATATAAAATATTTACTATTACATGAATAAATTATCTCCATTTAGCATCGTCGTGTTTAAGGCCATAATCCTTCCTGTCCCTATCAATAGAGAATTCTAATAAAGCCATGCTAATTATAGTAAAGATTGTCGAGACGCACACAGGCACAATTAGAAAACTTTAGGGGCTTTATAAAGGGTCAATAAATCAGTGGAGGGTCGAACGCGATATTTTAGGGCGATTGCACAAGTAGCGATTTATGTCACCCCTCTTATGAATTGAGCAACTATGTGGGTGGTAAAAATATCAGATAAATTATTTACTATTATATTTAAAAAGTTTCCTCTAGAGTCCTGTCGAGTACCTACCAAAGAATCCAATAAATCCGAACCAACAACGGGATTTGAACAACGCGTCTACTTAGCTTTGTTATAAGCACCGAAATGCTGCTACTGAAAACCCGGTAAAATGTAAATAATGCTAATTAGTACATATATTCTTGGCTAAACTGTCAACCTACTACACGCAACTAACGTTCACACGCCAGAATTTCCTAGGCCGAAGCAACAGCCGAACTTGACATTTACTTGCTTAGAGAGTGGGAAAGCTGTTTTGTTGCGTGTTGTTATCATCGGCAACTTTCGGCAGCTTCGTGTGTTAGTTGCCTAACCCGCATGCGTACGCGATTGAGGCGGGATCTCGTTAGCACGTGTATGCGACATTTCACATGAACTAATTGCGAGCATTTAGCCATCTTGATAAACTGCCTCGCTGCCCTACACGCATCGCCGTCATAGAAGAAGGAATCAGGCTGTGAATAGATGGGATACACTTGTTTCTGCAAGTGTTTAAAATTTAAAATGTAGAAACTGACGTGAGTAGTACTCATAACTACGACTATTAAACGGTTGCACCCACGAGAAACAGTGGAATAACTCGACCGGTATTCGAGAAAGATATTTGCCTATCATCATGGAGGATGCGCGGCGGCCGTGGCGGCTCGGTGTTCTTTAAAATAAAGTCTCTACTTCAACTCGCAAAATTTTCTTTCATCTGTACGTACGTGCGTACGGATCGCATTTTTCAACGAATCTTAATGAAACTTGGTACACAGTTTTTTCGGTTCCATAAAAATCTGTACTCGCAAAGTATAATGTTTGCAAAACTACCAGTTTTTAAATAACGATAAGCTGCACCTGCGGTTTCAGTCGCGTAGACAATAGATATATCCCACAGGAACCATGACATTTTTCAGGATAAAATGTATTATATGCTACTTCAGTTGCTAACGTACCGTAATGTAACCTACACACTAAACTTAAGCAAATTTTTTTCTAACATTTCAGCGCTGAGTTGTTACAAACATACATACAAATCACATACCTAAAAATATAAAAGGTGTATATTGCGCATACAGAAAATTAAGCATTTATATATTAAGTAGGATTGCTTGATTTGTAAGATGGATTGGCTCGTAGGAAGTAAGATATGATAAAATTTATAATTTTAGTGTTTTTGCTCTAGAGGTGAGGAGATTGTGGTACCAATAACATGGCGTTTCTCTTTTTTATATCTATATGCGATATTCGGAATTACCATGATTGCAGTATAGTAAAGTAGTTATATAAATTAACATAGCATAAGTTATTTTAGTATTAAAATTCTCATGAGTGTGATTCATTTTAAATTAATATATTCCCTGGTCGAGACCTGGTCGAGAAATCGACATACTATTCGTGATTAACAGTCGGTAATATATTAATTTAAAATAGCTTAAGTTTTTTTAACTATATCAAACAAACAAAATCGCTTAAATTTTTTATGCACAAGTCCTCACAAATTCTACTTTACTAATAAATGAATTATCTTAAGTTCTTCCTTCCTTCCTATTTATTCTATCTGTATCACTTCTGAATCAAACTGCTCTTTGGCTTGATTCTCTCTCATTGCAAGCTCAGCGATAATGGAAATGGTTGCGGACATCTAAAAGTTGATCAGGAATTTACCTTTTTGCATACGGCTTCCTTCAGGAGTTACTCGAGATTATTTATGTGTAAGATAAATAAAAAAATAAAAAATATAATGATTAATGATTTAGGTAATAATAATGTTTCGTTGATGATAGAGGTGAACAGTATCTATAAATGCATAACGTGTATAAAAATAATCTGATGAGAGTAAAAAATATTGTTTTCTCCTGTTTTCTTTATTGAATCGCGTTATATATGGACTATATATATTGTTATTATTGCATATATTGTTATTATTGACTGGCTAACAAAGCTATGAGCATTATTTTGCGCTTTATAATAGTTTTAAAGTATAGATGTAGATAAATTTCTGACTCTTATTATACAACGAGCTTCTGCCCGCAGCTTCGCCCGCGGTGTGGCCTATGGAAAAATAATTCAACCACCTATTTCACCCTCTTAAGGGTAGAATTTCGAAAAATCTTTTCTTCACGAATGCCTACGTCATAACATCTACCTGCATGCCAAATTTCACCCCGATCCGTCCAGTGGTTTGGGCTGTGCGTTGATAGATCATTATGTCAGTCAGTCACCTTTGAGTTTTATATATACATAGATTTCATAATATTTTACACAGTATCACGACGGGGAAAATAATTGTTTTTTTTTACAATTATATTTAAGTCTACATAGACTACAAAGATTTTACAGGTAGAGTAATTTTTGATGAATTCAAAACCTAGTTATAAGCAGATTTGAAAAGATACACCACATAAATGTCATTTCATGTACAGAAATAAATAAATTAAATTTATAGTACAGAACACAGAATTAATAAAAAAATTATGATTTACACATAACAGTTATCACCTGCTTAGCGTAAATTTTAACAAATTAATTTTAATGTAAAAATATAAAATGTGGTATCAAAAAAAAATTGTTGAGTTTCTATTCTACATATTTGAAGAATTTTAAACTTTACCGATGTTGCCATCGTTGACTCCCCAGATACAGGGAATCCTAGCTGTGGGTCACGCCACAGACCATGTCAGATTCCCTGCATTGTTGTTTAGAAGGGTTGAATGCCAACAGATTCGTTCAACCAATTAGACGTGCTTGATTAACGTTAGCATCTGGAAGGAATGTCACGGACAGTGATTTATTGTTTGCTTCAAAAGCTGGTTGGTTTTACTGTAGGTGAAAAACTTAAATGTGAACTAACTACTATAAATGTAGATTGTTTTTAGAATGATCTTTTAGTTGGTTTATAAATGCTCATGCGTTGTATTAGAGGCGAATATACGTTGAATTGTAAAGCCAATTAGGGATGCTATTGTGCTGGGTTAACCTAGTAAAAAGGTTCTTGAGTAGTTAGCATAAGATTGTACAAAGCTAAAGACAATATTAAAGTTGCAAAAAATCAATTCGAATTGCAAAAAAGACCGCCCATTATGACACTTAATTTTTAAGTTTGTGCCTGTAAATTGTTCCCGTAATGTGGTGTTTCAATAAAGAGTCAATTTATCTATCTATCTATGTATCAATGGTTTCATTTGGCTTTACACAATACAATGCCTTCTCGCTGACGATAGTGCCTTATTTTTAACTGACTTCATAAAACGAGGAGGTTTTCAATTCGACTGTATTTTCTTAAAGTTTTTACCTCGGAACTTTCAATTGGGTGAATCGATTTTGGCTGGCGCTCTCCTTATGATCCCATTTCTACTTGGTCCAGTTCTGACAAGGCCATCCTATGAGAAAAACGTCTGCCAAGTCTGAAGTGGGTATTTTACTCTTTGCGTTTGCTACTTTGTAATTAATATAAACATTATGAATTATATCAATACTTCGCAATGGAGATATCTGATCTAGATTTTAGTGGTAACATTCTTAATGTACTGAAAAAAAGAAAGCAGAAGGTTAGTATAGTGAATCATCCGGTTTATTATAACGGCACAGGTCAATGAATCGTTATTTTAAACACTGACCCTATATTTTTAATGACTCACTGAATTAATCACACAATTAGGTTCCCATTCATCGGTCATCAAGATCTTGATACACTTCAAATCAAACGTCAACAAATCTAGATTAGCCCGCGCAGGCCGGACAAATGATAATTTGTCAGTTGCGCATCGATCAGTATCGCTCATCGATTCGACCATCGATAGATTTATCATGTTAATCGATATAGTTTCATCGGTTTGCCGGTGAGCGGAGGCCGCTGTGGGAACGCCACTGCGTGTGCGCAGTCATGCCATAGATTAGTTATAACTGGTAGCAGAAGTGACACGTCTAAAAATATGCCTAAAGAATTGCGAGCCATAAGTGATTCATTATTGTGTACCTAAATATAGACGGGGGCTATGAAAGCTGACATGGACAGCTAGTTTAGAGATTCATTAAAATTAAATTGAAATAGTTAATTATAATAGTTCTTACAATATAGTTGCTTTAGGTTGTAGAGTCGAAGTAAGGTTATGTCCAGCGAATAGGCCACAGCATTCTCCTTGGTACATTAAATCTTTTGGGATCACAAACTCACCTGCAAAGTGTGGTAATTATGGCAAACCCCCCTACGATGAGCATCCAAAGTGGCCTTTTGTGGGGAGGCCTGTGTTCAGCAGTGGACTATCAGTGGCAGTGGAAATCAGAGCATTTCGACCAAGTTGGCCGTAATTATGGTCAAACAATTATTATCAACCTACCTATATGGACCGGAATAAAATACGTACTCGATTGTACTCTTTTCGTTTTTAGTTAGTAACTAAGTCTCTGTGAGGGAGCATGTTAATAGGTATTTACACCTGACTAGTTATCCACACGTGATCTATGTACCCAATACATTATTACCTCGACCACCAGTGAGATCCGCGTAGACACAAGAATATTTGGATTGTGCTTTAATTACCTCCCATTGTGTAGAATTCGACTCCATTGTAGCAACGATGAAATAATGTTGTTTAAACAATACTAGTTTTCGTTTGTGACTCCGTCTGTCAATATTAATGTCTGTAAAGTATACTCTATAATCTTATTCAAACATTTGCGTGACATGTCTGATTAAAACTTTTTCCTTGAATAGGATCTTGATCAGAAGAGAAAAGGTATAAGTATTGCCACGCATAGCAAAATATTCAAGGACTTGAAGTGGATTATTTTTGCGGAGAATATTTCCAATGAAAGGTTTCTCATATATTGTGGACAATTATAGTGTCTTAATCATCCCTTTTCGTGATTATAGAGAAAGGAGTTTTCACGGCTATTTTCATCTTTTCATTTTTGTTTTTTTATCAATATCATGTTTAAGCGAAAGAAATAATATTTTATGTTTTTCATAGAAGTTTATAGTGAATGTTTCGAAAATCATTCAAAGTTTGTAAAGGGTTTAGTTTGTTACGTCAATTAGGTTAGGCTAATTGAAAATTCGGGGGGCGAGTTGGCTGGACTGCAGTCGCGACCCCTTCTCGCCCCTTGTACGGCGGACGAGGGCTTACGGGAGGGTTTAGTGGGTTCGAGTCCCACATCCCCCTGCCACCACCCCCGTGGTGGCCGGGAAGTGCGAGGATATATCCTCCCTCAAAAAAAAGGCTAATTAAAAGTTAATTCAATTTATTTGTATAAACTCTAACGACTTCTAATTCTATAGGTTAGGTTTAGTTTTTGCGTGACAAGTCGATATTACAGAACACAGCCAGACATAAAAAATCTATTTCATAACCGTAGGTATAGATCTCTTTATAGACGTTAATTTCATTGTTGATTGTTTTTTAATGTCCTTGCAATCGCACAGGTCAATAACCTCGGTGTGAATGATTCGATTGGAATTGATTAATTAATGGTTATGTTTTTAGTGCGATGTATCACTGCATCGATGAATTAAGATGTGAATTAATTTAAATTCAGAATGTATGATTATACTATTTACGATGTAGAATGCTGTTATTAATAAACGATTAATCTTGATATTTCTTTTGATAAAAACGTGGTCTTACATTGTAACTTTAGTTCAACGAAATGAAAGCGGACCTAGAAAAGAACGTGATGCAAGAAATTAACGCTTTTAAAAAATTGCTCGTTGAGTTCGTACGTAACTGAAAGATCTGTTGCACAATGTCACCTTTTATCGCTAGTTAACACACTAATATTATAAAGGCGAAAGTCTGTATATGTGTATGTGCGTATGTGTGTATGTTTGTTACTCCTTCACGCTCAAACGGCTGAATGGATTTGGATGAAATTTGGTACCTACATAGCTTATACACTGGATTAACATATAAGCTACACTTTATCCCGGAAAAGTGAAATATTCCCGTGGGATGAGCAAACAATTAAAACACTTTATATTCGTGGGTGAAACCGCGGATAAATTACAAATATGCAAAACAAAAGCATAACTAAAACTCGTAATAGTCTTCTTACTGTTGGCAGTTTTACATCGGTTTCACAGAATATACGAACGATGACTTTTCTGTAAAAATAATTAAGTAAAAGAGATCGTCTTTTGTCACTTATTTACAAATAACAATACAAAAATAAATCCCCAAGCGCAATCCATTGTTTCATCTCGCAAAAACTTTATTGAGCTGCATAGTTTCGGAACGAATTCTACAGGATGGAATGTTCCTTCAGCAATTTCAAATTTGAAAGTTTGGAATTTGAAATTAAAAAGCACGGGGCGGTGGGCGTGGCGAGGCGGGGGCTTCAAGCGGCGCGGCCCTAGCGTGCATCGAATAGGTGTTTTATCGCCAGAATACCTACCGATGACATTTTATGACGGAATTATTGTTCTGTCGTTGGTGAAATTATTAGTGCGCGTTGATTCTATTATTTGTTGAACTTTGGATGCGTGCTTGTCTAGGGATAGAGATTTTTTGAAGTGAAAACTTCTTTAGGTGCGTTGAGCACCTAAGAAAGGTGAAGGTGAAGGGAACTACTTTTTAGGTGAACAAAAATCATAGAACTCGCGTCATCGTCACCGAACGCTTTCCATGAGCTATATGTATACTATGTTCGTATATTTTTGGGTGAACAAAAAGCGTGAAACTTGCCTCATCGTCACCGCATGAGCTATGTCACAAGTTACTTAGTTTTTACTTCTATCGGCAGTTCCCAAAGAAATGAAATAGTTTATTAAATGTTTACAAACATCAGTTTAAACATAAAACAGTCTACGAAAAATACAAATAGTTTACTCCTGGTTGGAAAACTTTGGTACCCAAACTAGGAACACCTGCGTTTTGGCATACCAATGCCCTCCGCCGGACAATATTTTCGAGTACTTACTTATTGAACATTTTGTTTTCATTTTATTTTATTTACTATGTAAACGTTTATGAACTACAGAAAATATTTGGATTGTGATGACAAAATGTCACACAAACCGCGTGATACAAATTATTCACCGAATAAATGGACATTCTTTCTTAAAGGAAACACCAACTAAAATGAGGTAAAATAACACACCATAGATACAAAAAGAAAGTCAGGTCTACAATGACACGCCAATAATTACCCATAATGCGACGAGTCAACTTCACTTTGTCTCAACCATCAATGCCGTTCAAGATATCTTATGAAGTGGCTCCGATATCCATCGTTCCTATCTCGCCCAAACATAACCTGTTTCATCACAACGACCCTTGTATCTATTCCGTTAAAGATTATTTCAGGTTGATTGAAAATATGATAAGTTTGTATATCGTATATTAACGTGTCAATCGCTCCTCCTTCTTGAGTCGTTATTAATAATCATGTCAATTCACCATCCGTGAGAAATATTTTAAAGTGAGCCCGGTTACTATTAATTTCGTCGAGATTATTATTATGATTATTACGATTATTGGGTAATTGTCGGTGTCGGTTTGTGCTTATGTACCTAATTAATTTTATTAATTTTCTTAGGTGTGAGTGTGCTGAGTCATTTTTATTTTGTGAACAAGCAATTTGGTTGGTATTTGATGAGTGTTTGCGTTCGTGATTTTGACTCATTTGCTGGTTTGAGTGGTTATATTGGCAACTGTATGTGGTTAAGGATTACCATTAAAGGTTTTACTATCACCTCTTAATGCTATCTAAATTTATTTGTTTTGGCTTCCTATTGACAGTTGAAGTATTTTAAATGATAATACTTACTAAACATACAATTTTACTTAATGGGTTGTCTATTTAAAGGAAACACAGCATGCCAAAAATTCCAGATGTGAGAATTAAAACCTAAAGTACGCAAGAGGTACTATTATTATTTTTGTGTTTTTTTTTTTAGGGGGGGAAATGCCCTCGCCCTCTCCCACATCCACAGTCCCACATAACCCTTGCCACCACCACGGGGGTGGTGGCAGGGGGTATGTGGGACTCGAACCCACTAAAACCCCCCCGTGAGCTCTCGTCCGCCGTACCGGGGCGAGAAAGGGTCGCGACTGCAGTCCAGCCAACTCGCCCCCGATTATTTTTGTGCCTAAAATATACTAATATAACTTATAAATTAAATATACGTGTTCTATGTCTGGGTGTTGGGAGACCATGGTCCTCGTAGTTCCTGGGTCCCTAGATACAAGGAATTCTAGTTAGGGTCCAGGATCTAAGTATGTGATAGTTAGGCGTTATTATCATTATTATTATTATATTGTAGTTATTTATATTGTAGCTAGGTCTTTAGTTGAATATCTCTAAGAGGTGATGGTTAGATTATACGCTGCGGCTGGTGAACACTCCCAAATCAACCAAATTTTCTCAAATTTTGTTTTAATTAATCAAAGTAATATATGTATATATACTATAATAGAACCTTCATTTTATACAATAAAAATTATATAACCATTTATTTATTATCTCAAGATGGAAAAATCGATGCGCAACGCAAAGCTATTTTTGCTACGGAAATTGCGACTCTTTAAAAGACAATTTTATGTTCTATGTTCAATTCAACTACTGTAATTTACGTACAATAAAAACGATCTGGATTTGACAGCGTCTTAAATACCTACTGATATAATGCAAATCGATTGATTCGAATAATACTTATTATACCTGCAAATTTACCGTATAGGTTGGCAATGCATTTTTTATAGATCATTCATTTCAAGCATTATTTATTTTAATAAATATTACATGCTACGCACAACTTAGCGCTAGAATCTAAGCTATATATGTCTTAAAATTAATATGTTTTACAGACTAAATACCGCCTTTCAAAACTTTTAGTACAATATTTAAAAACTTCAAGTTCTCATTAAATCATAATCTAGGGTTAGTTTTAAAATAAGTATTGTAACTACTGAGCTACTTCATTATTCAATTTGATTCAATATGTATCAATATATATATGGCTAATATAGAGAGCCTCTAATATTATATTATTTGCGCCGCAAAGCTTAGATTGGAACATGTAAATAAAGGATAATAGGAATAAAAGTTGCACGCACTCGATACGTACCAAATATTATACTGGGCGTCACTCTGCCACCAGGAAAATGTGTCTATCAAACAAAAAAACAAAAAAACCGTTATAAAAACGTAAGCAACTTTGAAATCAAAAGTGATCTCAACCCAAAACTATTTTCATAATTCATAACCATAGGCTGTGAACAAATTTCTAGATTGAGTAATTTGTATGACCAGTGAACGCTGCATCTTAGTTGCTTAAATATACACTGTATCGGCTAATACCTGTCCATTATATCGGAGTTTGTATCGAATCTCGCGGATCGATCGCATTCTGATGAAATTGGTAGTGAGATAAGGATCCGGGGTCATTATTTAATGTGATGACAGTGAGGAAGGTTGGAGAAGTCGGATAGGATAAGGGAAATGGTGCAATATTGGACTTAGATTTCTTTGTAGGCACCGTCAGCCTTATTAATAAACACAAACTAGCTTTAGACTAGTTACACCATCTTTTGTCTCTTTCGATCCAGCTAAATATTCCAGTAGCAAAAAAAGGACAAACGCTGAAGTAACTAATCCGAGACTAATACCCGTTTATTAAAAAGGCTGCGTGCGTTTGAATTTAGTTTAATGTGCGATAGTTTTAACTTTTATGTAAGATAAGGTAATTTATTGCCAAAAATGGAATGCTACAATTTGTCACTTACATCGCAAGAATAAACATTTCCTTCACTACACAACTAATCTTAACTATGAGCTCCAAATTAAGCACGTAGCCTGTATCTTGGGACTTTGGTAAATAGCCGTAAAATGAATATGGAGAAACACAGTAAATTGATGTTTTCCAGAGTAGTCCAGTTCATCCCGCCATCTCATCTGCAAGATGAAGACTACTGCAATGTGGTTGTCTAATAAAAAAAGGTACAATTTTTTTCCCTAAAATTGCAAATCGAGGGCTTTCAGGGTCATGTTATTTTATTTGTAGTGGTACTTGTAATATTTATAAGAAAGTAAAATTTTAGACTATGAGAATAGTAAGCTTAAGTTAACTTACTTATAGTTGTTGGGGCGAGATGGTGAATGATGGTGATAGCGTAACCCCATGTTGCCCCATCCCGGTGGCGGACTGATCGTGGGTTTTCGATACTATACGATAGTCGTAGATTGTTACTAGTTGGTCGTAAGTCTGATGTAAAAACATCGCTTGTCAAAAGCTTAAAGAAGAAACTGAAAAAAACAGTTTTATAAAAAGTTATTTATTTGACTTGACCTCAAATTTTTGAGTTATAGTTGTTGAATTAAGTAGAAGATGTTGAGTTAAATTTGCTATTGTTGAATTTGAAATTTAAATTACGCATCCAAACTGCCACAGGGTTTCTTATTCCCTGCCATGGAGGCGAAACGGTGAAATCACGCGGCGCGCTCGATTATAGACCGCGCGTGGAGTAATTTGCACCCAAAATTAATTTATTTCACATCGCCAGTGTGGCCGGATGGAGTCGAAAGGGAATTGGTAATTTTAAGGGCTCTTGGTTCAGTTATTAGTCAGGTCTATTAGGACTATGTTGCTGATAACCCATCGGGTGAAAAATCTATACCATTATCACTGTGTTCGCTACTATTGAACTCATTCTAGAAGAAAACGTACTGGTAGCTTATAAAATTATCCATAATTAAGATTTAGCGATGATTGCTGAAGTGTGGAACAGCAGTGGTAGATGCAGTTTTCAAACCGACGCAAGCGGTTTTGAATTGCGCTAAGCCCTGCACCAATGACTTTTCAAGTTATGCGCGGAATTTGGATACGCTCTTACAAAGGTGAATCAAACAACTGGCATGTTCAAGAATCATAAAAATCGAGGTAATACGTCATCCTCCAACACTAACGATGTGTTCAAAGGTACGGCTAATTCCGGCTCAAATAATAATGGCAATAAAAGCAAATCCAAACTTGCTTTTACCTCTTTCTCTCTCTCCTCTTACCTACTAGAGTATTGCTTCCTCTACTCTACATTACAAAGAAAGCTTCGCTAGATCAAGAATCTGTTGACCCAAATTATGACGGTACTTGTGTCAGTTTCACAAGCGGTCCAAATTCTGGGAACAAGACTATCTTTTATCAAACAAACGTTGTGGTGGAACATGTATATTATACAGCCATTTTAGTAACGATGAAATCTAGCTACATTTATTAATTTTATCACTTGACACCTCGTTCACGTGCCACTTATCGGGTACTAAACCTACACAATTTACTTTCAAAATCACATTAATGTCAGCCAGAGTTCGGAACTTCTGCTTTGTGTAAAGTGCATTGATAATAATCTGAGCCATTCTCAGGTGAGTGAGGGGAGCGGAGATAGCGTAACGCCGGTGATGGAAAGAGAGGTGCGATGTTGAATAGAAACATCAAAATTTTACAGCGTTTTTATTGCGCTCGCGCCGATCCGAGTGTTTACATGTGAGCGTCCGGTCTGCTTTTCGGGTGGTAGGTGGCATTACTCAGAATATCGGGTAAAACCGCTTTTTTGGGCGTCTATAAAATTTTGGAATAATAAATAGCGTTATAGGCGTTAATTAAGTGTGTGAGAACGGTAATGAGTTGATAGGGAAGGTCATTAATGAACATAAACATGATTTTATAAGTATTTTAATAGACAACACAAATAATAAAATAATGTTATGCATTATTATTTGCCTTGATCACTTTTTGTTTATTTGTTAATAATAATAATAATAATATGTGTGGACATCTCACACAACGCCATCTAGCCCCAAACTAAGCAAAGCTTGTGCTATGGGAACCAGATAACTGATACAATACTTAGATACTTTTTGTGTGTAAATACATACATAGAATACAATATGACACCCAGACACAGAACAAACACCTATGTTCATCACACAAATGTTTGTCCTGAGTGGGAATCGAACCCACAACCCACAGTTCAGAAGGCAGGGCTACTACTGACTGAGCTATCGGGTCAATATATAAAAATATATGAAAATTTATCTTTATTTCCCTTGGTCATCGCATCACGCGTGAACGGATACAACTTTTTCGCTCATTCATTTCTTATTGTGTTAATTATTTTCAAGAGAAGGTTCTTATGAAAGAAAAAGTTAAGAAAGTATGTAAAATTTACACCACGCGGGTGAAACCGCGAGTTGCAGCTTGTTTATTAATAAACACAGATCCGTCTAAAACTTCCAACACAAAATATGCTTTATTTAGTCATTTATTTTAAATCACACTAATATTATAAAGGTGAAAGTTTGTATGTGTGTCTGTGTGTATGTTTGTTACTCCTTCACGCTCAAACGGCTGAGTGGATTTGGATGAAATTCGGTACCAAGATAGCTAATACACTGGATTAACATATAGGCTACATTTTATCCCGGAAAAGTGAAATGTTCCCGTGGGATGAGCAAATAATAAAAACTTTTTATCCGCGGGTGAAACCGCGGGGCGCAACTAGTATATTATATGATGCATCCCGCGTGCAATTATCAAAACTAGATCTAGTGGCTAAGGCTAAGGTTGTCTACATTTATAATAATATGTACAAAATTGCTGAATCTTTAACGAAAATAAATCATTCTATTCAAGTTAAGCGAATCTTTACCTTGATATAAATAAATATCTGTGGACATTTCACACAGCGCCATCTAGTCCCAAACTAAGCAAAGTTTGTACTATGGGAACCAGATAACTGATACAATACTTAGATACTTTTTGTTTGTAAATACATACATAGAATACAATATAACACCCAGACACAGAACAAACATCGATGTTCATCACACAAATGTTTTTTTTTTATACTGCATTTCCACAGACACCTGGGTCCGTGCTTTTTGTTAGATTATTTTTTATATTTATTTATTAAGCCTATTATTAACATGAACATATATATAATCCAGGGAGGACAATACAGCCAATAACACATAAACATAAGTACTCATTTCTAATTGAGCGTACACCACCGAGCAAACCAGCTTCCGCGAGCAGCACCCGTTCACGAGCTTGACGCATGTTCCAGCCATCGCCCTCCTCGACCATGTTTGAGGGAAGAGGACGACCCGACACACGACGCCGCCGGAAGAACATCGATGTTCATCACACAAATGTTTATCCTGGGTGGGAATCGAACCCACAACCTGCAGTTCAGAAGGCAGGTATACTACCAACTGAGCTAACAGGCCAGTCAAATTGCACAGAATTATTTTAAGCGCTAATAAACAAGTACTTTGTTCAGTCAATCAAGATAGATAGACGAACTCTTTTTTGTACACACCAAATAATAAAAATTACAAAGAAAAATAATTATTTATATAAAGTGTAAAAATGATCGACCTTGTCGCTAAAAGCGATCTCTTCCAGGCTACCTTTGGATGGAGAGAATTCAAGGTCAAAGCCTTTTATTAATATAATTATTATTATTAATAAGTCGTAACGTTAGATCAAAATGACTGTTCTCAGTGGACGGAGCCCAAAACAGAATTAAAAATTAAAACTCAATAAAGAATAACAGTTACAATTAAAATATAAATAAACATAATTGATACAGTTACCTAAAATATGGATGATAGAGAATAAAACATACAATTTAATTACTAATTAAAACCAAAACATTTAGGGTTGTCCGACCGTGAAAAGATTAAATCAAATAAAGACATTAATTTATGTTTGTCTTTTAATCCTATAAGCTCAATGAGGGACAGGATGGATAAATTAAAATGTTAATGCGAGTGAAATAAAATATTGAGCAAATAACGCCTCGGGGTCCGAGGTGTGACGAATCTGGTATGCCAGAGACATCGATGTTAGAAAACACTAGATGAATCTTCCTACCTTATAAGCTTTCCATGACGTCCACTGATACCATATATACTATGAACACACACATCTGGTCTTCTTGCTATTCGAAATGATATTCCATCCTGCCGTCTTTTGATTATGCTTGGAGAATTTTTGCAAGAGAGAATGAAATGAAGAATTTCAATAAATTATTTTTTTTAAACTAACTATTGTTACAACATTATAAATAATAGTACGAAAATTAAGTCTGTAAATTGACCGAAATGAAAAGCGCTGAAACGTAAAACTAGTCTCTTTTGGTATAGTTTTGGTTGCCTCACTTCCATGCTTGTAAACTACTTCTGGTTGGTTTTGTTATTCTGCGCCAGCCGATGACATTGTGAGAGGAGACGGAGACTGTTGCATAGTCTGTGACTTTTATTGTATTGCTATGCGTCATTATCATTATTTATGGTTAAATTAAATGTGAAAACTTATTTACTTCAATCTGTATGGGTGGGTATATTTGATAAGTTGGATAGTTATAGATGTTAAATTTGTGAATAATGACGAAGATGATAATGACCTCATAATGGATGAATGGGATGTCGCTATTACAATCTAAGCAAATTCTATAGATGCATAAAAACAAGTATGTAATAAAAGGGTCGAACCAAAAAAAAAAAAATTCAAAAGAAAACTACAAATAAAAACTACTTTTGTTTTAACTGTCTACAGTGTGGCGTAGACTCTACACGTGTCATCCGTTTCCATTGGTACATTAATTTAGTCACAAATGGTCGAGCACTGCTGGTGTAGTGGTATCATGCAAGATTCCCATTCTTGCGACCCGGGTTCGATTCCCGGGCAGTGCAATTCCTTTTTGCCTGAGTATTTAAATTATACAAATTATTGGAAACACGTCCAATAATTACAAATAAGATATCGAATCAAAAACAAGGTTTTATTTCCATAAGACAAGTTTTTGGTGAATGAAAAAAAAAACGACATTAGAATTTTCTCAAACTACATACTTCACTAGATACTACATGCTAGTCGAGTTTTGGCGGGAAAACGAAAAAGATCGCGTCGCCGCATTGTATTATTTTCCAAAACTTGTGTTATTTTCAGTGTTAGTGCATAAAATTAGTGGCATTTTATTCGTTAAGTGCTGGATTACAGGCATAAGTGGGAAAGTGATATAACGATGGTGAAACGTTTATTTTCGTGTTGTGTCCAAAACTCCTTAGAAGCTTCTGGTAAAGTTGCCACCGCTTTACTGGGAGTAAGATTGACTAGACTAGACTATGACTTAACTTGATGACTTGGACTGTGACTTGACTTGACACATTATATGATATTAATTCACTTGAGATATTATCAATTACTTAACACTGGCTAAATACACAAAAGTGTGGAGACAAAACCAAACACAAAAAAAATAACACAGATTCACATGCGATCACTCTTGTCCTGACATCGTTCCCAACATAATGCCTACCATTCCTGAATGTTGGTAACGCGGTAGGTTGTCATGAGAACCAAACTTAGGCCCAACATTCCCGCGATACCTGTAGGCATGGGAATGGGACAAATTAAATTCGCGACGATATCTGCTGATGATGAGTCAGATGCTATCAGGAGGTGACGGATGTGGTATGATTGACGGCGCAGTCTGTGACTGGAATAACTCAGAGCTATTTATGGATTTGTGATTTGTCTGGGGTTGTAGTATGCAGCTTCAATGCAAAAATATAGGTACATTATTTTTTGTTTTGTCTCCACGCTTTTGTGTATTTAGCCAGTGTCAAGTAATTGATAATTTCTCAAGTTAATTAATATTACATAGATGTGTCAAGTCAAGTCACAGTCCAAGTCATCAAGTTAAGTCATAGTCTAGTCAGGTCGTACTCCTAGTAAAGTGGAAAGTGGTGGCATCTTTACCAGAAGCTTCTATGTAGTTTAGGAAATAACACGAAAAGAAACGTTTCACCATTATTATACCACTTTCTCACACTCATGCCTGTAATCCAGCACTTAACGAATAAAATATCACCAATTTTATATGCACTAACACTGCAAAATAACACAAGTTTTGGAAAATAATACAGTGCGGTGACACGGTCTTTTTCGTTTTCTCGCCAAAACTCATATATATATATATACTTATATTATAGTACTTATATTTATATATATATATATATATATATATAAGTACTTAATCCTTAGGTAAGTTTAATCCGAAATCGATATAATTCAGGTTTTCAGTTAATGTTTCTGTTAAATAGTTCAAATAATAATCAAGAGATGACGTTAAATCCCTACTTTTAATATTAGTAAAAGCCTTGTCTTGGCGTTGTGTGTGACTTATTGACAAACAACTTTGACTCCAAACCGCGGGAGTAGAGATTTGATATTTCTTTTTATGGCGTAGGGGTGTACTAAGAGTTGGTTAAATTTTAAGCACCCATTTAAGGCAATGAAAACAGTTCTAAAGATTGTATGAAAACTGAATTTTGAACAAGTACGGAGACCTATTTTCATATACTTTTTTATCCCGGAAAATGAAGTTTACATAAAACAAACCACTGGTAAAACAACGGATCATCTTTATAAAATAATCCAAGTTAAATCCATTAACTGTATTGTAAAGTATTAGGTGCTTACTATAACCAGGCTGCGATGCAACCTGCCTACGACTTACCGTATGTGACAGTATCTTATCCAAGTATCTCGCAGTGATTTCATAATTTATTCTATAAAGATGATTTCGGGTTTAAAATAGCTTTAGAACGATATATTTCTTAGAAAACTCGGCGTAGTAACTGAGTTAGATTAAATATAACTTTAAAAGTATATTTGTTTATAGGTATACACGAAAAATTCGTATAATATAATTAATGCTATCAGAAATCGTAACCCGCAATCTTCTTATATTACGTACTTAGTATTTCCTGATAGAGTTATATTATAGACTGGAAACTTTTGTTTCTGCACCGGAAGGCGATTAATTAAAATTATCTATTGCAATCTTAATCAAGCTCAAACGTTGTCTAGCATTTTTAAATACGAAATAACATTCACAAAATTTTATAGAATAATTTGAAACAAAATAACTTTATGGTAACCTATCGACCTAAATAAAACGAGTGTACTTTAGACCACAAGACTGAAGTAAAATTTTTACAGTTTAGCTCCATTTATCGGCCGGTATACCTTTGTTTTAGCTTTGTTTAATGTTAATGTCGCCGTATTGACAATTTTAAATTGTCATTTTACTGGACATACCAACATAATAAATACAAATATAATATGGAAATAGAGATTATACTGTGTCACTTTTAAGTCCACAAATTTTAACCTGTTCACAAGCAAATAAATTGATTTGATTTGAAATTTTTAACTTTGTTAAGTAGACAATGGAGATCTACGTAAACCAACTTCAACTTCCGTTCGTATTCACCAGCTTACTTCCTAAGTCGCGCGCATGTAAAGAAGTTTTACTTCAAACGTTTCCTACAAGCGAGTCTAACTGCCTCCAAATTTTCCATTAGGCTCAGATCTGAACATCCGTGATTCCCCGAACAGCCTACGTCACTAGCTCCTCAATGAGCTAATAGGGGAGAAAAAATAATGATTCACCCCTAATTGAGCTTTTTACTGAAATGATTCAGTCGGCAGTATAATGAATAGCCAATAATTTGGGAAATCCAAGTGGATTACTGAGAATCTTAGTTGTCGTGAATCATTATTCATAACGCGGTTGAGAAAAGTTCAATACTCTAAACCGATGGTATCACATTCATCACCATCATTGAAAGAATCATCATCTTACCATCACGTTATATAAGCTAGCGATTAGGTCATTTGATTGAAAGTTTTACCCGTTGCATTTCTAACAAAGTTACATAATTACTTCACTTTAATAGCAATGCAATAGGCAAATATTTCATTCTTAATTTTAAAATTTTCATTGGATGGAATGGAACAAAAATTAAAAGTATCTGAGCTACTAGTTGATTGTTCCAGTAGATAAAACTGGAATAGCTTTTGAACTATTCCAGTTTTATCTACTGGAACAATATATAATATATAATTTCGATAGGTACGATTTTCAAAATAATTTCAAAAATTATTTTAAAAATCGTATCTATCGAAAACTGCACTGCTTTTTGCTCAGTACTTCTACTGCAAGTTTGCTTGTGTGGCTTTCACATCAATACGGCTTAACCGATTTGAGTGGTATTTTGTACACAGATACATATACACTACTAAGATCAAGACATGATATTATCATCTTAGATAATTAAGAGGAGGCAAATGGGTAACCAAACACCAATAAAAAGCTTTCACTCTCGACAGGAAACACACACACGCACACGCACACAACACACACACACATACACACACACACACACACACGCACGGGCACACAATAAAACTTATATCATCAATAAATTCCACACATTTACCTATACAAAGCTCTCACTCTCGACAAGCGCACATAAATCCTTTAGTCCACAGCCCAGCGGGTCAACCACCATTGTTTAACGCAACTAATTAACTAACTCATTACACTGAGAACTGGAAGCGATACAATAACGTTACGTTATTGCGGAATCACTGTTCACTTTTGTTATGGCGGTTAAACGCGCATGTTGTTTGCTAGCGACGGAAACTTATGGATAACCCGTGAAAACCAAGAAAATTGCTATATGAAGTTAATATACAAGGTGGAATTTAATTCACTCTTTTCCTTAAATGTAAGTACTCAGACCATGCTATAGAATATTAGTACAAGTTCCAATTTAAAACAAAATGATTTTGTTTTAGTATTAAGTGCCTCTTAAAATAACTGCATGACAGCCGAAATGTCTATTTAATGGTACACACAGCGCGGGCACCAGCTGAGTGCTTTGTAAATGATTCGTAGGCAATAAAATACCTGCTTTGTTCAATGTCACAAGGCTTTTCTTCAGAATTTTTATTTGATAATACTCAGATTTAAGTTTTATTTCATAAGTACTTTTTTATTTAGTTATATGGGAGCATTCTATAGCATGGACTGAATACATACATTAAAGGAAAATAGCAAATTAAATTCCACCTTGTATATATAGAAAATGAAGTACTTATGACTGATTAATAATCCTTTTAAAAAGAATGTTAAGCCGCCTTCAATCGGCTTAATCTCATACTGAAATACATACTTCGATGATTTTTTCATATTTTTCCCAGTTATTTTGATTTGAAACCAAACTACTGAACTGATTTAGATTTTTTTAAATAGGGGACCAATCTGAATGTATTTTCCTTTCCTTTCAAATCAAAAATTTCGTAACGACTCATAAATGATGGAGATATGAGGTAACAAACATAAAAAAAATTACAATCGAATTGTGAACTTTGTGAAGTATACCTAAGAACTACGTCATTTATTAAATTTCTAGTTCCGCCCCGCGGATATAAGTTTCCCATGTGATAATCCAGCGTATAAACTATTTGTATTTTAAGTTTCATTGAAATCCATTCCGTAGTTTTTGCGTGAAAGAGTAACACACATCTATACATCCATACATACGAAGTTTTTGCGTATATAATATTAGTAAGTAGTGAGGATAAGGATTTAGAAAAACATTTTTTTTTTCGAAAGTACATACTTTTTTGTCTGGCCCGTCAGCTCAGTTGGTAGTATCCCTGCCTTCTGAACTGCAGGTTGTGGGTTCGATTCCCACCCAGGACAAACATTTGTGTGATGAATATAGGTGTTTGTTCTGTGTCTGGGTGTTATATTGTATTCTATGTATGTACAAACAAAAATATATAAGTATTGTATCAGTTATCTGGTTCCCATAATACAAGCTTTGCTTAGTTTGGGTCTAAATGGCGTTGTGTGAAATGTCCACACATGTTCATTTATTATTTTATTTATTTTTACTTTAAGGTTCTATAAAAATGTCATCAAAATTAGTTCAATAGATTGTTATTAAATAAAAGTAACTGTAAAAAAATGTATGATGACTATATCGTCCAAGTATGAAATTAAAGCCTATAGTTAAAATTGAAATCAATTTAATCCCTCTATAAAAAGGATATATAAGAAAGAATAGCAACAGTAAAGATGCCACACACATGTGTTTTACCTCTTTATTTATTTAAAGTCCACTCAATTCTTTCACACCGTCAACGAACAATAACTCGTAAATATTTATCACGCGTTGTAAATGAGCGTTTTTCAAGGGGCACTAAATATTCTCACAATCGGACCCGCGCCAGCTAACAATTCATTTGAGGTCTCCAATCCAAGCTTTACAATCACTGTGCCACCGCCTTAATGGTCATTAGCTTAAGAGTTCTCCACTAATTATACTGGGTTTATAATGAAAATGTTTTGGAGGCGATGACTTAGTGGTAGTTGTGGTTGCCCGTGGATCTGCGACTCATGTGTTCAATTCACATCTTATAAAGCGCAATGAAACTAGGCTAGTTATGTAGTATTTTTTATTTATTTGATAGGCTTGCTTTTGGCTACTAACTCACCTGATAATGAGCGGCGACGTAGTGAGGAAACTGAAAAGAAACGTAATGCTAATAGATAAGTTTCGACTCGATTGGTTCTTGCCTTGAGGGATCCCAGAGCTGGCACATACTTAGCTCAGAAGCTAAGTCTTCTAATTCAGCGAGGTAATGCTGCCAGTATTCTGGGAACCTTACCGGTGGTGAGTTGGATAGCATATTTATTTTGTAAATAATGTTTTATTAGTTGTAACTTTTTATTTATAGAGTGCCTGTACTTTACTGATTGATGAAGGGTATATAGTATTGTGCTAATAATAATACAATTGCTGGAACAAAAAGTACATAAAAACATGCCTATCCATTTTTAAATGAACAAAAAACTAGAGACGTACTACTATCGATGGACTGTCGAGATCCGCGTCCTTTCTCGATGCGTCATTAAAAGTCACAATTCATTAAAATTATCGTCAAGCTCGTGATTTCAATAGGGATGTCGACTATTGCGAGACGTATCGACATCGAAACATCTCAGATCACTATCGAGCTAGACGTCTAGTCTTGCCAGCATCGTGCTACAAAATCTCCTTATTTTAATATATGAACAACACCTTGCTACCATTTGCTTTTGCATTTGCTGAGTCGTAATCCATTCGTGACACCACGTACCATTGTTTTATTCTTTTGGTGTTATGTATTTGTTATCAGTTGTGTGTCACGAATAAATGTATTTTTCTTTATTTCTTTCAGTTTATACAACTAACGCGTAATTAATGTAATTTGTACAATTTCATTTTCAAAATCTTAAGAAAAAGCTATAAGCAATACAGATCTTTTTATTCTATCTAAATATATATAACTCAAAGGTGACTGACTGATTGACTGACTAATACAGTGATCTATCAACGCACAGCCCAAACCACTGGACGGATCGGGCTGAAATTTGACATGCAGGTAGATGTTATGACGTAGGCATCCGCTAGGAAAGGATTTTTCGAAATTCCACCCTTAAGAGGGTGAAATGGGTGGAATTATTGTCCCATAGGTCACGCCGCGGGCGAAGCTGCGGGCAGAAGCTCGTCATTATATAAAACCATTCAAAGCATTGATAGTTTAATTAATTAAAACTAAGTTCTGCGTAGAGCTTGTCAATTAAACGTTGAATTTTAGAGTTTTCTATAATATTTTGCTAACTGTTCCAAAATCTTGATAAAAATAAATAAACAAATGTTTAGAGATATTTTCTCAAATGGCAGCACTGCACACATTCCTGCATAGTCACTTGACTGGGGTGGCATCACGTCATTGTGTTACAGCTATCTAGTACCATATTAAGCGTCTAATGTATGGAATTTAATTTCTATAACCCTCACCGATCCACAAAGACGGGTTCCGGACTGGCTGTAATGGTGGATAAGACGTTTTATTTTTGGTAACATCTCATGACATTGCTCGTAAGTTGAAAGCTAATCAAAATGTTTTAATCGATGACGCGATAACATTAGTGATGCACTTTTTGTGATGTCCCTGTATTTTTATATCGATGAACTGTATTTATTTTACTGTAAGACGGTTTCTTGATGAATTAAACAATAATGTTTTCCTTGGTTTGTTTATAATCTTGTGTATTTTATTGATGAGGCTTGAGCTGATGATTAGCTTCAATTTAAAAATTAATAAGAAACAGAGACGATTTTAGATTGATTTGAAATATATTATGGTGTGTCGAAAAAGTTATGACGAGAAATGTCTGTTTATTTTGTTGGACATAACTTTATAAAGTTATTGAGCAACGCGTGGCCCGATGATGAGCTTTGCGAAAAGATAAATAATTTTGCATGCAAAAAAGAAAACTAGTACGCGGTATCAATATTCATAAAACTATAAAAACTGCTAACGCTGTAAAAGTGTACAATCAATATAAGCAAAGTATTAAAACTAATCAACATGTAACACTTTATGTGCAACACTTGTTGTAGTTAAACTATCGAACAATCAAATATCGATTAAGTTTAACGTGTTCTTTGACCCCAACACTAAAGGTGAATGAATTCTTTGCATTACTTAATTGATTTGTTAGATATTTCTCGTTGAGTGAGCCATCTTTAATTGAGATTTTAAAACATATCGTTTATGCTGCGGTGAGACCACCTAAATTGATTGTGATTTGTAGAAAATATGACCTTTATCTATTAGAAAACTAATTTTCATTTGTACAGTCAATTTAGTGGGCAATAAAGTGTTATGTTAATGTTATTAGAAACTTAGCACACATTTATAACAATTTATCTTATACCAAAGTGCAGTAGTATTTACTAAAATTTAACGGTTTTAGTAATACTTTTTAATGATGAAACTAAGGAATATAGGGTTTATATTTATTGAAAATTCAAAATTAGTTGACGACATTTTTATGACTAACGTCACACGCACATGATATTATTTTCAAAACGTCGTTATTTACAACTTATATCTTTTTTTTATGTTGATGAATGATGTGACGAGCCAGTTGTCCACCCGATGTTAAGCGCCACGGCCGCCCACAACAGAACAGTGTCACTCGAAACTAAATAAGAGTTTCGCGCGACACTGCACTGCGCACATCATCCTGAGACATCAGCACAGTATGGTAATAAGATTACTCGACTGTGAGATTAGATCATAAAGTCTCAATTGCCCAGTAATTTCACTAGCTACAGTGCCCTTTAAACCGAAACACAGTAGTGCTTGCACACTACTGCTTGGCGGCAGAATAACTGGCAAAGCGGTGGTACCTACCTAGACGAATTTTGCAACAAAGTCCTACCACCTAAGATACAATGTCTTGCGTACGGCCTGTGATACGGTCTACTATTTACGGGACTGTTGTAGAGCACGTCAAAAGCTGTGCGCGTTATAGTATTATGATAGTTCAAAGCTACCAAAGCGATAAAGTATGGAGTAGGCTTAGCAACCACAGATATAAATACCTAACATAGAGAGAGCTAGGACGAAGTTTCTTATGCACGGAGAATTGAGTGCGTTACACTTAATTTAAGTGGGTCACAGTCAAAAAGCTAGTGCTTTATGCTCTCTCTTTTCATATCTATACAAGCAATCCTTGGGTACTATTCCCATTATCGAATCCCAAACACCAAAATCTAGTTGGTTGAGCCAGGAGTCAAATATCAAAACATAGAAATGATTTTAAGTGAAGTGGTCTTCACGGTACCAGTTGTTTGCGGCTGAGTGTTATTTCTTTACGTACTAGAGTAGAGGGCCCCTCTACGACAAGTGGCTGGTGTTTGTTTAGTACCGCATAGGTGCTTATGTGTGGGGATCATAAGCGAGATTTACTCGCAGGGAAACTGGTGTTTTAAATTTAAGGTAACGCTTGTTTGTGGGCAGGTAATGTGTCATAAACTTCTGTAAAACAAATGAACACGATATTAATTTAGGAAGACATTCGATGAAAATAAAAGTTAACACTGGCTGCAAAAAAAACCCTGAACTACAGAAATTAGTTGCTTAGGTACCTTCCAGATTAAAAAAAAACCATTCAGTACCTGTTGTTAAGTTTAATGTTTCCGTTGCTAAGGTGAAAAGTTGTATGTGCCAATTGAGAGCAAAGTTTTTTGCTTTTCGTGCCTTTGAATCTCTTGTTTCGATCAGGATTCAAATTTAGAATCACTTTCTACGCCTACTACCTAGGTGGTAGGACTTTACTGCAAAGTTCGTCTAGGTAGGTACCACCGCTTTGCCAGTTATTCTGCCGCCAAGCAGTAGTACGCAAGCACTGCTATGTTCCGGTTTGAAGGGCACTGTAGCTAGTGAAATTATTGGGCAAATGAGGCTTCTGATCTGATCCCGCAGTTAAGTAATCTTATTACTAGATTGTGCTGATGTCTCAGGATGACGTGCACGGTGCTGTGTCACGCGAAACTCTATACTTTAGAGTTCCGAGTGACACTGCAGCTGATATGGGCAGCCGTGTCGTTTAACATCAGGTGAACGGCTAGCTCGTCACGTCATTCCTTAATTAAAAAAAACCTTTCTACGCTCGTGATTCAATACTTTTATCATTCAATTACGGGCGTTCTCGTTCTCTCTTGCTCGGAATTCAACGTAAGTACTTCGCAAAAATCAACTTTTCTCCCTTGTTGCACAAATAACTATTTCGTGACCTAATTGAGATTGTTGTGGTATAAGTTATTTTTCAATAGATTTATGTTTGCGTATCTGCTACTGAAATAGCATCACACATACTTATGTGTGATGCTATTGAAACAAACACAAACACTTGAAAGTGGGAGTTTTGGTGGGAATGCGAAAAAGATAGCGTCACCGCATTGTATTATATTTTCCAAAACGTGTTATTTTTAGTGTTAGTGCATAAAATTGGTGGCATTCTATTCTTTAAATGCTGGATTACAGGCGTGAGTGTAAGAAAATGGTATAATGATGGTGAAATGTTTCTTTTCGTGTTGTTTCCAAAACTCCATAGAAGCTTCAAGTAAAGTTGCCACCACTTTACTAGGAGTATGACTTTGACTAGATTATGACTTGATGACTTCGACTGTGACTTGACACATATTTGCGTGAAATATCATTAACTTGATAAATTATTAATATTATTAATTACTTGACACTGGTTAAATACACAATAGTGTGGAGCAAAACATAATTTAAAAAAAAGTGAAAGGAATGACCAGCTTGTATCACTTACCTGGCAAATTACGACAACGCCTAACGTTCATGACCACTTATAATACCGTTAACGTCTAGTTCACCCGGTAATTATCTACGTATTTACATAATTGAGCTGTTTGCATTCGTGGGCTCGGTGGTAAGTTGTTAGACTGAAACATAAATGATAACTGGTTTGTTGTGATTAGTCTTCTTGATCATACAAGGAACGAGGAAAATGCGTGATAGAGAGAGCGGTTTCCAATTTGTTACGAAAGAAATGCTTTGCCATCTGTTTTGTCACTCGTATATCAATTCTATCACATCGCGTGCCTACAGGTTGTATAATTAAAAGGGGGTTCTATATTAAAATATATGTAATTTTTTATGCATCCTCATCGATTTCAAACATTTTTGGACGGATGTGTGTGATTATTTTTGTATGATGAATAATCTTGCGCACATATTATTACTATTATTATTATTATTACAAGTATAAAAATATGATAATATGATATTAATAATAATCATAATATGTGTGGACACCTCAAACAACGCCACCTAGCCCCAAACTAAGCAAAGCTTGTACTATGGGAACGAGATAACTGATACAATACTTAGATACTTTTTGTTTGTAAATACATACATAGAATACAATATAACACCAGGACGCAGAACAAACATCGATGTTCATCACATAAATGTTTGTCCTGGGTGGGAATCGAACCCACAACCCACGGTTCAGAAGGCAGGGTTAACCAACTAAGCTATCGGGTTGGTCAAATTTGGTGAAGATCTGATAAATATCTGGTCAGTTTCCGGCTCTTGATGTGTTCAACAACTGACTGACGACGATTGGCGTCTTAGTAATTGCAGAAGGAGAACACGAAACAGATTGCGTCACCGCATTGTATTATTATCCAAAACTCGTGTTATTTTCAGTGTTAGTGCATAAAATTGGTGGCATTCTATTCGTTAAGTGCTGGATTACAGGCGTAAGTGTGGGAAAATGGTATAATGATGGTGAAACGTTTCTTTTCGTGTTGTTTCCAAAACTCCATAGATGCTTCAAGTAAAGTTGCCACCACTTTACTAGGAGTATGACTTTGACTAGACTATGACCTGACTTGATGACTTCGACTGTGACTTGACACATATTTACGTGAATTATCATTAACTCGATAAATGATCAATTACTTGACACTGGCTAAATCACAAAAGTGTGGCCAAAACTAAAAAAAAAAAATTGCATAAGATTTTAATGTACCAAGAAGAATGATATTGCCCATTTTTTGTATATTCCCTTAGCTGGCTTTTACGGCACTCATGGGAAGAGATCAAGACCACCTATTCTCACAGGACCGGGACCACACGGCCAATAGACGACGGAACTCTTCAATCCCAAGTTTTTTTATGGCTCTGCAACGATATATTTATTCAACAGAAATATTACTATGTAATGCACTCTATAAATAAAAAGTTACAACTAATAAAACATTATTTACAAAATTAAAGAGAAATAAAATCTCAAGTGGGTTAGTTTTCAACATGAAATAACCCACTTGAGATTGATAAAAAAATTAAAAAAAAGGTGATTCGGTTGAAGGATATTTGTAACTATAGAGAGTGGCACTTACTAGACTGTGGTAGCACTAACAAGGTATAGACAAGCCACAGTTCGACAAGTGCGTATATAGACATAGGAAACGCAACAGACACGTCTAGGCAAATTAGAAACAGCGCTTTAATCTTCACATTCAGTTTTCCTGTTCCACTTTACTTAACGAATTAGTAAAGAAAACAATGTTTCACAAATGTTTACGATTTCATCAAAAGATTTTAAAGAGAATAAATAGAGTTTTCATTTAACAAGTTTGTTGTTGGCCAGTATCTCGGAACTTCAAAGAGATAATCATTTTTAGGTAAAATATCACATTCATAGTTCAAAGGTTTTTTTGTGTTTCGTTGTTTTGTTTTCAGATGAGGTGGAACAGCTGATTTCTCGGAGATAAAGTTCTGGATTCTTTAACTGTTATAGTTTTTAATAACATATTTATCAATACAGTTTTCTTTCATAAATTTAGAAAAAATTCTAAAATACAAGTACAAGTAATATCAACTCAAAGTTTTTTATATACCAGAGGCGATACCGATGGTATAGTGTGATCATTATTATACGTTATAACTGTTGTTATGCAAATAATTGACGAGCAAAACTATCACAGCTGCCTATAAAAGTTGCAATGTCACCCAGAACTCTAAAATATAGAGTTTCAGTGACACTGCATTACGCACTTCATCTCGAGATATCAGCAAACTAGTAATAAGACATCTAAATTGTGGCACAAAATAATTATTACCAGTAATTCCACTATAGATTCAGTACCAATTTTTCTGTATTGAGATATGCACAGACACTCGCGAGGTATACAACTCACAGTCACTAGTATCTGAAAAGTATTACATATTTATTATTTGTACTGTTCCGTCAAACTATTTTAATTCTTCCATATAAAACTGCAGTCATGTTCGAAACCCGTTTAATATTGTGCGCAGAGCAATAAATACAGAACTGTTTACAATTAGGAGCTCTTCTTACTTTAATAGCGTAATAAAAGGCGCAAATTGCTATACGATTGTTTTTTCAGAGCGAACCTATTCAGTGCTCTTGTAAGATTATAAAAAGGTATTTATGTACTTTTATAATTTAGTACTTTCTAGTAGGTAGTTAAGAAGTAATGTACTTAGGTACTTTTATAAATTAGTACTTACTAGTAGGTAGTTAAGAAGTAACGTACTTAGGTTGGTATTTTTATAAATTAGTACTTACTAGTACGTAGCTAAGGAGTAATGTACTCAGGTACTTTTATAATTTAGTACTTACTAGTAGGTAGTTGAGAAGTAATATAGGTACTCAGGTACTTTTATAAATTAGTACTTACTAGTAGGTAGTTAAGAAGTAATGTGCTTAGGTACTTTTATAAATTAGTACTTAGTAATAGGTAGTTAAGAAGTAATGTACTTAGGTACTTTTACAAATTAGTACTTACTAGTAGGTAGTTAAGAAGTAATTTACTTATGTACTTATATTAATTACATGTACGCAAATGAATTAACAATAACTAAACTAAACTAGACCAAAAAACTAAACTATACCTAAGAACTTAAAATAAATAAAAACTAAAAATTTAAAATAACCCGTTGGTAGAGGGGAAAGTTCCCAGAATGCTGGCAGCATTACCACGTTGAATAAATATACTTCGTAAGTGTACTTATATAAATTAGTACGTACTAGTAGGTATTGAAGAAGTAATGTAAGTATGCTTTAAATACTTAGTATAGTTACTTACTTACTTGTTACTTGTGGTTCCCGCGGCGTGCGAAAAGGACCACCCCACCTTTTACCGTGGGTGCTGTAAGAGCTGGCTAAGGGAATATACAGGGAATGAATGAATAAAATCTACCTATAACTAACGGTAGATGAATGTCATAATATCATGAAGTCACTGAGAAAAGAGCGTCTCAGGCATCTCTCATCATAACTGTGCTTTGTCCACAAAGAAACCTTGTAACCTGTAAAAGTTATAGAAAACAACTCTAAGTCATAGGATTTTATTGAAAATAGGCAATTTTTAGCAAGTCAAAACTTTTACAAGTCAAAATGATTATATTAGGTAATTAAAATTAAGTTATTGTACTCAGCATATAAAATTTTATTACTAGTGCTTAGTGTGAAATATTACATAGCAAGCCTATTAGGAGTATTAGGTACAATGTGTGAGTTTTGGAGTAAGTTCTCTTTCTCACCACTGGTGCAAGCGATGCAGAACAGAAAACTCTAATCCGAAGCTTCAATTACACCTGCAAAGAAGCTACAAGAAACTTTAGTGTCAAATATTATATAGCGTACGGTGAGTTTGAAAAAAAGTTTTCTTTCTTACCACTGGTGCAAGCAATCCGGAAATATAATATAATATATAATATACAAGAAATTTTACAGATGATATATTTTCTAAAATATTTTTTCTAACGTAAATAACAGTCAGTCAATGAAAATACACGTAAACTGAATACTAGATGAATGTCATATAACGAAGATGCTGAGACTTGTGAGACGCCAGGTGTAGTCGAGTGTTTGTTTAACACAATTAGAGTTTCGCACGTGCTCTCTAATAATAGACACTTCAGCTCACTGTCCATCACTGAATCAGGAATGTTTGGTTCGCTATTGGAAAACAGCTGTGAAACGGAATAATTTCATTGATGAGCTTTCGATTGCTCTTGTGGAACCTTAAACAATTCAACCACTGTTTAGTACGTTGTAGTAAATAAATAAATATGTGTGGACATTTCACACAGCGTCATCTAGCCCTAAACTAAGCAAAGCTTGTATTATGAGAACTAGATAACGGATACAATACTTATATACTTTTTGTTAGTTAATACATAGAATACAATATAAACACCCAGATACAACAAACGTCGATGCTCATCACACAAATGTTTGTCCTGGGGAATCGAACCCACAACCTGCAATTCAGAAGGGATACTACCAACTGGACTATCGGGCAAGTCAAGTCAGTGCGGTATGATTATAACATGGATAGATATAACGAGTGACACAAATTTCAGCTACTACATAATTAAATGCACTTGTTGGTGAGTAGAGTATGGTGTAAAATATTACCATACATAAATGAAGATATGTGATTTTTTATTTGTTTTGTGTAGAATTCTTAGGTGGTAGATTTGTATCACTTACTAAACGTAGATATTTTTAATGCCTTGGTAGAATTACATTTGACCACGAAGTGACTGAAGATAGAGCGCGTGAATCTAAAAAATACATACAGACGAACATAGAACCTCCTCCTTTCTGAATGTCGGTTAAAAATTTTAAGAGTTGGTAAATTAACATCAAAATAGCATTTAAAACTCAGGATGCCAAATAAATTTAAATTGTATAAGTGTATAACTAAGTTTAATTTATAACGGTTTTCTGATCTGCGATGATTAAAAGTGACAGTCAATTTCAAAATTTTTGTTATGATTCCAGATCTTTTAGAACTTATCACTAAATTGACAAGATAACCAAATGAAAATAATTAAAAATGAAAAAAAAATTCAGCTCTACCATCGAACCAGATAGATCATAGACATATAATTATATCATAGGTTCACTTTTACCATAATTAGTTCACGGATTTTGTACACTAGTGTATACATATACTTTAATATATTGTAGTAGGTATTTCATTGCATCATCTGTATCTTGAATCTAAATGTAGCAGCTAATATTGACCTACACATATCATCATTATAATGGAGAGACAAATAAAATATATAAAACATGCACTTTAGTTCATAAATAAGAACTGCAGCGATAAAACAGGATTATTACAACCTCGTACATTAATTAATCGAGCAATATCCATAATTCATCGGGTCGCCCACACGCGTTTAATGTAACAAATCGTATCCCCACTCGCATAGCTAATCACGCGAAGCCTAATCTGCTAAAATTATAGCCAAAATAGCGCGAAAATCGTTTTGCGCTGCGCTTGCGGCGGCGGGGTGGGCTCAGGTGAGCGTCAGTCTGCGCCGCGATCTCCCACGGACAGGGATCCACGCTCGACACGCCGCGAAATTCGGTACTGTTTTGAAAATCGAGCGTCATTAACATCCGAACGAAGAAAAAATCTGTCATTTTTAAAAATGGATCGTATTTTTCGTGTCAACTTTTTAGGGTGTTTGTAAAGATGGACAAGGTGTGGGGAGAGTGATGTCTAAGCGATGCGGCCGGTTGTTATCGCCGCGTGTCTGCTGCTGCTAGCGCCCATCACAGACTCTTGGTGGTGAGTTTCCGTGTAAAATCTACTTTCATTTAATTGATTTCCCACAAAAACAAATTAATTACTTATAACCTGATTATTAAAAGAGCAGTTCTATAGCTTAAGTTGAAGTCGACGCTAAATATTATGGCTCATCACGCTTAAGTTCAAAGTTTATTTGTAAATTCATTAAAACCAGATAGAAAGCTTTTATGAAAGGCTGTGAAAGTTTAAGTAATTAAACGTAAATAGTTTACGTTATGATTTTAATTAGTCTTGTTCAGGTGATTATGATCGGCTGGTTTTGATCGAGTGTGTTTTTTTTATTTTACTCGAAAAGCTTTTGAATTTATTAAGCGTTCTTTTTGAAAATTGACATTTGGGACAAAGAATAAGGCATTCTTAAATTATTTTTAGTTTTAGCATACTGACTATTTGATGTATCTATCTATACATTTTCCTGTTACGTTTCTTTTCCGATACGTGGTAAATCAATTTTATTGTAATAGTGTGTATTGATAAAATGTTAAGATACATCAAGATTTTAATATTGTACCCCCCTATTAAATTAGAGTTAATTAAAGAACATTATTGTTGTAATTCGGTTATTATAATGAACATTGTTGATCTTATAGCTATTTATACCTATTATTACTGACATGAACCTAGATTTAAAGGCCCATACAAAACGTCTCATTTTTTTTTCCTTATAATATAAAATTCACTTTTTCATTGCAAATAGTCTCATTTTTGCCCTTTTTCAAGTAAAACAATTAGTGCATGAAAACCGGCACAAAGCAGAATAATAAACTTCAAACTGGAGCTTTGATAGATAGATAAACTCTTTATTGACACCAAGGCAACAAATACAAAAACAGGAAATAACTAATGAGTAGGTAACAATGGGCGGTCTTATCGCTTAAAAGCGATCTCTTCCAGACAACCTTTGATTACGTATGAAACTAAGGTGATATAAAGTATGTCGCGTAACACAACTAGCTACAGGCCACGGTTTGATATTCGTGAAGTTGTTTGCGATGAAAAGTATTTCCTTTCCCAGGGCGCAAACTATTGTCATACCAAATTAAATTAAGATCTCTTCCGCCAATTGGTCATGAATAAGTAACAAACAGACATAAGATAGAGGTACAATCGCGGAATGGATTTTGAAAGTAAACTAATACTAAGGTATATATCTACAAAAAGTAATAGTTTTTCAATCACTTGGAGCTCTAAAATGTAAAATTTCCCAAGACACTGCACTGCGCACGTCATCTTGACACATCAGCATAGTCTAGCAATAAGATAGGATTGTGAGATCAGGATCTCATTTGCGCAGTAATTTCACTAGCTACAGTGCCCTTCAAACCGGAACACAACCGTGCTTGCACACCACAGCTTGGTGACAGAATAACTGGCAAAGTAGTGGTTGTAACTGGATAAACTTTGCGGAAAAGTCCTACAACTTATTTAAACACTAACCTCTATGGTGAGTTAAGTTTTTACCTATTTTATGTGTTTTAATCTAGACTCGTTTACACTCAATATAAACTAGGTATCCCTTATAAAATAAAAAATAAAACATTCAATCGTGCGTTGCGTTGCTTTCTGTTGTTTTTTATTATAATTTATCTTTTATTATCATAGCAATTATCACAGTTTTTCATAAAATAATTGTTTATGATTATAAAAACACAAGTGTGTGCACTGACGGTGGCTTGGTAAATATAGAGGTTGAGTGTTTTCTATTGTGTAGAATTATAGTTGTATTTTATGACAAATTAAAAAAACTTTTTTTTTTTAAATTGTAACTTGTCTAGCATTTGACAACGCTCCCACCTGATGGGAAGTGACGATGCGATCGAAGTGTAGCACGCTAACCGAGTAAAAAACTAAAAATTTAAAATTAAAATCTAAAAATTTAAAATAAAAAACTAAACTGCATAAGAAAATAAATTCATCGATAGCGCAATTTTACGGATGTTTGCGTTTGCTGATTTTATTATACACTTCAAGTTGATAATTGCAATTATAATGATACTAATGCAATTTAGAAAGTTTTTGATTTGGCACATGATTTATGAAGGTAAATGGTACGTTACAGCAGCAGAAAAGAGCGTTACCATAACCTCAAAAAAAAAAATTAATCGTTATTGTATTGTATCAACATAATTACAACTAACAACCTATAATAAAATCAACAACGCAAACATCCGTAACAAAAACTGTTCGGTAGTTATCAAAACTGTATTATCAAAAATAAACCATCAATAAATTTATTTTATGATTATGCACTACAATAAAATTAACCATTAGGCAGTCAATTAAATTGCACCGTCCAATTTATAACGGGGAAGTATAATAAACCGATTTTCAACGGTCTAGTCTGTGTCCACCTTTATTACGTTGAATGTCAAATAAGTAACGACAAGATGTTGATTTGATTTATAAATATTTATGGGCTAAATGGTTAAGTGATTTGTCAAAATAGTTTGCGATAGTTTTAGTACTCTGTTACTATATAATACATTTACTTCGGTTTTGTTGCAGACGTGAGACAGTTAAACAACAAATTTTCATAACTTATTTGTATTTTGACTGGCAGTTTGACTGGCCCGATAGCTCAGTTGGTAGTGACCCTGCCTTCTGAACTGCGAGTTGTGGGTTCGATTCCCACCCAGGACAAACATTTGTGTGATGAACATCGATGTTTGTTCTATGTCTGGGTGTTATAATGTATTCTATGTATGTATTTACAAACAAAAAGTATCTAAGTATTGTATCAGTTATCTGGTTCCCATAGTACAAGCTTTGCTTAGTTTGGGGCTAGGCTTGAGGCGTCGTGTGAGATGTCCACACATATTATTATTATTATTATATATACACATGATTTTAATCTGCTGCAAAGTATTTAAAATTTACGTAAATATTTGAGACGAAGTCTCAGCGGTTGGCTGGATCCTGACATTCTGCAAATTTCCAAGAACTCAATTGCGTTTTCATCGATATTGACCTCAGTGACTCATATTGTTAGATACTAAAAAAAGTTTTAATTTCACGCCAAATTACAAATGCAGTTCGTTTACTATTAACACGCATAGGTTAAATCACATCTGATAGATACTTTAAAATCTGAAGATATTATTGACTGACAGTATAAGTTTTTGCGAAAATCCATATTCTGAATATGGTAACATTTTTTTTATTAATAATGCTCGTATAAAATTTGCAAAATCTGTAAATTATCGAAAAGCTCTTTTCCATTTCACAATAATGAACAGAGAAAGCGTTCGTAATCAGCTCGCCTCATTCTTCCAATAATAAATTAGCGATTCGACGCATAAATCACTTGGCATGAAATTCAATAAAGTCATATTCGACAGCGTACCACCAAGTCGGCGACTTTAATTTGCAATTAATCAACTCGATCCCTAAATTAGGATCTCCGTGCACGATAAAAAATAAATAACATGAAAATGTTATTAAACGGTTGCGAGTTTTAATACCGTGAGAGATGGTTCCGTTGAAAATTGGCTTTTAATGGTTTGTGTCCGTAGTTTCATGTTAAAAGCACAATCATTTACTATGTTTAGTGAAATTAAGTATCTTTTACACACGTTACTTACTCAATAAATAAATTATCGTACGAGTATATAGAGACTATAGAAATAATAATATTTTACTAGTCTGCTTATTCTACTATCACATAGCTTCTATCTTAAAACAAAAAAAATGTCTCTATTTACCGAAGCATACGGATTTTTTTTGTGTAAATTATGACTAACTTCACTAAAGACAACAAATAATATTGAGTAGTAAAAGTGACAAAAATGGACTATTGGAAATAAATTATTTCACTTTTTGCACTACACCAACTTATATTGCTGAATCAAACGTGTCATATGCATTTATACCGACTGAAAACAGGATAATCTCATAATAATGAGAGAAGTACAAAATTAATACGAATTTAATTGAAGGGGTGAGAACAAAAAAGGTTTAACTAATTTTTTTTTCACAAAATGACTTATAGGAATCATTGGATTCAGCGTGAAATTATCTACAATAATACATTATCAAAATATCGAAATGAGGCTTAAATCTCGAGATTTTGAGTCTAAAAACGGTTAATCTGTCACAAGAATACAGTTCGCTTAGCATAAAAACATTATTATATTATATTTTTACAGTAATTGTATGAATTAGCACTATATTTAGTATTTTAAAATATAATTAATACATTTTCAAGCAACTGAAACTTACATAAACCTTATAAGCACTTTACATTAAAATGAAGCCGTTGAAGTTTAAAGTCAATTTTCTCTATCAATTTGACAGCTAAACCCTTTTTATTCTCAACCCTTCAATTGTGAAACCTGTTGGGAGTATGATTCATATTGGTAAATAACAACGGCTAAACTCACGTATATTTACAGTCAAAATTACTCTGACCAGGTGTCAGACCTATTCGATATCCTTGTTTTGGGAGCCAGTTACAACAAGCCGCGGTGGACTTCGCGATCACACACTTAACGACTTCGACAGCGACTTGTTTATTTTTCATTTAAATCATAATTCCATTTATCTGCCAGATTGATAGGTATCCAAAATCCAACACAGTTTTTAAGTTCACCTTTTGCTTACGGATCCCTAAACACTCCCACTGTATCCTTGGCGCAGCATCCATCTTGCAGCAAAGTAACAGGTTTAAACAAGTATTTGCCACAAGGAAAGTAAGTTAATATGTCGATAATTAGAATAGTGTAGGTTTATTAGAGCTAATAGCTAAACCACATTTACTTGTTTAACTGCTGGATCGTGAAGATTGCGCTTATTGCATCTAGTTTGGCTGCTAATGTAGGGCTAGCAAAAAACTTTATTAGCTTGTAATTTGAGTAACTTTATTTCATAAACCGATTACAAAGATTTATATTTTAATATTTTTATATGCTGGATTGAGAGTAGCCGTTGTCTTTAATCAAAACTGGTTCAGTAGATAGGTTATTAAAATCAAAATAATTGGAATAAATATATCACCATTGTTAAGAAATCAAGTCTTCGCGCCACCCGTTTCTTTCATTAGTTTAAGTTAAAATTATTTTCTCTTACCTACCCTATATTTAATAACTGATTCTCTGTCTCTTGAATGTGAAGTACACGTCTCCGTCGAATTATCGCATTTTTATTTAAAATTAAACCTGCTGCCCGCTACATGGTCCTGGATCTACGCCGGATGCAATTACCAGCTCAGATTTGTTGAGGAAGAAGAATTCATACACTGTTGTTGCCGTGGAGTGCAAATTAATGCGACGGGATTGCGCGCCATTGGAGAGTGGTCGAGAGTTCAAAGTCTAAGTCTGTGAAAATCCTACGTGAAGTGAATATTTGTGTAAAGAATTTGAACCCAACACTCTAATAATCAGGTATTTTAGGTATAATTCGACGTAATAATAAGGTTAGTAACATTTATGTACCATTTTTATGTAATTGTAATGACAGTCAAAAACCGTTATGTTTCCGATTGCTTGATGTTAGGTAAACTCAGGTTAGTTAGTTAAATACTTATATGTTTGTTTGTTGTATTAATTTGTTGGAACAAAACTATTTAGCTAACATTAACTTTTAACCTATTTACCATTATTTTTGCAACATCTTCTGCATAGGTTACAATTAATTGTCAAAAGTAGGTAGATATCAGTCTGTCGTAAATAGTAATTTCGTGTAGATGTATTTATTACTGTTACTAATAATCGTGTAAATTCATAAATTACGTGTCTCAGAATTCATTGTTTACTTGGTATTATGGCAACCATAATTTTACAGAAAAGTTCCTCATTTAATTACTGAAATATTGTAAGTTTGTAATATTTCAATGTTAATTAATTTCATCGTAATTTTTAGTTGTTTTTCTGCGTACTTTGTGTAATAATCCTAAGTACATAAGTAAAATATGCTACCTGTATCAATTCCAGGTCAACCGAGCCAGTCTCCCAGAATGACCGAAGAAAAAGAGCTGATTAAAAAACGCGGCCTTATTAAAGGTCGTCTAACGGCGTTCGCGAGTCATTTAAAAATTATAAATGTTTCGAAGATGACTGCGTCGGAAGCCAGGGATTTACAATTGCGTATCGGTAAGATCGAAGCTTTATATGATTTATACGATGAGGTACAATCAAAAATTGAGTGCGTTTCTGAAAACATGGACCAACAGATAGACGAAAGAAATGATTTCGATAGGCAGTATTATAAAGCATGCGCTTATGCTCAGGAAATGTTATGTACCTATGAAAAGGAACATGTTAAGGAAGAAAAAGCATCTAGTGCTTCGTTACATTCTCGTGCTAATCACGGGCTCGTTAAGTTGCCTACTATCCAGCTGCCGAAGTTCGCAGGCTCATATGACCACTGGTTGGAGTTTCACGACACTTTCTCAAGCTTAATTCACCATAATGATGATATGGATGAAATCAATAAGTTTCATTACTTGAGGGCGTCGTTAGAGGGTTCGGCTGCTGTGGTAATTCAATCAATTGAGTTTTCCGCCAATAATTATTCCGTAGCATGGAAACTCTTGTTTGAGCGGTTTGATAACAAACGTTTATTGATACAAAATCATGTCGCATCTTTATTTAACATTGAACCGGTCACAAAAGAGTCATCCGTTACTTTAAAACGCATGATAGATCAAGTAAATAAGAATTTACGTGCACTTGAGTCACTGGGTGAACCCGTCACGTCATGGGACACTCTCTTGATTTATATCGTCACGCACAAGTTAGATACGAAAACATACCGCGAGTGGGAGGAGCATAAAGGTCAGTTATGTAAAGATAATTCTATTAAACTTGATTCCTTTCTACAATTCCTACGCAATCGCGCTGATTTAATTGAGACGATTGAACTGTCACGAAATAATGTAACTTCTGGTGGTAAAAATGCGACTAAAATTGAGACTATGGTTTCTGTGCAAGGTGGTCCTAATAATAATTTAAAAAATAATTCTAATGCGCCGTCAATGAAACCATGCCCTAACTGTAATGATGAACATTACCTAAACAATTGTTCGAAGTTTCTTGCATTAAGTAGTGAAGCGAGGTACAAGTTGTTACCTACTTATAAAATATGTTTTAATTGTTTCCGTAGTGGACATTATGCGAACTCGTGTAAGAAACCGGGATGTAAGGTTTGTAAACGTAAACATCACACACTCATACACGTAAACGATTTTGGTGTGAAACCTGCAACTGCATTGACGTCAGCTGATTGCGATAACGGCAATTTCTTTGGCTCGAGTCAACAAGCGCAGCAGCAGCCTTCCGCTATTACGAGTGGATCACAGAATCCGAGCGTCGCACTTACGGGAAACGTTACTGCATGTGAGAATACAGGTCAAGGTCAGTGTCATGTTTTATTATCTACTGCGCTAGTGAGAGTATATGACAGTGATAATCGGCAGGTCATTGCCCGTGCGATCCTCGATAGCGGTAGCACTTCTTGTCTCATGACTGAAAGATTGCATCAACAGTTAAACTTACCAGCTGATCGCACGGATAGGTCTGTCATAGGCATAAACAATATTACATCACACATTAGTCGAATGTGTCGTCTATCAATAAAATCGTTAAATGATAATTTTTTAACTTGTTTAAGTTGTTTCATTTTGCCATCTATTACTGACAACGTGCCTGGGTGTCAGATCGATGTTAGCAATTTAAATATTCCATCAGATATTTGCTTAGCGGACCCTCATTATCATTCGCCCGCCGCCATTGACTTGATTATCGGCGCTGATGTTTTCTGGGACATTTTAGGTTCGCAAAGTATTAAACTGGGACATGGAAAGCCGATTCTTTATGAGACTAGACTAGGTTGGATAGTTTCCGGTCCGGTAAACAGCAGCCGTGAATCGTCATTGCCTCAGAACATTAATTGTAATTTTACTCAAGTTAATGCAATTACTTCTCATAATAATTTTAATGATGACGTTCAAAACCAATTAATGCGTTTTTGGCAGCTTGAAGAAGTCTGCCCTCAGTCAAATCAGTATTTTCCTGAAGAGAAGTCTTGTGAAGAACATTTTGTTAAAAACACAACTCGCCTCGCAGATGGACGGTTCTGCGTAAGAATCCCATTAAAACAAACACCTGACGTGTTGGGAAGTTCTTATCAGCGAGCTAAAAATTGTTTGTTATCTCTGGAGCGCAGACTTAAAGGTAATGATTCATTTAGTAAAATGTATAAAGAATTTATGCGTGAATATGAGAATCTGGGTCACATGTCAGAGTGCAAACCGGTTATTGAGGTGCCTCATTATTTCATCCCACATCATGGCGTCCTCCGTGAAGATAGTACTACTACTAAGCTGCGTGTCGTATTTAATGCGAGCAGCCCTACTTCTTCAGGAATTTCATTTAATGAAATCCAGATGATAGGACCCACGGTGCAGGATGACCTTCTGTCAATTCTTCTACGTTTTCGGCAGCACAAGTACGTACTTGTAGCCGACGTGGAGAAAATGTACAGACAGATCGTGGTACATGAAGCTGACAGACCGCTACAGCAAATTGTTTGGCGCGACAACGAGTCTAATTCGATTAAATCGTACGCTTTAACTCGTGTCAGTTACGGAACTGCTAGCGCCCCCTATCTTTCAACCCGATGTTTGAAACAAATAGGCTTAGAATGTAAAGACCCTAAGATAGCGGAAATCATTATTCATGATTTTTACGTTGATGACTTGTTAACCGGAAGTGACGTCATCAGCGAAGCTCTGCGCATCCGTGAGCAAGTTACTGCTGAACTAGCATCAGCTTGCATGCCTCTAAGGAAGTGGAAGTCTAATGAGCCTCAATTGCTGCCACAAGCTAGTCAGTCATTCACTGATTTGAAGCTCGGCAATGCTGAATCGAATAAGACGTTAGGACTTGGGTGGCATTCAGTGTCAGACCAGTTTCATTTTTCTGTCAGTCCTACCAAGAAAAACACAAAGCGTGATATTCTTTCTGTCATCGCTCAAATCTTTGACCCTTTAGGGCTCTTATCACCCTGTGTTATCCTGATGAAAATTATTTTACAGAAGTTGTGGCTTCAACGGCTATCTTGGGATGACGAGTTGCCTCCTGAGATAAGTAGGGTGTGGGTTGAGATCGTCGAAAGCTTGCCAAGCCTGAGCAGCCTGCGCATACCGCGACGCGTCATCTGTGACTCATACTCCCGGCTGGAACTGCACATATTTACTGACGCGTCTGAGCGTGCGTATGGTGCTTGCATTTATGTTCGGAGTATTGACTATAATGATGAGGTCTCAGTTCACCTTCTTCTCGCTAAGAGCCGAGTCGCTCCCATAAAGCCCACAACTATCCCCCGCCTGGAGCTCTGTGGTGCGTTGATCGGTGCTCGTATTTATGAAAAATGCATCACTGCATTGCGAGCACAGATCAGCCACGTTATTTTTTGGACAGACTCCACTATTGTTTTGGGTTGGTTAAAAATGTTACCTGCAAGGTTGCAACCGTTCGTACGTAATCGTATTGCAGAGATTTTAGACAAAACTGGTAGTTGTACTTGGAGACATGTACCGACTGATGAGAATCCCGCTGACTTAATATCGCGCGGTGTAAGTGTTGGTTCTCTTCAGTCTCACGAATTATGGTGGTGTGGTCCATGTTACTTGAAGCTCAATGAGTCGCACTGGCCTACCACTCCAAGTACTGTCGAAAAACTGCCTGAAACTCGAACTGAAGTTTCATTACATACGTCATCTAACACCTCTCGCGAAATCATAGACTTCAGTCGCTTCTCAAATTTTTCAAGGCTTCTACGCACCGTTGCTTACGTGCTGCGTTTTGTAAATATTTTAACGAAAAGGACTAAGCGTAACGACAAGTATTTAAATGTTGACGAATTGCAGAATGCTAAAGTTTTAATTATGAGACATTCGCAACAACAGTCGTTCCCTGAGTATGAATTATTATTTAAAAAACATGACTTACCTAATAAAAGCCCACTGATTAAGCTCAACGTTTATTTAGATGAAGATAAGTTAATTCGCGTCGGAGGTCGATTAGATAATTCAAGTTTTCCATTTGAAAAGAAACACCCTATTGTTTTACAGTCCACACATCATGTTACAAAGTTATTGTTTGAATTTGAACACAAAAAGTTAATGCATGCTGGCCCACAGCTTTTGTTGGCCACAATTAGAGAAACTTACTGGCCAATTGGCGGTCGTAATTTAGCGAAGAAATGCTATCGTTATTGCGTGCGTTGTAATCGTATGAAAGGTAAGGTATTTGCTCCGTTAATGGGGAATTTGCCACAGCAGAGACTCGAACCCGGCGGTTACGCATTTGAAACTGCAACAGGCGTCGATTATGCCGGCCCCATCTCCTGCGCTACTCGTACTGGACGTGGTTGTAGGCTTATCAAGTCGTACATTGCTATTTTTGTATGCTTCACCACTAAGGCTATTCATTTGGAGTTAGTAGGTGACCTAACGAGCAATAACTACTTACTAGCTTTACGTAGATTTATTTCGCGTAGAGGGAAACCTAAAAACATGTTTTCAGATAACGGTACCTCATTCGTTGGTGCATATAATGACCTATCAAAGTTTCTAAAAACCAATTGTGATTCCTTGGCTGCCGTCTCAGCCCAAGATAATATAAAGTTTCACTTCATTCCTGCGTATAGCCCTAACTTCGGAGGTCTCTGGGAGGCAGGTGTTAAGTCGACTAAGCATCATTTAAATAGAGTGTTGGGCAATTGTAATTTAACGTTCGAGGAGCTTACTAGTGCGTTGGCGCAGATCGAAGCGATACTTAACTCGCGGCCACTCACTCCTCTGTCGTCGGACCCAGAAGACTTGACGCCTCTCACGCCCGGCCATTTCCTCATCGGCCGGCCCCTCACTTCCCTACCCGAGAAGAATTACCAGGACTATTCTGTCACTAGACTCACACGCTACCAGCGGATTGAGCAGATGCGCCAGCATTTTTGGACTCGATGGAGTAAAGAGTACGTGGCTGAACTCCAGCAGCGTGTAAAATGGCGATCCTGCAAGTACTCTCTAAAGACTAATACTCTAGTCCTTTTGAAGGAAGATAATCTTCAACCTATGAGATGGAAACTAGGACGTATCGTAGCTGTATACCCTGGTGCTGATCAGATAAATAGAGTCGCTGACATTAAAACGGCTAATGGCGTTGTTCGAAGATCTTTCAGCAAGATTGTTCCATTGCTGCCCGAGGATGACGTCTCCAGTTGAAAGACGAGCTTTCAACGCGTGGGGGCATGTTAAGAAATCAAGTCTTCGCGCCACCCGTTTCTTTCATTAGTTTAAGTTAAAATTATTTTCTCTTACCTACCCTATATTTAATAACTGATTCTCTGTCTCTTGAATGTGAAGTACACGTCTCCGTCGAATTATCGCATTTTTATTTAAAATTAAACCTGCTGCCCGTTACAACCATACTACGTTTCAGTATATAATTAAATCAATTAGCAAAATGGCAAGAAGAACATTTTTTATTTTTATACGAACAAGTTTTTATTTCCTTATTGAGTTATTATTTATTAATAAAATGAAAACATAAACTTAAATATTTAAGCCCTATGCACATGATTAATACAAATTAAATTGAATAAGTACATACAAGTCAATGCGCATGGATGATATAGGTTGATGTTCGGATAACCGTAATTTGACCGATGTCTTAATTTGCCGATTTTTACCAGTTTCGGGCTAAGAATGATGGATTGATGCTAATAGCGTTTGGATGATTGTATTTCGACGTTAATTGACATTTTAATATAACTGATTAATAATTTAAACTTAGAAGTCTAATACTACTTCGTACTACTACTTCGAAGTACTACATAACAATCATTTAATATTAGTATCAATGTGAAAATCTAAATTATTTTACCGGTAATTTGCCTTAACTTTCAACTGAATTCTACAATGATATAATACCACGAGAGGTTGCCCTAGTGTGGGATTCAGAGTTTGATAGTATCATACCTTCTTTTACTGTACCAACATTCGATGTACCAATTTTATCTGATGTATTGTTTTTCGTCAAATAAATTATTAAAATTGTCAAAGAATTTATTAAATTATTCATAACTATACTAAACACTACCTACTTCAAAAAAAAAACATTTGGACTATAAATTAAAATTAATGTTTGTGAATGTTACAGACAACACCTTCTAGCCCCAAACTAAGCAAAGCCTGTCCTGGGTTATCACGGAACGTTGATTGTAATACAACAGAAGAAATTTCATTGCTAATTAGAAAATTGTCATCTCTTAGAACGAAGGCTCTCTCAGGCTCTTAGAACGAAGTCAACATTTCTGCAAACAAGAACAATACCACAGGCCGTCCTACTAACAGATAGAATAACAGGAGCTTTTTCAAATGGCTTTGGGAATAATCTCTAATCATCATCATAAGTGGTCTTTATATCACATGGGTTCTGAGTAATCTTATCCTACTAATCCTATCCTATCATAATTTATCCTACTTACATTATAAATGTGAATATTTGTGATTAGATATCCATGTTTGTTATCACTCATCACTGAATGGATTTAAAAGGATTGATGTTGGAGAGTAAATACTTAAACACTGGGATATATGCTATCCTACAGTGACGCAAGTTTGGCAATGCAGCCAGCTCCTCCAGACAGCCTCTGTGGTGTGGTGGTTGAGCAGGTTGATTCATAACCAAGTAGTGGTAGATTCGATTTCCGCGACACGATAAGTATTTGTCCACAGAAAAAAGTACAAATACTTGCTCTGTGTCTATGTTATGGGACCATGGTCCTCATAGTTCATGGGTCCCTAGATACTAGGGAATTCTAGTTAGGGTTAAGGATCTATGTATGTACTTTTTATTCCGGATAATTATTAACGTTAATGAAACCGCATAGAAAACTATTTTTTTTATTTTTATGAATTATGTGACGAGAGACGAAATAATGTGAGTCGTTCACCTGACGTTGAGCGACACGGCCGCCCATAACAGAACAGTGTCACTAGGAATTTTAAAATATAAAGTTTTGCGCGACACTGCACTGCGCACATCATCTTGAGACAACAGCACTTAAGTAATTAATTTATAAAAACCTATTTTCTATCGGGACTACATTTAATAGATGTAAGCTGTCATCGCGGGTGTCGGAACTGTATCCACGGAAACTGGAAGCTATCTTAATATTATTAACGTCTTATTCTTGTAATGAACCACGCTGCTTCTATTTGTGAATCTTATTACAATATTTAGTACGTATTTTTGTCATCTTATCCAACCCATTAGTTGAAATACGCCCACTGCTAAACGTGTTTCCATTGAATATCTCATTGAAGTACCAATTGTATGTAAAAGTTTCCCGTAGCTACCAAATCCTCAACTAGCATAGTGAAACTGGAAGAAGGAGGTTAAAACGGTCACCCAATAAACTAAACAGTCATCGATGACCTTTTTCTCAATAAAACAAAACTATACTAAACTCATAAATAAAAACAAAGCAAGCCAGAAATTGATGTCGTAGCACTCCATCAGTTATGCTACGATTTGCTACGAAGATAGCGTAGCAAAGAGTTGTGACAATTATATGTCAATGACACTTGCCTAATAAGTATAAGAATGCAATTTTTTTATATCAGGCTGTTGTAATTTTATCTTTTGATCATGTAACTATTATATGATTATATGATTGCAACGATATAGAAGATAATTTGTTCGAAATATGTTTTCAATTATTATTCTCTTAAAATTATTTGGATTTGTTTGGGTAATTTTCTTTTTTCAATTCAAGCAGCCTACAAAAAGGTCACAAAGGACAGAAAGGTCAATTGGAAGAAAATGAACGCATTAAGTTCGTTGATCTTGTGCAATAAAATATTTTCTATCTATCTATAAAAAAGGCATTTGAATGATGATTTCGTTACAATCCAACAAAGCAGATGATCGTTAATTTAAATACAGCTTTGATTCTACATCTCGGAAGATTTATGGCGTAGTTAATTTATTTACTTCACATTAAAATAGTTGCTACTATTTTGTTAAGGCGAAGTACGCGGTTTAATTAAATAATCTATTATTAAAAACAGATTGGTATGTCAATAACGTTCAAACTTGGATTAGTTTAATCAGGTTTAACTATCAAACGTCATCAAATCCGTGCAACCGTATGAAAGCTGAGTGACAATAAATATACATACAAAATAGTATAGCTAGAGATGTCCTGTGGTTTCACACGCAATTTACACGTATTCCAGCAGGAACTACATAATATTCTTATGTCAATATCGGTTGTATAATCTGTACATATAAAATTCAAAGTCCTGACTGACTTATATATCAACGCACGGTCTAAACCGCTCGCCCTAGAGACTTGTAATTTAGAGGGTGTGTTCTTTGTAAAGTGTAAGTATCCACTAAAAAAGGATTTTTCGAAATTTCACCCTTAAGAGAGTGGGTGGTTGAATTATTTTCCTATAGGCCACGCGGACGAAGGGGCAGAAGTTAGTATACAATATGAAAATATTCATCTGGATCGGTTTAGTCGTTTGATATGGAAGCCAAATAAGAAAACAAAATACAAACATACCGACATTTCACTTTATTACAAAAGATATTAAAGGCAGAAAAAGGTTACAAAAACTGTGTTCAATAACTGCATTCGCCTTAAGTTAATAAACACAGCAATATCCGCTTTAGCAACCAGTAGAGCAGTCACAACATTTATATTCCGGTTTACAAGTGACAATAAAATTTGATAGATAACCCTTGATACCGATTTACACACATTTCTCTACTCGTCTCTAATTGGGAATTTGTATGGGGCTGTTGGCGTATATTTTGTGGTGATGACATTTTGATTTTTTTTTTATGTTTTGGCTCCACACCTCCGTGTATTTAGCCAGTGTCAAGTAATTGATAATTTATCAAGTTAATGATATTTCACGCAAATATGTGTCAAGTCACAGTCGAAGTCATCAAGTCAAGTCATAGTCAAGTCATAGTCTAGTCAAAGTCATACTCCTAGTAAAGTGGTGGCAACTTTACTTGAAGCTTCTATGGAGTTTTGGAAACAACACGAAAATAAACGTTTCACCATCATTATACCACTTTCCCACACTTATGCCTGTAATCCAGCACTTAACGAATAAAATGCCACCAATTTTATGCACTAACACTGAAAATAACACAAGTTTTGGAAAATAATACAATGCGGCGACACGATCTTTTTCGTTTTCCCGCCAAAACCCCCATTTTGATTTACTTTCTTCTTCTCTTTGATTAATGACCTTCTATCGCTTTATAGCGATATTTCTGTCAATGTCAGATTGTCAGTCAAAATGCCACAGAAAAATGGTGGATATTTTACTGAAGGCTCTAGGAAGCTTTGAATAAAAAACGAAAAGGCATAGCTTTAAAAGTTTAGAACCATTTGCTAACACTCATGCGCGCTCACGAAACTTAACGGATAATAATTCACCATTATCCCACATTGAAATTAAAAAATACACGGGTCATAAAAAAATTTCAAAATTAACAATCGCCATTTTCGGATTTTTTTCAACAACCTTGATTTAATAATATTACGTGATAGATTAGAAATAACAAGACTGTAAAAAGAATTTCACAGCTACAGACTATAAGGCATTTGGATACGTTATAGAGAGATAAGTGCAAAATTTATGAGCTATCAAAATTTAGCGCAGACATATATAAATGTTATAGCTTATTAGCTTTGCAAAGTTCGTCTAGGTAGGTACCATCGCTTTGCCAGTTATTCTGCCGCCACACAGTAGTGCGCAAAGTTCCGGTTTGGTGGGCACTGTAGCTAGTGAAATTACTGGGCAATTGAGACTTTATGAGCTGATCTCACAGTCTAGTAATCTTATTACTAGATTAATAATAATAATATGTGTGGACATCTCACACAACGGCATCTAGCCCCAAACTAAGCAAAGCTCGTACTATGGGAACCAGATAACTGATACAATACTTAGATACTTTTTGTTTGTAAATACATACATAGAACACAAAGCCACAGAACAAACACCTATATTCATCACACAAACGTTTGTCCATGGTGGGAATCGAACCCACAACCCACAGTTCAGAAGGCAGGGTTACTACCAACTGAGCTATCGGGTCTCACAATTTAGTAATAAGATTACTAGACTGTGCTGATGTCTCAGGATGACGTGCGCAGTGCAGTGTCACGTGAAACTCTATACTTTAGAGTTACAAGTGACACTGCAACTGGTATGGGCAGCCGTATCACTTAACATCAGGTGGACGTCACGTCATTCTACAGCATAAAAAATCGCTTACTATTGTCGGCCAGTATCGCACAAAATACTCGCTTAAACAAACACGCAATGTATCGCACATTGCGTGTTTGAAAAGAAAGATAACTGTATACGCGCCCAATTCAACAGTAGTGTACTAGTGTAAATAATGCACATTGAAACTAAAGAGGGAGAAAATCCTCTATGAGGGAGAAAGTCCGTTATCTCCGTCACTAATAGGGAGATAATCAGTTACAGCCTTATTAATAAACACGAACTAGCTTTAGACTAGTTACACCATCTTTTGTCTCTTTCGATCCAGCTAAATATTCCGGTAGCAAAAAAAAGACAAAAGCTATAGTAACTAATCCGAGACTAATACCCGTTTATAAATAAGGCTGTTAGTGTCGGCTTTGTAGTCGTCATGTAGTCTCAGTACATTATGTGACTTTTGGCGCTCTAACGCTCCATGATAAATACGACGCTCTACAAAGCCGATACTAGCCTTAGCAATGCAATTTAATAATCACACTATCACACTCACACTAATATTATAAAGGCGAAAGTTTGTATGTGTGTATGTGTGTATGTTTGTTACTCTTTCACGCTCAAACAGCTGAATGGATTTGGATAAAATTCGGTACCAAGATAGCTTATACACTGGATTAACATTTAGGCAACATTTTATCTAGGAAAAGTTACATTTTCCCGTGGGATGAGCAAATAATTAAAATACTTTTTGTCCGCAGGTGAAACCGCGGGGCACAACTAGTAATAAATATTTGTAGACATTTCACACGCCATCTAGCCCCAAACTAAGCAAAGTTATCTGGTTCCCATAGTTCAAACTGATAGAATACTACTATTACTATTACTACTACCATAACTTACTACTACTACTATACTACGACTTACTATTATTATAATACTTTTTGTTTGTAAATACATACACAGAATACAATATAACACCCAGACACAGAACAAACATCGATGTTCATCACACACTTGTTTGTCCTGGGTGGAAATCGAATCCAATCAAAAATCTCCCCTTTTAAATAAATGTTTTAAAAATCTTGCCAAATATTTAAAAGAACTTTAAAACTAGCAGGATAATTACTTAGGGCAAGTTTGGTGAGCGTTTGCTTAAATTTTGATTAACGTAGAGGGTGATCTAAATTTTGTGTTTTATTGATCATATCCTTTTACCTTTTTTAGTATGTAGTGTAGTTAGTAGTATTTAGTAGTAGTTGTTATATTATTGTAGTAGTATATTAGTTTGTTAAGATGATTAAGTAAATAAAAAATGTAATATTATTCACGTAGAGTAGATATTATATTTTGACTGACTTTATATAAAGTATTTTCAAAAAAAATATTATTAAAACTATTAATAAAAATTTATTATTACGGTTTACGTAAGCCGTAGACGCAAAATCCGCGAATTATGATATTGAACAGATTTGTTCTGAACTTACACGGATTTAGTTTTTATTGGCGCGTGTTTATTATCCACCTTTCAATCACTATCACGAGGAGCTAACTATTAGAAAACAATGTTTAAGATTTATTTAGAAATTGTAGAAAAATACTCGGGATGTTGCATCACGGACATTGTAAGATCGACTAGACTTTGATCTGTTTCAAAAAGAGTTTATTGTAATTAGTATTGTAAGATTAACTAGACTTTGATCTGTTTCAAAAAAGTTTGTTGTAATTAGTATTGTAAGATCGACTAGACTTTGATCTGTTTCAAAAAAAGTTTGTTGTAATTAGTATTGTAAGATCGACTAGACTTTGATCTGTTTCAAAAAAAGTTTGTTGTAATTAGTATTGTAAGATCGACTAGACTTTGATCTGTTTCAAAAAAAGTTTGTTGTAATTAGTATTGTAAGATCTACTAGACTTTGATCTGTTTCAAAAAAAGTTTGTTGTAATTAGTATTGTAAGATCGACTAGACTTTGATCTGTTTCAAAAAAAGTTTGTTGTAATTAGTATTGTAAGATCGACTAGACTTTGATCTGTTTCAAAAACAGCTTATTGAAGAATGACATTTTGCTGATTGATTGGCCTGCTTGTACGAGTTAAGTTTTTGACTGATACTTAAGTGAATTGCGTGCTTGGTCGTTTTGCTTAGTAAACATTCTAAGCTTTTGCCATTATGCTAAATGGGTGAAACAAGTGTTTGACATTATGCTATTTGGTTCCTTTGCTCACTTGGGCGTCTTTTAGCAGTTTTTCTGATAAAAAGTTTTAAATAGTGTAAAACGAAGAACTAAATTAATATCTGAGTGGCAGTTCTGGAATTTTTAGGCTCGTATTACAAAACTACGCTCATTTGTGAACTAAAGAAAAGATTTTATTCACTCAAATAGTGAATAATATCTCTACTTAAGTAACAATATGTTAAATAAATTAATTTTTATTTTGATTTTTCTTTGATATCTCACACTTTAGTATTTTCTCCTGTATTTTACTCTTGCTTTATTCGATAGGCGAGTGGGAGAGCTCTGAAACTATAGGGCCGAGGCTTCAATTGCAAATATTTATTTATTTTTCCTCAAGCAGACACGTCACTTTTCATTTATTTAATACCATTTTGACGGAGAGGATTTCTCGTAGTAAATTCTCGTTCTCTATCGAGGTAGAGAGAATTTGCTATTTACCAATAATAATGCCAATTTGATTACCTATAAAGAAAGAAATAAAGAAAGTACATTTATTCAAGACATCACACAACATTACATTTTTATAAATACAGAAAAACTCACTCATATAAGACAAAACACACAAAAAGAGCGAAACTAAAAATAAAATGTTGCGTGACGTCAATATAGGTCTCGCAGCTCGCACTCAGCATGCAATTAAAGTCGTAGGACCTTAATAACTGATTTTCAGTCGGAACCCATATTCATAGATACCTTACATTTTTTCATTTTAACACCAAGCTCTGTCTGAAGTCTTCATTGGGCGATTTACAAATATGTACATGTCTAAGGATACAACATATACACACGATTGTGCTAGTTCAGCCAGCTACTTGCATATACCATACAAGAAGGAAAATCCAAGAGTACCAAAGTGCGTGACGTTAAACCAAGTGCACTTCCCAAACATTCCTGACAAAGAGTACTGATGGCCAGAACATCAGTAATGTGGAACTAGTCCATTTAGCACCAGTCGATGCCCTGTCGCGGCGACCGCCCGCACCATGTTTGTCGTGCGCTTAGCGACGCTTCGCTAACAGGGTGTCGTTGGGCAAAGACTAAAGATATGGGAGTAGATGTGACGGGCTATTTAAGTAGAGCAACAGATGATTTTGATTTAAAAAAAAAACAAATGAAGATAATGACTTTTTGTTTTTCTTTTGGCTCCACACTTTTGTGTATGTCGAGTGATTGTTAATTTAAGTTAATTCATCTTGACATATAACATTCAAAGTCCTGACTGACTGATTGATTTATATATCTGGTCCTAGAGACTTGAAATTTAGAGGGTGTGTTCTTTTTAAAGTATAGATATCCACTAAGAAAGGGTTTTTTGAAATTCCACCCCTAAGAGGGTAAAATGGGTGAATTATTTTCCTATAGGCCACGCGAGCGAAGCCGCCGGCAGAAGCTAGTGAAGGATAAATTAAATATGCTTTGGTGGTTATTTGGTGTTATTGCCAAGTTTGAAATAGGCTAAGGTAAAAGAGAAAACATTATTTGAATAGCTATTCAACTGTTCTAAAGTGTTTATTAGTAAAGGGAAGGTTTTTTTTTTTTTTACTTCAAACTTGTCTAGCATTTGACCACGCTCTCACCTGATGGGAAGTGACGATGCGATCGAAGGTGTAGCATGCTAGCCAAGTAAATACCTATTCACTCTTTTCTTGAACACGCCCGGGTCATATTTCGCCGGAAACACAGACGCTGGCAGGGCATTCCATTCCTTAGCCGTTCTAATTAAGAACGTTGAGTCAAATCGCTTGGTACGAATGGGTGGTATTTCGACCACAAAAGGATGGCGCTTAGCCGAGCGTCTAGTAGTCCGGTAGTGGAATGGTGATGGGAGAATTAGATCATGCAGTTCTTGAGCGCATTCACCGTGGTGTAATCTGTAAAAAACCGACAGACTTGCCACCTTACGTCGATGTGCAAGGCTCTGGAGCCTTTCACCAACCAAAGTGTCGTCGTCAATGAGCCTTTTGGCACGCCGTTCAATCGAGTCCAGAGCCTCAAGCTGGTACTTGGCAGACCCGTCCCACAGGTGGCAGCAGTACTCCATACACGATCGGACTTGTGCTTGATACAGATTTAGAAGCTGTCCAGGTGTGAAGTACCGCCTTACCTTGGACAATATGCCGAGTTTTTTTGAAGCTACTTTGGCTTTGGACTCGATGTAGGATCCAAAGTTTAGGTTTGACGTGAGATCAACGCCCAAAAGCTCAAGATGGTTTCCTAAACTTACAGATACACCACGGAATGAAGGAGCCAGATGGAGTGGGCTCTTTTTAGCAGTGAATAAATACGCCTGTGTTTTTGCAGCATTGAACCTAACCAAGTTAGCATCGCCCCAATCGGACACGGCTTTCAAAGCCAGGTTCATGCGCTCAACCATAGCCTCTCTCTCAATCCGGACGTCGTCACCACTGGCTCGGGCACTGGATGTGTATCTTTCAACAACAGTACTATCATCTGCATACCCAAAGGTACCGGGCTTTAGCAAATCATTGATGTGGAGTAAGAATAGTGTTGCTGAAAGAACTGACCCCTGAGGTACACCAGCATTAATAGCTAATTGATCGGAAGAGCAGCCATCAAGAACTACTCTAAGCGATCGTTCCCTCAAAAAGTCTGATATCCAAGTGCACAAACCAGCAGGTAGTCCGTAAGATGGAAGCTTATTCAGAAGACCGTCGTGCCAGACCCGATCAAATGCCTTAGAGACGTCTAGAGATACAGCAAGTGCCTCTCCATGCATCTCTAAGGCTTCGCTCAATATGTGAGTGGCATACGCGAGAAGATCCCCAGTGGACCGGTTTCGGCGAAATCCGTATTGCCGGTCACTGAGGAGATCATTGTCTTCAAGGTATGCCAAGAGCTTGTTGTTAATTATACGCTCCATACTCTTACAGAGAATGGAGGTAATTGAGATGGGTCGATAGTTGGCAGGATCAGCACGACTGCCCTTCTTAGGTACAGGTTGTACGTTGGCTAGCTTCCAACTCATAGCGACTATTCCGGTGTCTAGAGAGAGGCGAAATAGGCGTGTTAGAATGGGAGACAACTCGGGTGCACAGCTCTTAAGTAGAATTGCAGGTATACCATCGGGACCACTGGCTTTGTTCACGTCTAGACTGCGTAATGTTTTTAGTACCTCCTTCTGACGTATGCGTATTTCCGGCATGAAAACACCGCATTGTGGAAGGCAGGGAGGTACCTCATTAGCAGTATCTAAACGCGAAGCTTCTGCAAAGAGAGTGGCAAACAAGTTTGCTTTTTCTTTTGCAGTGTGAGCCAGCGATCCGTCTGGTTTCAATAATGGAGGCAGTGAGGATCGACAGAAGTTCGCTTCAACCGATTTGGCTAGGGACCAAAAAGCCTTACTACCCGCTGGGTAGGAAGCAAGTTTAGTCCCTATTCGACCAATATGATTGAAACGAGCCTTCCTTAATTCCTTCTTACAGGCCTTGGCGGCAACGTTAAAGGCTTTCTTCTTAGCTCGAGTGTCCGAGGCCTTGCGTTTTCGAGCGTCAGCCCATGCCAGATATGCCGCATGCTTCTGCGCTTCAGCACGTGCACATTCGGCTCCAAACCATGGGCTGGCTTTGCTGGTCACGGGCTTATCGGAAAATGGAATAAAATATTCCATAGCCCGACATACTACCTCAGTAACCGCATTCGCGCATACCGTCGGATCTCCAGAAGAAAAACACGTTTGCCGCCAAGGATATGAAGCGAAGAAATGTCGCATCTCGTCCCAGTCTGCTAAGTTGTATCTCCAGACACGCCGATTGCTCTTAGGGCTTGGGTCAGGCGGGGAGTATACTGAAACGGACTTGACCAGTATACTCCCCGCCTGACCAGGCGGGGAAGGTAGTCCAACGGTCATTAAATTTTTTAAATAACAATAAAAATATTGTATTCTACGTATTCAACGATTTATTAAGCCCTATCATTAATTGAAATTATTAAAATATGTTCAGATAGATTTAAATACCCCGCACAGCTCAGGTGGTAGGTAATTCTGCGTTTTGTATTGGAGGTTGTGGATGCACTTTGTAATTTTATATGCTTAGTGAAATAACTTAATTTTAAGTACCTAATATAATTTTGACTTGTAAAAATGTTAAAATTAGCCTATTTGCAATAAATCTTTTGACTTTGACTTTGACTTTGACCCAGAACTTACATTTTGTTATGCGCATCAGTTTTTGTTCTGTATCTGGCTCTTATATCGTATTATAAATTACAAACAAAAGTATATAACATGCTTAGTTTACGACTGTCTACCAAAATATATTTATTTATTATGAGCCTAATTTTTATGCATCACACTAATATTATAAAGGCGAAAGTTTGTATGTGTGTATGTTTGTTACTCCTTCAAGCTCAAACGGCTGAATGGATTTGCATGAAATTCTGTACCAAGATAGCTTATACACTGGATTAACATATAAAGTGACATTTTATCCCGGAATTGTGAAATGTTCCCGTGGGATGAGCAAATAATTTAAATACTTTCTATCCGCGGGTGAAACCGCGAGGCGCAACTAGTAATTAATATGATTAAAAATCAGGCTCGACTAGAACTTTGTCCTACGAACTTCCTTTGAGGTTCATCCATGTAGGTGTTTTCCCGATTTTTTAATGTGCCTAATCTCTCCAGTCCTATCTGTTTTAATTTACATATTCTTTGATTCATCCAGAGGACAGTGTGCGTCATTGTGCGTAGCCAATTAACGTATTGCGCCCATTACCGCGGCTGTGGGCGCGGTGGCGCTAAAACGAGCCGCAAAACAAACCGTTTCAATATGAACCAAGTTTAAACAGGAATTAGCAAAGAATGATTAAACGGCTTAACGATTACTCAGAGCAGTGGCAAATTTTTATTGGTATTTAAAGAAAGAAAGAAAGAAGGTCCTTAAGACCTTAATAACTTCTTTCAGTCGAAACACATTTGTGGCACCACGAACGTCAGAACATCACACTAATATTATAAAGGCGAAAGTTTGTATGTGTGTTTGTGTGTATGTGTGTATGTTTGTCACTCCTTCACGCTCAAACGGCTGAATAGGTTTGGGTGAAAATCAGTACCAAGATAGCTTATACACTGGATTAACATAAGCTACATTTTATCCCGGAAAAGTGAAATTTCCTGTGGGTAGAGCAAATAATTAAAATACTTTTTATCTGTGGGTGAAACCGCGGGGCGCAACTAGTATTAATATAATAATTTTACAACATAACAAATAAATAAAAAAGCTTACATTCTGTAGAAAAAATACAATAAACAAGAACAAACATGAACAAGACATATACATTTAATAATAATAATAATAATTTAATAAACATAACATGTAATCTGTGGAATCTCCGTCTTTATATGTTTCGAAGTCAGTGTCAACATTATTGCAAGGATAGGTTTAGTAACTATCGACAAATTTAGTATCGATAGTTGTTCTAGAATTCTCAAAATATCGATAATGTGGCGTGACTCGTTTTCCACGTTGCGACATACTATTTGCATTATCAAAGCTATTTTTCTATATTTTCTGGAAAATAACAATAAATTACTCAACCGTTATAGTCTCTTGAGCTGATCATATTCGTTCAACTGTTAAAAAACTATAAAAAAATCCCAAAATACACACGACTTGTGTATTTTGGGAATGGTTGATGTCTAGGCAAAGAATTCTAACAAAACAAAATATTTTTTAGCAAAATTAGTGAGTTACTCTACAAAATTAATAGATTACGGTCCGTATTACAGAACAATGCTCAGTCATCAATCGGTGCTCAAGCAGAGATTTCATTCAATAATTGATAACTTTATGACTGAAATCTCTGCTTGAGCATCGATCGATGACTGAGCATCGTTCTGTGATACGGACCTAAGACTTGTTGAGCTATGACAGCTGACAATAAAGAACATAAAAAACACGCATTAAAAACCCCATACAAACGCATTCAACATTTCGTTGCCCTTCAAATCAAGAGCAAACATTGCTTTGCCATCATACTTTCGAAACCTCAAATGGGTTGACAACGGACGATACATGTCTCCGGACCGAATTCCAAATAACGTCCACACAGTCCACCCATGAGAGTTCATGATGCGCCCGCTAACCTCTTTAGAAAACATTGCTTATAGCAGCATAAACTTTTAAAAGTGTTTACTCGCCACACTGTGACAGAGCGATCTAGTATGACGATTTCTTGTCTGTTAACAAACACGCAACTACCCGCACGCAATAATAAACTTTACTTGGTTTAACTAAGATTTATTTTTCTTTCCGAGCAGTTAAAAATAACTTGTGGATGGTAATGGTAATGATGTTTACAGTTAAGTCGTCGTATGGTTGCTAATCGGCAAGATGTCGCGAGTTAGCGCCTCTCCCGGTGTCCGTAAACATGGTCATTCATTGTCACCCTAGTTGAATAGTAACCCCTTCCGGAAGGGTCTTTAAAAGCCTATTTTTGTAGTAAAGTAAATGGGTTTGAATTTATGTATGTAAACAATTTGAAGTTACTATGATACTATATAATTATTATTTTTTGTAGAGACTACATTGGCTTTGGAGCAGAAAAAAAAATTGTATGTAGTTGGCTACAACGCAGCTGTAAGCTGTTACATATATTTTCCTTGCTTTAAACTAATGGCGCCTCGTAGTTTGATCCGTGTAGACAATTTCAGGGATAAAAAAGTTAAATCTCTACGAGAATAAACACGCTTGTTCCGTAACTGCGTCAAAAGGTGAATAACTAGCCCTCATCCCATTATTAGTGAAGGTTTTTATTTCTAGATTTCAATCAAATAAATACATCTATTGCTTTAAAGAAGTCATTACTGTCCTTAGTAATTAATGTGCAGTGGACGAATATATTTCTTGTGTTTTGGCTTTGAAATGAGCAGAGTATAGCAGAGTAGCTAAAGCAGTGTATACTACATTGTTATGCATTATGCATTAGATTGTTACGTAGTAAGGCGGTTAATACATAAAGAATCAGATTACATTCACATTTACACTTTGTGATAGACTTCGTTAAATTTTTCCGCGATACCGTAACTGCGACATAAAAGCTGCCATTTAACTTGAACAATTTTTCGCTAAAAACAATATCAATAGTAGAATTCATTTTCCATTCGCTGCCAAAGAAGCAGCGTAAACGCCACCGCGTTTACGCTGCTTCTTTGGCAGCAGCGTAAACCACTGTGTCGAAATTGCAGCAACCGAAAGCTCTAAACATTAAATCACAATTCATCACAAGAAAAGCTAATTTCAACACTCAACTAGTTAGCGGTTCTAAATATCTCGCCGCCATATAATAAAGCATAGGATTGTGATCGTGCCAAGTTTAATTGTTGACATAGGTCACGGTTGGTTACTCACTTTCTCGTTACAGGCCATCCAAATTGTCCAACTACTTGGATCCCGTGATCCAAGTAGTTGGACAATTTGGATGATTTGATTTGATGGTTTGGATGGGGATTTGGAAGTTACTACTGAAGGTCCTTACTGACTAACTAACTATGATTTTGATGAACCATCGCCTCATATCAAAACCCTTGGTCCAACTGATTTATGGAGAATATATATTGAAGTAAAACTTTTTTACGCACGTTTGACTGTGGGAGTAAGCTGGCGAGGCGAACGGAATTTGAAAGTTGTTGGTTCACGTAGATCTCCATTGTCAACATAACAAAGTTATATATGGATTATTATGTCCGGTAAAATGACAATTTACAATTGTCAATATAGCGACATTAACATTAAACAAAGCAAAAAAAAGTTGTACTACCGATAGATGGAGCTAAACCAAAGAAGATTTACTTCAGACGTGTGGTAAAAATAAAGCACACTCGTTTTTTTATGAATATTAAATATTTTTAAAGAAAAGTACCAGGAGATCAGAAAACTGAAGATGTTAGGGTTATGAGCATTTATCAAGTAAAGGATAAGTGACGTGAATTAGTGATTAGAATTTAAGGCCATACATTTTATCAAAGAACAGCAGAAACTTCACCTAGTTATTTCAAGAGGTGAAATGAGCGTATATAAGTGGCCTGGATTTCTGGTGAATGGAGAGTGAAAACATTGGATGAAACACTGGATGCCATTATCCTTCTATAAATCACCAATACGTATATTAGGTATCTTTCTGGCAACATCGGAGTTCAAAGCCTCCTAAATCGAGACCACAATTTTCAACTACACCGCACATTTACGTCACCTTATGACGCATTAAATTAAAAATACAAATTTGAACTCTTAAAGCAATTTTTTAGCTATGTTGATTGATATATTTTTGTAACTTAGAAGATGTGGTCAGTTAAGGCTAAATCGACTAAAACTAGAACAAAAGGAAATTTCACGCAAATTATAACGGAAAATTATAAATTTTGTGGCGTACTCACCAAAGAACGCTATGTTACTTACACTAATTAGGTATTTTAGTAGGTATAAGTCTCTCATTACTTTTAAGTTTCTTTTTGTTTTATTATTATTTGGCATTCATAAGATTATTAAGCTTTGTAAAAACTTCAAAAGTTTATTTAAAAGATTTCATATAATTTTACTGTTAGGTACCTTTCGGTGTTACTAAGTCATAGAAATTCTGTTTCCTTAAATGCAAATTATTCTATTCTACTATATAAAAATAAGTCGGGTTTTCCTTCCTGACGCTATAACTCCAGAACGCTCGAACCGATTTCCACGGTTTTGCATTCGTTGGAAAGGTCTCGGGCTCCGTGAGGTTTATAGCAAAGAAAATTCAGGATAATGCAGGACAAACCAACATTTTAAGTAGATGGCGCCGGTGTGTGCTACATTGTTTGACAGCTATTGTTACATAAAACGAAGCCATCTGGTGGCGAAACGGAGTTCGCCGGGTTCGCTAGTTATCCTACATAAGATTATGGCAACAGATTTGCAATTTTTCTCACATATTCTATTGCTTAGGAAATATTTTTAACCAAAAGTTATAAAACAAATGTTTCCTTTTTGTAAAAAAGATTTAATGTGCTCTATATAAGGTACTATGTTTTTGTTTCATTATTAAAGGTGTGGCAATTTGCGGGATAACACATGAAACACGTGTGAAGGCTTTATCAGATTCTAACTTATACTTTTTTCATCGTTAAATCTTATCTCTAAGACGTAAAGTTGAAAGTACTTTAACAAATTTTAAGGTAGTACCGATATGAACGTGGTGTCACGTAAACGCGATTGCGCTATCTTTCCGCAGACTAAAAGCACACTTTATTGTTATTATGATTTATGAAGGAAATTACGTCAAGTCTTTAGTGTGAGAAGGTCGTGGGTGTTTATTTAGCTACGGATCAAGCATATTTAATATGAAAAAGCAGAAATCCCTTAGAATTCCTTTCTAATAGAAATAAAACTTCTAGTACTGTTACTTATTGTAATTACTGTGTTTTTTGAGCATTTTTAGTATTCATTATCAAAAATTCATTTATATGTTCATCAGGAATTCAATATCAGAATTTTATTTCTATAAATTATCCAACAATACTTTTGAAGCTATTCTTATTAAATTAAAAAAAGGAGATAGATTTGGACTCGCTGATAAAAAGTATCATATGTGCTAAGTCAGCGTATAAGTTACCTGGATTCAAAGTTTTATCAAACATTAACAAACATCCATACATACTTTCGCGTTTATAATATAGTAAGGATTATTAGTTACAGTTCTAAACTCCATTTCTTACAATATTAAATCACAATGTAAATTTCATCTAAAGTTCACTTCTCAATCATTATTTCACTTCCTCCACTGCAGACAAGCTTCACACCAGATGGTGCTTTGAAGAATAATTAATTGACATACAACTTATCACAGTTAATTTATTCGTCTGGGTACAGAGAGGTGTGTCGCCTATTTGGCAGGACTCCACTTAGTCACAGAACGATCGACTTTCAATCCAATCACGAAGAAATAGGGCTGAGTTTTCTTTTAACTTTTGTTTTCAACTATCTTCGTAGTTCACTAACCAATGCCGTCTCTGAGAAAACTCAAGTTGTAGCCAAAATAAACTCAAAACCGTTCGGTGACGTGTTTCGTAACAGTACTAAAAGTGTTACAAATTATCAGTGCTAATTTTAAATCAAATATTCTAAAAAAGCATGGTTTGACGTATGTGCTGAAACGTATGAGGGGCGAATATTTCATTGTTTAATTTGTCAATTTGTTCAATGTATTGACATTAAAGGATCGTGTATTTAGTGGGTTTTTTTATATAAACGCGGTTTTTAGTGATTTTAAAAAATGTTATTAATATGATAAAATAAAATACCTAACAAAAAGTGAATTTTGTAAGTTGTTTTTTTTAGTTGGTATAATACTGGAAAAGCGTTAACGATCCTTTAAAAATCACCCTTTAATTGTATAAGGTGAACGTTTAAATAATCCTGGATTCATTGGCCGGCCCTATTTTTATATGACCTACTTATAATTCACCATCAAACAGTATTATTATTATTAACCTCTATTAGATGATGACCAAGCAAACACTATTTCAGTAGGTATAGCTTTTACGTTAATAGAATGTGAATAACATTTTTTTTATTTAGTGAAAAAATATTCTCCTATAGCAAGCGGCAACACTCAAATTACTAAAGTTTCAATAATGAAACCAAATACGAATTTATCACAAATGTAAACAATAAAATACAGGGTGTAAAAATACCTTTAATAATATTTTGAACAGACCATAAATACATTATATATTACATTTATTTATTATCGAAACCTATTATTGGCCGTATAAATATTCTGCTTAATGTTATTATACATATTACATATTACCTTAATGCTGTTGGTGTATTAATAAATAAAAAAAATAAAGAAAAGAACTGCCCATAAGTAATCATTTACATTAGAGAAGTACACCGTAGAGTGAATAATTAATATCGCCCAAGGATCACATACATACATCGCGGATGCTAACTAGGTTTTCCAGGAACTATGAGAACCACGGCTCCGCAAACCTAGACGTAGAACAAGTACTTGCGCTTTTGTGTGCAGTTTCTATGATAATTACTGTCGATGTAAATAAACAGGGTGTAAAACTACCAACATAAATTCCCGTGAAGGGACGTCGCTAGATGTCAGCACGGCTGCATTGTGCCGCCACTCTCGGCCGATTGATCGGCTAATGTAAGCAGGGGTAATGATGATTCGTTTCGACTTGTTGAGTTCCATGTAGGTTTTATTTTAAGACCTATCCACATGTTTATACCTATATATCGTGTCTTTTTCTTATTTAAAAGAGGCTTGTGGTGGTGAAGTAATCGCTTTCGTTCTCGGCCTTCGGTCAATACCGTGTAATTACTGAAAATTGAGATGGAAAAAAATTGCCCAGAAATGAATTTTACACCATATTAAAAATATATATTAGTTTTATTTTCATGTGTCCCAGTTAAGTTTTGATAATCACAGTTTTCAATGCTGAAAAAATGAAAGGATCCTTTCACCTCCAATTTACCCTTTGCAACTCTTAATTGTACGTAATAATGCAAGAAATCTCGGTAATATAATCAATCTGCGAGCTAAATTGCATCCCAATCTATACAACCGTTCTGACGTGAAAGCATACAAACAAATAAACAGATAACGTTTCCTTTTTATATATTATAAGAATTGCTACATAATTAAATTTATAAAATGACTTATCGTTTTTATAAAGACAATATTTTTCTACAATTAGGTACCTACTCTCCCAAACATTTCCAAGAATGCGATGACCTAACATCAAATACGCGTTGAGAATTAAAAATAAACAATCAATGCAGACTACTCGAGTTCTCAGTCATCGATGTATGAAGTATTACGAAACACCAACGCTAACCTAAACACAGGTACCAAACTAGGGGTTAATAAAATCATTCTGACCGATTAACCTGTAATTTACCGAATGTTGTGCTCGTATTTTACTGAACGGCTGACTTTTAGTGTTGTACCCGGTTTTTTACAGTTGTAGTAAAATCGCGAAGGCCGAATACTAGAATATGCTATGTATTAGTTGTTGTTAAATTCCCAGCCGACTTCTTGGATATTTTGAAGGCGTTACTCATGGCACCTGGGCAGGTTTCCGTTGTTAGTTTGCTTGATAAATGCGTGGGCTATGATTGTAAAGATTTTTGCTTGCATGGGATACGGGACAAACTGTACTATACCTACCTAACGGTGCAGCAGACTGTACATTTTGAATTTTGTTGAATACAAAACGAAGCTACTTTATTAGGACATTGAATTCTGAACGATAGACTTACAAAACCAATTTTCGTTAACCAATTTATATTTTTAGGACATATGTTATAGACGTAAAAAGTATTTAAAGTGTTTTTATAAAGGTTTTATTCGTACAGTTGGCATGAAAAAGAAGTGATGGACATACATTCAAAAAAATAAATTGGTAATTTTTCGGAACATTTAAATCAGATTATTAAGCAAGGAAAATATTATAATACTCTCTACAGATCAAGTCTCTATAAGTTTTTATTTTCTTTATTACATTAATCGTAGAATGGTATGGTATACATATAATAATAATAATAATGGTAGAATATACATATAAGACACAACTACATGCGACCATAGCGTAGTAGTTGAGAGAGCGTCTAATCGAGTGAGTTCATGAAGGCGCAGATTCAAATCCCTAAGATTTTTAGGAATCATAATAATTCAAGGGGTGAGATCAAAAAGGGTTTATCTGTCAAATAAATACTTTCGAGAAAACGGCTTCATTTTAATGTAGAGTGCTTATTAAGTGATAGAAAAGTTTATGTAAGTTTCCGTTGCTTGAAAATGTATTAATTCTATTTTAAAATACATAATATACTAATAATTCGTACAATTACTGTAAAAATATAATAAATATAATAATGTTTTTTATGCTAAGCGAACTGTATTCTTGTGTGAGATAAACCATTTTTAGACTGACAATTTCAAAATTTAAGCCTCATTTTGGAATTTTGAGAATGTAGTATTGTAGATAATTTCACGCTGAATCCAACGATACCCATAAGTCATTTGGAAAAAATCAGTTAAACCCTTCTTGATCTCATCCCTTCAATTATCTTAGTAAGTACACTGTTCGATAATTGAAAATGAAATAGAAGGACATTGACCTATCGTTATGAAATTTAAAATTAGAAACCGTTCGTTCGCTTTTCAATTTATATTGTAAATCGTTTACCCTAAATTATCATCTTTAAATAGATTTTTCGGAAGTACAACCGATAAACACGCACACGCTCGTAATAAACAATCCATTCTGTTAACTGACGAAAACTGATTGCTATCACAATAAAAAACCAACACTTGATTAATCATTACCTTCTAAAATCGTTATTCCTACGAAAGATATCAATTAGGCGAGTCAACATGCCAGTAAAACGAATCAATCCGAAATCAATCGCGGAGAGACCCGATTCCCGGAACATAGTCTACGGTGTACAGACAGGTCTAAATTTATTCGAATGGCTTTGCACTCGATAGTCTGACAATGAACTCTTATCGAGTAAACAATCGATCACTCGCCACGACCTGGCGCTCGGCTGTCGGCGCTCACCGTGCACCGTGGCCGATCATGAATCGATACATATTCTAAAGAACAACACTAGCTGGACCATGTGAGACGGATTTTATGGCCATTCTCTCGTGATTATGAAAGTTTTTCTAATTTATTATGTTGTTAATTGGTTAGAAGACTTTCCGATTCCCAACTGGTCGTTCTCGAAGGAAATTTCAAATATAATATGAGAATGATTTGCGTATTCGAGATCAAGTAAAGACGAGAGAGAAAAAGAGAGTAGTAGATGTTAAAGTTGCCGCTTGCCATGCAATTAAAGTAGTTCACTGAGTCATAAATTACGAGTAAATTTTAAATCAATTTAAGTAAGTATAGCCGAAAACAAATAATCAGATTGATTCTTCGAAATCGTTCAAGGGTTAACTCAATGGGAATATAGTCAGCAATGAAAAAAACTGGCAACGTTTCTTGCCCGTATTATTGATACCAAACTACCTATCCAGTAGTTTGGGTAATTTTCAGGTAATTTACTCAATATACTGCAGTACAAGCTGTTACGAGAAAATTAAAAAGACCTGTGCTACTACTTAATTTTTTTTTGTTAATTTTATTTTGTTTCATTTAATTCAGGCATATACCATTTTAGGCGTGTGTTTTTATTAGAAAAATGGTTAGAGTTACTGAAGAGGTTACAGTTAAGTTTATGACTAGCAATATGAGAATCAATGTTGTCTTATCTCCAGGGCGTCAGGCAGCGCAGTCATCCTGGATCCGCGAATGATCTGTAAGAAGAACCGGCGAACGCGCGGCCGCCTCGCGCAGATCTGCCGCAACGAGACCGGTCTGCTTAAGGAGATCACCAAAGGTGTGACCCTTGGCGCCACGGAGTGTGCACACCAGTTCCGCAGCAGACGGTGGAACTGCACGACGCAGCGCCGCAGCATGAGAAAGATACTCATGAGAGGTAAAGTATTTTAAGTACGCTTTATAAAGCATTACTGAAAAAATGCTAACCATTTCTCAATGGCGACTCCTGTTCATCATAACAAACAACTTTAGTCTACGACTTTTCTCAAAACAAAAAAGACATACTCGTAAACACAATATTATCTAACCACCACCACTTTTAATGCAATGTAAAAAAATTGAATTTAAACCAAACTTCGTCATCCGCCCAATACCTTCCCACTACTGGGACAAGGTTCTACTCTGGGAGGGAGAGAGTGTAGGCTATAATCCACTTGCCAAGTGCTGGTTGGTATATGACATTATCGAATCATAATGCTAAAACTTGCCGGTTTTTTCAAAAAGCGATTGCATTTTAAATCCGCTCATAACTTAAAAAAAAACATTGGTGCAGGGTTAATGGGGATTTGAATCTGGGTGCGTCGGTTTGAAAGTCAAACTGGTTACCGCTGAGCTACAAGCATACAGGGCCAACCAAAATTATATAAAGAAAAAATGTTTCATGAGTGTTATTGTCAACTTAAGTAGCTATAATCACTATTTCGTTGCATTCAATGTAGATACAATCTCGAGAATTGATATTATTCATGGAAAAATTCAATATTCCCACAAACTTCCCATACAATACAACAAAAGCATCATTCGACCACAATACCCACCAATAAAAGCAAATATCCACCTTATAATGCAAATGAGTAATCCATCACAATAACATTGTCAATTAAGGCTCAGCAAAGCCATTCACAACAGCCGAGGGCCGCGGTTTATAATCTGCGAAACATCAAGCCCATTCAACTGATTATATTGAATCGTGAATTCTATTTACGACAAGCCATCGATATATCGGTAGACATATTTTATCCGAATGGAGTCGATGAGTTCATCAACATTTAAGATATGTTGTAAAATGTGGGAAGACGTTTGCTACCTGCTGCCTTTATTAGTTGACGGACAAAAGGATGCAAAACGTGCCAAATCGCACAGATGGATATCGCCCCTAATTCGATTAGGGCAAAAGAGTTGATTTTTATGCGACCGGTCGTTTATCTAAATGCGGTAGGTTAGGGATGCGCGACTGCTGTGATATCGATGCATTTATTTAAAGATTTTTTTTTATGTTAGTGAATGATATGACGAGCTAGTCGTTTACATTATGTTAAGCGACACGGCCGCCCATAACAGAGTCACTCGGAACCCCAAAACATAGAGTTTCAAGCGACACTGCACTGCGCACATCATCCTGAGACATCAGCACAGTTTGGTAATAAGATTACTCGACTGTGAGATCAGATCATAAAGTCTCAATTGCCCAGTAATTTCACTAGCTACAGTGCCCTTCAAACCAGAACATAGTAACGCTTGCACACTACTGCTTGGCGGCAGAATAACTGGCAAAGCGGTGGTACCTACCTAGACGAACTTTGCAACAAAGTCCTACCACCTAGTAAAAATGTTAAATTGGGACCAATGGGATATCTTTTATTATTATATAATAATATGAACAGTAAAAAAACAAGTACAGTACTAACCTGTAACTTTTTTAAATGTCGTTATGATAATTAAGTGATATGGAATTGAATTAGATACATTTAGGGTGTTAAGATATTTTTTAAAATTAGTAATATTAACATAATAAATAGAGATAAAATGTGTTAACGTAAATTGGTAATGGAAATCACTCTTATTTCCAAATGGCTTTATTTATCTTCCACGTCATTAATCAGTGCTATCTAATGAGTTTGCATATTTCAAAGATAAACATCATTTAAAAAGAAGCCAAGTGTCTCACTTAAGCAGAATTTAGAGGGCAGTTACATCAATTACACGTTTTAAATCGTTATATAGATAAAATCTTAAATGTAAGTTAATTGACATGGTAATTTTATATTTTACAATAAATTAACACCTACGCTGTGCCATCGATAGATTACATTTATGGAACAGTAGATGAACTTCATACGAAAAACAATTTTTAAGTCGACACAAAAATTACTTTCTTTTTCGCGTGGAAACTGTACAAACAGCTACTGCAGATATTCAAAATACTACCAGTAAACATAACACTTTTTTAAACCATTTTTTTATTTATTTATAAATGCTCTTAGGATTGTCCTGTCAACTTTTTTGTAAGAACGTTTACTGCTCCATTTAATATTATGCCATATTGTATCACAATCGATAGAGCCACAACACTATCGACCCAACCATTAGTCGTCGATGCATTCATTTCAGATTCATTAGCGTAAATTAAGTGGTATTTGTCAAAATTTCGTCCGCACACAAAATATTTATAAACCCAACCACCCCAGGGCCTTTATAACATTCTTTAATAAATAACCCAGCGATTGTGCCCACACCTTTTTGGGTCAGCTAATTCAAGTAAAAGAACAACGACTAAATTGTTTATAGCTTATCGGTTACCTATAAAGTAAAAAATACTCTTCGATATTAAATGTCAACGCTTATTTTTACGAGTATGTTGGGCATCGACAGTCGTTTTGCTAATGTACGATGCATTAATTAGATACTTTATTGTTGGGCATGATAGCTTAATTCGAAACTTTGTTTCTTATTTACTGAATTTTTAGCGAGATCGGTTTTATTGTCTAATGAATACTTGGGCTTCCAAATCCAGGATTAGGGTCCGTTTTGGAGATAAGAGTAAGCGTCGTTTCAATACTAAATTAATTTATTGAAAGAATAAAGTGAGTTGCGGAGGTGGTTGCTCCGGAATACAGTATTTTGTAAACAGAAACAGTGCCGAGGGAGTCCGGTAATTTCTGATATTTATTCAGGGCCTATATATCACAAATGTTTAAACATAGATAGTAAACATACTTAATGTCATCGTATTATTAAATATAATTACGTTAAAGCAAACATATTCAATGATTGATAAATCAATTTACGTAGGTTAGGTTAACCGGAAGAGATCGCTTTTAGCGATAAGTTCACCATTTCACTAAGTTATTTCCTTCTATATATTTTGTCATGTTTGGTGTAGGTACAATAAAGATTATTGTATTAAGTTATATACATCATTGCATACATATTATATACATAATAGTTCTTTTATACTTATAAAAGGTTACTTTACAATACTATTTGTCAGGTCAGTAACAATTAAGAAAAATGGCAGTCTATGTACATAGGGTGGTTGACAGCTGACGTTTTTGAAAGATACTCGAGCCTGTGTAGTGTGTAGTCTGTGGCACTTTAGTGGATTTATTATCTTTGTTTCATTGGTGATTCACTTTTGCTCGAGCTACGGACAATCAAAGTACCTGTGTTTTTAAATACTCCCAAAAAAAAAATTACGTGGAGTTTTGGCGGGAAAGCGAAAAAGATTGCGTCACTGCATTGTATTATTTTCCAAAACTTGTGTTATTTTCAGTGTTAGAGCATAAAATTGGTGGCATTTTATTCGTTAAGTGCTGGATTACAGGCGTGAGTGTGAGAAAATGGTATAATGATGGCGAAACGTTTCTTTTCGTGTTGTTTCCAAAACTCCATAGAAACTTCTGGTAAAGTTGCCACCACTTTACTAGGAGTATGACTTTGACTAGACTGACTTGGCTTGATGACTTCGACTGTGACTTGACACATATTTGCGTGAAATATCGATAACTTGATAAATTACCAATAACTTGACACTGGCTAAATACACAGAAATGTGGAGCCAAAACTAAAAAAAAAAAATTACTTGTATTTATTTTAACGCCATCATTATAATCAAAGTTATTAGTGATATTACAAATTATTACTCAGAGTTGCGCTACAGTCATACGAGTCCACTAAAGTGTATTTTTATTGATCTCATCTGATGGTAAGTGATGATGCGGTTGATGATAAAGCATACTTGCCTAGAAGAAGGAGAAAAACATGGCTACAGTCAACCAATTAGGCTAAAAGCTAAATTAATGCGAACAGCGATGGGTGGTGCGGGCGCAACGACCAACAGCTGAATTTGTTCCAAGTTTTTTATCACTTGGTGACAAGAAAAAAGTGATGGAGCTACAGGGTGTATCTTCTACATTTTAGAAGTACTTACGTCAGTACATTTTTTGTCTAACGTTTCGTTACAAAAATTGTCACATTTTATTGAGTAAGTACAATTACCAAAAATGTCAACAATATTAGTTTGTAAATCTATAACAAGTAATGTGAAGTGAAAATTTAAAAAAAAACACTACAAGTTGGTCAAATCTAGTAAAACATTAAAAACATCATAACAACTAATGACTTGGGTGGTAGGACTTTTCTGCAAAGTTCGTCTAGGTTTTTTTCGGTTCGGTTTTTAGGTTCGTTGTCTGTGTTTCGGTTTGAAGGGCAATGTAGCTAATGAAATTACTGGGTATTGGCGACTCAACACCCGAAAGTATTAAATTTAAAATTCAAAAACTGCACATTCACTGGTTTTATTTAACTGGAGGTAGATAAAAAATATTTAGAATAGGCAACGCGGGTCGTGCGTGGAGGTGGCGCAAAACGACGACTGATTATTCCGAAGGTGGGTAGGTAGCTGCCCCCCACCTCAGCACGCACTTCGCGCGTTGCCTTTAACAATTTGAAATAAAATGTGACCCTCCCTTTTTAAAGTCGGGCAAACTGCTTGATAGTGGCGCGTCGCCAACACTGGGCAATTGAGACTTTATGATCTGTTCTCACAGTCGAGTAATCTTATTACCAGACTGTGCTGATAGGATGATGTGCACAGTGCAGTGTCACGCGAAAATTTATGTTTTAGAGTTCCGAGTGACACTGTTCTGTTATGGGCGGCCGTGTCACTTAACAAAAAAACACAAAAAATTACTTGTTATAAAATTAATTAAAACTATTATTATAAATGGCTCCTTTACACTGTTTTACACTGTAATATCAACAACAAAATTCCAACTGTTTTACTAATAGAAAAATTGACTGTTGTTTATTTTTTTTATTTAACTCATAACGTGGTTCATAATATAAACAACCTGTATATAAATCAGTACAGATGAGAAAAAATAATGACCGTTAATTGGTCCCTTTCATTAAGTCCGTGCATTCTTCGGTTTCTCTTTTTTTCGGTGTCAAATCTTTATCAATGGAAAAAGGATTTCATTCTTATTTAAATTTTTATCTGTAGCTGTCTGATGACCGGTGATTGCCTAAATATTACTTCACTGTACTTAAGTTAAGGGTACTTGAGAAGTTACTTGGGAAAATTAACGTTATAAACTTTCTGTTTTAGATTAAACAAATATTTATGTTTTGTTCAATCTATCTTTATTAGTTGAATTTTTTGAACTCAAAAAATGAAAATTTATCATTACTTGGCGTCTCTAATTATTTATTAATAATTACCTATAATTATTTCATATTTGATTGATTTGTCATAAAAATGTTTAAAAAATATACTAATACACATTTTTTTATTTCTTATTTAAATAAATATAATTGATTTGTTTTTTTTTTTTCTTGACGACGACTGTTATTGTTTCTGACAACTGTTATTTATGTTTTATTTTCATGACCATAAAAGCTAACTCAATCAAAACAACGAAGTGCCTTGATACGATTTAGAATCGTAAATACCTCAACACCTTATCTGGCTAGAGTCGACGCCGAGGTCAATTTCCACTTAAACAAAACAGCCTAATTAAGCTATAAACAAAGCCACAAACACGGACTCCCAAAATATTGAGGTATAGGACCCTATACTAATCTCAGTGAGCCATTAGCTGTCGACAGGTCGCAGCAAGAGGTCCCCGGATCGTAAAGATTACCATACGATAAGTCGACTACTGGACCCGAGCGAGGACCTCACACATGATCAGAACCCCACATAAATTCCTGGTGAATGGCTTCATATCGACAAAAACTTCGGCGATAAATTTGGCGCCCTCAACACGTAAATGTTCTTAATTATAGTGTAATATCCGGGGCGCGTTTTATATCTAATCTGTACTCTTACGATGGTCCGCCGAGTCGTTCGGCCGTTAGTTTTATCGATATCGATTATTAGCTTTAAGCGCAACTTTCGTTTTGGAAAAATCCTTAATTAGCTTTGGTTAATTCTTTTTGTTTATGTTTAAAAAAATGATTATTAATGCGACGATTGTGCAAAGAAAGTTATACATAGGTCTAATAAAGTGATTGTTTTCACAAAAAATATATAAAAACCTGCTGTTTACTAGGTGGTAGGACATTTCTGCAAAGTTCGTCTAGGTAGGTTGGTACCTACCGCTTTGCCAGTTATTCTGCCGCCAAGCAGTAGTGCGCAAACACTGCTGTGTTCCGGTTTGAAGGGCACTGTAGCTAGTGAAATTACGGGGCAAATGAGACTTTATGATCTGATCTCACAGTTTAGTAATCTTATTGTGTGATTGTGCTGATGTCTCTGGATGACGTGCGCAGTACAGTGTCACGCGAAGTTCTATACTTTAGAGTTCCGAGTGTCACTGCAGCTGCTATGGGCAGCTTAACATCAGGCGAACGGTTAGCTCTCACGTCATTCCGTAACATAAAAAAAAAGTCAATTTCTATCCATTTCAAAACCTTTGTATGGAACTTAGTTAAATGATTGGACAAGAGCAACGAATTTCGAACAACGCAAAAATGCAAAAGCAACGAGATTTATGAACGACACTTCTTTCCAAAGATCGATCAAACTCCTTACAAACAGAACTTCAGAGATTTCAACAATATGATATATGAGCCAAAACATGGCAGGTTACATAATCTGCATTCTTGAAAAGAACCAGCTCACTGTCAACGCTGAGTGATAGATGCGCGAGAGCTCGTCAATCTGTAATTGTCAACGTTCTTTCACTAAATAGCGCCTGAAAACCTCTTCGGTAAATCACGCTACTCAAGAATTTGACTTTTTACGAGTTACAGTGCAGCATCAGAAATAACTTGGTGCTAAAGTGTTGTTGCGTCCGATTAATGGGAGAAAATGAGGGGCCGGTCTTTGCCGCGGTATTTAGGTCCGTAGATGCGCGGCCCGTTTGTCGTCGAGAGAAATGCGTTTACTGCCTGATGACAGCTTGGGTGATTGCAAAACTCCAGCTGACCTGTGAGACGATAGTGTAGGTTGCATAGATCTCACAACGCAATGCGATGTGTCCCCTAAACTATGACGCAATGTACGCACTGGTGCATGTCCACACGTTAATTAAGCGTTAACTAGTAAAACAAAAGTAAGCAGCACGCTCTAAAAGAGATATTCCGGTGCACCAGGCGAACCAAACATGCATTAACATAGCTAATTATTCCCATTAAACGGGCACAATCCATTCAAATTAGCCATCGGACTTCGCTGAATAAAGTATGCGCGTTTTGTGCGCGGCTGAATGACGCACGGCCCCTTCCGGTGGGTGGTTGCTGTCACAACACGCAATGCGCGTCGCGGACGCACCGCACCGCATAATGAGACGCTTACTCGCATTAGCTAAAGAAATTGACAAGTGAACAATAGCAGGCCGAGGGAAAAAAACGTATGCGAGAACTGTAGAAAGAGCCGGACAGTGTCGTATCGTATTACCCATAAAATATCTGGGGGAATGGAATGAGAAACGATCGCTCCATTTAAATACGGGTAGGAGACGGGCGAGTTCGCGTGCGTTCAGTAGCGTGAGAATGCGCTTTATTCGGCGGTGACAGCGCGTCCCAAGGAGTGCGGGGTGCAGCCGGTGCGGGACGTCGATAAATCAGGTGCGGCCGTAGCGGGCGCGCCACGCTCGCTCGTATATCGGCCACTGGGCCCACAATGGCCCGCCGGTGACACGCTGACACTGACGCAATTGCTCGCATGCGCCTGCGCCGTCACACAGAGCGACAAGCGCGGACGCAGCCGCACCCCGCACCCTCTCCGATTCTCCGCCAACCCGTATTTATTTCACTAAATATTTGAATTAATCAGAGGAAATAAAATGCTCACGTTCGTTTGAGAATTCCAATGCGGTCACGGTGACAAGTCGATGTATTGTCCCCGCATTGAGCTGATTTGCAGTCTTTACATTTGCAGGTAAGGTCAAACGAGCGCGGCGAGGAGCTGTCTAATCAATTTGCGAGGAGTTTCTATTTCCATCTGCAAGGTACCTACTAAATGGTAGTAAAGGCTGTTATGATCGTTTTACGAGCGAGCCGTGGTTCACGCACGTAGGTAGTCTGTGTGACATATACATGTTTACGACGCCTGACTTCACCCGACACACGATACTTGGCAGGTCTGCAAGGAGACATTGCGTCATACGGCGCATGTTTCACTCGAGCCTGTAAGAAATGGGGATGAAGATGTTACGTGTAGGAATTTGCAAGGAATGTGGTCGTGTCATAACTCATAGTAAAATGTGGACTGATTTAATACATTGTAGCAGATTCAAACGAGACGAAGTCTCGGTCTTGTACTTTACTTTTCCAATATATTATTTAATGTTTATTCGACAATTTAAATTGGGAATATGTTAGTAAGTAGGTTTTGTGCATTAATTATATCTTTTGTGTATATAATATTAAATCACATACATAGACTTTGTCAAAGAACCATCATCATCTAAAAGAACCAATAATATACCAAAAACTTATAGCACCACACGCATATTTCGGTAAAGTCATGTTCAAAATTCATTCTTGCAAGTAACCCTGCAATTATTTCTGATCAGATTTAATATAAACAGTTGTTTATTAACCCGCGGTCGATCTCGATGCGTTTCATCCATCTCAAATCTAAAATTCCTGTACGGGAGTGCGTGAACGGTTAATTTAAAGTCGCGTCAGACGCGAATGCGACCGAGATCTGTATCGGGAGCGAGTTTCAGTTTATCAGTATCTAGCGGGAACGTCCGGCCGATTTGAGCATTCATTCAAGTATTAAGCGATAGCGTTCTTAATTCATAGAATGAAAGAAATGTACACTTATACAAGTCAGTTTATAACAGTTATTTGTCTTAAATAAATTTTTTTGGTTGACAATTCTATTCTAATTTATTTTACTTTAAAATCCTTTTTTTTTTTTTTCAAAATTAGTCATTTGTTTATGGGATAGCCTGATGTTTTTATCGCATTTGGATCTTTTAATGGTGAAAGAATTTTTCCTAGCTTAGCAGAAAGCCTATTCAATGCAAACAAACAAATCTTTCCTCTTTATAATATTAGTTTCGATCAACATAATACATTTTGGTGCAAAACTATATACTGCTTTGAACTGTAACTAAGGTTATATGTAATAAAAATAACGCCCAACGATCACACACATAGATCCCGGACCCTATACGGAAGCTATCTGCATTCCAAGTTCCATTAAAATCCATTCAGTAGTTTTGCGTGAAAAAGTAACAAACACCCATACATACAAACATTTGCGTTTATAATATTAGTAAGGATAACAAAAAAAGAATTTCAGAATATTTTCTTATTATTTATCTATGTTATTGAAAAAGTTTCGTCTTGACTGACTGACTGACAAATAACGCAGTGATCAAACCTAAGGAGACTCGATAATTTAAGTTCGTATTACAGAACGATGCTCAGTCATCGATCGCTGCTCAAGCAGAGATTTCATTCACTAATTGATCACTTTATGAATGAAATCTCTGCTTGAGCACCGATCGATGACTGAGCATCGTTCTGTAATACGGACCTAAGTCTCCTTTAGGTTAGTCCCCTAGGTAGGTATGCTTATTTTATGGTTTTTACTTTATAAGGAAGGCTTTATAAAATTCTACTCAGGTGTATTAAAAATTGCAAAGAAACACGGCTGAAACTGTAGGCTGCTAGATAGCTGCTAGACCTAGCTCTGTAGATAAGATCTTTGAAAATGCAAATGCAACTGCATTTAGGTAACTCTTTTATCGTTTTTTTTTCTACAGATTGTCGTAAATTAACTTCGCCCATATTAATGACGCTGTAGGTTTGCCAGAGACATACAGAATCAGTCGGACCAAAACAATGCAGCTTCTATATTAAAGACAATTAGGGTAGGTTAGACACTAGATCCAGGCGGTGGTCTCCTTCTGCGAGTACGTGATGGCGCAGAAGGAGACTGCGGAGCGGGTCAGAGAGGAGGCCGCTGGAGCTGACCCGCTCCGGCGCAGACGAGTGGGAGGGAGGAGGAGGCGTTACGCGCACCTCCTCCCTCCCCCGTAGTGGGGCCACTGGTGGAGAGTCGGGGGACTCTCCGCTGGCTTGCACGGCCCCACACGTCTGGCTGGTGACCTTGGTGAGCATGGTCACCCATCCATTGGCGCGGAGAGGCCCGAAAGGGCCTGCCGCCGGGGGCGAGTTGGCTGGACTGCAGTCGCGACCCCTTCTCGCCCCGGTACGGCGGACGAGGGCTCACGGGGGGGTTTTAGTGGGTTCGAGTCCCACATACCCCCCCCTGCCACCCCCGTGGTGGCAGGGAAGTGCGAGGGCATTTCCCCCCCTCAAAAAAAAAAAAAGGTTAGACACTAGATGGTAGGACTTTTCAGCAAAGTTCGTCTAGGTAGCTACCATCGCTTTGCCAGTTATTCTGCCGCCAAGCAGTAGTGTGCAAGCACTACTGTGTTCCGGTTTGAAGGGCACTGTAGCTAGTGAAATTACTGGAAAAATGAGACTTTATGATCTAATCTCACAGTCGAGTAATATTATTACCAGACTGTGCTGATGTCTCAGGATGATGTGCGCAGTGCAGTGTCACGCGAAACTTTATATTTTGGAGTTCCGAGTGACACTGTTCAATTATGGACAGCCGTGTCGCTTAACATCAGGTGAACGACTAGCTCGTTGACATCGTTACATTGACTAACATAAAAATAAAAAAGTACACAAATATTAAATTCGCTATCAGTTCTTCAATCGCGTCGCGCATCGTTATAAATAAAATTAAAATTGCAAAATTCCCAGCAATTTCACATATGGGCTGAGCCAAGATGATCTCGGGAACGCTTCTCGTCGCTTTATCGCCTTAGTTTGACGTGCCCCGAGGCATTCTCACTGTTCTATATCAACATAATTTATGTTGTTAATACAAGTGATTAATGTTGAAATCTTTTTAATATACTGTACATTATTAATAGAGCTCGCATTCGTAAGGACGGCACTTGTATCAGATTCTTTATCATACGTTAAATCAGTTCCTTGAATGGTATGTTATATAGATATGTCTCGAGGTCTGTTTCTGAAGGTTACCTATATAATAACTAGCAGTAGGGAAACTTGATAGTGCCTCATGATATATTTTAAGATATGATGCACTACAGAAATCCATTTAAGAGTTGGGTAATATTTTTTGGTGTTTCCTCGGGGCTAAGTTAGCCTAAGCTTAAGCTAAGCAAACTAGTTTGCCAATTACACATAAGTCATGTTTCATATACAGGTCAGTTCACAGTTCATTGACCTTGGTGTAAAAATCTTAAAATCAACTGTAGCTGTGAAGAGCGCTTTGCTAAAAATTTTCTACTCTTCCACCGGCTGAAGACACGTATTACCACCCTTTACCCACGTATATCCTACATAATTAGAAAACATTTAACAGATCTTAGTCCATTTTATTGCTCACAAGTCTCACATTTATAAATCACTATTTATCTCATCATCTTCTATGTAATTAAATTTCTGAGGAGAGTCCTCGTATTCGTCTATATCACAGAAGGTTGAGACGATGATTACAGCAAACGTGATGTAATGAAAAGTCATTGGCAGATCCATTGCTTTAAGTTTCTAGATAGGTATTGGGGTTAATACATTATTGTAATTTTTCTTATCTTCCTCTTATATTTACGAATACCGTTAGTTTTGCTACATTTTGTAATGTTTAACACAAATAAAAATACCAGGTGTCTGCAAATATGTCATAATCGATGACAGTTTTGACAGCTGCGATCTATAACAAGTTAACAAGCAAGAAGGACCTACCTTGGTGATAGAACGAGTTCCAACGTATTAATTACACATTTCCTACAAGAACTGGTTGTACGGTTATATCGTATTCAATCAGTCAACAACTCATACAAGCCACACAGTGTTCCATCCCAATGTGCCGATACGAGGAAACTCGCCGTATTTTCATGAGCCATCCCGGAGATAGCACGTGCGCATGATTGACTGGACGCGAACCGCGGAACGACTTCCAAGCATTTTTAAGTTGCAAAAACCCACGAGTTATTGAAGCTATACAGCTCTCAAGTGTGAATCGATACGATTCCATTGGTTTTATTGATCGATTGACAATTTCGATGAATTATTCAATGGACACGAATACCAGTATTCCATGAGCGCTCGTGGCAGCACAAGCAAAAACTACCGCCCGAATATAATCGACAATGGAGCCCCTGGGAGTGGTTTGGGGCAGAAGACTTGAGACCGGAGTCATCGAAAAAAGTCAACGTTCGGTGATGAGAATGTCATGTCCTCCGTTCCCAACGACATATTTGCGAGACGGGCCGCGTTTTGCGATAATTACAGCGCATAACGCGAGCGGCGCGCGAAGAATGCCCCGCTCTGAGCTCACCGCCACGGATTTATAATGACGGGCGAGTGTCGCGGCCGCGCTGCCTCGACAAGACTCACCAGAAAAACAGCGGCGTCCACGGCATCCGCGCGGGCGGACCTGTTCCCATGCACTGGTCGTCATTTTTTTCTCCCTATCTAAACGACTAGCAAAAATATCTTGAAATTGGCATTCCTTTCATAGTTGCAGAGGACGAATCCTTGACGTTGTCGGGTGAAACATAATCAAAAATGCCTATGACGATCGACTGCGGACAGGTCGCGACGCGCCGTGTAATTACGGATCGGATTCTACCGCGGATGGGTGTGCACTCTCGCTTTTTTGTCGCGCGTCAATTATATAAATTGTTCGTGCAATAAATTTCTCTGTATCTGTCTGGACGTGGCTGGGACGGCGGGAATGCGGCGTCGATACGCCGGACCCGGTGCATACGGCCCCAATTAGCATGGGATCGATAGGCGCGCCCGATGCCGATCTGCTGTCAACTCCACCGCATTGCGCAAGCCACTGGTTATCTAATCTGAACTTAATGAACGCCACGGTAGTATCACAGAACTGAGGTAAGCTCTTTTTTATATTCTAATATGTGCTTTAGGTATTAAGTCGATAGTAAAGGTCAGTGTAGTAAAATTAATGCTGTTCCACAATACCAAAACACACTATAGAAATGTTGCAAAGGAGTACGGTCTATTGACGATGTCGCTTGCAATTATTGAGACTGGCGAGCCGTGACGAAATCAAATGCGCGTGCACAACAGCACATACAAGATGACCACCTCGTTACCATATGAATGGGTATTGTGGCACGTTTGATGGGAAAATCTAGGATGGATAGTTTGTAGATTGACTAGCAATCACCGGTATAATATGTACTGGCAATATGCTCTAAGGTGATAGCGTATAGATCTTAGTGTTTTTGTAGTTTGATGTACCTAATTTGTAGCTTTTAAAATTCTTAAGTCGTTAGTCATAGTAAGAATAAGATACGATTTTGACCGGGCAAAGGATATGTCCCATTACGTATTATTATTTTTAAAATATGGAGGTTGATAAACAGGTTTATCGCTCACAAAATTGACAACCGTTGGGAGAGAAAAGTTTGGCAAGTGGTGATTATGGACCAGAAGACCGTAGCGTCGACCGGCTTTCTACTAGATAGACCGGCAATCGAGTCAAAGCTGCGGGAAAGCGTTGGTGAAAAAAGCAAGTAGCCGTTCAAAGTGGCGTTCTATAGGTATGCTAACCATTCGCCTACACCAGAAAAAAGAAGATAGAAAAATGTTCAGCGTGATCTTCTGGCTGGTGTAACTTATACTCACAAAAACATACAAGAGATTTTTTTTTACATTAGTATTATTTGAAAACCCATCAAACCTAAAGAGTGTACAAATTTCACACATGATGTTTATGTTGCCTGTTTAACTGCCTCGCACATCCTTAACGCTTTCACATAAATAACCCTTGAATAGGTTTTATAGCCGCATCTTTAGCACTTATATAAGCGCAGCATAAGTCATCAATAGTCTCTTGATGACCTGACCTGTTTTCACCATTGCATTGCCAATGCAATCTGAATATTCATTGAATAGACTTTCAGCAGTTAACAGCATACGAGCTGTTAAATTTTCTAGTGACATAAAGCTCTTTAAAATAACACACTCTCTGTATAAGGATGCATAGAAATTAATTTATTACAACTAAAATATAACGATTGAGAGTATTTTACCAGTTCAAGTAAATTTATACCCAAAAAACACCTACAACTCTCTAAAAATCACATAAAACGACAAAAAAACGGCTTTTTCAATGCTTAGAGTTCCTGTGGGTGAATTAATTTCTGAATGTTTTGCGATCGTATGTTAAACGCCATAGCAGTATATCAATATGTTTTATGAATAGGACCTTCGATTTGTAGAGCTTATCGACTTTTATTGCGAAAACTGTGAATATTGATTTTTGGGTCAACAGCTTTGTTTCACATGAGCGGGCCGAATGGAACAATACAATAATATACACTTACGGAGTGCGAAGTATTGTGTGATGTTACAAGAGTGTTTAATGTGCGTCTACGCTTATCTACAGAACGGAATTAGGCAATGTTTGTTGAGGTTGGGAAACGTAAGGGCATGTTATGATAATAAAAACGAAGTTAGGTATGGCAAACAAAATCTTTAGTATTTGCGCTTGCTATGAGCGCTCAAGCTCAACCAGCTGTTCTTCTGATGGGCGTAAAGTTAAGTAACGTTCTCCGAGTTCATCACTTGAATGGGCGCCCGCGTAGGGTAACCGCTATCAAACATTGGAGTGTTACCGTGCTTCAGAGGGAGTGTTAACGTCGGCCCTGCCGCTATCGTAAAACAACATTTCTTCTAAAATTCTGACACCACGGATATTTGTCTAAACCAGAATAAAAACGATGTAGAAGAAGAACGTTTCTAAATAAAATGAGATTTGGTAAATTACACGATCTCTTTTGCTTTGGCTTGGCTTAAATTGATTTAACAATAAAATTTGACATAATGTCGATGATGAACAGGTATTTGGTGCACCACCAAAACAAACAAGAGTAAAACAAACCTTTAAAAACTTTATAACGTTTATATAAATACCACACATCATTTTATGTGTCATAAAGTTATAAATATATTTTGCTTGAATTTTTTTTCATTCTTACCCTTTTTTTGTCATTAGATACGAGGGAGACTGGCTTCGTGAATGCGATCACGGCAGCAGGAGTCACCTACTCCATCACCAGGGCGTGTACCGCGGGCTCCCTGCTAGAATGCTCATGTGAAAAGGTAGGTACCAATATTTAACTGAATTGCTCAAGCAACAGCAAGGGTCAAGTAGCCGTTCAAAGTTCTAAGAGAGAAGTCTATGTTCAGCAGTCTTCCGACTGAAATTGCTATTTTAAGTCAAATACATCTTTTATCATTGACCGGAACAATAAGAGATGTATTTGACATTTTTCTTTTAGTTACGCCAGCCATCTTAGGTATGTCATTACTCCACCGAGTCTACTAACATTGAGCAATTACACCTCCTATATAGGATTAGAAAATCCTATATAGGATTTGTTACACACCTACTGTTGTTCACAGGGGGCACCAAAACCACGTCGCGGGCGCGATCCAGTCACTCTCCCCCCATCGAAGGCACCGACAGATCGGTGGCAATGGGGCGGCTGTAGTGACAATGTGCGCTTCGGCCTGAAGAAATCTAGGGAATTCATGGACAGCCGATATAGAAAACGAAGCGATATCAAGACGCTAATAAAACTTCATAACCACAACGCTGGGAGGTTGGTTAGTAATGCTTCTTTCCGTCCATTTGTTTACGTTGAATACTATAATTGTAATAATTTCAATATTTATTTTGAAATATTCACCATTTTTTTTATAATATAATATGTTTGGACATCTCACACAACGCCATCTAGTCCCAAACTAAGCAAAGCTTGTACTATGGAAACCAGATAACTGATACAAATACTTAGATACTTTTTGTTTGTAAATACATACATAGAATACAATATAACACCCAGACACAGAACAAACACCTATGATCGTCACACAAATGTTTGTCCTGAGTGGGAATCGAACCCACAACCCACAGTTCAGAAGGCAGGGTTACTACCAACTGAGCTATCGGGCCAGTCAAAAACTATGTAAATATAATCTTAGTTGACCGGGCCGATAGCTCAGATGGTAGTAACCCTGCCTTCTGAACTGTAGGCTGTGGGTTTGATTCCCGGCCAGGACCAATATATGCGCGATAAATATCAATATTTGTTCCATGTCTGGGTGTTATATTGTATTCTATGTATGTATATAGAAACAAAAAGTATCTAAGTATTGTTAGTTAAGTATAAGTAGTAAAGTTATCTGGTTCCTATAGTATAAGCTTTGCTTAGTTTGGTGTTAGATGGCGCTGTGTGAAATGTCAACTATTATATATTAGTATATTTATTATTTAAAGTTAACTACACATTAGTGTCGATTCTTAAAATATGGCGGTACTCTTCTGATAAAGGGGAAATGAAAAAGACGGATATATGATAATTTCGTTTAGCTTTAGAGTATGCGACACAGAATCCACACCATAATGATACTTATATTAATGAATATCGTACCACGGGATCATACTACTTACAGTGTTACTGCATATAATAGAATAAAAACTGATGAATTCAAAGGCAGTTTTACGGCACTAATTTTGAAAATGGGCGTCATTCGTGTTAATGTTACATAGAACATTTATCTCGTATCGTATCTTATTATTGTCCATGAGAATTAATGTTATTGGTATACACATCTAAAGCCTATTTTCCATAGAAATTACTCTAACTAGGTTTTGGATATATTCGATGTTTTTTCTTCTCGTTTGTATACGTTTTGCGTTAGATTAATAACTTAAGTTTTTTTTCAGGCGATCAAAAACAATATGAGGATAGAGTGCAAGTGCCATGGTCTCTCTGGGTCTTGCACACTTAGGACTTGCTGGTGGAGAATGCCGACTTTTAGGGAAGTTGGTGACAGACTGAGGGATAGGTTCGAAGGTGCTGCAAAGGTAAGAGCCAGATTTACAATTCAAGATGTCAGATTTTACCCTCTAACTTAAAAACTACATTTGCTCAGATTTTACATTTTAACTTAAAAATTACTGAATACTACAGGAATTGTTACCTAATCTACTCCTTGGTTGCCATTATAATAAAACCTAAATAAACAATATAAATTGCCGACTTTCAAATGAAAGTTAGTGCTATAACATACCACTAACATTTTTATTGCTTCGGCAGGTGATTGCCAGCAACGACGGTGACAGTTTCATGCCTGAGAGCCCAAGCATCAAAAGGCCCGGCAAGAAAGATATTATATACTCCGAGGAGTCTCCGGACTTCTGTTCCCCAAACACGTATGGATCTCTCGGCACGCAGAGTCGGCAGTGCAACATCTCCTCCGCTGGCACGGACAGCTGCGACCAGATGTGCTGCCGGCGAGGTTACACAGAAACTACCATCAGAGAGACTGAAAACTGCAACTGCCAATTCAAATGGTGCTGCGAAGTCATATGTGAAACGTGCTACGTCAAACGCAATATACAAACGTGCCTATAACAAAAAATGTGATAGATGTAAATGTTAAATATTAAAGTAACTTTGCTTATACCGTTTTATTTTCATTTTGCGTCTATTTATTTCATTAAAACAGAAAAAGATGGCTCGTAAAGACTATTCTTTTAATCTATTTACCACTCAACATAGTTTTAGCTTGAATATGTTTTAACACTTTTTTACGATCAGTTTCTTCGCCTGTTTGGTAATCGGAGAGAAGGTAGAGAGGATCACGTCTTTGCCTATTTGGAGAGATGAATTTGACTTTCTTATACGCGTTAGAGAATAATAGTGATTGTTTTGTATACTTTTTGGAATTATTGCCTTTGAGTTTTATTATTTCCCCCGAGATATTGTCCGATAATGCAAGATTAGTTTTCCCTTTCGTAGGTTCCTTACTTTTAACATATTCACCACCCATTGATATGTCAGTTGTTTGTTCGTCTTCCTCTTTTTCTTCATGTGGTTTATTTGAGTCTTCAACTTCGACTATTTCTGGCAACTCCGTATCTTTTTCCTGCTCTATATCTGATTTGTTTTCTGTATCTTCTTTTTCTGTGCTATTTTCATTTGACTTTACTTCATTGTCAGAGAGACCAGTATATCTGCTTGGTTTTTTTCTAGGTTTCTCCAACTTACCATTGGGAACAATGCGCTCAAATTTATTAGAACCTCGATACAACTTTTGACATTTTTGTTGTTGCAGTTTTTTATTTCTTGTTATATAGTTGTATAGTATTTTTAACTTAAGTAAATCAGTAATGCTGTAAGATTTAGTAGGCTCAAAGTCTTTCGATTCATCCTGTAACGAAAAATTCCTTAGGGACAACTTATAATCAAATTAAAACAAATAAACTAAAATTTGTCCATAAACAATTATAGCTTAAGATGGCTTAGTAATTTCTGTCAGTTGATGACATACCTTTGGCTCTATAGTCACATGACCATTAGCAGAATACTTATGAACATCGTAATGAGTTGCACTGTCAAAGTCATACTCCAAATCGTGAAATAACCACTCGTCGTCTTTGAGTTTTTCGAACAAATATTGCTTTTCTGTAAATGTTTTATTATAAAATATATATAAAAAATAATTATTAAGTTTCAAACTTTACTATCATTTTATAATAGGTCTGTTATACGGTAAAGATATGCTAAGTAGTTTTTGTAGATATATCAGATCATATTAGCTGTTGAGCTAGCAAGCTTATGCGTTCTGAGTGGAAGACGCAATTTCGACTTTAACATATTTGTTTGTTTGTTTTGGAACCCTACAAATTTAACTGCTGGAATATTTCATACCTGGCATAATGTTTTCCAAGTTAACTTTGATATAATCATCTCGATCAGGCGCGTTATGCTGGGCTGGCACTCCTGCAATAGACATGACTGCTTCTGCTAGCTCTCCTTTGGTAGCTGCACAATCATATCCGAGAACGACTGGCTGCAAAATATCATCGCCAGTTTTTCCATCATCAGCACATTAGGTTTTCATTGCGAGGTGTTTTTCAGAGTTAGTTTGGATCAGAACTATACTAATGTAGATTTAATATCTTATTCTGAATTATAAATGATATATAGTGTAGTGTAGTATATTTCATAGCACCATAGCATAGCAGAAAATGTATAAGATGCAAACTAGAAGTTTTGTGTTTGAGTGGTTTACATTATACGGTAAAACGGCTCAATCAACTTAGATTACATTTTAAACATGGAAAAGAAAGAGACGCTGAAAAAAATGGATAAGTATTATAGTATGTGGAGAGGATTGCTCGGTGTTCCCCTGCAAAATAAGATGGAAGAGGATATTCGCAGGTTGATAAGTCTTAGCATTAGCAAATTGAAATGGCTATGGGCAGGTTGCATCGCTTGTAAAACTGACGACTGATAGAGAAAAAAGGTTCTCGAGTGGAGAACACAAACTGAAAGACGCAGCGTAAGTTGGCCTCCCATTAGGTAAACCAACGATTTGCACCCCTACCGCGTAACCGTTCTGGAAATTGGCTTCGCCTGCCATCCCGCACGCGCAAATTAACAAGTGCGAGCAAGAGAGAACGTGATTACGATCTCCACCAGACTTACGCGGTAAGGCCCCTGGTCAAAACCGTGAGGGGCCGATGGACGCAGGAAGCGAGCAGCCGCTCAGAGTGGTGCTGTATGGGGGAGACCTATGTTCATCAGTAGACATTTTCATGCTGTTGATGATGATGGTGATGATGATGATGATGATGGTGATGATGATGATGGTGGTGATGATGATGATGATGATGATGGTGATGATGACGATGATGATGATGGTCATAGTGTGAAAGATGATATAAATTAAAAGGAAGTGAATAAAATTATGACGGCTGTCATAAGAAAGTCTCAGAAAAAGACATACTGCGCTGACCCCAAATAAAATGGGACCATAAAATGGAGCAAGACTATGCCCTGTCTTTTTCATTCATTCGATGGTTATCTTCTTGTCCTGGCCCCATTTTATTTGGTCCATAATATTCAAACACTGCTATTAGGTATAACAATTGACAATCACCTGAACTCCTTGGTTCGTGAAGTTCTTCACGGTATGGTCAGCACACTGCAACAAACCCCTTCGGTTTATGAAGAAAACCCATCTTTCATCGTCATCGGCAGGTGGGCTCGGCAGTTCTACAAAGCTTAGGCTTGTGGCGGCGTTTGTCATCTGCAAGAAGTTTCTTATCTTATCTCGAAACACCTTATCTGTAAGAAAAATTATAGGTTTGTATATATCACTAGTAAGGTGGTGTTTAAAAGACTAATTGATATGACTATCTTTAAATAGATATGTCATTAAAAACAGGTTCTATAATCATAAGCCAAAGCCAACCCAATAAATTTGCAAAATACACAAATAAAAGCTAAACCATTTTCTTGGTGTTATATCAATTCCAATGTATATTTCTTAATTTTTCATTCGGCTGGATTAATTTTAATAAATCTTTTTTTAAATCATAGATAGATAAGCTTACATATTTTTACAACTGTCTCATGCAGAGATGACGATGCAGTGACATACATAAGGTGAAACTGTCTTGGAAACCCTTAATTATTCATTCGTGTAATTTTTTGTCTGATATCATTTTCAATCGAGTGCGAGCTTACAAGAAAAATAAACAACGACGAAAAAAAACTCAGTGCGAATAACTCATTTAACTGTATTTTAAAAATCTCTACAAATACAATTTCTTCAAATTATATACTGAATTGCATAAAATGTGTAGAAAAATAGAGATAGCTTGCTTTTGATACTTACCAAAAGAGATTACGTCGATATAGTAAGGGATGACTCCATCCTTCCAAATTTTAAATTTTTGTATCTCTTTTGGTTTCAAGTCAAACCCTGGCTCTATTCTTGCATCCTTGTAATTTTTAAGATCCCATAAATGTGTTTGTTTATGTTTAAAGTCTTTATTTGTATGTAAGTCACTTTGTTTATCCAAAACTACAATGTCATCATCTACAACAACGTTGGATTGGGAAATTGCATCATTTTTTGAGCTTGTTTGAGTATTAACTTGATTTAATTGCGATATTTCAGTATCTTGGCTTAACAGTTTATTATCTTCACCCAGCAACATTATTCTACCATTATGGATCGAATGGTCATTGTTAACTGGATTCTCATTTGTGTCTGGACTTGACTCAGCATCAGGATTATGACTAAGTCCTTTAGAAGTGGATATTTTGGGTACAGAAACTATGAAAATAAATAATACTGTGCGCTTCAACTTCAACAGGTTTTCCGGCATTTCGATTGCAAAATGCCTATTTTTTTTTTGTTCAGAAAATATAATATTGTTTTATAATAATATTTTTTACTGCGTATTCATAATAAAATCAAATTTTATTTGGTTATAAACAATGAAAGATTAAACTGTGAGGTAACTAACTATAAAATTCAACCAGAAGTAAACAAAATGAGAAATATTGTGCTGAATAGTTTGACACTTTTTAATTCAGTTTTGTAATACCTTCACAAAATAGTATTGAAATAAATGAGCTAACCAGCCAAAGATTGGTAAGGCTTACACAGTGAAACGTGTAGTTCATACAGAAGTTAGCAAATTAAAGTCAGAAAACTAATCATCATCAGATCAATGAAGTGACACAACACACAGTGCAGTTGGACTATCTAGAGCCAGCAGTGGTTAAACAAAGCACTATTCAGAAAGGTAGCGAGGCGGCGCGGCGGCGAGTCAGTACAAAAACGCTATGACGTAGCTTAGAGAAAATTGAATTAATTGAATATACTTGCGGCGCTGATTTATTTTTTATCTCAACGTTAAATATATCAACGTTACCTAAGAACATTTAATAACTATTTTCTTTATAAGAGGATATTATTAATGAGTTGCTCAGTAATTTAGATATAAAGTATATTGTATTGTTGTATTGTTAAGTATGTTGTACTTGTAGGTATTATTAAGTATTAAATGTCTGTACCAAAATCAAAATCCACTTAATTAACAAAGTATATGTTAATGTTTTGACTTAAACCATTTATGTCAGAAAAAAAAAACTAAATAAATAAAGTAACTTTTATTTAAGTATTTTTTAAGTAAAGTATTTTCAATCACATCTCCACTTTGCATGCAGGTTAACTGGAGGATAATGCATTTTCAATCATAAAGCATTTTATGTCCATTTTCTACCTTCGATTAATTGTTAACTTATCAGTAACATTTATACTTTAACCTTTGTGGCTCGAATCGTAATCGGATAGTATAAACAGTGGGTCACTTTTTTTGTTACTTTTTTTCTTAAGTTTTTTCAAGTGTATTTTTTTATGCTTTCCAGGATGTACCTTTTCGTTTTCGTTTATTTCTCCGTTTACGACATCATTATTGAATTCATTGTCATCATATGATCCTGTATACTTGCTAGGCTTCTTCCTAGGCTTAACAAATTCTGTAGAGGAAATAAACAGTTCATTCTGATTCATAGGTTTGAAAATTTTTTGACATTCTGATCTATGTAGCTTTTTATTCCTTGCAATATAGTTATAGAGCATTTTTATTTTAAGAATGTCAGTATCGGATAGTTCTTCAGTAGGATTCAAATCGTTGTCTTCGTTCTGTGATAAAATAAAAGTGTTAAATAAAAATATTTGTGGAAAAGTTGGTTTATGTATCCCATAATGGTTCGGCTAAATATCAGCTCGAAGCTTTGGACTCCATTCAGAGACGAGCCAAAAGAAAGAAAGAAAAATCTCATCAAAAGACTCATCGGTAATGATGCGTTGGTAGAAATTTAACGCCACAGCTTAGAACACCGACGTAAAGCTTCCAGTTACCGGTTTTTTATAGACTGCTTAAAGGGAGTGTGCGAAAGAATTACACGATCTCATTCCTCCATGTTCCTTCTGTTACCGAACATCTCAAAACCAGATCTATAGTTTTACGATGTTTTTAGTTCTATCAGTTCAATCAATCATCCTAACCAACTGAGAAATTATAGTAAAACTCAAGCTCTATTAGAATTGTCAATATGCCGTGTCAAATGCATCATCGATAATTGAAGTACATGCTTAAAAGCTAAGGCATATGTTCGCCTGATAATTAATAGTTTGAGTAAATTCCCAAAAAAATGGTACAGCTCTTCAAACAGGTACCTACTTAGTTCAAGTTACTACTACTTCAAGTACTTCTGTTGATTGCATTACCTTTAGCTCAATAGTAGCACGGCCGGCAGTTGAATATTTGTGTGTATCATAATGGGTGATGCTTTCAAAATCATACTTTAAATCGTGAAATAGCCAATCATTGTTATTCAGTTTTTCAAAATATATTTTCTTATCTGAAATAGTTAATATAATAAATTAACGATAATAATAACGCCCAACGATCACATACATAGAATAATATTACTGGACCCTAGACCCTAGGACTAGACTAGAACTAGGATTCGTTGTGTCTAGGGACTCTGGAACTACGAGGACCATGGTCCCACAACATCCAGACACAGAACAATACTTGCATTCGAAAGGAATCGAACCCGCCGCCTCCCGGTTATGAGCTGACCTGCTCAACCATCACATCACAGAGGCTGTCAATACGATTGACACATTGTAACATAGCAGCGCTATAGCGATAGAAAGGGAGGCACCTGTTAAGGGTACATTCTTTTAGCCATGTGCAAGCTGAACTACACGGTATTGCGTTGAAGCAAGAGTCGCTTTTTATAGAAGTAACTTCACGGAGTGGATTCTTCTGACCCTGTACTATTAAGTAGTCTGTGTATTAACATTAACATTATTTGTCTAGATTCACTACAATAAAATGTGTAACAACGATTTTTTGAGTTAAAACTTTATTACGCACGCTTGACTTGAGAAGTAAGCTGGCGAGAGGAATGGAAGTCTCCATTATCAACATAACAAAGGTAAACATTTACAACAGGTATTATTATGTTGGTATGCCCGGTAAAATAAATTTTTAAATAGTGAAATTAACAATAAACAAAGTTATACCGGCCGATAGATGGAGCCACACTAAAGAAGTTTTACTGCAGTCGTGTGGTCTTAAAGCACACACTTTTTTTAAAGTAAAACTTCTTTAATCGCGCTTGACTTGGGGAATAAACTGGCGAATGCGTGAAGAGAGCATTACGAAAAATGTTCGGACCTTCGAGCAATTGCTCGAAGGTTCGGGCAAAGAAAATTGAGCGGAAGTGAGAGGGAGATATAAATTAGTGAAGATAAAAAAAGAGGGGGGTTACGTTTCGTAAAGAAGTTTTACTTCAGCCGTGTGGTCTAAAGCACAGTCGTTTTTTACCAGGCATTATATTTTCCATATTAACCGTGATATACTCGTCACGATTAGGTGCGTTGTGCTGGGCTGGGACTCCTACCATAGACATTACTGCCTCCGCTAATTCTCCTCTGGTAGCGATACAGTCGTAGCCAAGAACTACAGGCTGTAAAAGAAATGTAACATTAGCTTTTTAGAGTTAGTCTCGCGTTATCATAAAAAAACGAGAGTGCTTTAGACCATATGACTGAAATAAAACTTATTTAGCTCCATCTATCACACGGTATAACTTTTGTATTTGCTTTGTTTAATGTTAATGTCCATCTTGACAATTGTAAATTGTCATTTTACCAGACAGACCAACATAATACAATTTTTTTATTCTCGCATTCACCAGCTTACTGCCCAAGTCAAGCGTGCGTAAAGAATTTTAATTTCAATAATACAGTGTACCTGGACGCCGTAATTTGTGAAGTTCTTCACAGTGTGATCAGCACACCCCAACAAGCCCCTACGGTTAATAAAGAACACCCATCTATCACTTTCATTGGTGGGCGGACTAGGCAACTCTACGAAGTTGAGGCTGGTCATGGCATTCAGTCTCTGCAGAAAGCTTCTTATCCTATCACGAAACACTTTATCTATAAAAAAAAACAAGTAATAAATGTCTTTTATTAGGTCATTGACCTGCAAGAACCAGCGGTAAATCTATATATATTAAAGAAAGTGGTGTTAGTTACACTATTTCTAACTCAAGAACGACTGAACCGATTTGACTGAAAATTGGTGGAGAGGTAGCTTAAAACCAGGAGAGGGATATTGGATACTTTTTATTCCGTTCGATCGCTTTTTAATAATTCACCCGTGCGAAGCCAGGGCGAGTCAACTTGTAATTTATATAAAGTTCGGGACTTTACTAGGTGGTAAGAATTATGCAACGTTTGTCTAAGCAGTTACCATCGCTTTGCCAGTTATTCTGCCGCCAAGCAGTAGTGTGCAATCACTTCTGTGTTCCGGTTTGAAGGGCACTGTAGCTAGTGAAATGACTAGGTACATATGACGTTATGATCTGATCTCACAGTCGAGTAATCTTATTACCCATATTTGCCCATGTCTCAGAATGATGTGTGCAGTGCAGTATCACGCGAAACTTTGTTTTAGAGGAGTGACACTGCATTATGAGCGGTCATGCCGCTCAACATCAGGTGAAAGACTAGCTCGTTATATCACTCACAACATTTACAAAACACCGAGAGTCGAGAATGCGCGGTGATATGTTAGAAGCCATCTATAGGATTTCGTTATTTCTACATTTCGTAAACGTCACATCACGTCGTTCAATCCTATTCGTTGTTTCTAACACATCTCCGCTTTAAGGGGGCCTGAACCAAAGGGGCTAGTATTAGCTTCTACTTACCACTAAAGGACATCACATCAATGTAATATGGTACAACGCCATTCTTCCAAATTTTAAATTTTTGCATTTCTTCAGCTGTCAGTTCAAACCCTGGCTCTTGCATTGATTCTGCACGATGCCATAATGAGGGTTTGTTTTCTTTGAACTTCTCTAACATTTCTTCGGTGTCTTGTTTTTCTTGTTCATTTCTGAAATCTGACCCATTTATTTGGTTTTCGTTATTTTCCTTGCTTATTTCTTCGTTTTCATCATCATTATCTGAATGTTCGTTTGCAGAGTTATCATGATTTGACTGTTCGACTTCAGAATTTTCCAACTGAGCTTCAATGGCGTATTCGTTTGTGTCGGTTTCAAATGATAAATCCACGACATTGACATTAATAATTATATGTAAAAGAAGTAAACTCTTGAATGTTTTTGCAAACATTGTCTTTCGAATATTGTTTGAAAATGCGTACAGTGAAATTTTATTGCAAATAATAAAAACTGTTATAGTAATAATACCATTTTATGGCTTTCAATAAGGTAAAAACAAATTCAGTTCAAGTGATTTTTGCAGTAAGTAATGTACCCAGTATGTGTAGGCCTTACGTGTGATTTACAGCAGCTGATACTACTGTAGCTGATGTTACGGTTGTCATAGATCATGTCACAGGCAAGCCTGCAGGCCGCGCCAGTGTGCTAAAACCTTTATGATAATAGCTTTAGACCATGAAATAATTAACTTCCTTTTAATGATTACGCTCTGCAACAATTCAATGCTTCATTAAATAGTGATTTATTGTTACTGTTTATATCAAACAAATTATAGGCACTTATTTCAATATTATCGTACAATAAAACTTAAGTAAAAACTACCTAGTATCTACATCATTTATATGAACGCAATTTATCGTTGTATGAAGAAAATATTTTACGAAATGTTTTTCGCGTGAAAAATTATTTACGCTGTTTCATATCTGTGCACGCTATTTGTATCTTTATGACAGATTTCTCAGTTCGTATACATAAATTTTCCAACGAGGGCTATACTCGTGGGAACAAGCCCGAGGCCCCGGCGACCACCAACACAGGCTGACTTTTCCCTTTCGACAGCAAAACTTACAGAAAAGTCAACTTTAATCACATTATTTAAAGTTCATTTTTGCACAACATATTTTCTTTTGTTAGAAAATAAGGCCGTTTCAGCAAAATTGCAACGGTTGCGTCCACAATAAAACAAAATGGCGGACTCATGTCAGTTACATTAAGAACGGTGCGCATAAATTTCTGAATGGGAATATCTTGTACCTATATTCGACGTGCTTAAATTGTTCGGTTATTAAATTTATCGGAATATAAAAGGCAAGCTTGGCTGGGAATTTCTCTCAGACCAAAGCTTTGGTGAACTGAAATAGTTTGACGGACTATTGCAGATTGCCTACTTGCAAACTTTGCATTATTACCAAAACTTTGGGCCTTTAATTTACTATATAAGTTTATATACAGGTATGATATACTCTGGAATTAATGGCAGACCAGAGTTAAATTAACTGCAGTTTTTAGTCAATATGTCTACGATGAACTCAATAAACCAAACTGAAGATCTATGCGACACGAATTACGTGTTTAAGTACTTCAGGTATTAAAGGCGCAATTGAGCGGAACCAAGGCTCTAAAGTGTTCTTAAAGGTTTCGTCTATTGGGCAAAGCCAAATGACAAGACTAAAGACTGAAAATGGCTGTGTCTTTTCATCTAACTCTGAGAACTTCTAAAGACAGCTATACACCTCGACACATAAGCTCGCTACTAATTCAGCTCAGAAGCTAGTTCGAGACTATACGGAGATATACCGGACATCATACTATTATGAAATCTTTTTATGTAATGCATCAGTTATCTGGTTCCTATAGTACAAGGTTTGGGGCTAGATGGCGCTGTCTGAAATGTCCACACATATTTTTTTTATTTTTTAACAGTTTGAGTTTTTCCCGAGTCTTTTTTGTGTCTAGACTAGCAGTTTTATTAATAAACACGAAATAGCTTTGGATTAGTTACACCATCTTTTGTCTCTTTCGATCCAGATAAATATTCCAGTAGCAAAAAAAGGACAAAAGCTGAAGTAACTAACCCGAGACTAATACCCGTTTATTAATAAGGCTGTTTAAGTCTAATTCCTGTTGTAGTTACTATATATTTTAAGCAGTTGGAATTTAATGATAATAATTCAGATATTTCAATTTATTTTGTTGCTGTCTAGGATAATAATAACGCCCAACATAGATCCTGGACCCTAATTAGAAATCCCTGTGTCTAGGGACCCAGGAGCTACGAGGTCCCACCACATCCAGACTCTGAACAAGTATTTGCGCTTTTTTATGTGTACAAATAGCGTGTTGCAGGACTAGCAGTGGGAATCGAGCCCGCCGCCTCTGAGTCGACCTGCTCAACCACCACACCACCAGAGATTACCCTGGGGCACTTGGGCTAGGATGCTTTGATATGCCATGATTAGTATGTATTATATTTGATAAGACCTATATTATCGTGTTGCTTGTTTAATTTTATTCAAGACTTTTTGGTAAAAAATAGCTTTCGTATTCATTGAAGATCAGCCCAGTCAACGTTTTAATACCCAAGTGATGTAATAAATACGCTGTCTAGAACAGGTTAATAATCTAAAAGGCTGGGACAGACTTAACAGAGTTTAAGTTGATTTCAAGCACTTGGAGCAGTATATAATACTTTACTATAATAAAGTACCTATTGTCTTCTTTGACGATATAATACGATCTCAGTATTGAAACACTATTTATAGAAATTCTTCTGTAAATAGTGTAAACTATAGTCCATCATGAAAAATCTTTTTTTATTTGACAAAGGCAAAATTACAGAATGGTGGAGATAGGAACACCTGGCTCCCACACTAGGCTCGAAACCTGTGCTGTGGGATCATGCAGACCAAGTGCGGGTTGGTGGATGACTTAAGCATGCCGGTTTCCGCATATATTCAAAAGTGAATGGTGCAGAGTCGAGCGGGCGTGGACTAGAGTGAGTCGGTTCAAACGTCGCACGGTCTGCTGAATTGCGCTCGCTCAAATAATGAAAATTCCATCCTTTTTCTGTACCTCTAATACTTTTTATTATTATATTTTCTGACCCTCAAACTGAGCCACATTAATTTAAGTTTGTGCGTCTTAATAAAATAAAACAAACGTGCTGATGTTTTTGATCAATTTTATATTTTTAGTAACAACTAATCAATATTTTTTAATTATAAATAGATACTGCTAATGTACAACCAATAATACAATAACGTGTCAACCCCCAATAGGTGGTCACTGGACGAAATATATTTCATAAAGGTACATTTTTATAATACAACAATAAGTTCTGAGATTCAGTTAAGTTCAGCCGATTTCAATGATTCATTAACTACTATTAACAATTTAAAATGCTACATTCACATAAATAACTTAAAATCATTAATATTTACATGCGCAAAATTATTTTAATAATTTTCTTTTTTTTTTACAATCATCATTCGTTGAAGCGGTATAATTTAAAAATTCTGTCAGTGAGTGACAAATCTGTCAGAAATATAAAGGTTTAAAAATGGCACTGATCAAATAAATCCAAATTCATGGTGGTTTTAAATTATTTTAAAATACTTTTATCACAATTGATATAATATCATGCTAAAAATTTAATAAAATGGCTCGAGAATCCAGTCATGGATATTATACAACTAAGAAATAATGAAATACTTCAGTCTTTTAAATCCGACGTGGTATCAGTTCTTTAGATATTACTAACATTGGCATTGTAATGGATTATATTTCAAATTGAAATTAATTTTGAATTCTTAAAACAGAGATCCAAATATTAAATTAAACAATGTTAAGCACTGAATACCTGTATGGACCGATTGTTTTTAAACATCGGATTTTTTTACTTAACTAATAAGTTATTTTACTTAAAAACCCCATTCATTTTCAAAGTAAAATATAATAAATTAAATCATGTTTTCAATAAATATTTTCTTAAAACACATTCGCATTCGGGCTCATTGCCGTATTATACAAAATTAAGCTTAGTAGGATTATGTTGTTTCTATAATAATTAATAACTTACAAGGTATACCTATGTTATATCACATATGAAATATCATTCACGTATGATTAATAAAGCTTTCTTATATAATGGCAAACTGTCGAATGAAAAATGGAATGTCAAAATTTTAATACTTGTTATTGGAAAAAGTTAAAAATGTCAATTAAATTTTAATTTAAAGTCGAAACGTTAGTGATTGGGTTAAGCGAGTCGAAAAGTTTTTCAGCAGTTTTATTTTTATTCGAATCCGAGTCAACAGTTTGCGATACAATCTTGTTTAATTAATATTAAACGTTTTATATAAGCGTTGAAATAATAAACGTTACTATTGTAGTAACACATACATTTAACTATACGAGGAATACATAAATGGACGAGCAAATGTAGGTATCAAAATGTACAAGTGTCAATTTGGTTCGCGTGCAACTTTATCTCGGACTATCGGCCGCGACACGCATACAATATTATACGTATAATACTGATTATTCAATTCGTTTAATATTTAATTAAAATTCTCGAGAGCGGTTATCTCGTAATGTGGGACACTTTTACGATGGCGCTACTTACTCACTGATAAGGGCCGCGAAGCCTCCGCGGCGGACACCCAAGGAGACACTTTATGCAAATGCCATTAAGCCACAATTTCCATTAGCCGGCTTAATTATAATATGAAATTATAATTACAAGATAATTTCGCTGTTGATTTTCAAAACAGTTATGCGGCCACGCACCCAACGTCGACGGCCGTGGCCGTCTATAAAATATAAAGTATTTATAAAACTCTCATGATTATTGCCGCAGTTGTAATATTGCGAATTACTTCTTTGAACACGCGGACATTAACTTTGGAATGGTATTAAGCAATACCATTTAAAGTTGCAAGCGTTTTGTATAAACTGTCTCTTCGGGAGGCGCTCGGCAGGCTCCGGACTTGGGCTACACAAATACATACACGTCTGACCGCGCAGGAAACCAACAAGTCCTATCTCTTTATAGTGTTGACAAAATGACAGGTATAAATCGTCCATGTACGGTCTCATTAATTTCCAAACGACAGTGTCTACAAAAAGCAGTGTTACTAGATCATCTGTTCGCACTTAATAGCCAAATAAATTACCGGCCGGTTGGTAGCTCACTTTATTTTCACGCCGGATCAATTATCGCAGAAGAGAAGAAATAAACGGTGATAAAGAACTATTTACAAAAGTCAACATGATATACGACCGACGACTCTTACAAATGAATAAGTGTAGTGATTATATACACGGCCTATTATCGGCCCCTATTCCAAACTGGTCCACTCTCGAGTCTGAGTCACAGTCACAACCGTTCACTAGTCTTTCGTCGACGCGACATCGCGCTTGTCTATAAACACGTGTGCACCACTTTTTCCATGCGGCAAACTTTACACTTGACCTCGCAACACCAGTGGAACGTGCAGTTGCAGCGTTCTTTTACGAACATTGTCTCCGTCCGGTATCCGCGACCGCAGCACATGAGATCGCACCCGTCGACACCTATACTCGTGTCGTTGCAGGTGCGGCCGTGCGTACCGGGGATGCCGAGGCGGGGATTCTTCTCGCAGAAGCCTGGCGAAGACTCGAGGTAGACGAGGTCTTTTGCCCCGGGTGACTTGTGGTCTGGATTGTGAGGCCGCAGCTGGAAGCGGTACCGGTCTCGGCGCGGCACGCGATGCGGTGTTGGGTCATTCCGCAGCGCTGGCGGTTCTAACTCGGCGTTGGAGACCATCACTCGCGACGCACCGTCAAACCTATCCTTGAGCGCGTCGCCCACTGACCGGAAGCTCGGCAGCCGCATCCAGCACGTCTTCACTGTGCACGATCCTGACATGCCGTGACATTTGCACTCCTGCCGCATCTCCGTCTGCACATGCTGCGGACAATATAACAACAGGTTTTAACTCGCTCTATCGTAGACGGGGGTCTGCCGTCCGAATATTTTTAAATTCCTCCGATAAACCACGATACTGGGTGATCGATGATCTTTTAAGCGCACCCCATCGATCGCATCTCACGATCAAGCAAATTGTTACAAATCGTGAAGAGGTGGGCCGGTCGTCACCGCACGTGGACGCACCATAAATCATGCGTCAGGGACATTCATCATTCTTAGAAGGTAGATAAATGACGCGAGTATGGAGACAGTAAATATTTTTCCTATCCCGAGCACAGGCGCTTTGAAGAACGTCTGCGGTTGTATTTATTCATTGACATGTAGATGGGTGTACGGTCTAGTGTCCAAATATGTGTTAAACAATCGGCGGAATGCCGTGAATATTCATCAGGTGGACACCCAGTGCGTCCGGCGTGACAGGAATTAAGCGCTTCGGTTAATGATGCGTCTGGGTGGCTCGAGGCGCCCGACGTCCCTTTTTGATGAATTTTGGGTAGGATCGGTGAGTATGCAAATGTGGGTGTGCGGTGGGAGGGAGACGTGCGAGCGCGACGAATGGCTGCCTGTTGCGCAGTCGTCGCGCGATGGGCAGACCTGGCCGACGCATAATTAATATTCCACTTGAGCGACATGTCGAGACGATCGATCGTCACCCGTAATGGTAATGTAAACGTTGACAATGGCTGTCATTGGTTTGATTGTTTAATGGATAAGTGCTACCGAGTGGCGATTGGATGGATCGATGGCAGGCACTTGAGATGATACGTGTACTTACCGCTCTGCCGGCTTCATTGTTGTGAAGGTTCATTTTTTCCCTTAAAGTTTTGCCTCGTTCCCCGGTGTCAACGAACTCTCTGCTGAAGCGAAAGCCGAAGCCGATGTTGTCGCTGCAGCCGCCCCACTTCCAGACGCGGACGTTGGACGCAGCGGCGGCGCGGGTCCTGTGCGGGATGCGATCAATGTGCGAGTAGTCGCAAGAGCACGACTCGATGGAGCCTTCGGCGCATGCGCGAGACACCGCGTGCGTCACTCCTGCGCTTGTTATTGCGTAGATGAAGGCTGTTTCTCTGCAACCTGTAGGACAATAATAAATAATAATCTAATTAGTCTATATGTTTCACAGATAACTTTATGTAGTTTTTTTTGTTTTGTTTTGGCTCCACACTTTTGTGTATTTAGCCAGTGTCAAGTCATTGATTATTTCGCAAGTTAATTAATATTTCTAGTGTCAAGCCAAGTCAAGTCACAGTCCAAGTCAAGTCATACTCCTACTAGTAAAGTAGTGGCCAAAAAAGGTGGTAAACTTTACCAGAAGCTTCTATGTAGTTTTGGAAACAACACTAAAAGATACGTTTCACCCTCATTATAAAACTTTCCCACACTCATGCTTGTAATCCAGCGCTTAACAAATAAAATGCCACCAATTTTATGCACTTACACTGAAAATAACACAAGTTTTGGAAAATAATACAATGCGGCGACGTCTTTTTCGTTTTCCCGCCAAAACTGTTTTTATAACTATAACTGTTCTTATCTAAGTTTTGCTTTACGTTACGCCACCACGTGTTGCGGAGTCGCGTCACAGGCCATGCCAATTTGTTATAACTTTAAGGTTGTCTTAGTTTATAAACACTTCATAGTTTAAAATCGCAGTGCATTAAAATTATTTACATATCCAAATCCTACTGGTTAATTATTATTGTTTAAACAAAAGGGTAAAGTGACCCTACCATTGAGTTTGTTATTAAGGATGGCAGGTAGGTACACATATTTTACATTGGCATGTTTGGCATTTCTATAATTAATTCATCCCAAACAGAGGGGTCCATATTTTAATCAAATTTTATTATTGCTTCGGGTGTACGTTGTAAAAAATTTCGATCGATGTTTTAAATATGTTAGGTATTATAATAATTGAGATTGCAAAGCATTTGGCATCATCAGCTTCGTTCGAAGGGACTGAATTGCTTTTGTTTATTGCAATTTTGTTGTTTTGACAAATACTTTTGTGACATTTATTAGAAAATATTGTTTTTAAGTCTCATAAAAGGTAAACCAAGGTATATTTAAAATAACGTATTAAATGGCGACCGTTCTTAAGGAAAATCAATTTGATTTTACTTTCAAAATAAATTGTATCGTCTCTATTAAATCAACTAATCACCAACAAGACCATAAAGTAAATGTTCACACAATAAAGGCTCGCAACAACGGCAATCATCGAATCACATTCATTCATCTCGTTCGAATACATAAATCGATACTGCATGCCGTATCGAATACTATAAATAATTAATGGTCCCAGCATTAGAATCAAATACTCATAAAATACAATTAAAAGAGAGAGAGGGCACATCTCTCAGATCTAAAATAAAAGAACTGCCTACCTCTTACCTACCTACACGAAAGATTATAAATTTGATCATTACAAGTGGTACGGCGCGCGCATCGAATGGCCTCTCTTAGTATCGATTTAATAGCCGATGTACTTTTGACGATTATACGGTACTGGCTCTTTGCCTACGCAAGGCACACAGCGAGACACCCATAAAGAACGCTTCAATAAAAATGTATTTTTATATTAATTAATTCCTCCGCATAAATATTCATCACCTCACTAAGCTGTCGTGTGCTTATTATCTTGTTATTAAAACACGTGCGTAGGTAATTTTAATGCATGAAAATAAGCACTTTTGTTGGTCGTACCCTGACTCATTAAAGCCCGTTCGCCTTGATGAAATTCCTCGAAAGCCATTAAAAGTTCGATCCCGATCGCTAAATGCCTGGATAATCATAAAAGTGTCTATCAACGGGCATCGAGTACCGGTGTAATGGCATGTCACCTCCCGGCTAATGCCATTCGTTTTGTAATAAAGAGACAGTGCCAGCGGTTGGAGCGCCTTTGGTGGGCTTCCGGCGACCTCACAGCACACATAGGTAATCAGAAAAAACTCAGCCAGTGGATGTAAAAGCAAGCCTAGCAGTATTTGTTGTTATTTATATTAACATGTAGAACGGTCCCACTCGGTCCGCGCCTACTATATTAAGGACTCAATAAGCAAATGAAATTATTTTTTTATTAAGTTGTCATCGTGCCACAGATATAAAATATTACGGTGCGCGCACACTGCCGCAGCGTGCTTTCCGATTCGCTTTTTGTGCTTCCATTTGAGATGTTATATTTTATTCAGCAATTACTTGAGACGTTCGACCAAGAATTTTAATGTCAATTTCGCCATCATTCAATGCTTGAACGAAATTAATTCAAGGATACCTATGTATAGAATTGGTCGTGGAGTTTCGCATTTATCTTCAGTAATGACTTGGAAACGTTCTCTCGCATTAACTGTAACGAATAGGTGCGGGCCAATTTAATATGGCACACGTAAATAACGATCGTAAAATAATAGCATTCAACTAATCCAATTTACAGGTGACAGGTTAACTAGCGATGGGTAAACGACGTCTTGTTTGCGTTGCGAGAGTTAAAAGTTCATTAATCGGTGATTGTTTTTATTGTTCGGTAGTAAATCGTCGCTGAGTTCACGGATATAAGTCGAGAGCGTGGTCGGAGGTCGGGCGCCGCCGCCGCCAGGTGGCGGCACCACGTGCTGTCTCCGCTACTCCTCGCTCGCAGACCACTCGACACTCGCATCTGTCCTAAACAGATGTGAATCAATGCCCCCTGTGATTCCTACATCGCTCTCACTTAATCTCCGCAATGATCTAACCGTACTTCTACGCGATCGCTCGCCCAATTAAACACAAAACGACAACTGGAAACAGTTTTTAATCAATCTACAAGAATATTAAGGCTTGTCTATCGGTGATTCACGGTAAAACTAGCTTCAACCTGTTTGACGTTCGGTAGGCGCACTGCCTGTTTAAATATGAATATATTTGCGTACAAATAAATTGATTTAATTTTTCACTGGCAGCGCCGGAGCCCGACGCCGTGGGCAACAAAGCCGATTGTCGCGCTTTGCAAATAAATCGCGACGTAGAAAAATTATGACAGATGTAAGAGTCTCCGTCCAAAAGGGCGATTAGTCACGGTATTAAATAAAATTTAAATTCCCACCTAAACGAGCCTAATTAAGGGCAAACAACGCTAATCCGGTGCCGGACCAGCGTTACAACTCCGAATACAAATAACGATCGCTCACCGGCTCGTGTAGACCTGAGCTATAAAATATTCATAATTAAGGCACGCTATTATTTTATTGAGGCAATTTCGCTCCATCAAATCGCAGTCAAATAAGAACAAACATGAGTAATGTGGATCTATAAAAGTAAATTATTATCATAACTGATAATAAAGTGATGTCCGCGGATAATGAACGGTCCCGAAGTCGGTTTACATAGCGAGTGCAGAGTAATTTTATTTCATCCAGACATTCCCGTCGGATTGCCAGTTAAGGCGAGGCGTTGATAATTTATTATAAATCTCGTAAATTTGAAGTCGCGTCCGGCCGCTCTGTTAAAATAATACTAAATCACTGTTGACATTTGACGAACACCTGGCCCCACGGAGCGGCCATTAAATAATTCAAAATTAATGTATTAATTAAACATGTTCCTGTCACCATTGAGTCATCAGCGCGCAGTGTTTCCGTAAGATTAATTTGAAGGATTGACTTATGACAGTGTCGCGCGCTCTCTCGTGCCTTATTTATGACGACTTGCATTATTCAAATTTGATGAGACGTAATTACTCAAAACAGCCATAAATCACTCGTTTTATAATACGGTCTGGCTGTTGGGAAATCTGACCGCGGCTTTATCGCAGTACGATGAAGTCATTGACGTTGCGTTCGGACCAAAACATGTCTTTTACGAGAATCTAATGACTTTTATAAACTCGAAGATAAATCGTTTCAATCACTTAGATAACTAGTAGTCTTTTGTATGTTTAATAAATAGCAGAAAAACATGTCTATAAAACTAGAGTGAGAGCTGAAAGCACTTCGCTGTAAACGTCCGATGACGATGGGGCAATAAAAAGCAATAATTCATATTCGTTATACCATGTATGGGTGATAATTTCACATTGAGTCTGCATCCCGAGAGTCCAGCGCGACAATTCAGAATTACGTCGGTCGTATATCACTCATTGTGAGTGGCACAAAGCGCTGCAGCTACCAGCTACCAGCGCTTGGCAGCTCCCGACCGCCCTGCGACTCCCATTCACACAATGGACAAAGACATTTGTTTTCAAACTCTACAAAAAACACCGAAAATAATTTAGTTTTAAGTGAGCTGTCCATAAACAATAAAAGGGCGATCCGAAACGATGGAAACTCGGAGTCAGTCGATAAATACGTGCTCGCTGTCATCGCACCGATACCAGAGCTTAATCGACTCATTTCAGTTTCACAAAACGCGCGTTATCTCGAAAACAATTCAAACGCCACAAAACCCAAAACGCTTATCTAATTGAGCATTAAATATTTCGTCGAGGGCATTTTATATCGACTTTATTTTCGGCGTCGATCGTTTTATACGTTTTATCCACCCACGACGTCGGAATCTTGGGAGCGTATTCGATACAAACCAAAACAGGAAATATTCGAAAAAAGGTCGGGTTTTATTGGGCGAGTTACCTGCCATTAGGAGCCGTGTTAGGTGTAAACGCGGCTTCCGTGGACTCATACGAGCAGGATCGCTAAACTACGCCGCAGGAGGCTGCGCCGCGCCGCAGGAACACCGGCCATATATTCTTCTATTCTCAGCTCGACAATAACGCTCCGGATAAAGCCCTCACTATTGTGCCGTTGTCATCATTTGTGTTAATACGACCCTTGAGGTTTACACCACAATGAGATGACGACGTCGTCCAAAGTGTCAATGGTGTGTCAACGTGTAAATTAGTAATTATTCGTGTCCCATCCGGGGGGCCTTTGTGCGTTTATCTCGTAATTATGACGTGCGACAGCCTTATTCATAGATTCGGGAAGTTGATGAGTTTCTGAACCGTGTCGTGATATCTTATTTGCGAGTTTGAAGAGCGTTGTGATGGCTCCCGCTGCGATCGGTTGTACATTTTTATGCGTTCCTCAAATGGACGTAATTGCAATGTATTAAAAAGTTTATCGTGGGTATTCGCAGTCGGGCCTGTAATATGCTCGCCGCGTGATTCGCCCTCCCTGCCTGCCCTTAATAAAGTAATATACTCTAAATGCGCACGCATATAACATAAATTTTGTGATCTCAATGCTCTTTTTATCATGTGAAATTATTACGATGGTGGTCCGCACTCCGCAGCCTTCTGGTGCTATATCTGGTTTTTAATTTAGAAAAATGGTACCTCTGCTTTTATGGTTTGGTGCTTACGCTGCAACGGAACACCAATATTTATTTTTCCTTTAGGCGTTTTGCTTTATGTGTAATAATTCAGAATAGACAGATAATGAAGATATTTTATTTATAATATACATAAAAAAAGCTTTTAATGTAATGCCTTGATTGCTTCTGTCTTGATTATGTATTTTATTAATATGAAATTATGATAAATGTGCGTTTCTTGTGAAATATTCTGCGGCCTGAGGCGAGTGTCGACCCGACCTGCCTTCGTTCTTTATGACAAAATTTTATGTTTGCGTAAACATATAAATCTAATTGCGATACTTTTAAATTACTATTCGATGAATATATTAGTTATTTATTGATTGAATCTTAGTTTTTTAGGTATTACTGTAAACCAAAAGCAAGGAATGCCGTTGTCAAAACATTTAGTACCAACGTCGAAGCACCGACTAATAGAAACATTTCAAAAGTCGCTTGCACAATTCATTAACATTAGAGTCGGCGGGTGAATAACCGGAGCAGTTGAAAGGTTGGATTCCGATATCAGACCCAATTCGAAACTGAATCGAATACGCCGATGCTGAAATGAGAGCGAGCTTTTAAACTGAGATAACCCTTTAATGCGAAACCTGAACTTCGATCTATTAAAGCTTTTGCTAATAAATCATTGCGTTGCAGAAAAACATGGCGTTATTGGGGCAGGGGTCTAAATATAGTTTGTGTGTCATCAGTTGTTTATTTTTAATTTTAGAACATAGTTTAAGGTCAAGATAAATAAATAAATTACACCCGACGAAAATACATAAATCCTGTATGATAACTAGGATTCTGTATCTAGGGGTCCAGGGATTACGAGGACCACAACACACCCAGACACAAAACAAGTAGGTATTTGCACTTTTTTTCGTTTGCACAAATAGGTGTCCTGCCGCGGGAATTAAACCCGCCGCTTCCTGGTTATGAGCCGACTTGCTCAACCACTACAACATAGAGGTTGTCAACTACAGATTTGCAAACTATTAGAAAATAAGTATCAAAACCCTATCAGAAATATATTTACGCAAACATTTAACGCTAAAAAAACTACATTGAAAACGAATTCTGCCAAACCAAATATTGAATCACAAAACTGCATTTTTTGCTATTATAGCGAATAATTCTTTAAAGAACAGATGTTCGCGAACTCATAATAAGGCGTATCGCGTACAAAGCATCGAAATCGGACACCGGAGATAGGGCAGCTCTGATTCTTACGACAAAGTTACATTTACTATCACAAAACTTGATTAACAAAAGATTTTAAACTTTACCCGCTACAGAATAAGATCATAACTCCACCCAGACAACCGTAGACTACAAGACTGTAATACATTTTAAAACATTTTAATTTCAATGTGTACCTTTGTAAACTCGGTTTTTTATTTCAAATTGAAATGAAGATTATTAATTCAAGAATCAATAAACAAAAATGATAATTAAATACACAAAATTAGTCCCAAATACTAATAAAGTATACTAGATACTGCAAGTGGTATTCCTAAGCTATTGAATTTACTTGTGTCGCCGGCATTGTGCCGCTAATGGGTGTCTATTTGCAGATTCTAATCTACTGATATTCATCTCGGACTATTCTAATCAACTAAATGGATTCGACGGTCGAATAATTGTGAACTGGTATTTAGGGTATAAAAAGAGTATTGCTTTTTTCTTATCGCATCTCCATCGAATCGAAATAAAATCGGATTAAGATTCTAATCGCTGCAATTTTTTTTACAATAAACATAGACACAAAATAACAAATACGTTTTGCGTGAATATTATAATAGCATAGTAAAAGATATAGATTTACTGATATCACGAATTAGGTAGTAATAGTTACGACAACCAAAACCTATAAATTGAAGGGGTGAAAACAAAAAGGGTTTAACTGATTTTTTTCACAAAATGACTTATAACAAATAAAATAAATAGATAAATAAAGACATCTCAGACAGCGCCATCTAGCCCCAAACTAAGCAAAGCTTGTATTATGGGAACCAGATAACTGATACAATACTTAAATACTTTTTGTTTGTACATACATACATATAATACAATATAACACCCAGACACAGAACAAACACCTATGTTCATCACACAAATGTTTGTCCTGGGTGGGAATCGAACCCACAACCCACAGTTCAGAAGGCAGGGTTACTACCAACTGAGCTATCGGGCCAGTCAACCAATCAATTTATGGGTATCGTTGGATTCAGCGTGAAATTATCTACAGTAAAACATTCTCAAAATACAGAAATGAGGTTTAAATCTCGAGATTTTGAGTCTATCTCGATGAGCTTTATCTTTCACAGGAATACAGTTCGCTTAGCATAAAAAAATTATTATATTTATTTTATTATATTATATTTTTACAGTAATTGTATTAATTAGTACTATATTTAGGATTTTAAAATGGAATTAAAACATTTTCAAGCAACTGAAACTCACATAAACCCTTTCTGTTACCTTATAAGCACTCTATATTAAAATGACGCCGTTGAACTTTAAAGTCAATTTTCTCGAAACTATCAATTTGACAGTTAAACCCTTTTTATTCTCTACCCTTCAATTGGTATAAAAATCGAATACGTTTTGAATACAAAAAAGAAAGTAAAAAAGATGTCGACAAACGGGAACTCAACGTCACTCGGTCGCATGTAATTGATCCAGGATGTTTTATCTTGATGAGCCCTTTTATATGTGCCCCCGACGCGCTACCCTCCGACGAATACAGATAAAATCTCTTAAAAGGGTTGCCAACTAAAGATATCACTTAATTTGTAGCCTCTCTTTGTAACTGGTATTAGTCTTATACAAAACACGTCCTTTTTGTCCTACGCTTTTTGCAGACTTAACTCGGGGACAATTTTGCGATTGAGTTTTTTAAAGATTAGACGCTTATACGTCTCAACTGAATGATAATCTGTTTTTTGGCAGTTTGAAGGGTATTTAAGTTTTTAAAGTTTTGTTTTCTTTGTTAGAATTGTGAAATTAAGACAGTTTGACAATTTGACGCGTGTTCCCAAAATGGTCATTGTTTTTTAAGACTATAACAGTTACTGTTAATCGTGACTTAAGAATTAGCTTACTGTCAACCTATATCATATGTTTGTATATATTTGTAACGCTTTAATAATTATTATTAACATGACTTGCCTCTGTCAACTATTTTGCCAAATAGGTTCTTGCCCCTGAGGAAATTTCTCGTTGAGCAATTCCATCTTCTGTGTTTGAACTGATGCTGACACTCTGTAACCGCCATGCTGGCCCCCTTGGCCACAGCCGATAGCACGCCAGGGTTCTCCCTTGCAAGCCTTCTCTGCTTCCGCCTCAGCGTGGCGTGCACCGCTGGGTCCATATATAACACGCCAGGCGATATCGGTGACAAGTTGTTCGGCTCCCCCGCTTTCGCTATTCCCCTGCAAAAAACGGTAACCATCAGAGCACATTCGCAGAATCGAAATAAAAACCCGACTTTTGTCACCATCCAAAGACAATGCCTGCGTAAAAAATAAAGTAAACAAGCTCGAACGCCACTTAAGGCAATGGGTGCAACTCGAAATGAAATGCTCATTTGAAAAGGCAAAGACAACAAACAATTGACGAGCGAACTGTCAATCCGCAGACGTTTAGATAAATATTTGCGTCGCGCATTAATCCTCGAGGGCCGTAGGAATGAGAAGAGGCAAAGTCAAACAGTGAGATCTATCGAGATCACGGCCTGTTGACTTTGGAACTTGGGCCTACGTTGAAAAAAGTTGGAGCTCTCTAGCGGTGCCGTGCGCTTGCTGCGCTGGAAATCGTATTACTTTTCTATTTACCTTTCTTTGTAGTCGAGTGTTACGTAAATATGAACACGTTCGTCGGAAATTCTCATTTCCTTAGAGCGTCTCCGCACATGCTTTTAATTTTAAAGACTTTTAATTTTCGTTTTGTTTAAAATACTTTTAAAGTGGCTACTTTCATGACTCTTTTAACATATTTATTGAGTAATATGACACAAACATCATTCAGTTACATCAACCGTATATTATGTAAGATTGTGTTTGTGATATTTGTGAGGTAGGTAAAGTAGTACCTACCTAAAATTATTTATCTACATGATCATCGAACGACAAAATTCTTATAAGCTTTAAATTAATCAAAGTATCACTTGAATTAATTTCACACTATTCCAATGGTTCCATTAATTTTTTGTGTTATTAACGTATGTGGCTACTTTACACCGCCGCCGACAGAAATATCCACTTATATCTAACACTACACTTTTAAACACTTATCATTATAGCACTTAATTTTTCAAAACAAGACATTTTCGGTTTTAATTGCTTGTTGAAGGAAGTTATTATTGCCATTAAAGTATTAAACATGTTATTATATCCGCCGGAGTCGAGTTTTCTCGTTGATAGAATATGATTTAAATTTTAGATGACATTAATGTACGTAAATACATCGTATGGATCACCGATAATCGTCCGAAATGTTCATAATCCGTCCGTGGGCGCCATAAATTTAAGAACTGCGGTATTGACACCCACAAGTGGTTAAAACAAAAACTGAGGATAACTATATTTGTCCGTCCATAATATCAGGTCCTTTGCACTTGTCACGTTGGTAGAAGATCAAACAGAGACACGAGGTCCTCGGGAAAAAATCCCTGAATGGCTTTCACGAGCAAACGTGATGTTTGTCCTGCGATAAAGGCTGTGTGAATGTGTCAAAACAACAAATATTGTCTTTGGAGTCTTGTGTCTCGACTCTTGGGTAATTAAAACTTGTTCCTGGCTGTGGCGTTATTGTTGTAACATCGTGGAATTTTGTGTATTTGCTGAGATGTACAGGAAGTGTGGGCTAGTGAACTCTATCCTCCCTCTTTGGCATATTTGACAGATCTAACTTGACAGGTAAACCGAAATTCTGTCATCGTTTTCAATTTAGGCGCGGTTTTCAATAATCAGAGATGCTAAGCTAAAACTAAAGCTATTCATTGGATAAAACAAAACACAGTGAAAATAAAAGAATAATTTTGTATAGTGAACACTTCAGTAATAATGGTACTTTTATTTTAGTCAGATTTTAATTTGTTAGTTGAATAATATTTATTCAAGCCATTGAAATGTCACCAATTTTATGCACGAACACTGAAAATAACACAAGTTTAGGAAAATAATACAATTCGGTGACGCAATCTTTTTCGCTTTTCCGCCAAACCTCCCATTCGATTTGGTTTGCACATTCCGAAATCGATTTGATTAAAAAGTATGTCACCGAAGTCAAGTGTATTCTGTACATAATAAGGGCGAATCGCATTTTGCAAAAAGTTCCATCCTCTACCCAGCAGTGACAAATGATTATGTGAAATGAACTAAACTATTCCTTGCTTTATATATTTACTATATTATTATGGGATAGTTTTATTGCTGTCTGACTTTATACTGCCCCAAATATATACAGTAAATCAGATAGGTCTATCTTAATAGCATAATATTACCGGCAAAATAAACTGTTAAGACCACTTTATTTGCAACACTCGAGGCGTTGTCTTAATTTGCCCATCTGACATTTGCCGCTTGACAAAACACTTCGGTGAATGATAACATCGATGTTTCGTGTTCATTATCTACTTCCTTGCAATTTGGGTTTTGCGCTAACTTGTCCTTAAATAGTCGATTTTATTCCGCGTCTGCGTCTTGCATACAAATAAGTCTTTATTATTTAATTTGTTAGTATGTTGCGAGGCGTCAAAATATCAAAGTTCGAAGTCCAGGGAAAAAGGAGCCCTGATCTTCGTTGTCACAGTACTTTTATGTAGTGATTCTGAGTGTCTTTAAAGACTGGTTAGTGTTATCGGGTATCAAGAGGCCGGCACGCGATTCCGCCCGTAATGTAATATGTACTACGAGTGATGAATACGAATTAGCCGAGGCGGTGTTGCCAAATACGAAATACTCCCAAAAGCTTAGCTTTACTAGGTGGTAAGACTTTTCTGCAAAGTTCGTCTAGGTACCACTGGTTTGCCAATTATTCTGCCACCTAGCAGTAGTGTGCAAGCACTACTGCGTTCCGATTTGAAGGACACTGTAGCTAGTGAAATTACTGTGCAAATGAGACTTAATGATCTGATCTTACAGCCGAGTGATATTATTACCACAGACTGTGCTGATGTTTCAGGATGATGTGTGCAGTGCAGTGTCACGCGAAACTTTATATTTTGAAGTTCCGAGTGACAGTGTTCTGTTATGGGCGGCCGTGTCGCTTAACAGCAGGTGAACGCCTAGATCGTCAAATCAGTCACTAACATAAAAAAAATCTAAAGGATAGCTTTTGGTTAGAAATATTAAAATATTTCTATTTAGGACAAACAAATTTAAACTTACCACAGTCTTCGTAGGTGATATTTTTATTTTTTGGCATATAAATGGAATTTTACAAAAATACGGGATTGAATATTTGTTTTGTAGATGGAGGAAGGGTATGTTATAGTCCTGTTCTAAGAATATTTAAGATACTTCTTCGTTGTCTTGTTGACTGTTTTACGACAACAACCGGGACCCGTGTCCTAACCAATAAATTCAAAAGTTTAAAGAAATATGCAATGCTACAATACATGGGTATTTCAGAGATTTTAGCTACCTCTCCTGGCAATACTGAGTTAAGGTGTGGTGATTTCTTTTTTTGCTTGCGGCAAAGAAGATTTTTATGATGTCGTCGGCCTAGTGGCTTAGTTTGCCTGTGGGCTGGTCAATAAGTTCCGGGTTAGTAGGTATCTCCTAACTGTTTTGTTAACACTTTCGTGTTTCGCGGGCTCATGCACCTTGAGCAAGTACCTATGAATCTATTCTGTGGTACTTATCTACTCGCGGTGTATTTACTTTCCAGTGTTCTGTAATGTGGCTGTAGACGATGCGATGAGGATAGTCATGAAGAGGCGGAAAGTAAAATAAAAGAAAATAATAAATTAATATTCCGAGGCGCCCGTACGTCAATCGAAGCTATCGAGAACTGTTGTTGTTTTGAAGGTGACGTACGGACGCCAAGCTTTATTTTTATTTTTTTAATATTTTGGCTCCACACTTTTTTGTATTTAGCCAGTGTCAAGTAATTGATAATTCATCAAGTTAATAATATTTCACGCAAATATGTGTCAAGTCACAGTCGAAGTCATAGTCTAGTCAAAGTCATACTCCTAGTAAAGTGGTGGCAACTTTACTTGAAGCTTCTATGGAGTTTTGGAAACAACACGAAAAGAAACGTTTCACCATCATTATACCATTTTCCCACACTCACGCCTGTAATCCAGCACTTAACGAATAGAATGCCACCAATTTTATGCACTAACACTGAAAATAACACAAGTTTTGGAAAATAATACAATGCGGTGACGCAATCTTTTTCGCTTTCCCGCCAAAACTCCAAACTTTATTTAAAAGAATATATAAAAAGGTAGGTTGCACTTGTCCTGAAGGTCTGTAGTTAACAGTGGCAATACAGTAAATTGTACATTGCGCTCGTTTAAAATAGCTAATATTTATATTTAAACTAGTTGACCCGCCCTGGCTTCGCACGAGCGAATTAGTAAAACGCGGTCGAACGGGATAAAAAGTATCCTGTATAAACTATCTCCCCAACAAATCTATTTAGCCGTTTTTGAGTTATAAATAGTGTAACTAACACGATTTTCTTTTATATAGGTGTATAGATAATTATTCAAACCCGTTCATAAGTATCAATAGATTTTATTACTTTGGAAAAAATTGTTAGGCAACACGCACTCCACTGTAAAGTTTAGTTAGACAAATATTATGATATACCTACAAAGACAACACGTGGTTTGTATAATGGGATATACGGCCACTCTTCTCTTCATTGTTTTCCTTCGATCTTTAAGTTTTAGGTGAAGGTCATCGTAGATCAAATGGAAAAATTAGGGAGGGTGAATAGAGATATTCTAGATACAAAATGAAATAAGAATATCTAGTGTAATTAAGCTAAATTCAAGTAATTAGATTATCTATATTGGGGCAGTTGCAAAGGATTATTGTAGATAAATTAATGAAAAAACCTAAAATTACAATAACAAATTATAAAAATTATTATTATTGTTATTATTTAATTTAAATAAATTATTATTATTATTAAATTTAAATAAATTATTATTATTATTATTAAATTGAATTAAATTATTATTATTTTTGTATTAGGTGATACCGCGGGACGCAGCTAGTAATTAATAAGTTTTTAAAGCTGACAATATATTTACTTGGCTCAAGTTATCCATGGAAACGAATAGGCCACGGTGTATCAGGGCCATATGCTATAAATATTTTGTATAAGTACATAATATTATATTTACATTTACCAGCTAAGTTTCTTTGTAATTTGAATAATTGTTCATCTAACTAAACCAGCATATTCTCATCATCATCATCCCTTTTTAGTCCGCCAGCTGGATAAATTAAAAGCCTATGAAAAATTTGCCGCAAATATAAATAAACTAATAATAATAATATTAAATAAATAAAAAATTAAAAGCCTATAAAAAAATTTGTAGTTTCAATTTATTATCAACGGAAAATAAACTATTGTATGTATAGCTTAATATAAACGCTGAATATACTTATGTATAGCATTTCTATAATCAGAAGGTTAAAATATTTAACTTAACCAATTATATGTATTTTAATATTCTGTCACTAACCGCCATTAAAATAATTGGTTATAAGTAAAGTGAAGTGGGAGTAATCTCGCCTCTTCCGGCAGCTGTCTTTACCTACGTAAGTGGATGAAAGGCTTTAAATGCAATGTGATATTTTAAAAAGGTTTGATTGGATTGGAAGGATTGATCTTCATAATACGCCAAAGACTCCACTACTATGATCATTTCAACAAATGATCATAGTAGTGGCATAATACTTAAATTCCTTCTGATTTTGTGGCATATTAGAAAATCGTGACGTCGAATTTTTTTTATTCACGCCTAACGATCACAGATCCTGGACCCTAACTAGACCTTTATGGAAGTTTATATTTTATTTATTAAGTTATCTAAACTCGTAATATGTAAATAAGTACAATGAATCTTATAACAGTATATTAAATGAATGAATTATATAATATATGCACATACATTTTAAATACTTAATCGCAGCTATTTAATTTCATGATTGATCTAGATAAAATAAACTCTTAGTCAATGATCAAGTTATAAAAATACGTTTGTTTAATTTTTAACCAAAGTTTTAATTACAAATTACAAATTGTTTATTGCAAAACGCTATTTAGGTTTCATTGTAAAGTGAGCTCTGCCTTTTGCTTTGGTAATTAAAATTGACAGTTATGTTATTAAATTTATTGTGTAATGACTTGTTCTGTGTCTGATTGTTGTGGGACCATGATCTTTGTAGTTCCTGGGTCCCTAACACAGGGAATCCTAGTTAGGGTCCAGGATCTATGTACGTGATCGTTGGGTGTTATTATTATTATTAATATAAACGCTGAACCTAAGATAAACTTCCGCGTAGTCATAGCTCAGTTAATCAATTATAATATAAACGCCGTATGGTATAATTATGATTATCAAATACTATATTAAAATATAAATCAAACAACTAATTAATTAATAATAATAAGGACCTCATCGCGTTTTCATAAGTTTATCAGGCATAAATGCTGGCACTTATTTTGTACAACAAATCAGCATTAGAATTCAATGGGGCAATGCTGCCAGCTACCTACTGGTAGTGGGCTGGAGCATTTGGACTGTCAGGTCATCGCGGCCAGTATATAGTCCAAATTTTTTTTATTCTTGTGTTTAGTTTTAGTAATTATATCATTGTAGTATTTAGTTAAAATTAAAGGCAATTACCCGGTGAAAAAAAAATTAATTAACATTTCCTTAAACATTAAATATCACAGTTTACGTAATTTTTACGGGTTTATCTTTAGAAAGTTAAAGTAAAATTCCGTCTCAGGGAGCCCGTCGCTCGGGTCCGTCAGATGCTATCGTCACGTTTGATTACGAGTTTCATACGCGTTTTACGTTAAAATGTGGAAAGTTATATTAATTAAAAGTTGATTGATTAATAATAAAATAATTTACATTATTACCAACGGGTTATTTTAAATTTTTAGTTTTTATTTATTTTAAGTTCTTAGATATAATTTAGTTTTTTAGGTCTAGTTTATTTTAGTTATTGTTAATTCATTTGATAAAGTCAATAAATTGCTTGGGAAATATATTGATTATTACTGAAAACTTAAATATAGAATAAAATCAAAATATCTTTGATTTTGGGTCAACTAAAATCGATGACATTACTATAATATTAAATTGTAACATAAGTAGATTTATATGATATAAAAATAGGTAAATGGCAGTAATAAAGACTATTATTTATCTTATATAACTATCTTTTTCACTAAGATTTTTTCGGATGTCGATCGAAATATAATTTTGCCGACGGCAAAAGCGGCAGTATATAAAATTAACATCAAAATGTTATACAAAACGTTTCTATTAACTTAATATTTTGTTTATAAAGAGATGATTATTTTTAATGCAATCAGCACGCGCCACTGTATATTTACTTTATAGTGATAGCGAGTAAGGTGCGTTGTTATAAAACATTATAATGTTATAGAAGTGAAAAGTAACAATAATTTGTTATAAAATAAGCTAATTTATGCTTAAAACATACTAAATTAGGCTGATAATAATATTAACATTTATTGCAATCATACGACTTATTATTTAGTTATGGAAACAAATTTGAAACAATTCAAATGCTAATTGCAATAAAGTTTTAATCAAATTATGAAATATTCAATTCATAACGTTAACATGATGATTTAACCACGTTAAAAATACGCATTAGGAGAGAATAATGAAATAATAAATAACTTTTAACGTTTTCATAAACAAGCCTTAAAATTTGATGTGACACTTTAGTACCCACAATAATCATTTGTATTATTTTTATATTCTTTAACACATAAGTAATTAACCAGATGTTTATTAGGTTTAAATTCGTTAACTGCTGAATTATTTTTGAGAATGAAATAGTGATAATATAAATTTATATATTATATATAATGGATAATAGTAAAAGAACTTTGAATAGTGCATCTAAAATATATATTTTTTGATTTCTTTGATAAACTGAATTGTGTTTTCCCAATTATATTTTTTATCATATTTTGTTTTATTGTTCCTTTCGGAATAACAAAAATATCTAATTAATTATAGAAAAGCTTTTACATCTAATAGAAACAATAGTCTACGTTTAGGATTATGCTGGTTGCATACCGGGAGCAGCGATAGGTTGTTCAAATAAAAGCTGATGCACCCGTCAGTCACGGACTCGACGCGACGCGACGGCATCCGTCAAGATGTGATATTTGTCAGGAACATTTTTCGTTTTTAAACTTTATTTGCGGTGTTAATTTATTGTCAATATTAGAAGATTTAGAATTAATGAATACATGAACTTTATTGATATATCGATGATACTGCTATATCATTGAGGCTTATTTATATAAATGTTTACCAAGCTGTACCTAAGTAATCCGGTGGCACGCAATAAAAACCGTAAAATTAGTTTTTATATTTTATTATAAAAACACCCCCCCCCCCCCCTCTCATTCACTTTTACATATCACACAACTCTTACATACACCCTGCTAAAAAAAAGTATAAAGCGGTTGAGCCTCTTAAAGCTAAATCAACAACAAAAATGAATATTATTGTTTAATATGTAGTACTATACATTGAGCCAACAGAATGTTTTGTCAATTTGCGAGTTAACTGTTATTATGAGCACATCATAATTGTGTAATTATGTTTTCTTGTATCTATTGTCTTGTTTTCATCTGGAACTTATATCTTGTTTTTAATATTTTTTTTTATTACATAAATCACCTGCTGAATAACACTATATAAGCTAAGCACTTTTACTCCACTATTATTTACGCTCATGTTACTTGTATAATCCTCTTTTGGCCTTATCGTAACTTAAAATGTATATATCCTTCTATATATATATCCTTTGAACGTATATAAAATGTAACGCTGTAGAATTATCGAAATAAATTAAAACAAAATTATTTTATTCTTTTAAGACATAATTATACCAGTTGTCTCAAAACTTCAATAATACTTAGTTACTTATATTATACTTTGCAGATAATTTATGTTACTGTTATCAGACAAAATACCATAGACCAAGTCGATAGTAACCGTACATTGACTAAAAACCATAACGCTTGCCATAACACAAAAGTGTGACTAGTATAAAACTTTATAGCGCTATCATCGATCTCGCACAAGAGCGTTTACTCTTCGTTTAATGATCCGCTAATTAGCTCTTAGTGTTGGAAGGGCCGAACATCTGGAGGTTTAGTATGTGTACACTATGCGAATTGCTTTATCATCGAATAGTAGTGTTTAAACTTTATGGCGTTATAGGTAATGTATGGCTGTAAAAGGTTAACGGGATTTTAGTTTGACGATTGCCTGGCGTTCGATAAATAGGCACATTGTTAGAATACATATAAGATATAAGAGGCACTAAAAACACAATGTTTTTAATACATCTTTGTCACATTTGGTTATTGATTATGAATTGAATTTTTTGGTTTGTTTGATTTTGTATATAATGCCCAACGATCACATATGTAGATCCTGGACCCTGACTTAGATTCCCTGTGTTTAGAGACACAGGAGCTACGAGGACCATGATCCTACAATACCCAGACTCAAGAGTATTTGCGCTTTTTTCTGTATGCATACTTGTCCCGTCGCGGGAATCGAACCCACCACCTCCGGAATATGAGCCGACTTGCTCAACCACCACACCACAGAGACTGTTAAATACAGCTGTATAAGTCAGAATATGTATATAATGATATAAGTGACAATTAATTTTCTATCCTATCACAGTCTATGTAAGAGATACATTAGACACATTAGAAAGTTGTGACATTGGTACAAATAATAAATAGATTTGTAATTACATTACATTGTTTATTTTTCAGTATGTTTAATTTTACATAGTAGGTGAGAACGGCATATGAAGTATCTATCACAACAGTTCATGCAAGAGAAGCACTTTGGAAAGTTATGGTAAATAAAACAGAAGTAGTAACTAATTGAATATATTAAATAACCGTTATTTAGTATGCTATGACCATTCAAGAAGCATTCGTAAACGCTAAAGGTGTAAAATACAAACTTTCATTCATGACAGTGCGGTATGAATCAAAACGGGTATCGTATTTATGCAAAACGTCTCACGTAAACATATCCGATCCGATATGTCAATGAGAGAAACTGTGTTTATAGTAAAAGTTCTGTTATTTAGAATGTTTCACGTGGTTGGTGTAACAGTGCTAAATATTAACTAATTTTGTTTACAATTTGAACGTTTAATATCAAGTATGTCAAGTAAACACAAAAGAACAGCACTGTAACCTATCTATTGCATAACTGTCATTAAAGTTGTGAATGACATCATGTGATTTTGTCTCATGTCCCTCGTGAAGTTTAACTCAGTTTTGAGGTCAAAGATAACAGTTCCATCAAGTTTGTCATAGAAGAACCATAAACAGACTTTTTGAGTATAAGAGTTTTCAGTTACGAGAAACTCACCACCACATACTGCCGCGTCCTCTCCGAGGCTTAGTGCCGGCGGTTTCGCATCTCAAACACAGAACTGTGAGCACAAACAACCACAAACACTTCATTCTGCGATGGGCGGTGCCGCGAACTCCACAGTGCACATGAGCGCGGCCGGCGGCTGCTCGGAAACGTCTGGCCGGCGGCTGCGACGCTCACGAGGCGGGGTCCGCGGTGGTGGGAGGCCTACCTGCCTCTACGCCCGATTGGTCTCACACTTCTATTATCATTTTTTCCTCGAATCTTTGCCGTGTTTAGGTCATTAGGTTTATGCGATTCCGATATCTCATCCGTCTCTTGGGATGTCGGATTATGATTTGGTAATGCAATTGCTGGTCATGGATCTGGATTAGAACAGGATTATGGTCGCGCGTTAAGCTTTGGTTTATGCTGGTCCGAAATTCAGTAATGCTGTTTTTTTAATGGTACAAACAAGTTTATTATCTTTTTCAAGTGTATTTATTGACAAACTCAGTTTTGTCTATAAGTTAAGCTCATTATTGCCGCCAGATGCAGCTTTTTGCGATCATTGATTTGACGCGGCCTTTGAGCCTGACTACTATCTTTATTTTTAATAATATTGTCTTTTCCCTGTATGTTATGTTTTAAGGAAAAAACCCGTAACCCGAAGAGCAAAACGAAATTAACATAGCACTAAGTATCATGGGAATTCCTAGATAATAAATTCTCAATTCTTTATAAGTAGGTACCTACCTCATAAGAGGAACAATTACATTGTCATCAACAAAACTTACGTGCAAGAACATTTCACCGTTTCTGAGAATCCTTCTTAACACCAAAGAATAATAGGATCCAAAGTTGAGTTTCGTGTAATATTACATGTAGCCGTCATGAGAACCTTATCATTTACGATAGGTATACAATTTTACCTGAAATTTGCCTAAAGACCAGGTAGCTTACATTGTTTATACGCGGAACCTAGATTTACCTAGTAGTTACCTACCTTCATGTTATGCCTTCGGGGTTAGAGAACAAAGGTGCCTAACTAAAGGGTATGGAGATTCTCTACTAATGCCTTATTTTATGGAAGTTGAAACTTCACATCAAATTTTACCACAGATATATATTTACCAATACTCAGTTATTTAATACAAAATATTAATGATATGCACATTTTATATGTAGGTATATAAATAATTTTTTTAATTCATTTTTAAGACTGAATTCTATTGTAACCTAGATGTAATTTTTGGTATCTCTTTAATAAACGTGTTCAATAGTTATCAATGTTATTATAAATCGAACAGTGATGTATTTTTATGAGACGGGTCTAAATGAAGGATGGAAAAGGATACCCAATAACAATTACTCTCTATAAAATATTATTCCCATTCACACAGACTAATCAAGAGATATTACTCGAACTCTCCAAGTGGTGTCACAGTATAATAAATGCAGTGCCGAAGGTTCATTGAAAATGTTTGTTTAAGACAAATTCACGTAACCCTTGAGAAGTTTTCAACATTGTTTAATATGTTAAATAACATAGGAGTTAAAGTAAATCTGCATAATGTAAAAAATTAAATAGTTCAGTTAAAATTTTCTATGAATATATTTTATCGTGTTCTGTATCACTTGTTACTAAAACTACTTTTATAGTACCAATGCAATAGTTTTGCAAGCTTCTAACGGTAAAATTATACTTTGATAAAAAAAAGGATTACGTAGATAAAGTATGAGTTTGGCGTTTTACCAAATGTAAGCATATAACACAAATGAACAATTCATAATTCAGCAAAGTTTGAGTACTGTTTAGTGTACGATTCTGTGATCGCGTCGGGTGCGCGTGAGTCAGCATTTGCGCGGTGGGAGGAGCGGCGGTGGCCAATCAGCGGTCGGCCGCGCCGGCCTGCGCCGGCGCACACCGCGACCACGTGTAGAGTCGTGTTACTGCGGACGCGCACCTTTGACGTCCTCCAAAATTTAATTCTTCAAAGATTACACTAAAATTTGTCATTTTCTAATGCTGATAAGTTACTTACACTACTGTATCAAAATATGATCGTACCCGCGCTTGGGTAATAGATTATTTCCTAAGAATATTGGTAGAGTAAGCCTTTTATATAGCAAAATGAATAAAATATATTTGTATATGAATTAACTATCTCATTCCTAGATTCAACAAAACAATTTGTCAGTACAATTTTATTTCAAGAACAAAAGAAACAAGACTTCGTTTTTGTAATCGTGTGTGGGTATTTTAAAACCGGACCAACTTTAACTCGGCCATAATTGTATATAAATTAGCACAATAGTTGAACAATTCAAAAGGAGCGTAGGAAAATATAGAAAACGTAAGAAACGAGTAAACCCTGCTACGAAGTGCTACAGAAGCGTGTTCATACAAAAGACTTCAACGCGTGAGATCTACGCTTGATTTACGCAGGCTAACTTCACGCCTACTAGTTTGTTTCAATAAACCATTATTATCTCAATGAACTGTTCTATTTTATTACTTTATACTTTTGCATCCTCTATCACATTAATGGCAAAATGTATTTTTAAATATAAATAATCAATTGAATAACGTGTAAATCGACGAAAAGATGATCGATTAAAATTAAACAAATTGGTGTTCTTTTGAAACATTTAGTATAAATCCAATATGTAAAAAATATGAAAAAAAGACATCGCTGTTAAGTTTCTTGTATCTTTTTCTTAGTTGTAATTGAAGCTTCAGATTGGAGTTTTCTGTTCTTCATTGTGCTGGATTGCCTGCACCAGTACCTAGTGGAAAAAGAACTGCTTTTCTTCTTTTCCAAACTCACATTTAGTAATAGGCTTGCTATATAATATATTACAATAAGCACTTTGTCATCTTATAAACTTAGTATATACAATAACTTAAATCACGTGTATTAAGCACTAGTTGCGCTCCGCGTTTTCACCCGCGGATAAAAGGTATTTTAACTATTTGCTCATCCCATAAGAAAATTTCCTTTTCTAAGATACAATGTAGCCTATATTTTAATCCAGTGTATAAGCTATCTTTGTACCGAATTTTAACCGAATCCATTCGCTGTTTGAGCGTGAAGGAGTAAAAACATACACACAAACACACATACAAACTTTCGCCTTTATAATATTAGTGTGAAGTGTGATTTTAAGCATTTAATCTCATTTTGACTTGTAAAAGTCCTAAAAATAGCCCATTTGTAATATAATCTTTTATCTTGGATATTCATTTATACTTTTTAGGTTAATTATAAGCTATAAGGCTATAAGCTTCTTAAGGCTACTACATTACTAAGTTTATGTCTTGTGTAGGTAATTCAGCAAAAATATTTTCAATTCAATAGAGATTTAGTCAAAATATACAATATTTATCTCAAAAGAAAAAACGAGTTTTATATATACTGATAAAATTATCATAACCATGTTTTATTTTACATAATTTGTTTACTAAAGCTCCTCCTTACGTTAATATTACATTATATAAATGTATTATAATACTCTTTAAAGCTTTTAAGATATTAATAATCTTAATATAAAAATGAATCTCTATTTTCCTTGACCACCGCATCACGCGTGAACGGATAAAACATTTTCGCTAATGTTCTGTTTATTCAATAATAAACCGCCCATCTTTTTTAAATTTTTTCTTTCATAAGAACCTTCTCCTGAATATTTTCACCACGCAGGTGAAACCGCGGGGCGCAGCTAGTATATTATAATAAAATAACTCAGCGGATGCATAGAAAAAGTATAATTAAATATAGATATAAATATATGTAGCCACTTAACCATGCCAACTAAGTTCAAGTGTTTACACAAAAAACACAGCACGTGCCCTTTTGCACATGTGTTTGTCATATGACAATTCGTTGAGGGGTTACCATCGTAACTAATTGAAAATTCTTGTTCGAAAGTAAACTGGGGTTGAAATGAACAGATGCATAGTTTTTTTTATAGCTTTTTTGTATTGATTTCTTTCAGAACCTTTTTTTCATGGACTCGTGTTGATATAAACAACAATATATTATTATTACTTGATGGAAAATAATAAGTAAATAAATAATTTTAATGGGCAAAGTGTCTCTGTTCTTTTAACCAACAAATTAATATAAGAACTATGACTAAGTATACACACTACAAAAACACACACACACACACACACACACACACAAACACACACACTACACTACTTACTACAAAATTAAAAAAGCATTTAGACCTCTCCTCTCAAATGCTCCAGCCCGCTACCAGTAGGTAGCGCATCCAACATGCTGGCAGCATTGCTCCGGCGAATTACAATGCTGATTCGTTGTGCCAGCATTTTGATCACGCGTTGCATTAACCAGGACGGTAATCAGGAAACTTCGATTGCAAATTTGCAATGCAACAGGAGAAATTTCTGTACTAACTATGCACATAAACTGCGTATTCAAACTGTCAAATCCATACAAATTTGTGTTTCTATTGGTTTCAATCGAGTTGGGTGATCGCCTAGCTGGTGCTCTGATAAACTTTGGAAAACGTGATCAGCTATACAATTGTCATTTCAACTTACCTAATTTGAAAATTTTCCTATTTAATATGCACATAGCCTTTGTATAACTAAATACACATTTTGTGTTACTAACATTTGAAGTTACTATTGAACAGTTAAGACAAGCCAATCACTAACTTGAATTTTGCACTCATAAGTAAGTATCACAAACAAGCTCTTTTACAATAAAATTAACGAAACTGCAGCTCTTTGAAAGCTATAAAAATAACGTACACAATTAAAAACGACGTTGTTCTCCACAGTGGCATTCCTTACCGCTAAATGACTTCCATAATTTTTAGTAGTCACAGCAATTTGTAAAAGTTATAAGCTGCAGCTAAATTATAACTTAAACTAAAGGCAATAGGTTCAAAATCATTTATCTTGATGGGCTCAAACGTAGAATTCGTTTCATTCACTGAAACAGGAGTGTGGTGGACAAAGGAGTGCGTGAAATTAGGAATAGTGAAAACGAATAAAGACTCATTAGGATACTTATTTGCTTCGTACCATAATAAACACATTGTATGCTAAAATAAACCGAAATGTTTACAGGTAGAGTTCAAATTCGGATAAAATTTTGAAAAAAGTAAACAAGACGGATGGACCTTGATAATTTACCTTTTACAAAAATAAATCAACTATAAAAATCTAAGCGTGTTAATGTATTTAAGCGAAGCTTTGTACCTTAAGGCTAGAAAATTATAGGCTAAAATTTTTGAATTACCATCTGCTTGATCGTAAAATAAAAAAGGTTTAGTTAAAGAAATCTTTATTATCTCACCAATGCAATGTACAAGCAGGAATAAAAAAAATACTAACGAAGAAGTGTAACAGTGAACGGTCTTATTGCTGACAGCGATCTCTTCCAGACAGAAGGTATTTGATTTTTTTAAATTGCCAAATGTAACTCGTGCTCACTCTGTCAATCATTGTCATCCTCGCTTATTGGCTTTGGAATTCAATAAAAAATCAAAATAGAATAGACAATAAAATATAACCAGCTGAATAGTGTCAGATTTTTACAGAAAATTTCAGCTCAATCGGAAACCGGGAAATGGGCCAAAATTGACTTCTAAGATTTTATTACATTAGTAGTTCGTTAATTTTTCCTCGATTTCTTAAGATTTCATCAGATTTAACTTTATGATAACGGGACCACCGGTATACCCATAATAGTATAAAAAAAATTAAATCGGTTCACAATTGGCGAAAATATCGAAGAAAATACACAAACAAAAAATAAATACAGACGAACATGGTACCTCCTCCTTTTTCGAAATCGGTTAAAAATTGCCGTAAGGATTCGTCAAACAGCTCGCTGCTATGAACAATTCACTAAAAACCGGCCGTATCTTACGATTGAAACTTTTTCAATCCTATCTTATCTGCTGCGCAAATAGAAGGTAAAAACAATACGCAACTTTACAAATAACATCTATAACCGGACGATGGCGTGTTACATAAAAGTATTTTCTAAAAAGAACTCTAAAATGTAAACTGTATAGGTGAAATTTCGTTACGTATAGTGAAAATCCGAACGGATTTTACTGGTACTCACTCATTGTATCTTTATTGCTTTGAGTGAACGTAAATATTAAGGTTTTATTGTGTTTACGAATAGGCGCGGTTCGTTTTGAAACGCTAAACTCGCTCAGTGTGGTCGCCTCCCAAAGCGGGCAAAAAAAACTACCCCTAATAATTTTATGACGATGACAACTGCAAGTAGCTCCTCCCCGGAATCGTGAAAGGAACGCCAAATTCGACACATTGTATTGCCCACTACTACACATGCGAACATTTTAACACTTTGTCATCGCAAACAATCTCAAACACCTTACACGTATCGAAGGAAACTAAAAATTGTTTGTTGAGAAATGGAACTAAAGTGTTACCAGCCTTTTGTGTTACAGAAGCTGATGATGTATCTATGACTGAGCAGGTTTATTATTAAAAAGGCTTATTTCAAAGTTAATAGTAGGAAATGTACGATGTCATCACGTTTTAATCCTTTAGTGATTTCATGGCTTGTGATTTCTCTATGACGTCTCTATTTGGTTAAATATTTATGGTAGTGGAAAAGAAATAAGATTTTTTAAAATTTAAGTGAAACTTTTTAAGTTTTGTGATAAAACTACCAAAGTAAAATAGGGCACAAGAAAAATTAAACGAAAAGATTACATCATAGTGAACTTTCAAATGGCCTGGCCTCATAGCTCTGCCTTCTGAACTGGAGGCTGTGGGTTCGATTCCCACCCAGGACAAACATTTGTGTGATGAACATCGATGTTTGTTCTGTGTCTGGGTGTTATATTGTATTCTATGTATGTATTTACAAACAAAAAAGTATATAAGTATTGTATCAGTTATCTGGTTCCAATAGTACAAGCTTTGCTTAGTTTGGGACTAGATGGCGCTCTGTAAAATGTTCACAAATATTAAAAAAAAAGAAATTAATAAAAAAAATATCCTATAATAAGTAAACCATTACTTCTTGACGAACTTTGTAGTAAAGTCCTAACAATGTTTGTCTAATGTTTGTCTAGGAAGGTACTATTGTTTTGGTAGCTATTTTGCCACCTAGAACTACTGTATTTCAGTGTGAAGGATTAATTAATGAGACTTCATGATCATCGCAATCAAGTAATTCCATCATTGATCGTGGTTCAGTGCCACGCGAAACTTAATATTATAGAATTCCAAGTTGCAGCTATTATGGATGGTCGCGATGCTTAACATTGAGCGAACAACTGGTTCGTTTATTTACATTTAAAAACCAAATACATACAATAAAAATACTTAGTTGCTGAAATATGCCATCATTTTTAATTAGTCGTCAGCAGTCATAGTTAAACAATCCGCTTTCCGTGCCTTACCACCTAGATTGTAAAACCGGGAGGTCTATTCCCTCCTACCGTGAGACCATCTAAGCTCACACATAAACATCACCATCAAACTTTAACTAATAACCTTTGTCTTCGCAAAACCGCAACAAAAAGATAATTTGCAAAAAATTGCCATGTTTAAGAATAGTTTCCATTTTGTTGGGTTCCATAGAATACTTGTTATACTAATAACAAGTAAATGACAGCCCCTGTGGTGTAGTGGTTCGGCAGGTCAGCCCGGAGGCGGTGGGTTCGATTCCCGCGACAAGACAAGTATTTGTGCACAGAAAAAAGTCCAAATACTTGTTCTGTTTTTGGGTGTTGTGGGACCATGGTCCTTGTAGTTCCTGGGTCCCTAGACACAGGGAATCCTAGTTAGGGTCCAGGATATATGTATGTGATCGTTGGGGGTTTATTATTATTATTATTATTATTAAACGGCTAGCACTCTCGAGATCATTCCAAAAATCCAACCGGTGTTCGGGTTACGTTGCGTAATAAAAAATCTACTACATAATATTCTACCCTAAAAATAAGTAATGCTCTAAAAATATCGAAATCGATTGGCAACGATAAATTTAAGGTTCTTTCACACTTACTAAATACGTTCCATAGCTGGAGCTGGAGAGTTTAGGTGACCACGCTAGCCAAGTGCGGGTTGGTAGATGACACATGTAGCTATCATTAGAAATTATTTGGATGAGTCACATTAATGGCAACGTTTCTCAAACTTTTTTATGTTAGTGAATGATGTGACGAGCTAGTCGTTCACCTGATGTTAAGCGACACGGCCGCCCATAACAGAACAGTGTCACTCGGAACTCTAAAATATAAAGTTTCGCGTGACACACTGCGCACATCATCCTGAAACATCAGCACAGTCTGGTAATAACATGACTCGACTGTGAGATCAGATGATAAAGTCTCAATTATCCATTAATTTTACTAGCTATAGTGCCCTTAAAACCGGAACATAGTAGTACTTGCACACTACTGCTTGGCGGTAGAATAACTGGCAAAGCGGTGGTACCTACCTAGACGAACTTTGCAGAAAAGTCCTACCACCCAGTAAAACTCGTACGGAACCTTAAATTAAAACAAAAAAATGGAGACATCAAAATTCTTGTTCTCATTTAACCGCGATAAAATCACAGCCTCCGAGTGATATATTGTGTTTATTAGACTAATAGCATTTTAATATCTTGAATGAGTCATTTCAGATCGCAAAAAATACAGGTAGGTTTTAGTAAAAAGTTAGGTTTTGAAGGTAGGCGAATATTATGTGTGAGAACAAATATTATTTATTCGTTATCCCTTACGTATGTTAAGATAAGATCTCGCCCGGTGTAAAGGTCGGTAGTAAAGACAAAAAGCATTGATCCATTAAAAAAAAAGTTAAGTTAGAAATGTAAGTTACTAGCTGCGCCCGGTGGTTTCACCCGCGAATAAAAAGTAGCCCATGTGCTTATCCACTATATAAGCTACCAATATTCTAAAAAAAAACTAGTAATAAAATTCATTTAGAGGGACAACTCACCCATTTTCAGCCAAATCAGTTCAGCCGTTATTGAGTTATTTATAACTACTACTAGTGTAACTAACATGACTTTTATACATATGGATATTAGAGATGCTCACAATTTACATGTTTTGCTACAGACGCTCTCAATTTTTTTTTGAGAAAAAATGCCGTTTTGTTTTTATTTTTTATTCTTTTTGTTTGATAGGCTTGCGTTTGACCACTATCGCACCTGATGGTAAGTAACGATGCGGTCTAGGATGTAACACGCTTGCCTAGAAGATACCTGTTCACTCTCGATTTGAAGACTCCCAGGTTGTAGTTATCGGGAAATACGGACGCCGGTAAAGCGTTCCACTCTTTGGCTGTTCGCATGATAAATGTTGAACCAAATCACTTTGTCCGCACATGTGGGGTATTAACCTTGTAACGGTGGCGTTTATTCGTACATCTAGTAAATTGACGGTAATCGTTAAGACAAATACACAACGTGTCAAATTGGGAAAGGCAGCCGAATCTCTACCTTCTATCAATCAATCAAGTAATGTGGTAAATTTTTAACAACCATAACTTTTATTATTACAGTACAATCAACATCTATTGGTGTAACCTCATAACCAAAGAAAATAATAGTCTTATCTTTCATCTCACCCAAATCACGACATCTGTAATCAGATTCGCTTTCATTCACACGCGAGGCTCCCAAACTAGTTTTTTGATAAAAGCCGCTAACAATCTAGTGCGAATCCGATGTCTAGGCCGCGACCTTGGACAAGTTTGTTCTTGAAATGGACAGACGGGGTCTTAAAACGGCACTTCTCCGTTTTAAACTGATTATTTCATCCAGATTTGTAATGTGTTTGTTTTTATATATGACAATGTTGTATTGATATTTTGACGTAACTTTTGAGGGAAGTTAATTTGAACTACTATAGCAAACTGTGGCTTGGATGTAGGATTTTTTTATTCCATTTTTTTATTATTTTTTATTTCTGTGATGCTGTAAAGGCAAAGATCAACAGCATCTTTCCGTTAAAAATAGGAATGTTGTATGGATGTTAATTTGCAAAATAGTGCAATGACACTATTATATCGCCTTATCATTTTCTACTACTTTCTACTGAATATCCTTTCAATATTATAAATTTTTGCGTGAAATTAGTGTGAAGATTTAGATATAAGTCTGTGGTGCGGCTTACACTGCGAGGCGATGCCCGTGCAATAAAATCACCGTTCCACTTAATTCAGTTTATTTTTACAAATAGAGTTTAACAGTCGAAACACGTGAACACAGAAGGAAGAAAGCAAGATATAAGTACTGAGTTGTGAAGAAAAGAGAAAGATATGGAGGATGCGAGTATTTCAGCGGAAAACTATCTGAGCGCGATGGGCAGCGGAGCGACGTGCGTCCGGCCTATATCGTAGTAGCAGCGTACTGGCGCGGGCGCCGGCCGACTGGGAGCAGGTTCAAGCGCGCACCCCCGCGCGCGTCTTGTATTCACCGCGGCCGTCTGGACAACTCCAGCATAGTGTGGTGCGCGGTCACGGCTAGTGACGCGCTGCCACACCACCCCCCTTGGAGATTGGAAAACCTGGGGAAAAATAGTCAGGAAATCTGATTATGCGTCCAGACCTTGTGGTTCTCACTGGACGTTGACCGTCAGGGTCTTTGATCACCGCTTTTGGCGGGTCTTCTGCAATCTCTGTATCTATAGCAGTATACGCAGGTTTGACGCGATCTATAGAGACTGTCACCGGTCCTCTATTCATATCCACGGTGAAAGTCTTGTCTGTCCTGTCGAGCACGCGATATGGTCCTGAATATGGCGCTTCTAAAGCTCCACGAAGTGCGTCTTTCCGGATGAAAACGTGCTGGCTGGTTTTTAAATCGCCATGCACGAAAACAGTCCCTGAAGAATGCCGTGACGCTCTCTTAGGCTTTAGTTGAGACATGAGTTTTCGAAGCTGTGTAGCAAAATCTGGTGGTCTCAACTGGTTAGTGTGCGTAGGTTCTAGGAACTCACCGGGTATTCTTAATGGCTCACCATATACCATCTCGGCTACAGAACACTGAAGATCTTCTTTCCAAGCAGTTCTCAGGCCAAGCAGAACCATAGGTAGTATGTCCGTCCAGCTCTGCTCGCCGTGGGCCATGATTGCAGCTTTCAGCGTGCGATGGAGTCTCTCAACCATTCCGTTGGCAGCAGGGTGATATGCAGTCGTGTGGCGCAGCTGGATGCCACATAAATCTGCAAGCGCTTTGAAAAGGTGAGATGTAAATTGGCGTCCTCTATCTGTTGTTAGAGTTTGTGGACAGCCAAAGCGCGAAATCCATATCTCGTTGAAAGCTCTAGCTACGGTATCTGCTGTAATGTCCTGCAGCGGTTGAACTTCTGGCCAGCGTGTAAACCTATCAATAGCTGTTAAGCAGTATTTAAAATCGTGAGATGATGGAAGTGGGCCGATCAAATCAATATGAACGTGACTGAAGCGTGATTGAGGTAGTTGAAAGTTGCCCAGAGGAGATGAAGTGTGGCGTTGTACTTTCGACTTCTGGCAGGCTTCGCAGGATTGAACCCAGGCACGACAATCTTTTCGAACCGAGGGCCAAATAAATCGGTCTGTCACCATCTTTGTCGTTGACTTTGCCCCAGGATGACTCATCGAATGAACTGAGCTGAAAATCTGTCGGCGCAGCTCCTTGGTAACGAAAGGACGAGGCCTCGACAGAGACACATCACAATATAAAGTGATCTTGGTACCTGGTACAGGTATTTGTTCCAGCTTCAATGAAGATGAGCGGTTGGAGAGAAGTTCCAGGAGCTCAACGTCGTTTTCCTGAGCACGCGCCAGCTGTTCCAAATCCGGTGGTGATGAAACTGCTTCAATTCTGGTGAGTAAATCAGCGGTTATGTTCTGTCTTCCAGAAATGTGTCTTATGTCTGTCGTGAATTGAGACACAAAATCGAGATGGTTGAACTGTCTAGGCGTGCAATTCTGCTTATTCTGGCGAAAAGCAAATGTTATCGGTTTGTGATCCGTGTATATGACAAAGTGCCTACCTTCAATCATATAGCGGAAGTGCTTAACGCTTTCGTAGATAGCGAGCAGTTCCCGGTCATACGCGCTGTATAGTTGCTGGGACTTGTTCAACTTTTTGGAGTAGAAGGCGAGGGGCTGCCATTCATCGTCAACCATTTGTTGCAGTACCGCGCCCAAGGCCGAGTTGGAAGCGTCGGTCACGAGAGCAAGCGGTGCGTTCATCACTGGGTGTGCTAAAAGGGTGCATTCGACAATACTTGCCTTACAATTCTCGAAGGCTTTGAGGAGGTCATCGGTCCAGGTGAGTGGGTGTGAACCTTTGACTTTCGGTCCTGATAACATTCCGTGAAGTGGCGCTTGATAAGCAGCAGCGTGTGGAATGAAACGGCGATAAAAGTTCAGCATTCCTAGGAATCTGCGCAAGCCGTTGACGGTCTTCGGAGGCGGAAATTGCTTTATGGCTTCAACCTTGTCTTCTAGCGGTCGTGTTCCATGCTGAGAGATGTGAAACCCAAGGAAATTTATCTCGTTTTGACCAAATTCGCACTTGCCTTCGTTTATCAGGAGCCCGTAGTTATGTAAGCGCTTGAAAACGAGTTCCAGGTGTTCCAGGTGTTCAGACTTAGACCTGGAAAATACGAGGATGTCGTCGATATATGAAAAGCAGAAATCTAGGCCTCTTAAGACTTCATCGAGAAACCTCTGGAACGTCTGTGCTGCGTTCCTCAATCCAAAAGACATGAATGGAAATTCCATCAATCCAAAAGGTGTTGTAATAGCTGTTTTTGCGATGTCCTCTGGAGCCACGGGAATTTGATGGTAAGCGCTCACGAGATCAATTTTTGAGTATGTGGTACATCCTGCTAGTCTATGCGCATAGTCCTCAATGTGTCTAATAGGGTACCTGTCAGGCACGGTGCGTGCGTTGAGCGCACGGTAATCTCCGCATGGTCTCCAGCTGTTTTTCTTAGGAGCCAGGTGTAGTGCGGAAGCCCAAGGTGAGTCTGACGGACGGGCGGTGCCGTCCCGTATCATGTCCTCGAACTGCTGCTTGGCTATCTTGAGACGGTCAGGAGCTAAGCGTCGTGGTCTGCAAAATACAGGAGGGCCAGGTGTAGTATTAATGTAATGCACTGTTGAGTGCTTGACCTCGCGAAAAACACCTGAAGGCTTAGTTAAAGCAGGATATCGAGCAAGAAGTTGATGAAAATCGGTAGTACCTGATATAGCTTTGATACTGGTTTGGTCGCACTTTTTGATTGTTCCCGGCGAAGAGAGGGTAGTTAAACTGTCGAGTAATCGCCGATTTTTGCAGTCAACCAATAAGCCATAATGTGAAATGAAATCAGCTCCGATGATTGGTCGGTCCACGTTAGCGACTACAAAGTTCCACGCGAAGTCGCGTCTCAATCCTAGGTCCAGGTGCATTGAAATGGTCCCGTAGGTATTTATGAGACTACCATTTGCAGCGGTCAGGTTATAGTCATCAGGCTCCCTAGGCTGACGCAGGAATCGGCGCGGCAGTACGCAGAGATCTGAACCGGTATCAATTAAATACTGCACCTTAGTCTTCTTGTCGGTGATAAAAAGGCGACTGGTAGTACCTTGACAGTTGTCCGTCGCGTCTACGAACTGCCGTGGTAGTTTACCGACTTGTAATTACACGGGGACGTACACTTCTTAGCCTTGTCACCGTAATTATTGTGGTACCAACATACACCTGGAGTTTTGCTACGGTTGCGACTTTTACTTCTTGACCTGTTGTCACGGCGAGATGGCGAGCGGCCCCGAGAACCAATATTTAATTGTGATATCTGTAGTTTTAGTTCCGACTGTATACGGGACGCGATCATCTCGTCTATGCGTTTTAATAATCCGTCGAAATTATTAGGAGCGGCGCTTGTACTTGCTAGTTGGTGCATCGGCGACGGCGTGACCTCACAAATTTTATCTGCTAGATCCGCGACGTCTTCCAGGCTTCCCGCGGTTTGCGAAACAATAATAGCCTGCACGTGAGGTGGTAAGCGACTCGACCATAAACTACGCAAAAATTCATCTGACACTCCACCTGCAGCTAGCGTTTTTAAATGGCGTAAAAACTGCGACGGCTTCCTATCGCCTAATTCTTCGTGAGAAAGTAGCTGAGTGATTTGATGTTCACGAGAAATCGACAGACGTTTCGATAGTTCTTGTTTAAGCTTTTCGTATTTACCGGTCGCGGGCGGGTTCTTCACTATATCTTTTATTTCTTTAATGTACCTTTGATCCAGCTGTGAAATGACATGGTAGAATTTTGTAGTGTCATCCTTAATTCCAGATATTTGAAACTGCGCCTCAGCTTGCACGAACCAAACGTCCGGGTCTTCCGGCCAAAATGGCGGCAAACGCACGGCAACACGGTTGATCGAAGGTCCTACCGCGTCTTCAAACTTTCCGTTGTCCGCGTTATCTGCGTGTTCGTTCGGCATATCGGCCGACACGGGTCACCACTGTGGTGCGGCTTACACTGCGAGGCGATGCCCGTGCAATAAAATCACCGTTCCACTTAATTCAGTTTATTTTTACAAATAGAGTTTAACAGTCGAAACACGTGAACACAGAAGGAAGAAAGCAAGATATAAGTACTGAGTTGTGAAGAAAAGAGAAAGATATGGAGGATGCGAGTATTTCAGCGGAAAACTATCTGAGCGCGATGGGCAGCGGAGCGACGTGCGTCCGGCCTATATCGTAGTAGCAGCGTACTGGCGCGGGCGCCGGCCGACTGGGAGCAGGTTCAAGCGCGCACCCCCGCGCGCGTCTTGTATTCACCGCGGCCGTCTGGACAACTCCAGCATAGTGTGGTGCGCGGTCACGGCTAGTGACGCGCTGCCACAAGTCCCTGACTAATATAGGACCTTTTTTTTCAGGGACTTGATTCCACGCGGGTGAATTTAAAGGCACATTAATCCTAGTAGTTTATTAACCGAGCGAGCGCTAAGCCCGAGTAGAGCAAGGCGTTTTCATTTTTATAGGGCAAAAATGATATCTTTTGTTTGTCCGGTAGATCTTCGGTTGTCCAGCTATTCTCCTCTACAAGTCCCATTTCTCAACCGATTCTCGTAAAATCGTGTAAGCAAAGTAACTTAAAATTAATTTAAAATCGTGTAAGCAGGTTCGATGATTATAATGATGGATTTATTTCACATATTCAGTTTTTAGAAAATTCTCAAATGCCTTGGGTAAAAAATAGGTGTTTAGTTTTAAACTATGCAAAGACAGATTCGCGACGTCCACAACTCATACAGCCAATACCATGTACCTACTTATAATAGTTATTATAACTGTATATCACCAAAATATCCAAGGTTGTTAAAATAAAAATTATATTATTACTATTATTGTTAAAATACTTCAAGTTGCAACATTTTAGCCCCACAGCTTCTTCAGCCGCGGGCGAAAACACACAGAGGTGTTATTATTCACATTCTTAGGATTTCTACATTAGGTACGAATGAATTAGGTTTGTAATGACTGGTCAGCTGATAATTTATCATCCTCCTTCGAAATGTTTTGATTGCAAAAAAGTAAATGCCAAAAATCTGCATTCTGGATATTAAATTTGTAAATCAAAAAGGTTTTACTTCTACACATTCGTAATTTAGTTAAAGTTTAAAATCATTAATCATCATTACCAGCCACTAGCTCACTGCTGTGGATTTAGACCTAATATAAAGTACAAGTATAATTATGGCCACGCCGCGGGCGAAGCTGCGGGCAGAAGCTCGTATTCTATATTTGCCTAAATTAATGTACAAAACTGGTTATATTAATATTTTTATCTAAATTCTATACATATAATAATATAATAATAATAATAAGTTTATTGGGTATTTCTTAGAGCTAATTACATAACAATATCGTTACAAAAACAAAAGCATGCAATTTAAAAGAAATTGAATAAACAAGCAAAATTAAACTAAAATTATAGATCATACACCAACATCCAGTCCAGAACATCTGTTTCCTGGATGCTAGTGTAGTACAATATTAAAGTTGGGTTTGTTTGTTTGTAGGTTTATATAGTTATATAATATAATTAAGTAGGTTTGTTGAACACCTGGACTATAAATAATAGATAACGCTCAACCATCACATACTGGATCCTAACTAGTATTCCCCGTATCTAGAAACCCATCAGGGACTACGAAACCCAAGGTGTCACAATACCCAGACTCAGAACAAGTATTTGCGCTTTTTTTCTGTGCACTCTTAGGTCTCTCAACACTCTCGTCATTATAGAACGAAACTCGTCAACGATCGATGCTCACGCAAAGATTTCATTCATAAGATGATCAATTAGTGAATGAAATCTCTGCTTGAGCAGCGATTGATGACTGAGCATCGTTCTGTAATACGGACCTTAGAGCGTTATATTTCTGTGTGCACAAATACTTGTTCTGTTGAACCCGCCGCCTCCATGCTATGCCGATCTGCTTAGCCGCCACATCACAGAAGTCGTCAAATAATATACTTATATAAATTACGAATAAAGTAGTTTCGACAGCCTCTGTGGTGTGGTCGTTGAGCAGGTCTGCTCATAGTTTGGAGGCGGCGGGTTTGATTCCCGCGGCAGGACCAGTATTTGTGCACAGCGAAAATACTTGTTCTAAGTCTTAGTATTGTGGGATCATGGTCCTCGTAGTTTCTGGGTCCCTAGAGACAAGGAATCCTAGTTAGGGTCTAGGATCTATGTATGTGATCGTTGGAGTTATTGTTATTATTATTATTTTCGTGAAAGAGTAACAAACACCTATATATCCATACATATAAACTTTCGCGTTTATAATATTAGTAAGAAGTAAGGATAAGCAAGGATGTAACTTCCAAAAGGTTACTACTAAGTCGATCGAAATTAATTTGAAAGAAAGAAAGAAGAAAGAAAGAAAGAAAAATGTTTTTATTCATGGCAACAAATAATACTCTATACTAAGTATTCGTAACAAATACAATTGGCAGTTGCCACGAACCGGTCCCAACTCAGCATGATGCTGGTCGTACGACCAGCGCTGATCTTCCGTTGGGGCCGTTTCGGTGTCGGCGCGGGTCCGCTTACAACATTAAAAGTAAAAAAATAACAAAGAAAAATAAAATAAGAATATAACCAAAATACAACATTTTTCTTTATTTCTTTCTTCTTTCTTTCTTTCAAATTAATTTCGATCGACTTAGTAGTAACCTTTTGGAAGTTACATCCTTGCTTATCGTTACTTCTTACTAATATTATAAACGCTAAAGTTTATATGCATGGATATATATATATATTAAACAAAGAAATTGCAAGTAGTACATAACACACAAAAAAAAACATGTAGCAACATGAAGACAATCGATCAAATCGATTTAAAACTATCAAGGAAACTTTTCTATCACAAATCCATTGTTATTCTACGCACTGACGTTCTATTGGTTAAATGTTCAAGGCATTGTGTACTTATTTTACTTTAGCAGCTACATCATGTCTTTTCGTTTTTTTACTCATAAAACCAGAACACCTGGCAACTTAGACACCTGGAGGGTAAACCCTGGCAACAATAAGTAATTGATCCGTCAGGGTGGCGGCCGCCTGCAGACCATGTAGGAAAGTAATTGTTTTGCTGGATATATGCAAACTGAACAAATAATGTGGCACTTTGATGTATTAATTGAAAAAAAGGGTCTTTACCAACTTCAATCCAAATGAGAACATCACCTCACTACATAGTAAATAATGTATAGTGATCTAATCATAATAATGGCTTTTAAGCAAATGTTTCTATAGTGTCAAAGAATATTTAACAGGTAATAACAAATGTTAATGTAGTAACAAAAATATCATTTTTAATATTTGCACGCTTGCATGCAGGCTGAATGCACGTAACCACTACGTATACTATGTAACCTTATATCTAAATTGTATATTGTGTATTCTTGCAAATAAACAAATGATTGATTGATTAATAGTGCCCAAATAAAATGTTTATTTTTTTTTTCTTTTATTCTAGATTTACGTGCTCCATCTCCACACTATCGATTACCATCAAGTGAGCTGATAAATAAACGTATTTGCCTAAATTAAATTACAAAACTGGGTATATTAATATACATCACTACATGGTATAAAACAAAGTCGCTTTCTCTGTCCCTATGTATGCTTAAATCTTTAAAGCTACGCAACGCACCCCGTCGTCGCCGCCCGAGACACGTCTTGAGCGACCCGGATGATCCTATAGCAGCCGTAGTATCGGCTGCGCTAGGATCACCGGACCAGTCTAGCCCTTCTGGCTCAGGTACCGCTTTCGGCACCGGTATAGGATACCAGCGTAACACAATCAGACACCGACCCCGCCGGCGAGGTCGACGTACCCCCCGTAGGTTAGCTAGAACGGTCGCGACTTTCAATAGGGTCCACTCTTCCAGTAGACGTAGTCTTCTCGATCCTCTTATCCCGGCAACGGCCCAAGCCGCACCCCAGGGGTGCCCTTGAGCTAGTTGCCTCCCACTTTTGACGGCTGGGCGCCCTAAGCGCCCGCCCTCCCGCCCGGTGACGCTGTAAAGGTCGATAGAGACCAACAGCTCGTTCAAAAAAAAAAAAAAAAAAAGCTACGCAACGGATTTTGATGCGGTTTTTTTTAAATAGATAGAGTGATCACATCACACTAATATTATAAAGGCGAAAGTTTGTATGTGTGTATGTTTGTTACTCCTTCACGCTCAAACGGAATGGATTTTGATGAAATTCAGTACCAAGATAGCTTATACACTGGATTAACATATAGGCTACATTACGGAAAATTTCACTTTTCCGGGATAAATCCCGGAAAAGTGAAATTTTCCGTGGGATGAGCAAATAATTAAAATACTTTTTATCCGCGAGTGAAACCGCGGGGCGCAACTAGTCATCAATATAGGCGAAATCGAAATACGCATTATAAAGGATAACTCAAACACTATTTGTCAGACCTTGATAAATTTTAAATGAGGTTACACGGGAGGCATCAGCATTCAAATAATAAAAGAGTAAAAAAATTAGATCAAAATCGGTTCACCCAGCCGAATGTTTCGAGGTAACAAACATTTAAAAAAACAGTCGAAATGAGAACCTCCGCCATTTTTGAAGAAGAAGAAAATAGTAAAATATCGTAAATAAATAAACTAAAGAAATATTATTTACGATATCTTTCTGCTGTTTCATATCTAAGCGGGTACTTAACTTTTTTCCTTACGGCTTCAACTTTCTCAGCGTCAATCCATTCTGTGATAATCTAATTTAGTAAAATGACTTCTGGGACTAAATGGTCCAATTTTTTTTATCAATAGCTCAATAATAATAATAATAACGCCCAACGATCACATACAGAGATCCTGAACCCTAACTAGGATACCCTGTGTCTAGGGACCCAGGAACTACGAGGACCATGGTCCCACAACACCCAGACTCAGAACAAGTATTTGCGCTTTTTTTTTCTTTGATAAAATACTTGTCCTGCCGCGGGAATTGAACCCGCCGCCTCCGGGCTATGAGCCAACCTGCTCAACCACCACACCGCAGAGGCTGTCAAATAAAACAATAATTATAATCTGTAGTAATAGGTATATACAAGAGTATTTACGAAAGATTAACCGTAGAACCTTTTCACAGCTGAAACATGCTAGAGACATTTACAAAATAGTTAGGTTTGTTCTGTTTTTTAATACGACAAAGCACTAAAATCCATTTGGTACTCATTTAAATTAAGCTATGTCGTCGTGATAATTTATGTTTCAATAACTGTCAACGGTCTGGCAACCGTAGTAGTTATGGCTACACAAACCTTAATAAATATTAAAAGCTTTTGTTCAGTAAAAATTATGTGAACACATTAAAAGCAACATTTTATGTCATCATATAATTAATACCACACAAGGACAAAACAGATATTTGCGGCATTTCCGATTTCCAAAACTTATTAAACGAGCAGCCGTTACTTTGTTGTAGATATTAGCATAAAAAGATTAAATCTACAAATGAGAGAGGATAAAATTATAATATTATGTGTGTGGTCATGCTACAAATAATTTAAAGTATACTAGCTTCTGCCCACCGCTTCGCCCGCGTGGCCTGTAGGAAACGAAGAAGATTTTTTTTCATAGATAATTTAACCACCCATTTCACGCTTTTAGAGGTGGAATTTCGAAAACCCTTTCTATGTGGATACTTACACTTCATAAAGAACATACCCTTCAAATTTCAAGTCTCTAGAATCAGCGGTTTAGGCTGTGCGTTGATGTATAAGTCAGTCAGTCAGTCAGGAGTTTGAATTTTATATGTACCTATAGATGTAGCAGTGGCGTAGCGTGAACTAATATAGACGGGGAGAAAATCACATCAGCGAAGCCCCTTTTCTTTCGTTCCCAAGATCTACCGAATAAATCTATCTTACCAAACATACTTTGACACGACAATAGTGTAAAAATTATAAGTGGGAGAATATTGAAAAACATATAGATTTTGTAACTTAAGTGTTTATTTTTTTTTTATAAAAAAGTTGTTATTCGGCTTTTTGCTTTATAGAAGTCGTCTAGTAAGGATTTGTAATTATGTTATATAGCGATCTTAAGCATCACGGCCGCCCATAGCAGTTGCAATACCACTCGACAACACAACAAAGCACAGAATAAATGGCAAAGCACAGAATAAATGGTAAAGCACAGAATAAATGGCAAAGCACAGAATAAATGGCAAAGCACAGAATAAATGGCAAAGCACAGAATAAATGGCAAAGCGGTGGTAACTCCGCCCGGTGACGCTGTAAAGTTTGGATCAACAGCATTAGCCCGTTCAAAAAAATAGCGGTGATACCTACCTCAACGAACTATGCAGAAAATTCCTGCGTTCTATTAAATTACACCCACTAGTATATCGCAAATAGGCTGATTTTGGCACTTTTACATATCAAAATCCGGTTACTTATGCCCGTTTGTACTGAAATTAGACAGCTCCTAAGTTTGCACTTCTCTGTGGCATACCTGAATGAATTGCAGTAGGTATATATATACTAGCGGCCCGCCCCGGCTTCGCACGGGTATTTAATATATATCTATTATAGATTGAGATATAAACTATCCTATCTCTCAAGTTGGATCGAACTGCACATGGTGTGCGAATTTTATTATAATCGGTTAAGTGGTTTAGGAGTCCATTGAGGACAAACATTGTGACACGAGATTTATATATATTAAGATTATAGAGAGATAAGTGCGAACTTAGGAGTTGTGAGACTTTAGCGGGCATTAATGTTTTGTGCATATAAAATTACGAAGTGCCAGTTGAACCAAACAACATTATCATTAAAAAAGTTTACATATGAATAACCATATAACATTCTTAGGAACAGAAAAAAAAAACTACTACAAACATAAATAGATGTTTTAAAAAATGTATCCAGTACAGGGTCAGCAAACTGCATAGGTGACCTTGAATTTGCGAATGAAACTGTCCGCTGGACAAGATTTCGTAGGTACTTTTCTAATAGGCATGACGACAATATCAAAAAATGGTCGATTTAATGTATTTAGGGGAAAATGTATATAACTAATACATTTATATATTTTTCGTAAAAAATAAATGTATACCCACATTACAGAAGAGGATTTCAAAATCTTTCGTCATGCCTATTGTACACCTAACCCGACTACGGCGAAACAAAAGAGAATATTATGATTTTGACAGATATGTATTCTCTATTTAAAATACAAGTCTCAAGAAAGTAAAGTTAAGTTAAGTTAGTAAAGTTTAAGTCATAAGAGGCAAAACCTATTAGCTAGTATATAAATAACAACATCTAAAGCTTATTATATCAGTTATTTAGTGTTTACTTGATGAGTACAGTTATTTTTTTGCATAAACTTGACGCAATAATCGACACATTTCCCGCCATGTCAGTTTTGGCGCCATTTTCAACACAAATAAAAAATGATTTACAAAGTTATCAAACCATCAATCGAGCAGTCGAAAACCCAACTAATAGCCGACCGATTATAAGTTACGTTTAAATAAACTGTCGGATAGCGCGACAGTCTCTCACTTGACCGTGTGAATCGTATTTCGGTATAAAAAAAGTTAAAATGAGATACGGCCGCCATTGAAGAAACGTATCGAAATATTCCTGTGGGAGCGGGCGCCACTCTTGTAAGCCGGTATGTCATGTAATGGTGTACAGTTGTGATCTTAAGTTTGTTAAATTAGCAGAATAACGTAATACCGGGTTTTGAAATATTGTAAGCCCATCTCTAGTCAAAAGCTGTTATGTATTCTGTGGCCTAGCTAACTTGTTTTTTATTGGATTCTCTTATTTAACTTTTTTTTAAATTAAGCACTGCTAAAAGTCACACTACTCTATTTGCCATTCATTTTTATTTAAATTAGGTATTGAGTTTTACTAAATATTTACGTTTTACCTGTAACTTGTAGGTTAGGTTAGGTTAGGATACATTTTGGGTTGACGTTTAGGTTTTAGTTAATACGATATTCTTTAGGCATACGATTCGATCCGGGGGTAGATCAGAACCTGATGACTCGATTCAAATAATCGGTAGATAATGTGGCCATATATTCAAATCGGGAATCCCTAGTTTCCCTTTTTTCGTTTTTGGCAGTTTGTACAAAAAATTAGGTATACAGCGCCCCTAGCGGCGCATTTGCGTACATTGTTTTATTCTTTTGGAGTTTAGTCAGCAATATACACGGTCGTAAAAGTTACCCTAGGCCTATTGTCTAAGGACTTGCGCACTCGCTTATACATAGTACCTACTTCCGAACCTTTACAGCCATATTAGTTGATAATTATGATCAAATCACTTTTATTTTTATTTATATGTTTATATTGCTGGTCATAGTTGGTATAGAAAATTTACAATAAATTTTATTAAATTAATTATTATTTAAAAAATCTGTACGTATGTTAATATACAAGAAGATTTTTTTAAAATACAACTTGTTTTGGGCACTTCATTTCTTCTTATATTCTTTCTTTATTATAGTTAATATCTAGTATTATATTACAATATGCATTTTTCAGAATACCATGTATTGTCTTCGAATAACTTTTCAAAAGGAAGATTGGGCGGCAAAACGAAAAAGTTCGCATCACTTGGCATTTGTCTTCACTAGGCATTGTATTATTTTCCTAAACTTGTGTTATTTTCAGTGTTAGTGCATAAAATTGGTGGCATTTTATTCGTTAAGTGCTGGATTACAGGCACGAGTGTGGCAAAGTGGTATAATGATAATGAAACGTTTCTTTTCGTGTTGTTTTCAAAACTCCATAGAAGCTTCTGGTAAAGTTGCCACCACTTTACTAGGAGTATGACTTGACTAGACTATGACTTGATTTGATGACTTGGACTGTGACTTGACTTAACTTGACTTGACAATACATATATATTAATTAACTCGAGAAATAATCAATAATACTTGACACTGGCTAAATACACAAAGGTGTGGAGCCATACCAAAACAAAAAAAAATTTTGCAAAGCTACAGCGGGGTTACCGCACGTTTTGAGAACGCCCGCACGACTGACTCACTATTTTATACCTCCAGATATGCAAAAACCTACATACCTACGTGTACAAGAAATCATAAAATGTTTTTGCCAGAGTTGTGGAATTTAAACAGAAATGTATCTAAAATATACCTAGTACGAAATGCGGACCATTTTCTCCGCCTCCCACCTTCACCTGCTGGTTCCGAATTCACTTGTTTTTACCTTACTGGTTTTACAACCGTCCTACCGCTCACGCTCTCCCGTGTCGTAAACTCAGAAATGTAGATATTCGTCAAGCCGTAAACAAATCTACTGTTTTTATTGATGTCCAGCTTATTTGTAAATGTTTTGAACGCAACTCAGCCAATAAACACTTGTGGGTCGAGGAAGCAACGGTCAGTTTGAATAAGGTACATTTTGAAACCGTTTTTAAGGGTGTTTAACTTTAAATTTCAGTCACAATATTTGGGTTAGACACTCTGATTTTACCCAACGGCTATTATTTTTTTCTATCCATAACCATCTTGAAACTCAGTTCAATTCAAACGAAACGTGAATGTATGGTTATTTTTATGAAATGAATGAGATGTGATGATCTAGACGTCCGCTTGATGTTAAGTGACGCGGTTTTCCTAGAACCTTGCTCGTAATGACCACTGCTTCTTGCTCTACATCAGAAATTGATTACAACATTTTTACGATCCTTACGTATCGAATCTTTTTTTTTAATGGAACGAAATGATGTTTTAATCTATCTAGAACCCGTTACTATGATCGAGTTCCGAGGGAAAAGAACATAAAATTTTAATTTTATACCTGTTGATGTATGAAACATAGATAAAATAATATTAAAAGTTTATCGTAAATGCCTACGCGTTATACAAGTAGGTTACACATTAAAGTGTTCTAAGTGAATGAAATTGAAAAACTGTAAGAGAACTGATAGAGTTTTAAGGCAAACGCTTTTAGTGCAATTACCACGATGCGACAGTCTCTATTATGTTGTTATTGAGCAGGTCGACTTATAACCCGAATTTTTGCACTGAAAAAAGCGCAAATAATAGGTCTTTACCTATGAAATTGCCGTATTGCAGTACAGACTTTTCAAACAAAAAAAAGTTTTGATTGGCTATGAATTCTAAATTCAAATTAATTTTGTTTTAAAAATATGACTTTCTATTTACAATATAAGTCTTTTGTTTATTGATTAGCGTTGTATTTTCATTACATTTCAACATTTTTCCTCATAACTCATTTTTACTTTGAAATTTCGTGTAATTATGGAATATGAGTTCCGTCGTGGCACCAACGCGGCACAAACGACACGTAACATCAACGACGTTTACGGAGAGAACTGTACAAACGAACGTACAATCCGTTATTGGTTTGGTCGGTTCCGTTCTGGGAATTTTGACTTGAAAAATGAACCTCGTGGTCGTCCGGAAACTTTGGTCAACAATGATGAATTAAAGGCGATTGTGGAAGCTGATGAATCTCAATCTACAGCTGAGCTGGCAGCAGCTTTTGATGTTAGCATCAAAACAATATTGGTCCATTTGCGACAGATTGGCAAGATAAAAAAGCTTGATAGATGGGTGCCCCACGAACTTAACGATCGCCAGCGCAACGTACGCGTCGAGACTTGCCTTGCGCTGCTTAACAGGCACAGAAATGAAGGAATTTTGAACCGAATTGTTACGTGCGACGAAAAATGGACTCTTTTTGACAATCGAAAGCGCTCAGCAAGTTGGTTAGATCCTGGTTCGGTACCAAAGCAATGTGCAAAATGAAAAATGACCCCTAGAAAGGTGATGGTCACAGTTTGGTGGTCTAGTGCCGGTGTGATTCATCATAGCTTTTTACAAAACGGCGAGAGCATTACTGCAGATGTGTACATTGAAGAACTGACCACAATGATGGCGAAACTCACACGTCTGCAACCAGCTTTGGTCAATCGGTCGTCTCCACTGCTACTTCACGACAACGCGCGACCCCATACTGCACAACAGACCGTCCCTAAGCTGCATGAGTTGGGTTTGGAAGCTCTCCCTCATCCGCCATACTCACCGGATCTTGCGCCTACCGACTATTACTTTTTCCAAAATTTGGACAACTTTTTAGCGGGAAAAAAATTCAATTCCCGAGAGGCAGTACAAAACGCCTTTGAAGAGTTTGTTGTCTCCCGTCCTGCTGATTTTTTCAAGAAGGGCATCCATAAACTACCACAGCGTTGGCAAAGATGCATTGATTGCAGGGGTGATTACTTTGAATAAAAAAAATAAATAAGTTCGAAAAAAAAAATACTTTAACTTTTTTCAAACAAAACGGCAATTTCATAGGTAAAGACCTAATATTTGTTCTGAGTCTGGGTGTTGGGGACCTTGTTCTTCGTAGGTCCTGGGTCCCTAAACATGGAATCCTAGATTTTTAGCTCAGTTTTAAAGTTTACCTTTGTTATTTCTAGTAAATTAGAGCAAAAACATGTTAATTGTTGAAGAGTTTTATTTTGATTGACTAATAGAAATAGAACGTCATTCTTTTTAAATAATCTAAACATTATATATATAAAGAGATTTAATTGAAATATGCGTAAATAGTTTCATACTATTACAACATCCGCCCTCAATTAAAGCTCTAAAAATAAAACAAACAATAAGTATAAAAGAAAAGTAACTATGCTAATCCTAAACCTAATCCAGTAACACACTTCATATGCGCTACTCGTCCTAAAGGTTTTGTCAACATATCGGCATAGTTGTTGTCTGATCTTACGTAATCTATGTCTATAATTCCGTCAGATACCTTTTCTCTTATAAAATAATATTTGGTATCTATATGTTTCGTACGCTCATGATGGACTGGGTTATGCACTAAATTTTGTGCACTCTGACTATCGTTCAGCAAAACAACAGTATCAAACTTACCTAAAAGTTCAGAAATTAATCGCCTTAGGTAGCATGCTTCTTTTGCGGCAGCTGTAAGAGCCATGAGTTCTGCTTCCGTTGACGACAGGGCTGTGGTGTGCTGCTTCTTAGCCTGCCACGCAACAGGACCTCCTGCCAGCGTAAAATAGTAGCCCGTGTAAGACTTACGATCGATGCTACAATTGGCCCAATCCGCATCTGCGTAACCTTTTAGGTACTTTCCAGTCTTCCTGTAAGTGAGAGCGTAATTTATAGTACCTCTCAAATATTGTAGCACTCTCTTTGCCGCGAGCCAGTGTTCTTTATTGAATTTGCTATTGAACTGACTGAGATAGCTCGTTACAAAAGCAATATCGGGTCGAGTGTTTACTACTAAGAACATTAACGATCCAATTAGGCTTTGAAAAGGAATATCTTCTTCTCCAGTTCCAACACTTAACTTTTTCAGACTCGACGGTGTATCGACTGTCTTGCACATATCCATGCCAAATCTTTTTAGCAAATTAGAAATAAAAGTTTTTTGACTCACCTTTATTTCTCCATTTTCAGTCTTATCAATGTTTAACCCGAGATAATATTTTAGTTCTCCAAGATCTTTGATTGAAAAAATATTTTCTAAATCACGTTTGACAGTGTCAAATGTCAGGACACTGTGATAGAACAATATTATGTCATCAACATAGACTGCCAGTATGACAAGCTCCTTACCGAAGAGTTTTTTATACACACAGGGCTCTGAGGGAGTTTTCATAAAACCTAGTTTAATCAAACTTTTGTCCAATTTTGTGTTCCATGCTCGAGGTGCTTGTTTCAGCCCGTATATGGATTTCTGCAGCAGACAAACTTGATTGTCGTGACCGTTACACACAAAACCTTGAGGCTGTTCCATAAAAACTTCCTCTTCCAGATCTCCGTTGAGGAAAGCTGTGTCAACATCTAGGTGCCTCATTTTTAAATCCAATTCCGCTGCTAATGCAAATAATGTACGAAGCGACGAATGACGAATCACAGGCGCAAAAGTTTCCTCATAGTCAACACCTTCGACCTGTTTGAAACCTTTCGCCACAAGTCTTGCTTTATGCTTCGTAATATTTCCGTCAGCGTCGGTCTTTAACTTATAGACCCATTTGCAAGGTATCACCTTTTTATCTCCTACAGGACGATCAACCAGTCTCCAAGAATTAAATTTAAGCAAAGAGTTATATTCATTTACCATTGCAGCCTGCCATTTATCAGCGTCATCTGACTTCATAGCCTCTAAATAATTCTTTGGTTCGATCATCTCTCCTGTGATCATAGCGGTGTAGAAATCAGTTTATTTTCGAGCCCTAGAAGGATATCTACTATTTTGCTGAATTACAGCTGATTCCATCTGTACAGGACTTGTAGGAACTGATTCTGCCGAGTTGTAATCAACTTCATCATCACTGCATCCAGTATTTTCTTGAAGTACCACCACATTCTCGTCGTTATGTACCACCTCATCCTGTTTCTGCTGAAAATCTTCAATCAGAACAATAGGTTCAGGATTTACAGACTCTACGACATTACTTTTAAGTTGTGTAAAATGTTCTTCAAAAAAATGTCACATCTCTTGACTTCTGCAAATGTCTTGGATTTGAAGAATCCCTAAAGAAATATCCATTAGGATCTTCTGAGTATCCAACAAAAATTACTTCTTTAGCTTTTACATCTAATTTCTTTCTGTGACAAGCTGGAACTTGTATCAATGCTCGACACCCAAATACACGCAAATGGCTCAGATCTCCCTTTTGTCCGTTCCATTTCTCAAACGGTGTCTTTCTACCTAAAGCTCGATGCGGCGACCTATTTTTTAAGTAAACAGCAGTCTTAAAAGCGTCTTCCCAGTATGCCTTTGACAGTGAGCTTTCAGCTAGCATAGAGCGTGCTTTCTCCACAATGGAGCGATTGGTCCGCTCTGCTACGCCGTTGGACTGTGGGCTATACCCAACAGTTGTCTCATGCGTCACACCTTTAGATGATAAATATTCCGAAAATTCCTTATTGACATATTCCTTCCCGCAGTCGGTTCTCAAAACTTTAATTTGAACACCAGTTTGCCTTTCTACGAGCGCTTGGAAGGCACAAAACTTTTCTTTGACCTCAGCTTTTGAAGCAATAAAATAAGGATAAATAAATCTCGAAAAATCATCTATAAAAAGTAAAACATACCTATTACCTTGAAATGACGTTTCAGACATAGGTCCGCATATGTCTGAGTGAATCAGCTCTAACTTCGAGGTAGCTTTTTTATAATGAACCGTCTTAAACGGTTTCCTCGCCTGTTTGCCTTCAACACAGGCAATACAATTCGATTTATCTATTTCAGTGTAATCGATTCCTACGTGAGAGTTCTTTAATTGGTCCATACCTATGCGACATAAATGACCTAACCGTTTGTGCCATAACTGGTACCTACTTAACGAGTCAGAGTGCACTTCGTACGCCTTACTTTGGAGGGAATTTGTTGTACAATCCAGGGTGTACAGTCCACCATTTGCCGAACCATGTAGAACCACCTCACCTTGAACAGAAAAATCATTGCCTTTATAAAAATTACATCCATTTCTATCAAAAAGTACTACAAAACCTTTGTCTACAACTTTCTTGACAGAAATAAGATTACTAGTTAATTCAGGTACATACGCAACATCTTTGATGCTATCTACTATACCACGCGCTGTTTTTATAGATATGTCCCCAATACCACCACAGTCGATCTTCTCACCATTGGCAACCGTGACAGTGCTACCTTCTAGTGGTTTTATATCCTGGAACCAATCAATTCTCGAAGACATATGTTTGGACGCGCCTGAATCAATAAACCACTTGTCCCTTTCTGAATTACAAATTCCAAGTGCGCTAAATGAAGTACCATCCTTGTCTGATGAACTAGATTCTTTCTTTTGTTTGGTGCGCAATGGACAATCTGGTCTTTTGTGACCGGGCATATAACATTCATAGCAAACCACTAACTTCTTTGGCTTACGAATATTATTAGACTGTTTCTTTGATTGAAAAGCTGTATCGTTTTCTGTAGAATCAATTTTGGACATTTCATTTAGTAGCTTCCTTTTAACTAAATCGGTTGATACTTCCGTGTTGCTGTTTTCCAACGCCATTATTAGAGGCTCATATCTAGAAGAGAGACCTCCCAATAAAATTGCAGCAATCGACGTATCCTCTATTACTTTTCCGATGTCAGCTAAATCTTGAGCTGTACTCAAAACAGCATTTATATACATTTCAATATTTTGAAAATCACTGAGTGAAAGTCTATATAGTTTTCTCTCTAAGAATAACCTTCTGCCCATACCTTTGTCTTCATAGGCATCTTGTAAAGCCTTCCAGGCTTCAAAGGCAGTCTTTGCACTCCTTACGTGTGTCATAGCAGAGCCATCTACTGTTAAGCATATTTTCGCCAGAGCTCGCTGATCATTCCTCGTTTTTACCATAGTCGAAGTCTTATCTCCTTCGCTGTACCCATCTATTGTGCACCATAAATCTTCATGGATCAAGTAATTTCGCATCTTGAACTTCCAAGAGGAGTATCCATCTCTATTAGAAAGGAGGAGCGAGGGTATTGGAGATGTGGACCATCTGGTCGTACCAGAATCACCACAAGACATTGTAATGAGAAATAAAAAAATATTCTCCGAAAATAAAATTTATAGAATCAAAATATAAGATTAATACTTCAGCACAATAATAAACATTATCTATTTGAATTTCTCTCTAAATAAATGCTGATAACGTGTTATTTCTAGTAAATTAGAGCAAAAACATGTTAATTGTTGAAGAGTTTTATTTTGATTGACTAATAGAAATAGAACGTCATTCTTTTTAAATAATCTAAACATTATATATATAAAGAGATTTAATTGAAATATGCGTAAATAGTTTCATACTATTACAACAACCTTATAATTATTTTTTTACACATCATATACCTAAAAAATTTACGTCAGAATTTTTCTCACAACGCTTTTTCTTAGAAACCCTGAACAAAGTTTAGGAATTTTTCTTAGGTGCGGTATCTATTATTCGTCGCACAATAAAGGCTCATTGAGATAATTGTAACAGGCATTTTACTAACCAACATTTTCGTGGAACATTATCTGATAACGTGTTATTTTAAAACAGAGACGGAAACAAAAGTAGCACCGGTATCTTTGTTCAAATCCAAACAATGGATAATTAAGTTAATCCTTTCTGGTGTACCAAAAACAACGGCAAGGATGATCGACACTTTCGGTTACGAAGTAACATGAACGTTCGGTTCCAGTGAACCATTAATTGTCTTTAAAATTGTAAAAATAGTGCACGTGACAACCCAGTGTAGTGAAATCTGTGAATAATAATTAAAAAGCTACCTACTTACATGGCATTTACAAGAAGTTTTGCCAATACGGTATTCGATGGCTGGTTTATTTTTATTGTTCATGAATTGTGTTCTTCAAAACAAAGGTAGTACTAGTACTACCTTTGTTTTGAAGAACATACATACTGCAACCTAGTTGGGTACGTTCTAAAGAAATAAGTGCGAACTTAAGAACTGTGAAACTTTCGTTTAGACGGGCATTAGAACGTGATTTTTTTTGAGATGCTTAATTTATTGTTTTGACTAGTCTAAAACAATAAATTAAGAGATGCTTAATTTATTGTTTTAGACTAGTCTAAAACAATAAATTAAGCATCTTTAGACTTACTTAGACTAGTCTAAAACAATAAATTAAGCATCTCAAAAAAAATTACGTAGTAACTACGTAGTAGACTAGTCTAAAACAATAAATTAAGCATCTTTAGACTTTTTTACTTTAGACTTATTTAGACTAGTCTAAAACAATAAATTAAGCATCTCAAAAAAAATTACGTAGTAACTACGTAGTAGACTAGTCTAAAACAATAAATTAAGAGATGCTTAATTTATTGTTTTAGACTAAAGAGATGCTTAATTTATTGTTTTAGACTAGTCTGAAACAATAAATTAAGCATCTCTTAATTTATTGTTTTATACTAGTCAAAACAATAAATTAAGCATCTCAAAAAAAAATTACGTTCTAATGCCCGTCTAAACGAAAGTTTCACAGTTCTTAAGTTCGCACTTATTTCTTTAGAACGTACCCAACTACGTTGCAGTATGTATATCATAGAACGAAAAGTCGTCTTAGAATTAGGAGCTGTCAAAAATTGGCCATAAGCATTTTATAATACAAGATTACATAAAAAAAAGCTCAAACATACAGTGACGTCACAAATCATTATTTCACAATACTTTATTACTAAGCCACGAAAGAGAGACACCACTCGAAATACCACAGTATGTTTAGGTATGTAGAATATCTGGTATATCTGTATAGAAGCTTGAGATAGCGAGCTTTACAAGACCTATGTTTTGAGGAAAGGGATAGGTGATGTCCCCTTCAAAGACTTTGTAACCCACCATTAAGTACCACCATTACTTATTTTTTTAATTATAGATTTCTTTTTTAATATGTCCAATGCGTTAATAAAATTTTATCCGTTGTCTTTAATTGTTCCTAGTCAAATTACTTATTAATAATACTTACTCTTTTAAAGTAAACTTTATTTTACGTATCACTATTACTTATTGAGGGATTTTTGAGTTCTGATTTTAGAAATTTAGCATAAGTGAGTGACGTGATATAAGGAAATAATTTAGTTAACGCGTCAGAAAAATACTCAAAAAGGTGCATTTTACGTCCAAACAAAGTTACACCAAGTGTAAATTGGTTATCGCCCAACGTTTGTACAGTTAGAATTTTTATTGCAGCTACAAGGTTAAGCTGTAAAATTTATTGAGTGGGTTACCTTAGTGGTCCCTTTGATTCTATAACAATCTAAAGCAATATAACTTAGCCAGGTTCGCACTTGTTTAAGCACAAAAGTAGTTCAAAAATCCATATTTTTAACATATGGTTAATTGAATTCTTAGAAAGATTGTTCGCTTTATCTTTACGCTTTTGAGAATAAGTTAATGCTGTGTTTTATTATGGGTAAACAAAAGATTAACTGCTTTTGTTTGTAAAGGTAATTGGAAAAGAACTGCAGAAGGATTAGGCGGGCTTAATTTGCATTTGGAGTTAGGTAGCAAGTGTGACCTTGGCAGGAACAGGCGAATTTGCAAAATGTACATACTCCTGAATTAAAAATCTTACGTTTTTGGCATATAATATAAAATTGTTGACCGATTTTGCTCATATTTTAAATGCTTGTTTGGTGTCGAGTACTCAGTGTTTCTGTCAATAATTATCAAAATCCGATAATACAGCAAACTTCCCTTTTTTTAGAGAAACACATCCAATTAAAAATGAAAGCCTCTGTGGTGTGGTGGTTGAGCAAGTTGGCTCATAGCCCGGAGGTGTTAGGTTCAATTCCTGTAGCAGAATAAGTATTTGTGCACAGTAAAAAGCGCAAATACTTGTTCTGAGTCTGAGACACAGGGAATCTTAGTTAGGGTCCAGGATGTATGTATAAGAAAAATCGCCGACGAGAAAAAACCTATGACCTCGTAGAACCTGTATACTAAATTTCGTTGAAAATGCAACCTGTACGCGAGTACTTACATTCGGTCACTTATCCGGATGTACGTACGTCCGATGTGTGTGATTGTGACGTATGTGATTGCTTCCACTTGAAAGCAAATGTGCAAGTGCTCAAAGGTAGTTTATATTCAATAAATCCTTTGACTTTTACTTTATCTTTACGAAATGGAGTAATAATAATAATAAAAATGCCTAACAATCACATACATAGATCCTGGACCCTAACTAGGATTCCCTGTGTCTATGAACCCAGGAACTACGAGGAACACGGTCCCACAACACCAAGACTCAGAACAAGTATTGGTGTTTTTTTTTTCTGTGCTTAAATATATACTTGTCCTGCCACGAGATGATGAGAATGTAATATCACTGCTAAGTTTAGCTATAAGTACACTGTAGTCCTAAATTAATTCTTAATTGCCTCTCCTTTCTATGTTTGTCAGGAAGGGATTGCTTTAAGCGATAAGCCTATTGTACTAGTATAATAAGTCAATTAAGTTTCTTTGTATATTTAAGTTTATTTGGCGGACAATAAAGAATTTAACTATCTATCTAATATAAATATTGTAAAAGTAACTCAGTCTATATCCTTCTAATATAGACTTAGTTACTCTCACAATAAGGAGGTAAAAACATCACACGAATCTTTAATATCGTCTCTACAAATTCTCACAAAGAAAATAGGTTAACGCACAACAAATTACCACACCTCCCACGCGGCTACAGATAGAAATACCAATATTAATAGAGCCATCTTTTCAACAAAAAAATTTAAAACTTTTATATATTGAAATGATTCATATATAACAATTAATCTTTGGGGCTTTGAAGCCACACATAGAGCGTGGAAATCGCCAGCTCATTTTGGCAAAGTTTAAAAATGAGGGTAGACAAAAAATGGTGAAGGTACAATTTTAACAAATTAGGCGACAAACTTGCCACGTTTTTGGGTAAATTATGGTGTTTAAGATTGTTTTGTGGATTGGTATTATTTATGCTAAAGGGCGGGGTGGAGAGATGGGACAATGGAATAAAAAATATTTTATCATAAGATATTTATTTATCATAAATAAAAAATATTTTATCATAAGATAAAATATTTAATAATAATTATAAAAAATATTTTATCATAAGATAAAATATTTTTTAATAGAATTTCATTGTCCACTTTCTCACATACATACACATTAACCACTCACAAGATAAGTGTTTAGTAAAAAACATAGAAATTCGACAGTACCTAGGTAAAATAATTTTTTGGCTACTTTTCATTATCTATATGAAAAAAGGACTTTTTCCTGAAACTAGGTGACTGATTTATAGACATCGTACAACCCAACCCGCTGGATGTGGATAGGTTCATGATACTTAGAGGGCACCTTTCTTTTTATTTGGCAGAAGTATACTAAAAAGTTTTTTTAAACTATGGCCTTAAAAATGTAAAATAAGGTGTTAAAGATTGTATTAAGTAACATAAAGAAGAAACCTCTAGTAACTTATAAACACAATCATTCATAAATCCTTCTAATATTATAAACGCGAAAATTTCTATATATGAATGTTTGTTACCCTTTCGTGTTCAAACGGCTGAAGGGTTTTGAATGAAATTTAGAATATATGTAGCTTATGTATTGAATGTATCGAGGCACAGCTAGGGTTGTAATAAATTCTTGTTGTCGGTTTATTATAAATTTAGTAAATAACGCAAGAAGTCTCTTCAAGCTCTCTTCAAACGATGAATAAATAGTCTAACACGAATGTATAGCTCTAGGCTAGCCTTAACCTATTTATTTCAACATGTACTTAATATTGATGACTATCGACATTTCTTTAACTTTTGTTTAAGCCCATCACTGTCCTAACCATAATTTCTTAGATGATGAAAATAGGACGACCGTCACGAATTGACCCGCAAAGGAGTCGTGAGTGGGATTCCTCACTGAAAGCTCTACCTCTTTCCTTCTCCCATTAGTGTGTTAGACAGAGACGGAGATAACTTTATTAAAACATCACTTCCCGAGTTCATTATCTACGTGTGGGTCCGAAGGCTTCGCGCCGCCGTGTATGAATGGACAATTAAACTAAATTATACAATTTAAACAAGGTTTTGTTATGACGGAACGAATTAGCTATGTGTATCGTTAGGTTAAATTATTTCGGCGAGATATTAATTTGTTTTTTTTTTTTATTTTGATTTCTTGTGTCACGGTTAGGCATCGGGAAATATTTGGGTATACATTATAAGAAAGTATGTCTTTTTTTGGTCAATAAACAACATCAGTTATTATTTATTTAAGGCGTATAGAACCACCACTCCATCTCTTCATATGTGTGATGTAAGGGCCAGCTAAGGGATATGCAGCATATATATAAAGGCACCAGCATTGTCATCCCATCATCGCCACCCGAGACACGTCTTGAGTGACCGGGATGATCATATAGCAGCCGTCTAGCCCAGCTAGCCTAGCTAGTCAGTCTAGCCCTTCTGGCTCAGGTACCGTTTTTGACATCGGTATAGGATACCAGCGTAACACATTCAGACACCGATCCCGCCGGCGAGGTCGACGTACCTCCCGTAGGTTAGCTGGAATGGTCGTTCAATAGGGTCCACTCTTCCAGTGGACGTAGTTTTCTCGATCCTCTTATCCCGGCAACGGCCCAAGCCGAGGCTCGCACTTGCCTTTGAGCTAATTGCCTCCCACTTTTACGGCTGGGCGCCTTAAAAGCCTGCCTTCACGCCCGGTGACGCTGTAAAGGTTGGTAGAGACCAACAGCATTAGTCCGTTCAAAAAAAAAGAAAGTGTAGTAGCATTCTCCTCGGTCTGCGATCACCAACTCGCCGGTGACGCGTAGTAGTTATAGCTAACCCACCTAATGGAGAGGCCTATATTCAACAAAGGACAACTTTCGACTGATGAATTGAAAAACAATAATAATGATGTAACAAAAAATATATTTTTGAAGTAAAACTTCTTTACGCACGCTTGACTTGGGGAGTAAGCTGGTGAATGCCTGACGAGATCGTTACAAAAACTGTCTGAGCAAGGTGAACGGAAGCTGAGAGGGAGTGATAAGTAAGTGAAGATAGAAAGAGAGACGTTTCGTATAGAAGTTTTATTTTAGTCGTGTGGTCTAAAGCACACTCGTTTTTATTATATACGTGGTAAACAAATGGTCAACCCATCTGATGGTAAATGATCACCATCGCTTAATGAATCTTCAACGCCACGGACACTGAATGTGCATTGTCGATGCTTAAGGACTATCATCCACTAAAAAGAAAATATGACCTAACAATGGTCTATATACAAAAACTTAACAATACGGTCCATGTTATTGAAATCAATACACCCATGTATATAGTCCCAACGTCCACCGGTACATCATGATAGCAATATCCTGCTTATTGTCAAAATTAGGAATTTCGGCAATTATATCTCACCTCCCACGTGAATTTGTAAAAAACATCGCACCCGGGCCAACCAAATTTTCATAAAGGGTCCGACGATGCTGTTTTGCTGTCCAAGTCATCAGCTTTACGTTGACAAGAAGAAATAATATCAAAAACAATATATAAAATTTTCAATCGCTGCCATTACTAATTGTAATATTATATTGTAATATATAATTGTAATATATATATAATATATAATAGTTTTGATTAAATGCTGCCATAGGGTAAATTACTGTACTGCCCGCTGAGCATAGAGTTTACAACTGGACGTTGCCGCCGTCATATTTATTTACATTTCACCCAGTGCCATCTAGCTTCAAAACTAAGCAAACCGATGAGAAACAGATAATTTGACTTGCCCGACAGCTCAGTTGGTAGTATCCCTGCCTTCTGAACTGCAGGTTGTGGGTTCGATTCCCACCCAGGACAGACAATTGTGTGATCAGCATCGATGTTCGTTCTGTGTCTGGGTGTTATATTGTATTCTATGTATGTATTTACAAACAAAAAGTATATAAGTATTGTATCAGTTATCTGGTTCTCATAGTACAAGCTTTGCTTAGTTTGAGGCTAGATGGCGGTGTGTGAAATGTCCACACATATAAAAAAAAAATTGTAAGAATACATATTTTTCACAACGTATCCTTAAATACACTTATAGCAACATAAAATCTAGACACAAAACAAAAATCGACGTTCATCACACCAATGTTAATCATGGGTGGTAATCGAACCAACACAACACTTCATAAGGCAGAGCTACTACCAACTGAGCTATGACCAGCACGGCGATCACATAACTCGATTGCAACAGATAGAAACACAAATTTGTATGGATATGACAGTTTGAATACGTAGTTTATGTGCATAGTTAGTATGGAAATTACACCTGTTGCATTGCAATCAAAATTTCGTGATCTTCCCCCAGATGTTATCATAATAAGAGTTCAATCACTCCGGAGCGATGTAACTCATCACTAAATAGTAAAGGTTATGTTAGTGACAGATAATGAGCCATTATCACTCATCTCTATTTCTCGTGTCACTCCGCTCGTTGCAGCCTCCTATGACTTACACCGCAATGCTTCTCAATGATTTTATTTTTATTTTTTTCTTTTCTTGCCTTTGTTGTTGGCCTGCTAGCGCCGGCAGAAGGTCCCGAAAGGTGTTCTAAGGCGTACCTTCTGTAATGGGCGTCTCTTACATATTTATTTTCATGTTATGCATTCTTGTCTTGACATCTTTTTTGTAGATTTCGCGCTTTCATGGTGGCAATGGTTATAGATAGAGCGTAAATTAATGAATACTAGTTGCGCCCCGCGGTTTCACCCGGGGTTAAAAAGTATTTTAATTATTTGCTCATTCCACGGGAAAATTTCACTTTTCCGGGATAAAATGTAGCCTATATGTTAATCCAGTGTATAAGCTATCTTGGTGCCGAATTTTATCCAAATCCATTCAGCCGTTTGAGCGTGAAGAGGTAACAAACAACACACAAACACACATACAAACTTTCGCCTTTATAATATTAGTGTGATGTGATATTTTTAAAAGCCTTAGCTTAATAGATACCCATTAATAATTATTAGTAATTTTATCGCGACCGTCATAATTTCTTTAAAAAAATATTAAAGTTTTAATAGTAATTTAAATAATGATATTTAAACTTATAACAAATCAAGTGAATTAATAAAAATGTAAAAATAATTAGTATTATTAATTTATACATTTTTATAAAATTTGAAGTGTGATATTAAATTAAATTTAAATTAATTACTTGTTTAAGTACATGAACTGAATTAACAAGAAGTAACAGGCTCTCGTATCTTCTACTCTGTGGCATTGTAATTTATAAATCACGTAGTTTCTGGCTAAAGGCTAGTTCTATGTCCTAAGCACGGGAAGGATCTAGTTTGTAACTTTGTCGCAGTAACTCAGCTATAAATTCTACCTACCTTTAAAATAACCACCAACGACGCAACGGTTGGATGACATTGAGCCATGAATGAACCAGTTTATTGGTACTAATTCTGTTAATGGATGAAATGGTGGTATGAATGAAAATGGGAAACAATGAGTTCTCAACCGTCTGCTTTCATGCAGTAAAAACTGGCGCCAATGTTTTAAGGTATTTGGAAAAAACTCTCAAACAAAAACGAAAAAGTTTACTTAAATATTGTGTTTGTAAAAATATTGTTTATTTACTCAACGAAAATAATAGGTCTTTACCTATGAAATTGCCGTATTGCAGTACAGACTTTTTCAAACAAAAAAAAGTTTTGATTGGCTATGAATTCTAAATTCAAATTAATTTTGTTTTAAAAATATGACATTCTATTTACAATATAAGTCTTTTGTTTATTGATTAGCGTTGTATTTTCATTACATTTCAACATTTTTCCTCATAATGGATACTTTGAAATTTCGTGTAATTATGGAATATGAGTTCCGTCGTGGCACCAACGCGGCACAAACGACACGTAACATCAACGACGTTTACGGAGAGAACTGTACAAACGAACGTACAACCCGTTATTGGTTTGCTCGGTTCCGTTCTGGGAATTTTGACTTGAAAAATGAACCTCGTGGTCGTCCGGAAACTTTGGTCAACAATGATGAATTAAAGGCGATTGTGGAAGCTGATGAATCTCAATCTACAGCTGAGCTGGCAGCAGCTTTTGATGTTAGCATCAAAACAATATTGGTCCATTTCCGACAGATTGGCAAGATAAAAAAGCTTGATAGATGGGTGCCCCACGAACTTAACGATCGCCAGCGCAACGTACGCGTCGAGACTTGCCTTGCGCTGCTTAACAGGCACAGAAATGAAGGAATTTTGAACCGAATTGTTACGTGCGACGAAAAATGGATTCTTTTTGACAATCGAAAGCGCTCAGCAAGTTGGTTAGATCCTGGTTCGGTACCAAAGCAATGTGCAAAACGAAAAATGACCCCTACAAAGGTGATGGTCACAGTTTGGTGGTCTAGTGCTGGTGTGATTCATCATAGCTTTTTACAAAACGGCGAGAGCATAACTGCAGATGTGTACATTGAAGAACTGACCACAATGATGGCGAAACTCGCACGTCTGCAACCAGCTTTGGTCAATCGGTCGTCTCCACTGCTACTTCACGACAACGCGCGACCCCATACTGCACAACAGACCGTCTCTAAGCTGCATGAGTTGGGTTTGGAAGCTTTCCCTCATCCGCCATACTCACCAGATCTTGCGCCTACCGACTATTACTTTTTCCAAAATTTGGACAACTTTTAGCGGGGAAAAAATTCAATTCCCGAGAGGCAGTACAAAACGCCTTTGAAGAGTTTGTTGTCTCCCGTCTTGCTGATTTTTTCAAGAAGGGTATCCATAAACTGCCACAGCGTTGGCAAAGATGCATTGATTGCAGGGGTGATTACTTTGAATAAAAGAAATAAATAAGTTCGAAAAAAAAATACTTTAATTTTTTTCAAACAAAACGGCAATTTCATAGGTAAGACCTAATATCTTAAAAAAATGATTCAATTTTTATTTTCGCAAGAAACCTCATTGCAGATAATAAATGCCAAATGCATTTCGGCCTGGATAAACCTTGGAAGAATTATTCTTAGGGTAAAAAGGCCGAGTAAGCAAAAGGCATTCGCAATCCTCACGATTTTATCAGAACAAAAATTTTATCAATTAAGTAAACATACGCCTAAAGTGCAAGTGCTTAATCAAGTTGCACTCGGAGTGTCAAAACAAACTTTCAAATAAAAAAAGAGAAAGCTTAAGTGAGAGAGTCACGAAATGTTTGAAATATTCAGTCCACATCGATGGTAATCTGAGAAAAGGTTAAATTACATGAAGTAAAAATATTGCTTAATATAAAAATATCATTCGCGCAAATGCAATATATCACATTGCATAATATAATAAATATATTTCTTTAAGCGATATAACTGTCTATGTATTTTTATGCAATAACATTTAGGCGAGGATCAGGCTTAGTGTACGTATGAGGCTAATATTGCATATCATAATCAGATGATAATGATGCAATATTAGCTTCCAATTGATATAAAATATGAATTGTGCATGAAAGCAGATAAATAAATATGAATAAACTTAGGAAAAATCAAAGGCTTATTCTACAAAATTATATATTCTGTCGTTTATTTTATTATGTCGTTTAGTTTATTATGTAAAATACAAGCTATTTTATTTCTTTAAAACAAAGTAATATTGCTTACTTAATTTTAAAATATCTATACCTAGCGCCAGGATGGCCAATTTACACTTTTACATGATATTTTTAAATAGTCATTTATTTTTCTCTAATATGTTGATTTTACGCAAAAAAAAAAAATAGAAGTCTCGTTTTCACAGATTTGAAAAAAAATATTTATTGACTGTTTGTGTCGATACCAAAGTAATGTTGACCTGTTAAATATTTGCAAGTGGTTAAAACGCTTCAAATAGCACATTTGACAATTAATTAACAAAATACAATTAATGCTCTTATATTAAAAACGCGATCGAGTTTTACGAATGTCATCCAAAGATATCATCGCATCGTTGCATTAAAATATCTTACGCACGCAAACTTATAAACTGCTTCGATGCGTTATATGGTTAATTGAAAAGATATATCACTGCATCGTATGGGAGAAGTGTTAATTAAGATCGGTTTGTACGCTAGTACACAGTTCCTCAAACTTTGGTAAGGTAGACCCCTTTTCTCGCTTCTAATATCCCATACTGCTTTATTCTAAATAGGCATTAATAAATAGGTAACTACTACCTACCTACCTATTGTGTATGTATGTATTGTTTTGAAATATCACTTCATCTGTCAGTTTCAAGGTGCGGCATTAAATTAATAGAAACTCCACAGCTCAATTCAATAGTTGAGAAAATTGGGGTGAAAATGATTGCCTTTTCAACTGTTACTAAAGGAAACCAACCCCACAAGATAGTAAATTTTGATTAACATTGGTATTCATACGTGATAAACGAACAAGTCCCATGATTTTTAAATTGAAATAACGTGGTGTCCGTATATTATATCCCGTGTTTTTGTGGCCCCTGGTTCTAAGTTCGACAAACTCTGCACTAGTACTTTGTTAGCTTTAATAAATGCAATTAAAATATATTACGCCTGTAATCGGAATGTGTCGGTAATGTGTGAAGAGCGTACTATGTCGGATTAATGAGGTTTACAACCGTTACTATGTTGACGAGATCGGCACTATTATTGTTACCATGCAGGATTGTAACTTAATTTTTAATAGCAATTACAAGATGAGAATTTGAGTTTTCGTTAATTCATTTAATGGACTTACGTCCGTCTGCTTCTATTTTCGTCCTTACATCTATCTATGACCTATCTACCTACTGCAACGCATTAACAAAAACAATTGACGAACTACTACGACTACTACAAACTACGACGGGCGTTATTATTATTATCTTGCAGCGTCATCATCACTATCATCATCACAGCCCAAATCGTTCATCAACTAGTGATACAAACTTACTAGGTTACGGCATGATGAAATAAGAGGTTTTTTTTAATGTTTTGGCTCCACACTTTAAACTTCAAAGTGGTGGCAACTTTACTTGAAGCTTCTATGGAGTTTTGGAAACAACACGAACAGAAACGTTTCACCATCATTATACCATTTTCCTACACTCACGCCTGTAATCCAGAACTTAACGAATAGAATGCCACCAATTTTATGCACTAACACTGAAAATAACACAAGTTTTGGAAAATAATACAATGCGGTGACGCAATCTTTTTCGCTTTCCCGCCAAAACTCAAATTGGAGGGTCGTCACCACATACTATCACATGGTGAGTGCTCTTTAGAGAAAACAATTAAACTTTATTTAACGCACTTATCGATATTTCCTTGCGACGCTCTGTTAGTAACTATGTTCACCTTTTACCCTTGGTCTAAAAATCATTACCGTTACGAGAATTTGTCCTTTAATTTGTGTTTATTTGTTGGTTGTAATTGCTAATGTTTCTTTCCACCCATTTAAGGGCTCTAACAGTCCAAAACTCATTCATTTTTACGTATCTGAAGTAGTATTTACTTACATAGCGACCTCATTACTTTTAAGACAAAAATCACAAAGTCATTTAAGAGTGAAGCACATACCAATGTGACTTCTTTTAAGTGGTAGCTCACTATTGGAGGCCAAGATTCATTAGCTCACTCACAGAATGGTTCATTCCATACCGTTCTAAAAGTAAAAACTCAGTGATTACACGTTCCCAAATGACCACAATAATTTCGTAACTAATCCGGGCGTACAAGAACCGGTATGTCAACCCTCCCTGGTTGATTGACAAACAGTGTTGCAGTGTCGCAGTTTAACCCGTCGCTGTCAATCAAAACGCGATGTCGCCGTGAAAAAATACCAGACAACTTGGGAGAAGTGGTGGCGTAAGTGACAGGATGGCGGCGATTTCACTTGACTTATTTCAGACCATGCAATCTTTGCTTTTTCCTATCAGTACTGCTATATATTCTGTGGCTATTAGGTTCTGTGGCTCAATTGTTTTTTTTTTATGTAGGAACTAGCGGCCCACCCCGCCACCGTGCTTTACCTTTGACAGCATCGTCAATTCGTCGACTTACGATGAGAGATGTATTTACATATTACTTTATAACCCTATGCTCATCAGGGACAATGTAGGATTCTAATAGTGAAAGATTTTGACGGGCCCGATAGCTCAGTTGGTAGTAGCCCTGCCTTCTGAACTGTGGGTCGTGGGTTCGATTCCCACTCAGGACAAACATTTGTGTGATGAACATAGGTGTTTGTTTTGTGTCTGGGTGTCATATTGTACTCTATGTATGTATTTACAAACAAAAAAGTATCTAAGTATTGTATCAGTTATCTGGTTCCCATAGCACAAGCTTTGCTTAGTTTGGGGCTAGATGGCGTTGTGTGAGATGTCCACACACATATTATATTATTTTTTCTAAACCTTCCAGTAGTGTCAGAGCCTATTAAATGCAAATAAACAAACAAATCTTTCCTCTTGATAATATTAGTTTAGATAGGCGAACGTTTAAACACATCTCTCCTGATCATAAGTCGACAAATTCACGATGCTGTTAAAGGTGAAGCACGGTGACCTATGAGAAACCACTCTATAGTATGTAGTCTTTAACAGCCTTATTAATAAACGGGTATTAGTCTCGGGTTAGTTACTTCAGCTTTTGTCCTTTTTTTGCTACTGGAATATTTAGCTGGATCAAAAGAGACAAAAGATTGTGTAACTAGTCCAAAGCTATTTCGTGTTTATTAATAAGGCTGTAAGAGACGGAAATTGTAGACTGAGTGATTACTGCGCCAGAGAATAGAAAACCGAGAAGCGGTTTTTGGCGAGAACGCAAAAAAGATTGCGTCACCGCATTGTATTATTTTCCAAAACGTGTTATTTTCAGTGTTAGTGCATAAAATTGGTGGCATTCTATTCGTTAAGTGTTGAATTACAGGCGTGAGTGTGGGTTACTTGACACTGGCTAAATACGCGGAGGTGTGGAGCCAAAACATAATAATTATTAAACCGAGAAGCAAGTTTTTGCACGCAAGTGCAAGTTTGCACGATGAAAGAGATGGCGAAACGTTAGGTACGTCAAGTCGGTAAAACTATGTTATGAATGAAATGACCTCTCGGTAAAAGGTGCGGTAAAAGACATCATTATTTTATTTTATTTTACGTTTTTTTTTGGAAAATTAACAGCTATGTAACAATACAAGTATATTATCGAAGGCCAATTAGAAGTTTTCACTAATAAAATATATATTGTCAAACATAATTCCTTAATTACATTTTTACAATTACATAATGTCAGAATAGGAACTGCTAAATCAATTTATGCATTTCTTGTGTCCACTCTCCAAAATGCAGCTGATTGAAAATCAAGAAACGGGTATTATTATTATTATTTTATTCTAATGTGATTGATAGTACCCACTGAACTAAGTGTCATGGAACATACCACGCTCGCCACCTTTCACTTGACCCTCCCTATTTGCAGGAACACTACGGGGAGTCCGTAAGGAATGTGTCGAAACTGGACCAAGTGTTAAATAATACATTAACGTTGTAATACATAATTTAAGAGGTGTGTGCTGCGTGGAAACAATGCGTTTTGTCGCGTAAACTATGCGGACAGAATTCATTTGCTTTTTAAGGATATGTCTTGTACGACGAAAGGAGGTCAAAAAAGGTTTCATTATTTTTTACAGTCGCTTGTTTGATTTGATTTGAGTAAAGCCAATTTGATCAATAAATTCTTAGTTTATGATTTGGATTCTTTGAAAGAACTTGACGTAGCTACTTTTACGTATCAGAACGCAAGCTCGTTAAATTAGAAATCTCGTCTGGCTAGGCAATCATGGAATTTGATTGCAATCAATAGAAACACAAATTTGTAAGGATTCGACAGTTTCGATACATTGTTTACGTGCATGGTTACTGTGAAAGTTTTCAAATTAGATATGGAATTTCTTCTGTTGCATTGCAATCAAAGTTTGAATTTTATTTTATTTTATCAATTCATTTGATAAAGTCAATAAATATCCTACTTATAATATACGAAAATTAAATATATATGCATCATCAAAGTTCTATGATCACTCCATAGAGCAGTGGATTCTTTTTTTATGTTTTGGCTCCACACTTTTGTGTATTTAGCCAGTGTCAAGTAATTGATAATTTATCAAGTTAATGATATTTCACGCAAATAATTGTCAAGTCATAGTCGAAGTCATCAAGTCAAGGTCAAAGTCATACTCCTAGTAAAGTGGTGGCAACTTTACTTGAAGCTTCTATGGAGTTTTGGAAACAACACGAAAAGAAACGTTTCACCATCATTATACCATTTTCCCACACTCACGCCTGTAATCCAGCATTTAACGAATAGAATGCCACCAATTTTATGCACTAACACTGAAAATAACACAAGTTTTGGAAAATAATACAATGCGGTGACGCAATCTTTTTCGCTTTCCCGCCAAAAACTCCATCTATCATTTATTCATCATCTAGCGATAATTGACGTTTATTTCGCGATCGATCCTTATAACTTAACCTGAAACTAAAATTCAAGCGTACCCAAATAAACAGATCAGACCAATCAGACCAGCCAGGCGTCATTCCCGATTATCAACGCACGTCAGCGTGCCAGCTCGTAATTAAATAATCTCAAGTTAAGTATGGAGAAACCACTTCCAAATAAATATTATAGTAATACATTATGATACATGTGTGCTAGGTTGATCATTATGCTCGAGGTGGTATTATGCGATAAGGGATCCAAAAGTGTAATGACCAATGCACACGCGTTTCATACAACGTTTTTCATAACATTTGCGAGGAAAAATCATGAATAAAAATTGGCGTGCATAGGTTAGTTTTTTTTTTTTCACGCAATGTACCTAATGTTACATTATTTATGGTGGCTATCGCTTTGCTAATCAATTATTATCAGGTTTTATCTTAGAGACACAATAATGTATGACAACTATTGTGGCCAAGTCTGTAGGATAAACTCAATTAAAGGCGTTTTATTAATCTCAACCTTATTATCCATAAAACCTATTTTAATAAGCCAAAAATTATTACGGTGACACAAGCTCTATTGATAACAAAGTATTTTTATATTGTCGTATCTGAGATGCAAATAAAATTTCACTGCGAGCTAGTCTTTCTTTACAACTTAGTATAATAATAGATATAGGTAGTAGTGTTTTGTGCTAGCTAGTGTATTTTAATGTTAAAATTTCAATCATAATATTATATACTACTTAAATATAATAATAATAATAAAAACATCCAACGATCACATACATAGATCCTGGATCCTAACTAGGATTCCCTGTCCCCCAGGTGTTCCCCAGGAACTACCACCATGGTCTCAATACTCAGACTCAGAACAAGTATTTGCGTTTCTTTTTCTGTACACAAATACTTGTCCTGTTATGGGAATCGAACTCGCCACCTCCGGGCTATGAGCCGACCTGCTGAACTACCACACTACAGAGGCTATCCCATAAAATAATATGTGTATATGTGTGAAATATAATCACCGGTTTTCTTCCAAATCTCAACCAGATCCAATCCCTTTGTACCAAAGGATCACACGCTTCACGTTCCACGTGAATAATAACGTAACTGTAAATGTGTCGCGGACAAAACTTGTGCATTTATTGATACTTACTATTGTGCAGGGATTAGATGTAAGTCCATTCAACGGCAGGTAAGTATGCAAGTTAAGGGCTTTTGAATTTATACATTTAATTCGGTCCAGTGAGAGATCATTCCCTTTGTTGCCTCGATGAGATGTTTTAAGAATGTTTTTGTAAACATTTGAATTTTGGCTTTAGAGATTTTGCGTCAAATGTTGTTAAGCGGTGTTGCGAAACCGTAAAAACACAACAGTTTTCAGTTTCTGAATTGAGCCCAAAAAATTATTAGCATTAATATTATAACCTTCTTGGTTGAGTCGATATCTTATATTTTTTAAAACAATGGAACTATGACAAGGCAGTTAAAATAGTGTTCAGTGAGTACATTTTTTTGTGTTTTAGCTCCAAAGTTTTGTGTATTTAGCCAGTGTCCAGTAATTGATAATTTATCAAGTTAACGATATTTCACGCAAATATGTGTCAAGCCACGGTCGAAGTCATCAAGTCAAGTCATAGTCTAGTCTAGTCAAGTCATACTCCTAGTTAAGTGGTGGCAACAACACGAAAAAAAGCGTTTCACCATCATTATACCACTTTCCCACACTCATGCCTGTAATCCAGCACTTAACGAATAAAATGCCACCAAATTTATGCACTAACACTGAAAACAACACAAGTTTTGGAAAATAATATAATGCGGTAATGTAATCTTTTTCGTTTTCCCGTCAAAACTCAGTTCAGTGAGTATATAAATGAAATCAAACTGATTGGTAAAATTGACATTGACATTCAAATCATATATATGTAAAACGTTTCATATTCCTTTATTCTAAGACTTTTTGCCATTCACAGCTCATACTTTACGCTGCCTTTATTCCATAAAACCTCTCTAATGTTGCAGACGCTCATAGATGACGATTATAAAAATACATTTTCAAAAATCCTTTTTTTTGACATTTTTTTTAAATACTTACACATCTTCACAAAATTGAAATCTACTTCATCAGAAGGCTATTTACTGCGGCATAATATCTCGTCATTTTCCGACCCGATGACTTTCAATGCAATGAAACTTCTCGTTCAACAAATGACCAACTACCGAAAAACTTGCAATGTGTGAGGTTTAATGGACACGAACCCTAATTATCTTTAGTTCCTTTTCAAGTATTGTGGAGTTCTTTTGTCAATTTGCTTACTTATATTATATTATATCCTTTAATCCTTTGGGACGTTTTTTAATGTCAGCCGTTTGAGGTAATAGCAGTCTTTTAAAAGTAAATATGCTCAATTATCCGTTTATTATGAGGCAGCTATTAAGCCTGTAAGATGGAGTTGTGTCCTTCTTGTGGGTGGCATTTGGTAAGCTTAAAATTGATGTAAGCCATTGGAGAGTTACTATATTATTTAGGATTTATTTTGAAGTATTTTAAAAGTAGGATTAACGTTATTAAGTTACAACTTACAACACACCGGCACGGCCTATCTACAGCTTCTGATTTATATAGGTACTGTATTGCCACAACTGTCATCGGAGATCAGCGTAACTACAGGCTGCACAGAAAGTCGCACTAGTATGTTGTAACCTTTAGATAAAGATTTAAAAGTATATATGTATTTATTATGGCTTCTTTTTTATATATAATTTTTTTGACGGGCAGACTGCCTGTATTCTTTCAATTAAAAACTACAATGATATAATAAGAACTACTACTAAACACGATAGTAATAGGTATACTACAAAATATAGTATACTAACCGCGAGCACCTATAAGACAGTCCAATAACTTGGTCGAAACGTCGAGGTTAGTCAAAATTATGTTTTGATAATTTTTGTGCGCGAATAGACCCGTTTTATCTTTAAAACATTAGCATCAGCTTCCAGACCAAATTCATGCACTTATAATGAAACTATCTCAACAAGAAACGAGTCGGGGATAATCGATTCAAATTCCGTACTAATCGATCCGTGTGATACGATATGCATAATATCGCGTTATTTAACATAATTAATAATCCGATACTCACCGACTGACAGATTGACAAAACAAAAAGCAAAATTACTACGTCTCTATAGTCATATCGACAACTTCATCGGGTTAAGCAAACATTAATAATCGATCTCGACGTTGGAAATCCGTCACTGGGTTTGATACAGTATGTTTGTTTCAAGTCAAGTGGCTTTTTTTAAGTGTCTGACAAGTTTGAGAATGACAGATGACAGATTGTACATCCACACATCCATTGTGTACCACACTTTTGTGTATTTAGCCAGTGTCAAGTAATTGATAATCAAGTTAATGATATTTCACGCAGATATGTGTCATTTCTCTATCTACAATGCCCTTCAAACCGGAGCACAGTAGTGCTTGCACACTACTGCTTGGCGGCAGGATGACTGGCAAATCGGTGGTACCTACCTACCCACGTATCTACGTAGGTACTACCTAATTTAAAATACCTTTTTTTTCAACACTTAGAATCTCCCACAGTAATAATATAAACAAATTTACATGTTTCTTTTAAAGTTATAAATCCAGAGCCAATACAAATTCTCTTCTAGTTCATAAAACAAAATAGCATATATATACATACGTGCGCATTACGTTGAACCATAAAGAGTTTTGTTTAATAGCCGTTAATTGGTCGGAATAACATAATTTTTATTGGCATTGTCTCGGATCTGCTTCACTTTTACCCGTACCATTTGTGCTACTCGAATGCAACACTATTTTTATTACTACAACCAAAATCTTGGATTTGTTTTAGTGTTTAGTATTATTAACAGGACTAGGACAAACATATTTTGTGTGATGACCATAGGTGTTTGTTCTGTGTATGGGTGTTATATTATATTCTATGTATGTATTATAAACAAAAAGTATGTAAGCCTTGTATCAGTTATCTGGTTCCCATAATACAAGCTTTGTTTAGTTTGGGGCTAGATGGCGTTGTGTGTGGTGTCTACACATATTATTATTATTATTATTTAGTAGATATAGACAATTAAATTAATCCACAAAAATATGCTCTCAATTTTGTTATTGAACATAAAATTATTTATTTTTGGTAATTATTTTTCATGATTAAACAAAATTTAATAATTAAAACTAAATTATATCTAAACTAAAATAAACTAAGTATCTACATCTAAATAATATCTAAACTTATAAATAGTAATGATTGGTAAATTTTGTTTTAGTTGGTATATACAGGGAGTAACAAAAACCCTGTTAAATAAATGAAGTATGTGTACAGATCATTACAAGTAGTCATATAAAAATGTCTAACAATACCTAAGTTATACGTATCTGAAGTTACACGCAGTATCTAAACACAAAAAAATAATACCATTTCCCAAAAATGTTTATGACACAAGCCGTGCCTATTTTTAAATAGCTAAGTAACTAAGGGAAGAGCAAACGCGGAACCGACAAATGGGGGCCGCCTTTGTCGGCTCTTTTGTAGGATGCCGCTCCTACACCTGTGTGCCTACGGGGAAATGGGGTGCGCGGGCGGCGTGGCATCACTCGGCATAGGTGCGGCGCGGCCCGCGGCTTACATTCAGTCGCACGTGCTCTCTCATGCAATTTAGTCGTTTCCAGTTTGATCGTCGCGAATTTAGTGTCGAGTGTGATGTCGTATTCTAACGACGAATACTACAATATGTTAATGTGCCTTGGTAGAAGCATTTGTGTGATGTGTTTTTGAAAGCTCTTTTAAGAGCTAAAAATGATGTACCTATCTTGTTTCTTAACAATACAAAATCACACGTGAATTCGATTGTTTAGCCTTTGCTTGACGTAAAATGATTAGAATATGTCAGTGCGGCAGAACGGCGCGCAGCACTTGTGTGCTTACCACTATTGGTCAAAGAGACCTTTTACGTCATTAAGTTACGGTCTCGCAATCCTACAACGTTGTGGTATGTGGTATAGGGCACATAAACGTATGGAAAACGCATAAGAAGTAATCTGTGGAATGGCCTCTAGTTCCGTCGCAGTAGGTATGCGCGGTGAATAGACTTAGCGTAGCATGGCGGGCGGTGCGGGGTGCGGGCAACAGGCAGCAGGCTGCGTCGGTGGTGCAAGTACCTATGTTGTCAATATCTGAGGTCGTCAACATTTTTAGTAACGGCATAAAAGGTTTTAATAAAAAGCACACGTAAGTTTTGTATGTCTCGTATTTAAATAGAACTAGTATTACAACAACCTTGAGTTGACACTGGATACGCAGCTCGCGGATATAACAGGGTTTTTGTTACTCCCTGTATTTAACATTTTGCTGACTTCACTATAAAATAATTGATATTGAAACAAGATGGTTTCTAATTTTAAAAAAAAACGACTGTGCTTTAGACCACATGACTGAAGGTAAACTTCTTTAGCAGCGTCTATCGGCCGGTATAACTGTTTTTGTCTTTTACCAGAAAAACCAACAATAATACAAATTTAAAGTAATTTTAAACTTTGTTATGTAATGGAGATCTACGTGAACCAACTTCATCTTCCGTTCGCCCCGAATTCGCCAGCTTACTCCCCCAAGTCAAACGTGCGTAAAGAAGTTTTACTTCAAAAACTTGATTCTTGCGTAGCATAGAAGGTATGCTGGTGTACTAGTTGGTGGTTGTCGTAGCTGGGCTTTGCTCATCGATGTGCTTTTGACGATTGAGCTCAACACTCTTTACTGCACTAATTATTGCTTTGGCTCATAGCTAAAGTGCCGCTTTTTAAACACTATCTAGGCTAATACCTAATAACGAGAAACGCGCAAGTTCGATGGAAGAAAAAAAAGAAAGAACTAAGCAAGAGAGTTAAGAAATGAGAAAAAAGAGAGAAGAGAAGGGAAAAAGCGTGGTCAAATAAAGTAATAAAAAACGATTTATTTGAGTAAAAATTATTTGTAATAACAAAATTAATTATGTTGGGTGATTTCGAGTAACCATAGTAGGGGCTCATCTCGCTATAGGGTCAATAAATAAATAAATCTCTACACCAGCATTTTTTATTCCATTTTTCATTAATATCGTAATTATGTGAGTTGGCAACGAAAACAAACCACAATTTTGAGGTCTGCCTTAATAGTTTATGAGTGTATAAAGGCGTCATAATGATAGTGTGGAAGGCTATTTAGGCATAAATATTAAATTATATCCGCGTTAGTCATTTGATTATTATAATTTTAAAAGGTTATTTAAGCAATTTATTCAGGCAATTCAAACTGATACATTGTAGGAATGCGTAGTTCCTGCAATTTTTGTAGGAAAGTGAAATCATCTGTCCACCGAGTTTTGATGATTCATCATAATTTGATAGATAGGCTTTTAAGTAGGACTTTAGGTGGTAGGACTTTACTGCAAAGTTCGTCTAGGTAGGTACCACCGCTTTGCCAGTTATTCTGCCGCCAAGCAGTAGTGTGCAAGCACTGCTGTGTTCCGGTTTGAAGGGCACTGTAGCTAGTGAAATTACTGGGCAAATGAGACTTTATGATCTGATCTCACAGTTTAGTAATCTTATTACTAGATTGTGCTGATGTCTCAGGATGACGTGCGCAATGCAGTGTCACGCGAACCTCTATACTTTAGAGTTCCGAGTGACACTGCAGCTGGTATGGGCAGCCGTGTCGTTTAACATCAGGCGAACGGCTAGCTCGCCACGTCATTCCTTAACATAAAAAAAAAAAAAAAAAAAAAAAAAAAAAAAAGTAATTGGTTTTTCCAAAAACTGCAGAACATAAAAAAATAAAAACCTTACAACAAAATCTTAGCCATACAATTTTCGCACTAGTGATCTTTCAACCGACTTTAAAAAGGAGATGGTCCTCAATTAGGATAAAGGTTTTTTTTTATGTTTTGTCGATTGAGTTTTTTTTTAAACGATAATGTTAAAGGTATAAACCTTACGTCAGATTCTGACTGGCCCGATAGCTCAGTTGGTAGTCACCCTGCCTTCTGGACTGTGGGTTGTGGGTTCGATCCCCACCCAGGAGAAACATTTGTGTGATGAACACCGATGTTTGTTCTGTGTCTGGGTGTTATATTGTATTCTATGTATGTATTCACAAAAAAGTATCTAAGTATTGTATCAGTTATCTGGTTCCCATAGTACAAGCTTTGCTTAATTTGGGACTAGATGGCACTGTGTGAAATGTCCACAGATATTTATATTTATTTATATTTTAAATAAAAAATTCAACAAACACTTATTTAGTGTCGTTATATTTTAATATTATAAAAAAACCGTAAAAAGTAAAGGCGATTGAAGTCAAATCAAATCAAATCTTTATTTGCAAGAACACAATTTACAAAAGTGGGTTAGACCTTTTTTTTAAAGGATATTATAACAACACGATTTTAAACATCACTCTGTATTACCACACCGAGGATTCAATATATTCATTGCTCCCTCAGTTGCCTCCCAGATACGTCATGTACGATCACACGAAAGAGTGACTTCAGTGCGAGATTAAAGTAACTGCCACACTAGGGGATATCAAGCGGATGCGTTAGAAAGGAGTTGTCATCGAGTTTTCGGTAAAAATTGTAGATATAGTACCCCTACCTTAGATACCCTATCTTACTCTCACAGCCTCTGTGGTGTTGTGGTTGAGCAGGTCGGCTAATATCCCGGAGGCGGCGGGTTGGACTCCCGCGGCAGGACAAGTATTTGTGCACAGGAAAAAAGTTCTGAGTCTGGGTATTGTGGGACCTGGGTCCAGGATCTATGTACTATAGTCTATTATCATATATCATATATCTTATTACTAGACTTTGCTGATGTTTCAGGATGACGTATGCAGTACCGTGTCACGTGAATATTTGTATTAGATTTTAGAGTTTATATGTATGTTTTTACAAAAACAACAAGTCTTATAAGTATTCTATAAATTTGTTGGTTCCCATTTACTTAGTTTGGGGGCTAGATGGCGCTATGTGAAATGTCCACGCATATTTATTAGATATTATAATAATCTAAACATATATATAATTCAAAGGTGACTGACTGATTGACTGACTGACATAGTGATCTATCAACGCACAGCTCAAACCACTGGACGGATCGGGCTGAAATTTTGCATGCAGGTACTCGTAGACGCTAAGGATTTTTAAGAGGGTGAAATGGGTGGTTGAATTATTTTCCCATATGCCACACCGCGGGCGAAGCTGCGGGCAGAAGCTCGTTATAATATAAAAAAGAAAGAAAATACATTTATTCAAGAGATTCCACAACAAGACAAATTACACAAAAAAAAAGAAAAACTAAAAATATAATGTTGCGTGATGTAATGATATAGGTCCCTCTAATATGTGACACTTAGATAACAGCAGTGGACTAAAACAGGTTGTTAATGAAGTTATAGAATTGCAATAATTAATTATTAATTTATTAACGAAAAAAGTTGGTATTAAAGTCGTAAACTGTCGTCCAGAGTCGCTGCATGTTCTTTCATAAACTAAGTATAGGTAGGTATACATTCCACGCGTATAATATTTCTCGATCGACATGCATTAAGATCTTATCTCTGATGCATCTTAATTCCGCGGCTGCAAATATGAATAAGCTTCACTGCATCGAGAGAATTTCAAAATAAACGAATCGTGTTTTGGGATAATGTTTCAATCAATATCGATAAATGTTGTTGAATAAATCAAGGCGTTTATATATCTTTAATCAACAAAACTTATTTATTACATTCACCATATTTAAGTGAGAAATGGAAAAGATATTTCATTGCGCTGAAGTTAACGGAGAAAGGAAAATTTAGAACAGCGCCATCTTTGGAAACTGTCTAGAGTTACGTTCAGAAAGGTTAACGTGATTGCTGTTGCAGGAACTTTTTAGGCATACGGTTTTTTTTAATTGCGTGGCAACGATGGTAGTTAAGATATTCTTGAATAGATGCCGCACAAAGTCAAAAGCTTCGTCGTTAGACTCTGTGTATAGTATTGTATAATCTGTGACTCGAAGTTTTGGCGGGATAACGAAAAAGATTGCGTCGCCGCATTGTATTATTTTCCAAAACTTATATTATTTTCAGTGCTAGTGCATAAAATTGGTGGCATTTTATTCGTTAAGTGCTCGACTACAGGCAAGGGTGTGGAAAAGTGGTATAATGATGGCGATACGTTTTTTTTTTTCGTGTTGTTTCCAAAACTCCATAGAAGCTTCTGGTAAAGTTGTCACCGCTTTACTAGGAGCATGACTTGACTAGACTAGAACATGACTTGACTTGATGACTTGGACTGTGACTTGACTTGACATATATATATATTACTTAACTCGAGAAATTATCAATTACTTGACACTGGCTAAATACACAAAAGTTTGGAGCCATACCAAAAAAATAAATAATCTGTGACTCTTCTTTTCTTTACTTTGAATTTTGTACTTCCAATTTGTATAAGAAACATTTTTAGAGTGAACTTAACAAACCTTTTTATTAAGCAGACTACAGATCTCTACGCAGAGTTATGTATAGCTTAAAATGTGGATTACATTTTAACTTAGTTATTTTGATATAACTGGTCATATAAAAAGTAGACAACTCGTAATAAATCAGAATTAAAAGTGGTTTATGTTAATTTCAGTACAAAATTAAAAATATTTAATGTTATTATTATTCTTTAAATTAACCAACCCCTTTAAGTAGTAGTGAGTAAGTACTTAACGAAAGTAAAAGTACGATGGTTTAAATATATGGCATGTATATGGGCAGTTGTGTTGCTTAACATCAGGCGAACGACTAGCACGTCATGAAATTCCTAAACACAAAAAAAATAACTTATATATAAAATAAATCATGGATAAAAAACTTTTCTATTTATGAGTATATTTGTATAAATCTGTAAAATTCTACAAAATATGTGAAGGGTTAAGTAAACATAGGTAATTAATTTTAAGCTTTCCGCGTCGGCTGAGTTTACATTATCACATTATTATTTTAAAGGTTTTACAAAATGCTTTTTAATTATTTTTTATGTAAGAATCCACAGAGTATCTTCTACATATATCAGACTAGCTTCTGCTCGCGGCTTCACCCAAGTGACTTATAAGAAAATAATTCAACCACATATTTTACCCTCTTAGGGGTGGAATTTCTAAAAACCCTTTCTTAGTGGATACCTATACTTAAAAAAAAAAAAAACACTCCCCAAATTTCAAGTCTCTAGAACCAGTGGTTTAGGCTGTGTTGTTGATATATATGTCATTCAGTCAGTCAGTCAGAACTTTTAATTTTTTATGTAGGTATAGATAAAAATATTGGCAATTGTAGTTTAATTACTTAGCCTATTTGTCACAATTCAATCTTATCTTAGGACAGATATCACTTATCGAACCTTAACGATGTGTAACCGGATACTTCCGGCGACGATTTCACAATTATTACATACCTACGTAAATTACCAAACTAAACCAGTTGCACGCTACAAAACTATGTTCCAACCAACTTCACAAACCCTCATCAATACTTAATTGGTCAAATCCTAGACAAGTAAAAAGCTTAATCTCAAAAACCTGAGTATTCGTTATATCCTTGCTATTTTGATGCTTGAAATGGGTGGTTGAATTATCTATAAAAAAATCTTCTTCGTTTCCTATAGGCCACGCGGGTGAACCCGCGGGCAGAAGCTAGTTTATTTATAAAGAATGTTTGTTAAGAGTGCCTTAGTTATAAAAGATAATAAATATCTAATGCAGAACTATAAATTGCAAATTCAATCTCAGTTTCCCTCGGAGAAGCTTAATTTTCCGAGGTAAAAATTATTGATTTCGATAGTCCCCCTCCACAGCGCCACTTTAAGCGGCTGCTTGCCTCCTGCATCCATTGCCTCCCCGCGGTTTTGACCAGATCGTCGATCCACCGGCAGTCAGCCTACGCTGCTTCTTCCGGTTCGTGATCTGGCCTGCAATGGCAATCCATTTCAACTTACTAATTCAAAGAGCTATATCTGTTACTTTCTACTGCGAATCTCTTCATTTTGGATCTTATCTCGTAGGGAATCGCCGAACACAGCTCTCTCCATAGCTCGTTGCGTGACATTGATCTTACTAACGAGGCCAACAGTAAGAGACGTCTCAGTGCATGTAATATAAAGGGTATCATAATGTGATAATGTGTATAAACCTGGAGGGGGCTTAATCTTTTAAGGCAAATACAACTACAATTTTTTCGATGAAAAATTCTTTTTTTAGTAGGTAAGCTACAGTATTTAGTTAACGTTTTCGTGTAGAATAAAGCACTAACACTTTTAAACGCTGGCTAGCTATTCCACTGCTATGACATTTTAGAACAAAGTAAAAAGAAGAATAAAAAAAATTAAAGTAAAAGATGGAAAAGGAGTTCCAATTTATAATAAAAATTCTAAGACAAACTGCAAAATACTCTAAGTGTATATTAGAACATTGGATTTATGTTTCCCTGAATTTTGGTAGAAGGTTGAAAGCAAAACTAATTTTAACTTCGCTAGTTTATTTACTGATGTAAAGGACATCCCTCGACTCGTCCGAAACATTATTCTACAAAAGGGTCGCCACAAACAGTTTCTCCACATATAGAAAATAACTTATCAGATTTACGAGAAATCTTAGTGCAAGTACAGTCAGTTACAGAATAAAGTCACAATAAACCGCATCGAGATTTACATTATGTTTTCAGAATTACAACGAAATTGTGTCATGTCTTTTTATGAGGGAACATTTACATTTCTTTAGATAGTACCTAAAAGTTTTGATGATAAATGTTATCCAATAATTGTACTTCAGTGTTCGATTAATCTTAAGGCCGCTTCCACCACGTCTATCGCGCCGTCATTGTGCCATCACCTGAGAAGTGATGACGACGTCGAAGTATATACATTTGCTATGGTTGCTTGTCCACTGCACGTCCGTAACGAGTCTAGCTTGGGCCTTTACAAAAAAAAAAACACCCTAACAATAATGTAGGTAAGCTTATCTAAAATAAGTCAGGCAGAGGCGTTATTGAGTTTAGAAAATGTATTATTAAAGTTGACGTCAAGAAACCAAAAAAAGAACTAGGTAAACGTGGCTATTTGCAGGTAAAATGATCCACTTCATCAACGCACGTATCGCACTGCACAAAACAGCAGTTCACCATCCTACACCTACACCTGGATGTCACATTTATTTTACCCGTCACGTATCCTCTAGCACAGCACAACACAGAACAACCTTGTCTACTCTTACACGTCCTACCTCTGGTACCAGCACAAAGATTCGGTGATTTGTGCAAAAATACCAAGTGATCCTTATCCTGGTGCAATCTCTTTTTGATCTTGGAACTTGCCGCCCTTTTACTCGTAAAATTGAACGTTTTCTTTTTCACCGCATGGTGATAATGTTTCTTTAAAAGTCCTAGAGCAGAGTTGAAAGGGCCGAGTCGTTTCCAGCAGGTCTTGGTTGTACAAGAGCCGGAGAAACCGTGACATTTGCAGACTTCACGGAGTTGTTCTCCAATTGTGTTCATCCCAACTGTCACGTCTTGCTTCAAAGCCTCGCCTATTTGATCATTCCCCGCGTGTTTGAAATCTAGGAAGTTTTTCGCGACACGTTTTCCGTATTTGAAATCATCGCCACATCCACTGCCTTTCCACGTAGAGTTTCTCCCCAACGTGCCTGTGCAGGAACACGTGAATAGCTCCCCTGATGCGCACGCCTTAGCAACTGAATGTGTTATCGACGCGGCCATGAGAGCATGTACGAACGCGGTCTCTCGGTAGATCCGATCGAAAATGGTTTTATTTGCTCTCCGATTAAAATTGAGCGAGCAATTCCAGCGATCGTACTGGAAAGCCTCTTCGCAGGCGGTTATGGCTTGTTCTTTTGCAATTTTAAGTATATCGGACAGGCCTGAGTCTCGTCTGCACATTTTCATTTGCCGTTTGGAGGATCGAATCAATTTGCATGCCCCTGGGTATATTACTTGAGTTCTTTCTGTGAATAAGGCTTCCACTGTCCTTTGTAGCACTGGCTGAGATCTGTAGAATTGAAAGGTTGATAATAGGATTATGTAAATTGGAAACAGGGTGGGCCATGGTCTCAAAACTATATGAATATACTAAGACTTTAGATGGAGGTTTTAGATCATTGTTAGTTGTGAAAAGGTTTTAAACCGGGAAATAAGGCACGTCTTAACGCTGCTTAGTCAAAAACCGAATTCTACATCACGCTCTGTTCGCTCATGACATAGCTTTCTTTTGCACGGAAAATTGAGTTCATTGCACCTAATTTAAGTAAACTTGTTCTGAGAATATTACATAGTCTCTTATCTAATACCAATGTATACTAAAGCGAGTTTCTGCCCGCAGCTTCAACCGTGGCGTGGCCTATGGGAAAATAATTCAACCACCCATTTCACCCTCTCAAGGGTGATATTTTGAAAAATCCTTTCTTAGCGGATGCCTACGTCATAATATCTACCTGCATGCCAAATTTTAGCCCGATCCATTCAGTGGTTTGAGCTGTGCGTTGATAGATCACTATGTCAGTCACCTTTGAGCTATATATAATATATTTAGAAGAAAGAAGAAGATAAAATTCAATCATTTGCCCGTAACATAAAAAATATGCATTTTTTTTATTTTAATCAAAATTAAAGTTATTCATTGGATAAAACAAAACAGTAGAAATAAAAAGTGAATGATGTAAACTGAATATTGGAAAAAATAATGCTTTTGTTTCTGTCAGCTTATAAGTCGGATAACCTTTGTCGGCCCATTGAAAATCACTTATGTAGGTACATGTTTATGATTTGACTAAGGCTAATGAGCTAATGGGCTATATGTCGATGAGAATACCTAACACTAACCTTTATATATACAGCTATTTACTTACCCTTCAACAGTTTTAGACACAAAAATTGTAACCGCACAAAACAAACAACTAATTAAGAAACTAATACTAAACATTTTAAAAGATCTTTTTATGATCACATGACTTCAATAGAAGTCCGACTGCATGGGAATGAGTCGAGTTAAGACAATAGCGCAGTTATCTAAAAGGGTGGGTCCCACTAAAAAGGCAATAACAAACTTAGGAATCAATGTTCACATAGCTCGTCATATCGGCAAACATTGAGTCGTCTTGCACTAAACCTTAATCATGAGAATAAAATGCAAGAAAACACCGTTTTATGGGTATATCACTATCACACGCACACTAATATTATAAAGGCGAAAGTTTGTATGTATATGTGTTTGTGTGTATTTGTGTATGAAATCACACTCAAACGGCTGAATGGATTTGGATGAAATTCGGTATCAAGATAGATTATACACTAGATCAACATATAGGCTACATTTTATCCCGGAAAAGTGAAACTTTCCCGTGGGATGAGCAAATTATTAAAATACTTTTTATCCGTGGATGAAACCGCGGGGCGCAACTAGTTAGTTTATAAACATAACACATAATGTTGTTGAATGGAAACTCTTAACTTTCCAGAATTAAAGCACTCCATGTTGATCTCGGTAATATCAGCTATATGCAAATTTTCAGCCAAATTTGTTAATCTTTTGGACGTAAAAGTCACACCAACAGACAGACAACGTTTGTGATTTTATATATAACTATTTAGTATGGATTGGGATATCGATAAAACAACCTAAGAAGAGCTTGAAAGAGGAATAAGAATAAATCAACTGTTTTCCTATTATGAAAAGCTGCTTTTTAAGCTGTCCTACGTCGTAGGACCTCAATGTATGCCCTCAAACTAGAATAATATATATATACTCGATGCTCAAAACTAGACAATGAATAAAAAAAATAAAACGTAATAGGAAAATTATTCAATTTTTTATACATACATCTTCCCAACACCCTTTGTATAGATCAAAGCGTATTTAAGGTCTATTCTTTTTATAGTGTTAAGGAATGACATGATGAGCTGGTCGTTTGCCTGATGTTAAACGACACGGCTACCCATATCAGTGTCACTTGGAACTCTAAAATATACAGTTTTACGTGACATTGCACTGCGCACGTTACTCGTTAGAATCGACGTATTAGGTTCCTGAATGCTGCTCGAGATTATTGTGATGCAATATATTGCCATTATATGATACTAATAATAATAATAAAAGCCTTTATTCGCTGACCTTGTTAACTTACATGCTATTATTTAAAACAGTAGTATTCTTAAATCTAATTTACATAGCAAAAAATAATAAATTACATTAGCAACCATCTTGGTCAGGTTGTCTGTCGACCTCCCTCCTCTCTCCTCATAGGCCTCCCCCAAATGTTTCCACGTCTCTCTATCCTTGGCATACCTTCTCCATCCCTTTGGTAAATCATCCTTCCATCTTTTAATTTGACCTCCTCGTTGTATGATATTATTCTGCACTGAATGTTTTAAGTTAAATACACACTTGAGCACATTTCTCTTGATGTAACAATATGGCTGACGCATATAAATAAACCCGTTCACCTTCTTGAAAACCAAACAAGGAAAGGAAAATTCTAAAAAATGCAAAAATTCCAATATTTTTGATGATTCCTCAACAGAAATATTCTATGGGATTTTTTGGATTTTGTGTTATTTTTATGGATCCATTTTCTTAAGCACTGAATTTATATTTTTCTACTAGTTTGTGTATATGTTACATAAACTTTGCTAGAGCTGGATAGCTTTGTGCAATTTGAGACAATATAGACAGAGATGGCTAACACAAAAAAAACGTAAATATTACAAACACGGAATTACATATTTCAGTATTTGTATTAGTTCATTGTATAAACCGTTGTCGCTCAGATAAATATAAACAATAGTGATAATTTATTTGTATGCATTGGTAATATGGTGTTTTTCAGTACAATGTGTCTTGCCTGAATATGCGATAGTGCTTCAACAAAATAATCCAAAAACAAAAATTTACCACCAGGGCTAATCTATAAACTTTACAGAATTTTTCAACGTTCATTAATTAAGGTATTGCCCCATTAGGAAAAGGTGGCCCAAAATGAAATCGAACAGATAAGCTTGTGGCAACATATTGTAAAAATTGTCTGGCCCAAGTCTAAACTTTGAAATTGGGCGTGGCTCGTGAATCATTTGTTACAGGATTCACTGGAATTGAATTAATACTAAACATTTTTTATGGTTATGTTACCATTAATAAAGCAATAATAAAAGTACCTGTGCTGTACACAGGTACTTTTTCAAACAGGTATTTTCTATATTAATCTTTTATTACAGCTCTAGGCTGCGCTGTGGTGCATTGGAGTGGGCTTTACTGTACTGTATTATTCTGTGCTTTGCTGTGTTGTGCTGTGCTATGCTGTGTTGTGCTGTGCTGTGCTATGCTGTTTTACTGTGCTGTGCTATGCTGTGTTGTGCTGTGCTGTGCTATGTTCCGCTGTGCTGCGCTGCGCTACGTTGCGTAGCGTTGCGATGCATTGCGTTACTATGTAGATAATCTTTATATATAAAAATGAATCTGTATTTCTCTTGGTCATCGCATCACGCGTGAACGGGTGGAATATTTTCACTAATTCTTTTTTAGTTGTTGTTTATTATTGTTAGGAGAAGGTCCTTATGAAAGAAAATAACTAAGAAAATTAGAAAATTTTCACCACGTGGGCGAAACCACGGGACGCAACTAGTCACCCTAACATTATAAAGGCGAAAGTTTGTATGTTAATCCAGCGTATAAGCTATCTTGGTACTGAATTTCATCCAAATCCATTCAGCCGTTTGAGCGTGAAGAAGTAACATACACACATACATGTAAAGTGACTCTGAAGTTCTTCACGTGAGCGTGAAGAAGTAACAAACATACATACATACACACATACATGTAAAGTGACTCTGAAGTTCTTCACGTGAGCGTGAAGAAGTAACAAACATACATACATACACACATACATGTAAAGTGACTCTGAAGTTCTTCACGTGAGCGTGAATAAGTAACATACATACATACACACATACATGTAAAGTGACTCTGCAGTTCTTCAAGTGAGCGTGAAGAAGTAACAAACATACATACATACACACATACATGTAAAGTGACTCTGAAGTTCTTCACGTGAGCGTGAAGAAGTAACAAACATACATACATACACACATACATGTAAAGTGACTCTGAAGTTCTTCACGCTCAAACGGCTGAATGGATTTGGATGAAATTCAGTGCCAAGATAGCTTTTACGCTGGATTAGCATGTAGGCCACATTTTATCCGAGAAAAGTTAAAATGTTCCCGTGGGATGAGCAAATAATTAAAATACTTTTTATGCGCGCGTAAAACCGCGGTGCGCAGCTAGTACATAATAAGTCTAAACAAATGATATGATGTGGTTTTGGCGGGAAAACGAAAAAGCTCGCGTCGCCGCATTGTATTATTTTCCAAAACTGGTATTATTTTCAGTGTTAGTGCATAGAAATCGTGGAATTTTATTCGTTAAGTGCTGAATTACAGGCATGAGTGTGGAAAAGTGGTATAATGATAGTGAAACGTTTTTTTCGTGTTGCTTCCAAAACTCCATAGAAGCTTCTGATAAAGTTGCCACCACTTTACTAGGAGTATGACTTGACTAGACTAGACTATGACTTAACTTGATGACTTGGACTGTGACTTGACTTGACACATTGTATAATATTAATTAACTTGAGAAATTATCAATTACTTGACACTGGCTAAATACACGTAAGTGTGGAGCCAAAACAAAACAAAAAAAAATGATATGATGTATAATGTTAACTTACAAGGCTATCATAATTTTAAGAAGCCAATGTCGAGGTTTCATTACCCAATTAGATTAATAAACAATCACACATGAATTCAATTAACGAACCCTGAATAAATTACGAACGGTGGACATAGAAATACGCGTAATACATTTTATTCCCGACCCCATTTTCAATTAAGGCTTAGTTCACATTACTCTATTATGTAAGAGTGCGTATCAAAACTATTATGTCCGTACTAAGTAACTAAAATTAACTAAAAAAGTCCGTGCACGTCTGTACGGCTATACAGTGTGCCTACGTATCTAGTTAGTATTGGTTGCGAGTTGGGAAGAGCAATGATCGTCGCCATACGGGAACAACAAGTTACATTTTTATGAATACAGTATTATTAGACATTATATATTATTACTATTACATATTATTACTAGGTGGTAGGACTTTACTGCAAAGTTCGTCTAGGTAGGTACCACCGCTTTGCCAGTTATTCTGCCGCCAAGCAGTAGTGCGCAAGCACTGCTGTGTTCCGGTTTGAAGGGCACTGTAGCTAGTGAAATTACTGGGCAAATGAGACTTTATGATCTGATCTCACAGTTTAGTAATAATACTAGATTGTGCTGATGTCTCTGGATGATGTGCGCAGTGCAGTGTCACGCGAACCTCTATACTTTAGAGTTTCGAGTGACACTGCAGCTGATATGGGCAGCCGTGTCTTTTAACATCAGGCGAACGGCTAGCTCGTCACGTCATTCCTTAACATAAAAAAAAAAATTTCATGTGATTTCCTACTTAAAGAGTACAAAAATGTTTTAAATTATTAAATAATGAAAATTTTTATCTTAATATTTTGCAGTACATATAGAAAATGTGGTTTACATTTTTATATCAAAACTATAAATATAAACACTATCTTAAAAAGAAAGGACTTGCCCAAATTTTCAGGTTTGATTTTTATTTTGAACAATATCTATATATATATGACATTGGTTTTGTTAATTTATAAATGATACGTAAAACAAAACAGAAGAAACAGTTTGTTCATTAGTTCACATCGTTCAAAACCTTAGTCCAAGTTTTTACATCCTGAATTTGCCGCATCAAAGTTTTCACGTATCCATACACCACGGTCGACGCGGATCGATACGGCTCGGCGCTGCGACTGGCTATATGGACTCACGGACCGTGTAGAATCACCTTTACAATGCTTTTGTTTTAGCACAGGTATCAAACCACTACTTTGATACGGTTATATAACCGGTGATTTCAAATTAACATTTGCATTAGATACTTTCTGCATTATGGGCAAGTTACAGATATAGATACTCGTACTAAAACTCTTACCATTCTACGGCAATTCTCTCGAACAATAATAATGTTGATGATAATTTTGGTTTCGTAAGCAATCTGTGTGCAAAAATTTATCCAAATTGGCTGGTTTGTAGTAAAAGTCATAAAAACAAATAAACATAAAACACACAGACAACGTTTCATTTTCGTATAAATTATATAAAAATGTACATATAGTATTATAAAAGGTATTATTATAGATTTACCTGTACTATTAAACAGGTATTCTGTGCCTGTACGCGAATCTGCATAATATCTTCATAAGAAAATATAATATTAAAACTGATTAAATTTAGAACTTCCTCGCATTGAAATTGGCTAAAAACCATGCCCTTTATAAACCAACTTAATTAACGCCAACTTTTTCATTAAAATCACAGACCAATCGCTTGAACTTTAGCTTGCAATTAAAACTACTTCAACAAGTTCAAACTCAATAAATCAATTAGTTTTGAATGAAACATTTCAATATTCTTGAGTACTCAATAAAATTTGTAGTCTTTACAATATGAAAACTTATGATTTATTAAATTTGTACTTAGTACAAATATACCTACAAGTGTTGGTCATTCAACATAGAATAAGGTAATTTTTCCAAACCATTTTTTTGCTATTTCAAGGTATTATTTTTGAGGTACATTAAACAATAAAATTAAAAACAATGCAGTAGGAAAATTTAATCTAAGAAGCCGCTACCAGTAGGCAACATACACAAAATAAAATATGAAAACTAATTGAATATATTACCACCAACAATATTTTTGATAGATCATTTACTTCTAACGATCCTATAAAGAAATTGCGTATCTTCTAACTAATGAACGCTATGTTGAAGAAAAAATTTTACTGGAAAAGATGGGACGTAGTATTTACCCAAACGCGTGTCAATTGACCTTTGCTGCAACTTGCTGGTCCTTGTTTCCAGTTAATAACCTGGGAGTTTTCAAGTCAAGAGTGAACAGGTATCTTTTAGGCAAGCATGTTCCGTTTTAGACCACGTAATTCCTTAACATCAGGTGAGGCAGTGGTTAAATGATTTGCCTATATTCAATTTAAAAAACTTTTACTACCCTATGTCCTATTCCTGAGTTGTTAAGTCTAAAATTAACCCTGGCTACGAATTTGTCCAGTCAGTATGCTCTGGCGTAGAGCCAACTGTGCTACGCAGCGTTTACGGCGTAGCAATCAAACTATCATATTGTGTACAAACATTATTTAAGATAAAAAATGAAAATGAAACTCATACCCTTCAAAAAAAGGTCAGTTCAGTTGCCTTAACTTTTTATTTTTAATTATTTATACTAAAGAGTATAAATAAGTTAAAATATGATTTAAAAATATCAATTCGAAAATATCTAAACGCTGTCATTTGGAACAAACATACGTGTAAGATTTATTTAATTTTTACTAAAACAATATTAATTTCTCTTAATACTCATATTCAAATTCTTTGACAGTTGAATTTCATTGTAAATTGATGAAAGGAGAGGGCGTGTGATGTCGTTGACCCCAGCATAGCAAAGGGCTACGCGTGGCTACGAGATCCGATGTACCAATGTTTGTTTTCGCATTTTCGATTATAGTACACTCTAGTTATAACTGCTTTTTGTCTAAATTAGAGTTCAAAATACAGTATCAACTGAGATAAATTAAAATGCAAGTTTTGTAAATGAAAGTCGCGTTTTAAATTTACCTTTGTTTTACCAAAATCAAGCGACAGTCTCTGAAAAGAGTACCTTTATAATGATGGTCTGAAAGTGACACAATACATTTATTTTATTTTATTTATTTACATTATTTGCCTTGTCCGCTTACAAATCTATTAAATAGTTTTAGAAGTATTATAATTTCATATACATATTTAAGTGGGTTTACTTTCACCATATTTGTCTTCTTTATGCCTTAATCAATTTCGATATAAAAGGTATCTATCATTAGTAATAACCCGAAAGATAAGTATCCACAGATTGGGGTATGTATTTGGATGGCCAAAAAGCTCAATTTCTCGTTACCCTGCCTTCTGAGCTGTGAGTGTACCGCATACTTCAAAGTATTTATATATAATAAGTTCCTATGTATATAAGGTAGCCTGGATGAAATCATTTAATTTGTTAAGGCTGCCCGTTGTTCTACCATTCTAAGTAAGTTTTTTAAGGTGCATCGTTATGTTAGTTGTTGTTCAATAAAGTATTATTATTTTGTATTGTATTGTATGTATATTGTTAGTGTACAGTAAGGAGTTAATCTATTCTGTCTGTCTAAAATTTTAAAAAGGCATCGAATAATGGATCAGTGCAATTTTCTCTCAATAACTATTATGTGTAAATTGCTGAAATAATAAACATGTATTTAGGTTTATTGGCGGGAAAGCGAAAAAGATTGCGTCACCGCATTGTATTATTTTCCAAAACTTGTGTTATTTTCAGTGTTAGAGCATAAATTTGGTGGCATTCTATTCGTTAAGTGCTGGATTAATGGCGTGAGTGTGGTGTGGGAAAATGGTATAATGATGGTGAAACGTTGCTTTTTGTGTTGTTCCAAAACTCCATAGAAGCTTCAAGTAAAGTTGCTACCACTTTACTAGGAGTACGACTTTGACTAGACTATGACTTGACTTGATGACTTCGACTGTGATTTGACACATATTTGCGGGAAATATCATTAACTTGATAAATTATCAATTACTTGACATTGGCTAAATACACAAAAGTGTGGAGCCAAAACATAAAAAAATAAATAAAAAACATGTGTTTATCTTAAAGTTATAAACCTTCTCTTTTTTTAGTAGGCCAAAGTGCCTTCATACTTTCAACTTACTAAAAACTACAATAATATAGCAACCACTACTATAAACTACAATAAAAAGAATTGGTATATACTGGCCACGATGACGTATAGACTGTCCAAATGCTCCAGCCCACTACCAGTAGGTAGCGTACCCAACATGCTGGCAGCATTGCCCCGTTGAATTGCAATGCTTATTCGTTGTGCCAAATAGGCACCAGTATTTTAGTCACGCATCGCATTTTTATATTATTTCAATTTAGTCAAAATTGCGCAGAATTAGTTAGAATTTGATTGACCTTAGCACATTTTAGCTGAGTATATAAGTAGGGCCTCTTAAGTTGCATTTTATCTTTTTATGGATTCCCTAATGCTTTGCTTTGTTTCAGGGCGTTGCCTGTCTAGCCGGAAGCGGTCGAAGCACTTCGTGAGATAGAAGTACCTATAATAAGTCGACTTGAGTTGACTTGATTTAAAAATTCGTGGAAACGACATGTGTTTAACATCTGAAGTGATGAATACTTTTAAAAAAGTAAGGTTATTGAAACCTACCTTAAAGTTATCGTGACAAATTCTTATGAATTTATTGGACTAGCATTTACATTAAATTTTTAGAGTTTTTTTTGACCCATACTAAATTCAAAATAAATAGGAAGTAGGAAGGGAATGGGAAGTATTACAGTAGGATAGAATAATAAATAGAATTATTATATTAATTATTTAACTGTTTAAGGGATCGGTTGCAAAAAATGCAAATATTTTTAATAAGTTGCTTTTGTTTATAACGTGAGTCCATAATTCTTAACTACTCAAGATTTTGATGTTTTATGTCAGATTTCAACATAGACAAACATTACTGAAACAGATGAAACAGATACTGAATTGTTACAGCCTTATTCAAATATACATTCTCGCGTTCCTGTTCAAGTGTTAACTGAAGTCCTCTTTTCTCTGGCCACAACTCTTGGATTAAAACAAAATATGGTTCAAGCGAATATCCGCCTTATTCAGTTTGATATAAAGATTTCTATATATAGTAACTTGGTTGTCACTCAGTTTTCCAATAAGCGGAAACTTCGACACTGTGGTCATCGGAATGAACGAGTTCTGAGTTGAAAACTGATCGCTGTGTGCTTAATAAAGATGTAGCAATAGGTTTGGGGTTAGTGCGCATGCGTACAGATCGACAAACCTGCCTAGCGATGCCAGACGTGAGTCGTTCTCTCAAGCGTGCGGGCCCATTTCGAATCCACCACGACTAAAAATCACACCTTCCTTTGAAAACAAAAACAGCTCGATTTCTGTGCGTTACTGTATCGATGTCAATTGTGTAGTGGAATATTAAGTACAGGTGCACCGGATAGGCGGTATTCCTGCAATGTGCAGTGAATAGAAAACTTTTTAGGGTGTTTTAATACCCTGAGCTAGTACGGTGAGTAAACTTTAGTTATACCTGTTTAGATAAATGACCTAGCCATAGTTTATGATAATACAAATAATCGTAATGTAATTTACAATAATAATTTGACGATGAATTATATATGTGGAATAGATGTTCATCAACATAAAAATGTATCGGCACGCGTCGGCTAGAATGATAATGTGTTTTCAGGTGAACTTTGTGATAAGCTATTTTTGCATCGAAAATGTCCGCGGCTGGTGGCATAAACGAGATAATCAAATATTCTTTAAAAATACTGTCAAACAGTATTACAGTGCTTTGTCATAAAACTTGTCACAGTATATTTCCACTGATTATTTGTACAATATATTAGGGCCCCAGAAATATTTTGGGGACTTAAGGGACTCGGGAGATAATAAAGTGATAGGAATAAAGGTATAATAAGGTACTTATAACTTATTATTTATATATTATACTTATAACAACAACAACTTATATTATTATATTATACTTATAACAAAAAAGGACGCGGCGGTCACGAATCGGAAGACAGCCGGCCTCTACTACGTGGACCGACGATCTGAAGGGTCATCACTCAACATTGATTGCAATGCAAAAGGAGAAATGACATTCCTAATTGGAAAAATCCAATGGTAACTACTATAAACTGCATATGAAATCTCTCAAATCCATACAAATTTGAGTTTCTTTCAAGTCAAGTTACGTGATCGCCCAGCTGGTTAAAACCACGGTAAACAGTTGGATGCAAAGACAAGTAGCTTGTTAAAGTGGCGCTCTATAGGGCAGGTCTATGTTCAGCAGAGAACTTCCGGCTGATGATGCTCAAATTAAAATTAAAAGCAATGCAGCAGACTTAATAATATACACCGCTATCAATAAGCAACGTGCCCAAAATGCCAAAATGAGACCAGCATTTTGGTCACGTGTTGCTTCGAGCGACGTTTCGAAAGATCTTTGTGAATTTTAGGTGCATTCGTTGCAATTGAAGTTTTAGATTAACTCTATAAATTACTCTTATAAAATAAATATAGGTCAGGTTTTCACACGTTGCTAAGATACTTTAAGTAACGCAACGGCAACAGTTTGAGTGCAATTTCTTCGCTTGCTTCGTATGTATTTCAATGATGATGCAAATATTTGTTCTGAGTCCCGGTGTTATGGGGCCATAGTCCTCGTAGTTCCTGGGTCCCTAGACACGGAGAATTCTAATTAGGATCCAGGATCTATGTGATCGTTGGGCGTTTTTATTATTATTCATTTATTTATTTACAATCTTAAATTTAAGTTTTTTACAATATGTCTATAAAAGTAACATTACAAAAATACAATAAAAAACCTAAACCTAGTGTGCCGCCAGCAGCGGGGCAAGGCCCAAGCTACCGGTGGTTAGGGCTGCAGAGTGAGGAACCTCCTGACAATACGTGCCGTTATTATTCTTGTTCGAGAGTAAAGCCGTGGCACGGTACTTCTATGTACGAGTTTTAGTAGTTATAGCTGTAACTTGCCCGTACTGCAGAAAGGGTCTAATGCAAATGCTAATTTAAAATCACCGGTTATTTTAACAGTATCAAAGTAGTATTCTGATGTCCGTGCTTAAACAAAAAGTCGGTTAAAAGCACTTTAATGGTTCTATACGGTCTGGTGGTCCATGGAGCTAAGTGAAGATTTAAGTTACAGACGGCAGAAAATGCAATGCCTTTGTTTCGAAGTCTTTTTATGGCAGTAATTTTAATAATTATACACACGTCAAATATCATAAATCTTCACAATCCCTTATTTTGTTTTTTTATAAATAACTTGAAAACAACTTAGGTTTTCGAAATTCAATAACTTCCAATAAACAAAAATGAAATGTTCCATTCCGCCCAGCACCGAGGATTGGCATGAAAAATAACAAATTTGTTCAAAATTAAATTCAAATCACTTTGTCTTACCATAGGCCGATTTTGTTAGATTTCTTTACTGTTTCACCGCAGCAAAAGTTGCCTGTTCAAGCTGCTGAGGTGAAAAAGTTACGTTTATAATAAATACTATTATTGTATTTTTGTAACTCATTATCATCCGCATGCCGCTAAAAAAGTATAACATCGTGTCTCTACATGCACAATTAGTCGTATATTCAATAGAAAACTCAGGCACAGACGAAATGAATATCTTTTGTTCAGTAAATAGCTCACGAAGAGAAGTCAATTTAATTAATGTTGCTAATTAAAATCAGTACAGAATACAATAATTGTGAGATGAACTGTAGAATAGAATAGAAAAACTCTTTATTGCATAAACCATGAAATAAAACTAGGCATTACATTACTTAAATAGGTAGTACAATGGGTGGCCTTATCACTAAAAGTGTTCTCTTCCAGGCAACCTTTGGGTGGATAGTATCACAATAGAAGTCAGCGGTACGCAATATGATTAAAAAAATACTTATTTTGTATACACAATAGTAAATAATTATATAGGTATAATAAATAAAATACATATATATGCTTATATGAAAATATACTAGATACATAGTACATAAATATATACATTGATACAAATATATTAATATAGCAGCGCTAAATACAGGAAAGGTAGTTTTGTTTTATCAAGTTTGAACTGTAGTTTTTTCCATTATTATAATTCTATTAAATATAATTGCATTTTCTGTAATAATGTTTAAAGTATTTTTAAATTGTAAGTAAATAGAAGAAAGATTTCTATTTCATTTATAGATACTTTTTTTTAATATTTGAGGAAAGTCTATATTCTTTCCACCAAGATTAAAACACCTATTATTACATTATTGCCGACGTCGCACTCAATACCCTCGTCACATAGAGCTATTAGCTTTTTGTTTTTTTGCTCATCAATATTATAAAGGAAAAAAAACATATTCTACAGAAATTCCAGTAAGCACAAAAAAAATTATTTTCCTTAAAAAAATACTCACATCATTACAAAATAACGAGTCGAGAAAGTTACGTTCGAAAAGAATGCTGTCAGAATTGCCAGTACAATTTTCTCGAGTTCATTTTCCTGATGAATGGAGGAAATCTTATTATGTTCCTTTTCCGCATCTTCAAGGCTATTAATTATTTTCATATCCATGTAAAGCCATATAAATAACTGATAGGTAAGTAAAACCACTTTGATTTATCACTCGGTGCACACCACATGCGTAATCTTCTACTTTTTTTTTAGTTTCGGCTCCACACTTTTGTGTATTTAGCCAGTGTCAAGTTATTGATAATTTATCAAGTTATCGGTATTTCACGCAAATATGTGTGCAGTCACAGTCAAAGTCATCAGGTCAAGTCATAGTCAAGTCAGTCTAGTTAAAGTCATACTCCTAGTAAAGTGGTGGCAACTTTACTTGAAGCTTCTATGGAGTTTTGGAAACAACACGAAAAGAAACGTTTCACCATCATTATACTATTTTCCTACACTCACGCTTGTAATCCAGCACTTAACGAATAGAATGCCACCAATTTTATGCACTAACACTGAAAATAACACAAGTTTTGGAAAATAATACAATGCGGTGACGCAATCTTTTTCGCTTTCCCGCCAAAACTCCAATCTTCTACTTATTGCTATGCAACTCGGTAAGTGTATTAAAAACTATTTTGAAGTAAGATCATATTAAATCTATAATAAATATTAATTAAATATTATATTATATATTACCTATATATCATATCCAAAATAATGGGTGGATAGATACCACATACTCTACTGTTGTGTAACAAAGTTGAAAAGCGTAATTTTGGTTGTTATAGAATAACGCATTGTCCTTAATATCATATATGCTATCATATATATACAAAAGCAAACTGCCAGTCTATATATTTACGTGCTTATCGTCCAGTTATCCTGAAAAAACAAATTGAAACCGGAAATCCATAAGCAATTTTGTACATAATTATCGCTATATTATACTATTATTCAATCAATACACTCAACAAAAAACGCGTGCAATGTGTCCCTCGCCTTAAAATTAATACCTTCGACGGGGAAGCCATTGAAATTCCGCAGAAGCCTTTTAAGCGTACATCTCACCTCTATAGACTTGAAATGATTTCTGCATGTCTATTCATTTATCATAAAATCAACATACAATTGTTTAGTTACTCAGGAAGTACATCTGAAATGCATCTAAAACCATTTAAGTAGAATAGCTAACGCTAAATAATACCATTAAAAAAAGTTCACATCGTTTCCTGACCAAAGGACTACTACAGCACACGCGGTGTTCCATCGCTGGACCACAAACCTGCCCGACACTTTCTCCCTCAAATGGTGACCCAAGTCCAGCACAAACTTCCCGCGGTTTCGACCGCAAACTGAACGAATTCATACGTTGACTCCAGACAGGAGTAATTGAGGTGTTTGCTTTTGGCTGCTGCACCCACTTAGCAGTTAATGGATACATGATTTAAATGACATTTTCATTTTCCACTAAGTACTTGTTTTTCTTTTAGTCTAGTTATCCTCGAATGAGACAATGCTCGAGGTTGAGTGGTTTGATTTTTTTAGCCTTCAAAATTGAGTTTTTTTGATAATGTACCTACTGTTTACTAATATGCACTCCGTCCATTACGACTTTGTATAAATCTTCTTCGTCAAAAGGTTGGCTGGAAGAGATCGCTTTTAGCGATAAGGTCGCCCATTGTTCCCCACTACTTGTAATTCTTTGAAATGTTTGTTAATATGTAGTGTGTACAATAAATAGTTTATCTATCTATCTACTACGTGTGGAGCCGAGGGCGAAAGCTAATAATATAAAATGCATTTCAGGTTTCATATTAAAGGTCAAACAAAGTATTCTTTATAAATTTATCTGTTCCAAAATAAACTCTGAAAACTTTCTCGTGTTGATTTTGCCTGCTGACATATTTTATGACCTCGACTATGAAAATTCCAAGGCCATCGACCCTTTAGGGTAAAAGTATGCGTGATAAAGACTAATAAATAAACACCAAGAGGCACGGGGTAGTTTTTTACTAGTGTTTATTTTTGTAAAGATATTTTTGTTCAAGTTATGGCATCAAAACTTTGCACCTTTGACACTGACGAAATCAAAAATCTTAAAAAAATAATAATATGCAGAAAATATTTATTCCTAGGTATATAGTTACGAAATTACTGTGTATTCTTTTCGTAACTAGTATTGTAAAAAAGATTTGATGCTTATTGGGACATGGTTACGAAACTTTGGTTACGTGAGTGGCCGTACGGGACTGTGCTGTATAGGTTCAGGCTGTCCTGCAACAGCTTGTTAATACATTTTCTTATAAAAAAGTATGCATTTAAAATTGTTCATATAATATTGTCATCACAAAAATGACACATCTTTTTACGAAATTGTGGTACTAATAAATATAACAATAATAACACCCAACGATCAACCCTAACAAGGTTTCTTTGTATCTGGGGCCCCAGGAATTACGAGGACCATGGTCCCACAACACTCAGACTTAGAAAATAATTTAAGTTTTCTTCTGTGCACAAATAAGTATTTGGACAATGTATTAGGACAAGTGTCCGGGAATCGAACCCGATGCCTCCAGGGTATGAGACGACCTGGTCAACTACCACAGAGGCTATATACTCTATTTTTGTAATTAACTGTAGGTAATTTCCAAGGATTGCGATATTCAATCAAAGTCATTTTACATTAAACATATTTCCATGAAGAGAAACATTTATAAAAAAGGTATTCATTTGTTAAATAATACACAGTATAGCACAGTTATAAGCGAATGTAGATTCGCTTATAACTGTGCTTACACTGAATCTGAATTATTTTTTACGAAAGAATTGATTACTTTAGTCTACTAAAGTAATCAAAATTGTGGTTTGAAAAACGAAAATAAAGAAAACAAAAAAAACTGGCAAATCTACTTTCGTTTTCAGTAAACATCACTCTATAGAATGTAAACAATCCTTCACGTTCCTGGAATGCAGTGAGAGACCAGAGTTAGAGAATCTTGCTTTGATTAGTAAATGTTACGGTTCTAATCAATGTTGATTCAATTATTTGCGACTGTCATACAGACCCAAACGTTTGTAGATGTAGTTTATACATGAATCGTTACACAAATCGTTTCAAAGTTTAGTTTGTTTTAACCTAAACTAAGCAATATTATCGACTGCATTGTCGAAAATCGGTAGAAATGTGGTCAAACGCAAGCCTGTCTAGTAATTTTGATGATATAATAAAGTAGTTCAAGTAATATCTTTAAATAATATTCTATTCCTTCGAGCTATTCGAATCTTCTGGGCCCTTATCGGCTTTGAAGCCAATTTCCCCCGACTAGATTTTCACTTCATTGAATCTTGGTTCCTCGGGTGGAATCAATGGAATTATTCGCTTCCACGGAACGACTAATGAAAAACAAATTTTCGATTGGAGTCAGTTTATTGGAGTCTGGTCCTTGATCCGGGGCGAGATGGCAGAATGCAAACGCGACCCATCTTGCCAAATTGCTTTCTTTATTCGTATGTTCTATGACGGTACGGTATCCTCTCAGTATAAGAACCTAAATCGCAATTGACTTTTTTGTAACGTTAATACAATATAGTTGGGAAACCACCGTAATATCGATAAAATTGCCGTAGTATCTGGCCTGATAGATGTAACCCTGCCTTCTGAGCTGTAGGTTGTTGGTTCGATTTCCACTCAGGACAAACATTTGTATACAAACAAAAAGTATCTAAGCATTGTATCAGCTATCTGGTTCACATAGTACAAGCTTTGCTTAGTTTGGGGCTTTATTATAGTTTATTATAGTAAAATATCACAAAAATAATACATAAGTACCTCAATAGTAATCCATGCTACCTATCAAACTAAAAAGAAATAAACGATCAATCCAGAAACAATCCATATTTCAGTCTGACTCGTCAACCCTCGTCAGTTAGATTGATATTCGAATGGCAGAGTGATGTTCACCTCTTCACAAATGACATTGCTCAAAATGTGGCTTCTCATATTCACTGTACTACAGACGCCTTACGATTTCACCTGCAATTTATCTGTCCCGTAAGATTTTTCAAGATATGCCGTATCCTATATTGATGTTGTTGATGTAAGCAAACTGCGTGCAAGTTTCATCAAAATTGGTTCACCCGTTTTGATGTGAAAGCCACACAAACAAAGATACAAATACACATGTTTCAGTTTCATATAGTAGGGGTTATAGATGCGGCTGTATTCTCAAATATAAAATTAGAATCATAGTAAGGGATGGATGGCAACTTTTGTTCCCCACAATTTTCATCGTCAGAAAATCGATTGATCATGGTGTGACACCATTTTAAACACAAAAACAAAGCTATCTAGTATCATCACCATCACATCAGAAGAATCCAGAAGACGTCCACTGCTGAACATATGACTCCATAGCGCCACCTTGACCAACTACACGCCTCTATCTAGTGTAATTTCGGCAAAAAACAATAAATATAACACCTACATTGGGTTATCGCCAGCTTAATGGGTCATTCACACAGTTCACAGTCACGTAGTCCCCTTTTCCCAGGTAATCTTTGAATAAATTAATTTGAACAGAAGCATTGATTCAAATCAATTTAATACAATTTAGCTAGTGCTTTACCTTAGAAAGCAATTTCATAAAATCTGTATAGGAGTTCACTGGAAAGAAATTTTCTTGCAGCCCTAAGTTTGCTCTACAAAAATAGCCTTTATATTGTTCAATTAATAGCCTATATTAGATAGATTTATTGTAAACAAAATGAACGTGAACTGGGTTATGCTTGAAAAGTTAACACTAAGATTTGTTGATGTCAACTACCTACACTTTTGGAAATCAGTCTCCTTATGTAATGCTGTGATAATAACTTAGTTTGTATTAAAGTCAACGTGCAATTTGTGAATTGTGATTTTGAACATATATGAAATGAGCTTGGAGAAAAAATAACAATGTATATATAATGTATACATATACCTATAATAGGTTAGTTGATTTTCCTTATCCTACCCACTTCCCCAGTAGGAACACGTATAAAAACTAGTTACAGAATAATGAAAGTAGATAAACTTATCAAGGCAACCCAATTTTGCATATATAGTGCTTTTTGAACCTTGTGTAAAATGTTATGAATGTGAATGAACACAGATACGATACAGCCTGAATCCCCAACAAACAGAAGTCCCAATAGACCATACCCTTGCAACATCTGAGTTCCCTTGAACTATTTTGAGGCATCCTTGAACGTTTCTCAGAATGGAAATGCAACAGGAAATTGCGAGACGGCTGTGACAATTACTCTTCACCTACGTAGTCAGATTGAAGTTGCAATTACTTGATTGATTGAACATACGCTGTTTTTTGTTCCTTTAATTGAATGTTTTGTATGTATTTTCAGTATTAAACTTAAAGGGCCTTCCTTACTTATAAATTGTTAGTCAAATTTATTTAATAATTAAATAGTGCTGTCTCGTTTTCGCTCGTGACATAAAACGTAAGCAAAAAGTTGACAGGGCGTTTTAAGCATTGATTAAGGCTAGTCGGTATACAAACATACACACAGACTATATTACAATCCAAAGACATGTTTTTGATTGACACAATTTATGACATGGGTGAAGGCTCCTGAATCACTTTTTCTACTAGTTCAATACTTTATGGATTCACTAGTTGCGCCCCGCGGTTTCACCCACGGATAAAAAGTATTTTAATTATTTGCTCATCCCACGGGAAAATTTAACTTTTTCGGAATAAAATGTAGCCTAATTGTTAATCTAGTGTATAAGCTATCTTGGTGCTGAATTTCAACCAAATCCATTCAGCCGTTTGAGCGTGAAGGAGTAACAAACATACACACATACAAACTTTCACCTTTATAATATTAGTGTGATTAGTGTGATAGTGGAATTAGTGTGATGTGATTGAATTCTGATATTTAGCAAACGAACAATGACACACGGCAATTCGACGGGGCAATGTGGCTAGTAAATGGTAAATATATTTTTGTAGGACTCGTAGGTAGTACTTTAGTAGTGTAGCTAGCAGTAGATAGATAGATAAAACTCGTTATTGAAATACCACATTACAGGGACAATTTTTAAGCACGTAGTTCGTACTGGTTCCTTATATTTTCCTTATACCGTTTCATAATCAATATTACTAATATATAGAGTAAATTCACCTCTAAGAATAAGCTAGTTTGAAGACGTAACTTTGTAACTTAAACAAGTGGAACGTACAGGCACATGAAAGGAATAAACAAGACGCTAAACGTAATTATGTTTATGTTGTAGCTAATTAACAACCAATTTGGGTGTGAGTTTGTGCGTAATCCTAAACTGAAATAGCATAGGATGAAGGTAATTTTACTAATTGTACAGAGTTGAGCTGGTAGGAAAACGTGTCATGTGAGCTTTAGTCAAAAAGGTACTTACGTAGATTACTGTATTCTTTTACCTTTGTCAGGTTTGCATTTGACCACTGTTTGACCAGCTGGGCGATCACGTACTCGATTGCAACCAATTGAAACACATATCTGTATGAATTTGACAGTTTTAATACGCAGTTTATGTGCATAGTTAGTATGGAAATTTCTCCTGTTGCATTGCAATCAAAGTTTCGTGATCACCCCCCTGATGGTAAGTGATCATTCGGTCGATGATGGAACTTGCCTAGAAGATACCGGCTTACTCCTGCCTTGGAATCTCCGATATAAAAAAAAATATTTAGGAAACAGAGACGCTGGTAAGTAGTTCCATTCCTTTGCCGTCCACGCAATAAATGTTGAAGCGAAACCCTTTGTGTGGATTGGAGGAATGCCGACCATATATAGATGTCGTGTTTCTCTGCATCGTGTTGTGGTAAATAGGACATTGGGGGATTCAATTGTGTAATTCTATCTCACACGCTCCGCAGTGCAGCTTGTAAAAGACTGGCGACTTTACGACGGTGCTCAAGGCTTTGTAGCTTAGGCTTCACCAGCGCTTTGTCACTGATGATGCAAATGAGACTTTATGACCTGATCTCACAGTCGAGTAATCTTATTACCGGACTGTGCTGATGTCTCGGGATGTTGTGCGCAGTGCAGTGACACGCAAAACTTTATATTTTGGAGTTCCGAATGACACTGTTCTGTCATGGGCGGCCGCATCGCTTAATATCAGGCGAACGACTTGCTCGTCACTTCATTCATCAACACGTCATATTATTGAAAATTCAATCCCTTAAAGGGTTTAATAGGGTGTTGAAGATTATATGAAGCCAACACGGGTGAGACTGGATGTTTCTTATTACAAACACGAAAGTAAATTTGTCGATATTTTGTGTTGTTGGTTTACAGAGCAATTTGATATATTTTTATTTTTTTCAATTTTTTTTCTATACATATTAATCTATAGATAAGCAGGCGATACTGCTTTAAAAGTTTAAAATATTCTTAATTATTTATTACGATTAAATAATCCAAATGTTTTCTTTTGTAGTAGGTAGTGTTTAGTGCTGTTATATCATTGTAGTTTTTAGTTGACACAATAAAAGCACTTTGCCCAGAAAAAGACGTTCCGTTGTTAAAAAAAATACGATTAAATAGCTGATGTTTGGTATAAGGATGCTATCACGATCATGATTAACTGTGGCCCACGCGCGCAAAGCCGGGGATGGCAGTAGGTAGCTTTATTAATACAGAAATTTTACTTACAAATTTGTTACATGAATCTATGATAGCCTGTAATAAAATCCATCTCTCTCAGCTTCTATTCAACATGGTTATAATAACACAATTTTTCGAAAGCTCAAACATTTGAGGAACAATATTGAGTTCGTTATACTTAAGACAATCAAATTTCCCGGACAAATAAAACAAGAGAAAGCTTTTGGTGAACAATAATCTGGAGACATTATCTATTGTAGTTATTCGTACCGTTCCTTCCTATTATTGCCCACTCTGTTGCCGGAAATTTAGTGTTCGTGAATAGCAAGGGTGTGGCATTTACCCACACTTCACTTTGCTTGCGTAGCTAAGGAGTACCTTATGATTTTTATAGCAGTAACGCTCGATTAGCTATTATGGAAACTAACGTGGTTTTCACACATTTTGTATTAATTGTATTAGTCGCCGTCGCGCGCGCGCACTCACCTTGAGGAAGGCTGCCAAACGCAGTCGAAACTATAGTCGGATAGTCCGGCCAATTATAACGTGAGTAAATCCCGTACAATTAATACAAAATGCTTGATTAGCTATATTATTAAATAAAACTTCTTTAAGCACGCTTGACTTGGGGAGTAATCTGGTGAATACTTAACGAGGCGAACGAAAGTTGATTCACGTAGATCTCCATTGTCAACAAAACAAAGTTAAAAATTCGTATTATTAAGTTGGTAAATCCGTTAAAATGACAATTCACTATTGTCAAGATGGTGACATTAACATTAAACAAAGCAAAAACAAAGTTAATCCGGCAGATAGATGGAGCTACACTAAAGAAGTTTTACTTCAGTCGTCAACGCCACAGATGCTTTAGACGTGTGGTTTAAAATGATGAACAGATTAATTCCGTAGGTTGGTTGTAATAGGTGAAGGATAGGGATGTGTAATGGGGGATGGAGCTGAACTAAAGAAGTTTTAATTCAGTCACACGACTGAATTAAAAGTTTTTTAGTTACTCTAAAGTCTAAAGCACTCATTTTTTAATACTATTCGACTTAAAACCGATTTAATTTAGTGTAAGGACTTAGTACAGTTGTAATAATATCATAATTATTATATTTATTATATAGACGTCACAAGAAACACGGTTTGTTTTGGAATTTTAATATTTCAAACCCCGGCTGCTCTTATATGTAATGAAAAATTCAAATAGCTGTAGATGACGATCTTTCACCTCGTGGACATATAATTATATATATATAATTTAAAGTACAAAGTGGTGTCGATTCTGGGTCGCATTCTTTAAAACTAAAGTAAACTCAAAGTACCAATACTAGGTGGTAGGGCTTTTCTGCAAAGTTCGTCTAGGTAGGTACCACCGCTTTGCCAGTTATTCTGCCGCCAAGCAGTAGTGTGCAAGCACTACTGTGTTCCGTTTTGAAGGGCATTGTAGTAAAATTACTGGGCAAATGAGACTTTATGATCTGATCTCACAGTCGAGTATATATATATATGGTTCCAAGCCGGTTTCGGCCACGGCGACCAATGTTTCTGTTAAGTCAATGCAAGGCTTCGCTCGTGTGCCTTCATATGACTATAGTACCCTATTTTAGCTTTAAAAGTGCGCAAACATATGCTACACGTTAGGGTACCGTTAATATAATTATAGACCATATTAGAAGGCGGCCTATTTTTTAGATCGTCACGTTTAGAGTCAAGATCGCGCCTTCTATCGTCCTATCCTTCTACAGTCGAGTAATCCTATAACAAGACCGTGGTGATGTCTCAGGATGATGTGCGCAGTGCAGTGTCATGCGAAATTTTATGCCACTGTTCTGTTATGGGCAGCCGTGTCGCTTAACATTAGGTAAACGACTTGCTCATCACATCATTCACTACCATAAAAAAACTCTTCTGATAAAGGGAATATGAAAAAGACGGAAATATGGTAATTTCGTTTAGCTTTTGAGTGTGCGACACAAAATCGACACCAGTACCTATATAACCAAGTAAGCAGACTGCATACATGACCAAGTGAGGATACCGCGGACTAGCAGCATAGCTGATAAACGTCCAACGTCCGAACCACAACCAATTTTTTTTTTATGTGTTTGCTCCACACTTTTGTGTATTTAGCCAGTGTCAAGTAATTGATAATTTATCAAGTTAATGATATTTCACGCAAATGTGTGTCAAGTCACAGTCGAAGTCATCAAGTCAAGTCATAGTCTAGTCAAAGTCATACTCGTAGTAAAGTGGTGGTAATTTTACTTGAAGCTTCTATGGAGTTTTGGAAACAACACGAAAAGAAACTTTTCACCATCATTATACCTCTTTCCCACACTCATGCCTATAATCCAGCACTTGACGAATAAAATGCCACCAATTTTAAGCACTAACACTGAAAATAACACAAGTTTTGGAAAATAACACAATGCGGCGACGCGATCTTTTTCGTTTTCCCGCCAAAATTCCAACCAAAATTAGCTACCGAGATCTGTGAGGCGTACCCCACTTCATATTTCACGGTCCCTGTCCAAGCCACAGATCATACAGCAGTTTCTACGCCCCTTACTGAAATATTCACAGGTTCGTCGGTGTGTTGTATTTTTGGGGTGAAAAAATTGTCAAAATGTGACGTGACCGAGAACTTTTATTTATAAATGCCTGTTTCCTTTTAAATGACCTAACATTTTTTTGGTTATTGATGTACGAGATAATTTATTATAACTAAGATTTTGTTTCATTCAAAAAGTTAGTATACTATGATTATTTTATTGCCAGGATGTTGGGTAGGCTACTGGTAGTGAGCTGGAGCTTTTGGATTGTCAATAGGTTATCGCGGCTAGTATATAGTCCAAATGTTTTTTCAAAAAAAGAAGAGGTTCTAAATTCGACTGTGTTTTTTAAAAAGTTTGTTACCTCGGCACTTTCGATTGGGTGAATTGATTTTGATTATACTTTTTTCATTTGAAAGCTGGTGCTTCCTATTTAATTTGATCAAAATCTGATGGTTAATTGAGTTATCCTTAATGATGTATATTTCGATTTCAACTACATTGATGTTTTCATTTTTGTCTTAAACAAAAGCGGTGGCTTCACCACCTCATTCGTTTATCACGAACGAAGTCAGTTGGACTCTTTTATTAAAAGGAATTATTTTTATAGTAAGTAGTGTTTCGTAGAAGTTGTTCCATTATTTGAATATTGAGTTAATTAAAAGAATAAAGGCAAGTCCTACAACCTAGTAAAATGATGCTATGACAAGAAAGCTTTGCTTGACACATGCTAAATCTTCTCTCTATTTATATTACATACATACATACACAGAAACATATATTCAACCCTTTTCATCCATAATTCAATGGTTCCTTCCAAATCAATGGAGCGGTAGAATTCGGGACATATCTATAAATATCACTATCCTTTGGTCACGAACTGGTACCTATTATTTATTCTGTGGTTACACATTATAACCCTTTCTGTCTTGTTATCTCCATTCCTTCTGTTATACGTTATACGTACAACTGTATCCTTGCTTCTGTTCTCGAATAACAAAATAGTGGGTGATTTGTCTATGCCGTGCAGCAAATTATAGTGCTCATAGAGAAGCTTGGCTATTATTACCGTTCCTAACCGATCAGAAAAGTTAAGCAACGTTGGTTGTGGGGTCATGACTGATGGGTGACTGTACAAAAAAAAGTATTTATAAGGTGAGCGCATATTATAACGTGAGGCGCATTACGCCGTTTGTTCTAGCTGTTGTCGTAAGACAACGTTGATAAGCTCTAAATATTTGTCAGCAGGGGAAACGATTGCCTAAAAGAGAGTAAAAAAGCGAACTACTTTATTAGTTCGCTGACGCCGTGATTAAAATATTGCCAGCTAGTGTTATGCTCACGGCTTTGTATATGGTAGACATACGTTTTACGCCTACCGTGGTTGCATGTCAGATTAAGCTTGCATTCGTTGTAAAGCATAATCTCAAAATATCACAGTGCAATAAGACAGAAGCAGGAAGGGACTTTTACTAGGTGGTAGGACTTTTCTGCAAAGTTCGTCTAGGTAGGTACCACCGCTTTGCCAGTTATTCTGCCGCCAAGCAGTATTGTGCAAGCACTACTGTGTTCCGGTTTGAAAAGCACAGTAGCTAGTGAAATTACTGGGTAATTGAGACTTTATCATCTGATCTCACAGTCGAGTAATTTTATTACAACACTGTGCCGATGTCTCAGGATGATGTGCGCAGTGTGTCACGTGAAACTATCTTTAGGAGTTCCGAGTGACACTGTTCTGTTATGGGCGGCCGTGTCACTTAACATCAGGTAAACGACTAGCTCGTCACATCATTCACTAACATAAAAAAAGAGATTTATCTACTGTAAGTAATACTATTCATTGCTTTCCCTAGGCTGTAGTTCTGTGGTCATTAATATGCGAAGAAAGAGAGAAGGAAAGTTAGTGGGTTTTTAATCTGATTTTTCTCTAGAATTATAAAAACTGAATGGGTTATGAAAATGGAGAAACTGTATCTATATAGAACGGGCCCCCAGAGGACAGACCACCGAGAGATCCATTAATAATAGGTCTTTACCTATGAAATTGCCGTATTGCAGTACAGACTTTTTCAAACAAAAAAAAGTTTTGATTGGCTATGAATTCTAAATTCAAATTAATTTTGTTTTAAAAATATGACATTCTATTTACAATATAAGTCTTTTGTTTATTGATTAGCGTTGTATTTTCATTACATTTCAACATTTTTCCTCTTAATGGATACTTTGAAATTTCGTGTAATTATGGAATATGAGTTCCGTCGTGGCACCAACGCGGCACAAACGACACGTAACATCAACGACGTTTACGGAGAGAACTGTACAAACGAACGTACAACCCGTTATTGGTTTGCTTGGTTCCGTTCTGGGAATTTTGACTTGAAAAATGAACCTCGTGGTCATCCGGAAACTTTGCTCAACAATGATGAATTAAAGGCGATTGTGGAAGCTGATCAATCTCAATCTACAGCTGAGCTGGCAGCAGCTTTTGATGTTAGCATCAAAACAATATTGGTCCATTTGCGACAGATTGGCAAGATAAAAAAGCTTGATAGATGGGTGCCCCACGAACTTAACGATCGCCAGCGCAACGTACGCGTCGAGACTTGCCTTGCGCTGCTTAACAGGCACAGAAATGAAGGAATTTTGAACCGAATTGTTACGTGCGACGAAAAATGGATTCTTTTTGACAATCGAAAGCGCTCAGCAAGTTGGTTAGATCCTGGTTCGGTACCAAAGCAATGTGCAAAACGAAAAATGACCCCTAGAAAGGTGATGGTCACAGTTTGGTGGTCTAGTGCTGGTGTGATTCATCATAGCTTTTTACAAAACGGCGAGAGCATTACTGCAGATGTGTACATTGAAGAACTGACCACAATGATGGCGAAACTCGCACGTCTGCAACCAGCTTTGGTCAATCGGTCGTCTCCACTGCTACTTCACGACAACGCGCGACCCCATACTGCACAACAGACCGTCTCTAAGCTGCATGAGTTGGGTTTGGAAGCTCTCCCTCATCCGCCATACTCACCAGATCTTGCGCCTACCGACTATAACTTTTTCCAAAATTTGGACAACTTTTTAGCGGGAAAAAAATTCAATTCCCGAGAGGCAGTACAAAACGCCTTTGAAGAGTTTGTTGTCTCCCGTCCTGCTGATTTTTTCAAGAAGGGCATCCATAAACTGCCACAGCGTTGGCAAAGATGCATTGATTGCAGGGGTGATTACTTTGAATAATAGAAATAAATAAGTTCGAAAAAAAAATACTTTAACTTTTTTCAAACAAAACGGCAATTTCATAGGTAAAGACCTATTATTAAGGAAAAACGCAGATACCATTTTTTATGCACTAAACTGAATAATAACTAAACTCTAATTTTTTTTTTATAAAAAGTAACTTAATTAATATTACTAAATTTAAATTTGGTATTATAATAAGCAACTCGTGTATAAAATTTTATTTATATCATTTCTGCCAGTTAGTATTTTTTATAACTGAATAGGCCCGTGTTACACCGAAGTGTCACACGATGGAAAGTGACGACGTGATCTTCGATGGTACCTGCTTGCCTAGAAGATACCTATTCCTCGCTACTAGAAGAGATTAAGGAAGTTGTTGTGACGCGACGTTTACTAGTAATTCTTTTTCCATATATGTATAACTTGCACTGGAAAACACGATGAAATGTGTATTCTCTTGACTATTCAGCCACTATCCCATCACGCTAAAACATATTCTATCTTATTATGTAGTTGTAGGTATAAACAAAAAACAAAGAAAGCATTTAAATTCCTAGAACCCACTCGAGTGAAATAAGGAAGTAATGAAGTGAATTGGCATAATGTAAGGAGTATAGCTTAGCTGCTTCATAGCCTGTGACTTCCTTCTAATTTACTGGAACTGGTGTTATATTCTATGTCATTGTTTTCAACGTTGTACAAAACCCGATAAGTTTATATTCCTAAAAATAAATTATATGTATCTTTTGAAATTACACGTCCCAAATAGATAAGGAATTTCATTAATATATTCCCGACTGTTACTCACGAATAATCGATTTCTCAACCAAGTTTCGAGCATATCCGATGCTCTTCCTTAGGAGGCACCAAACACTTCACCAGGTTTTACAAAGCCTCCGTATTATCGAGAGCCCCCTCAAATACTTGTCCTGCCGCGGGAATCGAACCCGCCACCTCCCGTGTAGCCGACTTGCTCAACCACCACACCACAGATTTCTGTCAAGTTCTTTCATTGTCATTGTTGAGCTTCTTTGTCAAATCAACAATTTTACCTACATAGGTACTTATATATACCAGTCTTTTTATCGTAACGTAGCGTATCTTCTTTTATTTGGGTTGAAAGTTTATTGAAGTTCAGGCATAGACTTATAGACAACCGTAATAAAAAAAGAGATACAGAATTTCATAAATGTGATATCAATTTAATAGAGGCGGTACGGCTCATGATTTATTTATTATTATGACAAGCGCAAATTATTTTGGTAAAAGCCTATTAGGAAAATAGCAACAGTTTCCGTCAAAATAGCATCGACGTTTTGGGGCTCTTTTATGAGATTTTTGATTGTGATTGTAAAAGTAGTGTTTTTTTATAACTGAACTGACCATCCCGATAGCTCAGTTGGTAGTATCCCTGCCTTTTGAACTGCAGGCTGTGAGTTCGATTCCTACCCAGGACAAACATTTGTGTAATGAGCATCGATGTTTGTTCTGTGTCTGGGTGTTTGGACATTTGTTGGGTTGCTGGGTATATTTTATTCTATGTATGTATTTACAAACAAAAAGTATATAAGTATTGCATCAGTTGTTATCTGGTTATGTACTATACATACAAACTTTGCTCGTTTTGGGGCTAGGTGGCGTGTGTGAAATGTCCACACATATTTATTTATTTATTTATAAACTTTATAATTTTGTTCACTGTAAATGTAGGTGCAGATTGTATGGATGAAGTTTAAATAAGAAAATCTCAACATATCCCAGTATCGTGACAGTATATTGCCAATTTACGATTAATACACAACACTACGGCATATAAATTGGTCCTTAATAGACGGGAAAGGTCGTCCCACCTACGCTATAGACTAGGCATTGATTTAATATCTCTAGACTGGAATCTCTAGAATACCTACATGCTGCAACTACTAAATAATGATTTCAAATTGTCTAACTACAGTTACAATGTCCAACATATTAATCCATTGTTATATTTTTTATAGACTGTATGCATTTAATTACACTTGATGTCAAGAAAATGGTCATTCCATGACTTTAAGGTCTGTATTACAGAACGATGCTCAGTCATCGATTTGTGCTCAAGCAGAGATTTCATTCACTAATTGATCACTTTATGAATGAAATCTCTGCTTGAGCACCGATCGATGACTGAGCATTGTTCTGTAATACGGACCTAAGTGCCGGTTGTAGATGCCACCAACCATGCGACCGATATGGGCAGCCGTGTCTCTCAACATCAGGCGTACGACTAGCTCGTCATCTCGTACTTTATATATACAATAAATATATATATGATAAAAAATAATACATAATAACAAACGCAGAGCGTAAAAACCTGACTTCAGACTTATATGGTTTTCTCATGGATGCCATTGTCACAATTGGACCAAATTGAAATAATGGGAAATGATACCACATAGAAAGCACCAGCTTTCAAATAAAATAATAATCATAAAAATCGGCTCACCCAGTCCAAAGTTCTGAGGTAACATTAAAAATACAATCAAATTGCGAACCTCCTCCTTTTGGATTTCATTAAAAAAATGCAAAGCTTCAACTTCCTACGCATATAGTATAATTTTTATACTAGTGAAAGAATCTCTGAACGCGGATTTGGTGTACTCTATATTACCTCGAAGGTTCTACGAGTAGTATGGATGCGGTGATTGCGTGATACCAAACATTCTGATATAATTAAATGTAATTTGGAAGCCATATACGTACTGATTCGCAAAGGACCTTCTTCTTGAACTAGTCTTATGACTATATGATCTTTTTTATCCTTTCAGTGTTTTTACCCGTCCTTTTTTCTTTAAGTGTAGACATGGAGGTTGATAATGCATAAAATATTTTTTCAGTCTTAAACTATGCAAAGATAGACTCGCGAGGTCTGCACCTCACAGGATCTAGTAAATCAGGATATAGTAGTGATTTTCAAATCGAATATTTTTATTATCAAACCGGAATGCCGCTCATATTGAAGCATCAGCCGTTCCTAACCGATTGGTAAAGTTAAGCAGCGTGAACTGCGGTCACTACTTTGATGGATGACTGCTACAAAAAGTGGCATTTAAGCGACAATAAATTGGTGAAGGTTAAACTCCAAAACATCGAAAAACCGACATAAGGTTTCCAGCTTATTGATTTTACAATCTGCATTTTGGAGAGTGCTAGATGGAATTGTACAACTTAATTCTTCCATCCCCATTTTACCATCTTGTAACTCGCACGGAAACACGGCATCGGTATATTGTAGATATTCCTCGAACACGTCCAAAACGTTTTGACTTCTCATTTATAATTCAGACAGCAAAGGAATGGAACACCTTACCAGCGTCATTGTTTCCTGAAAAATATAATCTGGGACTTTTTAATGCTAGAGTGTTCTAGGCAAGCATGCTCCAACGTCGACCGCTTCGTCACTTACCATCAGATGAGACCATGGTCAAATATAAGCTTACCTACGATTTTAAAAATATCACATGTCATACTAAAACACTGCTTATGTACTGAAAGTTGTACTTGAACGACCTCTATTTTTGTTTATAGACCCTGGAAGATGGAGACGCGGGCTGATGATGATGAGGCTCCGACAGACCCTGCGGCAAGAAAACTCACGCACCATGACTACACTGAGCAGGATTTTGAAGGTGAAATTATAACTAACTGCCTAAATTGACATAGAGTACTTTTTATCCCAAAAAAATTGAAATTTTACGAGGAAAATTAAAAAAAAATTGCGACTATATGCGGGGTTTTCCAATTGTGGTCGGACAGTATCCCGGGAGTCTGCAAAAAGTTTAATTTACATTTTGATATGGATAAATTTCTATGAAGAAAAGCGTGTTTATAGCATATAACCAGAGAAACGCTGGCGCGATCCATAACAACGGATTTATGAATGAAAATGTGCTCCAGACTCGCTTCGAATTTCCAGTGTAAAATTACCAATAAAACTCATACATATTCTGCATTTGACATTTATCTGTTATTGGCAGCCGGGCAGCCAGGAACTTCGCATTCGCTACAGAATTTTCCGATCTATATTTGATTTGCTGCCGCCCTTCACGTTTTAACTGTGTTTTGAATGCCCAATATTTTGAGCCACATTTAAAAACAAAAAGAACTTAATCAATTTTGAATCACGAACGGGATCCATTTGTCCTTAGCCAGGACATGCTTTTCTAAAGCTACCGTGAAAACATATCTCTATCAGTCTAAGGTCTGTATTACAGAACGATGCTCAGTCATCGATCAGTGCTCAAGCAGAGATTTCATTCGTAAAGTGATCAATTAGTGAATGAAATCTCTGCTTGAGCACCGATCGATGACTGAGTAACGTTCTGTAATACGGATCTCAGTCGCATGTCTTTTATCGTTCCCCTTTTATAAGCAACTAAAAAATAATACAATACTTTCCTATTGGACATGATATTCATATTGGACATGATATGGTCGTTATTTTAGCGACAAGTTTTGTGTTCAAACATGTGCCATAATTTAATTAGTCTGTGGTCGGGCAGAAATGATCCCGGAGAGTCTGCGAAAATATTTTAATTAACTTTTTGATATGGATAAATTTCTATGAAGAAAAGCGTGTTTATAGCATTTATAATGACCAGCAAAACGCTGGCGCGAGCCATAACACCGCATTTATTAATGAAAAATGTGCTCCAGACACGCTTCGAATTTCCAATATATAATTACCGTTCCTTCTAAAACATTGTTAATAACGAGATATTAGAAATGTTTATATGTGTTAATGTTTAGTAATGTTTTTATATTTAGAAACGATAGTGACCATGAATGTTCACAATTTATCATCGTTTCTTGTCTGTAATAGGTGGTGATGGCCTTTTGGATGCGTATAGCCTCTAAGTGGAATCAAAATGAGCCAAATTAATAGTGCGCTTCTTTTCGGCTTCACTAGTGTAGTACTATATGTGACAATTGTTTGAAGTAAATCTTTTTTACGCATGCTTGATTTGGAAGTAAGTTGTTGAGGCGAATGGAAGTTGAGAGGGAAATATACTTATATCTCCTTCACGTGATATCTGTGGGGGCATGAGAGATAAGAGTATAAGATGTTTTTCGAGTTTTGGCGGCAAAGCGAAAAAGATTGCGTCACCGCATTGTATTATTTTCCAAAACTTGTGTTATTTTTAGTGTTAGTGCATAAAATTGATGGCATTCTATTCGTTAAGTGCTGGATTACAGGCGTGAGTGTGGGAAAATGGTATAATGATGGTGAAACGTTTCTTTTCGTGTTGTTTCCAAAACTCCATAGAAGCTTCAAGTAAAGTTGCCACCACTTTACTAGGAGTATGACTTTGACTAGACTATGACTTGACTTGATGACTTCGACTGTGACTTGACACATATTTGCGTGAAATATTATTAACTTGATGAATTATCAATTACTTGACACTGGCTAAATACACAAAAGTGTGGAGCCAAAACATTTAAACAAAAGATGTTTTTCTTCAGTCGTGTAGTCTAAAGCACACTCGTTTATTTTATCAACGATAACTTAGATTAACTTTTCTAGAATATAAAATAAAGTTACTTAACTTGTCACTACAACGTTATATTTATTTAAGATCAATAAACAGTACACAACATACAATAATCTTAAAATAGTATAGTCTTAAAATGTAAATAGTCAATGTACCAACAGCGCTGACCACAGTTATAATAGGTCTTTACCTATGAAATTGCCATTTTGCAGTACAGACTTTTTCAAACAAAAAAAAGTTTTGATTGGCTATGAATTCTAAATTCAAATTAATTTTGTTTTAATAATATGACATTCTATTTACAATATAAGTCTTTTGTTTATTGATTAGCGTTGTATTTTCATTACATTTCAACATTTTTCCTCATAATGGATACTTTGAAATTTCGTGTAATTATGGAATATGAGTTCCGTCGTGGCACCAACGCGGCACAAACGACACGTAACATCAACGACGTTTACGGAGAGAACTGTACAAACGAACGTACAACCCGTTATTGGTTTGCTCGGTTCCGTTCTGGGAATTTTGACTTGAAAAATGAACCTCGTGGTCGTCCGGAAACTTTGGTCAACAATGATGAATTAAAGGCGATTGTGGAAGCTGATGAATCTCAATCTACAGCTGAGCTGGCAGCAGCTTTTGATGTTAGCATCAAAACAATATTGGTCCATTTGCGACAGATTGGCAAGATAAAAAAGCTTGATAGATGGGTGCCCCACGAACTTAACGATCGCCAGCGCAACGTACGCGTCGAGACTTGCGTTGCGCTGCTTAACAGGCACAGAAATGAAGGAATTTTGAACCGAATTGTTACGTGCGACGAAAAATGGATTCTTTTTGACAATCGAAAGCGCTCAGCAAGTTGGTTAGATCCTGGTTCGGTACCAAAGCAAAGTGCAAAACGAAAAATGACCCCTAGAAAGGTGATGGTCACAGTTTGGTGGTCTAGTGCTGGTGTGATTCATCATAGCTTTTTACAAAACGGCGAGAGCATTACTGCAGATGTGTACATTGAAAAACTGGCCACAATGATGGTGAAACTCGCACGTCTGCAACCAGCTTTGGTCAATCGGTCGTCTCCACTGCTACTTCACGACAACGCGCGACCCCTTACTGCACAACAGACCGTCTCTAAGCTGCATGAGTTGGGTTTGGAAGCTCTCCCTCATCCGCCATACTCACCAGATCTTGCGCCTACCGACTATTACTTTTTCCAAAATTTGGACAACTTTTTAGCGGGGAAAAAATTCAATTCCCGAGAGGCAGTACAGAACGCCTTTGAAGAGTTTGTTGTCTCCCGTCCTGCTGATTTTTTCAAGAAGGGCATCCATAAACTGCCACAGCGTTGGCAAAGATGCATTGATTGCAGGGGTGATTACTTTGAATAAAAGAAATAAATAAGTTCGAAAAAAAAATACTTTAACTTTTTTCAAACAAAACGGCAATTTCATAGGTAAAGACCTAATATAAATCTAACGTGCCTCATCGTCATTAAAGGACAGTTACTGCTTACGTATAGTACTTAGATATCTATATTCTTTTCTACTGATGGATAGGCGAAAAGCTTTACGTCCTCATAAATTTGTCTTACACAAAATTAGGTCAGAGGGGTGTCTGGCAAGTAGGAGAACAACAAGGGGTTCCCTGACTTCCTCGTGACAAACTGCGACCGGATACAGAGAAAGACAGGTCGTTTCAAAATAATTATTTATCAGGCAGTTGTTTTGGAGGAGTGGTGGTTGCCATTTTTCTTGGAGACAAAATGGCGTCAGAAGTATCTTGGACTAATGCGGCGTTAAACTTTCCATTTATCGCCACAACTATTTTAAGAAAATTAAGTTTATGCTGTTTTGCAGAAATTAATATTATAGTATTAACGCCCAAGGATCCCATACATAGATCTTGGGCCCTAACTAGGATTCCCTGTGTCTACACATGCAGGCACCCATGATCTACTACAACCATGATCTCACAACACCCAGACTCAGAACAAGTATTTGCGCCATTTTTTCTGTGCACAAATACTTCTACTGCCGCAAGAATCGAACCCGCCACTTCTGTTATACAGAAATTATATCAAATAGCCTAATACAGAGTTTCGTTTTAGATCCTTTGATCATGCCTTTGCATGCGAAAATAAAAAATGATCTACAAACAATAAATATACAACTGGTTAAATGGTGTTGCAAGCAAAAATAAACCTAACCTATATAAAAACACTGGGTCCAAGGTGATTCTAAAGCATTTAAACTGTTTGCAAACAGCCAAGCTGAAAGTTTTATTCACACCGGCGCACAGTGGTCCCATTTTGAAAAAAGGTGGACTTAGGACCGAAAGTCGGAATTTCGGGCTGTTTTTTTTTTTATAGAATAGGTCTTAACTATCCTAACAACATCTATTCTATAAAGAAAATCCGTAGGATGCATAGTTTTCGAGAAAAAAAATAATCTTTTTTTTCTTGTATGGAGAAAAACATACTTTATTATTTTTCTCAAGTTGGGTGAAATAGTGACGGCTTTTGTTGATATTTTATGAAAGCCCTAGTGGTATTGTATCTAGAAAAAAATAAAACCAATGCGGTCACCTGCGGCCGCGGGAATAATCAGATGTCAAAAATTGATTAATTTTTTTTGCGTATTTTGCAAACATTGTTCGTTTCTGGCCAATTATTTATGTATTTTAGGTTAGCGCTCCATACTTTAATTCGAACTATTATATAACATTTCAAAAAAGTTAATCAAAATCGAGTAATTTTTTTTATAATTGCTGTTTTACTCATGAAATTGCACGCATACATGGTTAATTCAAAATGCAAATACTATATTACTCAGTATAATGTACAAAATAAACATGCACGTACCTAAAACGTAAAAAAAAAATATTTTAGTTTTTCGTTTATGCTTACTAAAAGTCACCGGTAATGGTTACCGACATTACTTACCTACCACTGGCGGGCATTATCTGCATAACCGATTTCTTGCTTTGTATTTTCAAAACTGGTTTTGCGACAGCATTTTCACAACCGCGGTTGTTGAATGCGAGGCAGGATATAAACAAACGAGTCACATCTGATACTAGCTGTGACTGGTCGCTAGCTGGTCGCTTTGTTCCTGACAAATCCTGACAACAGGATAACTCGTATATGCATGCAAGTAACTACCCCCTAAAAATAAAAGTGATATAGCTACATCAATAATAATTGGCGTATGTTATACACCAATAATGTTTGTTATTGGTGTGTTTTAATCTTTCTGTCATCTGTATACGTATGATTTTCTACCAGAAAAAATGACTCATTTGTTTGTGCAGATTCCTGATTACTTATTACACGTTACTTAGCTCCCATTGGCGGACTTTATCTATACAAACAAATGAGTCATTTTTGATAAATGGCTGTGATTGGTCGTTTACTATTACCTTGCTCTTGCACATAGTGACTAATGACCTATCTGTTATGGCGTATTAAATACAGAGCAATGTTAATTTAAATTGATTCATCGCTAACTGTGAAGTACTAAAAATTACTATTTTGAATTTGCAATGGCTGGCTTAGGCACATATTTTGATATGTTCTTGATTCTTAAAGATAGTGGAAATCTTAAGGATTACAATAAATTGTGTGAATTTATAGTTTCCAAAATACCATGTGAAATATCTGAAGATGACCATCAAACAATTAAGGAGTTTTGTCGGCTATTCACCAATCTTGTAACTAAGAAGTGGAAAGATGCAAGCAGAAACTTGAAGACATTTATGAATCGGGAAAACAACCGCAAGTGGTTAGAGACCAATATTAATTGGCCTACTTGCAATACGGTTGATCTTGTTACTACAATGAGAATGCCAGAGGACTTAGTTGAAGAGCCGGAATTACTGCCGGTTGCTATTCCATCTGTCTGCACTGCGGAAGCAGGTACCTCTACTGTAAAAGAAGTTAGAGTGCCCTTTGCCGATTTGGGCAACAAACAGAAGAAAAGACGTTCCAGCGTCTTTGTTAACGATAACTCTGAAGAAGAACTACAGTATTATTTTATTTCCAAGTTAAAAGAAAATGGAAAATATGCTTTAGCGAAGATTGTGGAATATCTGTGCGAGACTCCCGAAGTTGTATCAGATGTAACAAAACTCCTTTTCAAGGAAGAAAAAGTAGTCAGTATAGCAGAGGATACATCTTTGGCTTTGTACACAGCCCTTAGCCTATCCAAATGGCAATACTTATCCTTGAGAATGTTTCTGAAGGATGAAAATTGTTCAGCTGCCTTTCCGTCTTATCACAAGTTACTTGACGCTAAAAAGAGATGTTACCCATCTGAAAAACACGTGGAAGTAACGGAAATGGGAGCTCGCATAAGGTATTTATAAAATTATCCTATATGTTGTTTTAAAATTTTTAAGCTTCATTAGCTTACTTTTATTAATTTATTTTATTTTTCAGGTTGCAAGGACTTCTTAACCACACAGTGGAAAGAATTTTGCTAGACTTAAGACCAATCACAAGTTCAACCAACGAAGGACTAAAGTTGATATGGAAATGGGGCCTTGACGGAGCATCGTAACAGAGTAATTACAAACAAGTCTCAGCTCCTGAGTTTGACGATTCCTCTGTTGTATTGATCAGCATCGTCCCACTCCGACTAGTTGATGGGGGAGAAATGATTATTTGGGAAAACCCAAATCCTTGCTCACCACATTACTGTCGGCCAGTGAAATTCACGTTTACTTCAGAGACTGCGGAGTTCATAAAAGGGGAACACTTAGAAATGCAGCGCCAAATTACAAAATTGGTACCAACAAATTGTGGTGATGTGGAGATAGCCCACGAACTGCACATGACTATGATCGATGGGAAAGTGGCGAATATTATTGCAGATGTACCTTCATCAGCAACGTGCCCCATTTGCTTGGCGAAACCAAGTGAAATGAATAACTTGGAGCTTTTGGCCACGAGACCGCTTCGACAGGATTTGTACCAATATGGAATTTCATCGTTACATATGAAGATAAGATGTATGGAGTGTCTACTTCATATATCTTATAATATGGACTTCCAGCGCTAGAGTGCTCGTGGCGATCACAAGGAATTGAAGCAAGCAAAGAAAAATGCCACACAACAAGAGTTTCGGGAACAGACTGGAATACTCATCGATATTGTAAAACAGGTAATTTTTCCTTTAATTTGCTTCCTTTATATTATATACTCGTCTGTTTTTGTATGCCCTACTAACTTAATTTCTTCTTTGCAGGGCTTTGGAACAACTAACGATGGAAACACTGCAAGACGTTTTTTCCGAGATTATAAAAGATCATCGAGAATCACTGGAGTTGATGAAGATTTGTTACCCCGATTTTCTGTCATTCTGCAAGTTATATCTTCAGGAAAGAACGTCAATATTGCGAACTTTAGACGTTATTGCAAAGAAACAGCAGAACTGTATGTGCATTTCTATCCGTGGTACTACATGCCTGTTAGTGTCCACAAACTTCTGATGCACGGAGCAGATATTTACAGTCATTTTTCAGTTCTGCCTATTGGTAAGTAATAATAGATCAAGACAAATGAAATATAAAGCAGTTAACTAACTGTAAATCTATAAACACTAAAATAATAGTTTCAATGTCAACTTCAACGTATAATTATAGCATATTTTTTATTATTTTTAGGGTCCTTGTCGGAGGAAGCTTCCGAGGCTCGTAATAAAGACTTCCGGAACGTAAGAGAGAAGAACACGAGAAAGACAGGAAGGATCCAAACAAACGAGGACATACTACACGGGCTTTTAATAAGTTCAGACCCCCACATATCATGGCTTAGACCAAAATTTTCAAAGCCTAATCATCTAGAGATGCTTCCTGAGGCAATTCAGTTGCTCGAAATAGACTCGGAGTGCGTATACGTGGAAGAAGAGTAGAAAATGAAAATATACCAGATCCAATGCTATAATTTTTTATTTATTTTATCCTTTAAAAAACTACATATAAAACAGCCCTTTTCAAGGCTACACATTTATCTTATGTTTCTGGTAGAAAATCATACGTACACAACTACATAAGATTAAAACACACACCAATAACAAACATTATTGGTGTATAACATACGCCAATTATTATTGATGAGCTATATCACTTTTATGTTTAGGGGGTAGTTACTTGCATGCATATACGAGTTATCCTGTTGTCAGGATTTGTCAGGAACAAAGCGACCAGCTAGCGACCAGTCATAGCTAGTATCAGATGTGACTCGTTTGTTTATATCCTGCCTCGCATTCAACAACCGCGGTTGTGAAAATGCTGTCGCAAAACCAGTTTTGAAAATACAAAGCAAGAAATCGATTATGCAGATAATGCCCGCCAGTGGTAGGTAAGTAATGTCGGTAACCATCACCGGTGACTTTTAGTAAGCATAAACGAAAAACTAAAATATTTTTTTTTACGTTTTAGGTACGTGCATGTTTATTTTGTACATTATACTGAGTAATATAGGATTTGCATTTTGAATTAACCATGTATGCGTGCATTTTCATGAATAAAACAGCAATTATAAAAAAAAATAACTCGATTTTGATTAATTTTTTTGAAATGTTATATAATAGTTCGAATTAAAGTATGGAGCGCTAACCTAATATACATAAATAATTGGCCAGAAACGAACAATGTTTGCAAAATACGCAAAAAAAATTAATCAATTTTTGACATCTGATTATTCCCGCGGCCGCAGGTGACCGCATTGGTTTTATTTTTTTCTGGATACAATACCACTAGGGCTTTCATAAAATATCAACAAAAGCCGTCACTATTTCACCCAACTTGAGAAAAATAATAAAGTATGTTTTTCTCCATACAAGAAAAAAAAGATTATTTTTTTTCTCGAAAACTATGCATCCTACGGATTTTCTTTATAGAATAGATGTTGTTAGGATAGTTAAGACCTATTCTATAAAAAAAAAAACAGCCCGAAATTCCGACTTTCGGTCCTAAGTCCACCTTTTTTCAAAATGGGACCACTGTGCGGCGTCACAAAACACAGAGAAGCAGAAGGTCGTAAACTCAAAGGCAGCTTTGTTGGCTTCTTACTCACGCTTGCGGCCAGTTTCCGCGCGTTTGTTCATAAACTATTAAAAGGAAACATTTTTCATTTCATTTTTCATTTTTTTAGTATTAATTCTTCCATATTTTACTTTATTATTTAATATTCATTTTTGAACCACACTGTCACACAAAATGAAGCTAATTTTGTGTGACAGTGTGGTTCAAAAATGAATGAACCCCGTCACAGAACACGTATTTTTTCCTGTTCTGTTAACTTCGCGAATAGATAGAGTAAGGATAGTTAATCCTATTTACTTAACCACCTATTTATTTGGTTTCACTCGCAATTACCCGTTTTCTTACGGGGATATTACATTTTTACATAGAATCCATGCTGATTCCAGTAATAATAAGCAATTCGTGTACCAACTTCCATCTAAATCAGTTCGACCGTTTTGGCGTGAAAGTTTTAAGTAAAATAATAGTAATAATAAACACCCAACGATCACCTACATAGATCCTGGACTTCAATAAGGGCTCCCTGTATCTAGGGAACTAGGAACTACGAGGACCATGATAGCACAACACGCAGACATATAACAAGCGCTTTTTTCTGTGCACAAATACCTGTAGCGGAAATTGAACCTGCCGCCTCCGGTTTATGAGCCGATCTGCTCAACCACCAGACCGCAAAGGCTGTCACATTACGGATAGCACAATTATATTACATCGCTAGACTTCTTTAATATGTTAATAACTCATATACTGTAATGGGCTTGCTATGTAATATTTGACAATAAGCACTTTGTAATTCTATATGCTTAGTACAATAACTTAATTTTAAGTACCTAATATAATTTTGACTTAAAAGTGCTAACAATAGCCTATTTGCAATAAATCTTTTGACTTTAACTTTATGTTGTGTCATTCATGTTTTGACCCAAAGTAAGCAACTATTTTAAATCATGTACCTAAACGTGTACCTACTCGACAATTATAACGCTTTAAGGTTATACGAATTTTGAGTCAACTGTAAAGTTAAAATTAAAAAGAAGAATGAATCGCAGTATTGAATGGTTCCGCATATTTAGTTTAACTACACGATAATTTCTGACATAGTCTGGTGACGACTTTGTATTGAATTTGGAATGAAAATCTGCCTAATGCCTGCACACACGTTGTCGCTAGAATTATGTAAAATAGTTTCTGTACATTCGCTTAGATGAACAAATAGGTTAGATATACATCAAGTGAATTGTAAAATTATATTCGAACTTGTTCCTTTATTTAACAGAAGTTACGTTTAAGGGTTTTTATAAATTCCGGGTTTCAAGTTATTTGGACCTAATATTGAAGGTTAGATGTCTGTACCTTATGATATACAAAACCATGAAATTTTACGGTAAAATTTTTAAAGTGCCTTCTCACAAACAAAAAAATAATTGAAATATGACTACGCGTTACTGAATTACAACTTACAACACAATTTGACAATTAAAATCATGCCAAGTGTAACTTAAATCTATTCATTAGTGTGATTAGCGAATATACAGATAAACAAATAGACATAAATGGAAAACTACAGTTTTGGCTTTAGTATTGATTATATCAAAATATCTTCAATGTACTAATGTACCACAGAATTAGACTTGTTACAGTATTTTAAGTGTAGATTACACAACGGTACAATATAATCAAATATCAGAACAATGTAATCTAATAATACAACAATGTAATCTAATATCAGAACAATATAATCCAATATTAAAGTCCGCATGAATATAATTTCATCAACTTTCCTACACGAGTTAACGAGCGCGAGGCGGGAGAAAAGTTTCATATAATTTTAGAGCGAATATCTGTCTCTGAACGGTACTGGCAAGCTTGTTATTAGTTTATAACATTTGCCAAATGTAGATGTATAGTTAGTTGCCTATCTCTATTTTGACAACTAAGAAAGACCCAACTGAAAAGTTTTACTAGTGAAATATTCCCCGACAGATCCAGCAAATGAAAACCTCACTCCAATGGCTCTTTTTTTAAATGGTTCTTTATTTTATTTAAAACTAGCTGACTTCGTACCGCATAACATTTAATAAAAAAAAATCTTAACATATCGATGGGACGAATATTAAATGTTAGACATTTACTAAACACATGAAAATTTTTGTACAGGAAAATGTTATTTTTTATATTTTTTTCGAAGATTTTCGAATGGTTTTGATAATCATTCTACTATTCGTAATGGAGACAAACCATGAAAATCGTTCTAGCCGTTCTCGATATATTTGTTCGAACAAAGCTAAATTTATTTTATAAGTGTATATATATAAACGAGTGTGACTTAGCGGTAGCCTGTACGCCTTTCAAACTGACGCACTCTTATTTGAAGCCCGCTTTGCCACCACCTCCAATAGATTTTCATGTGCAGAATTTTCACTTGCTTTACAACCGTGAATGCCAAAGCGAAAAAACATGTTCATTTTTATGAATCTGAAAAATCCAAGAACATGTGTGTCATTCACCAACACGCACTAAACATGCGTGGTAGGTTATAACTTACACACTCTCTCCCTGTGAAAAAAGGTGCGCATCAAGCTGCAGCAGCAACGTCAGGAGTGGGAACGTATCACAATGGCGTAGCTACCGAAAAGCTAGACGGGGCAATGCCACGGGGCCCCTAAGTCAGGAGCCCTTCTTGACTTACAAGCTATAAATTGAACTAGTAAAAACTTCTAATATAAATAAAAGTACGACAAATCTGGAGTAATTTGAATTTGGAACATGACGAATACGGAACAAACGATTTTAAATAGTTCAGTTGGGGCCCTAGTTTATTTTTTGCCCCGGGGTTTTTGGTTACCTAGCTACGCCACTGACGTATCATGATGATGAAACACGATAAGTTAACCTGTAGTGGGATTCGGGATGATGACGACGAAAAATAAGATCCAACTGAACGAATAGCTAATAATAATGTTTACTTATAATCAAATAAAATGAAATTTACCCTCAATATGAGTTACACTTTTATGTTAAGGACATTAAATACTAGATAGATAAATAAAAAATATAATAATAAATAAATAGATAAATTGTGTGGTAATAATAGGTCTTTACCTATGAAATTGCCGTTTTGCAGTACAGACTTTTTCAAACAAAAAAATTTTTGATTGGCTATGAATTCTAAATTCAAATTAATTTTGTTTTAAAAATATGACATTCTATTTACAATATAAGTCTTTTGTTTATTGATTAGCGTTGTATTTTCATTACATTTCAACATTTTTCCTCATAATGGATACTTTGAAATTTCGTGTAATTATGGAATATGAGTTCCGTCGTGGCACCAACGCGGCACAAACGACACGTAACATCAACGACGTTTACGGAGAGAACTGTACAAACGAACGTACAACCCGTTATTGGTTTGCTCGGTTCCGTTCTGGGAATTTTGACTTGAAAAATGAACCTCGTGGTCGTCCGGAAACTTTGGTCAACAATGATGAATTAAAGGCGATTGTGGAAGCTGATGAATCTCAATCTACAGCTGAGCTGGCAGCAGCTTTTGATGTTAGCATCAAAACAATATTGGTCCATTTGCGACAGATTGGTAAGATAAAAAAGCTTGATAGATGGGTGCCCCACGAACTTAACGATCGCCAGCGCAACGTACGCGTCGAGACTTGCCTTGCGCTGCTTAACAGGCACAGAAATGAAGAAATTTTGAACCGAATTGTTACGTGCGACGAAAAATGGATTCTTTTTGACAATCGAAAGCGCTCAGCAAGTTGGTTAGATCCTGGTTCGGTACCAAAGCAATGTGCAAAACGAAAAATTACCCCTAGAAAGGTGATGGTCACAGTTTGGTGGTCTAGTGCTGGTGTGATTCATCATAGCTTTTTACAAAACGGCGAGAGCATTACTGCAGATGTGTACATTGAAGAACTGACCACAATGATGGCGAAACTCGCACGTCTGCAACCAGCTTTGGTCAATCGGTCGTCTCCACTGCTACTTTACGACAACGCGCGACACCATACTGCACAACAGACCGTCTCTAAGCTGCATGAGTTGGGTTTGGAAGCTCTCCCTCATCCGCCATACTCACCAGATCTTGCGCCTACCGACTATTACTTTTTCCAAAATTTGGACAACTTTTTAGCGGGAAAAAAATTCAATTCCCGAGAGGCAGTACAAAACGCCTTTGAAGAGTTTGTTGTCTCCCGTCCTGCTGATTTTTTCAAGAAGGGCATCCATAAACTGCCACAGCGTTGGCAAAGATGCATTGATTGCAGGGGTGATTACTTTGAATAAAAGAAATACATAAGTTCGAAAAAAAAATACTTTAACTTTTTTCAAACAAAACGGCAATTTCATAGGTAAAGACCTAAATTGATTTTGTCCATAATGGAACACTTATATTTTGGTATCACAAAATAAGGAAAAAATCGGAAATTAAACATAAAATAAACAAACATCAAAGATGAGTAGGCGTTTTCATCTTGTTTGTTTTCATTACAAGCAAGATGAAAGAGTTTTTGACATCCCTTGATGCCGCTAATTAATTAAGGGTAGAACCTACCCATTCGTAGGATAAAAATGCTTTTAAAATTTTCTTGCGCGATAAACAATCCTACGATTGGTTCAGTTATAACGTTTTTACATTGTCCGATTTGATATCATATAATGTAAAATCGTATAATCGGAAAACTATTTAGCCTTCTTATTGTCTAGAGTCACATCTAAATATTGGCTTCAGTTTTAATAATAATCAAATAATACGTTATTATATCGTCTATTTCTGAAGGCCGTCAAAATTCAGCACTTTTGTGAATAAATAAACAAATAAATACAGATAAAGGAGCCCTTAATCATAATGTGGTGATTTTACGCGCTCTTTTTTAACTTAAAGCGAGAGTTGGCTGTAATCTGACAACCAGGAATAAAAAGAAAAACAACTTTAGAAAATGGAACAGTAATTTCACCAGATAAATTACGTTCCGGTCCATTTACAGAATTAATGCTAGTGCAAAGTTATAAAGACGGTTACAGCACATCAAAAAATAATATTTTGTAAAAGTTTGAACACCACGTTTTCCGCTGAAAGTGCATAAAGGAGCCGAGCCTTTATACTCTTTGTAACGAGCGTTGAACGTGACAAAGGCTTTGTACACCGTTCATAGTCCGCAGTCTGTATGCTGCCTACTCATTTACAGCCTGGTCTGGTTAATGATAGCAAAGGCTAAAGTGTTGGGATCAAGTTCATTGAAAGCGTAGTTTTCAATAAGCCTATTGGATTTTGAAGTGAAATCTTCTTTAGGCGCGTTGATCACTTTTTGGGTGAATAATAGTCATGGAACTCGCGTCATCGTCACCGAACGCTTTCCGTGAGCTATAATTATGTATACTGTGTATATAAATTAATTTGGGTAAACAAAAAGCGTGAAACTCGCGTGATCGTCAAGTTACTTAGTTTTAACTTCTATTCGCAGTCACCTTTTTTTTTATTACGCTCCTAATTTTTTTGTATCATTGAATATTTAAAAAAGTGCTTATTGTAATAGTACAGTCTGTATGTGTGCCACTAATAGGTCTATGAATAAGTCTTTGGTGCTAACTTGTCCCATATTAATGATCTATACCTATGTCACATTAAACTTACTATGATGATAATAGTTTTTAACTGTAATGGCTAATATATAGCCATATACAGTAGCATTCATGGCGAAGCACGACCAGCTGTTCCTAACCGATCGGTAAAGTTAAGCAACGTTCGCTGCGGTCACTACTTTGATGGGTGACCGCTACAAGAAGTAGTATTTACAATTGAACGCTAACGTGCTTCGGGGGGCATGTTAAGCCGTCGGTCCTGGCTGTTGTCATAAGACAATTAAATAGTCGTTAAGCCAAGTCAGGAACACAATCAGACACCGACCCCGCCGGCGAGGTCGACGTACCCCCCGTAGGTTAGCTAGAACGGTCGCGACATTCAATAGGGTCCACTCTAGGTATCTTAAAACTACTTGTAGAAATGCAATACTATCTCGGGGCGAACACGTATCGGTAAATTGTAAATCTGTCGTTGCGACACTGCATTCGGCCAGACTGGTATATCGATTGCAGTTCCGGAAACGATTTGCGATTTACCCTCCTGAAACTGTATTTTGGTGTGGCGGAAAATGGAATTTATTTCAGCAAATATTTCCAAATCTAAAATGTAGTTGACAAATTAAATATTACCTATTCATAGCATAGACATAATGTGAGTTGCCCTAGAAAAGGGGAGAGCGACATGTAAAAACAAGAAAAAAAGCTTAAAATGCTCGAAGAAAAAAGGAGAATTTCTCATTGGAAAATTTAAAAAATCCCACCAAATCTACTTAAGGTGATGCCTCTCGCAGTCAAAACAAAAAAAGGGTGAGTCACACGAAAATGTCTCGTTTCTCTAGAAGTGATCTTACCCCGCTCTGTACTTGACCCGATTGTGATAAGATTTCTTTCTGAAGTAGGTACATTAGCTGAGCTCAAGATTATGTATTGATTATGCAAAGTGGGTCATTGGCGAAAGATGTTAATAGAAAGCTCTTAAATCCTATTTATATTCATTCAAGAATAGAGAAAAAACAGAGGAATCTCGAAGGAAGGAAGGAATTCGAATCATGAAAACATGTTGAAGAGCAAGTGGTGGCATTCGTGTTCTCGTCGCAAGGACGACGTATTTTTTCGAGATTCTTATGACTTTGGCTGGATTTATCCAAGCGTTGCTCAAGCGGTTAGTGTATTACGTTCTTTGTTTCTTGGCTTCTAGCAGCGTGCAAAGAGACCTGGTACGGTTTTTTTTTTTAATACTATACCGACCTTTACAGCGTCACCGGGCGAGAGAGCGGGCGCATAAGACGCATCAGCATCAAAAGTCGTAGACAACTCAAAGGTACCACTAGGTTGTGAGGCCCAGCTTGAGTCGTTGCCGGGATAAGAGGATCGAGAAGGCTACGTCCACTGAATGAGTGGATCCTATGGAAAGACACGACCGTTCTAGATAACCTACGGGGGATACGTCGACCTTGCGACCTCGAAAGTGTCAGCGTCATAATGTCCTAGGGCATATGTACAAACGTTTACCTATAATAAACAGTAATATATACCTTAAAATGTATACCCTATGGCCGATATTATTAAGCAATATTATATGAGCAAAAAGCAATCAACCGATGCTAAAAACTCATCGAAGTCAAAGTAAAGGTCTTGTAGCAGCCCTTAGCTGTAATATTGATATTTGTAATGTTTATCAGTACGTAATTATAATTGAAATTGTCATTCCTAAAGCCTTTTTCAGTCGATTGGATATCAAATTTTCTGCTCAGGTGGTTGCGCGTGACATGAATGAGGCTATCTTGGGAAAAATATGATCCGATACAAACATATTATGCGAATTTGTATATATTTAAGGTATCGATTAGGATACTGCCTACGTGCGGGAGCTGGTCTGCTCGTGGTGTATACGCAAATACACAAATTGATGTTCCAAATATATTTATATGTCCTTTATGTGTCCATAAAGTTAAGAAAATAGGAAAAAAAGTATAGATAAGTCCCTCCTGTATATAATAATTAATAATAATAACACAATAACACAACTAACAATATGTGAGCAGTATATTAAAAAAGAGCACGGACCCAGGAGTCTGTGGTAAAGCAGAATAAAAAAAAGAAAAATAAAACTGCCTACGCATAAGAGATACTAAGAATTTCGGTACAATTAAGATACAATTACGTGTTAGCTGAATATTTAATAATTCTATATATATAATTCTAAAGGGTTTCACAGAATTTTATTTGGAAGATGGCATCGACCATGCTATTTATGTAAGTCAACAACGCACAATAAACGGTCTATTGATGAAAGACGCACATATTTTACTCCTGGATCATTTACACCTTATTCTATAAGCCTTATTATAAGTGATAACGTGACGTGCGGCGATACAAGCTCGCTTATTCTAATAACATTGCGTTGCTGAGTACCTAAGTTGAATCAAAATAGCAGTTGATGAGTGTATGCCAAAAACTTTGAATTAAGCTAAGCTAATTTAAAATTTTATCAAATCGCAATCGCCACTTTAATCCTAAATATTGTGTTGTGGAAGAATAGTTATTCGTGTTTTGTTTTTCTTTATGATGTTTGAAATTTTAAAGATTGGCTTGCTTGATAATATATCCCCTTACCAATATTATAAACGCGAAAATTTGTACGTATGGATGTTTTTTATTCTTTTGCGCAAAAACTACAGAATGGGTTTTGATGAAACTTGGAAAACGGATAACTTATACTCTGGATTAGCACACAGTACTTTTTATCTGCGGGTGAAACCGCGGGATGCAGCTAGTTATTTATGTTTAAGAAAGTGACAATTAACATTTTTTTTATAATCTGCATTTCCATAGACACCGGGGTCCGTGCTTTTGTTAAATTATTTTTTTATATTTATTAATTTAGCTTATTATTAACATGAACATATAATTATATAATATATGATGACCATTAACATTCATACCAGCTTCTTACTACTGAAGGTGTCATCAATTTTCATTTGTGTTTTGAATCCAAATAAAATGATACTTTATTTACAAACTTAAATAAAAATCTTCCAACCTGGTTTCTTTCCTCAATGTTGTTCTTCCTAGCCATATCATTTCCTAAAACCTTATCATACGTTTATGGATTAAACATAATCTCAAGGGTCCCGGGCATTCTCAATAATGCAGGAACGATTAATTTGCTAACATGAGAAGGGTATAATGTAAGCATTCAAGTTGACAAGGAATATCTGTAAAACAAGAGAATGTGGAATATTATCGTCAATATGGTGGATATATTATTCAACACGTGGATATAAAGACACACATTTGTGTAATGAACATAAATGTTTGTTCCGAGTCTGGGTATTATATTGTATTCTATGTACATACATGTATGTATAGTCTTATCTGTGTAGCGGTTACGGCGTAGGCTTACTCTACAGAGTATGTAGCCACGGCGTAGATTGTCTACGATCCATGTCTTTTTTTTTTTTATGAGAATAAATGATTTGACGAGCTATAGTCGTTCACCTGATGTTAAGTGATACGGCCACCCATAACAGAACAGTGTCACTTGGAACTCTAAATTACAAAGTTTCGCGTGACACTGCACTGCGCACATCATCCTGAGACATCACAGTCTGGTAATAAGATTGCTCGACTCTGAGATCAGATCATAAAGTCTCAATTGCCCAGTAATTTCACTAGTTACAGTGCCCTTCAGACCGAAGCACAGCAGTGGTTGCAAACTACTGCTTGGCGGTAGAATAACTGGCAAAGCCGTGGTACCTACCTAGACGAACTTTGCAGAAAAGTCCTACCACATATCTTTTTCTTTCTCATGTCATAAATTTCATTTATGTAAACGTCATAACGTTACGAGATACGAGTAGTTGCTCGCCTGATGTTGCGCGGCACGCCCGCAACAGTTACAGTGCCACTCGGAATTAATTACAAAGTTTCACGTGACACTTTATCGTGCACATTACCCTGAGACATTATCACAGTCTAGTAGTAAGATTTCTAAATTGTGTGATCAGGGCAATAGAGTCTAATTTTTCTAATAGTCACAAAATTCATCTAAATTGTAGGACGTTTCTGCAAAGTTCGTCTAGGTAGGTACCACCGCTTTGCTAGTTATTCTGCCGCCAAGCAGTAGTGTGCAATCACTACTGTGTTCCGGTTCGAAGGGCATTTTAGCTACCGGGCAATTGAGACTTTATGATCTTATCTCACAGTCGAGTAATTTTATTACCAAATTGTGCTGATGTCTCAGGATGATGTGCGCAGTACAGTGTCAAGTGAAACTTTATATTTTGGAGTTCCGATGACACTGTTGTGTTATGGGCGGCCTTGTCGCTTAACAGGTGAACGACTAGTTCGTCAGATCATACACTTTTATGTGTTTTTATTTTTATGTTATAAAAAATAACCCTCGCCAATCACCTAATATCGGAGTCACAACAAGCTCGAATCTCAAGTACCTTCTAAATAGCTGTACGTAATAGGTTTAAACAATGCCCTAAGTTCTGAGAATTGTACGAGTACTAGAATTATTTAGCTGGCATGTATGTGGGTTTCATACCCAATTAACACCTATAAGCTTGTACCGCTGTTACAAGTAGTTATATTAACTGGCCCGATACCTCTGTTGGTGGTAACCCTGCCTTCTGAGTTATAGATTATGGGTTTGATTCCCATCTAGGACAAAAATTTGTGTGATTAACATCGATGTTTGTTCTGTGTCTAGGTGCTATATTGTATTTAAAGTATGTTATTACTAACAAAAAGTATCTAAATATTGTATCAGTTATCTGGTTCCCATAGTACAAGCTTTACTTAGTTTGGGGCTAGATAGCGATGTGTGAAATGTCTACAAATATTTATTTATTTTGTGTGCTATACAGGGTGTGTCATAAAACCTAAGGGTTAGGGTTTGTCTCAATGAAATGTGTGGCAAACAAGCAGGCGGCCCACCTGATGGTAACTGATCATCGCCCCCTATAGACATGTGTAACAACAGGGGCATTGCTGGTGCTACATTGCCACACACACCAGCACCACTGTCCATGCTCATCGATCTATATCTGTCCATCCAAAGGTGATTTGGAAGACATCGCTTTTTAGCGATAAGTCCGCCCATTACCTACCATAACCAACTTATAAGCTTTCTTGTTTTGTTAGCCTAAAGGTGGTTTTAGGTCCTTAAACCACCTTTAGGCTCAACCTTTTCCTTTACAGAAGATAGATTAATTAATAAACTCTTTATTGCCATCAAGATAACGAAATACAAAACAAGAAAGCTTTTAAGTTGGTTATGGTAGGTAATGGACGGACTTAAGCGATGTCTTCCAAATCACCTTTGGATGGACAGATATAGATCGATGAGCATGGACAGTGGTGCTAAGTACTATGACGAAGTTACTAAGTATATATAATATAAATATAAAATAAATATATAAATATTAAATAAATATGTGTGGACATCTCACACAACGCCATCTAGCCCCACACTAAGCAAAGCTTGTGCTATGGGAACCAGATAACTGATACAATACTTAGATACTTTTTTGTTTTTGTAAATACATACATAGAATACAATATGACACCCAGACACAGAACAAACACCTATGTTCATCACACAAATGTTTGTCCTGAGTGGGAATCGAACCCACCACCCACAGTTCAGAAGGCAGGGCTACTACCAACTGAGCTATCGGGCCAGTCTTAAAAATAATAGACTACTTAATATACAATACTACTAAACATAGTACAAATACAAGAAGAAAATAGTTTGCCTCTTAAAAACATTACGTTTATTATTAAGGAAAAAAGAACCACATAGTTCGAATTTTGAAACATGTACAGTCAGCATTGATATGATAATATTTAATTGGTCGAACAAACACGTTGATCTTAATCGATTTTTTTTTTTTCATTTTCCTATCAGGAACACCTTTACCAAGTTTTTGTTCAATTTTATGAGGAAGGCAATGAAAGAGCTCCTTCACAGTTTATTGCTTTATATAAAGAACGCTTTACAGGTGAGGACATTCAAAAAGACATAACTTCAATTTCCTGTAATGCTCCAGAGCGTTTCATCAAATTATCTCGATCTCCTCCAATTTGTCGTTTCACAGCAATGTAATGGGATTTATATCTAAATCACAAAGGTCAGGTTTTAGATTAGATAATTTTATTTCGGGTTTTTCATTTTGATTTTGCTTTAATTATGAAGAAAGGGTTTTAAAACTATAATCAAGTCTATAACTGGGTCGAGACTTGGGTTATATTTAATGAAACTAGACTTAACTAAGTAATTTTCAAATAACGACACGTCTTTATTAAAAAATGTTTAATTTATGTAAAGGGATATAAAATAATGATGAACTAGATCTTTAACCTGCAATGTAAAAAGTGAAGGATAAAGACATAAGATTAGTTAATAATAGCTTAAGAAAAGCTTCACCGCGCTTATGGAACAAATAGATGTAGGTTCAAATCCCATTAGTGATAAAAAAATCATTTACCTTAAAATTAATCTGTTGATCCGTTCAAATGCTTTGACTTGCATAATAATAATAATAACGCTCAACGATTAGATACATAGATCCTGGACCCTAACTAGGATTTCTTGGGGACCTATGAACTACGAGGACCATGGTCCCACAATACCCAGACTCAGAACAAGTATTTATGCTTTTTCCTGTGCAAAAATACTTGTCCTGCCGCGGGAATCGAACCCGCAGCCTCCGGATTATGAGCCGACCTGCTCAACCACCACACCATAGAGGCTGTCAATAATAGATGAGCAATTTTATACCCATTGTGTGATCGAAATGTGTACAAATATTTACTTATTTAATTAAAAAAACATGCGTGGCCTTCGTTTAATTCCTGTGACTAAGTCATAAATCATAAGACGTGTGTTGATGAGACTGACATAAATTGTAAGATACTACAGGGCTCTTAGAAATTACAGTAAATCCAGTAGCCACAAATCAACAGACTAAGCCATCACGCTGAGTACCTAAATGTCATTGCAGTCATAAAGCTTGATAATAACGAGCCCTGACCGAGCGCGTGTAGTCACTAGATCATAAAATAGATAATGATCCTTAAATAGATTGATCGTAGCGTAAAACAGAGATCTAAACTTTAATCCAGAATATATCATTTTTAAAATAGCCTTTAAAAAAGGGTGTTAACGTGACTTTGATCGCCTTAATTTCTTTCTATTTTTCTTTTTGTCGATTTATAATACACAACAAATATACTTACATATCATTTAAGACATCGTTGAATGTCTGTTCTGTGGCTTCACTTAACGGTCCTAACAGAAGACCAGCGCCGGTTCGTAAGAACTAGCATGCTGAGTCGGGGCCGGTTTGTGACAGAATCATGAAAGCGACGTTCTTTTGTACTTTTTGTGTTATTAATTAGTTCTGTTGAAAAAAAATATTTCTTTCTTTATTTCTAAGTATATATAACTTAAAGGTGACTGACTGATTGACTGACTCACATAGAGATTACATAGTGAGCTGAAATTTTGCATGCAGGTAGATGTTATGACGTAGGCATCCGCTAAGAAATGATTTTTGAAATTCCACCCTTACGAGGGTGAAATGGGTGGTTGAATTATTTTCCCATAGGCCACGCCACGGACAAAGCTGCGTGCAGAAGCTCGTCTTTCTATAAAATAGTTTTTCTTTCTATGTCTTTTTTATGTCAGCTTATAAAATGGTTTTTCTTTATTTTTTTCTTCTATAATTTTTTTTTTATGTTAAGGGATGACGCGACGAGCTAACCGTTCACCTGATGTTAAGCGACACGGCTGCCCATATCAGTTGCAGTGTTAGTTGGAACTCTAAAGTATAGAGTTTCGCGTGACACTGCACTGCGCACGTCATCCTGAGACATCAACACAATCTAGTAAAAAGATTACTAGACTGTGAGGTCAGGTCATAAAGTCTCATTTGCCCAGTAATTCCACTAGCTACAGTGCCCTTCAAACCGGAACACAGTAGTGCTTGCCCACTACTGCTTGGCGGCAGAATAACTGGCAAAGCGGTGGTACCTACCTAGACGAACTTTGCAGAAAAGTCCTACCACCTAGTAAAAAATGGTTATTTATCAACAGGGCACCGCGCACACACGGTGTTCGTGGGCGTCCACGTGCCAGCCCGACGACACTCCCACAGGAAGCACAAACACCACCGCAACGGGGAGAAGGAACCTGACCGACCTGGTAAGAATAGAACTGCAGTATAAATTACCCGCATACTACAATGCATTAGTATTTTTAGAGACGAGCTTCTAATATCCCAATCAATTTAAACCGCGGAACAAAGGCTCCAGAATAAGACAGGTATTGGTGATTTGCTATACTCATGATCGTGATTTGACCCCTACAAGAGTTCTCAAAGGGTTTCGGATTAACCCAGCATTTTAATGTTGAAATTTATCGGATTCTGAAATCCAGGCTCAATATTACACTTTTTAAACTTTCGTGTCTTGAACTCATATTGTAAAGATAAAACAGGTCTATTCGCGCACAAAAATTATCAAAACATTATTTTGACTAACCTTTTTCGACCAAGTTACATTGGCCGCGCAGCATTGTATTTATATTGAAACTAGTTGACCCGCCCTGAGTTTGTACGGGCTAATTATAGTTTTACGCCTAAATGCCCTCTCCCATCTCTAATATTCAGAGTTGCGTGTATTTTTAATGCCGGATAAGTAAAATGGTCCAAAAAAATAAAAATTTAGATATTGTGGTTGATCACCACGTATGGATGTAAAAAATAGTTAACGTCCTATTCTCAAACCTACTGAATATACCCACAGAATTTCATAGGAATCTGTCAAGCCGTTTCGGAGGAGTTTTTTTACAAACACTGTGACACGAGAATTTTATATATTGGAAGATTGTTATAGATTATCATATTATATATTATTATCTATAGAAAATATAGAAATGTGCTTTAAAATTTTAACATATTTAAAGCAACTTACACCTCAACACGTAGATTATGTAAATATTTTCTATAAATAGCTGACGCTACTTCTCCTGTAATATTATTCCTTTGTTTAATCAAAATTCAATAAAAAAAGTGGTTGGCTAATATCAGTTTATTACACCCAACAAATTATTGTTGGATGTATAATAAACTGAAATGATCTGAACTAAAAATAAACTGATTTTAATGGCTTTTAAGAATTTCCTTTATTACCGTAACGATGAAGTTATTTTTCGATTAGTTACTAAGGATCCCAATTATGCTATTGTTTATATCTAGTAATGTTTATACCTATATGACGTATGACGTCAGAACACTAAGATTTTTATCACAAGTATACGGAGTTGCGTGGTTTAGCTAGTTATTATTATCAAAATGAGCACACTCTGTAATTTCCACGGTGTTGATGAATGGACCATAATTCTACAACCTTATTCTAAGTAAAATTATTTCACTTGATCTACCCACACAAAGAAGCTTGTTAGGCCTTGATGTAAAGTAAATTTAATAAAATGGAGGCCGAGAGAATCATCGAGCTTATATTTTTAGAATAGCTACCAGATGAAGTGAATTAACTTAAAGTTAAATTTTAAACTTGTAAACAATTTGCTATAAAGGTTTTATATATGAGGTACGTATAGTGCGATGAAACTAAAAGTCTGAGTGGTTCTTCAATTCTATTAAATGAGATCACATGATCATATTAACGATTATAAAAGCTCTTTTCAAGCAAATGCCATAGCGATGCCGTAAAAAGTTTCTAAGGTGATAATTCTATTAACGCAACGCAATTGAAAAAATATTGACCGAGAAAAACTTGTTAGTAAAACTTGAGTTTCCAGACATGAAACAGAGTAATTCATGTCATAATCAAATATAATAATTAAAATCAAATGTTCTTCAAACTTGCTGACCTTTAAGCATACACGTAACAATATCAATAAGCCCCTTAAAAAGAAACTAAAATGAATTGAGATTTTTATAAATCAAAGACTTATATTTACACTACTGTAAATTAAAATCGTTATCAAAATATGCATAATTATTTCAATGTCTAGGACCGGGGATAATGTCTCGAGTGCGACGACTGAGCGTTACCGATGATGGGGAAACATGTAAGGCTAGACAATTAGCAGACCTATCACCTTAAAAACAAGACTCTATTTTCTCTGAAGCCTCATTTCATTTATGTTAGTCAAGCATGGAAGAGTACCTACACCGATATCGCCCTTGTCTCGAGCTTCATTCGCATGATTATCATAAAGCTTGCCACTTTTTACGATCACAGTTTTTCTACTTTTTACTTCTTTTAGTTTTGTTTTCTCTCTATTTCACTTACTAAAATTCAAAAACAATCAATAAATTGTAATGTTGTATTTCAGTAACACCACCGGCTCAAAGAGTGCAATTTATTCTGGGCGAAGATATGGATGACTCAACCCTGGAATCGCATCCATTATTCTCAGAAATGGAGGAACTGGTTAAAGAAGGGGACGAACTTGAATGGAAAGAGACAGCAAGATGGATAAAATTTGAAGAAGATGTTGAAGAGGGCGGTAATCGATGGTCGAAACCACATGTTGCTACTCTATCTTTGCACTCACTTTTTGAGCTACGGAGTCTCATTCTTAACGGATCTGTCATTTTGGATATGGAAGCAGGATCCTTAGAGCAAGTCGCTGATAATGTATTGGATAACATGGTGGCCGATGGTTCTTTAGGTTACGATTGCAGGGATAAGGTCAAAGAGGCTTTATTGAGAAGACACAGACATCAACACGAAAAGCGGAACCATAATAATATGTCCCGACTGCCTCTTATTCGTTCACTTGCCGATATTGGAAGGAATCATTCTTCGTGCAAAAGTGAGTTTAATATGTTACTGATTTGAGTAGTAAGTTTAATTGACTTTATTTATAACGGGAGTTGTTGCGTGATTCTATCAGATTTCCAGGAGGGTGGCTCTCGACGCTCTAGTGCGCGGAGTTGTCGAGAGCCCACCTCGTCTCCTCACACCGCCCTGCTGCAGGCAGCTGACGCGAGGGGCTCTTACTTAGCAGTGCCAGGTTAGCCAAGCGTGAGAGACGGTAATTTGAGTGCAATACGCTCACTTACTCACGCCTTTTGGTACCCTCCTCAATGCACCTGCACTGAAACTAATTTCTAACTTGTATATTATATTTGGTGTGGTTGTCTAACTTCAAAGCTATTTTCAGTGTTAGCTATAAGTCTGAGTCTTTAAAGTCGGTATGCGAAATTGGCATTTATGTTAATTACAGTGGAAGAAGCCGGTTCTACAAGTGGACATACTTACAAGGGGGAAATCAGTCGTTTCCTAGGCCTTCCTAGCGCGGGTAACCGCTTCTCTTCATCGATGTTGTTCTTGTCATCCATTTATTTCTTTATTGTTCTTCCTCATTACAAAATTGGGCTTTTCACTATCTTAATTTTAAACTGACGCTGTATTGATTTGTGTAAAATGCTATTATTAGTTTAATCCGCTAAAGCTTAACACAAAGAGAAATATTGTATTAGGCTTCAAAGTAGTCAAGGGACTAGCTGTTGTTTTCGTTCAATTAATTCTAGTAAATCATAAAAAAGTTTTAAATTACATTTTTAGACATTTCCAACAATAGCGAAATCATACAAAAATATTTTAAGCTTAGTCACAAGGCAATATTTTGTTTTGCAGTTTTGTAAATTTCTGATTGTTGAACGCTTTTAACGTTGTTTTGAAGTCTGTTTGTATTTCTTAAATGCAAAGCTTATTTTAGGTGCCGCTCAAGATGAAGGAATGGTTAAAAGTCCGAGCAGCGTATCTATGAGTAGGAATCACAGTTCAGGTGATCTCCACATGAACGGAGATATAAACCACAAAAGCAACACTAACTTTATGCGAAAAATACCACCAGGGGCTGAAGCTTCCAACATTTTAGTCGGAGAGGTAGATTTTCTTGAAAAAACATTATCGGCTTTTGTCAGACTTAAGACTGGAACTATAATGGGCGATTTGACTGAAGTACCCGTCCCTACACGATTCATGTTTGTTTTGCTCGGACCACCTAACAGTAACTCTAGTTTTCACGAAATAGGTCGAGCAATGGCTACTTTAATGTCCGATGAAATATTCCACGAGGTTGCTTATCGAGCAAAAAAACGAGATCATCTTTTAGCGGGGATAGATGAGTTTCTAGATGCTGTCACAGTATTGCCTCCTGGAGAATGGGATCCAGCTATACGCATTGAACCACCAGCAGCAATTCCTTCACAAGATCCACGAAAAAGGCCCAACGATAATAACCCGAAAGAGGAATTGGATGAGGAAGAAGAAGAAGCAAAACAAAGAGAAGAGTCAGGTTTAGCCAGATCAGGAAAATTATTTGGAGGTCTGATAAACGATCTCAAAAGGAAAATGCCTTGGTACTGGTCGGATTTCAAAGATGCGTTGGCTCTTCAATGTATTGCTTCATGGATATTTTTATACTTTGCGTGCTTATCACCTATCATCACATTTGGAGGGTTGTTGGGAGAAGCGACTGGGAAAAATATGGCTGCTATGGAATCCTTAATATCTGGATTTGTATGTGGCATGGGTTACGGATTCTTTTCAGGGCAACCACTAACAATATTAGGATCCACTGGTCCTGTTTTAGTTTTTGAGACCATAGTATTCGAATTCTGCAAGCAAATTGGTTGGAACTACATGTCATTCAGATTTTGCATTGGTACTTGGATTACCATAATATTGGTGATTTTGGTGGCTATTGATGCCAGCGCATTAGTTTGCTACATAACGAGATTCACTGAAGAAAATTTTGCTACTTTAATAGCTTTTATTTTCATTTATAAGGTAAATCCTGAATAACAACAATCCGATAGAGAATTTTCAATAATTTTCGTTTGAGAATTTCTTTTTTTTTTTCTCAGGCGGTAGAAAATGTCATTTCTATTGGCAAGAAATATCCTCTGAAAACACGCCCCGACGAAGTTCTCAATTATGAGTGCTATTGTTTGCCAAGTAATTACTCTAAAGTGCCAGAGCAATTTAATTGGTCCTCAGTCGACAAGGAGTCTTGCCAGGTAGGTATACACATCTAATTACTTTATGGTACAAGTTACTCATGACGCGGGTAAGTGGGTATCCAAAGTGTAACCCAACTAAATAAACCTTTTAACTTAACATTATCATCTTTCACTTTCAGGTATACAATGGAACTTTGGCCGGTGGTGGGTGTGACACAAAAGTTTACGTGCCAGATGTTTATTTGATGTCGATAATACTATTTTTGGGAACATTTACAATATCAATTATATTGAAGGACTTCAAAAACTCTCTGTTCTTTCCATCGAAGGTAACATACATGAAGCCCATATTTTATTTTTAGATTAATATACACTCCATTTTATGTGTCTCTTTTGTTACAGGTCAGGCAGATTATAAGCGATTTTTCAGTTATAATTGCTATATTATCCATGTCCTTCTTAGATTACAAAGTTGGAGTAAAAACACCAAAATTGGAAGTGCCCTCGGAGTTTAAACCTACACTCCCCAGCAGGAACTGGGTGATCACTCCTTTCAATGGGAATCCTCTCTGGTCTGCTCTTGCAGCTGTGCTACCAGCTCTTTTAGGAACAATTCTGATATTTATGGACCAACAAATTACGGCTGTAATTGTGAACCGTAAGGAAAACAAGCTGAAAAAAGGTTGTGGATATCATTTAGACCTGTTTGTTCTAGCTATTCTCATACAAGTTTGCTCTGTAATGGGCCTACCGTGGTTCGTAGCAGCCACAGTGCTAAGTATTAATCATGTTAACTCCTTGAAAGTGGAATCTGAATGTGCTGCTCCTGGAGAAAAGCCCCAATTTTTGGGAGTCAGAGAACAAAGAGTGACGCATATTTTGATATTTTTAATGATAGGCTGTTCTGTACTGTTAACGCCAGTATTAAGTCACATACCAATGCCAGTATTATTTGGAGTATTTTTGTATATGGGAGTGGCGTCTTTGAAGGGTCTCCAATTCTTTGATAGAATATTGATTATATTCATGCCCCAAAAGTACCAACCAGATCACATGTTTTTAAGACAGGTAAGCCCCAACAGTACCCACAATCCCGAAATCACTTTTCGGACAATTTCCACATGGTTTCATATTTGTTTCAGGTACCAATACGCCGTGTCCATCTCTTCACGGCAATTCAGTTTACATGTCTAGTCTGCCTCTGGGTAATAAAGTCCTTTTCCTCAACATCCATCCTCTTCCCACTGATGTTAGTTGTAATGATTGCGATCAGGAAGGCATTAGATTTGATGTTCACAAGAAGAGAGCTGAAGATCCTTGATGACGTCATGCCAGAGATGACCAAAAGGAACCAAGATGAGCTTCGTGAACTAGGGGACGCTGAGGTGGGATGGCACGCAAAAATATTACGCCTTTGTCTGCGAAATTAATTCACCAACCATTTTACTTCGTCACATGCCATTTTGCCACTAGTCTTTTTGATTTCAAATAAAATCGGTGTTATGTTCGTATTCGCATTTTGTTTTATTGGGTTCCTTTACCGTTTTCTTTACCTTGTCATCTTATTAGCCGCATTTGTAATTGGTGAGTAGACTGCACATTATTAAGAATTAAAATCTATTTCTTTGATAGTTTAGTTGCCTTTGAGTTTCTTAGGAAAATCCGTTGTAGGAACCGCCCAAGAGCAACCCACCGGCTTATCAAGAAAACATACAAATACCGCTGATCAATGGGAACATCATGAACATACCTCTCACTTCTATAAACATATCGGAGGAAGTTAATAAGACAGGGATTTGGAAGCAGGTCAATAACAGTAACACGATAAAAAACAAAAACGCTTCGAAGGATTTAAAATCTAAATCAGGAAAGAAAAAGTAAGTTGAGTACACTTATCAGAACTAAAAATTTCTTTTTAAATAAGTACCTATATTTCAACAAATTTGGTGTGGAAGCAGTGGGCCAATCGCGCTAAATAATAACGTTTTAATCAAAATAAAGCCTACACCAAAAACGTTAATTTATGCACTTTTCATATCGCTATGTTTTTTGACAGTGTCTCAAACCAAAAGCGTTTCGTTCGGAACGTCTATTTCGTTTATTCCGTCTATTCCGCCGTCAAACGAACGTTTCTGAATTAAGCAGACATCAAAAAGAGAGACACCTTAACGTTTATATTTTCTCGGTTACAGCAATAAACACAAGAAACTAATATCCAAAAACGCACAATCCGAGATCGAAAGAAGACTCTCGGTCATGGACGAAGTCGAGGAAGACGACCCATCTCTCAAGGTGTGCATTGATGACACCAAGTTTTGATGACATACCATATATTAAAGGCATGGCACACACAATTTGACCAGTCACAATATGGATATCCTCTTAATAAACTTACTGCTCTGGGATTTAAGAAAAGTATCAAGCATGTAGTGTGAGAGTGCACCTTAATGCATGGATTCATGAAATATAGGTACCATTCAATGCATGTTCTACCGATAGATCAAACAAATCTCCGATATAATTTTTTAGACGTTTAGTTTTTCATTCCATGTTTACAAACTTTATAGAAAATTAGTAAATTAACTTCTTGTAGATAAGTGTTTAAGAAAGTTTAAATTTTTTTGTGATAGTATTTTGTAAATATCGGAATGTTTTATAATAGAGTGTAGTATATCTTTGCACTTTACTTACACTTAATACTTATTTTCTATTCATTCTAATGTTAAGATATTTATAATAATAATAATATATATAAAAGAAAACAATAAAAAGAAAACTTAATCTAACAAACCACTGCCAGTAGGCAACGTGCCTAATATGCTGGCAGCATTACCACATTGAATGGCAATGCTCAATCTTTGGCCAAAGTAGAATAAGTATTAAGTAGGATACTATTCATTTTTATGTAGACAGGTTCGTATTATGTAAAATATATGTATAATATCAAGATGATATCAAAAGTACCTACCTAAGTTATAAGCATAGCTATATGTACCTAACCTATATATATGTATTAAAAATAACTTTAATAACAATTTATGAAAGTCTTGTATCAATTATTATTTTCTATTATATTATTTAAATATTATAGATAAATTTCATGTGTTTTCATGTTCTGTGTTTCCGTTTGAAGGGCATTGTAGCCAGTGAAATTACTGGGCAATTGAGCCTTTATGCTCTGATCTCACAGTCGAGTAATCTTATTAACTAATCTTATTACTCGACTGTGCTGATGTCTCAGGATGATGTGCGCAGTGCAGTGTCACGCGAAACTATGTTTTAGAGTTCCGAGTGACACCGTTCTGTTATGGGCGACCGTATCGCTTAACAGGTGAACGACTAGCTCGTCACATCATGCATTAACATTATCATATATTATTTATGTGAATTTATGAATAGATATCACCCATTATGAATATACACACACCGTAAGTACAAATGCATCTAAGTAGGTTGATGATTGATGAATGATTAAAAATAAATTTGATAAATTATAAGTTTAGTTTTAACCCCTGCATGTTTATAATTTGGTACAGCATGATTAAAAAAATATTAAGGATGTTTAAATATTATGTTTGTCGTATGGATGTTTTCAGAGTGACATCGTAAGGCGAAAAGAGTCTTGGAGTGGACATGGTGGAAAAAAATGCGATATTAGAAATAGCTCTTCCGCTGAAACTTCGGTCTAATATTTTATTATAATTATTTTGTTTTGTATTCTCATACCAACTCTTATATATAAAATAAGCAATTACTTGTCTATTTTTAGATTTAACATTTTATGATGTTTGATAAATAGGTATCTAATAAGTAACAAGTATTTCTCGATATTTTTTATGATTATTGAAAAAGTTTGCATTATTTATTCTACTACGTCTTAACTGTGTATTATGTAGGTATTAAGTAGGTACATATAAATACCTACTGACTTATTTAATTTAACAATTGGCACACATTGATGTTAGAGTCTATATTGATAATTATTAGTAATTCGTATGACAGCTGGTATCAAATTACGCAATTAGGCACCTACTATGAAATTATTATTATCGTGATTTTAGTCTATTTTGAAGATTTAAAATATACTTACCGCTGTAATTAAATAAGCCTCGACTTCTCCAATGAGGCAGAATTATATTCAAAATAATATGTTTATTTTTAATTATTCTACAATAATGTATTTATTTTGATTTATTTCTATTGAAATAGGTACCTGTACAAAAGCTCGAGTAGGCATGTGGTATTCCCTGCCTTCTGAACTGTAGGTTGTGGGTTTGATTGCCACCCAGGATTAATATTTGTGTGATGAACATCGATGTTTATTCTGTGTCTGGGTGTTATATTGTATTCTATGTAAGTATTTACAAACAAAAAGAACTTAAGTATTGTATCAGTTATCTGGTTCCCATAGCTTTGCTTACTTTGGGGCTAGATGGCGCCATGAGCAGTGTCTACAAATATTCTTTTTTTACTGTTTGTCGTTGCTTTTGCGCCAAAACCGGTACCGATGAAACTTTGCATCGTGTAAACTAACAACACAATAGCAACAGTTTACTTTTATCCCGGAATATTAAGCCCTACAAAAAACGCAACTGAAACCGCGGGGCACCTCTATAATATGCGTATTTAAATATTATTTGCCGAAGCTTGGTATACTTATTGTTATGATATCCTACCTACTTACTAGGTTAAATTTTTGCCTTGCCTCTTAAATATTGTCAATACGCAAACGAAGTGCCAATAGTAAAACACCAGTAGATTTTAGTATTTTAAGGGTTGTTTCCCTGAATAGATACACTTAGATCTCCGCTTTCACTGTAAAGTTATTTGTAAATGATATGAAGACACTGGAACGCACCTGACAATAGGCCGAAATGCTCTTAACAGTTATTAGAAGCGTGTGTATAATAATATACAGGGTTCCAAATTTACCATTTAAATTGCGATTGAATTGTTAATTGTAAAATTTTTTCATAGAAATTTTGTCAAAAACCGACATTTGTAAAGCAATGCAATCGCTATTTAAATAGTAGATTTGGGCCACAGTTTAGTCATTTCAAATGGTTGCGTTCCTCGTATGAGATTTTAGTCGTGAATTAGATGATTAGATACCTACGGATTAGATGTACCTAGACTTAAATTAAGCACTATAATGGTGTCGATTCTGTGTCGCATTCTCTAAAACTAAACTTAAAGTATGGCGGTACTCTTCTGATAAAGGGGAAATGAAGAAGACGGAAATGTGTTAGCTTTAGAGTATGCGACACAGAATCGACACCAATGTCTAGGTAATAATGAGTTTTAGCTATTTTTCATTTAATATTAGGGCCGACGAACTTTCAATAGTCAATGTTCTTATTGTAAAGTGTTTACTAACAGAATTAATAACCGTTAATATTTATCCTGCAAGCTCATCACCGAAAAATCACTTCTCTTCGTTTCATGGCTTTCTATCGCTTTTTAGTGATAATTCTGCCAATGTCATGTGAGGAATTTTTGTACGGTTATGTCATGTCAAAGTTTTATTTTGTCAGTCAACATGCCACAGTAAAATGGTGGATATTTTACTGAAGGCTCTAGGCTAGGCAGATTTGAAGAGAAAACGAAAAAGCATGGTTTAAAAACTTGGAACCATTTGTAATAATCCACCGTTATGGAATGGAAAAAAAATCTCCCTCGAAAAATCTCGTTCCTAATCCTACTTTGTGGCTTCTGCGGCAATTCTAATTTCTACCTAATTTTACTCGAAAAATCGTGTTCATTTGATGTGCTATCTTATAGCTCTTAAGTTGACCTTGTTTTAAATAAATAATTAAATCACGTATGATATTGCATTTCATTGCAAACAAAGTTACATAAAAACTCGCTTGTTACTATACCTAAAGCCCTGTATTTTTAACTTTTATTAATAATTCAATACTAACCTAAGTATTTACTTAATCCGTAGGTATACCTAGATAGTTCTAGAGATCAATCATTGATAGTGGCATAGTCATTATAAATAAAACAATGTTATCATTTGTACCACGTTTGTTAAATTTGTATCAATTTTAAATAAATGTGCAGTGTCAAAAATAAATGGATTTTTAAGAAACAATGCTTTATTTGTATACCTATATTGCATTTTAAGACGCAAACCCTATTTTTAGTTAGTACTAGCACAGATAATATATATTAGTAGTACATAATACATTAGTAGTAGGTACTAGATGATTATCTCTCTCTGAGTGACATATAGTTAATCGTTATTTCTCTATTCTTTATTTATTCATTTATTTACTTAATACATAAAAAGTACAAAGGATTAAATACTAATAAAAAATTAGCCTTCGAAAACGAATCCTAACTTAGAACAAGATATTGCGCTACTAATCAAAAATTATACAACAAGCTGCATTACATATTTTATTTAATTTAGCTATCTTACAATACAATTAAATAATAATAAATTACAACAACACATTGGTATTAATTCTTCTTTTTCTTCTGATCTGGTAATAGACCCATTTCTTCTTGGTATTTCCTGATGAGCTGATCTTGAACTTCTGGCAAGCAAGGTGAATATCTGCTATATTCCATGCTGAATTCGCCTTTCCCTTGGGTCATTGATCTAGAACACATAATTAATAATTAGATAAATACTGGCCTAGTTTTATATAATGTCCGTGACTTTTAGTGATTAAAAAAAAATTAATTCGATTATGTACTTTTGCCAACTAATCTTTAGAAAACTAATACAAATTATAGACCAATAATAAAATAAACCAATACTATCAACGTATCAACAACGTAGTTTGAAAAGGCAGTGTCATCTAGGAATAGCTTTGTATTAGGATGGTCTGACTAATCTAATCTAAGGGCAGTCTTCCGTTAAGAACAGAATAAAATACCCCTACATTTGTGTCTAAAAGTGTCTAGACACAAATGTATACAATAAACCAATAAAATACATAAAATGAAATAAAAATAATAAAATTTTAAATTTTTTAGTCCTCTTTTCTAGGGGCACACTTATCCAGAAGCGATGTATTTATCTGTCATAGGCTTGCATTGTACCACTATCTCACTTAATGTTAAATGTCTATGCGGTGGACGATGAATGGACTCCAAAAATATATTTATCAGGAAATAATATGCTGGATAAAATAAGAGGTTCCAGTACTTTGCCATCCTATTTTGAAGTGAAACGTTTTGGTCGGATTAGAGGAACGTCCACCGTTTTCATTACCAGTGTCTACCACAAGGAGTTTGCTCGAGGTTGCGGAGACACCGATTTGTTTAGGTCGTAATTTTAGAGAGTAAGCACTTTATCTATACATACCTAAGTTCCCCAGCATATCCAAACATGTTATTCAGTGGAACTTCAGCATATATCGAGGTCCAGCCTTCAGCGCCCTCTGTGCCCGTGATAATACCTCCACGCTTGTTCAGCTGACCGATAACCGTACCATGGAATTCTTCAGGGAGCGTCACCTCTACGAACATTATCGGTTCGAGGATTTGCCATGCGCCGTCTTCAAATACTATTGGAATAAAGTGGGTATTAAATAAACGGTATAGTCAACAATTAGAACAGTTACATACGAAAGTAATAATAATATTAGTGCTGACCATAAAATATAGGACTTTTTTTTTGAACGGTCAAATGCTGTTGGTCTCTTCCGACCTTAACAGCGTCACCGGGCGGGGGGAGGGCAAGCGCCTAAGGCGCCCAGCAAAAGTGAGAGGAAACTAGCTCAAGGCCCCCACTGGGGTGCGAGCCTCGGCTTAGGCCGTTGCCGGGATAAGAGGATCGAGAAGACTACGTCCAATGGAGAGGTGGATCCTATGAAAAGTCGCGACGATTCTAGCTAGGGAGGTACGTCGACCTCTGCCGGTGGGGTCAGTGTCTGATTGTGTTACGCTGGTATCCTATACCGGTGCCGAAAGCGGTACCTGAGCCAGAAGGGCTAGATTGGTCCGATGATCGTAGCGCAGCCGATACTACGGCTGCTATAGGTTCATCCGGGTCGCTCAAGACGTGTCTCGGGCGGCGACGACAGGGTGATACAATATAGGACAATATAACGTATATATCTGTTTTTTCAAACTCACGTATGTATAATGGGCTGGCTATATAATATTTGATATAAGCATTTTGTAAGTGTATATGCTTAGTATGTATAGTATGCAATAACTTAATTAATAATACCTAATCTCATTTTGACTTGTAAAGTGCTAAAAATAGCAATGCAATAAAATCCATTAACTTTGACTTTAAACCAAAGAGATGGTATTCTAAAACGTAACACGCCTTGTATGAAAAGTGTTGAGCAAAGCGTCTCCATCGGAAGTCATTTTCCGGCTCTGTGCAGAAAAATTATTAGGTCTTTACTTATGAAATTGCCGTTTTGTTTAAAAAAAGTTAAAGTATTTTTTTTTCGAACTTATTTATTTCTTTTATTCAAAGTAATCACCCCTGCAATCAATGCATCTTTGCCAACGCTGTGGCAGTTTATGGATGCCCTTTTTGAAAAAATCAGCAGGACGGGAGACAACAAACTCTTCAAAGGCGTTTTGTACTGCCTCTCGGGAATTGAATTTTTTTCCCGCAAAAAAGTTGTCCAAATTTTGGAAAAAGTAATAGTCGGTAGGCGCAAGATCTGGTGAGTATGGCGGATGAGAGAGAGCTTCCAAACCCAACTCATGCAGCTTAGAGACGGTCTGTTGTGCAGTATGGGGTCGCGCGTTGTCGTGAAGTAGCAGTGGAGACGACCGATTGACCAAAGCTGGTTGCAGACGTGTGAGTTTCGCCATTATTGTGGTCAGTTCTTCAATGTACACATCTGCAGTAATGCTCTCGCCGTTTTGTAAAAAGCTATGATGAATCACACCAGCACTACTCCACCAAACTGTGACCATCACCTTTCTAGGGGTCATTTTTCGTTTTGCACATTGCTTTGGTACCGAACCAGGATCTAACCAACTTGCTGAGCGCTTTCGATTGTCAAAAAGAATCCATTTTTCGTCGCACGTAACAATTCGGTTCAAAATTCCTTCATTTCTGTGCCTGTTAAGCAGCGCAAGGCAAGTCTCGACGCGTACGTTGCGCTGGCGATCGTTATGTTCGTGGGGTACCCATCTATCAAGCTTTTTTATCTTGCCAATCTGTCGCAAATGGACCAATATTGTTTTGATGCTAACATCAAAAGCTGCTGCCAGCTCAGCTGTAGATTGAGATTCATCAGCTTCCACAATCGCCTTTAATTCATCATTGTTGACCAAAGTTTCCGGACGACCACGAGGTTCATTTTTCAAGTCAAAGTTCCCAGAACGGAACCGAGCAAACCAATAACGGGTTGTACGTTCGTTTGTACAGTTCTCTCCGTAAACGTCGTTGATGCTACGTGTCGTTTGTGCCGCGTTGGTGCCACGACGGAACTCATATTCCATAATTACACGAAATTTCAAAGTATCCATTATGAGGAAAAATGTTGAAATGTAATGAAAATACAACGCTAATCAATAAACAAAAGACTTATATTGTAAATAGAATGTCATATTTTTAAAACAAAATTAATTTGAATTTAGAATTCATAGCCAATCAAAACTTTTTTTTGATTGAAAAAGTCTGTACTGCAATACGGCAATTTCATAGGTAAAGACCTATTATTAATATGAAAGTAAGAAACATGGGCGTTGGACCTTCTATCACTAACTTTATTTTTATCATTCATACAGGTCGCTCCATCCATTCCCTGCCCCCATTAGGCGCGTTACAAATAAACTAGGTGATGCGTTTCAAACACAATGTAGAAATTGTTTATTGAATAAATTATGAATTAAACAGATTAAAAAAGATAGACAAGTAAACTCACCTTCTTTCACCGCTCCCTTAGCCGCCAAGAAAAAGGCCAGCTCGCTGGAGTCCACTATATGGTGAGCGCCGTCTTGTAACCGAAATTTGACGCCAGAGATTTTGTGCCCTGAGAGGTAGCCCTTTTGACAGGTGTCGATGAAACCTCGTTCGACGCCCGGCACGAATTGCTTTGGTACATTCGTGCCGACTGTCTCGTCGACGAATTCCAGCACTGGAATGAGAGTTATTTATGAGAGAGAGAGAGAGAGAGAGAGAGAGAGAGAGAGAGAGAAAGAGAGAGAGAGGCGATTGAGTGAAGGATAAATTTGGACATGAGATCACTTGACACGGTAGCTTAAATAAAGCATATCCCGGCTTTAGAAGCGGAGGGATGAGGGTTCAAATCCTGTTCGTTTGTAATTATTCCTTTTCACTTTTTTCACACATCTGTGGTATTAATAATGGAAGGTGTCTTTGAGGTGTATACACACACATTGTGCTGATGGTGTAAGGTGGCATGGTGATACATAGTGGTATTATGTAGGTGTCGTGTGAAACCAGCTTAGCAATATTATGAGAGAATATAAAGAACGCCATATATGCCGTCAATAACAGGACCGACTACTACTTTCAAATTAGTTAACCGGCACGTCGAGTGTCCAGTAACTTCATCACTCCAATCCCACTGCTGGGACACGGCCCTACTGTCATATAGATAGTGTAGTAATTCAAGATTCTGGCCAAGTTTAGGTTAGTGGGTGACACAATGTTCTCGAATTTTGTGTAAACTTGCCGGTTTCTTTTACCGTTGTAAGAGCTAGCACACATCAACAGCCCCGAACATATGGCATGGCTCCCTCATAAAACGCCACTTTGGACTCTTATCATAAATTTTCCATAATCACCACTATCGGCAAACGGCTTTGATAACCGCAAAAGATTTAAATGTACTGAAGAGAATGGTGCTTTTCATTGCCTTAGCCACCTCTGACGACACCCAGAGATAAGAAATTCCGCACAAAGCTCGATAAGTGTTTGGTGCAGGGCCAAGCGGGATTTAAAGCATGGTGGTTAGTTTTTTAAGTCACAGGGATTACCGCTGGGCTACAATCCCTAGTTAGGTATACTCGCTCGCTCCTAGACAGTAGAAGTAATCTAAATAATAGGTCTTTACCTATGAAATTGCCGTTTTGCAGTACAGACTTTTTCAAACAAAAAAAAGTTTTGATTGGCTATGAATTCTAAATTCAAATTAATTTTGTTTTAAAAATATGACATTCTATTTACAATATAAGTCTTTTGTTTATTGATTAGCGTTGTATTTTCATTACATTTCAACATTTTTCCTCATAATGGATACTTTGAAATTTCGTGTAATTATGGAATATGAGTTCCGTCGTGGCACCAACGCGGCACAAACGACACGTAACATCAACGACGTTTACGGAGAGAACTGTACAAACGAACGTACAACCCGTTATTGGTTTGCTCGGTTCCGTTCTGGGAATTTTGACTTGATAAATGAACCTCGTGGTCGTCCGGAAACTTTGGTCAACAATGATGAATTAAAGGCGATTGTGGAAGCTGATGAATCTCAATCTACAGCTGAGCTGGCAGCAGCTTTTGATGTTAGCATCAAAACAATATTGGTCCATTTGCGACAGATTGGCAAGATAAAAAAGCTTGATAGATGGGTGCCCCACGAACTTAACGATCGCCAGCGCAACGTACGCGTCGAGAATTGCGTTGCGCTGCTTAACAGGCACAGAAATGAAGGAATTTTGAACCGAATTGTTACGTGCGACGAAAAATGGATTCTTTTTGACAATCGAAAGCGCTCAGCAAGTTGGTTAGATCCTGTTTCGGTACCAAAGCAATGTGCAAAACGTAAAATGACCCCTAGAAAGGTGATGGTCTAGTGCTGGTGTGATTCATCATGGCTTTTTACAAAACGGCGAGAGCATTACTGCAAATGTGTACATTGAAGAACTGACCACAATGATGGCGAAACTCGCACGTCTGCAACCAGCTTTGGTCAATCGGTCGTCTCCACTGCTACTTCACGACAACGCGCGACCCCTTACTGCACAACAGACCGTCTCTAAGCTGCATGAGTTGGGTTTGGAAGCTCTCCCTCATCCGCCATACTCACCAGATCTTACGCCTACCGACTATTACTTTTTCCAAAATTTGGACAACTTTTTAGCGGGAAAAAAATTCAATTCCCGAGAGGCAGTACAAAACGCCTTTGAAGAGTTTGTTGTCTCCCGTCCTGCTGATTTTTTCAAGAAGGGCATCCATAAACTGCCACAGCGTTGGCAAAGATGCATTGATTGCAGGGGTGATTACTTTGAATAAAAGAAATAAATAACTTCGAAAAAAAAAATACTTTAACTTTTTTCAAACAAAACGGCAATTTCATAGGTAAAGACCTAATATATATAACTCAGAGATGACTGACTGACATAGTGATCTATCAACGCACAACCCAAATCACTGGACGGATCGGACTGAAATTCGGCATGCAGGTAGATGTTATGACGTAAGCATCCACTAAGAAAGGATTTTTCGAAATTCCAACCTTAAGAGGGTGAAATGGGTGGTTGAATTATTTTCCCATAGGCCACGCTGCGGGCGAAGCTGCGGGCAGAAGCTCGTCCAATATAAAACTAGTTCCTAGGCTCACTTGTGTTTTGATGCGGTGGCAATGGTTCCATAATGCCTGATACTTTAGCGAACTGGCCCGCGCCTCCAGACTGCTTTTTGTGGAGATAGTCAAACGAGCACGGCGACATCATTGTTTCTCTGTAAAATTAGACATTTAATAACTCACTGTTTTAAACTTTCACGGTTACGAAAGACTGAGAATGGGGGTATACCGTTTTGTCTGCTCTCAATATTTTCAACTGCAATCTTATCTACACATCGTGATGTCTAATATAATTGGTAGCGGGGGAGTATGAGAGAGAAGTACATAATGTGTATATCTCTCTCAACATTTGATGTTTTGTGGTAGCTTGATGTGCTGTTCACCATACTTAAAATTGTAATATTTAAAAATAATCCTAAAATCCGCATCCGCATCCGCGGATATAATTTTTTTGCATCCGTAACATTATGTATTACATACAAAGTGTCCACGAATCAGTTACAGGTCACTCTCTAACTTTCATGATGACGGGACTGGTGTCATGAGAAGACCCAATACGACATTACCTTGTCAAGAACTATAAAAAAATATATATATATATTTCTCCTCCTGTATTGCTTTTGTAAAAAAAGTAGACCAAAAACACAATTAAAAAAGAGTACGGATCCATTAGTCTGTTGTAAAGCAGTTATAAAAAATAATTACTTTGTTATCTTCTCTTTATTTAAGTATACTTTATTTAAGTACTCTGTTTCATTTTTTTTTTTCTTTTTTTTTCCATCGTTTGTAATGTTGTGTAGTGTGATGTCCTGAATAAATGGATCAGAAGTCAATGCTTATATGCTTAGTGAAATAATTTTAAGTACCTAATATAATTTTGACTTGTAAAAGTGCTAAAATTAGCCTATTTGCAATAAATCTTTTGACTTTGACTTAGAATGGGAGATTTATTGAACTGGTCTCACCTAAAAGCCACTTTAGGCTTTCCCAGTTCAACTGGACAGTTGTATTCCCGCTCCATTCTCTGCGCGTATATTTCCAGGTGAAGCTCGCCCATGCCGGAGACGATCGTTTCCTTGTTGTCGCCGTCATAACGAAACTGGAACGTTGGATCTTCTTTGGTGAATCTGTTAAAGATGAAATTTAAGATATAATGAGAAATTAGTGTTTAACGTGACAAAAATATCTTTCTTGATGTGGTTCAAGATCGACATAGGAGTGGTTTTAAAAAATACTTGGAATGGGACCATCTATTGCAGGTGCCTAGAGTCGGATAAGGGTATATCCAGGGAATGGGCAGCAGCATTCCATTCGGTAAATCTTCTGCGATCACCAAGGCACCTGCGAAACGTGGTGATTATTTCCTCCCTTTCTATGGTAAGCGTCCAAAGTTGTGTTTTATAGGGGTGGCTTATGTTCAACATTTCTTCATGATGTTTATATTCACCGTTGCAAGAGACTGTGGGAATAGTTGTGAAGAGGTGAGGAAGAACTCTATAGAAAGAGAGACGATAAAATTTTTTTATCTAATACATACAGACAGTACATAGTGGATGAAAAATCACGGCGCAGCTCTAGTATCTAAGCGAACATAAATAAAACGAAGAAAATTGCCTTAGCGCCTCACCTAGCAACAGCTTTAGAGAAGTTATCCCTATCCTTGTTATTCTTCGGCTTGATGGCCATAGAGACGACGGGATCGGGCACGTGTATAGATTCCAAGGCTAGCTGTAGCTTGCCATCGTTGACAAACGTGTCTCCGGATGCGCAATCTACGCCAAACAGAGCGAAAATATCGCCCGCTAAGACTTCGTTCACTTCCTCCATGTTATTGGAATGCATACGGACTAGACGGGAGACTTTCACCTAAAAATATAAAAAAGTTTAGCTATTTTCACTATCAGTCATATAAAAACCCCTTACTGATTATTTCCTCTCGCCAAAGTAGTCAGGGGGTCAGTTTCGTCTAGCATGAGCTTACGCTCGTATCTTCAAGCATTTTTTTTACACAAACAGGCTTTGTCCATTTATCTTGCCTGATGGAAAATGACAATTTGGTCTACTATAGAGAATTTATGGGATCAAATCAATTAATCATTTACTACTGACACACCCCGGTATTTGTACCAAATACTGTATCCTCATTGGTTGAAGACAGCCAATAATTAACAGACAATCAATAAGAGCTCAGTATTAGGTGTGGCAAATGGACACAAATTTAACAAACATACGCGAACCTAGGAAGAAGTATTGCTAAGCAAAGTTGTATTTTAATAGGCTTTATTGCAGATGGGCATAAGACACCTAGATTTGAGTATCCATATCAAAAAGTATTAAATAAAATGCATTTTATTCCCATTGTATTCATTGGGAAACAAAATAATTTTTACCTTCCTTCCTGTTCTAGCATTGAAGATATTATCGCCTCTCTTCAACAACCCCTGGTAACACCTCAAATAGGTCAGCTGGCCAAACTTACTGACTTCCAACTTAAATGCAAGCCCCACAAACGGCTTCGTGCCATCTCGACTCCCATCCAAGACAATTGTTTGCGATTCGCCATCCTTCTTTTCGTTTAACAATGCTGTATTTTCAACTTCGCCTGGATGTGGTAGATATTCTAATACAGCGTCTAGTAGAGGTTGGACGCCTTTGTTTTTTAACGCAGTGCCAAGGAGGACGGGTGTAAAGGTACGTTTCAGTGTGGCGCGGCGTACAGCTTGCTTTATATCGGAGACGGTTGGAGATTTCTCTTCGAGGAACATTTCTCCTAAAATTGTAGTTTTAATTATGATTTTACGACTGAAATATATTATACTCTATTATCTTTATTACATGGTAAACTCAGGAAATGGTTTGTACTATTGTATGTTTCTGCTACACTTTGAAAAAGATATGACAAAGTTTTTACATGGATGGAATTGGTATGAACATTGTGAAATTTTCGTGGGTGATAGTGTTTTAATGAATTATGGTAGTGGACAGCAAGAATATTATTATAGTGGGCAGAAAATCTTAATTGCAATTGCAACAACAGTCTGCTTTTCAATTAGTTTGAGTTCAGATAGAAAATTAAACTTCTATAATGAAAAAAAATAAATATGTTTTCTTTTTAAAAAGACTTACTTTAGTTTGCCGTTTAACATTACTTTCCAGAATATGAACATAATAATGCGACATTAGGAGTTTTTTTTTTTAATCAAAATCAATTGGTTTATCTAAAGGTAAGAAAAATTATTTAAAAATATATTACAATGTTTTTACCAATTCTGACTCTGAGACTCTTGAGTATTTTTCACTATTTCCCATACTTTCTGATTTTGCCATCACACCCATTTAAAAGATTCACCTGTATAATGTTGAGCTCAAGGGTACCTTTAGAATATTAATAATACTAATAACACCCAATCACACATGCACAGATTCTGGACCCTAACTAGGATTCCGTGTATCTAGGGACCCAGAAACTATGAGGATCATGATCCCAACACCCAGATGCATAATTCAATAGTTAGCTTAGAAGAAGTAATAAACCTTACCCAAAGTCTCATCAACATTGGACAAATGCTCAACCAGTTCGTGTCTGCTCTCTTGTACCTCAGATCTTCTATCCTTGGGTATTTCATCATACCTAACAGTTTCACCATAATGTCCATCAAAGTATATAGCTCTCTCTTCAATTAGGTCTATAATCCCTTGGCACTCTTTCTCTAAACCAATGGGAAGGTGGATGAAGGCAGCATTATGCTTCATTTTTGAACGCATTTGTTTTAGTACTCTGGAAATAAAGGTGTGTCGAACTAGTGAGATAAAAAAGAGAGTAAATCTTTCATGAAAGTACTTTGTAACCAATTAGAAAATAAAACACTTATCGAATCACTTTTATAATTACTTATAAATAATGGTTATAATAAGCATTCATTTGATTTAACTTATGTTTATAACTAATATGTACATATCTAAGGTCCATATTGCAACGATGTTCAGTCATCGATCGGTGCTCAAGCAGAAATTTTACTCACTAATTGATGACTTTATGAATGAAATCTCTGCGTAAGCACCGATCGATGACTGAGCATCCTTCTGTAATACGGACCTTAGTCTATAACTATTGCAAATGACGATTCAAAAATACCTTTGTTCACTCACCTCATCGGGTTGGACCCTAATCTATCCAATTTGTTAATAAATGCCAAACAAGGCACATTATACCGTTTCATCTGTCTATTAACTGTTAAAGTTTGACTTTGGACACCACCAACTGCACACAGCACTAGTACAGCACCGTCAAGTACTCTTAAAGCTCTTTCGACTTCAACAGTGAAATCTACGTGTCCAGGGGTGTCTATGATGTTAATGTTGTGGTCCTTCCATATTGTGTATGTGGCCGCAGACTGGATTGTAATGCCTCTTTGACGTTCAAGCTCCATAGAGTCCATTACAGCACCTACATTATCTTTGCCTTTCACCTGTGTAAAGATTTCATATTAAGATTTTTAATATTACTAGTGAGCCAAAGGATTTGTAAGCACAGATTTGTATGTTAACAACCTTTTACTGCAGCTCTATGCTTAATGTTTAATTTTTTCAACTTAAATATAGGAAAAAGTAGCCCTAGCAAGCATCAAGATAAACAAGATTATGTAATGGTCACAATAGCACCCTCAGTTAATTCCTGATTTCCGATTAGAATGTGAATTCTATTTTAAGTGAATAAGAAACTGAAAGGACTATGAAAACTTACCTGAAATGTTTAATATGTTAATATTTATAAATGTGTAACAAGTTACGTTATAAAATTTATAATTAGAACAATTTCATTATAATCAATATAATTCAATAAGATGTGATATAAAAAATAAGATATAAAATGATTGTGTTTCTCTATAATAATGCCAAACAAGTATAAGCAGGCATTTTGTATAAGCAGGCATAAGTCGATTAGATTAGCAGCACAATAAATATAACAACATAATATATTGTAATCATACTTTTATACCTCATGCATCTGATCTATTCTTCCAGTATAGAACAATATCCGTTCTGTTAGTGTTGTCTTTCCTGAATCTATATGAGCTGATATGCCAATGTTTCTGATTCTTGTGAGTGCTTTGTGTTCTGCAAACTTTGCATGTGAGGAGTATCTCTGTAAAATAAAATTTATTAGCATTATTATTAGCATTAGCACAATAATTACATCCAAGTAGGGATTTGAAATATTGAACTTATAACTTTTAAACTATTATTTCAGTTTACATTAAAAATTATGTAAGGTACTATAATCAATGATAAACAAGAAACACTCAATGTAAGTTTAAGTAGATGTGTGTGGTAAACTAAATCGGCTATTTGTAAAAATGCTAAAAATAGCCTATTTGCAATAAATCTTTTGACTTTGACTTTGACTATTAACTTTTGTAGGTACCCGATATCTGAGATTCTATTACTCAAGTGCGAAGTAGGTAGGAGAATACTTTAGTAAAGTATGTAGGGAGTAACAGGAAATCATGTAAACCTTTAAGACAATGTTAGAGATAGATGGAGAATTCTTTATTGTATCAAATTTAAAAGTATCAAGGAAACCTTATAAACTAGTGTTACAACGGGCGGTATAATCGCAGACAGCAATCTCTTCCAGACAACCTTTGGAAGGACAGTATCAAATGCAAACGAGAAGACGGTGGTGAATAAGCCATGAGATTTAAATCCGATTAGTAGAAAAAAAAACTCACTTCAATCTGGAAACCATTAGACTTAGTGGCATTTTTGAAAATATGAGCCACACGCGATAAGTTAGTAATGGTCATTTTTAAGGAATCTAATTAATAATTATTATCACAGTAAAATAAAAATATTTTAACAAATTTAGGTTATGTTCTGTTCCTATTAACCTAAGCCGACTAAAGTTATTGTCAAAGTCAATCATAGAAGAAATTCTAATGTAAGTCAATGTCAGAGTTATGGTCAATCAAAGTCAGAACCTATTTGAAGAGTTGGTAGCATTGGAAAGGAATCAAGAAGATTACGTTGAGGAAAGAGAATGGTCTTTTTTTTGTTTAGCTCCACTCGATCAGTATATTTAACCAGTGTTTCAAGCTAGATTAGATTTTCTGGTTCCACTTTTTATGCTCCTATAAGTACAGGGTTCATTATAAAAGGAGAATGAGATACCGACTCTTTGGAACCGCGAAAAGTGCAAACATGTGTGCCCAATGTAAATACGCACATAAAGGAAGTGACTCTAACACGATGCAGGCAAAGCCTAGCTTTTTAAAAAAGTTGAATTGTCAAAGATGCATCAATTTCGCGGATTTAATTTCTTTATATAACTAACTAACTACTACAATAACTATTACTAAATACTACTTTATTAATATTTACACCAGTCAGAGTTACGTTGAGACATGTTGTTTAAAGTGGTGATATGGAATTATAGAAATATATTGGAAAAATGCTACTTTTTGAGATATTTTTTTACGCAAGCTTGTTTTGGCGAGTAAGTCTCATGAAATTAATGACCCTTCATAATCATGATATTTATACCCGATTTTAACGATTGGACCCGACATGAGATACCTCTCTCTAGACCGCGCACTCCATCAATTTTTCTTTAACCTGTGGCGGTAGCGGTTATTATTCAATGTACATGTGGCGGTGACCGACGTTGGATACCATAGACAATATACGTTAATGAAGCTAGCCTTTTATTGCCAAGGTTGGCGGCAATGCATGAATAAACATAGACAACGTAAAAAAACAGTTCATATCAGTTCAAAAAGAATATGGCTGTGTTGGGGCCGTGCGTAAGTGTAAATATGAACGGACATAGTAATATTCACAGTCAGTTAACAAAATCGTTAGAAAGAATTCTGGAAGATGCTTACTTAAGTGGTGAATTAAAATTAAGTGGCCGCAAATTGCGAGAGTTTCCGAAGCCGGTGAAATTCGACTTGAGCGATACAGTTGTAGCTGGTAAGTCTCGATTTATAAATAAATCTTGCTGCATTTATGTGCGTTTTAGGTATATTTATTTATTTTCGACCTGTTTTGAGTGTTTTAGAGTGCGGATGTTATGTTTGAAGGTAGTTGATGATGTTATTTAGATGCCGGTCGTGTCGCGCTGGCTTGTTTTATTTGTCATCAAATCGATCGGTTGCATTGCGATAAGCTGCCGCGCCGGTACGGGGTATGGTATTGATAGCCTTATTTATTTCCAGGAACACTTTTACGTGACTAACTGGTCTACTTTTTGCCTAAGTAGGTGTACATAATGAATGTGACATAATTTCAATAGTTTCAAGCAGCTGCTCAAACTAGCGTGTTTTTGGGGACGTCTATGTCCAGCTGTGAACGTCTTTAGGCTCATAATGAATAGTTTATGATTTCCCGAAGTTAAGTTTCAACATAATTATACAATGGTTTATTCCATGGGCAACACCTTTGATTTAGTGTCCTCTGACTGTCCATGAATATGATCACCTGGGTGCTCATATGCTACTCCAGTAAGCTTACTGTTCAAATATAGCTATTTGAATGATGAAGCAAATCTGGTACATGTTCTGTACTGTTTATTTGGAATCGAATTTATTGTAATTTTTCTAGTTTGAAAAGCATCTGACGACTGGATGAATATCAAACCTAGTTGATTCTGAAATTCATAAAAGAGCATCTTCACTACTTTGTTTGTTTATAGACTGCTAGATAGAAATAAAAGTTGAAACTCAGCTCAAGCCAAAATCTTTTCAGACTTTTCAGAGAGATGGTTGGTATGGCAATTACCTTTACATAGGCATTGGCATTATCATTTTTAATGAATTTATTACTAAAATTAAATTAAACTAAATTATATCATGCATGGTAAATAAAGATTATAAACCACTAAATGACTGATCTATCGAACAACTTGTTTAGTTGATATTGAGTTGAATCCCAACAAACCAGTTTCCTCATGTTTATTATAAGCATGAGTTCATTCACATTACAACTTTATCACAAACTTGTGTAAAATATCATCTTATCAAATATAAAAGTGGTAAAATTATCTTACTATATATGTGTATTTACTACGTAGTAGTACTCTAAAGGTGATTGGGTGGCTGCCCACTTGCATTTTTTCATTCAACTCAACAGAAATTGTACATTCTGAATTTTTATATATGCAGAATGCAACTTCATAGCGACAAAGATTAGTTGACATCACATTAGGTTATTCTATTCACACATTACATATTACACTAGCTTCTGCCCACGGCTTCACCTGCATGGCCTATAGGAAACGAAGAAGAAAACTTAACATTAACATAACATAATTCAACTCCCCATTTCACCCTGTTAGAGATGGAATTTCGAAAATCCCTTTCTTAGTGGATACCTATACTTTACAAAGAAAACACCCTCCAAATTTCAAGTCCCTAGGACCAGCGGTAAACGGCTGTTCTTAGGCTGTTTGTTGATATATATAAGTAAGTCATTCAGTCCTTTTGATTTTGAATTTTATATTGTATAGATAGCTGTGCATATCATGTTGGTAGAAATTTAAGTATTTATTTAGTTTTGCATAATAAAATACTAAGTAATAAGATTGTACATACATGTGTGTGGTTATGTGGTTATAACTTGTGGTCAGATAGAATTGTAATAACACTGCTACAACATTATACTTACTTAAGGAAAATGTATGTACCATAAAGTTCTAGAACAAAGATAAAAAGAAAAATACTACTACCAGGGGAAATATCATTAAATAGGGTAGTTCACGTTTCTTTAAGTAAAATTAAATAAGGCATTTTTCATTACTACTACACTGCACTAATATTGCTTAAAATGGTCAGCTTACTCAATCTTGACCTAAAAATAGAGTCATTGTTCTATTATTTGGCCAAATAAGGTATTGTAAATGAGGCCATTGAGTAAAATTTCAACAGATGGTTATGGGTTCAGTATATTCAGCAGGTTTTGAAGTACTAGTAGATTATGGTCAAAGATCATATGGCTGAAGAATGGTAATATTTTTACGCATTTTGCATAACCTACTTATCACTCTTGTCTCTTTGCTTCCCTGCCACATGGCACTTTAAGCAGGTACTATCTTTTTATGGTTCTGTAACTACAAGAAACCCTTGTTATATTTGTCATGTTCATCTGTCTCTATTAAAACTTCAAAAGCTATAAACATGAATGCACATTTTTTAAATTTGTATATTGATCTCTAGTTTTAATTTTAAAACTGAGTGTAGATCTAATTTACATGCAGAGTGGAGATGAAAATGTTCGCTAATAACCCCATGTGTATTGTCATTGAATAGGTCTTTAAAAGGGAAGGTTAGAGCTCAAGACCATGGTAGAAATACTTACTAATTTAAGTTACTAGATACACAACATATAATTTTCTCTCCATATTAAAATTACTGCAAATTTTCACATTCAACAATGAACCTGGAAGCTAAATAAAAACCTCCACTTGACATGTTAATGACCTAGCAATGTTATCGTCTCAAGTGCTACTCCAACCACCAGAGGGCACTGACTCTGACAATTGCATTTGATTTGTGGAAGCTCATTAACAAACAAATGCACATCTTAAAGTGACTGTGAGTGTGGGTAGACTAGTGTTTTCCACAATGATGCCATTAGAAAATGTGCCTAGCTGATGTGGGAAGAAAATCCGAATCTATCCATAATTTCTGATGAAATTTTCCAAGTCAAACAACTCCTTTGAGTCAAATATCTTCTGTGGTTGGATTAATGAAGTCATAAAAAGATTTTCTTTTTCATTAGATTTAGCATTTGTCTATGTTCTCACTACTAGTAGACTAGTGTTAATGGAAGGACGTGACGATGGCGATGCGATTGAAGAATGTAAGTACCTATCCCACAGTTCATTCTTCTCTTGAACACGCCCGGGTCATAGGTAATATTTAAATAGACCCTGGCGTGCCCTATAATTTCAGTATACCCTATTATTCTACTCCTTACCGGGAGACGTTCGTCGACTACGGCGCTTAATGGGTGATAGAGGTCCATGCGAATTTAACTGTGGACGTTTTCTGGCATTTGCTGATGATGATATAATATTAAGGAAAAAAATACATTTTTCAAAATATCATATATTGAAGATCACTTTCGCCTATAATTTTATCGTCACCATAACATTAGCAATCAGCATGCCCAAAAACGACGGCATCTAGATAATTCGTCTAATGACCGCTTTCCGTGCATCACGCAAGTAGAAGAGTCGCCCTCGGCCCAGTTGTGGAACAGCCTGCACAATAAGTAAGAAGTCTCGGAAGTCTTTTTCTTTATTTTTGTTTATTTATGTCCTACTTCTAAATTTTGTCGAATGTATCACTGAAACAAGCTGCAAGCTGAAGCTTAACTCGCAGCAAAGCCCCAGCTCGTAGCTCCCGTGAGATCTTTCCGCTCTATTTGGGCCTAAGTATTTGCTGTTCTTTATTGAAAGTAGTAGGTACCTTGGTAGACCGTACATAGTTTTCATTACAGCTTTGAGGGTTGTCGAGGATTATACGTCCATGGTTATCACAAAAGAGCACTAGCTCCTAACAATCACATTTCAATAATAAGTATTAGAAAATATTTAAAATTTGCCTAAAAATATTCTGAAATATGTCTCTAAAATCTCCTACCTGACAAAAAAACAACAAGTGTGGGTGATTAGATGAATCTACACATTCCCAATAGTGTGATCGAGATCATTGTTTTCGTGCGAACCCCAACACAATAGTGGTTACTATTCTAATTAATATAAACGAGTCTTCTCTCAGCTATTATGCAATTAAACAGCTTGTTTTATTCAAATTTTTGATGATGTCATTAACGAAGTTTGAGAGACCATAAAAATTAGTCTAAACTAAAACTATTAGACCTGGGGCAGGTTGACAAGCAAGCAAGTATTACGAATGAAGCGAGTGAACGGTGAAAGCCAATTTTGTCTACCACCCGCAGGAGGCCAGAAACATACGTAAGTAGGTGTCTGTTATCCTTCAGTAATGATTCCTTTATGAACTGAACCATCCTGAGCCTTGGCTAGTGTAACAACCTAGGTAAGAAAACTATGACTGCATAATCCGCTTAATTCAAGTTCTATGTGACTTTCCAATTTTCGAATAAAATGTAATTGGTCTAATGCACCACCTAATTCGTTGTCCATCCTCTTCTTCTCGGTGGCTTCATGACCTAAAGCAATACAGTTATAACTAATTAATAACAGCAACAGGGTGTGGCTACCACAAGAAATTTAAAAGGATCAGGGAAATTCAAAACCCTCACGACATCAGATCACCTGAACATATTCAGTTTTGGTTGTAAAGTTTCTAAAAACTAAGTAGGGTATCAAGCAGAGAAACTGATTTGTTTATCTAAATCATAACCACTTGTCATGTTCAAAACCGTTATGGTTTCGAATGTCGAAAGTGTGCGTGTTCTCCGAAGAAAGTAGCAATTATCCACACTCTTATCGCTCTGTCATCGATATCTAGACTGCAGATTAAGTTTCTAAGTATATCGCGCGATATATTGGCGAGCTATTATTATTAATTTTTCTAGACCGAATTTCAGACATTAGATAACCATAAAATAATAAGATACGACAGCCTTGATACTCGTATAGTAAGTTACTTAATATTTAGGCTTAAGATATTTATTTTCACTTAAAGAATCATATTCAATTGCAAGTGAAAATACAAAATAACATCTTTAAATGCGAGTAGAAACGGTATCATACAGGTAACTAATACTCAGGCGCAGTTCCTCAATAATCAGATAAAACTTATTCATTGGGTAAAACAAAACACGGTCAAAATAAAAATATTTTTTCTATAGTGAACACTGCAATAATAATGATGATACTTTAATTTTAGTCAGATTATAATTTGTCAGTTGAATAAAAAATATTCAAATTTTGACAATTCGCACCTCAGTACTATGTTTAAAAAAATTACTAATAAATATTTAAATCGTTATAGTTTTAATGTAGGGTAGTTACATAACAATTATTATTATGTTACTCATCGGAATGGATTGCAAAGAACCAAAATTTTCCTGAGGATATCCCAAATCGTACTTAGGTACTTAAACCTATTTTGTCATAAACCTCGCATCTGTAAGAGCGTGCATTGAATTTATTTGATATGAAAATAAAACTTATATAAGGCAAATGTCTGATAACACTCAAAAACTTCAATCTTCATTGTGACTCCAAAATTAAAAAAAGAGAGTTTAGGCTTACTCTGGAAGTAAAGGAAATAATTTGTTGACAAATGGACATAACTGCAAACCCAAAAGTTGTACAATATATTGTATACATGGCAATGCCCAGACCAGACTATGAAGTAGTATGATCTCTTTTGCATAAAGTTTTCTCAACAATGTTAATAACATCCCATAAGTTTATAACATCCAGAGAATACTCATACCCATAAATCTCACCACCATTTTTCCTTTTCTACCCAGCTTAATGCGTCTCATCTATTAAACCTGAATACGCAATAAAACTGGCTCCAGTGGCACGTATTAGCTAGTGAGTATAAACCTTATACTGTGTCAGTGGAAGGGAGTACTGGAAGTGTAGGCGACAGGTGCGCAACCGTGCTCGACCAACCGTCGCTCCGGATACAGGGGAACGATAACACCACAGCACAGTTCACTGCCTGCAATATTATACAAACAATGCTTGGGCGCTAACTATAGTATGGAAGTATAAAAATACGCCTAATAGTTATGACGTGTCGACGAAATTAGACGAGACTAGTTAGTATATTCATAAACATGAACAATTTCGTCGATAAGACTGATAAGGCGTAATGTTTTTAACTAACACAATCGAGAGACAAATATATGAAACTTGTTAAAAATGTTGTAACAAAGTGATGCGAGTAATACTTAAAAATTAAAGATACATTCATGTCATGTTAACAATGGGTTGCTGTTACTATATGACAAATCATAACAGGACCCAGTCGTCTAAAAGAGCCCTTTTTCGGTTCATAGAGAAGCGTCGATTGTTGATAGCCAGAACGCAGGTAACAGACAGGTTCGGTCGGCGGATGTGTGGGAGGCAGAAAAAAAGTAAACAAACGCGGGCGCATCGTTTGCATCGTTATCACTTTTCACTTTAACCGCTACGTTTCCTCTATTTTTTACGTAACCGAGTGTTGAACTAACAAGTATATGATAACTGGAGTAAGCTCTGACTGAAATACGTGTTAAATTGAATTTGTATTTAGTATTCCGTTAAAATTTTAAAAAGTTGTCTATTATTGCTGTAGTGGAAATTATTTTTTCTTAATATTCATTGTGTAAATCCACAGAAGACTAAAACTAATAGTATAGGTAAATCTGAGATTTGAATACGTGAGAATCCCGGTACCAAAGCTGTCACTGTTACTGCCGCAACCCTGAATACCTGTCATCTCAGGTTTAAAAAGTAATATTATTTTACTGAACTGGGCCATATTGAACGACCTTTAATCTTTTTATAACGATCATGGGGATTATTATAAAACAGCCCTTTTAATTTTCCAGCCGATCGCTTCGTTGGCTGTGATGAAGCCGTAAGCAATTGAAGTAAAATTAGCTGAGGGTCATTCGGCTTCAAGAATGATAATGAAGTATACAAACGTCCATATGAATATTCGCATGCGACACGAGTATGGCGAACTTTAAACTGTACGATACATCATCGTCATGACCATTGGACGCATTGAATGGTTGTTGCCAAGAATATTGATCAGGATCGGGTTACTCGTGCAGCTAATTTATTCTATCCAATGTTTTCCGAGTGGAGTTCTTGAATGTGTTTCTGGCTCGGTCGGTTAAATCGCAGCCGTATATTATTAGTATGCAGTAGAGAGCTTCCTTCGACGAGGCTGTCTGGGCCGGGCCGTGGCCGTGTCCCTTTAAATTTACATAGGTGGAGGTGTAAGCTTAGTAAAGTTCCTCTGCGGTCGACGCTTTCATTAAAAATTCCGTCGAAATGTATTTTACTATTCTGGAACGCCCATGTATTATTTACGCTTATCCGATTTGAAAGTGGTTTTTGAGAATCATTAAATATTGCTGGTATTTCAGAATCAGCAAATGAAAAATTCTAGCTATAATACTATTAACTGACATTTTCTTTATCAATACAGCTAAAACACAATAGAACAACTTTCACATAACAGAGGAGTTAACACAAAATCTATTAGTGTCCAAATACGAGAACTTTCTACGGCACAAACTATAAAACACGATTAAGCCTGTGCGTGCAAGTCTGCAAGCAGATATCGTGGGAAGTGCATTCATTCGATTACGAATTAAATTAACTCATGCAGATCGAGCTATCGAGATATGCAAGAGTTTAACGCTCGGCTTATACCCCACAAGGGGTGTCTGTTTGCCATACTGCACTGCTGCCGTCTTTGATGACCATGTTATCTTGCAAGACTAAACACTCACGCAAGACGATGTTGCTTCATCGACAGCTGCAGGGTAAGACACTAAGAATTGAAGGGGTGAGAATAAAAAGGATTTAACTGATTTTTTTGACCAAATGACGTATGGGTATCGTTGGATTCGGCGTGAAATTATCTTCAATAATACATTCTCAAAATACCGAAATGAGGCTTAAATCTCGAGATTTTGAGTCTAAAAATGGTTTATCTGTCACAGGAATACAGTACGCTTAGCATAGAAACATTACTTTATTTCTTTATTATATTAGGTCTTTACCTATGAAATTGCCGATTTGTTTGAAAAAAGTTAAAGTATTTTTTTTTTCGAACTTATTTATTTCTTTTATTCAAAGTAATCACCCCTGCAATCAATGCATCTTTGCCAACGCTGTGGCAGTTTATGGATGCCCTTCTTGAAAAAATCAGCAGGACGGGAGACAACAAACTCTTCAAAGGCGTTTTGTACTGCCTCTCGGGAATTGAATTTTTTTCCCGCTAAAAAGTTGTCCAAATTTTGGAAAAAGTAATAGTCGATAGGCGCAAGATCTGGTGAGTATGGCAGATGAGGGAGAGCTTCCAAACCCAACTCATGCAGCTTAGAGACGGTCTGCTGTGCAGTATGGGGTCGCGCGTTGTCGTGAAGTAGCAGTGGAGACGACCGATTGACCAAAGCTGGTTGCAGACGTGCGAGTTTCGCCATCATTGTGGTCAGTTCTTCAATGTACACATCTGCAGTAATGCTCTCGCCGTCTTGTAAAAAGCTATGATGAATCACACCAGCACTAGACCACCAAACTGTGACCATCACCTTTCTAGGGGTCATTTTTCGTTTTGCACATTGCTTTGGTACCGAACCAGGATCTAACCAACTTGCTGAGCGCTTTCGATTGTCAAAAAGAATCCATTTTTCGTTGCACGTAACAATTCGGTTCAAAATTCCTTCATTTCTGTGCCTGTTAAGCAGCGCAAGGCAAGTCTCGACGCGTACGTTGCGCTGGCGATCGTTAAGTTCGTGGGGCACCCATCTATCAAGCTTTTTTATCTTGCCAATCTGTCGCAAATGGACCAATATTGTTTTGATGCTAACATCAAAAGCTGCTGCCTGCTTAGCTGTAGATTGAGATTCATCAGCTTCCACAATCGCCTTTAATTCATCATTGTTGACCAAAGTTTCCGGACGACAACGAGGTTCATTTTTCAAGTCAAAATTCCCAGAACGGAACCGAGCAAACCAATAACGGGTTGTACGTTCGTTTGTACAGTTCTCTCCGTAAACGTCGTTGATGTTACGTGTCGTTTGTGCCGCGTTGGTGTCACGACGGAACTCATATTCCATAATTACACGAAATTTCAAAGTATCCATTATGAGGAAAAATGTTGAAATGTAATGAAAATACAACGCTAATCAATAAACAAAAGACTTATATTGTAAATAGAATGTCATATTTTTAAAACAAAATTAATTTGAATTTAGAATTCATAGCCAATCAAAACTTTTTTTTGTTTGAAAAAGTCTGTACTGCAATACGGCAATTTCATAGGTAAAGACCTATTATTATATTTTTACAGTAATTGTATGAATTAGTACTATATTTGGTAATTTTAAATAGAAATAAAACATTTTCAAGCAACTGAAGCTTACATAAACCTTTTCTATTACCTTATAAGCACTCTACATAAAAATGACGCCGTTGACGTTTAAAGTCAATTTTCTCGAAACTATCAATTTGTCAGTTAAATCCTTTTTATTCTCAACCCTTCAATTGTAAGAATACATTTTGAACTTATCTTCTTTGACAGCATCTTAATGGTTAATAGTGCAATGACTAAAACATGTTTATTATTAGTAATTCCAATACTCAGGACCTCTACGAGTAATGTCGGATTTTTGGATTTCAATTGAAGGGTTGAGAATAAAAAGGATTTAACTGACAAATCGACAGTTCCGAGAAAATTGACTTTAAACGTCAACGGCGTCATTTTTATGTAGAGTGCTTATAAGGTAATAGAAAAGGTTTATGTAAGTTTCAGTTGCTTGAAAATGTTTTATTTCTTTTTAAAATTACCAAATATAGTACTAATTCATACAATTACTGTAAAAATATAATATAATAAAAGAAATAAAGTAATGATTTTATGCTAAGCGTACTGTATTCCTGTGACAGATAAACCATTTTTAGACTCAAAATCTCGAGATTTAAGCCTCATTTCGGTATTTTGAGAATGTATTATTGAAGATAATTTCACGCTGAATCCAACGATACCCATAAGTCATTTGGTCAAAAAAATCAGTTAAATCCTTTTTATTCTCACCCCTTCAATTGTGTTCAAATCCAACTAACGGAATAATGAATGCATGTTTGCTGTGATTCCACTATATTGTAATTTTTGCACGCTTTTCCCAACTAGCAAATTTATATCGAACACATTTAAAAGCAGGAACGTAAACACCTAATTAATTAAAGCTTCAACATCAACAAAATGTTGGCATGGCATAAATTTAGTATTTCACGTCATGGCCGCCGCGCTAATGGCTATGTCTACTCAATTAATTTAAGGCTAATTGATTTCGATCCTAGGCTCGGCTTATTACTTAGAAATTGTATTGGAAAGCTATGTTTGATTACCGAATAAACTATTGAGCATCTATAATGTTAAACGTATGCATATGCGTATTGTATTAGCAGCATGAGCAGTCTATTTATCGACAGGTGAATTAACTTTAACAGTTTGATGTAAATTTCGCAACGTTGGAATACGAGCCATGAAAGCCGTCTAATTTTATGTCCATACATATTGTTGTACCTACTGCCACTAGTGTCCTAAACTGATCATTATTATTGCATTGCAAAAATGTTATTAAATTTTCAGATTGTAACGTCGATTTTGAATTTGTTTTCGATGTCCGTGTTATAGCTAAGTCTGTTCCCTGCAGCCTCTCATCTCGACCTCCGATCTGCCTTAGTTCATCGGTCGTCAACGCCATTCAAGCTTTATCGGTTTCTGCATCGTCAGTGACCCATATTCAAAGTGCAAGCTCTGCTTCGTGTGCTATTGGTTACTTTGCACGAACTTTTGTAGGGTTGTCAACGTGCCACGTAAAGGCGAAAAAAGAATCGACTTACATTTGAGATTTCAACTGATGAACCGAAAGCAAAACAAATTCCTACAGTATTTCTTTCATGAACATCTTCTGATCGATAAGCCACGCCTCATAACGACTCCACTTGAAGATAAATAGTAATAACAGGACTACTATATCACGCGCTGACATCCCTAATGGTTCGCAGCTTTCTACTCCATCAATAGCTCGATGACTTGGGCCCTGGGCTCTTAGCTTTGAGGCCCTGGTTGCGTCATTGAGGTTTATACACGCGATAGCTTGTGCAATATCCATTGCTCGTTTATGAGGTCTAATTGTGCTAATGCTTCGCGGTTCAAGCTGTAAACTTTTATGAACTTTATGGTCAGAATTACCATTAATTTCATTTCTTACTTTACTGTCTTTTTCTACAATTTTCTTAATTGCAACGACTTCATATATCTTTTTAACAATTCTAATCTAAATGTATGTATTATGTGGAGTTTTACGTTGATTTATTCAATAAACCATGAGCTAAAAATAACTTGTGAAATAATATGGTACTTTATAAATTAATTTTCCTTGATTTAATTCTAGATTTAATGGCCGTCGTATCCGCTGCTCGTAAATTTCATAAATTACGATGTAACCTGAAAATTAAGCATTGCACGGGTTTTTTGGTTACATTATCAACCTTATTCACTAGCTGATTTTGACGATAACAATTGAAGTCCAATAGAATTAGAAGCCATTTAAAGTATCCTGTCTTAAGACTATACCGATAAATCATCAGTACAGTATTTGCCGTGGCTTCTCTCCGCAAATCTCACTCAGCAAATCATTGAAAAAAGTTTTGTAAACATTTTTTTTTTCAGCTTTCTGTTATTTTTCTTACCCAGATGCCGATTGAGTTTCCGTAAAAGAAACGTATTTCACAGACATATTAAGGATATTTGAGTTGTTGTCGCTTCGCTTGCTATTTGTTATAGCAGACATCAAAATAAATATATTAAAATCTTAGAAGCCGTGTAATTATAGAGATTTGTTGAAATACGTCTTGTGACAGGCAAAAAAAGTTCCATCTAGAATCGCAGTTAGACCTCTTTTTAACCCGTCCCGTCTACGTCCCGGTCTATCTTGATGAAACTCTTATTATGTCGCTATAACTACGCTACCAAATGCCGCAACTGCGGCTGTGGTTGACAATCACGCAAAACGCAGAAGGTACCGTTCATTGGATTGAATGTAGGTTGCTGTCTAGGTTCTACTACGTAGGTACTTATTCCATCTTACCTTATAGCAAAAGGTTTTTAAGACTTTCTACGTCAATCCTTTGTCGAAGTGTTGGCAATTTCCTGACCGCCGTATCCCTTACGTGAAACGGAAATGCGTTTCCTCTTCTCCGCTCCGCTGACTTCGTCCCTTCAGCCGTCAGGTCGTCACATCACTGGGAAACGACCATTGTTCTAAGACAATGTCCCCAATAATAGCGCGTACCGGGCCATAAAGATGCTTGTGCTAACACCAATCTGGCGCCTCGTAGGATAACAAAGCTTTCAGGTTTATGAGTTTGAGGGGTTTATGTGATAATGTGTACGCTTTTGATGAAACTGCTGCCTGGTTTCTATTCGATTTTTTGCTATTGTGCCGTAAACTGTTCAATGCATCGTTATTTTTATGGTGTTTAATGTGTAATATATATTGTTAATCTATGTACATGACAGATCTATACGTTCATGGTAGATAAGACTTTCTGGTTTTGCTTAGCTGGTAAATGCTGAGATGACGTATCTTGAACTGAATCTTTTGTATGGTAATCTGTAGTCTTGACTTCTTCGAAAAGATTATGTTCACACTACATAGTGTGGTGTATTATGTATCCTCATGTTGGTTCAACAATATCTCGAGCGAGTTTCTGACTCAGTTATTATTCAAACGGAGCACGTCCATACTTCCAAGTTCTACCCTCCGAGAACTTAAATAATAAACAAGAATATTAAAGACTAAATTGTGCTCAAAAATGCGTACATTAGTTGTTATTAAACATGAAATCCTTTGTAAAGAATCTAACACTGTTACTTAATCTGCGATTTAGGAATGTAATAAATGAAAGCAAAACACATTCATGAAACTTCGTTTCTCATGCTAATCTTGGCAGAGCATTCAGCAAAATTCGGGTCACAACACAGTAGGAGACTAGGCGTAAAGCGTAGTAGGTATACAATTATTTTTGTTAGTACGCCTACTGGCATTTTGCAAATCCGTTTGTAATGGTATAATTCTAGGAAGGGTGAAGATAGCCTGCGTGGTCAGGGTTCAAATGACAGTGCATCTTATTCCATCACGGAAGCTGTTCTTAATCGTAGTGCATTTATATGCACTTTATGGTGCAGGAAACCATTTAATGTATTTTTAAAACTACTAATATAAATAAACAATCGCTTTCCAGATTTTTCAAAAGCTCCCAGATTGTGTTGCTAATAAAATAACTTCGCCAAACTAATCTAGGTTCTAGAGCAATAAATATATACAGCCTCAGTAGAGGCAACTAGAATTACAAAACACTTAATCATTTTGTGGTAGATAGTTGGCTTAATACTTATGTACAGAAAATTATAGTTCATAACGTTTTATCTTTCTTTTTACGTAAAGCGCAACATAAATCAATCTCGTTTCTTGCTTCAAAAGCACTCATTGTAAATGTTCGTTATAAAAATCTATTATTCAGAACTATCTCTATAAATAACTGTAAATAAGTGACCGAGACCCGAGTAGGTTTCAGGAATCACTTTCAAATGGTTACTGCAAATGCTAACTCGACTCTGAAACAAATTGGTCCTTGTTCTCATGTCACAGGCTATAAATAGCCAGATCCCGTCGCGTGCCTCTGCCTGCTATCATCATCGCGGTCCCTAGCACAAGGGGAGCCCCACGCACGTGCTGCATTATGAATCCTAACCACTCTAAACAAAACGTACAACACGTAGAGATATGATGAAGATCTTCCTTTTCATGTTAAACAACGTGTTCGTTTTATTAATCATTTTATACTTAAAAACTTAATACGTTATTTTTAACAGTAAATTAACCTAAAAGTCTTCGAATTCAGACTCGTAACGACAGTAAGATGCAGGATTAATGGCTTCTTCATCGTAATGTTCGAAGTTGCTGGTATCATGAAGGTTCCTGAATTTTGGTACGTACGGAGGGGGTGCTCTACAGTTGAGAATAGATTCCCATTCAATACCTTTAAACCACCTGTGATTCTTAAAGTCCATTACGCCGTTCCTCATCACGCCATACCGCTTGGTTATATCAACTTGAAGAATGTTCCGTACCAAATCTCTAAGATCTGAGGTGAAGTTCGAAGGGCATCTGTATTTGCCGGCGACGATCTTCTCATACGTCTTCATGGGGTCGTTTGCATAGAAGGGCGGATAGCCAGCATTCATTTCATACAGAAGAACACCGAATGACCACCAATCCACTGAGAACCCGTATCCTTTGCTTAATATCAGCTCTGGAGCCAAATATTCAGGTGTACCACATAACGTCCATGTTCGTCCTTGCAATACCTTACAAAAGCCAAAGTCTGTAATTTTCAAATAACCATTTTTATCGATCAAAATGTTCTCCGGCTTTAAGTCACGATAAACGAGGTTACAGAAATGTAAATATTCCAAGGCCAGAATTACTTGACTAGCGTAAAATTTTGCTAGAGGCTCTTCGAACTTACCCATTCGACGTAGATGGGTGAACATTTCGCCCCCTGGTACGAACGGCATGATGAAGTAAATATAGCTGTTATCTTTGAAACTGAATTCCATCGAAACAGTAAAAGGGAACCTTATTGCTTCAAGAATGCGCTTTTCGTAAAGAGTGTGCTCAACCTGTTTCATCTTTATTATCTTTTCTTTTTCAAGTACTTTCATAGCGTACATTTTAGAGCTTTTTGCATGTTTCATTAAGACGACCCTCCCGAACGCACCTGTTCCGAGCGTCTTCATTCGATCCATTTCAGAAAATTCAATACTGAATTTGGGTGGGCGACACCAACGTTGTTCAAATTCAGATTTCAATTGGTGCAGATATTTAGTATACTGTTGTTGCTGTATCGTAGTATAGCCATCGCTTGCATCCGTTTGTGAAGATGCTTTATAAGGAATATCTTTCGATGTGCCATAACTTTTCCTGTTATACATTTTTCCTCTCGATGGATTTGACGCATAAACATTCCAATATTTTGAATCACAGCCATCGTGATTTATTCCACGAAGCTTACTACTATTTTTATAAATACAAATAATTTTTGTATGGCAGAAAATTTTGGGTTTTTCTTATAACCGTCTTGGGGGACTCTCTATAGAGACTGAAAGTATACAAGGGTGCGGTATGCGGGGTGAGGGTGAACGAACCACCCGAGGGGATAGGTGGAATCAGCTGTGTTTAGGGGAGTCACGCCATGCCGCCCACCGTCAGCCGGTCGCCGTACTCGCCGTCTCGACTGTGATATTGATCAGTCCAGCCGGCACGTGTACCGTCAAACTTCTCTTGCCGTTTGCACTCGCTCAGACTAATAACTACTTCGCCCTGTAGATCAGTGAGCGCACCCAAACAGCGACCACATTATTATTAGAACATGAATACCTACAGTTTTCGCAGTTCTAATTTTATTAATAGCGAGTGAACGCCATACAATTGTTATTGCCTGTCTATATGAACTCAATTTCAGACAGGTCGTTAGCCCAAACCACGCCTTGTTCATTTCACTAAATGGGTATACTAAATGTTATTCCTGTGTGTAGGTTATAGGTTTTATTGCAATGGTTAACTTTGCAAGTGGTCTCAAAATAAATCACAGTAAAGAATGGTATAACGGTTGTATTTTGGATTTCAGTAACGACAGGGAAAAGCAAATAGAATAATCTAGCTTTCGTTTATTTATCGCTAACGAAACCTCTGTCTGGTTGCGTTGTGAATAGTGATATGTATGATTGAAATTGTTTATATGTATGACGCATGCGACACACATTTGCGCTTCGGATGCCCTGACATTCTTAGAAATATTTTGGTCCTTCCTCCATGTCCAGATGTGTATCTCAGGGATCGAGTTATTTTTATATCACTATTTTGTAAAGTGTTTGCTTACTATTCAACACACATACACTAGCCACCGTTTCCATAAAGAGGCGAACGAGGGCATTTGATCTTGTCAGCCATATAATGTCGTCGCTCGTAACCCGATCGACGGATAGATTGGTTTACTGTTCGCCTGTCAAGCCTGTCTATGCTGATTGATGGGTGAGTTTAGCACCTGAGACACCCGTACTTAGTTATTACGGTAATTTTGCAATAGTTTACTGCAAAATGTTGGACTTTACCGTCATCTCTTATAATCAAAGGTCTGATTTTCATCAAAAATATAGGTAAAACTTATGGTTAGGTAACGCTCTACGCGGTCAAAGCCAAATCTGTCGGAAGTGCTCGTATTACTATTTTGGTCACTTTTTAAACTTAGTTCCTCTTGATTAGTTTTTCTCGTTTGATATGTGGCTACATACTGATCATAAGTAATCGCATGTATACAAAACCACTTAATATCTAACGTGTTTTCATAATTTACACATAATTATTTTTAACGTTGTTTGTACGTGAGCGTTACAGTCGATGACTTTACTGCGTGATGTAATGTTAGCCTCAATGAGTATGCATGTAGGTACGTGTTACTACGACCACCAGTAATCTTAATGATCAGCTACCAAGGCCAAGGGAAGTTCGGTGATTGCTGTACCCATAATGTGTAGCATCAATTGGAGTCGTTGCCTTGAATTTATTTCGTACTTGCAATGATTTTATTGGTGTGATTGTATAGACTGGTTTCATCGTGAGCTGTAGTACTGATTTATCTTTTTATAACTTGTGTATCTCTTGTACGTTCTTATAGGAAAACATTATTTGGAGAGTTAGCCAATCCTATGATTGCAATCGTCTGTCAGTTCAAGATTTATGACATGGCTCGGTCGCCGGTCAAGGTTGCAAGCTCCGCAGTCCGCAATGCGCGACTACAACTTGGCTTGGTACCAAACCAGAGATACCGCGTGCAATACATTCGACATATCAATAAGAATCCGCGCGATTACTCCTTTGAAAAGTACCATTAAATATCACATATAGACGAACAACTCAATGAATGGCCATTGTAACACTTCCAAAACACAACATTATGTTTTTATCTTCCCAAGACAAATTAATAAGCAGAGCTCAGTGCCGACGAAGAATGAACTCTTTAGCCACGTGAGGTTGACGGTTATTTTTCGAAGACACAAGCCAGCGCAAAAACAAACTCGTTTTAAACTATCGGAGACTGAATATTCATTGCTAGTTTGGCACATGTATGTTGACGTAAAATCGAACTAAGAAAGTACGTAAACAGTACAGTAAACAGTGAAAGTAAATTATAAAGCGCAAGTTATATTTATTTATGTCTTGGTGTTTTGCGCGTGGTCTCGCCTACGCTTTATCGTGGATTTTAACCGCGCCAAGTTGTGAAATATGGAAAGGAGCTTGAAATATTAACGACGAAGACGATGCTGTAATGGACTCTAATGGAATCACCTTGACCGTTCCACTACAATTTCCTTCCCTTACGTTCCTGTCTACATTATTCATTACAGAATTCTTGATACTTTTGGAACGAAAAGCTTTTATAAAAATGAAATTAACTTAATTGAAAATGGAAGACATTTTCAAAACAAGTTCAGGGATAAAAGGTTAATTTTGCTCATATAATTGCTGTAATTTTACGAGTAAACATGCAAATGATTTGCAATGGATGTTTGCTCTACATAAATGAAACTCTTTACCTGGTTGGGGTGTATTATTTATGCTTACATCCATTTTATTTTCAATTACATGTAGTTGTCTTTGTCGTTGCGTAGTATAGTATTGATCGTGCTGATTCGTGCTCATCTATTTCGGTAACTGTGTCTGAATCTATTATGAGCTAAACCTCTGTCATTTACGCAACATCAGAGAAAAGTTCAGGGTCGTTTATGTACACCTATCTTATACCAAAGGGGGTATTGAACAATCTTTCTTTCGTGACTTAAAAATAAGTTGACTCTCAAATCATACAAAATGTATACATGAAAGGGAGAATTTTGGTGTTCTATTTCTCAAAAGAAATGTGTTGTTAATACAGAAGTGGTTAAAATTACACCTAGGCTTTAACGGTTCATGAGGCATCTATCTGCGTACGGTTATTCCTTTAATAATTGATCATCGATTCTTGGTTAAGTTCTGTTCTTGTTTGATGTCTACTTTACTTTGTGGTACCCTTATGTGTTTATGTGCCCCATTTTAAATTAATGATTATTGTTCCGACTTGTTTGTTTGACTGATTACGTCATTGCAATTTTCAGTCTTTTTAGATCGAGCAATTCTTCTGTACCGCATCCATTAATAATAACGAGGATAGTTTTCTCGTTGCAATTCTTTGTTTCGATCATTTGTGCACCTATAATTTATTATAGGTTATTTCCATCATCAACATCATCATTACCACATAATTCGTTAGTATGGGTTCGTTCTCCTTGGTAAGACACAGACATTGCCTGAAAGATAGAGAGCTTAGAGCATGGGCTGTTACTACTCCGCTGGCCATTGGTTTGGTGAGGTTGGTGGGGAAGGGAGATGACTTACCCTTGAGTAGGTATTAGATAAAATTATGTTATAGTAAGTATATGCGGCGATGTTCTCGTCGATTATAATTTTCTACCACTATTTAATTCATCAAACTGTATAGTGGACCACTTTAGAGCTTCGGTTACTTTTGTTCAGCGAACAGCATAAATATTAAAACACCTTTTACTGTTATTTAAATTAGGCACATATTCTAATATTCTTATTCGAGAATCCTTGATTAAACGGCTCATAACGTGTGTATCAAGTGTGTTTGGAGGCTATACTCAGCGTTGAGTGAGTCATGATTCTCGTAGTGTGCTGTGTTTATGGCGCCGGAAACCATGACTTTATACTTAATTATTATATAGGACCCGAGTTCTGTTATGTTTATGAATGTCCTATTATGTAAAGCTAACTGCTCTTTAAAACCTTTATAAATGATGCCTATTCCGGACACAATAAATCGTAGCATTCAATATCTGTTGCTCCTGGCCTAATGTTTTTTCCGTCCATTTATTATTTCACATAAGGCTAACCGTAATTATTGTTGACAGCTCCTTGAGATCCAAATATCTTCCCTTAAACTTTGGCTTTATTGAGCCCATGGTAAAAACAGTTGCAAAAGACTAGGAATACTAACTAATGTTAGGCAGGGCTTCACTTCTATTCAAATACCTACTAAACCTGTAGCACGCTCAAGTCGGGGCTTGCATGGAGTACTGCATTCATTTGTGGGGCGCAGGACCTCCATCAGATAATTCCATTATTCCCTTTTAACCATCGCAAGCGTGGTTAGTCGTTGCATCTCTTTGTCGTGAACGTGCCTCGAACCAGTACAAAGCGTTTTGCTAGTTCTTTAATTATTCGATTTTTTGAATAGTGAAATGAACTTGAAATGAACTTCCTACTTCCTTATTTCCTACAAGTTACAATCTGGGTATCTTCAAATCAACATTGAATAGGCACCTCATGGGCAAATGTGCTCCAACATAGACCGCATCATCACATTCCATCAGTAGAGATGAAAACATCAAGTATAAAAATATACATATAACAACCACATACATAACAAACATCTGTATTCTATTAAGTAAATTAATTGCATTTCGTTTGATTATTCATCACACAAAAATTGATCCTGGGGAATCGAACCTACAACCTAAAAGGTGAGAGACTACAAGCTGAGCTATGAGGCCAGTGTTGACTCTTGAAGTGTTCTACCATGATTATTTGATTAGCAACAAAGGGCTTGAAGATGTGTCCAATCCTCGATAAAACCTTCTGGTTACCATTTTCTGAAATGTGCCACAATTACAACATACATCACACAACGACAAAATTGTCATAAAATAAAAGTATATATAATGTAATATATAATTATTATTATTATATATATGTATATATATATATATATATATATAATTATTATATATATTACATATATACATATAATTATATATAATATAAATAAAAACGAAATTTCATAATCTGATCTGTCTTATTGAATCCTAGACGGATGAGGGCCCTATCAAATGTTAACAAAAGAAACTACATTATATTACTTATGATTTAAGTCAAAGTATGACCAAAATGTAAGTATTTCATCTTTAGGTTCCCGTTGTTGTAAAAATGTGATTTACTGAAACATCATGATGTGTAATAACCTTACTATCTATTTAGTTATCCATTATTTTTAATGTCGTGCATGGCCTAGTTCTTTCAATTTGGCCTCTCTCTTGGGGATAATGTTTTAATTAACTATATGTGGTTCAACATGCGCCGAAGGGTATAATGTCATCTTTAACACAATACCTAAAAATACAATTATTTGATACAGTAACGCGGAGTTTTTTTTTAATTTTTCTGGTCTTATTTTATGTGTTCATGGTTTTACTCCTATAAAGCTGAAGAAATTCGTCGGCTAAGAAAGCGCGGTCAAAGTGGACAGTACTCACTTCTCGCGAAACCATTCATAAAAAAAAAACTCGTTCCACTGCATGACCAGTCCATTGAATGCTTTGATGTGCTGACTGACACACATTTCGTTCAGACAAAGTGCAATTGGACAATTAAATTGTTGCTTATGTGATCTAAGATGATAAATGACACCAATAATTTCTGTAATTCGATCGGTTACGGAGACATTCCATTCTTGGGTATACTTGATAGAATAGGCAAAAGATTAATTTAATAAAATACAAATGTTAAAAATAAAGTACTTATGTTTAAAAAGCAGACAATCTTATCCACAGAGAAAGAGCTTGAAAATAAAATGTAAGTTAAAATGGTTATGTAGGTCTAGCTACTATAAATGCTCGAAGAGGTCTAGGCATGGTACGCAATTAAAGATTGTCTATGTAAATATTTTGTACTTAACAGCTGCGATATATTTTCGGCTAGACACGCCTGCCTGACCTTACCAAGGTGAAGATAGAAATAGTTTTATTTTCTCATTCAATATGCGCATTCGCTATTAACGTATTTTGTTTTAATTCTATACTTTCTCTACTATGTTGTGACAAATGAATATTCTGGCACCCCCTTTTCTCCATTTGATAGATTTTGAGTCTCAATATAAACACTACATATAACGTTAGGTGTATATTAGCTTAAACACCATAACCTCGTTACGACCTGTTTAGATGCTGCATTACTTTTACATATATTGCTATTGGACTCGTTTCGTATGACATTGGATTACTTTACTGCAGGTATAATCTTCGCATGCCTGGACAGAACACATGTGGTGCAGTAATGGCTAGTTTGCATTCCATCGACACCTACTTACGTCGGATAAAAACAAGGTTCTTGAACGACGATGCCATTTCCGTCTGTTTCATTGTTTGAGCCGGTTTCCGTATTATCTTGTATCTTATCGTTTTATCATTATTTTATTCTGCAATCTGATTAGAGCTATTTATTTGCTTTAAAAATCATCTGTTCTTGGAATTGATCCACTTTGTATTATTAAAGGAAAGTGTCCTTACATTGGGTGTAATTATTCCGTGCTATTTGGTTTTTATAGACTACTAAAGAGTGTTCGACAGTGTAGCACTGGGCTGTGTTGAACTCACTTCATTGCTGCAGGGTCATTAGTCGATATGTTATTGTACTAAAATAATGGTACAGGTCTGCGATGATGCAGGTAATGCATCAACTGATAGACCTTATACCCATCAAAAGGGGCGTCTAACAGGAAGACATCATAACACCCAAACTCTTCGCTGTAGTCAGTCAGTGTGGAAATAATCAGCAACTATATACATGTTACCTCCTTTGGTAAATTTGGTAAGAAAGATTTCACGTTTTGCTATCCCAGCGCCATTCTTTAAAAAAACCATCTATTGATGGTTTCCAGCAGCTCAGAATATCTGTTTGTAACAAATCACAGTGCACTGACTGAAGATTAATTACATAGATTACCGTATACGCAGCCGTTCCTAATGCTACGAGTACATTCGTGATGCTACAGTTTAGATAGAGCCCCATGCTGGAACAGAATAGTAATCTTGCAACATTACACAACTAGTAATCAGTTTCCGTCCCGTTGTAAAGCTTGCTAATAGAGTACTCTCAAGATTAGTTTTGATTATCTAACGGGTTGCCGTATCCTGTGGTAGCTTGTGATCAGTAATCGTTTAGTATTAACGCATCTTGCGCAATCTTGAGGTGATTAATACAAGTGCATATAAAACGAAGCTACTCGGACATATTTTATGTATTCAAATACAAGCCACCAACCATTATTCTGCTTCTAGTCATTTATGCGTCTATATTTCCCGAAAAATACAATCTTGGGGTCTTCAAACCGAGAGTGATAAGGTGTTATAGGTCTATTAGGTAGGCGAGTTACACCCTAGACCGCATTAATAAGATCAAGGAGACGAGAGATGTTTATTTCAATATTGTTTCTTCGTATGGTTTTTAAAGTCCCTGCACCGTTCGACTTGGTGATGATGATCAAAGTTGGCAACTTAATTTTACACGGAAAGGCGAGACTATTCATATCGCTGCCAGTTTTAAATCCAGCTCAATTTTCGTATGACATTAAGCTACAACATTTTATAACATGAAGTAACTACTCTAAAGGGCTAACAGGATAATGTGCCTGTGGCCAGATCAGAACTCAGAACTGGATACGTTAGCCACAGCGGCTTAGCTGATGTCGTTGAACCTGTATTTCATAAAAACTATTATAAGAATTTTTCTCATTGGATTTTCATAATCAATAAAAATTTAAAGAACTATAATAATTATAGTCATTTAAAATTTAGGTACCCAATGGATAGTTGTTGATGCCATAGACATAACTATGTAAATACTGTTGATTATTAGTATTTTTGTATTTTGTACATCTTTTACATGTTATATATGATGTTTTAATTTGACAGGTAGACTGAATGTTTGAATTATCGTGAGTTTATTTAACAATACGTATGACAATATCTATTGCTATTTTAAGTCTACAAACTCTACATTACATATTATTATCATCTTAGTTTATGTTTGTCAATGATACAAAATATTATAAATATGTAATGCAAAGCCTTTCCGTAAATAACGTATAATATTATAGTGATTACAAATAACGTGGTAGCTTTGTTTTAATTTCATTAACCAGGGTCGTAGAACTTCCATTAAAAGTTGAATGCGTCCTATTTTACGGCAGCACCTGGCTAGTATTATGTCTCTTATTTGGTGTAATATAGTTATATCTACAGTAATTTTCATGTAATTAATAGGGCAAGCTTTGAAAGTATGTATACGTATGTGGTTGGTGAATGCAATATGATATTTATTAATATGGATACGTTTCACCAATATGTTTGGTTGTTAATTATGATTCTAATGCTTGGATTCTCCCTTTCTAATTTTTATCCTTCCACAATAAACATTATTGTGTCAACTAGAAACTAAGAGTTTTTGCTATTTTTATCTAGTTATATCTAGGGCAAGCTTCGAAAGTGTGTATGTCGTTGGTGAATGCAATATGATATTAATTATTATGGATACGTTTCACCAGTATGTTTGGTTTTTTTTATTATGATTCTAATGCTTGGATTCTCCCTTTTCCAATTCTTATCCTTCCACAATAAACATGATTGTGTAAATTAAGATTCAAGAGTTTATAATGTTTGATTAAAATTTGTTTCCATTGTTTCAGATTTATCAAAAAACCGATTTAGTGAAGTGCCTGATGAACTGACCTCATACGTGTATTTAGAGAAGTTGTTATTATCACAAAATGTAATCAGAAGCGTGCCAGATGCCGTTGGCGGTCTTCAAAGCCTCACCTACATAGACTTAAGGTATGTTTTTGATCTAATAATGAAGATAAGTAACGTAACGCAAGTATGAATTTGAAATTGTTTAATTTTAGTCTTAAATGTATATGAACTTTACTTAGATACCAAATTTATAACTTATATATACAGCCAAATTAACAAGTTACTGTACGTAGCTATACCTAAAACTTAATTCGTCCATCAGTGGCTTATTGATTTCTATACAAGTTTTGATATGCTATAATTTGCTTGTTGCAACACTTGCATCAGTTCCATCTTAGTATTCAATCTGAACTCTTCTGGTATAGACTTCAAATGCGGCAATAGTGATAATAGGAACATCTTCTCTGGATCTTCACCTTCGCCTTTGAACACGGCGTCTACATTTGCAAAAGCAAAGTGGCCGCCACTGCCGTCGTTTTGCGTGCCACTTCTACCAGCTGACGTGTCAGGCTTAGGAGTATAATCGTTAGAACAATCATCTGGGGCCTCAAAAGGATCGTTGTTGCTATCATCAGAATTATCTTCAGCTTTACTAATTTTAAGCCGTTTCCTCGGTCTCCACATTGGTTTATGTTCTTCTTCTTCGTCATCTTCTGCAGATCCGGTAGAACGGTCTTCTTTCGTCGTAACAGGTAGTTTTCTAGGCAATTTCTGGTCTTTTAAAAGGAATTGCAGTTGCTTGCTGTACAGGTATGGACGTTTAGTTTTGTTGGGATTGCTTACGTACTTTTGGAAGCAGTCCCGGAGACTTTTCCATTTCTTTTGCAGTTGGAGCTCTGTAATAAAATTATATAAATTTAAATTGATAAAAATATCGGCAATAACAATAAAAATGAAATGAAAGGAAATAACTACAGTAACTAGCGCTATACTGACTTTTATATTATGCAAACCTGTAGAATACGGAACGTAATGAAAATTAAACTACATAATGTACATAAATAAACATATATTTGCATAAATCTTTCAAGGTTAAATGTTTGCCGCCGCGCCGCCGCGCCGGTACCGGCCGTTGGCAAAACTGCCTCTGGTAACATTTTCAACAAAATTATTTATTACCTAGTTAACTGCCTGTCCTGTCATCTTGTACCTACATACTTATTAAATGCAATAAAGATAGAAATAGTTACCCAACTCTCGCAGCTCTCCCTTGGTCATATTAGCTTCTGTTTGCATGAGTTCTTGAACGACTTCGCCCCATAGCTTCATCCTGGTCTTCTTTTCGCGGTAGTCTGGATGGTCGTAGTCCCACAATCCAGGACGCTTGCTAACTACAGTTATGAGAAACTCCGGGTCGTATTCGAACTGCATTCCTTAAGCTTTACGTCTCTATGAACTGTATGAAGTGGAATAAAGTGCGATTTGATTCGTCCTCTTTTTGAAGTTTCGATTACTTGATGATTTTTGTAATCAAGAACACCATGCGGTAAAAATTCAAGTTGTGAAGGTATAGATGGTTAACAAGACCAGCGTGAACGTAGATCGTGCCTTGTGCAAACGAGCGGGCAGACGCCGCGTGACTGGCGCGCAGCGGGGGAACGCCGCGGTTGCGCGGCAAAATGGCTGCCCGCCCGCTGACGCGTCTCTACCACAAAAATGCTAGGGAGACAATGATAAATAATTATAATACTTATATTAATATAATTATTTACTTGTTAGTTTTGAATATTTTTGTGTTTATTGAAAACGAGCTTCTGCCCGCAGCTTCGCCCGCGGCGTGGCCAATGGAATAATAATTCAACCACCCATTTCACCCTCTTTAGGGTGGAATTTCGAAAAATCCTTTCTTAGCAGATGTCTACGTCATAATATCTACCTGCATGCAAAATTTCAGCCCAATCCGTCCAGTGGTTTGGGCTGTGCGTTGATAGATCACTATGTCAGTCAGTCAACCAGTCAGTTACCTTTGAGTTATATATATTTAGAAGATAACTCCGTGGAAATAATAATGTTTAATTCAAAGTTGTAATATTTATTACAACTATTGGAACTGTTAAATAAACTCTTTGAAGTTACATGTATTTAACAACACATTTTTGCCATAAATGATAATGAAGTTATCATTGTAGTAGGTATAGCAAATAGTGACAATATTTCTAATTTAATTAATATATTTTGTTTCCGTCAGTAGTGATAACTTTATTTATACACTTTTCATCTTTTACACCGCGCCCCCGTATTAATTATTATCCTTTTGGTAATAATCGTAATAGTATTTGTTTGTTACATCAGATCAAATCAATCAAATGTACAGCCCAACACAAGGAAACCTTTCTGTACTGAACTGTAAACTAATATGAACCTTAATATCATTTAAGTATTTAATTTAATTTGTACCTAAATCTTAACTAAACTTGATATTTTTGTATATAAATAAATATATGTATTTGCTAGTTACACCATTTTAGATGAATAATAATAATATGTGTGGACATCTCACACAACGCCATCTAGCCCCAAACTAAGCAAAGCTTGTGCTATGGGAACCAGATAACTGATACAATACTTAGATACTTTTTTGTTTGTAAATACATACATAGAATATAATATGACACCCAGACACAGAACAAACACCTATGTTCATCACACAAATGTTTGTCCTGAGTGGGAATCGAACTCACAACCCACAGTTCAGAAGGCAGGGCTACTACCAACTGAGCTATCGGGCCAGTCAATAATACTGAGCAAAAAAATATATGATTTGCACTAACCATGGTCACCCTACAAGTATTGAGCGTGCGAAGCGCAGCGCGGGGCGACCGCGCCCGAGCCTTAATAAACCAGTCATACAACGCACCGGCTTACGCTGCTATCGTGTTATGTGTGTTTTAGCTGATATCGCTGTTCTAGTTCAATACTTGAAACACAGTATTGATAATATTACCTGGTACCAAAATTACGTTATTTTTATAGGAAATATACTACGTATTTGTCTTTGTTTTTTTATGTAGGATTAGAAACTTTATAATTTATATCATGATTATGGAAGTAGGTAAAATTTGTTTCAATCGTGCAGCATTTACTAGTCCAGTTTGGTTCTTTATGCCAATCAGCCGTTCGCGTCAAAGACATACACTTTCTGGTTGTCGTACAGGAGAATTATTAAGTCTACAGTTCTTAGATATACTATTGAATTGGAGATTTCACAAGGATCTCAACATATAGATACAAATGGCCGAAAAATGTGACTATCAGTTTTATGGCTGCTGACTCGACTCTTTTCTCTAAACTAAATCAAGGGAAAATTTATATGTCACGTACGCGTAAAGAATCCATCCGAAAATCTCGAAAGTCTGCTCACTAAAGTACCCAAAATAAAAAAGAATCAAAATCAATAAGTACTCTGTCTAAGAAAAATGTTATAGTTGACGGGCACAATAATAATTTGTAGTCACACAATTTTAAATAGAAAAGAAAGCGGTAGATTTCATGTAGTTAATTTTTAAAGAACATCCAACTTCTTTCTCATGTTAAATAAGCAAGAGAAACTATTTACGCATCTCCCAAATGGCTCAAATTAATATCCTCCATGGGTAAATGGAAATAAACGAACAGTTTTATGTCCTAAAGATATGCCTGGCGCTTTTATTATGACGCTATTTCTGACGTGCCGAACATAAATGCTGTTGCGTTTGGGAGAGTATTTTGAACTCGCAGCTTTTAGTTTGACATCTTCGAGGTAATTTGGAAAATAGGGTCTTTTATATTCCTCACGATTGTAATGTTGTTGTTATTTGGCTAGCGCAGACGAGCAAGGAGGTTGGTCAGAAGTTTAATTATTCTTACCCACACCTTCGATTCATAATGAGAGATCATGGACGTAAGGGTCATATCAATAGATAAGTTTCATAAAATTAAAGCCTAATTATTTGTGATTGCAATTCGGTTTAGTAACTTCTTCTTTATTTATAAGGCTAAGTATAACTTATTGACTTAGGATAAATATTTATCCCGTCGAATACTTTAGTTTGCATAACAATAGATGAACAATTTTATTCAAAAGCGTATACATTCTTTGGATTAACGTATTTCTTGCACAATAACATATTTGTTTGGAAAACGAAACTGTCCGTTGAATAAAGGTTGAACTAGAATGCAGAACATCTCGTGTAAATGCTCAGTCTCCGGACAAAAAGACTGTACTTGCTTTGTCGCCTTGTGTATTCAGGTTGGCACCTACTCCAAGACTTGTTGTTAGGAGCAGTATCTTAAATTCTTTCAACAGTAGATAAGCTATGATCACACTTCACACTAATATTATAAAGGCGAAAGTTTGTATGTGTGTATGTTTGTTACTCCTTCATGCTCACACGGCTGAATGGATTTGAATGAAATTCGGTACCAAGATAGCTTATACACTGGATTATCATATAGCCTACATTTTATCCCGGAACAGTGAAATTTTCCCGTGGGATGAGCAAATAGTTAAAAAATACTCTTTATGCGCGGGTGAAACCGTGGGGCGCACCTAGTTTGAAATAAATCCCTTTCCCTTTTGTTAACTAACTGTTAGATACAAAATGAAATAATAAAAAACTTAAAAAACCTGAAATTACCATAACAAATTTAAAAACTAATTGTTTTTCACATTCGTAGAATGTTTTAACTGGTGACGAAATAGTAATAATCGTCACCTTAGTAGTTCACCACACACAAAATAGTTCTAAATGACGATGACGACCGTAGTGCAATATCACGCGAACTTTTTTAGAGGTCTGAGTGACACTGTTAACTGATATGGGTGGCCGTATCGCTTAACATTAGACGAACGACTAGCTCGTCACGGTATTCATTAACATTTAAAAAACCAATATAATCAAACGAAGATAAACGGAAAAATAGAATGCAAGGCAAACAGGCTTAGGATATGGACTGGATCAGATTAAGGAGAAATGGTCGTGACTCGTGTTGGAGAAAAATATTAATCAAAGTTGAAAATAGCAAAACATGTAATATACTCCATGGACATTATAGCACATGTTGCTTATAATATATAGTTGCAGCTTCTGTCTATTGTGATTCGATCCATCGGATATGCCAAATAATTTAGTGGCGTCCGTTTATCTTTAATCTAGAGTAGTCTAGGTCCAGAGACATCAATAAGACCGGCTTGCTCGTAGTATGAGCTGTAGTACTGACTGAAATATAATCCCGTTTTCGTCGTCCACTTTTTGTACACCATGACAGTGATTACACCTTTTTCCCTCGCCATAACAGACTCTACTACGCCATGATAAGAGTCACCCAGTTCTGTGTCAGTGCAAAGATCAGTAGGCGGGGTGAACGACCGGAGATGTCACGGCCGTGTGTTCCTATTCGCTCCGTAGCACGTGGATAAGATGATAACGTGATCTCAATAATGATACTTGTGTTACCTTTGATATTAAAAATATTGTCATAACAATATCATTATGTTAGACATTAACGCCTTTCTCCCCATCATCAGCCTTTGCGTCCACTGCTGAATATAGGCCTCCTCTAATAGAGGATTTAGGGAGCGTTTGCCATTTTGCGCAGTAGATTATAATGCTGCTGCCATTCCCTGAATTTTCCCTTAGTCAGCTCTTACGGAAGAGATGCAGTGGTGGTAATATTCTTACGCCGGAATCACACGGTGCTGGCACTAATCCAACGCTAACTAAATCATGTTTTTTCGTAACTTTCTTACTTTTTTTTTCTCATTCCTGCTGGGCGATCACGTAACTCGATTGCAACTGGTAGAAACACAAATTTGTATGGATTTGACAGTTTGAATACGCAGTTTATGTGCATAGATAGTATGGAAATTTCTCCTGTTGCATTGCAATCATAGTTCGTGATCACTTCCCAGATTTTATCTCGTGTATAGTACATATTTACTTTAAAAGTATTCTAAGTGAAACATACCACAGTATGTATTGAAATAATAAATGAATACTTTACCTCTACTCTTTTATTATTTGTACATTATCACAAATGTTTTGCCTGTTACCTTAATTGCTAGCAAGTTACTGTAATTATACCGATACGTTTTACTCCATTCTTTACACGTCATAAACCCATGTTTGCTTGGTAGGCTCGCTAAATTAGCACGCAACTCACACCCTGTTTACAAACAAGCCTGCTACCAGGAACACATGAGTAGCAGGAACATGGTCCAAAGGTGCAAACAACTGTTACTTTTACGAATGCATCTTAACGCATATGTACTAGAAATGCAGTACTATAAACACAGGTGTACGGTTAGGTTTACTGTCACTGAGAAATCAGTTAGCTTACACAATAGAGTACGTACTACTATAATGTGGCATTACCACACAATTACACCATAAAGTGGACTTCTCGGTGTAATTCTAAAGAAGTGATTGTAGTGTACTCTTATACAATACAATATCAAAATCTTGTAGGTTAAAATTAGACAATAACACTAATATTTACTTGGCTAGCATGCTACACCTTCGATCGCATCGTCACTTCCCATCAGGTGAGAGCGCGGTCAAATGCTAGACAAGTTTGAAGTAAAAAAAAAAAAAAACTATACACAAAAAAAACAAGTGTGCTTTAGACCATACGACTGAAGTAACACTTCTGCTTTAGCTCCATCTGTCTGCCGGTATAACTAGGTTTTTGCTTTGTTTAATATTAATATCGCCATGTTGACAATTTTAACTTGTCATTTTACCGGACATATCAACATAATGAAACAATTTTTTAACTTTGTTATGGTGATCATGGAGATCTACGCGAACCAACTTCAACTTCCGTTCGCCTCGCATTCAACAGCTTACTCCCCATGTCAAGCGTGCGTAAAGAAGTTTTACTTCAAAAATTATAAAATCAGTTTTTATTTACTGTAATGAAGTTCCATCATCAATATTGTAATGACCATCATCATATCGGCTTATAGTAGTCCACTACTGCCACATGCCTCATTAGCTCCCAAGGCACGCCACTGTGCCTGATCTTCGACAACTCTTCCAGTTACTGTCAGCACTATAATATATTCTGTGCTGTCAGCTACTTGCGTCTTACACTACGTCTGCCGATTCGCGGTCGAACACACACACTATACACACCAGAACACTTCTACCCCAATGGTTATCGGTCCAATCACACTAATATTATAAAGGCGAAAGTTTGTATGTGTGTTTGTGTGTATGTTTGTTACTCCTTCACGCTCAAATGGCTGAATGGATTTGGATGAAATTCAGTACCAAGATAGCTTATACACTGGATATACATGAGCAAATAATTAAAATACGTTTTATCCGCGGGGCGCATCTAGTATGAAATATTCCAAACTATGTGCCTGACCTGTGTTTTAACGATAATATCCAATCAAAAAGGACGAAGTATCATCTATTTATTTTAATATGAAGGATCGTATCGTATACCAAATAAATAGCTGGAATAAAAAGTATTAATGTAGGTAAATATGGTATACGATATTGTTGCGATTTTATGGATATACGTAAAATGAAACATCTGCTTCTCGGGGCATTTGGTGAGATATCAAACATGACTTTCTTATCCAATTGGCCAAAAACTGGTTTAGCATTTTCGAATTGAGATCTCCTGGCGTCGGTCAATACATATAAATGGAGATATATGGACCCTTTACTTTAATACAAATCTTTTTACTAGTTACGCCCCACGGTTTGACCCGCGGATAAAAAGTATCCTATGTGTTAATCCAGCGTATACGCTATCTGTGTTCCAAGTTTCATTAAAATCCATTCAATAGTTTTTGCGTGGAAGTGTAACAAATATCCATACATCATACAAGCTTTCGCGTTTATAATATTAGTAAGGGTTATGCTAATATTACGTGTCTAACTATACAAAAATATCACTGTAATGTAAATATTACTTTATCGTAATAAGTTACATTCTATAAAAATAAAACAACAGAAATGTATTTTTTGAAAACCATGACATTTAACCATGTTTTTACAAAGGAAATCGTGCATAGTCAAACTTACATATTTTGTAGAAACATTTCTAAATCGTAGATGTATCGTAACCATTTAAATTTGACTAAGTCTACAATAGATTTTATCTTGAAAAAGCTAGAACGGACTACACTACACCCAAAAACCAGTTCAACGTTCGTGTCGTGCTTTAGCCCCGGGATATAATAATTGTGACCGTTTAATTGCTGGCCAGTTGACCCAATCTGAGTTTTAGGATAACGCATCAGCACAGAGCAAGTCTCCGTCGCCGTTATACAATCGCTAATTGTTATCTCGACAGAGATCTTTACCGTTAACACGTGTACATTGTCTGAATTGGTTACTGATATTAATGTTGTTCTTCGTTAATATTCTCATGGATAAATCGTTTTTGTTTGAATCAGAATCCACTAAATTAGATTTGAAGATATTTTTATCATCGGTCTGTTGGTTTCGTGTTTTGTTTCTGCTTCAATTTTACGTTTTGCTTGTTGCAACTGCGCAGATGTAATGAGTCAGGTAAACTTTCCATGTGATTGTAGGTTGGTCTCCGTCTCCGTCCGTTCTCTTCTCATGGGTATTCTTAACTTGATAAGGAAATAAACCTCTTGAGGTTTATTACAATGAACGTTAGCTAACATTAGCTTCTAACAGCATGTCATTAACTTCCAATTTAAAGCTTATAACGCTGCTATTTGCAGTTATAGTCGACACCTCAAGGTGCTTATTTTACGTTCATGAAATGGCTAGAACACTATCGTAAAATAGCTGCACCATAGTAAATCACGCATTGTGAGCATTGTAATTTCGGTTGGTTGCGCGTGAGCACGCACCATGGCGACCATAGAATCACGCATGCGCGTGACACGCGTACATTCAAAATGGAACATGCCAAATTCGCCACAATAGCTTGGCGAGCTGTCATTGTGCAATCTGAGTTAACGGACTGTATGATGCCCAGGTCTTTTTGCGAAGTTCCGGTCTAGAATCGAGGCGCCAATACAATAAGTAGGATGACGAATTAAACTTTGTTTTGTTTTAGTGACTTTGTACATATATGGTTATAGATACGGATATTGGAGTAATCAGTTATTTAGCTTTTACAGAAAACGAGACTAAACTTCTTAGGTAAATTACAAGCTGTTTATAACTTTGATCCGTTAAAGACTGAAATTTATCTGAACCTGTAAAATTTTGCATCAGATAAAATCGAAATTTCCGAAACATAATTCAAATTGTTTTCCGGATTACTTTACCCAATACCCACGTCTCGATTCTCCTGCACCCCAACCATAACGTACAAAAATCGATGTAATATTGACCTTGAACCGTCCCGTTGGAACTGCAATTCACACTAAATTACTAAGGAGGGGTGCAGAGTTCTAAATTGCATTTAAATATGTAATTGCCAGCCATTTTCTGAGAACGAATATTCAGTACTTTGTCTCTAGAGTAAAATGGCAGGGGATTGGGGTGGAATAATAAATTTATCTAAACATTTTGGTCATCTACTCTAAATCTGGTTTTGGTTTCTTACAATACAGTCCGTAATAAAATCTGGTTTACGGCCTGTCAATTACTGTACACTGTTAAAGTGTTCATTGCTCCAAGCTTGGCCGAACGTGCTTTTATAAAGTAGTCTTACGTAAGGTCTTTTCGTTAGTACATGTATTGCAAAATTACTCCTAGTCTTGCAGAACTCCGCCCTACAGTATTTCCAGAATATAAAAATCAATGTAAAGTCACCTTGAACCATAATTCAGGCCTCCCTGCGACCCTCGGCGCCAATAAACGTGCCCCCCGGGCTATGTTGTTACACTGTCAGCTAATTTGATGCGAATATGTTTGCTGAGGATACACGACTCTATTAACCTCGCTTCCTAGCAGAATGCTTTTGTGAAGGCTGCGCAAACAGTTTGAATTTGAAAGAAGTTTGGGTGACTGCGTCAAAACCAACAATAACATGGCAGGACTGCGGGACGTTACTTGTGTAAATCGTGCTGGCTTAGTGAATTACATTCTCTAACTTTGAACTAAAACGACAGATGGAGGTTTTTATTTGTAGAATTTTGTGGAATTGTTCCATAAAAGTAGTATAGGGGGCCCGTAAAGAGAGACTGAATTTGATAAACTTGTAGAGTGCAGAAGACGGGCTTAGTAGCTTGGTATTGTCTCTAATTGCATCTCGGCTTACGTCCAGTAGTGGACAAAGATCGGCGGATTTACAGATGTTCCATAAAAGGATCAAAATTATTCAAAGAATCTTTATACGGCATTTGAAACTTTAGTGCCCTGCACAGGCGCGCTGAGGTAGACTGGACGCCCACCAGAGCTCACTGTGTACAGTACAGTGGTCTATTAGCACGTGATCTATGTTGCCGACTCCGGTAATATCCTGGGTCGCGGTGTTGTCGTCCTTTTTGCACATTGCTAAAGGCTAGATTTGGGTGAATTGAAGAAAGCAAAGGCTCATATTCGTCAGGTGGTCACTATAAATAGAAATCTCGATGCTCTTGCAGTGTTCGTAAAGGTACGTTTCGTTCGGTGTCTTCCAACTGACCGATAGACAAACGCGCTTGAATCTACTCTCATTTTCCCTTAGGAGCGTGAGGAAGCTGGTGTTGAGGCGTTTAGGGTGTGCTTAAGCTGCATTACTGCCGCATTTGTTTGGACTAGCGCTTCGGTGTGGCTGCTCATATTTAGACGGCTTTCGATAGTAGTGCCCAGGTATTTCACCACTCTCTTCTACGGGAGTTCTACGTCCTGGCTCCTGCAGCGGTGGGACTTTCTTAGAGGGTATGAAGGTGGTAAGCAGCAGTTGCGATTTTTGCACATTCATCAGACGCGTGTGGCAGGCACTACTCTATATTTATGTCGTTCCGCGTTCGCGAGACGGGACGACCGTACGATACGACAGTGATGGAAAGCGGTACCCGCCTTGGTGCACCTTGGCCAATTGTTCTAAGTCTACTTATTTAATATTATTCCCTACCTATTCGATATTTTTTTCTTAGTATTCTACCTATTGGCAACAAACTACGGATAAATACAAGTCGGTTACAGTTTATTTACAACACACAAAAAATTAACACAACTCCAAAATACCACATACAAAAATACCACGACATGCAAATTATAGATTATTTGGCGAAACGATAAGTTATTTACAGATACAAATTTACTGAACTCTATACATCTTAACTCTACTTATTTACCAAACCATTCTTTAATTACTATTTATTTCGTAAAAATTTTACTCTATTTAATACATATGTACAAATCCTAAGCTCTACCAATCTAAGTATTTCTAATTATATGTACATAGAGCTGTCGAGTCTGTCCGGGACATTTAGCCTCATATCAAATGGATTGATTGTCAGACATTGTAATCAATCATAGTTTCTAGAGTTACGTATATAAAACGCGTTTATGTTGTAATACAAGAACAAGGCTTTAAACAACGTCATGCGGTTGCATTTGCTCGTCAGTTGCCGATAGTTATCTGGAAAGCTTATTTATATTGCAGTATTCGCATTCGCAGCCAGTGGGCAAACCTCACGTTGCGTCGCCTTGTCTTGAAACTCTATGGAGAAACCGCATTATCTCGCCTCCATTTATGGACCACTCGATAACGGTCGCATCGGTTTGTGCTCTGAACGTTATTGAGAAATAATACTACATCACATGAAATATACACTGTTTTACGTTCTTATTTTTGTCATTGCCAGTTGTATTCAATTGTTACAGTTATATGGATGTTATGGTATTGCTCACTGTTTTTGCGTCTTGTTATGAACTTTTTTGACTCCATTCGTCCTAGATATCATAGACAAATTATTTGTCATTGTTGGTACTTTTTTATGTCTGTCGAAATTTGCTTTAAGTCTATTTAGTCGCGTGTTTTTGCATATTTAACACTAATCGCAGTAGACTTATTTGCCAGGCTTAACTTTTTTCTTTGTCATAAAGCTTATTTATTGTCTGACTAGTCTATTGACATACGCCCCTTTTAAAAACACAAAGCCATTATTCCCTCGAGACTAACCATAATGAAAATAAACAGCACAGCCCTCAATGTTATTGTAACTTGGCTCTCGTCAAAACTTCTCTTTAGACACACGATCGATCAACCCTCTTGTTTGACTTACAGTTAGTGGTTTTTGTTTCACTTCATAGCTTATAACCACTGCAATATGATATTTTTAGAGGCCTAACGCCTTTTCGTCGACAGGATGAACTGTACTGATTCAGTTACTGCTTCGTTATTAAAAGGTTTAGGGCCGTGTCATGTTCCATTCCTTCTAATCATGGAATTCTTTTTTATTAATGTTTTTGTATTGTTCGGTAAAGAAATTCTACAAGCTTTTTCAGCCGAGCGTTGACCCCGCATCTATTTATTGATTCCTAGACATCCCTACCATCCAGTTTCCAAGCAATGTGTCTAGACGGTAAAAAAAACTTCTCTTATAGTCTAGTCTATAAGTGCACGACAAACGACGTGAAGCGTCTGTGCCGTTTATTAAATTTGTTTCATTTATAAACATGATAAAACATTTCTGATTCAGAAAACTAAGTTCTTCTATAATTTATGTGTTTATGTCAGTTTACTTCTAATGTGAATAATCCTCGGAGTACACATTAAAACGTATTTGTGAGCATTACAAAAGATAAGACAGCTCTTTCAATAAAAAAAATGTAGTTCAGGCACAAGAGTAACGCAAACCTATGTTGCATATCTCTCATCAGTGCCACAGTGCCATTACACACAATGTGTCTTGGCTTGAACAACTTGTAACAACTATCGACTGTTATCTGAGGCCAAGCATCGTGTGTGGCCGATATCGCTCCCGATGACGTAATGCTCAAACTCATCAGCCTCTAGGGAGACCTTACCATTAGTCACGCTCCAGTTACGATCCCGCATAACACCATGCAAACAGATAAAAATGTGAAAGCTTTCTTTATGCCGTTCCGCAGCATAAAATACAGGAAGTTGGGTTATACACTCCAGCACCGATATTTACGACTTTTCTTTGGCACGTACTAATTCTAACGCACTACTACTTGTTAATACTATTAGGTTAACCAAAGAGCGGTTTACGCTTGTGATCTGCTGGGTTTTCACGTAACTTGATTGCAACCAATAGAAACACACATTTGGATGGATTTGACAGTTTGAATACGTAGTTTATGTGCATAGTTAGTATGGAAATTTCAACTGTTGCATTGCAATCAAAGTTTCGTGATCACTCTCCTGATTAGATCCGAAGTTGTTTCCATATGTGAAATTGCTATGTATTTTTAGTGCACGTTTCGGTGCATTTGTTTATGTACGCGTTCGTTGCCTTTTTGGCACAGTTACGTGAAGTAACATTTCGATGTTGCTATTCCTGAAGTAATCGTGCTCTCGATTCAGTTATTTTCATCAGTTGCGTAATCCGTCCACTTCAGTCTAATCGTTTGGTGCTAGACGTATACACATGCTTGTCCCTATTAACGCCACTAAGATTTACGTATACCTACATAGAACGTAGTTAGCTTTGATGGAGTTTTATTTTTCTTTTCCTTTCAGTTGTATTTGGATTTCCTTAAAGTACTCGCTGTGGATTTCGTCAATTACAGCTGGCTACTCATGTCAGGTCATTCTAGTTCAAAAACAGTAGTATGTCCGTGAGAACTGTAGTATGTAGAAGTAGATTAGGTGTCAACGAGCTGTTTATAATTAACGTCTTTCAGTACTCAAAAAGCTTAAAGGTCTGTCAGGCATTTTGGGCGGGCTATGTGATACATGTAGGTGTTAAGAATAGTACTGTTTCGATTTACTATGAAAATATGTGATATATATCATTATGATACGTGACTGAGGTGATTCACTGTCAGCCCGCTATACAGGCTCATCAGAGACCTAGTGCGGGTTGCAGAGCTTCCCAAGGGTACGGCAATAATTATGATGTATAGATATATCAAAACTACATTAAATACTATGTATAATGTACCGAACATCTGTGTAATTGAGACGAAATAAATACTTTATTATTATTATTATTATTATTATTTATGTTATGTATATGTACAATTTAAAATGAATTAATAAATATGCAAATTGCCGTGATAAAATTTTACTAATCGACACCGAAAGACACTTTACGTTAAAAAAAAGTAGGTTGTCATTGCAGCGAGGAGGTTCGCCTTGCCGCATCACTCCCCCGGTGAGATCGGATCATAGGCGTTAGTAGTTAGGGAACCGGACTTTATAACCACTTATGGTTCTCTATTCCGGTTCTGTCTCCAGATCTGCTGGATTTGAGGAACTTACGCTGGCTGTAGTTGGTAGAGTATCATCATCGGTGAATCGGTCTAAGGCCACCGTTACTTCTTTGCCGTTTGAAATTTGAATTTACTCAGAATAAAATGTACAGGACGAAATTCGCCAAACCATACCCCGACACTCTTGATAAATACAAATATATCGTTGTTTCAGTTCCAACCAACTTACAGAGCTGCCCCGGGAAGTATGTCAGATGCCGCTTCAGGTGCTCCTGTTATCTGACAACATGCTCACATCGTTGCCGAAGGAGATCGGCAAGATGACGTCACTAGCGGAGTTGGATGCGTCGAACAACCGGCTGACACAAGTGCCTATGACCCTCGGGGATTGCGCGGGCCTTCGTGCCTTGGACCTTAGTAATAATCAACTAGGACTTCTGCCATTACGTAAGTATTTACTTTGGTTTAATGACTCAATTGGCTAAATTGCTGTAAATGTAATTATGTTGCTTAAAATGTCATCCAAATTGGATCAGCCATTTCAGCGTGAAAAGCACACAAATAACCTTAACAACAAACAGTCAATGTTTTACTTTTATATATTAGTCTTATTCTACGTGTAGGCGATGTGGAGAATGTAGCATGGATGAGGATTTATAAATATGAGTACGTAGGGAACGTAAAACACTGCAAACAAATGTTTATTTATTGTGCATGTGGGCAGAAACGGGTTTCTGCGTAGGTTGCAACCTATATAACTATAGGCTTTCAGCATGTCCGCACCGCGCTGTGTCTGGAACAAGAATGATCCGCAGTACACCGAGCGATCCCTTTATATAGCCAGACAGGTAGGGGCTCCATGACAGTTGCCGGTGCTGCCACTGTAATAAATTTAATGCCACCACAGGGTAAATTACGGTGCTCGATCGCTGTGCATAGAGTTTATAACTGGACGTAGCCGCCGTCACGGCCATACTGACGTGCGTACGTCCTCGTACGCTTAGCTTCACTTTGTACCTGGTGAGGGACATAAGTATCAGTGTAATTGCTCGTTCATCCTGGCAATTAAATTGTGTTAAACTTGAAGTCAAAGTCAAAAGATTACTTTTCAATTTGATTAGTCAAAAGCATTTAACCTGCCAGTCATTGTCAGGGTTAACCCTTCAGGACCAACAGTATCCCTTCATTTATAAAAAAATGTACCGAACAGTGCTAGCCGGATAGATATCCCTTTAGCAACCAAAAATCATCATTCCTACATTTTTTTAATGGACCAATTAGTGCTAGGCCGGATAGAATATCCCTTTAGCATTCGGACACATTTTTCTTGTCATCTTTTTTTTTTTAAATTCTTTTTCTCTTTTTTTCTCGATAAAACGAATCATTACTTTTTTCCATAACTTTTTTATCATTATTTTTTCACTGATCTGGGTTAACCCTGCAACTAAATTTGATATTAGTGTCACCCGCCGTCACGTCATCATATTTTCGGCGTTGCTTGAAGAGTGATGTAGGAATGGGCATCCCACTTCTGATGTGGGCAGAAACGGGTTTCTGCGTAGGTTGCAACCTATATAACTATAGGCTTTCAGCATGTCCGCACCGCGCTGTGTCTGGAACAAGAATGATCCGCAGTACACCGAGCGATCCCTTTATATAGCCAGACAGGTAGGGGCGCCATGACAGTTGCCGGTGCTGCCACTGTAATAAATTTAATGCCACCACAGGGTAAATTACGGTGCTCGATCGCTGTGCATAGAGTTTATAACTGGACGTAGCCGCCGTCATGCATTATTTCCTTGAACATGATATTTACTCACTCTTGTTTATGTTATAATTTTTTCCTATAATTCGTGGTTGGATATAAAATCACTTTATAAATACATTATGTACACACAACACATATTGTAACAATTATTTTTAAGTGTAATGTTTATTATTTATCGTTTATTACATAACCATATGAATTAATTAGAATGACTATATAATGAAAAAAATATTTAAAATGTTAAACCAAATAATAATATAGGTAGGAGTTTTGGCGGGAAAGCGAAAAAGATTGCGTCCCGCATTGTATTATTTTCCAAATCTTGTGTTATTTTCAGTGTTAGTGCATAAAATTGGTGCCATTTTATTCGTTAAGTGCTGGACTATAGGCATGAGTGTGGGAAAGTGGTATAATGATGGTGAAATGTTTCTTTTCGTGTTGTTTCCAAAACTCCATAGAAGCTTCAAGTAAAGTTGCCACCACTTTACTAGGAGTATGACTTTGACTAGACTGACTTGACTATGACTTGACTTGATGACTTCGACTGCGACTTGACACATATTTGCGTGAAATATCGATAACTTGATAAATTATCAATTACTTGACACTGACTAAATACACAAAAGTGTGGAGCCAAAACTTAAAAAAAAAAATACGTGTAATGGTATGCGAGTGTGGGTGGATGTGTACGAATGTGCAGGGGTTTGAAATACAAAAACATTCCGTTTCATTTCATTTCATTTAACTTCTGCTCTTTTGGTATTTGGAAATCATAAAAATCTGTTATGTCTTTTATTTTTTTCATCTTGCTTCTATACGGATTGAAACGTCTTGCAAAAATCAATTAGATGAAAATCCTATTAAAATTATACTTTTTACTTGTGGGCGGGAAAAGTGTGTTGAAAACAAATGCCGACGCCTTTACGAACAAATATATTCCAGAAATCACATACCTCCGACTCGAACACCTGGACGTCAGCTGCAACTGCATCTCCTCACTACCTCTGGAGCTACGCAACATGAGTTCGCTGGTAACGCTCAATTTGGACAACAACCCTCTCGTTTCGCCTCCTACTACTGTAAGTATTACTCAGTACCACAGAACACTAGTCAGTACAGGTGTTAGTACTTTGACAAATCGAGTTTTTGCACAGAGCAGGAAATAATACACACAGCGTATTGTTTGTTGTACTGTGTGTATTATTTCCTGCTCTATCTCTATTTCCTAATCTATAATTTAAACATTGTAATAGACAGGAGAAAGAAGAAAAAAAAATACATCACTGTAAAGTTTCTTGTAGCTTCTTCTTTACAGTTGTAATCGAAGCTTCGGATCAAAGTTTTCAATTCTGCATTGTGCCGGATTGCTTGCACCAGTAGTGAGAAAGAGAACTGCTTTTTTTTCAAACTCATATATTGTAATGGGCTTGCTATATATTATTTGACAATAAGCACTTTGTAATTTTAGTGATATAACTTAATTTTAAGTACCCAATATAATTTTGACTTGTAAAAGTGCTAAAGTTAGCCCATTTGCAATAAATCTTTTGAATTTGAATTTGAAACTTTCATACAGTAGGCATGATGCCTGATTTTGAAAAACTGCCCCATAATATTAGAAATAATTACTATTTCAAAGAAAATCTGCAAGAAACAAATAGCTGTTACAGAAAAAACTATATATAAATTTAAGGTTTAAACTCCCCAAATCGATCTTTGGTGTCTTGGCGTCTTCTTGTGACGTCATGGTTGGTTAAACAGATCGTGCACACTAGGGAGCCAATGCAAACAAATCGGTTATTTTACGTGTTAAATATGAATTCCCAAGTGTATAACTGGTGTGCTCCCAGCAAATTATTTGTTCAAGTAAAACAACGATCTACAGCAAATTAAAATAAAGTGAACATTCCAAGAAAGACAATAAATAACGTGCAGAAAACTGCATAGTACCTATTATTGCTCAGCAGAACAGATGTTTCTTTAGTCACAAAGTCATAAGAATATTTTAAATACCTTTATCGTAAGTATCGTAACACAGCTGCTGTTTAAGTTTGTTAGTTATATTATAAAATTACAATAGAATATCAATCAACTAACTGCTCTGCCCGTAGTCCGATACCGCAACAGGTATACACTTGATTGCATAATTTTAGTTCTAAAGGCATATTATGAACGTGTCACTATAATTACATATATAATACGCAAAATTATCTATGCATTTCTCTAAGAACTGAGACCACGGCTAGGCAAACGTAGTGTAGGACGCCCTGCGGTCAGCCGGGCTAGCATGCACGCCGTGAGATAATTACGCCTTCGCATTTTCTCTTGCTGTAATGTTGACGAGATAATGCGATGACGAAAACGTAGGTACTGTGGTGGGGCATGTTAGCCCGACTGGTGGAGTGTCGACTTGCATAAAACATATGCTGAGTTGATCTCAGTGACGTGCTATTAGAAAGGCCTACGTCCTACACCCAACAAGGACGGCTGATGATGATGTGCTCTCTTGCATTGTGTGCGTCAAGTCAAAAAAAACGGGTGTACTTTAGACCACACGACTGAAGTAAAACTTCTTTAGTTTAGCTCCATCTATCGGCCCGTATAACTTTGTTTAGTGTTAATGTCGCCAAATTGCCATTTCATAATGTCATGCCAACATTATAATATATTTTTTTAACTTTGTTATGGTGCCAATGGAAATCTAAGTGAACCAACTCCAACTTCCGTTCGCCTCGCGTTCATCAGCTTACTTCCCAAGTCAAGCGTTGCGTAAAGTTCTACTTCTATGTGATTTTGCAATCACGCATCAAGGCGCGATAAATGCTTTGCAGCTGATCTACGAGGCAGGTATGTAATGATTCTAACGGGCAGAGAGTAGCCGTGTTATGTATTCGGTCATAATAATTGTATTACCTGTATGTATACTATTTAAACAAAACAACCGTTTCACCAGGTGTGCATGCGCGGGCGCGTGCATATATTCAAATACCTAGAAGCGAGTGCGAGCAAAGACACGTTACCACACAGAAGAGTAGACGAGACGAAGAGGACGGTCAAACACAACTCGTACATCAACAGCTCACCGAACCAAAGCACTACGCATCAGATCTCCTCAGGGAATGCGACCATCGACTGTCTGAGGCATAAGCCGAGGCATGTAGTCGACAGTGGGTATAGCACCGATGGGGTCGACAAGAGATGGTCCAATGATGGTAAGTTTCTTTCCTAGTTATGGTATTCACTACGCGGAGTGTGGATTGATGACTTGGTTAAAACCACGGGAAGCAAGAGGCAAGCGACCGCTCTTAAGCTGGTAATAGTGACCATACCATAAAACGTGGTCCTAATTATAAAATAGATACTGACCACATCATGTGGAACAGTTTTTTGCTTACCTACCTTATATAACAATTTGTTTTTTGCATTTACACCTGCATTCTCAAAGGCAAACTATTTACCATATCGTATATTTAATAGCTACAATTTCTCAGTGAGTGAACTATGTTCTTTGAGAAAGAAAGAATCTTATACCAGAGATCATTATTAAAATCAATGAGGGATAACATCGTCGTGGCGTTTAGAAAATAGCAAGGTTTGTTGTGAGGTTTACTATCAGTTGAAAGACCTGCACTTTTAGCCTATTTCTACCTAGCAGCGCCAGGACTGGTTCACTCCGCGCTTTAGGTACGAAGTACGCGTCAGAAGAGCACCGCTATTGCGATAGAACGAGAGTTTAGGGTAGGCTTGCAGCGCTGTGTGAGCTGAACTACACTGTATTGCCTTGTAGCAAGAGTCACTATTTATTGAAGTGACTTCGCTGGTGAATTATCTGTACCTGTACTATTAAATATTCTGTGGCAGCGCTGCTTTATCAATCATAATACGGGGGCTGATCGTTTCGATATTTTACTTATCAAAAAGTAACTACAGGAATGGATGGTGCTACTTTATTACAAACCTAATACGTTTTCATTATTATATTTCGCTCCATAGTCAAAGGTTAAGTAACTCGTTTGTTCGACTCGGCGTATCTTTGTTATTGGCATTCAAAAGCGAACCTACGGCCCAATAATGGATGCGGTCTATGTCGGTAAAGAACTACCGGAATCGCTGTTTCTAATTTGGATGATTTAATGACAATACTGCCAAGTAATTATGTAATTATTAGCTTTATTTTTATAGCAACTGTTTTTATTGCATAAATTAAAAAAAACATTATAAGTAATATAGAATACCTACTGGCCCGATAGCTCAGTTGGTAGCAATCCTGCCTTCTGAACTGTGGGTTGTGGGTTCGATTCCCACCCTGGAGAAACATTTGTGTGATGAAATTGTGTGTTATATTGTATTGTATTTACAAACAAAAGTAAGAGATGTTCCCATAGTACAAGCTTTGCTTAGTTTGGGGCTTGGTGGCGCTGTGTGAGATGTCCAAACATAGTATTATTATTATTATATGGCAGATATCCATGAAATAATTTTCTAAATAATCATACATCACCGTCGCCTAATTTATAACAATAAATAGTGTTATTGTTCTTATCAAAATGAAACTGCACAATGGTGAGATATTTCAAAATTATTCAAAAGTGTTTACGTAAAAAAAAAGCAGCCGAAATTGTTACCGTCACAGTTTTATAACTACCGACGTGCACGAGGCTCGAACTCGTATTACAACCACTCAATTTTAATTTTTGTATCTTTACGTAGATAGTTGGATGGCAAGTCTAATCATTTATTTTAAAAAGGTTTCTATTATTTTTCCAAATTTTTTCAGCTGCTGGTGAAGCGGGCGGAGGGGGTGGGTCAGGACGGTCGACACCAAGCACACCCTCTACCTTATCCCCCGGAGCTGCACTCTCCAGAGCACAATCACTCTCCAGCGAGGCCCCTTTATCTGCGCCCCTTACTCCGCTCCTCTCCGGGTAAGTTGATCTACACAAAAATGTTTTCACCCACTGTTTTTATACTAGGTAGATATTAATAAAATGTTGACTACCTCTGCTTTACTCAACTAGCCAGGCTTGCTTGCACAAATCGGGATTAGCGTTAGCCTAGTTTAGTAAAAGCAACTTTTAAAGCATAGGTATGTTGTGTGAATGAAACGTGACTATTATACTTTAACAGCCTTATTAATAAACGGGTAGCCTTGGGTTAGTTACTTCAGCTTTTGTTCCTTTTTTTGCTACTGGAATATTTAGCTGGATCGAAAAAGACAAAAGATGGTGTAACTAATCCAAAGCTATTTCGTGTTTATTAATAAGGCTGTTAAAGTCGTTGTCGTTTTAATTCCGGTTGGATGCAAATGGGCCTTATGTGAGATGTTATAAAGGTTGTTTTAATGTTAGAGGTTGATAAAGGGTTATTCTTGTTCGTTGAAGTAGATGTAGAAGGAATAAAGGAAGCTTAGCATGGATATGCTCGAATAGAGGAGTATTTGTAGTTAGTGTAGTTATGACTAGCATTATAATATTTGAACTAATCTATTTTTACATAATAATGAAGAAAAAAAAGCGCAAATGCTTGTTCTGAGTCTGGGTATTGTGGGACCATGGTCCTCGTAGTTCCTGGGTCCCTAGACACAAGGAATCCTAGTTAGGGTCCAGGATCTATGTATGTGATCGTAGGGCGTTATTATTAATATAAATTATTACATTTGATTATGACAATAAAAATAAAATAAATATAAATTAATATTTATTCTAGGAAAGGGATTATGAATTGTTAAAATTTAACAATGATGAAGATGAACAACTTCCACATTGTAAATGAATAAATAAATATCTGTGGACATTTGTGGACATAACCATACAGTATTTCCCTCATTTACCAAAGTTATCTACTAAAGCATAGGTTTAACCTAATATAGCCGAACAGAGAACAAAACTACTCTACGATTTCTTAAGGCCGCTTCATAGCACTTTTAAACGAATTTTCATTTAAAGTTTTTGTTTAAAATCGCGAATCATAGTTTGAGGTCTAACTGGGTCGACGCACGAAAATTTGTTAATTTTTCGGGTTTTAGTGGATTACGTGAAATATGGATGTCTAATAAATGTTTTAAATAGTCATTCATTATTATTATTCCTTTAGGACACAAGTCTGCTTACATAATTAATAAAAAAAGAGTTGTTATCGTTGAAAGTTAGAAGAACTACATTTACGTGTACTAAAATACCTACTTAGTTAAATATTGTTCGGTAATTGCGGTGTTTTTTCGTTTTATTTTCTATTTACGCAATTGTTTGCACATGGTTATTTTGATACAATAGTGACAACAAAAAAGTATTTTCTATTGATTTAGGGTATATAGTATATACACCGTGCTTTAAGCGATTGCTAAACATTCTCTACGACTCTGTTCTAGTCTCTACTCTTGACAGATAATTTATAACTCGAAAACTATTCGACCGATTTCAACTAAAACTTTGGTATTTTAACAATTTAGATGGATTTTCTTAATTAGCATGTGGGCTTACGACGTCGTAAACATTGGTAGAATTTAATTAGATTAACATTTAAGTATTTATAGATATAAATGCAGCATGCGAATACTTTTGATTAAGTTTCTAGAAATTATGAAGTGAGGTGCGTGTCAATCAAAACAGTATAATTATTAATAATACAAAGCACATTGCGTACATTATTAATGCCATCTTCAAAGAGGCTATTTAGAACTACAGTACAAATTAATATGTTCTAAATTTAATGATTGTGAACGCTGTGCTTTAGAATATCGGTTTTCTTTGAGATGCACGAATATTATGAATATATATATCTTAGTTGTGGAATGCAATACATAAATAGCTGCTTATTTACTTTGTAATTTTATTTCCTTTTGCAATGGCCGAAACAGAGGTAAACAGCAAGATCTAGTCTATTCTTCATGAACATTATCACTGTCCCTACCTTTCATATCTATGCAGTATGCAAGTACAGCGCCAGGCAGAATTATGATACACTTAAAAAATCAAACTTATACTTATAGTTTATCTTTTTGGTAGCACAAAATGGGCCAAATAAAGCATGTCCAGCGGTTATAACTTTTGTTAGTGTAGTCTTAATGCTTATTTTATATTGTTTATAGAAGAGTTTTGATGAAAACTAGGTCTTCTGAACAAAATAATAAAACTCACCCATTGCTTACATCAGGTGAGTTACCTTAGTACAACCACGTAAGTAGCATTATGAATAAACGTTTTAACAAATAGCACAATATTTTTCTGGTGTATCATATTTCCAGCCAGGCACTGCACATTATTTTATTTTTATTTCTACCTCTCTTAACCCCGGTGTTGTCCCTTTCAGCGTCCGTTTATCACCCGAAGGGAATATCTCTAATGGCGATGATAAGAGTAAATTTGCCCATCAGCAAACCTACAGGTATATCACTTCAATGATGGTAAAACCAATATAAAAGCGCTTTGCATAAATAACTGAAATTAATTACATGTAATAATAGGATACTAATAATAGGATGCTTGAAGCGCTTTATAAGCTTGGTAAATCTTACAGTTGAGAAAGTGACAACGTGACTTTTCAAGTAGGTTCTCGTAGGTTTGTCAAACTCATGTCAACTTAACACACAAAATACTGCTTATTGGTTGAAGAAAGCCGATGATCAATAGGCAACCAATGAGGGTTCATTATTTTGTGTGTTATAAAGTTGACACGAGTTGGACAAACATTCAAGAAACCTTGGGATGACTTCTACTTTTAACTTCGAACAAGCGACTGTAGATTGAATGTAGAAATATAGAGAGACGAGGAAAACCTGTAACTGGTTCATAAACTCATTTTTATAGATAAAAGGTTTAAATAAAGCCATAGCTGGTGGATTAAGGTCGTGTTTGTAAAATTTTTAATCTAATGTGCTTCAGTGCATCTTGCATATAATATCCATCAGGTTCAATTTCATACCTACTAAAATATCTGCATAATGAATTTGCGCGTTTGATTGGTTTTATTCTCATTGTCTATCACGACCCTAACAGAGCACGATTCTCACTAACATAATGCACTATACCATTGGTCTGGGGATACACGAATTACATAAGTTGTTTATTGATATTATAATTTAAAATAAAATAACACCGCTAAATAATGGAATAAAGATGTTTTTTAGTATCTGTCGTAATGTTGGCGTAAACTGCATTTTCTATATCTAACATTGGAAATATTCGATAAATTGTTGTACTTTCTTATAAAATGAAAAAGTATGGATTTCATTTGTATTTGCAGAAAATTCCAAATACGTTTTTTTTGTATAATGTAGTTAATTAATGTTTAAAATTAAGCAAAGGTAACTCCAAACTCTTAATAAACTCATTATGTGACTCGTGCGTCCCCACTCTACAATCTGGCGAGATTTGATAACACATTCCTGTGATGTTTAGACAAAGTTTCTCCCCTCGTGAATAATATGGGAACTGCTTTATACTAACTTTAATGAATGGACTTAACGCTAATGAGCTCTCTAACCCTCCGCTCTTCAGGTTTAGGCGCTTGGTCTGTGTAGCAGCGAGAAGCGATTTAAAAAACGTTTTGTCGCCTTAACTAGCAAAACAATTGGACAGGTGCCATGATGACCTATAGACATTTCAAATGCTTCAGCCCACTACCAGCAGTAGTTATTACCTTGCCCAGTATGCAGGTAGCATTGCCCGATTGAATTGCGATGCTGATTAGTACGCGAATAGGTTTTTTCGAAATTCGAATGTCGTACTATAATGCAAAATATGCCTTGGAACTTTACATAAAACCAAAAGAAAATTGTCATCTCTAATAACACATAAATTGATTAACGCATCGAATTGAAACCCCACTGCTACTGTAAATTGATAAATTAATCTAATTTGACATAATTTGCTCGTGTGAAATGATAATTACGCTATATAATTGATAAGTGACACAACAAACAATACGCTGTCACCGCATATCACTTGCACTTTGATTGATGCCTAAACTGATGAGGAAATACGAGTAACAAGCTGGCATTATATAGTTTGGGTGTTTAAACAAACCTGTACCTACAATTAACAATTAATATTTCGCTTTAAGAGAGAATTTAAAATGAAATGACAGCTTCAAAATTTTGCTTATTGATCTAACCTCTAAATGAAGTGAACCCAAACTCAATTAGCGAAGTAGATTAAAAATGTAAGCACGTCCAAAAGGCTGACGCTTTTTCTTGTTTCTATTTGTCGCTAATTTAATGTGGTTTCATTACATCGTTGAATCACATCACATGAATCTAAAATGTGTTACTAAATTTCGTTAACGTAACATAAAAAGCATACATATTTTAACAGTGCTTTTGAAATATTCCAGACAATACAAAGAGGCTCTTCGGCAGCAACGTCAGCAAGACATATACCGACCTCGGCCTGAAAATCCCTCCCCGGAACTAGACTCTTCCCCACAATCCCAGAACCAAAGTCCCGTCCACAGTTCTCCTGTCAACGGACACAGTAACGTATCCCCCAGTCTTTACCGCTCCGTATCATCTAATTCCACAATATCTCCAAACACATCACAGGTACCAAACTCCCCTTTACTCCATTCAACACCCAGAAGATTCAACGGCAACACCGAGAAACAAGAGGAGAACAAGCGGCCGGTACAGAAAGTTGTGCCTTCGCGGAATGTGAATAAGATCTATTCTGCTGTAAACGGGAACGTTGAGTACGCACGCGTTAACGGTCAAGCGGATTCGTACGTAAAACCGACGTCTCCGACCAAATCACCAACGAACACATTAGGGTACAACAGTATAGGGAAGTCTAGTATACCTAGGATGAACGGCGATAGTGCGAAGTTGCTTACAACTAGCGTGTCGTATTTAAAAGGTCCCGCGCCGAAAGGAGCAAAGATGGCGTGGAACAAAGACGCGCCGGTAGATAAATTGAGCTTCACGATGAAGAGGGAGTTCGATAAACAGAAGGAAGAGTTGGACCTTCTACAACAGTTGAGGACGGTAAGCTATCACTTTTGTTATCAATGCATTTTAACGTGTCGGCTCATTACCCTTTCTAAAGTTGTATATTCCTAAATGTATTCCTTAACCCTTGTCTAGGAATTTTGCCCGTCATCATCGACAGGTTTTTGGACTTTTAAGGATCGCATTACACTTTTTTTGTTAAATTTATCCATAATTACATAAGCTCATAATTTGCAGATGTTTATGTGTACATACTAGTATGTTGCTACTTTATATTTTGCTACTCTTGTGGGAATTTAGCTCATGATAATATTTACAATTTGGTTTAAGACAGCTGATCTTCTGTTCACATGTTTACCTAACTAATGAGGTGTCGTCATTGTTTCGACAAACTTGTGTTATACAAAATGATTTTATCTTTAAACTCCATCAGTAGCTTTTGGAAAAACATGATACCTGCATGCGAATGACTTATGTGCTTATAATTAGGCGTTTCTTAACTTATCCAAATGTTTTAGACATCTAGTTATATATTTGCAGACTTTGAATTATTGCATTGTTACTTTACGTTACATTTGCCTATTTTGTTAAACATATCTAATTGGGTATATATGTGCACATTTTAACTTAGTTGCCAGCTTGATAAAGTTTAAAGTTGTCTGTAAATAATCGCGATCATACATCACAATACCATGTACACACATAAACTAAAAATAAACATACCACTAAAATGGGTCAACACCCATTTTAGTGGTATGTTTATATAATATATAACTTATAGATTAAGTTATAAAGCTAAAAAAAAGTTAAAAAAGCGTTATAGTATAGAGATAATTTTTAATGTCTAACTGTCCACAGATAATAGAGAGCCGACTGAAGATGTCGCTGCCGGAACAATTAGCGCCCGTTTTAGCGGACGGAGTAGTGCTGTGCCACCTCGCTAACCACGTGCGTCCGCGATCCGTCGCTTCCGTTCATGTACCTTCGCCCGCACAGGTGATTTCCCCTTCCCATTAATATATAAAAGTTAGATGTATGTTAGCTTTATATTGTTTCACAGGCTACAATTTGACCACTATCACAGCTGATAGTGAATTTGAGTGTGTGTGTTTGTGTGACCTAGGATGTAACACGTTTGCCTAAAGCGCACACGCATGTCGTGTTTACTTGGCTTTTAAGAACTATATTGACAGCCTCTGTGGTGTGGCGGTGGAGCAGGTCGGCTCATAACCCGGAGGCGGCGGGTTCTATTTCCGCGGCAGGACATGTATGCACAGAAAAAAAAAGCGCAAATACTTGTCTCCAGACTCATAAGTCTGGGTGTTGTGGGACCGTGCTCCTCGATTTCCTGGGTCCCTAGACACAGCGAATCCTAATTAGGGTCCGGGATCTAAGTATGTGATCGTTGGTTGGTATTATTATATGGATTAAAATTATATTACCATAAAATATGTTTTATCTCTGAAAGTTAAGAGCTTCGGGAAAACGGGTAAATAGCGAGTGCAACCGCGGAGCGCCGCTATGATGCGCCATAACGATGTTATTAATAATAATTTTTTTATACTTATTTATCTACTGACATCTAATGTTGTGTTTTACATTTTCAGCCGAAATTGACGATGGCCAGATGCAGACGAAATGTCGACAACTTCATAGAGGCGTGTCGAAGAATCGGCGTAGAAGAGGTATGTACGATCTACTTAACTATTTACTTGCATAAGTCGCGTAACAATTAATAATATGAATAACGTTATGTACCCGATTTTCGTGACATTAATCGTGTGTAATCTCTACGGAATTTTCTTTCGCAAGAAACCCGTTTTCCTAATGTTGCAGGGTGCGATATCCTTTGTCGAGCGCAACATTTATATACTAAGACGGGTGGCGTGTGTTGCAGGAAGACATCTGTTCGCCAGAAGACATTCTGGAGTATCGCGCGCCGAGCGACGCCGAGGGCCCAATCGGACAACCGTCGGCTGCGCTCACTCGCACACTCGCCGTCCTGCTCGCACACGCCACCCCGCGCTCGCCTCGGGATATCCCACCCTACCACATCCACTACAACTCGGACGACGCGGAAACGTTAGAACTCAACTACCAAAGACAACTGCGACGATACTCCGACGAACGATTCGTTAGCAACTTCAACACAGATTTTATCGACGAGGCTGATGAATACCAGAACTATGAAAACAACAACGCTGACTGCGGCAGCGAGCTGAGGAACCGAGGACCTTATTACCAAAAGAATAGGGTTCAGTTTGTTACGCCGTTCTGCAAGGGAGATGGCGTTTTCAGGAGTGATCACTTTGAAATATACGACACTGATGAAGTCGATTTTCCTATGGAGGAACGCGCGATTGTTTCGGAAAGATACGACAGAGGAAAAATGAACCTCGATATACAGAACAATTTGAATGAAGACATGCTGGTAGCGACCGAACCGCCTAAAGATAATGAAAATAAGATGTTCTACACATGTCTATGCCTTGGAACCTTTGTGGTGTCCACATTAGTGCTTATTTTCTACCCTTTGTAATGCTTAGAAGAATGAACTGGGAAAGAAATAGGTGTGATTCAGCTACTTTTACATACTGTTTTTTGGATTGTCTCAATCACCCTTTTGAGTGTATTTTCAAGGCTAATGTAAAGGTTAAACTTGCTATGATTTTAGAGTGGTCTAAGGGCGATTGAGAGAATTTGTTAAATATTTCACACAGTGAAACTGTGATTTACAATTATTATTAGAGGCTGCTATATTGTCATTTATTATAGAAAGGCTGAAAGGAACTTGAAGGTATTTAAGATGGATTTGTATGATGGAATTTATACTAACATTTTTTGAATTGTATATTCAGACTTATCTATTTCAAAATAATGGAAAAAGGTATACATCTAATTGCTAAGTCTTATGATATGTACTCTCTTTAAAATATGAGTTTTCGAGATCTCTATTCGTGAATTCAATTTTATTGGTCTGATTTATTGATTCCAACTTCATTCCTAAACGAGGCATTTAAAAGATTTATTATTTCAATTTACAAATTGGGTGTTGTGTTTTTCATTTCTGATTGTGTTTTTTATAGTGCTTGTTTTTTTTACGTCTTTTCCAGAGATCTCAATGTTTTGTTGTGTTGAAAAGATTTTACTATAATTTGGTTTTTTGGTCATAAATTTTATAGATTGTATTATACAATGCAATGTTGATGCTAATTTAGGTATACCACAAAGTAGGTAGATTTTGCACTATGTTAGGATGTTACGGATTAAAATTCGGAAGGCAGAAAAATTATGTGACGACTTAAAAGCATTTTCATTTAAAGTCGTTTTTTATGTTCAAGCGTATATAACACAAAGCATACAAACTGTTTAAACATTTCGAAACGAAACATGTCTCGATGCATATGTGGAAAAATCTTCCTTAATGTCCATAAAATAGGTTATACTTCCCATTGAAAAGTTCTTCCATATGTTTGACATTCATCCAAATAAAGTACAATAAAATACCCTGCAAAATATTGGTGCGTAAAAGTAATAAAAGTGCGAGTTTATCGTAATATTTAATATATTCGATTTTCGTAGCTTAGCTCTTTAATTAAATATTTCTTATTAAATAAGAATTTGTATGCCTTAATCGAAACTTCATATCGTTATTGTATTATTAATGCAAAAACGTACCATTATATATAAATAAGGTTATAACGTGGACACAGTTATATACAAAAAGTTTATTAATATTATATGTGCAGCTTTATGGTACATTGTTAAAAAATAACAATGTAAATGGGCTTTTAAAATATTCACCGTTTACGTTACATTGGTGACATCTAAATCAAATCAATAAACACTGCGAAAATAGTGCGTATAATTTCAGTGTTATTTTTGGGGTTCAATTTTTCAGTAGTGCTATTGATAAATTAGATTTTAAATTTATTTTTCTGTGTTCATGAAACTGTGTCCAAGTTTTTCAATTTACTAGTAGTTGTGTAGTAATATTTAAGCTAATTCGAGGCTTTTTCGTGTATTCAAAAAGATGTTTTTACTAAATATGTTACACAGATATTCCTGAACACAGCCAATCAAAACAAAGTATAACTATGCCAATAATAAAAAATAGTAATTATAGTACCACTTATGATTGAAATGAGAGAAGAAACAAGTTAAAAATGATTTATTGGGAACATAATAATTGTGTATATAGAAATCATTCCAAAGAAGTTTTACATAAATAAAGACTGTAGACCTTTTTGAAGGAACAAAATATGTGTGCTTTTTATGAACTCTTCTACGATAATATTATTAATATTTAAAACTTCATTTAACATTAACTTATGGTATACTATTATTGTATTTAAAGTTTATTAATTATCTTCTCGGTTTGATGATCTTTATAAAGTTTTCTTTTTCTCTGGTCATTTTTTACGTTTTTAATTATTTAATTCTCCATATAATTACGTAATTGTTTTTGAGCTTTAAATATGCGAGTACAATATAATAACTAAGCATAAATACTAATATATTATTTGTAATTAGCTTACGCGTAAGTTAATTTATTAGCATTTGGTGCTTGGGTACTTATTTATGTAGTGAATAGGGACTGGTTTTCGTGTATTTAAAAGTTTGTTTTGACTAGTTCAATTAGTGGACTATGTATGATGCACTTTTATTAATTTCTTTAGTATTTTGATACTTTTCAGTTGGAAATAAGGTTCAGTTTAAATAAACTGACATCTGAAGTAGGTATTGGAATGTTTCGTTTCAACCCTGATAAAAAGAGGCTGCGAGGGTTATATGTATCATTGCTTTAACATCTCTTCCATTTTTAATAATAATTTGACGTAAATGTTTCGATCAATTTCCGTTAAGATTGTTTAATAGTTTAAAATACTGGCGATGTTTTTTAAAATCTTTTAATATCACTAAAAGAACGTACTTTGGCTTTTATTCTTCTTGACTTGGAACATTTTATTATCTCATGAATCTCACAATATTTTAATCACACCTAAATGAGTAAATGTGATTTAAAATAAGGCTACTTCCATTATGTATTTTCTTGCCATAAGGTTATAAATGTTAGTCTCGAAAACCAGTCCATTATTATATTCCATTAAATTATAAGTTTGAGTGATTTTTGTACGAAACGATTGGTTGATTTTTTTTTTTACATAAATTATTGTTTTCGAATACCTTAAGTATATTTTTTATCTAAGCGCAGTATTAAAACTTAACAATCTAGTTGGATATCACACGCATTTTTTCACGGCACTCGATTATTTTTAGAATTGTATTAGTATGCATTTAATTTTTTTTACAGTCATAGTTTATTCGGAAGTTGTATGACTACCTATTAACTTTTTTATATGTACTTACGATGTTTTTTGTCTCTTAATAAATTTTCTTATTAGCCACCTGTGATTTCATTTATATAAGCCCTGTCTTTGAGCATCAAAATATTTCTGTATTGAAGTAAAGAATAGAAAATATACCTATGAAATGATGGTTAAAATAGATGTAGTTATCAAACTTCACCATTCTTGTTGTCTTGAGTTTATTTATAAACACCGTTTTAAACGTTCAGTTTTTCACGGCATTTTTACTATTACTTACGGTAGAACTTTGATATGATTAATTACAGACGTTAGTACTCTCAAAACAATTAATAGTTGTTTGTAATTTATGTCCATAATGAAATCACTGTTAATGTAGATTAATTTGTATTAGAATATAGGCGTTGTCGGATATAAGCTCGACAAAACTTGAACATCCCCTAAAACAACTACTGTCTTATATCATCCACAGTTTGTATTTTGTATTAATTCCAGAAGCTAATGTGCTGCGCTGCAGACGTCCTCGAAGGTAAAGGCACCGTCCAAGTGGCTATAACTGTGACAGAGCTACTCCGAAGGCACTCTATGCTTCGTAGTTCCCCCCACTCGGCACCGCTCCCTATGACGCCGACACACGCCACCTAGCGGCCGCTGCTCGCGTTGGCGCCGCACTCTGCGCTCTCTCTCTAGCTCTACGGTTTAGTAACAGGTGTGTAAGTGACAGAAGTGGTGACAGTGATCTCTGAAAGTCGGCGGGAAAAGGTAGTGATGTGATAGTTCTAATCTCAAGTAAACCTGTGTGATTTAGATCATAGTCACAGGGTCCACCTTTCGCGCATTGTCTACTGTGGGCAGATATTTTGAAAGAGATGCAAGATGCTATTGTAACCTGCAAAGATACAGGCCTGTTTTATAGGTTGTTACGATGTCTTTCACCTGCTTTTCTTTAAGTACTATTTTGAAAGATTTTATGTATGATAGCTATGAAAAAAGTCTCGATAATGAGGATTTTATAAAAACCTGTGTGGTTCCATTGTGAGATATATAAATTGTATAGAATTTCTGACAAAAAAAGGACAAAAGATGCGATAGCGATCTCTACAGAACAGGCCTGTATCATGTCCTTTTTATGATAATTTGTTCCACTTAGAATCCGATTCTGATTGTACATGTTTCTGTACCTAATCTGATAAGTGCGATGTGTCATTCAGTGGAATAGAAGTTTTACTTTGATACAGAACTGTAAATGTGTAAAAAATTATCGAACAGAACGTATCTACGAATTGCATCTATTGAAACGTACCTGCATTAGATTGGATCCATTGCAACATGTACCTACGTTGGATTAGATTATTTTAATCGTATTTAGTATATTCTTTAGATTATTCGAATGTATTATTTGTACATATGAAAACGGTTAGAGGACCGATTCGCGGAAAATTTTCTAGTATATTTTGAAGCATGTCATTCGATAGACAGCGAAACTAACTAGTGATGCATTTTTTCGAGTATCGGCTCCATTGTGGCTATTTTCGGTTGTTATAACACGAATTGGTGATATAGGTAATTTTTGTAGTCTGCTATTGTAACTTTTATCTTCGTTCACAAGGAAAGGAAAATAGGTAAGGTTCCGATTAGAAAACTACACTCAAGACTTTTTAATTTTGAATGTAGTTTTTTTTATGTACATAACTGCTGCAGTGTCACACAGAACCCTAAATTATAAAGTCGTGTATGTCAATTGGCTCTGGTACTGCGTAAGTAATTCTAGACATCAGCACAGTCTAATAGTATTTTTATAAATTACTTTACTAGGCTAAGATTCATAGATAGATAAAACTCTTTATTGAAACACCACATTACAGGAACAATTGACAATCACAAACTTAAGAACTAAGGTCTGTATTATAGAACGATGCTCAGTCATCGATTGGTGCTCAAGAAGAGATTTCATTCACTAATTTATCATTTTATGAATGAAGTCTCTGCTTGAGCACCGATCGATGACTGAGCATCGTTCTATAATACGGACCTAAGTGTCACAAATCTTCTTCAAATCGTCTTATCGCTTTAATCTATCTTTTGCAAACAAGCCACTGAGATCAGTTGCGAGTATCATTTGCCTAGTGATTTCACTAGATACATTGCCCTTCAAACTGCAACACAATATAGTGCTTGCATACTAGTGCTTGGCGTCAAAATATCTGTAGACGAACTTTTGCAGAAAATTTCTACCACCTAGTAAAAAGTAGCTATCACTTAGTAAAACGTCTTGTCACCTTAATGAGACATAGTTTAGATTTCGAATCGGACTTTTCCGATGTGTTGTGAATGGGGGATGTGGTATAGCTAATTTATAAGTCACTGAATAGATATTCTAAACGATGGAGATACGAAGGACCAAGAAAAGTTAGTAACTGGGCCCCGAGTCTACTAACAAAATTGGCATTAAATTGTTCTATAATCGTTACTTTTTGACAGATCTTCCATAAAAATTCTGTCAAAAATCGACAATTGTAAAGCAATGCAATCGCAATTTTGTTAGTAGACTTAGACAGAGACTTAGGGCCCTGATTAGGGAACGGTCAATAAAGATAATTAGATAAATTCCCTGCCTTTAAAACGATTATACCGTAATACTTAGAATAATGTATCAGGTATCCAGTGCATTAATTATTCAGTAAATCGGGTCCTCGAATTGACAATACTCAAAAATCATATTTTGTACACTACAGAGCAATTTAATAAGGAAAAAATATACTTAAATAAGTAATGGTTCGCTGCTTGCTTCCTTTTTGATTTGGTCTATTTATTTAAAGCCATGCACACAAATTGTGGATATTTGATCTTCATCATATTCATCTTCTGGCTGATGATGTAATAGATAGACAGAATTAGTCCAAGATTTTCGGATTATCATAAAATACTTGACGCGTTGTTATGCTAAGAAACCTTTCAAATCCATTTCAAACACACGAAGCAAGCTAAACACTTTTCTTTCTTCTTAAATTTTTATTGATATGGATGGATATAGCTATTATAGATAAAAATGAGTCTTCTTACACGTAATTTCAATAATTTAATGCCTTAATATGAAGGTAATTGTAGGTAGTAGTCTAATTATCAACAATGTTAATGACCACTGACATTCTAGTTGACTATAAAATATAAAAGTATTAAAGAAGAAGTATAAAGAAGTCCCTTTGAACCACCTCGAAACCAATGAATGTAAAACCGATCTTAGTTCTGAGAGTGATTTTGAGATGCAGACGAAATGAAGTGATCTTAAACTGTATGATTTGATATTGGACATGATTAAGGTGATTTGTTATTTATTAATTTAAAAGCCGTTTTCGATGATTACTTAATATTATAAAATGGCAGTTATCACCGAAGTTATGCACCAAAAGATATCTTCCAGTACTGTGATCGGCTTAATACGGCTCATACAACTCAATGACGTCACAAAATAGTTATCTATATACCAACGGTCATGAATGTCATAGTTGTATATACTTAGCGTCACTTTTACATCGTAAGGTGCTTCAAACACTGCACAAATATACACGAATTTACTAGTACAATTTTTGTAATTGGCATTTACATTCGTTAATTAGGGCACGTATAAGGCACGGTTAATGTTAATACGTCACTGACTAGTGCCTCTATAGAGTAGTTGAAACTGTTGAACGATTGAGCAAAATTAAGTGTTATAACAACTCTGGTAGTGTCCTTGTAGTAACCACAGATAAGGTATAAATTATATTTAGTTATTCTTAGAGACGTATCATTTAAAAATATTTTAATTAATATAAAAAACTTTTTCCCGTTTTCTCTTAGATTTATCTCGAATAAATGTGTGTATTATGTGATGGTCAAGTTTAATATTTATAATTAACTTTAAAATATAACCTTTCTTAGTAAAATAATAGAAAGTAAAAATTCACAATGAAATGTTAATTTTTCATATTTAACTAAGTCATAAATATTTTGTAATTTTCTTACTGATATTTGAGCCTTATAGGTGTTGTCATTATATATAACTAGCATAAAATACTCTTGATAGGAGCAATTGAAATATACCTTAACTAGTTCAAAATATAGTTGATTATTGCAGAGCTGGAAATGATTGGTTTACTTACCAATATATAGTTGATAAAAATAATGATATATACTCAATTTGTTAGGTAAATCATAATTCATTATATTTTGTTACATGATATTAGCAGTATGAATTAGAATTAATTTTATACTCTATCATAGGATACGTAAGAATCAAAATGAAACAACCGTTTTCATTGAAGGCTATGTAACTTAAATAGCCAAAATGGACTGGGACAAAAACATGTGATTTAATTATTAGACATGTACCATAATTACGGCTGTGCATTTGTAAAAATAATTAAACATGGTTTTCATTCGAGACTACGGCCGTGAGATAATTGTACTTAATAAATTATTTGATGTACTCTCTATTGATATGACTTCAAATTGTAAATATTTTAATGATCCTATGTACAAATTTGTCAGCTTCTAAGTTCGTACTTAGGGGCCATAAATTACGTCGCATGAATTTCATGATTTTTTTACCTCTCCCCCGTCCTTGTCACAGCTGGTCACATTAATTGTGAGTCTCCCCATTTAGAAATATATGAAATAATTTTTTGTGGTGTAATACTTAGCTATACATATACAAAATCCTGACTGACTGAATGACTGACTTATATATCCACGCACAGCTTTTAGGCCGCGGGCCCTAGAAACTTGACTTGGAGGTTGTGTTCTTTGTAAAGTGTAGGTATCCACTAAGAAAGGGCTTTACGAAATTCCACCAATTATTTTCCTATAGGCCACGCGGGTGAAGCCACGGGCAGATGCTACTAAAAAATATTACAGTTTGAAAAAAAAATGTGATATCACAAAATCTAACCCCCCCCCACACTGACAATGTCACACTCCGTCGACGCCTTCCCTCCCCCTTCACGTGTGACGTAATTTATTGATGGCCCCTTAGTCCCCTGTGACATACCCAAATGCAATACAGTAGGTATGTCGTAGAGATAAGTGCGAACTTAGGAGATATGGAACTTTAGTACAGACTGGCATACCACCTACTTCATTATTACATATCTTTAAATTTTACCACCGAATTCCGTTATGGAATTCTGAATACTCAGTACTATTATAATAAATGCGTGGTGTCGGTTTCGGTCGCATTTAGTAAATCTAAACTAAACAATATTATATCCGTCTTTATCAGTTTCCTTTTATGAGAAGAGTTGCGCCATACTTTCAGCTTTAGAGTACGCGACGCAGAATTGACACCCCATATTGTAAGTATAGGTTAAGATTTTTTCTCGTCACATTGAAATTATAGTCAATTCCTTTGTAAGGTATATAATTAATTAGATTATTATCACAATGGTGTAAAATATGACTATGTACCTATTTAGATATATTATTATTATTTGATGATTATTATAATTTATCCAATAATGGAAGCTACGACTATATATTTTGCTTTTTGTTCGACAAAGATGATTTGATGATGAATGTAATTTGAATTGCTGTTTTTTTTTGTTTATAATTACTTAAAGTACCTATTATTGTAAGCAATGCTCTTTATATAGTTTATATTTAAACCCTTTTATTTAGTTATAGAGATAACTTCTACTAAACATTTTATCAGATGCCAGGTATACTAATAATGTGTGTTTTCATGTTATGGGACGTCCTCGCGCGTCAGCAGTTTTTACGTATTTGACGTAAACAGAACACATTTTAAGAATTATCTGACGTTTGAACTATCAAAACCAAATAATGCTATTTGACTTTAAAAATTAACATATATACTTCCCTTCTTAAAGCGGTTAAAAAGAAAAAGATAAAATAAAAAATTTAATTAATATGGATAATAATTGGCGGAGTTACAAGCTTTCACAGTGTCTATTTTGAAAGGGACAAGTAATCACATGTCCCTTTCTTCCAAAACACAGACGCACAAACAACAAACACTTTGGGAAAAGCTACCATAGAAAGACCACAGCTTAGTAATAGATTATGGAGTAATAATAATTATTACTCCACAATCCATTACTAAGCTAAAAAGACGTTCTGTCTTAAATTATTTACGACAGAACGTCTTTTTTCCTCTAATCTGTGGTATTAGAGCTGTCTCTTTCTATTGTATCTTAAAATGATTATAACTCTGTCATTTATTTGGATATTTAATTTTTCTTTTCACGACTCGCTTGATGAATTCAATAAACCAGTCAATCGCCCTTTTATAAAAGTATCTCTTAAGTACAGAACTATCTATCAATAGAACTATCTTTATATTATTTTGTGTTCTCCCTAATTATGATTTTTATTAACGGACGTGTGATTTCTCGTACTGCCATCTTAAGTTTAACTTATTGTTGTGAACGACATAGTTTATATTTACCTTAGTTCTCTTTGGCACTCTATTTATACTCAGATATAAGTTACGTATCTTATTGTATGGAATTGTTCAATTTAATTAGATGTGTTACCTTTTTTTTTTAATGCACTTATATAGCACTGACGAGTACTACTAATTTTCAAGAAGTAAATACTTAAGTAAAATCTTGCGGGAAAATAAATAGAGCGAGTAAGTACTCGCTATTCCCAAAGGATTTTTCACCTAGAAGAATTTGGTTCAACCTGAATTCCTGAAGCACGTTCCTTTTTGTAAGTCACTTTTTAAATGGAATCATCTTACCAGTGATTTTATTTTTAACGTCTGCAATACGACGTGCGCCTTCATTTGTTTTTATCATAAAAACAACAAAAATTAACACCGATTAGGGGCCATCCATAAATTACGTCAAATAAATTTCATGATTTTTTGATCCCTCCCCCGACCTTGTCACAGCTGGTCACATTTGTGAGACCCCCCCTACCTATTGTGATGTCACACATTTTGCAATTTTACATTCAGAAATTAATGAAATTAAAAATTTAAAGTGTTGTAATACTTAGATATGAAATATTATATTTTGAAAAAATGTGACCTTTCCCGCCCCTTGTCACACAATGTCACACTTTTTCGACTCCTCCCTCCCCCCTTAACGTGTGACGTAATTTATGGATGGCCCTTACCAACTTGTGGCACTTTCAATCGTAATGTGCTATTGATTCTCTGATATTTCGAGAATACTTATAGAGAATACCTCCTGTAAATAAATGTAATGGTATTAATAATTATTTGTACAAGTGTCATCGTTCTGGCTAAATAAGTAAGGCCGTCAGTGCCCAACATCACTTACCGGAATGTGTATAGAAATAAGTATCGAAAGAACTGAATGTATGTGTCGAGTCTTTGTCCTTTTCAAAGATAATGTGCCAAAGACTTATTGGTGATGGAATTACAAACTTTTGTATATTTTTTGTGTTATGCACTGGTCTCCTAATTGTAAGTGTGATGTAGCAATATACCCTCGTACACATTGTGTTTATATGTAGATAAATATATACATTTTCGAAGTGATTTTAAGTGTTTCAGTTAAAACCTGGCGATTATAAATTTTATGCACACTTGCACATGGGTCGTTACATGCGTCAGTCCGAATTTTCAGTGTCGAAACTCACCTTTTGGCTAAGCCTTAGTGGGGTAACAAAACTACTTACAATCAAGTGTATGTAAGTAACAACCACTAGAAACACAAATTTGTATGAATTTGACAGTTTCAATACGCTATTTATGTGCATATTTAATACTATACAAATATTAAATTAATATATTCCCGACTTTTTTGTATTATTTGTACGGGATTTACTCACGTTTAAAATTGGCCGGACTATCCGACTATAGTTTCAACTGCATTTGGGAGCCTTCCTCACAAATACTACAAAATGTGTAAAAACCACGTTAGTTTCCATAATAAAATATTCCCGACTGTTACGAATAGTATGTCGATTTCTCGACAAAATGAATCACACTCATGAGAATTTTAATACTAAAATAAAACTATACAAATTAACAAATTATAATAATTTCTCTTGTCCCATGAAAATTTAAGACCGTGATCACATCCCTGATCTAATACCTTAATAGGTACTTGAATTATCATAAGTAGCGTATTTCTAAATGAATATTATAGATATATAAGACAGGTATTGAGAAATTTAAGATTCATTTATTTAATAGATAGTAACATAACAGTTTTATCCAAGGCGTTACAAAAGCATAGTCTACTACACTATAAAAAAATAATAATGTAAAAGTATTATCAGTGTCATTCCGTTATTAATAATATTATGTAAGTACACCACTAGATATAAGAAATCTCATATACCTACGTAATTTAGCAGAAAGACAAACCTATACAGAAATGTAGAGATGTAAAACTGACGACTGTTGAAAACTAGATTTCTCTCAAACTACGACTCGAAGAAATCAACTAGAGTCCTAGAGTAAGATTACTAGAGTAGAGATTAGAGGCGTGGGCCTAGGACGATTGATTCATCGTCCTAGGTCCACGCTCTACAATTTGAGGCAGTAAGTTCCCTACACCTCTGTATATAGTCTGTGGATATCTCCTACGTAAAAAATATACAGGTAGTAGATAGGTATATTCACATACACTGGAGCCAGGGCGTGTCACCAGTTTATTATATTAAACCCGCAGTATAAAATCCAAAAGCTGATTAATTACAAAGTTGCTTGTAATCCTCGTAATGTTTGAAGTGATTATACGAGCGGGGCGGGTACGTGTAATCGGTAGACGCTGACTGGCAACTTGTGCAACCACGCCCCGGTAGCGTTTTGCGGATTACTGGCGCCATGGAGAGGTTTTCGATTGCTGAAGTAAAACTTCTTTACGCACGTTTGACTTGGGGAGTAAGCTGGTGAATGCGAGGCGAACGGAAGTTGAAGTTGGTTCACGTAGATCAACATAGCAGTTAAATATTACTTAAAAATTTGTATTATTGACTTGACTTCTTGGTTTATGGCTTCTGTGACTAGTTGTCACAATTCTGCCAATGTCCGTTTCATGCCAGTGTCATGAACTTTTGGAGATTGTGCTATTAGGTACTAATAATAATATGATCGGTGGAATAGAGGGAGACTCAACCCAAATGCTGAAGTTTGTATTATTGTTGGTATGTCCGGTAAAATGTCAATTTACAATAATTGTCAAGATGGCGATACTAACATTAAACAAAACAAAATTATGGATAATTTTTTGACATGACGCTAGTAAAATGTAAAAACAATTGTCATTAAAAAAAAAACAAAACAGGAACAAAGTTTCGATGAAGCCGGCCGATAGATGAAGCTACACTAAAGAAGTTTTAGGACTTCAGTCGTGTGGTCTGAAGCACTCGTTTTTTCCCTGTGTACCCTTGACGGTTCTCTTGATTACTAAAATTTTAATTTTTATATTTATTTTATCATAAAATACTGAAATATGTAGTTGAAAGTTAATAGCAGAGTTTTACCTACCATTAAAACTCTTATTATGTCTGGAGCCTTATTCGAGGCCTTGTAAACAATATTGAGATGACAGTCTTTCCGTTTCCGGCCGTAATATAATCGTTGAAGTCCCTTTTAACACGCGGAGGGAGGTGACTTCCGTCCGCCATGTTCACCAGGTGAGGCACCGGCCGCTCTCATCATTGTGGTCTCAATAACTTAGTTTTTAGACTATTTAAACCTTATATCTAGCTTACTTAACACCAGGCAGGAATTACTGTAAGGCCTCGAATAAGGCTCCAGACATAATAAGAGTTTTAATGGTAGGTAAAACTCTGCTATTATGTCTTTCCCCGTTATTCGAGGCCTTGTAAACAATATTGAGATGTGTTTGTTATCGCCTGGTGAACAAGACGCCAATGTGATGAAATTACTGATAAACAGATTTACATAATTCAAAATTTAACTAGGTACGACAGTAATAGCATAATATACATCAATTAACTTAAAGATTAATTACACTATTATTATTACACTAGTTTTTTTTTTTTTTTTTACTTAAACAATAACATAAATACTAAATTATTATTTATTGTAACGGTTCAAAAAGGGCTCCCAAAGAATGGTTAGTAGTAACATTATGAACAGGTGCCGGCCTTATTTCTTTTTTATAAAATTAAGGAAAGTATTCACTGACCTCCAATTGGCCCTTGCTAAGATCTTATCTAGCGGTTGCCTGTCGAGCCAACCCCTTGAAGCTACAGCTGATCTTACGCTTCCCGGGGTTGCCTCGATACCCGCATCTGACAACACGGATTTTACCCAGCCCGCAATCACTGTTCTGGACGCAGATTTAGCCGGTCCACGCGCAGTGACGAATAGATTATTACTATTTGCTTTGCGTCGTCTATCCCACGCAATTTGTAGCAACTTTCTAACCCACAAAACAGGATCAAGATTAGGATTTTCTAAATTGGAATAAAGTTTCCAACCGGATTGAACATGTGATTCTGAATCAGTTTTTGATCCGTACATGGGCCAGAAAGTTACACAATTCTGCTCACCGTGGTCTACGAAAAAGCCCTCCGAAACACTTAAAAGCGTTAGGTCATGAACTCTACGCCCTGAACAAAGTAACAAAAGGATAGCGCACCGTCGTGACACTTCCCACAAATTTTCAACAGAGATATTTTTGCTAGATAGCCAAGATATCAAGATACTAGTATCCCATACGCTTGCTTGAGGACGTTTCTTAGCATTATTTGTAGCAATTGATTTTAAAATCTGTTTTACTAAAACATTAGAGCTGAGATTTGAGTTATTATTAGTATTACACAAAGTACATACTACAGACTTATGCACAAGGATTGTTCGGTAAGCTAATTTTTCAATTAGGTGTAGATCGGCCAAAAATTGGGCTAGCTGAGAACCTGAAGGGTTTATAACATTTACTCCCGAATTCAAACACCACCTAACCCATCGCGCCCAAGCCGGTTTGTAAGTGTTTAGAGTGGAATCACGCCATCCCGCCCTTAACTAAGCTGTTTGTTGTTCAGTCCACGTTTCTATCGCCTCAGACCACCCCCACATTTCCAAACTTCCAGCCTCAATACTTGAACCCTCAGCGGAGGTCGGCCTGTTGACAGATCCACCAGCTTGAACTCTAACTGGTGAATGGTGAATGGAGGTGCTACTGCTCGAGCTTTTAGATCTGCTCTCCAGAACGCCTGCGGCCAATTCGGTGCTACTACAAGGTAGGTGCCTTTCGCTCGACTGAGATGCATTAGGACTCTTGGCATCAGGTTTGGAGGCGGAAAGACCCACGCCAACTTGAAGTCCCATTCCCATGCAAACGCGTTGTGTTTCCACGCTACCTGATCTCGCTGATCCAAGCTGACATATTTCGGTACGACGTGCGCTTGAGCCGAGGCAAATAGATCTACTTCGGGAACCCCCCATTTTTTGAACACTACCTCGGTTAAATTGGGAAGCAGGTGCCACTCCGGGAGTGATGTTTTTCGAGAGAGGCGATCGGCTACACCATTGAATCTGCCTGGAATATGGTGAGGAACTAAGTGGATGTCGAACTGGGCTAAGAATTCGAAAACCTGATAAGTCAACTTCATCAGTCGCGCCGATCGGCTTCCGCCTTCGTTTCTGAGGTACGCCACAACAGATTTGTTGTCGCACTGCAACAGAACTGAGGAGTGGCTCAGAAAGGGACCGAATCTGTACAGACACTTCAGAACCGTTATCATCTCTTTTTGGTTCGAGTGAGCATGCTTTTCTCGGCCTAACCACTCGCCCCCTATATGCACCCCGTTCAACTCTGCTCCCCAACCCGCGTCTGCTGCATCTGTAGTGAGAAAATGAGTTATCGATGGAGGATGAATTCGGCTGGCTTTGTTGCAGTTCAACGCCCACCATTCGAGTTCCCTGATCGCCTCGCATGGCAGGTGCGCCGATGCCTGGAAATTTCTGTGGAGTAGATTGTTGCATTGCATTAACAAGCAACGAGAGTGTAGTCGACCTTGTGGAATAGCTAATCGAGCAAAGTTCAGACTTCCTAGGAGACTCTGAAGTTCGCGAAGTGTTGCTTTTTGGTGAGCTAGCATTTTCGATATAGTTTCCCTTAGACCTCGAATTTTCTTCTCTGGAAGAAATTTTTTGTTCTGCCACGTGTCCCATAATAGACCTAGATACTCCAACGACTTTTGTGGGACAAGGACTGACTTGGCAGTGTTTACGATCCATCCTAGCTCTTGCATAGTTCTGAGCACAATCTGCGTCTGGTCCAATAATTTGGACCTGTCTTGTCCTACTATTAAATAATCGTCGAGAAATACTACAATACGAATTCCCTGTTCTCGAAGAATTTCTGCAGTCCAGTTGGAAAGGGACGCAAAAACTTTTGGAGCAGTCGCCAGCCCAAATGGCAAACAAGTCATTTGTAGGAGTTGACCCTTGTAAACGAGCCTTAAAAAACAACGATGGGACGGTGCTACGCTCACATGATAGTATGCCTGTGTGAGATCGATTTTCACCATCCAATCGTTTGGCTGCAAAACCTCTGGAATCCGATGAACTGAAATTAATCTGAATTGAGTTATTTTTAGAAATTGATTGAGACGTTTTAAATTGAATATCGGGCGCATGGAACCATCGCCTTTTGGGGTCAAAAATAGGGTTGACAAAAAACTGGGCGTTTCGGGGGCACATTCTAAGATTTGTTCCGTTAGCAAATTGTTTATTGTCTGGTCCATTTCCAGAGATGGAACCGTTTGATATCTGAAGCTTGTGAACAGTGGTAAGGCAAGAGGTGGTTGGGCCTGAAAAGGGATTTTGTAACCCGCTATTATTTTGAGCAAGGAGGCAGGTGCGCCTTTTCTCGCCCAAGCATTCACAAACATTGTTAACCTCCCCCCCTGAAACGCCTGCACAGAGTCAATACTTTCTTTCACCTCTACCCCTGCCACGTGGGGCATAGGCTTGGTTACCTTGGCCTGGACGGTTGAAAGGCTTTTTCTGGCCTGCCGAGGTTTGTTGTCTTGCACTAAATGATTGTGGTTTAAACTGAGGTCGAAAAAACCGTTCATTATTAGCATAAGCTGGAAAATCATAGCTATTATTGTAAGGGTGGAATGTTCGCACGCCTTGAGGAGACTGCTGTCTATGGTTGTGGAAACTGAACGGTGCCGAAGAGCGACCGGACTGATTGTAGTAGCCACTAGGTCCAGGTTGCGCAGCCTGGGACCCGGGAGTAATTCTCTTCTCTTGCGCAGAGAAGGAAGGTCTATTAATTGCAAATACTTTATTTACCCCCCCGTTGCTCTTTATAAAATCGGTTAATTGCTCTTTATCGAATAAAAACTCACAAGATGGGGGAATCTTTTTTATACTAGATTTGAAAAACTTGTCTTTTACCATATTCAGAAAATGTTCCCTTCGTTGTTCAATAATATCGGCCCTGCGACCACAAATCAGTTGTAAACAATCAAGAGAAATTTTTTGAAAATCACCAGAGAAATAGTCTTTAATTTTTGACATTAACGATTCTCTATTTATATGGTCACTATCCAGAGTCCATTGCAGTAACTCAGATACCCCTTTCTTTAAAGCATCACTTTGCATAATCATGGCATGAGTAATAGCACCCAAAGACTTGTCGGTTGCAATTAAATTGTTTGCTTTTTCAAACTGTTTAATTTCCTCATTTACTTCCAACTCAACAAACCCCGGCCTGGCATTGTACGATTTTTGAATTTCAGAATAACGGACGTTTGTCCAATTCTCTGAACTAAAATGTTGTAAAGAATTTAGTAATTGTAGATGTTCCTGAGAGGTATGTGCAATAGTTGGCTCTTTAAGATTTGTCGTCAAATCAAAATTGAAGGTTAGGGCCGGCTCGGCGGGCACCTCACTACCCACAATTTGTTCACTTTGTTCATTTTCCGCATTCGAACAACTATACTCGGGAGGGTACCAGCCCGGAGGGGGATAGGCATTGCATGCTAAGAAGTTCTGAATTTCACTTACTTGTTCGGTAAGGCGTTCCAGTGCCTTACCGTCTTTACGTGATCTCTTAGCATCGCCTGCTTTGCTGCTCTTGCCCTTCCGCTTGCGCAGGATAGGTCGCGCTGTAGGACCCCTGTCATCCTCTTCGGAAGATGACGAGGACGTTGAAGATGTCTGATCACGCATTTCTTCTACACTACTATTTTTTGACATTCTTCACAATAATTCCCAAACTATAACTTTAACTTAACAATTTCGAACGCTAACAGCGTTAATTTACTGATTTATTTAAATTGTACGTCTACACGGCACGAAACTCAAGACGCCAATGATGAGAGCGGCCGGTGCCTCACCTGGTGAACATGGCGGACGGAAGTCACCTCCCTCCGCGTGTTAAAAGGGACTTCAACGATTATATTACGGCCGGAAACGGAAAGACTGTCATCTCAATATTGTTTACAAGGCCTCGAATAACGGGGAAAGACATAATATAAGGACTAACTCGATCAAGAGTCACTGAACTAAACTGTTGTCGTTGTCGCTAGATGGCGCTAGCCGTAGCGACTCAACTTTGACACGAATAATATGACTTGAACTCGTCCAATATACCTAAATCAAAATAGCTGCGAATAGTTAAACTTAAAAATAATTACAACAATTATTATCTGCTACTTATATAATTATTATTTTAAAAAAACTCTCTGTCGTTAGGTATATATCTGTCTACATCTAGATTGTAGTTTACAGTTCTTAATGTTTTATATTTATATTGCTAATAAAACGGTTCATAATGGCATTTTTCGAAAACATGGTTTACAGTGGAGTACAGTAATATTACGCCTGCGCCGAGTTTCATAGCCCAGCAACGTAGCTTAAACTTCTAATTTAGCTATGAAGCGTAGGTAGCATTGAAATACAGCGGTGTGAGGTAGGTACGTAACTAATTTTTATTTTAAAAAGTGGCTCAATATGGACTGAAGAGACTCTACTAGCTAAGGTCTAGACTCTGGGGACACCAAAAGCAATACCTCTAGCTTGAAACACTTGTATGCTCTGCGATATTGTGGTTTTCGAGATATTATCAAATTTTCTTAATGTTCAGATATGTTTAAATTTTAGACAGTTTTTAGCTACAACTTAGATTCTGAAGTGATTCTTTGAGATTTTATTTGTTAGTAAAAAAAACATAAAAATTCAAATTACTATAGTAGCTCAGATGTTGATCACTAAACTAAAATTTCTGTTTGAGAGAAATTTTCAATCGATTTCATTTTTTTTTTAAGTTACCTAACCCTTAGATTCTGAATAGCTTCCTGATACATGATTATAAAAACTTTGTGGTTCCCTTAGCTCTCAAATTAATATAAAAAAGTTTGTACTTTATCCAGCATTTTTATGCGAAGTTTAAAGTTAATGCAGTCGAGAATAGTGAAATTTATTTCATACATCTGAAATTATTTCTCACATTTTCCCATTAACATTAAAGTAAGTATTTACTTACCTTACTAAAGATAGATACTTGTAATTAACTTATTAATAATTCGTCTTCATATTTTGAATTCTACATTTTGGTGTAACGTGCATCTCTAAAGTATATGTAGGTTGTAGGTTAGGTACCTATATTAAATTTCAATCAAATCTAAATCTAAGAAAATACCCATTCCAAATTACTCTTTGACTATTTTCGATCAAACATAGCCGTTTCCGCCGCCGTTCGACTTATTGAATCAACAAAAGAAAGGAAGCACCCATTGTTATTCTCCAATCCCTTAAAAAACCCTATAAAACCAACATTGTTAATTTTACGCCGGCTTTCTACTCCACTATTTACTTTTACAATATCATCGTTCTTGTTTAGAAGTAATTAATTAGGCCGGTACAAAGAGGGTTTACGAACGCATAAACTAAACGCTTTCTTTTTTAATTGTCTATGCTTTAGCGTGACGTAGGGTTTCGTTAATGGGGTATGGATGTTTTGGCGGCAAATCGAGCGGCAAATTGCTAACTAGATTGGAGTATCTAGTGAGTAGGAGGGGTACAAAGTGCTGGGGCTGTTAATAGATAGATAGATGGATAAACTCTTTATTGACAACAAGGCAACAAATACAAAAACAGGAAATAACTAATGAGTAGGTAACAATGGGCGGTCTTATCGCTAAAAAGCAATCTCTTCCAGACAACCTTTGGACGGACAGAGATAGATCAACGAGCAAGGACGGTGGTGCTAAAAAGTTACTGTGTACATACATACTAAGACAAATATAAAATTATATGCTACTTAAAATACAATACTACTATACATAAACATACACAAATAATACATAATATACAAATACTAAGGAAACAATGAAGGTTTATTTAAAGTAATGTTAATGTAAGCTGTAAAGAAATTCTACGTGATAATTTAAACTGTGATTATTTTTTATTTAAAAAAAAGCGCAAACACTTGCTCTATGTCTGGGTGTTGTGAGACCATGGTCCTCGTAGTTCCTGAGTCCCTAGATACAGGGAATCCTAGTTAGGGTCCAGTCAAAGTTAATGGATTTTATTGCAAATACGCTGTTTTTGGCACTTCTACAAATCAAAATGAGATTAGGTAGGTACTTAAAATTAAAATATTGAAGGTACTAAGCATATAAAAATTGTGCAAAGTGCTTATTGTCAACTATTATATAGCAAGCCCATTAGGTACAACATGTGGGTTTGAGAAAAAAAAGAAATTCTCTTTCCCACTACTGGTGCAAGTATCTTAGGCCTAAACACCTAAACCTTAACTCTTGTTTGTTTGTTTATTTGTTCTGGCTCCACATTTATATGTATTTAGCCAGTGTCAAGTTATTGAGAATTTTATCAAGTTCATTTCCTATAATTCGTGGTTGGATATAAAATCACTTTATAAATACATTATGTACACACAACACATATTGTAACAATTATTTTTAAGTGTAATGTTTATTATTTATCGTTTATTACATAACCATATGAATTAATTAGAATGACTATATAATGAAAAAAATATTTAAAATGTTAAACCAAATAATAATATAGGTAGGAGTTTTGGCGGGAAAGCGAAAAAGATTGCGTCACCGCATTGTATTATTTTCCAAAACTTGTGTTATTTTCAGTGTTAGTGCATAAAATTCATTAAGTGCTGGATTACAGGCGTGAGTGTGGGAAAATGGTATAATGATGGTGAAACGTTTCTTTTCGTGTTGTTTCCATAACCCCATAGAAGCTTCAAGTAAAGTTGCCACCACTTTACTTGGAGTATGACTTTGACTAGACTATGACTTGACTTGATGACTTCGACTGTGACTTGACACATATTATTTTCGTGAAATATCATTAACTTGATAAATTATCAATTACTTGACACTGGCTAAATACAAAAAAGTGTGGAGCCAAAACATAAAAAAAAAGTTAATGATATTTCACGCAGATATGAGTTAGTCACAGTCAAAGTCATTAAGTCGAGTCATAGTCTAGTCATACTCCTAGTAAAGGGGTGGCAACTTTACTGGAAGCTTCTATAGAGTTTTGGAAACAACACGAAAAGAAACAATTCACCATCATTATACCACTATGTACACCATCACGTGAACGACCCAACGTCGAGGCTATCCAGCTGCTCGATCACACGGATTTAGTTAGGAGATTGAAAAGAAGAAAACCATTTGAGTTAGTGTAGTGGCATAGTTTATTAAATGTTAGTATACTAACTAGTAGACACATGTAGTGCAGTGAAAACAAGTGCTACCTAAAAATAACACAAAAACAATGTGTCTTCGCCTTAATAGAGACAATAAGAAACGTGTTATTGGACACATTCTTAGATAATTCGATTGTAAAAGTTTAAGTTAAATTCAAATTACGCATTAGTCAAATAGTTGGCTAGATTGTAATATTAGCAGAGTGTCATTGTGCATTCTAGGAATAGGTAAGAAAAAAATAAATATTCCACTTTCCCACACTCATGCCTGTAATCTAGCACTTAACGAATAAAGAGCCACCAAATTTATGGACTAACTCTGATAATAACACAAGTTTTGTAAAATAATACAATGCGGTGATGCGATCTTTCTCGCTTTCCTGCCAAAACTTCTTAAAAAAAAACCTTAACTCTTAATAAATAGTCAATGGTCTACGTCAGCTAAAATTTGAAACGTAAAACGCAAGACCACCTGCGTTCTTGTGCCAATAAACTAACAAGGAATGCGCCTGGGATAGACAAAGTCATAAGCTGTAAAGAAAGCACCATAAAATTTTCATATTAGCATCTACTTATAAAGCTTTTGCATTAAATTAAGTAGGTATCAATTTGCTGCATGCGACTTTCCGCCCACCCAAGTATTGCTCCTAAACTTGCACTAAGTCTTTATTCTGCGGCCGAACATTTATCTCGCTTTGCATAAAGCTGTATTTTTAAAGCCACTAATGTATGGCTGTGGGCATACATTAGCGTACATTTCCCGAGCCTTTTTTACTTAGATATATAATATAATAGATAATAGATTGGTACTTATTCGTTTGATAAGTAAGCATTATCTTAATATATAAAAATTAATTTCTATTTTCCTTGGTCATCGCATCACGGGTGAACGGATAGAACATTTTTGCTAATTGTCTCTTTATTGTGTTTATTATTTTGAAGAGAAGGTTCTTATGAAAAACTTAAGAAAGTATGGAAAATTTTCACCACGTGAGGAATCCGTGGGGCACTGGTTTTATTATTTTTATTATAATAACATAATTATGTGTGTACACTGTTTTAGTGCAACAACTTCCTTAGCATTAAGTCCTCCTTGTACATAATTTTGGTGACAAAGTATCAAATAGGTTTTTGGGAGTTTTGGCGGGAAAGCGAAAAAGATTGCGTCACCGCATTGTATTATTTTCCAAAACTTGTGTTATTTTCAGTGTTAGTGCATAAAATTGGTGGCATTTTATTCGTTAAGTGCTGGATTACAGGCGTGAGTGTGGGAAAATGGTATAATAATGGTGAAACGTTTCTTTTCGTGTTGTTTCCAAATCTCCAAAAAAAGCTTCAATTAAAGTTGCCACTACTTTGCTAGGAGTATGACTTTGACTAGACTGACTTAACTATGACTTGGCTTGATGACTTCGACTGTGACTTGACACATATTTGCGTGAAATATCGATAACTTCATAAATTATCAATACACAAAAATGTGGAGCCAAAAGTTAAAAAAAATAAATATGTTTTTGGCGGGAAAACGAAAAATATCGCGTCACCACATTGTATTATTTTCCAAAACTTGTGTTATTTTCAGTGTTAGTGCATAAAATTGGTGACATTTTATTTGTTAAGTGCTGGATTACAGGCATGAGTGTGGGAAAGTGGTATAAGGTGGGTGAAACGTTTCTTTTCGTGTTGTTTCCAAAACTTCATAGAAGCTTCTGGTAAAGTAGCCACCACTTTACTAGGAGATAGGAGGGTGACTTGACTAGACTAGACTTGATGACTTGGACTGTGACTTGACACATATATGTATATATATATATATATAAATGAACTTGAATAATTATCAATTATTTGACTCTGGTAAAGCAAAAACCATACAAAAGTATAAAATAAGACAGGTAGAGATAAAGAACCTCTTTGTCTTACCAATAAATTAAAATTATCATTAAATAGAGGTATAAAATAAATCTCACAAACTAGTGTAGTAACACGCGGTTTTGTTGCTGACAGTGAACTCTTCTTCTTTGGATGGACATAATCAGTAGAAAATGACGGCGGAGTAAAACAATGTATTGTTTTTTTAATTAATAAATAAGAGCAAATTTTTTTCAGTCCGCAAAGAGCTTCACCTTGTCTCCCTTACCTAACGTATGTACCTAGATTATATATAATGCGCCAGTGCTTTTGGCTCAGCAGGGTGTCAAAGGCATTATCATAACCCGCACTGAGAAAAATCTAAAGCTGAAAGCAACGCAATAACGGCCGATATAGTTGGAAGTAAGGCAAAAAACCGACCAAACGTAATACGAACAAAAACGCCTTCTAATGTTGACGGTGATATTAACCTCCCAGCGTCAGGCGAATTCAACGGTTGCGATACCATGAATTCAGCTCTTCATTATGTGTTTCTGCCGTAGTATTAAATAGATTAGTCTTAATGAAAAAGCAATAAAAGTGGTAAGTCAAGCGTTATGAACCTTCTCGTTAAGCTTTTCTACCGTATAGTACTGCTCTATTCCCCGTCCACTAAACCGTTATTTACCTTTATGTTAGTGGTTTCGGAACGTTCCGTACGCTTATATTAATTGTTCATAAGGTAAATTATGCTTTCTTTACTGATAAAAACTTTTTGTGCAGACTGAAGAACAAGCCTTCTGACGGCTGGTAGAGCAGTTACATGAAGGCTAGATCAACTTGCTTACGGTTAAATTAAACGTAAGATAAAGTTTATAAGCCTTTCTCTTTACGAACAAAAACAAAGTAAAGACCGAAGTATACTACTTCTGACGGCTAATATTGCTGTACCAGCAGTTGCCGGATGAAGGATATACGGGTAAAATAAACGTACGTTAATTTATAGTGACCTTTATTTACTGGTAACAACGTCATGCACACTGGCGAATAAGCCTTTTGACGGTTGGTAAACCAATTTTCTGAAGGCGTAGTTAACTTGCTTTACTGTCATTACATTCATATTTAGAACAGCCTTCCAGCATTACTGATGGTCGGCACCGTCCGTGCGTACCAATATACTCTACGTTCTTCTAGCCCTTTCCTGCCGGGCCGACGCCGAACGTCTAGCGCAGGAAGGGGCTAGAATAATGTGGAGTATGTTGGTACGCACCGACGGTGCCGACCGCCAGTAACGCTGGAATGCTGGTCTTAGGGCATAGTGCCGCTCAGGTGGCGCCTTCTGCTAGCGACAATGGGAGTAAATTAAATATTTCCGCACTTAAATAATTACGAATACCTTACAATTGGGACGGGGCGACGCGCCGCCGCGTCTGATACAAACAAACCATGATGTTAAAAGACGTTAAAATGTCTTACGTATTTTTACCGTGGCACTTTGTATCGTATTAACACGGCACTAATGCTTGGTTAAAGCATGGTAACGTTTTCGTCTCAACGGCACACGAAAAGAGAACAGTTGGGCATTCGTATTTACGGAAATATTTACCTTACGCGCATTGGAACCAAGAGGCAAGAAAGACACCAAAGTAGCCGCACAACATCCTGAATATGAACTTCATATTGGGAAAGCAGTTAACCATGTCTTCAAGAAACAACGCTATTTTTAGCCTGTGTAAAATTCTGGAACAGATAGAAAAAAATCACTGAGTATTTAAGACTATTTAAAACAGTATAGAAAACTCAGGTAAAATAAGCATTGACAGGATCTTAACTAAAGAGACAACCTCTCTATACTTACTTATTTATCGAAATATAGACTACACCTATATAATAATCTCCTTCCCATGTAATCGTAAGAAGTTCAATGGCATTAAAGTTAAAATTACCTCTTTAGAAAATTTTGAATTTATTATTCAATATTATATGATGAATTACACAGAACTAAAAACGACTCAAAACTTGACAATTTCATTCCACGGTGTTGTTCCTTTGACAGCAATCGTAAAAGCAAGTCCTCTTTAACACGATCACTCCCAGCTGAAATAAAGGAAGTTTACTATAATATTTGTATTTTTGAGTACAAGTAATATTATGAAATAAGTGATACAAGGGTGTAAGAGAAACGTGCCTAAAGCTGAAACGTTACTAATACCTACACTTAAAATTATTTTTTAAATGAAACTGTAAAGTCTATTTTTTTCCTCGAATTTGTGCTATTATTCTTATGTATCAGTAATCACCAGTCACATGTTTTCCATTATGGAAGCGTCTCTTACAGGGTACATAAAGCTCTTTAGATCAATAGTATGCTAAAACCTAAAACTCACTGTTGTAAAATCGGATAGATCAATAGGAATCTTGGAGATTCCACGTCAGATGACAGGTCACTTGACTCACTAGGAGCGCGCCGTTTTCGGAAGGGCGCTGTTACTTTCCTCTTGATAAGGTTCTTCCTCTTTCTTAGGTATATATTGTATAATATGCTAGATGCATTTCTTTTAGGTTAAAAGTCCACCTGCCTGTTGAAAAATTTCATATGAGTAATTAAAAAACACAAATCAGTACATCGAGTAGGACAATAGTGTAGGACTGCCAGTACTCTATGAAGGATTATGTAATGACGTGGAGCGGTTTTGAGGGCAAGGCAACCCGGTTACTCCGACTAACTGAGTGATTCCCGTTTAATATAAACAAATTTTTAGTAAAACAACACTTGCCTTCTCAAACTCAGCTTCTTTTTTTAGCACATGTTCAATTAAATGAATAAATATAGGTAGCTTTCCTTCCTTTCTTCTTTAAACACAAATCTTTTTACAAACTGATGCTCAGTGCTCAGTGTTGTTAGATGACTATGTGAATTTCTCCCCAACTTTTTTCGATTTTCCCCCGAAAACTAGCTTTAAGAAAAAAAAGGTAATCCTAAAGCAAATTTTATTTGTTTTAAAGGAGAAATCCAAAATCATTTTTAGTATTATTATCTGTTGGGCTAGGCGGAAATCGAGGCCTGCATACCTATGTGTTAACCATTTCTCATAGTAAGTAGGTATACGATATAATTTTTTTTTATCTACTGAATTATCATGTCCAAAAGCTGCACCATAACGAAGAAAACTGAAATAAAAAATTTTTCATTCCATATTTTATTATAGCATAATTAACTGCTGTCTAACTAGGTAGGTAAGTATCACATTGGTTTTTTAAAATAGATCCTTTGGACTACCCTAATAGAAGTTGGCTTGTTAATTATTGATTTTTTAAAATAAATAGTAATAGCCGATATTTTTTTTGTTTGCATAAACATTATACACGAGACAAACATGTAAGATAAATAAATTCTACCTAAATGAGCCATATTCCCAAACAGGAACGATGTTTACCCTAAAGTGGCAACACTGGGAGTTTTATTAAATTCGAAACCAAAATCTCTATGACATTGAATGCTTTACTGCAGGTCGTTTCGTCGGTAAAAGTTTTGCTAAAAGAGCTGGTTGACCACGTATTTAACCACTTTACGGTTAAAAACGCCTTACAGTAGGTAAATTTTTCAATAAAAGATTTGTTGAAAGAATTTAACCAAACCGTTCAGCCAATCGTTTTTAACGGTTGAAATTTTTACTCGACGACCACGTAGGTAAAAGCGGGTTATACGTTCTATTTAGCTACCTAAAGGTAGGTTCATTTCTACTTTATTTCTGTTTGTCACTCTTGAGTTAGGTAGGTACGTAGAGAAAACCACCCGCTTACTATCACGGTTAGATAGTTTAGGTAGATACATCGTACCTCTGGATGGGCTTATATTAGCACGATGAGTAGAATGTGTGATAGGTACCTTCCTACAACAACATCCTTAAGACTATCGCCGATAAACCTGAATGTCCCATCCAAACACACCTAACTACTTACTGGATTAAACTTATGATACCTAGGTATCTACCAGTAGATACATATGAGCTATAGCTCTAATATTTTAGCTGTTTTAAGATATTTATACCTACTCTGGGTAGGTACCTCGACCTACTATTTGTTTTCCACCTGTAACTACAATATATGGCTCGTGTTATGCGAAATAAAGTTGTCTCATTCTATAAATCAGTATCAGAAGCCATCACGAGCTCACTACGCGGGTCTTCATCTAGACGACGTACATGTTCATTGTGGTATATCCCGTATATCTACAATGATAATAGTTGTTCATAATGATGGGTACGATTATATCCTCAAATGTTGTCCGAGCGTTTGTAACACCAGTTAGTTACTGTGAGATTTTCTGTACCCCAAGTGACATTCACCTTAACGTAAAGCTGTAGTGACCCTCTATTGTGTAGATACTTCTAACAAACTGTATTGCCCTATTTATTGCACGCTATGTTTAAAATCACTTCACACTGTATTCGATTTCGCTCTAAAGAAACGCTATAATAATACTCTGGCATCTTATTGTAATCACTTTAGTTACGACACTTTACAAGTGACAGTAAAGTACACTTTACCTAAAAAGCGGTATAAATAAACTACGATGCGGAGTAGCTTGGACCAAGAAGACACTTTTTCTGCTAGCGTGCAAAGAAAAGGTTGCGGTGGTTCATCAGTACTGATGAAGACTTGTGTTTTGGTTTTAAGCTCTAACAATTTTTCATCTTGTTTCGAGTCAAAAGTGAATCTATTAATTGGCCAAGTATGTAATTCGTCACGAGCCCATGGCGGACCATTGAGCCAAAGCCAAAGGCTCGTGACGAATTACATACTTGGCCAATTAATAGATTCACTTTTGACTCGAAACAAGATGAAAAATTGTTAGAGCTTAAAACCAAAACACAAGTCTTCATCAGTACTGATGAACCACCGCAACCTTTTCTTTGCACGCTAGCAGAAAAAGTGTCTTCTTGGTCCAAGCTACTCCGCATCGTAGTTTATTTATACCGCTTTTTAGGAAAAATTCCGCATTCTGATAAAATTGAACTTTCGCATCTGCAGTTTGCCGAAACTTCTATAGTAAAAGCTTTGCAGCAGCATTACTTCCGGGAAGATATAAATGCCTTATCAAAAAACCGCAAAGTTTCTAAACCGCTCATACCGCTATCTCCGTTTTTGAAAAATGATTTACTCCGCGTACCGCATTCGTACGTCATTATAAGACTTAAGCTTACGTTGGTTTAGTTTAAATTAAGTTCAAATTTCGTGTAGTTAAACACTTTTGAACGTTCTTTTAAAGCTAATATTGCCGTAATTACGGTTATATTTACTGAACATTATTTGCCGTAACCATAAGGCGCTTTTAACCGTCCATCCTTATAAATGTAAGGTTCATACCGCAGTATTGGCAGTAAAGAGCTCAATTCCTCAACTGCCTCACAGAAATGGTTTTTTAATGGTTGGTGTCCAATACAATTAACGGTACCATTTAAACGTTTTCGCTTAGCTAAGCAAAAATTAACGTAAGCTTTACAAATTTGCCAAATGTAATCATAATTTAACCGTATAAGGCGTAATTAGCCTTAGGCCAAAATTCCATTTTTCTCCGTGCGGGGAAATAGTTGTTGTCTAATAATGCTTATAGCGTCTAATGATGATGTCACGTCGTGTAAATGTCCCTTAATGTGGGCGTAAGTGATGTGGCAAACAAAATAATGGTGTTCTGGATTTGATTTTATGAATGGTTAAATGTCTTACTTTGAACTTGGAGATGTGGGTAGGTAGAGTTTTCGTAATTAATGTAGGATTATGTGTCTTGTTACAGAACGACGCTCAATCATCGATCGGTGCTTAAGTTGCGATTTATTTCACAAAATTATCACTTTCTGAATGACATCTTGAATTGAGCACCGATTCACGACCGAGCGTTATTCTGTAATACGAGTCTACAACTCACCAAAACCTTTGAATTTAACCGTCTCTACAGGGAAACTACACTTTTAAATTTTAGATAGTATTTCACAGAACTCATTAACAGCTAAGGCAGTTTTAATTAGTTCTTTTGTGCGTGTCCCTATATGGTTTAGATATCCCGTGCGAAGGCATGGGTCAGCGAGTGTAATAAAACTTTCAAGTAATAACTTTCAAATAATTAAATCGCACTCCACTCAAAGTTAATCCTGTAATAGTAAAAGGGTGTTCATCAAAACACAATCACCATAAACCCTTGAAATAACGACCCGATGGCGACTTCACAATATTTTACAACGGCTCTAAATATCTGAAATAATGTCATCAATTGTAAACAAACTTGGCTAACAATTGCTGATTCATTGGTTACATTCCAGATATAAAGACACTACGCATAACGAGCCTGGGGTTACCATGAGTTTGATTGAAATTAGAGCATTTTATACAAGGTGGAATTTAATTCGTTCTTTTCCTTAAATGTATGACTCAGACCATGCTATAATCATCAATCAGATAATTCGTAAAAGGCGCAATTTTATAATACTGGATTATAGTTGAAATGTTAATTTAACGCTACACACAGCGCGGGCACCGGCTGAGCGCTTTGTAAATGATTCGTAGATAATAAAACACCTGCTTTGTTCAATGACACAAGGCTTTTCTTTAGAATTTAAATTCGCAGTAATTTGATAATACCTAGATTTAAGTTTTATTTCATACTAGTTGCACCCCGCCGTTTCACCCGCGGATTAAAAGTATTTTAATTACTTACTCATCCCACGGGAAAATTTCACTTCTCCGGGATAAAATGTAGCCTATATGTTAATCTAGTGAATAAGCTATCTTGGTACCGAATGTCATCCAAATCCATTCAGCCGTTTCAGCGTGAATGAATAACAAACATACACACAAACACACATACACTTTCGCCTTTATAATATTAGTGTGAAGGCTTTTGGAATTTAGAAACAAAGTGAAATAACTTGTTCTGTGTCTGAGTGTTGTGGGACCATGATCTTCGTATTTCTTGGGCCTCTAGTTATAGGAAATCCTAATTAGGGATTTATGTGTGTAATCATTGGGCGTTAGTATAATTATACTTCACTGGTTCTTCCGAAAGATTATTTAAGCACTTGTAGTAGCGTCCTCGCACTGCCGTTGTCACAATTGAGTTTAAAGCCTCATAGCTAGGTAAAATAAAATTCACACACTGGCAACACCGGACTCACGTCTTAGTTCCCGCTATATTTTCATGTCATTCTTTGTTCTTGTGCGCCGTTGTTCACACGCACTATGGATATAAAAAAGTTTGGAAAGAAGATTTGGAAGAAGATTCGTAATATCAAACAAGCGTTGATGAAACGCAGGAGTGAGGATGATAATGAGGTATCACCTTCATCCTCACAATCGTCGATTACGCCTCCGCCGCGAAAACGACCAAGAAGGCAACTCTTCGACATTTACAGTGATTTATCTGGGGACGAACAAGACGACGAAATCAGTAACGGTCAGTGCCTATTACATTATAGTTACACACCAAAAACATTAAAATTTGTTGCAAGTATTGTCTGAATGACGTACGCAACACAAATAACATTATTAGGTCACTTTGTTGCAAGTATTGTCTGGATGGCGTACGCAATAATGTACCTACGTATTATCAAAATACAAGACTACTTTGTTGCAAGTATTGTCTGAATGGCATACGCAACCAAACATAAGGTAAATGCGGGTAGATGAACTACCCCCTGTTTTTTAAAAGTTCGTTGCAAGTACTGCCGAATGACGTATCCAACGAGTACACGTCATTTTCTAATTTTAGCCGTTGCAAGTGTATACTGTATGTTGCACGCAATGTGAATACAAAGTTATATTTGTACAAACTTGTATCTATACTAATTCAGTTGCCGTAAGGATAAATGATGAATGTGATGATCTTTTTTTTTACTCTGGGCGTAAACCCCGCTTTAAGCACGGATTTGGAGATGCAATACATGCTCATATAGCTGTCCGCTGGAACAATGTCCTCTACCTCTCTCCTAAGAACTGTGCCTACATACAGCCACTTCTTTAGAATGACGAAATTAAAGCAGCTGTCAATGATCCAGCGGTCAAGAGAGAAGAAAAGCAAGCTCAACTAGGCGCTGGCATATCTTGTATCGGAAAAGCTATGAATATTGCTTTAAAAATACCAAAAATTTGGGGAAGGTCTAGCTGATAAATTAAAAACCACAGAAGCATGTTCCAAGTCAGCCGCGGACCTCAAGGCAAAGCTTACAAAACAAAGTTCTCTCATGACACAACGTACTAAGGCGACTGTAACACTAACCAACATTGCTCCTGCATCTTTAAACTGGAGGGGCTCGTCGCGACGGACAACGAATGCGACAGCGGAGTACAACAACTCGACGGCAGGTATGTACCGCGAGCGCCGTCCAGCTCCGATGATCTCGCGCCGGCTGCGCCCGCAGGCGAGCCAGACCCAAACGCGCTTCAAACGCAACTAGTGCAGGTAATTCAACATGCTCGTCAAATTAGACACTTTTATTCAGATTGCCGACAACTCACCCAAGAAAATACCATTCTATCATGGGTTAAGGGTTATAAAATACCCTTTTCAACCAATGTTTAAGGCCTACCTTTAATTAAAGGTTATTTTACCTAAGAATAGTGAAGAGCACCTATGTTATTTATAGGAAATAAACAAACTCCTTGCTTTAGGTGCCATATGCGAAAGTTTTCACAGTAACATCCAGTTTGGTTCTCAAATATTTTTAAGAAATAAATCCAATGGAGAGAACTGAAAAGGAAAAAAGACTGATTCTACATTTAAAATCACCCAATAAATTTATCGGTCTAGCTCCTCATTTCAAATTAGAGGATTTTAGATAAGGAATAAAAATTAATTGATAAAAATTATTTCATGGGTTCGATTGATTTAAAGGACGCTTACTATTTAATAAATACTGATCCGTTAAGTTTCAATGCATGTCAAAATTATACCAGTTTTCAGTCTTACCCTTTGGTCTTGATGTAGCTCCATTGGTAGTCACGAAACTTATGAAGCGTTATCGATCAGTCATATATTTGAATGGTTATTGATAGGAAGGACGTATTCTGAATGAGATGAGAACGTAGAATAAAAATAAAAACTATATCTACATTGATATCTCTAGGGTTTGTTATAAATTATGACAAAAGTGTTTAACACTACAAAAAAGTTTTTTCCTTTTTGGGATTTATAATAAATTCTAACAATTAAACTATATATCTGACAGTAGAAAAGCGCATAAAAATGAAAGCTGAATTACTTTACTTAAAAACAATTAAAATCATGTAGCGTACGTTCCCTTGCACGCTTTTTAAGATTACTGACGTCATTATGCTCCGCAGTCTGCTATGACTGGGCCCATGCAAAAATGTTTGAACGTGTTAAGTATACATTTATTACATAGCGAAGACTATGACAGAATTATGTAAATTCCACCCTTTCTAAAGGGAGAATTCGATTGGTGGTTAAATGCCATAGATACAACCTACAATGCTATCAGAAAAGGAAATTATCAGTTATACATTTATTCTGACTCATCACAATCTGGTTGGGGGCACACTGCGGGACCCAGAGAGCTAGTGGTTTTTGGTCCCATAGGGTGTCTATAAAGCATATAAATGAGCTAGAATTATTATTTTCTTATTTTGCCCTAAAAATTTTTTAACAAACATATTTAATGAAGAAATTTTAATACGTATCGATCATGAAACTGTTGTCGCTTATGTATACAAAACGGGCGGAGTACAGTTTCCGCATTTAAATGAAATCGCTAAGGATATTTGGAATTTATGTGAAACTAAAAACAATTTTGTTGACGCTTCTTATAATTTTTAATTACTTCAAAAGAAAATTCGATAGCAGATATTTAATCTAAGAAGACAAACGATGACACAGAATGGCAATTAAATAATGTTGATTTTCATAAAATAGTCAACACATCATCCTCTCATTCCAAGATAGACCTGCTTATAAGCCGACTAAATTACAAATATCCTAAGTACCTATCTTGGCATGGTGATCCTGGTTCGCTTTGTACAAATGCGTTCACTATGAATTGACATTTCTATTTTTTTTCTAAGCGTTTTTTCCCCATTTAATACATTGCTAAAAGTATGATCAAAAATAATTGCAGATAAAGCTACAGGCATGGTAGTTGCTCCTCGATGGCCAAACGAGCCTTGACTTCCGCTATTTAAACAGCTATGAATTTTTAAAATTTTAATACTACAAGCCGAACCTGATGTCTTATTGTCACCTTTCGGTGCACATCACCCTCTTCACCAACATTTGTCTTTGATGGTAGGAGCTTTATGCGGGAAGCGTTCATCAAAAAAGAAGCACCTATCGAAGCATTAGATATACTCATCAATTCGCTTTCTGATAATACAGTTAAGCAATATCAATCAGCGCTTAAAGAATGGCATAATTTTTGTCATAATAATAGCCATTATTGTTTCAATTCAACAACTACCATTGTATTAAGTTTTTCTCCTTGATTTGTAACAAGGGTGCTAAATACGGAAAAATAAATTATTATAGATCAGCCTTAGCGGAGTGTTAGGCAAACAGATGGACGATGAACTAATAGGACGATTCCTAAAGGGGGTTTATAGAAGTGCTAGACCGTTACCGAAATACGCGTTTACTTTGGACCCATCAACAGTTCTCATTAAATTAGGTACTCTATATCCTAATGAAACGAATCCATTACCTGTACATCACAAAGAAACTTGCTACACTACTCGTCCTAGTTACCGCCCATCGTGTGCAAACACTATCACTAATTAAATGAAAAAATTAAATTGAAATCATTCAAATTAAAGAAAATTGAAACATTCAAATTAAAGAAACCAATATATACATTAAACTACCAGATTTTATCAAGACTTCTAGAAAAAATAAAACACAACCCATTTTAATTTTACCATACTTTAATGAAAAGCCGGAAATTTGTCCCGTTAAAACATTATTTTGTTGTTATAATCGTACCCAGCCACTCAGGTCTGCCGACATCATTGTCCAACAAGAGTTCATACTCTTGTTTATAAGTTTCAAAAACCTCGTAATAAAGTTACTTCGCAGACCTTAAGTAGGTGGATAAAGCGAAGGCTAGAAAAGAGTGGCATGTTCGGAAATGTTCTCTGCTCGCAGCACCAGACATGCTGCTACTTCAGTCGCGCGACGAACTGGAATCAACCTTCAACTTATTCTGCTGGCTGGAGTAGTTCATAGGCTGTTTTTGCCACCTTCTATAATAGACCTGTGATTCAAGATACTTTTGATAAGAATTTTGGAATATCTATTATAAATCAAAATTAAAAAGAGTTAATGTATATTTAAAAACCATAGTACTTACCTATGTTATTAACATAAATACTTACCTTATTTAATCATAATTAAGAAATCTATCCACTCTGGTTAAAAATAATAGTATACGATAAATACATACCTGATATAAATGATACTTTCTAGATAATAATATGCAATTTTATAAATTATATTGTAGCATTAACTATTTATTTTCATCTTATCTCTAAACATCTACAAGTGCTTAAATAATCTTTCGGAAGAACCAGTGAAGTATAATTAACTATTAAAAGAAACTTACCTGTAAGGGAAGTTCAATAGTAATTATACGAGCTGGTTCTTCCGAAAGATTATTAGTTACCCTCCCAGCCCCGGTACCTGGACGAACCCATACTTGTATGAAAATAAATATTCAATGGGGGCTACTTTATACTAAGAATGACATGAAAATATAGCGGGAACTAAGACGTGAGTCCGGTGTTGCCAGTGTGTGAATTTTATTTTACCTAGCTATGAGGCTTTAAACTCAATTGTGACAACGGCAGTGCGAGGACGCTACTACAAGTGCTTAAATAATCTTTCGGAAGAACCAGCTCGTATAATTACTATTGAACTTCCCTTACAGGTAAGTTTCTTTTAATAGTTAATTATAACTGTTATTAATTTTAGGCACCGGCTCGGTTTTTATGGTGCCCTGGCCACCCTTATCAGCTATTGTGGCAACGTGTACCCCGCGTGGTGGCAATACCACGCGTCTTACCATCTCCCACTTACATTATCACACGTGGGCAGCCTCTATTGAATTAATAGAACAGAATATTCGCATCGCAGCACCCATGTCCATCGTGATCTCATTTAAATTGCAACTTGTAATGCAAAACGGTATGCTTCTAGGGCTGGAACGATAGTGTATTTGGTTTTTAGGTTTGACAATACGCATACATTATTTTAAAATACCCATATGCGTCTCACTAACCTTATATTATAGTTCTAAATTACAAATATTAATACCTTTTTGTATCAATTTCTTTTATTCCATTTAATATATACATACATAGGTTGTTTTGGGGGTTTATGTTTGCTCGCGTCCGTAGGCTTTAACCCTAGTTTCCCTACACGTGACCCCTGGGTGGTGCCAAAAGAGCAACCAAATAACTGGTGGAAGGCCTTAGCCGCCGGCTTAGTTACCACCCATTAGACAAAACCACGATGCCAAGCGACTCGTCGTGTTCCATCGTGATGTCTAATGAAGCCGTTCTGACGAGTAGATGTGGACAGTTGTGTTGGGTATGCAGACCGGTATTGGTGATGGAGATGCTTTCGCGTCGGAGACCTTGCTTCGGAGGGTAGCGGGATCCGAAGCACGGTGCTCTCTGCTGGCCGACCGCAAGTTGTAGGGGGCCCAAGTAGTAGTCTAGCCAACTACGAAAGGCTGCCCCACCGCTTGTGTAAAATCCTGAGGTTGTCCACAGGGCCAGTTGGCGACTGGAAGTGAGGAACTTGTGGGCAATTTCAGGGGGGTTCGGGCGTCCCCGCAGTCTCCGGGCAAGTTCTCCATTGGCGTAGGAGCTTCTCTATTACTGAGGGTTAGCATCCCAATATCTCGTCCACTTCCTACTTGTCTACCTAACTCACCCAACCATGAAAAAGTCAAATAAATTGAGCAAGTTTAAACGGCAGATGCACGTCCTCACTCTTAAAGTGCACCTCACAAATATTCGTGGGCTGCACTCAAATCTGCAAGCGGTCCATCATCATCTGGAGACCAACAAACCGCACTTGTTCTTCTTGACTGAGACGCAAATAGGATGTCCATCAGACACGGCATATCTGGACTATCCAGGATTCATCTTGGAAAACCGCTTCCTTCCACGCGCTGGTATCTGCGTTTACGCCCGTGATGACATTTGCTGTTTGCGTCTCCGAAACCTTGAACATCCCCACTTTTCGGTGATTTGGGTGCTTGTGGACACCGGCATTGAGAAAATTCTCTATGCTGGTGTGTACAGATCACATAGCGGTGACCGGGAGACAACTCTTCTAATGGAGTATCTCAGTGAAACGGCAGATGTGGCTCAGCAACGCTATCCTTCGGCTCAGCTTGTTGTTCTGGGGGACTTTAATGCTCACCACCAGGAGTGGTTAGTCCCACACCAGATCACGGACCACGCTGGGAGAGAGACGCGTAAGCTCGCTTTGGCGCTCAATTTAACGCAGATTGTTAAAGAGCCAACGCGAGTGCCTGACATTGACAGCCACACTGCTAACTGCCTCGACCTTCTGCTCACGACTGAACCAGACCGATACTCTGTGGCGGTATCCTCACCCATTGGTAGCTCCGATCACTGTCTGGTCAAGTCCGTTTCAGTATACTCCCCGCCTGACCCAAGCCCTAAGAGCAATCGGCGTGTCTGGAGATACAACTTAGCAGACTGGGACGAGATGCGACATTTCTTCGCTTCATATCCTTGGCGGCAAACGTGTTTTTCTTCTGGAGATCCGACGGTCTGCGCGAATGCGGTTACTGAGGTAGTATGTCGGGCTATGGAATATTTTATTCCATTTTCCGATAAGCCCGTGACCAGCAAAGCCAGCCCATGGTTTGGAGCCGACTGTGCACGCGCTGAAGCGCAGAAGCATGCGGCATATCTGGCATGGGCTGACGCTCGAAAACGCAAGGCCTCGGACACTCGAGCTAAGAAGAAAGCCTTTAACGTTGCCGCCAAGGCCTGTAAGAAGGAATTAAGGAAGGCTCGTTTCAATCATATTGGTCGAATAGGGACTAAACTTGCTTCCTACCCAGCTGGTAGTAAGGCTTTTTGGTCCCTAGCCAAATCGGTTGAAGCGAACTTCTGTCGATCCTCACTGCCTCCATTATTGAAACCAGACGGATCGCTGGCTCACACTGCAAAAGAAAAAGCAAACTTGTTTGCCACTCTCTTTGCAGAAGCTTCGCGTCTAGATACTGCTAATGAGGTACCTCCCTGCCTTCCACAATGTGGTGTTTTCATGCCGGAAATACGCATACGTCAGAAGGAAGTACTAAAAACATTACGCAGTCTAGACGTGAACAAAGCCAGTGGTCCCGATGGTATACCAGCAATTGTACTTAAGAGCTGTGCACCCGAGTTGTCTCCCATTCTAACACGCCTATTTCGCCTCTCTCTAGACACCGGAATAGTCCCTATGAGTTGGAAGCTAGCCAACGTACAACCTGTACCTAAGAAGGGCAGTCGTGCTGATCCTGCCAACTATCGACCCATCTCAATTACCTCCATTCTCTGTAAGAGTATGGAGCGTATAATTAACAACAAGCTCTTGGCATACCTTGAAGACAATGATCTCCTCAGTGACCGGCAATACGGATTTCGCCGAAACCGGTCCACTGGGGATCTTCTTGCGTATGCCACTCACATATTGAGCGAAGCCTTAGAGATGCATGGAGAGGCACTTGCTGTATCTCTAGACGTCTCTAAGGCATTTGATCGGGTCTGGCATGACGGACTTCTGAATAAGCTTCCATCTTACGGACTACCTGTTGGTCTGTGCACTTGGATATCAGACTTTTTGAGGGAACGATCGCTAAGAGTAGTTCTTGATGGCTGCTCCTCCGATCAATTAGCTATTAATGCTGGTGTACCTCAGGGGTCAGTTCTTTCAGCAACACTATTCTTACTCCACATCAATGATCTGCTAAAGCCCGGTACCTTTGGGTATGCAGATGATAGTACTGTTGTTGAAAGATACACATCCAGTGCCCGAGCCAGTGGTGACGATGTCCGGATCGAGAGAGAGGCTATGGTTGAGCGCATGAACCTGGCTTTGAAAGTCGTGTCCGATTGGGGCGATGCTAACTTGGTTAGGTTCAATGCTGCAAAAACACAGGCGTGTTTATTCACTGCTAAAAAGAGCCCACTCCATCTGGTTCCTTCATTCCGTGGTGTATCTGTAAGTTTAGGAAACCATCTTGAGCTTTTGGGTGTTGATCTCACGTCAAACCTAAACTTTGGGTCCTACATCGAGTCCAAAGCCAAAGTAGCTTCAAAAAAACTCGGCATATTGTCCAAGGTAAGGCGGTACTTCACACCTGGACAGCTTCTTAATCTGTATCAAGCACAGGTCCGATCGTGTATGGAGTACTGCTGCCACCTATGGGACGGGTCTGCCAAGTACCAGATTGAGGCTCTGGACTCGATTGAACGGCGTGCCAAAAGGCTCATTGACGACGACACTTTGGTTGGTAAAAGGCTCCTGAGCCTTGCACATCGACGTAAGGTGGCAAGTCTGTCGGTCTTTTACAGAATACACCACGGTGAATGCGCTCAAGAACTGCATGATCTCATTCTCCCATCACCATTCCACTACCGGACTACTAGACGCTCGGCTAAGCGCCATCCTTTCGTGGTCGAAATACCACCCATTCGTACCAAGCGATTTGACTCAACGTTCTTAATTAGAACGGCTAAGGAATGGAATGCCCTGCCAGCGTCTGTGTTTCCGGCGAAATATGACCCGGGCGTGTTCAAGAGAAGAGTGAATAGGTATTTACTTGGCTAGCATGCTACACCTTCGATCGCATCGTCACTTCCCATCAGGTGAGAGCGTGGTCAAATGCTAGACAAGTCTGAAGTAAAAAAAAAAAAAAAAAAAAAAAAAAAACATACATAGGTAAAACAGGCATTTAATTAGAGCATGCAGGTGTTATAATACAATGGTGAAAGATATAGATTTAGATTTATTTAATATGTCAGCGTCCAAGCTGAAGCTATGTTTTAATAATTGTTTAACTTCTGAAATCAGTCTTTTGAATGTTTTGGTTCATCTCATCTCTAGATTATTGTCTGCCGACTGTGCATTTTATAAAATGAAATTAGTTATCTATTAGTTATGTAAACTTTTAATTAGCCGTTGTAGAAGTTTATTACATGTACATATATTTTTATATATTTAGCTGTTAGTTTTCCGAAGAAAATAAAATAAAATAATGTATTGTATTAGTAGTTCAGTTATACCAGTGGATTCTTTGTTTTTGTCTTTGATATATTTATTAAGTAGCTTCAGGTACCTATGATATATAACCACAAAACGATGGTAGACTCTTAAAAGTGCTTGAGATGAAACAACGCAAGCTGCCCAAGCTGGTTTCTTTTGGTCGCTGATGACCTTCAGGAACCGTGCACCAGTCTGCTATGATAGATACTGTGAAATATCACAGTATCTGAAATGTACAATAGTTATTCTATAACCGACACTGTAGTATTATAAACCAAAACACAACAGTATTGCACTAATTATTTTGCGGTATTGAACCTTCTTAAGTACTTCTTCTCTAATATTAAATTGCGTCTTTTAATAACGGATGATAATAAGTATCATCCAAGTATGTTATGTCGTCATGTCGGAGTAAAAAGAAAAAGATATCGATCTACTTAAAGATCTATCTAAACGTCTGGTTAAAAAGATATCGATCTACTTAAAGATCTATCTAAACGTCTGGTTAAAAAGATATCGATCTACTTAAAGATCTATCTAAACGTCTGGTTAAAAAGATATCGATCTACTTAAAGATCTATCTAAACGTCTGGTTAAAAAGATATCGATCTACTTAAAGATCTATCTAAACGTCTGGTTAAAAAGATATCGATCTACTTAAAGATCTATCTAAACGTCTGGTTAAAAAGATATCGATCTACTTAAAGATCTATCTAAACGTCTGGTTAAGTTAAAACATCACGTGACCAAAATGCTGTCCTCTACTTCGGCCAAAGATTGAGCATTGCTATTGAACGTGGCAATGCTGCCAGCATATAGGCACTACTGGTAGTGCTTTGTTAGATTACGTTTTCTTTTTATTGTTTTCTGTTTCTTATTTATTACTTATATAGTTGCGTCCCGCGGTTTCACCCGCGGATAAAAAGTATTTTAATTATTTACTAATCCCACGAGAAAATTTCACTTTTCCGGGATAAAATGTAGCCTATATGTTAATCTAGTGTATAAGGTATCTTGCTACTGAATTTTATCCAAATCCATTCAGCCGTTTAAGCGTGAAGGAGTAACAAACATACACACAAACACACATACAAACTTTCGCCTTTATAATATTAGTGTGAAGTGTGATGTGATGTGATAATGATTGCTTAGTTATTTTAATCGTAGTAAATATGTTTAGGTTTAATTACTTGCAACTGCTATCCCTAGCCGGATATCAGCGGGATCGAGCGGTAGGTGTCGTATCGACGCATGCGCAGGAGTGGGCGATGCACCACGCTGCGCTACAACGGACCGCTACATTTACACAATGCAGCTTGGACTCACTTGTGTCCTTAAAACTACGTATAAGAAGTTTAACGTTTGTCTATACTGATTTCAACGATAATTAATTCTGTGATGATCGAATACTTATATGGTAATGACTGGCCTGATAGCTCTGTTGGCAGTAGCTCTGCCTTCTGAACTACTTATATAGGTTATGGGCCCCATTCCGACCGAGGACAAACATTTTTCTGTTTTTTTCTGTGCACAAATACTTGTCCTGCTGCGGGAATCGAACCCGCCGCCTCCGGGTTATGAGCCGACCTTCTCAACCTCCACACCACAGAGGCTAAGTTTAATAAGTACTTAACACCTTGACGTGTGGTCCACGTTTCAAAGTTGCATCATAACATCTGCCTAAATAATACAAATACTTGTGGGCAGGAACGGGTTGTGGGTAGGTTGCAACCTATATAACTATAGGCCTTCAGCATGTCCACACCGCGCCGTGTCTGGAACAAGAATGATCCGTAGTACACCGAGCGCTCCTTTTTTATAGCCAGACAGGTAGGGGCGCCATGACAGTTGCCGGTGCTGCCACTGTAATAAATTTAATGCCACCACAGGGTAAATTACGGTGCTCGATCGCTGTGCATAGAGTTTATAACTGGACGTAGCCGCCGTCATACTCAAATATTCATTTATTGACAAACTATGTTTACACGTCATACATTTAAAAAGTCAATTTGAGTAATATAATAGTGGTAGTTGTAATATATACATTATATACAGCTACGTAAATACAAAAATACACATTCAAAAATTATAAGTACATGTCAGTTTTTAAATAATGATTATTTAAATAATCACACATAATAGTATTAACAATAAAAATGTCAAAAAATAAATAAAATAAAATTAGAAAATATAATATTTAAAAAAATTACAATAATTTGTTTATATCAGTGCATCATTTATTAAAAATATATATTAGAATTGATAAAAATATATTATTTACCTACCTACGAGTATCATTACAATGATTCTTATCTTAAGCTGTCAGTGATATCATCGACAACCTCCGCGAAACCAATAACCATAAAATCACGACTTGAAATTACAAATTAATTATTAATAAATATAATACTTCAAGCCATTAATTTAAAATCAGGGTCGTCGGAACATCGATCCTGCAGCGTTGGCTGTCTGTCACGAAACTGACTGATATGCCAGCTAATTGATTGCTTGACTTATGAGCTTGTGGCTTAAAAAACCGAATTAAGAGAAATGCACCATGAAGACAGGGGTGGATCTAGGATTGCATTATGGGTCGTCGTAGGGGCGAAGTGTAGTGGCTTATCTTTTGCTTCGAAAAGGTCATCTAAGGTTTGGTCATTCTCTTAAAAAGATGGGAATAAATTTTTACATTTTCATTCTAACACATACAAAGATTCAATTACGTATAATTATATCTATATGATCAGGATTTTATCAGCATCTGTGGTCAAAATTATTGAGAGACGAATAGTCGTTTACTAGGTGGTAGGACTTTACTGCAAAGTTCGTCTAGGTAGGTACCACCGCTTTGCCAGTTATTCTGCCGCCAAGCAGTAGTGCGCAAGCACGGCTGCGTTCCGATTTGAAGGGCACTGTAGCTAGTGAAATTACTGGGCAAATGAGACTTTATGATCTGATCTCACAGTTTAGTAATCTTATTACTAGATTGTGCTCTTTCTGGATGACGTGCGCAGTTCAGTGTCACGCGAAGCTCTATACTTTAGAGTTCCGAGTGACACTGCAGCTGATATGGGCAACCGTGTCGTTAAACATCAGGCGAACGGCTAGCTTGTCACGTCATTCCTTAACATAAAAAAGTTGTTCAATATGTCGCGCTATTACCCTAATGGTCGTATTTCGGCTGAGTTGAATATTTAGAGAAAGTTTCTTCACCACATCAAAGATTAACAAATATAGGTAGCTTGTAAACTACAGTGAGAAGTTTCTTTATGAAGAAATATCGCTGCTGATTGATTGGTGCTAGTGCGTAAGCGGTTTAGCGAACCAGGGGCAACTGCCCCTCCCTTGCGGGCACCCCTGCTTCAAGTTATTAAACCCTTTTAGTATGCGGTTTGGTTTGGTCTAATTGAGTCGAGGCAGAGGTTAATTTCTACAAGAGTGAAATATAGTCGTTTTATGCAAATGCTCCGAGGCCAGTTTTGAAAAATAATTAATTTCGTTTGTAGCCTCAGGCCGTTGGATAGTTGGAAAACTGTTTGTTATGTTTATGTTATTAGGAAGTTCGTTTAATTTATTATTTGGACAGTCTTGTTGTAAATGTATGTTTGGACTGCATTTAATTAGGACTTTAATGCGCGGCTGTACAAATGCTTGAGAGCTTCAAGTTCGTACTTATCTCTCTATGAAACTTACTGCAATGTATTTGGATATGTAACAGAGGAATAAGTGAGAACTTAGGACCTAGCAAATTTTAGTACAGACAGTCATAAGCACCTGTATCTGGTGATTTAGGTTTTACTTAAAGTTATCTGTTATACTGGTTTGACACACTATGGTGTGGTAATTGAGCAGATCGGCTCATAACCTGGAAGCTGTGGATACGATTCCAGTGAGAGGACTAGTAAGTATTATTGCATATAAAAAACGCGATTACTTATTAGTAAATAATGAATAATGTAATCTGTATTTAAACGATGATTATTTTTTATTTAAATAAAAGCGCAAATATTATTCTGTATCTACAATATAAGGACACTATGAGGTTCCTGGGTCCACAGATACAGGTATCCTGGTTAGTGTCCAGGATCTACCTATATGTAAATAATCGTTGGGCGTTATTTATTTATTTATGGATTAACTCCTTACTTTTGCACTTTCCTTACACCCAGGAACACATTCAGTGCCATGACGCCAACATTATTTAAGCTACAAAAAATACTACTAAATATTTATTTCAAAAAGATTCCCTGTTAATATCTTAAGTCGGATTATTTTTGGGTCCAACCCAAGGTTTTTCATTTTCTCGGAAATTGAAAATAGGTAGGTAGGGTCCATGTAAGTTTTTAAACCAATGAAAGAGTGAATAATGTTCGATTCACGAAAACTCACTTGTACAGATACTACATCGTCATCAGCCCAATGTTACCACTGCTAGAATACGGGCCTTCTCTCATATGGAGAGAGTGTAGTAATCCACCACCCTGGCCAAGTGCGGGTTGGTAGATGACACATAATAGTATTATAAAATTTTGTAATTCTTAAACATACTGATCTCCTCCTGATGTTTTCCTTCACCGTAGTAAGATCGAGTGCAAATTCCGCACCTAAGTTGAAAAGTCATTGGTGCAGGCCGTGCGGGACTTAAACCTGGGAGCGTCGGTATGAAAGTCGAATAGCCTATACACTCGCTGTATATTAAATGTCAATTAAATAATTGTAAAAAAAATCTTTAATTGACTTGGACTTGTGATGGGCTCATCTAAATATTCCAGTAGATATCACTATTGTGTCAGAACTTACCTAAGTCGCTTTCCTTAAATATGCTACGTACCTAAGTACCTACATCTATATACAAATATGTAGAAAATAATCTACATAATTGCTAAATTAAGCACCTACCAACTAGGTAAAGCTGCTTAAAATATACAGAAATTATGTTTATCGATTTTATACAAACTACATTAAATAAATTGCATAAAATTAATGAAAATTAACCGAATTATTGAGTAACAAACGGCACGCTTCGGGCCTTTCGACTTCACAGAACCCAAAAGCGGATACATCTTTCACAATCAAAGAAAATATATGAGCAGCCATCGAGAGCCGATATCGAATAAAATATGCGCGTGAAAATAACGAGCACCTCCATTTAACAATTAACTTAACAAACAAAAGTAATATATTGGTTAAACTTCGTAACAAAAATGAATTGTGGGTGAACTTAAGAACAAAATGGCGGCGGGAATAACTCACTCGCGAATAATACCGCCTTAAGAGACGTCCCGACAAACATTTATTTTCACGAGAATTATTGTATATTTATATCGATAAATACTGATCGATATAAAGGAATTAATTAAATGTATCTGCTTAATCTGGAGTAATTGACATGTTTTATGTAGGGCTTGGTGCAATTCAATTTCTGCCCGTTAATTGGATAGGTAAATAATCGGTTAGGTGGAAATAAAATATGACATTAATGATTTTGGAGTAAAATATGACAAAAATTAAATACGTACCTACGTATTGTGTTTTGTTTAAGTACGTTAAGTTAGTTTGGGCTTTACTTAGTCCAAGAATTTAGTGTCAAGCATTAGTCTAGAGGTAGAGCACTTCTTGGGACACAAGTCATTTATTATATTATTATTTATTATATATACAGAAGGAACTTATTTTTCCTATTTTTTTAAATTTATGGACACTAAATGTATTGGGAACATCAATTTGCGTATTTGCGTATACACCACAAGCAGACCACATGACCCCATGGTTTTGATTAAATGTAATCAACGCTTAGAATGTCCTGTCATCTTCTCACTGACGTGAATGACTAGAGCGAAAACGAGACACGACTTTTAAACATTGGTTAAAAAGAAGTAACAATTATATGTAAAGGCCTAAGTGGTATCTGTATACCGCAAAGTGCACACCTAACCTAAGGAAACTAGAAACATACGTATGGGATGTGAAAGTCTGAAAATGTATCCATTTTTGATACGTGTCCAGCCTACGATCACTCGTTTTTGTTACGTTTCCAGCCTATGATCACTAGATTTTCTTACGTGTCCAGCCTATGATCACACGTTTTTGTTACGTTTCCAGCCTATGATCACTAGTTTTTGTTTTTGTCTTCTGGGAGAATCGAATATGTCCGAAACCTGCGGAGTAATTTCGACTTTTAATTGACGTGAGTTTAGCCGTTATTCATCTTACAAAATGTGTCATACTCACGATAGTTTTCAAAATAAAATAGTTTTTGTTACGTTTCCAGCCTATGATTACTCGTTTTTATTGCGTTTCCAGCCTATGATCACTCGTTTTTGTTACGCTTCCAGCCTATGATCACCAGTTTTTGTTACGTTTCCAGCCTATGATTACTCGTTTTTGTTACGTTTCCAGCCTGTGATCACTAGTTTTTGTAACGTGTCCAGCCTGTGATCACCAGTTTTTTTACGTTTCCAGCCTGTGATTACTAGTTTTTGTTACGTGTCCAGCCTGTGATCACTAGTTTTTGTTACGTGTCCAGCCTATGATCACTCGTTTTTGTTAATTTTCCAGAGAGCGGCACCAATGATCACCTCAATAGTCTGTATTGCAATCACGCCCGCAGCGGGGCGCCGGCGATTAATAATTATTTAATAAGGCCCTCATTAAACAGACGCTCTGCGCAATCAGAGCGGACCATCGTTGGCACCTGCGGGAATGGTGAGGAGAAAATTGTTTTCTCGATATTTTCATACAATTTGGCGGTGAATGAAAACAGCAAGTTGTTGGTTATTACAGGTTTACGTGTTAACGTATCACATCACATCACACTATCACACTAATATTATAAAGGCGAAAGTTTGTATGTGTGTATGTTTGTTACTCCTTCACGCTAAAACGGTGGAATGGATTTGGATGAAATTGGGTACCAAGGTAGCAAGTATACGCTGGATTAACATATAGGTTACATTTTATCCCAGGAAAGTGAATCGTTCCCGTGGGATGAGCAAATAGTTAAAACACTTTTTATCCGCGGGTAAAACCGCGGGGCGCTACTAGTTTAGTAATATTTGGTTGGGTTACTTTTGCCGTCAACTTTACAAGTATCCTAAATGTATAGTTGAATGTCAAAGCCTGAAAATATACCATGCAATTTGATGTCCCTGGTAGAAAGATTCTAGAAAAGACCTAGTCGGTCCCGCACAATGACGTTTAATGTTATCTAGTTTTAGTCTAGTTTTATTAGCTTAATAAACTGGCGTTGATAGATAGAACAACACTACAATTTTACAAAAAGAAAAACTTACATAATTAACTAGTACTAGCACAATAGGTGGTCTTATCGCTTAGAGCGATCTCTTCCAGACAACCTTTCTATTGGAGGAATCTATAGCTTAGAATTTTGGGCTTCGGTGTACAGGTGAATCAAAATGATAAAACTATTAATATATAATAATATAATATGTGTGGACATCTTATACAGTGCCATCTGGCCCCAAATGATAATTAGTTGCAACTTTGCTTGTAATTAATAAAATAATTCAGCTAGTAACCTATCCTAAACGTTTCTTCTTAGCATCAGTCGTTTATTCAGGAGTTGGCGTGCAGAGTTGACTGGTTCCGTTGAATTACAATCCTAATGAATCGTTGTGCCAAGTAACTCACACACTTTTCTACCACTTAGACTATCGTCTAGGTAGGTGCCACCGCTTTGCCAGTTATTCTGCCGCCAAGCAGTAGTGTGCAAGCACTACTGTGTTCCGGTTTGAAGGGCACTGTAGCAGTGAAATTACTGGGCAAATGAGACTTTACGACCTATTTATTTAGTATAGTAATATTATTACTAGATTGTGTTGATGTCTCAGAATGACGTGCGTAGTGCAGTGTCACGCGAAACTATATACTTTAGAGTTCCAAGTGACACTGCAACTGATATGGGCAGCCATGTCGCTTAAAATCAGGCGAACGGTTAGCTCGTCACGTCAAAAAAACTTAGACTGGACAATCTAATAGCTATGTTTCTTTAAATTCACAGGTACAGTTTTGTAAATGACAGTCTCTAAATAAAGGAAGTGCATCGCTCCAGGCCGTGGGCGGTAGGACGGCGGCTGGGCAACCCGCCCCTCGCTTCAGGCGATCGGATATTGAATCAATTTCACTTTGTCAATGTAATTCAATGGTGATTACAATTTGGGAAATGCAATTCGGCACTATAAAAGTTAAATAAGCGTGTGAGAAATTGTGAATTGGATTATCAAAACATTGTTTTACGTTTATTGCAGAAGACTATAATAATAATAATAACGCCCAACGATCACATACATCCTGGACACTAACTAGGATTCCCTGTGTCTAGGGACCCAGGATGAGGACCACGGTCCCACAGCACCCAGACTCAGAACAAGTGTTTGCACTTTTTTTCTTTGCACAAATACTTGTCCTGCCGCGGGAATCGAACCCGCCGCCTTCAGGTTATGAGCCGACTTGCTCAAACACCGCACCACAGGGGCTGTAATACCGGTGTACTTACCTACGTAGCAGACTCAAAGTACTTAAAGGTAATGTCCGTGACTTAAGTAGGTACCTTTACGCATATATTTTTTGACCATACCTTAGCGCCTAACCTTACAATAAGCCTTGTTTAGCGGACGCTTAATTATTTAAACTAGATAGATTACATACAAGAAAGTCGTGTTAGTTGCACTATTTATAACTCAAGAACGGCTGAGCTGATTTGTCTGAAAATTGGTGGGGAGGTAGCTTAAACTAGAAGACGGACATAGGATACTTTTTATCCCGTTCGACCGCGTTTTACTAATTCACCCGTGCGAAGCCAGGGCGGGTCAACTAGTTCAAAATAAAACCTTACAATGGCCCTTCATCATTCGTTTCCGACATTAGTGACATTCAAGCTTCGTAACAAAACGTCCGATCCAATTAGGCTATCATAATAATATTAAAAAACCACAAACTTATATATACACTCGTAAAACGAAACCATAGTTTATACGTCATTGGAAAAAGACTCAAAGTTGCACTATAAAACATTTTGTGCCGATCAAAAATCGTGTTTACATTTTAATAGTGCGACGAAACATAGAGCACTCATTAGAGAAAACAAATCATGATAATTAGGTAATAAAGTCCAGCTTTGTTCCCATTGTGATGTAATCCCGCTGATTGGCCTTTATGGCCGTTTTGATTGTTACAAATTTGTTTATGGCGGCGGAACTGTTTATTGGGGCATGGTTCTTAGTACTGTGTTTTTGGTTCTTCAAGCGGTTATAGCGGTTACTGCTTAGAGGAAAAACTAAGAAGACAGTTTTATAAATTTGGATTTTTAACGATTCATATATAAATAATGGTGTCGATTCTGTGTCGCATTCTCTAAAACTAAAGTAAACTTAAAGTATGGCGGTACTCTTCTGATTAAGGGGAAATGAAAAAGACGGAAATATGTTAATTTAGTTTAGCTTTAGAGTATGCGACACAGAATCGACACCATTGTATAATATATTTCTGGACATTTCACACAGCGCCATCTAGCCCCAAACTTTGCATTCACATTTGAAATCAAATCCACGTTTAAAATACCAAAAAATTAAAATAAATTATTATAATTAAATTGTTTGTTCATAGTTTGAGATAACAAATCTTAGATCTTTGCTCATGTTCTGTCACAGAAATTAGTTTACGAATAGTTATTGATTGATTTAGGAGCCCGTGCTTCGAGGACAGATCAATTATCATTTTTTTTACTTCCGCCCTGCCTATATAGGTAGGGCAGACCTCCAATTCGGCTCTAGCATACAGCCCTATATCGCTCGTAGAAATGACCGATGGGGAAGAAAGGATCTTAAGTGGCGATCACAAACCGAAAGACGCAGCTTAGGCCCCCCCCACTAGGTCGACCGACGATCTGGTCAAAACCTCGGGGAGCCAATGGATGCGAGGCAAGCAGCCGCTTAAATTGGCACTCTGTGGGGGACTGTGTTCAGCAGGGGAGTAAAATTCAAAGTCACAAGTTTATTGCAAATAGGCTATTTTTAGCACTTTTACAAGTCATAATTGTGTTAGATACTTAAAATTAAGTTATTGTACTAAGCATATAGAATTACAAAGTGCTTATTATCTAATATTACATAGCAAGCCCATTACCAAAAAAGAAGGTCTCTTTCTTACTACTGGTGCTAGCAATCCGGCACAATGCAGAACAGAAAACTCCGATCCGAAGCTTCGATTAAATCTGTAAAGAAGAAGCTACAAGAAACTTTACAGTGATTAGTTTTCTACTGTGTTTTACAATATTTTTAATTTCTTACAGTTGAGTTTGTAATGAATATATTACAAAAGTAACCACCCATACTTCTTCTTCTTTACAAGAAGAATATTAAGATGATCTTAATAAACATTACAAATAGAAACTGAAATTATATAGCAACAGGCAAAGTACATAAGATTTCATAACATTGAGCTTGGGACATTCAGGCCAAGCTTTTTTGTCTGACACATAATCATTTATTGTGTAATAGGCTTCGTCGGCTTTAGGTAACGTCTTCAGGCTGTATATTTATATGATATATTTATCTCGGAAAACGGTAAGTTTACGGGTAAAACCGCAGGCTAGTATCAATATAAAATTAGTGAGTAATCATTCAAAGGCATCACTTATCTAAACCACTTCATCATCGAAACCTCAAATTCCACAGCAAATCAAATTAATCAGAACTCAATAAGAACTCTCTATAAAATTGTTTTACCACCCGTTTCCTACTAAAGCCGATGGCTGGCGCCAACCTTCACAAATTGAAATAATTGGTGGCGATTAACGCCATACGCCGTGATGTTACTGTGGAAATCAAATCTGATTGACTTATGGATTAAACATTTGGTTAAAACTTTTCGTGTCGGAATTCACTTCTAGCTTTTTTCACATGCATTTGTCTTTGCAATTTATATCGTTTCATATTCAGGAACTTGAGTATTTATAGTAATTTTTGAAGTAAAACTTTTTTACGCATGCTTGACTTGGAGAGTAAGCTGGTGAATGCGAGGCGAACGAAAGTTGAAGTTGGTTCACGTAGATCTCCATTGTCAATATAACAAAGTTAAAAAATTGTAGTATTATAATGGTATGTCTGGTAAAACGACAATTGTCAAGATGGCGACATTAACATTAAACAAATCAAACACAAAGTTATACCGGCCGATAGAGCCGGAGCTAAACTAAAGCAGCCTTATTAATAAACGGGTATTAGTCTCGGATTAGTTACTTCAGCTTTTGCTAGTGGAATATTTAGCTGGATCGAAAGAGACAAAAGATGGTGTAACTAGTCTAAAGCTAGTTCGTGTTTATTAATAAGGCTGAGGAAGTTTTACTTCAATCGTGTAGTCTAAAGCACACTTGTTTTTTTAAACCAATTATTTGCTAAATTTTCGTATTAGAATAAGGAATTTTTAACAGGTAATAATGATTTCTCATAGGTGGACGTTGCATTTCGGGACAACCTTATTTCTTTCTTTCTTTAAACCACATAGCTTGAAGCAATCAAGCGTAGAACACAAACATGTATTGCTACAGTACAAACAGCAGTATCTAGTAAGAAGTTAACTTGAAATATCTGCTTGTTCATCTGTGACATAATGTAGCGCCTTTTTGTGTAGGATGGACGTAACATGCATTTCATAGTTTTACAATTATAAATACTTGACCTACAAGCTAACGTGTATTTATTCACTTCAAAGCAACATAAAAATTATGACTGTTAACCACATTATTTGTGCTTTTACATAAACTGTACGACATGAGTAAATGACATAAAAATTTAAACTGTCATAGTCATCTACATTTATAAAATAAATATATATGATAAAAAATACTAGGTGACAGGACTTTTCTGCAAAGTTTTTCTAGGTGCAGTTCTTCTACCAGTGCAGTAGTGCGCATGGCCGATGTAACTTGATCGAAACGTCAAGGTTAGTCAAAATTAAGTTTTGACAATTTTTTGTGCGCGAATAGACTCTTTTTAACTTTATAATATTTGTTCAGGTTGCGAACGTTTAATATAAGTGTTAATTTGTATAGAATAATCACATTAAAACTATATTTTACTGTAAATTTTCTTTCTCGTATTCGATCCGTATGAGGCGAGTCAGGCAGCGACGAAACCAAATTCTATTAGCGCCAAGATCATTCCAATATAGACTTAAAAAGGTAATTCGTCCCTTTTATCGACACCGCTAGCCGATAAAAAGTCGGCCTATTAAAATTTCGCGGTCCAACGAATAGCTCAATCAATAAGCGACGTGCGAACGTAAAAAGTCGGTAACGATTTTAGTTAGACGATGTAAAATGGCATTCTGCAATGTCGAGGGGGCTATTTTGAAGGGAGCGTATTTTTTAATGAATTAAAGTAGGCATAGAAAATGTGTAGGTTTTCATTTTTATTTTTAATCAATCGTTTTTATTGTTGTTTAGAATCGATCTCACAACTTTAACTAGGTATTGCTAGTGTTGTATCGATTCTTTGAACAGCTGTTACAAGTCCCTCTTATTTTCCACGCAGTCTTTACCTGTAACTGTGATGATACTTTGCAATGTTTCCTTTTTTTTGTATTTTGGCTTCACACTTTTGTGTATTTAGCCAGTGTCAAGTAATTAATAATTTATCAAGTTAATGATGTTTCACGTAAATAATGTATCAGGTCACAGTCGAAGTCATCAAGTCAAGTCAGAGTCAAGTCATAGTCTAGTCTAGTCAAGTCATACTTCTAGTAAAGTGGTGGCAACTTTACCAGAAGCTTCTATGGAGTTTTGGAAACAACACGAAAAGAAACGTTTCACCATCATTATACCACTTTCCCACACTCATGCCTGTAATCCAGCATTTAACGAATAAAGTGCCACAAATTTTATGCACTAACATTGAAAATAACACAAGTTTTGGAAAATAATATAATGCGGTAACGTGATCTTTTTCGTTTTCCCGCCAAAAACCCAAAACTCCTTTTCTTTTTAATAGTGTTATCGGATTTGCTGCGGTGTACATTATGTTGGTAAACGTAATAAACAAATGAATGTGTGGAGTATTAATGGGCATAGATATTTTTTGACAGATTTTCCTCCGATATTGTCGTCTACGTTGTGCTAAAAGTATAAGGTACCTACCAAACGAAGTAAGAAGTAATCCAACCATAGTTGCGTAGCTACGTAAAATCTTAGATAACTCTTGTTGATTGCTATTAATATTGATTATCTAAATATATATAACTCAAAGGTGACTGACTGATTGACTGACTGACATAGTGATCTATCAACGCACAGCCCAAACCACTGGACGGATCGGGCTGAAATTTGGCATGCAGGTAGATGTTGTGACGATTAAGAAAGGATTTTTCGAAATTCCACCCTTAAGATGATGAAATGGGTGGATGAATTATTTTCCCATAGGCCACACCGCGGGCGAAGCTGCGGGCAGAAGCTCGTATTCATATATAATTATTTTAGTACAACTATGCTTCAAAAGTCACTAAACGTTAATGGTGAAATAGTAAGTCATACCATCATACCAATCGTAGGTAATGGGGCTTGCCTCTTTCGATCCCTGTCCTATTTAATGTAAGGGACTCAGAAAATGGCAATGGATCTCTGAAAAGAGATCGTCAGGCACGTAGTAGCTAATTGGCAAGAATTTGCGATATTGTCATATAATGCTAAGTCTAACAATGCCGCTACGAAAGATCAATGCGCGCACGAGATTCCAGCCATTTATTATTTAAGATGGCTTCGCCCGCGTGGGTTATCCTTCAGAAAACATAAATTTTTCGGGATAAAACTAGTTAGTTTTATCCCGATAACCCACGCGGGCGAAGCCGCGGGCAGAAGCTAGTTAAGTATAAATTTATCAATTAATTTCCCAGATAAGTCGAGCAAAATTTCATTAAACATTCAACGAACGTCTCGAGAATAGCCTACCAACAAAAAGTCGAGACGTGCGTTGCGCACGGCTCTCGCTAAAGAATGTAATTAACAGAACACCAATAAAAATAATTGGAAACAAAAAACGATCCGCTATGGCCCGCCATTTATTATTTTGATTACTCTTGTTATTGTTATGGGGTAGTGTTTTCCAACTGGTAACACTGTGTTAAAGCTCTGGAGAATTTAATGCATAGTAGGTTTGTTTAACGCTTTGCTTTATGTACTTTCCGTATACACTTTACTTGGCTAGCATGCTACACCTTCGATCGCATCGTCACTTCCCATCAGGTGAGAGCGCGGTCAAATGCTAGAAAAGTTTGAAGTAAAAAAAAAAACTTATGTCAACATTTTTACTCCTTCCCACTATATCACTCCCTTTGTTCTTGAATAAAAAACTAATGTCACATTTTCGGGTTTTCTTCCTTTTAATGCATTCAAAGTACTGAACTGAATAGCGACTGGTCAATTACGCGTAGTCACGCAAATTACCATATTATTTTGAAGTAAAACTTCCTTACGCACGCTTGACTTGGGAAGTAAGCTGGTGAATGCAAGAGACGGAAAAATGAAGTTGATTCACGTAGATCTTCATTGTCTGTTGACAATGTTACGAAGTAAAAAGATTGTATTAGATAGATAGATAGAAAGATAAAACTCTTTATTGAAACACCACATTACAGGAACAATTTTTGTTGTTTTGGTTTGGCTCCACACTTTTGTGTATTTAGCCAGTGTCAAGTAATTGATAATATCTCAAGTGAATTAATATCATATAATATGTCAAGTCAAGGCAAGTCACAGTCTAAGTCATCAAGTTAAGTCATAGTCTAGTCTAGTCAAGTCATACTCCTAGTAAAGTGGTGGCAACTTTACCAGAAGCTTCTATGGAGTTTTGGAAACAACACGAAATGAAACGTTTCACCATCATTATACAATTTTCTCACACTCACGCCTGTAATCCAGCACTTAACGAATAGAATGCCACCAATTTTATGCACTAACACTGAAAATAACACAAGTTTTGGAAAATAATACAATGCGGTGACGCAATCGTTTTCGCTTTCCCGCCAAAAAAATGTCCATGATTTTTAATCGATAACTTGCAACTCTAGTGATGGGACAAGCCGACACAGTGAAACAAAACACAGTATACGAAGTGTCATGTGACATGTCCCGCGTGAGTTCTTTATTGTCCCGTTTATGTCCGTAGCGGGCCACGCGTGACGAGCTCGCATGAAATTTTCACTACGTAAAAAAGTTTTCATAGCCGTTTTAGTTTTAGCACCAGTGATTAGTAATAATTTAATTTTATGTCTCAACTCTATTGTTCTGTGAATGCGGCGAAAGTAGGTATGTGGTAGGCACGAATACGAATTATTCATAAGTTTTTAGAAGGGTTCATAGGATTACTTTCGACTTTTTATTGTTTGTTTATTTTTGCACTTGCATTTTTTTCCATTATATTATTTTCTTAATTATTTATGAGTTACGACACAAACTTTTTCTCACTGGAAGAGTCTAGGTTATTTATCACCATGCTGGGATGGTATATGACAAATGTTTTGACTGCAAAAAACTTTCACGTGTCATCCTATTTTTTTCGAAAATACAAAACAACAATCTTTGACTAAAACAAAAACGCATCAGGCCCCGGCGAGATTCGAACTCACGATCTCCTGTTTACTAGACAGGCGCTTTAACCAACTAAGCCACGGCGCCGCGACGACTCGGTTATCGAAATAGAATATTACATTTTAAAAGCTAATTTTGTAGATTGCTGACTTTTGGCGCAAAGCCAAGGATACGATGATAATAATTATAATATGACAGCATCCTGATCAGCAAGTCTCATACAGCCTTATTAATAAACGGGTATTAGTCTCGGATTAGTTACTTCAGCTTTTGTCCTTTTTTTGCTACTGGAATATTTAGCTGGATCGAAAGAGACAAAAGATAATGTATTATGATATGTAACTGGTCTAAAGCTAATTCGTGTTTATTAATAAGGCTGTTACAGATAGATCAAGCTTTACATGAGGGTACCCTGAAAAAACTTTTAAAGATTAACTTTAACTTTCTAGCCAATATTATCGCTTTACAACTTAACCAGCCTTTACAACTTAACCAGCCTTTACAACTTAATCTTTACTTTACCAGCGTACCCTGCTAACACGAAGAAGTTATCCAATAAAATTACGCCTACAACCAGTTTTCCAATTAAACTCGTGCATTACCTGCATAAGTTCAAGTAAATTAAATTTGTTCAGCTGATTAAGGAACCGCATTAAGACATTTCAGGCGTTTTATTGCTGGTTCGCATGTTGGAGCAACGCTTTGAACAATTTGTAGTTGTTATACAGCGGAGAATTGGGACGATAGACGACCAATTTTTACATTCGACATTCGACAAATTATTTTTCTGTTCCTAAGGAATTTTGGTGCCAGTCTCAAAAACATAATATATACAAACTATTATACATAACTAGTAGCGCCCCGCGGTTTCACCCGCGGATAAAAAGTATTTTAATTATTTGCTCATCTCACGGGAGCATTTCACTTTTCCGGGATTAAATGTAGCCTGTATGTTAATCCAGTGTATAAGCTACCTCGGTACCAAATTTCATCCAAATCCATTCAGCCGTTTGAGCGTGAAGGTGTAACAAACATACACATACAATACAATACAAACATACATACACACATACATACATACACACATACAAACTTTCGCTTTTATAATATTAGTGTGATGTAATGTGATGTGATTATACGTATTGTACAGGCAACCAATGAGCGTCCAGTATTTGGACTGCCAAGTTGACACGAATTTAACAAATGTATACGAGTTTTGGCGGGAAAGCGAAAAGGATTGCGTTACCGCATTGTATTATTTTCCTAAACTTGTTTTATTTTCAGTGTTAGTGCATAAAATTGGTGGCATTCTATTCGTTAAGTGCTGGATTACAGGCGTGAGTGTGGGAAAATGGTATAATGATGGTGAAACGTTTCTTTTCGTGTTGTTTCCGAAACTCCATAGAAGCTTCAAGTAAAGTTGCCACCACTTTACTAGGAGTATGACTTTGACTAGACTATAACTGGTCTTTACCTATGAAATTGCCGTTTTGTTTGAAAAAAGTTAAAGTATTTTTTTTCGAACTTATTTATTTCTTTTATTCAAAGTAATCACCCCTGCAATCAATGCATCTTTGCCAACGCTGTGGCAGTTTATGGATGCCCTTCTTGAAAAAATCAGCAGGACGGGAGACAACAAACTCTTCAAAGGCGTTTTGTACTGCCTCTCGGGAATTGAATTTTTGTCCCTCTAAAAAGTTGTCCAAATTTTGGAAAAAGTAATAGTCGGTAGGCGCAAGATCTGGTGAGTATGGCGGATGAGGGAGAGCTTCCAAACCCAACTCATGCAGCTTAGAGACGGTCTGTTGTGCAGTATGGGGTCGCGCGTTGTCGTGAAGTAGCAGTGGAGACGACCGATTGACCAAAGCTGGTTGCAGACGTGCGAGTTTCGCCATCATTGTGGTCAGTTCTTCAATGTACACATCTGCAGTAATGCTCTCGCCCTTTTGTAAAAAGCTATGATGAATCACACCAGCACTAGACCACCAAACTGTGACCATCACCTTTCTAGGGGTCATTTTTCGTTTTGCACATTGCTTTGGTACCGAACCAGGATCTAACCAACTTGCTGAGCGCTTTTGATTGTCAAAAAGAATCCATTTTTCGTCGCACGTAACAATTCGGTTCAAAATTCCTTCATTTCTGTGCCTGTTAAGCAGCGCAAGGCAAGTCTTGACGCGTACGCTGCGCTGGCGATCGTTAAGTTCGTGGGGCACCCATCTATCAATCTTTTTTATCTTGCCAATCTGTCGCAAATGGACCAATATTGTTTTGATGCTAACATCAAAAGCTGCTGCCAGCTCAGCTGTAGATTGAGATTCATCAGCTTCCACAATCGCCTTTAATTCATCATTGTTGACCAAAGTTTCCGGACGACCACGAGGTTCATTTTTCAAGTCAAAATTCCCAGAACGGAACCGAGCAAACCAATAACAGGTTGTACGTTCGTTTGTACAGTTCTCTCCGTAAACGTCGTTGATGTTACGTGTCGTTTGTGCCGCGTTGGTGCCACGATGGAACTCATATTCCATAATTACACGAAATTTCAAAGTATCCATTATGAGGAAAAATGTTGAAATGTAATGAAAATACAACGCTAATCAATAAACAAAAGACTTATATTGTAAATAGAATGTCATATTTTTAAAACAAAATTAATTTTAATTTAGAATTCATAGCCAATCAAAACTTTTTTTTGTTTGAAAAAGTCTGTACTGCAATACGGCAATTTCATAGGTAAAGACCTATTATCATTAACTTGATAAATTATCAATTACTTGACACTGGCTAAATACACAAAAGTGTGGAGCCAAAACATACAAAAAAAAACCAAACGTATACGAGAACCCGCGGGAAAGTATTGCTTAGCTAAGTTATATTTTATTATACTTTAGTACACACGGGCGTTATTGTTGGTTAATTTAGCATATCTATTTAGCTGATCATAAGCAAGGGCGGATTTAAGGGGGGGCACCGGGGCACGTACCCCCGACAGCATTTTGTGTACTGTGGACATTCCATCACAGTACATACTTAGAAGCAAATCACATTATCAGAGTCGTCAAATATGTGAATAAAATAACAGAGAAAATGAGTAAAACTCTTGTCTATTTCTGGCGGGAATCGCGAATTTTGTTCTTTGCATCCCTCTCACGCACTTGCAAATAAAAGATGATAATTCAATAATCAGCGTTTGCGAGTTATCAATAAGCAGTGCTTATCAATAATTATTGTTTTTACCTACACCTTCATAAACCTTTATACTTGAACTTGTAGAAACAAACTTGACTTGAAGTGTATATATATATATATATATATATATACTATAAGAAGACTTGAAGTATGTATATATATACTATAATGAAGTATATAGATACTTAAAATTATTTCTAACAGCTCTTTTTTTGCCCGTTCGTCCCTTGTGCCCCTCCCAGAAAATAATCCTAGATCCGCCTTTGATCAGCTTTCATATTTAATATTACTTACCTACTATTACGTAGACTAAATCACTTTTGCTACTATTATTATATAATCTGTACCTGAGTGTACTAAACATCAAATTCCAGCATATATGCGAAGTCCATTGGCTCAATGGTCCATGGAATTCAGTTACAAGGACGGTGGCCAGTGCAAGCGACAAGTTGATTGATTCGTTCGGATTTCAAGTAAATTTGTTTGAATTATTGGTTAGTTCTTAGTAAAATTGCTACCATTTTCTTGGCAGCAACAACTTGAGTCATTAGATATTTTTGTATGTAGGTATATTGGCCTCAAATTTCTCTTCAAAATACACAAACAAATTTATTATTATATATTTATTATTGATAGCCTCTGTGTTTTTTTTTCTGTGCACAAATACTTGTCCTGTCGCGGGAATCGAACCCGCTGTCTCCGGGTTATGAGCCGACCTGCTAAACCACCACTCCACAGAGGCTGTCAAATGGTGTAATTAAAGTATAATATAAGTAAATAAATAGCGATCGCGTGAGTCCCACTGTCCCACAAAGTAAACTGATAAGTAAAACAAAGTTAAATAAAGTAATATGTATAAGTACTCACTTACCGAACTCGCACGAAATGCAATCAAGCATAACCTTTAACTATGTTATTATCCTACCTACTTTTAGTTAGGTTACTTTAGTCGTTTTTTAACCAATTATGTAGCAAGTATTATTTTAAACCATTAACCAAGGTTAAAGTGTGTTGTTAAAAATCACCAACTATAACACAAAACGACACTTAGGTAACTGACCTGTGAAAATGAAAATGAAAAAAGAAAAACACACTTATTTGCCTTTATAAATGTATTTTTAATTTTTTTCATTTTCACCTATTTTGTTTTAAAAAACAAAGCAACATCTATTCTATACTGTTGGAACTAAGTATTTTTTTTATAACAGTCTTCTTCATATATTTTTGATGCTAAAATAAGTTTTATTAATGCGTGCAAAGCTAACTAGTGCTTATTTAGATTTTGGTATATAATAAAATTAAATAATATTTCCTTTTATAGCTAGATGTGAAAAATATATAAATAAACTTAAAGAAACTGTGAATTAATGTAAAAAAAAATGAGTGTGCTTTAGACCGCACGACTGAAGTAAAACTTCTTCAGCTCCATCTATTGGCCAGTATAACATTATTTTTGCTTTGTTTAGTGTTACTGTCGCCATCTTGACAATTATAAATTGTCATTTTACCGGGCATACCAACATAATAATACAAATTTTAAGTAATTTTTAACGTAGTTATGTTGACAGTGGAAATCTACGTAAACCAACAACTTTCAACTTGCGTTCGCCTCGGGACACATTCACCAGCTTACTCCCCAAGTCAAGCGGGCGTAAAGAAGTTTTACTTCAATATCTATGGATGAGTTAAGCATAAGCAACTAAGGTCCGTATTACAGAAGGATGCTCAGTCATCGATCGGTGTTCAAGCAGAGAATTCGTTCACTAATTGACCTCTTTATGAATGAAATCTCTGCTTGAGCACCGATTGATGACTGAGCATCGTTCTGTAATACTTAAAGTATAAGTTTCATAAAGTCTAAATATTTAAATACGTATGGCGTAAACAATACGCAAACCAGCCATCACTGGCAGCGAACACAGCCGTTGCGTGCGCGGGAACATTAACCGTCCCTAAGTATGTACGGAGTGTGCGCGATGTCTCATTTACCACGTTTGTGAACCGGTAGTAGATGTGTTTGATACGTTCCAACATGAAATGAAATGCGTGGTATTTGTACCATTAGGTTAATTTACGTCACAGTTACACCGATGTCAACCGAGGTGCTTTGATTTACCTAGTTCGCCCGAACGGCTGGTTTGATCTACTTAATTGGCCCAAACGGCTGGTTTGATCTACTTAATAGGCCCGATGACAGTTTTTGTATGCCATCAGCTACGGTGCGCGCCATAATCGTAGCTACTGAAGCCAATGTCACATTTTGCACCAACCAGGTCTAGACCAAGACGTTTTTTATTTATTATTTTAGCAATGCGTACTTAAGTTTATATCAAAATGAAAATGGTATTAGATATATGAAAGCTCTAAACCAGGGGGCTTGCTCTACGTCTTCCTACGACTGCCACGGCATTCATTAACATAAAAAAAAAACAAGTCATAAAGGCTTATTTTCCCAGTAATTTCACTAGCTACAGTGCCCTTCAAACCAGAACACAGCAGTGCTTGTGCACTACTGCTTGGCGGCAGAATAACTGGCAAAGCGATGATGCCTACCTAGACGAACTTTGCAGTAAAGTCCTACCATATAGTGTAACATGTGTCTACCTAATGTTGCATGTGAACAAAAAAAACACTTTTAAATTTTGAATAATTGTAATAATTGTACTTCCTATGTAGGACTAGTTTCGTGCGAATATAATTCTAATTGCTCATTGGTAACTGCTTACGAAACTTTGATTACGTGGGCGAGCAAAGCGGTACCAAATAAATTAGGAGGCTAATTTTTCATTTCAATGAAATTAAATATGACATACCTATTGCATCGCATTTGGTACGTCCTAGAGAGATAGGTGTGAACTTAGAGTTGTCAAACTTTAGCGCAACGGGAATAAGACGAATGGCTAAATTCTGTAAGCGTAGGTCATAGACAAAGGGCAAATTCTCTATCTTTATTATAACTTTCTCTTTTCCGCTAAAAATAAAGGTCAACGGCAACCTAACAAAATTACTTATTTATAAATCCATCGAAGAGTAGACTCCAACAATGCTATATAAATTACCTACATAATTGGGCTTCAAACGACTTAATACTTCCAACGTAACTAGTCTGTAATATGCTCCAACGCATGGCTAAGTGCTCAATTCAATAATTATTATTCTGGATTGATTGACTTTGTTCCTTTGTTTAACCGACAGTGTCACAAAGGCGTATTATTATGCTGTGCCAGTTTGACGTTGACAGGTGGCATTTCACGAACGGCTTCGCAGCGGTCAAACAACGTTTTTTCAACCATTTTGAAAAGGTCATAATGCTACTTGAAAGACAAAATACAATTTTAAATTTCCTCGCACTGGCATATAATACAATCAATAGGCAACTATATTCAGTTTGAATTAAGAATTATATTTTTTTATGATGAAGTGGCAACGGTTTATGTTGCATAATGCCAATGTGATCTTATATAATTGCATTAACCTAATTGACACTTTCAATTCGTTTGTTTCTATCAAAACGGAGATAATTGGTGGAGAATGGAAAAATTTGCAGTTATTGTAAATGGCAATTATGTAAATAAAACGTTACTTGATGTGAGTTATCAGCAAGTGACTTATCTTTGCATCGAGAATAAAAACAAAGACGTAGGTAACGGAAGCAGGTGATCATTTCAATTCAATTAACTTAATGATAAATGTACCTATTAGTTTTGTGTTAAAAGTAATGTATGTGTATTGTTTAAAATTAATCAGTAAATATATGATTGTATTATGAATTTTTCTTCTGTTTTTCGCTGTGTACCTTATTTCTAATTGGCCGCTATTAATTATTACGGATTGATTTATTCACAAAATTAATGATACAATTTACGTATAAACATTCTTTCATTAAACTATACCTAAAAACTAGATATAATAAAAAGAAATAAAAGAAGAAAAAGAAAAATATACAAAGATAAAACCAAAAAAGTTATAATAACTCGTTGGTTGAAGGAAAAGTGTCAGAAAATAAAATAAAAGCCAGCATTCTGGTCACCTGGTGCCCCCACCAAACTTTTCTTGTTAGTGTATAATGTGACGAGCTAGTCGTTCACCTGATGTTAAGCGACACGGCCACCCATAACAGAACAGTGTCACTCGGAACTCCAAATATGATGGCGTGACACTGCACTGCGTACATCAACCTGAGACATCACCACAGGTAATAAGATTGCTCAACTGTGCGATCAGATCATAAAGTCTCAATTGCCCAGTAATTTTACTAGCTACAATGCCAATGCGTCTTAGGTCCGTATTACAGAACCATGCTCAGTCATCGATCGGTGCTCAATTTATTTATTTATTTTTATTTTTTATTTTCTGTAATACGGACCTAATTCATCACTTTATGAATTAAATCTCTGCTTGAACACCGATCGATGACTGAGCATCGTTCTGTAATACGGACCTTAGTATGACGTTGGGTCAAGTCTTCGGTTATTTTTTATTATTACGAACCTCCACGGATTCGCTATGTATATCATCAGCGTATATAATAATGTGATTACTTCAGGTTTGGTCTAAAACTTGATGGTAATTGCAAACAAAACAGGTTTACTCAAACAATAAACAACGTACTTACTAAAATCGTAACGTCATTTGTATGAAAATCTATTATGAAGTGAGTAAGTTCAGGTAATTCGGCCCTAAGTGACCGTGATTCCGGTTTTTTAAACCCATCAGTGTGAGAGCAATTCACACTTCTCTCCATACTGTAGTAGGAGAGCTGGCTGACGTTTTAAAGGTATTTTGGTATATATTTACTCTACCGACCTTTACGACTGACCCGATAGCTCAGTTAGTAGTAGCCCTGCCTAGTATAGTTCTGAACTGTAGGTTTTAGGTTCGATTCCCACCCAGGACAAACATTTGTGTGAACATCGATGTTTGTTCTATGTTTGGGTATTTATATTGTAATCTATGTATATATTTACAAACAAAAAGTATATACGTATTGTATCAGTTATCTGGTTCACATAGTACAAGCTTTGCTTAGTTTGGGACCAGATGGCGCTGTGTAAAATGTCCACAAATATTATTATTATTATATTATTACAGATATTATAATATTGAGAATGGCTACACTTCGCGCTTGAACAATAGTTTATAGGTAAGACCAACGTTTTCTTCGCATACTATTGAGGAAGTAGTAGAAATGTTATTACCTACTTATCTACTGTATCGGGAATAATAGAATCAAGGGGACTAATAGATGTGCTGCGTATTTTTTCTTTTTTAAGTTTTGGCTCCACTCTTTTGTGTATTTAGCCAGTGTCAAGTAATTGATAATTTATCAAGTTATCGATATTTCACGTAAATATGTGTCAAGTCACAGTCGAAGTCATCAAGTCAAGTCATAGTCAAGTCAGTCTAGTCAAAGTCATACTCTTAGTAAAGTGGTGGCAACTTACGGTGACGCAATCTTTTTCGCTTTCCCGACAAAACTCCCCTGCGTATATTTAAATACCGATAAATAGGATGTGGACACTGCCCAATGATTGGAGTTGGATTCCTGCGGACTGGCCCCCCAGTATCATAAATAGGATGTGGACACTGCCCAATGATTGGAGTTGGATTCCTGCGGACTGGCCCCCCAGTATCATAAATAGGATGTGGACACTGCCCAATGATTGGAGCTGGATTCCTGTGGACTGGCCCCCCAGTATCATAAATGCGAATGATTGCGTGTTTAATAATGTTTGTTACCATTCATCTCCGTAACTATTGAACCAATTATGATTAAATTTGGAACGCAGATAGATAGATAGATAAAACTCTTTATTGAAACACCACATTATAGGAACAATTTACAAGCAAACTTAAAAATTAAGAATCATAATGGGCTGCCCAGATAGCTAATGCGCTCGATACTTTTTATTCGCGAGCGATACCGCTTGATGTTCTATAAATGCTTTTGGTTAATCTACCCTGGATTTTTACTTAAAATTATGTTTTGCCTTTTTTAGTTTGAAAACTATCGTGAGTATGACACATTTTGTAAGATAAATAACGGCTAAAACTCACGTCAATTAAAAGTCGAAATTACTCCGACCAGGTTTCGGACATATTCGATGTCCTTCTTCGTTACTAGGGTTACGTGCTGACGCCCGCGAAAGCCGCCGCGGCTTGCGTTAGTAACTGGCTCCCAGAAGAAGGACATCGAATATGTCCGAAACGTGGTCGGAGTAATTTCGACTTTTAATTGACGTGAGTTTTAGCCGTTATTTATCTTACAATAATGTTTTGCCTGATAATAAAATAAATATTTTTTAAAAATAAGCTGGTAGCTCTTCACACACACACGCGCACTTCGCATCATTGTGTACGCACACTGCGTGTCCACACCACAGGGTTGTCAGATGCATCGCATTCAAGTGCATAGTGATAGCATCGTTGCGTGAATGGCTTTTTGCATTCGCAGTCAGTTAAAAATGCAAATTTTTAATGTCTGATTAACGATTATTGTCTTTGATAATAGTCATTCTTCACGTTCTTCTTGCTAAGCAGTACGCAACTGTTTTGTATAATATTTTATTATAAGTATTAATAATTTTTATTTAGTAATTTTTCATTAAAAATAATAAGATAATAATAACGCCCTGAGTTTTTTGGCGGGAAAGCGAAAAAGATTGCGACACCGCATTGTATTATTTTCCTAAACTTGTGTTATTTTCAGTGTTAGTGCATAAAATTGGTGGCATTCTATTCGTTAAGTGCTGGATTACAGACGTGAGTGTGGGAAAATGGTATAATGATGGTGAAACGTTTATTTTCGTGTTGTTTCCAAAACTCCAAAGAAGCTTCAAGTAAAGTTGGCATCACTTTACTAGGAGTATGACTTTGACTAGACTATGACTTTGACTGTGACTTGACACATATTTACGTGAAATATTATTAACTTGATGAATTATCAATTACTTGACACTGGCTAAATACACAAAAGTGTGGAGCCAAAACATTAAAAAAAAATAACGCTAAGCAATCACATACATAGATCCTGGACCCTAAGATTCCCTGTGTCTAGGGACCCAGGAACTACGAGGGCCATGGTCCCATAGCACCCAGACTCAGAACAAGCATTTGCGCTTTTTTGTGCACAAATACTTGACCTGCCGCAGGAATCGAACCCGCCGCCTCCGGGTTATGAGCCGACCTGCTCAACCACCACACTACAGAAGCTGTCAAAATTATTTATAAACATTAACCGTATTGCCACAGATACATAAACTAGGCTTAGACAGACGTCAAACGTGTGTTTAACAATACAAAACAGCAGTTTAACACTTACAGCCTTATTAATAAACGGGTATTGGTCTCGGATTAGTTACTTCAGCTTTTGTCCTTTTTTTGCTACTGGAATATTTAGCTGTATCGAAAGAGACAAAAGATGGCGACTTGACGTGACGGCTAGTCTAAAGCTAGTTCGTGTTTATTAATAAGGCTGTTATAGTTTAAGGCTCGTTTTAATCTTTTGTGGTTAACCCGTACTTATTAATTAAATTTCAGAAAGGAGGAGGATGAATTCCTAAGCATGTATTAAAAAATATCCAATACATTCATATAATCAATACACTAAGATCAAATACTGTGCCAACCCTAATAAATCAATTTATATTTTTGTGTTTTCCTTACGATGAAAAGCCATTTACTATTTTTTAAACTAACGGTACATGATGATCGGTTTCAAAATAAATTGTTGCATTTTGTAAAAATCCAAACAGGTTAAAATTGTTAAATAAGTGTGCTGTAGAACCACTATGAAATTACATTTATTTCAATGTGAAGTCGTGGAAAATTACTTTTTAATAGCATTTTTTTTTCAAAGCAATTTTTTTAGGTTTTCTTCTTAGACTTTCTATTGTTTTATTTCCATAGCAGTAGGAAATATTTTTTTGTATGGTTTGGCTCCTCTCTTTTGTGTATTTAGCCAGTGTCAAGTAATTGATAATTTATTAAGTTAATGATATTTTACGCAGATGTGTGTCAAGTCACAGTCCAAGTCATCTAGTCAAGTCATAGTCTAGTCTAAGTCAAACTCCTAGTAAAGTGGTGGCAACTTTACCAGAAGCGTATATAGAGTTTTGGAAACAACACGAAAATAAACGTTTCACCATCATTATACCACTTTCCCACACTCATGCCTATAATCCAGCATTTAAAGAATAAAATGCCATCCATGATTATGTACTAACACTGAAAATAACACAAGTTTTGGAAAATAATACGATGCGGTAAAGCGAACTTTCTCGTTTTCCCGCCAAAACTCCCTTCCTAGACTTTCTATTGTTTTATTTCCATAGCATTAGGTATACTCCTAATAAAATTTTATCACCGCGAAGAGATGTCATCAAATAAAATAAAAACGACTAATCGATTTGGAATCTAACCATTCGATAGCTAATAAAAAAGTAGAAATCGAATTATGTACGACAAATGTTCGTTTTATTGATCACGGTTACATTCAAATTTGGGTTTGTGTATAATCATAATCATCCACTCACTACAATTTATAAAGGTTTATTCGAAGTAATTTCGGAATCATTGGTCGAAATTAGTCATTTTCGGGAAGACGCAAAGCGGATGTCACGTCTGGGCTTGGTCGTTAGTGGAAGGTTTGATAGCACTTTAAATGATCGCTTACGGATCCCTAAATAACGTTTACATAAAACAGAACGAATCATTGAGTTCGTTAGTTTTTTTAATGTAGCTAGTAGTAATGAAAAATATTCTTTGATATAAAATAGAATTGTTGTTGTCATCAGTTAGGTCATTAGTTTTATATGGTAGATTTAAACGTAAAAAAAATAATTATTGCATAACTTTATACAACATTAAATGTTATGATTGCTTCTTAAATATTTCCAAATTCAAATTATTTAGTATACCAAATAATGTGTTAGGTTATCTACATTTTTATTGCTTCAATAGGTACACGATATTAGGAAAAACCCTTATCTTCTATAAAAATCGATTTTGATGCAACGCTGCAATTTCGATTTGAAATCGAGAATTGCGATGCGTAATAACAGAACACCTCCTACGTGACGCTATTTAGCGCAAAGCGGCGCAAGCGCGAATTGGAAATCAAAACAAGCATTGATCCACAATCAAATCGAATTGAAACTTGAGCGTCGTGATCGATAACATACCATCCGATTATCGAAATCACGATCGTTTGAAATGATAAACTGCAATACATCGTTCTTATTGATACATCCCTATAAAGTCTACTTTTCGACTGCGTTAAATCCAAATTACAAATTTGAATTCTATTCCATACAGCCAAAGCCTAAGTGAATTTGAGTTTTTGAAATTGGAATCAATTGCGTTTTGTTTTTAAGATACGTTTTGTTTGTGGCATGCATTTAGAAATATATGCGATGCACCTATTTCTTTGGATTATATTAAATTATAGCTAGCCGTGAAAACCGTCTTGTAATGTGTTGGGGATTATTCGTCCGTGGGACTGGCGGGGTGTATCATTTGGCCGGTGCCTAAGTGCGGGTAATGGGCCACAATCTTTGAATTAGCCGCTGCGAGTTATATTCTACCTTGTTTTGATTTACAAAAATTACAAATGAATAAACACCGTGTCTGTGTTTGCACGTATTTTGTTGGTGAACATGTTGCTGATTCTCTTTCCAATAGCATTGCAATCTTGAGATCAGACAAGCATAAATTTAAGTACTAGATTTTTTTTAAGCTCTATTGCCTACATAGATACTTAATGCCCGTCTCCACTAAGGTCTATTAAACAATAATATCAAATAATAAGGTCTATTAATAATATACAACTCAGTCAAGCAACACCTGAACAAAGTTTCCGCACTAACTTCCTTCACACCAACCAGTTAAGTCATTCCCAAAACTGACGTTAACGAATGATTATTGCATTTTTACAAAAAAAGTGAACATTTTTTCCTCTTCTGAGAAATTCGCATATTTCTAGTTCTTGGCGACTGCTGTATTTTTTTTAAACATTACTATTATTCATTATTGTTTCGCGCCATTTCGTTTTCCACTGTTCGTCAAGCCATACGGATGCACCTAGTAGGTATTATTAATATATTCCCTGCCCCGCGTTATCAAATCAACCAGAAATGCTTGGCGGCAGCTGGGGCAGCATACTTATCCGGAAAAGCTGGCGGTGTATTTTTGGTACCGACCTACCTAGACGAACTCTTTCAGAAATGTTCTACCATACCGTATGTGCTCATATTATATGAGCATGGTCGTAGGATATGATACTGCGACTTTGTATATGAGCTTTGGTAAAACACTTTTTTATCTGCATAAATATAGATAACCATTGAAATTTATCGTTTGTTTTTTTTTTGTTTGTTTTGGATCCAAACTTTTGTGTATTTAGCCAGTGTCAAGTATTTGACAATTTCTCCAGTTAAGTCAAAAGTCAAGTCAAGTCACATTCCAAGTCATAGTATAGTCAAGTCATACTCTTAGTAAAGCGGTGGCAACTTTACCAGAAGCGTAAATGGAGTTTTGGAAACAGCACGAAAAGAAACGTTTCACCATCATTGTACCACTTTCCCACACTCATGCCTGTAGTTCAGCACTTAACGAATAAAATGCCACCAATTTTATGCACTAACACTGAAAATAACACAAGTTTTGGAAAATAATACAATGCGGTGACGCGATCTTTTTCGTTTTGTCGCCAAAAAAAAAGAGACTCGGAAAACTAGTGTCATAAAATTACGACATGGCTTACATATTTAAGAAACTGCCTAAGTTTGGTGCAATGTATTTTTATTGTTAAGCAAGTCCTAATAAAAATAATAATATGTGAGAGAGATAAGTACGAACTTAGGAGATGCACAGACGGGCATAAGCGTTGTTACGGAAGTTTCGTTAAATCTTTAAATGGTTAATAGAGCTTGTAAGAAGCTTTAAAATATTTTAATATTCTTGGATATTGTGTTTCTTGTAAAAACGACAGAATACGTGACTAATGTTCCTACTTTGCTGTTGTTGAGTTGATATGACTCTCTGCTGTGGTACACAGCTGTTAAATTTGATTACCAAAAGAGTTCTATAAATGCTATATATGCTTACGTACCAATTTTCTTAAGTAGGTAGGTACTTACTTAAAAAATAAGATTAAAAAATATTAAGACAATAAAACATATTTTCAATAGAATTAAAAAAAGGAGAAGGGTCTCAATTCTCCTGTATTTCTTTTTTTATGTTTGTTACCTTATAGTCCTATCTCAATTTGATCAAGATCTGATGGCTACCCATCAGATCTTGAGATCTACCCATCAGATCTTTTTGAGTTATGTTTAATAATGTATATTTCGACTTCAACTACATTAATGATGTTCTCATTTTTGTGATAAACAAATGCAATAGGACAGAAGTCGGTTGGACAATTTTTTTAAAGGAATTATTTACGATATGTTCAGCGACTTGGAATACTGCTGCACGAAAACGAGAAAAAATGCAAGCTATTTACAAAAGATAAATAGATAAAAAGATAAGTATAAAACGTAATATTACATGTAATAGAAACTCGCAGACATTACTCGTAACTAAAGATGGCTACGAACCAAGAATGGCATTAACATCTGTTAAAATAACATTACCGCGCGACACGCTCACTTGCGCGCTCGGAAACGCTAATATTATGAACTTGGAGCAATTTGTGGGCGATGTCAAGCGTGATTGTTGTCAAACGGTTCCGTATACAGGGTTACAGGAAAAATCGTGCTAGATCCGTTAAGGGCGTGGAGTACCCATCATTTCTGACTTATTTCACTATGAAACACCCTAGCCTAAACTTAACCCTTTTCGAGATATTCGACTTTTAATTTTTTTATTTAGTTGGCTGGACTGCTTTCGCGACCCCTTCTCGCCCCCGGTACGGCGGAGGACTCATGGGGGGGGGTTTAGTCGGTTCTTGTCCTTGTCCTCGTACTGCCCTGCCACCATCTACGAGGGCATTTCCCCCCCTCAAAATAAAAGTGTGTTTTATAGTGAAATAAGTCATAAATGATGGGTACTCCACGCCTTTAAGGGATCTAGCACAATTTTTCCTGTAGCCCTGTATATTGGTGACACAAGAAATAACCACAGCTAGCAGTGGGACAGCTTTGTATTGAATCTGTTACGTGTCACACTATACTGTGCACGTCATCTTGAGACATCAACACACTGCGAGAATAAGTCATAAACTCTCAGTGGCACAGTTATTTTTGAATACGTAGAATTATACAAAGAACGTTCTAAATAAACTACTTCCTAATAAACAGGCTTACATATTAATAACTACAACTAGTACATGGCTAACACTCACGAGATACAGTAGAATAACTCGAACGGTGTTCGGGCAATATTGCCCATCCTCAAGGACGAGCCGCCACCGCCGTGAGTCCTTGAGGATGGGCTATTGCCCGAACACCGGTTGAGTTATTCGACTGTATCTCGTGAGTTTTAGCCATGTACTAGTTGTAGTTATGAATACCACTCACGTCAGTTTCTATAATATTATAAGCTTACACATTAACCGTTTCATATTCCCGGAACCCTACCCACCGCGTACAGAAAAACGTTAGTTGTCACAACTAATGCTTGTGTAATGAGCCTCTTATCTGACTAATTAAAACTCGATTAAGTTCACCGTGAGCTTTCTAATACAAAAGCATACATTATGACAGTTCTAACTGGGTGAATCTCTTTGTGATTAATGATTTTTATGACAGTACGTAATTAATAAGCTTGCGTTGACGATAGAAGGGCTTAATGGAACGAAAATGTCATTAATTCTAAATGTTATTAGGTGAAAATGACGGAATTTTAAATTGTTAGTTTGAAATTAGTTAGGATAGCAATAACAAGGCAATTAAAACATCAGATAACATTTTTTCTCAATAAAAAAGTTGTTAAATAAAGCTTTGGTTATTTGGTTATTATATACTTTAATATATTATATTAATTATTATATACTTCCTCTCTGTGACATATATATATTAGGTGACCTTCAGTATCACAATTCTTTCTTAGTGCAAGCCTACGTCATAGAAGAGAGACACCCACCTCACTTATGCTCGTATTACAGAACAATGCTCAGTCATCGATCGATGCTCAAGCAGAGATTTCATACATAAAGTGATGACTATTTAGTCGCTTGAATTGAGAGCTTACTACTAATAATAATAATAACGCCCAACGATCACATACATAGACTATACACACACATACATATATAATACAGTACATCTTTTGTTTCATATACGCCTGTACCAACATTATCGTCAAAATTAGATTCAGAGGCTTAGTTCATATATTATAATCTCTTGATCGTAGACTTAAATAGGTAGCTAAACAATTTCAATGCCAAAGGTGCTGTAAAAATTTACGTTAACATCTTATTTTGTTTGGCAGATAATGGTTGAGTCGTGGTATTGCCATTTTACTGCACAGTAAAACCAGTAGATAAATATGTAAGTAACATAATTACTTAAGCAATACAATTTAAATTTATAATAAAAGTGAGTCATTGAGACAAAGCATGTAAGTAAAGATAATTGTTTTTCATAGATGTAAATAAAAGAAGGATATACACGGTGGAATTTAATTCGTTCTTTTCATTGAATGTATGCACTGAGACCATTCTATAAAAAAATCGTACAGGGTGCAATTGAATAAAAAAAATCCTCTTAAAATAACTGGATAATAAATAAAATGTCTATTTAACGCTACACATAGTGCGGGCACCAGCTGAGCGTCACTCGTTCAATGTCGCAAGACTTTTCTTTAGATTTGAAATTGCAGTAATTTAATAATACCTAGATTTCAGTTCTATTTCATAAATGCTTTTGCTAATAAGTTACATAGGAGCGTTCTATAGCATGAACTGAGTACATACATTCAAGGAAAAGAACGAATTAAATTCCACCGTGTATAAAGTAATACTTACTTTCTAGAAAGCGGTCTCTTAAAGCTAGGCGCAATGCACATAATTCGTCGTGTGGATAAGGGTAACAGGTATACGGGTCTGAAATAGAGCGCCGCCTAAGGCCATTTTTGAATGATCGATGTGATGGATTTTATATCTTTAACATCTCTCTTCTTTAAAATGGTTTTTTCCTTTATACATGGCCTTCTCTTAAAGCAGAGTAAAAGATACTGACATTGTGTTTAACTATTTAACAACCATATCAGGTAATCTCACGACTAAAACTCATTAAATTTACTAGACTTTGTTGAGTAGCCTAATGTACTTTAAAAATATTGTCGGCGATAAGTGATCATAAAGTTTTAGTTATGTACAAACCATTTACCAAAACTCCTTTGAGAAACCTGATGTGTTCATCGAATAGTTACATTTTATGTTTATTTTATATCCTACATCTATGATAGAATCACTCCCATGTAGACCATTTAAAACTCTAATTTTCTGGGATTAAAAGTATCGTAAGTCAATCTCTGTAATGTGCAAAAATGTACCTCCAAATCGATTCAGTCATTTTATCGTGAAAGTCACTGAAATAAACAGACAACTTTATGCTTTTTGTATATTACAATAGCAGTAATAGAGATCCACGTACTGATGTTATAAATAACGGTAAAGGTTGGTCAAAAAAAAATTGCTGCAATTATAATACTGGACCAATTAAAACACTGCATTATCAATTTAGATTCACTACCTAGTTTTGGCCTATCCGGGACAACTAGACTAAAAAGTAAACTGGTCCAAACACCAGTTTTCTTTTTGGTTTAGCGTCTTCCCACTGACCTGGATGTGGCGTGTCCAAGACCAAGCCACATGTTTTCATTTTAGGCCGCCACCGTCACGAGACCAATCGATTGAGTAGTGACGCCGAGTTTGTTTAGCCAACCCGACCGAAACTTGAGAAAAAGACGAGTCGTGGATTGAATCCTTACTACTGGCGATGGTGTGGTTAAATTGGTTGTTTGCTTGTACATTGCTGGGCGAAAACCTTTCTCTTTCAAATCTACTATGAATCGGAAATCGTATAAGTGCATAGACAGCAAAACAAATCATATTTTCCTTCAAAACGACTGTCTGAAATATAATATCAGTAGTCTTACTCAGACAATTAACACACTCAATTGTAAAAGTTCAAATCAATCAGGATGCAGGACCAAATACAAAGATACAGAACAAGATATCGATTCAAATTCATTTTGATTACCGCTGACGCTGACATCTCAATTTTTCACTACCGACACCCATTATACTTACCAATCAATGCTATAAAACCAGCAATGGATGGCGCTTTAAGCATTACTACAGTCACAATTGCTGCATGGGTACGGACACTGAAAAACACTCCCATCACGAGCGCATCCTCGAAAATGGCCGTGGTAATGGTGTTTGTCCGTCGATTTTCTCTGTTTCTCTCAATAACTCGATTTACTTTTTGTGTCTCGGTCACAAAAGAGTGTAAACTTTGTTAGAGTCGTGGCTGAGAGATCGTGTTTGGGAGGTGCACGGTAGGCCGTGGACAATCAATTTTTAACGACATTAGAACAAATATTGAGTTACTGTTTCGTCTCGGTACTAGATGATATTAACCTCTTTTATTTTCTATTCTTTAAGCTCTTTAAGGTCCTTTCTTCAAGAATCATCTCACAAATAGAGTCAAATACACTAACATAAATAATTTCTTCGTAAAATAGATTCAATTCTCAAAATTATCCGACTTATTACGATATTTCCTTATTGCAAGATGCAGCTGGAAATAATTAGTAAAATTAAACACAACTTCTTTGCGCCAGTCAGTGGCTTCAGCATCCTCAATTCATCTAATTATACACACCTTTTTGTCGAAGTACGAAACAAATTTACTTGACACAAGAAATGGAGTGAATGCCCGGACAATTTATTTTGAATTAAGTTTGTCACGTAAAAAAGGAACTTGGGAGTCTTGGGACACTTGGTGCATCCGGAGTGAAGTGATTCAGGTGTTGTTAATAAAAGGTTTATTTGAACAACAAACAAGAATTAAACAAAATTCTTGTTTTAATTTCTTCAAATGTAAACTCTTTTACTTTTTCTCTTTCATAAGTGAGAGTCTCGATTTACATTTATACAATAGGAGTAATGGCTAGTATGTTGACTAGGGGGTACGACTTTTATGAACCAATTCTTCTAGGTAGGTAATAAGTACTATCGTTTTGCAAGATATACTTTTAAGCAAGTAGTTTGCAAGCACTTCTGTGTTTCAATTTGAAGAGCACTGTAGCAGCTAGTGAAATTTCTGGGCAAACGAAACTTTGTGACCTGATTTCGCAGAGTAGTATAGGGGTGGGTGTGCAGTTCATACTACTGATTGGCACTGATTGCTTGAAAACAATCGACTCGTCACGTCATTTGTTTACCTATATAAAAAATGCACAAACTAGTAAACAGCTCACTAACAAGTAGCCCTAGTAATTGTTACAGTTTATTGCAAAATTGTTAACAATAAGAAGTTTCTGCTTTTTGAACCAGTCGTAATCAACATTAGTACCTGGATGTTTACCTGCGTGATTGGAATTATTTATAAGTTTTGAACCGGACCGTGAATGTATGGGCCTAATAAATCTAAAGCCATAAGCTATAGAGTTCAATTTAAGATACCTTTATGCGGCAGCACAAAATGCAATATATTCTGGATGAAAATATTCTACTTTTGTTTTTCTATTTTACCTACACGTTTAAAACCAAGCTATTAGCAACAATAACATTTACAATGAATCAGGTGGATACCGTTCCAACCACATTTGAAAGCTAATTATCCCCTAGCCGTTATCGCTGGTAATTGCGAAAGCGCAAGCGGATGCGCATAATTTTTTCTAACACGTCCGCTTCCGGCAGTCACACAAATAAATATCAGATATTAAATTTGAAAAATCAAATCCCTAACTGAATTTACACGAGCCGGGGCACTAACGACAGTAAAATAACAATTATGGCGACACAGATGCTATCTGCGTAATTTCGTCAGTTCAAATTTCATGTCGGGCACGTAATGGCACCGGGCAGTTTTATTGTGTTATTTACACAAATAAAAACGTTTATTTTTACATTTTCCCAAAATTAAATATGGACCAATTTGGTTACGGGAATTACGTTGTTATTCGTGATTCGTGTGATCTCCTAAATAATGTCTGTTTGTATGACGGTACTAATGCGTAACAATTTCCTGTCTAATCTTTGCATAAGCCATTTTCTACAGAACTTCATTACGATTCTTTACAATTTTAGAAGCATTCACTATCAAAATAGTTACTCATTTAAGTTAATCGTATTACTATTCTAAACAAATCGTGGATAAAAGTTTTAACCCACTTGAATCTATGAAAATCCGATAAGTAGAAATTGAATAGGTACGTAAGAAGAGAAAGATTACGTTTCTTGAAAAGATAACAAAGATCTCAAGGCTAAGTACTTAAGCATCTTTATGAGAGAAACAGCGAGGATAAGTTAGTTCCCAACGATTTAGATTAGACATTAATCACAAAGGCTTACGTCCATTTTGTTTACTATTCATATGTGATTACTTGTGTAATTTGTGTCGTGTAATTACGTACGGAGGAAATCCTAGTTGTTTTGTAATCAGTTTGTACGTAATGTGCAGTTTCCACTGTTTATCTAACGTTATTATGGTTATTGTGTTTCATTATAAAACATTTATTTCGATGCGCAAGTGTTTGTACTATATCACAAAAAATGTCAAAGTAATTCTGGTTTCAATTGTGATTTGAATATGAATGGATAACAGCCGATTACGCCAAAGTAATTCGAACATGACAATAGCAGTTTTTTGTGTGAACTTTTGGAATTATTTTTATTTAGATTTAAACAATAAAAACATACAGTTCATACTTTTGTGGTACTGCTCTACAGATTTAGAACTTGTTTACAAATACTGTTTAATCAGCTTGATCGTTTTCTTTTCAGGAATATAAAGTGGTTCAATCGTTTTACTACACTGTTGAGTTTTGTAGCATCAAATTGACCTCTAGACAATACTGTGGACTATGTACAAATACTTCTTTCATCCCTAATTACCTTCTGAAAACTTATACACGATTCCGTTAACATTACGACAAAACCGTAAAGCGATTTCATATTATTACCGGCACACGGAACGGCTCGATTCTGCGCCAAATGTCATTTTAATAGTTTTAATTATATTGCGGGCTGGGGGGCTAATTACAGGCATAATGGTGATTGCGCTGCCATAACTCGGATTATTATCTTGTTGTTTCGTGTAAGAACTTTTTCAATTGCTTGTATTTGGAGAGCTTTTGGGTTTGATAGATATCTTAATTATTTTTTTAGTTTACCTGTATATTTTAATTACATCTTCACATTTTGTTTCATATTTAGCTCAAATTTATTTAAAAGTTGAGCAAATTATCATCCCTTTGTTGTCCTACCTACGTCTAGATGGATTATAGTTATTATAGTAGTCGTTCTTAGAGACACAAGGTTGTTTAATAAGTGAACATATTTATATTACTTTATAGTTATTGTTAGATGGACTGTTCTATCTTATGCTTGTACAATACTGGATAGCACGTAATTATTATAATGCTCATAAACTTTATACCTGCAGGGAATATACAACTGCCAAAGTTGTACGGCTAACTAAGTTGCAACGAGTTACTGCATCGGCTTTATGGCCTTAGGTGCAATTAGAGCAAAGATGCCGACGTTTAGATACAAATGAATAGTATTCGCCGCCATTATAAAGATTTCATAGCTTCTAATTGGATGCCTAATACAGCACTCGAAGTTGCATTAAAGTATTTATTGCATACTCTAAACGGCTATCAAATATTTTATATGACGTATCAAATAATAAAAATTAGTTAATGGTGTGTACGAAATACAAGTTTCCATATAATTTATGCAATTTAAATTATTTCGTATTGGAAAAATATTTGAAAGAGTTTGACTGAAAATTACCTAGGTACCTGAAAAATATATCCTTGCAAGAATATGTTTTTTTTTTTGGATTTATTGACACTACGTATTATAACGGCTATTTACTTATATATTAGTAAATTAGTGTTCATAAAATACATCATAGACACTTAGAACACTTTCATTACCTTTCACTTAGAGCACACTGTGATTATCTGACAATGTACAAGCTCAGATTACCATTACCAATAGACATACTTAATTACATCGCTAGTGGGCCACAGTTAGGCTTTTGACACGGCAGACAAACGCATATATCGTGACTCCGGCCAGTAAAGTCAGTTTGTTGATAAAGTCAATTAGTGGTATCGAAGCGGGGACCTGTATCAAGTGATCCGGGCCCACCCTCGCAATAGCCGCCATATCACTGCGGCGCGATTGGCCAGGCGTGCCGCTGGGGAGTGGCCTCGGCCCGCTACATTTTTTATCCGAGCGATGCGTAGGCGACAGCGCTCAGCCGGGTTTATTCTCTACCAGTCGATTGAAGGCGTTGGAGTGTTATAGTTTATTGTTTTGTTTCTCGTTCAAAACATCACGGTGTGTCCTGAAAATTGTGAGCTTTATCGACGGCTGATTGATCGTGTTTACTGACTTTTCTCTCTTGGTTAAGAAGAACTTTATTTTGGACAACAGCTGTTTCTTTAGTGAGGTGAGTTTTTCAATATTTTTTTATAGATGTGTGTTTTAAGCCTCATTTTCATTAACGTTTCAGGCGTGTTAATAACATATAAATATTTAAACATAGAATATAATTGTAAATACGCTTTTTTCAGGATTTATTAGTGTAATAATTGCATGCAAATTGGTAATTTATTATAATAGGTGCTGATATTGAATTTAATTTAGTTTAACTATTTTGATTTTATCTATGGAATGTTGAAAACCATTTAATTAATTTTTTTTTATAGTCATATGTACCTACCTGTATTATATTTTACATTATATACTTAAGTATATTATTATCTACTCATACAATTTTTTTTTTATAAAATGAGTCAATTAATAGTTAATTTATTCGTAGAAAAAGTTAGTTTTTGTCGATTTAAAAGATGGGAATTAGGAGTTGGACCACAAGCGATAGTAGGCCTAAATAAAGATACGCATAGCTAGAATATTGTTTAGTTTTTTTTATTGTTTTTCCATATAAAATGGCTTAAAAAAATCATTCCTACTAAAGTAGTTACTAATGGTTAATATACAACGATACAAAGCTATTTAACTATTAGGTATTAAAGAAGTTTATATAAGGATAGATTAATAAAAATACCAATAAAATATAAATTTTACGCTACCGAGCAGGTTATTACTTAAATTACTAATACAATAACAAGTACTTACAAAATTAATACAACAGCTCAATAACATTTGAATAACTATTTCATAAATTATTCTACATGACGCCTCCTGCTGACTTACTAATTATACGCTACAATTTACTATTAAAATAATGACATTATTCCAATAACACTTTGGCCGGTTTTCATTTATCAAAGCCTGCAACAAGCTCATTTGACGGCTCCCATCATATTTTTGGGAGTCCAAAAAGGCATAATGCCAGATATTTTAAAATCATTTGCATAATTAGGTGAATTTTATTGCTTTATTGAATTAGGGCCGATGTCAGCCTCAAAATTGAAACCAGCAGGGGTCCTTGTGTTGTTAATTTTGTTTATAGCTTGTATTATGGTCAGTTTTGAATGTTATTCTCATATCTCAGACTCTATAAAAGTTGTTAGATATTGTAAAAGCGGACTACAATAGTGTATTTATGTTATTGATCTTGATTTTATTACCTCTTACAACGAAATGCGTTGTACGTCGTACATTTTATATGCGCGTATATCTGTTATGTTTGTTTTATTACTTTCGTTTTTGTACAAGCTAATATTCATCATGATCGTTATTATTTATATTTGCATAATTTTTATATCAGCTAATTAAAAAGCTGTAAAACGTTTTTACTTAATTTTAGTTTTGAGGATAAAAATATTAAGTTGCCGACGGGGCGTATCGTAGAAACTAAATATTAATATCTTAAAATAATTTGCATAAGTCATGGACGTTTAAAGATTTGCGCAAGAACAGTTTCACATAATTAATGAAGATACTATTAATTAATATAAATGTATTTTAGTACCTATTTATACCATAATTATAATGGTATTTAATATTAAAACTGTATAAATTATATACTTACTTAAGTAAAAATATAGTTTTGGAAATGGACACCTTTGCCTGCTTACTTGGAAATTCAACATCATCTAATTCACGTCGTTTCCAATTTATGAACTCAACACGTAGGTACCTATTTAGAACCATGAGATATCTTCATTCCCTTTTCAACTGAACTTGCTTACTTTGCCACTATGTTAACTAAATTGAGTTCTCACATCACAATGGACCGTGGAACGAGTGAATTTACCGATTTTTTCACAAAAGGGTTGGCCGATCTGAATTCGATTATAATCACCAGTAAGGAAGACCTCCTGTATTTTTTCTATTCTTTGAAAATTGTGTTGGTTGGAAGCGCATGATCGAAGGTTAGGGTTCCCGTAAGAGTAGATGAGATAAACCCCTGGCGATGACTTGCAGATGCCATCAGAACGCGAGCAGCATTGTTGATTATATTAGACTTAATTAGATCTTAATTAACATTCTGGTTTCTCATTACACGGTCGTCGGAGCTACCAGCCGCGGCTATAATAGGAAAGTCGATTTACATCCACACCGTCTCGTATCTTGATTATTTTTTGTAACGCAAGTACGGATATTAAAATTGTACATTTTTCTTTTTGTTCGTTAATGGCGATGAAATTGAGTCAGATGTTGAATAGATTAATGTCTTTGCATATAAATATGATGTAAAATGACGTAGAATATATAAAACTTAGTGTAATTACATTAAGACAATTGTAGCTTCAATGGAGGCAATATTTGTTGGTATCACATCACACTAATATTATAAAGGTGGAAGTTTGTATGTGTATTTGTGTGTATGTGTGTATGTTTGTAACTCCTTCACGCTCAAACGGCTTGATTTGGATGAAATTTGGTACCAAGATAGCTTACTCACTGGATTAACATATAGGCTACATTTTATTCCGGAAAAGTGATATTCTCCCGTGGGATGAGCAAATAATTGAAATACTTTTTATTTGCGGGTGAAACCGCGGGGCGCAACTAGTAATAATATAAGCACATAATACAAAAATGTCAATCATAATGTTTCCTAACGCTTGGAGACCATAATTCGTAATGCAAATATGAACACAGAAGTTAATGTTGTTCTGCGAGACACAGATTTTTCTAATATTTGAAAAATAACTCATTCTAATAGTAAGACCGTTAAGACCGAGTTAACCTTGAAAGCTTCTTAAAAGAGATTAAACTTGAGAAAATCATCAATAAGTCTTCTGATTTACACAGAATTTCATGGATATTGTAAGAGCCTTTAGCTTCTTATATCATTTTTGAACCTAAATAGATATGCTTAATCACTGGATTAACATATAGGCTACATTTTATTCCGGAAAAGTGAAATTCTCCCGTGGGATGAGCAAATAATTGAAATACTTTTTATTTGCGGGTGAAACCGCGGGGCGCAACTAGTAATAATATAAGCACATAATATAAAAATGTCAATCATAATGTTTCCTAACGCTTGGAGACCATAATTCGTAATGCAAATATGAACACAGAAGTTAATGTTGTTCTGCGAGACACAGATTTTTCTAATATTTGAGAAATAACTCATTCTAATAGTAAGACCGTTAAGACCGAGTTAACCTTGAAAGCTTCTTAAAAGAGATTAAACTTGAGAAAATCATCAATAAGTCTTCTGATTTACACAGAATTTCATGGATATTGTAAGAGCCTTTAGCTTCTTATATCATTTTTGAACCTAAATAGATATGCTTACTTATGGATTATTAATTGATCTAGGGTTATCAGGTAACAGACAGACATCAGTCAAGGCTCGGATGAGTCAGGACTCATCCACAGAGATAAAACCTGTCTTATCTCCATAGATATAATCCGGCACGCCATTAACACTCGGGAACTAATGGACAAAAACTTTTAATCCTGCGGTTTGGGATAATGTCATGCAAAATGGAGTTTCAAATGTTTTGGTAAATATTTGGTGTAGATAATGAGCAACTGAATGTTGATTAAGGAAAACTTGAATAGATATAAGAGGTGGATTTTGGCACAAGTTTTTAGTTCTCTGAATTTTTGGAATAACTCAATATATTGTGTAAACCTAGCGCGAAATATTGTCCGTTTGCATGCGAGGCTTTACACTAAAACAGTTTAACTGATTTGTATGAAATTGTGCTTGCAGATTGCTTACATTACTGGGATTAACATAAGTAACTTTTATCTCGGAAAATATAGAGTTCTCTAAGTTTGAACCCGTACGACATATTATTTAATCCGCCTAAAATCGCCTAAAATCAGCCATTGTACTGCCAGTGACAGCGGACAGCTATATCAACACCTCAGAAAAAAAATCCTGTCTACATTTTTTTTTTTTTTTTTTTTTTTGTGTTTTGGCTCCACACTTTTGTGTATTTAGCCAGTGTCAAGTAATTGATAAATTAGCAAGTTAATGATATTTCACGTAAATAATGTGTCGGGTCACAGTCGAAGTCATCAAGCCAGGTCAGAGTCAAGTCATAGTCTAGTCTAGTCAAGTCATACTCCTAGTAAAGTGGTGGGAACTTTACCAGAAGATTCTATGGAGTTTTGGAAACAACACGAAAAAAAACGTTTCACCATAATTATACCACTTTCCCACACTCATGCTTGTAATCCAGCACTTAGCGAATAAAATGCCACCAATTTTATGCACTAACACTGAAAATAACACAAGTTTTGGAAAATAATATAAAGCGGTAACGTGATCTTTTTCATTTTCCCGCCAAAACGTCTACATTGTAACATTTAGGTTATCTAGATTATTTGACAAGACTAATTAACTCCATCTTTTTCATTTTACTATGCCAGAAAGAGACGATAGTACTTTTTTGTTTTACATTTTGGCTCCACACTTTTGTGTATTTAGCCAATGTCAAGTAATTGATAATTTATCAAGTTAATGATATTTCACGCAAATATGTCTCAACTTACAGTCGAAGTCATCAGGCAAGTCATAGTCAAGTTATAGTCTAGTCAAAGTCATACTCCTAGTAAAGTGGTGGCACCTTTACTTGAAGCTTCTATGAAGTTTTGGAAACAACACGAAAAGGAACGTTTCACCATCATTATACCATTTTCCCACACTCACGCCTGTGATCCAGCTCTTAACGAATAGAATGCCACCAATTTTATGCACTAACACTGAAAATAACACAAGTTTTGGAAAATAATACAATGCGGTGACGCGATCTTTTCGTTTTCCCGCCAAAACTCCGACGATAGCATTTAAAGTCCTAGCTTTAGTAAAATTTGGTAGTTTGTGAGAGTTCATGGAGAAATTAACACCTCCGTAGCTGTACACCTAACATTCTCAACAATCAACTTTAGACTTTTGTCGAGACTTAAAGAAGTTTTCTTATACATACTGCACCTACTTAAGGCGCGGTGTAAGTCCAAAATTAACAAAAAGCACTTTTTTGACGTCACTAATTTGACGTGACGTGTAAACATAACCATATTAAAAAATTGTAAATAAAAAATTAAAACGAAAAACAGGAATAAGAACACATTTTTTTACAAATTAAATCTCACTAATGTCCTAAAGGAATGTCTAGACAAAATATTTATTTGATATCCATACTTTATATAAATCATAAAAATCCATAATAAGAATAAAATTTTATTCATAGACCTAAAATCTATAGTTGTGTTAGTTGTCACTCAATTTTCATCGTCGACTGTACCAATGACAAAAAGACAAAAATTAATCTCAGAGGCGCCAGCATCTTCGGATCTCCTACAAATCCTATTATTTCATTATTCATTCTGTGAATAGGCAACAGAAGGCGCATTAGTGTTATCGGGTATTATTAAAAAGGCTCAGTATAGATTAATAAATTGATAGATAAGCCGTGGTTGGTGTGCTGCGTGAATCTAAGGACGTGCATTATCCATAGATTTTTAAATCTAAGCACGGTTTCCTGTTTTACGAAGAACACTCTCCAACGGTTTTTTGGCGGGAAAACGAAAAAGATCACCTTACCGCATTATATTATTTTCCAAAACTTGTGTTATTTTCAGTGTTAGTGCATAAAATTGGTGGCATTTTATTCGCTAAGTGCTGGATTACAGGCATGAGTGTGAGAAAGTGGTATAATAATGGTAAAACGGTTTTTTTTCGTGTTGTTTCCAAAACTCCATAGAAGCTTCTGGTAAAGTTGCCACCACTTTACTAGGAGTATGACTTGACTAGACTAGACTATGACTTGACTCTGACTTGACTTGATGACTTCGACTGTGACCTGACACATTATTTACGTGAAATATCATTAACTCGATAAATTATCAATTACTTGACACTGGCTAAATACACAAAAGTGTGGAGCCAAAACACGAAAAAACAATAAATAAATAAACACTCTCCAAGCTAGTTTATCTTTAACGAGCTTCTGCCCGCAGCTTCCGCGTGGCCTGTGGGAAAATAATTCAATTCACCATTTCACCCTTTTAAGGGTGGAATTTCGAAAAATCCTTTCTTAGCGGATGCCTACGTCATAACATCTACCTGCATGCCAAGTTTCAGCCGGATCCGTCCAGTGGTTTGGGCTGTGCGTTGATAGATCACTATGTCAGTCAGCCAGTCAGTGAGTCACCTTTGAGTTATAATAGGTCTTTACCTATGAAATTGCCGTATTGCAGTACAGACTTTTTCAAACAAAAAAAAGTTTTGATTGGCTATGAATACTAAATTCAAATTAATTTTGTTTTAAAAATATGACATTCTATTTACAATATAAGTCTTTTGTTTATTGATTAGCGTTGTATCTTCATTACATTTCAACATTTTTCCTCATAATGGATACTTTGAAATTTCGTGTAATTATGGCATATGAGTTCCGTCGTGGCACCAACGCGGCACAAACGACACGTAACATCAAGGACGTTTACGGAGAGAACTGTACAAACGAACGTACAACCCGTTATTGGTTTGTTCGGTTCCGTTCTGGGAATTTTGACTTGAAAAATGAACCTCGTGGTCGTCCGGAAACTTTGGTCAACAATGATGAATTAAAGGCGATTGTGGAAGCTGATGAATCTCAATCTACAGCTGAGCTGGCAGCAGCTTTTGATGTTAGCATCAAAACAATATTGGTCCATTTGCGACAGATTGGCAAGATAAAAAAGCTTGATAGATGGGTACTCCACGAACTTAACGATCGCCAGCGCAACGTACGCGTCGAGACTTGCCTTGCGCTGCTTAACAGGCACAGAAATGAAGGAATTTTGAACGGAATTGTTACGTGCGACAAAAAATGGATTCTTTTTGACAATCGAAAGCGCTCAGCAAGTTGGTTAGATCCTGGTTCGGTACCAAAGCAATGTGCAAAACGAAAAATGACCCCTAGAAAGGTGATGGTCACAGTTTGGTGGTCTAGTGCTGGTGTGATTCATCATAGCTTTTTACAAAACGGCGAGAGCATTACTGCAGATGTGTACATTGAAGAACTGACCACAATGATGGCGAAACTCGCACGTCTGCAACCAGCTTTGGTCAATCGGTCGTCTCCACTGCTACTTCACGACAACGCGCGACCCCATACTGCACATTGCTTTGGTACCGAACCAGGATCTAACCAACTTGCTGAGCGCTTTCGATTGTCAAAAAGAATCTATTTTTCGTCGTACGTAACAATTCGGTTCAAAATTCCTTCATTTCTGTGCCTCTTAAGCAGCGCAAGGCAAGTCTCGACGCGTACGTTGCGCTGGCGATCGTTAAGTTCGTGGGGCACCCATCTATCAAGCTTTTTTATCTTGCCAATCTGTTGCAAATGGACCAATATTGTTTTGATGCTAACATCAAAAGCTGCTGCCAGCTCAGCTGTAGATTGAGATTCATCAGCTTCCACAATCGCCTTTAATTCATCATTGTTGACCAAAGTTGCCGGACGACCACGAGGTTCATTTTTCAAGTCAAAATTCCCAGAACGGAACCGAGCAAACCAATAACGGGTTGTACGTTCGTTTGTACAGTTCTCTCCGTAAACGTCGTTGATGTTACGTGTCGTTTGTGCCGCGTTGGTGCCACGACGGAACTCATATTCCATAATTACACGAAATTTCAAAGTATCCATTATGAGGAAAAATGTTGAAATGTAATGAAAATACAACGCTAATCAATAAACAAAAGACTTATATTGTAAATAGAATGTCATATTTTTAAAACAAAATTAATTTGAATTTAGAATTCATAGCCAATCAAAACTTTTTTTTGTTTAAAAAAGTCTGTACTGCAATACGGCAATTTCATAGGTAAAGACCTATTATATTTAGAAGATATAAGATTAGTTTTGGCTTTGTGCCGGTGATCTAGCATCAAGATTTTGGTTTTTTTATATAATTACTATTTGCACCCCGCGGTTTAACCGCGTGGTAAATTTTGTTCTTATTTTTCCACTCAAATTTCTTAATATTTTCTCTCGTGATATTCTTCTAACAATAATAAACACAGCAAAAAAGAATTAGTTTCGAACTCTACGTCCCTATGAAACCGTGTCTTAAAAGTGCATAACCTCTTTAAACTTAGAAACATTCAAATGAGGTACTAATATAGTACGGTGTCTTTCGAGACATACCAATTTTAAATAGTACATATTTGCTTTTAATGTTTTTAAGTGAGTTCAACCTTTTTTAATAACTTCGGTTCGAGTTTTCATACATGTGTTTAAATAAAATGTAATTTAAATTAAAAGCACTAAGGAGCATTGATATCCACTTGGAAGCAAATTACCGCCAAAATAACTTTCTACCCCTTTTTTGCGTAAGGGATCAATTTCAATAAAATACAAAACATGTCTTCTATCAATTTTGTTAAAAAAGTTTATGCAAAACTTGAATTAGATTGAACCAAGGAATCACGTAGTCCCATACAAACTTTGCCCAGTTTTCCCTTTTTTAGAGGTAGAATTTTAAAAAATCCTTTCTTATCGGATGCTTACGTCATACAGAGAACTCACCCTCCAAGTTTCAGATCTCTACGATCAGCAGTTTAGGCTGTGCGTTGATCCGTCAGTCAGTCATTCAGGACAAAGCCTTTTATATGTATAGATCATAGAGACATTTAATTATTTTTTTCAGCTATTATGCTTATTGAAATTATAAAACGTTCTTGTACACCTTTTTATAGAGTATCAAACAATAATTGATTGATTGAATTTGTTTCATAAGGAAAAGGCGACATTAAAAATTAATGAAGGATAAATTACGACCTTATTTACGGGCTCAATTTATAATACAAAATACAACATGTTAAGCACTAAAAAGCTTATGGACGCTACGATAATAAACTATAATTACATTAAACTACGGTTGAAATTAAATTATAAACTATTTAACATTAGCTATAATTGCTTTTCATTTTTAGTCACGCTTGCAATATAAATTTAGTCTTTTGGAGAACTTCAATTGTTTTAATTCAATTGTTTAAACAATTCAATTAAACAATTCAATTGTTTTAATCCAAGTATATTGAGGTTTTTAATATGCTAAAATAAATGTTAAATTAGATCAAGAGTTGAGAAAAATACTTAACGTTATTTTCAGCCATGAAAATTCAAAATAAAAATATCTTTGATTATTAAAAAATAAACTAATCTAACCAAAAATAATGCACATAATTTAAGGAAATATTTTTGGGACGAAAAAAACAAACTTATAATTTTTTTAAACACGGCAAATTGCCTTTATTTTCTAAATACTACAATGATTTAATAACTCATACTAAAAACTACCTACTACTAAAACTACTACAAAAAAATATATATTTGGACTATATACTGGCCGCGATAACCTATAGACAGTCCAAATGCTCCAGCCCACACCAGTAGGTAGCGTACCCAACATGCTGGCAGCATTGCCCCGTTGAATTGCAATGCTTATTCGTAATTAAATATAATTATAATTAAATTAACTTATAATTAAATATAAGTACTACATGAATTAATAAAATAAATAAAAACTTACTATAGAAATATAAATTATGCAACTGTCATTTGAAGGGGTGAGAACAAAAAGGGTTTAACTGATATTTGTTACAAATTGACTTATGGGTATTGTTGGATTCAGCGTGAAATTATCTATAATAATACATTCTCAACATACCGAAATGAGGCTTAAATCACGAGATTTTGAGTCTAAAAACGGTTTATCTGTCACAGGAATACAGTTCTCTTAGCATTAAAACTTTATTATTATTATTATTTAAGATATTATATTTTTTCAGTAATTGTATGAATTAGTACTATATTTAGTATTTTAAAATAGAATTAAAACATTTTCAAGCAACTGAAACTTAGATAAACCTTTTCTATTACCTTATAAGCACTCTACATTAAAATGACGCCATTGACGTTTAAAGTCAATTTTCTCGAAACTGTCAATTTGACAGTTAAACCCTTTTTACTCTCAACCCTTCATTTATTTAGTTATGTGATAGGTAATCGCAACTTTTTTCCTATCAAGAACAAACGCTATTCCACTCTAGCGTTTTATTCAATCGCCTATTTCCGTCGAATTGTTTCCGATAATTAGTATTGCAAAATACAGTTTGGCTAAAAAATTAAATTGGACACAAATTGTCACGGTTTATTGAATAGTCGGGGTAAACGAACTTTGTTTACTGTTATTTAAGTCAACTTGGTTACGTAGTTGGTACTTGTTGGTTGCAGGTCGGTTCCGCAGTAGCCACGGTCGCAGATTAAGTAGTAGTATGCACAAGTACACGGCCAGGTGCTGCGCCGCTCAACTGCTTGATTCAAACATTAATCATTCGCAAAAAATATTTACTACAGTTAAATGTAAGGAATTGAGTTTTGGTAGGAAAACGAAAAAGATCGCGCCACCGCATTTTATTATTTTCCAAAACTTGTATTATTTTCAGTGTTAGTGCATAAAATTGGTGGCATTTTATTCGTTAAGTGCTGGATTACAGGCATGCGTGTGGGAAAGTGGCATAATGATGGTGAAACGTTTCTTTTTGTGTTGTTTCCAAAACTCCATAGAAGGTTTTGGTAAAGTTGCCACCACTTTACTAGGAGTATGACTTGACCAGACTCGACTATGACTTGACTTGACATATATATATTTATATATATATTACTTAACTCAAAAAATTATAAATTACTTGACACTGGCTAAATACACAAAATTGTGGAGCCATAACAAAACAAAAAAAAGTTCCTTGAGACCTTGAATATTTATTGTTTCATTTGCTAACATTTACCAAATTTTCATATTCCTTTACCTATTAGTAGGATATCGGCTTTTGTTAACTACCCATCGAGTCTTAAAACTTTGTGTCTAAAATAATTCACTTGTCAATCTCAACCCGTTTTATTCCATCTCTCCTTTTTATAGTAAGAAATGGTTCTGGATAAGTCAGTTTAGTATGTAGCATATAAAAAGCCTCTGTGGTACCACACCACAGAGGCTTTTTATATTTAAGCAGGTCGCCTCATAACCCGGAGGCGGCTGGTTCGATTCTCGCGGCAGGACAAGTAATTTTTTTAAATTTTTTAATTTTAATAGAATACCTAGAGTTTATTTTTTGTGTTTTTTTATTGTTTGTTTTGTACTTTACTCGTAGTTCCTGAGTCCCTAGACACAGGGAATCCTACTTAGGGTCCAAGATCTATGTATGTGATCGTTGGGCGTTATTAATATTATAGACTTCATTATCAATTTAATTATGTTCAATCATCAGTGTTCGGAGTATTTGCTCAACCATTAAAACCTATTTCATGATAGCCTTATTTAATTTGCACCTGTTTTTATGTTCCTCTCAGCGAATCCACTGAACCGTGTTCAGTTAATTTGTTTTTTGAGTTCGTCATAATTTTCGTGAGCGAATTTCTCTTGTCTGGTATAGTTTTTATGAGCTTAGGAAATGGAAGTACGATTCCGTAACATTGTTATGTAAAAAAAAGTATAATTAGATTTTGTATTGGTCAGTGCTTTTCTAAACACGTTCTTATTTTGTGCAATAAACTAAAGAAAAATAAATATAGAGATAATATACTAACTGAAATATTGTATGTAATACTTACATAAAATGTCTCAAAAGTAAAGTGACTAAAAAATGAGTGTGCTTTAGGCCACACGCCAATGAGTTTTTTTATTGTTTTGCCTCCGCACTTTTGTTTATTTAGCCAGTGTCAAGAATATAATAATTTCTCAAGTTAAGTCAAAAGTCAAGTCGAGACACAGTCCAAGTCATCAAGCTTAGTCATACGCCTAATAAAATGGTGGAAAATTTACTAGAAGCTTCTATAGAGTTTCATCATTATACCACTTTCCCACACTCATGCCTGTAATTCAGCACTTAACGAATAAAACGCCACCAATTTTATGCACTAACACTGAAAATAACTCTAGTTTTGGAAAATAATACAATGCGGTGACGCGATCTTTTTCCTTTTGTCGCCAAAAACTCTTCAACTTCTTGTGTTTAGCTCCATCTATCGGCCGGTATAATTTTGTTTTTACTTTGTTTAATAGAAATGTCGCCATCTTGACAATTAATTGTTATTTTACCGGACATACCAACATAATGATACAAACTTTATTTATTTTTTTAAATTTGTTATCTGGACAATGGAGATCTACGTAAACCAATGTCTTTTAACTTCCGTTCGTCTCGTTACTCATTCAACAATTTACTCCCCAAGTCAAGCGTGCGTAAGTTTTTTTTTTTTTTTTTTTTTTTTTTTTTTTTTTACTTCAAACTTGTCTAGCATTTGACCACGCTCTCACCTGATGGGAAGTGACGATGCGATCGAAGGTGTAGCATGCTAGCCAAGTAAATACCTATTCACTCTTCTCTTGAACACGCCCGGGTCATATTTCGCCGGAAACACAGACGCTGGCAGGGCATTCCATTCCTTAGCCGTTCTAATTAAGAACGTTGAGTCAAATCGCTTGGTACGAATGGGTGGTATTTCGACCACGAAAGGATGGCGCTTAGCCGAGCGTCTAGTAGTCCGGTAGTGGAATGGTGATGGGAGAATGAGATCATGCAGTTCTTGAGCGCATTCACCGTGGTGTATTCTGTAAAAGACCGACAGACTTGCCACCTTACGTCGATGTGCAAGGCTCAGGAGCCTTTTACCAACCAAAGTGTCGTCGTCAATGAGCCTTTTGGCACGCCGTTCAATCGAGTCCAGAGCCTCAAGCTGGTACTTGGCAGACCCGTCCCATAGGTGGCAACAGTACTCCATACACGATCGGACCTGTGCTTGATACAGATTAAGAAGCTGTCCAGGTGTGAAGTACCGCCTTACCTTGGACAATATGCCGAGTTTTTTTGAAGCTACTTTGGCTTTGGACTCGATGTAGGACCCAAAGTTTAGGTTTGACGTGAGATCAACACCCAAAAGCTCAAGATGGTTTCCTAAACTTACAGATACACCACGGAATGAAGGAGCTCGATGGAGTGGGCTCTTTTTAGCAGTGAATAAACACGCCTGTGTTTTTGCAGCATTGAACCTAACCAAGTTAGCATCGCCCCAATCGGACACGGCTTTCAAAGCCAGGTTCATGCGCTCAACCATAGCTTCTCTCTCGATCCGGACATCGTCACCACTGGCTCGGGCACTGGATGTGTATCTTTCAACAACAGTACTATCATCTGCATACCCAAAGGTACCGGGCTTTAGCAGATCATTGATGTGGAGTAAGAATAGTGTTGCTGAAAGAACTGACCCCTGAGGTACACCAGCATTAATAGCTAATTGATCGGAGGAGCAGCCATCAAGAACTACTCTTAGCGATCGTTCCCTCAAAAAGTCTGATATCCAAGTGCACAGACCAACAGGTAGTCCGTAAGATGGAAGCTTATTCAGAAGTCCGTCATGCCAGACCCGATCAAATGCCTTAGAGACGTCTAGAGATACAGCAAGTGCCTCTCCATGCATCTCTAAGGCTTCGCTCAAGTTATACTTCAATAAACTAAATAAGTTATTTTATGTATCCATTTATTTAGTGGTGCTAGTGTGCTAGGCCACGATTGCCCGCGCGTGCGGCAGATGCGCTGGCAGGTGGCGTCACGGTGCACGGACACAACCACTGAGGCTACGGACAATCTGACCGATGACTACTGTGTCCATTATTGGAATTACTCCTACTAGTAGCGCCCCGCGGTTTCACCCGCGGATAAAAATTATTTTAATTATTTACTCATCCCACGGGAAAATATCAGTTTTCCGGGATAAAATGTAGCCTATATGTTAATCTAGTGTATAAGATATCTTTGTACCAAATATCATCCAAATTCATTCAGCCATTTGAGCGTGAAGGAGTAAACATACACACATACACACATACAAACTTTCACCTTTATTATATAAGTGTGATAGTGTGATTAAGGATTACCCATTGTTGCTGAGATAACGTTAGATCGATATCACTGATGACTCAAAATAAAATTGTGTCCATGATTGTTTATTCTTGTTCTGAGTCTGGATGTTGTGGGACCATGATCCTCGAAGTTCGTAGGTCCATAGACACAAGGAAACCTAGTTAGGATCCAGTATCTGTGTATGTGTCATTTATTTATTTATTAATTTCGTGTAGATACGAACGATGTAAAAAACTTTTTAATTTAAATAAGTGTTCACCCTATTTACATAGGTCTCTATGATTTAAATGCACTTGATAATAATGTAGGCTATTTTAAATTGTAAGAATTATTTTGACATGTAAATTGACATTTTATGAATAAATTGATTATGATTATGAGATCGTTGGACTTTATTCTTATTATGATTATAATAGAACTGTCCATTATTGGAGTTGATTTGTGTTAGAAAACAAAACATCAAAAGTTTCTTCACTAAAAAAATTGAAAGTCTGTCTAAATCTGAACCTCATCTATTCACTTCTGGGACGTAAGCCTTCTCTCACATATGGACAATATGGACACAGTCTTTTTTTGGTATTGGCTCCACACTTTTGTGTATTTAGCCAGTGTCAAGTAATTGATAATTTATCAAGTTATTGATATTTCATGCAGATATGTGTCAAGTCACAGTCCAAGTCATCAAGTCAAGTCATAGTCTAGTCATACTCCTGGCAACGTTACTAGAAGCTTCAATGTAGTTTTGGAAACAAGGCGAAATGAAACGTTTCACCATCATTATGCCACTTTCCGGTCTTAGATCCGTATTAAAGCACTTTGCGTTGTGAATTTCTTCACTAGACGAGATTTCATTCACAAAACGATCATAGTTAATGATGCTTGAGCATCAATACGAGCCTTAATACACTAATCTGCTCGGCCAAACCCGCTCTTAATACAGTAGGCATCACCTACCCTTCTAGGTGTGATGCCTTCGATTCTTGAATTATTGAATATCTTTGATATTCTTGGAAAAACTTTGGTGAGTTGCCGAGCGAGATATAAGTCCCGTCACGTAAGAAGAACGCTAATTGTTGACGTACGTACGAACGATTTTGTTTTACAGCTTGTTTTAAAGTTGGCTGGCCCGATAGCTCAGTTAGTAGTAACCCTGCCTTCTGAACTGTGGGTTGTGGGTTCGATTCCCACCCAGGACAAACATTTGTGTGATGAACATAGATGTTTGTTCTGTGCCTGGGTGTTATATTGTATTCTATGTTATATTGTATTTACAAACAAAAAGTATCTAAGTATTGTATCAGGTATCTGGTTTCCATAGTACAAGCTTTGCTTAGTTTGGGGCTAGATGGCGCTGTGTGAAATGTCCACAGATATTTATTTATTTATTATTTATTTAAAGTACTAAGTAGCTAGTAAAGTACGTAATATGATTCTACAGTAATTGTTATACATAATTAGATTCTTTGTTAGCTACAGTTTAGTAATTTAGAATAGGAATTATAAAACCGCTCATTGATGCGCAGGTATAGGCTAGCGTTTTGTTTATGGGAACAGATTGAAAACCGTACGATCTATCGTTAAACCACATTCGTTCTTGCTCTTATAAGAATAAGAATATCTTTATTGCAAAAATATCTTTATTGAAAAAACAAACAACCTTAAATATACGATAGGTAGGTACATTAACAGTTAGATTTTAGTAATATTAATAACAGTCGGGCTATCACGTAACTCGATTACAACTGATAGAACACAAGTTTGTATGGATTTGACAGTTTGAATACGCAGTTAATGTGCATAGTTAGCATGGAAATTTCTCCTGTTGCATTGCAATCAAATTTCGTGATCCCCAGGTAAGTTAGTAGGTAGGCGCTGAGTGAAATTCCATTGTTTTATATATCTATTATTCAGCAAAAGATAAAATTAAAACACCCCATCATAATACTTGGCTAAATTACGTCATTGATTAACGTGTTCACAAACAATTACAAGTACATACGATAAAATTAAAAGTAGGTAATAGTTAGATACCTTCCAAATAAAACATCTAATAATTAAACCGAAAGCTATTGTTTTTAAACTTTAATTAAGGCTTCCCGCAGATAATAATTTACCGATTAATTACCACTAAAAAGCAATTATAGAATGATTTAATTGGATCTTTGGTTAATTAACGTCGCTAATTGTATTTCGAGTGAAGCGAATCGGTGTTTATCGAACGGTGCAAATAATTTGCGTTCAGTTTTGATTAAAATGTGACCTTGAAAATATACATTTAAATATACATTTGCAATGTCACATTTTAACAATTATTAACATTACCCAAAAACACACGTAATAAATACTTATTTTTGTTTTGGTTCTGACAAATCCACAGTTAAGCATATTAACTGTGGATTTTCCAGAAACAAAACAATCATCTATGTTAGCTATGGTAGTGCAACATTACCCAAAACTTTATATTTTAGAGTTTCGAGTGACACTATTCTGTTATGGCCGGCCGTATCGCTTAAAATCAGGTAAACGACTAGCTCGTCACATCATTCATTAACATACAAATTAAAAAATACTACCAAGATCAACATAAAATATTTTTATCTTGGATAACTAAGAGATTCCGTAGGAAAAGGGTAAACGGGGGGAGAAACCGTATAGGGGACGGTGGGGCAAGACGGGGTGGGGGGCAAGATGGGGTATCTAGCCTTTTGTCTTGTTAGAGTTGACGAATCACAGCCGTTTTTACTGCTAAGACGCGCCGCTATGTTGCCATTCAATCGGCCGTTTGACTTCCACAACGTACCACGTTTTTTCATTTCTCGCCAAAAAATCTTTTTTTCTTGAATTTGTTATCGTTTTTTTATGTTTTGTTAGCTGTGTTGCTGCCGTGAATACTTGAGGTGCTGCATTCAGTGATCGTGATTTATTTCTTCTGATGATTGCTCTGTCAGGTAAGAACTTGTTTATCACTCGATTGGCAGCCATTTTTTTGTGACACAATTTTACTTTTTTTTTCGCATGAAGGGGCAAGATGGGATAAGGGTAACCCCATCTTGCCCCCTAGTTCTAGAAATCGAAGTTTAACAAACAATTTTGTTTGTTTCAGCATGTTTAGGAATTACAAAAGAACGACAAATAGAGGGGATTGGTCAGAAGAAAATATGACAAACGCTGTGGATGCTGTCATTGAAAAGAAATATGGGATATTTGCTGGCATCACGAACATTTTCAGTACCGCAAACAACTTTAGAACGAAAAGACAAAATTGCTCGTGATAACGTCGAAAGCAACAGACTACCAGCTAATTTGCAGTAAAAGTTCTTTTAGGCCCTAAATAACAGATATTTACAGAATCTGAAGAAATGTTATAGATAGGGAAAGTCGATTTTACGGCCTTACAGTAAAAGATTTAAAATCTCTGGCTTACAACTTAGCAAAGAAGAACAATAAGGTCCATCCATTCAATAATGAAAAGAAAAGAAGCTAGGAAAGATTGGGTTCTGAGGATTAAAGAGACATCCAGAGCTATCAATAAGGAAGCCATAAAGTACGTCTGCTGCTCGTGCTTCTGGATTCAACAAAGAAGTGATCGACACTTTTTATACGTTCTTAGGCAACGTATACGATGAACATTAATTAAGCCTAGATAGAATTTATAACTGCGATGAAACTGGAATTTCAGTCGTACCCAAAACTAAATCAAAAATTAGCCTCAAATCGTGTCTGCATTGAATTTGACTGCGAATATTATAGCGCCTGCTACTGATTTAACCACACCAGCTATTCGAATGCTAGCTAGTCCAAATGCGGTACCAGAATCCGTGAGAAAGCTTGCAAATGAACAACCCCAACCTGGTTGTTCAATTTGGACTGATAATTTAGGCATGGATCAAAGACCTGTTACTCCAAGAGATTCAATATTTGCATTAACTAGCCCAAAACAAATATTACCTTTTCCGGCAACTCAAAAAACTGTTCATTCCACTAGAAAACAAGGAAAAACTGCAATGATAACTGCGTCACCATATAAAAATGAACTTGAAGAAAAATTAAAGAAAAAGAAGAATGATGATGCCGAAAAAGAAGAAAAAAAGAAATTGCAGTTATCTAAGAAGCAAACCACAGCAAAATCTAATGAAAAAGCTAAAGGAAAACAGAAAAAGAATAAAGCTGTAAAAAGTAAATCATCATCTGAAAATAGTGACAGTGAGGTTCAGAGCACTCCATGTTTTTATTGTTGTGGACGTTATTTGGACTCCACCGAAGGTTGGATTGCTTGTGGAGCTTGTGGAATGTGGGCACACTGCATCTGTGCAGGAATTGATGACAAAGATGAAGAGGCGACTTTTAATTACGAGTTTTGTCAGCAAGAATAAAACGATTGCGTATACCCCATCTTACCTCATAGGCTACCCCATCTTGCCCCACCTATGGGGCAAGACGGGGAAGTAGGTGATTATTTGTAATATGTATTTTTTCTAGCAAATAATGAAAGTTATGTTCTTATTATAGCTCAATTATCAAAGGCTGATTACTTAAGATGATTATTGTAATAAAGTTGATTAGATTTAATGAAATGGTTTTATTTAATTAAGCCGCAAACCTTAAGTACCCCGCCTTGCCCCACCGTCCCCTAACCTAGTCTAAAATACTGCATGGAATTAAAAAATTGCTGGCAAAAACAGAGCCGGTATCTATTCAAGCGTGTGCATTCGTAATTAACGCAAAAAACATTCTATTTTTACTCGCATGATAGTGTAAATTTCAAACCATAAATATATGATACAATCAGCAGTAAAGATTATTAATAGAATTAATGTATATACACACAGAAAAATTAATGTGTCTTTGTTACAGCATATGCAAAAAATAACTGTACGGTTCGTAGCGTTTTATGCGTTTCGACGCACAATTAATTGCAAAAAGTATCGTTTCCCTTCGATATTTATTCTAAGCACAGGCGTTGTTTTTCCATTACTTACCCGCAGTTAAAGGCTCAGACACATGGGCTGCGTGTGAGTCATGCGACAGCAACACACGCGTTGCAGTCAGACTGCAACAGTTAAACTAGTCGACTGTATAGGTACACACACACACACACACACACATTCGCGCACACATACACACACACACACACCCCCACGCAAACAAGATCTTTTACATTAAGATGAGTGAAGCGTGGTTGTAATAAACTAAAAGTTACAATCTATTAATAATTGAAACAAGTAACAAATGCAATCATCAAAATCGGTTTACCCAGTCAAAAGTTCAAAGGTAACAAACTTTAAAAAAACACAGCCTTACCGCGTTGGAGGGCAGGCGCTTAAGGTGCCCAGCCGTTAATCACTACCGACTTCTTTTTTTGAACTGGCTAATGCTGTTAGTCTCTACCAACCTTTATAGCATCACTGGGTGGGGTACTATACCGACGCGACAGACGCGACCTATAGGCAGACATACCGGGATCACTACACGCAGACTGCACAACCGAACTGTCGACTGGAACTTGCTGTCCGTTTGTTAGAGCCCTAACACGGTTGTCAGTATTGATTTATGACCGATTGTCCCATATCGGCCATAAAAATGTTGTCTCTGATGATTGTTTTAACTTTTCTAATCGAATTATAATTAAAACGGGTTGCCATATTTAAACAAAACTTGTTATGTTGACATATATTATGAGGTGGTAGGATTTTCTGTTAGACTTTATCTGGGTACTACCGCTTTGGCAGATATTCTGCCGCCAATCAGTAGTGTGCACTGTGTGCTACTTATGTGTTCCGGCTTGCAGGGATTGTAGCTAGTGAAATTATTGAGCTAATGAGGAATTAGTAATTGGCTAGGCGATCACGGAAATTGATTACAATCAATAGAAAAACAAATTTGTGTGAATTTGACATTTTGAATACATAGTATATGAACATAGTATGGAAATATTCAAATTAAAAATTAAATTCCTTTTTTTGCATTGCAATCAAAGTTCCGTGATCACTCTACTAATCTCACTGTCTAGTAATGTGATTACTAATCATGTTACTAGACAGTGACATCATAAATACTCACGATGATGTGCACACTGCAGTGCCACGCAGTACATTAAAGCAGTACTGCAGTGAACCAAGTTGCATACGTTGCAGTGTATGATCAATTACAAAATAACATAATAATATTTATGTTGTTGTAACATTCCCTCGCTCCGATAGCAAAATAACTCGTTGTTTTGAAATACCCGTCACTTCTCGAGCAAATTTTCATCGTCATTTGTTTTTTATATTAAGTTTTATGGGGTGAAAGCGGATGTTTGAATTGTGCAATTTAGATAGGGAAGTGAGATACAAGAGCTAATTGCGTATGACGTTCTTTGCGTACGACGACGTATTAGATGTACCCTCCAAGGATAAAAAATAGTAATATTTTTTATGTTAATGCTTGACGTGACGAGCTAGTCATTCAGGTTACTCCAGTGTTACTCGGAACTTTAACGTAAAGTTTCGCACGTCATCCTGAGAGATGTCTCAGGATGACGTGCGCAGTGTCATGTTGCTGATGAGCAACTTCTAGTAATAAGACTACTACACTGAAATCTGCTGCCCAGCAGATCTCAGTGTATTAGTCTTATTGTGTAGTGTAGTGTAAGTGTAGTAATCACGTTTGATTATATTTTTGAATCAAACTCGATTGATTTGATTGATTTTGAAATTCCTTTATTGACATAAAATTACATTTTATTTTGTAGGACTTAGCGTTAGTGTCTAAGTTACAAATTTAATCTAAGAATATAAATTGTTTTGTAGGCTGAAGGCGCCTCTTAAAACTAATAACACTTTACAAAGTTTATAAATATACAGTTCTATTTAAATCATAAATTTTAGGGTAGATGAAAAAAAATATTAACATTACGCATTACTTTGCTACTTCGTGCGTTTTTGGCATGATTATAAGTGTATTAGTCTTATTGTGTAGTGTAGTGTAAGTGTAGTAATCACGTTTGATTTGATTTTTGAATCAAACTCGATTGAAACCGATAGAAATACAAATTTGTATGTATTTGACAGTTTGAATACGCAGTTATGTGCGTAGTTAATATGGAAATTTGTCCTGTTGCATTGCGATCGAAGTTTCGTGATCACTCCTCAGGTCATAAAGTCTCATTCCCAGTAATTTTATTAGTTACAAGCCCTTTCAAACAGGAATACAGTAATGCTAGCACACTACTGTTTGGTGGCATAATAACTGGCAAAGCGGTGGTATCTACCTAGACTAGACGAACATTGCAAAAAAGCCCTACCACATTTCTTCTGATGAACGCATCATTCTATATAATAGTACTAGCCCATCGATATTGATAAATACCCCATCGTAATAAATAAACCATTCTGTATTATTATTTAGCAATAACTTTGGTGCGAGACGATTAAATAATCTTGTTGCGGGAAATAACTTTTACGCATTGCATTTTTTATAAAAAATACCTTATATTTCTTTCATAAAATGTAGTTGATAGTTACAAGGCATTATAACACGATGTTTTGTGATAAATTTGTTGTCAAAGAGCATCGGCAAACACACATATTTTATAACATTTTATATTGTTACACAAACACTAATTTGTCTGCCTCGCCACACAAGTTATAGCGTTCATGTCAAAAACATATAAGTCGATAGTTTTGTTGGAGTAGATTGATAGGCCCGGTAGCTCACCCTGCCTTCTGAAATGTAAATTGTGGGTTCCATTCCCACCCAGGACAAACATTTGTGTAATGAACATCAATGTTTGTTCTGTGTCTGGGTGTTAAATTGTAAACAAATATGTGTATAGGGATACAACCATGTATGATACATAATATATACACATATTTGTTTACTGGTTTTGAATAGTAAAAAAATGTGCATAGAAAATAAAACGGAAAACAGGATTGACTGAACTAACCAAGTACTTCAGTTTTTTAAAATAAAAGTATTCTAATGAGATCAAAAAATATTTTTAAAAAAGAGTTCTTCAAATATTCAGAGATCAACACATTTTTTTACATTTTAAATAACCAGACTGATCTTCAAAAACTAGACTAAAATGACTAGACATAATATATATTTGATATCCATATTTCATTTAATTTACAAAAAACCGCAAAATTAACACATTTCCATGAGCAGTCCCAGTTCGACGAACTAAATTATGATCTGCGATTTTCAACTTTAAACCGAGCTTTATAGAGACATTGGCAAAAACATGCCTCAAATAATAGTTTCTTATATTTTTTTAATTTGCTTTATGTATAACTTTGAACTAAAAATACTTATGAATCGTGTTGATGACCTAAGTCTTTTTTTTTTTTGTTACAGACTATATTAACTTCGAAATCATTCAAGGGTCACTTCAAACTCTTCTGTTAAAATTACACCAGTCATCAGTCATGGGCGTATCGGAGCCAGGGTCATCGACCACCCCCGACTTGCCAGGCGATGACCGGCCGGAGTCAGGGTCTGGGTTCGAAGACGAGGATATTCCTAGAAGGAAGCAGAGGCGGTACAGAACCACCTTCACCAGCTATCAGCTCGATGAGCTGGAGAAAGCCTTCGGGAGGACGCATTACCCTGACGTTTTCACAAGGTGAGCCATAGACAATATACAAGGTGGAATTTAATTCATTCTTTTCCTTTAATGTATGTATTCAGTCCATGCTTTAGAATGCTCCCATATAACTAAATAAAAAAGTACTTATGAAATAAAACTTAAATCTAGGTATTATCAATTTAAATTCTACAGAAAAGCCTTGTGACATTGAACAAAGCAGGTGTTTTATTGCCTACGAAACATTTACAAAGCACTCAGCTGGTGCCCGCGCTCTGTGTACCGTTAAATAGACATTTCGGCTGTCATGCATTTATTTTAAGAGGCACTAAATACTAAAACAAAATCTATTTTTTTTTTATTGGACTTTGTACGAATATTCTATAACATGGTCTGAGTACATACATTTAAGGAAAATAATGAATTAAATGCCACCGTGTATATATGCTGCTGCACTGGCATGTCAAATTGCTTTAATAAGAGATAAATCTATTGACTATATTCTGTATACTTTACACTGTGGCATAATATAAAAAAAATATCCATGGTGATAGTAATAACCGACCAAGTATGAGTAGTCACGCACTGAGGGTTCCTTGAAAATGTTACTGCCTTAACCAATTTATAACAGCAATTTTGTTTATTTATTTATTTAAAGGCTGATAACATCAATTTTATGTTCGCTGCTCATAAACAAATGTTTATACGAGATAGTGGTTAGCCATGGCAATAATATTTATTTTTTCTAATATTAAAAGCTTGACAAATCAGCTTGTTTAGTTTAGTATAGAGTAGGTAGTTAGGTATATTAATAACTAGCGGCCAGCCCCAGTTTAACACGAGTATTATATTATATATATTCTATCATCTATATTCATCAGGGATGTAGAATTCTAATGGTGAAATATTTTTTTCAAATCGTTTCAGTAGTTCCAGAGCCTTTTCAATGAAATCAAATCTTTCCTCTTTATAATATTAATGTATTAGCTTAGATGGCGAAAATTTAAAGTAATGTATCTTGTTACAGAGAAGAACTGGCGCTTAAAATCGGCCTAACAGAAGCTAGGATTCAGGTAAGTCCAAAGATTTTCTGTAACATTTTCTCGATAACTTTGATTAATTGACTGGCAAATTGACTGGCCTCATAGCTCAGTTGGTAGTAACCCTGGACTGTGGGTTGTGGGTTCGATCCCCACCCAGGAGAAACATTTGTGTGATGAACATCGATGTGTGTTCTGTGTCTGGGTGTTATATTGTATTCTATGTATGTATTTACAAACAAAAAAGTATACAAGTATTGTATCAACTATCTGGTTCTCATAGTACAAGCTTTGCTTAGTTTGGGACTAGATGGCGCCGTGTGAAATGTGCACAGATACTTATTTATGTATTTAATTTGGTTCGGTTCGGTTCGGTTCGCTCGGTTCCAAAGTCCACCCACGACGACACTCTTTAAACCTAACCTTACCACTACCTTAAAAGTATAATCCTCATTAAAGAGTCTCATGAATTTTATTCCACACAGTATTATTCACAAATTCAATCAAATATATCATTTAAAATCAGAAGTGCTGTGCAGTCGGGCGACAAAAAGTCGCACCATTGGCCCCCCGTTGTCGCGCTACGTGAAGCCTTTCCCTTGTGTATGTCGCCGCAAGGATATCAGACTTTACCTTATTCTATTATAATTAAATGATACCTTTTTATATTATTATAATATGTATCTTTGATCGGTTATTATGGGCAATATAGTAATGTGAAGTGCTATGGAATTTACATAAGTTGACATATCCGAGACTGTTGTGAGATAGTAGACGAAAGACTTATAGTCGTTTTGTCTTTCATAGATATTTGTGTTTTGTTTCTTTTAAAATTATTTACAGTATTTATAGACATAGACTTTAAAATATTAAAAAAATAGAATAATTTAGCTAAAAAGCGTGTGAAGACTTTTTAATGGCTTTATTGTTACTTAATTTTATTGTATATTGTAGCTTATAATAGTTGATAGTCTTCTAAAACCTAATAAATAAATAAATAATAATAAATAAATTACACAAAGAAACCCTAAAACTTTAACAGCAGTAGACTTAGTAACTATTTTTTCATTTGTGGTACTACACGATATAAACACCTTTTTAAGGCGCGGCACAAGCACAAAATCGACAAAATACACTTTTTGACTTTTTCACTATGACGTCGTCTACTATAATATAATATCTACTATAATATAATAACACATTGTTTATAAATTAAATAGCCAGATGAACGTTCTAAATGAATGACTAGCTAAAATATTTATTTGATATCCATATTTCACGTAATCCATCAAAAATCAACAAAATCAACACATTTTCATGCGCACAGTTGCACATCAGGGGGATGATCACGAAACTCTGATTGCAATGCAACAGGAGAAATTTCCATACTAAATAACTGCCTATTCAAACCATCAAATCCATACTATGTGTTTCTATTGGTTGCAATCGAGTTACGTGATCGCCTTGCTGACTGAAATTTCCATAGTAACTATGTACATAAACTACGTATTGAAACTATCAAATTCATACAAATTTGTGTTTCTATTGGTTGCAATCAAGTTAAGTGATAGCCTAGTAGAGCGCTGGCCTTAAAACCATCCATGTACATATACAAAAGGTGAAATTCCATAACACACTATAAAATAAACGAAACTCATAAAATTTTATATTTTTCTCACGTCCATGTTGATAATCAGGTGACCATGACGACGTCAAATTAATGAGACATTCCCATTAATATTCCGTACCTTTATAGAAACACGGATACCTACATGAATACTTGTAAATTATACATACCTACATATAGTTACATGTATAGTAGAGGCGAACGTATATCGTATAATGTAGGTAGTTTTATTTAATTTATTCATTGTGTAAAGTTTAATCGATCGTAAATTTGATGAGTTCCATCCATTTGATAAGTTTTAGCATTATAATTAGAAAATAATCTACCTACTTCTTTGAATGACATCTCGCATCATTTCGTGCTTACTTACCTACTTATTGTTGAAGTGGAAAAGTATAATTATGTTGGATAACTCCCAACTATGTATACTTACATGTATTGTCGTGGCTTATAAATCATGTATATACTATAAATATTTCAAACTAATAATGATCCGATTTTGACAATTAACCTAAAAATGTAAGTGACAGTAATCATAATTTCCTTCGACCTGAACTATTTTAATGTGACGAGAGTTAGGCAATGTATGCTCCACTCTAAAGTGCAACGCTCTCACAGGGCTCATACAATGTAATATTGGGAACTAAGTACTGTATAGATTAGTTAGACTAAGTAATGACATGAGGGTAGGTGTATGAAGGCATGTAATAATAAATAAATAAAAATATGACACAAAGAGCGTTACATTCATACATTCTGAAATAACATTAAAACTATTAAAATATTTAATTATAAAACAACCATTACCAAACAATAATACAACAATGAAGCCTAACGATCACATACATAGATCCTGGACCCTACTAGGATTCTTTGTGTCTAGACGAGGTCCCACAACACCCAGACTCAGAACAAGTACCTGTGCTTTGTTTTTCTTTGCACAAATACTTGTCCTGCCACGGGTATCGAACCCGCCGCCTCCGGGCTATGAGCCGACCTGTCAACCACCACCCCACAGAAGCTGTCAATAATTAATTAACGTAAAAGTAGCATCGCAAATTAAAAACTTTCACGGAACAGTAACAGTTGCTGACATCAAAGATTAACGGCGATTAACATCCATTAACACACAGTTATGGTCACAGTAGTTGCAAGATTCCATAAACGCGCGACCACTTCAATCGTCCAGTGTAACGACGCCTTAATGATCACTTAATCACAGCGACCGCGCGGAAGTTTTCATTAAAGCCAGAGCCGCGGGCAAACATGGCAATACGACATTGCTTAAAATTCCCAATTACAAATTAATGTAGGAATTTAAAAAGTTTAAAAGCCATCCAATTTTTTTCGGGTGAGTAATTAAATTTTATTATGCTTAGTTTCACTTCATTCGTGTAATGAAGTTGTTTGCAAACTCATCGATTAATATTTTTTGTGTGTAGAAGCTCAAAACCAACGGTATACTCGGCCAATATAAAAGTCATTATTTATTTTACACTCATTTGTTCCGAATTAACAAGTCAATTTTTAATGTGTGTTATTTTTTTGCGGTTAATTCAAATTAATAACTACCTACCTAATTGATACGGTGCGGTCGAAAATTTAGCTACAATTATTAGAAATCGAAGACCGGAATTCAATTTGATCGTTGATTAATGATTAAGTACAAACTACCTTTGGTTATTAAAAATTAATTATTTAATTTAATAAATCAATATTCTATCATACATTTCATTACCCGTTATTTTAATTAAAAAGGTTTTTTGTTCAAGCCCGCTACGAGGCAATGACTGGGAATTCTTAACAAGTCCAAATTAGGAGTTTGCGGGCAACATGTGCGGTTTTGTAATTAATAATGATTTATAAGTAGATTCATTATGTGTCGCCTTATTGAGATAGGTTTCAATGTATGGCCATAGTGCTAGTCCTGGGTACTAACTAGATTTATTTGAAAAGTTATGTAGCTGATTATACATTTATAAATGGTATGAATTGATACATACTTACTGATCTATTTAGAGTTTTATTTCATAGATTAAGTACAAAATATAAATTATAGTACTTTCCTACAGTGGTTTTTGTTGTTGTAGATAGCTTAGCATTATAGGCAGTTGGTATTCATAAAAAAAATTATATAAGTTATTTATAAAAGTTTATATTTTGCATGTTTTTTATAATTTGCTAAGAGTAAACTAACTGAGCTTATTAAATAAAATAAAACTCTTTTAATTAAAAGTTTTTTAATGTTCTAATTTTTTACGTTCTAAAACTTAATTCTTCATCATCATTTTTTTTTATAAAATCACAGATAACAGACTTCATCTAATATTTAAATATTGAACGCACACTTCGGTGCTTCGACAACAATAAAATTTAATCTCACTAGAGCTATATGGCTTCTTGGTATATCGTATCGGTTATTACTTCACAACATCTAGCTCTTATTTAATTTTTTTACGATACACAAAATAATATTTTATTTTATATCATTAGGTGTGGTTCCAAAACCGGCGAGCGAAGTGGCGGAAGCAGGAAAAGGTGGGGCCCCACGCACACCCTTACAGCGGATATCTGAGCGGACAACCGCTGCCGTCGTCCGCGCTGCCAGCGCCGCCGCACCCGCTTGGACTAGGGTTTGGTTTAAGAAAACAGTTCGATGCTGCTGCTCTGGCATCTTTTAGGTAAGTTTCTAGATTATTTAATGGACCATATAATAATAATAACACGCCCAACGATCACATACATAGATCCTGGACCCTAACTAGAAATCCCTATATCTAGAAACCCAGAAACTACGAGGATCGTGATCTCAAGACACCCAAAATCAGAATAATTAGCTTTTTTTTCAGTGTCCAAATACTTGTCCTGCCGCAGGAATCGAACCCGCTGCCTCCAGGTTATGAGCCGACCTGCTCAACCACTACTACACAGAGGCTGTCGAATAGTATAGTCGTATAGTAAAAGCTGACCACAAATATTTATTTATTAACAATCCAATCTATTTACCGTAGAATGCGACGATTTTTTTTGTTTCTCTACCATAAAGATATAAGCATCATTTCAACATGGTTTTTCTTCAACAGGTACGCAAACACACCACTATTCGGGGCCCAGTATTTACCACCTCTATCACGACCATCGCTTTTCGGTTCTCCGCTATACGCAACCACACCCGCTCACTTCCACTCGCTATTCGCCAATTTCGCGGCCCCAGAACAACCTCGACTCTCGTCCGAAAGCAGCACTGATCATAGCCGAACTTCGCCGGAGGCTAGATCGCCCGCGCCATCCATTTCTCCTCCAATATCCCCCGGAAGCGAGACTTTGCATATCCAGCCAGCTATGGATGATGTGAGGACTTCTAGCATCGCAGCCTTAAGGTTAGCTGCCAGAGAGCACGAGCTAAGATTGGAGCTACTTCGGCAAAGAGCAGATTTGATGTGTTGAAGGATTTATTAGATACAGTTTTATTGGTCTGTGTCTGAGAATTGGTAGATTTATGATGTTTAAATGTGACAAACTGGGACGTATTCGATAGGAGTTAGTAATATTATTTTCAAACGAAGGTGTTATTATAAATTATGTAACCTAATTTATGACTGTAAAAAGAAAAACCAGTAGAATAAATAAAGCTATTTTTATCTGTAATCCAGATACTCTATCTGTAAATAAATATAAATAGATAACTAGCGCTTTTAAGCATATTTAGCAGTTTTTTATTCGCTCAACATTTATGTAAATAATTTAGATATGAACCTTATCAAAATGAATTTTATTTAAATAATGGTTAAATTATAACCATTTTAAAAGTAAGTACTTATTATTATTTTTCTTAGTATTATCGTTTACTTTAATGTACACAGTAGTAGCAGTAGTACTTACTGATTTGTAATGTATTATTCCGTCCAATAATTTTATGTACCAAATTGATATTAATAAAAAAAATATGTAAATCCTTTTCCGTTTTTATTTTGCAATGCTATCTCTCTATCGTTATACTATAAACGAAAAGTTGTAAAATAAAAATAATTAATCATTTAAAATCGAGGTCCCTAACCAAATAAAATCTTTTGATTGGATTGAAAAAATGTTGGAAGACAGGTACCCGAAATCATTTCTCATAATATTTAAGGTGCAACTTAGCCTTACTATTACCACGAAAGAAAAATAAAAAAAGAAATGTGACGATACGAAAAAAAATACTAAGTTCCGTATTGCAGAACGATGCTCAGTCATTGATCGGTGCTCAAGCAGAGATTTCATTCATAAAGTGATCAATTAGTGAATGAAATCTCTGCTTGAGCACCGATCGATAACTGAGCATTGTTCTGCAATACGGACCTAAGTGTCTTGCCAAATGCCTGAGAGGTGATCATGATACATTGATTGCAACAAGAGAAATGTCAACCCCAATTTGAAAATGTTCATACTAACTAACATAACCTACATATACCTATTAACCTATTTAACATAAACTACATATTATCTAGCTGGTTTACGTCTACGACTATACATAAACATTTTATAAGTGAACGAGCTTCTGCCCGCAGCTTCGCCCGCGGTGTGGCCTACTATAATTCAACAACCATTTCACCCTCTTAAAGGTGCAATTTCGAAAAATCCTTTCTTAGCTGATGCCTACGACATAGCATCTACCTGCATGCCAAATTTCAGCCCGATTCGTCCAGTGGTTTGGGCTGTACGTTGATAGATCTCTATGTCAGTCAGTCAATCAGTCAGTCACCTTTGAGTTATATATATTTAGATTAGATTTCTCTGCGATATGTTCATAGGGTAGAAATTACACCATGCTATGAAAATGAAACAAAGCAAAATCTTCAAATAACCTTGTAAATAGCTGGGTAGTATCAACTGGCGCCTATACTGTATTGTGTTCATGTTCATGTTACTAATTAAAAATAATTTAACAAATTAAATAAATTATAATTAAAAATAATTTAACAAAAAGCACGGACCCAGGTATCTGTGGTAATGCAGATAGAAAAAAAAACTGGCGCTTGTACTATTACATAATAAAATAACAATTAAGGAAACTTTTGCCGTGAAAAAATCGACAAACAAGTATAGAGCAGGTAAATTGATTCCAAGAAATGAATTCAAAACTAAATATAACTAAATGAATCAAGATTCGTGAAATATGGTCACGTGTGTGTCTAATTTGAAAAATAATTTGATTATCTTGTTTGCGTGGACAAGGTATAGGAGATGAGCGAGTATTATTACCTAATATACTTACCTGATAAATAATAAATAAATGAAAATGTACTTTATTGCCTTTTTTAACATAAATTAACATTACCAAGATCACAATTGAAGGGGTGAGAATAAAAAGGATTTAACTGATTTTTTTGACAAAATGACTTATGGGTATCGTTGGATTCAGCGTGAAATTATCTTCAATAATACATTCTCAAAATACCGAAATGAGGCTTAAATCTCGAGATTTTGAGTCTAAAAATGGTTTATCTGTCACAGGAATACAGTTTGCTTAGCATAAAAACATTACTATATTTATTTTATTATATTATATTTTTACAGTAATTGTATGAATTAGTACTATATTTAGTAATTTTAAATAGAATTATTATACATTTTCAAGCAACTCAAACTTACATAAACCTTTTCTATTACCTTATAAGCACTCTACATTAAAATGACGCCGTTTAAAGTCAATTTTCTCGAAACTGTCAATGTGTCAGTTAAATCCTTTTTATTCTCAACCCTTCAATTATTATTTTGGAAGCAAAAAGGATGACTTCACTATTTTAGTATTAAAATTCTCACGAGTGTGATTCATTTTAAATTAATATATTCCCGACTGTTACTCACGAATAACAATCTCCAACCTCCTGAGGAAGAGCATCGGATATGCTCGAAACCTGGTCGAGAAATCGACATACTATTCGTGAGTAACAGTCGGGGATATATTAATTTAAGACTTCAGTATTGTGCATATATATCTTAAGCCTAAACCTAATTTATGTCTTCTTGGTGCTAATGTAAAAATATAGTACCTAAAGCCCAAGAAGCCTTAAATTTAATTATAATCAAACAAAAATTTACGAAAATCTTATAATGGCCGGTTAACTTTTCGCTGACGTGAAATGTCACGAGCAAAACTGAGAGAAGGTATATATATAAATAAATAGTTATACATAAATTTATAATCTAAGTCTTATAATAACTAAAAAAAACAGATTTCTTCTTCATATCATCGTTTTAAATATAAACATTTTACTTGTATTCACTTAAGGTTAATGAAAAACATCTAAATATATATAACTCAAAGGTGACTGACTATAGTGATCTATCGCACAGCCCAAACCACTGGACGGATCGGGCTGAAATTTTGCTTGCAGGTAGATGTTATGACGTAGGCATCCGCTAAGCATTTTCGAAATTCCACCCTTAAGATGGTGAAATGGGTGGTTGAATTATTTTCCCATAGGCCACGCCGCGATCGAAGCTGCGGGCAGAAGCTCGTTGTGTATAAACCTTAATGTACAATAAATACATTTTAGAACATTTTGTGTCATCCACCACCAGCGTCATAGATTACACGCTACATTATTTCTCTGAAAAATGTCGTATCCCATACCCGTGACAACGTAAATTGGGCTGATGAAGTTTTAAAAACATATAATAAATAAATATATGTGGACATTAAACACAGCCCCAAACTAAGCAAAGCTTGTACGATGGGAACCAGATAACTGATACAATACTTAGATACTTAGTTAGGGCCCTCCCTCGAATCGAATCGAACCCACAACCTGCTCAAAAGGCAGAGACACTACCAACTGAACTAACGGGCCAGTCAAATATCAGATTTATATAAGTCCTCTCTATGGAAACCAATTTATTTCACTATTACAAAACAAGAATCAAGAGATTGATTGAATATGAATTGAATAAAACTCTTGATTTTTCGGAACGACTGAGGCAACATGTGACCAAAATGCTGGTCTCTATTTAGCCCAAAGACTAAGCATTGCCATTCAACGGGGCAATGCCACCAGCATTTTGGGCACGTTGCCTACTGGTAGCGGCTTCTTAGGTTAAGTTTTGCTAATGCATAGATTTTAATTTAATTTTAATTTTATAGTTTCAAAACAATTAAAGTTAATAGTAATTAATTTACGACTAAAATATTTCTTTAACAGCTGAATAAATAAGGTATCATTATAACACGAGTTGGTATAGCCTCGATCGTTGAAGTTGCTGAAAAGCCTCGCGTTATGGCTGTAGCCCGCTAATCGCTTCCCCCCGCACCACACAATCACGGCTGACTCACCGTCAATCACACGCCGTAAGTTACTCACTCACCCCGCTCGCCGGTTCACCGCCAAGGCCGGTGAAGGGATCATCTCTACGTGACCGATTACAGGTGACCTAGGTCCTGACCGCGTAATCCACTCATCTTTAATTGTCCACTGTTATTGAGGTAATCTTGTTAGAGGTTATATAAAAGACAAAACAAACTTAAATTTCGATAAAGTTGCTTAAGAGAAAATGGAAAAGATTGGGTGAACTCATTAACCGGGCTTAGTGGAGTCCGTATTACAAACGTTATTAATTCATTAGAGTAGAGAGGATATAAGTTTGATTTATAGCAGTATTGTCTGCTTAGTGTAATCAATAGATTAATTTTAAGGTAAAGGAATCAGATCCCGTTCATTTGTTTTTCTTTACATTAAATTATTTAAGAATGGAATTCTAAAAAAATATTTTTCTATTACATTCTAAATGAGCTTTTAACAGAGTAAGACTTAGGAATAGATTTACTCTATTCTTCAGTCTTCAGCATTAATCACTGAGAATCACTTTTCTACGAATAATAGGGCCGGTCCACATAGCCAATTGCAAATGAGAGCAAGCTTGGCTTAAGCCTCTCATTTACAATAAGAACAAAAACAGCGAAGGAGGGCATTTTGTAGAGTTGTCGTCGTACGAGTCGTACATATTTTATGTAATTAAATATTTTTACGAGAAAATTAGAATGAGTCAATTTTAATTAAATATTAAAATTACATTTGTTGCATTGGTAGAACCACACCAGTATCATTATAGTAGTTCTTTTGTAGAATGAGTAATAGGATTTCACAAATACATTATAGATTTGTGTGTGTATGCACTTCTATTTGCTGTTCATTTTGTACCTTTCGATAAATAATAAATCAATAAAAATGGACTAACTCAAAATAACACACGTCAATTAAAAGTCGAAATTATATCGACCAGGTTTCGGACTTATTCGATGTCCTTCTTGACGTGAGTTTAGCCGTTATTTATCTTACAACATGTGTTATACGCACGATAGTTTTCAAACTAAAACTTCTAATAAAAGTTGTATATTACGTCGTAAAATGAAGCTTCACTTTTACTTTGTCTAAGCCTATCTATGACAATGTAACTGACTGAATTCATACAAACTTTACGATCAATTTAATAAAATTCACATTCAAAATTGAATGATAGCAAAAAGGTAATCACTAAAACGCTATTTCTTTCCGACAATCAAGAAAACATAAAAAGGTCCTTTTCAAAATTATATTTAATAAACATCAACGTTTTATTAGTATTTATTTGACAAACAATTACACGGATCCTTTGTGATGATAATGGCGCTTATCATAACATTTTACGAGCGGGCCTCGGCTCGGACGGGCTTAGTGATGTGACAGGTTTTATCGATATCAAATGACCATAAGAAACGCTGGTAAAGGTTAAGGTGTAACCAAGTCAAATATAAACCAATAATAGTAATTAAAAATCACTAATAGACTTTGCACATTCATTTGTATTTCTGTAAAAAAATTCTGATTATCATAACTTTAATATCGCATGAATTTCTTTCGGTAGAACTGCACTAATTCAGACCAAATACGAGGAAAATAAAATAGATAGTTATTATTATTTGCTTTTCGCACTGATAATTCGCTTTTGATTTATACAGGGTTATTTTTAATTCACCTAAAACCTATTAGGACATAGCTTATATCACTGAAGCAAATAGCTGTTGCTCTTTTCTTAGTTTCAGATTTTTTTTTACAAGTAGTTTTGTTGTATTTTTCTTTCGTTGAGTTTTCATTCTAATAATTGTTCATAATAACGGTTAATAGTCAATAAATTAAAATAATAAGCCCTGTATAATTAATAGCCCACCATCCAAAAAAAAACCACCATGAACTTCCAAAATCAACCAATTACCATTACCATGTCAGACACAAGGAATCCTATTTAGTTATTATTATTACATTCCCAAACATACAAAGATTAGAACAAAAATGTTGAACATAAGTTGTTCGCTCAAATAATATGAGTTATAACCAAAAAGATTTTAGGTGAATTTAAAATAGCCCTGTATATTTACATATATTTTGTATTTCTATCTTCTTTATCAATTTACAAGCATAGATTTGCAACTTCCCAATAGATTGCGTAGGTTGTTCTTAAGGATGACTTTGTAATAGACTTATCGATATCGATAGAACATCACTAGCTATTCAAATTTTAGTGTTGCTATCGTATCCTGGCTGGTGCGGGCGCAGGCGTTTGCTGGCTAAACTTTTATTCACCGATCTTTAGGTACAGCATTTTATAGCTTACCATAAATTATAGCCAGAATAAAGACGTTTTGTGAACGCCACGAGTCGATGTTTCCATTTAAATTATTAAATACACTCAAGTTTATATTGCAGTACCTATTTATAATCAGCATTGTGTTAAATCAATTCTGATTTAATATTTTGCTATCGTTGTGTGCGTTACGATATTTATGTGTTTGTTTTGTCGACTTATAAACTTGATTTCATTCGCATCGCGCGTTGGCCTTGAATATTGGAGACAGGTTCAGCTTATTTTTAGTATTCCCGCAGTAATTGTTAGTTTTCCGAAAATTTTTAATTGCTAAATTTATTCTAGCCATTTGGGGTGGAGACAATGGGTCCGCGGGGGCCGGTTTTCATGGAAACATAGCGGGACTTAGACCTTAGCCAAACGTTTGGTAGAGGCATCAGGTGACCAGAATGCTGGCTTTTATTATTCTCAAAAAATAAGCATAACGTGGAAAAGCTGCCAGCTTTTTGGGGTCTTTTTCCTCCATCAACGGATTATTTTAAATTTCATATTTTAGGCTTAATAATTTTTTAGGCACATGCGTAGTTTAGTTTAGTATATTTACTTACTCATTATAAATAATTTTTATTAGAGTTTTTACGATATAAACGCGGGAGCTTTTCATAAACTTCTAGACACGTCAAAAATCTCATAATATTTTGTTGATCCCTGATATTTTTGTGCATTTAATTTTAATTATTACAATTTGTATAATAATTTAGAAAACTATTAAAGTTTTAAGGCTGTGGGTAATCTGGCAATCTGAAACGCTCTCTAGAAACATCACAGAGGATAACCCATTCCACATTTTGCAAGTGTGTGACAAAAATGGTCTTTAGTAACAGACTGTCCGATATTTCGACGAATCTACGAGGTCTACGTATAAGTTTTTTGCCAGTGATCTGTAAATATACAAAAGAAAATTTAGGTATTTAAGGAACTTGTCACACTCACTATCAAGCATAACGCCCATCTCAATTGAAGGGGTGAAAACAAAAAGGTCTAACTGTCAAATTGACAGTTACGAGAAAATTGACTTTAAACGTCAACGGCTTCATTTTCGTGTAGAGTGCTTATAAGGTAATAGAAAAGGTTTATGTAAGTTTCAGTTGCTTGAAAATGTTTGAATTCTATTTTAAAATGCTAAATATAGTACTAATTCACATATTACAATTACTGTAAAAATGTAATACATGTATAACAGTTACGAGAAAATTGACTTTAAACGTCAACGGCTTCATTTTCATGTAGAGTGCTTATAAGGTAATAGAAAAGGTTTATGTAAGTTTCAGTTGCTTGAAAATGTTTGAATTCTATTTTAAAATGCTAAATATAGTACTAATTCACATATTACAATTACTGTAAAAATGTAATATAATAAAATAAATATAATAATGTTTATATGCTAAGCGAACTGTATTCCTGTGACAGATAAATCGTTTTTAGACTCAAAATCTCGAGATTTAAGCCTCATTTCGGTATTTTGAGAATGTATTATTGTAGATAATTTCACGCTGAATCCAACGATACCCATAAGTAATTTTGTGAAAAAAATCAGTTATACCCTTTTTGTTCTCACCTTCTCAATTGTGATTGAGATGGGCGTTACACAGGCCGGGTCAATAAACCACAACATTATAACTAGCTAATGTAGCTGTAACGAACTAGTCAATATCATTTCATTACACAAAAACCTAATTAAAAACACACAGGAAACTGAGCGGTCCCGATTCCCACCGAACGCCCATATGTTACCATTAGAGATAACGAGACATTTATAGCACGTTTCATTCGAATACTATAATCGATATAAATACTGAATCGATTAATTTCTATAAAATGTTAATTCGATCATCAAACAGTCGACTGGATCGTTATACTAATCAATGTATAGCGCTATAAAAATTTATGTCAGTATGTTGTAAATAATTTTACAATTAATTGGGTCCACGGTTTTGTGTTTGAGCTATTCGTTTTGATGTTAATTGCTTATTATTGCTGATGTTACAACTTCATCAACATAAAGGTATCAACAGAACCTGCACAAGTTATGACAATTCAACTTTAAATATGCAGATGCGTTGCGAAATAATGGAAAATGTTCACCAAAAATCGATGTTTAATTTAAATGAACGGTACCCCTAATGCATGTTTATTCGAATACACGTTACTGTACCTACTCAGTATCGAGCAACGTAACATATGTAGATGAAATCCAGCCCAGCTTATCTAATAACAACCATGCTTAAACTAATCCTTAGTTTACGCATAGTTGCTAAACTAATCCTATATTTATGTACTATGTGTCTATTCATATATGTATATATATATATATACACCTGTATTTTATTTGTTATACCTATATATTTATTTACTTATGTGTTTGTACATTATATCTAATAGCATACTATTATTAAGCCTTTTTTTGTTCATATTGCGCACCGCTGATTTCTTCTATTGTGATACTATCCATCCAAAAGTAGTGTAGAAGACATCACTTTTAGTGATAAGGCGCTATTTATTTTAGCACTGTAATTCCTAGGGTTATTTCATATTGGTATACGCAATAAAGAGTTTTCTATTATATTCTATTCTATTCTAATCCTTAGTTTACGTATAGTTGCTAAACTAATACTTAGATAACGCATTGTTGCTAAACTAATCCTTAGTTTACCTATAGTTGCTAAGTTAATCCTTAGTTTACGTATAGTTGCTAAACTAATCCTTAGTTTACGTATAGTTGCTACTAGATGAGTACAGCTACTAGAATATGTCATATAAATATTGACACTCCGCATCGAGTACCTATAGTAATGTCAAATAAACACGTAGTAAGGGTATAGTTTACCAAACTTAACAAAACGCATCTTTTTTTATACAGGCTAACTGACATTTGACCGCAGTCTCACCTGATGGAAAGTGATGATACAGCTATGGAAGAACCTATTTACTCGCGAACTATTTATTATAAATATTGACAGCCTCTGTGGCCAAACTTAACAAAACGTATCTTTTTTTATACAGGCCAGCAGAAATTTGACTTCAGTCTCACCTGATGGAAAGTGATGGCAAAGCTATAGAAGAACCTATTTACTCACGGACTATTTATTAGAAATATTGTCAGCCTTTGTGGAGCGCTGGTTCAGTAGGTCAGGTCGATTCCCGCGGCAGGACAAGTATTTGTGTACAGAAAAAAAAGCGCAAATACTTGTTCCGAGTCTGGGTGTTGTGGGACCATGGTCTTCGTAGTTCCTGGGTACCTAGACACAGGGAATCCTAGTTAAGGTCTAGGATCTATGTATATGATCGTTGAGCGTTATTATTATTTCATAAGGTTTATTAAAAACGATTACGCAAATAGGCCTAAATAGAATTATCATCGAGTTGAATTGTTTACATATTGCATATGCATAATGGCGTCACGCCCAAGTCTATCGGATTTCTGATACATATTTATCTAATATATATTTATAACTATAACTAGCACACGGCTAATATTACTCACGAGGTACAGTCAAATAACAGCTAATATTGCCCGAACACCGGTCGAGTTATTCGACTGTATCTCGTGAGTGTTAGCCGTGTAATAGTTGTAGTTATGAGTACTACTCACGTCAGTATCTCGTGAGTGTTAGCCGTGTAATAGTTGTAGTTATGAGTACTACTCACGTCAGTATTTCGTGAGTGTTAGCCGTGAAATAGTTGTAGTTATGAGTACTACTCACGTCAGTATCTCGTGAGTGTTAGCCGTGTAATAGTTGTAGTTATGAGTACTACTCACGTCAGTATCTCGTGAGTGTTAGCCGTGTAATAGTTGTAGTTATGAGTACTACTCACGTCAGTATCTCGTGAGTGTTAGCCGTGTAATAGTTGTAGTTATGAGTACATACACGTCAGTATCTCGTGAGTGTTAGCCGTGTACTAGTTGTAGTTATGAATACTACTTACGTCAGTTTCTATAACATTCCATCTATATTTGGTTGTGTTTGTTTTAAATAATAATATTAATAACGTATGAATTATTAATTTAATAATAAATTCATAATCTTTCTGTCCATTCCTTAAAAAGACTTCAACGCGCTCCTCCCCTACAAGTTGATTATTGAAAAAATCAATTAAATACCCACCATCGTAATTTAACCTTTGCATAATAAACGACCGTTTAAATAGAAAAAATAAACTGTTATTTGGGAACTGCATAAATAAGATACCGGTCCATGTGTTGATAGTTTTCTATTATGGATTCAATCAACATAAATTAGGCATAATTTGAGCGATGGCGTAAGGACGGTCCGTTTGACCATTCTGTGTAACTTTGATTATGAGAAATAATGGTTTATGATTTTTTTTATGTTGGGAACGTTGAGGTTACCTAAAATATTATATTGACTTATATATGTGATGTTATTTGTATGTAATAATAATAATAATAATAATATGTGTGGACACCTCACACAACGCCATCTAGCCCCAAACTAAGCAAAGCTTGTATTTTTTTTTATGCTAATGAATGCCGTGACGAGCTAACCGTTTGTTGATGTTAAGCGACAGGGCTGCCCATATCAGTTGCAGGTTCACTCGAAACTCTAAATTATAAAGTTTTGCGTGACCCCGTACTGCGCACGTCATCCTGAGACATCAGCACAATCTAATAATAAGATTACTAGACTGTGAGATCAGGTCATAAAGTCTCATTTGCCCAGTAATTTCACTAGCTACAGTGCCCTTCAAACCGGAACACAGCAGTGCTTGCACACTAACTGCTTGGCGGCAGAATAACTGGCAAAGCGGTGGTACCTACCTAGACGAACTTTGCAGAAAAGTCCTACCACCTAGTAAAAATTGTATTATGGGAACCAGATAACTGATACAATAATTAGATCCTTTTTGTTTGTAAATACATACATAGAATACAATATAACACCCAGACACAGACAAACACCTATGTTCATCACACAAATGTTTGTCCTGGGTGGGAATCGAACCCACAACCCACAGTTCAGAAGGTAGGGCTACTACCAACTAAGCTATCGGGTTAGTCATATAGGTAGTCGGGTCAGTATAAACAAGTCATATATCAGTCATGTATGTGATCTTTGGGCGTTATTATTATTATAATAGGTCTTTACCTATGAAATTGCCGTATTGCAGTACAGACATTTTCAAACAAAAAAAAATTTTGATTGGCTATGAATTCTAAATTCAAATTAATTTTGTTTTAAAAATATGACATTCTATTTACAATATAAGTCTTTTTTTTATTGATTAACGTTGTATTTTCATTACATTTCAACATTTTTCCTCATAATGGATACTTTGAAATTTCGTGTAATTATGGAATATGAGTTCCGTCGTGGCACCAACGCGGCACAAACGACACGTAACATCAACGACGTTTACGGAGAGAACTGTACAAATGAACGTACAACCCGTTATTGGTTTGCTTGGTTGGGTTCTGGGAATTTTGACTTGAAAAATGAACCTCGTGGTCGTCCGGAAACTTTGGTCAACAATGATGAATTAAAGGCGATTGTGGAAGCTGATGAATCTCAATCTACAGCTGAGCTGGCAGCAGCTTTTGATGTTAGCACCAAAACAATATTGGTCCATTTGCGGCAGATTGGCAAGATAAAAAAGCTTGATAGATGGGTGCCCCACGAACTTAACGATCGCCAGCGCAACGTACGCGTCGAGACTTGCCTTGCGCTGCTTAACAGGCACAGAAATGAAGGAATTTTGAACCGAATTGTTACGTGCGACGAAAAATGGATTCTTTTTGACAATCGAAAGCGCTCAGCAAGCTGGTTAGATCCTGGTTCGGTACCAAAGCAATGTGCAAAACGAAAAATGACCCCTAGAAAGGTAATGGTCACAGTTTGGTGTTCTAGTGCTGGTGTGATTCATCATAGCTTTTTACAAAACGGCGAGAGCATTACTGCAGATGTGTCCATTGAAGAACTGACCACAATGATGGCGAAACTCGCACGTCTGCAACCAGCTTTGGTCAATCGGTCGTCTCCACTGCTACTTCACGACAACGCGCGACCCCATACTGCACAACAGACCGTCTCTAAGCTGCACGAGTTGGGTTTGGAAGCTCTCCCTCATCCGCCATACTCACCAGATCTTGCGCCTACCGACTATTACTTTTTCCAAAATTTGGACAACTTTTTAGCGGGAAAAAAATTCAATTCCCGAGAGGCAGTACAAAACGCCTTTGAAGAGTTTGTTGTCTCCCGTCCTGCTGATTTTTTCAAGAAGGGCATCAATAAACTGCCACAGCGTTGGCAAAGATGCATTGATTGCAGGGGTGATTACTTTGAATAAAAGAAATAAATAAGTATGAAAAAAAAATACTTTAACTTTTTTCAAACAAAACGGCAATTTCATAGGTAAAGACCTAATATGTGTCTCGTGTAAGTCTAATATATTTTTTTACTTTTTGATCGGTTAATGAGTTTTTTTCTCATTCTACACTTCAAAAAATGATTGTGTTGCAATTATTGTAAATTGTTAATTTGTTTTTTAATACTAATTTACTTCTATATGATGCACTAGCTTCTGCCCGCAGCTTCACCCGTGTGGCCTATAGGAAACAATGAATTTTTTCATACATAATTCAACTACCATTTTCACCCGCTTAGGGGTGGAATTTTGAAAAATCCTTTTTTACTGGATATCTACACTTAACTTTTCTAAAAAACACATTCTGCCAATTTCAAGTCTCTAGGACCAGTGGTTTAGGCTGTGCGTTGATATATAAGTCAATCAGTCAGGACTTTGAATTTTATATGTTTAGATTATTAATTTAATTCTTAGCTTCTATTAAACTCAGACCTACCTTCTTCTTGAAAAAACTCAATACTCTAATAGAAATCGATTAAACCATTATGAAACACCCAATCACGATTAATCGAGAAGCACTTTAAAATTGCTCAGGACACGCAAATAATGTTTTAATTCGAAACACTCTTCGGATATTCGATAAAAGATTTAAAAGAAACATCGTTACTCCAAGCAAATAATACTGGCTGATAACATTCAAAGTAAACTATTTCAAAAAGCTCTAACGTTCATAAACGCAAATACCAAAAACGACTTTGTGTAGTTTACAATAAAGCATAAAATCATTTGTAAACAACAGCTCGTGACAGTTCCACAGCTATTTAAAAAACGAACCTTTCCATTAGTGGGCACGCGCCAATATCGACAAACAAATGACATTTAAAAAGAATTCGATTTGAATTTAGTTTCTAAATTCGAAAACCTCGGAGTCTCTTGGAATAAATTGCGTCTAGACTTTCGTATCTTTTTTTTTACAAAACAGGAATGTCACGAAATTTTCTTTCCATGCATGCACATAAGAAAATTTATATAGAGTTAAATAAAAGTGAAATTTCATTATAATTAATAATAAATAAATATTTGTGGACATTTCACACAAGGCCTTCAAAGCTTGTACTATGATGTTCACGAAAATTTGATTGCTGTGCAACAGGAGAAATTTCCATACTAACTATGCACATAAACTGCGTACTCAAACTGTCAAATGCATACAAATTTGTGTTTCTATTTGTTGCAATCAAGTTACGTGATCGCCCAGCTGATACAATACTTATAATACTTTTTGTTTTAGTAAACAAATACATAGAATACATCTTGACACCCAGACACAGAACAAACATCGTTCATCACACAAATTTTTGTCTTGGGAGGGTTTCGAACCCACAACCTAAGCTCAGAAGGCAGAGTTACTATCAAAAATATTATTCGGATCTTGATCTATTTCACGAATCAAAAGTATCATTGAAGCGGCGCATGAAGAAAATATGTATTAAAATAATTTACAAACACCCCCCCCCCCCTTCTCAGTCACTTTTACATATCACCCAACTCTTACATACACCCTACTAAAAAACTATAAAGGGGTTGAGCCTCTTAGAGCTAAATCAACAACAAAAATTTATATTATTATTTCAATATGTAGTACTATACTTTGAGCCAACAGAATGTTTTGTCAATTTGCAAGCTAACTGTTATTATGAGTACATTATAATTGTGTAATTATGTTATGTTATTGAATTAAACTTATATGTAGTCTTGTTTTCATCGAGAACTTATATCTTATTTTTATCATATTTTTACTTCTATATAAATCACCTGCTAAATAACATTAATATATAAGCTAAGCACTTTTACTCCACTGTTATTTAAGTTCATGTTACTTGTATAATCCTGTTTTGGCCTTATTGTAAATGTATACCCTTTAAACATATATAAAATGTAACGCTGTAGGATTATCGAAATAAAATAAAATAAAAAATAAAATAAAGCTATCTGGCCAAATATTAGACATTATAAAATAAAGTATACTTTGTTTTATTATTCAATCTTTGTAGGTAGATAGGTAAATAGATATAGTGCGCAAACAATCAACGTTTGATTCGATCGATTGGTCGGCGTAATGGGCGCGGCCGCGGAAGTCGCGTGCGACGGCGATCGGTCGCGGCCGCAATCGCTGTAACGAGGTGATAGCTACATCGAGCTAGGAAACTGTAGAGAAAGGGTAACCTTTATTATGTTTATTGCGGGAAAACGAAAAAGATCCCATCACCGCATTGTATTATTTTTCAAAACTCGTGTTATTTTCAGCGTTAGTGCATAAAATTGGTGGCATTTTATTCGTTAAGGGCTGGATTACAGCCATGAGTTTGGGAAAGTGGTATAATGATGGTGAAACGTTTTATTTCGTGTTGTTCTCAAAACTCCATAGAAGCTTCTGGTAAAGTTGCCACCATTTTACTAGGAGTATGACTTGACTTGATGACTTGGACTGTCACTTGACCTGACACATTTATATATTTCATTAGCTTGAGATATTATCAGTTACTTGACACTGGCTAAATATACAAAAGTGTGGAGCTAAATAAAAACAAAAAAAAAACCTTTATTACCAACTTTAAAAAATCGTAAGAGTACAAAATACTGATGCTGGCAGCTTCACACTAGAACATTATTTCGTGAAAAAATATCGCATATCTAATGGCAGTCTCTGTGTGGTAGTTGAGCAGGTCGGCTCATAACCTGGAGGCAGCGGGTTCGATTCCCGCGGCGGAACAAGTATTTTTGCATAGAAAAAAGCGCAAATGCTAGTTCTGTGTCTGGATGTTGTGGGACCATGATCCTCGTAATTCCTGGGTCCCTAGACACAGGAAATTCTAGTTTGGGTACAGGATCTATGTATGTGATTGTTATCATAGACATTACAAAGATTCAAACCGTTTTAACACCAAATTTCATCCTCTTCATGCCGCAACGGTTGAACGAATTAGAATGAAATTCGGAATACAGATAGTTTATATGCTGGAAACACGCACACATGCCACTTATAAAACAAAACAACGAAATATATATTTTGTGCTTATAATCTGTTGGTTGTATGGTTGAAATCGCAGGGAAAAGATCTTTAAGCATAAAAACAAACAACTGCAGTTACATGAAACCAATTACTATTATTACTGACTAGCGGCCCGTCCCGGCTTCGCACCGGTAGACATTTATTTCTTAATTTTTTTACAACTTGGGTAACATTATTGTAGTTTTAGTAGGGATCCTTATTTTGTTTTCATGTAATTATTATAGCCTTTTTTGAGGGGGGAAATGCCCTCTGACTTCTTTGCCACCACAGGGGTGGTGGCAGGGGGTATCTGGGACTCGAACCCACTTAAACCCCCTCGTGAGCCCACGTCCGCCGTACAGGGGCGAGAAGGGGTCGCGACTGCAGTCCACCAACTCGCCCCTGCCTATTAATATAGTCTATATTAATCGGTGATAATGTAGCATTCAAATGGTGAAAGAACTTTTAAATCGGTCCAGTACTTTTAAAGCCAGTTCGTTACAAACATACTTACATACAACTCTTTCCACTTTATAATATTAGTATAGATTACTAAAAATGCACCCACAGCTGATTTACACCGATCAACTGAAAACTGAAATCAAAATGCCTGTTAATCTACCATCTTCAAGCCATTCGTAACTCTGAATTGCATCTATAAAACCGCAATAGGATTATTCTGTTTGTCTATCCACCCGTTACAATAGCTCAAGCCAATTGAACGTTAAGCTACAATTATTGGTGTTATTGCTAAAGAAATTATATTATTCGCGTTATTACAACGAAATTACGTTATGCAAAATGTTATTCAGCTGTTTGTAATAAAGGTTTTTGTTTATCGAGTTTTGTGAAAGGTTTGACGGATGAATAGTTTTTGTATATTTTTTTTCCATGTTCTTAGTTAATTGCATTTTTTTTTTACTTCAAACTTGTCTTACATTGATCACGGTCTCACCTGATGGGAGGTGACAATGCGATCGAAAGTGTAGCACGCTAGCCAAGTATAAAATAGATATAAATATAAGCCCCGGGAACGGGCGAGATGGGGTCGCGCTAGCATTCACCATGTCGCCCCATCCCGGTGGTGAACGAATTACTGGGGAGTTTTAGTGGTTTCGAGTCCCATATACTCTTGCCATCACCCCCCTTTTTAACGGGCTAATGTTGTTGGTAGCTACCGACTTTTACAGCGTCACCGAGTGGGTCCATCCCCGTGGCGGCAGGGAAGTACGAAGATATTTCCCCCCTCACGAAAAAAAATAGGCCCGCTTAACAACTAATACTTTTTTTTTGAGGGTGGGAAATGCCCTCGCACTTCCCTGCCACCACGGGGGTGGTGGCAGGGGGTATGTGGGACTCGAACCCACTAAAACCCCCCCGTGAGCACCTCGTCCGCCGTACCGGGGGCGAGAAGGGGTCGCGACTGCAGTCCAGCCAACTCACCCCCCGTAACAACTAATACTATATTAATATGTTTTAACCTCCTCACTAATAAACACTGCACAAGAGTTATATATAGCTATAGAATAGCTACTAAGTGTTTCCTCTTGTTTTATCTTTGTATATTTAAGCTTGATAGACAAAAACAAAACTAACTATGTGTGTAGGTGGCGTTTTAATTTACCATGCACGAAACAGTCGCAGAAGATTTACTTGTAAGTTTTAAATCATATTCTTTAGTCCAATGCCTTATACAACTACTTTCCTCTCTTTTTTATTTTTGTCATACAAGATTGGCGCGTAAAACTAACTAGGCCGTGCAAAGCCAGAGTGAATCAGCTAGTCATAAAAACTTCTTAAAAAGCTGTTGGCTTTACACTCCAAAAGTCATGACACAGTTACGTTGAACCTAAACTAGCTAAGTGGCAGAATGTCAACGCACTTTGTGGTTTTCGTTCTGCCAAATTGCTGAGCTGGTAACTTAGTACAGTGATTAGTCTGTGGTTTCTGGTCTGTAATGCGTAATGATGGTCGTTAGATGGCCTCGGTATAGTTTTGGTTGCAAAGTTTGTTTTAGATTGTAAGTGAGATGGTTATAGTTAGCAATCTGGTTGATTGACACTTCAATAAAATCGATGGCCTGCTGGGCGATCACGTAACTATTGCAGCCATTAGCAACACAAATTTATATGACAATTTGAATATGCAGCAGGAAATTTCTCTTGTTGCATTACAATCAAAGTTTCGTGATCACCCCCCCGGTTCTTCCACCTTCCTTCAGCTTTTTCCTTAATACTCCAAAAAGTATTCAGTGATAAGGACTGAAAGGTATTAATAAACTTGATCGCGAAGCTGAAAATCAAGTTTCAACCAACTTTAACTCCTATCGAGTGGTTCCGGCATATATAAGAATAATACCACCCCGTCACGAAGACCTGGCTATGATAATATACAGAGAAACGGCAGCACAATTGGAGGGGTGAGAACAAAAAGGTTTAACTGATCTTTTTCACAAAATGACTTATGGGTATCGTTGGATTCAGCGTGAAATTATCTACAATAATACATTCTCAAAATACCGAAATGAGGCTTAAATCTCGAGATTTTGAGTCTAAAAACGGTTTATCTGTCACAGGAATACAGTTCAATATACATTATTATATATATTTTATTATAATTATATTTTTAGAGTAATTGTATGAATTAGTACTATATTTAGTATTTAAAATAGAATTAAAACATTTTCAAGCAACTGAAACTTACATAAACCTTTTCTATTACCTTATCAGCACTCTACATTAAAATGACGCCGTTGACGTTTAAAGTCAATTTTCTCAAAACTGTCAATTTGTCAGTTAAACCCTTTTTATTCTCAACCCTTCAATTCTCTTCGGTACAACAAAATCTACGATCACCAAGACGTCTGACAGGCGTGGTTATTAAGCCCATGACGAGCGTCCAAATTAGCATTTTATGGGGAAGACATATATTCAACAGTGAACGTCTTCTAGTTGATGATTTGATGCTCATAACTTCTGCACTTGTTTCACAAAAACGTAAAATGTTGTGAACATTTTACGCAACGCAACCATCTTGGTGCTTTTTTTATGCTATACCCAACAACAACACATAGAACAAGTATTTCCTCTTTTTTTCTGTCCACAAATACTTGTCCTTCCGTGGGAATCAAACCCGCCACCTCCTATTATGAGCTGACTTCTTTACCACCACACCATAGTGTGACGACTCATTGGTAATCATGCGTTGGTGGAAGCTATAAGCTCCACTGTTTAAAGCACCAGTTTATCAGTTTTTTATTGGACTGCATTTTTGTGTGTATGCACAGGAATTACACAATCTTCTTCAAATATCACAATTCTTCAAAAAATTCTACCATCTCCCTTCTTTCACCTGACTTTCTTCTTTCAGGCGCATAAAAGCACGGCACCCATATATGGTTGAAATTCCATCAACTAAAGCGTTCTGCTACGTACTTTATAGTGCGAACAGTCAATAAATAAATAAATAATAACACCCAACGATCACATACATAGATCCAGGACCCTAACTAGGATTCCCTCTCTAGGGACCCAGGAACTACGAGGACCATGGTCCCACAACACCTGACTCAGAACAAGTATTTGCGCTTTTTTTCTGTGCACAAACACTTGTCCTGTCGCGAGAATCGAGTCCGCTGCCTCCGGATTATGAACCGACCTGCTCTACCACCACACCACAGAGGCTGTCAATGAGTGGAACAACTTACCGGCATCCTTGTTTCCACCTAACTACAATCTAGAAGTCTAAGATCCGTATTACAGAACCATGCTCAATCGTCGATTCATGCTCAAGTAGGAATTTCATTCAGTATTTCATCGTTTTGTGAATGAAATCTCGTCTTGAGCAGCGATTCACGATTGAGCGTCGTTCTGTAAAACGAGCCTACAAGTTAAGAGTGAAGGTATCTTCTAGGCATACGTGCACCATTGTAGACTGCGTCGTAATTTTCCATGAGGTGAGACGGTGGTCTAATAATTTTTCTATGAGCAATAAAAAAGGTGCAGTAATGTACATTTGAATAAGCCCGTACTATGTTTAGGTACTGTATTTTGAACTTAGTAATGACTGTCATTAACCCACAGTGGTTGGATTGGTTACAAAAGTTTGTGGACTAAATTACTCGCAAATGAGATGATAATTGGCTGGAAAGAACACCACTTAAAAATAAATGCTAGTTGTTAAAACTGTAGAATAAAATAGTGAGTCATGAAAAAGGTTGGACTTTAAATCTGAAAAATTGATGCAGCCAACGATCAGAATCAGGGCAAAAATATAGTGAAGCCGTTTTAAGCCAAGTTTTACTTCTGATTTTAAATAAAAGATATGAATATTGCCCGTCTGTAATAAAGACTTTTAAATTGCAATAAGTTGCATTTTAAGCAACTATGCTCTCTTGCGAAGCAACACTTTCTCCGGGTTCTTGTTCTAGTTCGTTAAGTAAATTCGTGTTAACTTAGCACACCAAACACTAACAGCCTTATTAATAAACACGAACTATCTTTAGACTAGTTACACCATCTTTTGTCTCTTTCGATCCAGCTAAATATTCCAGTAGCAAAAAAGGACAAAAGCTGAAGTTACTAATCCGAGACTAATACCCGTTTATTAATAAGGCTGTAAACGTTTATTTTTTATTTCCATAATTCTTTATTTAAATAAATAATTTAGCGTAGAACTCAGCGCTAGAATCTAGCTATATCTGTCTTAAATTTATATGTTTTACGGGTTAATGAACACCTTTTTGAAACTTTTAGTACAATATGTAAAAACGGCTGTTAAAGTTCAAGTGTCACGTCAATTAAAAGTCGAAATTACTCCGACCAGGTTTCGGACATATTCGACGTCTTCTTCTGGGAGCCGCTTACTTACGCATTGACGTAAGCTTAGCCGTTATTTATCTTACAAAAAATGTGTCATACTCACGATTGTTTTCAAACTAAAATATGTAAAAAATCAAAAGTTCTTATTAAATTATAATCGAGGGTAGTTGCATTTAGTTTTAATATAGTTATTGTTTTTACGTACTACTGAGCTACTTAATACGTTTATATCCTTTATAAATCCCGGTCCATTACAAGAGTAATATCATTACAGCAACAGAGGCGAGGGCGGGGTCAACCCTGCGAGTAATTACAGAATATCATGTGAACAGCCTCCTGGTTTCGCAAATCATCGTCTTTCATTAATTCTAACATAGTACTATCGGGCACGAAAGTTATTTTAAAATTAATTAAAAAAAAAAACAAATTCAACCTCATTTTTTACTTTAAAATATTAATACTGTGTATTTATTGGAATATTAAGAAAATGTGCATTTTTAATTTTACTATAAAAACTGTCAATCTTGGTGTAAAATAACACTAATTATAGTCATAACAGAATAAAAGCCTGTTTGATTTCTGCCATCAGATGGTATAAAATGCTGGTATACTTTTTATTTTTATTAAACCAAATGAAATTATTGAATGAGAAATGTAAAGCTATTACGCTGTTTGATTAGAATAACAATGCAAAATGTCTCTTGTTATTATTTGGGCTATTGTTGTTTATTATGATTGTCCAATGACACTTAACCATAATACCCTTAACTTAGATCTCGATAAGTGTAAAAGTATTAATACATTTTAATTTGTTCGTGAATACTAAATCAAGTGAAACCTTTAAAATGTTAAAAGTTATCACTTTTCTTCTCATCAGTACATGCAGCAAACCAATGTAAATTGAATTAGGGGGCGTGTCACGGCGGCGGTGTACGCGACTGTACCATCATTTGTTATAATGAATGCGACGAGCAACCAGAATACACGGAAGTGGTTAGCAGATAATTAAATATTCAGATTTGTGCTAAATAGTCGAGAAAAGTTTTTTATTTATTTTTTAAATGGTGTTGGTCTTTGCCGACTTTTAAAGCATATTCATATACATATTACGACTGTAGAGTCAGGGTTTTATAATTGAGTAGGTACCTAGTTTCCATCAAAGCGAAAAAGAAATTTAAGTGTCATGAAACTATCTATTCTTATCTTATATTATCTAAGTGACAGTGAACAGATAAGATAAGATACCTATCTTCTAGGCAAGCGTGTTACATCCTAGACCACATCGTCACTTACCATCAGATGCAATAATGGTCAAACGTAAGCCTATCGTATAATAAAAAAAGTATTTTCATCTTTTAGGAGATAGCACTTACTTACTACATACGTATTTCTCATAATAAAGTCAAGTAGCAATTCCATTAATTAAAGTTACAGATTTGCTTATAGTTAATCTCATTACTGGAGGCATTACCAGCATATGATCAGCCCTAGTGAGCAACATTGTTGGGGCTTCCAAAGTCGATGGCAATAAAGTCTCTTTTGTTTATTGATAACTTGACATTATATTTATCATGTGGCGAAACACAAACAAGAATTAAGATACGTCGTAGATCAAACAAGTACCAAAACTACGCCTGATTATATAAAGGTATAGATCCACTAGTTTGTGGACATCAAAATAAACCGTTTGGAATTTTAACCACGACTTTCTATTTTATACTATTTTATTATTATATTTTACTTTCTATTTTAACTAAGCTTTGCCATTTTAACCACGGCTTACAATTATTTTTATTAAGTAGGTATTTATAAAGCAGTGAAAGATAACAAAACAGGTAAAACTCGGCTAACCATAATAATATTATTTACCTACATAATGAAGATCCACTAACTGGCCTTGAAAATAACCGTGTTTTGTATCTTGACCACGACTTTTTATTTTAACCACGATTTCATATTTAGCCAGGATTTTCTATTTTAACCACGATTTCTTATTTTAACCGCGATTCCCTATTTTTTTTTGTTTTGGCTCCACACTTTTGAGTATTTAGCCAGTCAAATAATTTATGTAATGTATCAAGTTAATGATATTTCACACAAATATGTGTCAGGTCACAGTCCAAGTCATCAGGTCAAGTCATAGTCTAGTCAAAGTCATACTCCTAGTAAAGTGGTGGCAAATTTAAAAGAAGCTTCTATAGTGTTTTGGAAACAACACGAAAAAAAACGTTTCACCATCATTACACAACTTTCCCATACTCATGCCTGTAATCCAACACTTAAAAAATAAAATGCCACCAAATTTATGCACTAACACTGAAAATAACACAAGTTTTGGAAAATAATACAATGCGGTGACGCAATCTTTTTCGTTTTCCCGCCAAAAACCGATTCCTTATTTTAGCTACGAATTTCTGTTTTAACCACGTTTTGCTATCTTATAATATTAATTGAGTAGTGACAATAATCAAAATTTGTGATTTAACATTGGTAGACCAGTTTACTCTGTAACACAGTATAAAGCAGTGTGCGTGAGTTTCATTTGGCGCCGACCAGGAGGCGGTGTCTTTTGAAACAATGCGCGGGCGCAGCTTGGCTGATTGCGCGACGATGACTTGCCGATGGTGGGACATGATGACCGGTGATACCAGCAGATGGCGCTTCCTTTATTAACCGTGAAATTTGGAAAGGTTCTGCATAGTTTGGGAGTGTTCTTGTTAAATTGGAAACGATGCTGTTTCTATTTTATACTAATTGCTGAGAAATTGGAGTTGGTTCGTCTTCTTATGAAGGATAAGACGTTAAATGTTCAACTAGATGCGTTTCGATTGGGCGGAATCGAAACGCATCATTGGCTCATAGACCGGAGACGACGGGTTTGATTCCCGTTGCAGGACAAGTGTTTGTGCATTGAAAAAAGCACAAATACTTGTTCTGCGTCTGGGTATTGTGGGACCATAGTCCTCGTAGTTCCTGGGTCCCTAGACATAGGGAATCCTAGTTAGGGTCCAGAGTACCTATGTGTATGTGAGCGTTGGGCATTATTATTATTATGATAATTCTACTTACTATTTAAAATATTGTGACTGTTGCTATATAGTCATGTAATTAATCACTAAATTAAATAATAATAGCTATAGATACGCTAAAAATTGTATACTTTTGGTGACTAAGCAGACATGGTATTAGATGTCAAGTAAAATTATATTGTTATAACTTATAGTTTAGCTTTTGTATTATCACACTAATAATAATAATAATAATATGTGCGGACATCTCACACAACGCCATCTAGCCCCAAACTAAGCAAAGCTCGTATTATGGGTACCAGATAACTGATATAATACTTAAATACTTTTTGTTTGTAAATATATACACATAATACAATATAACACCCAGACACAGAACAAACACCTATGTTCATCACACAAATGTTTGTCCTGGGTGGGAATCGAACCCACAACCCACACTTCAGAAGGCAGGGATACTACCAACTGAGCTATCGGGCCAGTCGAATAATAAACAATATAAAAATAAACACTAATATTATAAAGACGAAAGTTTGTATTTGTGTATGTATGTATGTTTGTTACTCCTTCACGCTCAAACGGCTGAATGGATTTGGATGAAATTCGGCACCAAGATAGCTTATACACTGGATTAACATATAGACTACATTTTATCCAGGAAAAATGAAATTTTCCCGTGGGATGAGCAAATACTTAAAATACTATTTTACGCGGGTGTAACCGCGGGGCGCAACAAGTGTCTATATATAAATTAAATTAGCAAATTAAAACAGTATACGTAGTAATAAAAAAAAACTAATATAAATCGAATATAATTTTCAAAAAATATTATAGGTATATTATAGGATTTAAACCCTTTGCGTGCCCCTAAAATGTAATCAAGTCAATAACGGCGTATCGGTTACAAAGTAAGGCGGCCACTAATCTATTTATTGATTCTATTCCCGGCTACGATCAGTGGTTACCGACAATAGCACCGACGGTACCTCTACCAAACAAACAAAGGTAGTGGACAGGGCCGTAATGAGGCCGATAGTGGGGCGAGTGTTTGTGTATTGCAAAAAATACTTGATGTTTTCAAAAACTTCGCTAATGTGACTATTAAATAGTCAATTTTTCATTTCAAAATTAGATTTATGTTTGATACAATACAAACATAGTCGAAATTGTGTCTTCCAAATTCAAAAATGTCAGAATCAGATAGGAATAAATAGCTCGTTAATAGTAATAGAAGATTTTTTGTATACTATGTTCTTTTCATAGGTATTGTACATTTACAGTCTGTGTTCTGACCGTGAGGTGACCGGCAGAATAGAATAGTCCCTACCTCTTTCTTACCGAGGTGCCGTAAAAGGCGACTAAGGTAAAATGACGATAAAAATCTTACACCCGTCAACCGACAGATGGCGGGATAACCATCTCCAGACAGGCGTAACCAATACAATACAACTGGCCGGTGACGGGCAGCAGCGTCTCCGGTACAAAAAGTTGCGCTCTGCGATCGCCAACCCGCATGCCCAGCGTGGCGATTATGGGCAAATCCTCCCTATGATAAGTACGCAAATACCACGGCCCCTAGTTCCCGGCCGCCCTGCTATTCCTGACCATGGCGGCGGTTATGGTAACGGCAGGGCAGGGGGTGCTAAGAATCCCCGGGCTACGGTAGGCCGCCAAACCCAACTGACCTTGGCAACGTACAATGGACGCACGCTTCGACTTGACGAACATCTTGTGCAGCTAGAGGAAGAGCTGAATAACATAAGATGGCACATTCTGGGGTTATGTGAGGTCCGAAGAGAGGGGGAGGACACCATAACTCTTGGATCGGGCCATCTTATGTATTTCCGAAAAGGAGACCAGCTATCCCAGGGTGGCGTCGGGTTTCTGGTTCATAAAGCTCTCAGTGACAACGTTGTTGAAGTCTCTAGTGTGTCGACAAGGGTCGCGTACCTCATTATAAAGTTAACCAAGAGGTACAACCTCAAGGTTATCCAGGTCTACGCACCGACTTCGACACATTTGGATGATGAGGTAGAAGGTATGTATGAAGACATATCCAAAGCCTTACATAATACCTCTAAGGCTCACTTCAACGTTGTCATGGGAGACTTCAACGCTAAAGTGGGAGTACAGACTTGCAGCGAATCGACAATAGGACCTCACGGTTTTGGCAGTAGAAACCAAAGGGGCCAAATGCTTGTCAACTTCCTAGAGAAGGAGGGACTCTTTTTGATGAACTCCTTCTACAGGAAACAGCCTCAAAGGAAGTGGACGTGGCAGAGCCCCGATGGCATAACGAAAAATGAGATCGACTTCATTATAGCGGACAAACGGCATATATTCAGAGATGTCTCAGTGATCACTAGGTTCAACACCGGGAGTGATCACAGACTTGTACGAGGCACTCTGAATATCGATTTCAAGCTGGAACGAGCTCGTTTAATGAAGTCCACGCTCCGACCAAACATGGTCCAAACCGTGGTAGGGTCTGAGACATTCCAGTTAAAACTGGAAAATCGATTCGCTGCCTTGGAAACCACAGATGACGTAGACCAGAAACTCGACTAAGTGGTGGATGTCCTCAGGGAAGAAGGCGCGAAGTTTTGTGCAAAGCAGCGTACTGGCAAAAGGTCTAAACTTTCGAGAGATACTCTGCAGCTTATAGAAGAACGACGTATAAACCCCGAGTCTACTTCGTCAGAACATCAGCGGGCACTCAATAAGACAATTAAAAAGCTGGTACGACGTGACCTCCGATCTTACAATACGCTCGAAATTGAAAAAGCTATAGAGCAGAATCGGGGGTCAAAAGTGTTCGTCCAGCAACTTGGAAGAAGCCACCTGACGAAGCTGACTACGTCCACGGGGACAGTCATCTCTTCAAAGCCGGAGATCGTTTCGGAAGTTAAAGATTTTTACAGCCAACTCTACGCATCACATGCTTCTCGACCTGACTCCGATTCAGAGGACTGTAGAGCCACTTTAACACGTCACTACACAGAAGAGCTGCCTGAAGTCAGCCAGGACGAGATCGTGATGGCTCTTAAACAGCTTAAAAATGGAAAAGCCTCAGGTGAGGACGGAGTTACGACTGAGCTCTTAAAAGCTGGAGGTGCTCCAGTACTTAGTGAGCTGCAAGAGCTTTTTAACTCTGTCCTCTTTACTGGGAGAACTCCGAAGGCATGGAATAGAAGCGTGGTCGTTTTATTTTTCAAAAAGGGTGATAAAACCCTATTGAAGAATTACCGACCCATATCGCTTCTGAGCCATGTCTACAAGCTGTTCTCCAGAGTCATCACGAATCGTCTAGCGCGAAGGCTTGACGAGTTTCAACCTCCGGAACAGGCCGGGTTTCGTAGCGGGTATAGTACCATAGACCACATCCACACAGTGCGGCAGATTGTACAGAAGACCCAAGAGTACAATCGACCCCTGTGCTTAGCGTTTGTGGACTATGAGAAAGCCTTTGACTCTATCGAAACCTGGTCTGTTCTGGACTCCTTACAGCGATGCCAAGTTGATTGGCGATACATCGAAGTGCTGAGATGCTTGTATGATGCCGCAACAATGACCGTCCAGTTACAAAACCAGGCGTCTGAACATATCCAACTGCGTCGCGGAGTGCGACAAGGGGATGTTATATCCCCGAAACTGTTCACAAACGCTTTGGAGGATATGTTTAAGACGCTGGACTGGAAGGGTTGTGGCATCAATATAAATGGCGAGTATATCTCTCACTTGCGATTTGCAGACGACATCGTCATAATGGCTGAATTGCTGGAGGAGCTACAGCGAATGCTGAACGGCCTAGCTGATTCTTCTCTACGCATCGGTCTACGGATGAACTTGGATAAAACCAAGGTCATGTTCAACGAGCACGTTGTTCCGGGACCGATTGCCATAAATGGAGTAGCTCTTGAAGTTGTTAGGAAATACGTTTACCTAGGGCAGACGCTCCAACTAGGTAAAAACAATTTCGAGAGTGAAGCCAAAAGAAGGATACAGCTGGGCTGGGCAGCATTTGGGAAGCTTCGTCGAGTCTTCTCATCGCCCATACCGCAGAGTCTTAAGACGAAAGTCTTCAACCAGTGCGTCCTACCAGTCATGACCTACGGAGCCGAAACGTGGACACTCACGGTAGGACTAGTCCATCAATTCAAGGTCGCTCAGCGAGCTATGGAAAGAGCTATGTTAGGGGTATCTCTGCGGGATCGAATCCGAAACGAAGTCATTCGCCAGAGAACTAAAGTTACCGACATAGCTCAGCGAATTAGCAAGCTGAAGTGGCAATGGGCTGGTCATATCTGCCGAAGAACCGATAACCGTTGGGGTCGACGTGTTCTGGAGTGGAGACCGCGAATCGGCAGACGTAGTGTAGGACGACCTGTGGCAAGGTGGAGCGATGACATACGCAAGGTAGCTGGCAGTACCTGGAAAAATAGAGCCGAAGACCGGGCTCAGTGGCGTGCCTTGGGAGAGGCTTATGTCCAGCAGTGGACTAATGTAAGCTGATGATGATGATGATGAGTCTGTGTTCTGTGTGTAAAAGGAGTTGTAACTTCTGTTTTATTTAAAAATATTTAACTATTTGCTTGCCCTGTCCTTATGCTCCTTGTTCCTTCCCTGTGCTTATTGAAAAGGAGAACTCTTTCAAATGTACCGCCCCACTTGTAGCTAAATATAAACGCTGACTCGTCACTTTCTTTAATGTACAGAATTAAATACACGCCTACTTGTTTTGTGTACCGTCTACTCATTAAGGAACGGTTAAATATATGTATAGTACAGCCATTGCGATGAGATTATTTATTGAAGATAGTATTATATTTAAATAATTTTCGAGACAATTTTTTTCCAATTTCAATTTTCAAGACAATTTTTCGTAATATTTGTGGACTTTTCCCACAACGCCATCTAGCCCCAAACTAAGCAAAGTTTGTACTATGGGAACCAGACAACTGATGGGATATGATATTTTATGTTCATAACTTTTATATTTATACTGTTCATGAACAATTTTTCATATTGTTATCAATGTTCATATTAGAAACGTGTTCACACTATTGTGCATTTATTTAAAAAGATAAAGACTTTTGAAATAAGCAGCTGTTTATAGGAGATGGATGTATATGGATGGATAGGGTTTTATAGACTCTTTGTTCTAAAATCTCCACCATAAATTCATTGAACAATTAATGAGGAAAGTCAATGGAAATGTAAGAACTAACGCATAAACGCAAACCATTCAATCGGTAAAAGTATGTCAAAAAAATATCACAGAAAAGCTATTTTAAAAAGCTGTTGTTGTAATACATGAAAGCAACACATAGGATGTCCATAGATGAATTTTCAGAAGAATTCAAATTATTGCCTTCTTTATATTGTATCTATCAAGTACCTACCTACCTATAATTACTTAGGTAGACATGATTTAAATATTTATATATTTGATTTCTTAGATCATGAATAAAGGATAGCAAAATCACGTGAATGTTGACTTTTAAAGCAAGCAGGCTATAGCATCCACTTTCATCCAGTTTTAGAGCAACCTCACAGCCTCCAATATTGATATCCGTTATTAAGATCAAGCCCTCTCATTGCTTGGCGCCAAGATGTCCGATTCTGGATTATCCGAGCGTGTATACAAACACGGCAACGACAAACCTCATCCTTAAATCTCATTAACCCTTTCACGACGTCTCCACTCTTTTCGGGCTATAAATTGGCTTTAACCCTGCACCCTTTTTGTCTTCAGTAATGAGTACATTACCATACAAATAGAATCAGTTTGGTTCTTGGTATAATTGAGTCTGGCGCCCCGCGGACTCGGCGCTTTGACGCCGCCGACGCGACCGGACCCGATGACTGCAATTTATATAGACATAGTGTGACTATAATGAAATGAAAGAACAGACATTGACTGAAACAGTCACTAAAAACTTTTAGAAAAATTGAATCAATTTTTCTTTTTATTCAGTGGCGAGCTGCTAAGGACACGTAAGAGGAGTTTGCATTTAGCATTATATACTTAAGTGTTTACTTATATAATGCTAAATGCAAATTATTCAGTGACGAACTGTCACTAAAAACTTCTAGAAAAGTTAAATAACGATGTTTATTTTAAGTTTTTAGTCAAAATTGTGGAAGTGTAGAAAAATTGAATAATGATACCATATCTTTATTTAATTTTTTTAGAAGTTGTTAGTGACAGTTTGCAACTGAATAATTTGCATTTAGCATTATGTAAGTGTTTACTTATACAATGCTAAACGCAAATTATTCAGCGGCGAAGTGCTAAGGAGACGTAATTTAAAATGAACTCACTAAAAACGTTCCTATTTAGTCACTTAATTACTTCGGAAATTGACTATTTAAACGCTAGTTTATTTTGAGTCTTACATCTACAATTAAGGTAATTTTTAATTTTACATAAGATCGGTGTGTATTTTAGTTGCAAACATAAATTCCTAAATAAAAAAAATCCTAATTTATGTTTGATAGTTAGTAACTGTTTCAGACTGATTGTTAAATGAAACAAAAGATACAATAAATACAATGCAACAAACAATAATTTACAGAAAACCGAACAAAACAATGAACAGTTCAAAAATGTATGACCAATAAGACATATCAACGTGGTCAAACTGATCAACAATATCGGACGATTGCTTTACAAATATTAGAGGACGCTGATTAAATGCACCAACTCGTTATTTGTTCATTATTGTGTACTGTTACATGTAAATATCATTTCGTACCTTGTCTCAATACAACATCTTGAATATTCCTTTAGAAACCTGGCATTAAAAATGGTTGGTCACTTCGACAAAGTGCTTTCTTTGTTTTATGCATTTTGTTTTGTCTACACTACGTGAAAATGATACGGCACGATTGAAAACGTAGCTGTTTCTGTGAACGCAAGTGTTTGCTGTAATGTATTGATTGATCTGTGAAATGAGTTCCGTTTGGTTAGAACCTTATAACTGTAGGCATAAGGTTCTTGGAAGTACTACTCATAAATCTTCCATTGGCAAATTTATTAGTAATCAACATCGATCCATCGGTTTGAAAGTCGTGCGTGTTATCGCTGTGACATACTCGCTCTCAACTCGCTCCTTGCAGAATAATAATAAATAAACAAATAAATAAAGGCTTTATTTCTACTACTATAGAATTGGATATAAAACAAACTCGTGTTAGATCACCAGTTACAACTCAAGAACGGATGGACCAATTTTTAAGATTTTATTTTAGATTTATCTTCGTCTGCAATGGAATAAAACGTAATCAATCAGATAACACTTTTTTTTTAAATTTATTAATCAAACTGATGTCAACAAATAAAAAAAATCCTAAACCTGCACATTCATTGAGTGTTAGGCGGAACTAAGTTAGCCGGATCAGCTAGTAATTTCTATATATATATTTTATACACATTTTTATGCATGCAAAATTTTGTGTTGTTTAATATAATAATTTGTAAGTACAATATTATAATTGTTTTTCATTAAAAAAAATTTTCACGGCAAATTGCCTTTATTTTCTAAATACTACAATGATAAAATAACGAATACTAAAAACTACCTACTACTACAAAAAAAAAACATTTGGACTATATACTGGCCGCGTTGACATAGACAGTCCAAATATTAAAAAAAAATTAAAAAAAATAGTAAAAGAAAAATTAAGTTTAGAATAATAATATTTCATGCTAATTGAAAATACAGTCAATGTGTACATTACTTTTTTTGCCAATGGACTACCAACTCAGCTGATGGTGTAACGGCGTGGAAGATGAACACGTAAATCTAGACTTACTCATTCTGGCCTTGAAGACACCACGTTACTCGTACAAGCTTCAGGAAACAGAAGATTACGATTAAAATAATCGTTTCTCAATCTTTTTCATTGGCTTTTATTTATTTATTCGGTGTCACTGCTATTTAAAATTCTTCTAAGTTTAAATTTCAACTCAAAATCAATTTACACTAACAAACTTAGCAAAACAACAAAACGTCATTAACATGATTTACATTGGAATATATTATTTTAATTAAAACAACAATAAATACCAACAAATAATTAACCAAGAGGATAAATTGTGGAGTCGCCCAAAGCGGTCAGTCGAATTGGTCCCTAACTAGAATTTATGGGCACCACGACAAATACAGAACTTGGATACAAAGTGGGCATTTTAACGTAAGGGCCTGGCCTTCGATAAAATGAAGCTTCGCTATCCTACTCCTTTTAAATAATAAAATTTGTTGTCTTCTGTATTTGAAATGAAAAGCATAGATCCACGCTATTTTCGTATTTAATGCCCATAAAATTCCATGTAATAAAATTAAATCTAAATATATATATAAATCAAAGGTGATTGACTGACTGACATAGTGATCTATCAACGCACAGCCCAAACTACTGGACGGATCGGGCTGAAATTTGGCATGCAGGTAGATGTTATGACGTATCCGCTAAGAAAGGATTTTTCGAAATCCCACCCTTAAGAGGGTGAAATGGGTGGTTGAATTATTTTCCCATAGGCCACGCCGCGGGCGAAGCTGCGGGCAGAAGCTCGTTGATAATAATATTATTCGTAGTTTCTATAAATTACTAACTTATCATCTAAATCCAGTTAAAATTATTTCCAAGTCTTCGTCACATACTACTACTACACTCCATTTGCTAATTAGTCGGAGTAAAATTATATTACGAGTGTTAGGTAAAAAGATACAGTTCAGTTCAGTAAAGAGCAGATCAACTTGTTTTGTGATTTATTCCATTCATTATATTATTTAAAAAAGCTAAAAATTGTAACTCCTGCCTAATTTGTGATTAAATTAACCAGTGGCTTGTTACATAATGTAATATATTAAAATAAAAAGCTAATGCATACGAGATTGGCAAACAAGAACATTAACACATAATTTACAAACATTAATCATTACATCAAAACATTAACATCAAAATAAGAACATTTGGAAAACAAGGTGTAATTTATAGTAGTTACCTACTTAATATTTTATTCAGTATCGGAAGAATCGTCTTCACTTTCTAGCACCAAACTAAAAAGTTGTTGGCGATAGTATTTAGAACTATGTTGTAGTGGCAAATTATAGTTCCGCTCTTTTAAACTCTAGGAGTTGAACTAGATCCATCACTACGATTTAGAAATTGGCATTATTTTGACAAGTGACATATAATCAGTCATTTTACTCCGTCTTATTAAAAAATGGCGCATAGGTAGAAAGAAGCCATGATTTAGTAAAGCAGTGGATAATATAATTTATTTTGAAATCTTATAGCTCCGCTAAGATGGTGATGATGAATCTTAGAATAAATTATTATACACTTGATACACGTAGATTAAAGAAGCTGTTTTCGGTAATTTTATTCAAATTGAAAAAAAAATAACAAATGCTACAAATTATGAGGAATTTGTTTATCGAACAATTTGTTCATATAACAATTTGTTCATAAAAATATCTTTTTACAAATAGTCAACCCTATACGAATGCACTTGGGCTAGGTAGGAAAATTAACTTTGTCAACCGCGTTGAATACCTAGACGTGTAACTAACTAGATTTCTCGTTACCAACAAAATATCTGCATTTACATTCAAAATCGCTAAGTTTTATGTGTTTCAATGCTTTAACAAATCACTTTAACTAACTCTTTGACAGTGACTATATGGTAAAAATTAGAATTGAGTCAATTTATCAAGCGGAACGTCTAAGTACTACGAGAAATAGTTACAATGATGACCCACAGATGGCCTTCATTAGTTCAAGCTCAGGTGACTTTTAACTTCACCCGTCGACTGTTAGCGAACATAACCCAATTAAGCATGTCAATGGAAACCTCTCAGCTCGTAAACACACTCCTGCATGGAACCTCAAAAGCTTTTTTCCCCTCAATTTCATTAAGAAATTGCCGCCATTATTAGCTATCGCAGCTCTATCAATAAACGCAATTAAGCCTCATTAAAACAAATAGATCTATCGGAAAAAATCGCACCGTCTAATTGAAGAGTAAAAAGTACGATTGCAATTACTAGTCCTCGTATGTTGATGGGGCGGAAGCCCCGCCTCTGTAGGCGTAGGGAGGGACGAGAGAGTGCCGCGGCTGAGGAGGAAAGAGGACCAGTCGCCTTTGCCACCGCGGACTCAGCGCGCGCGAGCCGCGATCCTCGCAAAAATTCGCGCAAACAATCCGCCGATAAAGTGCCTTAACAAAACTTTAGATAAACTTTGAAATAACAACAAAGTGATCACGATAAACAAACTAAACGGATTCAGTGACATTACAAAACTGTGATAAAAACTGACGGTAATAAAATTGAGATGAGTTCTTTCGGGCATAACCACGTGTGATCAAAGATGTCAGGAGAGCCTCTTGGAAGTTTGAATGTCAGCGGCGTCAGAAATGGATTTGACAACTCGTCGAGAGACGGTGGATGGGGGGAGTGTCCAGGAGTGTCTTGTGAATGGAGCTGATGCGGTAGTGAGCTGTCTGAATGGGGATGGTGACGTCACGGGGGTGACGGCTGAGGTGCCCCCGGCGAGGAAGAGCAGCTCCTTTAGCATTAGACATCTTGTTGGGACAGAGGACGCGGATAAGCCACCCGACGGGAATGCGAATGTCAATGACGGTAAGTGCGATATTTGCGTAATTTAGGCGTCAAAAATACTTATCTAATATTTGACAGCTATTTTAGATCTTTTTCTTTCATATGGCTTGAATGACAAGGACCGTAATAGTTTAAGAAAAATTAGTATAGTATTAGTAAACGGATTGATTTTAGTTTTTTAGGATTTTGTACAACAGACTAGACATCATTGTCTATATTAACATATTTTTTGATATTTCGATTGTTATAAATTTCACATTTCAAAGTTTCATTTTTGAAATAATTCCTAATTGTACATGTTTATTTTAATTTTAATGCACGTCTCATATTTATAAGTGAGCGAGGCCTAATTTTATTTATAAGTGAATTTTCGTTATTTATTGCTCTTTTTAAAGTATTTACAAACGATTTCTACAATATTAAATTTTAATATATTTTAATGGTTTATAAAAAGGCCTAAGTGATTTATAAATGACATAGAACTAGCCACTTATTTATTTAGTGGCCACACTAAACGATGCAAAAGTGCTAAAAATAGCCTATTGCAATATTATCCTTTGACTTTGACATTGACTTTAGTATTGGCGTTTCAAAAAAAATCATTACATACGTCGCTTATTATTAAACATTACAATTAATTAGTTATTTGTTAATTTTGTACAATTATTACTATTTTTATTAACATCAACAAAATCAAAACAAAATAAATAATATATACTTACTTCAGCAATTCCCATAATTCCTTGTCACCTTGTACATATAAAATTCAAAGTCCTGATTGACTGACTGACTGACTTATATATCAACGCACAGCCTAAACCGCTGATCCTAGAGACTTGAAATTTGGAGGGTGTGTTCTTTGTAAAGTGTAGGTATCCACTAAGAAAGGGTTTTTCGAAATTCCATCTCTAAGAGGGTGAAATGGATGGTTGAATTATCTATGAAAGAATTTTCTTTTCTGGATCAATTGATCCGAAAATGTATACATATGTTCTTCAGTTAAAATTATGGGTGTATCTCAGTTTTACCAAAATCATCCCCCAATAGAGGCCAACAGTGATAGCGTTTATAATGTGCGAGCTCGGAGCTTCTGCCCGCAGCTTCGCCCGCGGCTATGGGAAAATAACTCAACCACCCATTTGACCCTCTTGAGGGTGGAATTTTGAAAAATCCTTTCTTAGCGGATGCCTACGTCATAACATCTACCTGCCAAATTTCAGCCCGATCCATCCAGTGGTTTGGGCTGTGCCTTGATAGATCACTATGTCAGTCAGTCAGTCACCTTTGAGTTATATATTTAGATGTTAGCGGCAGAAAAATATGCCATTCGTTTTGCCAGCTAGTTAGTTAGAAGCTAGTTCATTATAAAAACTCAGACGCCGAATTTGGTGTAAATATTTTGAGCTCGACATAATTTGATAAATGCTGATGCCAACCGAACCAACCAACCAAAAATTCAAATTGAATTTCACTTTTCACCTGACATTCAAAATCTTGTTTTAATCATTTTTTCGAGAGTCGGCGTCCTTGCCACACAACACCTGCCACGTCATCATGGCACAAAAATATAGAAATTGGTATTAAATAATGTAATTTAACGTAATAATGTAATATGTAATACTAGTTGCGCCCCGCGGTTTCACCCGCGGATAAAAAGTATTTTAATTATTTGCTCATCCCTCGGGAAAATTTCACTTGTCCGGGATAAAATGTAGCCTATATGTTAATCCAGTGTATAAGTCAATATTAGTGTGATTTGTCCACATTTCACACAGCGCTATCCAACCTATATTTCTCTATTTATCTCTATCTATTTTGACTTGTAAAAGTGCTAAAAATAGTCTATTTGCAATAAATCTTTTGACTTTGACTTTGAGCCCTAAACTAAACAAAGCTTGTACTATAGGAACCAGATAACTGATACAATACTTACATAGTTATGTTTGTAAATACATACATAGAATACAATATAATACCCAGACACAGAAAAAAACACTTATGTTTTTCACACAAATGTTTGTCCTAGGTGGGAATCGAACCCATAGTTCAAAAGGCTTAGTACCAACTGAGTTATAGGGCCAGTCATTATTAAATTTAATTCGATATTGGCCCAGTAAATAGGTTTTACAGACCTCTATATGTTGACGTGAGCCCGCCTGGCAGCGACGTCGGATGCATGTCAGCAGTTAAGATAAAGTTTAGACCCTAGTACTTATATGTGATGAGGTAAGTGCTCGATTAGCTACACTTAACTTGTTTCACGCATGATGCTTAAAATAGCTGCGGCTAGCTTTAATCCCTTTTCTTTGTATTGAGGATAGAGTCCGTGGAATAATTTTTTAGTTTGCTAGAGACGAACACTACTAAAGTAAAACCACTTGACTTTAGCTCCATCTATCGGCTGGTATAACTTTGTTTGACGTTAATGTCGCCATCTTGACAACTGTAAATTGTCATAATGGGCATACCAACCTAATAATACAAACGTTGACGTTTGACAGCCTCTGTGGTCTGGTGGTTAAGCAGGTTGGCTCATAGCCCCGAGGCGGCGGGTTCAATTCCCGCGGCAGGATATATAACACTTGTTCTGAGTCTGGGTGTTGTGGGGCCATGATTCTCGTAGTTCTTGGGTCCCTAAACATAGGGCATCCTAATTAGGGTACAGGATCTATGTATATGATCGTTGGGTGTTATTATTATTTTTAACTTTGTTATGTTGACAAGGGAGATCTACTTTAAATAACAACTTTCAACTTCTGTTCGCCTTGTTATGAATTCACCAGTTTACTCCCCATTTCCAGTGTGCGTAAAAAAGTTTTACTAAAAGGATTCTTTGCTCCCTAGGTAAAAAATCTACTATTCTTCCGCTATACAAAGTAATTACTAAGGGCACACACCACACGGTACTATGTGAAGGCGCACAAAAATGTTGGCGTAGATTAAAATAATTTTCTAGTTCATTCTATTATCTCTACCTAGCCTGTGGTTCATTCAAAGCTACACCATCTATTAGGTAATAAACATTGATTTGAATATTTTACGATTCCCACAAGTATCAATTAACTGATCATAATATTGCGTAAGTTGACGATCGATAATTGTTATTTAACAATCCCAGTATTTTATTGGTGTCTGTTAAGTCATGATGTAAATATTAGGTCTTTACCTATGAAATTGCCGTTTTGTTTGAAAAAAGTTAAAGTATTTTTTTTTTCGAACTTATTTATTTCTTTTATTCAAAGTAATCACCCCTGCAATCAATGCATCTTTGCCAACGCTGTGGCAGTTTATGGATGCCCTTCTTGAAAAAATCAGCAGGACGGGAGACAACAAACTCTTCAAAGGCGTTTTGTACTGCCTCTCGAGAATTGAATTTTTTTCTCGCTAAAAAGTTGTCCAAATTTTGGAAAAAGTAATAGTCGGTAGGCGCAAGATCTGGTGAGTATGGCGGATGAGGGAGAGCTTCCAAACCCAACTCATGAAGCTTATTATAAGTACCTATACCTAATACACAACCATGTTACCACAAATACTCTATATACACGGTGGAATTTAATTCGTTATTTTCCTTAAATGTCTGTACTCAGTCGATGCTATAGAACGCTCCCATATAACTAAATAAAAAAAGTACTTATGAAATAATACTTAAATCTAGGTATTATCAAATTACTGAAAATTTAAATTCTAAATAAAAACCTTGCGACATTGAACAAAGCAGGTGTTTTATTGCCTACGAAACATTTATAAAACACTCAGCTGGTATACATAATCTTATAAAATCTTAAAAACAGGCTAAAATAAAATGTAAAACGAATTATTTAGATTTTTTTCTAATTATTATTATTTAATTATTTTCCGCCTTATTTTTTATGTTAATTTATTTCATGACTCGGCTACGTGTGTGTGTGAGAGTGCGAGTGCGTGTGTGCGTGTGTGTGTGTGCAAGTGCGTGTGTGCTCGTGTGCGTTTGTGTGTGCGTGCGCGCGTGTAGTTTTACGTAGTATCTATTTTGGTTTAGGTAATGATTTACAAATACTAAAATCTTAAACTACACAAAAAATTGCATTAGCCATTCGTTTACTTTGTTAAAAACTTGTTTGTATAATTTGGTACTGCCGTAATAAAATAAATAATTCCAACTTTGGCCACCCACAAAATGCTGCACAATAGGTAGACCCACTCGTCATAAAATAGTAATCTCACACAATGCAAGGTATAAACTTACTCTTGTTTACGACCAATAATATGATGTGATACTTTTTATGACAGGAACAGATAAACTCGATACTGGTTGGAATATTTATCGTATCAACTGGTTATGAAGGACATCACTATTTATAAAATTCAGTAGGGTTGTCATTAAATTGTTTATACAAATTTTTTTATGTTAAGGAATAACATGACGAGTAAGTCGTTGACCTGATGTTAAGCGACACGGATGCTCATGTCAGTTATCTAGAATGATAAGTCATATCAGCATATCAGAGATCTAGAATGGGTATTACCTATATTTTATTCTATGTATGTATTTACATACAAAAAGTATTTAAGTACTGTATCAGTTATCTGGTTACCATAAAAAAGCTTTGCTTAGTTTGGGGCTAGATGGCGATGTGTAAAATGTCCACAAATATTATTATTATTTGTCTTAACTTTAGTGAAAACTTCCAAACAACAAAATAACGGGTGACTAAAATGAAGTTCGACTTAAAACAAACGTGTTGACTGACTGAATGACTTATATATCAACGCACAGCCTAAACCGCTGGTCCTAGAGACTTGAAATTTGGAGGGCTGTATTCTTTGGAAAGTGTAGGTAGCCACTATGAATAGGTTTTTCGAAAATCCACTCCTAAGAGGGTGAAATGGGTGGTTGAATTATTTTCCTATAGGCCACGCTGGTTTAGTCGTGGCAGATGCTATTATACCTATATACATTTATAGGCGTAATCTTTACCCATACAATATCAAAGATTAAATTAATAATTATTATTTTACTAGTTGGTAGGACTTCTCTGCAAAGTTCGTCTAGGTAGAAACCACCAGGTTGCCAATTATTCTGCCACCAAGCAGTAGTGCGCAAGCACTACTGTGTTTCAGTTTGAAGGGCATTGTAGCTAGTGAAATTACTGGGCAATTGAGACTTTATGATCTGATCTCACAGTTGAGTAATCTTATTAGCAGACTGTGCTGATGTCTCAGGATGATGTGCGCAGTGCAGTGTCGCGCGAAATTTTATATTTTAGAGTTCCGAGTAACATTGTTTTTTTATGGGTGGCCGCGTCGCTAAACATCAGGTGAATGACTAGCTCATCACATCATCCATTAACATAAAAAAACGTGATCCGCCGTTCCACTATATAACTAAAACTAATTTTAATTACAGGTTTTTATATAAACTTTGTAAAAACTCAATTATGTTAACCAGGAAAAGCTGTTAGATAGGGTTACTAGTTAAAATAAACTAAAATTTCTGTGTTCAGAATATTGAGCTTCGGAATTACTTTTAAACACGCACAATGGCTTATATATCGCATGTTTCCATTACCTGCAGCGATATAAATAAAGTCAGCGTGTAATTAGAGGCTCTAGGAAGATATACCTTTTGACAGCCTCTGTAGTGTGGTGGTAGAGCAGGTCGGCTTATAACCCGGAGGCGGGTTCGACTCCCGCGGCAGGCAAGTATTTGTGCACAGAAACAAAATGCAAGTATTTGTTCTGAGTCTGGGTGTTGTGGTAGCACGGTCCTCGTAATTTCTGGGTCCATAGACACAACGAATTCTAGTTAGGGTCCAGCATCTATTGATGTGATCGTTGGGCGTTATCATTTATTTATATAAAAATGTTAACATTTATAATCCCCTAAAAAGAGTCGCGATTTAGCTTCTGCCCGCAGCTTCGCCCGTGGCGTGGCCTATGGGAAAATAATTCAACCACCCATTTCACCCTTTTAAGGGTAGAATTTCGAAAAATCCTTAGCGAATGCTTATGACATAACATCTACCTGCATGCCAAATTTCAGCCCGATCCGTCCAGTGGTTTGGGCTGTGCGTTGATAGATCACTATGTCAGTCAGTCACCTTTGAGTTATATATTTAGATAAAAAGAAACTATTTTCCTACCTTTAAGCATGAAAAACGAATTTATTTATTTATTTGGCGCATATAATTGTGGCCAAGCCAGGAACCAGTTTATTATGAGCTGTTTTATGGTTTGATAGGTTTGCGTTTGATCACTACCTATCCTGATGGTAAGTGACGTTGTGGTCTAGGATATAACTAGAATGCCTAGAAGACAGCTGTTCACCCTCAATTTGCAGACTCCAAGGTTATAGTTTTCGGGAAATACGGACGCAAACGGAAAAGCGTTCCACTCTTTGGCTGTTCGCATGATAAACGTGGAAGCAAATCGCTTTGCTCGCACATGTGGGATATAATCCATGTAACGGTGGCGTTTTTTCGTACCTAGTTGTCCGATGGTGGAAGGGTGATGGCGGAATCAGGTTATGCAACTCCAAAATGCACTTAATTTAGTTTTGTGTTTAGTAAAGTGCCTTCCTTTTTTTTTTACTTCAAACTTGTTGAAACATTTGACCACGATTTGACACGATGTGATCGAAGGTGTAGCATGCTAGTCAAGTAAATACCTATTCATTCTTCTCTTGAATACGCTTGGGTCATGTTTCGCCGGAAACACAGACGCTGGCAGGTCATTCCATTGCTTAGCCGTTCTAATTAAGAACGTGGAATCAAATCGCTTGGTACGAATAGGTGGTACTTCGACCACGAAAGGATGGCGCTTAGCCGAGCGTCTAGTAGTCCGGTAGTGGAATGGTGATGAGAGAATGAGATCATTCTTCATCATCTACCTTCTTACTTTTGTAATTAATAATAATAATATTAACGCCCAACGATCACATACATAGGTCCTGGACCCTAACTAGGATTTCTTGTGTCTTAGATACCCAGACTCAGAACAAGTATATGCGCTTTTATTGTTCTGTGCACAAATACTTGTCCTGTCGCGGGAATCAAACCCAGCGCCTCCGGGCTATGATCCGACCTGCTAAACCACAACGCCACAGGAGCTGTATGTAGCATAACTAAAGTTCAGTAATTTAATTAACAATATACCATTAGTGTACTGTTATTTATGCTACAACAAAACACAATTAAGTACGGCTACGTACTAATTAGTCAAAGTCGTGTCACTTAAAAAAAGCAACTCCAAACGTTTAACTTTGTGGCTCGATTAACTAGCCATTAAGGCTCTCAAAGCTTTAAAACTTCACGGAATCACCCTTAACATTTCAATACATTACCAATCGGCCACCCCAATAATTTATCGGCACTACACGAAAACATCCAAACAATTCGAAACATCCGTAACATAATCAAAAAACAAACCTCTGATATTCAGAAATATCGTCTCTAAATAAAGTGCTGATAACTTAACAAATGACTTATGTATCTGGAATTTAAAGTGTGAAGTAACGCCAAACCAAACGAAACTTTATATCTCGAAACATAAAGCTCAAATTTCTAATTTCACTACGGCATATTTTATAAGGTGACACGAGCATAAAAGGATTTAAAAGTGAGAGTTATCACAGGGATACATTTAGGCGCACGCGCTGCCTCGAAGTTTAAAAATAAGGGGAAAAAGGCGCCTCGTAAAAGTGTGGTGTATCCTTGATGGAAGGACTCCTGTCTTTTACCACTTACGGATAACGCACAGTGGGCAGGATTACGGTAGATTTACTATTTTTGGAATTCGTTAATCTAGTTTTAGTAGCGTTTTAAGTGGTAAGCAGACCCTTTGATGAGTCACAGAATAGAAGTGACAGTTTTTTAAGGAACTAAAATGTTATAAATATGATTCTTTCATATTTATTCATTTTGTGTATTTTTTTAACTTTTAGTTCTAGTGTCTGTGTATTTATTGAAACTACATTTAGTTCTTTAAATTGTTATAATAACTACTGTACGTTCGAAATGGACAAACGGTTAGAACATAGTACTTAGCACCATACAATCATCTTGTACACAGTTTAACAATAAAAATATTTTATTAGAACTAATTAGGTAATGTAATAAATGAAAAATTGAATAAGTAAATAATTGTAAAGTGCTTCTCATGTTAAAATTATGAGCAAAGAATTCAACACAAGCTATAGTTCAATAATTATAGTTCTTTTGTTTAGTATAGATAAAGCTTATTATTCTTTGGGTGGTTATATTTTCAAATAACACATATATACATACATTATCAGCGTACATATAGGCCTCTCCCATTAGGTATTTTGCCTGATTTTGATGACACGGCTGCCTATCCTAGTTGCAGTGTCACTCGGAACTCTAAAGTATAGAGGTTCACGTGACACTGTATATACTGCACACGCCATTCTGACACATGCTTGGCGGCTTAGACAAACTTTGCAGAAAAGTCCTACCACCGAGTAAAAAGTCCTATCATCTAGTAAAAAGTCCTACCACCTAGTAAAAAGTCCTACAACCTAGTAAAAAGTCCTATCACCTAGTAAAATGATGTTATAGTTAAGGATAATTAAGTGTTTAATCGTTATTTACACATTCTATAATTCAGATTATTCATACTCGCTGATACAAATATATTACCCATAAAAGAACGAGTGTGTTTTGGACCACACGACTGGAGTGAAACTTATTTAGTTTAGCTCCTATAGGCCGGTATAACTTTGTTTTTGCTTTGTTTAATATCAATGTCGCCATCTTGAAAATTGTAAATTGACAATGGAGATCTACGTTAACCAACAACTTTCAACTTACGTTCGCCTCGCCAACTTACTCCCCAAGTCAAGCGTCCGTAAAGAATTTTTACTCCAAAAACACATGTGACATAAATATAGGTACCGTAAAACAACTGCCAGTCGCAAGAGTCACCCATTCCATCAAGTTGAGGGACGAGATGCACCATTACGAGATAGGAAAAAATGAAATGAAACAAACAACCACGGCTTGGGTAATTTGCTGGCTAATGACGTAGGTACATTATCGCGCTAATTAAAACACGATTTAGCACAGCCGGTGGATTGTCGCTTTGTTGCGATGGTTATCTCATGGTCATAGTAAACTATGCTCAGATAAAGTTAAAGCTAGATACGTGATTAAGATTTCCGTTCTAATTTTAAACCATTTTTGACCGACTTCAAAAACAGAAGGACGTTCGACTATAGGACCTACCTATGCACGGCCCTAGCTAGGGGGGCATTGTGGGGCAATGCCCTACCTTAAAATCACAATGCCCTTAAAAAAACCAAACACTAACAGCCTTATTAATAAACGCGAACTAGCTTTAGACTAGTTTCACCATCTTTTGTCTCTTTCGATCTAGCTAAATATTCCAGTAGCAAAAAGAAGACAAAAGCTGAAGTAACTAATCCGAGACTAATACCCGTTTATTAATAAGGCTGTTAGATTTGATTTAGAAGCCCGTGCTTCGAGGGTAGACCAATCATGATACATTTTTTTACTTCCGCCCTACCTGTAACCAATGCTGCCCTATCTCAAATTCGACTCTAGCTACAGCTCTGTACCTATGTATTTTTATTTAGGTATTTTTACCGATATCTAAGAGAGACCGATTTTTTGTTTTGGAGAAGAATCTTGCGCGCTGGTCGCATGTAAATTTGGTTAAGATCTGACGCAGATAGACAAAAGAACCCCCAATTATTAAGCCCACGCACGCGTGACTTGGGGAGTAAGATGATGAATGCGAGCCGAACGGAAGGTGAAGTTGGTTCACGTAGATCTCCATTGTCAATACAACAAAGTTAAAAATTACTTAAAATTTGTATTATTATGTTGGTTCGGTAAAATGACAATTTACAACTGTCGAGATGAAGAAGAGAATGTTATCCCAGCCTATAGATGGAGCTAAACAAAAGAAGTTTTACTTAAGTCGTGTGGTCTAAAGCAGACCCAGTTTTTTTTATAATAATAGTATTGTTTCAAATTTTATGTGCTTATGGCATAATTATGTTATATGAGTTTTCGGAAGCTTATTCCAAGATACTCCAAAATTAGAATATGATTATTCATCAGCCATTATATATAAAATACATTCAGCACAAAAATCGTTCAGCAATTAAAATTATATTGAAGGATAGCCGCGATACAATTTTTGTCACACAGTACTTACTTATTTCAATAAAACCGCGTAAGTACCTACAAAAGCGCTGTCATTTAGTTCTATTGGTGCCTCAATCTAAAAGACACTTTAATGACTTCATAATAAGTCATATGATCATTACAAAAATTTTTAAAATGGTCAAATGCTAAATAAAAAAATTATAAAAACTGGTGTACCTAAATACAACCTGTCGACCTCCATTAGAGCAGTTCTCATGCATCATCACAATGCAAATACATGGCCAGCTGATAGATATATAATTACATGCATTATTATGCATCAGCACTAGAAAATAACCCTTCATGGTGATGCAACCTATAATAAAATTCAATTTGTGACGCCACTGTAAACGCATCGTATTTCCTAATGACACCCTAACTTATGTTGCCACTTGTGTTGTCACTTCCCTAGTCAATAGATTAGTATTATAGATAGAATAGATTAGTACCACGTATGGTGGCCGAAGTGATGAACAGTTGGCTTAACAGTCTACTGTTATGGTCATCTATCGTGACAGAATTTCCGCTGTTAAGTCTATGATACCTACATCCAATTCACTCGCGGTAATCGTCATTTTTGAAGATATATGATCGACTGGCTTGATAGCTCAGTTGGTAACTCTGCCTTCTGTACTGTAGGTTGTGGATTTGATTCCCACCCAGGACCAACAGTTTTGTGATGAACATAGGTGTTTGATCTGTGTCTGTGTTATATTATAGGTATTCTATGTATGTATTTACGAACAAATAATAATTAGGTATCTAAGGTCCATATTACAGAACAATGCTCAGTCATCGATCGTTGCTCAAGCAGAGATTTCATTCATAAAGTGATCAGTTAGTGAAGGAAATCTCTGCTTGAGCACCGATCGATGACTGAGCATCGTTCTGTAATACAGACCTAAGTATTCTATTAATTATCTTGTTCCCCATAGTAAGCCTTGCTTAGTTTGGGACTAGAAGGCGCTGCGTGAAACGTCCTCATATATTTATTATTATTAGATATATTAAATGACGGGAAGGGGTCTTGAAAATAAACCGAAAATGGCGATTGTAATTGATTTTTACCATATATCGTGTAGATTTGAATGTTGATGTGTAATAAGGGTGGGTTATTATCCGTTAAGTTTGTTGTTTGTTCGAAACGATTACAAGTTCTAAAACCATGCCCTCTTCAAAGCTTTCTAGAGCCTTCTAAAATATCGACCAATTTACTGTGGCATTTTGAATATGACATGATATATCACGTCATAGTTAGTGCTGTTGGTCTCTATCGACCTTTACAGCGTCACCCTCGCTTAAGGCGCCCAGCCGTCAAACGTGGGAGGTAACTAGCTCAAGGGCACCCCTGGAGTGCGAGCCTCGGCTTGGGCCGTTGCCGGGATAAGAGGATCGAGAAGACTACGTCCACTGGAAGAGTGGACCCTATTGAAAGTCGCGATCGTTCTAGCTAACCTACGGGGGGGGGGGGGGGCAATAACTCTATATATTATTAGAGGAAGAATGGTAGAGTACCTAGAGCTAATTAAATTCCTATTACTGAGTTCGATACCCTGTCTAATGAAAATATTTAAAAATAGATTTCTCTTTTGGCAAAATTTGTCTTTATCAGTGGCTGTACTACTTATATATTGGATCCTTTCACAATATTTTAGCAGGTGGTCTCGACTTGCGTGATATGTCAGACTTTCGCGAAATTAAAAAGTATATAAAGGTCATGTTTATTCATGTTTATTAGTTTTCTATATATCTTTATTTGGGTAACAAATTTTTATGCAGTCACATTTAGATTCAGAATTTTTTATTACTTTACGAATCATTTGATCCGTAATAGAGTGTTCAACGCTAACTTACTACGTACCAAGTACGTTGTATCCCTTCAACTTCTTCATACAGCCTCGCGGCCAGAATCAACTACAGAAAAAAAATTGTAAGCAACCTTTTTCAGCCTTTACAGTCTGGTTTCGGTTCCCGTGGAGGCTGTGACGCCGCTGTTCATTCACTTACTTGTAGAACCTATCTCGTTTTTTTTTACCTCAAAATTGTCTAGCATTTGACCACGCTCTCACCTGATGAGAAATGACGATGCAATCGAAGGTGTAGCATGCTAGCCAACTAAGTTCACTCTTCTCTTGAATACGCCTGGATCACATTTCGCCAGAAACACAGACGCTGGCAGGGCATTCCATTCCTTAGCCATTCTAATTATGAAGTTAATTAATCAAGTCGCTTGGTACGAATGGGTGGTATGTACATACGAACATGAAGGGATGGCGCTTAGCCGAGCGTCTAGTAGTACGGCAGTGGATTTGTGGCGAAATGTTGCTATAGGTTGATAAAATGCCTTTAATTCAATCGACTAAGGTGCTTTTTGAACACAAACTTCAGGTTTTTTACAACGTATCCAGTACAATAGTAATATTTGAGAAATGATCATCATCACCAGCTTGAAGACTTGTAGAGCTGAAGATAGGCCTCCCCCATAGAGAGGCACTTTGAGGGGTTGCTTGTTTCCTTCATCCATTCTAATTGCTCCCCGCGGGTATTTGAAAAATCACAAAACTATATTAATTTACAATACACGTTACAGTACTCTTTGGGTTAGCAACATAATACATACTCTACTATTACAGATTTCAGCTGTACTACTCTTTGGGTTAGTAACATCTGCTATTACAGATTTCAGTTGTACACTACTCTTTGGGTTAGTAACATCTGTTATTACAGATTTTAGCTTTACTACTCTTTGGGTTAGTAACATCTGTTATTACAGATTTTAGCTTTACTACTCTTTGGGTTAGTAACATCTGTTATTACAGATTTCAACTGTACACTACTCTTTGGGTTAGTAACATCTACCATTACAGATTTTAGCTATATACTACTCTTTGGGTTAGTAACATCTGCTATTACAGATTTCAGCTGTACACTACTCTTTGGGTTAGTTACATCTGCTATTACAGATTTCAGCTGCACACTACTCTTTGGTTTAGTAACATCTGCTATTACAGATAACAGCTGTACACTACTGTTTGGGTAAGTAACATCGGTCATTACAGATTTCAGCTATACACTACTCTTTGGGTTAGTAACATCTGCTATTACAGATTTCAGCTGTACACAACTCTTTGTGTCAATTTCTCTTTTATCTAAGTGACTCCATTCACAAATGAAGCAATCATATTCGTGTACTTAACATTATCTCTCTGATCGAATCATAATAAATATTGTAAATAACGCTATCGAATGCTACGTTGCGTTATAACAGTTACAACTTACATTATGTGGCTATTATTAGATTAATGTTGCTACGAAATTGGTCTATAACGCGCGCACATTGCTCGTTATCGTTGTTTCGGAACTATCAAATTATTGGTTTCTATAATAGATGTCTTCATATTGTTGGTTTGATAGACGAAACGTCATTACAATAAATATTATAGGATGTAATTGTGATTATTGATGTGATTAATCTAATATCTAGTTCGATCGTCATTAGCTACTTTTATGCTCGTGTGTACTAAAGGACTCAATAAAGGAAGGACACTCATGGGAACACAATGTAGTAGTGAGAAATGCAGGAACTGTTGAGAATAAAATTGTATTTTCGGAAAAGTGGTATTTATTCTTCAAATATAACAATAATTTATAACGTTACTAGCTGCGACCTGCGGTTTCACCCACGGATAAAAAGTAGCTTATGTGTTAAACCACTATATAAGCTATCTATATTCTTATCCTAATCTACCTATGTTAATAAATACTTGCTCTGCCGCGGCAATCGAACCCACCGCCTCCAGGTTATAAGCCAACCTGCTCAACCACCACACCAAAGAGGCTGTTAAGAATTTGTATCTTTATCACACAAATAACGTACATTATCCATTCCCATGTAATTCTAATACAATTATAATGACCCCACTCTTATTATAAAGTTGTTTAGTCGACCAATTAGTGTGAGATTATATAGACATTACATTGAGTATTGCTGCTGATCTGGAAGCTAGCAAGAACAAATGCATGGTATAATAATAATAATAATACGTGTGGACATCTCACACAACGCCATCTAGCCCCAAACTAAGCAAAGCTTGTACTATGGGAACCAGATAACTGATTACTTAATACTTTTTTTTTGTAAATACATACATAGAATACAATATAACACCCAGACACAGAACAGACACCTGTGTTCATCACACAAATGTTTGTCCTGAGTGGGAATCGAACCCACAACCCACAGTTCAGAAGGCAGGCTTACTACCAACTGAGCTATCGGGCCAGTCAGTAATAGTGTATTAACACAGAGTTTTTTGTTGAAGTAATACTTCTTTACGCACACTTGACTAGGGGAGTAAGCTGGTGAATGCATAAGGAGGCGAACGGAAGTTGAAAGTTGTTGGTCCACATAGATCGCCATTGTCAACATAACAATGTTAAAAATTACTTTTCATTTATATTATAATAATAACGCCCAACGATCACATACATAGATCCTGGACCCTAACTAGGATTCCCTGTGTCTAGGGACCCAGGAACTACGAGGACCATGGTCCCACAACACCCAGACTCAGAATAAGTATTTGCGCTTTTTTTTCGTCTTACTTAATACGTCATACTTATCCTGCCGCGGGAATCGAACCCATCGCTTCCGGGTTATCAGCCGACCTGCTCAATCCCCACACCACAGAGGCTGGCAATGTTATGTCATGTTGGTATGCCCGGTAAAATGACGCTTTATAATTGTCATGATGTCGATATTAACATTAAATAAAGCAAAAACAAAGTTATACCGGCCGATAGATGGATCTAAAGAAGTTTTACTTCAGTCGTGTGGTAAAGCACATTAGTTACTCAAAATCAACGGATCCGATACCTGGCTAAAAATATAGATTTTTTAAAAATCCAATGATGCAGTTTTACTCGTAGTTTACATCAAAATCGAGCCTGAAACTTCTTTGAGTACTTTTCGTTATTCCTTCATTCTTTCGGCATTTCGCATACTACGCCCATTTGAAAAATATTATCAGACACTTTAAATATTCAAAGATACTATTATATTACTGGGCAATTGAGACTTTCTGATCTGATCTCACAATTGAGTAAACTTATTACCAGACTGTGCTGATGTCTCAGGATGATGTGCGCAGTGCAGTGTCGCTCGAAACTCTATGTTTTGGGGTTCCGAGTGACACTGTTCTGTTATGGGCAGCCGTGTCGCTTAACATCAGGTAAACGACTAGCTCGTCACACCATTCACTAACATAAAAAAACTAGATTCAAAGTCAAAGTCAAATTCAAAAGATGTATTGCAAATAGGCTATTTTTAGCACTTTCACATCACCATTATATTGATCTCGAAATAACCTACTTACGCTTTTTGTGGACGAATAATTATTTCTTTTTGCGTCTCTACATGCAGCACTATACTTGGATCTTTATTGTATAAATAAATAACGTCCAACGATTAGATACCTAATAATTATAATAGCTATAATAGTCTCAGTGTCTAGCCATCTCAAGAACATGGTCCCACAATATCTAGACAGTATTTTGCGCTTTTTTGTGCACCTATACTGGCGAGGGATTCAAACCCGCATCCTTTAGGCGAGCCAACTTACTTAACAACCACACAACGCTAAAGGCTGTCGTTATATTAATCCCCATCAGTTGGGAAAGAAAATCTATTAACGTCTAAGCTATACAATATAAAACTTACCACCAACTCAAGATCATCTTATTTGCACCATGTTTCCTTTAAATTACCACAGATTATATATGCCGTCCAATAAATAGAAGTAGACCACATCCGGCGCACGCGCACAAAAAGCGCAAGACTACGGACACCGCTCTATCACCCGCCAGAAACCTCAAATGAGAGTCGTTTGATCATTTCAACAATCATAGCTCTTGAAAGAAATGTTGTAATGTTGGTACTTTGTAAATGATATTTGTTATTGGTGTATATCAGTGATGAGTTTGGGTTTGAACGTTTTTGATTGCTCTATCAAAACCGGTACATGCAGAAATTGGCAGCTCATACTTTGATTGTCAATTTAATACCTAAGTAGATATATAATTAAATAATCTAAATATACTCGTATATAACTCAAAGGTGACTGACTGACATAGTGATCTATCAACGCACAGCCCAAACCACTGGATGGATCGGGCTGAAATTTGGCATGCAGGTAGATGTTATGACGTAGGCATCCGCTAAGAAAGGATTTTTCGAAATTCCACCCTTAAGAGGGTGAAATGGGTGGTTCAATTATTTACCCATAGGCCACGCTGCGGGCGAAGCTGCGGGCTGAAGCTCGTACTGTATAAAAGGTTCAGTATTATCTGTATTCAACGTGGCAAAGCTGCCAATATTCACTTTTTTAATTGTTTAATACTGAAATATGGTTTTATTAAACTAATTAAAGTATAGTAAAAAATATTAATCGTACCAGAAAAACTCAAATGATTTACTACGCGTAGGTATTTTGTCATCAGCCATGCTGTAAAATCATTATTATACGTTCTATCTACTTACTACGTCTGCGTGGGTAAGTAGTAAACCTTTGTGGAGGGAGATAGTAATTTTCTGCTTGAAAAAGTTGCGATTCTCCGGCCAAGTCTATGGCTCGTGTCACCGCAACTTTGCTCCATTTCGCTCCGCTCAATGGTCATTCAAATTGCTGCCGAGTGCCGCCGACGCCTTCGTTTTTGTCGCCCGCTTTTTCGCTCCTGTAATTGCCGATTAGCTAAAAGTTCAATAAACCTCGGAATAGTTTATTCACTTTGTGTTAGTAAACAGTAAACACTTTAAACGGTTAAGTTTGACAGTTAATGCCGAATTCAAGGGGTTACATTCAGGGGGCATTGGACGTGACTAAGATTGAGAGTAGTTTGGAATTTGGTCTATGAACTTAAAGACCCTGATATTGATGATTAAGGTGATTTTGCGGGAGTGTTTGGAATATTGTGAGGCGAATGCATGATAGTGGAGTTTAAAGGTATTAAATTATTTGTTTTATTCCTGCGACTATGTATAATTAATTTTATTTTTGATTATTATTGACTATGCATATGTATATTTTAAAAAAACAATATGACAAATGTATTTTCTTTTTTTTTTTGTACAATCTAATTTATTTTTGACTGTTTTGAATTGACATTTTTTATTTTTATTATCTATATTTTATTTCTTTCATTTTGATTTAATTGTAATTTATTCCAATCAAATTGTAATTGTGTTTATGTAATAATTAGTGTAATTGGTGTAACCGTACTAATTAAATAAATAAATAAATAAATTGAGATCCTTATTTTAGAATGTAAGTGCTCATCGTCATTAGTCTTCGGGTGTAAGAAAACAATAGAACATCAACACCATAACATGCACATAATATAAAAACGAGTGTGCTTTAGACCACACGACTGAAGTAAAACTTCTTTAGTTTAGCTTTATCTATCGGCCGGGATAATTTTGTATTTACTTTGTTTAATGTTGATGTCGCGATCTAAACAATTATAAATTGTCATTTTACCGGACATTCCAACATAATATTACAAATAATTTATTATGTTGACAATGGAGATCTACGTGAACCAACTTAAACTTCCGTTCGTCTCACATGCACCAGTTTTACTTCAATAAAACAACGAAAAGAAAGTTAGTAGATATTATTATACTTTGCCCGTAATTTTAAATTACTCATTTAATATTAAGCTTTTATATTATGTAGAACACCCACCTCACACTTTTGAGAGTAAAAATTCCAATCACCTCCTTTCGTCTCGCCCCGACCCTTCCACATTATTCCAAAAATCTAATTTTCGCCAAATTCAATTTCAATTTCACCGAAAAAGGATTCGTCCACGGCAATTCCGTAGACAAAGATGTTCACCAGAAACAACGCAGAACCGATTCGATAGTTAATTTTTTCAATTTCATTACCGAAACCGTTTAGATTTCACCGCTGAAAGCATGGGAGCGGAGCGGAAACAATAAGAGCCAGATTGCCGCTATAATTTCATAGTTTATCCGTTAACAATATCTCGGATGGTAAAAAAGGCTCGCTGGATGTTATTAGGCAGACGAGCGGAGATGCGATTGGAGAGAATCGATTTAGCGTCGCTGCGTGAAGTTTGTTTAGCGGAACGGTAGCGCGGGCGGCAGCGGGGCGGGAAGAGGGCGCGCGGGGAAACCAAGCGTGCGCCCGCGCACAGTCATGCTTCACCAAGGCAATACAACCTCTGTACTTTACATTGGATTACATTTAGTGACGCTTCCAAACTTTATTCTCCGGGTTGAAAGCCTTATTTACCGAACGCTTTTAACGGTTGCACAATTCCGTTTTGGACAACGCCGTTTCCGTAGAGAAACATATTGTTGTTTGGTAAATGAAATTATCAAAATGAAATAATAATATCTAGTGTAATTCCGCTGAATTCAAGTACTTAGATTATCTATATTGGGGTAAAGGATTATTGTAGGTAAATTAATGAAACAACCTTAAAAGCCCTAAAAATCATGAAATTACTATAACAAAGTTAAAAAATATTATTATTATTATGAAATTGATATTAATTAATATTATTTTTATTGATATAAAATTAATTATTACTATTATTATCATAATAAATAAAACTGATGCGAACTTCCGCGAAGTTACGCCTGATTCTATCAATTAAATGAAATTATCATTTCTAATATTTTATTTAATATTTTTTAACTTTGTTATAGAACAAAGTTAAAAAATATTATTATGAAATTGATATTAATTATTATTATAAAATTAATTATTACTATTATTATTGTAATAAATAAAACTGAAATGTAAAATATAAAATAATATAAATATTATACAATAAATTATTATTATTACAAATATAAAATTAATTATTACTATTATTACTGATGTAATGTAATGTAATGTAGGTAAATTAATGAAAAAACCTGAAAAGCCCTAAAAATCATGAAATTACTATTAATTTCAATGAATGGGTTAAAGGATTATTGTAGGTAAATTCAATGAAAAAACCTGAAAAGCCCTAAAAATCATGAAATTACTATTAATTTCATGATTTTTAGGGCTTTTCAGGTTTTTTCATTAATTTACCTACAATAATCCTTTAACCCAATATAGATAATCTAAGTACTTGAATTCAGCGGAATTACACTAGATATTATTATTTCATTTTGTATCTAAGATGAACTTCCGCGAAGTTACGCCTGATTCTATCAATTAAATGAAATTATCATTTCTGGAAGTGACGTGAAGGGGTCGCTGTAATAAATTAAGGTGGTGAGGTAATTTGGAATTCAGAGCGCGTTAACGACATTCGAAATAATTCACGTAGCTTCGATGCTTATCAGAGTAATCGCTTCGGACTAATTCCCTGGTGGGCAGCTATTGCCTACTCTTTATTGTCTATTTACACGTAAAACATTTATGGCTATATAAAAATGGTAATTATTCACACAGTAACGTTAATTATCTACCCTTAAACCCTTACCCAGCTAAGATCTGGTTGATAAATACCTTCATATCCTGTGTTGCTTGAACTTAGCAATTATGTTAGCGAGATTGAAAACAACACAAATACTCATTTCTTACTAGCTGTCCCGCCCTGGCTTCGCACGATTGAATTAGTTTTTATGGAATTCCCCTTTTTTTGGTTTTTTGAGTTTTAGCGAGACTAACGAACAGCAAATGATTTTATATGCATAATAAATATATAATAAGACGAAACCTACTAATATTATAAACGCGAAAGTTTTACTAAGTGGTAGAACTTTACTGCAAAGTTCGTCTAGGTAGGTACCACCGCTTTGCCAGTTATTCTGCTGCCAAAGTAGTGTGCAAGCACTACTGTGATCCGGTTTGAAGGGCACTGTAGCTAGTGAAATTACTGGGCAATTGAGACTTTATGATCTGATCTCTCAGTCGAGTAATCTTATTACCAGACTGTGCTGATGTCTCAAAATGATGTGCGCATTGCAGTGTGTCACACGAAACTATATATTTTGGAGATCCGAGTGACAATATTCTGTTATAGGCGGCCGTGTCACTTAACATCAGGTGAATGACTAGCTCGTCACATAATTCACTAAAAAACAAAAATAAAATAAAAATGTTTGGATGTTCGTTACTCTTTCACTCTCAATCGGCTGGACAGATTTAGATGAAATTTGGAATATAGATAGCTTATGTAGTGGATTAATATATATGCTCCTTTATATCCACGGGTAAAACTGCGGGGCGCAGCTAGTAAGACTATAAAAGTGCTGCTCACTGCGTCGCGTCGGCTAAAGTTTTTCGAGTACCTATATAGACTGACATTCTCCAGTATACATCTATCTCCAGATAGATTCATATTTTTACAATATCAAGTTCGGTCGAGTCGATTATTCGAGAAATGACAGACAGACACTGCTATAAGGGTTATTTTGCTCTTCCATGATTCCACTCACAAAGGTTTTAAGTGAAAACTTCTTTGGGCGCGTTGAGTACTTTTTGGGTGAACAAAAACTTTCCATGAACTATAATAATGACTGGCCCGATAGCTCAGTTGGAACCCTGCCTGCTGAACTGTGGGTTGTGGGTTCGATTCCCACCTAGGACAAACATTTGTGTGATGAACTAAATAGGTGTTTTTTATGTCTGGGTGTTATATTGTATTCTATGTATGTATTTACAAACAAAAAGTACCTAAGTATTGTATTAGTTATCTGGTTCCCATACTTACAAGCTTTGCTTAGTTTGGGGCGAGGTGGCGTTGTGTGAGATGTCCACACATATTATTATTATTATTATTGTATACTGTGTACTTTTTTGGTGAACTAAAAAGTGTGGAACTCGCATCCTCGTCACCGCATGATTCCCATGAGCTATATGTTTAAGGTTACTTATTTTTACTTCTATCGGCCAAAATCGTCCCCAAAGACTGCTCCGCACATTTTTTCTAACCTCATTAAAAGCGAATTGCACACCTTACCGAAAAGTTTTTTTCCCATCTAGGCTGTATTTTACCCGCAAAATGTTGCTGGTTAATATTTCTGCGCCATCTATTGGGGAGTAGCGAAACTATATGTCATTTCTAAAAAGCAACGTTAGATGTCACTGTTTTATAATTACGTCATCTGAAATTATTATTTCAAGAATAAATTTAGTGGTCTAATATAAGAGCTACGTTGCTAGGTATATAAAGTAATTTACTTTCTTGTAAATCTCTCCGTGATTTACTTGTGTATGTTTAATGTAATTTCTTTTAATTGTTATTATCGGCGTACGCTTTTATAGTAATAATTTAAAAGGCAAATTTAAATGGTTATATTTTATAGTTGCGCGCCGCGGTTTCCCCCGCGGATAAAAAGTATTTTCATTATTTGCTCATCCCACGGGAACATTTCACTTTTCCGGGATAAAATGTAGCATATATGTTAATCCAGTGTATAAGCTATCTTGGTACCGAACTCCATCCAAATCCATTCAGCCGTTTGAGCGTGAAGGAGTAACAAACATACACACATACAAGCTTTCGCCTTTATAATATTAGTGTGAAGTGTGATAGTGTGAAGTGTGATAGTGTGAAGTGTGGTAGTGTGATTTACTTTCTTGGAAATCACTCCGTGATTTACTTTGATGTAATTTTTTTAATCGTTTTTATCGGCGTACGCTTTTATAGTACAAATTTAAATGGCAAGTTTAAATGGTTATATCTTTTATGTTTGTTGACCGTCAATAAAATAATTCCATGTTATGTTAAACTATTTTGTTAATAAAATGTCGCTCTGTATATTTACTAGAAAAGTAATAAGTAGAAAACAACAAGTTATGTTCACCAAAGCCTTTCTCTGGCTCAGACGTCTGAAAACCTTTAACTTTAAAACCTTTTACTAAAAACCACATCGAAATTGGTCCATTCTTTGTGAAAATTAGCCTGATGTAATAATCCACACTAAATCAGCAGTTTTTTTTATGTTACTGAATGATGTGACGAGCTAGTCGTTCACCTGATGTTAAGCTACACGGCTGCCCATTACAGAACAGTGTCACTCGGAACTCCAAAATATACAGTTTCGCGTGACACTGCACTGCGCACATCATCCTGAAACATCAGTACAGACTGGTAATAAGATTACTCGACTGTGAGATCAGATCATAAAGTCTCATTTGCCCAGTAGTTTCACTAGCTACAGTGCCCTTCAAACCGGAACACAGTAGTGTTTGCACACTACTGCTTGGCGGCAGAATAACTGGCAAAGCGGTGGTACCTACCTAGACGAACTTTGCAGAAATTAAGTCCTACCACCTAGAGTAAAACTATAGTTTCAAAAATATTTCTAGATGGCATCGATTGGTTTTCAACAGATACTGGAATAGTTTATACTGAATTTGTCAACAGATAATGCATAGTTATATAGTTATGGAAGTTGTATAAATTCTACATCGTGGTTACATTTTTTGTCTGAACGCTGAGCCTAATATGCCAAAAATCTACGTGAACCCCATAATTAATGGGTTCAATAGCGTACACTCTCGAATTTTATTATATGTATATTATATATATGGCTATACAGTTCTATATATATATATATAGATATATAGAACTGAAGTAAGTTGTACTTTGAACATAGTTATGAAAATAACACCTTCATTATTAATCCAACGATGACCATTTTCTGAATTTTATATTACTGGTGTTCTCAAACGCATACAATTATATTAGGATTTCTTTGTAAGTGTTGTGTAAAAGTGATGCAAGCTATAAAACAAAGTTGTTTGCATAACTTATGAAGGTAGGTAAATATTTTTTTTAAAGAACCACTCAGGAATTCTAATGTACATAACATAAGTAGGTAATAATTTGCATAATCTCAGCGCCACTACCACGCAACATCATAATATCCCAATTTATTAACAATGATAGAAAACGAATTTCCGGACGACGAAATGAAAATGTTCCTAAAACAGCTCATGATGACAGTCTTGACTTCCGGACCACACGACGAGATGTGCGTGCTCTATCATTAGCCGCCGAAATCCGTCAGACATGCCGACACGTGGCGTCAACTGACAGACCACAAATTATACAACAAACTTCAATACACGGCCATAAGAGTGATATAAGGATCAAAACCGAAACAAAAATCAGACATCCCAATGATAGCTAACACACGTTTATACCTGTAATTCACGCTATAGATGCAAATAAAAAAACAACAAAGCTACTGATGGCGCCTTATCATTAGCAACTTCCGAAAAAGGGGCACGTTTTTTGCACTGTCTACCAGTCGGGGTCTCAAAGGACAACAAACTGACAAATTGTACCAACAAACAATGGTAAAAGCAAAAAACCTCCCTTGGAAATGAATTAACGTTAGCAACAAAAGAAAAGATTTACGTAAGCAAGTAATTGCTTATTGAAACCCTTTTGTAGTGTCGTAAACGACAATAACTAATAACGATTACTTTATCCTTTTTAGTGCTACCTTTTAGGGTATTATGGTTAATTGCAACACGGTGAATAATGGAAAGCTTTTAAACAACTGAAAAGACATTGCATGAACTTGACAATGCAGTTTTTATGAATGTAGTGAGGAAAAATCATGGTCTGATAAGCAAAGTGAGAACACCCATCATGTAACTTCAATCCTTCCCAAAATGCAACTTTGATATATACAGATATTGTGCAGGCAATTTTTAAACATTACCTAAATGAAGACACAGGTTTTGTTTTTTTTTAATGTAAGCGATGATATGGTGGGCTATAACGTTTGCTTAATGAATATGGAAACTGACCAATGATACACAAATCCTAGCGTCACGGCCGTGAGGCCATAGCAGCTGCAGGCCACTCGTATCTCTAAATGTGTATTGTAAAGTGCTGCTTGACACTACACTGCGCACGTCATGCTGACACATCAGTACAGTATAGTACTGAGATTTCTAGAAAAGATATTAATTAGGTCATAAATTCTCTTTTTTCTATTTGCCCAGTTCACTAAGCTATAGTGCCTTTCAAACCGAAACACAATGATGCTTACACACTAGCAAATAGCACTATAGGTAGTTATTGCTTTCCGGCAGAGCTAGACAAACTCTTGCAGAAATTTTCTACCACATGTATATGCAATACATTATTTTCTCATATTTCTTTCTATAAATATCGCATTCTACAATTTTTATTTAATTTTTTAGCTTCATTTGACTTGAAGGTTGTATTTATAAATCTAAAATACCTACTTGCTTTTTAAGATCTAAATCCTTTTACATCACCTTAGGTATTGGATAGTCGTGTCAGTTGTCAAACAAATCTCTTAAAATAAATTAGTTAATGTGCATAAAGTGGTCTCGATCGTGACTGCGCCAATGAGTCGAGAGTTAAGACAGCTCATTTTTATCTCTTCGTCAACTCACCTTTGTAATATATTAACAATATCAACTCTGATAAAGCAATAACACTGAACAATCAAGAATTTCCTGTTCGCTACACTAAATCAATTTAATTTATAACAAAGGCCTAGTGATAAAAAAAAATTGCCTACTAGTCCCGGCAACCAATTTACACCAGTAGCGGTACAAGTAAGTAGATACGTACAGATATTAATTACCACTTTCAAGAATTTAATCGAATCATGTAATTGCTTTCTATCTTCTCAGAAATTCAATTTGTCAATTAAGACATTAAAAATTGTAGCTAGTTAGATTCAAAAGACCGGCTCGATCGTGATCGTTGAAATCACGATTGTTATTAATCGAATATTGCAAATAATGAGTCGGCGCCGTTTCAGTGCGGCGTTGGATACTTTCGACCCGAGCCGGGATGATATTATTGGCACTTATTAATTTATTGGTTTAATCGAATATGGGGCTAATTTAGAATAGGATAGGTGGGGAAATAACTTTATAGCAGGCGGAGTTACCGAGTGTGCTCGTTGTGTAGGCTATTGGCCAGCGTACCGCAGGGGCGTGGTTTGGCCCCCATGTTTTATTTGAATTATGGATGAGGCATGCCGCGTACGTCTCTTGAAACCAGTTGTGAGCGCTGCAGCTTCGCGCCCGCTCGCCTCTCCCCTTCTAATTAATTGATGTTTTCATTTAATAGCTTGTTCTGTAATTAGCCGGCAATATCTGAAATTGAGTGTTTAAACTTTATTAGACGGAGTGGTACAGTTGGAGCTTACTCCACCCGCTGTGAATCGGTGAGTAGGTAGTGCTAATTTTATGTTTAAAAGGATTTTAATCTTACTTATCACATATTTTATTCAATGAAATAGTTTTATTACACTTGCTATAATGAAAAACAGCAACAGCCATTATTATATACCTAAGTAAATCTACAAATGTGCTTGTTTATAAAATTAACATGATAATTACTAATAACACGATAATTAAGCTTCTTACATTATAATTATGTGTAGATGATATAGGTATCTAATTAAAGTACTTAAAATAGCACAAAATTGAGATAAGCCCTATGTTTAATTACAATCATTGTATTAATATTAATGGATTTCATATAGGCTAAAGCTAATACTTACTTATTATGGTTGTTTTATTTTATACGTAAAGATGGCAAAGTTAGGCCTAATTGTAAAATAACTATGCCCGTCTGTACTAAAATTTGACAGTTCTTAAGCTCGTACTTGTCTCTCTCTAGAACATATGCAAAGGCATTGCAATAGGTACGTTATAGAGAGATAAGCTCAAACTTAAGAATTGTCAAACTTAGCGTAGACGGGTGTTAGTCTGCGGTAAAAAGGTATTACTAAAAACATTATGATCTTTTATAACTATCCAAATAAGTAGGTCGATAAGTACCACTGTCTAGTGAATACTAGTATGGCAAAGTTTCTTTTGATGTTTAAGGAAATAAAAATTTAACTTTAATAACCAACATTCACAAAAGCTATAAAAATGAATCAGCGATGGTGTAATTAGCACTCTATTAAGTTATCAATGAAGTGATGACATTTTAAATGCAAGATTTTATAGTCTTATTTTATAATAGAATAGAATAAAATACAATTAAAGTTTAGAATTATGGTAAAAGGCACAAAACAATATGCAATGGTGTAGTATTGAGAGTAACAAAAATATGCGTTGTTTGCCCGTTGCCACGAATCGGTCGCAACTCAGCATATTGCTGGTCATCCACAACCAGCGCTGGTCTTCCGTTGGGGCCGTTTCGGTGTCATCACGGCACGGTCCACAATTTAGGTGTCTACAGTAAACACCAAACATTTCATAAGACAGGACAAGCTATTACGACTCAGACACAAAGGGGAACCAAAAAAGAGGCGACAGTCGGCAACTATGTGTCGGAGGCACGCAAACGTTTCAAGATAACCCTAAAATAATGTTGCCAGGTGCAGACATTTATTCTTAATTCCAAAAATGTTTTTAAATCATTGGGTGAACTATTGTTGCATATTTTGATTGGGTTAATTGCTGAGCTTTTCACAACAGTTGTAAAATTAGCGAGATTTAACTTGATGTTAGGATAAACTTTGAACCCATTTCGTCAAAATTAATGGTACGCTTACTATGTGAGCCCACGTGAGTGGTAGTTAAATAAATAAATAGTATTGAAATGTTTGCTGTACCTATAGTAAGCAGAAAATCGACATGACCTAGAACTAATACAATTAAAGAGTATCTTTATGTTTGAATAGAATAGAATATATAGAAAAAGTTTATTTATAGCTATCATGAGGTACAATTTTAACCTTAGAGCCAGCTGTGACAGCTGTCCAATTCGAGTATACTTACTAGTAGGTAACAACAGACTATGGTGAGGGAAATCCAATAAAAGTAGGATTGAAAGATGACCATCTGGCAACACTCCTCAAAAATGAGGACGTAACAAAAACTATATGAGCGAAATTAAAAGGAGCGCTGGACAAGCAACTAACACAGGCCCTAACATTTTGTGATAAACTCGTTGACTTTTTGGAGCCGACGTAATTTGTCGAAGGCGCCAAAGATAAAGGCAATGTCGGGACCGAAGTATGTCGCAGGAATGCAGGGATAGGGTTAACACACGGTGATTTAATCACAAATGAAACAAAAGAAGGAAAAGTGTGTGAAATGTAGGAAATTGTTATTACAAGTTGCAGTAACAGGGATTCTCATTATACGACAGACAGTAAAAAAGGTTTATCTAATAGGGTATTGAAAGTACTTACTTATAGTAATTAAAGTTTAAAAAATGATTTGTTGATTATGTTTACATCCATAAACATGTATAACTTTTTAATTAAACCCAGGAATACTATTAAACATGAATTAAATTGTATGATAATGAATTGATGAAATAATAAAAAATCACGTCAAACAATGAATAAATAAATAATTCGGATCTATGTTTAAAAAGTGCGTAGATGCATTTTGGATAAAGGTGTAATTTTACAAATACTATTGCAATGGCAACACAAGTAGGTAAATATGTTTTATTTACAGTAATATTCTTATAAACGGATCATGAGATAACTGTAACACCAGATCATCTCAATTTTAAAACTAATAATTTTACAAAACTCGAATAATTTCCAATAGCACAAGAACCTATACATATATGTATATCTCCAAACGGACCTTCCGAACCGAATTCCAACTGTAGAGTACGTCTTGTCGCGTCCCGTCGGTGGTCGCGTGTTCTCCCACTAATTATATCACTACTTATCGTCCTGCGTCTCGAACCTTTTAGCCGCTGATGACACCAATAAATCTTCAAATATCTCCGACGGCGACCGACCCGACGGTCACCAGTCACCACTCACCAGACTCGCTGGTCCCCGACGACGCGACTCAAATATTAATTGCTAACGTATTAATAACTCTGATAGCGATTAGCGGTTCTGCACGCGAATTTATCACACTTTGACTATCCATTAGGATAGCTCACAGATAATTCTTTAGAACATAAATCTGGTTTGGCAAGCTTTAGAGTTATTTGTTCTTATGCCTTTATTGAATAGGTCTTTGGTCCAGTAATTGTTACTAATAAAGTGACCGGTTCCATATCGTGTGTTTTTCATTGTGCGCATAACTTTTTCTTAACATTTTATTATTGCTTCATAGAATTATTAGTATTATTATGCGTATAGTTTTAATTACACAGTTCTTAAACTCGTCATTTATATATATACCTTTCTACTACCTGAATAGAGTTACATATGAAAGGTACATTTCCTGAGCAACTCATTGATGATTTTGAAGATCGTAATCTTGTTTGACAAGCTATCAGTTTGGTTTTGTTTGGACCAAATTGTTTCTGACATATCGACTTTTTCATCAATTTTGTCGGTTTTTGCTCCTGTTAATTTGTTGTTCTAACAATTGTACTGACCAATTTTTCGTTTGTTTCTCTATAACTTGTTAGTTTTATTATCGTCTTTGTGAGATAACTTTGGTACGTCGATAACTAAGGAATTTTTTTCTGGATTCGCATGCTTGCTTCTATTAATTCATTCTCATATCAACGGTCGCGATAATTCATCCTATAATTAATTGTTTTCTGAGAACCGTGGCTCTTTTATTATAGCATTGTACCTATACGTTATAGGTACACCTAGGGGAAGTCACCACATTTCAATATGAAATTATCAAATTAACTTCATTGGCGGTAAAAAACCAACCGAACAACCACAAAGGATGGCTGGCATTGTTCACAGATTTTAAAAATCGTCCATAATTAAATGGAATTCGGTTTTTGCCGTCGCGAACATTTCGCCATGATATAAATTCCTGCATCGATGAAACAGTTGGTCCATTGAAAAAGGAGCAATTTGCCACCCTGCTGGATGAGCCTTTTCAATATTGAAAGAGCACATTCGGGAAGGAATACAAACGCGAAATGGATAATAATTTTGTAGTTAAGCCCTTTTGCTTATTTTATAAGAGCTGTATGAGACCGGCTGAGGATGGAGACAAAAAGTAGTCGTAGTGAGGTGGCTGGTTCCACGAAGAATCCAGGGTGTTCAGCTCTGGTTTTAGCGCACGAATAAACAACGACTCATCGGCTTTTTTCGTAATTTACCGCTTAATTTGGGTAAATCTTGTTCCACAAGCGGATTAACTTTTGGTGAATGTTTTGTATGCTGTATTGTAAATATTGAAAACGCTGTTGCTCTATAATAAACCTTTGATTGAACTCTAGACTTTACTTATACCGTACTATTATAAACACCATGTGCAAATGAGAAGCTATTCCGTGTTATTTTTTGTTCACGATCCAGTTAGTAGTATCATTAAGATGATTTTCCATTTACTTCTTATGCTACATCAGATATGCCTGTTCAAAATAGCTATTTAAACTCCGAATAAAAAAATGATAATGGCCTCGTATGTGTACCAAAATGTGAAAGTAAACACAAAGACAAATAAGACGTTGCAATGGCAATTCGAATGCAATAATCATTAAACTGGAGATAAGAACGGAATGGTTTGCAGAAAAAGTGAAATTTCAAGATAGAAACATGACTACGAACGACATTGGCGACATAAAATGGCAATTGCTGTATTGAATGCGATGCGATAAAAAAGATATATCCATCAGGGCTTTATTTGTTTTGCTGCACTCAGCATGTGGTTAATTATGCCATGGGATGATCGCTGCGTTTTTGTTTCTTGACGGGCAGCCGTTACTGCAAGGATTACGATGTAGAATTAAGTTTTTAGTATGAGGAATAAGTTAGATTGCATTTTTGTCACCCACTCCGCTCCGCGATTGTTCCCGGATGGTTTTTGTCAGTTGATTACCTACGGGCTCATGTTTATTCCTAAGCGTCTTCATTAGTTTGATTTGGAGTTTTTATAGAGTTACAATGGAGATCGGAGAGATGGAAACGGTCGTCCATTTCCGTTTCAGTTAGATATCGTAATGAAGTTGTTAGATCACGTCGCACATTAGAAAACGGTTGGCTCTGAGAAATTTCGTCTTTTTTATTTGTAAGATTTTTTTTATTTAATGGTATTAAGATTATATATCTATAGGCATAATAATTTTCTGATGTTAATTGAATTAAGTAGTTGTTCTCAACACCAAAGACCATACTCAATTCTTATTTCAACTAAATCCTACCATAAATATTGTGATCATGGATTTACGAACTTTAGCGATGATTAATCAACTACCATCTGCCCATATTATGAAAATATACTTTTAAAAAAATCAATAAGACTTAACAGACAACGTTGCATAATAGTCGACTTTGAAGTTTCGTAGTTGAATTTGAGTTTTGGCGGGAACGCGAAAAAGATTGCGTCACCGCATTGTATTATTTTCCAAAACTTGTGTTATGTTCAGTGTTAGTGCATAAAATTGGTGGCATTATATTCTTTAAGTGCTGGATTACAGGCGTGAGTGTGGGAAAATGGTATAATGATGGTGAAACGTTTCTTTTTGTGTTGTTTCCAAAACTCCATAGAAGCTTCAAGTAAAGTTGCCACCACTTTACTAGGAGTATGACTTTGACTAGACTATGACTTGACTCGATGACTTCGACTGTGACTTGACACATATTTGCGTGAAATATCATTAACTTGATAAATTATCAATTACTTGACACTAGCTAAATACACGGAGGTGTGGAGCCAAAACATAAAAAAAAAACATTGATTTTTTTTAAAACACACACGAACGTCAAAAAAATATTTAAAATTTTCCATAGGGTTCTAGTATTGAGCCGACTTCACTTGGTACTGTGATACGCTACGGCACAGTCCTGCTACTGCAATCGATTACTTCTGTGGAAGATATATATATAGATAGATTTAGGATAGAATTAAAATGTGCTTGCTATTGTTTTATCGATTAACTATAAAAACGGGCCTGATGCTAAAAGTTACGATTGTTCAAAATAATTGACTACTACATTCTGAGAATACAAGTATGCGTAAATTTTAAATTTGATAATGATCAGCAAATTTTTCTGCTGACTATACACCATTGCTTGGGCATTTTGATTTCATTTGCTTTAATTGAATAAACCGATTCTTGGTAAGGGTGTACTCGTGGTTCTGTTCATCTTTGTCTTGTAAATGACATTGTACGAGTACCTACTTAAATAAATACTAAAATAAATTAAAAAAATACGTTATTAATATCATTAATACTGACTTGTTGGATGTAGCTATGGTTGAAACTATCTTGAGTATGATTTATATCATCATCATCATCATCATCATCGGCCCGTGTTAGTCCACTGATCGACATAGGCCTCTCCCAAGGTACGCTATTGAGCCCGGTCTTCGGCTACAGCTAGTCCAATTACAACAGCCCCTCGGCGGAAGTCAATTCATATATTACTATTGCTGACTGGTGTCATGCGCGCCCGCTACGCTTACTGAAGATGGCTTCCAGGAATATGGAAAGTTTCGATTTCCAATCAGAACGATTCCGACAGATATATAAATCGGGGTGTAGTCGAAGTAATTTCGACCGAAAATAGATGTTTCTTAAGCCTTGTCTTCCAACATAATGTCAAAGTCAAATAATAAGTAGGTTAATATAGAAGAAAAAAAATTGAGTGAAACCTAAATTTTAACTCTTCTTTGGTAAAACCAAATGTAAAGAGCTTTTACGAAAAGTCAAATCCAGTAATCGATAGTTGGTTAAAACACGATAATGTATGGTATGGTATTAGAAGTCGCGTGCTACATTCTGAGGTTGGGGAGCTGGTCTAAGGGATAAGAGAAAGTATTATAAAGTATGCTTAGTTCTGGCGACATTCGCTTTCGACCCACGAATATTCAAATATGGATTTAGACATAGACAGTATTCAACCCACGAAAAAATTCACAGTTAAATGTTTGTATTATGATAAGTGGCGAGAATAGCATAATTTTTTTATTTTCCATTTAAATGAATGTATATTTTAGTAATTCCTCACGTTTACGCTAAACAAACATACCTAATTAACTATACCATAATTATTTCGCTACGTCATCGTACCGTTGTAAATTATTATTTTATACGTATAAGTTATAAGTCTATTTCAGTTGGCTATGAAAATGTACATATAAATAGACAAATGATAGAGATCTAAAAATGATTCTATATATAATTTCTATTTAGTTGACCCACGTGGAATGTTTTCCTTGTAGGTCTTATTGATCATTTTATTTGATCCACGGGAACGTAATACCCCACATAGGATGTAAATTTAATATTAGATATATATTATGTGTCAAGTCAAGTCAAGTCACAGTCCATGTCATCAAGTTAAGTCATAGTCTAGTCTTTACCAGAAGCTTATATGTAGTTTTGGAAACAACACGAAAAAAAACATCTAACCTCATTATACCACTTTCCCACACTCATGCCTGTAATCCAGCACTAAACGAATAAAATGCTACCAATTTTATCCACTAAAACTGAAAATAACACAAGTTTTGGAAAACAATACAATGCAGCGACGCTATCTTTTTCATTTTCCCGCCAAACTCCACTTTATACTTATTGGACATAATATAATTATATTTCTATATACTTAACTCATTGTCAATACAACAAACTTTATAAATTTGTAAAAGCTTCTCATCTCGTCACTTAAACCACACCCACTGATTCAGCCGAAGCCGGTACGGAAACGGGCAATTTCCTGATCCTATATAATTGATTGATGTAATTGCGAGCGGATTCTTTCGCGAACCGAGCGAACTGGTTGTCTATCAGGAGAACTCACTTCGGATATTGAGGTAATTTTAAATACCCCTTCTAAAAAGTAGCAATTTTGACACATAACATAACAGATATACTAATAATTCAAAAAACTGTTAATTCGAGAATGGGCATGAATCTAATGAGAAAATTAATTAATAAGGCTCAATTAAGTGTCTCACTGCAAGCTGCCAATTTATTGTAAGTTTAGATACGTTTAATAAGGCTCGTATTACAGAACTTTGCTCAGTAGTCGATTAATGCTCAAGTAGAAATTTCTTCAAGTAGAGAATCTCGTCTTGAGCAGAGATTAGTTTTGTAATATGGGCCTTAAATTTTGAGACTGAAGGGCTCACCAAGCCAAGGTTGCCATCTGCATTGCATGGGGTCTGAATAAAGAACTCTCCAACAAAACTGAAACTTGACCTACTTATATTTATAACACTAAAGTTTATCGTTTCTTTATTTATATAGTGGTTGGATAAAACCCGCAGGAATACCTATACTTGCAACAATTTCTACCGACCTTTACAGCGTCACCGGGAGGGGCCTACTGCAGTTCAAATGATGGTATGAATGGTATGATATGTTAAGAAATCATTAAAAGTTTCCGTTGTCGATCTCGAAAGTCATCAAGAAGGAAGACATTATACTTTGTTACCGGATTATGATCCCTCATCACTATTACATAGTATATACGGCTTCTTGAAGATATCAAATCGGAGGCAGAAGATATTACATTTACAAGACGACTAAAATTATTATTACTAAAAAAAGGCGAATTCAGTCGAAGAATTCAAATCGGATAAACCTTAACTCGCTCGGCCCTGTTACACTCGACCGTAGGATATAATATGCTATCTACCTACTTCTTTGAATGACATCTCGCATCATTTCGTGCCTACTTACCTACTTATTGTTGAAGTGGAAAAGTATAATTATGTTGGATAACTCCCAACTATGTATACTTACATGTATTTGTCGTGGCTTATAAATCATGTATATACTATAAATATTTCAAACTAATAATGATCCAATATTGACAATTAACCTACAAATGTAAGTGACAGTAATCATAATTTCCTTCGACCTGAATGTTATTGTAATGTGACGAGAGTTAGGCAATGTATGCTCTAAAGTGCAACGCCCTCACAGGGCTCATACAATGTAATATTGAGAACTAAGTACTGTATAGATTAGTTAGACTAAGTAATGACATTGTTTGAAGGCTGTAATAATAAATAAATAAATAGTACCAAATGGAAAATGGTATATTTATCGGTGCTCTAAAAATTTGTACTTTTTGGCAATATCTGCTCTGCAGTTCTCAATCGTCAATCAAATCAGCAAGGTCCACTTTACTGAGCAGGCTCATGTGTGTTCGTGCCCACGCATTTTTTCAATTGAATGTGAAGGCAAGCAAATTGCACCTCACCCATTCAATTAAAAACCATTAAAAAGCAATGCAATAAACAGGTTTACATAAATAGAACGGCATAAAAATAACTTAATTAGCTTTACAATAAACAGCTTCGAGGAATCTGTAAAACGTGCCGCCTGCGCGCCTTTCCCGGTGCACGTACGAGTACAAGTAAATTGTTTAACTATTTTGTTCTTATCTATTCTATGCTATTTCGTAGCATTGCGATTGTAGGCTAGTGAATAAGAATAAAGAAGATTTTTTATTTGTTATAGGCTATGCAACAAATAAGCATAAACTATCGTTTCATAGACGCAGACGTAAAGTAAAAATTATAAACCCACATACTGGGAAAATATCGGGAAAATCTAATCATAAATTAATGACGAATGACAAAAGAAAACTACGATTTCCATTAATAATCATATTGACTCTAAGCTTAATTAAAAATAATAACATTTACATCCAATCAAAAACGGTCAGTATCAAATCTTAATCCGATGTGATAAAATCCATGATCGACTTTGATTAAAATAAATAATAAAATTTATAAATTAAACTCTTTTTATAAAATCAAATTAAAAAATCCCTAAAAAATTCTTGTTTACGAGTAATAGGAACCGAAATTAAAGAAGATGTCACATGTCAAAACCATGCTCTATTTACGCCTTACGTTAATTTATGGCTTTCTTCTTTAAATTAAAATGTTGTCTGTAGAGTGTTGTAATAGATATAGGTCATCTTAACCATATGCCAATACTGGCAATGTTGTAAATAATTTTTAGAAGGATTTGGTGGTGTGACCGGGCAACATTGATTATTGCATCATCACATACGCATTATATAGTCTGATTTAATAAAAGTATAAAATTAAAATTATATTAAAAGTGTATTTTAATTAAATACTACTAAAATATGGAGTTTTCCCATTTTTCATGTATTTGAGCCAACATTTTGAACTCTTTGTATGACATTAGCGTTTGGACCAAACATCTTCGTCAGCAACATTTGTGTTACGAATTTAAGTCGAATGCAATTTTTATGACCGCGTTGGCGATGAAAAGTTGTGCATTCAAAACATTTTCAAATTAATCATTTGAGTCTTAGTAACAAACGCAAAGCGAAAAAAACGACTTCAGACTTATATGCTTTTCTCGTGGCTGCAATTGTCAGAACTGCACGAAATTGAAAGGAAGGAAGCACCAGCTTTCACATAAAAAGAGAAGCATCAAAATCGGTTCACCCAGTCAATAAGGTTCTGAGGTAACAAACATTTAAAAAAAGACAGTCGAATAGAAAACTCCTTCTTTGAAGTCAGTTAAAAATAGTTAATAAACTTGTGCAATAAACAATTATTTCACCCACCACGAAAGTTTTTCTCGGCTTTTTTCTCTTTTATTCAACTTTTCCTTTCATGAGAATTTATTGATTTTGGTTTCGTTTTAATTAATGAAAGTGATGATAACTGCTAAAAAAGAATTTTTTTTTTTTTTTTTTTTTTTTACTTCAAACTTGTCTAGCATTTGACCGCGCTCTCACCTGATGGGAAGTGACGATGCGATCGAAGATGTAGCATGCTAGCCAAGTAAATACCTATTCACTCTTCTCTTGAACACGCCCGGGTCATATTTCGCCGGAAACACAGACGCTGGCAGGGCATTCCATTCCTTAGCCGTTCTAATTAAAAACGTTGAGTCAAATCGCTTGGTACGAATGGGTGGTATTTCGACCACGAAAGGATGGCGCTTAGCCGAGCGTCTAGTAGTCCGGTAGTGGAATGGTGATGGGAGAATGAGATCATGCAGTTCTTGAGCGCATTCACCGTGGTGTAATCTGTAGAAGACCGACAGACTTGCCACCTTACGTCGATGTGCAAGGCTCTGGAGCCTTTCACCAACCAAAGTGTCGTCGTCAATGAGCCTTTTGGCACGCCGTTCAATCGAGTCCAGAGCCTCAAGCTGGTACTTGGCAGACCCGTCCCACAGGTGGCAGCAGTACTCCATACACGATCGGACTTGTGCTTGATACAGATTTAGAAGCTGTCCAGGTGAGAAGTACCGCCTTACCTTGGCTATGGAATAAGCTTATTCTGGGTCACAACAAAGTGAAATTCTGCTTTTCGTTTTCACTTATGGCCTGCGGTCGATGCATGCACTTTCAGACCTCAGTAAAGGACGTTAGAGACCAATCAGCTCTGGCCCGTTGGTGAAAAAATCAATTTTAGGCCTATACTAGAGCTATTTTTAATTTACTTAAAATATAAGGCATAACTCATATTTCTTCAATTAAAAAAAAAAATTTCAATCTTTTTAACGAATTTTTTGAATAATCATATCTCCGCCCCCCTCCCCCTTACTAATATGTATTATAAAAGCGAAAGTTTGTATGTATGTATACACATTGGCGACTTTTTATCCACGGGTGAAACCGTAGGGCGCAACTAGTATAATGTAAATTGATTTGTAAATAATTTAACAAAAAGCACGGATCTAGGTGTCTGTGTAAAATGCAGATTAAAAAAATTGATTTGTAAATTCTTTTTTATTTTAATGGATATACATTCAGGTTATTCCCATTATAATTTTTGTCAAAACGGGTCAGTAGTTCTGTAAAAAAGTTACAGAAAAATATATAGATAATTAGTTTCAGTATGAAATTAAGCCAATTGAAGTCGGGAGATATTATTTTAACCAACACCTTTCACGGACAAACTGACAAGACGACGAACTTTACTATTCTTAGCAATTAAATAGCATTCTGAACTAATTTAAGAGCTATCTAATAAGACTAGATATATTTTATTACTTAATCATTTCATTAAACATGCGTAATTAAATGCGGTTAATCAACATTCTATGAATCTTGATTAATCATATTGATAGTGCGCGTAAAATGAATGTATGGTTCGCAATAAAATAAGTAAGTATGTTAAGGTGGAAATTTGTTATAGTTTTAATGCAAATCAATAATAACTTAATTTTTATCTTTTTAATAACGGGGGTTAAACCGACTCCAACTGTCCTAATTTCATACTGAGTAATCTACTTATATGATATTATTATTTTATTGCCTGTTAGCTCAGTTGGTTCGATTCCCACACAGGACAAACTTTTTTTTTGTTGTTGATGTTATGGCTCCACACTTCCGTGTATTTAGCCAGTGTCAAGTAATTAATAATTTATCAAGTTAATGATATTTTACTTAAATATGTGCCAAGTCACAGTGGAAGTCATCAAGTCAAGTCATAGTCAAGTCATAGTCTAGTCAAAGTCTAGTCAAAGTCATACTCCTAGTAAAGTGGTGGCAACTTTACTTGAAGCTTCTATGGAGTTTTGGAAACAACACGAAAAGAAACGTTTCACCATCATTATACCATTTTCCCACACTCACGCCTGTAATCCAGCACTTAACGAATAGAATACCACCAATTTTATGCACTAACACTGAAAATAACACAAATTTTGGAAAATAATACAATGCGGTGACACAATCTTTTTCGCTTTCCCGCCAAAACTCAGACAAACATTTGTGCGATGAACATCGATGCTTGTTCTGTGCCTAAGTGTATTGTATTATATGTATGTATTACCAGCTTCTGTGGTGTGGTGGTTGAGCAAGATGACTCATAGTTCGGAGGCGGCGGGTTAGATTTCCGCGGCAGGACCAGTATTTGTGCACAGAAAAAAAGCTCAAATAGAAAGCCTGGATGTTGTGGGACCATAGTCCTCGTAATTCCTGGGTCCCTAGACACAGGGAATCCTTTTAGGGTCCAGGATCTATCTATGTGATCGTTGGTCGTTGATCGTTATTATTATTATTATTGTTATAAATATTTATTTTTAAAAAGTATCTAAGTTATCTGGTTCCCATAGTAGCTTTGCTTAGTTTGGGACTAGATGGCGCTGTGTGAAATGTCCACACATATTTATTTTATATTTATTTATTATCGTGCATATTATCTGGTTATTTTGATTTTAAAAACCAAGCTATAGAATCGATTTTGGTAAAATTTCACATGATTGAGATAACTAACCGATAGAGTTAGTTTTTCTTCAATTTCCACCCAATGATAACGTCATTATGTCAACTTCGATTTTGACGTCGTTGATATGACAACCAAACGTGACATTGACATTTCGTGTCAGAAAGTTTTTTTTTTTTTTTTAATGTTTTGGCTTCACACTTTTGTGTATTTAGCCAGTGTCAAGTAATTGATATATATTATTCATCAAGTTAATAATATTTCACGCAAATATGTGGTCAAGTCACAGTCGAAGTTATCAAGTCAAGTCATAGTCTAGTCAAAGTCATACTCCTAGTAAAGTGGTGGCAACTTTACCAGAAGCTTCTATGGAGTTTTGGAAACAACACGAAAAGAAACGTTTCACCATCATTATACCACTTTCCCACACTCATGCCTGTAATTCAGCACTTCACGAATAATATGCCACCAATTTTATGCACTAACACTGAAAATAATACAAGTTTTGGAAAATAATACAATGCGGCGACGCGATCATTTTCGTTTTCCCGCCAAAAGACCATCAGAAAGTTATGGTTGTTGTTAAGTTTTTCAGACTGACTTGTGCCGGAGCATTATTTAGTCATCCACAGGTTAAGAAAGGCCAATTGAATTATTATAAGAATAAAAAACAAGCCGTTACAACCCTTAGAAGTAAAAAATAATGTTTTTAATCGTTTCAAAATTAGCGAAAGTATCGATAAACATACACAAGAAAAAAAATCATACAGGCGAACTTAGTACCTCCTTCTTTTTGGAAGCCAGTTAAAAAGATTGTCATTCTTGTAGTATACACGAACGTATTGGCAATAAAAACTAGCTATACCTACTTTCAATACCTATGCAGGATATAAATAGGTACACATTCCTTTAGGTATTTAATACGATTAGCTTGGCTTGAGTAGTGGGTACTGACAGCGCAGATTGTGGTGACGTGCGATGCAGGATTATCCATCTGTCAAGCAAGCTTAAAACCTCTTTGGAGGTCCTGCAATAAGAAGGTTGGCAAAGAAATGGCATGATTAATTGGATTTAATGCGAATGTTTTGATTGAGATTAAATTATTTGGTTATATTATTGTGACGTGTGTATATGTATGTGTGTGTGTGTGTATAATTGTGATTGTAATACATAAGCATGGAAAGTAGAAAAATTTAAACAAATAAATGACAAAGTGACAGTGAAAAATTTTTATATACCGCAAGTTGCAGGGTTGCTTCTAAAATTCTAAATCAACGACTTTGACGCTAATGTTAGGCAATCAAACAAAAAAGAATCCTAAAAATCCAGCAAATAACGTTGACGAGACAAGAAAAAGCAAAAGCAAGTTAAAATAAAGTATGTGCTTTAGACCACACGACTGAAGTAATTTTTTTTAAATTTAGCTCCATCTATTGGCTGGTATAACTTTGTTTTTGCTTTGCTTAATGTTAATGACACCATCTTGACAATCGTAAATTGTCATTTTACATACCAACATAATAATACGTCTTTTTAACTTTGTTATGTTGAAAATGGCGACCTACGTGAACCAACTTTTGTTCGCCGTGCATTCACCGGCTTAGTCCCCAAGTCAAGCGTGAGTAAAGAAGGTTTACTTCAAAAAATTAAGGGTATGACTCATGCCCATGTATTCTGTCACAGCCATGTTATTAAATTGTGGTTACATGATTTATAATTCTCCTTTTAAAAAACTAAGTAGGCTTACTCTGTGATTTGGGCTTACTGCTTTTTTTTTTCGTTTTGTTTTGGCTCCACACTTTTGTGTATTTAGCCAGTGTCAAGTAATTAATAATTTTTCATGTTAATTTATATTATATAATATGTCAAGTCAAGTCACAGTCCAAGTCATCAAGTTAAGTCATAGTCTAGTCTAGTTAAGTCATACTACTAATAAAGTGGTGGCAACCTTACCAGATGCTTCTATGGAGTTTTGGAAACAACACGAAAATAAACTTTTCACCATCATTATACAACTTTCCCAAACTCATGCATGTAATCCAGCACTTAACGAATAAAATGCCACCAAATTTATGTACTAATACTGAAAATAACACAAGTTTTTGAAAATAATACAATGCGGCGACGCGATCTTTGGTGGTGCGGTGGAAATTGGTGGTGTTTTATTTGTTAAGTGCTGAATTACAGGCATGAGTGTGGGAAAGTGGTATAATGGTGGTGAAACGCTTCTTTTCGTGTTGTTTCCGAAACTCCATAGAAGCTTCTAGTAAAGTTGCCACCACTTTACTAGGAGTATGACTTAGATTAAACTATGACTTGACTTGATGATGGACTGTGACTTGACACATAATATCTGCGTGAAATATCATTAACTTGATAAATTATCATTTACATGACACTGGCTAAATACACCAAAGTGTGGAGCCAACACATAAAAAAAAGTCTTACGGTCATTTCGAAGTAACCTCAAAGCATGGCTAAGCTTACATTAGCTAAACAGCTAGGTCCTTAATTGACGTTTAAGCACGCACAGTTTAACTATAGTGCGGAAATGTCAGTCGGCTAGAGGCAGCTGCTGCCCCCGGCGTCACTTTCAACTGGTACTTTCGCACTACCATAATTTACCCAGGTCTACGGACATCGCCTTCCTTTTAGTTGAGGAGTACGTGTCCCGTTTCATTACGCGTGTCGTGAAATTTATTAATTGACGACCTTCTACCTGCAGCTTCGCCCGCGGCGTGGCCTATGGGAAAATAATTCAACCACCCATTTCACCATCATAAAGGTGGAATTTCGAAAAATCCTTTCTTAGCGGATGCCTACGTCATAACATCTACCTGCATGCCAAATTTCAGCCCGATCCGTCCAGTGGTTTGGGCTGTGCGTTGATAGATCACTATGTCAGTCAGTCACCTTTGAGTTATATATATTTAGATTAATACTTTTAAAAATTAAGAGACTTTGGTAAAATGTAAAAAAATAGTGTGTTTGTTGGCAGCAGTGCCGGAAGGGCCATGATTGGTAGGTACTATCAGCCAATCATGGATGGCTGGTTCTGGCTCAGTAAAATTGAGTTTGGTAGGGTAGGTTGAGACGCAACGAAAAGGTCAGAAAAGCAGTCAATTTTCGTTGATCGGCAGAAGCGTCAAGACATATCACTCTTGTTACTTAACTCTGTATTGGAAGAATGAGTAATGAAACAAGGAATATACAAAATGGAAGAGGAATTCTATGTGTTTTCACTTCACGTGTCTCATTTTTAAATAGTATTTCGGTTTCGGAAATTGACCGCCTCAATTGGCAACGAAGCCACGATGCAAAGCAGTTGATTGATCGGATTAGAATATGGATACGTAATTAAGGTATGCGTTAGTTCTTGCTTTTGCGTCAACGTCAATCGTACCAATAATACTTTAGAACTTTCTTAAATAAAATAAAAAAAAGTAATTTTTTGAGAAATATGATGAAATCCCTTTTATCATTACTTACATCTAACAATGATCCAGAAGTAACCAATAAAAAATTGTTTTATATCGTCAGTCAGGTAAATCTTCGGAGTCGTAAATTTAATTCGCATAGACTCCCCAACTACAGCGCAAGCGCAGTGCGGGCACTAGTTACGTACAAATATCGCCCTTCGCGCCTGCGCCCGCGCACCCGTAATTATATACCCAACGTAAGTGCACCTTGGTGTAAGGTCTGAGGGCAATAGATTGCACACGCATCGATACCTCCGAGCTGTAACCGTCTAGGGTCTAGCTTGGGGTTACCTACTTTCTTTGATAGGGTCAGGGTGGTGAGCTGTGGTATATAAATTCAATTGTTTTTCTGTAATCTGTGAGGAAACCATACTAGAATGCCTTGGCCAGAATTATTAAGGCTAAATAACTACCCTGGTTAAGATTCCCTGTATCTAGAGACCTAGGAACTGGTCCCACAACACCCAGACACAGAACAAGTATTTGCGCTTTTGTTTCTGTGCACAAATACTTGTCCTGCCGCGAGAATCGAACCCGCCGCCTCCGGGTTATAAGCCGACCTGCTCAACCACCACTCCACAGAGGCTGTCAAATGTAAAAAAGTTGAGGACAATTGCTGTTTTTATATTATATTTTTACAGTAAATATTATTGCATTATTACCTTGTGTAATAATACAGGTGTCTATTTCTTCCTCAAACTGTTATATTATAAACATCTATTTTTCCTGTCGCGTAAAATCAAGCGTTGCGTACATCCGTGGGAGCAGAGTTAAACGCCCCTCTTTGAAATTGCAAGTTTGTTGCAACCTGAAGACACAGTTCAGAATTTATGGCAGTAAGTACTGTACTATCTTTCTGGTTACAAAAACGGTATTCTTATAAGATGCCGGCAATCCGAAGTGTGGTGGCCTTTTTGAAACATTTCAAGTTCCATAATCAATATTGCAACACGAAATTTTATATATACAAAAAGTAGGGAAGTTTAAGAGTTACAATAAGTACCTACAATACCTAATACAAACTATAATTAAATTAAAAACTCGAATTACCCCCATCACAAAATAAAAAAAATGAAATTCGCCATTTTGTGGTGGATTTGAAATTTATCATAGTGTATATATAATATTCTACTGGTCAAGCTCTTTCATTTGATACTCATGTTGAGAGAGCGGCCATCTTGGACCGATAAATCATTGCTAAGAACACTCCCGACTAATTCAACTTTCAAACAAAAAAAAAAAACAAAATCAAAATCAGTTCATCCGTTCGGGAGCTACGATGCCACGGACTCACAGACACGTCAAACTTATAACACCCCATCGTTTTAACATCGGGGTTAAAATTGTGTTTAATATATACCATTTCAAATAACAACTAAACTTTTAGTTAAAAAAATTGTGTTTATGTACTTTTCTAAATATATCAAATTAACACAATATGAAAAAATCTCTATGCACCAAACGGAAGCACCTAAACTCTGGGGCACAATTTTATACTTAACAAGCGGCTCGCCCTGGCTTCGCATGCGTATTTTATTCTATCTATATACACTCTATCGTCTGTGTTCATCAGAGATAATGTGGAATTCTACTGGTGAAAGATATTTTCAAATCGGTCTAGTCGTTTAGCCTATTCAATGCAAACAAACAAACAATCAAATCTTTCCTCTTTATAATATTAGTTTAGATTAGTGAAGTAAGATGCGAAAGGTTTTAAATTAAAGTCAAATAAGTGTAAAAAAAAATTGTAATAGATCATTATTTAAAGTTGAGTTACTGTATTGTATGTATAATTATTGTTGGTGGAAGCGCGTGTGGCGCAAATAAAAGTAATTGCGTAGGTAGTCGTAATAGCCGATTAGCACGGAAGCCGGTGCATGATCGATTGAATCGGAATGAAACTCTTTCCCATGTAACAAAATGACGTCACGTCAATGACGTAAAAAGACATTTTAATTTTATGGTCGGTACGGAATTGGGCGTATTGAACGTCACAATGACGTCATTTTAAGGCCATTTGAGTTTGTTGTAAAACACACTAGTTCTATCAAAAATAGCAGTTTGTCAATAGGCGATAGCATATAGCAATAGCATATTTTATTAATAAACCAGAAAAATACCGGCCAAGTGCAAAGGTTAGTAGAAAAAATTATTTACAGAAACATAGAGCAGGTCAAAAGAAAACGATTGAGCCCTGTTAAGTTTGCACTTGGCTTGCTTTCAATTTTGACAGCTATTTTACCTGCCAAAGTTGAATTCCTCCCTAATTTATCTTATGCCTGTTCCCGTCGACTCCGTTCTACTCCCTACGACCTACTCCATTCGTCTTTTTCTACAGATTCCCATTTACCATTATTTTTCATTTCCCTCTATTCGTCCTTACGCCCTCCCATTCCTATCTAAAACCCTAGGTAATAATCATTCTTACATTAATACCTTATGTTTTTTTTAAACGGAAAAAAGCATGTTTTTATATTCTCCTAACATCAAACATCAAAAAAGGCCCACTTGTGCAAAAATGTTTAAAAAGGTATATATATGTATATATGTAACAGTTTGTCTTAAGATAAAATTACTAATATCAAAAAATGCCCAATTGTACAAAAAATGTTTAAAAAGGTATGTATATGTATCAGTTTGTCTTAAGATAAAATTACTAATATCAAAAAATGCCCAATTGTACAAAAAATGTTTAAAAAGGTATGTATATGTATCAGTTTGTCTTAAGATAAAATTACTAATATCAAAAAATGCCCAATTGTACAAAAAATGTTTAAAAAGGTATGTATATGTATCAGTTTGTCTTAAGATAAAATTACTAATATCAAAAAATGCCCAATTGTACAAAAAATGTTTAAAAAGGTATGTATATGTATCAGTTTGTCTTAAGATAAAATTACTAATATCAAAAAATGCCCAATTGTACAAAAAATGTTTAAAAAGGTATGTATATGTATCAGTTTGTCTTAAGATAAAATTACTAATATCAAAAAATGCCCAATTGTACAAAAAATGTTTAAAAAGGTATGTATATGTATCAGTTTGTCTTAAGATAAAATTACTAATATCAAAAAATGTCCAATTGTACAAAAAATGTTTAAAAAGGTATGTATATGTATCAGTTTGTCTTAAGATAAAATTACTAATATCAAAAAATGTCCAATTGTACAAAAAATGTTTAAAAAGGTATGTATATGTATCAGTTTGTCTTAAGATAAAAGTACTAATATCAAAAAATGCCCACTGAGGTGTGTACTGTGTAATCGTGTGTATACCTAAAGCCGGCAAACATGACTGCCTCGTAATCCTATCAAGCCGTTTTCGGTAGCCGTTTGTAGTTAGTTAATTATTGCAAGATAGGATCTTATCTGGCGAGGTATAATAGGTATCGCAGATTGACTCTATTTTATTAAGATCCTAATTTAGATTGTACATTTTGGGCCTTGTTTTATTTAACCGACTTCAGAAAAAGCAGAGGTTGTTCATTCGTCGCGGATTATTGAACGCGACGTGGATACATCGCGGTTTTATCTCTAATCTTTAATTACAGTGAGAAATTTCACGTATTTCTACGTTTCGCACCTTATAACGGTTACTAAGTATGAGCCAGTCGAAGCGATATCATATAATTTTAAAATTTAAAAAATCAAGTGGTTAGGGAAAATATGTAATTATTGAAACTAACAAAATAATTATTTTTTTCTAGTTTACTGTATGAAAACTTTTAATTCAATTTATTTAATTTACACAACAGTACACAAAAAAGGTTACTTACATAATTGAACTTAGGAAAAAGAAAAAAAACTTTTTTTTATGCTACTTAGTGATGTGACGATCTAGTCGTTCACCTGATGTTAAGCGCCACGGCCGCCCATAACAGAACAGTGTCATTCGGAACCCCAAAACAGAATTTCGCGTGACACTGCACTGCGCACATCATCCTGAGACATCAGCACAGCCTGGTAATAAGATTACTAGACTGTGAGATCAGGTCATATAGTCTCAATTGCCCAGTAATTTCACTAGCTACAGTGCCCTTCAAACCGGAACACAGTGCTTGCACACTACTGCTTGGCGGCAGAATAACTGGCAAAGCGGTGGTACCTACCTAGACGAATTTTGCAACAAAGTACTACCACCTAGTAAACTATAAACACTAAAAAAAATTGAAGAAAAAGTAATATTGTAGGTAAAAAGAGGGTCATTTTCTAATTTTGAAATGTTAGGTATATGAGTTCAACTGTACGCACCAAAAATACCAAATTTTAGAGAATTTTAAATTGGATAAAATGTAGTAGTTTATGAAAAAACTTTGAAGTTTTAAATTACTTAAAATATTTTTGTGCATTCAAATTCACGATCCGTTAATCTAAGGTTATGTCAGGTTTATTTTACTTAAAATTTTCTTTATTGCAGGACATGGAAACTGTTAACGGTTATTCTTTCAGTTAATACTCTTTAAATTTAGAGTAACAACATTATCTGACTATCTGCCCACAGTCAAGTAGGTATCTAGACATTTTATTACCCACAAATCCCACAATAACCTAAACTTGTCTAGACCTGTCCATAACTAATATATATTTCATATCATTATCTGTATTAGAGGACAGTTACGTTCATTTCAATTACGTACCGTTGGCAAAAACACGACCACTATTAACTACAAGATACCGCCAGCAAAAACGATTCGCGATAATACAAAAACGCACAAAAAGATCAGGTTATTTGATTAGACCTAATTACATTTCTGACCGTAATTAACTTGCACGTATCATTCCCTTTGTTTTATTACAAATAAATACAACGATATCTTTACAATTCTACAACTCAATCATAAAGGAATAACGACTTTATTTGTTTGATATAAAGTCGCGATTGATGTTGAAATTGTTAAATTAACGTTGTATTGGTAGATGTCTTAGGTTGAGATAAGCTGGTGTGTTATTAAGGCATAATTTACGATGGAAATTATAGCGATTTGTTAATTTTATATTCAGCAGTGTTATATCTCGTCGACGGTTCATTTATGCACATTTATTGTTTATTTTCGTACACCTTGCTATGTTAGAAATAAATTATTGATAGACGTGATATAACTGAAACACAACGCAACGTAACTTTTTTTTTAAGTTTTGGCTCCACACTTTTGTGTATTTAGCCAGTGTCAAGTAATTGATCATTTATCGAGTTAATGATATTTCACGCAAATATGTGTCAATTCACAGTCGAAGTCATCAAGTCAAGTCATAGTCAAGTCATCGTCCAGGCAAAGTCATACTCCATAGACTACTTCGACTGTGACTTGACACATATTTGTGTGAAATATCATTAACTTGATAAATTATCAATTACTTGACACTGGCTAAATACACGGAAGTGTGGAGCCAAAACATAAAAAAAAACTGATGAATGATGATGCCGGAACTAGCATACATAACAAAAGCACTAAGGTCGATTATCTTACAATAGCATTATGCTGATTGATGCACAAAAAATACATCGTCGATTGGAATTAATCTACAGGGAAACATGGTTGAAATAATTCATGAGTACACATAATGAAAATTCTTATAACAGTTACACGCGCCATTTTTTACCAAAGAAGTAATTGAAAGTAATCGAAAATTAAAATTAGGTTATTAAAGAATGTTTATAGAGAAACTAGTTGCGCCCCGCGGTTTCGCCCGCGGGTATAAAGTATTTTAATTATTTACTCATCCCACAGAAAAATTACACTTTTATATACTATATGTTAATCCAGTGTATAAGCTATCTTGTACCAAATGTCATCCAAATCTATTCTGCCGTTTAAGCGTGAAGGAGTAACATACATACACACAAACACACATACACACACACAAACTTTCGCCTTTATAATATTAGTGTGAAGTGTGATGTGATAGTGTGATTTCTATGATATTCACTAGGGTGTAGGACTTTTCTGAAAGAGTTCGACTTAGTAGATATCGGTATACTTTGCTAGGGTTTATTCTGCTACAAATTTTATGCAAGCACTATACTGTGTTTCGGTTTGAAGGACATTTTATTAACATATTAGATAACATTTTATTTCGCGGTTCTCATGTGTTACAACGTTAATGCTTACGCATTTCTGAAGCATTCAATAAAAATATAACAAAAACATGACGCGTGAGAAAAGACGCGCGATCAGTTTTCTAATGGCAGTATTACCAGACTGCATAGGCATAATTTCCCCGCTAAATAGGATGGCTACATTACAATGCATTTTTCAGTTTTTACATTACTCGATTAACTCAATTTTACTTTCGGTACGCATTAGATAGAATTCAATTTACAGTTTGCGATTTGGCTTTTTGTCATATAATTAGTAGCATTATTCCACCATGCTATTATTTTAATTTATTTTGGTCATATATTCATCACTTTTTTTTTCTTTTAATTATTCAGCTGATGTCGACAACATTTTGGCACAATGTATCTTTTGTTCTTCTCACTTTTTAGCCCGATTGAAAAGAAGACCTAAAGTGGATCGCTACAGTGCAAATTGTATAGCGATACACTAGGTCTTTAACTGCAGATAATGGTAATAATCCTGGAAGCGTCTCATTGTTTACTGGATGAAGCACACATATGGTAGCACATGTTGCGACGCAATTTGCACTGAATGCTAGCGCAAAATATTGGTCAGCTCATGAATAAAGATTGCTGCTCGGTTATGATGGTTGAGCAAGTTGGCTCATATATTCATAGGTGGCGGGTTTGATGGAATAAGGCCAAATCCCTATATCGACATTTATATAGCCCGAATCAGAACTCTATCTAAGCGTCGAATTCTGTCAGACAGGGGCTCTTGAGATTCCAGTCTAAAACACATATATTTATGATCCTGTGACGCCATAATTAGTTGAAATAGTGGTCAAATGATTTCAAATTTGATATTTATCATGTTGTAAATTGTATTGTCTTATCAATGGATTTATCTCTCCATTATGCATTAAAACTACATTGTTTTAACTGACGTAGAAGCAATATTACGCAGAAATTCAATCATAACAGATGGGTCATTTCCCATTTAATCACAGAATTAACAGAAAATCAAAAGTGACTAAGTATGCGATTCGCGAAAACGTGACACAATATCAAAATTTTCTGGAAACAACAAATTCGTATAAATTCGTATATCCTACCTAATTACGTATAATCGATCCGTTAATCACTTTTTCATCTAATCAGCGCGATCTTAATTATCGGTACTTTTATTGTAAATCAGATTCGTTGCTAATTTAATTAGATCAAATATAAAATAATCGAGATATTATATTTTTTTGATAAGATAACACAGCGATATTAGGTATAAGATAGCGGGTAGATGCTTGTTCTTTCAATAATTGATTAATCTGTGGTGCGATAAGAAATTGAATAATAGTGAAACAGTGTGACTGTTCGTCAACACGCATTATACGCCATTTTAATACGCTAAAAGTGTATAAATGATTAATGTTTTTTTTTTTTTTTTTCTTTTGGCTCCACACTTTTGTTTATTTAACCAGTGACAAGTAATTGATAATTTCCCAAATTAATTAATATTAAATATATACGTGTCAAGTCAAGTCACAGTCCAAGTCAACAAGTTAAGTGACAGTCTAGTCTAGTCAAGTCATACTCCTAGTAAAGTGGTGGCAACTTTACCAGAAGCTTCTATGGAGTTTTGGAAACAACACAAAAAGAAACGTTTTACCATCATTATACCACTTTCCCACACTCATGCATGTAATCCAGCACTCAACGAATAAAATGCCACCAATTTAATGCACTAACACTGAAACTAACACAAGTTTTGGAAAATAATACAATGCGGCGACGCGATCTTTTTCGTTTTCCCGCCAAAACTCCGGCCAGGGATTTTAATGTCTTCTCTTCTTTGATTCTTTTATTATTCTTTTGTTTTGTATTTTAATTATTTAGGTACTTTTCTGTTATCTGTTTCATGTAGAATTTTTTTTTTGTATTGTATGGTATTTTGCTTACTAGACATTTTTTTTACTTAAAACTTGTCTAGCATTTGACCACGCTCTCACCTGATGGGAAGTGACGATGCGATCGAAGGTGTAGCATGCTAGCCAAGTAAATACCTATTCACTCTTCTCTTGAACAGACACGGGTCATATTTCGCCGGAAACACAGATCCTGACAAGGCATTCCATTCCTGAGCTGTTCTAATTATGAACGTGTATAGCCTCCTAGACATATTTCCACCAATAAATAAATCACACAAATCACACAAATGTTTGTGCTGGGTGGGAATCGAATCCACAACCTGCAGTTCAGAAGGCAGGGATACTACCAACTGAGCTAACCGGCCAGTCGCCACCAATGCATATACATGACACTTTTGTTGTCATAAAAGTTGTTTTTCTCGCTAGATTTTGTAGTTGATCGCGTCAGCCACAGAATGTGGAAACAGCCTATTTCTTTCATCATTTTATCAGATAATATGCAAGCACCCACATTATAAATTTTAATCTGTAATAATAGAAATCACAATGAACGACCAAAACGTCTATTTCTAGGAGCGATTAGATCTTGTAGAAATTTCGATAACAATCGTAATTACATTAGCACAATGATTACTAATCGTAATCTAAATTGAAAACACAGTTACCGAAATACATTTAGCGCCATTTATCCGATTTATGGATCTATAGAAAAAAATAACTAAATGTAGGTATTATTTTTGTATTCATGTTAGGTAATTTATGTGTAGAAATTTTGGTGATCACGCTGGAAAGGTTATATAACACAGAAAAGAAACATTAGGGAACTCAACCTAAATGTTTCCTTTGTCTAAGGACTGAGGAGGTTCTGCATGAAAGGTATTTAGGTTCTGATTGACATCGCAACTGCTATAGGCGACCGTGACGCTTAACATCAGGTGAACAGCTAGCACGTGACGTCATTCATTTAAAAAAGTTATACGTTGGTTAGTGTCCATTATCGTAGTTAGTTACCAATAAGTTTAAAAAAAACCCCATTTTTATTCCTGGTTACTGAAATAAAATTTTGTATCTCTTCTTGTAGCTGGTTATAAAACATTTATGTACATATATTGAATTGGATTGAATATTACTTTTTAATAGCAAAGAATAAGTGAAGAAATCATAAATCATGTATTATACTATAAATATATGTAGGCTGAGCAGGGATTAGGTATGGCGGGCAAACTATAAAACTTCCTTCAGCATGTCCGCACCGCGCCGTGTCCGGAGCAAGAATCATTCGTAGTTCACCGAGCGGTCACTTTTTATAGCCAGCTGGTTGGGGGGCAATGATAGTTGCCGATGTTGCCACTGTAATAAATTTAAATGCCACCATAGGGTAAATTACGGTACTGCCCGCTGCGCATAGAGTTTATAACTGGACGTAGCCGCCGTCATATATAAAACTAATAACAACTATTGAAAATTAACTTGGTCAAATATTAATTTCCCACGATGATAACATGAAAATAGAAAAATAGACGATACTTAATCTTTTTATACAAAAAAATATATATCAAAGTATAGAAAATAATTATTATGACCAAATTATTACAAAGAAAAACATACCATATATTTATGTAACATAACGCCGATGCGTATTATGGTAGTTGTAAATACTACGGTCCATAAACAAACCCTGCAGCGTATTTTTCTATTCTATTTCTTATACTATTTCTTTCTATTTCATAATTTCTTGATTGATAATATTTGTCGCGGTATTTAAGATATGAGTGTACAGATAATAATTATAAATCATAGAGAAATTATAAATGAATAATGAATAATTGACTGGCCTGATAGCTCAGTTGGTAGTAGCTGCCTCGATTGAACTGTAGGTTGTGGGTTCGATTCCCACCAGGACAAACATTTGTGTGATAGGTAGTCGTTCTGTGTCTGGGTATTATACTGTATTCTGTGTATGTATATACTGTTTGTATGTGTACAAAAAGTATGTAAGTATTGCATAAGTTATCTCGTTCCCATAAGCTTTGCTTAGTGTGGGGTTAGATGACGCTGTGTGAAATGTGCACACATTCTTATTTATTTATTTTTAATAAAGCTAGCGTGAATCGCGAGCAAAGCGTCTCCGTTTCAACTTGGGAAAAAAATATTTCGTATATCGGGTTGTCGGGTCAGATTTCTCAACCGTTTCTCGTAAATTTTGCCATTATTTATAATAATAATAATAATATTTGTGGACATCTCACACAACGCCATCTAGCCCCAAACTAAGCAAAACCCGTACTGTGGGAACCAGATAACGGATATAATACTTAAATACTTATTTTTTTGTAATTACACACATAGAATACAATATAACACCCAGACAAAGAACAAAGACATAGGTTCATAACACAAATGTTCGTCCTGGGTGGGAATCGAACCCACAATCCCGTATCTAGGAACTATATATTAATTAGACATTTAGACTGCAGCATAATCACGCAAATCTTTCGAATAGTTTCGAGAACTATATATTACAAAAACGTATCATCAACAGCCTGAAGCCGAGGCACGGGCCTCCCTCACAAGCCTGGCTGCTTGCATCCTGCTCCCATTGGCTCCCCGTGGTTTTGACCTGATCGTTAGGCCACCTATTGGGGGCTGGCATACGCTGCATCTTTTGGTTCATGGTCGCAATTCGAGAATCTTTCTTCCGCATCGGTTATCAGTTCTACGAGCGATGTGGCCTACCCATCACCATGCTAATTCTAAGAGCTATATCGATTACTTTACCTCTCCCACGGATCTCCTCGTTTTGGATCTTATCTCGCAGGAGCCGTAGCTCGTTGCGCGACTTTGAGCTTATTAATACAGTAATAAAGCCTACACCACCACGACTCAGTGCCATAAGTCATTACTGGTAACTGGCAAATACACAAAAATGAAATCTGCTTCCTATGACACTGGTACTTCAGAAAATTAGTCAATAAATAGATAACGGTAATAGTCATAATAAATCGCTATATGACTGACTAACCTTAAGCTATATGACTACATCATCGTAAGGGAAATTACGCTATCTTGTTTTATCGTGTACAAATGTAATTATAGAACTTGTTCATTCATAGTCCAACCATTGAGTGATACGTACGATAGTAAACGATTGTGTTTGTTTATTGCGCCGATGGGGGTGTGCAAAGGTGAGTGCTGTTTTCTAAGTATCATATTTTATTAGATAACTATAGACCTACGAAGTTATTGCTTTTGTAACGAACTAGTTGCGCCCCGCGATTTCACCCGCGGATAAAAAGTATTTTAATTATTTGCTCATCCCACGTGAGCATTTCACTTTTCCGGGATAAAATGTAGCCTATACGTAATCCAGTGTAAAAGCTATCTCAGTACCAAATTTTATCCAAATCCATTCAGCTGTTTGAGTGTGAAGGAGTAACAAACATACACACATACAAACTTTCACCTTTATAATATTAGTGTGATTATTTTGCATTAACATTATCACTGCTGCACCCCTTTTTTTAGGGGGGAAAATGCCCTTGCACTTCCTTGCCACCACGGGGGTGATGGCAGGGGTATATGGATCTAGAACCCACTAAAACCCCCTCGTGATCCGTCTGCCGCCGGGATGGGGCTAGATGGTGTCGCGGTTGCATTAACCATCTCAACCAACTGCAACCTGCAACACAATCCTAACTGGGCACGGACACAAGCCGCATTTTGAAATCAATTGTAAATCTACAAAGATATGTATGTTTTACCGACCCAAATTTTTTTTGCAAATTGGTAACAGCATCTGAACTCGCACCTTTCAGCTCTCCGGATTCAACTCTCTTCCAACCGAGCTATGGTCGCATTCACCAGTGGCAATATATGCTATAGGTATAGTCTTACAAATTTTCAAAACCACATAGCTATATATAAGCAAGTATGCTTTGGAATAATTTGTCATGGTAATCGTAAACCTGTTTTTCTATTAGTACCAACTCGAGTACGATAAACAGCCTTTTGATATTCTGTACTAATTATATCTTAGATTGCTATTTTTCAGAACAAACAGCATTAATTAATTTAATCGTGTAAATAATTGTTTCAGCGAATACCAAACTGCAATTTGCGCGCTTTATTTGTTAAATTACTGACATAGTTGTCAGTCACGCAAGCATGGGAATTTGTATTTCCCCTAATTTACACATAATTATTTATTTAATTTGCAGATTCTGTGAATAACGAACATTGTTACAATGTTCGAATCATATACACAGTTATATTGACAGCCTCTGTCATGTGGTGGTTTTACAAGTCAGATCATAACCCGGAAGCAGCGGGTTCGATTCCCGCAGGAATAATTATGGACAAATAAAGCACAAATACTTGTTCTGCGTCTGGGTGCTATGGGACCATGGTCATTGCAGTTCCTTGGTCTCTAGTTACAGGCAATCCTAGTTAGAGTCCAGGATCTATCTATGTGATCGTTAGGCGTTATTATCATTATTGTATATTATTACTTTTTTTAAATGAAGATGTGGGTTTTTATGATGAGTCGATCGAAAATATATATCCAAAAAAAGATGATAATCGACGCTACGCGTGACCAAAATGCTGGCACTTATTTGGCACAACGAATAAGCATTGCAATTCAACGGGGCAATGCTGCCAGCATGTTGGGTACGCTACCTACTAGTTATTAAAAAAAGACAAATTATATTTCTTTTAAGGAATCATATATTATTTTCGTAGTTTTGTTTTTAAGGCATGATTTTGATAGCCCTTTAAAAAAATGACTTATTTACTATCTGTGTTTATTTAAATAAATAATAAAACTATCAAATTGGCAAATCAAGTATAAAATAATCTTTGTTAACTCTCCTGACTGCTTCACTCCGGTATTGCTACAGACTTAGAGGAATAACGCTCACAGATGGATAAAACGGACTTTGAAACTACCCGCGCTTTCGGGTCGGAAAGACTTTAAAGAGGCCAGTCTACTTTTCATTGCCTAAAAATCGGTCCCTTTCTGACAAAATGTTTAATTAATTATTAAAACAGTAAATTAAAGAAAAACTTAATAGCAATTTCCTGCTGCTACAATGATGGGTTTGGCGGTGAGTAGTAAAATAGGCTGGTACCGAACCTATTAAAACTCCCCGTGAACATCGCCGAGATGAAGCGAGATGCATTCTACCATTCCAACCGCACGGTAGGCTTATTTGGGCGTCCACTGGCTATGGAGGAGTGACCTTGCTCACCAAGGCCACACCAAGACATGTGCGGCGCTTGCAGCCCTATGGAGAGTCCCCCACCTCTTCCCATAGGGTATGCATTCTACCATTCCTCCCTGACGGTAGACCTTTTTGGGCCTCTGCGGCTGTGGAGACTTTGCTCACCAAGTCCACTCCCTCCAAACGTTATGGGGCCTTGCAAGGCGATGTGGAGACTCCACCTCTCCCCATAGCGTTGCATTTTACCATTGCACCGCGATGGCAGGCGTGTGGAGGAGTGACTGCTCACCAAGCTTAGCCAAGCATGTGACTTAAGTCAGCTTCAACTCTCTAGCCTGCCTTTTTTGTTTTTGTTTTGGCTCCACACTAATTAGGTATTTAGCCAGTGTCAAGTAATTGATTATTTGTCAAGTTCATTAATATTATGTATATGTGTCAAGTCAGGTCACAGTCAAGGTCATCAAGTCAAGTCACAGTCAAGGTCATCAAGTCAAGTCATAGTCTAGTCTAGTCAAGTCATACTCCTGGCAACTTTACCAGAATATTCTAGTAGTTTTGGAAACAACACGATAAGAAACGTTATATTTAACACTTAACGAATAGAATGCCACCAGTTTTATTCACTAACACTGAAAATAACACTAGTTTTGGAAAATAATACAATGCGGCGATGTGATGTTTGTCGTTTTCCCGCCAAAACTCCCCAGCCTGCCTTAGTACTTACTAATAAAGCTATATCAATATTACTGCAATGAATGTCTATTTAGCAATGCTACATTTCTAAAGGAAACCAAATTGTGAAATGCTAAACACGGTAAGTTACCTACATTTTACTCTGTGACTCAACTAAGTGCCATAATCGTCGTTCAATTAAGGACATAACACCATAATCAGGGCGTAATTAACTTAATAGTATTAACTTATTAAACGTCAATTGATTATTAGAAACCGAGGTTACAAACACATACTTAATAACCTTCTGTCACGAGAATTTCATTATTAGAGTTCCGTAGTACGTCAGATTATCGCTTGAAATAACACAAATTTTGTCGAATAATATCAAGCTATTAATTTTTACATCACTGCAAAGTTTTTTGTAGCTTCGTCTTTGTAAGTGTAATCGAAGCTTCGCATCGGAGTTTTCTGCTGGGCGGTTACGTAACGAAACACAAATTTGTATGGATTTGACAGTTTGAATACGCAGTTTATGTGCATAGTTAGTATGGAAATCTGTCCTGTTGCATTGCAATCAAAATTTCGTGATCACCACACCAGTAGTGGAAAAAATAACTTCATTTTTTCATACTCTCATATTGTACCAGATGCTTGCTATATAAATATATGCTCTTGTTTTAAATTCAATCATATCAAATTCAACAATAAGAAACAAAACACTAAATAACTATTCCTCCAATTTTTATTAGCAAAGACTGCAAAGTTTGCCAGCTCTGACATGGAACCGTAATATTTTGACGTACCCGCCAAAACTCCGACTGATGAGTTGAAGGTGACTTCAACAATGGCTAAATACGCTATAATCGCATTGAACCATCAAAAAATTACTTTTCGTGAAACATATCAAATAAACAAGTTTGTGTTGTAAGCCTGACCTACAGGATGTCTTAATAACGGAACGTTTATTCAATCAAAATATTGAATATTCATGGCGATAGACAGCTAGTCACGCGGCTAACTCATCGATCAGTAATTAACCAGCTAATTGGTTCGAACGATTATTAACAATTACTCCGTTGGTGGAGTCAGCGCAAAACTGGCACACAGTTGATAAGGAAACAGAAATGCGTCTTGATTCAATGTTTTTAAGACAGAAATCATTATGGATGCCATGCATAGTTACGATTATGAAGCGCGCATCGCCGCTGATTCGATCATGCAGCGAACAAATTTACCTTATTTGTGCGCGTGTAAAATAGTTAACTTCTTTTTCTTTCTTCTTTTTAACCTAGCTAACTTCTTCTTTTTTCTTCCTGTCAGCTTCTGTGGTGTGGTGGTTTAAGAACTCGGCTCATAGCACGGAGGCGGCGGGTTCCATTTCGACAATATGCAATTACTAAAACTTGTAATCATAAGATTACAAGTTTTAGTAATTGCATATTTTCTAAGCTTTTATTCGTGGTACTACTTTCTGCAGTACCTGTATTATTTATTCTGTAATCAGTATAAAAAACAAGTGTGCTTTAGGTCTAAAAACACGACTGAAGTAAAACTTCTTTACTTTAGCTCTTCTTTTTCTTTGCTTTATAACTTTGTTTTTGCATTGATAATGTTACTGTTGACAATCGTAAATTGTAATTTTACAAGACATAAAAATACAAATTTTTAACTTTGTTAAGTTGACAACGGAGATCTACATTAACCAACAACTTTCAACTTCCGTTCGTCTCGCCAGCTTACTCCCCAAGTCAAGCATGCGTAAAGAAGTTTTACTTCAATAAATACTACATCACTCAACTGATGTCAGTCTTAAATCATCTTCCCCAGTTTTTAATTTGTTACCTGCCTAGTGTGGTAAAACTGTACACCTAACTTCTTCAAAGACCTCTTGGTTTTCTTCCAACTTGTTTGAGGGAAACAGTTATAAATTACCATTTTTAAATCAGTGTCTGTGAGTGATTAGATTAAACAAAACTAAACCCTAATTCGATTCAAAGTATTTGGATATTGATTCCGAGCTAATCCTAATCAATCACAGATTCTTTAATAAGATATCAATGTCAAGTGTATAAAAATACACTAATCCATATCGCTATTTAATTACCTAGTAAAATTAAATCCATGGTACTTCCTCAGCTAATTTAGCTTATTAGCTGAGGAAGTACCTTTAATTCATGGTACTTCTTCAGCTAATATAGCATAGTCAAAAACCGCTCTTGCATCATAAGATGCGTATTTTCTCTCGCAGTAGTTAGTGGCTATTTACCCTCTTTTATTTCCGTCTATGGTTTAACCATAAATGGTGGTTATACTATAAAAAAAAAGTTAAAAAATTAAAAATACTGTTTTTTTTTGTTTTGGTATGGCTCCACACTTTTGTGTATTTAGCCAGTGTCAAGTAATTGATAATTTTTTGAGTTAAGTAATATATATGTATGTCAAGTCAAGTCACAGTCCAAGTCATCAAGTCAAGTCATAGTCTAGTCTAGTCAAGTCATACTCCTAGTAAAGTGGTGGCGACTTTACCAGAAGATTCTATGGAGTTTTGAGAGTTTTTTATTAACTTGTAATCGAAACGAAAAAACTACCTGCTATTAAATAGTGCAGTGTGACTACGTGTGATACTGTCTATTATATAACGCTAAGCTCCTTCTCTAGCTCCCAAAAGGACTGGTTTCAATGCTTTTTTTTTTAAATATTATAGTGATGAATCGTCGTGGTCATCCAAGTTACTCATAGAAGTGCTCAGCCATCTCATCATGCACATTACTATGATCACCATCTTCATTGATCGTAGATTCTTGTACCAAGTTCTCTAAAAATTTACTTATAAGTATTAAAAGATTTTCAGATCATCAGCTCAGATTTACAAAACTGACATTGTAATTTTCCGTATGAAACTGTTAGGAAAAAACTGTACTGGTACATTCTAATGACTATAAATAAGGACTTAAAAACGAATATAAGCAAAAAATTGACGAGTGTAAAATTTGACGAATCAAGGATTTGACCCACAAATTTGACTTGTCGTGGCTATTTTTATGAAACAGTCTTAATTTCTCTCTCGTCTTGTTACAGATTACTACAGCCAAGAACAAAGCTACCACAAGTACAGCATGGGGGTGTCAGAGGCCCCCAAGGACGACTCTCCGAGGACCACGCCAGAACTGCCTCGGGCCGACCAGTCGCCTGCTTCAGGACCGCCTCCAGGTATTACCTGTTGTGAGTTCCTAATTATTATGGTGATGTAATGTAAATAAATGGTACTATAGAGGTTTTTTTTTATGTTATGATATGACATGACGAGCAAGCCGCTCGCCTGATGTTAAGCGACACGACTGCCCATATCAGTTGCAGTGACACTTGAAACACTAAAATATAGTTTCGCGTAACACTGCACAGCGTACGTCATTCTGAGACATCAGCACACTACTGCTTGCGCACTACTGCTTGGCGGCAGAATAACTGGCAAAGAGGTGGTACTTACCTAGACGAACTTTGCAGTAAAGTCCCACCACCTAGTTTATATAGGATTATAAGAATCTAAATACACATAACTCAAACGTGACTGACTGACATAGTGATCTATCAACGCACAGCCCAAACCACTGGACGGATCGGGCTGAAATTTGGCATGCAGGTAGATGTTATGACGTAGGCATCCGCTAAGAAAGGATTTTTTGAAATTCCACCCTTAAGAGGGTGAAATGGGTGGTTGAATTATTTTCCCATACTCGTTAATATTATGACCTAATAATCATTATAATCAATTGTAATAGTGATAATTAAGGCAACGATTCGTTCTCAGGGTCTGCAGACAGCGATGACGCAGACGAATTTGCTCCGAAGAGGAAACAACGGAGGTACAGGACCACCTTCACGAGTTTCCAGCTCGAGGAGTTGGAGAAGGCATTCTCAAGGACGCATTACCCTGATGTTTTTACTAGGTAACCTATCTTAGATTAGTTAACGTAAAAAAAAGTGTAGATAAATTAATTGAAAAACTAAATATCGGCAAAGCGTGAGTCGGACTCACGTACCGAGAGTTCCGTAAACATGTACTTGCATTTTAAACCTTATCGTTAGTCCAAATCGCAATTGGCTGGTTTTTAGTATTCACTAGCTGTGCACCGCGGTTTCACCCGCATGGTGAAAATTTTCCATACTTTCTTAACTTTCTCTTTCATAAAAACCTTCTCCTAAAAATAATAAACACAATAAAAAAGCGACAATGCGTATATGTTCACACGTGACGCCATAACCAAGGGAAATAGAGATTCATTTTTATACAAGGTGGAATTTAATTCGTTCTTTTTCTTTAATGTATGTATTCAGTCCATGCTATAGAATGCTCTCATATAACTAACTAAATAAAAAAAGTACTTATGAAATAAAACTTAAATTTAGGTATTATCAAATTTAAATTCTAAAGAATAGCCTTATGACATTGAACAAAGCAGGTGTTTTATTGCCTACGAAACATTTACAATGCAATCAGCTGGTACCCGCGCTGTGTGTACCGTTAAATAGACATTTCGGCTGTCATGCAGTTATTTTAAGAAGCACTTAATATTAAAACATTTTTTTTAATTGTACCTTTTACGTATATTCTAGGTCTGAGTACATACATTTAAGGAAAAAAGTGAATTAAATGCCACCGTGTATATTAAAATAATGCACTATAATCATCATACCGTTAACAAACAATTAACTTATGTTACTGCTTACTGTTTTTTATTTATTTATTCGGTAATTAAATACATCCTAACTGGAAGACGCAACACTGTTGAACGTAGGCCTCCTCCATAAAACGACACTTTGGACGCTTATAATAGGAGGAAATTTGCCATAATTACCACGTTTGGGAGGAGGTTTGGTTATTGCAGATTTTAATGTACCGAGGAGAATGTTGCTCATTCTCTGGATATTCCCTTACCCGGCTCGTACGGCACCCACGGGAAGAGATGGGGTGGTCCTATCTATACACATAAAATTCAAAGTCCTGATTGACTGATTGACTGACTTATATATCAACGCACAGCCTAAACCGCTGATCCTAGAGATTTGAAATTTCGAGGGTGTGATCTTTGTAAAGTGTAGGTATCTATTAAGAAAGGGTTTTTCGAAATTTCACCCCTAAGAGGGTGGTTGAATTACACACGATTAAAGTACTGTTAAAACCATAGTTTTTTTTTTTTATATGTTAAGGTATGACGCGACGAGCTAACCGTTCGCCTGATGTTAAGCGACACGGCTGCCCATATCAGTTGCAGTGTCACTCGGAACTCTAAAGTATAGAGTTTCGCGTGACACTGCACTGCGCACGTCATCCTGAGACATCAACACAATCTAGTAACAAGATTACTAGACTGTGAGATCAGGTCATAAAGTCTCATTTGCCCAGTAATTTCACTAGCTGCAGTTCCCTTCAAACCGGAACACAGCAGTGCTTGCGCACTACTGCTTGGCGGCAGAATAACTGGCAAAGCGGTGGTACCTACCTAGACGAACTTTGCAGAAAAGTCCTACCACCTAGTATATTATTTTATATATGTCTTAGTATGTATACACAGTAAGTTTTTAGCACCACCGTCCTTGCTCGTTGATCTATCTCTGTCCATCCAAAGGTTGTCTGGAAGAGTTCGCTTTTTAGCGATAAGACCGCCAAATTTCCTGTTTTTGTATTTGTTGCCTTGGTGTCAATAAAGAGTTTTTCTATCTATCTATCTACTCTCATCCCAGAGTTTCATCATGCACTGTTTGGGATATTGTCAGTTTGTATAGTATATCGAGAGAGAGAGAGAGAGAGAGAGAGAGAGAGAGAGAGAGAGAGAGAAAGATAAATATGCCTTTCGTTTCCTATAGGCTAGAAGCTAGATAGAAGCTAGTTCGCCATACCGAGATCACATGGGAATGAAAACTTTAGTCAGCTACCTGTAAGATTCAAGTGAAACAGCCGTTTATGGGTCGGACAGTCAGACACCGCAAGTTTAGTAATAGGGTCTTGTTTTTACTCTTTGGGTACGGAACCCTATAGGTAGAACAAGGTTGTTTCCGAAGAACTGAAAGGCGTCTATTATGACTCAGTATTTACCAATTATAAAATTGGCGTTCCGTAACAAGGAGTGGTGAAAATCCTAACCATAATGTACGGATATCGCGGATTTAGACGATTTAGATAACTCATTTAATATTAAAAAATTGATCCAAATTTCTATTTTAGCATTGCTAAATGTTTATCACTTCCTTCTTAACAGATAAGTGAGGTTGTCTTGCTTAATTAATTGTTTTAGGATTATGATAATCCACTTAAGAGCTTGGAATTATTGAAGTTTTATCGGGTGATAATGTTATGCTGGCAAAGAGCTGTTTATAATATAATATATACTACAAAAGCTAGAATAAGTTATAATATAATACTAGATAGCAGCAGTTAACATGACAGATCATATTTGTGCACCATATCTTTTAAAATGGCCTGGGACTTAGCGTGTCTGATTTCTGTAGGAAGATCATATAGCATATAGGTATATATAGCATATAACTTATTTTTATGCTATAGATAGCTAACTAGCATACTGCTCAGCTGATAAGAAGTAGACGTAGACAACTGTGACACGAGTTGTGACACAAATGCGTTGCATAGGTACTTTGTAACAATAATAATAATATGTGTGGACATCTCACACAACACCATCTAGCCCCAAACTAAGCAAAGCTTGTATTATGGGAACCAGATAACTGATACAATACTTAAATACTTTTTGTTTGTAAATACATACATAGAATACAATATAACACCCAGACACAGAACAAACACCTATGTTCATCACACTAATGTTTGCCCTGGGTGGGAATCGAACCCACAACCCACAGCTTAGAAGGCAGGGTTACTACCAACTAAGCTATCGAGCCAGCCAACAATACTCTTTTGAACCTCCTTTTAAAATGCAATGCCAATTAAAAAAAGCCAACTAAAGACTCGTCAATGTTGCCTCGTTTCCGTTTTCTAATTACATGAAAATTATGGACTACAATATTCGTCTACAGCTATGTTTTTCTACCTGTTTGTGAAACCATTTTTGACAGCCACAATTCTCTGTGGTGTGGCGGTTGAGAGGGTCGGCTCATAACCTGAAGACAGCGGGCTCGATTCCCACGGCAGCACAAAAATTTGCGCACATAGTCCTTTTATTTCCTGCGTCCCTAGATACATCGGAGCCTATTTAGAGTTCAGGATCTATGTTTGTGTCGTGTCTATCGTTAGGCGTTAATATTATTATTATTTTGTAAAGGAAGGTTTAAAAAAACGTTGCTATGATGATTTAATTAAAATTTAATTGCAGTGCATTTATTTTGTTCGTTTGTTACAGAGAGGAGCTCGCGATGAAAATTGGGCTCACTGAAGCTAGAATACAAGTAAGTAGAATTTGAATGAAATGAAAATCACAATTGAAGGGGTGAGAACAAAAAGGGTTTATCTCATTTTTTTCACAAAATGACTTATGGGTATCGTTGGATTCAGCGTGAGATTATCTACAATAATACATTCTCAAAATACCGAAATGAGGCTTAAATCTCGAGATTTTGAGTCTTAAATCGGTTTATCTGTCACAGGAATACAGTTCGCTTAGCATAAAAACATTATTATATTTATTGTATTATATTATATTTTTACAGTAATTCTATGAATTAGTACTATATTTAGTATTTTAAAATAGAATTAAATCATTTTCAAGCAACTGAAACTTACATAAACCTTTTTTATTACCTTTAAGCACTCTACATTAAAATGATGCCGTTGAAGCTTAAAGTCAATTTTCTCGAAACTGTCAAATTGATTGATTGACTTGATTGAATTGAGTACTGTCAATTTGACAGTTAAACCCTTTTGACTCAAAATCTCGAGATTTTGAGTCTTAAATCGGTTTATCTGTCACAGGAATACAGTTCGCTTAGCATAAAAACATTATTATATTTATTGTATTATATTATATTTTTACAGTAATTCTATGAATTAGTACTATATTTAGTATTTTTAAATAGAATTAAATCATTTTCAAGCAACTGAAACTTACATAAACCTTTTTTATTACCTTTAAGCACTCTACATTAAAATGATGCCGTTGAAGCTTAAAGTCAATTTTCTCGAAACTGTCAATTTGACAGTTAAACCCTTTTTATTCTCAACCCTTCAATTGGCAAAAATATCGATGAACATACACAAAAAAATACATATAGATGAACATAATACCTCCTCCTTATTGGAAGTCGGATAAGGGATCATAGAGCAGGTGAAAATATGACGACCCTTTTCTGTGTAATGTTTACTTTATTATCTAATATATGCAATTGTTTCAAATGTAAACGTTTTCAGTGAATCAATGAACGCTTAATTAGTAATTAAGCGTTCTGTAATGAAAATGTGTAGTGGGGAAACAAATGTTGACCACAATGAACTTTGTCTTCTACTAGCCAGTTCTCGCTTCTGTGCCGTTTTTGGCATGATTATTTTTACCTAATTGCATTTTTTATTTGCTTCTAATTCAAAAGTCATTTAATAGACCGTTACCAATTTTTAAACATGAAAGATAAAAATATTCACGTTCACCAGTGACACAATGAACATTTGACAATAAATAAATGTCAAATCAGCCAATTTGCCTATGTTTTAACAGAGGCAGGTTGAAAACGAAGTTTTTCATTCTAGTGGCAACATTTCATATAGCGACATATTAGTTATCGGGCCGCTATCGGGTGATTATGAATAAAGAAGTTTAAAATTCGTTCGATAGTCTTATAAGACGTTTTATTCATTATTACCTTCGATAAGCATTTTTATGTAGCCTTTTAAATATTTAGTTACTTTGCATTAGTTTTATTTCTGCTATCATCTGTTATTTTTTGTCACGATTTGCCGCCCCTAATATCTGGCCGCCTTAGGCCCGGGCCTACTGGGCCTTAAGGCAAATCTGCCACTATTAATTACCTACCTGAGTATGCATTACGTTACAAACAGTATAATACTTTATGCAACTGTTTCAAATGTAAGCGTTTTCAGTGAATCAATGAACGCTTAATTACCTACCTAAGTATGCATTAGGTTACAAACAGCGGTAAAATTAATAACAAAATTGCATTCGCAATTAATTATTTCCTCTTGTCATTAAATTAATTTACTCCTTACAATTTATTTTCCTGGCAATACCAGCAATTACTGCGCCTTATATTGCATACTTTGTGGCATTAATACGTACAATTCCAATAAAAAAATGTTGACTGCACACAACATATAAATTAGTAATGCAACTACTTTTTGTTGTTTGTTATATATAAATAAATAAATGATTGAGGACATCTCACACAGCCATCGAACTCCAAACTAAGCAAAGCTTGTACTATGGGAACCAGATAACTGATACAATACATTTTTTAAGGTTAATAGGCTTGCGTTTGACCACTATCGCACCTGATGGTAAGTGACGACGTGGTCTATGTAACACGCTGACCTAGAAGATATCGGTTCACTCCCGATTTGAAGACTCCAAGACAATGATACATCGTTGTTTATCACACAAATATTTTTTCCTGGGTGAGAATCGAACTCACAGCCTACAGTTTAGAAGGCAAGGCGAACTGAGATATCAGGTCGGTTTTATTTTTTCCGTAAAATTCGTCTTCTTTTTCTTTCTCTATTTCTCTTTCTATCTTTTTCTTTTTAACCAACAATCTCTTCTTCTTAACATATCACTTACTAGTTGCACCCCGCGGTTTCACCCGCGGATAAAAAGTATTTTAATTATTTGCTCATTCCACGGGAACATTTCACTTTTTCGGGATAAAATGTAGCCTATATGTTAATCTAGTGTATAAGCAATCCTGGTACCGAATTTCATCCAAATCCATTCATCTGTTTGAGCGTGAAGGAGTAACAAACATACACACATACACACAAACACACATACAAACTTTTGTTTATAATATTAGTGTGATAGTGTGATTTTCTATGGCATTTGTGCAAAGTATTCAGACAGCGATATCGGTCACGTCACTGGAGTATCTGGCTATCAGAGCATTGCATAACAATAAATTTGTTAAATAGATGTGGGTATTTTTCAAAGCATATTATCCGCACAAACATCCAACGCGGCTACTCTGCTGTATCGGTCTGTGTACACACTGATACACAATGTAACATAACTTTATTTTTCTGTCAATTATACCATTTTTGTACTATGGGGCTGACATAGTCGTTGGACGACACAAAGTCCCTAAAAAAAAAAGATTAAAAAAAAAAAAAAAAGGAAAATATTCATTCTAAAATGTATTGTGGTGATCCAAGGATGCTGGATGATGCCTGAGCTTAAGGAGCTCTTCTTAATTGCTGCTACTCTGGTACTCCAACACAAAATTATACCCTATAAAATGCCATCAAATCGTAGGTCTTTGAAGTAAAACTTCTTTACGCACGCTTAAATTGGGGAGAGCGTTACGGAAATTGATCGTGCAAGGCGAACGGAAGCTGAGAGGGAGATATAAGTAAGTGAAAATAGAAAGAGAGAGTGACGTTTCGTTTAGAAGTTTTACTTCAGTCGTGTGGTCCGCGTGTGGTGCTTTAGCACACTCGTTTTCTACCATTTTGGTATTTTATTTTTATTGTATTGCATTATTTCATTGTATTGTATTACGTATATGTTTTATATATTTATTTTTCATTGTGTAATGTTGTATGATGTCTTGAATAAATGTTTTATCTTTCTTTCTTTCTATAGGAAGTTAAACGTCCAATATTATTGTCAAAAGAGCACCAACCCATTCCTCGTTTCGGTTCTCTTTTGGATACAAGTGTACTTTTTTTTTGTTTTGGCTTTACACTTTTGTGTATTTAGCCAATGTCAAGTAATTGATAATTTTTTAAGTTAATTAATATTACATAATCAAGTCAAGTCACAGTCCAAATCATCAAGTTAAGTCATAGTCTAATTAAGTCAAGTCATACTCCTAGTGAAGTGGTGGCAACTTTACCAAAAGTTTCTGTGGAGTTTTGGAACAACACGAAAAGAAACGTTTCACCATCATTATACCACTTTCCCACACTCATGCCTGTAATTCAGGACTTAACGAATAAAATGCCACCAATTTTATGCACTAACACTGAAAATAACACAAGTTTTGGAAAATAATACAATGCGGCGACACGATTTTTTTTTTCGTTTTCCCGCCAAAAAACCACACGTGATCTTTTCATCGGTGCTCTTTTATAAACACCTCAACCTTCTTAGTCACTTAAAATCACAGCCCGAGCTATTGGTATATAGAGTGAGGTACGTACAACACCACAAAACGCAACGTTTCAATATTACAAAAAGCAATGATAAGTTTTAATTCCGCTTAATTCCCCGTCTCACAGGCACCCTACAATCAACCGACCGTAGTGAATGGGATATTCGAAAGAGTTACCAATAATCACTGTAATAATTGATTGCGGATCGTAGAAACAGTGATCGAAATGGAGGCGGCAATTTATAAATTGGTAAATTTTGCGACAATGGAATATCATTATTTATATAAAAATATTTTTGTATATACGTAAATATAAAATGTAAAATTATCGCGAGCATAAAATTGGAAACACATGCTAGATAATTTATCGGAAATTATATTTAAATGTCCATTATTTTCTTGCCAGAATATCGAAGTAAACGGATTTTTTTTTATAATCACATACTTAGGTAAATAAGTTAGAATATTAGTTTTAATAGAAAACAACTACGAAGTTACAAAATAATATTTTTCGGTTTTTTTTTTCATTTTTAGATTATTTTCACTTTTATTTTGCAACAATTTTTAATGATTTCACTTAGGTATCCTAGATTTGTGGAGGATCTTATTGTTGTGTGTGACCTAACGATTTTTCGTAATGCGTGTGTTTGTTTAATAAATAACGTGCAATGCAAATGCAAGAGTCGCATTCTTCGTAACAATTAATAATGATTGTGTTTCGCATTAAATTATTACGTAACACTCCATCTTGGCAAATTATCGCATAATTTGAAACACACGTTGAATAAATTATGAATTAATTACAATAAATACTGGACGCGTTAAATAATTGCACCAGTGCCATTTGTTATTTTTATTATTACTAGAAATCTACCTTTATTTCAATAATCGTTAATACAAAACTAAACTAGACCTAAAAAACTAAACTATAGGTAGAACTAGTAAACTAACCTAAGAACTTAAAATAAATAAAAACTAAAAATTTAAAATAAACCGTTAGTTGAGGGGAAATTTCCCAAAATGCTGGCAGTATTACCACGTTGAATGGCAATGCTTATTCTACCTTTATAATTATTTACGTTGCAAGTGTTTTGCAGTTCTAGAATTAGCCTGCACAACTAAAGCCTGGTGTGATTATGTCAAATTCCTTACTAATAAGCGTCCAAAATTGCGTTTTATGGAGGCCTTCCGGCTGGCGCTGATGAATATTTGAATGTCGAATTGTAGGTCAACTGCAGGAGCAGCAGGATTTGCAGTATCGTCGTAAATTTTCTCCTCGGCTCCATCGGTTTCTATTGATGGAGAAATTTTATGGAGATTTATATAACCTGCACATATAATTATATCTAAATACATATAACTCAAAGGTGACTGACTGACATAGTGATCTATCAACGCACAGCCCAAACCACTAGAAGGATCGAGCTGAAATTTGCCATGCTGGTAGATGTTATGACGTAGGCGTCCGCTAAGAAACGATTTTTCGAGATTCCACCCTTAAGAGGGTAAAATACCCATTTCCATATTACCATTTCCACCCTTAAGAGGGAAGAGTGGTTTGGGCTGTGCGTTGATAGATCACTGTCAGTCAGTCACCTTTGAGTTTTATGTATTTAGATATATATGTGCAGGTTATATAAATCTCCATAAAATTTCTCTAAAATTCAACCACCCGGTTGAATTATTTTCCCATAGGCCACGCCGCGGACGAAGCTGCGAACATAAGCTCATCATATATATAAATAGAATAAATAAAACACTCTCTAACATACTACGTTTATTAGTTATACTGGATATTTACCTTTTGTTGGGGGAAAACGCCCTCGCACTTCCCTGCCCTCAGAGGGTGAAGGCAGGCATATGTAAGACTCGAATCATCTCTGGCTGGGATGGGGCGAGGTAACTAAACTTTCATCTACCTGTAACTTAAAAAAGTCACTACATAACTTTTTTTTTTGAGGGGGGAAACGCCCTCGCACTTCCCTGCCACCACGGGGGTGGTGGCAGGGGGTATGTGGGACTCGAACCCACTGAAACCCCCCCGTGAGCCTTCGTCCGCCGTACCGGGGCGAGAAGGGGTCGCGACTGCAGTCCAGCCAACTCGCCCGAGTGACTACATAACTTAACTACATACATTTACTTTAATACCTAACCAATAGCAGTTGTGTCTCTTGTAAAATAGTTGGCTTATAAATTAAGCCAGTTTTGTCAAATCAATATAACTGTCAACCCTTGACCTTGCCAAATTTTTGTTATAAATGAAATTACCGAGACAGTATGTCTAGTAAATTTTTTTTTTCAGTGTACGCTAATAAAATGGCATTATGAGCGTTGATAACCGTTTCTCAGCTCGTTGTCAAATAATCCTATAATCACAGGAATAAACCAGCGTGGGTTATTTGTCGAACTTGCCCTCGGTTATTTGTCGCACTCCTTTATTTTCGCTGAATCGAGTCGAGTGATTATTCGAATACAAATTGTCGTATACAAGGACAGTGGAGAAGAAAACAGTTACTCAACTTTTGACAATGTGAATTTGGAACTGTCGGCCATGTAAACTAATGAGAAACTAAATTAATAATTATTTCATAATCTCAAACTTGATTGTCTTTAATTTGGTATATTTACGACATTGATAGGAATATGCTAACTAATACCTACTACAGCTTTGCGATTACTGAAAAATACATTTTATTTTTCATATTACTATACACTATTACTATATATCATCTACTAGCGGCCTGCTCCGGCTTTGCTCGGGTATAAAATATATAGTCTATGTCATTCACTGAAAAAATTATTAAAATCGATCCAGTAGTTTTGATTTATTCATTACTGCCCGTGGCCCGCACGCGTTAAATTTTGAGAACAATTCTTAAAAATGTTACAGGGATATCCATAAGAGATAGACATATACACCATAGCGGAGTTTTCTGTAGACCTTTTCAATGTGTACAATACTTAGTACATTATTTTGATAAATCTCGTAGGGTTCTCGTAGGGCCGGCGTTTGCAATGTAAGCGGAAAAATGTAATTATTTACGACATCACATTAGAAACCTCAAAAATAACAGTTTTCACTCAAAAATTTCTCCACTATTTAATACATGATACATATAAATCTTCCTCTTCAATCACTATCTATTTTAAAAAACCGCAATAAAAATCCGTTGCGTGGTTTTAAAGATTTAAGCATACAGAGTAAGCGAATTTGTTTTATACTATGTAGTGATATATATCACTATATATACTGTTTTATATTCTATAGAACAGTTCTTGCTCAAAAATACGGATGATCAAACAATACAACTCACGAAGCATCATTTCAAAGACATTGGTAAAACAATCTTATTCACCTTCTCAAATTAAGCAAATCACACTTTCCTCCAGGACGTGAAATAAATGTCAGATATTTAACTGCGACAAAGTTCTAGTGCACTTAGTGCGTGTAGTTTCTGAATTGAGGCAGGTGTAATAGTTGCATAAACGATAGTCGTTTTTGTAATTATTATTTTTTTTAGGGTGTGTAAATTTATTGGCTGCCGCGGAGGACGATCCGAAACGCATTTGTTATCATTACTTATGTGGTCGTTTAGTCGTGTTGGTCCTGTATGACCTTTCATAGAGCTGTTACTTGTTAACTTGTTAGTTTATTGTAAACTTCTTTTTGGTGTTTATGACTGTATACATTGTTTATTGTAAGTAATTGTTATCACACTAATATTATTGTATAAAGGCGAAAGTTTGTATGTGTGTATGTTTATTACTCCTTCACGCGCAAACGTTTGATTTGGGTGAAATTCGGTACCAAGATAGCTTATAACTGGATTAACATATAGGCTCCATTTTATCTCGGAAAATGTTCCCGTAGGATGAGCAAATAATTAAAATACTTTTTAACCGCGGGTGAAACCGCGGGGCGCAACTAGTAGATAATATGAGCGTTGGATACAAATAATCGTAAAACAGTATTTGTGCACAGAAAAAAAAAGCGCAAATACTTGTTCTGAGTCTGTTGTGGGACCATTGTCTTCGTAGTTCCTGGGTCCCTAAACACAGGGAATCCTAGTGAGGGTTTAGGATCTATGCATGTGATCGTTGGATGTTATTATTATTATTATAATTATTACTTTTTTATGTTTATCAGAATTTTTTCATCCACTAAACTAGTTCAGCCATTCACAAATAAACAAACAATTTTATCATTAGTTTTTTCTAAATTATTAAGTATACTAAAGGTTAGTTACGGGATATCATTTTTACTAAACCAAGAAAGTAATAAGTACAAGTTAATAAAAATAATTAAAAAAGAATGATCCAAATTAAAAGATCAATAACAAACATGAAATAATAAAATACAATCGTTTTAAGAATCTTCTCTATTTTTTAAGTAGGTTGAAAATAAAATAATAGGTACTTTAGATTAGGGCATTTTGACCCTAACTAGGGTTCAATGTATCGGGGACCCAAGAACTACGAAGATTTTGGTCCCACAACAGCCAGACTCAAAACAAGAAGCGTTCAGCGCTTGCGCTTGCGATTTGGTGTTGTAATATAATGAGTTAATAACCTATATTATTATTATTATTTTAAATATTAAACAAACATTAAGTACGATATTTCAAAGTGAAAGTACAGTTTGGAAACAATCATAACTAATTACTATTTTTATAATTCCACGCATGTTCTACACGCCTTCCACTCGCATTAAAAAATGTGGCAAAATGCATTTTGGCATTTCACGTAAAGAAACTAGTTAAAATGTTAAAGCAATAAAAACTAACTTAAGTTAATTTTTATAGTCCAAATTAACCTTTTAACTCAGCCACCCGCTGGGCAATGAACGTTGAATGTAGAATGCTGGTAGCCACCAAACGCTTCAATTTGTGTAATGCGGCATATTCAGTCCCTTGTTTATTAAATGATATCATTAGCAATTTTCTTGTGCTATTACCGACTTCGATCAGCTCGGTGAGCGCTAATATTGCGCTCGTCTTTAGTGGTTAGGTTACTATGCCACCGATTTTTTCTTCTTTATGATTGACTCAAAGTAGTCAAATCTAATTCTGTGTAACCTCAGTGCCCATTTAGTTTTTGAAATGATGCACCCTTATAAGTGTATATATAGGTTAAATAATGTTTATTTTATAACTAGCTATGTCCCACGGTTTCACTCGCGTGGTGAAAATTTTCCATACTTTTTTAACTTTTTCTTTCATAAGAACCTTCTCCTGGTAAATAATAAACACATTTTTAAAAACTAGCGAAAATGTCCGTTCACCCGTGATGCGACCAAGAGATACAGAGATTCATTTTTGTATATTAAGATTATACAATATAAAACTGAACACAATATAAAAATGACTATTAATTTAATTACTAGGCGGTAGGACTTTTATACAAAGTTCATCTAGGCCGCTTTGCCAGTAATTCTGCCGCCAAGCAGTGGTGCGCAAGCACTGTTGTGCTCCGGTTTGTATTGTAGCTAGTGAAATTACTGGGCAATTGAGACTTTATGAGCTGATCTCACAGTCGAGTAATCTTGTTACCAGACTTAGCTGACATCTCAGGATGATGTGCGTAGTACATTGTCATGCGAAACGTTGTATTGGAGATTCGAGTGACACTGCTCTGTTATGGGTGGCCGTGTCGCTTAAGATCAGGTGAACGACTAACTCTGTAGACGGTAGGATGAGAATGCGGCCACGAAGAGGCGGAAAGTAGGTGCAATGAATGAAAAATAATAAATTAATATTTCGGGGCGCCCGTACGTCAGTCGAAGCTATCGAGAACTGTTGTTGTTTTAAAGGTGACGTACGGACGCCAAGCTTTATTTAAAAGAATATATAAAAAGGTAGGTTTTTTTTTATTATACTGCATTTCCACAGACACCTGGGTCCGTGCTTTTTGTTAGATTATTTTTTATATTTATTAATTAAGCCTATTATTAACATGAACATATATATAATACAGGGAGGACAATACAGCCAATTACAAAAGGTAGGTTGCACTTGTCCTGAAGGTCTGTAGTCAACTAACTCGACACATCATTCACTAACATAAAAAAGGTGTAAGCGTCATTTTAGAGCCCCACCGGCATCGACAATGGCCGCGAGCCAGTCTTACGTGGTTATTACCTTAATGCGCGACCCTGTCTAGCCACCACATTACACCCAGCACCTGGACCTGGGACCTTTTTATGCTGGCTACCAACTTCTACATTATGAGATCGAGACATCTAGGTGAAACGATTTTAATTTTGTGCCTTTTGTACAGGAATATTGTTATTTTTAATCCCTTCATGGATATTAAAACGAAAAGAAATTACGAGTGTGATTTAGACCACACGATTGAAGTAAAACTTCTTTAGGCTTCATCTATCGTCAGGTATAACTTTGATTTTGCTTTGCTTAATGTTAATATCGCCATGAGTTTTGGCGGGAAAAGGAAAAAGATCGCGTCGCCGCATTGTATTATTTTCCAAACTTGTGTTATTTTCAGTGTTAGTGTATAAAATTAGTGGCATTTTATTTGTTAAGTGCTGAATTACAGGCATTAGTGTGGGAAAGTGGTATAATGATGGTGAAACGTTTCTTTTCGTGTTGTTTCCAAAACTCCATAGAAGCTTCTAGTAAAGTTGCCACCACTTTACTAGGAGTATGACTTGACTAGACTAGACTATGACGCAACTTGATGACTTGGATTGTAGTAATTAACTTGAGAAATTATCAATTACTTCACACTGGCTAAATACACAAAAGTGTGAAGCCAAAACAAAAACAAATATCGCCATCTTGACAATTATTGTAATTTGTCATTTTACCGGACATACCAACATAATAATACAAATTTTTAGCTTTGTTATATTCACAATGGAGATCTACGTGAACCAACTTCAACTTTCATTCGCCTCGCATTCACCAGTTTACTCCTCAAGTCAAGTGTTAAAGAAGTTTTACTTAAAAAAAAAATTCAGTTTAGCTGTAAGATTTGGTAGGAAGCTGATGAATTTTACAAAAGGTAGGCAGAAATGCTTTTGTGTCGACTGATACGTTTTACTTTTTTTTTTTACCAAACTACTTCGTTAGCTCTTCCGAATTCTAGACAACACGCAACGCAAGTATGCAACCCTAACCGTATCGAATACCGCTAGCATGTTAACCGCCAATTACTACATCTATACACAAGCGTAACCCGTATGAAGTTATATCTTTAAACGACCATTGTAAGCTGTATAATAGTACAACCCCCAAAATGGCCTCTAAATCGAATGTCATAAGGTTAAAATTATACGACGGATATACCAAACGGTTTCTTGCTTCACGCAGCATCCGTTTAACCGCATCGACATTTGCAGAAACGCGTTTAACTTTTTACTCTGTGGCGTTTATCATAAGTGAATTAATTTAAATTGGCATAAAAATAGCAGTTTACATAATGACTACACAGTTTCGTGTAAGCGTTGCATTTTTTTGTTCATAAATATTTTATGTTATAAATATTTCATGTCGAACATTGGTCGGTAATATCGATAGGTATCGGTTACGAATCTTTTTTAAGTATTTTTTGTAGGGTTTTATTTTCAACTAAATACTGCAATGACATAATAACTAATACTAAACACTATCTACAAAAAAAACATTTGGTCTATATACTGGCCGCGATGACCTATAGACAGTCCAAATGCTCCAGCCCACTACCAGTATTTTTAAGTAATTATTGTAAATTTATCGAATTTTTCTCCCAATGCGTCGACTCCAATCGTGTAATTAAAACGTTAGACCGAGATAAATCTGCGAAATTCATGATTTATTTATGTTTTAATAGAGACATAATCGTTCAATATATTCTAAGCTCATGTGCAGACCTGAATAATTCTGTTAGACCTAAATTAATAGCACATTAGCAGAACCATTAAGACACTCCATTAATTTGTTACAAAGTCAATAAAATGTATCTGTGTAATAAAATTACAAAGTTAACTTCACATATAGTGGTAATAAATGTGCGTCAACAACTACTAATTGAAATTATCTTGTGTACCTTGAGCGAGGTATTGTCGGGCCATTTTATCATAAACTGTTAAATGTAATTAACTTTAATGAAAATTGCGCTGAACTAACCATTAACGGGGTAGAATAGTCATTAAGGTTGAATACTTTGGTTAATACATAAATTTATACATATAAAATTCAAAGTCCAAAAACTGAATGACTGACGTATATATCAACGCACAGCGTAAACCGCGGGTCCTTAAAAAAAAAAAAAAAAAAAAAAAAAAAAACAATTTATTGCTACTACAGACACAAATAACAATAGAAAAATAAGACTTAAATAGTACAATATAATATTCATGTCACAGGGCAACGGGGGTAACTTCAGCATGTGCTGTGTTCACATGGTATGTGAACACAGCGCTGTTTTTCTAGTTACCCCTATGCTTGGACAGATTTTCGCCAAGAAAGTAAGAAACAAAACGGTTTTCTATTTCATAAATATAAACACAAATAAGAATCAACATTATAAATATTATAGCGAGAACAGCAGCATTTGTATCATGATATACCAGAAAAAAAAAAAAATTCCACCTTCCTGCTTTGTTTAATTCCACCCTTAAGAGGGTGAAATATGCGGTTGAATTATTTTCATATAAACCACGCGGGCGAAGCCGCGGGCAGAAGCAAGTTTTACATAAGTATATAAATACCATAATAACAGCAACCACTAAGTACTAATAAGTTCACTACTTAATATAAAAAACTTTTGGACTGTACACTACCGCCGCGTTGACCTATATACAATCAAAATTCTCCAAATATCATATCTTCTATACACGGTGGAATTTAATTCACCCTTTTCCTTAAATGTATGTACTCAGACCATGCTATAGAATACATATTCGTACAAGGTCCAATTTAAAAAAAAAAAACAGATTTGTTTTAGTACTTAGTGCCTCTTCCAATAACTGCATGACAGCCGAAATGTCTATTTAACGGTACACCCAGCGCGGGCACCAGCTGAGTGCTTTGTAAATGTTTCGTAGGCAATAAAACACCTGCTTTGTTCAATGTCGCAAGGCTTTTCTTTAGAATTTAATTTTACAGTAATTTGTTAATACCTAGATTTAAGTTTCATAAGTCCTTTTTTTATTTAGTTATATGGGAGCATGGACTAAATACATGCATTAAAGGAAAATAATGAATTAAATTCCACCTTGTATATATAAAAGAAAGTCGTGCTAGTTAGGTACACTGTTTATAACTCAAGAACGGCTGAACCGATTTGACTGAAAATTACTGGGGGGGTAGCTTAGAACCAGGAGACGAACGGGATACTTTTTATCCCGTTTCTTTTTACATAAGTTTTTTTTTTGGCGTATAGACAGCTTATATAGTGGTTTAACACAGGTTACTTTTTATCCGCGGGTGAAACCGCGGGACGCGGCAAGTTTTATATAAAAATGAATGTCCCTTGGTCATAGCATCATGCGTGAACGGATGGAACATTTTCGCTAATTCTTTTTTATTGAGTTTTTGTTTGGAGAACGTTCTTCTGAAATAAAAAAATTATCAAAGTAGGGCGAAAAATTACTAAATTTTCACCACGTGGCTGAAACCGCGGGGTGCAGCTAGTTATTAATAAGTAAATAACGCCCAACGATCACATACACAGATCCTAGACCTTAACTAGGATTTGGTCTCAGGAACTACGAGGGCCATAGTCCCACAACACCCAAACACATAACAAATATTCGCCACTCCTTTTTTTCTGTGCTCAAATACTTGTCCTGTCACAGGAATCGAAAACCCGCTGCCTCCGGGTTATGTGCCAACCCGTTCAACCACGACACCACAGAGGCTGTCAAATTATTATAAAAGTTAAAAGTAGTCTACTCGCACATAGTGTAAAAGGTCTGTTCCCCAATCGCCCATGTCCAATTTTTTTATCTTCTGTTATGACAAATTTCTGGGTGCGAATAAAAACACCTTTTAATTTTTATATGCTTTCAAGTCACGAAAATTTTAAAAATATAACATAAATACTTTTAATAACCTTTATTCATGTTCCTATTTTCCAACAGGTTTGGTTCCAGAATCGTAGAGCAAAATGGCGGAAGCAGGAGAAGGTGGGTCCCCAGGGGCACCCGTACAACCCGTACCTTGGGGCCACCGGGGGAGCTCCCCCTCCCTCCGTGGTGGCGTCGATGCCGAATCCATTCACGCAGCTGGGCTTTGGATTTAGGAAGCCATTTGATACCAACGCTTTGGCGTCTTTTAGGTAAGCTAAAAATAATACAGCGTTAACAATTATTTATACATATTAAATTCAAAGTCCTGACTGACTTATATATCAACGCACAGCCTAAGCCGCTAGTCCTAGATACTAGAGCGTGTGTTCTTTGTAAAGTGTAGGTTTTTTTAGGTATCCACTAAGAAACATTTTTTCGAAATTCCACCCCTAAGAGTGAAATGGGTGTTTTGTACGGGATTTACTCACGTTATAATAACGTGAGTAAATCCCGTACAAGTAATACAAAATGTGTGAAAACCACGTTAGTTTCCATAGTGAAACGGGTGGTTGAATTATTTTCCTATGGGCCACGCAGGTGAAGCTGCGGGCAGAAGCTAATAAATTCATATTAGAAATCGTACAACTGAATAATAACTTTTAATTAGTGATGTGGATTAATTAAGTACATAAATTACGATGAAAAAATACATAATAATAATAATAACGCCCAACGATCACACATAGACCCAGGAACTACGAGGACCAAGTCCCATAACTATTTATATTAAAATTATTTCGCGCTTTTTTTTTCTCTGCACAAATACTTGTCATGCTGCGAGAATCGAACCCGATGCCTCCGGACTATGAGTCGACCTGCTCAATCACCACACCACATAGACTGGCACGTTGTTAAGAAGTAAATAGTTAAAGTAAAAGATGTAAACAAAATTGGCGCTATAACCTTCCTAGAATCTAAAATAGAATTGTAGTATTGTAGTAACAACAGAACAGTGTGATCTAATGTGGTCTTGGCTTTTTTTAACAAAAATTCTAAGTCTTTTAGAAGTATCATGTATAGAATGAACTCTCTATCAACAGATATACTGGAGCACCAGTACTAGGCGCACAATACCTCGGCGCCCCACTACCCCGGCCACCACTCTTTAGCACTCCCCTTTACACCTCCACTCCTCCATTCCACTCCCTCCTAGCCGGGCTTGCGGCTCCCCCCCGACAATCGCCTGACCCTCCTCCCGTATCACCTCCTATCTCACCAGGAAGTGAATCCCCTCCCGCGCCACTCCCTCAAGAGGTGGAGAGAAGAAGTTCCAGCATCGCGGCACTAAGGATGGCGGCGAGAGAGCACGAGCTTCGGCTCGAGATCCTGAGACAGAGGCATCAGACCGACCCGATTAGTTGAGCCTTGTTGTTCCTATTGTTGCTTCATGAAGACAGATCAACGTAGAGTGGACAAGTTTAAAACATGAAAACGTTGTGAACTGTATTAGTGTTGTTCTTGGCAAAACCGTTCTAAATTATTTTTTTATTACAATACTTAAATTTGGTATAATGATTACTGATAGTTATATGATGTGGCAACATTCTCAATTTTCTTTATCGCGTCGGTTTTTTCAAAGATCATATTGATTTAATTAAGAACTTAGATACATACTTATTTTTCATTCTTCGTTACAATATTAATCTGTATATGGTATTAAATAAATCTAAATCGATATTCAGCTTAATGCTAGCTAATTGTATGAAAGTTCAATGGCAGATTAAATTGTACATAAAATATGAAACCAATAATGCAATAAATTGTAAAATGTTGATTAGTTGATAAAGATTTGTATCGTTTGGCACTAGAAATGCCTTGTAAGATATAACTTAGAAATAAACCTAGTTATTGGTTCCGTCCATTATAGGCCTTATTGTTATTTATTTTAGAAATAAGTGGTAATTAGTTAGTATCTTAAGCTTTGATGTACTATAAATATAGTTGCATATTTAACTAACACACGTAAAATATATGAATCTGTGCGTATTATTGATGCGGTGAATATAAATACTGCGATACATTTGGTGCCTTAGTATGTATTTATTGTTGTACCAAATTATATTACAATATTTTAACAATATATACACAATATATCTTATTACAAAGCTCGTGTTATTTTGATGAATGAAAGACTATTCACCTATTAGTTAATTTTACCTACACTTAAAATACATGGTGCTAGCGTAGCGTACGTAATGAGTTGCATCATTGTGTCTGTGAAAGTATAGGTACATACTCGTAAGTGATTACTAATTAGATTAGCAGAAATAGCTATTTATCACTATACATTCCAAAGTAACATGCTGACACATTATTAGGAGCCTTTTCTTTATAAAAGCCACCATTTTGTCATATAATTGAAGTCGTAATTCATAAAAGAATTATAATTCAATTACCTATTTGATATACATACATACCTTTTAGGTTAGCTTTAGTCCGTTTCTGGAAAATTATGTTTTAAAGTTATAAAAGGTTTTATCATCCCCTAATGTTACATTACAACAAGATTTATTTTTAAATTTGAATATTTTTTATTTAAGTGATGTCAACAAAACTTTGCCGTTCTGAACTTAGGCCTTGCCGGTTGGGATCATTCCCAATAGGCCCCACTCAAAAGGGTACGGCTGGTGGCGGTTGCTACTATTTCTTAAATTGTGGCCCCAGTGGGGCCCGGTGGGAGACATTTTTTTTGTAGTACAGTATAGTTAACTTCTGTGCATCAAAGTTTTGTTGCTTTCACTATAATGTGTTTGTGGCTATCATGTGTTGATAGTTGTAATAACGGTTTTGATCCTAGAAGTATGACTGTATTTTTGAACTGTTCAAGACTAAAATTACTCCTAGGTTTGATATTGATGTCGATTATGTTGTGCGTAATCTAGCCTAAATCATCTTATTTATAACTAACAAATTTATTCCATCCCTTTCATTTTCATATCACCTTCCTACCAACAAAGATTGAAATAAGAATGCCCGCGATAGTTTTAAAATTAAGTTTAGAATTTTGTACAAAAAATCGACACCATACTGAAGTTAGGGGTAATTAGAAACTTTCTTGTAAAGTACATAGTGTTCAAAATAGCACTCAAAGTTAAGGGATCAAAATCGCTAGCAAGATTACCTAGAACAATCATGCATGGCCTCTTAGTAATTAGACAATAATTGGCTACCTAATTAAAGCAAAGTATATTATGTACACAAACTGATAATTTCATAAATGTATTAAAGTGTAATTACTATGCCATGCTCTTAAATATTAGGTCTTTACCTATGAAATTGCCGTTTTGTTTGAAAAAAGTTAAAGTATTTTTTTTTCGAACTTATTTATTTCTTTTATTCAAAGTAATCACCCCTGCAATCAATGCATCTTTGCCAACGCTGTGGCAGTTTATGGATGCCCTTCTTGAAAAAATCAGCAGGACGGGAGACAACAAACTCTTCAAAGGCGTTTTGTACTGCCTCTCGGGAATTGAATTTTTTTCCCGCTAAAAAGTTGTCCAAATTTTGGAAAAAGTAATAGTCGGTAGGCGCAAGATCTGTTGAGTATGGCGGATGAAGGAGAGCTTCCAACCCCAACTCATGCAGCTTAGAGACGGTCTGTTGTGCAGTATGGGGTCGCGCGTTGTCGTGAAGTAGCAGTGGAGACGACCGATTGACCACAGCTCGTTGCAGACGTGCGAGTTTCGCCATCATTGTGGTCAGTTCTTCAATGTACACATCTGCAGTAATGGTCTCGCCGTTTTGTAAAAAGCTATGATGAATCACACCAGCACTAGACCACCAAACTGTGACCATCACCTTTTTGGGGGTCATTTTTCGTTTTGCACATTGCTTTGGTACCGAACCAGGATCTAACCAACTTGCTGTGCGCTTTCGATTGTCAAAAAGAATCCATTTTTCGTCGCACGTAACAATTCGGTTCAAAATTCCTTCATTTCTGTGCCTGTTAAGCAGCGCAAGGCAAGTCTCGACGCGTACGTTGCGCTGGCGATCGTTAAGTTCGTGGGGCACCCATCTATCAAGCTTTTTTATCTTGCCAATCTGTCGCAAATGGACCAATATTGTTTTGATGCTAACATCAAAAGCTGTTGCCAGCTCAGCTGTAGATTGAGATTCATCAGCTTCCACAATCGCCTTTAATTAATCATTGTTGACCAAAGTTTCCGGACGACCACGAGGTTCATTTTTCAAGTCAAAATTCCCAGAACGGAACCGAGCAAACCAATAACGGGTTGTACGTTCGTTTGTACAGTTCTCTCCGTAAACGTCGTTGATGTTACGTGTCGTTTGTGCCGCGTTGGTGCCACGACGGAACTCATATTCCATAATTACACGAAATTTCAAAGTATCCATTATGAGGAAAAATGTTGAAATGTAATGAAAATACAACGCTAATCAATAAACAAAAGACTTATATTGTAAATAGAATGTCATATTTTTAAAACAAAATTAATTTGAATTTAGAACTCATAGCCAATCAAAACTTTTTTTTGTTTGAAAAAGTCTGTACTGCAATACGGCAATTTCATAGGTAAAGACCTATTATAATTTAGTGCGTGATATTCTTTTGTATCTAGATGAAATTCTCCCGGTTTTCTTAATTAGCTGCATTAAATATATTTGTATGCAATTACCTATTTAAGTATTATTTTATTATAATAAAATGTAAAAAATAATCTTGTGTATATATACATATATATTAAATTAAACAGAATATACATACTTGTTACAAGTTTTTTCTAATTATTCAAGCCAAGCAGAAGTGTACAAGCACTATACTGTGTTCCAATTTGAAGGAAAAGCTATTAAAATTTCTAGGCAAATAGAAAAAGTTTGACCTCACAGCTTAGAATTTTTATGACTAGTCTGTTGATGTCTCGAGATGACGTGCGCAGTGTAGTGTCACACAAAACTTAATATTATTTAGAGGTCCTAGTAGCATTTTAACCGTGGTTCGCCTTCCTCTTAACAGCAGGCGATCACTCATTCGTTAACATATAAACAAATAAAAAAATCCAAAATATCATTTTGGACTTAAAATGTCACTAAAAAACTCTATAGGTAAAAACAAAAAAATAGAAAAAAAAGAATTAAAAATTAAGAACAGCAAAATACAACTTGACACTCATATACCTTTTAAACAAAATGTATCAAAATTGGTTCATCCGTTTGGGATCCATACAATGCCACATGTGTTGCCATCGGTAAAATACGTAACGCATACGCATAGTAATAGTCATAGAAATCCTACTAATTAATCAAACTACGTCATTCCGTTGCACTGCTTATGTATACATGGTGGCATTTAATTCATTCTTTTCCTTAGATGTATGTACTCAGACCATGCTAAAGAATATTAGTACAAGGTCCAATTAAAAAAAAATAGATTTGTTTTAGTACTTAGTGCCTCTTAAAATAACTGCATGACAGCGGAAATGTCTATTTAACGGTACACACAGCTGAGTGCTTTGTAAATGTTTCGTAGGCAATAAAACACCTGTTTTGTTCAATGTCGCAAGGCTTTTCTTTAGAATTTAAATTTGATAATACCTAAATTTAAGTTTTATTTCATAAGTGTTTTTTTTTATTTAATTATATAGCATTCTATAGCATGGATTGAATATATACATTAAAGGAAAAGAACGAATTAAATTTCACCTTGTATAAGTAAGTACCCATGTAGGTGTTATAGATTAGATTAGATCATTATCCAGACGGGTGAAACCGCGGAGCGCAGCTAAGTTGTTGGCAACTGGCCGAATACAGGCGTTTTTTTTTTAACTTTTAAATAGTTTTTTTTAATGTTTTATTTGTATTGACATTGAAGTGTCAGATAGATTTGAGTTCACATTTGGTTGCGCGCAGTCGGCTTCGTTTTATTTTCTTATATTTTTATTGTAAATATTGAAATATACCTCTAGCCTCTATATAATTAGCTTCTGTGGTGTGGTGGTTGAGCAGGTCGGCTCATGACCCGGAGGCGGCGGGTTCGATTCCCGCGGCAGGACAAGTATTTGTGCACAGAAAAAAAAGCGCAAATACTTGTTCTGTATCTGGGTGTTGTGGGGTTCGTAGTTCCTGGGGCCCTAGATACAGGGAATCCTAGTTAGGGTCCAGGATCTATGTATGTGATCGTTGGGCGTTATTATTATTATACAGTTTATTAATCCTTACACCATCGTTCTTTATTTCTCCATCCGTATACAGTCCACCGCTCGCTATCATAAGTAGAGAACAATTTTACTAACTATTTATCTAATTGGAATAGCTATTAACTACCGTGTACACTCCAATAAATAGTAGATAATTCGACAGCAAACCTGTTTCCAATCGTTAATTCATTTTGCAAACATTTAAACACCACGCATCGAGCTCTACAAAAAAGGAGCAACCGGTCTTAAACAACGATTAAAGTTAGTAAATTACTCGTAACTCTGGTTTTAATCATTCATCATCAATCACTGTTATTAACTGTCAGTTAAAAAATACCGGTTAACAGGCTAACCGACTGCTGATCGTCACTTCTTTACATGTTATGAGACGGGTCATTATTCTTTCTGTCCTTTGATGATGCATATTTACAAAATATTAATAATTAAAAATTAATATTAACTAGGTTATTATAGGTTCCTCTAACTACGTCTTAGATGCCTAAATATGTAAAACAGTCCATCATTGAAGTGGAAACTTCTTTAGGCGGTTTTTCAGTGAACAAAAATTATGGAACTCGCGTCATCGTCACCAAACGCTTTCCATGAGCTATATGTTTACTGTGTATATTATATGTGTACTTTTTGGGTAAACAAAAAGCATGAAACTTACGTCATCGTCACCGAACACTTTCCATGAGCTATATGTTTACTGCGTATATTATATGTGTACTTTTTGGGTGCACAAAATGCGTGAAACTTGCGTCATCGTCACCGAACACTTTCCATGAGCTATATGTATAGTGTATACTTAGTTTTCACTTCTATCGGCGGTCGTCATAGACTGTCCGCATGTTTTTTTTTTGTAATTACTAGAGGCAACCCCAGTTTCACGTGTTTGCCAGTGTTCTCTTTAATTTTTGCGGGATAAAAAGTATCCGATGCTGATCTCGGTAGAGTAAGCAATGTTTGCAAAACATCACTCAAGCAGACAAGTTTCACTTTTTGAGCGATAAGCGCTCACGTCGTTTGTTCCTATCTTATATCGCCAGTCCACTGAAAATGCATTCAGATGTATTTCATGACAAAGCGTCAACCTCATTTTTAGAATAATCGCACTTTAAAAAAAGAAGGTTCCCAATTCGACAGATTTTTATGTTTGTTACGTCAGAACTTTCGACTGAGTGAACCGATTATGATGATCTTTTTATTTGAAAACTGGTGCTTCCCGTGTGGTCCCATATTAATTTGGTCCAGATCTGACAATGGCATCCATGAGAAAACCATATAAGCCGTTTTTGGTTTTACGTTTGTTAATAATTATCATCCAATACAATCCAATTCCTTGCAATTATAATTATTAATTATTATTAAATTACAATTTAAATATTTTTTTTAGTAGACGGAAGATAAAATTTGAAGAAGTAACGGAGTTTTAGTTAAGAACATAATCATGTTAAAACCAAATTAGATGAAAGAGTGAGCAGAGAAATAATTAAATTCCTTGCTGATACAACGACATTGTTACCGAATAATATGCAACAAACTAAACAAATTACTTATAATCTTGCCGCTAATTATAACTCTATATTACCCACCGTAAACACCACGTCCAAGCTTAACCTGCCAATTTAGATCTAGCGTCTTATTAGCTAATTAGGTTTACATTGTACCTTATACCGCATGTCCACGTAATTAATTCATCAGTTTCGCCATAACGATTGTTTGCAGTGCTGTCTTGGGTAATTGTAGATGCAATTATTTTAATAGGTATGTGCAGTGCAGTGCTAGTTACAATTTGTTGAAGGGTGTTCTGTGTTGGTAATGGTAATAGAATTACATTACATTACATTAGACTGACGTTGTAAGTATACTTGTATATAAATTATAACTGAGTAAGCGCCGAGCCGCCACCGCCGCCGCGCGTACTCCTTGAGGATGGACATCTATATTGCCCGAACACCGGTCGAGTTATTCGACTGTATCTCGTGAGTGTTAGTCGTGTAATAGTTGTAGTTATGAGTCACGTCAGTTTCTATAATATGGGTAAAATATTCCCAAAAGGAAACATGATTAAAGTCAAAGTCAAAAGATTTATTGCAAATAAGCTATTTTTAGTACTTTTACAAATCAAAATTATGTTAGGTACTTAAAATTAAGTTATTGTACTAAGCATATAGAATTACAAAGTGCTTATTGTCAAATATTACATAGTAAGCACATTGCAATATATGAGTTTGAAAATAAAGAAGTTCTCTTTCTCACTACTGGTGCTAGCAATCCGGTACAATGCAGAACAGAAAATAAATAAATAATTAAAAAGATAAGCCAGCTTGCTTAATCAATGTTATAGAGCCTACTGAACGTGACTTAACCAGGCTTTCTTTAAACCACCGCTAAACCAATCGGTTAATTGAATTTTAGATTAATAGTAGGAAATGAGAATCCAATCAAGGCCTACCCACGGTTCTTCCCACGTGGTACTGCCTATAATTGAATGTGTTATTAAATTATGTTATAATTAGACGTGATTGTATAATTAATGGTAAGTCATTGTTGTGGATGATGGATGGTAAGTGAGTTGCACCCTCGGTCAGCAACTGGCTTTGAGTAACTACCAGCTTTTACGTGTGGCCTGCGGTGATTCGAGATGATCTAAAAAGTAAGAAATAAAAAGGTTTCAATCGATTAAGCTTGGCTGTAATGCCACAGAAAATAAAACCTATTTGGTGGAAGATAGTTCAAATAACGAATCCCAAGTTAAAATAGGCAGGGGACTTTTGGCGGGAAAACGAAAAAGATCGCGTCGCCGCATTGTATTATTTTCCAAAACTTATGTTATTTTCAGTGTTAGTGCATAAAATTGGTGGCATTTTATTTGTTAAGTGCTGGATTACAGGCGTGAGTGTGGGAAAATGGTATAATGATGGTGAAACGTTTCTTTTCGTGTTGTTTCCAAAACTCCATAGAAGCTTCAAGTAAAGTTGCCACCACTTTACTAGGAGTATGACTTTGACTAGACTGACTTGACTATGGCTTGACTTGATGACTTCGACTGTGACTTGACACATATTTGCGTGAAATATCGATCACTTGATAAATTATCAATAACTTGACACTGGCTAAATACACAGAAGTGTGGAGCCAAATCTTAAAAAAAAAAAAAAAAAAAAAAAAAAAATAGGCAGGGAGTTTTGGCGGGAAAACGAAAAAGATCGCGTCACCGCATTGTATTATTTTTCAAAACTTGTGTTATTTTCAGTGTTAGAGCATGAAATTGGTGGTTATTTTATTCGTTAAGTGCTGTATTACAGGCATGAGTGTGAGAAAGTGGTATAATGATGGTGAAACGTTTCTTTTCGTGTTGTTTCCAAAACTCCATAGAAGCTTCTGGTAAAGTTTCCACCACTTTACTAGGAGTATGACTTGACTAGATTATGAATTGACTTGATGACTTGGACTGTGACTTGACACATATATTATACATATATATTATTAATTAACTTGAGCAATTAATTACTTGACACTGGCTAAATACACAAAAGTGAGGAGCCATACCAAAATAAAACAAAAATAGGCCAGGATATTTTCTAGTGCTCCTTTGGTTATAAGTCATACCCTGCCCGCTGTGATCTTTTATGTAAAATACCTTTAAAATGTTAGACGGTTTGTCTCCATTAAGATGCGTATCCTACTTATATTATAAATGCGAAAATTTGTTTATGTGTGTGAATATTTGATAACCTCTGTAACCACTGAACCAATTTTGATGAAATTTAGAAAGCCGATAGCTTAGATGCTACAGTAACTGCGACCCGTAAATCTGATTTAAAATTTGGATATATTTATTTAAGCTAGTCCATGTAGGCACCTAATACTACTATCTACTACTATTATAACTCAGGTTATCCTAAACTATCTACAAAAATAACAGAAAAAAAAAATATATCAAGCGTACGTACACAGATCCTATAAAAAAAGTTTTTTTTTTATAAATTAATAACTTTTATTCTCTGTGCATACTGTTATACCCCATCCATGTAGGGGATGGTGCTGACTTGCAGCCCTTATGGGCTTTCTCAGCATCATATAGTCGGGAAAAAGGGAGAAGGTTGAGAGCGATGCCAGTCTAAGATGGACCGTTCACCTGAACACATGTTATTTTTATTCCATATATTAATTCGGACATTAAATTCAGTGCGTTTCATAAAATAGTTTTTTTTTTAAAGGCTTCCTATCGGGATCATTTAACAGTACGTACAATTCAAAATATAACCGCGGAGGATCCATCCGAAACAGAAAACGATTGGACAGGAATTTCATTTGAAAAATTAATACCAACGAATCGTTTTATGATCGAACCGGAATATACCATTAGATAACTACATAGTCACACTGCAATTGTTTTTGTATTCTTCAATTACATTGTTTGCATTCTCAATTTAAAAAGAAAAAAATTAAAAAGAATGAGTGGAGTCTGTCTGAACCGTAACCATAAATGCGTAATAGGTCAAACGAATCGAGAATTCCATGTTTTTAGTAGTCAATTACAAATTAACATTCCTGCAAGATGATATATTACTAAAAATGGAATGTTTGTTGAAAAATAAATATATGCGAGGTTAATTTAATTGTAATCGAATTTTTATCCCAAACTCATCTACTGGGAACGCCTCCCAACAGGGTTTTAATATAGAGCGGTTAGATTATAAGCTGAAGCGGTATTAACAGGGCGCCTAATTAAAATCATCTATTTTTATAAGGTAAAAGTTCCTATAATTCTATTTATTATTTATTGTATTCTATGTATGTATTTACAAACAAAAAGTATCTAAGTATTGTTGTAGTTATCTGGTTCCCATATTACAAGCTTTGCTTAGTTTGGGGCTAGATGGTGCTGTGTGAAATGTTTATAAATATTATTTATTATTATTATTACTATTTATATTTATCATCTTAATCTGCTTAAATTTATAATGCAAAATTTTGTGCATTTTTTAGCTCTAGATAATATTCTCCTCAATACGAGATTTACCTTTAAATTTTGACTATATTTTAGATACTACAAATCAGATGATTCAGTTACTTATATAAATTAAAAATAGAATAGTTGCAAAAACGATAATAGATTTTTGTGCCGTCCTTTATTATTATTTTTTTCACGGTAAATTGCCTTTATTTTCTAAATACTACAATGATATAATAACTAATACTAAACAGTACTGCTACCACAAAACAATTTGGACTATATACTACTATACTATATATACTATAGACAGTATTCAAATTTATTAGCATTTGGACTGTCTATAGACATTAAATTAATATTTAAATCCATACTACTTGAAGTTTGGTGACAATTTATTATTCGCTTATATCTTGCACCAAAACCGAACTCACAGCGCGGGGAGGATCTTTGCCAAATCTAATTATGATTTTATACAAAAAAGACTTTCATAAGGTATGTTTTCTAAAAGATATTGTATGAAATTTTTGTGAATGGGTTTATTTTGATAGCAGAAGCAGACTCAGGTCTAGCTAAAGGGTAAGTAACCTAAAACATATAAAAAATTCAAAATCACATCACAATCACAGATTTTTTTTTATGTTAAGGAATGACGTGACGAGCTAGCCGTTCGCCTGATGTTAAACGACACGGCTGCCCATATCAGCTGCAGTGTCACTCGGAACTCTAAAGTATAGAGGTTCGCGTGACACTGCACTGCGCACGTCATCCAGAGACATCAGCACAATCTAGTAATAAGATTACTAAACTGTGAGATCAGATCATAAAGTTTCATTTGCCCAGTAATTTCACTAGCTACAGTGCCCTTCAAACCGGAACACAGCAGTGCTTGCACACTACTACTTGGCGGCAGAATAACTGGCAAAGCGGTGGTACCTACCTAGACGAACTTTGCAGTAAAGTCCTACCACCTAAAAAATCCGAAATAGCCAGTGAAAAGATAAGAAATCGAATTTCTTCGATTAAAATTATACTTGCGCAAGGAAATCTAAATCTCGATTTATTTTGTGGTTTATAAACACAGATATGTATATACTTAATATGTTAGTACTTTCTAGACAGATCATAAGACTATTTATTCAGTATACAATACACGTTCAACAATTCGCCTCCTTCAAGCAAAGTATAATACGATATAGGGAACACAAAAATTTAGTAGATTTGAGGTGACAAATAAAAATGAATATTTCTATATATAAGTAACTAATTTTATATAAGTGTAATAAGTATTTTATATAAGTACTAATATTTTTATTATGTTATTGAATGATGTGACGAGCTAGTCGTTCACCAGATGTTAAGCGCCACGGCCGCCCATAACAGAACAGTGTCACTCGGAACCCTAAAACATAGTTTCAAGCGACACTGCACTATGCACATCATCCTGACACATCAGCACAGTCTGGTAATAAAATTACTCGACTGTGAGACCAGATCATAAAGTCTCAATTGCCCAGTCATTTCACTAGCTACAGTACCCTTCAAACCGGAACACAGTAATGCTTGCACACTACTGCTTGGCGGCAGAATAACTGGCAAAGCGGTGGTACCTACCTAGGCGAACTTTGCAACAAAGTCCTACCACCTTGTATAAGTATTTTTTATAAATAAGTAACTAATAACAACCTTGAAGACCAGGAGCAAGCTGTAGAAAGCACCAGGACCCCATAGCAGCCAGGAGGCGGTATCCGAGGTAATTAAACAAACACGAAAACGGCAGAGCTCGTTAACATGTCCCCGCCCATCACTAATCAATTCGAATAATTAACTGTGCCCCTATCGCATCGATATAACCGCTATCGATTTTATGACCGTCATCTGAAAATCTGGTTACGGGTAATGGGCGTCCTTTAAACGAGATTATGGTTACATAATTTTTCTTTTGAAAGCTCTTAATTTTTGTTCTCGTGTTATGGATTATAAAACTAAAAATCATATTTATACATACTTTAATAAGGTATATAATCGAAACCCTGGTTATTGCTCATTCTTCTTCACAGATTAATCTTTATATAGTAATCATTGTCGCCAAGTACCCTGGTCACGGTACCTAACGAATGTCTGAGCTGATAAATACGTCACTGAGCATGCAGTAATACAATGCATAAATACAGTCGCTGTAAAGGAATAAACATTAGAGCCAAGATAACCATGTCTGTGCTTTCTGAGTTAGTCTGACTCTCTGAGCTGAGAACTGATCTGATTCAGTTTGGGGGGTTTCCCCCCCGCGTGGCCTCCAACCTCCCCTACAGCCACCCCAAGCCTCGCAACTGAGCTGATTCTGGTACTGGTAAATCTGAGACTGATCTGAGACTGAGTCAACTGAGCCACTGTCCGCAGACAGACCGACGCATCGGTTTCTGGGATACACAAGACATGGTTATATCTGAGAATTTCTGAGAATCACTGAGAGCATCTGAGAATCACTGAGAGCATCTGAGAATGTCTGAGAGTATCTGAGAGTGCTAGCACATAAAAATCACAAGCTCACTTACTGAGATATACTGGGTGTTGCTCTGGCGCTGTCTCGTTCAAGAATGCCGCGACTACCGCGCGCGCTCGCTCACCTCGCTAGTTGCGTCATCGACCTGACGTTAGCTGTTAATGTCATCTGGCTTCTGCCAGCTGACGTACTGTTCTGTACCTACCTTCACATCTAAAGCTTCGCACTCGCGACATTCCCCCCCAAAGGAAGAGAAAAGAAAGGCGAGATCTGGTTCTGATTCTACATTTAATTATCTACTGTAGTGATTAAAGTCCTTAACAAACAATTTGATTACTGATATTACTGATCACTGAGACACTATACTGTTCCTATTACTGGTAAAACAATACAGCCATCAACTGAGAAGTCCATCCCTTAACCTTCTCCCTGGCTCTGATTGCTGCTGCCCTAGTCGGTCGTTTTGCTACGTCTGTGGTTACTGTTTCTACTGGGATCTCTGATTCTACTGGGATCTCTGGCTCTACTGAGATTTCTGGTTCTTCTGGGATTTCTGGTTCTACTGGGATTTCTGGTTCATTACTAATAGCAGGTACGTCAGTATGGAATTTCTGAGACTGGCTTGCTTCAAAATGCTGTTCATATGGAACTGTTACTGAATTGTCAACTTGAGTTTCTGCAGAATCTCGACTGGCTCTGATAGTGGGATCATCTAATACTGGCGAAGGTACTGTACTATGATCGTCATCAACTTCAAGGGGATAAAGATGCCCTATTGAACGAGTGTATGTTTCTCCTGAAGATAACTTCACTTTGGCTACTCTGATCTGTCCATCCGAACCCTTAATTAGCTCAGTAATCTTTCCTACCTTCCAGTGTGCCCTATTGTTATCTGATTTTAACTGAACTGTTTCTGAGATTCTAGGTGCTCTGTTAACTACTACCCTTGGTTGTCGATGTTTATTACTGCGCTCACGAAGACTAGTTAAATACTGGTTAGTAAACATTTTCGCGAATTCTAGTAAAATTATCTGACCACGCTTCCAGCCATCAATCAAATTCGATTTTGTCGCCGTTGCCGACTCTAGAAAGTCACAATCAGAAACTCGAGTTGTTACTGGACCTCCTACACGCAAAAAATCATTGGGAGTCAATACGTGTTCTAAGTCAGCACCCACTGTCGTCAAAGGTCTGGTATTTATAACGGCTTCTAGTTCTTTCAACACTGTGCACAACTGATTGTGATTTATAAGATGCTTGTCTAACGTCCTTTTCAGACTGTGTTTAACTAAACCTATCAGACGTTCGTAAAAGCCACCGAACCATGGAGCTAATTCTGGGATGAACTTCCAACGGACGTTGTTTTGTATACAGTAGTTAGAAGTCAGCACGTTTGCAGTGAGTTTAAACTGAGAAGCATTGTCTGATACAAATAACCGTGGTAAGCCTCTTACCGCAACGAATCTTCTAATAGCCAAAACACACTCTTCAGCTGAAGAGTCTTTAACCACTTCCATATGTATCGCTCTGATGGTCAAGCATGTGAATAAGCATACCCAGCGTTTCTCCTTAGTCACTTCGTTTACAAGAAGAGGACCAAAATAATCCAGGCCCGTGAATGCAAAAGGCAGACTGAGTTTAACTCTTTCTTGTGGTAAATCAGGCATTGCAGGCAACTTAAAAGGACCTCCACCGTATTTCACACATTGAGGACATTTCTTGATAGCCTTTTGAACTGTTGATCTACCTTGTGTGACCCAATACTTTTGTCTTAATAACGCTAATGTATGTGAAACCCCGACATGAAAGTTTTTCTGATGTAATTCCGTTATGATCTTGTGCGTAAAATTAGAGTCTTTTGGTAACAATATAGGCTCTTTCTGATCGTGCGTCATATCTGAGTACCTAAATCGTCCTTTACATCTGATTACGCCGTCCTGATCTTTATATAATTTTAGTGTTCTTGATAAGTCAGTGCTAATACCTTTAACTTCTTTGGGAAAATATTCTGTTTGAATTTCTAGTATCCGTTGAACTAAGTTATTATCCGTGTGTTGATCATCACTGTTAACTAACATTGTGTCTATATCTGATCTCGCTACATTTACTAAAGCTTTATTCGGGAGACCCTCCCCGGCCACAGAAATTTGAGCCTGCACATTATCTACATGAGCATTTGGCCACAGTTTTGAATCTCTTTGTAGAAAGTCAGGACCCTTCAACCATCTATCGTATGATTCTACTCTCTCTGCTCGAGTGCCTACATCCGCTGGATTAAGTTTGGTTGGAACGTATCTAATTTGCAGCGCTTTGTTCTGTTTAATCTCATTTATTCTACGTGAAACAAACGGTGGAAGCAGCTTTTCCGATTTGTACCAACTCAAGACTATTTGGCTGTCAGTCCACAAGAACTGTTCTTTGATCTTTAGACGCAAGAACTTCATCACGCAACTCATAAGTCTACATCCGATCAATACTCCCAGCAATTCTAATCTTGGGATCTGTAAATTACTTTGGTCCTTTAAAGGCACTAATCTAGACTTGCCAATAACAAAACTGACAACATTACTAGCACTCAAAGAACTACGCAAATAAACAACTGCAGCATACGCGTCCATTGAAGAATCGGCAAAACAATGTAACTCGTACTGAACATCGTTACTGATACCGTCTCTATTTACATTTTGCGCGTAATACCGATTGACGTGTATTTTCTCTAAACATGTAAAGATAGATGCTACGTGCTGCCATTCGCTAAGTAAATCATCATTTAATTTAACATCCCACTTAATCTTTTCTTTCCATAACTTTTGAAAGAATAGTTTTGATGGAAGTATTATCGGAACTGCGAAACCACATGGGTCGTAAACTGATGCAATAGTTTTCAATACCTCTCGTTTTGTTTGAACTGTGTCTACCTTGATATTCTCAAAATTGATTCTCAAACGCAAAATATCACTATCTAAGTCCCACAACAAACCCAATACTTTTACGTCTTTACAATATTGTGCTTTAAACTTATCTGGTATTTGAGAAACCATATCTTTTGAGTTTGAGTTCCGTTCCCGTAAGTTCATCGACAAACGATCGAATGTCTGTTTCGATGCTTCATATAGTCTAAGTGCATCTGACGTGGTTTGTGCGCCTGTCACTATATTATCGACGTATATGTCTTCTGCTATTTGCCTCATAAGAACGCTATTCGCTCTCGTTAGATGGTACCTGATCGTGGCGTTAAGTAAAAATGGACTAGCAATGACGCCGAATGGTACGCGACAAAAACGAAAGTGCAAAACATTATCTGGACTACATCCCCGACTTTTGTCTTTAAGCCAGAGAAAACGTGTTACGTCTCTATCTAAATCTTGAAGGCCTAATTGTAAGAACGCTTTCTCAACATCAGCAACTATGCCTATGGGGTGCTCTCTAAATTTAATTAGTAACCCGGTGAGATCCTCTAACATCAATGGCCCACGATACAAACATTCGTTGAGACTTCGGTTATGTGCTGTTTTAGATGAAGCGTCATAGACGATACGTAGCTTCTCTGGTTTATCCCGACTATGAACGCAGTGATGTGGAAGGTAATGAACTGGGTGCGTTTGTGGAACTGTGGGATTCGGTACAACTTCTATGATCCCATTCTGTATCTGGTCCTGAATAACCTTATCGTATGAATCAATTTCCGAACTATCTAAACGTTTTAACAGGCTGTTAAGACGTCCCCATGCTAACCCCAAATTATTAGGAAGATTTGGAGGAAATTCAGTCCATGGCCATTGTACGTGATACCGATTTTCTTTATACTGAACGGTATCATTGAAATGTTTTACCGCTTCTTCATCTCGAGTAGATTTCGGAGAATCCGATATACCTATTGACTCAAGGTCCCACAATCGCTTAACATCTTCAAATTTGAATGGAAGATCTGGTTTATATAGCTTATTATCAACTTCTGCATTTGATTGGAAGTATGTTAATACGCTTAACTGGTCGGAGTCGTTAACCCTTTCGTTAATCTTGCCAGACCACACCCAGCCAAAATCTGAATTAACTAAGAAAAGATCTGCAGTGACCAACATCTTTTCATGCGACATAAACGAGTGATAATAGTCATTACCGATTAATATGTCTATTTTATCACCGCATGATCCGTCATCTGCGAATGTAAGATCTTTCATTCTAATATTATCCCATATTTTGGCCGAGTCATGAAAGATTGGGGCTCGTATACCATTGGTAATATGCGGCACAATATTAGCGTGTATTTTCCGTGAAACACCAGTTCGAGTCACTAATCTGAAATCAACTACAGGGCTCTCTATCTGATGTGGGGACTTAGCGCCAAAGGTAAATATAGATAAATTTAGTTTTTCAGTTATCGGCAAGTTCAAAGAATTGGCAACCGACTCGGTTATATATGAGCGCTGGCTGCCGCAGTCCAATAAAACTCTGCACTGCAACTGTCTGGATGTTCCTGAATTGCTAACATTAACTATGCACGTTTGTAATAAAGTCGTATTGACTTGAGTTTTGACATGCAGGCTATCAGTCTGAATTGGTTTTACGGATTTAACTAATTTCGTCGGGCATAGCGCTCTATTATGAGTGCCAAATTTACTACAATGTCTACATTTCCGTTTAGAGCGGCAGTACTCCGCCCTATGGCCTTCGGAGAAACAATTATAACAGCGTTTCCCTAATTGCGCTTTCCTATCCTGCATAGTGGTGTAGCTTGTACATTCATCATTAAAGTGATCTTGTGTGCAGAATATACATTTACGACCCTTTTTCTTGGGTGGCCCATCTGTCCTATCAGTAGCTTCATTTGGTCTCTTCCGTGAAAATGGTTGTTTAAAGTTATTGTTAAATTGTCTGTTATCAAATCTAGGTTTATCTTTTCTAAAGTTCGTAAATCGGCGTTTTTCGTTATTGCCCCTTACTTCATCTGATCTAACATGTAATGAACCCAATGTGAACTGATCTGGTACCTGTTTGCCATTGCTGGTACTTGCATCTAAATTATTAGTGTCAGTGTCCCTCTTCAATCTGTTCGACGTTTCTCTAGCTGATATAATATACTCTAAATACTTCCTAATACTATCAATCGATTCATCTTCACCAGCCAATTTCATTCTTAATTCGTAAATAAGACTTTCCGGAAACTTTTCCATAATCATAACTCGCAGGTGATTGTGATTAACGTCTTCACCCAATGAACTCAATACTCTTAGATGTCTCTCGATTTCATTGAGAACATGCCTACACTCCTGAAACTGATTTGTCGATGCAGTTTTGATTCTGTACAGAGCTACATAATGAGCATCAATAATCGCGCTAGGTTTGCCGTATCTCTCTTTCAGAGTGTCAACTGCTATACGGTAGTTTTGGTTCGTCGTGTCTAACCCTTCGATTGCCTGTTTCGCATCCCCTTCAAGAACCGACTGAAGGTATAATAATTTATCTACATCATTGATATTTCTGCTGTCGACATTAGATGAGAACTGATCCCAAAATTGGTACCACTTGAGAATATCGCCGTTAAATCTTGCTAACTCTATTCTGGGCAACTTACTGTTAATATTACTGTTGTTATTTCTACTAACAGTAGCACTAACTGATGCTTGGTTTCGATCATTTCGTCTGACGCTAACTTCTATCTCTGACAAGAAATCTTCAGCCTGAATTTGAGTAGACGTGTATTCGCTGATTTCATCGACGTTAGGTGCAGTTGCTAATTTGCAATAATTATGTATTTCAGTAACTAATCGCTGATTGGCACTTTTTAACTTTGACCCTATTAACTCTAACTCATCAAAATCGACTCCGCCTTCTGTTAATTTATCGAGGGCACACTGGGCTGAGCTTATATGTGACTGGACTGATTCGTGAATTATTTTTAACCGAGCTCGGACGATATCCTCCATTCTGAGTACAGTACCTACAAGAGCCGAGAGCAATACTGAGACGCGATAATATCTTCTTATTATCTAAAACAGAGCAAACTTCTAATCAGACTATACTCTAAACTCAACTTTAAAGGCCGCTTCACTTTGTGTACTGCACTATATACTATACTGATATTCTTTCTGATAAACAAAAAGTCATAGAAGTATTCCTCTAAGCCAAAATTAATCTAATAGTGAAACTGTATGTAAGTACCTGCTGACTTTACAATAAAGTGTACAAACATAACATTGTTTTCAAAAAATATCTGATTCGGATTGGTATTTTTTACTACTTTTTACTGTTCGCATATTAACTATATTGATTAGCAGGTTAAGCTGGTAGGTACACTAATATGTTCACGCTACCGCTGGTCTGGCCATGTTACAAGCGGCATAAGACAATTATACATACACTGTATAGATCAAAGACCCAAGCGAGAACAAAGATTTGTGTTCATTTTAATATTGCATTAATTTGGACGTCCGGTAATCGAACCCGAATCAACGCCACGGTTCCGTCAACTTTACACTTAACTTTACTCTGAGTACATCACTATTTTAATACCACTGAGATAAAAAATCTATGACAAAGTACATAATGCTATGTGCGAATTGCTAGGTACTTGCATAAAAATAACGTTATATATCTGTGTGTATCTGCTAAAACGTAATCACCGTTGTATGATTTTGTAACATACAGCCTTATTATTTATATGCCGCTGGATAGACAAATAAAATCGTAGTAATCACTATGAAAATATACTGTCTAAAACTCAATTACTCTCGATTTCAATCTTTGTAATTGTAACAACCAGAACTTTACACTAAGACATTATAACTCATCGTAGGTAGCTACAAAACACGTTGTCTTTAACTGGTAAAATTATTTTCGCCGCTAGTGGATAATTCTACCCGTCGTCCCTACAATGAACCATCTCACCATAAATATTTCAAACTACCTTCATTACAAAAAAATTGCACATGAACTATTTCCTATTTATAGAAAATTATAAAAATCCCTCGCATATCCACCATGTCGCCAAGTACCCTGGTCACGGTACCTAACGAATGTCTGAGCTGATAAATACGTCACTGAGCATGCAGTAATACAATGCATAAATACAGTCGCTGTAAAGGAATAAACATTAGAGCCAAGATAACCATGTCTGTGCTTTCTGAGTTAGTCTGACTCTCTGAGCTGAGAACTGATCTGAGACTGAGTCAACTGAGCCACTGTCCGCAGACAGACCGACGCATCGGTTTCTGGGATACACAAGACATGGTTATATCTGAGAATTTCTGAGAATCACTGAGAGCATCTGAGAATCACTGAGAGCATCTGAGAATGTCTGAGAGTATCTGAGAGTGCTAGCACATAAAAATCACAAGCTCACTTACTGAGATATACTGGGTGTTGCTCTGGCGCTGTCTCGTTCAAGAATGCCGCGACTACCGCGCGCGCTCGCTCACCTCGCTAGTTGCGTCATCGACCTGACGTTAGCTGTTAATGTCATCTGGCTTCTGCCAGCTGACGTACTGTTCTGTACCTACCTTCACATCTAAAGCTTCGCACTCGCGACAATCATCATTACTCATCCTTCAATCACCAAAACTATAGTACACATCTATTTTCACCAAATCTGGACACGCTATGAAACCTTGAGCTACGTAATACGAAATTACTATACTAACGAAAGTCGAGTATTTTTTGACTGAATGATGAAATTCATTGCTTTTTATCTATTTCTATATACATTATTTCAAAGTCATCGCACTGCCAATAAATGAATCGTTATCATTATAAACAGCCGCAAGATGTCTACTGACTTCCCCATAAAACGCCACTTTGGAGGTTTATTATAGGGGAGGGTTGCCATAATCACTACGCTTGGCGACGGTTGGTCATTTACGCAGAACACTTTAGTGTACCGAGTAGAATATCGCTGCCCATTCTATGAATAATTCCTTAGACGACTTTTACGACACCCGCACGGAAAGAGATGGCGTGGTCCATTCTCACTCGGCCAATAGTTATGGTAGGCAAAGACAAATAGTTAATTTAAGTTATCTAATAAATTCGATATCATACGCGCTTCGTAACGAATTCATTGTGAATTACAAGTAGATTTTTCCTTATAGCGCTTAGCATACGGAAAATATCGTTACTGCGATTTAGAACTTGACGCAACTTACCTCAAATTCCATAGAAATTATGTATTATCATTGAAACACCAAACAGCGCCATCTAGAAATTTTTTGGAACACTATATTTTTCTCCGCTGACTTAGTATGGTAAATTATTATTTTTCTACATATAGGCTACTTTTTATTCCAAATATCGTCCCTTGAAGTAGTGAAAAGGGTTGGTAAAGTTTTTTATGGAGATATGTTTTTTTTATGAAATTTTGCGAATATACCAAGAAAAAGAAAAAAATCGTGTTTCAAAGTTGTTGAACTACTTTTATCCCCGGGTGAAATCGCAGGGCGCAGCTAGTTAATTAATAAATTAAATAATTGCAATAGGCACTACATAAAATTCTACATAGACACAAAACAAGGAAGCAAAAACCCAACCCATGAGAATAAGTAATCAAAATCGTAAACATTCGTGTCCAATTGTTAAATCAAAACGATAGGCAATTTCAATTAGTAAAGAATAGACATAAATAAAGATTCGTTAACGGTTCATTAAAATATTTAAAATAACAACAGTTTTTGTTTTAACTGGCGTCGATCTTTTTGTCTGTCGTTAGTCTACGGTTTGATTTGAATCGTGTGGATTCACGAACTATCCGAAAGACCAATTTTGTTTCTATTGCTGAATTAGAATCCAATTGATCGATAGTGGTACTATTAATTATAGCGTCTTGGATTTGCCTTTGGATAGAAGATCGTTGTATTGGGGACACATTCGGACCATGTGGTTATAAATTGATAAGGTTATTATTAAGATAAGACATTATATCCTTATTCATAAGACCTGTAATGTAAAGATGTTTAAATACGGATGGCGAAGGGGTTTATTTTTAAATTTATTAAGAAAATAACTTCTTTCTTCATCTTTCAAAGAAGTCAAGGTGAGTCTACTTATAAATGAATTATTTTAAACAGATTAGTGTGATCATAATATTTAAATAAAGATGAAGCAAATTAAATTTTATAACTTTTTCATTGTATATTCGCAGTTTACGTTTTAAACGATGATTGTAACATAAAATGTTAAGACATTTCATTTGTACTTTTTCTATGCGGTCAGAGTGAACAGCAAGTACTCATTGTACTTGAGTAGACCAAATAGTTGAATTATATTCCAAAATACTCCTAACTAGATAGATGAACTCTTTATTGTACACACCAAATAATAAAAATGACAAAGAAAAACAATTATTTATATAAAGTGTAAAATTGGGCTCGTGTACTGCCTTGCCTATATAGTATAGATACAAAAAGCTATCGAGATTTTTAAATCGTGTGGTAATTCTTGACAAGAAACTTATAAGTTGATTACTTCTTTAATTTAATATAGTTAACAATAAGTTAGACCAACATTACCAAGTTTAAAAAAATTGCTAAGGTTAGGTTTTCAAAGACACATCGCTACTGTTTCACTCAATTTAGTAACCAAAACAAAAAGCTATCACAAACTAATGATAGTGATGGGTAAGAAGCCCCTTGAGCTAGCCCCATTCCATCATCAATCAAAGTTCCAACCAATGAGGATCAAGAAGCGCCACTATGATAGATCTGGTTCTTACACCGAGGTGGTTGGCTCACGACTTTTGCTAAGGCTAAGGTTTATTAATAATCGAGATTGTGAGAATTTAAGTCAAGTAATTAATTAATTGAAAGTTCTTTGTAAAACGAACAAACGTACCTACAAGAGCTTGTCTCATTCCGTCTTTTGTTTCTCTTTGCTTTTGTAGATAGCATTATTATTGAATTTCATAGAATTTATGCCAACATTAAATAAACTATTTTTCAATAGGTTTAGGAATACGTACCACCCAACAATCAGCTCATCTTCACATAACTCATTCATAAATTAGATTAATTAGTAACCATTTCTCACAATAAGTGTGCACGTCCAGAAACAATGCCTCCAAAATAATAGGACTGGTAGACAAACAGTAACAAATGAGTTAGGGCCAAATTAAATTTTCTCTTTTAAAATATTCCAATATTTTTGTTATACATCCAATTATGAGGTTCGGATCATTTGGCCCTTTCTTTGGGGTTAGTCTCGTGAACTAATTAATGATTTCCTCGCGGCAGGAGGTCAGGGTTGCCAGGATTGCTCCAATTGATAAAAACGCACAACACATAACAAGTACATTTTTATAAGAGGTCGCCACATTACTTTCGTTTTCGCTTCGCAAACATTAGGTATAAAACAAAAAGACAATCGTTTTCTTAAGTGAGTAAGCACTGAAGCGGTTATAAAATCATACGTTTAATCGTAACTTAACTATCATGTCATGAAGTTGAGTAATTTTTCTATAATAATTATTTCAGTATTTAAATGGTTTCTTAAATCTGATTGATCTATTAATGAAATGTATATGGAACTATCCAGATACTTTCCCTACAGAATAAAAAATGCATCATGCAATTTGCTCCTGAAGAAATATAGAAGAATATATAAGTATGCGCTCCAATTCGCGGGTTCAATGAATATTCTATTTTTTATTTTGATTTTTAGGACACGATATCTTTTATGAGGCAACCCTGTTTGATAGTGCTACTCAAACCCAGCGGGAGTCGAATCCCTCGCCAGGCTTCATTGACCGCCCTTTTACACCGTTTACTGCCGATGCCGGTATTATAAAATAAAACATCAACAATCATGTCATAAAATATTAAAACTACTAATAGGTTAGTATATTATCAGGCGAGTACGATGATCGCTGCGTGGTTAAAACGAAGGCGGTGCCAAACAATGTAGGATTCGAACCCGCAATCATTACTGGTTTGCCAGCCGTTTGCTCTAGGTACACTTTACAATATCATCATTCAGCTTATATGTTTTTACAGCATTTATGGTGTGGTGGTTGAGCAGATCGGCGCAAAACCCGGAGGAGTCGGGTTTGATTCCCGTGATAGGACAAGTATAGGAAGAAAAAAGTACTAAAATACTTGTTCTGAGTCTGGGTGTTGTGGGACCATGGTCCTCATAGGTCGTTCCTATATATGTTACTGGGTGTTATTATTATTATTATGTTCACTGGTGGGATATGTCTTCCGTAGAAATAAACAGTACGTTCTAAAAATAAAGAAAACGCGTTCCCTCACAGAGAGAGGGAGAGAGAGAGAGAGAGAGAGATTTTATTCTATAAACCACCAAGTAGACAAGTGCGGATTAATATTAATAATAGGTCTTTACCTATGAAATTGCCGTATTGCAGTACAGACTTTTTCAAACAAAAAAAAGTTTTGATTGGCTATGAATTCTAAATTCAAATTAATTTTGTTTTAAAAATATGACATTCTATTTACAATATAAGTCTTTTGTTTATTGATTAGCGTTGTATTTTCATTACATTTCAACATTTTTCCTCATAATGGATACTTTGAAATTTCGTGTAATTATGGAATATGAGTTCCGTCGTGGCACCAACGCGGCACAAACGACACGTAACATCAACGACGTTTACGGAGAGAACTGTACAAACGAACGTACAACCCGTTATTGGTTTGCACGGTTCCGTTCTGGGAATTTTGACTTGAAAAATGAACCTCGTGGTCGTCCGGAAACTTTGGTCAACAATGATGAATTAAAGGCGATTGTGGAAGCTGATGAATCTCAATCTACAGCTGAGCTGGCAGCAGCTTTTGATGTTAGCATCAAAACAATATTGGTCCATTTGCGACAGATTGGCAAGATAAAAAAGCTTGATAGATGGGTGCTCCACGAACTTAACGATCGCCAGCGCAACGTACGCGTCGAGACTTGCCTTGCGCTGCTTAACAGGCACAGAAATGAAGGAATTTTGAACCGATACTGCACAACAGACCGTCTCTAAGCTGCATGAGTTGGGTTTGGAAGCTCTCCCTCATCCGCCATACTCACCAGATCTTGCGCCTCCCGACTATTACTGTTTCCAAAATTTAGACAACTTTTTAGCGGGAAAAAAATTCAATTCCCGAGAGGCAGTACAAAACGCCTTTGAAGAGTTTGTTGTCTCCCGTCCTGCTGATTTTGTCAAGAAGGACATCCATAAACTGCCACAGCGTTGGCAAAGATGCATTTATTGCAGGGGTGATTACTTTGAATAAAAGAAATAAATAAGTTCGAAAAAAAAATACTTTAACTTTTTTCAAACAAAACGGCAATTTCATAGGTAAAGACCAATAGATGACATATACCTAATTGTCCTCAAATAATAGTGATTTTTGAACATGAGTATTTCCTTACATACCGTTGCAATAGCGATTGTAAACCGTAGATAACTGCAATTAGGGATTAAAACCTTTGCGTCGGTTTCACAGTCGCACAAGATGCGTCATATAGGTAAACGCTTTGTCGGCTCCTATCTCATACCAATAACATAGTTATAAGTATACAACGTTATTATAGCACGGAACTTGCTTGCAAATTTTACTATCTTATTTTATAGCACAAAAGCAGTAAACGCAAATTTACACGTCTACGCCAAATTAATCGTTAAATCAATTCCTCTAAGATTAAAGCTCGTCTATCGTAATTACGTTGCGCTTCATTGCAGTGAAGTACTTAGGTCTATGTTAATAATACCTAATAGTATGTCGGTATCCACTATTAGGTATTACTCAAATTATTATTAGGTACCTATTTTTTTTTTTTAATTTATTTGAAGGGCTTTGTCGCTTGGCGACCACATCGCCCTGTGAGAATATACACGTTTTATTTGACTTACATTCTAGTTCTTATGTAGGCCTAAACTTAACAATTTATACAAAATTTTTGCATGGGCTGACGCAGGCTCCACCAAAATACTATTGCACATGCCGACATCCATATCTCTTGCAGCACCAAACTGCGTACGTCTAAATGCTGAGTTCCGGACACACTCCAAAAGAACATGCTGTATGTCTTCTACAACACCGCAGTCTTGACAATTGAAGGGTTGAGAATAAAAAGGATTTAACTGACAAATTTACAGTTTCGAGAAAATTGACTTTAAACGTCAACGGCGTCATTTTTATGTAGAGTGCTTATAAGGTAATAGAAAAGGTTTATGTAAGTTTCAGTTGCTTGAAAATGTTTTAATTCTATTTAAAATTACCAAATATAGTACTAATTCATACAATTACTGTAAAAATATAATATAATAAAAGAAATAAAGTAATGTTTTTATGCTAAGCGTACTGTATTCCTGTGACATATAAACCATTTTTAGACTAAAAATCTCGAGATTTAAGCCTCATTTCGGTATTTTGAGAATGTATTATTGAAGATAATTTCACGCTGAATCCAACGATACCCATAAGTCATTTGGTCAAAAAAATCAGTTAAATCCTTTTTATTCTCACCCCTTCAATTGGGAGATGTAACTTTTTTCATAAGATAACCGAACTTGTTCGATGGGATGTGTCCAGATCGCAGCCTTAAGGCTGTTACTAACATTTTTCTATTCAGGGCAACTTTATCAATCCATGGGTCATGAGATATCAAGGTACCTACTTATAAGTATAAGTGAGGAAATTAATAAATGATATTCAAAATAAGATTTAACGATCGTAAGAAATGCTGCCTTTATTTTTATGACACTTTTGGGAGTGCACAGCACAATTTGTGAATGTTTTCTTTGTAGCACTCGACCGATCTCGTCTGATCTACATCACTGCTCAAATGTAGGCCAATCTATGAACTTGGCTCACAGTTTAAAGCGACGTACCCTCATTAAGTCTAAATAATGTATATGTTAAAGAAAATAGTATAATGGGTCGAATCTGTGTCGCATACTCTAAAGCTAAACGAAATTAACATATTTCCGTCTTTTTCATTTTTCCTTTATCGGAAGAGTACCGCCATACTCTAAGTTTAGTTTTAGAGAATGCGACACAGAATTGACACCATTGTTAGTGCAAATTACTGCGGAATATCCGATCATTACTACAGTACTATTAAGATTTCTGTAGCATACCGTGTATAAAAGTTGTTAATGTGCAAGTGAAGGAAAGCGCAAAAAGGCTGTTAGCGTGCTGTCATTATTATGATACTAGTTGCGCCCCGCAGTTTCACCCGCGGATTTAAAGTATTTTAATTATTGGCTCATCCCACAGGAAAATTTTACTTTTCCGGGATAAAATGTAGCCTATATGTTAAACTAGTGTATACATTTATACAAAAAATAGAAATTAAATTTTACTTTTCCAGGATATTATGTAGCCTATATATTAAACTAGTGTATAAGCTTATACATTTTATCCTGAAAATTAAAATTTTCCCGTGGGATGAGTAAATAACTAAAATACTTTTTATCCGCGGGTGAAACCGCGGGGAGCAACTAGTAAGTACTTCATAAAATAAACTCAGGTTTGAACACTTATAACTCGAGAACGGCTGGACCGATTTTCATGGTTCTTAATTTATTATATTTGTCTTCGTCGCAAATAGCAGAATAACTTTTGAAAACATTCGAATATCAACAAAATTAAAGGGAAAAAAGTTGTTATCCGCGGATGAATACGCGGAGCGCAACTAGATGTCACATAAAAATTATAAACACTAAACAAAACAACTTTACTATAAAATCAATTAATCTTTAAGATTTTGGACATGAGCAGCTAACTAGATTAATTTGCATAAACATCGTGCGACATTTGGACAACAAACGAGCCGCCGTCGCGTTATCGAAACTCGTTTAACAATAAAAAAAATCAATTATCAAATATTTTCTCAGGGTTTGATGGTTTAAAATTAAAAAAGAAAGGCAATCATCGGTCTGTACTAATAATTTTCATATAAAAAAACGTAAAAGCCAACGAACAAGCTTGATTAAGGCCGATGTCACGCCGATAGAGGCCGAAAATTGAAATGGTTAGCTCATTAAAAATGCTATATTTTACAATTTTCAAGAAAGCAGGTGATATTTGTGTAGTGTGACCATAGTTTTGGCTGCTGTGTGAGAAAATTATTATTGCGTCTATTATCTGTCGAAAGCTTATAGTCGATTCTTCTTCTACTTTTTCTATTTATTCCATCTAATACGCAGGCTTCGTAAGGTTTTGCCACATTCATATGTCCGCAATTTGGGCTATAAATAATTTGGCGCACTTCCTATCCGCTATCAAAATAGAACAGTAAGCAAAATCATAGTAAAATTGAGACTTCGTTAATTTGATAAAACCGCTCTAAGCTTCTGCCAGTTTTTCAAGTTTTTCAAATCAGTGTTAAATAACGGCCTTTAGTCAGAATATAGATAGATAGATAATAATAAAAAATACAAAGAAAAAAAAAACAATCAATTATATAAAGTGTAACAATGGGCGACCTTATCGCTAAAAGCGATCTCTTCCAGGCAACCTTTGGATGGAGAGAATTTGACGAAGTGGTAAAGGACGGGGTGCACATAACTATATTTATAATATTTATAAGACTCACTCAATGTCACCTTTGTTTAAGAGGGGAAATGCCCTGCTACCACCCCCGTGGTGACAGAGAAGTGCGGGCATTTTCCCCCGGAGGGTATGTGCGCTGTACTCCGCTGTGGTGGGGCGAGATGGGGTCGCGATTGCAGTCAGCCATCTTATAATGTTACCTATATACTACCATATACTAATATATATTATTTATATCGTTAATACAAAACCAAACTAGACCTTAAAAGCTAAACTATACCTAAGAAATTAAAAAATAAAATAAAAATAATTTAAGTTACATAAGCGTGTAACCTTTTTTTTATGGTAAAATGGGCATGCGTTTGACAACAACTCACCTGATGGTAAGTGACGAAGTTGTCTAAGGTGAAGCACGCTTTTTTTTTTATGTTAAGGAATGACGTGACGAGCTAGCCGTTCGCCTGATGTTAAACGACACGGCTGCCCATATCAGCTGCAGTGTCACTCGGAACTCTAAAGTATAGAGGTTCGCGTGACACTGCACTGCGCACGTCATCCTGAGACATCAGCACAATCTAGTTATAAGATTACTAAATGTGAGATCAGATCATAAAGTCTCATTTGCCCAGTAGTTTCACTAGCTACAGTGCCCTTCAAACCGGAACACAGCAGTGCTTGCGCACTACTGCTTGGCGGCAGAATAACTGGCAAAGCGGTGGTACCTACCTAGACGAACTTTGCAGTAAAGTCCTACCACCTAGTAAACGCTTGCCCAAAATATATAATTATAAATATACCTTGTCCTTAACATATTAATATACATCCCTATGGCCCACCTAACACCCATCTACGAACCTTGAGACTCCCGCTGCGCGATTCTAATGAAATAAACTGAAAATCAACACGCGCGCCGAGCCTTTGTACCTACCGCCGAAATATTAAACTTTCCGACACACGATTTAATTAACGCATGAATTGATTATTTACACAAATAATTTATTATACACGCTTAGGCTATATGTCATCAACCATGCTGCAACAATATTAAATATTTATTTTTCTTATTCAGTGATATCAATTTTAACCTCAGGCAACTCTGGTAATTTTAACTATAGAATCTTTTTTTTATGTTGAGGAATGATGTGACTAACCGTCACTCGGAACTCTAAAGTATAGTTTCGCATGACACTGCACTGCGCACGTCATCTTAAGACATCAGCGCAATCTAGTAATAAGATTACTAGACTGCGAGATCAGGTCATAAAGTCTCATTTGCCCATTTCACTAGTTACAGTGCCCTTCAAACCGAAACACAGCAGTGCTTACGGACTACTGCTTGGCGCCAGAATAACTGGCAAAGCGGTGGTACCTACCTAGACGAACTTTGCAGAAAAGTCCTACCACCTAGTAAATATATATATATATATATATAATCTCGGTTCTATCACCATAAATAACCAATAATTATACAGTTGCTATTTCTACTACATTTATTTAGTACTAGCTTCGCCCGCGTGGCCTATAGGCAACGAAGAAGAAAATTTTTCATAGATAATTCAACCACTCTTTTCACCTTCTTAGGGGAGGAATTTCGAAAAACCCTTTCTTTTAGCCACTAAGAAAAGTTTTTTGAAATTCCTAGGGAGCCACCTACACTGTACAAAGAACACACCCTCCAAATTTCAAGTCTCTATATCATCTCTCTATATATAGGACCGGAGGTTTAGGCTGTACGTTGAGTCAGTCAGTCAGTAAGGACTTTGAATTTTATATGAATAGATGGGAAGGTAATTGTTCAGTCCTTATAACTAAAAGTTACAGCACAAAAAATATTGAGAACCTTTATACACTCTATAAATCGCAATGAAAAGAAAGAAAAAGAAATGAATCTCCCAACGATCACATACATAGATCCTGGACAATAACTAGAATTCCCTGTGTCTAGGTACCCAGGAACTACGAGGTCTCACAACACTCAGACTCAGAACAAGTATTTGCGCTTTTTTTTCCTGTGCACAAATACTTATCCTGCCGCGGAATCGAACCCACCGTCTCCGGGATATGAGCCGACCTGCACAACCACCACACCACACCACAGAGGCTGTCTTATAACTAAGTATTATATTATACTATGCCTGGGCTGAGACACAAACAAATTTATAACGTCACCGAGCGGAAAGGCGAGTGCGAGTATGAGTCAAAGAAAAAGTCAAAAGAAAAAGTTAAAATAAAAACAAAAGAAAGTCAAAATAAAAACAAAAGAAGTCAAAAATAGCGTGAAAAGAAGCTTGAACTCTCCGTACACCATTTAAACCGATTTGTTATCAAATATCAAAGACGGGATCTTCATTTATAAACCGTTCAAACAAAGAAGCCAAGATACCAATTAAAGAATAGATTAGATTATTTTTTACTAAACCCTGTTTATGAAACGCCATGTATCACTCTATGGGAGCCGTGAGCTACCAACATCACCTATTGAGCTCACTTGATTGAATTAAAGCATATTTATCATTCAAATGGGGTTCTGACCTTTCCATTGCATACCGGGAGACGTATTCTGGTGAATAATATAGTAGAACTTGAAAAATATGAAATAGTTTCACTCGCGAATAAAAAGTATTTTAATTATTTGCTCATCCCACGGGAACATTTCACTTTTCCGGGATAAAATGTAGCCTATATGTTAATCCAGTGTATAAGCTATCTTGGTACCGAATTTCACCCCAATCCATTCTGCCGTTTGTGCGTGAAGGAGTAACAAACATACACACATACAAACTTTCGCCTTTATAATATTAGTGTGATTAGTGTGAAGTTTGCTAAAAATAAGGGTTCAAAACTATCCCTCATTACAAAAGTCATCACGACTAAAAAGTCCATGAAGTTAGTAGAACCTGCATACTAAGTTTCGTCAAGATTATTTAAATATATGACACGAGTACCAACATCTGGACAAATTTTATTGTGCGTCCTGGTTTTAAAAATGTCCTGAAATATCTACTTGCAAACCTAGATTTAAAAATCTTGAGATGGCAACCCTAATCCAATTTATCTAGGTATCACAAGGAATCGAATTTCAGCAAGAGCTTTTGCGGTCTTTCTTCAAAATTCCATAACTATAAAAAAATAGAGAGCTTAGAGTAGATTTACAAATGAAAATTATAATATGCATCCGCCACGTGAGGCCTAAATGAAATCATAAATAAATAAAATATTTGTAGACATTTCACACAGCGCCATCTAGCCCCAAACTAAGCAAAACTTGTACTATAATATAATAACCAGATAACTGATAAAATACTTAGATACTTTTTGTTGTAAACATATACAGAAACATCGATGTTCACCACTCAAATGTTTGTCCTGACTGGGAATTGAACCCACAGCCTACAGCTCAGAAGGCAAGGTTACTACCAACTGAGCTATCAGGCCAGTCAACAATAGCACCGAGCGTCCTTAAATTACTACCCAATTCTCCGGAATAGGTTTTAATCACACGGGTTGGGTGCACACTGCACATCGCCACGTGACGTCTCGATCTCGTCCGCATCCAAAGACAGCCGCACGATGCCCCTAGAGAACGATGAATCCATTATTCGCAGGTGCAAATGATCAATTTTTTCATCCACATTTCAGTACATGCAGGTGGATGATTTCGCCTCACTTTTTGCCAGTTAAAATTCGTTTGGATAGAATCATCGTGAACTCCACGGCTGAATAATAAATGTTATCAACCCAAAGTGGCATTGGTGTCGATTCTGTATCCCATTCTGCCAGCGTCTGTGTTTCCGGCGAAATATGACCCACGCGTGTTCAAGAGAAGAGTGAATAGGTATTTACTTGGCTAGCATGCTACACCTTCGATCACATCATCACTTCCCATCAGGTGAGAGCGTGGTCAAATGCTAAACAAGTTTGAGGTAAAAAAAAAAAAAAGTTTTAGAGAATGCGACACAGAATCGACACCATTATATATTTAAAATAACGCGCTTTCTTTTATTGTTTGATAGGCTTGCGATTGACTACTATCTCACTTGTGGTCACGATGTAACAAGGTTGCCTAGAAGGCACCTGTTCACTCGCGAATTGAAGACTCCAACATTGTAGTGTTCGGGAAATAATGGCAGACACTGGCATAGCATTCCACTCTCTTTAATAATATGAATAATGTCCAATGCGGAACGGCCTTATAGCGAAGAGCCTCGAGGGTCCCTATAGATACAGGGAATCCTAGTTAGAGTCAGGGTCTATAATGTATGTGATCGTTGGGCGTTATTATTATTATCATCCTTATGAGCTTACTCAAAACACACAGAACTTCTACTTTGATTCATTGAGATTGAAAAATATAGAAACAACATATTGATAACTAATTTCACAAATTCGGCAATTTTATAGGTAAAGGTTACAGAATTCGCACTATTTTCATTAAGTCTATGGTAAAGATATAGATATCAAAGAATATAGTTACTGACTCTCTTTATGATTTAAACACAGCGGCAGTTTTTAAACCGACATTTCACAGTGAACGAAACACTTGCTTATTTTGAGGTACAGTGCCATCTAGTTTCGACTTATATAAGTGTTACGACCGGTGATGCGGCGATGATTACCTATATCTTAGTACCTTTCTTCATGTGTGATTTGTCTTGTGTAAAAATGTATTCTTTCTTCTTTTTTTTGGTTTGGCTCCACTCTTGTGTATTTAACCAGTCGAGTTAATTAATATATTTGTATAGATATGGCAAGTCAAGTCCAGTCACAGTCCAAGTCATAGTCTAGTCTAGTCAAGTCATACTCCTAGTAAAGTGGTGGCAACTTTACCAGAAGCTTCTATGGAGTTTTGGAAACAACACGAAAACAAACGTTTCACCATCATTATACCACTTTCCCACACTTATGCTTGTAGTGCACGAGTGTGGGTCTAATCAAGTCATACTCCTACTTCTACAGTCCAAGTCATCAAGTCAAGTCATAGTCTACTACGACTTGATGACTTGGACTGTGACTTGACACATACAACATACATATGTATAATATAAATTAACTTGAAGAATGTATTACTTGACAATGGCTAAATAGACAAAAGTGTGGAGCCAAAACCAAAACAAAAAAATTGCTTGAACTATGCTTGAATGTCTATGCTCAAACTGCGTTCAAGACTGATACAATTTATTTTTCATTATCGGCCAGTTATTGTATTAGCCCAGTTATCTACACCCAGGGGCACCATCCATTCAATTTAACATTGTAATGAGACGACTCAGAGGCAGACCAAATTACAAATAAGAACATGAAATATTACAACCACATGATATATTATAACAAATTATCTTTTTTACCATCCAACGCCGCCTCAAATCTGTAAATGTAAATATGGCGTCTGGCATTTTGATTTAATAATCCCGATCGTATCTGAATAGAAGAAATCAAATTGATTTTGTTCATTTGAATACGAGGTCCGTGTTTTATTGACGAGTTTTATTTACTCATTTATTTATTGTGATAAAAACGACATAAACAATTACAATTACCACACAAAATATTCATACATTAACAACAAAAAAAAACAGGATTATCAAATAATAAAAGAATCCAATGGGCTATTACAATAATGTCAAATAAAATAATGTCAGAGTTAATTAGATAGATTAAAAGAAAAATTATCCACTATCACTACTGTTGGGTTGAGGTACCCGTATTGCTCCATTGGTCAAAGTCAAAGTCAAAAGATTTTATTGCAAATAGGCTAATTTTAGCACTTTTACAAGTCAAAATTATATTAGGTACTTAAAATTAAGTTATTTCACTAAGCATATAAAATTACAAAGTGCTTATTGTCAAATAATATATAGCAATGGTCAATCATGCTTTCACAATATGTCTCCTTCTTCTCTTCATTCAATGGCCTGCTATCGCTTTTAAGCGATAATTTTGCCAATGTCAATCAAGGAATTATTGTGCATTTATGTCATGTCAAAGTCTTAGTTTGTCAGTCAAAATGCCACTGTAAAATGGTGGATATTATACTGAAGGCTCTAGGAAACCTTGAAGAGAAAACGAAAAGGCATGGTTTAAAAACTTGGAACCATTTGTTAACACTCGTGCACGTTCACGAACACTTAACGGATAATAATCCACCCTTATCACACATTGAAATTCAAAAATATACGGTTTATGGAAAAAAAATTCACAACCGCCATTTTTGGATTCATTTCAATGAATCACACATTATGTCAATACTGCATCAACAATATTAGACCACTTGTCAAAATAAAAATCAACGTTGGAGAAAATCAAATCAAAAAAAGAAAAATCAGGGTTGGTTATCATGATTTATGCCACAGACACCACCGAAAAAGTTACACTGCGACGTGCCAATTATAAATACCTACTTTTTGTTTCATAATTGCGCCGCATTTACCTATACACTTTTTACAAAATCGAAAGCTTCTCGAATCCAATTAAAAGTAAAAGCATTTCTTGAGTATTTCAATACAATTGATCCAATCACAACCTATACATATTTGGAAATAGCTCATGATCGATATCGAGAAATCGATTTTGGGTGGGAATTCCACTAGATCTGCGCGCATTTTTCCAAGACCTCCACTTACAAAATACACCACATAGTCTCAGGTTTTCACGTAAAACGCAATAAGTGGCCGTCATTCGACATCTTTAAAACGTGAGCGGAATTCTAGCATTACTTCCAACTACAACCGCTCCAAGAAACTCCGATTTGTTATAGATTTCTGCTGTGCCTCGAGCTATAATACCTCTGTAATGAGTTTACTGGAAAATTATACTATGCAATTAGTGCTTTCGTGTATTAACTGACATTAATTTACTATGTTGCGCTTCAGGCGTCTGTCAATCTCGACAAGCACAACTCGACCTTCCGACACCACATTCTCCTTTCTAACCTCTTAAGTGAAGCCTTTTTAGACGGGTCTCAGTAAGCTGGCCGTGTACTCTGTGCCCTATTCATTTGCATTGTTAAAATGATTGACACATTCAATTAGCGGGGTGACCGACGGACCTCCCAACTCGGGTCTACGCTATTAACAGTACCAATTTATCGTGAGCCTCTAAAATCGACGGGTCCCTTCCGGAAAGTTCTGATATGTGGAGGGTTTAAGGAGGCGCGGGAGGTCATGTTTTGGTGGTCGAATGTATAGGGTAGGGTTATCGCATTGTCTTGCGGGTTAGCTGTGGTTTTCTGCAATTAGCGTGGCATCGCGTAGCGTGTCTTTGGTTTAATGTGCCTTTCAGCGTTATTCATCGGTGATGAACGAGCGATTTGTTTTGACACTACGCTGACGTTCAGACAGAATTCTAAGCTTTATAATACAATACCTTATCAAATAGAACACAAATTGTAGTATCCAGTTTCATTTCATTGTGGAAGTTCACTGAAAAGAAAACCTTTGTTTTAGAAAGTGAAAATTTCCAATTCGTCTCACTCATTTTAACTCCATTTATGACGTATCTAGGATACAAGGTGTAATTTGGGTGTATCTTGGTAATTCAGGGTGTAATTTAGACGTTAAGCGAGTAATCTTTGGTGAAGATAATTCAGCGTTCGCACGTCGTGTTCACCACGATCTGAACTTATGGACCAAGCCCTTTCATACGGACAACAAAGACTCGTAATTGGTTTGTTTCAATTACAATTGATCTGCTTATTGCTTACGAGATACCTATTTGTAGCCGTAGAGTTGGTAGACTATGGACATTTTATTTTTAAAAGGTACTGAAACTCAAGAACCATTTCGAGATTATCATATTAAGAGCTCATGTAAAAAAACGAGTATACTTTAGACCACACGACTGAAGTAAAACTTCTTTACTTTAGCTCCATCTATAGGTCGGTATAACTTTGTTTTTGCTTTGTCGATAATGACAATCAAGGCGAGTTTTGGCGGGAAAACTAAAAAGATCACGTCGCCGCATTGCATTATTTTCCACAACTTGTGTTATTTTCAGTGTTAGTGCATAAAATTGGTGGCATTTTATTCGTTAAGTGCTGGATTACAGGCATGAGTGTGGGAAAGTGGTATAATGATGGTGAAACGTTTCTTTTCGTGTTGTTTCCAAAACTACATAGAAACTTCTGTAAAGTTGGCACCACTTTACTAGGAGTTGACTAGTTTTAACTCGATCGGACCGCTGGAAGTCGTCGTAAAATTGTTTCCATGATTTATACCGTACCGATAGACAACGTGTGCCGAGGTCAACAACTACCTTTTTAACCTACGGGTAACCTAGTTTTTATTTCGGAAAATTAAGAGTTCCCACTGGAAATCGGGTAATGCTTGAGTGAAACGGCGAGGTAACCTTATAGTACTCAATGAAGTTTGTGTTGACCAACTTATGATGCATCTTGGTGTTATTATTATTATTATTTTGCATATTTTACGATCATTTTTTACCACAGTAGTCTATTTCTTATCTTGATATTTATCCAAAACATTTCTTTTAGCTATTTTTAACCGACGTCTTTTTAACTCTTTTTTCTTTTAGGGTGCCCTTTACTAGCTACTTCTACCACTGGATCTCACTCACAGGCGACAGCGTAATTCGATCGAGTCGGATAATTGGCGAGTTCGCACGTCATTCGTCAGCCTCCGTGCAGTCGCCCCGGGCGACAGTGCCCCGATTAAGCCGACGATTAAGCTGGTTGGTTCAGTTACGTATTGTGAAGGCAATATTGCAATGAAAAGCTTTTTGTCTTGTGTCAAACTATGTATCAAATAAAGATTTTGAATTAAAAAATTAACTCAAGGCCAGGCGTGGTAATTTTTATTTTTATTTTATACGGGCTAATGCTGTTGATCTCTAACGACCTTTACAGCGTCACAGGGCGGGAGGGCAGGCGCTTAAGGCGCCCAAGCGTGGTGATTATGGCAAAACCTTCATATGATAAGCGCCAAAGTGGCGTTTTATGGTGTTGAAGTACCAAAATATCAAACTTAAGGTATTAATATAGCCAATTCTTCCACAATCATTAAAAACAGGAAAGCCCTGTAATAAAATATATCCATATTATATTTCTGTACCTATTTAAGCCCACAATGGCAACCTCAATCATCCTGCCCGATATAAACGGGACACTAATTTAGAATTTTAACATGCAAATTGACTTACATAAACGATAGGTGATTCCGACTTCTTTATAGCCCGATAACAATTGATACACATGTAATTAGTCGGGTAAAGACAGATGCTTTGATTTACGCAGCGATAGCATCGGGTTTCACCATGTTATTAATTGGAATCCTATGAAGTTGCGAAGAACGGGTTTGTGAAAATGTTCACAGATGGGTCGTCAGTTTGAGGAGTTTATGAACTTATAATGGTAACTCATACGTGATTTATGAACCGGGTGAAAACCATTAGTAGGTACCCAGACCCTGCCAATATAAAGACTTTTTCTTAGTAGCAAAAAATAGTTTTGCCCAGCAAAATCTTTCATGTAAGATAAAAAAATACGCGTGACCTAAATGCTGGCACTTATTTGGCACAACGAATCAGCATTGCAATTCAACGGGGCAATACTGCCAGCATGTTGGGTACGCTACCTACTGGTAGCGGGCTGGAGCATTTGGACTGTCTATTGGTCATCGCGCCCAGTATACATGTAATCCAATTTTTTTTGTAGTAGATAGTATTTAGTATTAGTTATATTTAGTTGAAGGAATATACTTATAATTTGTATTATAAAAAAATATATATAAAAAAAAATTGAAAGGGAACCCTTATTTAGGCAGGCACTTCTCCACGAGTCTTATAAGAACTTAAAGCACACAAAGACCAAACTTGAAGATAAAAGATTCATTCCATTAATGCAGTTAAAGTTTACATTGTAAGTCCCGGTTAAACAAATTCAGTGCCAATTACAGGTCCACATTAGCAACAAAATGAAGTCCGCACTAATAATAGCGTGGCAGCGTGTTATGAAAGGCAATTACCAGTGGCTACGAAATCCGGTAGTTAATTATCCTAAATTGTTTAATGGCGAGGTTTGCGACGTAATCGCTGCCTTGGGGGCACAGGCCCGGTCCTGGCGGTGGAACTGATTTTTGAAATGGGTGCAGTGGGGCCAGTTCTATATACAAGTAAATAAATAAATAAATATGTGTGGACATTTCACACAGCGCCATCTAGCCCCAAACTAAGCAAAGCTTGTACTATGGGAACCAGATACAATACTTATATACTTTTTGTTTGTAAATACATACATAGAATACAATATAAACACCCAGACACAGAACAAACATCAATGCTCATCACACATACGTTTGTCCTGGGCGGGAATCGAACCCACAACCTGCAGTTCAGAAGGCAGGGACACTACCAAATGAGCTATCGGGCCAGTCGAAGTACATACTCTTAGCTCATACTTAGGTTTTAAAGAATTAAACATTATACCCTATAAGTGTGAATATGGTATAGGTATATGGTAGGTATATTCTAAAATCCGCATAAGCCTTAATATGTCCATCGGCTTTGTAATGCAACAGGAGAAATTTCATTCATAATTTGAAATTTTCTACTAACTATACACATTAAATGAGGGTTGAAACTCAAATCCATACAACTGTGTTTCTATCACAGATTTTATTGATTGCAATCAAGTTACATGATCGCCATCGAACGTGAAATGACCTTGCGCGAAATGACAACTATTAGGTATAATTTTGAAATGAATGAAATATGAAATAATTTTGAAATGAAAACTAAAATAAACACTACGCAAAATAAAAAGTGATAAGTACATCTATTACTTACCTCTAATATTTATTTGTAAGTTTTAGGTGTAAGGATCAGTTTCAAGCAAGCAATGGCAAGAGTCATTTTTAAGCAAGGTTATACATGAAATAAGTCTTTAATTTAACTGTAAATGTATACGTCGTATTTAATTTTAATGCATTATTGTGTTTAGTGTCTTTTTTTCTCTAAATTATAAGTTTTTTGGGTGACATAATAATAAAGTTTAAAATATTGGGAGAAGCCATTGATTCCTGAAATACAGTTCAAAATCTAGTTCGGGAATCTATGGGTTCATTAAAATAATGTAATAATATTTGTGTCAGTAAACGTTTATGTATTTTTGTATTTGTAATAGTACCTCAACATTGCACCTATATAGCTAAAGGTACCTACGTATACATGTGCTGTGTAACTACATCAATGGTAAAAATCCTGACAATCCCGGATAAATCCGGATCCCGGCAACCATACATCATTAAACTCTTCGGCAAAAGCGGACCATAGTCCACAACCAACAAAACAAAAAAGGACAACCACAGAAGCACGAAACAAAAGTCCTAAAGTTTGAAGCTCTTAGGTCCGTATTACAGAACGATGCTCAGTCATCGAGCTGCTCTGCAGAGATTTCATTCACTAATTGATCATTTCATGAATGAAATCTCTGCTTGAGCACCGATCGATGACTGAGCATCGTTCTGTAATACAGACCTTAATTTCGTACTAATATCCCTAGCCCCCGGTTTCTCGTTCGTTTGTCAAATTTGTGTCAAGTTTATAATCAAATACAGTACGCTCATTGGCTGAAATAACCGATGATCAACAGGCAACCAATGAGCGTTCAGTATTTGATCTGCAAAGTTGGCACGAATTTAACAAACGCAGGTCCGTATTATCGATGCTCAGTCATCGACCGGTACTCAAGCAAAGATTTCATTCATAAAGTGATCAATTAGTGAATGAAATCTCTGCTTGAGCACCGATCGATGACTGAGCATCGTTCGGTGTAATAGGGGCCGTATACTACTAGAACCCGGTGGAAAGTGTTACTTAGCTGAGTTTATTAATAGACTTTAATATAAACAGGCAAAAATACCTTCCACAGACTCCCGTGAGCTAATTTCATTAATGTAAGTACACGGACCGTCATTACACAGCACCGGGCCGGTTCACAGGAATTACTTAAACGTCAGTTAAATTGCTTTAACAGAGCCGGAGCCGTAATAAGGTGTGTGTACAGGCTGTAATTTGACTTCGCATTCAATCATTCACCTACTAAGCCTGTCACGCCACGGTTTTTTTTAAATGTAATTGAATGATGTGACGAGCTAGTCGTTCACCTGATGTTAAGCAACACGGCCGCCCAAAACAGAACAGTGTCACTCGGAACTCCAACATGTAAAGTTTCGCATGACTACTGCACTGCGCACATCATCCTGAGACATCAGCACAGTCTGGTTATAAGATTACTCGACTGTGAGATCAGATCATAGTCTCATTTGCCCAGTAATTTCACTAGCTACATTGCCCTTCAAACCGGAACACAGTAGTGCTTGCACACTACTGCTTGGCGGCAGAATAACTGGCAAAGCGGTGGTACTTACCTAGACGAACTTTGCAGAAAAGTCCTACCACCTAGTAATGTAGTAGGATATTTACAGCCTTAGGTATATAAAAAATACGTTTAAGGTTGTTCATCCAAGCATAGAACTACATAGAAGCTTCTGGTAAAGTTGCCACCACTTTACTAGGAGTATAATTTGACTAGACTAGACTGACTTGACTTGACACACATATTTAATTATATACATTAATTAACTTAAAAAAATTATCAATTACTTGACACTGGCTAAATACACAAAAGTGTGGAGCCTACACAAAAAAAAATCGCTTCAGTAGTTTTGTTTTTAAACGCTAAAATTGGCTACATAATATTATTAAGCTACAGTCAAATCTGTAGTTATATAGTAAAGCAAAAATATTTTACCGCCATTTAACCGCTATCAAAATAATATCACAATTTAACGGTAACTAACCTCAACTACCTACGCAAGATTGGATCGGTTAATATTAACGTATTGCGGTTTAAAGGTGTGTCAAAAATAATGTAAAGCATTTAACTGCATGTATGGACGAAAATGATGGTGAAACACTACATTATACTGGCAGAAGTACGCTGTTAAGATTTATAAGAATAAGAATAAGAATATTTTTATTGCTCAGAAAAGACAAACAGAACCTTAAATATACGATAGGTAGGTACATTAACAATTCATATTTTACTGATGTTAACAACAGGTAAGCTAGTAGGCAGGTGCTGAGGGAAATTCCATTGTTCCAAGTTATGTCATAGTTAATCTTATACTTACAGAAATTTCAACCGGGACTGCGTCATAATATGTATTATTTTTAATTCACCTAAAACCTTTACCTAATTATAATACAAAGTTTTATGAACGAATTATTTGAGTATTAGTGTCTATTTATATTTACCAAGTGATATGTAATAGTTTCTAATTGTCTGTATTTCTTTTTATTCTAATTTTTTTTACACCGCCGTGTATTATTTTTATCCTTTGATACTTTCCATCTAAAGGTTGTCTGGAAGAGAGCGCTATTAGCGATAAGACCGCCCATTTTTGCACGTCTGGTGGGTGACCTTGCTCACCGTCTGGGGCCGTGAAAGTCGGCCCGGAGAGTCCCCCGACACTCCACCAGTGGCCCCACTACGGGGGAGGGAGGAGGTGCGCGTAACGAAGTTTATACGTACCTACCACAGACAGAACGTGCAGTGAGTGAGAGAGATCTTCCGTCTTTATCCACGTCCACAATACCTAATAACAGCGAGACATCTCCATTAGCTATATTAAATCCTAAGTTTGGTTGCAATAGTTTTTTTATTGATTTGTTTGACAAAGACCTCGTGCGGCGATTAATATTAGAAACCACTTCTTCAGTTGTAATGGAGTCGTACCTATTTCATTCGTGTAAAGGCATTCAGCTACTTTTTATTACGTATTTCCATTATTAATGATAATAGCAAGGGGTAAACTGACCGATGGAGACGGCATAGAATAGAATAGTGAGTTAACAGAAGAAACTTTTGTTCATGTGACCTTTCAGTTTTTAAGTAAGATTAATGAAGAGTGAAAATTATAAAAGTTAAATATTTTAAGGAATTATATTTTGTTAGGTTAGGTTAGATTACTTAGGGGGCGAGTTAGCTCCGGGGCGAGATGGTTAACCGGGGCGAGATGGTTAATGCAGTGCGTCTCCATCTCGCCCCATCCCGGCGGCGGTCGGATCATGGGGGGGTTTTAGTGGGTTCGAGTCCCACATACCCCCTGCCACCACCCCTGTGGTGGCAGGGAAGTGCAAGGGCATTTACCCCCTCAAAAAAAAAAGGGGACGAGTTGACTGACTGCTAACGCGACCCCTTCTCGCCCCTGCACGGTGGAAGGTGGCTCACGGGGAAGAGGGGGGGGGGGGGGGGGGGTTTAGTGTGTTCGAGTGCCACATACTTCTCTGCCGCCACCCCCTTGAAAGTGCGAGGGCGTAGAGAAACGTAGGTAGGTATTACTTATACATAGTCAATCCTCAACTGGATCAGTCTAATTTTATCTTAAATCCAAACTTGCAGATGATAGCGATGTAGTGGAATCTCTACACGTCTTGTCTTCTCTTTGGTTGAGTGAGCCATCGCCGGTGGCTGCACTTGCGCCGGTCACAGCGGGGGCAGATTGCGCTTGCATGACACAGCCACAAAGCGCAACCTACAAACTTCGTGGCATTCATCTGAATGTGGACCAATTATATTGGCGAGATGAAGACCTGTCTGTCCAATTGGAATACTTATACACTTTTTGGTCACGATGACTAGAGGATATGGTCAATAATAATAATAATATGTGTGGACATCTCACACAACGCCATCTAGCCCCAAACTAAGCAAAGCTTGTGCTATAGGAACCAGATAACTAATACAATACGTAGATACTTTTTTGTTTGTAAATACATACATAGAATACAATATGACACCCAGACACAGAACAAACACCTATGTTCATCACACAAATGTTTGTCCTGAGTGGAATTCGAACCCACAACCCACAGTTCAGAAGGCAGGGCTACTACCAACTGAGCTATCGGGCCAGTCAATGCACGCAGAACCTATGTACACTTAGTAAAGCTTAAATTTAAATTAAATAAACTGTATTCCTGTTATTGCCAGCCAACCTACGTAAGTAAGTCTTTTTTTTTTTTGCTCGACACTTTTTTGTCTTCTTCAGCAAGTGTCAAGTAAGTAATTGATAATTTCTAAAGTAATTGAAATTTAGAAATTATTAATTTAAATGTATATTATTATATAATATGTGTCAAAATCAATGATAGTCTAAGTCATCCAGTCAAGTCATAGTCTAGTCTAGTCAAGTTATACCTACTCTTAGGAAAGTGGTGGCAACTTTACCAGAAGCTACTATTTAGTTTTGGAAACAACAAGAAAAGAAACGTTTCACCATCATTATACCACTTTCCCATATTCATGCCTGTAATCCAGCACTTAACGAATAAAATGCCACCAATTTTATGCACTGACACTGAAAATAACACAAGTTTTGGAAAACAATACAATGCGGTGACGCGATCTTTTTCGTTTTCCCGCCAATACTCTCCAAGCTAGTAGGTTAAATCTTGCTAATAAAAAAAAATCGATAAGGATTATCAAAAATTAACAAAACTTGACCAAAGTCGATCATCATCATCATCATCAACAGCCTGAAGACGTCCACCGCTGAACATAGACCTCCCCCACAGAGTCACTATAAGCGGCTACTTGCCTCCTGCGTCCAACGAAAAATATTAAAATGAGCAGATTTATATCAACACACGTCGAGACGGACCCACCGCGGAGACATTTACATGCAGCATTAAACAAACCTTCGCTTTACACTTTTATCAAAGATATTAATCTGAGCGGATAATTAGGTGCTAGATCTGTGCATGAATAAACGTTATTGGGTGTTTGTTTCTTCTTTAAGTTTCTTCATTTTTATTTTATTATATATTTATTTTTGTTTTTGTTTTGGCTTCACACTTTTGTGTATTTAGCCAGTGTCAAGTAATTAATAATTTCCGAAGTTAATAAAAATTATATATATGTGTCAAATCAAGTCACAGTCCAAGTCATCAAGTCAAGTCATAGTCTAGTCTAGTCAAGTCATACTCCTAGTGGTGGCAACTTTACTAGAAACTTAGATGTAGTTTTGGAAACAACACGAAATGAAACGTTTCACCATCATTATACCACTTTCCCACACTCATGCTTGTAATCCATCACTAGTGCCACCAATTTTATGCACTAACACTGAAAATAATACAAGTTTTGGAAAATAATACAATGCGGTGACGTGATCTTTTTCGTTTTCCCGCCAAAACTCCATATTATATTTTTTAAGCTATGAAATCTAATCCTTTAGCCATATCATATTGAGCCCACTTATTGGTTCACATTTTTATAGTATTGCCTACTTTAAGATTAAGTCTTAGCACAGCAGACTAGTACAGGTCAGTAGTTGACTGAAAAAGGGTCTCGACTCGACTCGACTCTTGCAACGATACAATAAAGCTCAATTTTCAGCTTTCAATTTTATACAACATGCTGTGCGAGCTGAATAAAATTGCCCTGCAAATTGCAGCCTGCAAGTATAGGTTAGGTACCCATAGTTTTTGCTAGCCAAGAAAGTGCGCTGTCAATTTTCGGCTGTTGTCTTTAGAAGAGTACACAGACTAATAGAAGACACTACATGGACACTACTGTACGTAAAGTAGAGTACTCTTCCTTCCATTTTCTGACTGGGCCCAGTAACGTTTGCTTGATCACAATCAGTAAAAAGTGTGTAATCATACTTTAAAAACCATTAAATTTAATTACTTGATGTTTTTGTTTTGGCTGCACACTTTTTTGTATTTAGCCAGTGTTAAGTAATCATTTTATTACTTACCTCTTAGAAACACACAAACGGCAGCCGATTAGAACTTAATTTTAATTAGACTAGAAAATTAGGAAAGCATTTCGCGCCGAATAAGTTGAGTGTTCTATTTATGAAAAGTCATAATAAGTAAACTTTCTACAATGCAAATTCCATAAACCATAGAGCAGACATTACACCTTTTTGATAATGTCTAAATTATAGCATAATGCCTGCTCGCCGTGAAATATGCGCTCGCACGTGTTTATCATGCTCGGGCCGCGTCATACAGCAGACAGATTTATAGCTTACTTAGCACCTACTCACGGCTTTCTCTAGCTCGTGAAATAATTCGTTTAGATAACAAAAGCAAGTTTTTCACTCAAAAAGTCTGTCATTATAGCTTACCAGAGCGGGGATAGAATAACATTTTTTTTTTATGTTTTTTGCTTCACACTTTTGTGTATTTAGCCAGTGTCAAGTAATTGATAATTTTTCTAGTTAATGATATTTTCGCAAATATGTGTCAAGTCACAGTCGAAGTCATCAAGTCAAGTCATAGTCAAGTCATAGTCAAGCCATAGTCAAGTCATAGTCCAGTCAAAGTCATATTCCTAGTAAAGTGGTGGAAACTTTACCAGAAGCTTCTATGGAGTTTTGGAAACTCCAAGACGAAAAAAACGTTTCACCATCATTATACCACTTTCCAACACTCATGCTTGTAATCCAGCACTTAACAAATAAAATGACACCAATTTTATGCACTAACACTGAAAATAACACATGTTTTGGAAAATAATATAATGCGGTAACGTGATCTTTTTCGTTTTCCCGCCAAAACTCATTTACTACTGTTAAAAAAGAAAAAAATTGAATGGAACTACAATCCACGGGTAGTAATCTTAACAGAAAAAAAAGTTGACTTGAGATGTCCTTGAGCAAGACGATAAGTGACAGATACCACCCGCCCGAACCCCTCTGTCTCTCCGCATGCACCTGTTTTTTTTCTAACTTAGAGCAATCGCCATTTTGATTTACATGGCATGTCAATTTTATTTGTTACAGTCATTGTAGCATAGATACGAAGTATTTCTACCTAATCTGTGCATTGTAGTGTATCCTCTACTTGGTCTGTGATTGTAGTGATTCTGTTGAGCGAGGTAGTTTGCGTTGATTAATTTCCGCCTATTTCTATTCATTATTTACTGCAATGACTGTACTATTTAGACCTTCAGTGCGATATATACTAAATGCTGTGTACCGGGTTGTTTGAATTCGAGATAGGACGCTTTTTTACATAAATGTCCATTGTGTGAGAAAATACTCAAAAAGTGGCTCGACTATTAACTGTGAACCTTTGCGAAGCAAAAATATTGCTGAGCTTGCTCAGCTTCAAGTGTGTCACAAGCATTTCGAAGCACGATATGTGACTCCCAAATCACGTCTTCTTAGAAATGCATGTCCATCATTGTTTCTGGAATCGGAAATTCGCAGTGGTACTTCGCTGAACCCGAATATTGGTAAGTGAAGTCTGATTTTCTAAAAATATACGTTGTCACATCTTGTGATCTTTGTCGTAAAGTCCATGAGTCAACAAAGTCAACATACTAGCCTCTACATACATGTGGTATTATTGCAGTTTTCGAGCCAAAGTAACCAATGATTATGATTAAATCCCTTAATTGACCTAATAAAATCAAGCCGAGCAAGCAAACCAAGATGTGACATGTCATTATAGTAGATAACTATTTCATCTTATTTTGAGTGTTTCCTTATTAATGTATGTCATTACTTGCAGAATATGTGAAACCTGTTGCTGAGCATTTATATGCAAAGAAGGAACACATTGACCACTCATACTGCAAAGCACCTCCTAAAGAATTCACTACTCAAGTGGAGTCTAACAACAATGGTAAAGAATGCTTTAATAAATTTGTTTCTTATAGTTTTTATAGTTGGTAATATAATACAGTAAAAGCTCCCTGTTCGCGCTTCCTTCATTCGCGTTTTCACTATTCGCGGATTGAGAAGATGCGAACTGGTTGGGCGGAATGTATGCAGCAAGAGGAAAAATGAGAAGACCGTGTTCACACCAAATGAAATATAGTAAAGCCCCAAGGCATATATGCACTCACCGATAAGCCAGCTAACTCGTCTTCCAAGCACAGCAGGGTCCAGTGGTGAAGCAGGTGGTGAAAATGGCGTCAACGCAGTCAGTCCCACGCGTGGGAATAAAACACTTTCCCAATATGAAATACACGCGAGTGTATGTTTACTTATGCACTCTGGTGGCAGCGTACCGAGCCAGGGCAAAGGGGCGAGAGGGAAAAAAGTATGGTAAAAAATGCGACTTTCAATGCAGGAATATTTGCGGCGGCGGCGGCGGTTGGCGTTTAATCACTGTGATTGGCGCGTAGCTAGCGCCACATGCGGCCGTAGTTGGTCAACTCATCGACCGACTTAATGGTTGATTGCAACAGCGCTAGATGGCGATACTATACACATTTGATGTGAACTATAACGGCATAAACACGAACCATTTCCCATATTCGCGGCTAAAGATTTCTTTATTCGCGGATCTAATCGGTACATACACATTAATAAAAAGGATTTTAATATCTAGATATTCAACCGAATATCCTTTGTAACCGCGTCGTCAAATGAACTAATAAAAATTTTAAATAGTCCTTATTACAACTAAGCCTAAAGTATTTTGTTAAATGATGTCGCCGCTGTATTGGTTCCGCCTTTGCCAAACCATTGCCAAAGCCTGAAGGTAATAATTAATCAATATGGTCAAAAACTTCAATTTAATTCATTCTTATATACTTTTGTTTTGTTACTTATGTTTTTTATTTTGTCACCTAGGAACGTATCCCCTATAATCCCATATAAATAACCACTCCATATTCACAATTTCTGTATTCGCGGCATATTTACAGAACGTATATCCCGCGAATAAAGAGCTTTTACTGTAATAATAATAAGAATAACACCCAACGATCACATACATAGATCCTGGACCCTAAATAGAAAGATTATAATGTTTGCGTAATATTGATTTGTGGCAGAATAACTGAAGCAGAGGTAACCAACCCAGACAGCCTCGTGCATACGAGAGATAGAACCACCACTAAACTTATTAAATCTAAATTATTTCAGATGTACAGGAGCCATCTTCAAATCTAAGTCAGCCTAAATCTTCGGTGCCATCTTCATCACAAGACATTCATGAAGTCCAATTGTTAGGTTAGTATTTTAAATATTGCTATATAAAATAATGTTAAATTCTTGGATGATCAGTTATTTTCTGCATAAAATAATTATTGCTCTTATGAGGAATACAATAGTTTATTTGTTCAAAAATATTTTAAAACTAAAGAGACATTTTAGTGTCATCACTGCCTGCACATATAGATCCTTTCATTGATTTAATAAAAAATAAGCAATAAAAATGCTTCTCATCGCTGTTTACATATTTTACTTACTAAAATCTACTACTTTACATGAAAATTGAAGGGGGTGAGAACAAAAAGGGTTTAACTGATTTTTTTCACAAAATGACTTATGGGTATCGTTGGATTCAGTGTGAAATTATCTACAATAATACATTCTCAAAATACCGAAATGAGGCTTAAATCTCGAGATTTTGAATCTAAAAACGGCTTATCTGTCACAGGAATACAGTTCGCTTAGTATAAAAACATTATCATATTTATTTTATTATATTATATTTTTACACTAATTTGTATGAATTAGTACAATATTTTGTATTATAAAATAGAATTAATACATTTTCAAGCAACTGAAACTTACATAAACCTTTTATAATACTTAATAATTACTCTACATTAAAATGAAGCCATTGAAGTTTAAAGTCAATTTTCTCGAAACTATCAATTTGACACTTAAACCTTTTTTGATCTCACCCCTTGAATTGTCTTCATCTCAAGACAACCATCACCATGAAATACAAATGTGAATTTATAATAAGATAATATTGATCAAATTAATTCAATTATGTATTAGAAAAGTAATATCATTCTTAAAATATTATTTTCAGATCCACAAGTGACAAAAATACAAAAACAGGGCTACAAAAAACATAAGGTTGTGAACACAGTAAAAGCACTAACTCCGAAATGCAGAAAAATCTACAATGAATATAAGAAATCAACCAAATTTTCAAAAGAAGATTTTTTTGAGGAAAAGGTTCCAGGCATGAATCCATACACAAGAAAATTTTTTGACATGTAAGTCAAGATAAGCACTAAAAAGATGAAAGCATGGAGATTCACTCTAGATAAGAAGCTGATATCCTTGGCAATTTTAAAACAAGGACCATTTACAAAAGATATTTATCTTGCTATCACTTACGACATTAAAAAAGTTGGTTGCCAAATTAAATGTGAATTCTGGCATCAACCCTCAAATATTTGATTGCATCAAATAGGAAGTATGTAATATTCGGAAATAACTTTTGAGTTAGTGTATATGTTACTGGGAAAGTTGATAATTCAGGTATTGCATAAAATATTCCATCAATTGTTTATCATACACTGCCTAGACAATCTATGCAGTGCCTCAGATATTGTGTAAACGCCATGAGACGATTAGTTAAAGTATACAATGATGGGCATTAAAGTCTGAGTAAGACGTAATAGAAGAATTTTTCATCTATTTAACTGCATTTTCATTCATTGACGGATAAACATTTGATTTTATATAGCATGCCTAGGCAAAATATGGGATAAATCATATTTTATAGTTTTTTGCATTCTATTGAATATCAGATTATACATATTTCATATAGCATAATAAATAAATATATCTATAATATTATTCTGATTTTAGGTTCATAGGCCAGAAGAAAAGAAATATTGCAGTATTATCTTTGACGCTGTGCATTCATAATTGGTGCAACACCGACCAAAATTTTTTAAAGGAACTGATATTATTAGGTTGCAAAGTGCAATACTTCCTGAAATGAAAGAAAAAAATAGCGCTAACGAAATTAAAAAATAATTGAAGAATAAAAATAAATGAGGGTCATTTAGATTTTTCTGTAGTTTTTTTTCTACATTCCAGCGCATAAAATTATAATTTAAATTATGTAAAGAAATTATTATTATTCATTGTAGATTTGGCATTATGTTTAACCTTGTCAGTGCCTGTAGGGTTAGTAGTAAAAAAAAAGAAATGTCATGTATCGTTTTGCATCAACCAATGAGGAATGAGAACTCAAGTCTAGCAACCTTTGTTCCTCACATGTCCGTCTGATACATAGTATCTCTATCTAGTTTGTGCTACAATCAGGGATCTCTATGGTAGAGTAGGTGCATGTGTTGCGGCTGCAGAAAAAATGTAAAAAAGACAATGGGACGAGGTGTATTGGCATTTTCTCTAATTACAAATTTGATTGGTGAAGACGATTTATTTAATAAAGTGAAATGTCATCATCTACTGAGAATGAAGAATTGCAGATGGAAGAGAAAGGACAAGAAATAATTTTCTATCTGTTGCCGTCAAAGTCACAAAACATACGATACTTACGAAAGCAATTTTTCTTATGTATTTTGATGAACTTTCCAAAAAATATCAAAGTGCAACCCTTGAGAGGAATATTCAATGTTACGGCGTATAATGCTTCCTTGGGTCCTTACGAACACAGTTATAAGGACAAGACATAATATTCTACATTTAATTTTTAATATAATGAATTAAACTGCTTATTATCTACGTGCTCGCAAAAGTAAAAAAAAAATATTATGCTGGTCTGTGCCGTGAAATTGTGTGACATCTATCCAGGATTACGAAAATAATGAATATATCTATACTAATATGTACTATAAAACCTCCTTGGAATTTGGTAGCTTCGCCGGCACAAACCTCCGTGCTGGCACATGCAAAACACCCCGGCCGACTATCTAAATAAATTCACCAAAAACAGCATTAAATATGCCATGCGCAATAAAAATGAAACTGACAATCATAAGATGAATGCACCGCGCAGGCAGCGAGGTCTCAGAGTAAACGATCGCCCATCAACTTTACAGCATCTGGTCTCGTAATTTAATTAAAAAATTCACAGAAAACCATCGCCGCCGCGCCATAATCTACCAAATTGCGCACAACGGCAGCTTAATTCCTTTAAATATTATTTTTACCTCCTTTATCGTATATTTTTAAATTAACCTGGCCCTCGTAATGACTGTAATATGTCGGATTTTGATTAAATTCTGCCAAAGCCAATATTTAAGCGTTATCAAACCCTTATCGAAGCTTCGCGAGGACAATTTGCTGGTCACTAACTCAGTTGGAGTTGTGATGAAACTTTGTTCGAAACGAGGAACCCTCCTCTTTGGTGTTTTTCTGGCTAACTTTTTTTCGTCTAGACTTTGTGTTATGCAAATGTAGTTTTTATTCGGCCTAATGAAGCTCGACCTGTTAAATATTAATAATGTTGCCCGCGCAAATTGCTTCGTATGGACTTTGGACATATTGAATGTCGTAAAACGATCATTAATTTAATAATGCCGATGAATACTAGGCAATTAATTTCAATATAAATATTGACTCATTATATAAGTATACCTTTTAGTATAATTTATCATACATATGATAAACCCACTTCCTGTTTAGTTGGGTACTTATTTTATTTAGAGACCATGAGTCAAATACCAATTACATCACTTTTATAACGCCTGTAAAGGATCAATTTTAATTTTTCTAAAATTAAAGATTTCAGTTTTTTTTTGCAATAGGCACGTTGTCTATTTATATTTATTGCCTGCTATTAGTTTGAAAAGTGTAATACTGTGCTGCTATTAGGGCTTGGAAACCGGGTTAATTTTCAAACCGGTTATCGCAAAGTAGATACCTATATAGGGAACTTTTCTTTTCAGTTTCGTTCAACCGGAACCGTAATTAAACAAACTTTGGTTAAAAAATTCGTAATAAAGGCTTCGTTCAATAAACCGATTTTGAGCGGTTTTTGTCACCCCTTCATTCACGCACACAGCTGTCAGCCATGTTTTCCTATTGCACCGCGGCTCACAGGTGCACATCATGCGCGTGTAGAATATTAAGTATTAAGAAGATGTGATATGACAAAGAGTTTAATTTTTTTTAAAGTTGAAAGTAGAAGTTGTAGTAGTTTATTAAACAAGAGGAAAACAGAAACTGTGCAAATGCATAACAAAGCTTCATGAACAATAGGTTTCTTTAAACGTCTACCCCCAAAGAATGGATTTTGAAAGAGGATATGAATACTACTTATACTACGAACACCTACCACCGCTTGATCATTATCTTCATAAATCTTAATTAATTCTATCGACCGCACCAATAACGTCTAATAGATTTCAAATTGAGTGCATTATTATATTACGTTACACAGCACACACCATTTTTTATCGCCAATATTTTCCCGCGCAATATCCCCACCTCCTCATCGAGTTGTCTCTGGTCGGAGTGGCCAGTAATCGGTCGATTACGTCTGGCAACACTTTATGCTACATTTGCATAATAAAATTATCTGGATAACGAGGTAAAGCCAATCATTCCCGCATAGCCTTTGCGTTATTAAAGTTGTTTTTGTTCTTTAATCTATCAAGGCTTAATCATAATTTTATTGAATTATTAGTGTAGTGCAGCTGCCCTACCTTTTTATGTGTGTTGACAGGACGAGTTAACAACACTAACGTAGCGTATCATTTTAGATTTTCACCACACATCAAGACACACCTGTACAGTACGTAACATAGAAGTAAAGAACTATATTAACCACAGATTTCGATACAGATATCAATTAAGTATTAAATTATAGATACGGCCAGTCCAAAAAAGGTTATGAACGTTTTTGCAGACTCCAAAGCTATCCTCAGTTTTTTTTTAGCTAGCTACTTATCTACGTAAAACACCCACTCCCCTTAACTTGATAAATTATCAATTACTTGACACTGGCTAAATACACAAAAATATGCAGCCATACCAAAACAAAAAAAAATAGTTCCAGGTCGTGGGCCTAATATCAGAGGCCCATGCTCCAGATACATAGTTACTTTCGACCTGCTATTACTTATTCTGTGGTATAGTATATAGTTACCTTGCGTAATCGGTGGTATAGTTAGCGACCTATGATTCTGATTCTATCTGGGGGCGATAAGGCCTGCACTGACGTCCCGCATGGTGTGTATTGAGCATTTCCTCGCCAGCATCTACCCAAGCCAGCCCAGCTCCTTCATGTAGCGGAGCAGTGCCTTGGGTCGCTGGCACAACTGTTCCAGTATTTTTGCGCTTGATGGGTGGTTTGGAGATTAATTGCCGTTGTTCCCGTGGTCATTGTTCTTGTTTGTTTAGTAGATTCGTTGTTTTTCTTGTCTCCTCTGTGGCTGTGCAACGTGTTCCACAGTCTCGTTTTCCTACATGCAACCCCGACACAGAGTTAGACCTATCTTACAGCTCTTCAAATAAAGGGTAAAAGTTTGTTGGTGACTGCGCGATTACTTATCTACTAACATGTAACCGACTCATTAACAGCTAAGTAACTCAATATCCATTTAGCAAGATCTAGGTGTCGATTCTGTGTTGCATTCTCTAAAACTAAAGTAAACTTAAAGTATGGCGGTACTCTTCTGATAAAGGGGAAATGACAAAGACGGAAATATGTTAATTTCGATTAGCTTTAGAGTATGCGACACAGAATCGACACTCTAGTAAACGTAGGCGATAGTTAGAATGCAAAACAGCTGAGCAACTTAAAGAGAAAACTGTTTCTGGAAGTTGTTGATTAGACCTAAGTAGTTTTTCTAGATCAGACGTAGAAAACTAGATACGCGTATTAAAGTAATGGATAGATTAGTTTCTATAGGTACAGTAGAAGTAGGTATACCTACTTACCTAAGTACTCAGGTTACGTAACGGATCCACAAAGGGGTGACGGAAACGAAAAAGACGGAAATATGTTAATTTCGTTTAGCTTTAGAGTATGCGACACAGAATCGGCGTTTTCTTAAAAATTAGACAATTTTTTTAGTTAGCCATTGAACATTGCCTACCTACTTATTTCCCCGATATTTTTATAAGAGCTTATACTATATAGGCGTTAATATAGTGGAGGCTGGGTACGGACGTTTGAAACAATTTTGGTTTGAACGGCTAATAGGTAAAGTTGACGTTGTTTCAACCGTAAGTAGGTACCCCACCCGGTCTAAGTACAGTGTTCATACTTCTATTTCCAAATAGATGTGTTCGATCATAGATCTTGGACCCTAACTAGGATTCCCTGTATCTGTGGACCCTGAAGCTACGAGAAACCCATACACAGAACAAGTATTTGCAATTTTTAATGCACAAATTTGTCCTGACGCGGGAGTCTAACCCGCCGCCTTCAAGCTATGGACCTGCTCAAATACCCCCGATACTGTGGTGACCCGATACCCCAAGTCTGTCAATTAACAATAAAACCTTGGAAATAATGCGTGCGTGACAACCTTTCTTCCATATTCGATAATTTTAGAATTCAGACAAAATTTCGGAGGCTTACTTTGAATAAAGCCATCAGGCAAAGGAAATGAGATGTCGCCGGCAGCCTGGCGACTTTATTTCAAACCTCCCAATTTAGGGAGTCATTATAAGCTACCGCAGGGATGGTGCGCTGACCGCAACATCTGTCTAAACGCAGCCAAATTTTGAATAATTTGTCCTAAGTGATGGTTTACGTAATATTTCATGCATTGATCTTTTGGAACGAAGTTCCTTATCGCGCGTTGCGAAAGGGGGCTAGACGGAAAAAATTAAAACCAAAAGTTATAACGACACTTAAGACTAAAAGTTTTTTTTTGTTTGGTTTTGGTTTTACACTATTCTGTATTTAGCCAGTGTCAAGTAATTAATTTTTCAAGTTAATTTATATTATATTGTTGAATGTGTCAAGTCAAGTCAAAGTCCAAGTCATCAAGTCAAGTCATAGTCTAGTCTAGTCAAGTCATACTCCTAGTAAAGTGGTGGCAACTTTACCAGAAGCTTCTATGGAGTTTTGGAAACAACACGAAAAGAAAGGTTTCACCATCATTATACCACTTTCCCACACTAAGGCCTGTAATCCAGCACTTAACGAATAAAATTCCACCAATTTTATGCACTAACACTGAAAATAACACAAGTATTGAAAAATAATACAATGCGGTGACACGATCTTTTTCGTTTTCCCGCCAAAACTTCCGACTTAAAGTTGTAACGACACTTTTTGAAGCCGTGCGGCGTGTGCGTGTTTCCCTGTCTGTCTGTCTCTCTCTCTCTCTCTCTCTCTCTCTCTCTCTCTCTCTCTCTGCAAGCAAGCCAGTTATTTTCGTTTCGTCTTTCTATTTCGCATTCATATTATATTAATATTCTTTCTATTTACATTATATTCGTTAATAATAATAAAATGTTATTATAACTTTAAAAAAATAAAATTTTATTACAATTCCTTCACTAATAAATCGAAAGGAACTTCGTTCTATCCGAGTGTCCCTTGACACCTCTCAAGTTTTTTTTTTTACCATTGTTTAATGCAAGACACTTGCAAGTATTCAACTAAATGACCGAGACTCTGGACCATAGCTCAGTGCCGGCGACGTCAACTTGCTCAATTTACCTACGATTATCCGCAGTTAATTAAGTTCGCAGTAATAAATAAGACGTTATAAACCACGATGTCGATGTCGTCGCCAATTATTAGGCTAATTGGCGACGACGATGGTCACAGACACCGTCGACCTCGCTTCATGATGGGTGATTTGCCCCATCTTTGAGCATAATGATGAAGCCCTTTCGCTCGCTAGACGTGAAAAAATTCACAGACAGGGACGTAAGTTGTATTTAAAGGATCTTGAAATAATGTGGCCCCAACAATTAATTTATCACCACAAGTGCCAAATACGGGGATGTAAGATGTGCCTAAAGGGCCAGGCTACAAGAGGCCCCATAGCATTATAATGTATAGGTATTCGAATAGTTGTGCTTGGAGTTGGGGTCCAATTCTAGTCAACTGCATTTATATAATCTTATGGCGAAGTGGCGAAACAGCGCCAGAGCGATCAAACGAAGAAACCGTAGTGATGATAAAATATAAACCAGAGCATGTAAAACAAAAAACAACATACATAATATAAAAATTACAATCAGTCCATGAAATAGCGCACAGACAGACAAAGCGTAATAATGGGGCCCTTTATTAGATTTCATATTTTGCTACTTACAATTCTTATTTGTATTGTGCACAAATACATAAACTAGTACTTATTTATGTAGTTAGAAAGTACCTACTTATTTAAAATATTATGGGGCTCCTTCCATCAAAAATCCATTGTGGGGCCCTATTCCACAAATCAACCGAGGTCCCAAATCTTGCCAGTTTCAGACACAGATCAATTTACCTTCATTAAGCAGCACAATTATTGCAATAACATTTCCATTCCATTTATTAATCGTTATTGGCACAATGTACCTAAACTCAGTTTAACTCGGACAGGTTTCGCCGCAAATGGCCTGGTGCTGGAAGCATCAATTTAATATTATAAATTGTAATTGCTGAGATGAGAGCCGTACCGTTAATTGCGTGTGCTTGTTAAATAAGTATTATTGTCCGTGTCAATTTGCGCTGAAATCATGGTATTCGCAATTGCAACATTGTTCTTTTGATGAATCGGTTGGTGATGGTAGGAAAGTCCAATTTACTTATGTAGTTCACACCTATACGCAGGAATGTGATTGAAAGCATAGAATGAGAGGATTGAGAGGGTACTATTGAAATATTTCTCCCATTCTTAATTATATTCCTATCACCTATTATGACGTTTAGTGTAAGGCTAAGGCCACAATAATTTAATGAGGTACCTTACTACTTATTAATTACAGAAATGTTACTTAGCTCTACTTTATCACTACTGACCTTTTTTTTGTTTTGAACGGACTAATGCGTTACTTTCTACCGACCTTTACAGCGTCATCTCGCAAAAGGCACTCAGACGTCAAAAGTGGGAGGCAAGTAGTTCAAGAGCACCGCTGGAGCCTAGGCTGTTGAGGATCAAGTAGACTACGTCCACTGGAGGAGTGGGCCCTATGGAAAGTCGTGACCGTTCTAGCTAACCTACGAAAGGTACGTCAAATTCGCCGGCGCGGTCGGTGTCTGATTGTGCTCTCTAGAACCAGCTAGCCATGATTATAGTGGTTTTCAACAATGATTCATATGGCCCTGAATACAACAATAATAATAGAGCTTGGTATAGGTTAAAGTGTGTAGATTTAAAAGAATAAAGTTGACGTAATACTTACTATGTCAACTTTAGTCCTAAAACAAAATTGTACTAAATATAGGCCCCTAATATACGTGCTTTTCTACGTTAGACCGACCGACTTTATAAAGTAGGGCTAGGGAACTAGTGTTCAGTGGCCATATCACAATAAAATTAGTAAGCTAATGCAAATCATTTATCATAATTTCTGTTGTTCTGGTTACGTGAGAACATGCAATAATTCAAATTAAGTACTAATGTGTGTAGGAACACAGATGAGTAACGATTATTCAGTTGAGTTGGTGCACATTTCCGGTCTTAATGGAATGCAACAATGGTTTTATTTTGACAAAAAATTGAATCATTATAAAATGAAATTAATGGTAAAGACTAATGAAAAAATTGTGTAACAGGTACTCATTGCTCATTAACAGCTGTATGCTAAATGCTTGACTTATTAAGTAGTTATTTACCAATACACCTATACCTCTATATCTACCTAGGTACTTAATAGGTACTCGTAAGTACACGCTTCATCGCTGGATGTAGCGAACTACCTAATAACTTAGTATTTAAACCAATATCACAATTCCAAATTCATTTAAGTAGGTACCTTCACAAATATACCTATATTTTTTAATTTTGAATTTGTAAGTAGGTATTGAGAACTCCCCATCACTACTACTTCCGCAACTGTAGGTTATGTATCAAGGATTAATTGATGCAATTTATTTGTAGACTTGTGCTGGATTTAATCCTCAATTATCCGAACCAGGCGCAAGCGATGGCAGGATTCCAAATGAAGCAATTTAGGGCAATCGGCGACAATCGCGTGTATTGCTACAATAGAATTATCTTGCGGTGGCTTTGATGGTCCGACGGCGGTATAATAGAGAAATTAGTTTAATTGTTATTAAATTACGGTTCAAAACAATTTGGGTTCATTCGCTACGGATTACGGAGATAATAAATTTGAAGGAAAATGTTCATTTCTGTCTGCTTACATAAAATCGAGTTTTCAACAGTAGAAGTTGTTAGAGCCCATTCAATTCTTAAACAGTAGGTAGTCTTCCTGATAGTCCAATAAACTAAATTTGTTGACTGCACTACAAGCGAGAAGTCTTAGGTTACCTCCAGGTAATCAAATGTTTGTTAAGAATTACTCAACCCATGACAGTACTTTATGCAGATTGAGTTAATATCTCTGAAAAAGGAAACCTACAGACGCTATTAAGTTTGATTCGGCCTATATTAGTTTCGTGTCGATAGTTTTATCGATAAGTGTAGTGTGGTAGTAACAACACTACGCCCACGGGTAGTAATCTTCACAGAAAAAAAAGTTGACTTGAGATGTCCTTGAGCAAGACGATAAGTGACAGATACCACCCGCCCGAACCCCTCTGTCTCTCCGCATGCACCTGTTTTTTTTCTAACTTAGAGCAATCGCCATTTTGATTTACATGGCATGTCAATTTTATTTGTTACAGTCATTGTAGCATAGATACGAAGTATTTCTACCTAATCTGTGCATTGTAGTGTATCCTCTACTTGGTCTGTGATTGTAGTGATTCTGTTGAGCGAGGTAGTTTGCGTTGATTAATTTCCGCCTATTTCTATTCATTATTTACTGCAATGACTGTACTATTTAGACCTTCAGTGCGATATATACTAAATGCTGTGTACCGGGTTGTTTGAATTCGAGATAGGACGCTTTTTTACATAAATGTCCATTGTGTGAGAAAATACTCAAAAAGTGGCTCGACTATTAACTGTGAACCTTTGCGAAGCAAAAATATTGCTGAGCTAGCTCAGCTTCAAGTGTGTCACAAGCATTTCGAAGCACGATATGTGACTCCCAAATCACGTCTTCTTAGAAATGCATGTCCATCATTGTTTCTGGAATCGGAAATTCGCAGTGGTACTTCGCTGAACCCGAATATTGGTAAGTGAAGTCTGATTTTCAAAATATACGTTGTCACATCTTGTGATCTTTGTCGTAAAGTTCATGAGTCAACAAAGTCAACATACTAGCCTCTACATACATGTGGTATTATTGCAGTTTTCGAGCCAAAGTAACCAATGATTATGTTTAAATCCCTTAATTGACCTAATAAAATCAAGCCGAGCAAGCAAACCAAGATGTGACATGTCATTATAGTAGATAACTATTTCATCTTATTTTGAGTGTTACCTTATTAATTTATGTTATTACTTGCAGAATATGTGAAACCTGTTGCTGAGCATTTATATGCAAAGAAGGAACACATTGACCACTCATACTGCAAAGCACCTCCTAAAGAATTCACTACTCAAGTGGAGTCTAACAACAATGGTAAAGAATGCTTTAATAAATTTGTTTCTTATAGTTTTTATAGTTGGTAATATAATACAGTAAAAGCTCCCTGTTCGCGCTTCCTTCATTCGCGTTTTCACTATTCGCGGATTGAGAAAATGCGAACCATTTCCCATATTCGCGGCTAAAGATTTCTTTATTCGCGGATCTAATCGGTACATACACATTAATAAAAAGGATTTTAATATCTAGATATTCAACTGAATATCCTTTGTAACCGCGTCGTCAAATGAACTAATAAAAATTTAAAATAGTCCTTATTACAACTAAGCCTAAAGTATTTTGTTAAATGATGTCGCCGCTGTATTGGTTCCGCCTTTGCCAAACCATTGCCAAAGCCTGAAGGTAATAATTAATCAATATGGTCAAAAACTTCAATTTAATTCATTCTTATATACTTTTGTTTTGTTACTTTTGTTTTTTATTTTGTCACCTAGGAACGTATCCCCTATAATCCCATATAAATAACCACTCCATATTCACAGTTTCTGTATTCGCGGCATATTTACAGAACGTATATCCCGCGAATAAAGAGCTTTTACTGTAATAATAATAAGAATAACACCCAACGATCACATACATAGATTCTGGACCCTAAATAGAAAGATTATAATGTTTGCGTAATATTGATTTGTGGCAGAATAACTGAAGCAGAGGTAACCAACCCAGACAGCCTCGTGCATACGAGAGATAGAACCACCACTAAACTTATTAAATCTAAATTATTTCACATGTACAGGAGCCATCTTCAAATCTAAGTCAGCCTAAATCTTCGGTGCCATCTTCATCACAAGACATTCATGAAGTCCAATTGTTAAGTTAGTATTTTAAATATTGCTATATAAAATAATATTAAAGTCTTGGATGATCAGTTATTTTCTGCATAAAATAATTATTGCTCTTATGAGGAATACAATAGTTTATTTGTTCAAAAATATTTTAAACCTAAAGAGACATTTTAGTGTCATCACTGTCTGCACATATAGATCCTTTCATTGATTTAATAAAAAATAAGCAATAAAAATGCTTCTCATCGCTGTTTACATATTTTACTTACTAAAATCTACTACTTTACATGAAAATTGAAGGGAGTGAGAACAAAAAGGGTTTAACTGATTTTTTTCACAAAATGACTTATGGGTATCGTTGGATTCAGTGTGAAATTATCTACAATAATACATTCTCAAAATACCGAAATGAGGCTTAAATCTCGAGATTTTGAATCTAAAAACGGTTTATCTGTCACAGGAATACAGTTCGCTTAGCATAAAAACATTATCATATTTATTTTATTATATTATATTTTTACACTAATTTGTATGAATTAGTACAATATTTTATATTATAAAATAGAATTAATACATTTTCAAGCAACTGAAACTTACATAAACCTTTTATAATACTTAATAATTACTCTACATTAAAATGAAGCCATTGAAGTTTAAAGTCAATTTTCTCGAAACTATCAATTTGACAGTTAAACCTTTTTTGATCTCACCCCTTGAATTGTCTTCATCTCAAGACAACCATCACCATGAAATACAAATGTGAAGTTATAATAAGATAATATTGATCAAATTAATTCAATTATGTATTAGAAAAGTAATATCATTCTTAAAATATTATTTTCAGATCCACAAGTGACAAAAATACAAAAACAGGGCTACAAAAAACATAAGGTTGTGAACACAGTAAAAGCACTAACTCCGAAATGCAGAAAAATCTACAATGAATATAAGAAATCAACCAAATTTTCAAAAGAAGATTTTTTTGAGGAAAAGGTTCCAGGCATGAATCCATACACAAGAAAATTTTTTGACATGTAAGTCAAGATAAGCACTAAAAAGATGAAAGCATGGAGATTCACTCTAGATAAGAAGCTGATATCCTTGGCAATTTTAAAACAAGGACCATTTACAAAAGATATTTATCTTGCTATCACTTACGACATTAAAAAAGTTGGTTGCCAAATTAAATGTGAATTCTGGCATCAACCCTCAAATATTTGATTGCATCAAATAGGAAGTATGTAATATTCGGAAATAACTTTTGAGTTAGTGTATATGTTACTGGGAAAGTTGATAATTCAGGTATTGCATAAAATATTCCATCAATTGTTTATCATACACTGCCTAGACAATCTATGCAGTGCCTCAGATATTGTGTAAACGCCATGAGACGATTAGTTAAAGTATACAATGATGGGCATTAAAGTCTGAGTAAGACGTAATAGAAGAATTTTTCATCTATTTAACTGCATTTTCATTCATTGACGGATAAACATTTGATTTTATATAGCATGCCTAGGCAAAATATGGGATAAATCATATTTTATAGTTTTTTGCATTCTATTGAATATCAGATTATACATATTTCATATAGCATAATAAATAAATATATCTATAATATTATTCTGATTTTAGGTTCATAGGCCAGAAGAAAAGAAATATTGCAGTATTATCTTTGACGCTGTGCATTCATAATTGGTGCAACACCGACCAAAATTTTTTAAAGGAACTGATATTATTAGGTTGCAAAGTGCAATACTTCCTGAAATGAAAGAAAAAAATAGCGCTAACGAAATTAAAAAATAATTGAAGAATAAAAATAAATGAGGGTCATTTAGATTTTTCTGTAGTTTTTTTTCTACATTCCAGCGCATAAAATTATAATTTAAATTATGTAAAGAAATTATTATTATTCATTGTAGATTTGGCATTATGTTTAACCTTGTCAGTGCCTGTAGGGTTAGTAGTAAAAAAAAAGAAATGTCATGTATCGTTTTGCATCAACCAATGAGGAATGAGAACTCAAGTCTAGCAACCTTTGTTCCTCACATGTCCGTCTGATACATAGTATCTCTATCTAGTTTGTGACTACGCCGCCGCCATGTTTAGCTGCGTAGGTATGCACGTTTTTTTCGTATGTATGGCAGTTCCATAGGTTTCCTTTTTTCTTTTACTTGTTAAACCTATTTGACACTTGCCAACTTATTAATTAATTGGTCATTTACTATGTTCCAGATTTGTTTGTGTGTTTGCCGACTTAAGTATGGTGGCTAGTCTTACGATGAATTAATTATTGCCGATCACACTATATGTGTTTCTACTGTGAGTTCTGGCATAACTGTAGCAATTATCTTCTCTAATCGCAATGTGAAGATTACCGATACTTTGAGACCGACTTTGAAATAAAAATTAAGTTTCGGGTTTTAAATAATGAATTTTAATACAAAAAAAAATTTGTTGTGACATGATCCCATGTAAATAGTACTTTGGGAATGACGTAATTCAATACAAGTTTTGGAATAAAATTAACCACTTTTCTACATTCTTTAACAGGGTGTATTCACAGAATTCACCCTATTAGTATTTATCTATGGCCTATTATAGCAGACTTACAAAATTAGGCTGTGACAGCGACCTAAACAATATTGGGATCACAAAAACGCAAGTTTGTGACAATACAGGTTTTAATACACTAATTGTTCTGCTTAGATTCCTTAGCATTCTGCAGAGCTTGCGTTAGATACAATTTAGCTAAGCTCTGCGAACAGAACTGGCTAATATGCTGACTGTATGTGTTGATCTGTCCAGCTACAATCATGGGGTTTAGTCTTGGAGGAACAGGGTGCGGCTTGAAGAGTTTGTTCACATCTTCCTCGGGTAATGCTGGTTCATCCTTGGCTGCCCGAGCCGCGTTTTCCTGGGCTCGCTTGACGAGCCAGCGATGCTTGTCTTGCTGTTGGCGGACAACTAACTGTTGGTAGCGGTTGAACTTGATTGCCTCTTGGTTAAGTTCGTCTACGCGCTCCATTAAGCTGCGGAGTTGACCTGTAAAAAAATTATGGCTGAGTATAAAAAAACACAAAATCAATCGTAAATTGGTGCTTCATCTGCGTAAGCTGGGATATTTTTTATTCCATCTGTGTTCTTTATCTCAGGCAAAGTCGAAGATAAAATAAATGTTTAGCCAAGACTGGGAGATGACAGAATATTAAAGGAATCGAAACTTTTTCACACATCATCAGCCTTTATTAGTCCATTGTTGAACTTAGGTATGCCCCATTAGGGGGGAGGGATTTAGCCATAACACTTAGCAGGCATCTTGGTAATCACTGTAGATAATAATGCAGACCGAAGGGAATTCTGCTGCCTAATTAATTGGATATTTCCCTTAAAATAATAATAACGCCCAACGATCACATACATAGATCCTGGACCCTAATTAGGATTCCCCGTGTCTAGGAACCCTGGAACTACGAGGACCATGGTCGCACAATACTCAGACTTAGAACAAGTATTTGCGCTTTTTTTTCTGTGCACAAATACTTGTCTTGCTGCGAGAATCGAACCCGCCGCCTCCGTATTAAGAGCCAACCTGCTCAACTATCACACCACAGAGGCTGAAATGAGATGGGGTGATCTTAATCTTACACCGTACCATACCATCAATATGCAAGTCAAATTTATAATATATTCTATTTACCCTCTAGGACAGATGCAGTCCCAAGATCCAAGAACTTGTTCCCTTCCTCTTCAGGAATCATCTCGGAGATCTCAGACATCATGATGTTGGTCAACGGAGAGTTCCGGATCACGATGGGCACTTCAACAAACAGGCTCTCATAACCAATCTTCAGGTTGCGGAGGGCTTCAGGAGTGTAGTCACCCTCCTTGTACATTGCTATAGCCTGAATTTGTAAAAATAAATTTCTTTTCTATCAATCTGTGTGTGTATGTATTGGGTAATAAAACATCCATTATCAACAGCCGGAAGACACCACTGCTTAACATAGGCCTCCCCTATAGAGCGCCACTTAGATCGGCTCCATGCGGTTTTGAACAAGTCATTGATCCACCCAGTGGGGGCCTACGCTACATCTTAATGTTCGTGATCACCACTCGAGAACCTTTCTTTCCCATACAACCTATATGGACTGCCCATTGCCTTTGCAACTTGCTTTATTTGTTGGTTGGTTGACTTAAGTTCTCTTGCGGATCAAATAATTTCAATTTCCTTTTCTATAAATACAAGGAATACAAATAAAATCAGTATTGTATAATAGAACTTTGATATTTTATAAGAGACAATAAAACTGACCTGTGGAGTCAAGCGGTAAGCCTTCAAAGTCAAAAAGCCACGGGCAGACTTCTTTGTGTCATAGATTACCACAACACTCTCCTCAATGGAGGTCTGGTAATGGTATTGAGACTCCAACAGTGACTGGCTTAGGAAGTTGCCTACATCTGCACTTTGGTACCTGGAATTGAGAAAGAGTTACATGGTGGTTAAGTTTGTTCACTTAGTTATCTTTTTTTTCTTTTCATTCTAGTACTTGATTATTTTTGATGTGGGTTTTTAATATAGAGTATCTAGTAATCTATCTTTGACATTATTGTAATATACAGAGAGTAAATGACTCTAAATGTTAAAAATATTATTATACATATATACTTTTTATATGTTGTCTACACCATGAACAACTATGCACATTTCTTTTTTTTTATGCTTTCAAAATATCTTTGTTGTTATAGGCACAAAATCTGTCGATTTTAGGTTGTTTGGTGTTTAAAATTTTAGTTCTTTTGTAGTGTAATTTGGATGAGGCCTATGGTCAACAATAAATTAATAATAATGACAGGCTGCTAGCCACCTCTTTGCACATTTTTGATTACAGCTTATTAACAGTTCTCAGGCACATAATAAACAATAATAGAATTTATGGGATGCTTGTACTATTTTAATAATAATAGTACAATTACAAAACATTTCTTGTTCTATTGTTTTTATTGCGCCTAAGAACTCGCATGAGCTACTTTTTCTACCCTTACCAACATCCATATCTATCTAAATTTCATCAATATCATCTCTTTACTCAGAGGATAGTAGTTTATAATTCTATAGATTTCCAAAAATTCGATTGTTATTGTGCCTTCCAATGGTTACTAGGTCGTGAAAGTTTATAGAAAGTTACTTTTGAACGTGTAAAATGTATTAGTATCAATCTATTGAGTGTAAATGTAACACTGGCTCGACATGCGAACACATCGATTCTAGCCAACGGCTCTCATTAACTGACCCTGTCACTCAAGATGCAAAGTGACGCCTAAATTCTCTAGGTACTTCGCAGTATATTCTGTACCTTTATACTATTGATTCACATACACTACAATTAGTATAGATAATAAAATCACCATCCAACGTGGAAATGATCAACATTGACCCTTCTCAGTCGTCTCATCATGTCCAGCTGATACTCCTCTTCATCCATGGTATCATCGTGCTTGGGGAACGGGAAACAGTTGGTGATCTCCAGGCGGTTCTCAACCACCAGTCCCAGTAAGGCTCCCTGCGCCACCTCCATGTTGCTGACTGACTCTTCATGGCAGTGCTTCACTATTTTCATCACCGCCTGAAATCAGTGTTGATTTATGGTTTGGTTGACTCTCATTTTCGCGCCTTAGAATGAGTGTAATAAAAGTACAAATAAGTCTTTTAGTATAAAGGAAAATTGGTACTTAAAATAAATTCAATAATACTTATTTTGAATCCTGAAACACAGTGAATATGTGTGTATTAAAATATTAAAAGATATTTTAACCATGAATGATTTTGTATCTTAATTTATAAGAGGGGAAAAAATATTGTTTTAAGCTTATTGGTATTTTTAGGAAATTCACAACCCAACATGCAGCAATTATTCTACAAACTCCACCGTTTCAATTATAACAATTAATGTGTCAACATTATACATAACAATGGATTTATGAATGAAACTGTGCACCCAATGTATCTTAATTAGAGGATTATAGACAAATAGCCAGCTTTTATCATCCACGATCATAGATAATATGAACTTGAGTATTTTATAGATCTATAGATGTTATTGCCTTTATCATCACACATGGAAATAAGTTGTGAGCAGAATGTTAACATTCAACATTATCATAAAACAATGTAAACATTAAACAAAATCTTTAAACCTGCAACTCAAACACTTGCAATGTTTTCTTGGCAATTAAAAAAATACCTACACAACATAATTTTATTGTAATCAAAACAAACTGATGACATAGCCCATGCATCTGTTAAACCAGTCAACAGTCAACACAAATAGTGAATAGCTTCAACACATGAGATCATCATTCCAAAAACTCTTTTGTCTGCAGGCTTAGAGCATCGTTCAGTGTCCCAAAAGAGAAATGACTCACACATAACTGGATAATCACAAATTTGCAGTGGGGACAGGTTTCTTCACAACAAGACTAAGTTCACATATATAATAATTTTTAGAGGTATTATTTATAATAATATGTACATAGGATACAATCAAAATAGGAAGTCGAAAAGAGATGAAAAATTATATATTTTATTCTTTGTAGACACAAACATAACCTAAAATACTTCCAATAAATTGCCGTATCATATTGAGAGTAAAACGAGCTAAAACACATCAGTAATATAGAATATCTTACAAACTTAGGGAAAAACCAGTATACAAACCCGTCTTGTTTGCAAAATAGGTCACAAAATATAAAAACACCGACGACATGACGTGTCGAAGTCGAACAGATTTCTCTACGAAACACCCACTCTAAACATTTGTGTTAGGTTTTGGAAGTAAAATGAATAAAACTACACGGTTACTGACCAATCCATCGCACTGAACGTAAGTAATTGCAGCTTCATTTTCTGGAACGCGTCTCGCAGGACCAGCACGACTCGCCATTTTTGAAAAAGAAAAGATTTGTGCAAAGAGTATAATAACTGTCTTATTTGTGCACAGACCAAGTAGAGGATACTATGTATTTGTGTGTTTGCATAGATAAAAGTAAGCGGATCAAAGTTCGTGAGTTCGTGACAGATAAATACTAACTAATGTTGCCATCGCACATAATTTTCTGTGCAGTGAGAAGGCTGTGATGATGTGGTTTTTTTTGGTACATCACTATTATTTTTAATCTGTTTTATTTACATTCCTCTTTGCTTATGATCATCTCAGTGCAGTCCGCTGTCAAATGTCAATCAATACAATTTGACAATTGTCGAAATTTGTAATCAATGAAGATGAAGCGCAAGTTTATTTCAATAATTAATAATTACAAATAAATTAAAGTTAAAGTGTTCTTATAGTGTATTTTTGAACATATATACGTTTTGAGTTGTGTGTGTAGAGAAACGAACAATGTGCACTCCAAACCCGAACAGCAAATCTTCAGACTGGTTGTACCATCAATAATACACCTACTTTCCTATCAAGAAAGGAAGTATTTAATAAAATAATGAGTCAGCATAAGTTCTGGCGAGGACTAACCCCGGTGAACGTATCGCCTTCTCAGCAAGTACCTGATAAAATTGTAAAGTTATGTTCATTAGACGGTGATTATGTCGTCCTTGATAATGATCATGGTCTCTATCAGTGTGACATTGTAGATGATTACTTGAATTTTAAAAGAATAAGCGGTATCTCAGCCATAGACATATCATACCATAATGGTGTCTTTTACGTTATTGATGTACATGGACGACTGTACAAAACCAACTCAAGTCTCAAAAACAAGGAAGAAATAGTTGTTAAAGAGGATTCCAAGTGCTGCCCTCACGGATTCAAAAGCTCCAGCTATAAGGTGAAGTTCAGAAATGTGGTCACAAATGATTTTGGACAGCTGTTCATCAGCAGTGAGGGTCAACTCTGGGGCTCTGGGGTTATGCCCCAAATATCATTAGATACAAGTAGTGTAAAGAAGATACCATTTTTCGAAGGTAGAACTGTTTACAGTGCATCGGTAGGACAAAACTTTGCTGCTGTTATTGCAAGAAAGAATGTCAGAACATCTGGTAATTGTGATACCGACAGTGATAATGATGATGAAGAGGTGTTCGCATCAAATTGCTCACAATGCCAGACCATAATAGGCCTGGCATCCCCTGCATCAGTGCCATCCCTCTCTGAAACTTGTCCACTAGGTGTCCACATCAGTAAATCTAGTGAAGACTCCAGCAGTACCACAGCTCCTCAGACAGATGTCCATGTAGATGCTCAAAGCTTAACAGAAGACTCTAGTCCATCATCTGAGGAGTCTAAAATTGCTAAGGTAAATAGTCAAAAAGCAACAAACTTAGATTTAGAAGAAAACTTTCATAACAATGGTAACGCAGATGATGATGAAGGCACAGAAAGAGATAGTGAATCACCTGAACTGTGTACAGATAAAATAAACAATATTTTTATAAACACAGATGCCGCTAGGCAGTTTTTAAGTAGACAGCTGTCTTGGGTGTCAGCAGGAGAAGATTACATTGTAGAATACACAGAAAAACCAACAAGAATAATTAAAGAAAATGTTTCAAACCTAACCAACTTTGTTTATGAAGGTGTAAAAACGGTAGGGGACAAAGTGGCAACACTGTCAAGGCATGTAAGCGGTAGCAGCGAAAATAATGATGCAGTAGAGTTTCAGATACATAACCAAAATGAAGATGTCAACTCACTTCTCTATAGTTGCACATCAAATTGTAATCTTGAAGATCTACAGTTCTCATCAAGCACAATAAGTAGCGAAAAAGAATATGAAGCAGTTAGAAAGAATGAGAATCTTAAAAACATGTCAAAGTTAGGTAGAAATATTTTAGCTACAGAGTTATGGACTTGGGGAGACATATCACATGGACAGCTGGGTATAGGAGACACAGTCAAAAGAGTTAAACCAATGGTTGTAATGAATTTATCAGGATTCGGGTTACAGAAAGTATCTTGTGGTAAATGGCATTGCTCAGCTTTAACTCTAGATGGAAGACTCTTTATGTGGGGGTACAACCATTTTCATCAAGTTAGTTTGGACACAAGAGAAGACAAAAGTGGCCCAAAACAGTTTACAGAAAATTCTGACAGTGACAGAGTTAGAGACATGATAGCAACAGATAATCATACCTTAGCTTATACCCACAATGAGAACATATTCTACATGGGTAAACATACTGATGGCTTCACAGAATCAATAGTAAACTTAAACAAAAAGATTGATGAAGAAATCAGTGAAAAAAGGGATGAAAGTATATCTGAGAAAATCAATGAACCACAAGTTTTCACAAACAAACCTCAAAACATGTGCTACCACTGGAGAATACTTTCTTCAGGTAACATCAGTTACTGCTCCATCGGAGAACCCAGAAAAAGTCCAGAGTTTCAAGATCTGTCTATTGCTCAAAGATACCTTGAAGAAATGCTATTGATATACCATTATCTTGTTAAGCCTTTTCTAAAGAAAAGCAAAGCTGTGACTACACATTCCAATGTCTACGAAACAGTGTGTGATATTTTTGGTGACATTTTGAACATTACTGCTTTGAATGTGCTCTCTGTGTGGCAGTATGCCGAGAAGCACATAAATGAATGTGATATTTCTTTAATAAAAAATTTAGAAGAGTTTATTTATTTGTACAGAAAGTATTATGTAGCTGTAAGCAATTTAATTGTTATAGGAGGTTTCAGTCAGATCAACAGCATTGTTGATGTACCTACTAGTATTTATTGTTTGTTTAGTGATCAGCTGCCGTCTAATAAGCAAAAGAACAACAAGAAGACTTCAGAAGCCATAGTAGCGTTGGCTTTCGTGCAGCCTTTAACGAGATTGAGCTCATATAAATGCATAGCGCAATCCCTGCTGCGGTCTAAGACGAAACGAAAAAAAACTGATGGGAAATCTAACATTGAAGAGAGATTGAATAAAGTAATAGCATCATTGGATGCCTTAATTGACGAACAAGAGAAGAAACGTAAAGAAGCAGACATAACCAAATTGTTCTGGGAAACGATAGGCAAGAGTCTCGAGCAGTATAGAACGCCAGAACGCAGACTGGTACGAGAATCGAAATCCCGACAACTTAATCTAGTGAATCCAGGCCGATTTTCATCCCACTGGTTTATATTGTTTAATGATCTATTCATCCACGTAAACGGGAGCACGCCGAACGTACACCCTTTAGAGACGTTATGGGTAGAGCCGATTTCGAACACTGATTCATTACTGAACGTTATACATCTGACGACTCCTGAAGAAGTGTTATCGGTAACTTCGGGTTCTGAGCAAGAGAAGACCGAGTGGGTTCATATTCTGAACACAACGATACGACAAGTTTTGAATAAAGAGTCGGCTTTCAAACCTCCCGCAGTGAGGACTGCGAGCCATACGTTTTCAAGCAAGAATGCGTTTTACAAAGAGGCTAAATACAGCGGAAGGTGGCTTGACGGAAAGATCCATGGCACTGGGAAAGTGGAATGGCCTGATGGGAAGCATTACGTAGGGCAGTTCCAGTTGAACGCGCTCTGTGGCCATGGAAAGATGGAGATGCCTGGTGTAGGTAAGTTTTATTTAAATACTAACATTAAAATTTTCCTTTGATGTTAAAATTATATTATATACTGTCTAAATTATCTAGAATCTACAATAGAATAATAAATATGCGCCCATTTTGCATGAGTTGCATGACGCCGAATATTACAAAGATAAACAGTCATAAAGCCTTGTATTCCAGAGTTTTTAAATCCCCAATTTCCAAAGGAGCATTCTCAAGGGGAGATTTTGACCCTAACCTTTTCCCAGATGGGCAGCAGAGTCGTATACTCGTGTATAATAGTCTGCTCATACTCACTGATACCTTTTAGGAATCTACGAAGGTCAATGGAAGGACAATCTCCAAAACGGCTACGGTGCTATGAAGTACACAACTGGTGATATTTACGAAGGATATTTTAAAGATGGTTTGCCTCACGGCCACGGCATCAAAAAGCAAGGTGACTTTACTTCATCATCAGCTACTATATACACTGGGGAGTGGGTGAACGGCGTCAGGCAAGGATACGGAGTCATGGATGATATCGGGAAGGGAGAGAAATACTTGGGGAATTGGAGCGACAATAAGAAGCATGGGTGTGGGCTGATCGTGACCCTGGATGGTATATACTACGAGGGGTTATTTATGCAGGATGTATTGACGGTAAGTCGCTTCGTATCTTATTTATATTTTAATTAAACATTCACAGCCTTATTAATAAACGGGTATTAGTCTCGGACTAGTTACTTCAGCTTTTGTCCATTTTTTGCTACTGGAATATTTAGCTGAATCGAAAGAGACAAAAGATGGTGTAACTAGTCTGAAGCTAGTTCGTGTTTATTAATAAGGCTGTAAGGATTGTATCGCTATTTGCGATTATGCCTCCCTGGTTGTTTTAAGTAATACTTATACCTAAACCCTAATAGATATTGACAGCCTGTGTTGTGGTGGTTGAGTTGGTTGACTCATAACCCGGAGGTGGTAGGTTCGATCCCCGCGGCAGGACAAGTTTTTGTGCACAGAAAAAAAGCGCACATACTTGTTCTGTGTCTGGGTGTTGTGGGACCATAGTTCTTGTAGTTCCTGGGTCCCTAAATACAGGGAATCCTAGTTAGGGTCCCGGATATATGTAAGTGATCGTCGGGCGTTATTATTATTATTATTAGGTACTGTACCTGTCTAATAGATACAGCAACCGGATCCGCGTTGAACGTTAAAAAAATACCTATATAAGTATTACTAACTTGTTAATGTGAATCAATTTCATGCTCTCGTGTTCCTAAGTTCGCACTTATTCCTCTGTGACATACCCAAATGTATTGCAGTAGGTATGGATAAGTGCGAACTTAAGATTTATCAAACTTTAGTTCAAAGTTAAAACAGACGGGAATCAGTTTCCCTATTAGTTTGTACACACCGAATCTTATAACAGGTTAGTAAATTTTTGAAATAAAATGTACTATCCTCTTTATCTTTTAAGGCTTAAACATTTTAACCATGTAAATGCAATTAAATTATATTCTATTTAAAAAGTAGCTCAGGCTACATTCGATCATATGCAGCATAATGATTATTACGCGCCATGACTTTCTAAGTTTAATTCAAACTCGCTTTAAACAAAACGGTGAAATGAAACATCATAAGGAAACAGGCGTGATAAAATTCGACAACATTGGTGACGATTCTGTGTCGCATTCTCCAAAACTAAAGTATACTTGAAGTATGGCGGTACTCTTCTAATAAAGGGGAAATGAAAAAGACGGAAATATGTTAATTTCGTTTAGCTTTAGAGAATCCAAAACTAAAGTATACTTAAAGTATGGCGGTACTCTTCTAATATAGGGGAAATGAAAAAGACGGAAATATGTTAATTTCGTTTAGCTTTAGAGAATGCGACACAGAAACGACACCATTGTACACATAATCCGCACGTGGACAACAGTAGCGGCTATGCCCTACAATAATTTTTCCGTGTGAGAGAATACCCCAGCAGTAGGAAGGTAATTTTTTCTTTACCGGAACACGATTAATAGATAGTAAGGTATCGGAACTAAAATTATATTTAAAATTATAATTAAAATTAATGCAATACTTGTTGTTTCTAGATATCATAAATCATATTGATAAATAACAAATAAAATCTTTTAAAAAAATCGGTCAGAATATTTGTTTCCGTGCAAATATTTTGTTGGAGCGCACGCGTGTCCTTCACTGAACAACGAATAATTGTAAACGTGACCTTCTTGCCATTTTTCTGATGCAACTACTTACACATTTGCCAAGTCTTGCTAAATAATTTTACATGCAGATTCAAGCAAGGTTACTTTAAAATCAGGGGTAATTGGGTCACATTTTATTGCGTAGGTATAGGGATGGGAAAACTTGAAGTATGCGGTCTACATTACGGTTCAAAATTGCCCAGCAATCTATAGGTACATATATTGAAAAAGTTAACTAGACTGTACATCAAATAAATTTTGAAAATTTTAATTGCACATACACTTCTTTAACAATATGGAAGTAAAAACAATTACTTTCTTAATTTTGGTCTATTTATCCCTTCGAACCCGCATCACGCTGAAATTACCTACTACTGGACGGATTTCTATTCGATGATGAAACTTGGTTTGATATAATAATATTTGCTTATGCTTTTGAAAAGGGCAAGTGTGTGTTGCACGAAGCTATAAGAAGTAGAATACACAGATTCTATAAAAAAGTATAGGATCTGTGATAGTATAGTAGTTATGCAATAATTTTTATTTGTTTGTGTTTTACAAAACAGTAAAAAGCAATTGATAATGGTGAAACAATAGCTGCAATATCTTGAAAAATTAATCCACAATCGACGCTTTGGCGTATATAAATATAATATACCTACTACTACCTGCGTCTCGAGATTTTCCCTACGCGCGTACACAGTTTTCTGGGATAAAAGTATTTAAATTTTTGAAAATTTTCGAATTTGTCATTCACCTTGGCTTCTCGCCATGAAATATACTAAAATATTCAGGGTATTAACTACTTTAATATTAATAACTATTGAAATTTCAAGTGAAGCCAAAAGATAGACAATCTTTGCTATATTTAACACATAACATTTTGCACTTAAATTACAATGTATACTGGCTATTATAGATTGCAATAGCTTGTACCTATTATCCCTATACATATAATCTTGTTTCTAGGGTCACGGAGTAATGGTATTCGAAGACGGCACCCATTACGAAGGTGAATTCCGTTCAGCCGGTGTGTTCTCTGGCAAGGGAGTGCTTACCTTCTCTAGCGGCGATAAAATAGAGGGAAACCTCAGCGGCGCTTGGACCGAGGGGGTCAAAATTAGCAACGCCACTATGCAACTGAATGTGTCCAGCCCTGCGTTGCCAACTAATTCGAAACCCAAGTAAGTCGAGGCCTTAGCTTGGGGCGACTTTCGGTGCCATTTTGTGTTAGAGATTTTTTTTTAAATTTTATCCGAGGGTGAAACCGCGGAGCGCAGCTAAAGTGGAATAATCTTCCCCATGAAGTGCGATGACTCAATAACACAACACACACTAAATACAAGTGCTATCTCATTTCAGCTCATTCGGGAAACTAAGCGTAGCGCCGAATCAGAAATGGAACGCACTTTTCCGGCAGTGTTTCCAATGCCTCGGCGTCTCGGAATGCATCCTGACTCCGACCGGAAACCACTTCGCAAACGGTCCTTCCGGCCAGGCCATAGACAACGTGAAAATATGGCAGAATGTTGCCGTCGCAATATCCTGTTCCCACAAAGAAAGGAAGAAAGTAGTAATGAAAGTGCACAGGAGTTCAGAGTTAGAGAAATCAGTTGATTGCTTGGAGGTTATACCGCAGTTCGGACAGAAGACACTGAAGTTTGATAGCTATATGGAGCTGAAACAGTACTTACAGAACGTAAGTAGCCATAACTGGCCCGATAGCTCAGTTGGTAGTAACCCTGCCTTCTGAACTGTAGGTTGTGGGGTCGATTCACACCCAGAACAAACATTTGTGTGATGAACATGTTTGTTCTGCGTCCTGGTGTTATATTGTATTATATGTATGTACAAAAAAAGGATATCTAAGTATTGTATCAGTTATCTGGTTCCCATAGTACAAGCTTTGCTTAGTTTTAGGCTAGATGGCGCTGTATTTTGGAACTACAAAACGTAAAGTTTCGCGTGACGTTTACTGCGCACATCATCCTGAGACATTAGCACAATCTTGTAATAAGATTCGACTGTGAGATTAGATCATAAAATCTCATTTGCCCAGTAATTTCACTAGCTACAATGCCCTTCAAACTGCAACACAGTAGTGCTTGCGCACTACTGCTTGGCGGCAGAATAACTGGCAAAGCGGTGGTACCTACCTAGACGAACTTTGCAAAAGTCCTACCACGATTGCGAAAAAAATAAAAATAAAATAGAAATTGATTTTCCCTTAGAATTAATATTTAAAAAACTTTTCCAGGCTTGTGAGTCTACTCACCATCCGCTAGGCCAACTAGTTCTTGGTCTCACGAACGCTTTCAACACGACCTACGGTGGCGTAAGGGTCCACCCTTTACTGTTAAGCCACGCCGTCAAAGAACTAAAGAGTATCACTGGAAGGTTGTACCAAGTGGTCAGGTTATTGTTTCCTGCGCTGCCGCCAGAGGGCGCTGATATTGTCTTGTCTTGTAAGGAGGAAGGGGAAAATTGTAATCCTATTAATGGGTAAGTATTAGTAGTAGTACTTTTGCAGTTAGAGCGCTTTTATGACTCATAGATAACATAATTACTGTATACTCTTGACTAGTAGTAAAACTAAACTGTCGTTTCACTCATTAACAGGTCGGCTTATAACCCGGAGGCGGCGGGTTCGATTCCCGCGGCAGGACAAGTATTTGTGCACAGAAAAAACTCAGATACTAGTTCTTAATCCGGCTGTTGTGGGCCCATGGTCCTCGTAGTTCCTGTGTGCCTAGTAATGTGATCGTTGGGCGTTCCTACCACCCATCGAGATAGCATCAGCATAAATCACGAATCTACTTTTCACTTCACATTCTCGCAGCGAGGTAGTATCAGCATAAATCACGAATTTACTTTTCACTTCACATTCTCGCAGCGAGGTAGTATCAGCATAAATCACGAATTAACGTTTCACTGGTCATTCTCGCAGCGAAGTAGTATCAGCATAAATCACGACTTTACGTTTCACTTCACATTCTCGCAGTGAGGTAGTATCAGCATAAATCACATATTTACGTTTCATTTCACATTCTCGCAGTGAGGTAGTATCAGGATAAATCACGAGTTTACCTTTCACTTCACATTCTCCCAGCGAGGCTGTATCAGGATAAATCACGAGTTTACCTTTCACTTCACATTCTCTCAGCGAGGCAGTATCAGGATAAATCACGTGTTTACCTTTCATTTCACATTCTCCCAGCGAGTTGGTATCAGAATAAATCATGAATTAACGTTTGACCTGTCATTCTGGCAGCGAGGTGGTATCAGCGGCGTCGCTCCTGCAGCCGACGCTACTCCCGCGCATGCACCCGGCGCTGTTCGTTCTGTACGCGCTGCACAACAAGCGGGAGGACGACCTGTACTGGCGCCGCCTGCTCAAGTGGAACAAACAACCCGACCTCACTCTCATGCCCATGCTTGGGATTGATCAGTGAGTACACAATAATAACGACCGAGAATTATTGGCGGGAAAACGAAAAAGATTGCGTCACCGCATTGTATTATTTTCCAAAACTTGTGTTATTTTCAGTGTTAGTGCATAAAATTGGTGGCATTTTGTTCGTTAAGGCATGAGTGTGGGAAAATGGTATAATGATGCTGAAACGTTACTTTTCGTGTTGTTTCCAAAACTACAGAAGCTTCTGGTAAAGTTGTCACCACTTTACTAGGATTACTTGACTTGATACATATATATATTAATTAACTTGAAAAATTATCAATTACTTTTTTTAGTTGAATTGCAATCAAAGTTTCGTGATCACCCCGATCATGAAACTTTGATTGCAATGCAACAAATGCCTGCCTGATCACAAAATTACACGATCTGGCTTGAGAAATGCGACCTGTGAGATATCAATATCACGATCATCAACTGGCAGGTTAATATGTATTTTGTATTTATTTATAGTGCGAAAATGTGTTTCAGAAAGTTCTGGATCGGTTACACGGGCAGCCAGTCCCCTCGGTCTCCGCTGAAAGAACAGCTGTTCCAAGAGGCTGTGGAGACGCTCCAGCAGTTGAAGACTACCTTCTCCCCCATCGAGAAGCTGCTGGTCATCCGCACCACCTTCGAGAAGATGACCACAGCTGTGCAGCAAGAACTTGGTGAGTTTGACCTGCGCTGTAATTCTACTTTCTATAAACAATAAAACCTACGAATGCGAATAAAATTAAATCCATAGCTAAACTAATATCATAAAGAGGAAAGATTTGATTGTTTGTTTGCATTGAATAGGCTTTGAAACTACTGGACCGATTTGAAAAATTATTTAGGTTTAACGAATTTATTTACTCATAAAGAACATAATTCACTTATAGTGAGCTTAAGTATGTATAAATTATAACTAAATAATCTAGTTACAATTAATCTAAATATTATCCAGATGGTCTGGCGATAACTACGTTTAAAAAACATTGGCATAAATATATTTATTCAGTTTAGTTTTGAACATAGGCATGGTTTTACAATCTTTAGTATCGTTTGGTTGATCATTAAATAATTGTGCACCTTCATACATAATTCTTAATAATCTTTCACCATTAGAATCCTACATTATCCCCGATGAATATAGGCGATAGAATATATATAAAATACCCGTGCAAAGCCGGGGCGGGCTGCTAGTATAAATAATTCAAAAATAAATGTCTGTTTCTTTATCTGCTTGTTACCTTTTCGTGGCTGAACTGATCTTGGATCAAATTCGCGCATGCGGCAACAACTAGCTGTTTCACATTCAGTACACATCTTGTTTATATTATATATTATATAGTCACTATCTTTTGTAACTATTAAATACACAATACAAAAATCTGCCTATCGCTTTAAGACTTTTAAAAACATCATGCCGTTATGTCAGGATAATAATTTTGATGTTTTCCTACCAGGATCAAACTACTTGTGGAGTATGGATGAACTGTTCCCAGTATTTCACTTTGTGGTGGTTCGCGCTCGGATATTGCAATTGGGCTCTGAAATACACTTTGTGGAGGACTTTTTGGAGCCTAGCATGCAACACGGCGAGCTTGGACTCATGTTCACAACCCTCAAGGTAAACTTGACCTTGTCGCAGACGTTTTAGGTTGACATTCTGAACACAAAAGTTCATTACTTGTCACATTATGGAGGTAGACTGAACTTTGTGCTGGGTACCTTAACCGTTGACTTTGCTAACACAGAAGTTCATTACGTATTTTATAATACGTAATGAACTTCTGCAATAATAGTTTCTATAATTACCTATACAGGTAATTAAAGCAACTATTATCGCATAATGAAGGTAACTGGACCTTGTTGCAAACATTAAGGTTGATATTAATAGCACATAAGTTCATTTCTGCATAATTAAGTCAACTGGACCTTGTTGCGTTAAGATTACAAAAGTTTGCGGAGAGGCCCGAAAGGGCCTGCCGCCGGGGGCGAGTTGGCTGGACTGCAGTCGCGACCCCTTCTCGTCCCGGTACGGCGGACGAAGGCTCACGGGAGGGTTTTGGTGGGTTCGAGTCCTACATGCTCCCTGCCACCACCCCCCGTGGTGGCAGGGAAGTGCGAGGGCATTTCCCCCATCAAAAAAAAATTACAAAAGTTTATTACTTATTAGATATTGATACCTTCATTATGTGATAGGTAATAAACTTTTCCATCACAACCAACAAAACAAAAAAGGACAACCACAGAAGCACGAAACAAATGCCTGTCCTAAAGTTTGAAGCTCTTAGGTCCGTATTACAGAACGATGCTCAGTCATCGATTGGTGCTCAAGCAGGGATATCATTCAATAATTGATCACTTTATGAATGAAATCTCTGCTTGATGATTGAGTATTATTCTGTAATACGGACCTTAGTTTTTGTTTTGTCCTAGATCTTGTTGGGGAATTAATTTTCAAACGAAGCCGTCAAGTCCATAATAAAAAATAAGGGAGCCAAAATTTTTATCTAACTTATCGCTTTTTTTATTACAGGCATGCTACTTCCAAATACTCCAAGAGAAAATGTCCATCAACTAATGACTAAAGTATTCAAGATGTAACGAATGATCTCGCATTATATATATGGTGCGTCAAGTTTTCTCTAAATGTGGCTTGTTTTGCAATCATTTGCAATGTTAGTTGTATTACGGCTGAAATCTCATAGAAACAATACCTATAATATTATATAAAAATAACTAACCACATATAATATTACACGAAAATTGGCTGTGGCAGTATTTATAACAAAACGATTTGTATCCCGATACAGATGATATATAGTGAATGAAGTACAATTAATCTCGTTCATACTTCAAATTGGCCAGTTTGGCTGTGCGTTATGAAAAGAAACCGCATTGCATGCATCTATAAATTGTTCATTCGTGAACGTAAACCATGTTCTATGTAGAGGTTTCAGCCTCAAATATCATAATGTTTAAAGAGACCGTCCCAGCTTTGTTCAATGTTTTTGGGACGAAATTTGTCTTCGTTGTGTGATTTAGCTTATAGCCTACAAACCTTTCATGTTGAAAAAACCGATTACATTAAAGTTAACACTGAATGAACGACACTCTTGAACTACAAAAACTATCTTTATAAAAAAAAAAACACAATAAAACTAGTTAAAAATGCACTTTGAAAAAACATCTTGAACCGTATTGAGGAACCACGTGACCTGTGCCGTAGCAAAAATGCATGACAAAGCGTGTGCTGCTCAGGTCACGTGATGCCTGGCCAGAGTTTCGAAACCTTAAATATTCGCAATAGACTCTTGGAAAGTACTGTACTATATCTTCAGTACAAGTTAGTAGGTAGTTATTTTGCAATATTGTTAAAATTTGTAGATGTTTTAGCTAGCTATTTAACAGAAGGCCAGGCCAACCGATAAGCAATAATTTAGGCATTCAGATTGTTAGATTTGTATTTTTGAGGTACGAGGTAGATACGCAAGTACATAATGTAACTACAAAACTCAAATATATATATTATATGATGTTTAAATATTTAACGCTCTTCAATATTTTTGAAATGTTAGTACAAAATGCGTATGCTTAAAAAATATATGTGCATCTTATTGTATCCAAAGTTAGTGCTTCGTGTGAACCGTTATTTTTGATGAACTTGACGAAATAGCACCAAATTGACACGCGACTTCGTTGAAGAGCGCATTATTTTTTCATGCATCCACCAATCTATACAAAAATAGAATAATTCACTAGAAAGAGGTTATGATTGTCTTCGGTCTTTTTCATTCATTTAGTTCGTTCTTAGACGGATGGAGCGGCCCATGTTTGATGTTATACAAACAGATTGACCGTTTAGCGCTGTTGTTATTCGAGACACCGCCTTGCGGCTCTAGCCGCTTATTTTTCGAAAAATTCATAGCAAATTAGCGCAGCGGGTTGAGCGTCAAGGCTGTTTTGTCTATATGTCCCACCTTATATAATAAATTCATTTGTGTTCGATAAGTTACTTTATAATTTATTTAGTAAATATTTGTTGATTATTTATAACGCGGAAATGTATGAATTTTCAGAAGATAAGATTTATGTTTTATATTGTAACTAATGCGTAATTTGGATCTTTTCGTTTTATTAAGTGCCAAATTATATTATGTAATGCATAATTTTTAAGTCCTTTATTTTTTAATTTTAGCAAAATTGTTACTACGTTAACAATATTTTTATTGACTTTTAACACTGCTGCTGTGGCGTTTTTATAACTAATGCAATGTCCCATTTTTATAATACCAAACAGCTGTTACAAGGTTTTGAGTTGTTGAGATAGTTGTAAAATCTTAATTGATTGATAAATACAGTGCATAGAAAGTAAAGCCAAACGATCTAGACGTTTCGCTTGATATATTTTCCACATTTTACTCGACTTTATTATTATTATGTTCCAGAGGTCCGTTAGTACAAATGAGAATTGTTTTTCGTTGAACAAATTATTTTTATAGCGTTATATTATGTTGCCAAATTTTCGTTATATACTAGTTGTTTTACGCATTAGCGTAAATAAAATAAGGTAACAAGAAAAAGTTGTTTGATTGAATTGTTGAAGTGAATGCAATTATGGAGTACCATATCATTAAAAATTACGAAATATTTATATCTTTTCCATTACTGTATAAGCGTGCGTTTGAGATATTTAAATCATATTTAACATTTAATAAAAATTCGCAGAAAAAAATATATGACTTTTTCTCCTTGACGTTTTGGAATAAACTTCTTTTGCAGTGTTGCAGAACGGAATGATCAATTTTTAAGTACATTGCATAATGAACTTTATGTCAATATGTAACACGTTTCCAGGGATTTTTACCTTCTCTTTTATAGTTAGTAGTTACATATTTCCTTAGTTGTTTTAATTAGTTATGGGCAAAGCATTTGACTATAGCTTCCCGTGATGTTAAGCAATGACGTGTCCTAAGACAGGGCATGCTTGCGTCGAAATTTACTTAGTTAAGCGGAGATACGCTAAAATAACAAAATTCATAGTTTTATTAAGGCTATTTATTTCATTCCTATAAAATAACATACCAAATGTCTCTTTTGTACAACATTATATCAAAAATGTACACCATTATATAAATTTCGTCACAGGTAAATGTTACCTAGCTACTCTCGTGATTTTCCCTATTTCCCTGGCTATTACTCATAAAAATATTAATTACATTATAGTCCTCTCACTTGTCTAGTCTGTTAGGTACATTCATAATACCGACACTGTCGCGGTGTCGTAAGAACCGTGTAACTGGAAACATAACTTCTCACTTCAGTCAACTTTATTCTTACGAAACGCTTTACTGTACATTAATAATCTACAATTTGCCTTTTTATTGAAATTTTATAAAACATAACACACTGATACAATGAACAACATTTCGTTTATTAGAAGGTACCGAAATTAAAAAACCATTTAGAGATTATCCTCTAAAAAGCTCACAACATTTCTATATTCAGTACTGCTCTTTGTTAAAAATTAAAATAAGGCTAAATAATGATCGACGTGTAAAGCCTACTGTCAATGGCTGCCATAAAAAAGAAACGGAACAAAGGCGTTGAATGGTTAAAACCTTATGGCTTCTAGCTAAAATCTTCATTTAGCCTCAAAATAACGAACATATTAAAAAATACTACTAAATTATATATTGCATCAAAAAGAAAAAAACGTTTCTGTTATTTTGCGTCTAACTTATGATACTAATAACGAAAAAGGGAGTCAAAAGTTTGAAATGTTGTCCATCTAAAATTTTGGTATCGATTCTGTTTTGCAATAATTTGACAGTTATAAAAGATCTTGCCATCCCTTTCACACAATATACTAGGACAGCTTAACGACTGCCAAAGATTTTGTATATAAACGACACCATTGAAGCAAGTTTCTCATATTGATAATTCGAGGCTATATTTAAATGCTACAAAATAATGAACTGGATAATTATTTTTTACAAAGATGCACTTTATGTACAAGCCTCTTTCGGCTACCAGATGCGGCAGCAGGCGGAACAAATCGAAAAACACGCAAGAGGCAAGACTAAATCGAATCAATACAAAAGGAAAAATAGACAAGTACAAAGTAATCGATATAAATACTTATGTTACGTCCCTGTCGCAGAAAGATTGTAAAGGCGCTATATCTAATTGTAGACAGTTTGGAGGATGGACAAACTTGTAAATTATATGACAAATACACGACGCAACAGTGATTTCTAGGGAAAAATCATGGCGTGGTAGTAATTACTTGAGAAATAGCGTCACAATCGGCTTTCTACGGTAGGGAATGGTAGACGATCTTTGTTCTGATTTAATAGCATTTCATTTGTACTTTCCTTACAAACAAACCAAGGTTCAGAAACGCAGCTGAATTATATTATATGCTGAATATATAGCTGTTTATTCCGATAGAAAATAAGCTTTTATTGCAGTTTATTATACAATTTTGATAACTTTGTAACTTACAATATTAATTATTATAAAAATCGTTCAAACAATCGATCGAATAACAGTTATTCTTAGAGATTGATGAAACTCGTACCCTTGGATGAGGCATATCTATTATCTAGATAATGTAATACGGTTTTTTTTATTTAGTACAGGTCTATAAATAATTCTATGAGTAGTCCGTGGCGTGGAGTGTTTCAAAATACTACATGTAAAGCCAACCGAATCGAGTTTCATCAATCAACATGTTACGGAAGCACCCAATCGTAACAAAACCGAGTACTACAAAAATACATCAACAACGTCAGTATACGAAACATATAAAAACATAATTATTGCGTTAAATATTTTCGTCTCGTTATACCCTAAACATCAATGTTAAAATAATAATTATAAAAAAATCAAATCAATAATTGTTAAAACAACGAATCGCCGAATCTCTATTTAAATGTTAGACAAAATAATTTCATAATTTTATTAATAACTATATGACGATAAGAGCGAAATATCAATTGTTTTTTTTTTATTGCATGCACTATTAAATATAAATAAAATATAACAATTACTACGCTAAATAACATCTGTTGGACGATAGTCGAAAAGATAAGGCTACATTTACACCAGAAGAGAGCAGGGCAGAAACGAATATTGGAGTTCGCATAACAGCCCAAAAATAATTTGAACTTTATATCTAGTGTGCTATGGTACTTTTTCCAGTACTTCCAATTCTGCACTGTTCTTTTCCGGGTAGACCGAGATACCATTCACAGGAAAAGTAAAGTACTTTATCTAGTAAGCTTATTATTAATTTTATTGTTTAAAAATCGGCGTTAATTAAACAACAGAACTCTTATTTCTACAGAAATCAACGTATATATTACTTTAACATCCTACAACTAATGTTAATGCTTACAGATAAATGCTGTCTACAGTGGGTTGCGGGTGAGGAATTGATGATGAGTCATTGTGATCCACTCATATGTATATAAATTAGATAAAAACTGGATCTTTTGCATTGATAGGGTGCAAGCTAGTGGATAAAAATCCACTGACTGGATAAAATTAGGGATAAATCTTTTTAGGTCTGGATCATGCTAATTATTATTAGTATTCGTTTATAGTCAACTCAGTATAACAGTTTTATGGGCCTTATTAGGATATACGGCGTGCGAATTCCTATTAAAATATGGCCTCAATTAATGGATCACTTGTGACAATGATTCAAAAATTATGTTTGGAAGGGTTCATAATTCATATGACGTGATACTAGCGTTAATGTTAATCTAAAACACCTGCGTAGTCACTAAATAACAAATTAATTTTTAATAATTACGAAAAATAATTTTCATTAAAAATCTATTTTACTTTGTCATCTATTTCGTCGTTATGTTAATAAAACTCTTATTTACACGCATATTATCGAAACAAAATCGATGGCGTAAAAAATAAAATAAACTATAAAATCTTTTTGCTAAGCAATTAATGTAAAAAATAAATTAATGGCGAATGTACGAGGTAAAACTTTATGCCGATAAATGTTTTTATTTTGCCAGAATTATGCCAATTATGTTCGCAGTATTGAGCCAAATGTGCGTGCTAGTTCGAACTGCTTATTCAACTAATACTGAAAGCACCATTTTAATATTATAAACTAATTTTAAAAATGCCTTACCATACAATCCTTTAGAAAATTTTGAATTTTGGAGTTTTTTTTTGTTTTTTTACTACACATTGGGCAATTTTTTTTTTAGTAAGATTTCCTATTTACTGAAACTATTTTTCAAAAAATAAGAGACAAATTGAACAGCAAAATTTTTAGGGGTTAAATCATTTTAGGACCATCGGTTTAATCATTCGTACAAAGCCAAAAAATCTACAGATTAAACCAAAATGTATAGGATGTGATAAGAAATTATAGTTTAGTTGTTATTATGATAAAAGGTTTCAATGGTATATTTAATTTTACAACGATAAAAAAGCGTTTTGTTTTTCATTTATGAAGACTGCATAAACTGGTAAAAAGATTGTTTTCTAAACTCAGTTACGCTCATTGTTTAGTATAAATTTATTCGCCTCGTGTGTAGTGTCTTAAGCATAATTATTAATACTTTTATCTTGAAAAGTTAATAAAAAATATTGTTTTATTTGAATATCGTTTGTTTCTCGTATAACATTTACAATCTATTTTATGTGTGTATAATGGCATCAAACACTACAAAGCTAGATTTAATACTGAGATGATTTTAATTACATATTACTTTCTGTGATAGCTATTTTTTTATCCTCTTTATCGTCAAGAAAAACGCTATTTTACGGTAACAGTTTTTTAATAACAATTATCAAATGTTTTTTTGATATCCTGACTGTACACTCATGTGCTAATATGTACAAGCCTGTGAAACAAAACTATCTTTTTTATATTAAATTGAATTTTAAATTTTATAATTTGTATGTAGTTTTAGCATCTAAACTTTAGACGGCATAACAACTCTGATTAGACGAAAAACGACTAGTTTCCCTTTATCCCAGTACTACTTCAGTAAACAGTTCCACGGAGTATCTTAATACCATTTTTCAATACGAGGGAGAGAATAGCATACATTTAGATGCCAAATTGTACAGCTACATTTATCCTCTAACATAAAACATTACAACTCATATGACACCGATGCGATTGACTTATTATTGTCATCAATGAACTTAGTAAACAATGTTAAAATTAAGGGAATCAACGGGTACAAAATCTACAATGTATGTACACACTAAAGCTTATAAACAAATGGGACATGGACATTATAGATTTTTTAAACTATATATATTATTGACATTATAATGTGCACAAACCTACTGGTACTGCACTGCCTTATAAAATTAAAATACCAACAAAATATATCCCTTTTTACTTTCATTGTAACTTAAGAGTAAAGGCTTAAGCTTGTCACACTGATTTGACACCGACTCAGAATCATTTAAATTTAAACCTTCAAAATATTTACAGTAAAGCACATTTCATTAGTAGTCGAACGATTAATCATTCATTTTTGTAAAACATGCTGTACGCAAATTGATATAAAGCTTACATTTCATTGCTGTACTTGAGTCAAAAAGGTATCTAAGTGGTGAACGGAGAGCTAATACATAGTTCGATTTGTTATCTACATCATTCCGTTATCGCGAAGCGAGCGAGATAGTCAAAAGTATATAAAGTTTCACATAAAACAAACAATTCTAACGCAAGCTACACTGAATACGGTTTTATTCTTCCCACTACTATGCCGGACGATTAACGGGAGTGAGACAGCAATAGAATTGTCCGCTCTTTTCAGAACTTTTCTTTGGCAGCGCGCATATTACATACAAAGCAGTGCAATGCCAATCTGTTGCATGCAATCCAATTCATCTCATTTGCTTTTGATCCGCCATGGTCGTCTATTTTATCTATACTCTTTTAGCTAGATGTTAACGATAAGCGAGTTTTTTCAATACACACATGGGTGTCAATTCTGTTACGCATCCTCTAAAGCTAAACGAAATTAATATATTTCCGTCTATTTCATTTCCCCTTTATCAGAAGAGTACCGCCATACTTTAAGGTTACTTTAGTTTTAGAGAATGCGACACATAATAGACACCATTGTAATCTTTATGATAAAGTAACGTATAGATAACGACGGTAAATAATGAAAATCTAGCCAAAGATAATCGACTAGCTTCGGCTAGAATGGACGACGCGCTATGAAGCTAACACTTGCCGATTAACTTCTTTAACTTGATTTGAATTATTAACTGCCAGTACCTATTATTTATGGTTATAACTTATATTTACCAACATTTCAATATACACAAAAATGAAACAAATATTCACTCTTTCACTACACTAAGTATGAACAAAGTGAAATAAAATAACTATGCATGAAAAACTAAATTGAGTAAATTAATTACCAAACTACATTTAGGTAACGAGACGAAGTTCGCTGGAACATTACAATGTGTCAAAAACGTTATGTTCACTGACATAGAGTAGTGTAGCTGCAGTCTACAGCGATGTAGATCAGTGTAAATTCAAATAACTAGGAGGTTCACTGCGCGTGCGCCGCACTGTTACGTGACAGCTCGTCATTGCTTTATCGATTAAAATGTATGCCAAAGTTTATATCGATATCGATAAAATCAAATACCGAGGTGTGGTCAGTATAAACCAGACGAATTAGCGCCAAATATAATCTAAATGATAAAAGAAATATGTTTGTAGTAAATATAAGTCAATGTCAAAGTCTAATCGCTTATCGCTATCACCTGAAACTGTTATCCTTACAATTTATATAATCGTATATTTCCATAATAACATACATTTACATTAGGTATATATATCATATTCCGAGTTAATTCTAATAAACCATGATTTGAAGCATGACACTTCTCATCTCTCTTATATAAAAATATTTACACTTTCACTAGTGCAGGATAGCTAAGTATATATAAACAGTCGAATTTTTAGAAATCGTGATTATGTGACAAGTCCATAAGATTTTGCATGCATCAAAAAACTTTAAATAGCCCTAAAACGCTAACATAAATCTCTGGGGAAAAAATGGTTGGTAGAGATTAGTCCTTTCATCGAAAAACAATTTTCATGTTAGTAAAAAGTTGATACATAGCGTGTAAATCAATTCCAATCTATTAAAAAATAACAAATATCTGCTGATACGACGACAAAAGTATCCTAACTTATACGTATTTGATCCCAAGCACGATATAAAAATGTATTCAAAAGTTCAAACAAAACTGTTAGTAATTGCGATTACAAAACTTTCCTGCAAGCTCAACGGAGGGTAGAAAGTTAAAAAAAAAAAAAACAACAAAAAAATATATTTAAACAAAAAATCACAAATCCTTCACACACTCCACTTACGCACTAAGAAATACCTAAAATGTAAAATAGGTACAAATAACGTCCTTACTAACCAGAAGGCAAAATTGGCACTTAAGACGAAGTTCGCTCCATTCTTGATGAGTGTTCTGAAGGTGGTTTTCGTTTGATGGGTCTCCGGGGCCCCGGGGCTTGCGGCACAGTCGCATGTGTCACCAGCGTCACAAGTGTCACAAGCGTCACAAGTGTCACCAGCGCCACTCGTGTCGGTGTCGTGCTATGTGGCCGGCGAGCTGGCTTGTGTCGGATTGTACGGATGGTTCGAGTTACGCAGCACTGTGTACACACTGTCAACCTTGCTCAACTTCTCGAAGAACGGTATCAAGTCCAATAGTTCTGAATCTGTCATGTCGTCGAACCATGACGCGACAGGTACCTGTGGACAGATGACCGCTTTAATGCTGAAGAACAGTGACAAGTTAAACCGTCAGGCGAAGTTGTGGACCAAGGATTAAGTAGGTACCCATCTAATAATATAATAATAACGCCCAACGGTCACATACATAGATCCTGGACCCTAACTAGGATTGTCAACCAGTGAGAAGTTGTGTGTTAATATAGTACATTTTTATAGAAAACTAGTTGACCCGCCCCGGGTTCGCACGGCCTTTTCCCCTCCTACCTCCCCACCAATTTTCAGCCAAATCGGTTTAGCCGTGAGTTATAAATAGTTTAACTAACACGACTTTTATATATATAGATTCTTGATTAACAAATTCAACCTGTGATATGTGCATCTGTTATTCTTTACACAATAAATTTTATAAAAACAAAATGATTAAAACAATAACGTTTTCACCACAAAGATTTAAACAAGCCATTACTGTTAAACTGGTGTTTTGTATCGTTAAACACACGTTTGATGTCTATTTAATAATAATAATATGTGTGGACACCTCACACAACGCTATCTAGCCCCAAACTAAGCATAGCTTGTATTATGGAACCAGATAACTAAGACAATACTTACTTTTTGTTTGTAATATATACATAGAATACAATATAAAACCCAGACACTTCTGTGTCACCATGTTTACCACACAAATGTTTGTCCTGGGTGGGAATCGAACGCACGACCCACAGTTCAGAAGGCAGGGTTACTACCAACTAAGCTATCGGACCAGTCGGACTAGTTTATATATTTGTGCTAACATGATAACAGTCAGACTTAGTTTAGCGTTAGTCATTGTCCAGAATGCGGACCGTATCGCCAATGATAAAGAGAATGCTGGCGTTAATTACAAGATAACGCGAGATGTCTATAACGCAGCTAATTCATTTCTTCAACTTTTTATGTTGTTATTTTATCCTGCTGTTGGGACAACGACCTCTTAAATTTTTTAATCACAGGTTGTAAATAATAATAGGAAATATCCTCAATAATAATAATAATAACGCCCAACAATTACATACATAGATCCTGGAACCTAACTAGAATTCCCTGTCCCACAACACCCAGACTCAGAACAAGTATTTGCAATTTATTTTTTCCGTGCACAAATACTTGTCCTGCCGCGGGGATCTAACCCGCCGCCTCCGGGTTATGAGCCGACCTGCTCAACTACCACACCACAGAGGCTGTCTAATTATTGCCCATATTATGTAGTGTATATTGATGTTTTTTTTCTCTGTCTATAGAGTTTGATATGAGAAAAGATAAAACAATGAGTTTTATCTCTCTCCGCAGCTTCGCCCGCGGCGTGGCCTATGGGATAATTCAACCACCCATTTCACCCTCTAAAGGGTGGAATTTCGAAAAATCCTTTCTTAGCGGATGCCTACGTCATAACATCTACCTGCATGCCAAATTTCAGCCCGATCCGTCCAGTGGTTTGGGCTGTGCGTTGATAGATCACTATGTCAGTCAGTCGTCACCTTTGAGTTATATATATTTATAGATGAGCTATTAAGCTATGCAGTGTTTATTAAAGCAGTAGAAGTACTCACAGCATTGTCCGGATGGAATATGTATGAGGCGGGCGAGTTGTCTACGATGACGACGCGACGCAGATCTCGCCCGAGACTGTTCAGGTCCTTCACATAGTTGCCGCGGTGAAACACGCAACTGTCGCGAAATAGTCGCGCGCGGAAAACGCCCCATCTGAAAATATACATCATTGATTATAATCTGTAAGATAAATAACGGCTAAAACTCACGTCAATTAAGTCGAAATTACTCCGACCAGGTTTCGGACATATTCGATGTCCTTCTTCTGGGAGCCAGTCAGCCGAAACCTCGACGGAGTAATTTCGACTTTTAATTGACGTGAGTTTTAATCGTTATTTATCTTACAAAATGATTATAATCTATACTAAAAAATACCCATCTATACTAAAGTGTAACAGCACTGAAGTTCGCACTTATACCTGACACACCTACTGCAATGCATTTGGGTATGTCGTATTGTTGCATCTTGTTGATGTATCGTTGGGTATATGTACGTTTTTTTAAAGGTGTATTGTTATGTATTAAAATCAGTAACTGAGGTTGTAATTTTCAACCTCAGTTGTATGCTGAGCCGGAACCTATTCCTGACATCACATAATGTGACACTTAATTATGTTCTTCTCTCTTATTGTATTGTTTTCATTTGTATTTATATTATTGTGTTACATTGTGTGTGTCTAGAATAAATATATTAGGTCTTTACCTATGAAATTGCCGTTTTGTTTGAAAAAAGTTAAAGTATTTTTTTTCAAACTTATTTATTTCTTTTATTCAAAGTAATCACCCCTGCAATCAATGCATCTTTACCAACGCTGTGGCAGTTTATGGATGCCCTTCTTGAAAAAATCAGCAGGACGGGAGACAACAAACTCTTCAAAGGCGTTTTGTACTGCCTCTCGGGAATTGAATTTTTTTCCCGCTAAAAAGTTGTCCATATTTTGGAAAAAGTAATAGTCGGTAGGCGCAAGATCTGGTGAGTATGGCGGATGAGGGAGAGCTTCCAAACCCAACTCATGCAGCTTAGAGACGGTCTGTTGTGCAGTATGGGGTCGCGCGTTGTCGTGAAGTAGCAGTGGAGACGACCGATTGACCAAAGCTGGTTGCAGACGTGCGAGTTTCGCCATCATTGTGGTCAGTTATTCAATGTACACATCTGCAGTAATGCTCTCGCTGTTTTGTAAAAAGCTATGATGAATCACACCAGCACTAGACCACCAAACTGTGACCACCACCTTTCTAGGGGTCATTTTTCGTTATGCACATTGCTTTGGAACCGAACCAGGATCTAACCAACTTGCTGAGCGCTTTCGATTGTCAAAAAGAATCCATTTTTCGTCGCAAGTAACAATTCGGTTCAAAATTCCTTCTTTTCTGTGCCTGTTAAGCAGCGCAAGGCAAGTCTCGACGCGTACGTTGCGCTGGCGATCGTTAAGTTCGTGGGGCACCCATCTATCAAGCTTTTTTATCTTGCCAATCTGTCGCAAATGGACCAATATTGTTTTGATGCTAACATCAAAAGCTGCTGCCAGCTCAGCTGTAGATTGAGATTCATCAGCTTCCACAATCGCCTTTAATTCATCATTGTTGACCAAAGTTTCCGGACGACCACGAGGTTCATTTTTCAAGTCAAAATTCCCAGAACGGAACCGAGAAAACCAATAACGGGTTGTATGTTCGTTTGTACAGTTCTCTCCGTAAACGTCGTTGATGTTACGTGTCGTTTGTGCCGCGTTGGTGCCACGACGGAACTCATATTCCATAATTACACGAAATTTCAAAGTATCCATTATGAGGAAAAATGTTGAAATGTAATGAAAATACAACGCTAATCAATAAACAAAAGACTTATATTGTAAATAGAATGTCATATTTTTAAAACAAAATTAATTTGAATTTAGAATTCATAGCCAATCAAAACTTTTTTTTGTTTGAAAAAGTCTGTACTGCAATACGGCAATTTCATAGGTAAAGACCTATTATTTCATTTCATTTCATTTCATTTATATTAATTAACGTACAATAAAGTATTTTTGTATTGTATGTCACAGAGGAATTATTCTTCCATTATGATTCCACGCCTATTGCAAACCTTTTGGGTGAAAATATAGAAATCATACCGATCGCGATCACACTGCGCTCCCGTTCTCGTGGATATTTCACTCTCCCGAAAATTTTAATTCCCAAAATTCACTTTCCCGACTTGAAATTTATCACTGATTCTATTGTTTTGGCGATAAAGGACCACCGCGCATGTCTAACCAAAATGCGCTGTATAATTCCTTATGAAAGGTTTATATAAGATTTTGCACACGCTTCACATACGGGTACATAAAAAGGAAGAGAGAAAAAAGTTGCCACTTTATAAAGTGGTAAAACCAAAAAGAAAATGTTGCTATTGCTACCTATTTAAATATTGCATTTAGAAGTGTTCATTTAAATGTTTAATACTGATTAAACAGGAGCTTAAGAATCACAAAATTCGTGGACTATCAGACCTAAACAAGCGTGGCGGATTATTGCCTACCCTCTCTCCTTGTAAAAGAAAACCCGTGTCCCCCAGTATATTAGGGTAATTCAGTTATTATAAACTCGCGTTGCGATCAAGGGCTCTAAAAAGGAAACATAGATATTCCAATAAAAATATTTCAGTTTGATTTCATCATCCTTGAAGTAATCAATGAAAGCAAACGTAATGTTAGAATTTTAATTAATTAATTCTTTACTCGTGTCCATCGTAATTCAAGTTGTCAACACAACTTCATGAAAACGAAGATTTATACCCGCGAATTTTAAGTGAGAATGTTTGTCTTTTTAGCAGAAACACGATTCTGCCATTTAAGTGAGATTTCAGTAGCGTATTACATTATTTAACCTACATGTACGAAACTAAGGTTACGTAGAAACACAGATAAACTACTTTGTGGTGACGAACTACTGCGTCACTTTCTCCACGTAAATGAAAAAGGTTCTTGTTATGTGTGACGTTTTAACCGCGAAGCTATGACGCGACTCCGTGACCCATTTTGTAAATGAGCAACTGTTTATCAGCAATTATTAATAGGAAAACTTCTATCATTCATTGTTCAACGGTTGTGTAATATGAATTTAATTTACGTACTGTATTAATTTGTTTGCAACGAACATGTTTATGTTTATTTACTGTAAATAAATACATGTGAACATTTCACACAGCGCCATCTAGCTACAAACTAATTGCTTAGTTTGTAGCCAAGCTACACACCAAGCCAAATTTTTTAAAATAATTTATTTTTCTCGTTTTAGTTATTGTTCTAATCTTAGATAGTATGCAAAATCAGAAACCGGGAAGTGAGTATAAAAATTGTCTCTTTTTTTTAATTGGCCTTAAGATTTTATTACATTGTTGGTTAGTTAAGTTTTTCCTCGATTTTCTTGAGATTTCATCATCATATCCTGACTGGATGATAATGGGCCCCTTACCCTTAAAACCCTACCCTACCGAGTGTACCCTTAAAAACTAAAAAGGACTTTTTAAATGGTTCACTATTGGCGAAAACATCGATAAACATATAGAAATGAAACATACAGACAAACATTGTTTCGCCTTTTTGACCTTGTACTATGGAAACTAGATAACTGATACATTACTTAGATAATTTTTGTTCATAAAGCATACAACATGGAATACAGTATAACACCCAGACACAGAACAAACATCGATGTTTATCACACAAATGTTTGTCCTAGGTGGGAATCGAACCCACAACATATAGTTAAGAAAATCAGCTCTTCTCTTACAGCTACTACCACCCACTGTGTTATCGTAGGTCTATCTAACCGGAGGATCTTTTCCTATCTACACAGTACACATATATAATTATAGCAGTCGCGTATCACACGCAATAAGGAAATGGAGGTTTCATACTTTACGTCCATGAACAAGAAAATGGACGTAAGGATGATGTCCATGAACAAGAAGTTAACATAATATTGACGATTTAAATATAAAATAGAAAAAGAACTGTATGTTTAAGTATATTGTAAGAGTTACCGTTAAGACGTAAATGTAATATAACTTAATATAACTATACGACAACAACTGATGGAAGAATATGTAATATAAAAAATATTTAAAAACGCTTTAAATATTTTACTTATTATGTTTCGCTTATCAAGCACTTTCATTTGATACCCTAATGGGAGAAAGAGAAAGTAATATCACTGTTGACTGCCTCTGTGGTGTGGTGGTTGGGCAGGTCGGTTCATAACACGGAGGTGGCGGGTTCAATTCACGTTGCAGGACAAGTATTTTTGCACAGAAGAAAAAAATGCGCAAATACTTGTTCTGAGTCTGGGTGTTGTGGGACCATGGTCCTCGTAATTCCTGGGTCTCCCTAGACACAGGGAATCCTAGTTAGGGTCCAGGATCTATGTAAGTGATCGTTGGGCGTTATTATTATTACTGTACCTGTCTAATAGATCGGCGACCGGATCCGCGTATTTAGAGAGGGACGCAGTGAAGAGCACGCACTCGTAGAGTTCCCCGCAGCGTCGAAGGAACTCGTCAACGTGGGGCCTCTTCAGAACGTACACTTGGTGTACTGCGCCGTCTATTTCGACCGGCACCACGAAGTCTGCGTTGTTGATTGGCTGTAATTGAAACGTTATTCCCTCTTGTGTAAACAACATCCAGTGACAAAAATATCTGACAAACTCCCGTTTTTTTTACCCACTTTTCTCAAAAGTGATGGGTATATAAATTAAACCGACTTCATTACCAAATAGGCACTTAAAAGCAAAAAATAAATTTGTGTGTGAAAAATAAAATGTGATTATTATAAGCGCTACCCACTTATTTATTTGAAGTCAATGCTAGCCAAGCCAAGCCAAATTTTTTAAAATAATTTATTTTTCTCATTTTTGTTATTGTTCTAATCTTAGATAGTATGCACAATTTCAGCTCAACCAGAAACCGGGAAGTGAGTATAAAAATTATGTCTCTTTTTTCAAATTGGCCTTAAGAATTTATTACATTGTTGGTTAGTTAAGTTTTTCTCGATTTATTGAGATTTCATCATCAGATCCTGACTTGATGATAACGGGACCATCACGAGAGTGTGCCCTTAACACTAAGAAATAATTTTTAAATCGATTCACAATTATTGGCGAAAATATCGATGATGTGTATGTACACACAAAAAAAACTTACAGATGTTTGACCTTTTTGGAAGTCGATTAAAAACAGGGGATCAAAATTGTTGTCTCTAGTTCGTACTAGAGTTGTGTGCTCGTTTCAAGGATGACATGGCTTAAATTACACCCATCATGCCACCTCCAGTAAAGGTTCCAAATCGATTGACGGTAATGGATAGGCCCAATCCTCGTGACAGTAAGGGACAGAGCGATGAGCATCGATCGATGGCTTTAGTAATTGGACCCTTTACTAACTAATGTGTTACTATGTGACTTGTCTTTTTAGACAACCATGGGTATAGTCTTCTTTAGTGGTAGTAGTAATTGTGTATTGAGCGTACGTCATGTCAGTCAAGTAAGTCAAGGCGAATTTAGGTACGAAAAATCTATTTTTTTTTTACATTTAAACACCATAACGTTATTCGGTTTGTCTACGTATTCACTCGCGGATACAAAGTATTTTAATTATTCGCTCATCCTACGGGAAAATTTCATTTTTCCGGGATAAAATGTAGTATATGTTAATCCAGTGTATAAGCTATCTTGGTACCGAATTTCATTCAAATCCATTCAGCCGTTTGAGCGTGAAGGAGTAACAAACATACAAACTTTCGCCTTTATAATATTAGTGTAATAACTATAAAAATTAAATTACATTAAAAAGTATTGAAAAATTTAAAAAATAATAAAGTGTTATATTTACAAATTAGTTTATTAACATTTGGCAGGTTAATTGCAATCCAGCCAGCCATCTGTACCAACACCGTCTGCGTTACTACATACATTTTATTTAATCGAAAAACTAAAGCGTAACACAAATTTCTACACCTTTAATAACTACAATACAACATTTCGTTATTTCTCGGCAATTCTTGACGTTGATATCGAAGTTAGTATAATATTAAAGGTCACTTTACATTGGGAGAGTCAACGGTAATAGTAACTGAAGGTAGACCGCAGTGCGACTGCAGTTGTTAGTAATCGCAAATCTGACAAAGACCTAAAGTCAAACTCAAATAATTGTACTGCAAATAGGCTATTTTTAACACTTTTACAAGTTTAAATGAAATTACTTAAAATACCTTGTAACGTTATTGTTCTAAGCATATAAAATTCCAAAGCACTTACAGCCTTATTAATAAACACGAACTAGCTTTACATTAGTTACACCATCTTTTGTCTCTTTCGATCCAGCTAAATATTCCAGTAGCAAAAAAAGGACAAAAGCTGAAGTAACTAACCCGAGACTAATACCCGTTTATTAATAAGGCTGTTAATGCCTTATACTCGTACCTACTTATTACTGACTACCGAATGCTGGGATTTAACATATCGCAAAAAAAATAGCGTGCGATCAATACGTAAGCTATTTGTAATTGTGCACATGTACAAACAAGCCACGGGAATCATTAGAAGCAGTACGAGGTACCTACCATACTACATAGGTACGTTATATTAATCTTCCTCTGAATTGGTTTATTAATTACAACAAATTTTAATGATCCAAGTACTTGACTTGGCTTACAAGCGGAGTTACTTCAACCGATACAATCATTCAATTATCATTATCATAGCTTATCTTACCGCTACAACTCTACCGTTCACTATGCCAATGTGAACAAACCTATGGCGAAACGGTAGCATTCCATTTCGCATGTCTCGAATTCCGAATATTACAAAAGAACGCATACCTTCTTGTACAATGAAAAACTGTTTGTCGGATATAATAAGGTTTTACTTTCACCGAAACGTTGGCGACGGCTTCGCTCTCGAGACAAATAGACAATTTGGTTGACCCATTTGGATCTGACCGAGAATTTTGTAGATAGAGAAAGAACAACTAAAGTTAAACAAAAACTAGGACCACGAACGGGAATCGAATCTGCAACCGTCTGTCTGACTATACAGTAATGATAGAGCTATGTCAATCGCTCGCGTAGAAGTAACAAACCCATTTTTTAAGCGAATGGCGTGACTAGCTTTTCATTCGCCTGATTGTTAATCGTTATGGCCGCCCATATCAGTTGCAGTGCCACTCGGAATTTCATAGTTTTGCGCCACTGCACTGCGCACGTCATCCAGAGACAATATCATTACAGATTATTAAGATAACATTTTAAGATACAACAGTTATAAGATAATACTAGGCGAACTGTTCTGCAAATTTCGTCTAAGTATATAGGTACCACCGCTTTGACAGTTATTCTGCCACCAAGCAGTGGTGTGCAAGCACTACTGTGTTCCGGTTTGAAGGGCACTGTAGCTAGTGAAATTACTGGACAATTGAAACTTTATAATCTGATCTCACAGCCGAATTTTGTTACCAGACTGTGCTGATGTCTTAGTATGATGTGCGCAGTGCAGTGTCGCGCTTAACTCTATATATTAGTTCCGAGTGACACTGCTGTTGGGCAACCGTGTCGCTTAGCACCAGGTATACGACTAGAACGTCACATCATTCATTCACATTATAAAAAACAGATATCTAGACTGTGATATCTCATTTCTCATTTGCCCAGACTGTGCCATTCATAGCAGAATACAAACAGAATTTAAATGGAGTGGAATAAACAGCTTCAATTTGCACTGGACAGGAATAGGATAATCTATAGAATGACTGAAATTTTTTATATTTTTCCATTCTTATTCACCAAGTAAGTAACAGGAAAATACACACAACACGAGTTCATAAGATAATTATCGGTGGAGTCAGATGACGACATTGTCAGTTAATAATGCGTCGTATTACCTAACTAATGATAAACATAAACAGTATCGGTGACGTAGTAAAGGTTTCTCAAATTAAATACAAGGAAAAGTTACATAAAATGTACGAAGAGATAGAGTTAATTTTGCTATGGCAATGTAGCCACTTCACAGTCAGCGTACGACAGTTTTAATTTCACCGCAGCGTCCGCTTCTTGTCCCGACGTTTAGCTACAATTTCAGTAGTTAGGCCAAGTTATGAGACATCGTACCAGTGATACTGTTGAATATATTAAAGTACAAGCATATGAATAAAGAAGAATAATAACATTGTTTTCACTTGTTTAAAAAGTCTGTCATTGTATCGTTTCAAAGCGGGAATAAAGCAGCATATCTTCCTGTAGGGTAAAAAGTATTTTTTCTTAATTTTTGTGTTACCGAGCCTTCGAAAAGGAAATTGCTTTTTTTAGACTTCTGTAGCCGCAATGTAATGCTGTCTACCCGCTTTTAGATCTATGTTCTTCTTTTTTTAATAAACAGTAATAAGTCGAGATTTTGTTTATGATTAGTCTACTGGATTATTTATTATTTTATTTTCGGGCAAATTTATTTCCTCGCTTTATATAATACGTAATTTTAGTCCCTTGTATTGTTTGTAGATTTGGCGTTTACGTGAGAAACGATAAGCATTTTTTAAAATGTAGTTAAAATATTACAGTAGTAAGTTGACTTGGTGGAACTTACGATCAATTGGCTAAATTAAAACAAATGTGCAAGCCAAAAATAAATTAAGAGTGTGATTTAGACCATCCCGTCTGAAGTAAAACTTCTTTAGATTAGCTTCATCTATCGGCCGGTATAACTTTTTTTTGCTTTCTTTAATGTTAATGTCGCCATCTTGACAATTGTATTAACCAATATAATACAAATTTTAAGTAATTTTTAACATATTAATTTTTAACTACGTGAACCAACAACTTCCAACTTTATTTCGCCTCGTTACGCATTCACCAACTTACTCCCCAAGTCAAGCGTGCGTAAAGACGTATTCAAAGTATTACTTTAAAAAAAACATCTCTTCTATTAATTTTATCATGAAACGTAATAATTTAACGTCACGTAGAACAAGACAGCGTTTACAACATCATTTTGATGAACTAAACGACGCACGCGACCCACGCGGTTACCATGCCACCCTATAAAAGCTATCCCATAAAAGGCAACTACAAAAAGGGAGCCAAAATTCAGCAGCGCCAAACGCGCGGAGCTCTCACCGGTTTAACCCGTTAGTCATCATTAAGCAAATAATAAGCCGCAAATACCAGCGAAATTATTCTCACAATAAATTAATTCATCATTAGCATAAATAAACCTTATTGCGTAGGAGTTAGCATGTCACCAGTCACTTACAATTTGCCGGTGTTTTTATATTTTAAGAAAGCGTCAAGGACATGCAATTATGGCGAATGTTAGAACTATTTCTGTAATAATTATTTCCTAACTTGAGCTAATCAGAAACGACATTGTAATATTTGACTTATAATTTACAAGCTGTGTATAGAATAGAATAGAATAGAATATTTATTTATTTGTTAAAAAATAAAAAATTCAGTTTACAATCAACGAACTAAGTATATAAGTGATTTAAGCTCATTCTCATAATTTCGCTGTTCAGCACAGTAAGATTCCCTGTGTTTTGCTGAATTCCCTGTGCTATGGGAACCAGATAACTAATACAATACTTAGATAGTTTTTGTTTGTAAATACATACATAGAATACAATATGACACCCAGACACAGAACAAACACCTATGTTCATCACACAAATGTTTGTCCTGAGTGGGAATCGAACCCACAACCCACAGTTCAGAAGGCAGGGCTACTACCAACTGAGCTATCGGGCCAGTCAATAAACTTATCATAAAAACTATCATAGTATACATACTCTTTTTTTTTTTTTTTACTTCAAACTTGTCTAGCATTTGACCACGCTCTCACCTGATGGGAAGTGACGATGCGATCGAAGATGTAGCATGCTAGCCAAGTAAATACCTATTCACTCTTCTCTTGAACACGCCCGGGTCATATTTCGCCGGAAACACAGACGCTGGCAGGGCATTCCATTCCTTAGCCGTTCTAATTAAGAAAGTTGAGTCGAATCGCTTGGTACGAATGGGTGGTATTTCGACCACGAAAGGATGGCGCTTAGCCGAGCGTCTAGTAGTCCGGTAGTGGAATGGTGATGGGAGAATGAGATCATGCAGTTCTTGAGCGCATTCACCGTGGTGTATTCTGTAAAAGACCGGCAGACTTGCCACCTTACGTCGATGTGCAAGGCTCAGGAGCCTTTTACCAACCAAAGTGTCGTCGTCAATGAGCCTTTTGGCACGCCGTTCAATCGAGTCCAGAGCCTCAAGCTGGTACTTGGCAGACCCGTCCCACAGGTGGCAGCAGTACTCCATACACGATCGGACCTGTGCTTGATACAGATTTAGAAGCTGTCCAGGTGTGAAGTACCGCCTTACCTTGGACAATATGCCGAGTTTTTTTGAAGCTACTTTGGCTTTGGACTCGATGTAGGATCCAAAGTTTAGGTTTGACGTGAGATCAACACCCAAAAGCTCAAGATGGTTTCCTAAACTTACAGATACACCACGGAATGAAGGAGCCAGATGGAGTGGGCTCTTTTTAGCAGTGAATAAACACGCCTGTGTTTTTGCAGCATTGAACCTAACCAAGTTAGCATCGCCCCAATCGGACACGGCTTTCAAAGCCAGGTTCATGCGCTCAACCATAGCCTCTCTCTCAATCCGGACGTCGTCACCACTGGCACGGGCACTGGATGTGTATCTTTCAACAACAGTACTATCATCTGCATACCCAAAGGTACCGGGCTTTAGCAGATCATTGATGTAAACTCACTTCTGAACTTTATACATTTAACGAACTAAACACCCCCGTGTCATGCATTATGCAGCAAAAATTGACGAACAGTATAGTAGGTACTGTTCCAAAGACAATAAATCTCAAACCCTTTATAAAAAAAGGGTTTTAGCCGACTTCAATCCCAATGAGAACATCATCAATTTAATCTAAATACGCATTATTAAGGATAACTCAAAAACTATTTGTGAGATCTCGATCAAACTTAATTGGGACCACACGGGAAGCACCAGCTCTCAAATAAAAAAAAAGAATCATCAAAATATAATATGCACTCTTCTATCTCAACGTTATATAAGTATAGTAAGTTTTATATATGTAAGTAATTGTATTCATTATTATTATGTAAGTATGTATATTATATTATTTTTATAATTAAGTATATTATATGTAATATTTTTATTATATATACGTATTTTTATATTTTATTCTAATATCAATTTTACTGCACCGCTATCATTTCTTTTCTTGCACATCCAGGTTGACTGGTAGATAATGCTTCATAGCATTAAGTCTTCCTTGTACATTATTTTGTGCTAAAGTATAAATAATAAATAAAATCGGTTCACCTAGTCGAAAGTTCTATGGTAAACGATTATGGATGTACGAAAAAACGCCACCGTTACATGGTCAATATCCCCCATGTGCGAACAAAGCGATTTGGCTCCACATTTATCATGCGAACAGCCAAAGAGTGGAACGCTTTACAGGCGTCCGTATTTCCCGATAACTACAACCTTCAAATCGAGAGTGAACAGACATCTTCTAGGCAAGCGTGCTAGATCCTAGACCGCATCGTTACTTACCATCAGGTGCGATAGTGGTCAAACGCAAGCCTATCTAACAATTAAAAAAAAACAGTTGATTTGAGATCTCCTTTTTTGAAATCTGTCAAAAATGTGGTGTGTCATCTGTAACAGCTCGATTCATCGTCGCATAGCCTTAATTAGTAGACTGTTAGTAATTAACTAATTAAGCCATTCCTAGACATCTCGATACCGTTTAATCTCCAACTCGGTAGCTGCATAGTGTATAGTTTAACGTGCAAGCTCAGTTTACATTGTGCGAAACATTGATTCCCGATCGTTCGACCAAACAGCGCCAAGGTCGGAGCCTTGACACATACGAGGATAGCTAGACCAAAACAGTTCTCACAATAGAAGCGATTCAAGCATACAACATACATGGATGTTACCAACTGTACCAACAATACAGCCATTAGACGTTTTTTATTGAACCAACTTTGGAGTATTTGATCTATGATATTGTCTGAAGTTGGCCTTACTGATATTGTGATGTTATTAATATAACGCGTGTCATTAAATAAACAATTCTGACGAAAGCATCGAAATATCGTTTTTAAAAAGTATTTTAATTATTTGCTCATCCCACGGGAAAATTTCATTTTATCGGGATAAAATGTAGCCTATATGTTAATCCAGTGTATAAGCTATCTTGGTACCGAATTTCATCTAAATCCATTTATCCGTTCAAGCGTGAAGGAGTAACAAACACATACAAACTTTCGCCTTTCTAATATTAGTGTGAAGTGTGATAAGTGTGAGTGTGATTATTTAATCTGATTTTCTTGACTTTGGACAAATTTTCGTATTTTAATTTTCTGTTTGTAACTTTGATGAAGATATTCGGAGATAGACAACGGAATTTCTCAATCCCAAGTACTTATCAATATGAAATCAAAGCCATTTAAATCTCTTACGCTCAACTTAGAAATGATAAAAATTAGATAAACTTTCCATTAGTCCATTGAGTGCCTAATAACAATAAATAGCTTTTATATAACACTGCGATATTATCTCCTGCTAAAACTGTATCGCGTTATCGTTTAACGGAAACGCTATTTGCATACTACACTCGTTTGCATACTACGGCCGTTCAATCGTTTCCATTTCCACAACATTTTGGCACAATTGGATGCGTCAGTGGTCTAGAACATTATGATAATCTACATGTCATGGAGATACAACGGGCTGGTCTTGAGACTTCAAAGTTCAAAGAAACGTGGAAGAAAACATATTTCCCAGTGCTTATGTACAGTGTTTGTCTTATTTGTGTTGTCTGTATGTTTTCAGAATAAATGAATTTGACTGGCCCGATAGCTTAGTTAGTAGTAACCCTGCCTTCTGAACTGCGGGTTGTGAGTTCGATTCCCAGGACAAACATTTGTATGATGAACATAGGTGTTTGTTCTGTGTCTGGGTGTTATATTGTATTGTATGTTTGTATTTACAAACAAAAAGTATCTTTTTTTTTATTTTTATTTATTTAGGATCAACAAACAGTACACAACAAACATAATCTTAAAGTAGTTTAAGCCTTAGAATGTAGGTAGTTAGTGTACCAACAACGCTGACCACAAATTAATAAGAAATATAACGAAAACAGAACAGAGAGATGTAACTTAAGATATTTAGTAGGTAACTGATTCCTAACTATCGCCTTAAAGTGAGTATCTAATTATATACTATAAAATAAAAAGTGTTTCTAGCATTCTAAATTACAATCCAAAGGTAAAAAAGAAACCTAAGATAGTTGTCGTAGTCGGCAGGCCAATAGCAGTGATGATGCAAACATATCCACGAAGAAGTAGACAAGGCAGGTACATGTAAGACAAGCAAACTATCAGGTGGAATGCTTGTTACCATCACCACCCAAGACCTCCAACGCAATCCTCCGAAAATCGCCAATACGTGCATGAAATATGTCGATACTATTAAAATGATCGTTATAAGATTTAGTCATGCGGTACAGTGGTGAACGCTGACCCGAGTTGGTACGCCGGGTTGCGGTAAAAAAGGTTTTTTGCTCTGTTCGTGAGTGAATTCTAAGTGGAACTTTGTAAAAAAGCTTATTTACCAGCTCGGGGCAGTCGTAACGATTGTGACAGATGTCATACAACAACGTTGCTCCAAGTAGCAACCTTCTAGAATTTAAATCCACTAGTTTATATTTTTTAAGCAGATCTTCATATGACATAAAACTATGATTATATTTATAGTTCACACAGCGTAAGAACTTCTTTTGAACTCTTTCAATGTCTTTAATATAACATTTATAATAAGGGTTCCATACGGGAGCCGCATATTCAAGCTGTGATCGAACAAGTGACTTAAACAATAAACTATAAGTGTATTCATTTTTGAAATTATTAGTAGATCTTATGACAAAATTGTACATTTTGAAACCTCGTGCTATAATGTTCTGTATATGTATATCTAAGGTTAATTTACTATCCAAAGTAACACCTAAATCTTTGATTATTTGTACCTTATTTAGATTTGAATTACAAAGGGAATATGTGTGATTACTTGTACTTCTCTTGCGAGTAAAAACTATTGAATTACATTTATTAAGACTAAGCGTCAGTTTATTTTCACTACAATATACTGATAACCGGTCCAGATCCAACTGAAAATTCAGATGATCTTGGTATGTATTAATGGTATGATATATTTTCAAGTCATCAGCGTATAATAAAAATTTGCAGAATTTAAAACATTCACTTATATCATTCACATATAACACATATAGCAATGGTCCCAGTATTGAGCCTTGTGGGACCCCGGAACTAACAGGGACTGTATCGGATTCAAACCCATTAATTACTACTTTTTGGCTCCGATTGGTGATATAAGATTTGAACCAGCGCCATAAGTTTCCACGAATTCCATTAAAAGCTATTTTGTCTAATAGGATTTTATGATCAACTCTGTCGAAGGCTTTACGAAAGTCAGTATACACAGCATCAGTTTGTTTATTATTATCCATATTATCAAAGATATCTGCTGTGTATATAATTAAGTTCGTAACTGTTGAACGCCGTCTGACGAAACCATGTTGGTTGGGTATAATATTAGGATGTAAACTAGGATAAACAACATTATGAATTAACCTCTCAAGCAGCTTCGACAAAGCAGGTAAAATGGAAATGGGACGATAATTCTCTACGTCACTCTTCCTACCACCTTTATGTACTGGTACAATTCGTGCACTTTTCCATATTTGAGGGCAAACACCTTCGCGTAAGCATAAATTAAAAACGTATTGTATAGGCAAATAAATGGAAAGCGCAGTACGCTTTAAAAAGGACGGAGGAATACCATCAGTTCCCGCACCCTTTGTTGGGTCCAGTTTGAGAAGCTCACGCTTAACATTGTCAGACGTAAAACTAACATCATTAATAATCGTACTAGAGTTTAAGTCATCTATGTCATGCATGTTTCCGACATCGTAATTATTTGGAATAGCCGAAGGCTCAAAAACCGAGTGAAAATAATCAGAATACATGTTACAAATTTCTATTGGATCGCTGGTAGACTTTTGTTGGTAGTTAACACTGATAGGTATATTACTACTTTTCTTTTTATTGTGTTGAATGTTCGAAGATTTATTCCTAATACCATTATACTGAAAGCTATTCGTTGTCTCCAAAAAATTAATCAATAAATTAGCTGAACGAGATGTAGTCGTTGTCTGCAACGGCACCATATTCGTTCTTTTAGAGTACCAGTCTAATGAGGGTATATTGAAATCTCCAATAATAAAGTGATAACCATCAGAACTACCTATAAGGATATTTTGTAAGTAATTTATGTACGATAAATAAACATCATACTTAAGCCCTGGTGGAATATAAACTACGCAAATAGTATATGTTGAGGCACTAAGTTCCAGCTCAATGGACAAATAATCAATGATGGCGGGAAGGCACGGTGAAGCCACCGGCGGCGACGGAGACGGGGCGGGGGCAATGCGCACGCGCGCACTCACAGCCAGCGAGCGTAGAATAGCGAGCGCCACGCCGCCGCCGTCCCGGCGACCGGTGGCTACACGGTCGCGATCACATCGAAATAATACATACCGCGCATCCATAAGTTCATTATCGAAAATATCACCCGTCAACCAAGTTTCTGACAGTACAACTATGTCATAAGAGTGAATTAAGATGTTCATGTAAAGAGTATGTAGCTTTGAACGTAAACCACGACAGTTCTGATAATAAATAGTTAATACGTCTTTATCCATTGTAACAGAACACAATATATGATATTAGTAAAAATGCTATCTAAGTATTGTACCAGTTATCTGGTTCCCATAATACAAGCTTTGCTTAGTTTGGGGCTAAATGGCGTTGTTTCAGGTGTTCACACATATTATTATTATTAAATCATCTTGGTCTTCAACATTTGGGTTGAGTCTCCCTCTATTCCACCGCTCATATTCTTATAAGTAATAGCACAATCTCCAAAAGTTCACGACACTAGCATGAAACGGACATTGGCAGAATTGTGGCAACTAGTCACAATAGCCATAAACCAAGAAGTCAAATCGAGACTTCAAAATTCAAAGAAACGGGGAAGAAAACTTTTTCTTTCTTTAAGTAATGACGTGACGAGGTGAGCGCTCGCCTGATGTTAAGCGACACGGCTGCCTTGTTATATCAGTTACACTGTCTGTACTACATATCAGTTGCAGCGTCACTCAGAACTCTAAAGTATAGAGTATCGCGTGACATTGCACTGCGCACGTCATCCTGAGACATCAGCACAATCTAGTAACAAGATTACTAGACTGTGAGATCAGGTCATATCATTTGCCCAGCAATTTCACTAGCTATAGTGCCCTTCAAACCGGAACACAGCAGTGCTTGCGCATTACTGCTCGGCGGCAGAATAACTGGCAAAGCGGTGGTACCTACCTAGACGAACTTCGCAGAAAAGCCCTACCACCTATATATTTCCCGGTACTATAGTCATGTCAACGTACGCAAGTGAAAGAACAGCAGCAAAGTGAAGGGCATGGCGAACGTTATTAGTCTTGCCAGCTATAGCCATCTCCTTTCCATGCGCTACATTTCTGAGCCCATCTGATAACATCCAATGAAGCAATGAATCCCAATTACTGCGTTTTTAATAGAATCCGTTTAAAATAGTCTTAGCAGCTGAATGAATGTGGAAAAGAATCGCTGGTGCGTGGTCGGTCTATTAGCGTGGGTGTCAAAGTTCAGCGCTCACACCCCTGGCGGGGCCAATTTAAAAATAGTTTTGTAGTATCTTTTCACCTTTGAACAATGAACGCTCAGAACTAGGGTGTAATCTGTGGCTAATGTTTATGAAGTGTGCCGCGTGAGTAACGTACTTATTTTTCACGATTATCTTTGTTTTTATGTCTTTTTGCGGGGGAATAGGTAATAAGGGAATGGGTAGCCATCAGAGATTTTTTCTTTGGAAAAATTGGCAATATTTTGTTGTTCCGAATTCAGTAACAATATTATTAAATTTTGGTTAAGCATATTTTATATATTATCGTGTTATAGATATTTATAGAGGAAATTAAATCGGGCACACAATTTCCTTATAAAACATACGACAAAGTCGATTATGCAAAAGCGACGCCGACGGGGCCATAATGACAGCTTCTATCAAGTTTTTGCGACTAATCATTACGTCGCCGGAGGCTAATATCGGTCTACTAGAGTAATATCACGCATTTCAATACTTTGCAGTTTCCTGTCCACTATAATTCTAGATTTATGGATAACTATTTTAGATAAACAGTTTTTATTTAGCCGGAAATATAAATAATCTTCAATGGGTTTGCGTTCGTAACCACGTAGATTATAAAGTCTACAATTTGGCAGCATTATGTCGCCGCGAATTAGCGCTTGGATACAGTGATACAGTAATTACGAAGTACTTATTAAGTTCTCAGTAGTACTAAACGAAACAGTCTCAGAAAGAGACATATTTTATCTTTATATGTGCAGATTGTCCAGGTATTAGATTGAAAATATCATAATCGAAGGAACAGGTTCGTCAACACTGCTTGAGAGCAGGTTATCGGGAAGCATTTTTACTGCGTGAGAACTTGTCTTTACACTGTGGGTTCAACTGTGTAGTAAGCTGTGGCGTGCGGCATTTGCGAGGTTTCCTTCGAATGGGGAAGGTGAAATGTGATATTTGGATTGTGGATGTGTGCGATAGCATTTTGTTCTTAGAGAAAACTGTATGCTGTAAATTTCGGTAAACACAAGCCAGGTGTATGTAAAAACCTAAGAAGTTTACATTGAGCAATATTTAAAAAGGTGGCGGCAAATTAAAACAAGCTTTACTCTGCCTGGACGGCTCTCACGACAGACGTTTTACCACATAATGAATTATAGTACTCCCGGCTTTACTACGGACTATGACGAACACATCTGTCACTAAGATCTAAGCACAGTCTGTTTTTATCCTACACGTTTTTGCGAACTCTCAATAGACGGCCTCATTTCAATCGTATTATTTTGTCAATCAGTAACGTCGTTCAATATTTATATATCTGACGGAAAAAAACCTATAATAAAAACGTCCGATCGGTAAAAGAAACGCGTATATATTTCCCGCGTAACCTTTTTTTATTCGGCTCATATTTCACGTTTCTTTGTGCATCCCGGGGCCCTTTGGCAGAGAGCCACCGTCCACTGCACGCTCTAGTTACTAAACTGAATCAAATGCGTCTTCAAAACCGGAAAAACATACAGCGGCATTTAGCTATAAGTATCTTAGTACGAGGAAGTCGAAAATCACGATTTATTTGATGATTATGATCACCGTTGATCGTAAAGCGTGATTCCCAATTTGCTCACGATTGAGGTCGTGTTATATGGAGTCGGATCAGTTTCGGACCTTTCATGATCACCGTTTAACGAAATGATCTAGTTCGTGTATCCCCGTATTAATAAACACTGCATAGTAATGGGCTAACTACACGGTGTTTTCTTTTGTTTTATTAGATTTGGTAATTTCTAAAATTCGAATCAAGAACGGTATTTGAACTCGCATCCCTCCGTCCCTAAAGCCGGGACATGGTTCTTAAGCTACAGTGAGAGTTCTTAAGTACAAGTGATTTCATGCCCAAATTTATCCTTCAACTTTTACAACCAACTTACAAATAAATGAAAGAAAAGGGTCTTGTTTTCGTGACATTTTTAATGCATCTATACTAGTGTTCAGAATTCGAGACCAAAAAGGTAAACAAAAGGGATAAAAAAATGATATAAAATTGTGCAGTCTACAATTTGATGATAGAAATTAATTTTACTTATTTTTAGAGCATAATATGATGCAATTGAATTATTACATTATTTTTAAAGCTTTTAGTTTTACATGGTTATTATTTTAAACAAATTTAAACTAATCGAAAGTTATTCTCGTGCAGTTATTTTTCTTAGACTGGGGACACTGCCGATGTTCAAAACATTCCATGCAGTCGCCGCTTTTATTATTCGATTCGTGCTTCAATCCTCGAACTTGAATGTAATTCACCTATTAGGTAGCTTATATAGGTATTTTCGTATGTTGAGAACTTGAAAAGTGCTGTGCATGAAATTCAGGGCGGTCTTATGAACATTAATCAATGCGTATCACAAGATATATGCAATCACCATTAAAAATATTAGAAATATCTATGAATACAACTATGCCAGTACTAGTATAGTACCTATTATATAATCTGTGCCAGTACCTACTTATTTTATAGCAGGTATATAAAGTACTTAAGAATGTATTGAATATTTCGGTTGAAAAAAATGTGCAGTACCTCTGAAATATCGCTTTGACAGTGACATTTTGATATTTCTTTGTTTACATTTTTGATCTCGAATTCTGAACACGAGTATAAAGATATATCAAATCCATATCTTTGCAATAGATATGGATCAGACCTTAACGTTCCGACTTTAGGCATAGTTGGCTAATACTCATTTGTTTACATACATCCAAACAAGTATAAAGAAACAATAATTAAAATTTTAGTAAGAATGTATGCCTATTTCCGTAATTTTTGTGTAGTGCGCTAACTTACGGCCTCGCGCATTATGCAAACTTACATTCTAGTGGGCGGAGTATCAATGAAATAGCCAAGCGCCCTTGATTTAAGAAATATGACATCAGCAATACCATTCCCGCCACTGAATATGTAGCTAGCATAGCTCAGCTGTTATGGCATGAAGCCACAAATAAATTATTAAGCATTCATTTGTTTCAAATTTTTTAAACATAAAATTTAAGGTTTGACTTAAATAAAATAACCAGCCACGCCCCGCAGTTTCATCCGCGGTTAGATAAATACCGGATAAAAAGTATCCTATGTCCGTCTCCGGGTTTTAAGCTACCTCCCCACCAATTTTCAGCCAAATCGGTTTAGCTGTTCTTGAGTTATAAATAGTGTAACTAACACGACTTTCTTTTATGTATATACGAGTAGATGTATGATGATAATAAAGTACTTATCCTCATCCACTTTCCAAACATATTTTAGCAAACGATTATGTACTTCTGAAGGCAACTTTAACGCCATATTAATTAGGTACAATATTAGTAAAAATAGCAGTTAGCGACATACGCGAGCAAATTGGTTTTATAGTATCTGCTTCGGCTCGATTAACTGGCATGGAAACCGTAAAATTTCGCTATTTTTGCTTTGAATGTGAAAATGATGCCACTGCCATACTTCTTTCCGAATTGAATAGAAAGGTACGGTTGTACTGCAGACTGTGTCTAGGTTTTTTTAGACGCAGAAATACCGTCCTTATACCTTACCATTACTAGTAAGTAAGTTTAATTTTGAACTTTATTTTTTCACCGGCGACTGTTTTTAATATATTTCTCCTTATCTACCTGTAGATACTGTAAGGGGACGACAGAATGAATTATATGAACGGTTAATTAATTTTTTATTAATTCATTATCTTCTGTATACAAAGGCTCCAAACAACACAAATAAAGAACCGTATAAAACTTTCTTTTGTTTTACTGCTGCATCAAAAATTAGTTCGTTAAAAACAAATCAAAACAACAACTGGATGTCATCAGTAAGCGATTGAATGCACCGCTCCAAGGTTATCTAAATATCAATGAAAAGAGCGTGATAAGAGTTAAAATAATCTTCATTGTTGGAACGATGATAACTGATAGCTTTGATAAGTAATTTCGTATCGATAGCTATGTTTACAGATGACTAGCTGGGCGACCACGTAACTCGATTGCAACCAATAGAAACACAAATTTGTATGGATTAGACAGTTCGAATACGCAGCTTATGTGCATAGTTAGTATGGAAATTTCTCCTGTTGCATTGCAATCAATGTTTCATGATCACCCCCCCAGATCCATGGACATGGTTGCCATCTCTCCTATCCGTAACAAGGAGTGGAATTTTTTAAAAGCGTCTTTGTTTCCTGGCCCGATAGCTTAGTTGGTGCCCTGCCTTCTAAGCTGTAGGTTGTGGGTTCGATTCCCACCCAGGACAGACATTTGTGTGATGAACATAGGTGTTTGTTATGTGTCTGGGTGTTATATTGTAGTCTATATATACAAACAAAAAAAATCTAAGTATTGTATCATTTATCTGGTTCCCATGGTACAAGCTTTGCTTAGTTTGGGGCTAGATGGTATTGTGTGAAATGTCCATAAATATTTGTTCAGATATATCAGAATAGCTATAATCTGGGTGTTTTAAGGAGCGAACAGGTTTCTTCTTAAACGAGCATGCTGCATGGTTAAACGGCATTATCACTTAACATCATGATAAATAATATGTTCGACGTAAACCTTACTGTTTACCTGTACTTATTAGTCTTTGATATTGTAGGGTTACCCTTACGCCATAGTGCTTAGTAGCACACTTTTCTTAATGAATAGTTTCAGTTTTTTATGATATTTTTACGGTTTTTGGTTTTTCATTTTATTTCTTCTGTAAAGCATAATCTGAACTTTCCTTGCAGGCTCCTGAAATGTTCCAAAACACTTTAATAATACCTTTTTGTTTTCTTGGTTATTGTGAATAAAATGTTGTGCTCTAAAATTGCACTTAAAGCCTTTGGTATGGGTTATTTTGGCAGTGGATCGGTAGATATAGATCACAGGAACATCTTACGTGTCGTTTCCCTAAGTTTTTCCCTAAATTACGGGTGTTTCAGGAAGAAATAACTTTTTCATATTACCTCACAGATCTTCACCAAATTTACATTGGTGTTGAAGCTGATTTTATTATGGCTTTTCATTGCATTTTTGTAGTGATTCTTCCAGTAGGAGCACTAAAATAAAGATTTTAATGTTTGTTTACATTTTGGACAGATGTCATCTATTGACTTTTCTAATTCCCTGAAAGAGATTCTCACCATAAGTTTTCATGAATTTACGACATTTTAAGGTTAGGTTGTTTAGGATTTTCTATTAGTCTTTGTTCATCGACCTATTTTAATGCTAGCTGATATTAAATTGTGACAGGATTTCAAATATTTCGTTCTCGCGATTTTCAAGGATTTTGTCTGTTGTTTTGGTGACTGCGTGAGGCTTTATAAAACTGAAAAATAGCCACGCGAGGGCAGTCTTCCTCTAGACTTAACCACTAAATTATATTCTGAACAGAACTGTATTCTTGAATCTGAACAGTGTAACTGAAGTGTACTTGGTACTGCCGTGCAAGTGGCACTCTGTGTGGCCACGGATAGGCAGTTTTCCGTCCTAAGTTCCTCTCCGCTTCGCCTATCTATTCGTGACGGTTGCGGACCACCCCTGTTTAAACCAGGCCTTAAGCGGTGGCAATCTCCGCCGGTGACGGCGGCCTGCAGTGGATTTGGCGTGAACAGTTGATAAGACCTTTTCATTAGCAGGTGGCTTTCTGTGACGGCTGCCCGCCGTGTTGCTAAGCTCGGCACAAGCAGCGGTCATTCGCTGCGCCTCTGGACGTCTCCCTGCGGCTACATCGACTCCAGGGTGTGCTTCGGGGCCATACTTTGCTTCATCATCTTCAACTTCAAGTCAAGTCAACTTCCAGTCTTCGCTTCTTCATCTCCAACTCGGTTACGTTACATTATATATATATATTTTAGGAATTTAATTTAAAATTCAGGGCATAATATAACTAGGGGCCTATGTAAATAAATGTATATAATCTATGTAAATAATAATGTTTTCTTTTAACTGTAGGCTTCACTACAATATTGATAACGATTTATCGGGTTTGGACTGGTCTGATCTACAAAACAAGCCTAGCTGACCTTTTGACTTTATAAAGTAGGCAAACCGGCATTTTTCGATCAACAAAGGAGTAGGTACAGTAGTTTTAGTATTATTCATTCTGTGGTAGAGCCAGCATTTGTTGATCAACAAAACAATCTTACTCGCGACCTCGTACTTTCTTTATAGTAGCCACATGACTGGTAATAATTTCAACAAGCTTATTCAATCAAGTCGCAAATGCAAAGGTATCGGCGGGGAACAATAAATGGAAGTAGTAAGAACAGGTTATAGAAATGAACTCCATCACTATTATATTCGTGTGTACGCTAGATCCATGGCGGCGGCGCCATGCAGAACCATAAACGAATTTGACACAACTTTCACTTGGTTCATAAATAAATTATTCATAGTGTATTATAGTTTATCGTAACAGTTTCGATATTGCATTCAATGTATTTTTACTAAAGACGATCTACCAACCTCTAGTTATTCCTCCAAGAATATAAATGTTCAAATATTATCACCATCGGCCGAATGAGGCCTTCCTCACTTAGATTGGTTATTCATGTGCTAGAGCGGGTATAGCAGTACGTGACAATCTATGCTATTCAATACTATTATTTATTCTGTGACTATACCTAGTATGGCTTCTGTGACTATACAAATAACGATATGCAGTTGTTTGTTGGAACAGTGGAGTTTTTTTTAGAACCGGATAATACTCCTCATTTGTTAACCAACACATTCACAACGTTACCAGGCGGAAGAGCTAAATTGGAAATATGGTCAAAAGTGGAAGACAACTAGGGTGCGACCCTCGGCTTGGTTCGTTACCGGGAGAAGAGGGTCGAGAAGATTACGTCCACTGGAAGAGTGGAAGCTATGCGCAACCGGTCTGGCTAACCTACACGGAGTACGTCGCCAGGCCACGTCCGCCGGCGATGTCGGTTTCTGATTGTGTTATAATGATATCATACTGCTACTGGTGGTGCAACTGGTACAACGATCCTAGCGCAGCCGATAAGACGGTCGCGATGGGTATCTTCGAGCAAATTATTAGTAAAAGTGTATTTATTTTAAAAACCTCATAATGGTAATCTACAAGATTATCTTCAACTAGCTTCTGCCCGCGGTTTCGTCCGCGTGGCCTATAGGAAACAAAGATTTTTTTATAGATAATTCAACCACCCATTTCACTCTCTTAGAGAATTTCTAAAAACCCTTTCTTAGTGGATACCTACACTTTACAAAGAACACACTCTCAATTCTCTACAAATTTCAAGTCTCTAGGACGGGTGGTTTAGGCTGTGCGTTGATATATAAGTCAGTCAGTCAGGACTTTGAATTTTATATTCTTCAATATGGCAATGGCCAGGCCACAGCCGCTCAAAGTGGCGCCCTATGGGGGAGGTCTATGTTCAGCAGTGGATGTCTTCAGACTGTAGATGATCTTTAATAATACCTACTAGCTACAGGTCTTTTTCGCAAGCGTGGAAAACAGTTAGATATGTTCAGCTGTTTAGCCGTGGAAAGGCAACAAACAGACAAGACTTACTTTGGAATTTATAATATTAGTATAGATACTTAGATTTAAAAAAAAAATTATACTTAGATCAAATTGTATCAGCAGATTTATCTTCTTCATATGAAGGATGTTTAATTAATTACTATTAATTGCCAATTTTTTATATTTATAACAGCCTGGGAATGTAGGAACAATGTAACAGGTGGTTATATTGTTTTGAACTACTTACAAAGACATTGTTTGGACATGGCTAAGGTGAGGAGTTCTGGGAATTTATAACTGAATGTGATACATGTTGTAGAACTACAAAAAAATTGTATCAGTAGATATGCAGCTGTTATAGTAAGCATTAAGCCTGACTGGCCCGATAGCTCAGTTGGTAGTAACCCTGTCTTCTGAACTATGGGTTGTGGGTTCGTTTCCCACCCAGGACAAACATTTGTGTGATGAACATAGGTGTTTGTTCTGTGTCTGGGTGTTATATCGTATTACAAGTATATATTTACAAAAAAAAAAGTATTTAAGTATTGTATCAGTTATCTGGTTCCCATAATACGAGCTTTGCTTAGTTTGGCGCTAAATGGCGTTGTGTGAGATGTCCGCACATATTATTATTATTATTAAGCATAGCCAACTGGCTCCTAAACTTAACAGTTTATATAAACTGATATTAATAAACTAAATACAACTACATTTCTTTGTAAAGATCTTGTTTCTGTTTAATGTTGCAATGACAAGACCAATGTTTGTTTTACTAATTGTTTGGCCCACTGACAATTTTAGATCCCATATTATCAGTGAAGACATTGATTTGAAAGAAATCTGTTATATTCTTGTACTACCTTGAATATTGGTAAATATTTTCTCTTGAATATCATGGTTTTTATTGTCTGGTAGTATTACACAGCTGCTAAATCAAGATTAAAATCGAAGGGATATTAGAAAGAATACAAGGCCTATTTTAATAAACTTGCTGCATGCTTGGATAGGTTCCATATTTAACTAACAATTTCATATTGTATTCATTTTCAGTTTCACTGTAAAGTTTCTTGTAGCTTCTTCTTTACAGTTGTAGTCGAAGCTTCGGATCAAAGTTTTCTATTCTGCATTGTGCCAGATTGCTTGCACCAGTAGTGAGGAAGAGAATTGCTTTTTTTCAAACTCATATATTGTAATGGGCTTGCTATATTTTATTTGCCAATAAACAAATGTAATTGTATATGCTTAGTGAAATAACTTAATTTTAAGTACTTAACATAATTTTGACTTGTAAAAGTGCTAAAATTAGCCTATTTGCAATAAATCTTTTGACTTTGACTTTGATTTATATGAGCACTCTGGAGAGATCTCTTTTACTGTGTTAATGTATAAATTATATATATGTGTGTGTAAACTATAGACATCTGATTATTGATTTATGTACATATTGGCAAGTTTCATTGCTCAAGAATTTTAAATCTATGCAGGATTTAAAGATATCAAAAACACACCTCTGTGAATATATTAATATTGGTCAATAATGGATGTAAACGAAACCCGCTTTAATTTGGGGTAATGACTAGTCAAAAGCCATTAACCTACTCTGTGTTTAAAGAATGATACCGGTGTACTTCTTGGAACAATTATCATAGAGAATTCAGGGATCTCAGTTGGGCAATGATCTCAACCTACATACTAAATATATTTTTTACAAAAAAAAAACGCTGCGACCAAAACAAGGATATTATTATCTCACACATTTAAACTATCTCACACATAGTAGTTATGAATCTAAGAAGCACTGTTATTTACATTAATTGTTGATGGAAACATGTTATTCACTGGCCCTTACAAAAAACATGTTTCACACAAAAAAACATACAATACAATACATACCTTGAATGAACTGTGCACTAATGTTTCATCCAGGTCAATGACCATACACTTTTTATGCATATCCTGATGTCTGACTGGCGGTAGTAGTGGTCTTGGGGCATGGTCGTTCATAACCAGCAGCGGAGGGGAGGCGCGTCCGTCGATGCTGTTGGCGCCGTTGCCACCGGGCGGGCCCTTGCCGCGCCCGCCGCGCCAACAGCATAGCAGCGACCGCAGAAACCCACCGCTGCCACTCGACTTCTTCCCGCCGAGCGGCGTCGCCCCGGCCACCGGACTACCATCTCCTTCATTATGCTGCCCGCCAGGTGATGGCCCTAGAACAACCATTCCACATCAACACACGCCCAAACTGCCACTGGCCTAAGAAACTAGCCCTCAAGGTTGCCCCAAGAATGTAACCGCGTCCGCACGTTCCAATTGTTTACTTCAAGCCGAAACTACTATACGAGACACAAAACACTCACAAATCCACCAATTCACAATACATCACGATACACAAATATTTACGTGTCGAGTCGTGAGAAGGTAACATTATACGCTCTAATTTGATGCCAGTAGGTAACAGGTGTAATTCAGTTGGGATTTACCTCTATCGGATCCATAATTGTTTAATTGTTCGTCATCCCGTGACACTTGAGTTATAATGGACGAAGCGTCCATTTAAACATTTGTTTCTGTCCCTAATACAAATGGTAACGGAGTTTTTGTAAAATTTTAACACCATAAAACTATTTTTTATCTCCCTTCTATCTTACAAAATGGCAGGCTCTTGGCAAATACCAACTTCAAATGCTACCAAACTAGTGAAATAAAAAAATAACATTTAATCTGCCACCTCTTTCTGGTATGAACAAAAGTACTTAGTAACAAAAGAGACAAAAACTCAGACTCATATCAAACGTCGTTAAGATGGCTGCACTGGGAAAACCTAAAGTTGAAACCACAGACTACGTAAAATTAAATTCACAATCTGTGTTTGGAATCTGATGCTCTCGATGTGTAAGATATCGGCTTGTCGATTCAGATAAATTATTAAAGGCACGCTTTTACAATACAACAATAATACTTTATTGAACACCAACTAATACATAACAACGGACCTTAAAAAAACTTACAAAAAAATGGTAGAACAAAGGGCGGCCTTATCACATTAAGCGATTTCTTCCAGACTACCTTAGGATGGACAGGAATTAAAGGACCAAAATTGCTTTTACCATGAAATAATGAATTCATTGTCTAATGACGCGCCTTATAAATATTTTGGCTGCGTACGTAGTAAGTGAATACTTGAATAGTAACTATCGATCAAGTAAAATATTTTATAGAAAAGGGTTACTAATTATAATTATGCAATTTTCAAAAATATAGTAAAATGTTATGATAAGTAGCATGTATAATAGGTATTGTACAAAATTCTTATTGTGAACTAAGTGCCAAGCTTCCAAGCTTTTAAGTGCAAGCCGCTCCTGACAGACAGAAGACAGCTTCTGTGGTGTGGTGGTTGAGCAAGACAGCTCATAACCTGCAAGCTGCGGGTTCGATTCTCGCGAAAGCATAAGTAATTATACAAAACTAAACTTTTGGTCAGTGTAGTCAATTTTTTGGACAGTGATAGTTTTCAGAATGCCTTGTAGAGTGGCCACGTTATTAAGCAGTTCTAGAAACAGTTATTAAGCAGAACTATTCCAATGATCCGTCTAATTTTCAACACAATCATACTTAGCCTGTTCCGTTGGGAATGCATAATTAACGCAACTTCACAATTGCTCGACGAAAGCCGGTACTAACAAACAAAGACGTGGTTCATCCTGCAGAAACACTTAATCTTCGTAATTATTCAACTAAATTGTATGAGAATCAGTAGAATTAGAGGCTGTAGCATGTACTGGAGGAAGAGATATATTTTAAGCAGGCAATATATACCCACTCTTTTTGCACCACCACCCACCATTCCACCATTGCGCCTGAACTTACTCATCTAAAAGTTATGATTACATTTGTGTACATTTGTACATCTTGTACGATATTGTCCACTGGGAAAACTCGACCTGCCCGGCTAGCAGGCCGCGACTTAATTTTCTCGACACTTTTTCTCGTGAAAGACCGTGACAAGGCTATGGTAGCGCCGAAGTGCATCTCACTCTAACAGCGACGACAAGTTTTCTCGCGGTGCGCATGCTAGTGCTAGGCCGCCTGGTTTATAAACTAGTCGAGAATACCTACACACATCTCAACAAAGCATTCCTACCGCAGTTCGTCGTTGGTTTATGGGTTTGTTTTCGTCTCTTTTACGCTGCTGCGGATCAATGTGACAACATAATTTTTTCATATTTATTTCATATATGAGATATTTTATATTTTTGCTTATGGAATTAAAATAATGAAACCGCGGTGCACAGCCAGTTCACAGTATTACAAGTGACATTTTAAACGCATTAATAACTCAGACACGTATAATGACGAATATGTCTCGAAAACTTTTATGTTATTGTCACACTTATTGACAAGGACAAAGGGCTCCCGTGCGTAGCACTATTCAGACCACATTTCCTTCTGAAGTGATAGTTCCAGTTAGTTTAGTATAGAGTATGCTATACAACTTCCTTGAGCCTGCATAATAAGCTAGTTACATATGCATATTACTGATCTGTGACACAGACCAAGTAGAAGTAGAGGTGATCTGTGATAATAAGGCGAATAAGTGTAAAAGGCATTTTCCATAAAATCTGTAATAATTAAAATCTACTTGCTCGCTCAATATTAACATCCAAATGTAAATAAAATCAAGTTTTCGTGGTATATATTTAGTGGATAAATAACTGGCAAAGAACATAATGACGACCAGAGACCCTGGACCTATTCCGAATAGGTGGCTGAAGTGCCCAAGAAAGGCAGATGGCCTATTCGCTGACAAATTCTTAGCTTTTAAGACTCCTCTAGGATCCCAGTTCAATGATAAAGTGCCTGAAAAAAACCGTTTCACACCGTCGATGCTGTTCGCGTTCATGAAAAGCATGAAAGTAAGTCTGTCTTCATTCTCAGTTGGCTCAGCTGATTATTTATATATTTTATATATTATATATAATAATAATATGTGCGGACATCTCACACAACGCCATCTAGCCCCAAACTAAGCAAAGCTTGTATTATGGGTACCAGATAACTGATACAATACATATAATACAATATAACACCCAGACACAGAACAAACACCTATGTTCATCACACAAATGTTTGTCCTGGGTGGGAAACGAACCCACAACCCACAGTTCAGAAGGCAGGGCTACTACCAACTGAGCTATCGGGCCAGTCAAAAAAGTCAGGGCCGGATTGTTTTGATTTCTACCTCCTAGTCATATGCTTGTATATATATCATGTGTATTATTATAGATTCAGTTTAGTGCAAAGATGCATGAGTGAAATGTTTTGCAGAAATATTGCTAGTAGGTAATTCAACTAAAAGAAAAGAAACCACTGATACTTATAAAATTCAACAACAATGTTTATATCTAGTATCTAAGAAGCACGGTCAAGGCACCGTGTGAGATACACACACACATTGTTGGTATGTACTTGCTTTTTATACTGCGCAGGTGACATGTATTTAAGCTGGAGCTCTACAGTTATGACAATTAAACTTCACCTGATCTGCCCACTGAGAAATGCTTTTTAAATTGGAACTGCATTGTTCTACAATTGATAGTAACTTAAAGAAATTCTATAGAAACTAAAGTCAATGCAATTCAATCGGAAATTTAATCAAAGACTTGGGGTCCTGAACTTAGTTGAATGGCTGTGCAGCTGGATTATTTCATAAAACTATGAAACAAAATTTTATGGACTGCACATGTACTTGACCTCAGAACAGCAGTTTCATTGTCATCACTCTATTTGATTGCTGCACACTATAGTAAAGTAATTTCATGAATATCATACGAAAGTATGTTAACACAAACCAATTTAGTGCATAGTTGTCTCTCATCTATCCATGTCTTCTTGCTCTACGGAATATATTCTACGACCTTGATTCTCCACTAATGGTTGAATGAACTGTCCCCTTTTTTTTATTGCAGTGTCATCCATTAAAATTAAGACTGATTGTTTTTGCTATTTGTGTGCTAAGTAATAAATCTAACTTTACTATCTTGATCCCTGTGTTTTTGTCCAAAAACCTTCAACATCACACATAAGATAAGTATACTAACTCAAAATCAATTTAGTACATCAATGACTTCTTAAAATTTACCAAAAATATAAATAAATATTTGTGGACATTTCACACAGCACCAAACTAAGCAAAGCTTGTACTATTGGAACCAGATAACTGATAGAATACTTGACAAACAAATGTTTATCCAGGGTGGGAATCATACCCACAACCTACAGCTCAGAAGGCAGGGTTACTACCAATTGAGCTGGCTAGTCAATTACATGTAATGCATACTGAGGTAGTGCATGTGATTCCAGGTAAAAATTGGGCTATGGATTGACCTGACAAACACTAATCGTTTCTATGACAAAAAGGAAGTTGAGGCAACTGGATGCAAATATGTAAAAATGCAGTGCAGAGGACATGGTGAAACACCATCCTTAGAACAGACCAGGTAAATTATATACAATTGATTTTTGGTTCTTCACATTCCTCTGTGAAGAGGAAGATCAGTGATGATAGCAAAACTGATTAGAAAACCTTTTCATTTGCCATCAGACACAAAATAAGCTGAACTTATTTTAAAAAAACAAGCCATCATAAACAACTCTTACTCTCCTTGAATAAATAAAACTGATGTAAGTTGAAAAATTAAAATCGTTTGCCTCTCTATCTTCATCACTTTCGAAATTATTGTATAAAAGAAAACAACATAAATCTCCACTCTTTTTATGCTATTTTTGTCTTTCATGAAAATTTCAGAGAATTTATCCTCATAGTGACAAAGTTCCAAAGTCAGAACCCGCTGGAAGTGATTGGAGTGCATTGTACACACGGCTTCAACAGAACAGGGTTTCTACTTGTGTCTTACATGGTGGATCAAATGGATTGCAATGTCGAGGTGGCTTTGAACATGTTTGCAAAAATAAGGTAAGATATATTTATAACAGGTCTTTTACCTATGTAATTCTCGTTCTACATTAAGCCACTTCACATTAAAATATTTTTTCATTTCATTTTCATCGTAAATACGTTAAAAATTCGAGTATTTATAGAATATGAGTACCGTCGTGACAGCAACGTGGCACAAGCAGCACACAACATCAACAACATTTACAGTGTGAATACTACAAACGAACTCACCATGTGTTATTGATTTGCCTGCATCCATTCTGGGAATATCGACCTGATAAATTAACCTCATTGCAGCATTTGAAGAATTCATCCGCCTATATACATATATCATTGGCTGAAAGAAGTCCACTGCTCAACATAGGCCTGCCCATAAAACGCCACATGGGACGCTAACCATAGGATACAATTTTAATGTACCAAAAAGCATGCTGCTGCCCATTCCCTGGATACTCGCTTAGCTGGCTAATACCCCACCCACGGGAATTTGTAGGGTAGTCCTTCCTATTTCCCGGCCACCACATTTCCAAGAATTCCTATATAGCTTAGGTGTATTTCAGGGATCCAGGGATATACAAGCAAGACTATATACAAGAGCTCTACAGGCGTTACGATGATGTTGAGTTCACACCCGCTGCTCCTGCTCGACCTGATTGGTGTAATGGTAAATATTAAATAGTATTATCACGGAGTAAGCAACACATTAGTGGACATCTATAGCTTAGTTGGTAGGAACCCTGCCTTCTGAACTGTGGGTTGTGGGTTCGATTCCCACCCAGGACAAACATTTGTGTGATGAACATCGATGTTTGTTCAGTGTCTGGGTGTTATATTGTATTCTATGTATGTATTTACAAACAAAAAGTATCTAAGTATTGTATTAGTTATCTGGTTCCCATAATACAAGCTTTGCTTAGTTTGGGACTAGATGGCGTTGTGTGAGGTGTCCACACATATTATTATTATTATCTAGTGTTACAGATGTCTATAGGCTAGGGTGACCTCTTTCCATCAGTAGAGCTGTGTGCTCATTTGCCACCTATAGTATAAAATATACATAATAAACATGTATATATGTTTTGCATAATAGTAGTTTATGAAAAATTGGTACATAAAAGGAAGTATCATGACATCCCATTAACATTACACAAATGTACATAAGAATTGTTTGTGTAAATGGCTTCAACCGCGAGGGAGAAACAAAGAAAAAATTTTTTCATTGATAATTCAACCACCCATTTCACCCTCTTAGGGGTGGAATTACGAAAATTAACCTTTCTCAGTAGATACCAACATTTTACAAAGAACACACCCTCTAGATTTCAAGTCTCTAGGACCAGCAGTTTAGGCTGTGCATTGATATATAAGTCAGTCAGGACTTTCAATTTGATATGTTTAGATTTTAGTGGAATTGTAATATAAAACTGGTTTTTTTATTCATATTTTATAACTGTTCACTATTAATTTATTAATTTAATTTTGTAACTTGATATAGTTAATACAAAATTGTTATAATATTACAGAAGATGAGATAGATTATGATGATGATGACAATGACGATAAGCCAAGCAACAGTGCACAGGACCCAGCCAAGTAAGTACCACATCATCAAAAATTGAAATGACCAGGGATTCTTATTTTTTTCATACAATTAAAATAGCCTATATTAATCGGTGATAATGTAACATTCAAATGTTGAAAATCTTCAAAATCAATCCAGTACTCTGAGCCAATTCGTTATAAACATACTTACATACAAATCTTTCCTATTTATAATATTACTATAGATAGGCTGATGTAACAAAAGCTACAAAATATTATTGTTCTCACATCCTCAGATATTTCTAGTCTTTTCATAAGATTTCTTTAACATGCATGCTTTAAGTGTTTCAATAGGTGGTAAGATTTTCGTGCAAAGTTCGTCTGGGTAGGTACTATCGCTTTGCCAGTTATTCTGCCGCTGTTCAATCCGATTCAAAGGCACTCTGTAGCCGCTGTTTCCCGGATTGAAAGGCACTGTTGCTAGTGAATTACTGGGCAAGTGAGAGTTTATGTGCGGATGTCTCAGGATGACATGCGCAGTGCAGTGTCACGCAATACTATATTTTAGAATTTCGAATGACACTGCAACTGTTATAGGCATCCGTTTAGCTTAACATCAGGCGAACGACTAGCTCGTCGTGTCACTTCTTAACATAAAAAATATATTGTAGAAAAATGAGACTTGCGTTCAAATCCACAGACGCATTCCATAAAGCATTTACTACTTTACTATAATTTGATTTAACTGTGACTAGACTTAGGTCCATATAACAGAACGATGCTCATCAGTCATCGATCGGTGCTCAAGCAGAGATTTCATTCATAAAGTGATCTATGAGTTCCGAGTGACACTGCAGCTGATATGGGCAGCCGTGTCGTTTAACATCAGGCGAACGGCTAGCTCGTCACGTCATTCCTTAACATAAAAAAAAAATGACAGCCTTGTTAATAAACGGGTATTAGTCTCGGATTAGTTACTTCAGCTTTTGTCCTTTTTTTGCTACTGGAATATTTAGCTGGATCGAAAGAGACAAAAGATGGTGTAACTAGTCTAAAGCAAGTTCGTGTTTATTAATAAGGCTGTTAGTGAATGAAACCTACTACTAGGTGGTAGGACTTTGTTGCAAAGTTCGTCTAGGTAGGTACCACCGCTTTGCCAGTTATTCTGCCGCCAAGCAGTAGTGCGCAAGCACTACTGTGTTCCGGTTTGAAGGGCACTGTAGCTAGTGAAATTACTGGGCAATTGAGACTTTATGATCTGATCTCACAGTCGAGTAATCTTATTACCAGACTGTGCTGATGTCTCACGATGATGTGCGCAGTGCAGTGTTGCTCGAAACTCTATTTTGGGGTTCCGATTGACACTGTTTGTTATGGGCAGCCGTGGCGCTTAACATCAGGTGAACGGCTAGCTCGTCAAATCATTCAGTAACATTAAAAAAAAAAAAAACTCCTTCTACTGCTATGACTGAGCATCGTTCTGTAATACGGACCTTAGGACTTTGGCTTGTATTTGAATACTTGAATATAAAAATAACCTTGACACTGGCTAAATTAATAGCGATGAGCTAAACAAAAATATCTAATATCAGCTACTGTAGTAGACCAATGTCTGAGAGAAGAGTTTCATTTACAGACCGAAGAAAAAAAAAGGTAGGCGCGAAGTCACCCACAAAAAAGCAATCTTCATGCCTGGAGTCAGGGGTGTGGAACCCTTTAACACTCAGCCCAGACTAAGCGAGGTGCAAAAGAAAGCTCAGGATATGTGTGAATGGAACAGCACAGGGTTCCCTGGGTCTCAGCCTGTCTCCATGAATGTCAACAACCTGAGGAAGCTGCATGAGAAGCCGTACAGGGTATCGTGGAAAGCAGATGGTGTTAGGTAACAGCAATTTAATGATAACTCGGGATGTTGCCACTCTCGAGTTGCAGTCGATCGAAAGTTTCTAAAAATAGTTTACAAAAAAAGCTCTTAAAACAGTTTACATTTATTTTATACTAGTTGCGCTCCGCTGTTTCACCCGCGGATAAAAAGTATTTTAATTATTTACTTATCCCACGCTAATTTCACTTTTCCGAGATTAAATGTAGCCTATATGTTAATCTAGTGTGTAAGCTATCTTCCAGAGGACACGGCGCCCCACACGCTGGAGGTGTGCGCTGCTTGGGACTCCGAGCGGCGCACACTTTCAGCGGTCGTTGGCCGGGACCTCTCGCTGCCGAGCGTGGTGAAAGCCATGCTCGGCAGCGAGAGTGCGTGGCAGGCCACGGTCTCCTTCTGCGAGAGGGTGATGACGCAGAAGGAGGCCGCGGAGCGGGTCAGGGAGGATAATACCAACTCTGACCCCCTCCGGCGCAGACGGGTGGGGAGACGGAGGAGGCGCTTCATTGAGCGCTTTCTCCATCCCCCGTAGTGGGGCCAGTGGCGGAGAGTCGGGGGACTCTCCGCTGCACTTACATGGCCCCACACGTCTGGTGGGCAACTGAGGTGGAAGGTTGCCCACCCACTGGCGCAGAGGCCCGGAAGGGCCTACCGCCGGGGCGAGATGGTTAATGCAGTGCGTCTCCATCTCGCCCCATCCCGGCGGCGGTCGGATCACGGGGGGGGTTTTAGTGGGTTCGAGTCCCACATACCCCCTGCCACCACCCCCGTGGTGGCAGGGAAGTGCGAAGGCATTTCCCCACCTCAAAAAAAAAAAAAAAAAAAAGCGTATAAGCTATCTTGGTACCGAATTTCATCCAAATCCATTCAGCCGGTTGAGCGTGAAGGAGTAACAAACATACACACATACAAACATTCGCCTTTATATTATTAGTGTGACGAGCGGCCCGCTCCGGCTTTGCGCGGTTATTTTAAATATATATTTTCTATCGCCTATGTAGGTGCATCAGGGATAATTTAGGATTCTAATGGTGAAAGAATTTTTCAAATCGGTCTTGTAGTTTCAGATCCTATTCAATGTAAACGAACAATCAAATACACTAAATATATATATGTTATATAATTTAAATTAATTCACATTGCAATGAAATTTATTACATTAGTTTTTTTTACAAAACATGCTGCTAGCTGTGGTTTTACACAGGTTCAATACTTTTCGTGTTGTAACTTCTAGCAAGGGACTGACTTGATTTTTCAGTGTAAAATAGAATAATGCTAGTTTTTAGAATGAACTAAAGTATATCGCACCAGTCACTCTCGGCGAGATCGGTCACCTCGCCGCGGTAGGTTACTTAAGTCCGTATTATAGAACGATGCTCAGTCATCGATCGGTACTCAAGCAGAGATTTCATTCGCTAATTTATTTATTAATTTTAATTTTTTTTAAATTTTATTTTTATTTTAATTGATCACTTTATGAATGAAATCTCTGCTTGAGCACCGATCGAAGACTGAGCATCGTTCTGTAATATGGCCCTTAAAATTAAACTAGCGTGCGAGCGAAATAGCCGCGCATAATAATATGCCCGCGATGAAATGCAAAAAAAAGTGTAATTTTTCAGTTATGATTGTTTCGTTTATCCGAGTTCAGTATGAGCATTATATTAAAATGTATAAATATCCATTTTAAAATCACAGCTGGTATTTATCCGCAGATACATGATGCTAATAGACGGAGAAGGAGAAGTGTATATGATAGACAGAGACAACTGCGTGTTTCATGTGTTTGGACTCCGTTTTTTGCATAGTAAAGATCTGAGAAGGCATCTCACTAGTACCCTGCTGGATGGCGTAAGTATTTAAATTGTAAGACGTCAAGGACTAGGACATTTCTCTTATCTGTCGTATTCGTTCACCTGCCAAAATGAACAAAAATGAATTCAAAAAGAGTTATTTTATCTAGTTATACACATTTTCGTGAGCATCGGCGCCCTATATCTGATGTAAGAGAACGATGGAGAAGTTGGCATTTTGCTAAGTTCGCATTATGAGTTGAACCATAATTTGTATCGCAGTCATGGAAAGTTTATATAGAAATTTATTTTAAAATGAATATAAATTGATCGAATATGCTCTATATAAAAAATTTCTTAAACTCGCATTTTGGTCTTTTAATTGGCTGTTTACACAGGACTTAGGGTTTTGGCGGGAAAACGAAAAAGATCGCGTCACCGCATTGTATAATTTCCAAAACTTTGTGATTTTCAGTGCTAGTGCATAAAATTGGTAGCATTTTATTCGTTAAGTGCTGGATTACAGGCATGAGTGTGGGAATGTGCTATAATGATGGTGAAACGTTTCTTTTCGTGTTGTTTCCAAAACTTCATAGAAGCTTCTGGTAAAGTTGCTACCACTTTACTAGGAGTATGACTTAGACTAGACTATGACTTGACTTGATGACTTGGACTGTGACTTCAGTTATTTTAAGCATATAAATGAAATATTATTAACTTGAGAAACTATCAATTACTTGACACTGGCTAAATACACAAAAGTGTGGAGCCAAAAAAAAACTATATAAGCAAAAATAACTTATGAATGTTGGAACTTCGTAATGGATTTATGAATGGAAATTGTGCACCCTATGCGGCGAGGATTAAATAGAAAATGATATGTTGGTATATCTGATTAAATGTATCAATGGATTATTTTGTTGCCAGGAAATGGTGATAGACAAAGTGAATGGTCAAGAGATACCGCGGTACTTATGCTATGACGTCATTTGCTTTGAGGGAAAAAATGTTGGCAAAATGGAATTCTACCCCACAAGACTGGACATTATTAGAAAAGAGATTGTCAATCCTAGGTAAGAGAAAGTGAAATATTAGCTAACATGTTTTTTTTACATTGGCATAAGCCTCTACAGCTCCTGGAATTGATTTTTTAGTCATTTTTGTTTGATATGCGCAAGTGGCTATATTTTTTCCCACCAGGCATACAGCAATGAAAGAGGGTAAAATCAAGAAAGAGAAAGAACCATTCAGTATAAGGCTAAAAGAGTTTTGGGACTTACCTATGGCGAGGCAGCTACTTGGAGAGAAATTTGCAAAGACACTGTCTCACGAGCCCGACGGCTTGATATTCCAACCGTCTAAAGAGGTAAGTAATTATTTATCGTTTCCGCTGACTTATAACCCGTATAACCTCTCAGCATGGTGAACTAGCTCGATGGGCGGCTCTATACGATGAAAGTAATCGAAGTGAAACTTCTTTACGCACGCTTGACTTGGGAAGTAAGCTGATGAATGCGAGGTGAACCGAAGTTGAAGTTGGTTCACGTAGATCTCCATTATCAACATATCAAAGTTAAAAATTTGTATTATTATGTTGGCATGTCCGGTAAAATGACAATTTACAATTGAAGGGGTGAGAACAAAAAAGGTTTAACTGATTTTTTCCACAAAATGACTTATGGCTATCGTTGGATTCAGCGTGAAATTATCTTCAATAATACATTCTTAAAATACCGAAATGAGGCTTAAATCTCGAGATTTTGAGTCGAAAAACGGTTTATCTGACACAGGAATACAGTTCTCTTAGCATATAAACATTATTATATTTATTTTCTTATATTTTTAAAGTAATTGTATGAATCAGTACTATATTTAGTATTTAAAATAGAATGAAAATATTTTCAACCAACTGAAACTTAGATAAACCTTTTCTATTACCTTATAAGCACTCTACATAAAAATGACGCCGTTGACGCTTAAAGTCCATTTTCTCGAAACTGTAAATTTGTCAGTTAAACCCTTTTTATTCTCAACCCTTCAATTGTCAAGATAGTGACATTAGCATTAAACAAAGCAAAAACAAAGTTATACCGGCCGATAGATGGAGCTAAACTAAAGAGGTTTTACTTCAGTTATGTGGTCTAAAAGCACTCTCGTTTTTTTCTTTTCCATAGTGTTATGTCGCCGGACGATGCGATGAAGTGCTAAAATGGAAGCCGGGTAACATGAACAGTGTTGATTTTAAGCTAAAAATTGTAATGGAAAGTGGAGAAGGGTAAGGAATATTTTTATTGTTTTGTAGTATACTCATACTTGCGCATAACTTGCCGAACATAACTCTCTCCATAGCTTAGGAGAGAGTTATGTTCGGGGTTATCCCAAAAACAGGTTTTTCGCAGGAGAACTAGTCACTACTTGGCGGCAGAATAACTGCCAAAGCGGGTGGTACCTACCTCGACGAACTTTGTAAAAAAGTCCTACCACCTAGTACATAAATTACAAAAAGGAAAAAATTAAAGTCGGTATCGGCGGTGAAAACGAAAAAATCACATTACCGCATTATATTATTTTCCAAAACTTGTGTTATTTTCAGTGTTAGTGCATAAAATTGGTGGCATTTTATTCGTTAAGTGCTGGATTACAGGCGTGAGTGTAGGAAAGTGGTTTAAGGATGGTAAAACGTTTTTTTTCGTGTTGTTTCCAAAACTCCATAGAAGCTTCTGGTAAAGTTGCCACCACTTTACTAGGAGTATGACTTGACTAGACTAGACTATGACTTCGACTGTGACCTGACACATTATTTAAATATCATGAACTTGATAAATTATCAATTACTTAACACTGGCTAAATACACAAAAGTGTGGAGCCAAAATAAAACAAAAAAAAAATAAAAAAACTAAAGGAACCGATCTTGAAGAAAAGTATGGAGATAGTTTCAACCTTGGGACAAGATAAAATGCAAGATAATCTAGTACTAAATGAACCTTAATTTCCGCAGCATCTTGCAAAAGAAGGTGGGTCATTTGTACGTTGGTCAAATGGACACGCCATTCGCAGTGATGAAGCTAACGAAAGAGGTGCGACCGCTCAATAATAAGATTATAGAGTGCAAGTTCGAGAACAATCAGTGGGTTTTCATGAGGGAAAGGACGGACAAGTCTTTCCCTAACAGCTATACTACTGCCTCAGGTAAGAATACCAAATGCTTCATGGCGAAAGTAACAAAACCATATTTTTTTTTTCTCTTTTCTGGCAACATACGTTGATAATGACGTAATAATTTGGATACGCTACCTACTGGTAGTGGGCTGGAGCAATTGGACTGTCAATAGGTCATCGCGGCTAGTATATACTTAGTTTGAATTTTTTTTGAAGTAAAACTTGTTTACGCACGCTTGACTTGGGAAGTACGCTGATGAGTGCGTGGCGAATGGAAGTTAAAGTTGGTTCAAGCATATCTCCATTGCCAACATAACAAAGTTGTAAATTTGTATTGTTATGTTGGTATTTCCGGTAAAATGACAATTTACACTTGTCAAGGTGGCAACATTAGTATTAAATAAAGTTATACCGGCCGATAAATGGAGCTAAAGAAGTTTCACCTCAGCCGTGTGGTCTAAAGCACACTCGTTTTTTTATCAGCTCTTTTATGTTGATTTTAGCGTTGATAATGACCTATTGTAATGTGTGTACACAATAATGCTTACCATAGTCGCTAAGCGATACAAAGTTCCGAATAAATAAAAGATTTTAAAATATCTTACGGAAACTAATAATTTAAATCTACTACTTTATACGTTACATCCTTACTTTGTTTTTTTTTTTACTTCAACCTTGTCTAGCATTTGACCACGCTCTCACCTGATAGGAAGTGACGATGCGATCGAAGGTGTAGCATGCTAGCCAAGTAAATACCTATTCACTCTTCTCTTGAACACGCCCGGGTCATATTTCGCCGGAAACAACTTTGTAGTTGTTATGCCACAAAATAAAAAAAATTACTAATTGTGCTTTGTTTATATTTTATGTTTGTGTGGCTTTCATGGCTAAGCTGATATCGGTGTCATATTGTACACAGATTTACCCGATTTGAGATTTGTTTACCCTATAGAGATCAAGATACTTAAAACTTACTTTTCCCGCAAAAAAATTGTCCCAATTGAAAACCGTAAATCGCAGAGCATCTACTTATAAATGCTTTTATAAGTAAAATTAGTGTGTACATTTCACACAGCGCCATCTAGCCCCGAACTAAGCAAAGCTGAAAGCTTGTACTACAAAATGTCTATTGCTGTCTCATTTACGCACGTACATTTTTTTTTGCTATCTGGTCAACAAACTTTTGTTTCTTCCAGCTGTATGCAATAGTATAACAGATCCAGTTACAAAGGAGATCCTGCTAGATTACATAGATAATCATCGGTTCCACGACGACTCATATATAATGCCCCCGCCAAAGCGGGTGTGCCGATAAAGCATACTCACTACTAGCGCTATTAAAAAGTTCTGAATGGAGCGACGTTTCTATTGTTTTCTCTTTCTCACTACATTTGTCATAGTGGAGGAAGTGAGATTGCTATCGTCAGTACAGTACTTTTTAAATGGTGCCAGATATAATAGTTTGTAAACGAATAGCCAAATGGCGGTAGCGGAGCGAAACTCGGGCGTAGGCGCGGTAAATACAATATTTAACAGGTTTTACCATTTATTTAATTTAACGCCATCTAGCGTGTGCTTTAATAACTACGAATTTACTCTTTATTTCGAGACGCGTCTACAGTCTATGCAGTTTTTTTTATTCATAAATCCATCGACAAGCAGCGCGCCTCGCGTCGTTCAACCATAAAATTATAGATCACCTTTACATTACGCCCTTTATATTACGCCCGCCAGTCTTGCTTGGTTATAGCTTAAGATATAAATATACAAATGTAGGTGTACCTAATACCTATTCATACTTTATTTCTGTGCCTGAGATCAAAACAGTGATGGTAAGTGTTGAACCGTGGGTCACTTCGGCTGTATTGGAAACGAACCTCTGGCCCAGCAAATGAGCCTATCTTATAGCCAGAAGTTCCACGGGACTTTATTTTTTTTGTGGCATATTACCTGTTCGTTTTTTTTTTTTCAATTATCTAGTAGGCAAATCAATGATACTCATTAGATTCGCTAGAAGCTATTGCCACATATAAAACATTTTTCACAGCTGGCAACATAAACGGCCGTGAATTTAGTGACACCCATGCCCGTTTTTATTGCCATTGTTAGATTTCACTGTCCCAGTAATGCGTTTATCTTGCGCCTTTGGTAAAAAGAAAATACTATTTTTGTTAAAAAAAAACATTTTAATTGACAAAACTGTGCATTACATATACATATATAGTTAATACCATTTTTGTACCAATTATTGTAATGGTTTTTAGCTAATTATGTTAAGCTAGCAAAATAAATGTTTCAATAATTAATATAGGTAAATACATTATTTGTATAGAATCTTTAATTTTAAACAAGTTTAAATACTAAATTTAGTTATACTGTTACTTATTTTGAGAAATTCAATAAACAAATGTGTTTCACACTATTTTTGTTTCATTTTATGCCTCATGTTTAGTGCTAGACTTCATCCACAATGATATTTTCAAATTCCGCAATTTGTACCTATCTCAAGTCCAGTCTTGTAATTGAAAATTTCTTCTTTCTTCCTGAATATGCCTATTACTAAGTTTTGATTACAAATTGCAGGTGCGTGAGGCATCAAGATATTGCCATCTATTCTCTCCACTGACACTTGCCAGTTTAATCTTGCCTTCTTTTACTAGCTTGTTCAAATGGTGATTAACAGTGTATGCCGCAGCAGGCCATAGATGTTCCGGAGTTTCTGTATAAATGATTTTTACTAAGTCCATTTCATTCAGTTGTTTGTCTGCATTGTTTTTTAGTGCATCTAGTATTTGGGCTTCTCTTTGGTTTCTATGAGTGATGTAGTATTGGACCTTTTTGAGTGGGTCCTGAAAGTAAAATATTTTTCCATTGTTATGTACCTTTTTAAATTTGGCTAAACTTGGTTAGACATAGTAACCTGGATTATACAGGGTGTAAATTGATAAGTGGTTCAATGGAAGACAGGTAGGGCAGTATTTATCAATTTAGCCCCATGCATGTCACCTGATTTTGATGTCATAAAAAAATTGTGTGTGCGTGTGTTTGTTCCTTCTTTACGCCGTAACAGCTGCACGGATTTCAATGACATTTGGAATTATTATACACTGGATTAACACATAGGATACCTTTTGTCCGCGGGTAAAACAGCGGGGCGCAGCTAGTATGGAATATTTTTTTACAGTTTTTTGTTTCAATTGTTTATTTTAATTATTTATAGTAATTGCAAAATCTGTGTATCATTGAAAATATATGGGTACACTTACCTAACCTAACGACATTTTGAAATTTGGGTTATTGGGTTGAATGGTTAAATTATCATAAATACTTTTTAAATATATAATAAATACATTTTAATAACAGTTGTTGGAACACATTTTCGTAAAACAGGTTTTAACTGCAGCAATTATTAAATTAGAGTTAAAAGTAAAAAAAAATGGAGGCTACACACTGCTAAACTCCGCTTTATATTTTTTTATTCATGTTATCCCGACGGATGTGGCTCAGGGTATCTTATTTTACAGTAGAAATACTAATCGTATCCTGAGGTGGTGTATATTTTTGGGAAAATCTTTGACAGACTGAAATTACTTTGCATATTTTAAATAAAAAATCATTTGAAAGAGGCACATCGCTTACACATGGAAGTGGGCTACTATATTTCCCGAGTTACAGGAACCTAATTTTATTTATATTCTTACCTCAACAATATTTCCATGTCCAGGATAAATAACACTTGGAGCTAAGTCTAATATCCTTTGTAGACTCTTCATATATGTATATAGATCTTCAAATACCGCAGTACCTTCTCCTAATACACAGTCACCACTGAACAGTATGTTTTCCTCTAGTAATGTCAACACAACATGGTCAGTGGTGTGGCCCGGCGTGTGATGGATCTTCACAGTTGCTCCTTCAACAGAGATCTCTTGGCCATCATTCAGCCAACTGGTGGGTATGGACTTAGGTAGTTCTGGATCAGGACTGTCATCATGGCTTCTTTTGTGTTTCCATACTTTAGGTTGTACTAAAATTTGTAAGATTGCAAGTAAGCAATATATTTTTTCCATCTAGTTGATTATTATATAAATGTTGACTGTTTATTTGTATGGCTTTCACGTGAAGACAAATAAAATTTTGCGCATAGATTGTTGACGGCTTTTACATACCTTACCTTTGTCTAAGAAATTTACTTTTGAGTCTCCTCTGCTATCTTTGTTTTTTGTGTTATTGTCTTGTTAATATTAAATTAGTCTCTAAGCAGAATGTTTTGTGGGTATACAAGACAGCTTCTGTGGTGTGGTGGTTGAAGGGTCGGCTCATGACCCGAAGTCGGCGGGTTCGATTTCCCGGTAGGACAAGTAATTGTGCTTAGAAAAAAACAGCACAAATACTGGTGGTGTCTGGGCGTTGTGGGACTATCGACCTTGTAGTTCCTGGGTCCCTAGACACAAGGAATCCTAGTTAAGATACAGGATCTATGTGTATGATCATTGGGCATTATTTATCTATAAAAGTGACCAGTGCTGAATAATGTAAATTTTTTTTCATCTTACTTGCAATGCTCCCATACAAGTTTTCAACACCACCAGTATGATCATGGTGCCAATGGGTCACCACAATGTGTTCTATATTCACTTTCTCTGATTGTACCACTTCAGCTAAATTTTTCTTGTATTCAGGGATGTCTTTGTCACCTGTGTCAATTAAAATACGGCTGAAAACAAATAATATTTTGTCACATTGGTATTTTTTAACTGATTGTGCATAAATTTTAATAAAAAATTAGAACTCCACTCATATTTAATAAATAATTTTATTTGGTAATCAAACCTGAAAGTTGTCCGGTGTTGTAGTAAAGTATTTTTATCAGAATGAATAATTTTGTGATGCAGAATGCAGTGACAAGTGCCAAAACAATATGCCAAGTTATTTTTGTACAGGGTACAATAGCCTTGAGTTTGCATCATTAATAAGGTAAAATGATTAGGTGCTAATTTTAAATAAAAATAAATAGAATAGGTGCTTATATAACAGGCTTCTGAAAGCACAGGTCGGGTTTTAAGTTACTTACTTACTTCTTTCCAGTTCCAATCAGGTATGTGTTAGTTCCTTGCAGAGTCATTGGTCCAGGGTTGCACCCCAGGATCCTTATGACTCTGTTGGAGAGCTTTGTAACTGCTGGTATTACCGCCGCCATTAATTCTGTAGATACTAAAATAAGTTCCAAAGTCCGTATGTGATATCAGATAGTGAGTGATAAGAAAAGTAGCAATTTACATTGTACTACATCATGTATTTTGCGAACCATTAATATTGGTATTATTTCCATTAATATCGGGATTAAAACCACGTTGTTGAGAAAGTAAATAAAGAGATTTGACAACCTCTGTGGTGTAGTGGTTGAGCAGGTCGTAGCCTGAAGGTAGCGAGTTCGATTCCCGCGACAGGACAAGGATTTGCGCTCAAACAATAGCGACACAGAAAGAGTACAATATATTGTACTCTTTCAGAGTCTGAGCGTTGACTCGTGGGACCATGGACCTCCTTGTTATTGAGTCCCTAGATACATGGAATCCTGGTTAGGGTCTAGGATTAATGTATGCGATCGTTTGACGTTATTAAATCTTTAAACCTGCGTTGAGTCTCCAACTCCAACTCTCATTCAGTGCTTCTCTCCTTTCATTCTCTGCGACAATTTAACGTCAACTCTGGTAATTTTCCCCTTAGAACATTAGATTTAAATATCATAAAGATGGTCCAATTCGATCCAAGAGTTTTCATACAAAATGTATGTAATTGAATTCTATAAATTTGCGATTGAATTGAACCTTAACTGTGGACCACAGAATACTATTACTTTACGTTATCTTTGACCTAGGACTAGTAGTGTTCAATGTTGCTTTATGGCAATATCTTGCTAAATGCTATTTGCTTTATTTAAAAAGCATGCTATTTTACGTGCTATTTTTATAGCATGCTTTTTGTATAAGCATATAATATTTTGTTACGCCAAAACGGGCGGGCGCGAAAAAAGCATGCGAGGTGACTGTTAACTCGCAGCTCCTACCTTATCGTTGGACTCGTCGGACCGACAGCATGCTTTTTATTAATATTAAGTACATCGCGTTTATGAATTTATTACGATAAAATGGAGCAGTAAAAAAGAACAATGAATTTTCCTCATACTTTCCAGGCTTAGGACTGTCTATAATTGATTAAGTGTTATTATTAAATTAAGTATGTTAGTATGTAAAGCAATAATAGGCGTATTTAAAAGTTTATTGAAGTATCATGTATGTACAAACAATCAACTATGTACATATAATTTTTTTAAACGTTTTAATACACTATTTACATTATATATACACTTTTGTACACGTAATTTACATTTAGAAACGTTATCTGTGCTACTTTTGCACTGGACAATCGTGTTCTTCGATCACTGATGAGATACCCCGACTTAAGAAATATTCGTTCACAAGTATTATTGGGTACGTGAGCCGCCTGAGATCGCAAATTCGCACGCGGTGCGTTATACGATGACGCATGCGACCGATAGCAATCGCTAGCATGCGACGACTGGCCACCGCGCGCCGCCCCGGCGTGCTACTTGCTTTGTGGTGCTACTTGCTATTGCTTTGCTAAATGCTTTGCGTTGCGACTTGCGATGCGCGATGAACAGATTATACAGAGTGCGAAATAAAGCAAATAGCAAATAGCAACAAGTAAGAGCCACGATAGCATTTGCTATATGATATGTATAATAAGCACGTTGCTTTATGTTGCTACATGCTATATTAACCACCACTACCTAGGACGATGAATCAGAATGTACGGACGGCGCCATGCGGAGTTTTTTTTTTAAATATGTTTTGGCTCCACACTTTTGTGTATTTAGCCAGTGTCAAGTAATTGATAATTTATCAAGTTAATGATATTTCACGCAAATATATGTCAAGTCACAGTCGAAGTCATCAAGTCAAGTCATAGTCTAGTCTAGCCAAGTCATACTCCTAATAAAGTGGTCGCAACTTTACTTAAAGCTTCTATGGTGTTTTGGAAACAACACGAAAAGAAACGTTTCACCATCACTATACCATTTTCCCACACTCACGCCTTTAATCCAGCACTTAACGAATAGAATGCCACCAATTTTATGCACTAACACTGAAAATAACACAAGTTTTGGAAAATAATGCAATGCGGTGACGCAATCTTTTTCGCTTTCCCGCCAAAACTCCCCCCATGTGGCGTTGTCTGTCGTGTATACATATTGTCTCCTATCCCTGTCTAATACACAAATCATAGCATAGAGTATTCGAGAGAACGATACTATGAACGGCAACCTCGCACCGCGTGTAAAGTTATGACAGAGCAGCAGGTGACAACATTAAATCGTGAGAGCAAATAAAAGTGAAAATATAGTGATATATTGTTATTAGGATTAAATATTTTGTCCTATAGTGAAATTATGTCGTGTTGCGCTGTGTTTTGTTCATCAAAAACAACAAATGGAGAAATAAGGAATTCAGAATCATCATTTCATACGTAAGTGTTTACTGGCTAATTAAGTTACATATCGAAGTTTCGAAATAAATATGCATTTCACATTAAGGATGTACATTTTTGGCATCATATTATTACCATGTTGTGATAATTACCTACTTGGAGATTTAAAGCTTTAATTGATATTATTGGGATGGATTATTTTATGCCTCTCAAATAGTGATGCACCCACACGGCGCATGAGAGAGATGTCGATATTTGTAAATCTCATATACTTGCACAATATTACTTAGATTTTGGTGAGATTAAAAAGTAGAAGATCTCTTTCCTAAAAGTGTCCGAATGGGTTTAGATTAAAGTGCAAACTTAATCTAATAAAAAAAAAACTACATATCTGCTAATATAAAAATAGGCGCCTAATACTATTTTCTAAATTTTCTGACATAATCTGCTAATATAAAAATAGGCGCCTAATACTATTTGCTAAAATTTCTGACATAATTATGGTTGAAGAGTAGCGTATAATAGTCTCATAAGTTTCATTGTCGAAGCTCATAAAATCAGTTATCATAAAACATTCTAAACAATAAAATTACACAGGTTGATAATATACACAGATTATACAGATTTAGTATTACCACAGATCTGTGCCTCTAAATTAGAAATATGACTGCAAAAAAAGATGGTACGATACGCTATGTAAGCTGTCGCTCTTACGTTGTCGATTGTCGTGCGACAGCTTACATTTTTGCTGACCCAGTGTCATAAACTGACACTACCTGGGTCAAATACAGACAAACAGTATTGCTATGCTAATTATTGTTAAAATTTACCCACTGGCTCATCTTTCCAATATGTGAGTTTTGCTAGTAAGCTGGTTTTTATTCCATACACATAGAAAAAAAAAACATCCACGAACTCACTGACCGATGACTAATTGACACAATTGGTTTCAGCTCTCAGAAGTCTCAAAACCGTGTATGAGGTGTACAGAGATAGAACACGTAACCCCCAGAAAAATTCGACACCAGAAAATAATGATCACGATGTAGTACCCCAACGGATCTCGGAAACGACAAGTGGTATGAGGGTACCGTTTTAACCAAATAAACTAATACCTAAACTAATAACGTTTCACCATCATTATACCACTTTCCCACAATCATGCCTGTAATCCAGCACGTAACGAATAAAATGCCACCAATTTTATGCACTAACACTGAAAATAACACAAGTTTTGGAAAATAATACAATGCGGCGACGCGCTCTTTTTGTTTTCCCGCCAAAACTCTTGATAGTAGTTTCTGCGGTAATTTCGAAAGTAAGAAGAAAATGTGCTCCTGGAGTTTTGGCGGGAAAACGAAAAAGATCACGTTACCAAAAAAAAAAAAAGTGCTCCTTTATTGACGTTCTATGACGACTGACGTTGATATAAATATTGTGTTGAATTGACTGTCAGGCTATTGACAGCATTTTATTTTTATTCTTGCATGACAGTTGGTTGGTGTTTTAAGAAAAATGGCTGGTGCTTTGACTAGATTATTTCACGGGAATAAATGTCCTGTGGGCAAGTATTTTCAATTTGCCTGTGTTATTTCGCCATTAGTATTTGTTCCTAAGACTGAAGGGATCTATCAGAGCAATGAAAAAAATGTGGTCAATGTAATTGTGGCAGATGCGCACCTGAATCTTACATAATTTTGACGTGTGTTTGTAGGGCTGCTCGGGCCTCTGGTGAACAGTAGCAATGTACCAGTGCGGTACCAGCAGACGCAGGCACCGGCAGGCAAGTCCAAGTATGGGCCACTCGGTGATCAGGACAGAATTTTCACCAACTTGTATGGAAGACACGACTGGAGGCTGAAGGGCGCCTTATCTCGTGGAGACTGGTACATGACCAAAGAAATTTTGCTGAAAGGAACGGATTGGCTCGTCAGTAAGTATCCTAATCCTAAATTATGTATCATCAGTACTAATCTAGATACTAGACTAATGTCTATTGGCATATCTTGTGTAATGTAAAAACACTTCAGTGGAAGTTTCACATACAACCCGACTGTGTATAAAATGTTGTGAAATAGTGATTAAAACACAAAATCGATATAGGTAAATTATAAGATCACACATAATTATCTTTATGTGCTGCTTTACATTACATTTTAAAATTCCAGATGAGATGAAAACATCTGGTCTCCGTGGCCGCGGCGGCGCTGGCTTCCCGACAGGCATGAAATGGTCATTCATGAACAAACCTTCTGATGGCCGTCCTAAGTACCTAGTAGTAAATGCTGATGAGGGAGAGCCAGGAACCTGTAAAGACAGAGAAATTATGCGCCATGACCCTCACAAGTTAGTTGAGGGTTGCCTTGTGGCAGGGAAGGCTATGGGAGCCCAGGCTGCCTATATTTATATCAGAGGAGAGTTTTATAACGAAGCTAGTAACCTACAGGTGGCTATTGCTGAGGTGAGAGGTATTAATTATTGTTCAGGTATACTTTTTAGGTTTTGATAGTTTATATATTAGGTCTTTACCTATGAAATTGCCGTTTTGTTTGAAAAAAGTTAAAGTATTTTTTTTTCGAACTTATTTATTTCTTTTATTCAAAGTAATCACCCCTGCAATCAATGCATCTTTGCCAACGCTGTGGCAGTTTATGGATGCCCTTCTTGAAAAAATCAGCAGGACGGGAGACAACAAACTCTTCAAAGGCGTTTTGTACTGCCTCTCGGGAATTGAATTTTTTTCCCGCTAAAAAGTTGTCCAAATTTTGAAAAAAGTAATAGTCGGTAGGCGCAAGATCTGGTGAGTATGGCGGATGAGGGAGAGCTTCCAAACCCAACTAATGCAGCTTAGAGACGGTCTGTTGTGCAGTATGGGGTCGCGCGTTGTCGTGAAGTAGCAGTGGAGACGACCGATTGACCAAAGCTGGTCGGAGACGTGCGAGTTTCGCCATCATTGTGGTCAGTTCTTCAATGTACACATCTGCAGTAATGCTCTCGCCGTTTTGTAAAAAGCTATGATGAATCACACCAGCACTAGACCACCAAACTGTGACCATCACCTTTCTAGGGGTCATTTTTCGTTTTGCACATTGCTTTGGTACCGAACCAGGATCTAACCAACTTGCTGAGCGCTTTCGATTGTCAAAAAGAATCCATTTTTCGTCGCACGTAACAATTCGGTTCAAAATTCCTTCATTTCTGTGCCTGTTAAGCAGCGCAAGGCAAGTCTCGACGCGTACGTTGCGCTGGCGATCGTTAAGTTCGTGGGGCCCATCTATCAAGCTTTTTTATCTTGCCAATCTGTCGCAAATGGACCAATATTGTTTTGATGCTAACATCAAAAGCTGCTGCCAGCTCAGCTGTAGATTGAGATTCATCAGCTTCCACAATCGGCTTTAATTCATCATTGTTGACCAAAGTTTCCGGACGACCACGAGGTTCATTTATCAAGTCAAAATTCCCAGAACGGCACCGAGCAAACCAATAACGGGCTGTACGTTCGTTTGTACAGTTCTCTCCGTAAACGTCGTTGATGTTACGTGTCGTTTATGCCGCGTTGGTGCCACGACGGAACTCATATTCCATAATTACACGAAATTTCAAAGTATCCATTATGAGGAAAAATGTTGAAATGTAATGAAAATACAACGCTAATCAATAAACAAAAGACTTATATTGTAAATAGAATGTCATATTTTTAAAACAAAATTAATTTGAATTTAGAATTCATAGCCAATCAAAACTTTTTTTTGTTTGAAAAAGTCTGTACTGCAATTCGGCAATTTCATAGGTAAAGACCTATTATTTCTTTTTAGGAATTAATTCTGATACATTTTCAAGAGATTATTATTGACACTTGAAAAAATTACTTGCCTATGTAATTTTATGAATAAAGGCTAGCTCGCTCATGATTTGAATGCATTTTTGCTTAGTGTAAATAGGGTTTCAACAAACTTCTTTGGGTGTTTAATATACATGCTATAAAGTTGAAAACAGTTCTTTCTGTCTCTCTGTCTGTTTAATACCTTTTCATGACTGAACAGCCAAACCTTTGCAAAATTTGGTAAAGGAATAATTTAAAGCCTGGAAAGGGTGCAGAATACTTTTTACCCTATATTAGAACATTGACAGTGCAGCATATTTGCCTATAAGGACCTTGTTCAGATTTATTAAAGACCTTGAAACACTTGCTTATATTAAAAACAGATGCTCATATAGAGTGTTATTGCAATTAATAGTAATCCAAGGAAAGCTGCGCGTAATAGTTTAACATTATATTCCAGGCATACCAAGCTGGTCTTATTGGCAAGAATGCATGCGGCTCAGGATTTGACTTTGATGTGTTTGTGCACCGTGGCGCTGGTGCATACATCTGCGGAGAAGAGACTGCCCTCATAGAGTCTATTGAAGGCAAACAAGGAAAGCCCCGACTAAAGCCCCCGTTCCCAGCTGATGTTGGTCTCTTCGGATGTCCTACCACTGTCAACAATGTGGAGACTATTGCTGTTGCTCCAGTACGTAATAAATATAATACCAGACCGTGGCTTTGCGGAGTGAACCTTTTGTACCTGAGTCTTTTGTAGAAATATATGTGATAAATATTGATGATAATGGTGGCAAATTCGTGATCAAGCTCAATTAGTAGTAGTAGGATTAGTTTACTAGGTGGTAAGACTTTACTGCAAAGTTCGTCTAGGTAGGTACCACCGCTTTGCCAGTTATTCTGCCGCCAAGTAGTAGTGCGCAAGCACTACTGTTCCGGTTTGAAGGGCAATATAGCTAGTGAAATTACTAGGCAAATGAGACTTTATGATCTGATCTCACAGTCGAGTAATCTTATTACCAGACTTACTAGGTGGTAGGACTTTTCTGCAAAGTTCGTCTAGGTAGGTACCACCGCTTTGCCAGTTATTCTGCCGCCAAGCAGTAGTGCGCAAGCACTACTGTGTTCCGGTTTGAAGGGCACTGTAGCTAGTGAAATTACTGGGCAAATGAGACTTTATGACCTGATCTCACAGTCTAGTAATCTTGTTACTAGATTGTGTTGATGTCTCAGGATGACGTGCGCAGTGCAGTGTCACGCGAAACTCTATACTTTAGAGTTCCGAGTGACACTGCAACTGATATGGGCAGCCGTGTCGCTTAACATCAGGCGAACGGTTAGCTCGTCGCGTCATCCCTTAATATAAAAAAAAGAAAAAAAAAAAACTGTACTGATGTCTCAGGATGATGTGCGTAGTGCAGCAGTCATGTGAAACTTTAGAAATTCCGAGTGACACTGTTCTGTTATGGGCGGCCGTGTCGCTTAACATCAGGTGAACGATTAGATCGTCACATCATAACATAAAAATAAGTAAATAAAGGTCAGTTTGGTATGATGACGATAAAATCAATTTTTCCAGACAATAATGCGTCGCGGCGGGAAGTGGTTCGCGTCGTTCGGTCGGGCTCGAAACTCTGGCATCAAATTGTTCAACATATCGGGACACGTCAACACGCCGTGTACAGTGGAGGAAGAAATGAGTATCCCTTTGAAGGAACTCATAGAGAGACACGCGGGGGGCGTGACTGGGGGCTGGGACAACCTGCTAGCTATCATCCCCGGGGGATCATCCACCCCCTTGATCCCTAAGGAGTAAGTAATTAGTTAAAATATTCTAAATATATATATATATATATATATATATACTAGCTACAAATGTACAATAACATTTTCTTTCATAAGAACCTACTCCTGAAAATAAACAATAAAAAAAGAATTAGCGAAAATTTTCTATCCGTTCATATATAAGAGAGATTCATATTATAATGGAGATTCATTTTTATATTTTAAGATATATATATTATACTCGTGAGAACCTATAATTGGCTTTCTATGGTTATATTGATGAATAATTTTGTTAAGCTGTTTGTTTTTCTTAATAAATAAATTTCCAGACTGGAACTTATTGAATCAGCTTTGTGCACACAAACTTTATCTATAAGCTTTCATATTAGGGGATGTTCCAAGTATTAAGTAAGCACTATGGGGGGGGGGTGTCTTTGCTTTGCGTATTTTGGATGACATGGGGGGTAGGGAAGTCTAGATGATGATTATACGTCATTTATATGAATAGCAACTCTCACATTGTCTTATATAATATTTTAAAAAAACAATACATTAATTGAAAAATGTTTACGTAAGCATGGGGGAGGGGGTAAGAGTTTTGCTTACTTTTGCTGACAAGGGGGATGGGGGGTAAATAATTGTAATAAATCTGCTTACATAATACTTGAACAGCCCAATACCAAAACGGTAAAAAGTTCACAATTTTTACCGTATGGAAACTAGCACGAACTAAAACGAACTGACCAGTGCACTAAAGTGGACAGTAATTAGATGGTTAACCCTTTTTTTTTTTTGAGGGGGGGAAATGCCCTCGCACTTCATTAGATGGTTAACCCTTTTTTTTTAGGGGGGGAAATGCGTGGTGGCAGGGGGTATGTGGGACTCGAACCCACTAAAACCCCCCGTGATCCGACCGCCGCCGGGATGGGGCGAGATGGCGACGCACTGCATTAACCATCTCGCCCCGGATTTACCATCTCGCCCCGGTAGATGGTAAACCCTACGTCATGGTTTCATTTCCAGTGTGTGCGAGACGGCCATAATGGATTTCGATGGACTAGTGGCCGCCCAGACGTCGCTCGGCACCGCCGCCATCATCGTGATGGACAAGTCCACCGACATAGTGAAGGCCATCGCTCGGCTCATCATGTTCTACAAGCACGAGTCCTGCGGACAGTGCACTCCTTGCCGCGAAGGCGTGTCTTGGATGAACAAGATCATATATAGGTAATATTTTTTTTTTATTGTTAGATAGGCTTGCGTTTGACCACTATCGCACCTAGTAGTAGTTGCTACAACTAGTAGGCGCGACTACTAGGTACTAGTTGCGCCCCAAGGTTTCACCCGCGGATACAAAGTATTTTAATTATGTGCTCATCCCACGGCAACATTTCACTTTTCCGGAATAAAATGTAGCCTATATGTTAATCCAGTGTATAAGCTATATTGGTACAGAATTTCATCCAAATCCGTTCAACCGTTTGTGCGTGAAGGAGTAACAAACACACACAAAATTTCGCCTTTATAATATTGTGATTGTGATTGAGTGTGATAAATATCCTTTTAATGGAGGGCTTAAATCACAGAGAAAAAACCGAGTGTGCTTTAGACCACATGACTGAAGTAAAACTTCTTTAGTTTAGCTCCATCTATCGGCCGGTACAACTTTTTTCTGCTTTGTGTTATGTTAATGTCGTCATCTTGATAAATGTAAATTGTAATTTTACTGGACCTACCAACATAATAATACAAATTGTTAACTTTGTTACGTTGACAATGGAGATCTACGTGAACCAAATTCAACTTCCGTTCGCCTCGTATTCATCTGCTTATTGCCCTAGTCAAGCGAGTGTAAAGAAGTTTTAATTTAAAAAAAAATCCACTCAGCCGTTTGAGCGAGAAGAAGTAACAAACATACACACAAACTTTCGCCTTTATAATATTAGTGTGATGTGATTTTAATTAAAACTAAACTATATTTAAATATTGTAGAAAAAGTAAAATTTTAAATGTAATGTCAATGATTTATTTCTTTTTAGATTCGTCGACGGAAACGCTTCGCCAAAAGAAATCGACATGCTGTGGGAGATCTCGAAACAGATTGAGGGTGAGTTAAAACACTTCAAGTAACCGTTAGTAGTGGAAAGATTACACTACAATTCTCATAATACAAATATCGATTTTTTTAAGCTGGTTTTCAGCTGTGAATTGCTCTGATAATGAAATTTAAATGATGAAATGAAGTTAATAATCAGATTTGTTCTCGTGTGCTTCGATTAATATACACTATTTTACTAGGTGGCAGTACTTTGTTGCAAAGTTCGTCTAGGTAGGTACCACCGCTTTGCCAGTTATTCTGCCGTCAAGCAGTAGTGTGCAAGCACTACTGTGTTCCGGTTTGAAGGGCACTGTAGCTAGTGAAATTACTGGGCAATTGAGACTTTATAATCTGATCTCACAGTCGAGTAATCTTATTACCAGACTGTGCTGATGTCTCAGGATGATGTGCGCAGTGCAGTGTCACTTGAAACTCTATGTTTTAGGGTTCCGAGTGACACTGTTCTGTTATGGGCGGCCGTGGCGCTTAACTTCAGGTGAACGACTAGCTCGTCACATCATTCGATAACATAAAAAAAAAAAATTCTTTACTTCTCATTATGTTATGTACCAAATCAAAAATTCGAAAATCTCATTGTTCAATCACTACTATATCTAAGTCCCTATAAGCAACGTTGGGATATCGCTCAGGGAATCTTATCAGAAAAACTAATGCAATTGTGAGCTGGTTCTATATATTTTTGGGAACAAAATCCTTGACAGATTCTAAATTCACTACAGTTTAAAAAATACTAGCCTACAGTCCCGATATATCGAAGTCTTATTTTATCATACCTTATTTGGTTCAAGTCTTATTATGTCCAAATCTTATTTGGTCAACGCGATTTTGTCCAAAGTTTATTTTACTAGAATAAAGTTAAGTGAAGATAAACTTATCAGTTTTATGTAACACAGTTCTTTATTTTATTTTATACTTTATGCACATAAAAAGTACAAAGGAGGACCTTATGCTAACATCATTTTCTACCAGTCAACCAAGGCTTATTTCTTATAGTTGTAGTAGATTTACTACCTACTATTAATAATTATATACGGCTTTTACTTTCACTGTTACATGCGTTAATTATTTTTGAAGTAAAACTTGTTTACTCACGCTTCACTTGGGGACCAAGCTGGTGAATGCGTAACGAGGCGAACGGCAGTTGAAAGTTGTTTGTTAACGTAGATTTCCATTGTCAATATAAAAAGTTAAAAATTACTTAAAATTTGTATTATCATGTTGGTTTGTCAAGATGGCGACATTAACATTAAATAAAGCAAAAACAAAGTTATACCGACCGATAGATGGAGCTAAACTAAAGAAGTTTTACTTCAGTCGTTCGGTCTAAAGCACACTCGGTTTTTTGTTAATTAAAAGGAATATTTATTGTTATTCCAGGTCACACAATTTGCGCTTTAGGCGATGGCGCCGCGTGGCCAGTCCAAGGCCTCATCAGACATTTCAGGCCCGAACTCGAGCGCCGCATGGAGGCCTATGCTGCCTGCAACGGACCGAGCAAAGCCGAGCGACTCTACTAAGTAACTAACCACAACATTAGACAAAAGTTCTGTACCTCTCGTTAGAGTTTATTCGAATGTGCAAACATTTTACCGAGTACAGTAATGTATATTTGTATAAACTCGTACTAACAGTAAATAAAAACAGCTATTGTCTTCTCATTTCCACTAAGCATGCAATACTGTAGGGCGAGTGAGTAAACTGTATCTGCTGTGTAACCGGTTTTAACCGGATTAGTGATTTAATGGACTCGTGTCACGGTCAGAATAGCTCGTATCGGTGGTTATAAATATTGATTATCGAATCGGAGCTCAAGAAAAGTTTTCATTCATTAGGCCCGTATTATAGAACTTCGTTCAGTCGTGAATCTCTACTCAAGACGAGATTTCATTCACTATTTGATTATTTTGCGATTTAAATCTCATCTTGAGTAGAGAAAGATTCGCGACTGAGTTCTGTGATACGGGCCTAAAAGTCGTCTGTATAATATCTGTTTCTTCGAATTTTATTAAATATAGCTATCTCTCTTACTCTCGTTCTTTTTGTATCCTCTGTCCCACTTATCGGTGAAGCTGGTTTCGAGACCGAATTTTAAACGCAGTTTGTGTGACTGTTGTTACTTTTCTACAGTTAAAGTATTTGCTTACAAATTAGTATATGAGTTCGAAGAAGTAAGATAGTTCTTGAAATAATTTATAACAACAATAAATTCCAATCAAAACATATTTTCCTGGTTGTTTTTCTTAGTAATCCTGTGGGAATATTTGTGATCAATTTAAAACTGGTTTCTTCATCGTGCGAGCTATCAGAGAAACAGTTTGGCTTTTTGTACCAATTATATGAATACAACAGCATTGTAGAGAATTTAACGTTATGAAATCGTGATAAAGTTGAAATTTCTTCTATTTCTGTCCTTTTCTGACATGTTGTTATTTAATGTCACGTCACGCAAAAATATTATCTGTCCGTTTTTGTCTAACGTTTGTCTGAATGGGATAGAAATAGTGTAAATATTAACAAAATAGAATTTCAATGTAATATTGTAAAGATAGTTACTTTTATTTATTTATTATGTTCTGTGATTAATAAAATAATTTAACAAATCAGCTGGTTTTAAGTTCATGTAGGGTAAAACTTGGTGTAACTGGCCGCTATTTGTTTTTTTTTTGTTTGTTTTTGGTTTGGCTCCACACTTTTGTGTATTTAGCCAGTGTCAAGTAATTGATAATTTTTCAAGTTAATTAATATATTTATATGTGTCAAGTCAAGTAAGTCACAGTCCAAGTCATCAAGTCAAGTCATACTCCTAGTAAAGTGGTGGCAACTTTACCAGAGGCTTCTATGGAGTTTTGGAAACACCATGAATAGAAACGTTTCATCATCATTATACCACTCCCACACTCATGCCTGTAATCCAGCACTTAACGAATAAAATGCCACCAATTTTATGCACGAACACTGAAAATAACACAAGTTTTGGAAAATAATACAATGTGCGGTGACGCGAACTTTTTCGTTTTCCCGCCAAAACGCCCTGCAACAGAGTTATAACATGGAGTACTTAAAAAGAGGGTTAACAGAGTCCTACAGGGTAAGCAGTGCCTTAGTGACGCTGACGCCTCCTCCGGTATTACAGATGTCCATAGGCTACGGTGGCCACTTCCCATTAGGTGGGTCGTATGCTTGTTTGTTCGCTTTAACATTAAAAAAATGTGAAGAAGTTGACATGTTCAAGAAGTACAAAATTCGAGATCAAATGGCATATACCCACCCGCACTTGGCTAGCCTCGTGGCCTATAAAGCCCGGACAGGGAACGTATTGGACTCGTACGTTAAACGGTCACGGTCAATTTCTGAAAGAAAGAAAGAGACGACGACGGAGAAATTGTAAAACTTATAACTTTTTTTGTTGTCGAATGACGTGACTTCGAATAGGAGAAATTGTATAAATTTTAACTTCCTTTTTGTTGAATGGCGTGCGAGCTAGTCGTTCGCTTGATGTTAAACGACACGGCCGACCATAACTTGGAGAGAATTTTAACTTTGTTGTCAACTGACGAAACGAAAGGTCGCCCGTAAATGCTTGCCCAAAAAAAGCAAAAATTATCAACGTTGTATTTTTTTTTTGGTTTGGAAGCACTGATAGGTCAGTCGGTTAAACTTTTATGTCGGAGGCCAATGAGGTATTAAAAATATGTTAGTAGCACTGGGAAGTATGTGGCATTTAAAAATAATAATAATAACGCCTAACGATATATAGATCCTGGACCCTAACTAGGAATATCTGTGTCTATAGGCATCCAGGAACTACAATGACCATGGTCACATTATCACACAACAAGTAATAGCGATTTTTTTTCTGTGCATGAATATATAATCTGACAGTCTGCCGCGGGAATTGAACCCGCCGCAGGCAATCAGACGAGGGGCAGACAGATTATAATTATCACACTAATATTATAAAAGCGAAAGTTTGTATGTGTGTATGTTTGTTACTGCTTCGCGCTCAAACGGCTGAATGGATTTGGATGAAATTCGGTACCAAGATAGCTTATACACTGGATTAACATATAGGCTACAAAGTGAAATTTTCCCGTGGGTTGAGCAAATAATTAAAATACTTTTTATACGCGGGTGAAACCGCGGGGCGCAACTAGTAATACTATATAGGGCATTTATTAAGGCTTTTTTTCCATTTCAAAAAATATCTTTTGCGTGAGGACACGAATATATTGTAGTTTAACAAATAAATTTTTTAAACCAAATTGCTTCCATTTTATTAAGTAGATAATAAATAAAACCGGGTAGGTAATTAGTAACGTTAGTAGGTATTTACTCAGATGAGCAGTCTTGATGCAAATTTTCGGACGGCCTTGAATGTATTGCGAATAGCGGAAAATACTTCAAATAGTCTCGGAGCTGATTTTAATAAAAACTAAAACTGAATAAATAATTTACCCATACATTTAGATTAGGCCATGGACAGTTGAAAAATTCACATATTTACCTACAACTCTGTACTTACCTATGTATTTTATCTACATGTCCTTTATTGTCATCCATTACGATTAAGGTATGATAGCTAAATCATTCCATTATGCATAAATAAAGTCCTAGGTTTAGTTTCACATAATAACTTTATCTATTTCACCATGTGTCGCAATATGGTGAAACATTTGTCGTTCTATACAGGTATTAAGTGTATTAAGTAGATAGATAAAGTATGTAAGGTAAGACTATTTAAATTAACAATATGTAACGTATGTAAAAAAAAGTAGGTAAAGAGTTACGTATCTATCTACTCTTTGTTTTTTTGACAGGGGCCTCATTACAGCCTCTCCAAGACAAAAATAGGTATATATTAGTATTTTTAGTATTATAATATATTGTTTAAAATAGCTATGACGTATTTATAAAAACGTTTAAATAATATATTGGTAATAGAATACTCAAGCACCTACTATTTAATATTGTAAATATCACGTAGGAGTTTTGGCGGGAATGCGAAAAAGATTGCGTCACCGCATGGTATTATTTTCCAAAACTTGTGTTATTTTCAGTGTTAGTGCATAAAATTGGTGGCATTCTATTCGTTAAGTGCTGGATTATAGGCGTGAGTGTGGGAAAATGTTGTAAATAATGTTGGGAAAACGTTTCTTTTCGTGTTGTTTCCAAAACTCCATAGAAGCTTCAAGTAAAGTTGCCACCACTTTACTAGGAGTATGACTTTGTCTGGACTTATGACTTGACTTGAAGACTTCGACTGTGACTTGACACATATTTCTGTGAAATATCATTAACTTGATAAATTATTAATTACTTGACACTGGCTAAATACACAATAGTGTGGAACCAAAACATAAAAAAAAAATCAAGTTGTAACTTGTAACTACCTGCTATGTGTAATATGTATCTGATGCCTTTCGGTATGCTTTGCACTTTGCAATCCATTCCGAAATGTAGCTTAGCTATTATGCAACTACCCTAAATTAACAAACTATTTAAATATTTATTGGTAAATTTTTGAACATCATATTAGTTAATTATTTAAGTCTGCTACCCGTTTAGTTACCTTTACCGTTCCTACTCGCATTTAAAAATCTTATTTTGTATTTTCACTTGCAAGTGAATATGATTATTTTAGTGAAAATAAAAATCTTAAACCTAAATATATAGGTCACGTCACGTAAGAAAAACTTTACACCTACGCCATGAGCGGATTTTTAATTCCCGCTTTTCCTAAAGTACTATGTACCTAATTATGTATGATAATTACTGTATTATCATATTACGTACTTTACGAGCTACCTAGTACCTAGTTTAAAACAAGCTGGAATTAAACAAAAACGGCAGTGCGCAGGTCTACAACCAGCGTTCTTCTTACGTGACGTGACCTATATTTTATATTTATCTACCTAATAGGTACCCTAGTCGCGATATAGGCATACCTACATGGATCCATTTCGTTTAACTGGCCCGATAGCTTAGTTGGTAGTAACCATGCCTCCTGAACTGTGGGTTGTGGGTTCGATTCCCACCCAGGACAAACATTTGTGTGGTGAACATAGATGTTTGTTTCTGTATCTGGGATGATATATATGTATGTAGGTATTTACAAACAAAAAGTATCTCGGTATTGTATCAGTTATCTGGTTCCCATAATACAAGCTTTGCTTACTTTGGGGCTAGATGGCGTTGTGTGAGATGTCCACACATATTATTATTATTATTATTTATCTACCTAGGTACCGTAGTCGCGATATAGGCATACCTACATGGATCCATTTCGCCGTGCTGATGGTCGCCTATCAGACCAAGCTAGTTGCTGTCTATCAGCCTTATTAATAAACACGAACTAGCTTTAGACTAGTTGCACCATATTTTGTTTCTTTCGATCTAGCTAAATATTCCAGTAGCAAAAAAAGGACAAAATCTGAAGTAACTAATGCGAGACTAATACCCGTTTATTAATAAGGCTGTATATGTATTAACCCCATTTAGATACACAGACAAATGTCATCGTAAGCGACTAAGCTTGTAATTTTCTTCCTTTTGGCAGAACTTGGCTGTTGTAGAAATAATTACTGAGTATTTTCACGGTCGATTTAAGTCACCCACCGCATGGCAGAAGTCAGTTGACACTACTTTTTCACTCTAGTTTTCTATTTTAGTCACAAGCTTGTGGTCCAGTCGATTGGCTATTTACTTATATGGTCAGTTTTTGACGTCTGCCTCCTCTAAACTATAAGGTTGCGATTTCGATTCCCACCTATGAAAAACATTTGTGTGATGAGCATCGATGTTTATTCTGTGCTTAAGTATTATTTCTATTTTTTTATTATTATTCTATATATATATATACGTAATACTTGAACGGCCCCTATCCGCCCATTGTTACTTAATTTTAACTGTATTACAGAGTTTTGGCGGGAACGCGAAAAAGATTGCGTCACCGCATTGTATTATTTTCCAAAACTTGTGTTATTTTCAGTGTTAGTGCATAAAATTGGTGGCATTCTATTCGTTAAGTGTTGGAATACAGGCGTGAGTGTGGGAAAATGGTATAATGATGGTGAAACGTTTCTTTTCGTGTTGTTTTCAAAACTCCATAGAAGCTTCAAGTAAAGTTGCCACCACTTTACTAGGAGTATGACTTTGACTAGACTATGACTTGACTTGATGACTTCGACTGTGACTTGACACATATTTGCGTGAAATATCGATAACTTGATAAAATATCAATTACTTGACACTGGCTAAATACACGGTGTGGAGCAAAAAAAAAAAAAACTGTATTACACTTACATTTTTTGATTTGTAATTTATTGGTTGTTTCAGCCTGTGTGGTGGGGTGGTTGAGCAGGTCGGCTCATACCCGGAGGCGGAGGTTTCGATTCCCGCGGCACGACAAGTATTTGTGCACAGAAAAAAAAGCGTAAATACTTGTTCTGTGTCTGGGTATTGTAGGACCATGGTCCTCGTAATTCCTGGGTGCCTAGATACAGGGAATCCTAGTTAGGGTCCAAGATCTATGTATGTGATCGTTGGGAGTTATTCTTATTATTATTATTATTATTGGTTCAATGAATAGTTTATCACCTATCTATGGCCTAAAAGGGTATTATTTTTTGTAGTACATGTCGAAGGACGTGTTTCTTGAATAAGCATGAAATAAAAATATGGTATAATTTTTTAAATAATTTTATTCCCTCTATCATTCTTTCTTTTTTTGATAATCCTTATTAATAACTTAGCACTATTTACAATTTGTATAAATTAAAGTAGTAATAGTATATTTTACAGTTTGATACTATTGTACGACGCTTGCACTCACGACTTGACTACTTCAAACGAACTCAATGTAAGCTCATGACATGACAAAATGATCACAAAACAAAACAAAACGAATCCATGATAACAAATTTAAACATGGTATCACTACAGATCGATTTGAAACAAAATAAGTACGTGAAAAACTTAAAAAAAATTCATCTCAAAACATTAAATCAAAATAAACACAACACCAAGTACCGAACGGAAAATGATTTAGCGATAGGAAGAAGTGCCGCCACGACGCGTGACGCCGCATAACATAACAACAAATAAATTACGTTAAAATTAAATAAATGGCACAGACCAAATTCTACGACCCCTTTTGGTACATGGTGATGCAAAAATATTTTTACAAACATAATTTTTCGAGTTGAATATATAAAAAACAATAATTTCGATTTGTAAAATTTATTTCGTCGAATAATCACGATTTTCATTAACCAAAAATAATATAATCACAATATCTCTATGTTGGAAGCAAGTGAACGTTGTGCAACAAAAGATTATCTATCACTTCTGCGCGTTACAACGAATGGCAATCAAGTAATCGCTAAATAACATCGGTGGAGATCATATTACACGATATAACTTTACATAAATACAAAATATACAATAGGTAATTTACCTAACACTACGACAACAACTTCAATGCAATATACCCATCTATATTGATGTGAAATTGATATGAATACATTACGCTTAAGAGGAATTTAACGTAATAGTTAACAGAATGCTTCGTTATAAATAACTCAATCCTGACGTTCGCAGTCGCGCCGCAGCCGCGCGGCTCGGGCGCGACCCATCGCTCGTTCCGCAGCTAGATCACAGGAACGCGATATCAGTCTCACTTATTCTGTCATTGAACGTTACGACTATACCACAGCTCGTAAAAGCCCGAATTGAAGGCCAAGCCGCACGAGATAAAGCCTTCCCAGATAGGTGCGTATTGCTTGCGATATAGCGGCACTGCGCTCGCGTCCTTTCCACAGCAAAGTAATGCAATATCGCAGGACGCAATGTATAGCTGGGCACTCACTTGGTAGTGTAGCACGAGTTTCTGATGCTGTATAGCGGGCGCCTCCGTACTCATTTGATACAGTATCAGATACATTACGTGCTAGACTTCTAAGTGAGTAGCTTATCGCAGCGATAATACGCATCTATCTGCGGCTTTACAGTGCGATTCTTCCAGCAGTTCGGGTTACAAATTAGCAGCGGGGCGGACCAGCCGCGCGTCCCGCTCGGTCCTAACTAAAAAGATGCGACTCGGGACGATGCGAGTCGGAAATTTAGGCCGGAATAACTTAGGGTGTAGGTACATAAATAAGGTTGTGTGAGCCGATGCCCGCACCGGCAGTAAGGGCGCGGCTACACGCAGTCCCGGAGCGCGAGGTCTGGCACGAGGCGGTCGTGCGAAGCGTGTGCTCGAGGAGGCAGCTCGTTCCTCGGGTCGCGCGCGAGCCACGGGTGACGCAGGACATCCCGCGCCGCGAGCCGCTCGCAAGCCTCGCGCCGCAGCAGCGACCGGATGAGGCACTTACCGCGAGACGAGAGGCACTCGGGCACTACGAAGTACCCGCGGGATATCTTCGCGAACAGCGACGCATGCTCAGAGTCGTTGAACGGATACCTGGAAATAAGGAAATGTGGCGTTAGCTGGTTGCTCGATTGTTACCAGTTGATTCATAAATCGGCTGGAGCCGTATTCTTGCTCATCTTAAACGATACTTCAAAAAGGGCAAACGAATTTGAAACTATAGCAAAACGGGCACTATTAAAGGATAAGTAAGAGCGTCTCGACGCTATTAGGGTTTTTTACGTTGCTTCGACCTCGATTGACACGATTGTCATTTGAAAAGGCAGATGCGCAAAAAACAAAAACTCAGGTATGATGGAACCCTTCCGGCGGCAGGTGGAGGCGCGGCGATTGCGACCAAATCCCAACATTCGAATATAAATTACGGGTGCGTCCGAAAAAAGGTGTAAAACAAAAGATCGCGAGCGGCAGGTGCCACGGAAGGCATGGGGGGCGGGGGGCGAGACGCAACGTCTTCGCCACATGACCGAGGCAGGTGCGGCGAAGATTTCACGAGCCTCATTTATAATGTGGGTGATATAATTGTTGGCCGTTGGCGCGTAACGGCCGACAGGTGATCATCCCCGCAACTTCGCCAACGGTCGTCGCGACCCTTGTGATCTCTAAAAACGGTAAGTCCCACGCTCGGCAGGTGAAGACGCCCCCGCCGCACCCTTGCCTTTTATTTATTTATGTACGTTAATTACACCGAGTAACCTATATTTTGTTTTCTACTTGAAAAGGTATCGAATGTCATGTATAGAAGTGTATTGTAACGCACCTTCCGACGAGCATGGTGTAGAGTATGACTCCGAGGGACCACATGTCCGCGGCTCGGCCGGAGTACGTTCGATGCGCTCTCAAGATCTCGGGAGACACGTACGCGGGACATCCTCTCTTATCCTGAAGTAAATCCTCTTCCGGATCGTCGAGGACCACCGCGTCTTCCAGCGATTCGAGCTTCAACGTCGTCCTGAAACAAAAGAGAACAAGCTCAGACTTAAAACCACACACGCTATCGGGAACTAATGAGACACATCCGGCTTTCGCCCGCAGCTCATATATTATTCATCTGGTGACGAGGGCCTATTAAACCCGGCGCATTGTCAGGTCGAGCCTGACCACTGACCCATTTAAATCACGATCGCTATTTATTACATATGGTTTGGGATGCGCCCGCTCGTAATGGATCCCTTTGTGCACAAAGCTTCGTCAGAGCACCGGCAGCGATGCGTACGGGTTAATTAAGAGGGATGTGAAGCGTCACAGATGAAACGTTAATGTTGCCAAATGGTATTTGGCGGCCGCGTTTCGGCGCTGTAATGTCATGTAAATAATTACATAGGTAACCATAAAGCTGTTCGGTTCGGTGACGCAATGGGTTTTGTTTCATCACAGCTTTGGGCGCAGTGCGCACTGTGCGCGACCTCGTGTTTCACAGAGCGGCCGCATCGTTTCGAAATGCATTAAATGCACACTTTGAAACAGTACACCGACTGCTTTATGTCAGATTGAATGTAAACTAACCTGGCAACGGGACTGCGACACTTCCATGGGAAAATCTTTCCAATGCACGTGGGTCACAGGCATTTAGGACGATTTAACCAAATACCTAATTTATATTCAGTCGACAACAAATAATATACCTAACTAGTGGTAGTATAAGCTACTGTCCTAAAATGATAATGAATGTCTTGTAATCACTATGGAGGTGAGGGCGAGACAGGTGCGAGGTGGGTGGATCTGAACACAGTGCACTGCAATCGACGTGCATTCAATGCTCAGTCGATATTTTTAGCCAGGTTAATTATACTCCATGAGGGAACAGGGCAGAAACGTACAGACCGGTTTCCCTGTTTAAGTTTATAATAAAAAAAAGCTAATGTAGTCTTTTGATCTGTTTCAAAATTAATTGAAACATTATCTATGGAGAAATATAAGTTTCGATTACTCGTGCGCATTCCGAAAGCTGAAGGCAATAAATATCAAGTTTGCTTAAAGCTGTTACAAAACGCACGCGTTGCGGTCTCAGCTGCTTAACAAATAGTCTGCAGACGTTTGCAAGACTCGGGAATCGAGCATGGACAAGCCACGTTAGATATTAATAGAGAGAAGATATTAAACGCGATCGGGCGATAAGCGATGGAGATTAATTAAGAACATATTTACAAAGCGATCGAGTCGTGACAATATGGAGCTGGCTCCCGTTAAAGGTTACTCTCGTTATGGCTGGCGCAACGCAATAACTTGTCGGCGATCATGTGAAATATTGTTTCGCCGACGCACCGCGGCACGGAATTAGCAATAGCTTTGTTTTCGGTTATGTAAACCGCAGTAAGGTACCACAAGATAATAGTTTTGACTTCTGACAAAGGCGCGTGGATGAGAGGGGGCGGGGCGAACTCGTGCGTCGCAGCGCAGCGGATAATCGCAGTTTAGCAACCGCGAGATTCACTGTGGGAATCTAGTTGACGAAACGCGTGACGTCACCTGTAGCCTGCACTCCGAACCTTTTTTGTAATCCATCAGTGAGCGGAGCCCGGCTCGGAGGGCGTCCTCGTATCCGTTTAGGTCTTTCGACTGCGCAACTGATCCTAATTAAATCCCTACAACGGCAAGGCTAAAGTGCGATGTCTGCAGTTGCAATCGATTCGAATTTCGCAACGTGTAAATAAGTTATACGGTGTCGTAACGTGGTCGGAAGGTTGGCCGGATTTCCGAGCGTGTTCCGAGCGCAGTGCTGGCCTCCAAGGATTCTCGCGGAGTCTCGGACGCGAGCGGTGCGGGCGCTGCGGTGCGCGGCCGAAAGGACAACCGTCTAATTTACGCAATTTGGTGTTACGCATACGCAGCCCTGCGCCTGACTCCATAGCCCACAGCCGCTGCAGGCCGCTATGTACGATCGTGACGTGCCCCAAACTAACACTCTCTATTACTAAATTGACTCACGTTTACAACTTCGCAACTGTTAACGAAATATTTCGTTTAAATTAAATTTCTGTAAGTGGGTAACGATCGCCTTAACATTTCTTGGTCAAGTTTGATTCCGATGGCGCATCAACTGTTGCAAACATATAAAAACAAATCGAGCGACACGTCCGTGGAGGATAATGACATCATCGGTTATTGTTTAACCGATAGTGTAAGTGTATCGGCGTGTGGGAGATCGCCCACAATTAGCGGGATGCGCCGGCGCAGTTTCGCAACTGCCGCCATTGCTCAACTCAACCCTGACAGTTTCGCAACAAACAATGGCAGCGATCGCAGATGCACCACACATGCATGCACTTCCTGCTTGCTCGCGTTTACATGACGCAGCGGCGCCGGCGGCCAGTTGCGCAATACCTAGGAACTACCGATGCCGTGCTGCCGAACCAGCTGTGTCAAACCACTGTTTTGATGTGTCATTTGGACTCATTTGTCAACATTGTGTAAGGTTTTTTTAATAGTCGTCAACAATGCTTGCATCTATTTCACATTGAAATTGAAATAAGACGATATCGCTAGTTTTCGAGAAGTATTGAACCGCTGTGCGTTAGTCATAGCATAGGTTTTCGTAACCCGCATTGTAGGGACATGTGATGTCGCAAGCGCTGCCAGTTGCCACACCGCAGATGCCGCCGGGATAGGTTGGGAAACCATCCCGACCATGCCCAATTATATGTCGGCGCCGATTGCGCAACCACGCCGGATGTTTTGTGAAACCTGATTGATAACACTTCGGAATAGAAGCTGCTTAGAGCAAATGCGTAAGCGCATCTTCATTAACAAAGACGATAGATATTGCGACAATTTGATTCAATACACATGAGAAATAGGCATATGCACAGCTCAGTATTTAGGTCTCAAAACCGCACCAGCAACGACACAGTTCACTTTATCGGAGCGGTGATAACGTAAGTCGAACTCGAGTTTTGAAACCGAGCACTAGGCCGCTTGCGAAAACGCTAATGTGAACATCGGTTGCAAAATTGTTTTAGTTTTAAAATCGAATTCTGCGACAATAATGAGCGAGCTGCGCTTGAAGGCGGGTGGCAGCGGCGCTTTGGAGTTGCATCCTCGAGGCTCGTGGCGGCGCGGGCGTGCGTCCGAGGACTAGTCGAGGAAGGAGACCAAGTAGCGCAACTGCAGCGCGCCCGTATTTGGCTGGCGGCGGTCTCCGCGCGGGCTGGGTGTCACAATGGCGTGGATTATGAGTCGCGTTGCGATATGGCATGTTGTAAGTCCGGGCGGCGGTCCAAGCGCCGCCGCCGAAATAATCCCATGTTGCAACGCGTGGACTGCGGAACGGGCGCCACTCCAGAACCCGTTGCGCAAACGCCACTACCGCACGCAATTGGCCAATTGCGTCCGTACCATCTTATGTGGCACGACGTTTACGAAACGATACCGTTCAACGGTTTATGCCCTCGATGATCTATTACGCGATAATTGCGCAACGAGAGAAAGAAAGCGTCCGGAATGCGTGCGCAAAAAGTAGTCGAAATATCATCGAATTCTGTCTCGATTGCGATTACACCGTTACGCGGCATCGTGTTAAATCCGGTGAGCGGGCGACTTTCTAACGCGGGGTCGGTGTACGCGCGCGGCGTGTCGCAACAATTTCTCCGAGCGTCGCGAACGAAGAAAGCGCGACCTCAGCAACGTTTTGCAATCGCAATCCCGCGCCGCTGCGCCGGCACTCGCATACCCGCCGCGCCATCACCGCCGGCGATAGGGAAAGAGCTCCACGTAGAAAGCGTACATCGAACTGATGCTCGCGTGCAGCAATCGACGAAACCGCAGGCCTAATTGCGACAGATGCGCTAACTAGATTCCTGCGGAGTCCTGCTAACGCAGCCGCAAAATCCTACGTTGCACAGCCTAAGTGTTAAATGCGCTACGGTTGGCAAGTGGGTGCAGTGTTGCGCAAGCCGCGATAGAGCGCGAGCGTGTCACACCCGTGAACACTTCCGTTCATTGACTCCTTCCCGATATAACTGCGGTATCCATTTCGAAACTATTGCGGATCGGCACCGCACACGTGTGCATGAGGACTCCGAGTGCGCCGGATTCTCTATCACACAGCCGTTCATCTTTCCGGATCACTTACAGGCACGCTCCAGGAGTGAAAGAAATGGAACGTTCACTCTGCGCCTGAAATATCGAAACGCATCGCGTAATTCTCACCATTTGATTTGTATGTATGTGCTGCTTTAACAGGACTTTCGAAGCAGCGTAACTGGCTCAACATCACGTTTGCGTATTCACTTTCATAACTCGTTACGTTTGAAACCGACTTTTCCACGTGTTGGGAAACTCGGGTAAAAACTTGGAGCTCCCACATCGCGGACGAGTAATCCTCTTCATTACGTCTGGGTTGCGTATGGAAAAAACGCGATAATTGTGCGACTAGTTGCGATGATGATAGCTTTCACGGTAACGAGTCATAGTTACCGCGAAACGCAATGGCTGGCGGCGCGACGACGGCACGCAGTGTAAAAAGTGCTGATTTAGCGCAGTGTTATATTCAAAGATAGCAGAGACAGAGATGTGTGTATATAGAGGTGTATAGCCTCGAAGGCTCACCTGCCGCCAGGTGCGCGTGCCTGCGTGGAGGCTGCATAATCACGATAACCATAAAGGGCAGCTGTATGACGTTTGTCGCGACAGATGCGGTCTAGATCGACTGATAAAACAAAAAGAGTAAATCCACATCCGTACGCGACGCGGTTTCCGCCGCTGCGCATACGCAGCCGGAATCAGCGATTGTTTCGCTCTGCAATCGTTTCCTTTCCATTATTGTGAGTCGGAAGTGCTAAGATGAATGCGTCAGCTCGGATTATAACAACGTATAAAAGAAAATGTATTTGTCAAAAACCGGTACACGGTAAGATTGCAGTGGTGAACTAAATTGGATCAGCGATTATACACGTAAGCTAGGACAACGCAAGAGCTTGCAATATGTAGCAGGTATTGCGAACTGAGGCTCCGCGAGGTCTACTCGCATTTGTAACTGTTGGTTAACTTAACTGTATTGGATCTGCGGCCGATGTCGCAAATGTATGGTAAAATGTAATGAGACAATGGTCCGAGGTTGATTTATATGCAGGCGCCAGCAACCTTTGGTAATCCCTGTTGTAACTGTTCGACGGATTTACAAAACGGTACGAGTGGTTATCGCAACGTATTAAAGGTATGAAACCTCTGGTCCTTACGCTCCGTTTCATAATGCGCTTGGGCAACAACAGGCGTTTGTCTCCGATAGAACTAGGTGCGGACAGAGCTGCCAGCTCGATGAACGGCCTTCTATAACTGAGTAATATTAAACTATTTCCAAACTAGTATTTCTAAAATTTTATAACATAGTAGCACAACTATTTCAACTTAATTTCATTATATTTTATGTGTGTATTCATAATCAAATAAACAACGAGTAACGGAATTTATGAAACTTTCTTCACAGTTCAGGTGTAGGCACTTTTAGGGAAATGTAATAAAATTTATTTTCTTGTCAAACTGTCAACTTGTGAATGGTTCCAGTGGTCCTCCTCCACATATGAGATCAAAAGACAAAATTCCCATTTGAAAATGTTTAAGACAAGGGCTCAAAAGGACCAAGTTTGCCAATAAAACATTCAGCAATCGCACGTAACCGAAGGAATGAATGACGCAGGATGGTTTCGAAAATGCGAAATAAGCGATGTTGCGAGTTGCGACTTCGCCTGCTTGAGAAATACATTTACTGTGATTGCAAGACGCGTGGGACGACAAATAGGATTAATCTAGAGAACTATTACGTGATAGAAAACTTTATTTTATGACGCCATACTATTTTTGTTTTGTTTTTACGACTACTCACAAAGAGTTAGCAAGTTTTGGGCATAACTACTGCTTGTGTTGTTTCACTTTTCAAACATTAAAGTGTACATAGGTATAATATAAGGATTTAATTTGTAAATTAGGTTTGGTTTGTTATTTTTATTGATTTCCTCATCAAATATTATTCGTAATATCCTTAAATTAGTCACGAAGGCAAAAGAACGCACTAATCATGACTATGAAAATAAATCTTTTTATACAAATGAATTTATTAATTTGAGATATGTAGCATTCCTGTTGATTTCAAAGTTATCTTATCAGTGAAAGAGCTCAAAATTTTTCACTTATTATTAGCTTTGGTTGGGTACGTGTGATACCATATACAAATATTTGGTAACCCAATAACAACAACTTATTTGCGAAGTTACTCAATTGCGTTAGTTATTTATTGAATCGGTTGCGAAAATGTTACCATGTAAATATAAGGTTTGTTAATTGTATGTATTATTGTAGTTAAAGGAAGGATGGTATTGTTCGACTAGCACCATTGGTATGGAAATCTGATACGCGACGGTCAGTACCTACTTAGTAACATAATATTTGAAGTGTGCATTACAATTACAACTGAGTATTTAGGATCGTATTCCTAAGCCTGCCACCGCCACAGCTACAGCCTAATTATTTATTAGTCAGATAAAGTAAACTTTCTTAGAACACCAAAAAATGCGTTGTACTATTTTTTATTCTGTGCTGATATTGACGCCCGATGTTTTGCAAACGTGAACCCCCAAAGTACTGGTACAGACCACTCGAAGCCGAGTAGCACGTCGCGATCATTATCGCGGAGCCAGGGTACAAGAACAATGGCCTCAATGGTCCCGGAACACCGAAGAAAACTATTGATAGACGATAAGCCACGCAAACCTGCCCTAAGAGCACTTTTCGCTGCTGCTTTAACATCGATTGCCTTTAGAGAAGGCAGCGCTAAAGCAGTAATGTACGCACACGTGTAATGGTGATTGTGATCGTGAGTTTTATTGCTCCAATACTAAGTACTATACTATATATATAGTATACTAAGAGTATAACAGAGGTACAACGTGTAGTTGTCGTAAATATGAGGAAACGTAAATATTTATTAGGGTATTTCGCACAAAGTTTGTAAATAAACAGTCACGGATAAAATCGCGAGTTAAGAACGAGTTTGTACCGTTAAATCACACTGAAAGTCGGTCCAGTCGAAAACGAGTTCCACTTATCGATTTCACGGAAAAAGTCACATTTCACGGGGCATCATGAAATTATCGATACCGAATCTACATTGATAGCTTATCGATGTGATTGGCCCTAATAGAATCGTAAAGGTTCATAGGCCTTTAACGCGAAGAATTTCAAACACTACGCTCTTGTGTGAATCGAGAACGTGAATCGAATACGATTCGAATGATCGTGTTGGATAAATAAACAGAGCTAGGATTCGCGGACATTGCCCTTCATGCTTTCGCCGTGTATGTTAAGCCGCCTTTTACAAACCAACGTGTCGGCTGCCTCCTCCAAGTTTTGATGACTTGGCAAGTTGGCACATAAGGTGAATGTGGCACGCCAACTACGGTACTTTCTACGCGAACTACCACTGACATTATACCGTTCGTTGGAACACATCTGCAGCCTGCTAGGCCGATGAAAGTACCGATAACAATCGATAACGATAAAAGATCCGGCTATCGTGTTTGCGACGATGTCAAGATTGAATAACCAGGTTAATAAAAAAAGGTTTTTGAACGCTTTAAGCCTACGCCTTAATTTCTTTTTTGCCGTTCTTAAACCAGTATACGTAGTACGATGAGATCATAAAAGGATCAACGCTCTATCGCATGCCAAAGCAATGATCAACAACTTTGGGGGACCGCGCTCGGCCATCGACCCCTCAAAAACTTTTTTTCATAACACCATGATGTAACTTGGAAAGTGCGGAAATGGCGATAGAATAGAAACAAAATTACACAGCGACTTATTATATCATAGCACTGGCATCTCGCGGATGCAGCGCGCCCGGGGGTCACTGAACTTGCGAAACTCACCTGTCACACTCGCAGTACTGCGGACACTAAACAAAACTAGTGACGCAACCGAAGAAAGCACGGAACTAAAACTCGCGGCGAGCGTTAACTCAATTAAAGAAAGAAACAATAACATTTTGAAATTGGGACTCAATTCGAAATTCAAATGAATGGGAGGCGATGCTCGCGCGTTGCACAACGCGCAACGGAAGAGAGTGCGGGCGAAACGGCACATTGCGGTGATGCAATAAAGAAAGTGCGGAACTGAAGTAGGTTTTCTAACGCGGTGAATGTACTCGGCCATTAGCATTGTATCATTCGCGTCTGCAGGCTGAGAGGCTCGGGGCGACGACCTCGGTGATGTCAGAGGACTGATGTGTGAGCCATTTGCCAACGGTATGATATAATCAAGCATATAAAACCTTCGGGATGGAAAATTACGAAGCGAAAGCACGGCATCATTGCAGCGAGGAGGCAACAACATTACATCAAGCTCTTGCCATACTGGAGACTGCAAGAGTTAGGTAACCAGTGTTGTCACACTCATTCGGTGCAATTACTGATGTAACAGACGCGAGTGCTGGAAAACTTATTGAACTTATGATACACATTTTTTATTTACTCGTCGAATGAGCCTTTGTTGTGTAAACCTGATCGGCAGATGCACAGTTGCACACTGCACAAACTCGACTACAGAAACCGGCTTACTAACTTGACTTCGCACAAAACTGATATAAAAACGCAACTAACACGTTATGAAAATGTAATCTACCACAACCAGAGATCGATCGGTGACCACAACCCTGCGATTTCGTTTAAGGTTACATAACCCACATCAAGCGCAGCACTGACATACATAACTGGCAAAATTATGTTAAAAAAGTGATATGTCAAGTTCAGTGGGTGCGAGGCCGGTGCGCGCGCGCACCGCGGCTCACCAGGGAAGGAGGTGGGGGGAAGTGACAATGAATGGCAAAGCACCGTTGTACTTGACCCAGTATTCTGGGCGTCACGCCCGGTGCAGTAAGCTTCGATTGATGGCACGTCACACAGAACAATAGTACACGATGCTGCCTCCAGAAAAACGGGGCCGGCGATATTTTTCTCACATTTTATAATTAACCAGCGACGCGTTAGTTTTATGATAGCTCCGACATTGGCGCACTAACCTACTTGGCAGCGAGCCTCAAGTTTCCTTGCGTCAATCAAACTTTACCAACAGCCACATCGCCGGTACCCAACTGCCCAATGATGTCACCGTTCGACACGTGTCGGCCGGTACCGAATCGCAGGGCTAACATCTATCTCGACACGTTTAGGGCAAACGTATACACACCGATGTCGAAACGCATACAAAGTATCTCGCAAGCGGTTTCCGATATACATTTTGTCTGCTAGATATGTCAACGGAGTATATATGCCATTGCGCAAGGTCGGCTGCGCACCTGCGCCGGCCACTGCAACGACCGTTGCAGCTCCCACGATACCTCGTGAATAATTAATTAATTAAAGGGTGAATCGAGGATCGAAGAGCTTCATTCACATGCTAAATCTCTTTCTATAAACTCTAAATAGAAATAGAGTCTAAAATGGTTTCAAGATTACAGAGCTTTAGTGTCAGTTACACAGTTTCCGAGGCGCGTGGCGGTCTGTACGTCGGCGTGGCGGCAAGCGCACTCGTAATCAACCAAGTGGGTTAAGGTTTCATCAAGGATTTGTTGCGGCAAGTCTCCGCTCCAAAACGCCGAGCGTAGTGGCTATGAACTAACTGCACGCTGGTTCCGCTGCATTTGACCATTGCCTTTTGTTCGTGTGTTTAATGTTCTCAATTACTGAACTCGTGGTGACGGACCGTCTGACAATGACTTCGCGAATAAGCCTCCATTTTTCAATTGACATCATTTTGATTGTACTATTTAATTCACCTCAGACTCTCAGACACAGTTACTTAAAAACAAAAGAGAGTCCGGTCTTCTTTTGTTTAATTAGTGGCAGAAAAACAAAAGTAACTCGATAGTTAGGGCGCCCCTTTGTTCGGACACTTAAGAGCGTAAACTTTGAACAATGAAAAGTCCTTTGAGGACCTTTTGAAACCCGAAGTGGGCACAATTGAAAACAAACAGGTTAATAAATTTCAAAACGATCCAGATGTATTACAAAATTTCAAAAGCGGTAGCACACAACTGTTTGGCAACTGCATGGTCGATTCTTTCGTAACGCAGCGTCCGGACCACTCAATTAATTGTTCTTATCCTAAGCATTATTTTACTCTATTGTTTGTATATTTTACAATTAAACTTGAGGACACTTCGAGGATTCTTGAATATTTAAATCATTTGGGACTATTGAAATAAAATTATATGAACATATTGTTTTGAACACTATTCTTTAAGTAACCAAAATACAATAGAAATAGTTATACAATGGTCAAGTTTCAGTTTGCAATTAAGACCTATGCAAACATATTATGTAAGAAATCGACCTCGTAATAATTATTCTATTAACTTGGTTCAATTTGTAAGAACAGGTATGTAATGAAATGATACTAATAATTTTAATTGTGTAAACTAAATTCATCCATTCCATTCATCCAGTCCATTAGGTAAACAGAGTTATAATTCTACTGGAGGTTATAGCAGTATAAGTTAAATGAGAATTTTAAACAGATGATGGATCAAATTTATTACAATAGGAATGAGCAGGAGTTCACAATAGTAATCATGATCGGGTGCGAGTCGCAGGCGGCACGGCAGATGCATATGCCGCATTGTCCCGCAACAAAAGCAGGTAGAAACCTGGACGAGGACGCCATGTGCTACGTGTCATTTTTTTCAACAAAGATACGTTTTACGTAAAAATCCGAAAAAAATATTAATCTGACCGAACAGATGGCCGCGCATATGTCGATACAAAAAATGTGTACATAAATGCGACAGAAAGAGTAAACCAGTAAGCTATTACATACCTACATTTGTTTCGGAATATGCACGACCAATCGCATTCCATAGTAACAACCAAAAATTTCATTCCAAAGCCAATCCCGAGCGCTTTGTTCTCGGTGCGTAACTACTAATTTAATTACAATGGCTTCCCTTTGTTACAAAAGAGAGAAACGAATCGAATCCCAGTTATCAGAATTAATAACAGCAAAACCAATTTATACTGCGTAATATCCTGCGATTTGGTGAACTCTGCAGACCTTTTGATGATATTGCTTTTTGTGCGAATGTTTTGAAATCGGTCCCTCGAGAACCATCTGCTGCTAACGAATCTTAAAACAAAAGTCATGAAAAGACTAACAGAGGGGACTAAACGCTATAAAGAAAGGAACGTTCAAAAACGGCAAATATTGACCTCGTGGCAGATGTTGAAACCCAAACTTCGAATTCAAACTGGCTGTAAGTGCATTTGAATAAACATCGCCTCTCGATAGCAAGCGAGCTTTGTTGACCTTACTTTGTATCCGATATCGGAGCGCATGCACCCGATAGAGTTGTCATCAGGTGTCCAAACAATTTTCTCAAACCATTGTTGCTCAAAACCAATGTCGAAACAAGTCGATGTATTTAAAAATACTTAGCAACATGTGAAGGGAACTGTAGCAAACTACAATGTTGCTATTCAGTCAAGGTCTATAAATAACTAGATAATCGAAGCAAATGGCTACAGTTGCTATGGCATAATGAGACAGGACGCAGGATGCAACACCTTTTAAAAGACTGGACTCAAAATAAATTAAGTTTGGAATCAATGGCCATTATCTTTATGGGATGCCAGATTTTGTGAATAGCCTATAATTTTCTTTTGATAATGGAATATGATAGACTTTGTTACTGCTAATATGGAGTTTGATTTGAGATTAAATGTGACTAGAAATAGAAGCTTCCAAGTTATCATTGTTCGCCAAGAATACAAACGGTGAACACGTGCGTTTCGCAGGTATACAACTCACATGTGCAATCTATTGTCCAAAAAACGCGTCTTTCTTAAAGATAAATACAAGAGCCTTTGCACAATAGTCAGTGCTTTTCTTTCCAAATCCATCATCGATTCTGCAAAGAGTCGACCGAATGATAAATCATGCGTAGGAGAAGACTACAAAAGCTGTATTTGTTTACTGGAACATCTGTTCAGGACCGAGGGTCCTTTAGAATTGGCAAGTTCGCTTCACAAAAACGACAGCATTGCTCAGGTAATTGTTGAAAGATTAACCCGATACGGTCTCCGATGATACAATAAGAACACCTTGACTTTTTTTCTGAAATTTAGTTTGAATGGTGTCAGAACATGGATTGTTTTCAGTGTCTACTGAACGTGAGGCGTATTGCGGCACACACCGACCTTAAGTCACTATCTTTTGTGATAACAGATTGCTATGACCTTATGTTGATTAGTGTCTCCTCCGATGATAATACTGAAGTCCAATGACCGTGAGTTAAGACTTCTGTTGGATTCAATTAACAAGTATTACGGTAAATTGAGCCGGTTCCCATAGCTCTCGAGTTCTTATGAGGGGAACCTAGTTTGAATCGATTCTCAAGCACTCTCCACGGCCGGATGTAACGGGACCGGAAACGGATTTAAATGGAATAGGACTGCAGAATTCATTCGACAGATGGTCAATACGAGACAAAGAATATGCAACCGGCCGGCCACATGTCTAAGGTATTAACTTAAATATGCCGGGGCAGACTTGCAGGTCCAAGTCGAGTTTCTAAGCTGGCAAGCTTAGCTTCTAGTTACAAATGGATATTAGTAATGTTACGCTATTTCGGACGTTAAATAAGGCGTGCACTCTTTGTAAAAATATGAAATTTTAGAAGTTGGAAGTGGTTCAAATTCCGAAATTGTTGGTACGACGTCAACGCGAAATTTGCTCAGAGTTGGCTTATATGAGAAATAATACGAAAATAATATGTATTATTAAGGCCGCGTCATTGCACATTTTTGAGGGGGTTTCTATAGCGCTCTATTTTAAGTTGAAAATCGCTGATCATAATTTGATGTCAAACTAGCAGCTCATGAAAGTTTGTAAATTTTCGGGTTTTTGTGGATTACGTGAAATATGGATATCAAGTAAACATTTCATATTATTATTTTGAGACGTCCCGTCACATCAAAAAAGTGCTTTATGTTGATTTTCGGCTTACACCGCGCCTTAAATGTCATTCATTTTACTCGTATATCTTAAAGATAAGACAAGGAAAATATATTATATACTTATGTGAAATTATATGAAAGTTAGAATATACCTTTACGACGCTACGTGAACGTGATAGAATGAGGAAAAAGTGATTAATATACATTTTCTGGTGGGTCAATGCTATGTTTTGATTAAGTTTGATATCTGAGAGAGTTAATATGTTATTATATTCTACATTACATAAGAACGTGATATTCACTCGGACGTGAAATAGTTTGCTTTGCAAATTTTGTCATCATCGCGTAGTACGTACCAGTCACGTACGCAGACATTATTTAAGACTAACCATGACATGTAGTAACAAACATGAGTTCATGAAAAAATAGCGATATTGAATATCTCGAATGAATCTTTTTTGATCAGTAGAAATACGAACGCAGAACATTTTGTTTGTATCTGAGAGACATAAACGTTAACATTTAAATTTGGAACGGCTTGCTGGTTCCTGGTTGGGCGGGCGCGCACGCTTGTGGAAGGCGGAAGAGCGGCGCTTGCGCAACTGACATTGAACCGAACGCGGTCTTGGATTGGAGGCCAGCGCCGCCGGATTCTTATTTACGTATATTAACGACCATATAATCACCGTTCTCAATTCTTATCAAGTTTTCCTTAAACATGTTCTAGTATAATCCAATAATTTCTAAACAAGAGAGATGCGTAACAGGAAAACCGCGGATCGAGTAAGTAAACATTTCCATTGGATAAAAGAGATTTTTCAGAAACAGGACGCAGCCAACAATATCGCTCATACGCGGAAGTATGTGAGCTGTGTGATTGTAAACGAAAATATCAAATTGTTTTGATACGGACTTCCCACCGCCCTGTTCTCGTACACGTCACCGTCAGGCACCGCATCGCCTATTTACCGATAAAACTTTAACGATAAAAAGCCACAGTTTCTGATGAAAATTCCCCGCCCGAGCGCGTCACGCTACTGGGTGATTTTCAATGAATGAGGCAACATTACCACGTCACACGTAAGCGATTCGCAAGTGTGGGTGCTAATTTCAACAAGCCAAAGTCACCTTCGTGTCGTTCACCACTTTGAAGGTGGATAATGTCAATCATACTATAAATATTGTACAGTTTACTGATCAATATTTAACGAGCGAGATACACCGAGACGATGAGGCTGGTTACCGCGTGAAAGTCAAACTGGTACTGGGAGTCTGCGACAAAAATGGTGAAGCGTGTCTAGTAGATATATCCGTAAATGTGAATGAGTGTGGGGCAGCCGCGTGGTGCATCGCTAACGTATCGACAGTGTCGCAATCGCGCCGGCCGGTCGGGGCCTGTCCTTGGCCACGGCTCCGCTTCACACCGACCCGATACAACGACGCGACCATGCGTAGCCGCTTCCGCGTGCTACGTCACCGCTACGGAATTACGCATCTAATCAATACTGCGAATTAAGAAATCGCGCACGTCATTATTCGTATCCCACGCAGATTTTCCCTCGTGACGTCAGTGCTGCGTAGCGTCCGTAGGCCGTAGGAACGGCTACGAGGTCACGTGTTTCGACCCGAAAACCCTCTTGGCGCTACCCCCGATGAAGACTTCGACGTGGGCGAACTACGTCATAAAAGAATAAAATGTCGAATACCCCAGTTTGTGAGTGGGCAACTTTGCACACGTTTCAACCAATTCAGACGCAGTTTTCTTTATCACATAATTTGTGAGGTTTCGTTTTGTTTACTGAATAATTAGCTTGTAGCCCCATCATTCGGGGTAAATGTTTATGCAAAGCGCTGAATAGCTTCCAAATTGAATAGGAACAAACTTATATAAAGAAGTTGAAACGCTATACAACATTAGGAATTTACAAGTTTGTTCAAGTTGAGTTGAATGAAATAAGTATTCAGTTAGGATTTGGTCGCGTGGAAAATAAACGAAGTCACGTCAGCGTTATATGTTAAACACATAAAGCGATCATCATATCTGCGCGATTACATCAGTGCGCGAATATGGAGTGTGGTACGATCAGCTAACTGCGCAAATGTAGTGAAATCTGTACAAATATCGATTGTGTAGAGAAGAACACAGAGGTACAATAAGGCTGCTAATGACGCCAGCATATTGTCGCGCGGTTAAATACGACGATGACTTCACGGCGATAGGGGATCATCAACACTGACAATGATACGACCTAAACGCACGCACATCAAAAAACAAACTTAATTTCACTTAAAATAAAGGCCAAAATGGAATGTATGTCAAAGCGAAAGACACCGCAAATACAGTCCAATTAATTTTTAATTGCAAAGCCTTTGTCTCTGTGAATTTTCCACTTTCATATCACAGATTTTACACTCGAGATAAATGAAAGAGTTCTAGTGCTCAAAGAAAACAGGAATCAAGATCGTTAAATCCGTAAATAAACTTAGCCCTTTTCTGTAGTGTGTCCGTCGGAGTCATATCGGAGTCATTAATATTATCTTGGCGACCCAAGAACAAATCAAGGATGACAGATACGATCATTTGTCAAAGAACAATCAAATAAATGCAAAGAAATGACGTGAGCTCGAAATCACAGGGTATTGTGTCGCGTATGGTTACACAACGAATGACCGCGAACTAAGGTCGGATACGTTCTCATATTATTGTACGTATTCTTCAATCTCGAACGAGGCTCGAGGTCGGCTCAGGCTCGAAAAGAGTACCGTTTCGCAACGCAATTCAATGTCATTGTGAACAGTCCCTATAACCGTGAGCGGTCCGATTTGTTTTATTCAGATACGTACAGAATACTTAATAGTACCATAGGCAGTTGTTAGGCAAACCGTGGTTAACTGTAACTGTATTCTATGACTGCAGTTTGATTTAGTGGACCTAATTGTACGTGAGGTCAGATTTTGATGCGTTACCTTTTTTTTATCAAGTATCAAGAGTGTAATCGTAAGCGTGTGGATTATCAAAACGATCAGCAAATCCCCAACATTATCATGCCCGTGTTTACAAAATACAAACTCAGAGTTTGTTTAACAATACGTCAAAATTAGCGTTCAATGTCAAGTGTGGCAAGTGCAAAGCTCTCATTAGCATTTCGCTAACCACTTGAGCTCTGCACGGATTTACAATTTTACACGATCGATGATTTGTAGCTTGCATAGGTAGAATAAGGCGTAATTATGACGTTCGATCAGGACTAAGTGCTTGAAGGTATATTTGAGAAGCAACTAACTAGAGATGCCGTCATGAATGTCAATATTCGTGTAAAATTATCAAGAAGTGTTTTGGCAAGTTTGATAGAAGAGTGTTGTAATGGTCGGCTGCAGCTTGCGTCATTTCCTCTTGCTGACCGTGAACCGGGTTACGTCAGCTTCCAAGTTTCGGTGAGAATGTAGATACGATACAAGCGTAAACATTTTATTGTTCCGACTCTTCAATTTTATCAGCCGTAAACAAGAATATTCTGTTATTCTTTGTTGCTCTTGTGTACTTAATTAGTCACACGTCCAAAGTCATTAGTGTTAAATGGGTATGCGATACTGCTGGTTTAAATTTGGAAAATGATTTAAGGGATTTGTAGGTGACATCATGCTACTGATTGCCATGATAGTGCTTTATAGTAAATTCCGATTTCTTGGCATAATTTCGTTTGACGGAACACTAACACGGTAGTAAGTAACATAAATTTACGGAGTAATAGGAAGAAGGAAACCTATCGGCCATAAAAAAGGTGATGTAAATAAATATACATTGATACTTTTGCACACGCAGACGTGTGAGATAAGCAAATGACGTACCAAGGTATAATTAATACAAGGTATTATTTTGTAAAACAAAATTTTCCTGTTATAAACGGCAAGGAAAATAAATACAAGAAATATAATGCCCAAACGGACGATTTCCAGGTCAATGTATCCGAATTCGTTATAATACATTGAGACAGGAAGCAGGCAGGAAATCACGACACTGACTAGGTTGCTAATGAGACAGCTATTGTTAAAAACCTCATGTGTCACATATCCACAAAACATATTCCGGTGAACTCATTTAATGCATTGTCACGAGGTGACTTTGGTACAAACAATTAACCGGATAAAAATATACGTGGCGACTCAAAACATCGTGAGGCGAACGTCAAGTATTTTCAGTGGCGCATCACAACTGCAGATTGAGGATTAATTGCAATTGTGGCCAGCGTTCAACCGGTTATACTCGACTTTTTTGTCCAGACGCGAGAGATGAGCGGAGCAAATTCACAATGCAGAATAACTAGCCGTAGGTTTATTGTGTTACAATTTCTCGCAAAATTAGAAATAGCAATCTACTACCGAGGCAAGCGGCAAGGCTAGCCGCCCACGGTTATTATCCTCCTATTTCAGGGGCGCGTTGGCGTCGGATACATTTTTCCGAAGGTCAAGACTCTTTTAAGGACATTCCTCGGTAAATAATCACGTTTTTATCCGCCGCCCTCGCAAGCAAATGTTTTGCACAGCGCAAAACATATTAACGTGGAGGTGGATTGATGCGGTCGAGTAGAACACAAGTAGAGTCAAAATTGCGACGCCCCCGTGCGTGGTTTTGGAACGAAGCCGGTATATTTTTGTATTAGGATCGTGTTGTATCATAAAATGGGAATGTTTTGCGCAAATCACCTACGCGTTTTCACGAAATCTAATAAAAGCCAGCTGTGTCTGTCAGACTTTACGTCTCTTAGGATAAGCTATAGAGCACGGCGAACACAAATAAAAGCAAAGCAGCATTATCCCAGATTCCTCGAGTGTCTCGCACCGCGTCGCGACTCTCGCAGAATCTACTGTGGTCTGCAGATCGAAAGTTGTTGAACTTCGAATTGCGTTCGAAACGAAACAGGAAAAAGTCGACAGCGAGCGACACAAGATTTACGATTTAAAGACGTGGATTCGGTAGCTCGGGTCAGTCGCCCGCAATACGAAACGCAGCGGACTCGATGTAACCAATGTTTTTATTTATACTCCCAGTTCCATGAGACCTTAGTATTCGCTTTCTCTCCAAGTTCTGAGGCTGCAGTTTTTTGTTAAGGACTCCTTTCTTTGCATGCATAAATTCATTCGAGTTCTTGTTTTTTCTTGCCTTGCGAGGCGTATAAATGAACTCGGGCAATTAATGCGACTAGTTTATAAGAGATATTTTTGTAACAAACAATCATGTCTATTTTTGTTAAGGTCCATCTAAATCATATCGTGTTATCCGATAGGTACTTTTTACCTAGCCATTTATATCGAGTAACCATGGGAGCTATTTGAGGAACCATTTTAGGGTAGGTTAAATTTAGCTAGTTAGGGAGCGAGGGTAGTGACCCGATTGAAATTTTCTATGATTCATCCCACACCCTCTATTGTTGCCCTCCAGTTTTTTTACATCCCTCTCGGGTGACATCATCGAATGCTTGGAATGCACACTCACTTTTGTAATGCTATTCATTACCGCTCTGTCACATCATGATTCATTTTACATTATGATCGCTACTTTTATTTATAATACAAGAAATAAATGTAATTATTAAAATACTTCCTGTTGTGAACGGACACCTATGTATAATGTGTTGTAATACGGGACACATTCTCGAGTAATTCGATTTAAATTACTAGCTACCGAATGAGTTCAATGGACGCATTGTCGTTGCTAGTCGATAACGCTGATAAGGATGACAAGACTATTTAGTACAGGCACGTAATTGGGAGCGTTTATTTATGTAATGCAACGCAATGCGCTAGTGCTAAAAGAATGTGTCCGAGATGATCTCAACTAGTCCTTGCGTCATGTTCCATGCTCCTAGCAGTAGTTCTGTTCACGGGCTGATGGTTTTCGTCGGTCAGCGACCTTCGCGACACGGATGCACTCGAGGATGGCACGCCCGGTTCTCGCTTCCGAAACGTCGCAACTCACCGACTGCGGCCCCGAGCAGGTTTTAGTGCAACACAATAAAACATTACAGGAGTTGAGAACTGTTGCTATGGGAGAAAAACTGATCCTAGCTCGAGTTTAACGCCACTAAAGCAGTAAGATGGGATACGGCGCGTGTCGGTCAGTGATTCCACCTTCGACGCCGTTCTTGGTGAGCGGTCATGTGAAACTCAGGTTAGAGGGTGATTACGTCTCGACCATTCCCGGCCCTATTTAATTGTTGGCACGTGCATTTTTTACTCATGAAGCGGTGAACGCACCCGTCTTGGGGTCGCGTGCGCCTGCCGACTGGCGAAACCTTTTTGCACTTTTTCCCGACGCGCGTGCCTTATGCTCCCGAAGAGAAGGTTAAGTCAGTTCAAGTCGCCTTTATCCGTCTTGAGAGTCACGACCTGCGTGAGTCACTCGGTGATATCATGACATGACATTACTCCGTTGTCTTTCATGAGACTCGTGGAAGGCTGTTTTGATTAAGCATGTAGGAATTAAAAGCAATCTAAGTGACGTGGCCAAGGTGCTAACGCGGAAAGATTGTTCGAAATTCCTTTTCCGCTGAGTCCAATGCTAATATAGTATCATTTGCATCACTCTTGACATTGAATAGGAACTTTTATGTTTACCAAATGAGTCAAGTAAACAGTGGAAGGACGAAGAGACAAACTAACTTATGATAATGTAAATAAAATTGAAACAAAGCATGTCAATCTGAGATTGTCAGGCTCTGTTGGTTCATAATTAATAGTGTATTAACAAATGAGTGTATCGGACAGATGTGGGCAAACGGAGCGTGTCACAACACACGAGCAGTACATTACATAGCGTGGCAGTGTATCGGCGGATAAGTACGCGTTACGCAAATCTGCAGATATGTCGGTGCGGCCGGCGGCGGGCGCGCCGCGCCGCTTGCACAAGGTTTCGCAGACCTTTGTTTTACGCAACCGGATCGATTTAATAGCTAGTCGTGCGTTTTCTCAGCTGTGCACCCGATACCAAAATTTAAGATGTATTTCGACACTGCAATAAATTTGAGGCGAAATACACAAAGAGGCGGAAGACCGGATCTGCGCGCTTCCCCTTTCTACAATACCTGTTGTCCGGTGCGCCCCTATTTGGCGAGGTGTCAGTAAACAACGCCATTATGACGCTACGAACTCCTCCGGCAATCGGATTGCTTTTGTTATGGACGACACCTATGTCCGGTAATTTATTACTCAGAATTTAGCTTACACATTGTATCCAGTTGTGTAAAATAGAGGCGAGTTTCGCACGAGAGCGGTGCATGTCTTGCGAGTTGCGTCCGGTAGCTACATCCGGTGCTTTCGCATCACCAAAAAAGGTGCGGACATTCGTTATTTATAATCGTGACGAATGACGCTCGCCAAGTCTTCATCTTTTCTTTTATTTTCAGAATGAGGGTAACGCGAACGCGTGGGCGTTGAGTTAGAAAGGTGTATTTCAGGGCGATAAGTAACTCGATATAAAATTGTGTAGTCAAGGTAATTGAACTAATTTAGCATATGCATGGCTGACTAAGCTGTGCATTAGTGGCTTCGGTTCCGCACGAGCGAGGCGGCGGCGCAATGCAGCGTGGTCGGCGGCGGCTCAGCGGCCGCGCGGGCCCGCGACATTGGCACACTTGCCGCGACCTCAGCCGCTAGTCGCGATCGAGGCCGCGAAGCGAATAACGCCCCAAAACAAGCGCCGCCGACGCCGACGCTGCGCTTGGATTCCGGCACGCCTGATTCACGCCACGCGAATTAGCACTCGATGCGCGCTCATTTATCTAACGGCCACACCCGCGCGAAAACACCGGTCACACGTGCCAACGGCGCACAACGCTATCTACTCATATCAAATACAAAGCACTGTCTATTATGCAAAGATTATAAAATTTAGGTCTTAAATGCACCTACATTTATACAACAGATGTATCTATTTCTGTTTTATTACTGAGCGCTCGGTAGTATGCAAATACGTCGCTGTAATGTGGCGAGTCTTGCACCACGGAGCTTTAGCAACTCTCGTTTCAAAACGTTTTCAAAACAGTCGGCGTAGGCGCGGGCACGAGTCAGCCTGACGAGGCAACCTCCGCGGGCACCTTTCGAACTTGCGTGCCGTTTAATTAAAGACGGCCGCGTGTCGGCCGCCTCCAAATATAAATCGGTAGTAAATGAGGGGCAGATTTGGAAGGAAATGTAGTGTCAGGCGATGGCCGGGCCGGAATGCGCCGCGGCGGCGTCTGCCGGGTGGCGAGCCGCGTCTATCGCGGACCGATTTGGCACATCCGCAGGCGAGCGCCAGCGGCCACCAGCGGCCACGCTCGCACACCGTAAATATCCTGTCCCGTTAGCATACAGCGCGGCTGTGTCACACACTAATACTCGCAATGGACAACCACGATTTTTGTAACGACGTGCGTCGCCCGACCGGTTCTCGAAATGTCAACAACAGGATCAGCAAAGGTTACTTTCAGATCCAGCTACCTAACCGCATTTTATGTAAATACATACTATACTATGTAAGCTTATACGTGAGATGTCGAAGGGTGGATAACGTCGCCAATGTCTGATACTTTCGATCACCGTGAACACCGTTACGCAAAAAGCAAAAACCTGTATTTTCTTACCTGAGTCAAGATTATTATTATTATTTGGCATTGAGTGGGCGGGATGGGCCCAAATAATGCCGCCGAAAACATTTTGTACCTGAATGTGTTTACAAAGAACTCGGAGAGTTCGGGTTCATACTATCATCCGCAAAGCCTTGGCTCCGAACTGTCTGTCTGTCCGTCACAAGATTTGTCCCGATTTTCTTTTGTCGCAAATAAGCGAAGCAAATAACATTTTTTAAGACCAAAGCGAACAAAGAAATGTTTCTCGCCATATTTCCGCAACGAAGATCCTGTCAAATCGAGAACGCATTATTCTAACAAAGGTGGTTTATATTCAAACATCCGGCTTTTCCCATACGCCGATACTAAAGCAGCAGAATTCATTTTCGCTTATTTGCGTTCGTATTGTTATCGTAATGACCGTAAAGATAAGGGCAGTGAATTTATTTCATCTTTCTTTTTTATCGAGACGATCACGTGAGGTTTCCGCTCGGCGGTGTGGTGTGATTATCTTGGCTGAGCAGTGAGCCCGCTACCTGCGGCTGCGCAGTCGCTAGTCGGTTCTCGCAGCGGCCTCGTTTTCCACCCCCAAGGCCTGCGCCCGGATGCAGGCCCGAGATTTCTCTTGATAGCCGCTGTTTACACGAACCTCTCATTTGTTACATCGACGGATACAGAGAAAGTAGCATCACATTCAAACACCCATCAGCCTCAAATATCTCTTTCATGTGTAACGGAAATTTAACCCAGATACACAGGCGAGTATTTAATATTACGCGGCATCGGCATTCCATGTTCACTTTACACAGGGATGGTTCAGTTGATAGGTATGCAAACGAAACGCTTCCTCAGCAATCAGCATGCGAAATATAAGTTTCAACTTTGATTTTCATATCAAAGGCTAGCCTGAAGAGCTGACTTGAGATGAGACCCCGAGCAAAAAAATGTGTTTTCATCTCAAAGGACAGGAAAAACTAGAGGAGAGCGTTAAGAAAATCCACTTCAAAGCGTCAAAGAGAGCACGGAATCAATATTAATGCCGTTGTTTACCTTTGAGACGAGAGCCGAGCTGATCGCAACATTCCCGCCGGATGCCTCGAATTTATAATCAGGGGTGCTTCTATGTCGACGTGAGAACGGAGGTCGAAGGGCGGCCACTTGATCGAGTTGCACCATTCTCACGAGCCGCTGGTGAATGACCACTCTCGTGCGGACATGTGCACTCTCATTAGAATTTATTAGGGCCCGACAAGGTCAGCTGCTCGTTTATGTAAACCTGGGCTCGTTTGACCATCTGAATAATCACCGGACGCGGTTCAGGCATCGACACGATATCCTCTAGGAATGACACGAAAGGTGAGGCCATTAATTTGGTCCCGGATTGTCCCAATCAAAAACAGCTGGCTACCTGTTTGACCCGAAGGTCCGTTATCATTGACGCGAACAAAAAGTGATATTTCCGTTCCGACACCGGCACATGGCAAAACTGGAAACGCATCTGCAATATCCTGCTTAATTAACGAACGGTCAGACGAAACAGACGCCACCGGGCAAGGTTGCGTCCCGTTTGCCCAATAACGAGCGATTCAGCCGGTAAACAAGTAAAAATCATTTTGCAGTTGCTCCTTTCCGCTTAAAGTGTTGCAAATGCTATAAGTTACGTACTTTATCTGTGAAGCTACCGTCTGTTTAATATCCAAATGTAAAATATTCCGGGCTTTGAGAAGCAAGTTCGGCAAAGGCTTCTCAAGTCGTAAGCGTACCAGCTCTACTATTACGTAAAGGGTGAAGCAAAAGTTTTTACATTTGAGGCGCACCGCCGCGTCGCGGTGCTTCGCGTTCCGCACCGCAACCGACGCCGACGCTTTTGACAACATTCGCTTTGATGACGCTTTACTGAAAAGGGTATTAAATTTTACCTCCAGCCCACTCAAAGCCGTTAGAATTAATACTGTTCTGTTACGTAAATACTGAGTCCGGATTCGTTTTGTCTCTTCAAACATTTATTGTTAACAGTCTGCGGTCGCGTCAAAGGCGAGTTCAAATTCATAATCTCAATGTCGTCCTGGACAAGTAGAGGTAAAGGTCAAACATACTATTAAAGTAAGTCCTGAAGCCAGTGGTGGGTGGAGACTGGAAGCCGTAGTCAAATTGTCTCCGTACCGTGGGGGCTCGAAGATAATCTTATAGCATAAAGCGGTTGTTGCCTCGATTGTGGGAGGAATCTATATAGTGGCGAGTGGAGACAATATACATACATATTTTATGTTAACATTGAATATTTAAAAATCATCCTCTACAGATGAAAGGATTTTTTAAGAAGATTTAATCTCAATCCAATAAAGGGGTACAATCAAACGTTATTAAAAACCAACAAATGCTGAGGGTCGGGGTTAAGATACGGGCAGGTGAATAATGGAATTCATTTGGAAACTTATAAGGAATGTGGTTGTTACAGGACGTGTTGAGGGGTGCATAAAATGATGAAGGTATGTTTGTTACAGGTTTTGGATCACCTGATCGTATAGGGGTGTGGGGATGCAGGTACCCGCATGCGCAGGTCGCGGGTCGGCGATGGCGAGTGCATTGCACACGCATATTATAGTGGAGCCGGCGCGGTGCGCAAGCGGACCCTTGACCCGATTGCAGCGCGCAGTATTGTACGCAGCAATGACACCGTTCGCCTTGAGCCGCTAGCATTGCCGGAGATATTCGCAACAATGGAGGCCAGATAACGTTTCAAAAGTTCGAAAATCCGTCGGTTCCTACCGGCGCTGGGGGTCGCAATTAATACAGCCGTTTGGTAATCCTATTGTGCGCGTCGTTTTTTTAAGGTTGTCGTATTTTATATTTTATTATCGAATAAGACGATGGCGTAATACGTGTCTTTATCGATGAGTAAAACATCGCAGCCGCGTGCATCACATTTCAATGGTCTTAATGAAGTTGATAAGGCGCCTGACTCACAAAGGAAACGACTTGCTACTTAAAATACAAGGAGCATTTCCGTTTCCCTTCCGTCAAGTTCAATCAGACCTTTTTAAGAGTTAATAAAAAGGTTTTCTCACGATCGGTCTCACGGGCTACGATAATAAAGGTAACGTCGAGGGAAGCGAGTGATCGATGAGCCTGAGCCGATAGGAATCAAAGACATCCTAGCCCAGTTGAGTCAGGTATTTAGTAAAATTTGGCACAGCGGTAATAAAAACAAAGGCAGAGCGATTTCAGCTGCTTCATCTCAAGATAAGAGCAACTGTATCAGTCATAAAAAGCGAGATAGTAAGACTCACCTCTGAGGATCGGCAAAGACGAATTTTCTGAGCTTAAGATCCCGTAAGACGATGCCTTGCTCGTGGCACGCCGCTACTGTTTCTGCCATTTGTCTGAAGAGCCTTCTGGCTTCGTGCTCCCGCAGCCGTTTCCGCGCCCGCACATAAGAGTGGAGATCGGAATGAGACCGGGGGAAGATGAGGTACACTCGTTTTTCACCGACTAGAACTTCGTGGATTGGATTCACGTGAGGGTGGCCGTCGAGCCGGTAGTGCGCTTGGAGTAAACTGCTGCAGTCTCGTGACACCACCTAGGAGGAAAAAATATTTTAGTTTCGAAACCAACATACTGCACCTAAACTTCACGAAGAGTCCCGAGAAGGGTGTAACTAGAATTAGTATTGGACATGGAGACACAGATCGGTATTGGCACAGCAGAATTTGATCCAGCATTTAACAATTATTATCATTTATCAATGGCACAATTTAATTATAATTATTTGTCGCTCGCAACGTTAACCTTAAATAGATGTAATAAAACTCAAATTGTGTCAATTACCTGTTAAGAAATACAAAAGCCATCATGAATGATATATATTTCGAAGGTATTTTCCGGGAAGTAAAACATGTTTTCTCATTATCTGGCCCGTCAGCTGCATTATTAAGTTGGCTGGCACCGCATTCGGAACCATTTTCCTATCAGTATTGACCTACTTCTTTCCAGTTGCGTGTCACGGCAGTACCAAGCGCTATTGTTTTACTTTGATAGGCAAAACCGTTAAAGTTGATCAAGTCAAAGTTAGTATCTTTACAAAACACACGACGCAATATCTGACTAAGCAATGAGATACAAAGCTCATGTTCCCGACTACGTTAAATAGATTCAAAGGGGTCCTATTTCAAAGCGGGCCTGATTTAAAAGGGCTTAGTCTAATGTGAATAACGAGGTTGAAACATTTTAGTGAATAGACGCGCGCTGACCCTCTTTGCAAATATTGGCCTGGTTGGCTTCGAATGGATTTCTTGACAACAAACTAGAAATCAAACGACATTGCGGCAATTATATTTATCAATAGTGAACAGGCAAGCGTTACCGGTCAGCTTTCTACGGAACCGCTAGAACTAACTGCGGGGCAACAGTTATTTTATGAGCAATCGGCTTGCCTGCACGAACATATCTGAACGAGCACGAAATGTCAACGACACCATGGACGCGAACTCCAAATTTCCCCACGAATGACGAATCACATGGCGTGTGATTTCGAGCCATTTTTCCTTGAGTCATGCAGTATAAATAGAAAATTATTTTAGCGCAGTTACCACAGACGCCATGGCGACTTTTAGAATGCTAGCCGTAAAAACTACATGACCCATTTGAAAGAATATTTGCGAATACACCAAACATTGATAACGATTCGCAATGTTGACAGACCACTTGATAATATTTGACATCGAACTCGTTTTACGGGAGCCAACCTACTTATTGTTATCAGTATTTGTATAATCGTCGTGTATCTAGGAGTTGCAAAATGTCAGTACCCGCATGCACGCGCTATGATAGAAATATTATGACTTGATTTATTATTATAATTTTCTTATGTTGTTGTTGGCGCTGAGCTAAGACATCTAAAAGAGTTCAGGAGCTACTGGCATATTAATATTGCATACTGGCTGTGGGCAGACATTTAACGGTTGTCAATTGTTTGCAGATGGATTGCAGTGGGTATCAATGAGTTATTCAAACTCCCACCACTCAATCCCACACCGCCCGGCAGCTCCACGTGACTGCAAGCCGCTTATCGCTGGCTCTGTTCGCTTCGTTCGCATAAGCAGTGGAGTTAGCCCAGCAATGATTACGTCGGTGTTATTCCAAGCGTTGCGCTCGCTTAACTATCTAGTGGGGGAAAGGAGGGGGGGGGGGGGGGGGGGGGGGGGTCCATAGCCTCGGTTTGACATTCGGCGATCGGCGCGTTATCAACTCGTCTATTTCACAATGTCAATGAGAAGGTCATGCCTGTTTTCGGCGCGACTGACGCTACCACGTGTGACGTGCCAATAAAAGTCAATAAAGAAATGATGATCACGCGTTATTTATAATTGATTTGGAACCGCTCTGAAAATATTATACTAGATAAATGATATGTAGCTCGTGTAGCAGTTGCGTTGGCAATAGACGGTGTTGTAAATACGCTCGGGCGTTTAGCAACGATAACGTTGCCACACTTTGACCTTGCTAGGTTCTCACGAGGGAAGTGCCTATTCTGTGCCTTGACAATACTCGTATGGGCCTTTGTTACTCGTAGTGTATCCTGCGCTGCCTGAAATTAGTAGGTAGGCGGTAAACACGGTTGGGCAAAGATGCTAGTTTAAACAACGAGATCCTGACCCAAACTAGTTTCATGGTCATATCAGGGGGCAAGTCGCATCGTGATTCATCAGCGTCTTTATGATTTATTGAAGTAAAATCTAGAAAATGACTTCATTTGGAGACGTAGTATTTTGATTGCTCGTTTTAATTAGCGCTGGTAACAAATGCTGTTAACGTTTACAATACATGAATTGTTAGATTAATCGATTGCGAAAGTCAACACATGACATTGTAAAAACAGCGATGGCTGTGGCCTACAAGTGCGATCGAGCAGCGCGTGGCCATGACATATAAAGTTTGACATCGCTTCAACGAGATGCTATGAAAACAATGCACATAGCGTTATGTGAAAAACGTTATTATAACCGCTAGTTATAAACCGCTAATTGCTTAGCAGTTATTTAACTAGGTGTACATACCTGCTACCTATACAATGATTCAAAATGAGTTTTACATTCACTTGTTGTGATTCACTTATTGCATTGCATTTTAGTTGATATTAATTTAAATTTATGGCTGAAATAGTAAATTAGTAAGTCAAAAAGTATTATTTTCTAGTGTCCATTAATAATTGGATTGTAAAGGTCTGCATGTGGGCATATTATTGAGAACTGCTTATCTCTACATGGGGTCCGATCCCGTGGGATAGTTGGCGAGTTACCCTTTATTTGCAAAATGACGTCATCACATGTGAACTTTCGTTAACTGTAACTTAAACTATGAACTATCTTTATATTGATTTATATTGATGTTAGGACAGAAAAAAGAGTAAATATTTGTACTAAAGGCCTACCTATTATAGTTATTATTTTATTTTGCAACAGTACCTAGTCTGTAGGTACCTAAGTAAGTATGAAAACGGTCAGACTGGTAGTTCGGGCTGAAGTAGGTAGATAGGTACCAAACGAGATTACGCACTATATCAATCAAACAAAGAGTGTGCTGTCGAAACAGCAAAGTGGCACAGTTTCGAAACGGCACATGTTACATGCCGAAATGATGGATCCAGACGAGACTGAAAGATTCATCTTTTGTCAATGACCACACATTAAAATAGATGAGTCAATCTGTCAATGAAATCTAAATTTTCTTTTTGGCGTAATGCCAAATGACTTTCTTTTCGGTAATACAATAATATTTTTAGCATATGAAGGTACCTATTTACCTAATACCTACTTACAATTGAAATTTTTTGGTTTTGCGGACTGCGGTTTTTTTTATTAGAGAAACATGGTATTATTAGAACTAACTAGGTACAAAATGTAAATAGGTATGTGCGTGGGTAGTAAAAAAATGACACAAAAATAGGTACCTAGGTAGATATGAGCAAAAGTAAGGGATGTTTTCTTGTTATTTTATGTTCCGGGAGTCATTGCACTATGGCTAGCCTAGACACTGCAGTGCAGGCTTAAAGGACTAGATAGCGCACAGCCTACCAATCTAAGTACCGGCCTGTAACTTGTTCAACGGGTCCACTCGGGAGGAAAAGGGTTATTTGAGTCAAGTCAGGTTTTAAGCACATTTGCTAGTCAGGCGAGTAAAAGTAATATGCATATTAAATTAGGAATGTTATATAGTATAGTATAACTGTAGTTATAAAGGCAAGTGATTTTTTATATTTTATCTACGTGGGTAGGTAGGGACAAAAATGGTTCGTCAGAAGGGTTTTTTAAAGTAAATATTTTGTTATCGTAAGGATTCGATCATACGTACAGGTACCTCCCTATATACCGAGTGATAAGTTATCGATGATAAACTATTCCAATAATAACTCACTTTGCATACATATTCTTCTTGCGTGCGCACGTCCACACACCGACACAATGAGGAGCCCTCGACTTGTTCCAGGAGGAGGTATTTCTCGGCGACCAGCGCCGCTTGGAACTGGTGGTGCGGCGGCGCAGGTGACGCGGGAGCCGGCGAGCTAGAGGGCGAGGCCGCCAGCCGCTCCGCCAGCCCCGGGGACTGCGCCCGCTCCTCCGCCTTGCTGGGCTCTCCAGCCGGCTTGCTCACGCGCACCGGCCACAACAGCGACGGCGATCCTGGTTCCATCACTACACAAGACACACACTGTCACGCTAACACGAGTACACAATTATCACTATCACAAAACACTACGAGGAACTACGATGAGATGAACATGATCTGCAACAAAACGCAACACTGATTAAATATCCCGCGCGAAACGCAACCGTCTTACAAAATTTTAAAACGATTTTGTAAGGGAAATTACGAATCGAGTACGGACCTTGAAATGATTCGCCCTGAGTGGATATCGTACCAAAATTTGACTGTCCGTGGTGTCGGTTGATTTTGAGTTGTGCGAGGAATTACAGGAGCGATGCCGTGTAATTCGAACACTGGTAGACAGGCCAATATTTTGGGCCGGTGTCCGCTCGGGTTGTTGTGAAACTAAACGAGCACACGACCTATTCTCACTAACGCCATTGCGAGACTGACGACGACGCTCGCTGCGAAGCCTCGGCCGGCAACCGATCCAACGTCCAATGTCGACACACCGTCAACTTGCGTAGTACGCGAGTATACGACATAAATTCAGGGCGCAACAACTGGAATAGTGCTATCTCTTTTAATTGTATCGTAAAACTAGCTCTTGGAGCAAGAAAGAATGCGACCATTCATTTACGTTTGGCAACGCAATAACAGAATAGCAAGGTGCGAATTTCAATATTAATATTATGATTACATTTTTTAATTTATAATATTTTACAAATAGTCGAAGGTACAAGAATATAGTTTAAATGTTAATTTCACCATCTTGAAAATTGTAAATTGTCGTTTTACCGAATATACCAACATAATAATACAAATTTTTAACTTTGTTTTGTTGGCAATGGAAATCTACGTGAATCAATTTTCGTTCGCCTCGCATCTCTTCAAGTAAAGCGTGCGTAAATAAGTTTTACTTCAATAATTACCTACGCAGGTAGGCAGTTAGGCACTTAGTTAGGTACCTACCTATACTTATTTTACTTATGTGGTTTCGTAGAAGTGTGATTGCGATAAACTGATGAAGTGATGAATGTTGATTCAATAGGAATTGACTAGACTATTAGTAGGTACGTTCAGGTACTATTATATTATTCTGTGCTATTAATACTGAGAAGTGTGGCTACACTAGGTAGGTACTTACTACTTTTCACTTTTCGCTATTAATTAGGTCTATATTTTGAATCAAATTATGTGGATCGGTACCTAGGTATCCTAGGTACATATCTAATATGAGATTTTTTTCTCAGAATGTTGCTTTCAGCTTTATTTAGTCATTTATTGCAACTGCAGTTTTCCTAGAATACTGTAGTATGATCCTCCTTTAAACTTATTTCCTCCTGGTACTTCTTGGCGATTTCATACAAATATTTACCTTATAACCATCCAAACGAATTGGGTATGGGAGCCAAATTAATTGTACGAACTGAGCACTTAATTTCCGATAGAATTGGGTATTGTACGAACTGGGAACTAATCTTAATTGTACAGAAATCTACACAAGGACCTTACACCAATGTCACAACACGCTTAACTAAATGCAGAACTGCGTTCTAGTGTCGCGTTATCATGCCGTTTAAATTGCACAATAATATTTTTTAGTTATGCAAGGGACAGTAATTGTTATTTTATCCTTCAGTTACTACAGATTCTTTGAATTTCTATGACAGAGCTCGTCAAAACATGACGTGGTGACTTGGCTTGGTTAGATGACGAATACGATAGGGGGCAATGAGAAGTTAGAATAATTAATGACGCAGTTATCTAACAGTTAGTAATGGAGTGAGAAGTTGGTGATTGCGGCTACTGTAATCGATGCTTCGGATCGGTCGGTCTGTGTGTACGGGATTGCTTGTACCAGTACAAAGAGAATTGAAATTCCTACTTTGTGAACAGTAGTAGGAAAAAGAACTTCTTTTTTTCTAACTAAATTTATTAAGAATAATTACAATACTGTACTATAATTAAGTACATTAAACAAGCATTTTAGGCACGTTTGCCTACCAGTAGCGGCTTCCTAGATTAAGTTTTCATACTGCATTGTTATTGAAATAAAGAAAAACATTTATTCAACACTCACAAATATAACATTTACAAGAACATACAAGAATATACATACAACAAGGGAATACAATTAAATATAAACAGTACCTAGTTAAAAGTATTATTAAGTACGAGCTTCTGCCTGTTGAACCACCCATTTCACCCTCTTAAGGGTGGAATTTCGAAAAATCCTTTCTTAGCGGATGCCTACGTCATAACATCTAACTGCATTCCAAATTTCAGCCCGATCCGTCGAGTGATTTGGGCTGTGCGTTGATAGATCACTATATTAGTCAGTCAATCAGTCAGTCACCTTTGAGTTATATATATTTAGATTATTGATATTTTATTTATAGCTTGACTTTAAAAAAATAGCCTACATGTGCGTACAACAATATCATCACGTACACAGATCCTGGACCCTAACTAGTACTCTTTGTATCTAGAGCCCCAGCAACTACAAGTATAATGGGCACCCACAAGACCTAGACACACAACAAATATTTGTGCATATTTTTCTCTGCGCCGATTCTCATGTCTTGTCCTGCCGCGGGGATCGAACCCGCCACCTGCAGGTTATGAGCCGACCTGCTCAACCACAATACTACAGAGGCTGTCGAAAAAAGGTAGGCAAGTACCATTGATAGATTGACTATAAAGGCTTTATTATCTTTGGCAAGTACCTACCTATAATGTAATAAGGGCTGTGGGTGATGTCATCAAAAGTCATAAACAGAATGCTAGTCGATTTTTCTAATAAGTATATAATCAGTTTTTAGGTATCTGACTTGATATACTAGAGTATATGTATAATACACACGCGAGGTCGTTATCACGTAGGTGCTACTGCCTATAAATACACAAAGGATGTCTGAGCATGTATGCACATCCACCGTTCACAAATGAAGATAGTCCACCGGGGAGGAAGGAAATGCATCGGACAATATTATCGTAAACAAATTTTTAAATTCAATAGACTTAATTCGTAAAACACGATCGTCTAGTTGAATTCGTCCTTTGAACCCGAGAGCAGCGGATGTTTGTTTAGCGTCGCCGATTCGCTGTACATGACTCCTTTTCTTCGTCGAAGAAAACAGTTTATGGTAACGAGTGAGTAATGTATAGTTTAAATGCAAGGATTTCACCGGATTGTGGCACAGTGTTTGCTGATGATTCAAGTTCAGCGATGCACTTCGTTGCTGCCCTTTATTAGTCAGGGTTTGGGCGCATTCCAGGACAATGAGGCACAGTACGATGATTAATGAGATTTCAAAAGAGACCATAAAAATTGCCGTTACGCGAAAAGCAGAACAAGAAAGCTTAGGTAATGAGTTTTCCTCAACGGCAGTTATCCTCCTAAATTTTATTGCGTACTAAGCAATTACAGGTTCTGTATGGCTTTAGATACATTATGACGTAGTCAGGGACTCAATAATGGTCTTTTGACGTATAAGCTAAAAGAAAACGTTCGTATTACGAACTGCAGCTACGTCCATGAACTTTTCCTTATTAATTGCTTAATAAGCCGAATTGCCTAAGAGCTCATGAATGTATATTTTTATCTTAGAAGCTCTATAATGTACAAATGACGTAGACATTAATTTTTAACTCAGTACTTTCAACACCTTTTAGTCTTACTTGTACTATTATTTATCCTGTGGATATACTTTAAACAAAATCTATACTCAGTACTTAGTAAGTACCTTATGGATTTTCAAGTTTGGAAAGTAAGAAACACATCCTAATCCTACTTTTACTTATAATACCCCCTTCGGCCACGTACGAAACCGGAGTTTCGTAACCTGTTACGGTAGAAGAAAAAATATTCGTAATGCGATACTAGTTACTATGGAATAGGTATTTTTCTTACACGATACACTGGTTTCCACTAAAGAAACTTGTAATGAATTACGTCAATTACGAAACGATGCTTTCTATTATTCGTAACCTTCAAATCAAGTTTCGAAAATATAAGGAAATAATCGAATTTTTCCGGCGGGTTGTTCCCGGGTGTTAGCATAATATCAAATAGTATTACTAGCACTTGCCGCCCAAGTACGACCATTTACAAAAAAAACAATCATAATCATAATATAATGAGGTCGGTATTACAGAACGATGCTCAGTCATCGATCAGTGCTCAAGATGAGATTTCATTCATAAAGTGATCAATAAGTGAATCAAATCCCTGCTTGAGCATCGTTCTGTAATACGGACCTGAGTCTACCAGGCACGGTAAGTCGGACTCAGAAGGACATGAACTCTAATAAATTTGACTGAGTTGGCTTGAATTACCTTTACATTCTACAGAATACCTAATGTTATGTAACTTTACAAGGTTTTTATAATTTTGAAAATAATAAAAAAAAACAGGTGTGTTAAATAAAACCTTGATTTTTGGTTGCTTATCCTATCTATCTGATATTTCAGTATTATCCGCAAAGGTCACGGCGTCCTTCTAGAGCCGCGTTCCCACAGACCGTGAGTGATTGGTTAAAAATACCGCATCCGACCGTTATCTATGTTTAAAAGGTAAAATTGAGTTTTGGCGGGAAAACGAAAAAGATCGCGTCATCGCATTGTAATATTTTCCAAAACTTATGTTATTTTCAGTTTTAATGCATAAAATTGATGGCATTTTATTCGTTAAGTGCTGGATTAGTGTGGGAAAGTGGTATAATGATGGTGAAACGTTTCTTTTCGTGTTGTTTCCAAAACTACATAGACAACTACAAAGTTGCCACCACTTTACTAGGAGTATGACTTGACTAGACTAGACTATGACTTGATTTGATGACTTGGACTGTATTTTGATTTGACATATATCATTAATTGATTAACGGCATTAATTAACTTGAGAAATAGTTACTTGACACTGGCTAAATACACAAGTGAGGAGCAAAAACGAAAATAAAAAAAGGTAAAATTAGTCAGTTTTCCGATTCCTAAAATGCAATGTGGTTGTGTCATTTAATTTCAATCAATTGTTCAACTGTTGTTCTCGTTTTGTGCTAATGTTAGGAAATGTGATGCAAGAGATGTCAAATTGCAAATTTGCAATGTGGAAATTGTGTAATAAAATGTTTACTTGTAAGCAACGGTGCGGCTAAGGGTTTTACGTTTTCCTTTTGAAAAAATTATCGTAATGTTTTTGTATAGAGTTCTGCGTAAGCAAACTTTTCTATGACGGTGTTCTAAAACAAAAGTGTTTACAAAATTTACAATTTACGTAATATTGCAGACTGCGGTATGAATAACATGCATATTATGCACTGTGCGCCTCACCTTACCACTCCAACCGCATTTTTCTGATTATTACAAAATCCTTAGTGATTTAGGATTTTAGTTTTGGGGATATTTTTTCATAAAATTAAAAGTTTAATTTCTCAAAAAATATGGGAAATAATCTAAACATACTTATAATAAAACCATCGTGAACTGTAGCGGGTATTACGAAGGTAAAATCCTATAGAAGAAAAAATTATAGAAAAAAAAACGAGTGTGCTTTACACCACACGACTGAAGTAAAACTTCTTTAGCTCCATTTCTCTTGCCCCTACAATAATATACGACACGTAACTTTATTTCTATCTTCTTATTCTTTCTATCTTCACGTTGAGAGTGAGATATATTTATATCTCCCTCTCAACTTCCGTTCGCCTCACAAGTCAAGCGTGCCTAAAGAAATTTTACTTAAAAAAAAATTGGAGTTAAATGAAATTTTATAGTAGGTATACTACATTAAAGCAGCATATGCTCGAAATTTGATCCAAATCGGTTAAGTCGTTTTGGTGTTAAATCATACAAATAATGAAGTCGATGAAATACAACAATTTCATTTGTATGAAATATATATAGGATTCATATAATTTTACGAGTATTATAGAATATTACCTAGAATTTTTTCGCCCTAGTCTATAAAGTGATGAAATATTTGTAACAATTCGATCAAGTTCTCTCTAACAGTCCCAAATTGGTAGCCGTACGGCGAATTAAAACCGGGTGATATTGAATTGAATTGCAAATCACACCTTAACGTAATACTTCGGTATTATTGCAACAGGTTGTTTAATTAAAACAATAGCAAAGTTAATCATGACACTGTAGTGCTCCGTTGATTGTATTTTTGGCATCCTGATCAGAAAATCTAATTTTTAAATCGTCTACAAAAGAAAATTGATTGCAAGTACATATAAACCATGAAATGACTTTATTACCTAAAACTTTATTAAACAAAACACAGATTTTCTAAGACGAAAACCTAAAAAAGAGTGAGCTTTAGATCACACGACTGAAGTAAAACTTCTTTAGCTCCATCTATCGGCCGGTATGACATTGTTTTTGCTTTGTTTAATGTTAATGTCGCCATCTTGACAATTATAAATTGTTATTTACCGGACATGACAACATGATGATACAATTTTTTTATTTGATATTTGAACCAACTTCAACTTTCGTTCGCCACGCATTCACCAGCTTACTCCCCAAGTCAAGCGTGCGTAAAGAAGTTTTACTTCAAAAATACAGCGGTAAAGCGATAGATACTCTGTATTGTGACTGTCATTGAGTTCTAGATAATGGTACCTATGTACTGTATTTTGTGGTCAGATTCATGTGTAGATAAGTGAAACCTCTACTTACGAGTGTAGTAACATTATTATTTATTATTATTATTATTGTCATCTATGCCTCTACCACTTTTTTCGATTTTTGTGGGTAATTAATAAACCGGTAATGCGAAAAAGATTGCGTCACCGCATTGTATTATTTTCCAAAACTTGTGTTATTTTCAGTGTTAGTGCATAAAATTGGTGGCATTCTATTCGTTAAGTGCTGGATTACAGACGTGAGTATTGGAAAATGGTATAATGATGGGGAAACGTTTCTTTTCGTGTTGTTTCCAAAACTCCATAGAAGCTTCAAATAAAGTTGCCACCACTTAACTAGGAGTATGACTTTGACTAGACTATGACTTGACTTGATGACTTCGACTGTGTCTTGACACATATTTGCGTGGAATATTATTTACTTGATAAATTATCAATTACTTGACACTGGCTAAATACACAAAAGAGTGGAGCCAAAACACTTCATAGTTCAAGGTTCTAATGTAACAGAGGGGATTTTTTAAATTTTTTCCCTATTAAATATTTAAATAGTTCATTATTTAAATAAGGTATCATAGATTAAAATTTGTCCAAATACCGCAGACCTAGACGCCTAGAAAGGCTTATTACTCAAATCCCCTTACCTTTTAAGGGCATGTAATGAATAACCTAGATGCACTAGGTTGTCAACCGGTTGCCCTTGGGTCCAAAGAGACTGCTTTTGGTAGTACCTACTGTAAATAAATTTAAATGTAAGTAAATACCTACTATACTCGGAATTTTGGATGTAAGTATTGCAAAATTTTCACAGTTCGGTTTTGAATATAGTTTTTCTAAATTTATTTAAGTTCACAAACAATGCATGAAGTAACGCTAATGAAATTTGCATCAGATTTCTAAACTACATTTTCAACCTATTACAGGTAAAGACCATTTTTTATTTGAGTTTTGACAGGAAAACGAAAAAGATCGTGTCACTGCATTGTATTATTTTTCAATACTTGTGTTATTTTCAGTGTTAGTGCATAAAATTGGTGGAATTTTATTCGTTAAGTGCTGGATTACAGGCCTTAGTGTGGGAAAGTGGTATAATGATGGTGAAACGTTTCTTTTCGTGTTGTTTCCAAAACTCCATAGAAGCTTCTGGTAAAGTTGCCACCACTTTACTAGGAGCATGACTTGACTAGACTAGACTATGACTTGACTTGAAGACTTGGACTGTGACTTGACTTGACTTGACATACATATATATTACTTAACTCGAAAAAGTATCAATTACTTGAGACTGGCTAAGGACACAAAAGTGTGGAGCTATACCTAAACAAAAAAAGTATAACTTGACAAACTTGACTTATATTGACATTTGACAATATAAAAAAATTGTAGGAGGTACATTAAAACATTATAAAAATTTCATAATGTGCCATTACTTCTGCACCACCTATTAATGAAATGAAATTGTTTTTTTTTTGTAAATTACAACCATTTAATGACTGACTCACTCAAACTAATATATACTTAATTACTTACTACTACATGATCAAAATTCGTATGATGCAATGAATTTCGATTCAACTAATATTTTATAGAATTAATGATGACTTTTTATCATTCAACTGATACTTGTCAGGCCTCTTGATAAAGCCCGCAAATCTAAAAGCGAGAAAAATAGCCTGTTGTGGCTGCGAAGCATTCTATTCGACGGACGTTATCAATCTCTATTATATTTATCTGTATCAGGCCATCAGGATTATAACCTTATCGAAATCCTTCTTTTTAATTCATCCATACAATTATATGTAGACAAAGGAAACAGTCAAACTGGAAAACTACCTATATGTACGTACAATGTGTCTTATGAATTAGTGTCATGTGGAAGTAGAGCTTGAGCACTCCTTTTGGACCATTATGTTCAGTGATTTTCGGTCGAAAGACCGTTTCGAATTTTCGTTGCACACTGAACACGGTACCCAACCGAATACCCAAATTAACTGACAGATAACTACCAGAACTATTAATAATGTTTCTTGATTATCCTGTGATGACAGTATTAAGTTTTGAAAACTTTGAAGCTTTTTATTAGATGTGGTTTTCGCGGCTGACGCCATACATAAGGTACTTATAATATGCATCATCGCGCTCTGTCATCAAAGTATCTTTAGGTACCTACTCACGTTACTATATTGTCTATTCTAGGCTTTAGACCGGAGTCTATTGATGCCTGGATATGCTGAACAACGAGTGTGCTTTTTAGACCACACGACTATGTAAAACTTTAGCTTCATCTATCGGCCGGTATAACTTTATTTTTGCTTTGTTTGATCTTGATGTCGCCATCTTGACATATTGTAAATTGTCATTTTACCGGGCATACCAACATAATAATACAAATTTTATAATTTTTAACTTCTCTATGTTGACATTGGAGATCTACGTAAACCAAAAACTTTCAATTTCCGATCGCCTTGTTACTAATTCACTAGCTTACTCCCCAAGTCCCAAGCTGCCAAACGTTAGCGTTAAAGCGTCTAGTCTCGGCTCCCTGTTTCATCACGGGTAGAATGCTGGCTACATACGCCCGGTGACGTTAGCTAACGACGCTGTAGGTCGACGGTCGGTAGAGACCAACAGCATTAGCCCGTTCAAAAAAAACGCTGGTTGCGTTTGTACACTTTTGTTTGAATGGGCGACGATTAGACGCTACGGAGTTTCCTAAACGCCGCCATTAACGAATAAGCCATTATCCACATATTAGGTAGTTTTCGTAGAGTTGAAATTGAGAGTAGAGTTGTTTTCGTATACCTTTAACACAGATTATAAAATACTATAGTACCTTTAATAATCACAAAATTTGATTAGACTTTGATGTAGAGCTACAGTACGTGTAGATGATACATTTAAATAAGTACCTAAATAAAGTAATTATTTAATTTTGATTGTACGTTAATCTCGTTTATATTTCTGTGTTTAACGCATAACAATAATTATAGGAATGTAACTACTCATGTTCGAAAATATTAGGATGTATAACTGTTGTAGTATTTTATTTCATAGAATGAGTTACTGAATGTAAATGAATACCGCACTAATTTAAATGTTGTAGCAAGGCAGTACGTATCGTTAACACAGAATAAATAATAGTACCTAGTATCATAGTATCATTAAGTATCATTATCAAGTGGATGTTCTTTAAGTCTGTAATATTTAATATTAATAATTGTATAAAACAAATACTATCCTTATTTATGCTTTATAAATGCATTGTTGAATTTTGCTTTCAATAAAAATATTCGCAAATACACTATTAGTTCTCCTGCTATACCTAAATAATATTCCCTGAGCCATAAACATTAGGCCGACATCGCTAATGCTGATAATATAATATCAAAGATAATGCCAAATTTCATGAGTAGGTAATGACTTCCTCTACAATCGTCTATTTTTCGCGTTAATCTCAAATCATATCAAAGCCTGAAATTCTACGTACACGATCGCTGGCGTCGATACGCAGTACTATTAGTTACTAGTTACGCCCCGCGGATTTGCCCGCGGATAAAAAGTATTTTAATAAAAAAAAAAAAAAATATATATATTATATAAATAGGTATATTTATTGCTGAAAATTAAGTATTTGTTTTTTAATTATTGTTATTAGATTTCTTTTAAATTGTCATACATCACCGTCTACTCTTTTGCATTTGATACTGTCCATCCAAAGGTTGTCTGGAAGAAATCGCTTTCAGCGATAAGACCGACCATTGTAACAGTAGTTTATAAGTTTTTCTTGATATTTTTATATTTCATTGGTGGAACACTATTCTATTCTATAAATTCCTACCATTGCCGCATTACAAGTAGATATAAAAATAGTATCAGTAATAGCGATCCTATTTGAGAGGATTGTAGGTACCTACCTCTATAGTGGTGATAAATGTTAATCCAATTCCTATTCCAAATCCTACTTACAGACTTTTAATAATAATAATAATATAACTTTAATTCAGACTCAAGATCCACAATAAAAAATATACACACACAAAAATAAACAATATGATACATAAAAGTTTAAAATTTTTTATTAAAGCCTTAGGTGGCAATAGCCAACCATTGTCGGTACGTTGCAGATGGCAGCAGGCGATCTGCCAGGCTTCTGATAATGGTGTTTTTACTCATGTCAACTCTGGACATGAATGAAGCGATCCGTTTTCGCTGAGTGGCTTTGAACGTATCAACGCACGCGTCAAAGAACATTCCGGACGCACTGCACCTCCGCGATAACCCCATCAGCTGCCTGAAGATGTTATTTTCGTCCACTCTGCACGCACGCATAACTCTATCAAGAGTTATGCGCCTTTATCGTATATTCAGTCCAGAGTTGACAAGTGTAAAAAGTCTGACAAAATGATCGAAATAGCGTAATTTTCACGTCAGGCGCTGCATTGTAAAATCTCCTCGAGATCATATTACCCACGACACAAGGCACGCCTCTGTCGTTCTATGTCTTCATCATCGGTAAGCTTTGACGTCGCGATGTGCCCAAGGTACCTGAAACTCTCAACCGTCTTTATTAGTTGTCCATTCAGACGTAACTCCGGCACACATTGAGGGCCCTTGCCCGACCTGAAAACCACCATTTAAGGACCAAGAGAAAAGGTACAATCAAGAAGAAGGGAAGAGATCACCCAAGAAAAACCTTTTGCCTGTGAGACTTGCGTTGCTTACCCTAATTTTTTTGCATGGGTTACATTTAATTAACGCTTTTAGCTTCATTGTATGCCCTTTTGAAGTAAAGCATCTTTACGCACACTTGATTTGGGGAGTAAGCTGGTGAGGCGAACGGAAGTTGAGAGGGAGATATTATATAATAATAATAATAATAACGCCCAACGACCAACATAGATCCTGGACCCTAACTAGGATTCCCTGTGTCTAGGGACCCAGGAACTACGAGGACCATGGTCCCATAACACCCAGACACAGAACAAGTACTTGCGCTTATATATCTCCCTAGTTGAAGATAGAAAGAGAGGGTTACGTTTCGTATTACTGTAGGGGCGAGAGAGATGGAGCTAAAGAAGTTTTCAGTCGTGTGGTCTAAAGTACTTCGTTTTTTTTTGTATATTTTTTTAAATTACTTCTAGAATTGTAAGTTGTAAGTGATGTGTAAGAGCCAGTATGAGCCGCTGCATACAGTTTGAAGCATGTTTGGACGGGCAAGGAAAGCTAAAATGTAAAATAATTGAAAATTCCAATGCATGGAAAGAACTGCCTATCCTATCAAATTCATTACTCACTAACACGTGTACCATATTGTTCTAGAAACATTGGCCAATAAGGTATCAATATTGTAGCTAGTATTTACAAAAGCTATTACAAAAAAAATGTAACACATGTAACACAGGGCCTATTGTATGTAATAATACTTAATAATAATAATAATCAATTGTCTCATACAAACGAACTACACTTTATAACTTACCACTGTTCTCCCCGCGGTAATCTACATAACTAATCAAGATAGGGAAGTATCAATCAGTGATGAATCATGAACTAAACCTACTCAGCCTTATTAATAAACACGAACTAGCTTTAGACTAGTTACACCATCTTTTGTCTCTTTCGATCCAGCTAAATATTCCAGTGGCAAAATAAGGACAAAAGCTGATGGAACTAATCCGAGACTAATACCCGTTTATTAATAAGGCTTACTGGGTATACAAGAACCTATAAGTAGGATAGGTATATCAGGTATATGTAAATGACTAATCATTTTAAATGGCATTATCATAGTAGAAACAGCATTATCGTGAGTGTGTCATTCAATACAGGACCCTTATTCATCGCTATGGATCGATAGAGGTGTGCACATCACACTAAATTATAAAAGCGAAAGTTTGTATGTGTTTGTGTGTATGTTTGTTACTTCTTCACGCTCTAACGGCTGAATGGATTCGGATGAAATTCAGTACCAAGATAGCTTATACACTAAACATATAGGCTACATTTTATCCAGAAAAAGTGAAATTTTCCCATGGGATGAGTAAATAATGCGGGTGAAAACGCGGGGCGCAACTAGTGATGAATAAATAACAACGTCATTACATTAATTGGTGAGCAAGAAAACCAATTTAGTTGTACGAACAATCTACCCTTTGAAGGAAAAAATGTAGCTTGAAATAGCTCGAAAAGTAAAGGGATGTAACGAAGGTGGTTTTATCAGAACCCAAGTTGGTTTGTCGGAGTCGGAATCGGAATCGGAATCGGAGTCGGATTCGGAGTCGGAGGCAGGGGTGGAAGAAAGATGAAGTCGATTTAGGTCCGTATTACAGAAAGATGCTCAGTCATCGATCGATGCTCAATCAGAGATTCATTCAGTAATTATCACTTTATGAATGAAATCTCTGCTTGAGCACTGATTGATGACTGAGAATCGTTCTGTAATACGAGCCTAAGTCTCACTTGTTTCTCTATAGTCTGTGCAAAAATCTACAAATTGTCTTTTACCCAATTTGACGTTGGTTGTCAAAATCAAAAAAGTTTGCATTTTGTCTATGTAAATTGACAATCATGGCGAGCACGTCGAGGTCTGTTTTTCTAATATATTTTTCCTGTTTTACTTGCTTTGGCGTTATTTATTCACACTTCAACCGTGTCATGTTATCGCTAGTTATAATCTTACGTAAGTTGCCGATGATATCCAGTGATTAAATGGCGTCGTCTGAACAAAAGTTAAGGTTTCCCTTCGCCTTTGGTTTCTACTTGTTGATGAATGTTGAACTACTTTCGTTTGTGGTTTTAGAATGGAGGCGAATAAAGTGGTGTGCTATGCCCACCCCGATGCACCACTTATCGAGGACTACAGGGCTGGTGACATGATATGCTCGGAATGCGGTCTCGTAGTAGGCGACAGGTGAGTGCATTGTTAGCAGTTTGCGAAACTGAGCTTTCCACCGCTCGTTCGTGTCGTAATAATAACAAAGATCGTGATTTGGCGCGAGTGATGCATTGGATTTCTATTTCGAGGTCCTTAAATAATAGGCGATAATTGTGCAACATAATTGAGACAACTTAATTCCAAATGTCAAACACTACAGATGGTGATTCCCAATCAAGGTCAGCTTTTGGTGTGCAACAAAACAAACAGCTTGTTTGCACTGCAGTAATGAAGTAGGTACTGTTTGTATTTCAGCAGCCTCTTATAGCTTGAGCAAAAACAGTCCACATTTAGACACTTTCCTTATGAAAGTAATTTCACCATGCCAAATTACTATTCTATAATGTTAAGTAGTTAGTAAGGCCATCATTGCAGACACTTTTCATCCCTATTTGGAATATAAATACTTAGTATAATGACTTGAAATTGTTTAATTCCAGAGTCATCGATGTAGGATCAGAGTGGCGTACATTCAGCAATGAGAAGTCTGGTGTAGACCCCTCTCGTGTTGGTGGTCCTGAGAACCCTTTACTTTCTGGTGGAGACTTATCTACCATTATTGGCCCTGGCCGAGGTGATGCCTCATTTGATAGCTTTGGGGTTTCCAAATATCAGAACCGAAGGAACATTAGCAGCACAGATAGAGCTCTCATCAATGCATTCAGAGAAATAAACACAATGGCTGACAGGATAAATCTGCCGAAAACAATTGTTGACAGAGCCAACAATTTGTTCAAACAGGTAAAATTACATATACGAGAATATTTCTTGCGACTGTGACATTTATAGTTATATTACTGCAGTCGTAAGTACTGTGACTTTACTAGTTATATTCAGATTTTTACTAGTGTTAAAATTCTGTGCAGTTTTCCTGCTTCATTGTTTATTAATTGCCAATTGGTAAAGCAATTTGATTTGTAGGTATGTTTTGTATAAACACAACACTTTTGTTTTATTAAAAAACACATGAATAAACTACAAACACTACAACTACACTACACTAGAAACTACAGACTATGAGACAGTAAGATTAGTGTTAATGGACACAGTTTTAGAAATAAGGTTTTCAGAAGTTTAAGTTAAATTAAAATTGCTTATTATTCAAATATCTATGGCTAGATTGTAATTCAATTAGAGTGCCTACTTTGAAGGTACTCTAGGAACAAGGAAAAAGAAACTTGTTTTTCATAATTATTTATCATAGTCTCAAAAAGTACATAGTTATTTTCAAGCTGCATTATACCTTATCTGCCTTATTAATAAACATGAACTAACTTTAGACTAGTTACATCATCTTTTGTCTCTTTCGATCCAGCTAAATATTCCAGTAGCAAAAAAGCTGAAGTAACTAATCCGAGACTACTACCCGTTTATTAATAAGGCTGTATAAGTTTACACAGTGGATAGGTGTTTTCTTGCAAATATTTTAAATAAGTATATGCTGGTTGTCATATTATCATGTTGATCAATCAATGAGTCAGAAACTTTAATGAAAATACATTTTACTACAAAAATACAATCCTAGTGTAGTCATACACACAGTTTTCATTCATAAATCCATAGTTATGTAGTGCATCAACACTCATCAGGTTATTTATTTGAATTGTCTCTTCATAAGCTATCTAACTAAACTTTTAAGTAATACCAAAATATAAATAAAGAAAATAAGCAGCCCTAATACCGTTTTCCAGGTGCATGATGGAAAGAACTTGAAAGGCAGAGCTAATGATGCCATTGCATCCGCTTGTCTCTACATTGCATGTCGACAAGAAGGTGTGCCTCGTACCTTTAAAGAGATTTGTGCTGTAAGCAAAATCAGCAAGAAGGAGATTGGTCGGTGTTTTAAACTTATACTTAAGGCTTTGGAGACATCGGTAGATCTCATCACAACAGCTGACTTTATGTCTCGGTTCTGCTCAACTTTGGGACTGCCCAACTCGGTACAACGGGCAGCAACGCATATTGCCAGGAAGGCTGGAGAGTTGGATATAGTGTCAGGGCGCAGCCCTATTTCCGTGGCAGCAGCCGCTATTTATATGGCTTCACAGGTATGTATTCCTGTAATTATATTTTGTGATAATATTATGAAAATGAAAAATATGGTTATTAAAGGTATTTGGCTGGTACCTTCTATGATAGCACCTGGTTTCCACACTATAGGTGTCTGTCCTATGATTTCCAGCTGTCTTATAATTGTATTATTTTTGTGAAATGTGAATAATAACAATCAAGTTTTAAGGACTGCAATATTATAAAGGGATGGTAAAAACCAAGCGTTTTAATTTTACCTTTATAATGAGAGCAGCTAGAGTGGAACTCTGTATCAGCATCTGTGTTTCCAAATATCTATAATCTGGATGTTATCAAGAAGAGAATGAACTGGTTTCTTATAGGCGAGTGTGCTGCATCACTGACCATATTGTCACTTAACATTAGGAGAACAAATGCATAATAATATTTTTGTAAAATCTTTTAATGTAATTATGTAAAAAATGTCTACAGACACTATTTTTAAACTTTACCATAACTATTTCAAAATCCATATTATGATGTTCCAGGCATCTGAAGACAAGCGCAGCCAGAAAGAGATAGGTGACATAGCCGGTGTTGCTGATGTCACAATCAGGCAATCATACAAGCTGATGTACCCATTTGCTGCTAAATTATTCCCAGAAGACTTCAAATTCGCTACACCCATTGAGTTCCTGCCACAGTTGTGATCTCATTTGATAAAGAAGCTAAATAGCCTGAGGGAGACGGTGATAGTTAAATCTTTAGAAATACTGGCTTACAGGCAAGTGAGAGAGGCGAGACATAGTCTTGTCAATGTTTAAAATCTATAAATCAGTACTTAAGTTCTGTGACACAGTTCCATAATGACTAAATCATAATTATGCCTATGACAGGCATTAAAATTTACAATTTATATTGTGTTTTCTTAAGTCTGTTCACAGGAAATAGTGTTATATTTATAGAAACACAATCAATATTGATTATTTTCTAGGTCAGTGTCTATAAATAAAAGATAAGATATGATTTGATTATGTTATAATACTGACAGAGACAGCATCCCCGTAAATTGGTTGTAAAAGGTGAAGGATAAATTTGGATATGAGATCACTCATCACAGTAGCTTAAGAAAGTGTCCTGGCTTTAGGAATGTTGAAAGCAGGTTAAAATTCTGTTTGTAAATCAAATTTATTCTTCACATTTAATGATAGTAAAAGTATTATAAGCATATTCCATGTATTCCATGCATGGAATGAATGTTATTTTTAGGACTTAAGGATGACATTTCTGTAGACATATGTTTGTAGTTCAGCAGGACAGCCTTTTATAAGGCCTAAAATAGATCTAGGCGATCATGTAACTTTGATAGAAAAACAACAGTCAAAATTTGAGCCTTAATTTAAAACTTTCCATTTAAACTATGCTCATAAATTGCGTTAAAACTGAAACCATACTGATTCAAATTCATACTGTTATAATTGTTTGCATTCAAGTTACTTAATCATAACCTAGCAGATTATTTTGAGCCCTAAAATCGCCTTTAAGTTAGTTAAAATTGCATAAAATTTTTTCGTGTTTCGCAGAACCAAATCAATATTGTGCCAGTGTAATTGGCTTAATTTTTGTTCTTGTTTTGAAATTTTCTACATTATGTTACACTTTGATTTCAAACAGTTACAACCGCACCAAGCGGAGGTATCCTGTAAATTAAGTTATGGATTAGTCTGTCTAGCTTATATCTGTTCTAAATGATCTCCACTAAAACAATAAAGACTCACATTTATGGCTGTGGTCAACAACTACATAATAGGATTTTATTATTAAAATTCTCGTGAGTGTGGTTCCCTTTAAAAGTTATATACATATTTACTGTCTTTGCTGTGTGGCGTGTGGAAAGTGACCGTCGCGATCTCGCATCCTGAGGAAGAACATCGGATATGATCGAAACTAGCTTGAGAAATCGACACACTATTCAAGAATTTAAAAATTCATCTAGGATATTGTTTAAAGGACCAGGAAATATTGAAAAGTTTGTGTTGTACTTTAAATCAATTTCTACTCATATATTTTGACGCACTTAAAATAAAATTTACTAAAAACACCCTAAATAGATCAGTGATACCCTTATTAATCGGTTACTATAACAACCGCCTTATTCATAGAAAGTGAAAATAGCTTTGAAACATCCATTATTGACCGAGCGAGAGCAATGTACCTACGGTTCAACTTGGACAAAAAAATCGGCTGTCCGGCTATCGGCTGGATGCTCGGATGTCTGGCTGTCCAGTTGTTCTGTAGAGTGTGTAGACACACTCTACTGTTCACATTTCTCAACAGGTTCTCGTGAAATGTGAGGCAGATTCGATAATTATATGGGATATTTTTCCCATTCATTTTGGGTTGTTCTAAAATGGCAGAGCCATGGTGATTGAATATGTAAAAAATAGTATTTCAGTTTTAAGTTATGTAAAGACTGCAAAAACGTTTTCAAAGACATTTTATCTTTTCATGAGTAAGCCGTGCATTTAATTCATAAACATTAAAATTTATGCTGTACGGAATTATCCGTAAATTTTTTCGAGACGGCACTGTGAAATCGAAACTAAAGAATTCTAATCGAGCTCTTGAAGAGGGATTGCTTAGCCAAACAAAAATAAACTGAAAACTGTACCTACGTAAGGTTACCTTTCACCCACCATTTTCTTTTTGTCCCGTGAGAACTTATCATTTTCCGGGATGAAAAGTATCCTATGTTTACATCCCTAGAAGCAATCTGTGACAAAAATTGCGTGCAAATCGGTTAAGCCGTATTGCGTGCAAGCAAACAAGCAAACTGACAACTTTCACTATTTTATGTACAATCAAAAGTCAAAACACTGTTGTTATGGTCGTTTCATTCGCATTCACATTTCCTTTTGTTCACACACGGCGCTAAAATTATCAAAATTGCGTCATATGTTTCTCATGCGGCGTTGCCGTTCCGCACCGGTGTGCGACGTGAAGTGAACGGCGAATCGCCGCGCGGCTTCGCTCCCGCTCCGCGCCAGACAGTCAGTTATCGCGTTGCCGTCCCGCGTTAAACACACAAAATGGCGCCGAAAGTTGCCTCGAAACAAATTACAGCAAAGTACTATAAAGTATTAGAAATCGCCGCCAAAAATAAATCCCAAAAGACTTTGATGTCAAGACAATGGGTAAACATGATGTTAGAAAGGATTTTAGTGGCCAAAGAAGTTGTAAAAAACGAAGGAATTGACAAATTGCATCCAAGAGTTAAAGAAGGATTCGACAGCTATGACGTTATTGAAGTGGGAACTGAGAGAAAGTTAGTTTTGAAATCAGAATGGCCAGGATCGCCAAAAGAAATAGTTCCGTTAGAGCAGACTTTTTCTGTCGTATGGCAAGCTCACGAATCTACGAACCATGGCGGTATAACTGCAATGGTTAAATATCTTGCAGACTTGAACTTAGCTGTCTCTGAAATTTGCTTTCCCGCTTTAATCAAAATTTGCGATGACTGCCAAGAGTTAATCAATCAAATGATCACAAAAGTTCCCGAGAAAAATAATTATAAGCATATTGTGTTTGTTAACATTGTGGATATGTCCCAACAGGAATCTACGGATGATAGGTTTGATTGTCTGTTGATACTTCAAGATAAAAATACGAATTTTCTCCAGTTGCGACCATTAAGCTCCGCAGATTTGATTGATACAATATCCAATGAATTAACCCAATTGTTTTCCGATTTGGGTCCGCCGGAGTGTATTGTTGTCAATACTGCATTACAGGATATGTTTGTCAATGTCCTTAACAAAAGATTAAATTTACTTTTCATCCCAAACATTGCGATAGATACCTGTGATGAGAGTGCGCGTAAAACAACTTCTGTAGTGCAAACTGCACTTACAGATTGGCTGAAACGTATACCGGAAGGCAAGTGGTGTATAGGATGTTTCTTTGTTCAATGGGAATTAAACAACACTCCTGCTGACGACGGACAGAGTCCTACAGAAAAAATTTTTTTGGAGAACAAAACCCGTAAAGCTCAAAATTCCGAAGGAAATAAAACTAAAGATGCGGTCAATGTAAGCGTAAAGGCTGAACCTTGTAACGTTGTCGATGACTATATTGCTAGCAATCCTGTGTTGGAGTGGAGTTGTTAAATGAAAATGGATTCGAAAATGTTAATTAACCAACTGGCAGCAGAAACACCTATTCGAGTTTATTAATAAAGTGGATTAACACTGAAATGCCTGTTTCGTTTACGTACTTTCCTTCTTTCTCGCACAGTCTTTGACATTTCGTATATGCACGTTTTAAGGACCACATTACTACATACTAGGTAATTATAGAAAAAAAAATTGGTTGTTGAAAATGAGCACTATGGTGACTTTTATACTGAAATACAAAATACACAATTATAAATAGTTGTAGTGTTTGATTGCAAGTCGGTTTTGAAGTATAATTTATGCTGGGTGCACATAGATTAGTTTCTAAAAACAGGTTTTGTAAACAGGTAAACTTAAACGGCTTAACCACAAAAGATTTAAACAAGTGTCTAATTACGATTTTGTAGTTAAACACGCGTTTGAAATCTGTTTAAGCCTTGTTTATGTATTTGTGGTAACTGTGTTATTATCTTGAAAGATCCTATCAAATCAAAATGTAAAAATAATTTGGTTACGCTATCTTATTTTACCAGACTACTGATCTTGTATTCCATTGATATACTTTTATTGCTCTGCAATATCAACAGTAGAACGGCAGGGCAGGAGAAACGATTAGGATCAGGAGGAAATATTATACAACAACATTTCAGTATAATATTTCCTCCGACCTCTGACACCAATATTATAGCTTTGATAATAATATATTTATAAAAATTAAAAATACGTTGGTAATAAACCTTTTGAAAAAATATGATTGTATCTAATAAAATAACGTAGGCTAATTTACATACTTTTAAATACTCAGGACCTTATTCGTCATAATTATTGTAGAAACTTGGAATAAATTGTATAAAAATTCTTACTATTTTATCACAAATAGTTGTTTTATATATAAATAAATAAATATTTGTGGACATTTCACCAGCGCCATCTAGACCCTAAACCAAGCAAAGCTTGTACTATGGAAACCAGATAACTGATACAATACTTAGATACTTTTGTTTATTAAGTTTGTATTATACATAGAATACAATATCACACAGACACAGAATAAACATTGATGTTCATCACACAAATGTTTGTCCTGGGTGGGAATCGAACCCAAAATCAAACAACACTTAAAATAAATAACTTATCTAACACCCTTAATGCGTTATTTTTTAAGTTTTAATTTCCAAATGTTGACAATGAGTGTCTTCAAATAAGTGAACAATTTTCTTGTGCTGTTTTATAATTCAAGGGGTGAGAACAAAAAGGGTTTAACTGATTTTTTTTCACAAAATGACTTATGGGTATCGTCGGATTCAGCGTGAAATTATCTAAAATAATACATTCTCAAAATACCGAAATGAGGCTTAAATCTCGTGATTGTCAGTCTAAAAACGGTTTATCTGACACAGGAATGCAGTTCGCTTCGCATAAAAACATTATTATATTTATTATAATATATTAAATTTTTACATAATTGTACGAATTAGTACTATATTTTGTATTTTAAAATAGAATTAATACATTTTCAAGCAACTGAAACTTACATAAACCTTTTCTATTACCTTATAAGCACTTTACATTAAAATGAAGCCTTTGAAGTTTAAAGTCAGTTTTCTCGAAACTATCAATTTGACAGTTAAACCCTTATTATTCTCAACCCTTCAATTACTCATAAACGTTAAATGATTAAGTTAGTGAAGTATAATTAATAATTATGTATTTCTGTGTATGATGTTATTAAATGGGGTAGATGGGGGCTTCCTTGAATCACTTGTCAAAAACGAACCCAAAAGCGCTCTTGTCGTACGACACAATGCTATTATGTCGCGTATGAAATTGTGTGCTTTGCACCTAATTTAAGGCGACAAAATTGGAGACGTTGCCTTATCTTCCCCTTTTATTTATGTTTAATATGCACGCAATTTACAGCGATTAAAAATTAAAACAAACAGATTAAAAAAGTAAAGTCAATATAAGTTCATCCGTTTGGGAGTTTGGGATAGCTACACTCAAACTTATAACCAATTATAACTTATAACCACCCCCCTGTTTTGTCGTGGGCTAAATGATAGCAAAACAGATGAATTAGCTATTGAAACTTACTCAGCTTGTAAATGGACGCATTTGTAAAAATTGCTATATTTTTATGTGACAGCTGGTATGAGTCTTGGGGTATTTAAATAATATATTTTATTTACCCAATGCCTGCATGTACTAAAGTTCGTTAGCTCCTAAGTTCGCACTTTTTTCGTTCGGTGACATACCCAAATGCATTGCAATGGGTGTACTATCACACTTCACACTAATATTATAAAGGTGAAAGTTTGTATTTGTGTATGTTTTTTACTCCTTCACGCTCAAACGGCTGAATAGATTTGGATGGAATTCAGTACCAAGATAGTTTATACACTAGATATAGTATAAACTATCTTGGTACTAACATATAGGCTACATTTTATCCCGGAAAAGTGAAATTTTCCCGTGGGATGAACAAATAATTAAAATACTGTTTCTCCGCGGGTGAAACCGCGGGGCGCAAATAGTAGAGGTATAAGTACGAAATTGGAATGCATTAGGTTACCTATGTCACAGGGGAATAAGTGCGAACTTAGGAGCTGAAAAATTTAAGTACAGACCGGTATAAGTATTATTCCACTAATGTATATGTGTGTGCATTGGTATTACTGTATGTAATTTAGGTTATTTATAATATAGTATTCAAGTTTGTGTGAAATCAGGTATTCATTATTTAGGTTTAGTTCAATAACTACCATTACCTACTATTTTAGATAAATAACGCCAAAATGTGTTTAAAAAACGGATATAAGCGTAGGCACTTTCCCAAACCCCACCAAAAAATTAATTGAAAAAAAAAATTACAGCCTGTTTTTATGGTATTATTATTAAATTACATTTAAACTGTGATGGTTGAGCAGGTCGGTTTTTAACCTAGAGGTGGCGGGTTTGATTTTCGCAGCACAAGTATTTGTGGATAGAAAAAAAACCGCAAACACTTGTTCTGAGTCTGGGTGTTGTAGGATCATGTGCCTGGAGCGGGATCTAGCGGGATCGGGGTCAGCCGCTGTGTCACACTGTTGTATGCATTGTAATAAAGCTATTTCGCAGCCACCCATACTAACTTCACATTGGCAAAGTTCTTTTAATTCGCTGTACTTATGCTGTATTTATTGTATTGTATTTGTATTGTATTTTCTAATGCCCGTCTACAACGCTGCACTGAAGTTTGACAGCTCCTAAGTTATCGTAATTGATAGATTCAGGCGTGAATTCGCGGAAGTTCATCTAAGATACAAAATGAAATAAGAATATTTAGATATTATTATTTCATTCGTAATTCTGCTAAATTCAGATACACTAGATATTTTTATTTCATTTTGTATCGCACTTATCGTGTCAAGTCAACGCACCAAATACTGTATGCTCATTGATTGAATACAGCCGCTGATCAACAGGCAACCAATGAGCGTTCAGTATTAGTCAAGTTGACACGAATGTAACAAACGTACGCGATGTGGTTTTGGTGGGAAAACGAAAAAGATCGCGTCACCGCATTGTATTATTTTCCAAAACTTGTGTTATTTTTAGTGCATAAATCTGGTGGCATTTTATTCGTTAAGTGCTAGATTACAGGCATGAGTGTGGGAAAGTGGTATAATGATGGTGAAACGTTTCTTTTGTATTGTTTCCAAAACCTCACAGAAGTTTCTAGTAAAGTTGCCACCACTTTACTAGGAGTATGACTTTGACTGTACTATGACTGGACTTGATGACTTCTACTGTAACTTGACACATATTTGCTTGAAATATCATTAACTTGATAAATTATTACTTAACACTGGCTCAATACATAAAAGTGTGAAGCCAAAACATACAAAGAAAAACGTAAGGGACGTATTGCAGACTGGCATTAATAGTTCTAGGTACTTGCTTACATGTATCTGTAAGTGGGAATAGTTTCCTAATGAATGTTATTAAATTAAGATATAATTAAGACTAGTTAAAGTAAAGCCACAAAATAAATGTATATGAAGCTATTATTTGTGAATTTTATTTGATGCTTTTAAATTAATTTTAAATAGAGACAGAAAAGAAAAATACCACAAAAGTAGGCAAAATGCTTCAGATCTTTGCTTTACCCCGACATTGAAGGCCAGGATTTAAGATATTCCCTTCGCCTTCGTGCAACCAATGAGACGTACGTAATAAGTAATAAAAAATATTCTTTAAAAAAATCGAGTAGTTGTTATGTTGTTATATGTTATATGTTGTCATTTTACCGGACATACCAACATAATACAAATTTTAAGTAATTTTTTACATTTTTTATGTTGACAATGTTGATCTACGTTAACCAACAACTTTCAACTTCCGTTCGCCTCGCCAGCTTACTACCCAAGTCAAGCGAGCGTAAAGAAGTTTTACTTCAAAAAAATACTGCCTGAATTTAGCACCTATTTTGAGGTCGGTTTAAAAAATATTGATGCCTTGAGTGTAACTGTGTAATTTGTGTAAAATTGACTGGCCCGATAGCTTAGTTGGTAGTAAACCTGCCTTCTAAACTGTGGGTTGTGGGTTCAATTCCCACCCAGGACAAACATTTGTGTGATGAACATCGATGTTTATTCTGTGTCTGGGTGTTATATTGTATTCTATGTATGTATTTACAAACAAAAAGTATCTAAGTATTGTATCAGTTATCTGGTCCCATAATACAAGCTTTGCTTAGTTTGGGGCTAGATGGCGTTGTGTGAGGTGTCCACACATATTATATTATATAATGAAAAGTAGGTGAAACGGATGCACGTGTCTGAAGATATAGTCCGAATCGCTAGAGTGGGACCATGTGGGCTGATAATATTATAATGAGTTCTTACTTCGACTATTTAACTTATTTCTTCCGGTAACAGTTATAGGTAGCCACATTCCTACGTGATCCACATAATAAATCCTTTTAGCCCTTTTCCGTGACACCGTTCATAAATCGGCTGTTTTGTTTGTAAGTAACTACCTATTAATATTACGTGCAATCGATTTGAAGTAATTTCGACCTTATGTGCACACCTACTAGGGTGGCCAACATTTTTTCAGCGAAATACAGTATTTTTCAAAATATTTAAGCTATAAAAATATAGTACAAAACAAACGACTGAGACAGAGAATTTAATTCGTTCTTTTCCTTTTGTATGTATTCAGTCCATGCTATAGAACGCTCCCATATAACTAAAAAAAAGTACTTATGAAATAAAACTTAAATCTAGGTATTATCAAACCACTGCGAATTTAAATTCTAAAGAGAAGCCTTGCGTTACATTGAACAAAGCAGGTGTTTTATTGCCTACGAAACATTTACAAAGCACTCAGCTGGTGCCCGCGCTGTGTGTACCGTTAAATAGACATTTCAGCTGTCATGCAATTATTTTAGGAGGCACTAAATACTAAAACAAAACTTTTTTATAAATTGGACCTTGTACGAATATTGTGTAGCCATTTAATGTCTGATGTCCATGTCTGAATACATACATTTTAAGGAAAAAAGTGAATTAAATTGTTGAAAAAAATGTTTTTTTGTCATTATTGAATTTTCCCTCTAAGTGATTTGTTATTCTTTGAGAAAATAAAATAGCCTATCTAGTATTAAAAATAAATCATTGGTTGTGTTAGTTATCCATCATATAGTATTAATAGTACTATGTTCACGTCATTTTTATATTTATAAGTATGTTATATTCGCAATTATATGTTAAAACGAATAAGATTATTGTATAAGGAGTTTCTTAATGATCCGGAACTTACTACTCAATGTACACAACTGGATCAGTACACATTATATATTAGGTCTTTACCTATGAAATTGCCGTATTGCAGTACAGACTTTTTCAAACAAAAAAAAGTTTTGATTGGCTATGAATTCTAAATTCAAATTAATTTTGTTTTAAAAATATGACATTCTATTTACAATATAAGTCTTTTGTTTATTGATTAGCGTTGTATTTTCATTACATTTCAACATTTTTCCTCATAATGGATACGTAACCACGAAACCAATAACGGGTTGTACGTTCGTTTGTACAGTTCTCTCCGTAAACGTCGTTGATGTTACGTGTCGTTTGTGCCACGTTGGTGCCACGACGGAACTCATATTCCATAATTACACGAAATTTCAAAGTATCCATTATGAGGAAAAATGTTGAAATGTAATGAAAATACAACGCTAGTCAATAAACAAAAGACTTATATTGTAAATAGAATGTCATATTTTTAAAACAAAATTAATTTGAATTTAGAATTCATAGCCAATCAAAACTTTTTTTGTTTGAAAAAGTCTGTACTGCAATACGGCAATTTCATAGGTAAAGACCTAATATTAGGTGAATGATGTGACATATGTTATTTTACACAGTTGATATTTTTTTTTTATGTTAATTATAATTGACCAATGTATTGACAACATATATTATAATGTCAAAATTTATTTATTTATTAATTTCGTGTATCTACGAGCGATGTAAAAAACTTTTTAAATTAAATCACAGTATTCACCCAATTTACATAGGTCTCTATGATTTAAATGCACTTGATAATAATGTAGGCTATTTTAAATTGTAAGAATTATTTTGACTTGTAAATTGACATTTTATGAATAAATTGATTATGATTAGAACAAGTATTTGAGCGTTTTTTGTGCACAAATACTTGCTATGTCGTGGGAGTATAAAATATCCAAGCCAAGATAATAATAATAATAACGCCCAACGATCACATACATAGATACTGGACCCTAACTAGCATTCCCTGTGTCTAGGGATCCAGGAACTACAAGGATCGTGGTTCCACAACACTCGGACTCGGCTCAGAGCAAGTATTTGCGCTTTTTTTCTGTGCACAAATACTTGTCCTGCCGCGGGAATCGAACCCGCCGCCTCGGTGTTATGAGCCGACCTGTTCCACCATCACACCACTGAGGCTGTCAAATAATAGTATAATAGTATAGAAAATAAGATCTTGAATGTAGACAATATTTTAAATAGTTTACTATCGATAGACGATAGTAAACTATTTAGAATATAGATAGACGATAGAGATACCAACAAAGTTCTACAACACTAGTGTAAATATTAGATACAATAATGGAAGTTGCATATTGTGCGTCTTACATAAAACTCTATTGACGTGATCCGTTACTTTCATACATACCTACTATTAACGTTATCGTTATCGGATTTGCATAAAACCGATCGTAAAAAGTTAGAAATATTGAAATGAGGGTGTAAACCATAATGGAGGAGTCATGTAATTGCATAACCCTAGTTCCCCAATATTGGTGGAAACTTTTTTATGACGTTTGGGATTTTGCGTGAAATTATATGATAAAAGGCTTATAAGTATTATGATAATATATTATTTATGTTTTGGCTTTTCTGTGCTCTCTATTCATGAGGCAGAACCTTTCCGTTTTGGAATTATCTTATTTTATATACATTTATAGCTCGAGTTATGATTATAGGTTCCGCTCCACTGGTTTTGAATCATGTCGTTGTCTAAACTACTTGCATGTGATATTCGCATGTTAAGCACCGTCATTTGTTTAATCTTGGGAGCTTTCTCTAAGCACCCCATTGCTTCCAACTCTAACCCTCTTCATTCTAAGCACAGATTAAATAAGTAACATTCAAGCATCGCAGGGTAAAGTTAATACTATAACTGAAAACTCGATCATTTCGTAGTGGGATTTTCCAACTACGAATGCAGATTAATAATGCCTACGATGTCTACGAAGCTACGGCGCTACGCCGCTTTTCATGTTAGTAGCACGCGAGCTTTAGCCGAGAGTGGATGTATCGCGCGCTCCCGCGAACTGACTCATATTTACGTACGAAGTCGTGAATGTGTCGTTCAACCTTTCATCCAATTTAAAGTGTCAGTGAGTGCGTGACCTATCAGGTGTTGATAATGAGATAATAAGTGGTTAGTTACTGCAGTTGGTGTGGTTTTGGAAAATGTGGAAGGATGTGAGGCTAGAAAAATGTTGAGGGCGTCCGGCGCGCTATGCACTCGCGTTGGATTACTGTGGTTCCTACTGGAACTCTGGACTGTGGATGGACTAATAGGTAAACCTCTTATGTACCCACCTACTTATTTTAATAATTGTTACTTTATACTTTATTGTTGTTTTTTCTATCAACTGCATTTAACTATACTCGGAGATTTCTTGCGAGAGAGAATCCTAATTGAGAGGATCTGCAAGAGAACTAAAGCAATTGAATTAGCAAGTTGGGGCAGGCCACATCGCACGCAGTACCGACAACCTATGTAGAAGAAAGATTTACGAGTGATGACCCCGAATTGGAAGACGTAGCGTAGGTGGATCGACGATCTGGTCAAACCCACGAAGAGCCATTGGATGCCAGAGGCAAGCAGACGATCAAAGTGATGATCTATAGTCAATAGTGGACGTTTTCAGGCTGTTGATGAGGTTTAGTTTTATGATATTTATTAACTTAAAGAACCAATATAAATATACGACCCTGAAATCAGGTCAATCCTCTAATTTTTTAATGTTAAAGAATGACGTGATGAGCTAACCGTTAACATGATGTTAAGCGATATGGCTGCCCATATCAGTTGCAGTGTCACTCGGAAATCTAAAGCATAGAGTTTCGCATGACACTGCACTGCGCACGTCATCCTGAGACGATAGCACAGTCAAGTAATAAGATTAACTCTGAGATTAGATAATTTGCTTAGTAATTTCACTAGCTTTTGTGCCCTTCAGTCCGAAGCACAGTATAGTGATTGCGCATTACTGCTTGGCGGCAGAATAGCTGATAAAGCGGACTTAGACGAACTTTCCAGAAAACCACCAAGTGAAATCTACTACCAACGTTACGGTCCTATTCACGAACGGAACGTGAAATTATTAAGAAAATGTGACTTTATGATCTAATCACACAATCTAGTAATCTGATTAATAGACTGTGCTGATGTCTCAAGCGCAGTGCAGTGTCATGCGAAACTTTACATATTAGAATTTCGAGTGTCACTGCTACTGTTATGGGCAGCCGTGTCGCTTAACTTCAGGTGAACGACTAGCTCGTCGCGTCATTCATTAACATAAACGCCCAAATGTCACCTGAAGGTGTTTTGAAGGTTTCAGTCGATTAGTCGGTCCCTATCTGAGCTTGATTTCAGCTTATAGATTGCTGACATGAAAAGGTGATTGATAGAGACCTACGTCTGTCCTACCAGAAGGTCGTGTGAGTGACACACTAGACACCTCCATGAACCGTGGTGACTCCTCACCCCACACCACAGATTAAATAGTAAATAAATAGAAAATCTTTCTATGTTTTCACTACTGCAGATCGGAAATTTCATAGGTAATACCTACTTTAGGTGTATCTTTTATTACAATCATGTGGAATAGGAAGTAAATGATAGAGTGAGCAAGTAGTTTTTATTACCAAACCGTGAATGTTATCAGTTATCGTTAAAGCTTTAGTTATTTTTACGACTAAATATATTTATGAAAAATCACATACCTAGCCTACGTCTAAGTATTACTTAGATAGGTATAGAATAAGTAAATAAATAAAAAAATTCGTCCAACGATCACATACCTAATTCTAAACACTAACTAGGATACATTTTATATTTTTGACCCTAAAAAAATTAGTTGCGTAATTTGCGAAATCTATGCAATGTATTTTTGTTAAGTTATTGCATTAGTATTTTATTTTGGCTCTCTAATTTCAAATGAACTATTTATAAAATTGATATTTTAACATTACATCAGCTAGGCGTCGACAGTTTGACTAATCGCCTCATCCCCTAAATACAACCCCGCTTTCAATGATGCTGCAGACGATTATTTCGTACAATATTTTACGACAGAAGGCAATAATCTGCGAAGGGTGAGATTTTTTATAAATAGATTTTAATGAATGCACGAATCTATGATTTAGATAAAATAGGGTTGTGACGAGTTGACTAACTTATGTTATCGATAAAATTTGTATTAAGTAACTGCTACGCTAAAGAATTTGAAACTGGGTTTTTAGGACAAATTCCGTGGTAATTCGTTACTTATCATCAGGTTAGTTAGGAAGATAGTGGTATATGAAAGCCACTGTCCATACGTACGAGGATGTCTAGAAGAGATCGCTCTGAGCGATAGGACCACCCATTGTTACTTTACTTTGTTAATGATGTGGTGTTTCAATAACGAGTTTATCTATCTATCTATCAATATAAAAAAATGTTGTCTAGAATACTGTTATTAAAGCATTTTTGCTAGGTGTAAACAAGAGTAAATTTAAACTATATTTTACCATCTAGAGGGTTTGCGTGTTTATATACATCTCTCATGGCCATCTTTAAGTAAAACATTCATTTGTTTTGTTTGTAACACTTTAGTCTAGAAACTCAATTTTATACCTAGGTACTTTTTAATTTAGGTAATTGATTCTTATCTTATTCTTGATATCGTAACACGTAAAATTATGGTTTTGTTAACCTCGATGTTTGACTGATTTATACTTTTAAACTGATTTTATCCCATTTTGGATGTAATAAAACATAAATTGAAATGTTGTCATTTGCAGTCATTAAATTTTGCTGCATTTGGCAGGATTAGGCTGTAATATTAAAAATCTTGCCTACAAAAAAATATGAGCCTACTGGATTTATCGATTTTTATATTGAGGAAAAGATGATCAGTCAGAAATCAGAATGGATAGCTACAACTAGTATACGGCTAATGTAGTTGTAGTTATGAATACTGCTCACGTCAGTTTCTATAATAGAATGGATAGCAATTAAATAGCACTCTCATAATTACTAGATATCGATATTATCCATCTCTATCAAAATCCCCGATCGGCATTACCCGAATCGATATTGTTGGGGTACACCATTGTTAGTTGAACGCGGTTTCGTGACAACTTTGACAAACAATCGGTTCTCTATTTCTTTCTGGGAAAATAACAATAACTATGTTTTTTATAACATACGTAGACAAAGTAATAGAAACAAAGTAATTAAAAGAAAAAAAAAGAAAAAAGAAGAAAAAAAGACAAACAAGCTGATGGTAAGCAGTTATCGTCGCCTATAGACAGCAACACCGGGGGCGCTGCCGATGCGCTGCCTACCTTTTAAGACTCTATTTACCCGTCGTTCGAAGTGCCCCATATTGTAGCTCAGCAAAATACCACAGAGAGTAATTCCACATCTTGCAGGTATTGGCCGTATTGTAAAGCGCAAAATACTAAATGATAGGTATGACGGCGGCTACGTCCAGTTATAAACTCTATGCACAGCGATCGAGCACCGTAATTTATCCTGTGGTGGCATTAAATGTATTACAGTGGCAGCACCGGCAACTGTCATGGCGCCCCTACCTGTCTGGCTATATAAAGGGATCGATTGGTGCGCTACGGATCATTCTTGTTCCAGACACGGCGCGGTGTGGACATGCTGAACGCCTATAGTTATATAGGTTGCAACCTACCCACAACACGTTTCTGCCCACATCAGAAGTGGGATTGCCCAATGCCCATTTCTACATCACTCTTCAAGCAACGCAAAACGTGACGTGACGTGATGTGAATGATGACGTGACGGCGGGTGACACTAATATCAATTTTAGTTGCAGGGTTAACCCAGACCAGTGAAAAAAAAAGAGAATAATAGTTTTGGTAAAAAAGTAATGATTCGTGAGAGAAAAAAAAGAGAAAAAAAGGGTAAGAAAAAAGTAAAAAAAAAAAAAGTGAAAAATAAAAGAGAAAAAAAGAAAGAAAAGAGAATGTAAAACTGATGACAAAAAAATGTGTCTGAATGCTAAAGGGATAATCTATCCGGTCTAGCACTAATTGGTATGAGTTGGAATAATGATTATTGTTTGCTAAAGGGATATCTATCCGGTCTAGCACTATCCGGTCCATTTTATATAAATGAAGGGATAAGGTAATGTTGGAATGATGATTTTTGATTGCTAAAGGGATATCTATCCGGTCTAGCACTATCCGGCCCATTTTTTTATAAACGAAGGGATAAGGTATTAGTTTGATGATTTTTGGTTGCTAAAGGGATATCCATCCGGTCTAGCACCATCCGGTCCATTTTTTGTAAATGAAGGGATAATGATGGTCTTGAAGGGTTAACCCTGACGCTGGTTATGATGAAGGTTAAAATGCTTTTGACTAATCAAATTGAAACCTGATCCTTTGACTCCAAGTTTAAGTCAATTTAATTGTCAGGATGAACGAGCCATAACACTGATACTTATGTCCCTCACCAGGTACAAAGTGAAGCTAAGCGTACGAGGACGTACGCACGTCAGTATGGCCGTGACGGCGGCTACGTCCAGTTATAAACTCTATGCACAGCGATCGAGCACCGTAATTTACCCTGTGGTGGCATTAAATGTATTACAGTGGCAGCACCGGCAACTGTCATGGCGCCCCTACCTGTCTGGCTATATAAAGGGATCGATTGGTGCGCTACGGATCATTCTTGTTCCAGACACGGCGCGGTGTGGACATGCTGAACGCCTATAGTTATATAGGTTGCAACCTACCCACAACACGTTCCTGCCCACAGGTACATACTTACATAATAATATACACAATAATAATTATAATATCACAGAATTAATAATAGTTCCTTCGTAATAATATTAGCGTGAGCTGTAGAAATCGACTCATCACGCGTTTTCGGGAGAAGAGATATATCTACTCTATATCTATCTAAAGAAAAGTTACGAAAAAAGCTCAAACTTCTCTATTTTTTTCCTAATTTCCCTACAAAATTCAGTGGCTGTGTTGCTAGTAACGATGGCTTTGATTATAGTTTTCGAGCAAAGATTATAGTCAAAGAACGATAGGTATTCCTCAACTTTTGTTAAAACTTCCGGGTGTTATGGTAACCAGACCGAAGTTATTGCTTTCATAACAAGATTCCTAAGCAGATGGTATTCCACGGTCTTCTAGAAGGATTCCAATTAACACCATTTCTAAATTTAGGGTTGTAACAAATGTCGTTTTACCCTTGAAATGGTTGTCAAATGGTGGTTGTAAACTTTTATGGGCACTTTCACCGTTGAAGTCTCTAATTTATAACTTTGGAAGGAACGGTAGCTGATTTTAAAGATTTGAAAGTTGGTCGTTCAGGGAATTATTCGATTTAAACTTACCTGTACACCGCAGAGCAGGATAGATATAGAGGCGCCTTGGTCTTCCTCAACACTTTTAATGCAGTGCAAGGGAGTCGCATTTTAGAATTAATTATTATGTATAATTAATAATTTAAAAAAAACAATTATATACCAGTGCTTAGGTATAATGTTTACCTACCTGTACTATTATTTATTCTTTGGCTTTATCGAAATAACATCCCAAAAAGCTGGTAATGATGCGTTAAAACGAGATTGCAAAGAAGCTAGCATCGATGCAAAGTTGCTAGTCTATCGGTCTTCTATAGGTTACATTTCGGTGAATGTAATAGAATTGCATAATTTCATTCCTCCATCCTCATTCCACCAACGGACAACCAGACGAATATACGGCATTTCGACACCCATACATGGTTGCTATCCCGTCCTATCCGTACCAAGCCTTTTGATTCGATCCTAATAATGTAAACGGCTAAATAGTGGAACTCTTTTATATACCAGTGTCTGTGTTTGCATATAGCTCTGAGTTGGATGTTTTCAAAAAGAGAGTGACCAGGTTTCTTTTAAACGAGCGAGCTACGTCGTCGAACACATTATCACTTAACATCAGGAGGAATATGTTCTAGCGCAAGCATAATATAGTATGAAACATCAATACTTTTATTCCGAAAAATATCGAGAACTCGCGCGTGAAACCGCCAGAGCTACTGTTTAATAATAAAATGCATCTAACAAGACATGCAGTTACATTAAGAATGTCATTAATCATTCCATAAAAGCGTTAAGGTGACGTTACACACCTTATTTTCCCTGCTACTACCCGCGAGATCCTTTCTCCTCAGGGGTGATGATTAATTGTGGAAACACGCATTTACACCTCCTAATCGTTTGATGTTCAAGCATCACTTAGTTTTATGACGTCGTTTACTACGTTTAACTTCATCGTCACTTTGGATTTTAGTTCGAGTAATGATTACTTTTCTTACTAAAAGTGTTATTTATTATTCCTTCTCTGGTGCGGCGTGTCTACCGTGCCGTACCGTAAGAGTCTTGTGCGGGATGATACGTAAGAAGGCAGTTTATTCTTTAATTTTGCACATGCCTAATAAGCACACTTTCTATGGTTCGAGTAAAATCACTGCTTAATAAATAGAGACTTTTTGGTCATGGCTTATTTAAAAACTACTGTTTTTTTTCATATAAATGAAAATTATTAGATGTTTGGGAAAACAAGTTCATGACGTGAAACCGCGGGGCGCAGCTAGTTCTCTTATATTTTTTTGTATATTTTTCTCCTCTTTTCTACTAAAAAAAGATAAAACACTTGTCCGTTTGTTTGAATGGCAACGAGATGGTAAGGTACAGTGACCTTTTAACAAAAACACGTCCCAAACGGCCGGGCCCTATTTTCATTATAAATACGGCCCTTAATTTGGCACACGGAAATAGGCAATTTGTAGGGAACCCTTTCATTTGTCCGTCGATTCAGCGGCCGCTTGTTAATATAAATATTTAATCACAAAGCCCTTACCTGTTAACGTATATTTTGAAACAGAAACTCAACTTTGCACAAAGCGTTTGATTTACTCTAATACACAATGAACCACTGAGAAGTACCTATTTCCTTTCTTTGTTCATTGAACTTTTGACATAAATTTAACTTGATTTGTGTAATTAGACTTTTAGAGTGATACTCAAAATAATAATAATTATTTCAATAAATTAATGTCAGAAACTTCATGGTAACGTGTCATCATCATCCTATGTCACCAACCTATATTAGTCCACTGTTGGAAATAGTTACTGTTGGAATAGTTAGTTAGTTAGTTTACTAGGTTTACTTTATGATCTGATCTCTCAGTCGAGTAATCTTATTACCAGACTGTGTTGATGTCTCAGGTTAATGGGCGCAGTGCAGTGTCACGCGAAACTTTATATTTTGGAGTTCTAAGTGACACTGTTCTGTCATGGGCAGCCGTGTCGCTCAACATCAGGTGAACGACTAGCTCGTCACATCATTCACTAACATAAAAAAGTACTCATTTGTTGCTGCAGCTGTAGTTATGTGATCATGAAAATTTTCTATATAATAATGATGTAAACCTTAAACCTTTCATCTCTAAATTTTATCGTATTAACGTGGTGATGTCCTGAATTAATGTATTTTCTTTATTTACCTAATCTACTATATAAAAATAAGTCGGGTTTTCCTTCCTGACGCTATAACTCCAGAACGCACGAACCGATTTCCACGGTTTTGCATTCGTTGGAAAGGTCTCGGGCTCCGTGAGGTTTATAGCGAAGAAAATTCAGAAAGAATTCAGGACAAACCAACATTTAAGTAGATGGCGCCGGTGCGTGATACATTGTTTTTCGTATATTATAAAATGTTTAACAAATAAACGTCCACCCGAGCGAAGCCGGGACGGGCCGCTAGTTTATAAAAAAAAAATACTCAAGGCGTGTATTTCTATAACAAGATGTTTGATAATTTGTGACTTTAAGTCACAAATTATCAAACATCTTGTTATCTTGTTATCTGTTTATCCATCTCTTTACATTAAGTAGTGGAATACAGAAAACAAAAGACGGAATTTATTTCTCACCGCTCGTATCGACGCTTGTAGGAACTTGATCTACTGTTTACTTCTATACTGTGACCGAATCTATCCCATGAGCATCGTTTTAAATGGAAAACAAGTAAACATTGAGGTGTATCGGAACGATAGCTGTGTAATGGTACATACACTACAGATTAAATAAATCGTATAAGCATAACCTAAACACTGATACTTATGTATCTCTTTCTACAAAAAGGTTCTAATGAAAGTGTTACGTAATGAAAGGGTTCGTTCAGTTGCTAAAATTATATGACAAGTATACTTAATAGCGTTATTATCAGCGCAAATCACGAATTTCGTGTCGTCAGACACAAAAAAAAATTAGACAAGTTGCTGCTACATAGATTGGTTCTCGCCTCGGGGGATCCCAGAGCTGGCACAGCTAAGTCTTCTAATTCAGCGAGGTAATGCTGCCAGTATTCTGCGAACCTTATCACGTGGCGGTGAGTTGGATAGCATATTTATTTTGTAAATAATGTTTTATTAGTTGTAACTTTTATTTATTGTATCCTTAATTTAATGAATAAAAGCTTAATAGCGTTATGGAGTGACATAATATCCCATCAAAAACATAAATGTGAAATGAAATTCAAGTTCAATAATATGACATATGCCTTGTTGTTGACTTCAATGACAAAAAAAGTGAGATATAAATGGGTGCCAAACTGAATGATCAGTCCTGAATTTTTTATTTCAATAGGTACTAAAAATATTTTATAACAACTTGAAATATTATTTCCTATTACATATGACTTAAGATAATATATTGAAGCTTAAGGTCTGACTTTTGGACTGTTAATTTTTGTTGTTCCTTTCTCTATATTTTTGGGGTGCCTGGAAAAGATTAAGTGATTAAAACCACCCATTGTGACACTTAGTTTTTAAGTTTGTGATTGACAATTGTTCTTGTAATAAGGTGTTTCAATAAAGAGTTCTATCTATCTATCTATCTTTAATTTAATTGCTTGCCATAGAAAAGTCTGATTAAAAAGCTCTGGTGGAAAATGTCATCAGAATTCTCGTGACAAGGGCAAGGCAATAAACATCTACCTGTCCCCCCCTCAAAGCGAGCACTTATAAAACAATACACATCAACGCAAGTGCTTCCCTCTGACATGAACAAGTTGGCGCAAAGGAAACCAACGTAAGGGGCTAGAATTTATGGATTGCACAAACAAAAATATAAATCAGTAACACAAGCGACAAATTCTGAGGCTGCTTTTCCATAGAATCAGCCACAAATATAAAATGCCGCGAATCTCAAAAATGAATCGTTATGTTTGTATATTTATTTGTTATTAGGGTGACATTAGGGGTACACAGATTGCTTATTATCATAAAATACTTTCAGAAAATTAATCCGTGGTACCTAATTAAATAAACATTCATACGAATAAAAAGTACCTAAGTAAAAATGATCGCAAAACTTATAAAACAATCTCCGAGTAGGTATTTTATACAATTCTATAGATCTCCAATTGAGACACTTTTATTATTTTTAGGCTTTTAGTTATTCTTTATTATTATGAGGACAGATTCTAACATGGACAGAAATTAATACAGTTTGACACAACATAACCGTGCGACCGTGAGTTTCCACTAAAGACCATCTTAAAAAGACTTAGGTCCGTATTACAAAACGATGCTCAGTCATCAATCGGTGCTCAAGCAGAGATTTCATTCACTAATTGACTACTTTATGAATGAAATCTCTGCTTGAGCACTGGTTGATGACTGAGCATCGTCCTGTAAAACGGACTTTAGAATCGTAAATTGGGAGCTGTGCCAAAAACATGTAAAGATTGTTAGGTTCATTTATATCTACGTTTCCATCTATGTTTCCATAAAGGTTTTGTTGAGATTTCGTTCCATAGAGCTAAAATCAATATGCATTAATCTCAAAATGTTGACACTGTTGAAATCCAAAAAACATATAAGGAATGACATTTCACAAATGTTTCGTTGTAGGTATAAATCGAAAGAAAAAGGAAGGAAGACAGAAATAAATTAAGTAAGAAAAAAGAAAGAAAGAATAAAAGGAAGAAAGAAAAAAACATGAAAAAACTAAAAAGATCATGATTTTCAGTTGCCATAAATCGGTCCAAAGATCGACATCAAAGATTGCACGTCAATGACGAATTGGGAATGCTAACCTGGTAAATATTTTTTTTTTGTAAACGTTTTTCGGTGGAAACTCATGGTAACTTTAATCAAATAGAAAATACCTACATATTACAAAATGATAATTCAAAAAATTCGAGTTGGTAACTCATTTGCGTCAAGCGATAGTAAAATTTGGGGCCGAGGGAGGCAGTAGAAATCAATTCTGCCGCCGACAAATACCTAAAGCTTTGAGGGTTGAGACCCCTACGAGACAAGAGCGAAGACGTGACATAGGGGCTGCTATACATTTTTTTAAATATGCACACATTCATTTTGGTATATTCCGGCGTGCTATGCTTACCCATGTAGAAGATATAAACGCATTCTTTCTTGGTAAAACATATTTATTTATTTACTAGCTGCGCCCCGCGGTTTCACCCGCGAATAAAAAGTAGCCTATGTGTTAATCCACCATATAAGTTACCTATACTCCAAAGATTCCTTTTTACCATTTTAGTATGGAACGCTAAAAATTTCTAAAAATCAATTTTAATATAGGTAATTAATTTAGATTAATATAAACTATCTGTGTTCCGAATTTCATCCAACCGAATTATTATTATTGTTATTATTATACACCCAACGATCACATACACGTCTTGGACCCTAACTAGGATTCCCTGTGTCTAGGGACCCAGGAACTACGAAGACCATGGAATTACTACCAACTGAGCTATCGGGCCAGTCGCTTTTAAAAAACTAGTTGCGCCCCACGGTTTTACCTGAGAATAAAAAGTCCCATGTGTTAGTCAAGCGTATAAGCTATTGCTTTCCAAATTTCATCAAAATTGGTTCAGTTGTTACGGAGATTAATCGTAACAAACATTCAAACACAAACTTTCACATTTATAATATTAATAGGATACGATAGGATAGTTTTATTTTAAAGCGTACCAAGACTTGATTCCAGATATTGACCAAATAGTTGCGTTATTAGTCTAAAAATTAAATATTGAGTCTGTTACTTACCGTAGAAGCTCGACTTTCGACCACATCAGCTGTGTACACGAATGTGCAGTACAGTCAAGTACAAAAAAATACTAAATTAAATCAACGAACAGGTTTGAATTAAAGTTTTGGCATGATCGATCCACCTCAGTTATTTGTGAAGTCTGCATCCATAAGTGTTTTTTCTGCAGATAAAAGATGACAAATTTATTTTTTAACAATCAAAGTCTTTATTCTTTAAACTAATACTACAATCATACTAATTACCACTCAACTAGCTAATTACTTAGGCACTGTAAAAAAACATTTAATAGATTTTTTGCGTGACTACCACTGTGAATTAGAAGTGACTTCAAAAAAACGGAAGCCGTAAAAAACGAGTGTACTTTTAGATCAGATGACTGACGTAAATCTTCTTTAGTCAAGCTCCATCTGTCAGCCGGTATAACTTTGTTTTTGCTTTGTTAATGTTAATGAGTCGTCATTAACATTAAACAAAAGGTGTCGACCTTGACAATTGTAAATTGTCATTTTACCGGACATACCAAAACAAACAATAATACAATTTTTAACTTTTTTATCAACATAATAGACAAAGATAGAGATCTACGCGAACCTACTTCAACTTTCGTTCGCTACGCATTCACCAGCTTACTCCCCAAGTCAAGCGTGCGTAAAGAAGTTTTACTTCAAAAATAAAACTCGATAACAGCATGAACAATGTGTAACTATCCAAAAAATACTACTGGTAATATACCATTTATTGAAACTGTTCAGCAAATTCCGTCGCTGACCGTACCTGAGGTTGAATAGTTGACCTATTTTCACCAAATTCTCTGATAAATACGAACTAAGACGATTCTTGTGTCCACCACACTTGTTATGGTATATACTTTCTCTTGCTAGCGGCCCGTCCTGGCTTCGCACGGGTGGATATTTATTTTTTAAGCATTTTGGCATAAACGTACAGTAAATGCAGGACATACCTAAATAATATTCATAGTGACATAACTACACATGCTGGTTTTTTGGCGGGAAAGCGAAAAAGATCGCGTCGCCGCATCGTATTATTTTCCAAAACTTGTGTTATTTTCAGTGGTAGTGTATAAAATTGGTGGCATTTTATTCGTTAAGTGCTGGATTACAGGCATGAGTGTGGGAAAATGGTATAATGATGGTGAAACGTTTCTTTTCGTGTTGTTTCCAAAACTCCATAGAAGCTTCAAGTAAAGTTGTCACCACTTTACTAGGAGTATGATTTTGACTAGACTGACTTGACTGTGACTTGACTTGATGACTTCGACTGTGACTTGACACATATTTGCGTGAAATATCGATAACTTGATAAATTATCAATTACTTGACACTGGCTAAATACACAAAAGCGTGGAGCCAAATCCTAAAAAAAAAAAAAAACTACACTTGCTATTGCGACATTTTTTGTAGATATTATGTTCTTTAATATTGTGGAACATTGTTTTGTTCTATCATTAATAATTTTCGCAGCGCATGCGATGAAAGATATTTTATAGGCATATTTTCTACACCTTAACAACAACATTGTTGTTTAATTAATATTTTTTTACACCTTAACAACAACATTGTTGTTTAATTAATATTTTTTTACACCTTAACAACAACAATGTTGTTGTTAATGTTGGTGTAAAAAATTATTGTAACAAATTATTGTAAAAGGGTAACATTATTGTAGTATTAGTAGGGTTATACTTTTTTTTTTTAAATTTTTATGTATTGGCTCCACACTTTTGTGTATTTAGCCAGTGTCAAGTAATTGATATTTTTTCAAGTTAATGATGTTTATGCAAATGTGTGTCAAGTCACAGTCGAAGTCATCCAGTCAAGTCATGGTCGAGTCATAGTCGAGTCAAAGTCATACTCCTAGTAAAGTGGTGGCAACTTTACTTGAAGCTTCTATGGAGTTTTGGAAACAACACGAAAATAATCGTTTCACCATCATTATACCACTTTCCCACACTCATGCCTTTAATCCAGCACTTAACGAATAAAATGCCACCATTTTTATGCACTAACACTGAAAATAACACAAGTTTTGGAAAATAATACAATGCAGCGACGCGATCTTTTTCGTTTTTCCGCCAAAACTCATCCTTTTTTTTCTTGCAATTAAAATAGCTTATATTATCAGTGATAATGTAGTTTTTTTTTTACCAAAGGTTGGACCCCGGAGTCTGTGGAAATGCAGATTATAAAATAAAAAAGTGATAATGTAGCATTCAAATGGTGAAAAAAATTTTAAAATCACCGGTACTTTTTGAGCCAATTCGTTACAAACATATTTACATACAAATATTTTCTCTTTATAATATGTATGGTCAAGCGTTTTATCACACTGACCCTTTTCGATCATTGTATTTTGTTTTGGCGCAAGAAAGCTTTCTAAATACGTAGAAGCAATTACCATTTTCAAAATCAGGGTAAACCTATTTGGTTCCCGGCTTGCCAATAAATACTAACACCTCAGGATTATCCCGGGAATCCCGAAACCCGGGATAACCACGCCAACACGCCCTAATTGACCTAAATTGCACTGTAATTCAACTATTCAGCGTTCCATTTTCCTTAATAAAGACACCTTAGAGCTTGTTATCTGTGCCCTTACTGATTGCTGACCAAAATCACTTGACCTCTGATCACTTAAGCTTTTTGAAACAAACCACAAATTGCAGAGGTCAGTAATAACTGGTAGTTATCCCGGGTCCTCCTGATTGGAAACCAGAACTTCTTGAGCTGTGTTTGTCCGAAGTATTGGAGTTGTGCCAAGAACTTAAAGAGATCAATACAAGCTGGTGCATTTGGACAAACAGCGATGTTTTGGGCGGTCGCCATGGCAACCGTTAAGCCGAATTAGTGATGGGGTGAGTCTGAGTGAGATAGAGAGGTAAATAGGAAAATGATGAGAGTGAAAGAGATGGGTATTTAGGGTTGTATGATGCAGTGGCTACTTGTTTCATAGACGGTTAAATTGCATTAGCAAGCCATTTCGACGTCCGCGCGCGGTGTGTTGTGTAAAAAGCTTTGATGTTGAAATTCCAAGTTTGAATTTGAATATTTAATTTTGAATAACAAAACCGTATTTTCGTTTTAAAACTAGTTGGTTAAGGGAATAATAATATTGTATAAGTGACCTACAATAAAGAATGTTTGTATTGTATTACTAAAACAGGTATACTAAATTCAAACACCTTATTATTCTTGCCACCAAGATCACGATAACTGTATGAATTCATTACTTCAACTCAACATGGCAAAGGGCTAACACCTACGACTGCCTTCGGCTGTGTACGACTACCAACGTACTTCTGGTTGAAAGCAAGCCGAAAAAGGGCCGCTTGCATTAACAATGAAGGTTCGTGAGGGAATTCACTGCTGTTGCATTATGCAAGGTGGGGCTTTGATCAAGATTTACGTGTTAAATTGTTTTGTGGATTATTAAATAACAATGAGGCAGAAAGGTAGAGCACCTATTACGCACCTATTTATTATTTTGTTCTTTATTTTGTGTTCGACCATGATCATGGTGGTTGCAACCGTCTTGAAATATCGGGAACTGGAAACAAATAAATCACATAGTAAATAACCAGTTAATTAACAATTTTTTGAGACTGGTATTATTATCTAAACGAATATTATAAAGAGAGAGGAGATTTACTAGGTGGTAGGACTTTACTGCAAAGTTCGTCTAGGTAGGTTACCACCGCTTTGCCAGTTATTCTGCCGCCAAGCAGTAGTGCGCAAGCACTGCTGTGTTCCGGTTTGAAGGGCACTGTAGCTAGTGAAATTACTGGGCAAATGAGACTTTATGATCTGATCTCACAGTTTAGTAATCTTATTACTAAATTGTGCTGATGTCTCTGGATGACGTGCGCAGTGCAGTGTCACGAGAACCTCTATACTTTATAGTTCCGACTGACACTGCAGCTGATATGGGCAGCCGTGTCGTTTAACATCAGGTGAACGGCAAGCTCGTCACGTCATTCCTTAACATAAAAAAAGAGAAGATTTGATTGTTTGTTTGTATTGAATAGGATCTGAAACTACTGGAGCGATTTGAAAAATTCTTTCACCATTAGAATCCTACATTATCCCTGATGTACATAGACGATAGAATATTTTCAAAATAGTTAATCGTCGGTATGAAAACTTCAATTCGACGTGTGAAAAAAATACCAAAAATCATCATATCGCGTACTCTGCGGAAATTATTGATAGAGCAAAGTGATGTACTACAATTTTATAGAAGACAATACACACATAATACAATAATTAAAGCCGCAATACCACATGTCTAACTATTACAGTTACACAATAACATTATTAAGGTATTAATCCTTATCCAAATAAATCACTTCGTATTTAATTTATAAGATTTGAATTTTTTAAGCCGGATCGAGCCGCTAGTACAACAAGTATGTACTAGTATTTGTAATAAATCAAAAATATTATAAAAATCTAAATCTAGAGTGCTGACAGTGGGGAAGGCGCGAGCTACCAGTGGTTAGGGCTGCAGTGAGGGACCTCCTGACAATACGCCTTTGGAGTAGGGAGTTGTAACAAATAACAGTAAAATCTTAACATAAAACTTCTAAGATTTAACTTTACAACTAACCGCTGTCTTTACATTCATCAATATTCATACTAAACGGTATCATTATAAATAACTACCTTCATTTAATTGTATAATCGGGGACCCAAATAACATATCATCACGGCCGCATACAGTCTTTATTACAATACATATTTATATAGTTTTTTTACCGTTGAGCACTGTCTCACGTGATGATAAGTGATGTGATGTGTGATGAAAAGTGTGATGAAAGTGATGAAGTGATGACGCGGTGCCGATAGAACATGCTTGCCTAGAAGGTACCGGTTGCCTTGAGAACTTGATTATATTTTTCTGGAAACGGAGACGCTGATTATCTTCCATTTCTTTACCTTTACCTTACCTTATTGTACACAATAAATGTTGAAACTTTTGTCCATGGTGTCGCACGCGTTACCTGGAGAAAAACTAATGTTTTGCAATTTCGTTACATTTTGCGAAGATAAATAATACCACATACAAAACAGGTGAAGCAATAGCTGAAGCTTGTATCACAATAAAACATAAAGTGGCTTTCTAAGAGCATAGGTCATTGAAAAGCTTTTAAAACTGGATCATCATACACATTTCCATATTAACACCGAAATTGATGGAGTTTTTATGATACATACTGAAAGGTGTGATTGAAACAGCCAATGATGCCGTTGACCAACTGTAACAAATTATAAATATTGTAAAACATAGCAAAAAAAAAACATCACTGTAAAGTTTCTTGTAGCTTCTTCTTTAGAGGTGGAAGCTTCGGATCGGAGTTTTCTGATCTGCATTGAGTCGGATTGCTTGCACCAGTATTGAGATAGAGAACTATTATTGTTTTTTAACTAACATATTGTATTAACGGGCTTGCTATATAATATTTGACAATGAACACTTCGTAATTTTATATACTTAGTAAAAAGACTTAATAAAATTTTGATTTTTAAAGTCCTAAAAATAGCCTCAAATTGCAATAAATCCTTTGATTTTGACCTAGGCATTTCTGTATGTACAGAAACAGAACGTTCAAGATGTTCATTAAAAGTCAAAACAAGATTAAAACATAGATAGCGTGTCGAACATACATTTTGATATTTGCCAGGCATCTTGCATAATTCAACAACTGGGCATTTCCGAACACTTCCCCCTGCCATTAAATGGTGACCCTTCCCGGGCTCCATTACATGGCTACTGCTTTTTACTATAAAACTTAGCTTTAGCTCGGGTAAAACTTTATGAGCTCTCGAAAATTAGACCCGTGTACCAAACTGCACATGATACAGTTAACTGCATTGTAAAAGCGGCCATACAGTAACTATATATATAACTATATTTATATTTATTATTATATATAACTATATATATAACTATATTTACTGCGCAGCCATCCGCACTAACTTCCGAGAGCTATACCATTGAACAAAAAAAAATGAGGACTAACAATGTTCAAGTTTGAGAATCGGTTCCATAAACTGTTAACAAAATATCTACGCGGTCAAGAGTTTAAACGACAACATTTTAAACATTTGATTTTATCACACGTTAAAATTATGCTAATGTAACTATGTTTGTGCGCTCAAATTTCTTATAATTCACACTCCTACTTAAGTAACCTCATTTTAATATGTTGTGATATTACCTTACTGGATATCAAAAATAAAATACTCAAATTACTTTACAATCAACAGCTTTCCAACGCTTTATAACAAGTGAAATTCATAACTGTTAGACAACAATCTGATAGAAATGAGTAATATCCAAATTGGCCTCTTCGTTATAAAATGCTGTATGTAGAACAAGTGACCACGGAATTTTGGCTGCAATGCAACAGGAGAAATTTCATTCTTAATTTGAAAATACCCAAAGTAAATATGCACCTAAACTGCGTATTGAAACTGTCAAATCCATGTCAAACATTTGTGTTTCTATCGGTTGAATTCATGTTACGTGATCGCTTAGCTTGAGATTAGCTTCAATGTAAAGTAAAAAAAATACACTTTACATTTAATTTACTTTTGGTTGCGTTAGTCAGGCGATACTATTATAAGTCATGAAGACAGGATAACAAACAATTTTATAGCAGAAGATGGTAACTATCAATTTTGTTTGCTTTCTTTGATAGTAATATTGCTTTCGTGTTGTTCCAGAAATCGTGGAAGAACAAAGGTGCCACGACTACGAGTTCCGTCTCACATGCCGCGACCTAGACTCACACATCGCAGTCCTAGAAGCATGGTTCACCTCCTCCGACGAGAACCAACGGGACTCGAATACGAATCAAACCCACCAGTCACTCAAACTAAAAACTGAAAACGATTCCGAACTAAACCGCATTTACGTTTACACTAGTCCAAAACACAACGGCGTGTACGAGCCAACGCCGACTAATCATTCCTTAGAAAGTAACTTAACTAAACATGACCTGAATGACACGTTTTTGAACGAAACGTTTTGGCTTGTGAACGATACAGTGGATATGTCGGTTGAGTTTTTGAACGTTAGTGATTGTGGTGGCGTGGAGTTTGCCAGGAGCTACGCTAGCTGGAGAGAAGGGGATAGGAGAAGGCAGGTGATGTCGAGGGCGTCGTCTGTGAATTTGAGAGCGCCGCTTAGCTACCGGTAAGATATTTTATTACACTAAAAAAAGCGCGGTCATTCTCTCCATTTTCAGAACGACAATTTTGATCAAACCTCACAGTCAGAGTTATAAGCCACTAGCGTACAAGTACGAGGGTAGATGGAGTTCTTTGAAAGAATTTGCTACGGGCCCCGTACTTTCTTAATCCGGTACTGGTAGTCAATAATAACATCTTGATAAAGAGTGAGATAAAGTTTGGCTTTGTGGAGCGTCGTTTCTGTCACTCATAAGGATACAAAACAAGATTTATTGCGAATAGGCAAATTTTAGCACTTTTTCAAGTCAAAATTATATTAGGTTCGTCAAATTAAGTTATTGTAATAAGCATATAAAATTACAAAGTGCTTATTGTCAAATATTATATAGCAAGCCAATTACAATATATGAGTTTGAAAAAATGAAGTTCTCTTTCTCACTACTGGTGCAAGCAATCCGGCACAATACAGAACAGCAAACTCCAATCCAAAGCTTCGATTACATCTGTAAAGAAGAAGCTACATGAAATTTTACGCTTACGCTTTACGTTGGATACGCATAACGTTGTCTTTTTAGTTCAATTTGCATTATTTTTATCTTATACAAAACAAAAGTAGTTTTTAACTTAGCTTAAATTGATGCGGTGTCTAAAATTTTTTTGATAGTTTCATAGATGATTATATAACTGACCCTGCAATTATCCAGCTTCATTCCAAACGGTGTATTATTTTACCTTAAAATGTGTAATCATGGTAATGCATCGACTTGGTAAGTTGGTATCCCTATAATTTTGAAGAGAACAAAACTGAATTATATCTTGTATTGCTTCTAATTTATTATATTTTAGTTTTTTGTTTAAAACCGGCAATTATTTCATTTTTAGGGTACCATTTAAAGGGTACTTGGATATTATTGTATTAATAGCCTCTGTGGTGTGGACACATAGATCCTGAACCTTGACTAAGATTCCCTATATCTAGGGACCAAAACTACGAGGATTATGATCCCACAATACTCAGACACAGAATAAGTTTTTGCACTTTTTTCCTGTGCAAAAAAACTGGTCCTACCGCGGCAATTGAACCCGCCGTCTCCGGGTTATGAGCTGACTTCCTCAATCACCACACCACAGAGGATGTCAAATATAAGTTTACTGTGTTGTAAAGTCTCAAACGTAATTATTTTATTACAACTGCATCCCCAAAACGTGTATATCAATTTTTTTAAATTTAATGGTAATTTATGTTGATCCCATTAATATAAGCAATCCGTGTGCAAATTCATCGAAATCGGTTCAGCCGTCTTGATGTGAAAGCTACACAAACAAGCAAACAAAAAGACAACTCTCCATTGGTTATTATTATAGAGACAGCATAAAGCTAATTTACACAATAAAATTATTACTTACCTTATACCTTACACTACACTACCTTATCTAATCTACTAATAAAGACCAATTTACACTACTTTGTTTAAATTTCTACTCATATAATGATTCAATATTCTTTCCTTCACCTTTCCGAACTCTATAACAAAAATCCCAAAGGACTCTACCTTGGCTCTACCGCCCTTTAATCTACTTCCGTACTCAACTCATGCACGATTTGTCAGTAATTTTCGATCAAATCCACCGGCGCTACATTGTCAATAGAAACACGTATCATTTAATACTCTATCACGTCGCTCTATTGTAGAGTTCCCATGGGAACTGTTTCTTGTATTGGGGCTGGGGCTAGTTATTTAGCTACTTAACTACTACTCTACTCTAAGTTCCTCTACTCTATTAATAAACTACTAACTAACATTTTAGTATCATTCTCATTTTAGGAAAAATAAAATACTGACTCACAGATGTCAATAAAGTAAGAAACCGCAGATGTTAATAAAATACTGACTCACAGATTTCAACAAAATACTGACTCAGAATTCAACAAAATACTGACTCACAGAATTCAACAAAATACTGACTCACAGAAGTCAACAAAATACTGACTCACAGATGTTAATAAAATACTGACTTACAGATGTCAACAAAATACTGACTCACAGATGTTAATAAAATACTGACTCACAGATGTCAATAAAATACTGACTCACAGATGTTAATAAAATACTGACTCACAGATGTCAACAAAATACTGACTCACAGATGTTAATAAAATACTGACTCAATGAATTCAACAAAATACTGACTCACAGAATTCAACAAAATACTGACTCACAGAATTCAAAAAAGTACTGACTCACAGAAGTCAACCAAATACTGACTCACAGATGTCAACAAAATACTGACTCACAGATGTCAGCAAAATTCTGACTCACAGATTTCAACAAAATAATGACTCACAGATGTTAATAAAATACTGACTCACAGATGTCAACAAAATACTGACTCACAGATGTCAACAAAATACTGACTCACAGAAGTCAACAAAATACTGACTCACAGATTTCAACAAAATAATGACTCACAGATGTTAATAAAATACTGACTCACAGATGTTAATAAAATACTGACTCACAGATGTTAATAAAATACTGACTCACAGATGTCAACAAAATACTGACTCACAGATGTTAATAAAATACTGACTCACAGATTTCAACAAAATACTGACTCACAGATGTCAACAAAATACTGACTCACAGAAGTCAATAAAGTACTGACCACATATGTCAATAAAGTACTGACCACATATGTCAATGAAGTACTGACCACATATGTCAATAAAGTACTGACTCACAGATGTTAATAAAATACTGACTCACAGATGTCAACAAAATACTGACTCACAGAATTCAACAAAATACTGACTCACAGAATTCAACAAAATACTGACTCACAGATGTTAATAAAATACTGACTCACAGATGTTAATAAAATACTGACTCACAGATGTCAACAAAATACTGACTCACAGATGTTAATAAAATACTGACTCAATGAATTCAACAAAATACTGACTCAATGAATTCAACAAAATACTGACTCACAGAATTCAACAAAATACTGACTCACAGAATTCAAAAAAGTACTGACTCACAGAAGTCAACCAAATACTGACTCACAGAATACAACAAAACACTGACTCACAGAATTCAACAAAATACTGACTCACAGATTTCAACAAAATAATGACTCACAGATGTTAATAAAATACTGACTCACAGATGTTAATAAAATACTGACTCACAGATTTCAACAAAATACTGACTCACAGATGTTAATAAAATACTGACTCACAGATGTTAATAAAATACTGACTCACAGATTTCAACAAAATACTGACTCACAGATGTTAATAAAATACTGACTCACAGATGTTAATAAAATACTGACTCACAGATGTCAACAAAATACTGACTCACAGATGTTAATAAAATACTGGCTCACAGATTTCAACAAAATACTGACTCACAGATGTCAACAAAATACTGACTCACAGAAGTCAATAAAGTACTGACCACATATGTCAATAAAGTACTGACCACATATGTCAATGAAGTACTGACCACATATGTCAATAAAGTACTGACCACAGATGTCAATAAAGTAAGAAACCGCAGATGTTAATAAAATACTGACTCACAGATTTCAACAAAATACTGACTCAGAATTCAACAAAATACTGACTCACAGAATTCAACAAAATACTGACTCACAGAAGTCAACAAAATACTGACTCACAGATGTTAATAAAATACTGACTTACAGATGTTAATAAAATACTGACTCACAGATGTTAATAAAATACTGACTCACAGATGTCAACAAAATACTGACTCACAGATGTTAATAAAATACTGACTCAATGAATTCAACAAAATACTGACTCACAGAATTCAACTAAATACTGACTCACAGAATTCAAAAAAGTACTGACTCACAGAAGTCAACCAAATACTGACTCACAGATGTCAACAAAATACTGACTCACAGACGTTAATAAAATACTGACTCACAGATGTTAATAAAATACTGACTCACAGATGTCAGCAAAATTCTGACTCACAGATTTCAACAAAATAATGACTCACAGATGTTAATAAAATACTGACTCACAGATGTCAACAAAATACTGACTCACAGATGTCAACAAAATACTGACTCACAGAAGTCAACAAAATACTGACTCACAGATTTCAACAAAATAATGACTCACAGATGTTAATAAAATACTGACTCACAGATGTTAATAAAATACTGACTCACAGATGTTAATAAAATACTGACTCACAGATGTCAACAAAATACTGACTCACAGATGTTAATAAAATACTGACTCACAGATTTCAACAAAATACTGACTCACAGATGTCAACAAAATACTGACTCACAGAAGTCAATAAAGTACTGACCACATATGTCAATAAAGTACTGACCACATATGTCAATGAAGTACTGACCACATATGTCAATAAAGTACTGACTCACAGATGTTAATAAAATACTGACTCACAGATGTCAACAAAATACTGACTCACAGAATTCAACAAAATACTGACTCACAGATGTTAATAAAATACTGACTCAATGAATTCAACAAAATACTGACTCACAGAATTCAACAAAATACTGACTCACAGAATTCAAAAAAGTACTGACTCACAGAAGTCAACCAAATACTGACTCACAGAATTCAAAAAAGTACTGACTCACAGAAGTCAACCAAATATTGACTCACAGATGTCAACAAAATACTGACTCACAGATGTTAATAAAATACTGACTCACAGATGTCAACAAAATACTGACTCACAGATGTTAATAAAATACTGACTCACAGATGTCTACAAAAAACTGACTCACAGAATTCAACAAAACACTGACTCACAGAATTCAACAAAATACTGACTCACAGATTTCAACAAAATAATGACTCACAGATGTTAATAAAATACTGACTCACAGATGTTAATAAAATACTGACTCACAGATTTCAACAAAATACTGACTCACAGATGTTAATAAAATACTGACTCACAGATGTTAATAAAATACTGACTCACAGATTTCAACAAAATACTGACTCACAGATGTTAATAAAATACTGGCTCACAGATTTCAACAAAATACTGACTCACAGATGTCAACAAAATACTGACTCACAGAAGTCAATAAAGTACTGACCACATATGTCAATAAAGTACTGACCACATATGTCAATGAAGTACTGACCACATATGTCAATAAAGTACTGACCACATATGTCAATAAAGTACTGACCACAGATGTCAATAAAATACTGACTCACAGATGTTAACAAAATACTGACTCACAGATGTTAATAAAATACTGACTCACAGAAGTCAACAAAATACTGACTCACAGAATTCAACAAAATACTGACTCCTAGAAGTCAACAAAATACTGACTCACAGATGTTAATAAAATACTGACTCACAGATTTCAACAAAATACTGACTCACAGATTTCAACAAAATACTGACTCACAGATGTTAATTAAATACTGACTCACAGATGTTAATAAAATACTGACTCACAGATGTCAACAAAATACTGACTCACAGATGTTAATAAAATACTGACTCACAGATGTCAACAAAATACTGACTCACAGATGTTAATAAAATACTGACTCACAGAATTCAACAAAATACTGACTCACAAAATTCAACAAAATTCTGACTCACAGAAGTCAACAAAATACTGACTCACAGAATTCAAAAAAGTACTGACTCACAGAAGTCAACCAAATATTGACTCACAGAATTCAACAAAATACTGACTCACAGAAGTCAACAAAATACTGACTCACAGATGTTAACAAAATACTGACTCACAGAAATCAACAAAATACTGACTCACAGAATTCAACAAAATACTGACTCACAGAATTCAACAAAATACTGACTCACAGAATTCAACAAAATACTGACTCACAGAATTCAACAAAATACTGATACACAGAATTCAACAAAACAATGACTCACAGAATTCAACAAAATACTGACTCACAGAATTCAACAAAATACTGACCCACAGAATTCAACAAAATACTGACTCACAGATGTTAACAAAATACTGACTCACAGAATTCAACAAAATACTGACTCACAGATGTTAATTAAATACTGACTCACAGAATTCAACAAAATACTGACTCACAGAATTCAACAAAATACTGACTCACAGAATTCAACAAAATACTGACTCACAGAAGTCAACAAAATACTGACTCACAGATGTTAATAAAATACTGCCTCACAGAATTCAACAAAATACTGACTCACAGATGTTAATAAAATACTGACTCACAGATGTCAACAAAATACTGACTCACAGATGTTAATAAAATACTGACTCACAGATGTCAACAAAATACTGACTCACAGAATTCAACAAAATACTGACTCACAGAAGTCAACAAAATACTGACTCACAGATGTTAACAAAATACTGACTCACAGATGTCAACAAAATACTGCCTCACAGAATTCAACAAAATACTGACTCACAGATGTTAATAAAATACTGACTCACAGATTTCAACAAAATACTGACTCACAGATGTTAATAAAATACTGACTCACAGATGTTAATAAAACACTGACTCACAGATGTCAACAAAATACTGACTCACAGATGTTAATAAAATACTGACTCACAGATGTCAACAAAATACTGACTCACAGATGTTAATAAAATACTGACTCACAGATGTCTACAAAATACTGACTCACAGAATTCAACAAAATACTGACTCACAGAATTCAACAAAATACTGACTCACAGAATTCAACAAAATACTGACTCACAGAATTCAACAAAATTCTGACTCACAGAAGTCAACAAAATACTGACACACAGATGTCAATTAAGTACTGACCACAGATGTCAATAAAGTACTGACCACAGATGTCAATTAAATACTGACCACAGATGTCAATAAAGTACTGACCACAGATGTCAATAAAGTACTGACCACAGATGTCAATAAAGTACTGACCACAGATGTCAATAAAGTACTAGCTCACAGATGTCCGCAGCGTGATTACTGCAGTCATAGAAATACCTGCTATAAAATAATAGACTTTATTGTCGATTAGTCTAGTATTTCAAATGCTTACAAATGATTCTGATTAAATATTTCTAAGCTTTACATTTGTTATAAATCCCATATTTCTTAAAAAGCAAGCATTTGCTGACGGAAGAAACATCTATCACATTGTTTTTGGAATCACCACGACTAGCCGTATGAATAAACCACTGGACTGCGCATACCACTTTCCCATGATAGACATAAATACGCTGCTTTATTAAATTACCAAGCATACTATTTAGGAGTATATAATAGGGACATAAGTTTTATAAGTGTAGTGTGGAAAAGAGATCTATTAAATTCAAATCCAAATATGTTTACATAGATAAGGTACCTACATTATTTTAATTATGACTTTATGTATTTTGTGAAGAAAAAATATTTTTTTTGTGTAAAAATTTCACCATAAAAGAATCGCGAGTTTGCCATTCTACTGTTAGAAGAAAAGCATAAGTTCTCCGCTCCCACACCAGAAGAGATGATAATTAATTGATTGTTATGTTTGTTGAGAGATACTAGTCATTCCATTGGTTTTTTACTCCGTGGCTGGACTAAATAAAGCTACATTTACGGACATAAATACGTATTTAGTTTACATTATAAATAAGCTTTCGTGGCCTAAATAGTCTCAGTCAAAACAAAAATAGTCACGGAAAATTTTGAATGAATAGTCATTTTCTTTTATGTATTTTACCACCAATGCGTCGATTTTTTTGGCAATAAAATTATTCATTTTGTAATAATGTATAAAAGTGTTAGAAACATTAATTTAATTCATAATTATTATATGTGCGATGCTAAATTATGTACTACTAGTTGCGCCCCGCGATTTCACCCGCAGATAAAAAGTATTTTAATTATTTGCTCCTCCCACGGGAACATTTTACTTTTTCGGGATAAAATGTAGCCCATATGTTAATCCAGTGTAACTTGGTACCGAATTTCATCCAAATCCATTCAGCCGTTTGAGCGTGAAGGAGTAACAAACATACACATATCCACACAAACACACATACAAACTTTCGCCTTTATAATATTAGTGTGATTAGTTAATTTATTTTAATTGGTATTTAGATCAGACTTCAAAGAAACACAGAAAATCATTGTTGCATCCAACGCGAGTCGGTTTGAAATAGAACGGTAGAGAGGTCAATGGTTCAACCACTGTTTTGTTCTATTTACAGATTGATTGATTAGAGATCAATTAATAATAGATAGGTTCCTTTCCTATTACTTACTGATTATGTTATATAATGTGTTCCTATTACTTACTGTTTGAGCGTGAAAAAGAAACAAACATAAAAACTTTCACGTTTATAATATTAGTAGTATTAGAGTGCGAAGTGTAAATACTACTAATTTTATTTTCTTCGGAAAACTAACAGTAAATATATAACAATAGATATATATGTAATAAACTTATGGCTAATTAAATACTACTAATATCATAAACTTATGGCTAATTAAATACTACTAATATCATAAACTTATGGCTAATTAAATACTACTAATATCATAAACTTATGGCTAATTAAATACTACTAATATCATAAACTTATGGCTAATTAAATACTACTAATATCATAAACTTATGGCTAATTAAATACTACTAATATCATAAACTTATGGCTAGTTAAATACTACTAATATCATAAACTTATGGCTAATTAAATACTACTAATATCATAAACTTATGGCTAATTAAATACTACTAATATCATAAACGCGAAAGTTTGTATGTATGGATGTTTATTACTCTTTCAAGTTCTAGTGATATTTGGATGAAATTTGGAATATAGACAGGTTATATAGCGGATTAACACATAGTCTACTTTTATCCACGGGTGAAACCGCGGGGCGCAGCTAGTCTATCTAAAGCATTTTCGTCATAAATCACTTAAAGCATAAAAATAGCGAAGAAATACTAAACTTTTATAGTCTTGTTCTATTTCACAACACACTGCATTAATAATTTATATCATAATATTCTCGCACAAACAAGACCTCTTCTGTATAATTAGTGTACAACGATTTAACGCCGTCTGCCTTCGTAGATTAAAGCAAATTATCATAAAGCCGCCTGTTTCATTTCAATTGGATGGAATGGAAATGTAAAGCTGCGGAAAAGTATAAAACCAGTATGGATTTTCTAGCTGTACACAAATCTGACAGGAAGACGTGACCGCAAGGTCCTTTAAGGTGTAAATTAATTAAGCAATTTTAATGTACTGGACATTCAAATTGCTTAATTGATTTACACCATCGACCTCCATCTCCCATTCATTCTTTCTATCCAAGGTTGATTGGAAGAGATCGCTTTTAGCAATAGTAATAATATTAATAATATTGCCCATCACATACATAAATTCTACACCCTAACTAGGATTCCCTGTGCCTAGGGACCCAGAAACTACGAGGTTCATAGCTCCATAACACCCAGACTCAGAACAAGTATTTGCGTTTTTTTTCTGTGCACAAATACTAGTACTAGTAGCGATAAGTCCGTCCATTGTATTATTATAGCTCTAAGTTTCAACATCTACATCTGTTTTTATGTCTGGTGTACAGTTCATTTTTTTTGTATTGTATTGTATTGTATTGTATCAGTCAGTATAGTTTTGATTTTGCTTTGTTTAATGTTAATGTCGCCATCTTGAAAATTGTAAACTGTCAATTTACCGGAGATACCAACATAATAATACAAATTTTTATCTTTGTTATGTTGACAATGGAGGTCTACGCCTCGTTACGCATTCTCCAGCTTACACGCCAAGTAAAGCGTGCGTAAAGAATTCTTACTTATAAATACAAAAAAATCTTTCTAGAAAAACCTTTCGGGCAGATACGTATTAAAGAAATTGTTTCCAACAGCCCTTACTGCCATTTACAATATTGTTGGCAGAATGAATGATTATTAAACTTTCTTGTTAGACCACACAAGCTTTGACAAGCTTAATTTAGTTGTTTGATTCGTCGAGTGTGATGCGTGTTGAGCAAGACCTATGTTATGTTAATGGAACTAGTGGTAAATCTATTAAGTTTTATGACAACTACAAAATTGTTTAAAATGGGGCCAAACATGTTAATCACAATAAGACATCCGCCTTTGTCTTTGTCGAAGTTTGACAGCTCCTAAGTTCGCATTTATTCCTATTATATTATGGTTTATTATTATGATATTATACAAGACGCGCCCCCCCGCGGTTTCAAATTTTCCGCTCAACTTTTTTTTTTCATAGGGTTCTTCTCTTGCCAATTTAAAACATATCAAAAAAGAATTAGCAAAAATGTTCAATCCGTTCAAGCGTGATGCGATGACCAAGGGAAATAGAGATTCATGTTATATATATAGATTATAGTTTATTATTATTATTATATTATAGTAGTATTGTAGTATGTCTCTATTACGATCTAAGAAATAAAATATTTACTATTAGGTAGGATCTCGTCTTAATTTTTTTATATTTTTAACTTAAGATTTCGTAATATTTTCTTGTGTTAAGGAAACATATGATGAGCTAACCATTCGCCTGATGTTAAGCGACATATTAGTTACATATAGTCTGACCATATTAGTTACAGTGTCACTCGGAACTCTAAAATATTGAGCTCCGCGTGACACTGCACTGCGCACGTCATCCTGAGACATCAGCACAGTCTAGTAATAAGATTACTAGACCGTGAGATCAGATCATAAAGTCTTATTTTACCAGGAATTTCACCAGCTACAGCTACCCTTCAGACCGCAACACAGTAGTGCTTGCACTACAGCTTGGCGGCAGAATAACTGGCAAAGCGGTGGCACCTACCTAGACGAACTTTGCAGAAAAGTCCTACCACCTAGTAAATTCTGATGTTTTTGCATAGAAGTTAGTTAAGGAGAGTTATCGATTCTGATCCGAACCATGAAATCGATAAATCACCTTTTTTTTTTTTTTTTTTTTTTTTATGTTAAAGGGAGCAAATAAGCATACGGCCCACCTGATGGGAAGTGGTCACCGTGGCCTATGGACATCTGTAACACCGGAGGCGTCACCAATGCATTGCTTACCCATTGCTCACCTTGAACAAGGGTAAAAACAATCGAAATAAAAATGCATTAGTTACAAGTAGTTTCATAGCTTCATAAAACTAGTATTCCATCCAATGAGTTAGTTAGAGAAGTGAGTGAAGAAACATGAATAATAAATAAAAATTGAAAAATTTATATACTTCTATTAAATTTCTTGTTTCGACGTTTACGACCTTACACTCTCTCGCCGCAACGTTAAAGTGGATGAAGATACATCGTAAAATATTATTTGTGTCCGAATTGACTAACAATTTGAAAGTGCCACATTCTTCACACATTTTTAGCGTAGAATAACCTACAAAGAAAAGTCGGCGAAAATGTCTTCATATTTTGTACGTATGAATTTTAAATTGGATTTTTTTTAGTTGTACTTTTTGTAACTGACTGGTTGGGATATTTATATTGATAGCAGTATGACAGCCTCTGTGGTGTGGTGGTTGAGCAGGTCGTCTCATAACCCGGATAAGGTTCGATTCCCGCGGCAGGACAAGTATTTGTGCACAGTAATAAACCACAAATACTTGTTCTGTGTTTGGGTGTTGTTGGACCATGGTCCTCATAGTTCCTGGGTCCCTAGACACAAGGAATCCTAGTTAAGGTCCAGGATCTATGTATGTGATCGTTGGGCGTTATGATTATTATTATTATCATCGCTTCCTCAACGTAACTAACGGATTATAATGCCAAGGAAAAATTTGGATCACGACCGCGATTTGAACCCGCATCCATTCGTCTCAGTAGATAAAAGGCTGTTAATTACTACTTATAAATGTATGACTGATTAATAGTAACTATTTTCATTTCTACATATATTTTTTTATATCCCTAAAACAAAATGGTATTCCATATTTGGTGACTTTCCTCTATAAGTGAGCTCAGCACAACGTTGGTTAGAGCGTTACTAATTCAGATTTTTATAACGTTAAACTGTAGCTCCGTACATTCTATAGAGTTTTCGGACAAAATACGAAACTTTGCGGTAGCTAAAAATTCATTAAAATTCTGACACTAAAGGCTGACCACTTGTTTATACGAGAAGAACAAGTAACAAACGCAAACCGACTCAAACTTATATGGTTTTCTCATGGAAATGGGATCAGGAAGCATCAGCTTTCAAACAAAAAAGAATCATAAGAATCGGTTCATCCAGTCGAAAGTTCTGAGATGACGAAAATTAAATAAAAACAGTTGAATGAAAAAAAAAGAAGAGGTACCTAAGTATAATATAAGAGTTTTGTCAGGAAAACGAAAAAGATCGCGTCATCGCAATGTATTATTTTCCAAAACCTGTGTTATTTTCAGTGTTAGTGCATAAAACTGGTAGGTTTATTCGTTAAGTGCTGGATTACAGGCATGAGTGTGGGAAAGTGGTATGATGATGGTGAAACGTTTCTTTTTGTGTTGTTTCCATAACTCCATAGAAGCTTCTGGTAAAGTTACCACAACTTTACTAGACTACGAATTGACTTGATGACTTGGGACTATGATTTGACTTGATACATATACATTACTTGACACTGGCTAAAAACACAAAAGTGTGGAGCCATAATGAAAACAAAAAAATATAATATATTCCTGATAAGAACAAACAGATCCAAAGCTTTATATTTACGCTTGTTAATGTTAATTAAATTACGAATTCTCACTAAGTGTTTGTCAGAACAAATTAATTTAAATGAACTCCTCGCTCCCGTAATCAACGTCTCCTATTTGACATCCCTATTTCGTAATTATATCCATTATAATTTAAATCATTTTAGACTTTAAGCTTATGGGCTTTACAGTCTACTCTAGGTTGGTAATAATTTGATCTATTTCACGGACAAAGCGTATCGAATTACGTCACATTTTAATTACGAGAGGTTAACAATTGATGTCAAGTCCATTGCCGTCTAAAAATGGAAGATAAACTATCAGTTTCTTGTTGAGGTAGTGATGTATTATGTACGTTTAGTAGTAGTAATGAACCGTCTAACGTTGATTTATGAGCCATTATTGTAAGATGATATGAAAGAAAAAACTTTATCTAACGTTTGCTTTTCAAATGCAGCATTGTGAAGTTATCAATGGTTTTGATTGTACTCACTAACAATGGACATTCACCTGGCTGCTTATTATTGTTTTTACGTACAATAATAATATAATAATAATAATAATAACGCCCAACGATCACATAGATAGATCCTGGACCCTAACTAGGATTCCCTGTGTCTAGGGACCCAGGAACTATGAGGACCATGGTCCCACAACACAGAACAAGTATTTGCGCCTTTTTTTTCTGTGCACAAATACTTGTTCTGTCGCGGTAATCGAACCCGCCAACTCCGGAATATGAGCAAACCTGCTCAACCACCTATTAATGGGGAATATCGATTCCGACACGGAAATAAATACCTAACTGAAAAGTCATAACTCTGCACGATCTACATAAATCCTTAATTCTCATCTAAGTTTTTTTTTATGTCAGTGAATGATGTGACGAGCTAGTCGTACACCTGATGTTAAGCGACACGGCCGCCCATAACATAACAGTGTAATAGGAACTATAAAATATAAAGTTTCACGTGACATTGCACTGCGCACGCCATCCTAAGACATCAGCACAGTCTTGTAATAAGATTACTCTACTGTGCGATTAGCTGGGCGATCACGTAATTCGGTTGCAGCCAAAAGAAACACAAATATACTTTTAATACTTTTTATCCGCGGGTGAAACCGCGGGGCGCAACTAGTTTTATCATAAAACATTTCTATTTCAAAATAGGAACTGCGTTTCTACATGATGCATACTTGTGTCAGAAGAAAAATGTTCCTGATTGCCCCACATACTTACCGTGCCGTAAGCAGTCGGGAACGTATATGGGCACAATTATAGAATTATTGTGAAGGAATCCGTATAATTTCAAATCGATCTTGTTATCGATAATATTATAACTTTAAATTCTTTAGAGGCATCGGTTCGTGCGTGACCGAAAACGTTTTTGACTCAAATTGATTTCACATTGGTACATCTCGGGTAAAATTTTTTTTCGGATCGTAAACGTTTTAATTCAAGGCAAACGTTTTTGGTAAACTCTGTGGTGTGGTGGTTGAGCAGGTCGGCTCATAACCCGGAGGCGGCGGGTTCGATTCCCGCGACAGGACAAGTATTTGTGCACAGCAAAGAAAGTCAAATATTTGTTCTGAGTCTGGGTGTTGTGGGACCATGGTCGTCGTAGTTCCTGGGTCCCTAGACACAGGGAATCCTAGTTAGGGTCCAGGATCTATGTATGTGATTGTTGGCCGTTATTATTATTATTAAATTATAACGTTTACTTAATACTTATATTTGAGTATATGTTTGAAGTAAAATGTCTTTACGCACGCTTGACTTGAGGCTAAGCTGCTCAATTCTACTTGAAGATAGAAAGAAAGAGTAACGTTTCGTATTTTAATGTGGGTGCAAGAGAGATGGAACTAAAGAAGTTTTAGTTCAGTCGTGTGGTCTTTAGCACACTTGTTTTTTCTTATTATTATTTTTAAATGTAACTAGCGGCCCGTCCCGGCTTCGCTCGGGTGGACGTTTATTTATTAAACATTTTATAATATACGAAAAACAATGTATCGCGCACCGGCGCCATCTACTTAAAATGTCTGTCCTGAATTTTTCCTGAATTTTCTTTGCTATAAACCTCACGGAGCCCGAGACCTTTCCAACGAATGCAAAACCGTGGATTTCGGTTCGTGCGTTCTGGAGTTATAGCGTCAGGAAGGAAAACCCGACTTATTTTTATATAGTAGATTATTACAAGTTAAAAATAACTATGCATCTAAGTTGATAGATAGATAGGTCAACACTTTATTGTACACCGAAAAAAAACAATTTTACAAAAAGAAAAACTTGTATAATTAACAAGTACTGATGCAATAGGCGGTCTTATCGCTTAGAGCGATCTCTTCCAGACAACCGTTGATCTAATGCATAAAATGTTGTCGTATAAATAGGCCATAATATACTCTGGGAATCTCAACTCACCACGGAACCGAAAGAAAATCTCAAACGTTGTTCAATGATTAGATTGATCGTTAATGCCGGTACTCATTCATTAGTTTTAGCCACATTTAATTATTTTAGATACATTCAATTTGTTGAATCAAAGCAAATTATCTTTGCTCATTTCGACATAATCAAACACTTTCCAATCAACCCAACTCTAGATAAAACATATTTCGGATTGAAAACAAAACAAAAAACTCAGTTAACATATCGAATGAGATATCTATTTCCGACACCTTTATTCCTTATGTCGTATATAAACCTGCTTGTTTTTACAAGAAACTCAATTATTTACCTACACTTTATCCTGGATCGGAAGTTGGAAGTGTGTCGGAAAACGGAGTGTTTAATAAATTGCGAAGATAGGCTTGTTTTCCGAAATGGTTTATAAAGCAAACTTTATAGTAAATTATATTTAATATTTTAATTTTAAATATTTAGTTTATCATAGCAAACTTTATAACTTTAATTTTTTATTACGATTGACTAAAGAGTTAAGCAATTTATTCATATTGATAGAAGAAAGAAAGAAAGAAAAAAATAAAAAAGAAAGTTAATTTTGCAACAGAACAAAAATTAATAAGAAAAGTACAAACAAATGGCACTTTCACAGTTCTGTCACATACCGGCCCCAACTCAGCATTGATATTGATACATTATCTGTGCTTCACAGTTCAATCTACACGCAGAGTTTCATCACAGCCTTTTCAGCTGCTTTATAGAAGACTAGCTTCTGCCCGCGGCTTCGTGGCCTATAGAAAACGCAGAAGATTTTTTAAATAGATAATTCATCTACCCATTTCACTATTTTAGGGGTGGAATTTAGAAGAAACCTTTTTTAGTGGATACCTAAATTTTACGAAAAACACCCCTTCCAAATTTCAAGTCTCTAGGACCAGCGCAGCGGTTCAGGCTGGGCGTTGATATATAAGTCAGTCAGTCAGTCAGTCAAGAACGAAAAATTCAATAACGATGTATTCGTGTCATAAACAAGGTCTGGTTTTTGGATAGCTGTAAGCTATTATTAAAAAAATATAACATTCTTCCTTTGCCATGCATCTACATCAAAGAGATTTGTTTCTTTGTTAAAGCCAATCCAACTTTATTTCATAAGCGCAGTGAAATATATGACTCGACAAAAAGATTTAAATTTACGAACCTACTGCATCAACCTCCTTGTCGTAAAGATATATATAAGAGAAACGTTTATAATATGTGCATATCAATATATAATTGTATACCTAATGACATAAAAAAATTAAAGGGCAAACAATTTAATAAAACTTTGTATGACTGGTTATTACAACACGCATTTTATAGTGTTAAGGAATTCCAAATGTACTGTAACAAAAATATTATTCAATATTTGCACACTTGCATGCAGGTTGAACACAAAATGTCTAATTATTTTAAGTAACTTATGTTAACATCTCTTGAAAGTTGTGTTCTAGCAAATAAACATTTGATTGATTGATTGAAGACTTTGAATTTTATATGTGTAGATAATCAAGTCTAATAAATTCAATGGCCCGATAGCTCAGTTGGTAGTAGCCCTGCCTTCTGAACTGTGGGTTGTGGGTTCGATTCCCACTCAGGACAAACATTTGTGTGATGAACATAGGTGTTTGTTCTGTGTCTGGGTGTCATATTGTATTCTATGTATGTATTTACAAACAAAAAAGTATCTAAGTATTGTATCAGTTATCTGGTTCCCATAGCACAAGCTTTGCTTAGTTTGGGGCTAGATGGCGTTGTGTGAGATGTCCACACATATTATTATTATTATTATAATAGAATAAAATTGAGCCTATCAGCTAACATACTGTCCTTACCGTACCTAGCTGTATACTCTACCTAAAGTCTTCTCACATAAATCACAATAGAAATAACCATGGAAAGACGTATTGATTCAGTTTCAATACGCACACAATACCGCAGACAATTTCAATGAAACTACGCTCCATCGTACACGATACAATGCTAACATTTGATATCGTCCGTCTATCGTTCCTAATCGACACTGAATCGTCTCCGTTCCAATACGTCTTTATTGAAACTATTCAATAAAGACTGTTTTATCTAAAATAAACCATATATCTCTAACTCCAAAGTCCTAAACGCAACAGTAGAATGTTGTTTGGTTTAGAAAAAGATAGCCTAGGGCGTAGACAGACGTAGCTTTCGGGACAATGCCTCATTTCTCTTGATGAAAATCCAAGGCAGAAATTTGGAGTAAGTTTAGCATTGCGTTTAAAATTTTTGAATACTCATGGCATGGCTGAATTGTTTTTGTGATCTGAAGGCTAGACGAAACTTTTTAGACTACGCATGGAAAGTGCATAAAAAGTTTTTCGGAGTGCCTGCAATGAGTGCAGATGGTCATTGTCTCAGTTAAGTTTGAGTTCAAGAACCGACAGTGAATTATGTTTTTTTTAATAAATGTAAATAAGTACCTACTTATAAACTGTACCCTACCTACACAGCGGCATATTTACATAAGCGAAATCACACTAATATTATAAAGGCGAAAGTTTGTATGTGTGTATGTTTGTTACTCCTTCACGCTCAAACGGCTAAATGGATTTGGATGAAATTCGGTACTAAGATAGCTTATACTATACTGGATTAACATATAGGCTACATTTTATCCCGGAAAAGTGAAAATTTCCCGTGGTATGAGGAAACATTTAAAATACTTTTTATCCGCGGGTGAAACCGCAGGGCGCAACTAGTAGCTAAACAAAGAAAAAAATAAAAGATGATCATATTTTTATTCTTAATATGTGACATGACTGTAATTTTATAAAACACATTATTATACAATATTTTTTTAACGATTGTAGATGTATTTATTTGACCATCAACTTACCATATGCAAAAATTTATTATATGGAATTATTGGTAATGGTATATTTTTTATTTTTCTGCCGTATGTGAATCCTAGGACATATTTTGTTGACATTTTTGTTTCTTATTTTGTTGTGGACTATGTTAGACGTATTTATTTACAAGTTATTAGGTATTCCCACAAATTAATATGGATGTAAATTAGTTCTATAAATGAATTTTAACTACTTATTTAATAACAGCCTCTGTGGTGTAGTTGAGCAGGTCGGCTCATAACCAAGAGGCGGCGGGTTGGGTTCCCGCGGCAGGACTAGTATTTGTGCACAGAAAAAAAGCGCAAATACTTGTTCTGAGTCTGGGTATTGCAGGACCATGGTCCTCGTAGTTCCTGGGTCTCTAGACACAGGGAATCCTAGTAAGGGTCCAAAATCTAGGGATAGAATGTATGTGATCGTTGGGCGTTATTGTTATTATTATTATGATCACTTAATCTCGATTATATCACAAGGAAATGACCACACTGGTGTAATATAACGATAATAATTGGTTTGTCTAATTATATATGACAATTGCATTTATACTTTGTATTTGTGAACAGCCAACGAACCTGAACCGCAGGTCTGCGGTTAGACCGGCCTCGCACGTCACAGACTAACGCCTCAGTACTAGTTTCAATAATTGAGATCTCTTCATTAATATATCTTTTTTGAACTACTCGTTTATTAATTTCTGTCTTAATAAACCTTTACTTTTGGCAATAAGAAGATTGCCACGCGCTTGTGACGGATTTAAAGAAAAGGGAAATGTTAAATGATCTTTCTTCTATATTGTATTATTTTTACCACATTATTGTTAAGATTGCAATGTTTCTTTTTAATTAATATATGGAAATATAATATATGACTCACGAAGGAAGAAGTAGAGTATTGGATATGCTCGAAACCTGGGGGGTGATCACGAAACTTTGATAACAATGCAACAGGAAAAATTTCCATACTAACTGTGCACATAAATTGCGTATTCAAACTATCAAATCCACACAGATTTGTGTTTCTCTCGGTTGCAATAGAGTTACGTGATCGCCCAGCTAATCGAGAAATCGACACGCTATTCGTGAGTAACAGTCGGAAATATTTTTTTTTTACTTCAAACTTGTCTACCATTTGACCACGCTCTCACCTGATGGGAAGTGACGATGTGATCGAAGGTGTAGCATGCTAGCCAAGTAAATACCTATTCACTCTTTTCTTGAACACGCCCGGGTCATATTTAGCCGGAAACACAGACGCTGGCAGGGCATTCCATTCGTTATAGTTTAGTTTTCAGTTCGTTATTTCCAAAGTTGGAGTGGGCTCTTTTTTGCAGTGAATAAACACGCCTGTGTTTTTGCAGCATTGAACCTAACCAAATATATTCATTTAAAATTGAGATTGTATAGTTATAATGATTATTATTACAGACTTAGTATTTACAGCAATGAGTGATTCATTGCTGTAAATACTAAGTCTGTGGCATTTATACTCTTTCTTTTATCTTCAAGTCAGAAATCCTTCAGAAACGTTTGATATCTCAGCCGTCTCTGTAGCCCTACACCTACCCACCCACGTTCCTCGAGACTTCGACCTTGTAACAAAGTAGTGTTTATCTAAGAACTTCTAAAACAAAAGATCCTTCACTAAACAGGGCATCATAATGCTTTGAAGTTTGATGAAAATCTGCTGACGTTTTCGGGAGGCATAAGTTAGATAACATTTTCTTATTCTTAAGCTAGTATTTTTAAACTGAAGTCGCTGTGATTAAACTTTCTTGATGAACTGATGAAAGATGGAACATGTTGATATGTAGAAATCTTCATAAATAAATCTTCAAGCAATACGTAACTGGGTTAAACCCAATGTAAAAAAGAGGTTGAACGCAGATAATAAGTAAATAAAGAACAATTAGTTTATCTAATATATATTCCAGCATTTCCATTCCCAATTCGCCCCGAGAATGGCAATTTTGTAATTTCCGTTTACAGTTACATTACATGTTGACATTGGGACTTACATTTGATAAAATGAATTCTAAAGGAATAGTACGTGGAAAGTTGTAACCTTATACAATGCGTGCTGATTACAAATGTCGTTACCCTGGCCCACATACAAGTGTAGAAGCCGTAGGAAAGCGCAATCAATATGTTCATAAAGCCTTATTGTTATTCCTTCGTTTTTATGAAATACTTCTTGGCTTTCTCAACGGGATTGCTGTTGCTCAATTGTTTTCTATGAATATTTACTTTGTATGTGACATTGTATTTTATTACATAATAGCAAAGTACAAAGTTACTACGAGTATAGTTATAAAAAGGATTTCGTAATGACCGCGCTTATTGTTATTGGTTGACTTTTTTTGACGTTTAGTTTTGTGGAAAAACAGCTGATTGTGGGTATGTCCTCTAAGGTCCGTATTACAAGACGATGCTCAGTCATCGATCGGTGCTCAAGCTGAGATTTCATTCACTAATTGATCACTTTGAATGAAATCTCTGCTTGAGCACTGATCGATGACTGAGCATCGTTCTGTAATACGGACTTAAGTGTCATATTTGTCCTCGAGGCGCGAAATACTATTATCAGCCAATGTTAGTCCACTGATGAATAGATTCCTCTCCTAATTTACTTGCCATAACCTGGAATGTAACAAGTAAAGTAAGAACAAGTATTAGCGCTTTTTTCTTTTGTTTATACTTGTCCCGTCGTCGGAATCGAACCCGGCACCTCTGGGTTATGAGCCAACCTGCTCAACCACCACACCACAGAGGCTGTAGTAAAAGTCTGAAGTCGATTTTTTACACTTTGGTTTACTATATTATACGTTACTGATTTCTTGCTTCATATATGTACTTTTTTTTACGTTTTGGCTCCACACTTTTGTGTATTTAGCCAGTGTCAAGTAACTGATAATTTATCAATTTATCGATATTTCACGCAAATATGTGTCAAGTCACAGTCGAAGTCATCAAGTCAAGTAATACAAGTTTTGTTATCAATAACACAAGTTTTGGAAAATAATACAATGCGGTGACGCAATCTTTTTTCGCTTTCCCGCCAAAACTCATATATGTACTTGTTTGCTTGTCAAGTGGATTAATATATGGAAAAAACTTTGTCTACCACCTACCTATTTGACGTGAATGGCTGTGCTTACCAAATAATGTGGTAAAATGCGGCCATAAATTGGTAGCGAACTAATAACCGTTTATTTCCAACTAAAAAGTAAATTAAGTACGAGTTTACGTCTTAGTGATGGATACGAAGCAATGTTTCCGTGGAAATTGGATATAAACAACTTAAAACTGCTCTTGCGCTTTTATTAACTGCCTGATGTTTGGAGTTTAAACCTTATTAATGGTAACTAAGACTCTTATTACAATGTTTAGAGAATGGTGTCTGATTGTCAGTTCGTTTTGAGTTTTAGTTCTCAATTTCACTCTGTATAGGCATCTGTAAATAGGGCCAATTCTGTGAGGTATCTATGAAAATCTGTAGTTGCTTACTGTTAATTTGTAGTACTAATTATCTATTGCTACTTTAGTTCAGGCAGACTGAACCAAAAATGGTTAGTTAAAAGTTTTTTGATTGTTTTAATTTTCACAATTCAGGTCGCCTGAATACGTCAAATAAAAGTCTTACCGATTTCATTTAGGCAATCACATAACTTGATTGCAACCAACAGAAACCGTTTTTATGGATTTGACAGTCTTACTACGCAGTTTATGTGCATAGTTAGTATGGAAATTTTCAAATTAGGAATGAAATTTCACCTGTTGCATTTCAATCCGAGTTCCGTGATCTCCCAGATGCCATATTAGGCGCAGCCTATTAAGGCTCCGTAGTACTACAAGGCACTCTCATAAGAGTGTCAAGAGTGCATTGTAGTACAACATGTCCGTCAATCCGTCTGTCCATCAGTCCATCTGAATCCTTTACCCAGTAAAAGTTTTTATTATATTCCATGATTGACAACGAAACTTTGCTGCTTTGAATTTATTTAGATGACAGTGAGGTATTTTTTTTTTAGAATTGTAAAAATTTTGTGATACACGCGGAAGGTCTAACTTCAAAGTGGAATTGAAGGGTTGAGAATAAAAAGGGTTTAACTATCAAATTCATAGTTTCGAGAATATTGACTTTAAACTTCAACGGCGTCATTTTAATGTGGAGTGCTTATAAGGTATAGAAAAGGTTTGTGTAAGTTTCAGTTGCTTGAAAACGTTTTAATTCTATTTTAAAATGAAATGAAATGATATTTATTTTCGGAAAATAAAAAAAAATACCAAATATAGTACTAATTCATACAATTACTGTAAAAATATAATATAATAAAATAAATATAATAATGTTTTTATGGTAAGCAAACTGTATTCCTGTGAAAGATAAACTGTTGTTAGACACAAAATCTCGAGATTTAAGCCTCATTTCGGTATTTTGAGAATGTATTATTGAAGATAATTTCACGCTGAATCCAAAGATATTAGTCATTTTGTGAAAAAATATCAGTTAAACCCTTTTTGTTCTCACCCCTTCAATTGTTTAAGGGTAAATCGCATAAAATAATCCTCACCAAAACACCGGACGTCACAGGCGTCGCGTTCTTGGCAAACGATTCCGAAAATAAGCTCATTTTACATCTTAAAGTTTGAACGGAACTCGATGAGACTTGGCAAACTACTGAAATACGAATCGTGCTTAATTAAAATTTTAGCTGACGCGTGAATACATGTACTCTTTACAGAAGTCGTATCATGGTTTATAGTTTGTTCACTTTATATAAATATTTATTTAATTGAAATTAGCTTTTTAATTGGAATAAGTACCTATGGCATATTTACACGGATAGGTACATTTGTTGCTGGATCGACTGGCAGGGGTTTTCTTCTTGTGTGTTTGGAACTATTGGCACGGAATAGATACAGAAGAGTGAGTCCGCAAAAATCATGAAAATAATTAAATATGTTTAAACATTTTACACAGCGCCATCTAGTTCCCAAACTAAGCAAAAAGCTTGTACTATGGGAACCAAATAACTGATACAATACTTATATACCTTTTGTTTGTAAATACATACATAGAATAAAATATACCACCCAGACACAGAAAAAACATCAATGTTTATCACACAAAAGTTTGTCTTGAGGGATTCGAACCCACAACCCACAGCTCAGAAGGCAAAGATACTACCAACTGAGCTATCAGGCCAGTCTAAAATCTAGTGAAATAGCGAAAGCTATTCTTGATCCGAAACAATAAAGTGCAATTCAGGTCGCACAGTTTCTCTTTCTTTCACGTATTTTGTCAATCTAAACACAAAGATCTTTCCTTTAATTTGATTCTTTAAACATTGTAATAAGAATCTTAATTACCGTAAATAAAGTTTAAAACTAAAGGAAAATTATGAGTTTGGAATCATAATAAATTCAATAAATTTTTGCACCAAATACACGAATAAAGAAAACAAACGTACGAAAGACGTTATTAAATGAGTTTTTCAACCTTGAACCAATGAAAGTGTCTGGTTATTTGGAAATTCGCCAATGCACCGGATTTCCCTGTTGACATTGAATTTATATGTTTGTTTTACGTTTGATTCATGCTCAATTCTGAAAAATAACGTATTATTTTGTTTCAAAAATGCGTACATTAAGAATTTGTTTACGTTTATTTTCCAGAATAATTGTAATTCATGTAAATAATATATACTCCGATAAGTTATCGACACTTTTTTTAGCCAAGTTCTGGAGCTCCTGGTGCACGCGAAGGTTCGTCTCCAGAACTCCAGAACTTGGCGAGACTTGTTTGACTTTTGATTTTTCATAAATAATATTTTATTAATACAGTATATAAGCTATCCTTATTCCAAATTTCATAGAAATCCGTCCAGCCGTTGCGACGTGACGCGGGACCAAACACAAACAAACTTTCACCTTTATAATATTAATGAGATAGTTACACGCTCATTTGCCTTGTGCTTTAATATTTTTTTGTATAACAGATTAATTATTAACGAACACTATAATATTCAAAGTATTATTTAAGAAAATTTCTTTTTTCTCCTAGTTTTTTTTGTTGTTTCGTGAGCGTCAAGTTAAGCTGACTTGCGCTAAAAAATTTAAGATACGAATCTGTCGAAACCTTAATATACCAACAATAATTATTCTTGAATGGTCTCAGTGTGGATTTAAGAGGAGATAAATGGATCCGCGGATCCATATGTAAAGACGAGCCGTGGATTCAAGTGGAGAGAGCCAAAAGTTTTCAGTTTGCAATACTTACGGGGAAAAGTTTATGTCGTACCATCTGCTAACATATGATACAAAAGTTTTGTAAAAGCAGAAAAATAAGAAAATATCTTTACAAACTTCTATAAACAAAACACGGTTTGATCAATCGTCCAGACGAAAGTTCGAAAAGAAGGCAAAAAAGTATGATAATACAGAAATGTAAGGATAAAGGATAGTCTTAGATACATTATTACACAGCCTCTGTGGTGTGGTGGTTGAGCAGATCGGTTCATAACCCGGAGGTGGCAGGTTCGATTTCTGCGGCTGGACAAGTATTTGTGCACAGCGCAAATACTTGTTTTGTGTCCGGGACTGTTGGACTACCTCGTAGATCCTGGGTCCTTAAGAATCCTAAAGATCCAGGTTCAATGAGTGTTGATCGTTGGGCGTTATTATTATTATAAACTTTTCCATAAAAAAAGAATCAATTTTTTTTATGTTACGAATTGACATGAAGAGCTCGTCGCTCACCTGATGTTAAGCGACACGACTACCCATATCAGTTGCAGTGATACTTGAAACTCTAAAGTATAGTTTCGCGTGACACTGCACTGCGCACGTCATTCTGAGACATTAGCACAGTCTAGTAATAAGATTACTAGACTGTGAGATTAGATCGTAAAGCCTTATTTGCCCAGTAATTTCACTAGCTACAGTGCCCTTTAAACCAGAACACAGTAGTGCTTGCGCACTACTGCTTGGCGGCAGAATAACTGGCAAAGCGGTGGTACCTACCTAGACGAACTTTGCAATAAAGTCCTACCACCTAGTTCTTTCATAAGAATAGAAGAATATTTATATATATATTTTTTAAAGTAAATATAATGCTTTTCCTTATGGATGTTTCAAAGTTGGATAACACAAAGCTACGTATGTTTGTCGTATTCATGTGTAGGTAACTAATTAGTTAGGTATAAGTTATAATTACTTTCTGTAATTATAACTTTGTTAATTATAATTTTAAAATTTCTGTGTTTTTGTGTTTAAATATACGCTGAAGCTCATAATTAGGGACTAAGCTTTATAATTAACGATATATTGTTCATTTTATTATCTCTCTATAAAAATTATAAAGCCCCAAATTTCGCTACTTCAAATTCTAATAAAGATAATCCAGCTTAATTCTTTATATAGAAAAGCGAAGAAATTGTGTTTGCTCTGCTCAGGGTTGCCATCATATTTGGTACGGTTGAATAGAAGAGAAGCAAACACATTGGACCTTTGGACGTACGTTTACCAATAATCCCGGATTTGAACAGGGAATTTTCCCAACTTCCAATATAGTTTTTCCGATAGCAGAAATTCTGAACAGAAATAAAAATGGATAAGGAAGTTATTTGTCCGCTTCTAATACAAGTATCTAGATACGATATAGAGCAGAAATTAGGAATTGAGATTAAGTCGGAAAATGTGTGTAATATAATAATGGATAAGCTGCTTAGGGATAGTTTTATTGACTACTGTGTAAAAATAGGAATTAAGGTTATAGCTAAAAATAAAAATAGATAAATAAGTTATGTGTTATATATATCTAAGATATATATTAATAGCATAAATGTAAAATTAGAATAGAAGTAGAATAAACTAGACATAAGTAAGTTGTATGAAATGTAATGTAAAAATAAATAAAATAGTGTATATAAGTTAAATAGGGTAAGTGTGTAGTACTACTTTTAATCGTATGTATAAAGAAAGGAAACGGCAAAATACTGTAAGAAATAATGGATAGATTAAAATAATGAATAAAATAAACCCAACACCCCAATCATCCCGATAGATAGGAACAATACCAAGAAAAGAAAGTCTCTGATTAGAGTCAGAGGTAAATTAGCTCGCAGGCCGGGTCACGCACCCGGACAGGTAGAGGAAAAAAAAAAAAAAAATACAAGTATGTAATCAATGGATATTCTTTATCTTTATTTTTTATGTTAATGATTTCATGAATAGTCTAGTTTTTTAGTGCTCTTTTTGTGCATGCAAATATGACTTCTATTGCTAAACAGTAGAGACTCGAAGTGTATGTATATGTACTGGCACTGATGATTTAATCACCGAAGAGGGCGATGTTCGTAATCTCTAAATTGGCTGATTTTAGGTAAAACTGCTGAAAAACTATTGTAACGATAATTTCAAACAAATTCCTTTAAATTCTTGACATTTACTCATTGAACTTCAACTCTTGGTTAATGGCCTTTGCAGAAAGGTTGCCATAAATAATCAGCATTTGTGAAAATAAATGGAATAACAGGAAAATGTAAAAAAAAACAGGTAAATGACACGATGCCAAGTCGAAAACGATCTAGAAGGAGTGCGCGACCGCTTGTTGGCCGCAGCTTCCAGTATAGGATATACATAGAAGTAAAGGAAGAAAAGAGTTTTGGCGGGAAAACGAAAAAGATCACGTCACCGCATTTTTTATTGCATTGTTAGTGTATAAAATTGGTGGTATTTTATTCGTTAAGTGCTGGATTACAGGCTTGAGTGTGGGAAAGTGATATAATGATAGTAAAACGTTTCTTTTCGTGTTTTTGATCATCCTAACTCCAAAAAGTTCTTAATGTGAAGAAGTAAAACCTCTTAATATGAATAAAAATCAGCTTCATATTTTAAATCACTAGATGTGATAGATAAATGAGTCTCATATAGTTTAATTTAATCTTCAAAAAATGCCGTGAGAGTTTTGGCGGGAAAACGAAAAAGATCACATTACTGCATTATATTATTTTCCAAAACTTGTGTTATTTTCAGTGTTAATGCATAAAATTGGTGGCATTTTATTCGTTAAGTGCTGGATTACAGGCATGAGTGTGGGAAAGTGGTATAATGATGGTGAAACGTTTCTATTGGTGTTGTTTCCAAAACTCCATAGAAGCTTCTGGTAAAGTTGCCACCACTTTACTAGGAGTATGACTTGACTAGACTAGACTATGACGTGACTCTAACTTGACTTGATGACTTCGACTGTGACCTGACACATTATTTACGTGAAATATCATTAACTTGATAAATTATCAATTACTTGACACTGGCTAAATACAAAAAAGTGTGGAGCCAAAACAAAAAAAAATGCAGTGTTTTCGCGGAAAATCAGATGAACTATTGTTTGACCTGTCTTTCGTCTTTATTTAATCTAATATAATAGAATATAAATACTCGTACGTACTCTGTTTCTCTTTAAAAGTTTTTTAAAGTGTAGTTAAATGTACACAAGCATAGCAAGAAATGTCAACATACTTCGTTGAAGAAAGGGCGTAGACGAGTTTAAAGTTTAATATTTATAATCAAGACGCCAGACGTTTTTAAGGTGCCTTGGTTGACATTGTATTTAAAAGGTTAAACAAATACCGTTCAATGGAAGTTTGTTTCAAATCTCTAAACTTATATCTATTTCATAACATCTAGACGACAAATACTACACAAATACTAGTTTTACTAGGTGGTAGGACTTTATTGCAAAGTTCGTCTAGGTAGGTACCACTGCTTTGCCAGTTATTCTGCCGCCAAGCAGTAGTGCGCAAGCACTGCTGTGTTCCGGTTTGAAGGGCACTGTAGCTAGTGAAATTACTGAGCAAATAAGACTTTATGATCTGATCTCACAGTTTAGTAATCTTATTACTAGATTGTGCTGATGTCTCTGGATGACGTGCGCAGTGCAGTGTCACGCAAACCTCTATACTTTAGAGTTCCGAGTGACACTGCAGCTGATATGGGCAGCCGTGTCGTTTAACATCAGGCGAACGGCTAGCTCGTCACGTCATTCCTTAACATAAAAAAAAAAAAGCCAATAATAGTTGTTTTAAAAGATGTCATTTATAAATATGAGATATAGATATACACGGTGGAGTTTAATTCGTTCTTTTCCTTAAATGTATGTCCTCAGTTCACACTATAGAACGCTCCTCCATAAATAAATACCAAAAGTACTTATGAAATTAAACTTAAATCTAGGTATTGTTAAATTTATGTAAATTCAATTTCTAAAGAAAAGCCTTGAAACGTTTACAAAGCATTCAGCCGGTGCCCACACTGTGTGTAGCGTTAAAAAGACATTTCGGCTGTTATGGAGTAGTTTTATAAAACTTTTTTTTTTTATTTTTCCAGTGCTCATTTTACGATTATTCTATAGCATGGTCTGAGTATATACATTTAAGGAAAAGAACGATTTTAATTTCACCGTGTATAAAATCTTTATTCTTTACTGTATCATAAATCATTAAAACTCAGTGAATAAATTTAACAAAAGTGTAACGCTAGTCGCGTAAAGAAATAATGTATGTGGTATGGTAACTGGTATTAATATATTGACATTTTAACCGGAATACGTGCTATAATATATATATATATATATAATAGTGCTTGCCACATAATAATTTGCATATCTCCTCACATACTTAAATTTAGTTTTATTCCCTTCTGCACTTAAGTTTGAGAGCCGCTAAGTCGCACTTATCTCCTTCTCTCTATATCTGATAGCTCAGTTGGTAGTAACCCTGCCTTATGAACTGCAGGTTATGGCTTCCATTCCCACCCAGGACAAACATTTGTGTGATGAACATCGATGTTTGTTCTGTGTCTGGGTGTTATATTGTATTCTATGTATGTATTTACAAATAAAGAATATCTATATATTGTATCAGCTACCCATAGTACAAGCTTTGCTTAGTTTGAGGCTAGATAGAGCTGAGTGACATGTCCACACATACACATACACACACACACACACACACACACACACACACACACACACACACACACACACACACACACAGAGAGAGAGAGACAGACACACACACATTTATATAATATTATGCGCGGCTGCATATCTAATGAGACAGCAATATGTTGTACTAGTAATAATAGGTCTTTACCTATGAAATTGCCGTATTGCAGTACAGACTTTTTCAAACAAAAAAAAGTTTTGATTGGCTATGAATTCTAAATTCAAATTAATTTTGTTTTAAAAATATGACATTCTATTTACAATATAAGTCTTTTGTTTATTGATTAGCGTTGTATTTTCATTACATTTCAACATTTTTCCTCATAATGGATACTTTGAAATTTCGTGTAATTATGGAATATGAGTTCCGTCGTGGCACCAACGCGGCACAAACGACACGTAACATCAACGACGTTTACGGAGAGAACTGTACAAACGAACGTACAACCCGTTATTGGTTTGCTCGGTTCCGTTCTGGGAATTTTGACTTGAAAAATGAACCTCGTGGTCGTCCGGAAACTTTGGTCAACAATGATGAATTAAAGGCGATTGTGGAAGCTGATGAATCTCAATCTACAGCTGAGCTGGCAGCAGCTTTTGATGTTAGCATCAAAACAATATTGGTCCATTTGCGACAGATTGGCAAGATAAAAAAGCTTGATAGATGGGTGCCCCACGAACTTAACGATCGCCAGCGCAACGTACGCGTCGAGACTTGCCTTGCGCTGCTTAACAGGCACAGAAATGAAGGAATTTTGAACCGAATTGTTACGTGCGACGAAAAATGGATTCTTTTTGACAATCGAAAGCGCTCAGCAAGTTGGTTAGATCCTGGTTCGGTACCAAAGCAATGTGCAAAACGAAAAATGACCTCTAGAAAGGTGATGGTCACAGTTTGGTGGTCTAGTGCTGGTGTGATTCATCATAGCTTTTTACAAAACGGCGAGAGCATTACTGCAGATGTGTACATTGAAGAACTGACCACAATGATGGCGAAACTCGCACGTCTGCAACCAGCTTTGGTCAATCGGTCGTCTCCACTGCTACTTCACGACAACGCGCGACCCCATACTGCACAACAGACCGTCTCTAAGCTGCATGAGTTGGGTTTGGAAGCTCTCCCTCATCCGCCATACTCACCAGATCTTGCGCCTACCCACTATTACTTTTTCCAAAATTTGGACAACTTTTTAGCGGGAAAAAAATTCAATTCCCGAGAGGCAGTACAAAACGCCTTTGAAGAGTTTGGTGTCTCCCGTCCTGCTAATTTTTTCAAGAAGGGCATCCATAAACTGCTACAGCGTTGGCAAAGATGCATTGATTGCAGGGGTGATTACTTTGAATAAAAGAAATAAATAAGTTCGAAAAAAAAATACTTTAACTTTTTTCAAACAAAACGGCAATTTCATAGGTAAAGACCTAATATTATTTTAGGTATCTGTGGTACGAATAACCAGTAGGTATTACCTTAAAAGTCATCCATATCTCAGACACAATAATAATAACAGTAGGCACTACATAAAATTTCAAGAGCCGTTCGTAAAATATCAGTTCGTTTTTCCAGTAAGCAAAAGTTCTCGTTTTCGAAGGTCGCTTCTTTATAAGGTCCTATAATACAACGTAACTTCCAGCCGAAAAAACATTCTAAAAGTGATTCTATAAAACATCTGGTACGCAACAATAAAAAGGCACCGAGCTTTAGTAAAATGTTAAGCAAGTACCTGGATCATTCATAACTTCAACCGACACAAATCACGTTAAAAATAATATTAAATAATAAAAAAAAAACAGTTCAGTTAAACGGTATCGTGATGGTTCGTAATAGATTTAGTAAGCTTTAGAGTTTCTTATAAAAAGGTTGAGATTTTTCTTGTTAGAGATCTGAAATGGAAAGTTCCATTGTAGAGGTATAATAAAAACTACGACTGGGCTTTGGTGACTTGTTATTAGAGAAGATTAAGGTCAGCTTGAAAGATTTTGCGATATTGTATTTAAAAATAAAACGTGTGTGCTTTAGACCACACGACTGAAGTAAAACTTTTTTAGTTTAGCTCCATCTATCGGCCGGCATAACTTTGTTTTTGCTTTGTTCAATGTTAATGTCGCCATCTTGACAATTGTAAATTGTCATTTTACCGAACATACCAACGTAACAATAAAAAAATAACTTTGTAATGTTGACAATGGAGATCTACGTTAACCAACAACTTTCAACTTCCGTTCGCGTCGTCAAGCGTGCGTAAAGAAGTATTACTTCAAAAATATGGCCCACAGTCATTAGTCAACATCATCTGGCCATCGATCATCAATTGATAATGATAATGATGATGCATGTTTAGCAAAGTCAGTGAATTCTTATTAAACTAGATATATAGGTATGCTTACGAACTATGTGACTACCTCACTTCTTACTAACTTTGAAACTCACATATTTCAGTCTAGTCACTAGACTTGTTCTGTAAATGTTGCACTTATCACAAAAAGAGCTCGTTTAGTAGTTAAACGAGCATGTTTCAGCGACGTAAAGCGCTGTAAACGCTGTCTAATGGCTCTTATACAGAGCGTCCCACAGCTATGCCACACGGAGGGAAAATATGTAATTTTTTATGTAAAGTTTGTAAACTTTGTAGATAGAAAAATTTACAGAAAAAGACACTATTTAAGGTAATTTTGTTTAAATGATTTGAGCTGCGTTCCAATATTTTTCATAAATTGCCTATCTAAACGAGAATAGAACCCACCAAATGTAAAAAAAATCACATTATAATCTTTTTTTTTTATGTTATTGAATAATGTGACGAGATAGCCGTTCACCTGATGTTAAGCGCCACGGTCGCCCATAACAGAACAGTGTCACTCGGAACCCTAAAACTGAGTTACAAGCGACACTGCACTGCGCACATCATCCTGATACATCAGCACAATCTGGTAATAAGATTACTTGACTGTGAGATCAGATCATAAAGTCTCAATTGCCCAGTAATTTCACTAGCTACAGTGCCCTTCAAACCGGAACACAGTAGTGCTTGCACACTACTGCTTGGCGGCAGAATAACTGGCAAAGTGATACCTACCTAGACGAACTTTGCAACAAAGTCCTACCACCTAGTTATCACTAAAAATCACATATAGGTATATCAAGTATTTTTTTGATAACAGCCGAAAGGGATATTTTTTTTCCTATATAACACAGCATTTTAAATAAACCTACCTATAAAGGTACAACATCGCAATTTCGACTGCACGCTGTTGAATTTTGAATGTGCAATGGTGTTAGATAATTTAGTAGGCAATGGTCTGAACACGGTTTTGTGATTACGAATTCTTCTTTTAATTTATTTGCCATTTTTGAACGCACCTTCTATATAATTCTTATATCCGAGTTGTACTTAATGACAACGCATAATTTTACAAGCCACAAATTATGTAACAGGAGTTTTGGCGGGAAAACGAAAAAGATCGCGTCACCGCATTGTATTATTTTCCAAAACTTGTGTTATTTTCAGTGTCAGTGCATAAAATTGGTGGCTTTTATTCGTTAAGTGCTGGATTACAGGCATGAGTGTGGGAAATTGGTATAATGATGGTGAAACGTTTTTTTTCGTGTTGTTTCCAAAACTCCATAGAAGCTTCTGGTAAAGTTGCCACCACTTTACTAGGAGTATGACTTGACAAGACAAGACTATGACTTAACTTGATGACTTGGACTGTGACTTGACTTGACACATTATATGATATTAATTAACTTGAGATATTATCAATTACTTGACACTGGCTAAATACATACAAAAGTGTGGAGCCAAATCCAAACAAAAACAAATATTTAAAAAAAAAAACGAGAGAAATAGAGATCTTCAATAGACAAAAAAACAAAGTGAAAAAATAAAACATCTATCTGTATTCAACGGGTGGTCCATTTTACTTTATTAAGTTCTCAAGTTACGCACTCGAGTTAAGTGTTTTAATAGGGACACGCAATTATTTAAAATTAGGGGGTAAATGAGACTTTTATATGGCAATTTGAAACTAAGTGGCGTTTGGTAGACATTTAAGAGATTTATTGCTGACTAGCTGAGCCCTGCGGTTGTCGAACCGCGTAGATATAATTTTCAGGGATAAAAAGTGAAGTAAGTCCACCATCGGACAAACAAATAATTATACGTAAGGAAGTCATCGTTACTTATGGTTAACAACTTACATGTGCGAACAAAGTGATTAGCTTCCACGTTTATAATGTGAACAGTGAAAAGACTGGAACGTTCTACCGGCATTTGTATTTCCCGGAATATCTTGGGGTGTTAATTTTATTTATTTATTTATTTTTGGGAAGACCAACAGCTTTTCTTACATCGTAGAATCATGTTATACATTTGGAAGCCAATTAAAGGTCCTCACGTCTAGCGGTATAGTAGCACTAATGCTTGAGCACGCAATAATGAACACCTGATTTTACAAATAATAATTAAACTTTGACAAAGATCGGAAAACATCGGATTTGTGCTATTCTGAATAAGTAAGTGTAAGGTTATATACTTTATACGTACGATTTATTCATATTGTTTCATTATTTATTTAATCAAAAGTATGGCAGTAATTTAAGTGATTAATATTAACTAGTGTAGTTTTTACAAGTATTAAAACGACGAGCGCCTGTCATCGCTTTGGTCAGTCGAAGTGCCCGCCATTTTGATGTACGAGTATGCGCGAACGTCAGTGCGATTGCTAGATTAAAGTGAATAACTGTTCATTCTCCTGAAAGCGGTAATCGAGAGTGGTGTGGTTCCTGCTAGAGTGAGCTAAGGTTAGTACTGTGTGCTAATGTAATGTAGTTATTAGTTCTATTATTGGCTACTACGCAAATTGTAATCAGATTGTGTAAAATAAATCATTTTATTTACTTTTAAACTATCTTTTCATTATCATAGTTATGCTCCTAACAGTTCAGAAGTGGGATAAGCGGGTATTTCACAGTAAATCACTCGTTTATCCCGCCCATAAATACACAAAAATCGGCTTTATCTATGATTATAAAGTAAATAATGAATTTATGACCTCGCTTTGCTTGCATGAGCTCTAAATTGTGACCTATTTGCTTAGATAATTTATTACATTTATTTTCTGCGCTGGCCTACCTATGGTTTTGTATTTTCTTGACGTGGTCAATAATAGAACTCGATAACATGAAAAACAAATAGTGGGGTAGCCCGTAAGGGGTACCACCCACGTATGATTTCGTAAGTGAGCCTACCTACCTAGGACTGATTTTCCTTCCGTCTCTGATTATCTTCTAATTGGACTACCGACATTATTTTCTGCTATCATGTAACAACGTGTGAAGTCTGTGATGATAAATATCATCAATTTATTTTTGATTTTTTTAAAGAATTTCTTGTTTTATCTTGTATTGTCTATTATTTTTTTGCCATTATAGAGTGAAATGGCACTATGTTTTCATAATTACATCGGTAGGTACTAGAAAATGGTACGGTGGAAATATAGTGGAGAAAGTGGATATATAATCTTCGTACCTAAAGAGTGACGATTATTAATCGATAGCCTCTTTATATGGCAGTTTCGAAGTCAAAGTCAAAAGATTTATTGCTAATAGGCTATTTTTAGCCTAGAAGAAGCGATGAAGCTGTCTTTTTGTCTGACAATTAATCATTTATTGCGTAATAGACTTTTTTTCATTAAGTTTGACTTTATGAATAAAATTACGCATTGACAATTAATAATAATAATAATAATTCATTTATTCAATAACAATTTTTACATTGTGTTTGAAATGCCTAAAACTAAGTCACCTATAATTAAATATAAATCAACACTATTATTCTTATTCCTAAATTCCGCCAGTAAGTCCGTAATACAAACACAATATGTGCCTACTTATAAGAGAAAACATCAATCAAACATTACCGTTCTTGTCAATAAAATCCTGTACGCAGTAAAAACACCCTTCCAGCAAAAGTCTTTTCAGTCTTACTTGAAAGATAGGAAGACTATCCATGGCCTTCATGTCCATGGGCAAACAATTAAATAGCTTGACAGCCTGGTACCTGGCACAGTGTTTAGCAATGTTCAATTTTGGCAAAAGAGCACAATTTAAGTCTTTTCTTCGTGTTTCTAATCTAAAGATATTCTGTTCCGCTGTCTCATATTTATGTCTAAACTTCATAACATCTGTGAGCAAGACCATAACATACAAGCTAGGAACCGTCAGGATTTGTAGTTCTCTAAACTTATCTCTGCAGGACTCCCACGGCGGTATGCCTACCATAGTACGAATGGCCCGCTTTTGCAAAATAAACGCCCTTTTGATATTATAGTCGTAGCTACTACCCCAACATCGGATGCTATATCTCAACTTGGACTCCACTAGAGCAAAGTAGACGGTTTTAAGTTGTTTGATGTTTACTGCATCGCGTAGGCTTCTGAGAGCGTAACATGCCGAGCTGATATAGTTATCAATAGAAGCCAGTTCACTCTTCCAGTTCAAAAATTGGTCACTTTGTACTCCGAGGAATTTGACACACTCCACGGTACTAATAGTATCTCCTTTGAGCCCTATATCCATTGTTTGTTCATTGTGTACTGTTGATTTAAAGAGAATAACTTGGGTCTTTTTTGTGTTCAATTTTAAGTTGTTAGCAAGAAACCAATCATGAAAGGATGTAAGAGCAAAGTTAACTTTTGTTTCTAAATGTTGTATGTTATTTGCTGATATTATTGCATTCGTGTCATCCGCATAGACAATGACTTGTAAATCAGATACAACGTCACATATGTATTTAATGAGGTCATTCATGAAAATTACAAAAAGGATTGGTCCCAAAATAGAGCCTTGTGGAACTCCACGTTTCATGTGCACTAAGTGAGATTTTGTTGCTAGCTCACATCTGTTGACGATACTGTTAATTTCCACATAGTACTTCCTGTTTTTTAAATATGAATCAAACATCTGTAGTGCATTATCCCTAACCCCATAATGTTCCAACTTAGATATTAAAATGTCATGATCTACGGTGTCGAAAGCGGAGCTCAAGTCAAGAAACACACCTGCGACTTTCAACTTGCTGTTCAGTTTGTCTACTACTTCATTGACCAGTAGGTCAATGGCATCGACCGTACCAATACATTTTTGGTAGCCAAACTGACGCCCATCCAATATATTATTTTGATTGAGGTGCGACAGCAATCTATCCTTTAGAATGTTTTCGAATATTTTTGAAACTGATGAGAGTAAAGATATTGGCCGATAGTTTCTGGGATCTGTTTTACTACCTTTTTTTTAAATAGGCAGAATTCTCGCGATTTTAAGCTGCTCTGGAAATATTCCAGACGTGATACACTTGTTGAAAAACATTGACAAGGGTTTTGCCAACACATCCGCATTATCTTTAATTACTGAGATTGGTATTTCGTCAAAACCACAAGATTTCTTTGACTTCATTCTACCAATAATTTTAACTATTTCATTTTTGTTTGTAAATCTTAGTTTCATTCCAGAATTGCATCCCGTTACATGATCTCGCATAAGTACTAACGCATCATTTTTATTCTTGGCGGACACCGCATCGCTGTTGTCAACATTAAATTGTTTAGCAAAAGTATCTACTATTATTTGAGTATTATCAGTAATAACATCATCAATCTTTATCATTACGCTGTCATTCTTTCCATACTTAAACTTATTTCTATGTTTATTTACGACCTTCCATATTTCTTTAGTACTATTATTTGCATTGTCAATCTCTTTTTTTTTGACTGCTTCTCTTTTTAAGCTCTTAACGACTCGTTTAAATAGTTTCAAATAGTTATTCCTGTATGTGGTTATAGAGTCATCAACACCGCTCTTTGGAGCAGAATTTAAGAACCTTTTCATTTTTGCTAGCTACCTTAACTCCTTTAGAGATCCAATTAATAGTACCCCTTTTCATAACACAAACCTTTTTTGTCCTTTTATGAAAGCATTTATTGAATATGTCAGAAAAGCTTTTCAAAAAATTGTTGATATTGCAGTCTTTAAGATCGCTCTTCATTAACTCATCCCGATAATTATTTTTAGCCGTCAAGTGGCCCGTAGAGTCCTCCAAAGTCAGTTGGCAGAAAATACCCGCATGCCCATCCGGTAGTTTGTTATGATCTATCTCACAGCCGGTAATATTTTCGTCAGGGAGGTTAGCAAAAATATTATCTATACAAGACTCCGAATTATTACGGATGAAAGTTGTATTCGTAATAAGATGTCTAAAATTAAAACATTTTAGTAGCGTAAGTAGCTCTGTCAGATTATGGTCTTGTTTTAAAAAAATTTACTTTAAAGTCTCCAATAATAATCAACCTTTTGCTGAAAAAATGTTCCAATAGTTTTTCCAACCTAGTCATAAAATCATTAAAATTTTTATCATCTGGAGTTCTGTACAAACAACAAATACTCAAATTTAAGTCAATGTCTTTAATACCACATATTTCAAAACTATTGATCTTATACAGATTATTACAAAATTTAAGGTTCAGGATATTCGTATCTTTTATGCCTAATATAAGAGTTCCTCCTCTTCTCTTATTAAGCCTCGTATTATAAGCTAGTATTTTATATTTTTCTAAATTACAAACGGAGACATTATGTTCATTCAAAAAAATGCTCACAAATACAAACAAAGTCAACAGCTTAGTCAAGGTTTTCTAAGTAAATTAGTAGTTCTTCTTTTTTATTTAAAAGTCCGCATACATTTTGAAAGAAAAAGTTTACCTGAATTAAAGAGCTTTCCCCAATATCACGTACTTTAGTTTCACAAAACTTGATAAATATGCTGAGTTACTGTTCACACTGGGGGCCTCGAAAAAATGTATCGACTTCAACTGGAGCCAGATGTGTTTGTGTACTTTTACATATAACATCTGTCTCCCTATCAGTTTCCGTTTGTGTAGTTACATTTTTATATACTTTGTGTGCTAAAGTCAACCTATTATTGCAAAAATCCAAGTACTTGATCCTATAGTCAATTTGTAATATGTCTCTCAATATAAATCTTCCCACATATCTCTTATCACATCGGTAAATATTATTACGGTTATCCCTATCATGTATTAAATTTAAAATCCTGAGGTAAGTGAAACTTGCCGTGGTTGCGACCATTAGAGTATTAAGTTTGGCTACATTCAGAGACACATTCATGGGGATTCTACCAAGGAGCACATTAGTAAATGTAAATTTACTTATATGATAGTAGAGGGATGATTGAAAGTCTAGTCGATTCTTGTCATGCGTGCCTGATATAACTATCGCGAAGTCACGCTTGGTAAAATCTTCAATTGTTCGATACCGTCAGTCAACTTGTTATAAAAGCATATACAGTTTCCCATGAATAAACCATTAACTTTCTGCAGACGGAATCTTGGAACTTTCAAGTTGTTTTGTTCCTAATATTAATGTTATGAATGTTGCAATATCTGGGAAAAGAGCTAATATTTTGCGAGTGTACGTCAAATTTTCGTAAATGTCTCGTAAATTTCTCCTTTGATATATTGTAATGAAGTGAATGTTTATAAGTTATAGGCGATAGAGAGAGCTTCGCATGGCGTGGACAAAGAGTGTGATACTCTTAGAGAACTTAGAAATGCTCCTAGAACGGCGACAAAGGCTGGTAAATTAGATGACGTTAGTGACAGTCATCGGGTGCGCACCGTGGGTGTAACGGATAACGGTGAGTGTGAGACTCAATATTTTCGTATGCAAAAATTGACAAATAAACTGAGCGAGGGAGCGGAAGGGAGTCCAAAGGTGGGCAAAGCCGCAAGCGCTCTAGTTATCATACACGCAACGCGGAAGGGAGCCTGAGAGCTAGGCAAAGCCGCAATGCTATTAATGATGCGGAAGGGAGCCTGAGAGGTAGGCAAAGCCGCAGTTACATGGACGATGCGGAAGGGAGCCTGAGAGTTAGGCAAAGCCGCAGTTCCTTAAATGATGCGGAAGGGAGCCTGAGAGCAAGGCAAAGCCGCAATTCTATGAACGGTGCGGAAGGGAGCCTGATAGTTAGGCAAAGCCGCAGTTTCATGAATGTCGCGGAAGGGAGCCTGAGAGCTAGGCAAAGCCGCAATTGCACAAATGACGCGGAAGGGAGCCTGAGACTTAGGCAAAGCCGCAAACGTTTGTTATTTTCTGACTCATCGAGTACTTCGAGTATGCAGCCATCGAGAAAATGCCGTAAGAGGTCACAGCGGCATTTCGAAGATTCTTCGGTTGATTCTTATTATAAGGCATCCGGGCATGTTTCACGGAATCCAGCTAGATCATACGATAGTGGATGGCGTCACCGTAAACGTCAAAATCATTCAAGGAGTAGATCCACAAATCGGCGATCTGGATGGATTTCACGAATGTCACGTGATGGAGAAGGCTCAAGCACTGCGGATACGCGATCGATTACTCATCGCTATAAATTTTATCAGCGTTCTCATAGTAGTTCAGAAGAGTGCGAGCTAAAACAAAGCGAGTATGACCAGCGCCGTTCGCAGTTATTGAGCCCAGCTCGTAGGGAACTAATTTTTACGAAGAATGGAAGGAACTATAGATATGACCATGATCCGGATCATGATACTAAACGGTCAAAGCATACTTTGTCCTCTCCGAAATAATGTTTGCGCATACGTAAACATCATAGCCGTATTAAATGAATAAAACCATGGTTGTTTCAACAAAGATTTTGGCAGCGGTAGTATCTCAGAATCTGATAGCTTGAAAAAAAGGCAAACTTTTAATGATACACAACCTAAGTAAATAGTGAGTTTAACAATAATAATCAGTGAACAGTCCGAATTCTCATGATTCTCTTAAAGTCATATTATGAAATATTATCGCATAGTTAAGTATAAGTTTATAAGCAACTAAGTTTTAAATATCTACGTTAAATAGACTTGTATTATAATTTTCTGTTTATTATGATGAAATGAAATCACGACCGGTAATAGACCATATCAAATAAATAAATAAATATGTGTGGACATTTTCCACAGCGCCATCTAGTTCCAAACTAAGCAAAGCTTGTAACTATGGGAACCAGATAGCAGGTACAATACTTGTTTACTTTTGTTTGTTTAAATATACATAGAATATAGTATAACACACATACACAAAACAATAATCGATTTTCATCACACAAATGTTATTCCTCGGTGGGGATCGAACCCAAAACCTACAGTTCAGAAGGCGGGAATACTACCAACTGAACTATCGGGTCAGTCAAGCAGAATCTCTTCTCAGATAAATTTTATTAAAATTTTACTTGCGATATTAGTGTACCTAATAATTATAATTTATTAAAGGAATGTGATAACTGCAACTACTAACTCAGCTGTAGTTGGTAAAATCAACTAAGAATATAATTATGTATATTATAAATAATTTCCTATTTGTAAAATGGTTGATTTTTGAAAGTATACAGTATCAAACTGAAATAAATGATTATAAATGTGTAACACGCAAATAATAATAGCGAAGGGACTCGCTCTAGCAGGACGGCCGAGCTGTAAGGTTATATACTTTATACGTACGATTTATTCATATTGTTTCATTATTTATTTAATCAAAAGTATGGCAGTAATTTAAGTGATTAATATTAACTAGTGTAGTTTTTACAAGTATTAAAACGACGAGCGCCTGTCATCGCTTTGGTCAGTCGAAGTGCCCGCCATTTTGATGTACGAGTATGCGCGAACGTCAGTGCGATTGCTAGATTAAAGTGAATAACTGTTCATTCTCCTGAAAGCGGTAATCGAGAGTGGTGTGGTTCCTGCTAGAGTGAGCTAAGGTTAGTACTGTGTGCTAATGTAATGTAGTTATTAGTTCTATTATTGGCTACTACGCAAATTGTAATCAGATTGTGTAAAATAAATCATTTTATTTACTTTTAAACTATCTTTTCATTATCATAGTTATGCTCCTAACATAAGTACTACGCATAATAAGGAAAATGAATAAATTCTATACTTATAAAATTCAAAGTCCTAAATGACTGACTGACTTATATATCGCTTACTTATTTATCTTATATACCGCTGGTTCTAGAGATAGATAGATAGAAAATGTTTTATTGCACAAACAACAAGTGTAGGCGAGTGAAACATAGGCGAACTTAATGCTAGAGTGCATTATCTTCCAGTTAACCTGGGTGTAACATGGAAATTTTTGCAGGGTAGTGCAACGCAGCTTAAATATAGATTGTCTAAGAGAGACTTGAAATCTGTAGGGTGTGTTCTTTGTAAAGTGTAGGTATCGACTAAGAAAGGGGTTTTTTGAAATTCCAGCCCTAAGAGGGTGAAATGGGTAGTTGAATTGTCTATGAAAAAATTTCTTCTTTGTTTCCTATAGGCCATATATTTCCTATAGGGCTGAAGCTAGTCGAGCTATAACAGACATCTTATAGGCGAGCGCTTCTTCTAAACCACGTCATCATGGAAAATAATGAAAATAACATAAGCCTATCAGACTATTACAAAAGTACTTATTCCATAAGTAAGTTTTAACGTAGATGTATCTTCACAAACAAAAAAGGCAAAAATCCTATTAGATTTTATGTTAAATTATAATTTTCGACAGTTAGTACACCAACCTACACGAATAATAAAAAATAGTTCAACTTGTATTGATCTTATTTTTACAAATTTTACTGATAAAACTAGTATCACAGTTCAGGAATACGGTTTTTCTGATCACTGCGGTGTTATGATGACCGTTCCAGGGTTTTCAGCAGAACAAAGGCACGTCTGGTATACCGAAAAAAGAGTATTTAACGATAAAAATATCGTAAACTTTAAAACACAAATTCAAACTATTGGTTGGGAATTAGTAATTAAATTAGACAAAAATATCAATGAAAACTATAGTTCATTTCATGATGCCCTTATTGATACATTAAATAAAACAATACCAAAACAAACAATTAAACTAAAAAATAAACCAAATAAAAAATGGCTAACACTAGGAATAAGAAAATCATGTAAACATAAACGACTATTTAAAATTTTAGTTCAGCAATCCGGTAATGAAATATTAAAATACTACTATAAAACTTACGAAAAATTATTAAAAACTGTAATACATAAATCTAAAAAGCTACAATACATTAGTAAAATAAAACAATCAAACAATATAGTAAAATCAATGTGGCGTATCATTAAGGAACGAACGAACAAAATCAGAACAAATATCAAACAAAATGTAAAAATATTGATCCACAACATACTAACGGAAGATCCGATCTTAGTAGCTAACTCGTTTAATGACTTTTTCGCATCGGTAGGAGGGACAGGCGCGAAGGGCACTCCGCTCGGCCAGCCTGTGCTGTCGCCAACTGATAACACCCTTTACCTGCGCCCGGTCGACCCGCGCAAAGTATACTACATTATAAAAAACCTTAACAACAAATGTAGCTTTGGCTTCGACGAACTGCCACCAATACTTATCAAAAAGTGTGCCGAAGAGTTGACTTGGCCTTATACTATGCTGATAAACCAATCATTCGAAGAAGGCGTTTTTCCTGATCTTTTAAAAAAATCTATAATAAAACCTATACATAAAAAAGGCGATAAAACCGACCCAAACCAGTATAGACCCATTGCACTGCTACCTACTTCATCTAAAATTTTCGAGGCTGCGATGGGTAAACGATTATACTCTTTTTGCGAAAAATTTTCAGTTTTTGATGATAGTCAAAATGGCTTCAGAAAAAGGCGATCAACGGTTCTTGCTGTATACAAATACATGCAAGAAGTTCTGAATATTATAAATGCTAAAAAATATGCAATAGGTATTCTGCTCGATATGAGCAAAGCATATGACAAAGTTTCCTACCCTATATTATTAAAAAAACTTTATGGCATAGGTGTGAGGGGCCTTGCTAACGAATGGTTTGCGTCCTATCTAAAAGACCGCGAACAATCAGTAGAAGTAGAAAATTATAATTTACAAACAGGGAAAATAAAAAAATTTAGATCGGATCCCAAAATAATGAATAGCTCAATCCCACAAGGAAGTGTATTGGGCTGCTTATTATTTTTAATATATATTAATGACTTACCAAAAATATTCAAAGAGATGTGCGTGTTATTTGCCGATGATATCTCCATTTTATTTCCATACCCAACCAAAGGTAGTAATGTAAACACTGAATTAAACTCCATTTTATCCAAAGTCGTTGACTGGCTTGAAGACCACAATTTACAAATAAACTACTCAAAAACCAAAATAATGCAATTTAAACCACGTCAAAAATCACAATTAGAAATTAACTTCACTTACAATAACACAAAATTACAGTGCGTAGACTCCTTTACACTTCTTGGACTGAACATCGATACAAATGTTAATTGGAAGACACACGTACAAAAAATAAAATCTAAGCTTAGTAGTTTTACTTACGCCTTATCGGAGCTAAAAAAAACAACAAATGTCGCGACAGCACTTTCGGCATACTATGCCTACGCTCACGCCTGGTTACAGTATGGTGTCATACTGTGGGGAAATAGCACTGGAGCCGATGATCTGTTTATATTACAAAAAAAGTGTATCCGCATCATAGCACACGTAGACAGTACAACAAGTTGTAAACCATATTTTATCCAGCATCAAATCCTAACTTTAACCTCTATTTATATACTAGAAATTTGCAAATTTGTTAAAAAATACCCCCAATTTTTTAAAACTTTGAAAGACAACTATTTCGGTACGTTTAATCTTAGATACAGGGACAGGTTAGCCCTCCCAAATTCAAAACTCAAAATGCACAGCACGAGTACTTACGTAATGTGTATAAAAATATATAACCATATACCCCTTCGTCTAAAAGAGATACAAAACGAATATGCCTTTATTGGTCGGTTGAAGTCACATCTCGTTAAAAAGTGCTACTATTCTTTGAAAGAATTTTTCGAAGATAATCATAAAATATAAATCTGTTAATTATGTTGTGAATGTTAAATTTTATTGAAATTTATTAAGCGTATCGCATGAAATATGTTAAATTTTATCTACTAACCCTACCCTCATCATATTAATCTGTAGTGCCCTACAGGGTCCATATTGTTACTATTAATATTATGATATATAATAGGTCTTTACCTATGAAATTGCCGTATTGCAGTACAGACTTTTTCAAACAAAAAAAAGTTTTGATTGGCTATGAATTCTAAATTCAAATTAATTTTGTTTTAAAAATATGACATTCTATTTACAATATAAGTCTTTTGTTTATTGATTAGCGTTGTATTTTCATTACATTTCAACATTTTTCCTCATAATGGATACTTTGAAATTTCGTGTAATTATGGAATATGAGTTCCGTCGTGGCACCAACGCGGCACAAGCGACACGTAACATCAACGACGTTTACGGAGAGATTTGTACAAACGAACGTACAACCCGTTATTGGTTTGCTCGGTTCCGTTCTGGAAATTTTGACTTGAAAAATGAACCTCGTGGTCGTCCGGAAACTTTGGTCAATAATGATGAATTAAAGGCGATTGTGGAAGCTGATGAATCTCAATCTACAGCTGAGCTGGCAGCAGCTTTTGATGTTAGCATCAAAACAATATTGGTCCATTTGCGACAGATTGGCAAGATAAAAAAGCTTGACAGATGGGTGCCCCACGAACTTAACGATCGCCAGCGCAACGTACGCGTCGAGACTTGCCTTGCGCTGCTTAACAGGCACAGAAATGAAGGAATTTTGAACCGAATTGTTACGTGCGACGAAAAATGGATTCTTTTTGACAATCGAAAGCGCTCAGCAAGTTGGTTAGATCCTGGTTCGGTACCAAAGCAATGTGCAAAACGAAAAATGACCCCTAGAAAGGTGATGGTCACAGTTTGGTGGTCTAGTGCTGGTGTGATTCATCATAGCTTTTTACAAAACGGCGAGAGCATTACTGCAGATGTGTACATTGAAGAACTGACCACAATGATGGAGAAACTCGCACGTCTGCAACCAGCTTTGGTCAATCGGTCGTCTCCACTGCTACTTCACGACAACGCGCGACCCCATACTGCACAACAGACCGTCTCTAAGCTGCATGAGTTGGGTTTGGAAGCTCTCCTTCATCCGCCATACTCACCAGATCTTGCGCCTACTGACTATTACTTTTTCCAAAATTTGGACAACTTTTTAGCGGGAGAAAAATTCAATTCCCGAGAGGCAGTACAAAACGCCTTTGAAGAGTTTGTTGTCTCCCGTCCTGCTGATTTTTTCAAGAAGGGCATCCATAAACTGCCACAGCGTTGGCAAAGATGCATTGATTGCAGGGGTGATTACTTTGAATAAAAGAAATAAAAAAGTTCGAAAAAAAATACTTTAACTTTTTTCAAACAAAACGGCAATTTCATAGGTAAAGACCTAATATATAATATTTGAAATGTAAGATCAATATGCACATATGGTAACAGAATAAATGAATATGAATATGAATATGAATAAAACTTACAATTCGAGAATTTTTAAGTAAAACTTCTTCACGCACGCTCAACTTGGAGAGTAAGCTGGTGAATGCGTAGCGAACGGAAGTTGAAGTTGGTTCACGTAGATCTCCATTGTAAACATAACAAAGTTAATAAAGTGTATTATTATGCTGGTATGTCCAGTAAAATGACCATTTACAACTGTCAAGATGGCGACACTAACATTAAACAAAGCAAAATCAAAGTTATACCGGCCGATAGATGGAGCTAAACAGTGGTAAAACCACACGACTGTAGTAAAACTTCTCTAATTTTTTACTACTTTTCTTATTGTCTCTACTATGGCCATAAATACCAAAAACACACCTTTTTAACTATTTTAAATATAATATACTAGCGGCCCACCCCAGCTTCGCACGGGTATTTTATATATATTCTATCGCATATACTCAGGGATAATGTACGATTCTAATGGTGAAAGAATTTTTCTAATCGGTTTAGTTTCAGAGCCTATTCAATACAAACAAACAATCAAATATTTCCCCTTTATAATATTAGTTTAGATTTCTCGACTGTCACATAATAAAACTTAACCCAAGATGATAATAAAACAAGATAGGAAAAGGAAATGCTGATCGTAATTCTTATTTTCTTGTGCTTCGCTGAAATGTATGTCGTAAAATTTCTTCAGGTATGCTTTGGCTGCTTTGTTAATGGCTAGTGTCAGAAATGAATCAGAAGTGAAATGGTCTGAGAATGGTTTGAGAATGGTTTGTTACGAAATTATGTTAGTATAACTAAATATATATATTAAAACTAGTCGCGCCACGCAGTTTCACCCGCGGACAAAAAGTATTTTAATTATTTGCTCATCCCACGGGAAAATTTCACTTTTCCGGAATAAAATGTAGCCTATACGTTAATCCAGTATATAAGCTATCTTGGTACCGAATTTCATCTAAATCCATTCAGGTATTTAATCGAGCATCGATATGAGCGCTACTTACTAATAGAGCAAACCAAGCAAAGTATAAATAAATAAATAACACCCATAGATCAAATAAATTACTGCGAAAACGAGACTTTATGACCTGATCTCACAGTCGAGTAATCTTATTACCAGACTATGCTGATGTCTCAGGATGTTGTGCGTAGAGCAGTATCACGCGAAACTATATTTTGGAGTTCCAAATGACGGTATTCTGTAATGGGCGGCCGTATCGCTTAACATCAGACAAACGACTTGCTCGTCACATCATTCACTAACATAAAAACACAGATCCTAGACCCCACCTAAAACATAACTATTTAAATAAAAATTTGTTGACATATCACATATTTATTCTATTTAGACACAAAATTTTGTGATGATTTAAGAATCATGATATCTTTTTGAGAACTACTATTGAATTTCCTTCAACGGTTATAGCCAACGCTGTGAGATTTTATATGCCCCTTCAGGTCACTACGTCATTAATTTCATCTTTGACAAAAGTTACAAATGTTATTTTTAAACTACAACATTAGTAAGCTCTAAATTGGTGACGCTTACAGCATTTTATTTATATTAATGACGAATCTTTAAGGGCTCTATTCCACGGTAGGTTTTTCGTCAGTTTTACCACAGTCTCGGCAATGACTGACGGCTATCCTACCGTCTAATTACGTTTATCAGTCACTATCAATCACCATCAGACATGATTTGCGCTGGGTGTCTCTGATGACCAGCAATATGCTGAGCCGGCGCCCATTCGATACTTGTTTATTTCTATTGATTATGTACATATTATGTGTATAAATTTAACCTGTTTTTGTACTTCAATTTTAGACAAGTATTGAATAAATGTTTTTCTATTCTATTCTATTTTTTTGTATAGCGTTGCTTGTGACTGATCGTGACTGAAATGAATCAGAATAAACGTGTGGTGTCATTACCCGTTCCATAAAACTTCCGTCAGTTACCGTAATTCATGACTGATGGAATCGACTGACGGCGAATACGCGTGTAATGGACGCCTTAAGCTGAAAGCCATTTAAATCTGGAAAGTAATTACAAAAAGACGACCGAAATGAGAATTCCAATGTTTCTTTGATGTTAGTCTTCTGTGGCTTACAAATGTGTTGAGGTCGTCGCGAAGACGTTTCGAAAGATCGCTTTCAAAGAGTAACAAAAATTCGAATCGTATTGAGACGCGTTTTTAAAGCTAATTGTTTTTTTATAGGCACGATATAACTACTTTGTTTGCTTTCATTTTCAGTTAGGTCCTTTCATGTTTTTTTTAAATGGCTCTGTACTTAACAAAAATATATTTTTTTTATTATTACGAAAACAGACAAACAAGCAGACGGCCCGCCTGATGGTAAGCAGTTACCGTCACTTATAGACACCTGTAACACCGAGGGCGCTGCCATTGCGTTGCCTACCTTTTAAGACTCTATTTACCCGACGTTTGAAGTGCCCCATGTTGTAGCTCAGCGGAAATACCTCAGATGGTTTCATTCATTCCACGACTGTGGACATCACGAAAATGTTATACCTAATTAAGCAATGATGGGTACCTAGTACAGTTGTTCCTTACCCTGTTTTACCCCACTGGCCCGATAACTTAGGTCGTAGTTACCCTGCCTACTGAACTGCAGGTTGTAGGTTCCATTCCCACTCAGGACAAACGTTTTATGTGATGATCATCAATATTTACTCTTTGTCTGGGTGTTATATTATATTCTATTTATGTATTTACAAACAATAAGTATATAAGTATTCAGATATCAGTTAGGTAGTATACAGTTATCTGGTTTTCCATAGTACAGACATAGCTTTGCTTAGTTTGGGGCTAATGGCGCTGTGTGAAATTTCCATAAATATTAATTTATTTATTTACTTATAGCTGTTAAAACAAGCAGTTAGGAACACACAAACAAGTAGTTAAGAGTAAAATATAGAAAATAATTTTGTCGACAAGCAATACAAAAGAGGTTGGAAAGGCAAACCAAGTAGATTTAATTTTATTTATTTTTTTATAAGACATTTTTCATTTTCATCTATTAAATTTCCAAATAATTGATACGTAAAACCTAATAATAATAAATATTTTATTAAATTATTGTGATAAATCCGTATTCCGTATCCATAAAATAAGTTCTAATCTACTCGTAATGTGATTACATCCTGTGACAAATTAAACGGACTTAGCCCAGTGACCTCGCGCTCAGACAGACTTACCACGCTTTGTTTATTTATTTATTTATGTATTTATAATATGAACGCATAACATAACATTATGAAAGAAATAATTTTCTTGCAATTTTTGTTAAAAACCGGTTAAAAGTTATATTCAAATCAGCTAAAACTCGGAATAATCGGTCATATATAGGTACTTATATATAAAAGAAAAATTATAAGTTGCAGTCAAAACTCTTAACCCGTTAACCCAGTTCTGTTTTCAAGTCATAAGTTCTTTTTGCTTGATTATTAAGAAATTATTTTATATATATAATATTTTTTTCTACAATTTGAATTCTTACATTTGCTATGTTATGTGTATAAATACAATTGGGAACCCTTTGTTATTAGTTAAAATACAATTGACAACTTCTTGTTATTAGTTAAAATATAATCGACAACTTTTTGTTATTAGTTAAAATACAATTGACAACTTTTTGTTACTAGTTAAATTACAATTGACAAATTTTTATTATTAGTTAAAATACAATTGACAACTTTTTGTTATTAGTTAAAATACAATCGACAACTTTTTGTTATTAGTTAAAATACAATCGACAACTTTTTGTTATTAGTTAAAATACAACTGACAACTTTTTGTTACTAGTTAAATTACAATTGACAACTTTTTGTTATTAGTTAAAATACAATTGAGAACTTTTTGTTATTAGTTAAAATACAATCGACAACTTTTTGTTATTAGTTAAAATACAACTGACAACTTTTTGTTACTAGTTAAATTACAATTGACAACTTTTTATTATTAGTTAAAATACAATTGACAACTTTTTGTTATTAGTTAAAATACAATCGACAACTTTTTGTTATTAGTTAAAATACAATCGACAACTTTTTGTTATTAGTTAAAATACAACTGACAACTTTTTGTTACTAGTTAAATTACAATTGACAACTTTTTATTATTAGTTAAAATACAATTGACAACTTTTTGTTATTAGTTAAAATACAATCGACAACTTTTTGTTATTAGTTAAAATACAATCGACAACTTTTTGTTATTAGTTAAAATACAACTGACAACTTTTTGTTACTAGTTAAATTACAATTGACAACTTTTTGTTATTAGTTAAAATACAATTGAGAACTTTTTGTTATTAGTTTGAATTTGAATACCATACGACTACCTTTTGTTATAAGTTTATACAAAACTGAAGTGCAGTAAAGATCGTTGTAGTCGATAACGGTTGTCGTATTGCCTGCCGATCTATGGTTATGGAAAATAACAAAAAAACAAGCAAACGTCAAATTTTAACACAAATTCTGTCAAACAGAATACATGATATTTTACAAAAAATAAACTTACTGCAAGTTTCAAAATAATTTGTCTGACATACTTTCCATTCTTCACTCATTAGTTTACTGGAAAAAATGACCTAAATGATTCACCTAAAGAAACGGTGATCCGTCATCCGCGGGAAGCTCAGTCATTTGACAGTTCTTTGTTCAACAAACGAGGACTTTGGATTCCTTCCAAAGTCCCGTTAACCTATTCAAAGTTTTTTCGGTTCGTGATCATAATTTGCCAGTTTAATGGTTGATGAGTAGGAAAATAACCGCTGTTTAGTTATGATAATGTATTTAACAGTTAATGATAATGTTCTAATATTTTAACCAAGAAGAATTTAAATTGTAGTTTAAAATATAACTGTTGCAGTCAAAACTCTTAATCATCAGGAAAAAGTGCTTATGACTAGAAAAACAGTACTGTTTAAAGTTTTGACTGCAACTTCCTTATAATAGGTCTTTACCTATGAAATTGCCGTATTGCAGTACAGACTTTTTCAAACAAAAAAAAGTATTGATTGGCTATGAATTCTAAATTCAAATTAATTTTGTTTTAAAAATATGATTTACAATATAAGTCTTTTGTTTATTGATTAGCGTTGTATTTTCATTACATTTCAACATTTTTCCTCATAATGGATACTTTGAAATTTCGTGTAATTATGGAATATGAGTTCCGTCGTGGCACCAACGCGGCACAAACGACACGTAACATCAACGACGTTTACGGAAAGAACTGTACAAACGAACGTACAACCCGTTATTGGTTTGCTCGGTTCCGTTCTTGGAATTTTGACTTGAAAAATGAACCTCGTGGTCGTCCGGAAACTTTGGTCAACAATGATGAATTAAAGGCGATTGTGGAAGCTGATGAATCTCAATCTACAGCTGAGCTGGCAGCAGCTTTTGATGTTAGCATCAAAACAATGTTGGTCCATTTGCGACAGATTGGCAAGATAAAAAAGCTTGATAGATGGGTGCCCCACGAACTTAACGATCGCCAGCGCAACGTACGCGTCGAGACTTGCCTTGCGCTGCTTAACAGGCACAGAAATGAAGGAATTTTGAACCGAATTGTTACGTGCGACGAAAAATGGATTCTTTTTGACAATCGAAAGCGCTCAGCAAGTTGGTTAGATCCTGGTTCGGTACCAAAGCAATGTGCAAAACGAAAAATGACCCCTAGAAAGGTGATGGTCACAGTTTGGTGGTCTAGTGCTGGTGTGATTCATCATAGCTTTTTACAAAACGGCGAGAGCATTACTGCAGATGTGTACATTGAAGAACTGACCACAATGATGGCGAAACTCGCACGTCTGCAACCAGCTTTGGTCAATCGGTCGTCTCCACTGCTACTTCACGACAACACGCGACCCCATACTGCACAACAGACCGTCTCTAAGCTGCATGAGTTGGGTTTGGAAGCTCTCCCTCATCCGCCATACTCACCAGATCTTGCGCCTACCGACTATTACTTTTCCCAAAATTTGGACAACTTTTTAGCGGGAAAAAAATTCAATTCCCGAGAGGCAGTACAAAACGCCTTTGAAGAGTTTGTTGTCTCCCGTCCTGCTGATTTTTTCAAGAAGGGCATCCATAAACTGCCACAGCGTTGGCAAAGATGCATTGATTGCAGGGGTGATTACTTTGAATAAAAGAAATAAATAAGTTCGAAAAAAAAAAATACATTAACTTTTTTCAAACAAAACGGCAATTTCATAGGTAAAGACCTAATATTATTTCTTTTATAAGTACATAAGTATAGAGATCGATTATTCCGAGTTTTAGCTAATTCGTATATTACTTTTAATAGATTTTTAATAAAAATTGCAAGAAAATTATTTATTATTTATATTTTACTATCTTTATTTTCTTTTGTAGACATTTATGACTTCATTTCATGATCGAAAATTGCTTCTACAAAACCATGAAAATTTTTTCAAAACATCACCGCGTAATGAAAAATCCCAAACAACTTGTTTTTATCAAATAAGAACCCCAATTTCTCATAAATAAGAGAGATTCCTTATATTGTGGGAGCTCAAACAAATATAGGGCAGGGGGCCTCGAGCTTGAATGGAGCCACGTGGCGTCTCTGCGCAGTTTATTTTTATGGTATAAAGAGTACTTTAAGAACGCAGCTGTACTTATTTGGGAACGGATCGATCGACATTATGCAATGGGAATCATTGCGTTATATAACATTACAATATTATCTGTACCAAAGCTCGGAGGTTGCTTAAGCCTTCGCATAGTTTTTTTACGTATATGATGGACTTGGTGAGCTAGTTGTTCACCTGAAGTTAAGCTTCCGGGCTTTACGGCCGTCCAATACTGTTGCAGTGCCAATCGGTTAGGTATGCAGTATAATGCTTTACTTACATGAAAGGTAATGAAATGTTTAACAATATTTACATTTTATAAGCAACTAGTTGCGCCCCGTGGTTTCACCCGCGGATAAAAAGTTTTTTAATTATTTACTCATCCCACGGAAAAATTTAAATTGTTTGCCATAAAATGTAGCCTATATGGTAATCTAGTGTATAAGTTACTATCTTAGTACTGAATTTTATCCAAATCCATTCAGCCGTTTCAGCGTGAAGGACTAACAAACATACACACATACAAATTAGTGTGAAGTGTGATTGTAGACGATAGCTGCTGCCGACTGTTAGACCAATGTTTCAATCCAACTCGTGATGAGATTCAATCGAGTAACTATGGGAACGTCGATAATCTTGATCCAATGTCACGTTCGCGATGTAATCGCTATTTTTATCGATTTTATATCGATTTCATGGCTCAACATCCGTGTTTATTTCAAATCTCTTTGATTCTGGACGGGAACAGTGACGTGTTGAACCAGGTTACGTTTTTAAAATGATTTGACGACTTTAGTTTTATTTTCAGTCGTTTCTATTAGCAAGTCACATAATATACATGTATTTGCTGTATTTTGTATTCTGTGTCGCAGTGTGATCAGCTTGAAGATGATCCCTATTGAACATAGGCCTCCCCGTAGAACGCCACTTTAAGGTACATGTTTACCTCTAAACTAAGCATCTAATTGAGTAAATTGAGTAAAACAATCTAGAGGTTACTTAAAGTAAGTAATTACTTAACTACAAGTCAGTAGGTAAGTACATAATTTATGAATGGGTCTCACCACTAATTAGGAAATGGGATTAACTTCCCATTAATCATTTCACACGGGTTTATGAGGCGTTAAAATAGTTAATCATTGGTGTGAGACGAATAATAATGTGCTGGGAAAAATGTGCGGCCGTGATTTGTTCGTTGTTTTGGTATTTTGATGTAACTATACTAAAGGCTGTCTTACAGAGTTCTGTAAGAGACCGCCCAAAACATTGGTTACATTTGTTCCCTTTTTTTGAATTATTTAAGATGTGGTGTTTCAATAAAAAGTTTATCTATCTATCTATATAACTATAGATAGTATAATTGGACATTATTTATATTATTATATTAACAGGCACTTAATGAATTAATAAAATGAATTGGAGTTTTGACAAATATAATACTTGCATGTCTTAACGACCGAAATAGAGAGACTGTATACATTAGAATAAGACCACAATTTTTGTATTACCTATTTCGCAAGATAATAAATTGTTTAATTGTTTAAATAATTAAAAAAAAAGTGAACAAATTTAACCAAAGAGTAACAATGGGCGGTCTTATCGCTCAGAGCGATCTCTTCCAGACAACCTTGCACGGTATAAACTATACTCAGGTCCGTATTACAGAACATTGCTCAGTCATCGATCGGTGCTCAAGCAGAGATTTCATTCATAAAGTGATCAATTAGTGAATGAAATCTCTGCTTGAGCACCGATCGATGGCTGAGCATCGTTCTGTAATACGGACCTCAGTCATTGATGCTCAAGTAGAGATATCATTTCCTATTTGATTATTTTGTGAATGAAATCTCGTCTTCAGCAGAGATTCACCACTGACTGTAGTTCTGTAATACGGGCCTAAATATCCCATAGTATCGTTAGTTCTCCATTACAATATATTAAAGTAAAACCGTCTCTGTTTAGCTTTAACATTGGATCGATTGAATTGATTTGGATGAAACTTTGCTCACAGATTGCTTACATTACCGAGGCAGACATAGGTCCGTATTACAGAACAATGCTCAGTCATCGATCAGTGCTCAAGCAGACATTTCATTCACCAATTGGTCACTTTATGAATGAAATCTCTGCTTAAGCACCGATCAGTGACTGAGCATCGTTCTGTAATACGGACCATAGAGTACTTTTTGTTCCGTAATACACATAGGAATCCCGCGTGGTAACGGGTAATCTCCTGGTGAAATAGCAGGATGTCTTGCAGATTTTCACTATCTGGCAGAGCCCTTCTTGTTAGTTGCTTACTTTTAGTTACTTAATTTTAATTAGGTAATCTCTAATTCAGTTTAAATCTCATTATTGTTGGTTAACGGTGCTGTACAAAAACACTCGCTCTATAAAACTGTCACCAACGATCGCATTGAAATTGGTTAAGCCAACAGTTATTCTAGTTACGCTTGTTTCTTGGGACAAACAAACCAATAATCATGTTAACATGGCATTATAAAATAAACAAAATCTTCATGTTAATAATGAACATGACGTGCATTTCCCGTTAAGAATCCCTTCAAATAAATTAATACTAACTGGGTCAGCAATGTACTCGGCACGCTGACGACCGGTTGTAAACGATTAGCTGAGGTGGATCACATAATGATTGTCGGTTAATTGTGTTCTTGTGTGCTGAAGATGTCTAAGCCGTTAAGGGACGCCTCCGGGCGCTTCCTGAGGGACCCTTCCCAGGGACAGCTCAGGGGTCCTCCTCAGGGCCCACCGGTTTTGGTGGACCTTGAGAAGGACTCTTGCGCTTCTCAGGGCAGGGTTGTGTTGGAGAGGACGTTGGAGTCCGACGACTCCTCCGTCATATCGGAGAGGTCGGGTGGACGGGAGACCGCTGACGAGAGCGGTGCTGGCCGGAAGCGGCCGTACTCTTCATTTTTCGTGCCTGGGTATTTGGACTCAGACACGGAGACTGAAGAGACGGCGGCCGCCAAGGTCAACTCGGCGAGGAGAGGTAGGAGGAAGACCACCCAGGCGGGTCCGTCTAGGGAGACCTTCCTTAAGCCTGCTCCTGTTGATAAGGAGCTCGAGACGCTTCTGCAGGGCAGAAGGTTTAGGAAGGGGCAGGCTGCTGCGGTCAGCGACGTCGAGCCGAGCACCGGGACTGATTCCGATGCTCGTCCGATGGTCGTTGACCTCAGCGTCCTCAACGCCCAGGAGCTGAGAGCACGGGCGGGGGAGGAGCTCACCCGCATTCTTGAGGTTGCCAGGAAATCTGGCAACCTCAAGGGTGAGTTCGTCGGCCGCCTCAAGAAGTCCGCGTCGACCCTAGGCGAGGTGGTCGACACCCTGACTGGGAGGAGCGAGGCGGAGGAGACGCGGCGGCTCAGGGCGGAAAATACCCGCCTACGGTTGGAGGTGGAGGCAATGAAGGCGGAGGTGAAGGCGCTTCGTCTTGGCTTCAGTGAGGCCAAGACGGAGGCCGCCACTGCCACCGCTGCTGCCGCCACCGCCACCGCTACCGCTGCCGCTACGCAGAGGCCTGCAGCCCCCTCAGCGCTGGGTGCCGCTGACTTTTTGGAGGAGCTCAGGGGGTCCTTGACTGCCACGTTCGGGCAAATGCTCAATGCCCGACTCGCAGTGATCGAGGACCGCCTTCTGCCTGCAAAGACGGTGCGTCCACCACTGAGGGCAGATGCCAAGAGGGCAGCGGCGGAGGCCGCAGGAGTGGTGGAGTCTGCTCACCAGCAGGCTGGAGTTGCGGGTCCTTCCACCTCCAGGAGGACCCCAAGTGCCCAGGTTCCTGAGGGGAGGGAAACCTGGGCCCAGGTGGTGGGAAAAGGCAAGGGGAGGGGAAAAGGAACGGGGAAGCTCTCCGTCCCCACCCCTGCCCCTGCAGCCCCTAAGCCCCGCGCCCCAACGGCCCCTGTCCCCACGGCCCGTGTCCCCGCTGCCCGTACCCCCGCGGCCCGTGCCCCCCCCGCGTCTCGTGCCCCCACAGTCCGTGCCCCCGCGGCCCGTGCCCCTGCGGCCCGTGTCCCTGCGGCCCGCACCCCTGCATTAGCCCCCCCTGCCGGTAGGACTACGACGGTGCTGAGGAGTCCCCCAAATTCCGCGGCCGTGGTGCTGTCATTGCACCCCGATGCCGTGGAAAAAGGGATGACCTACAGCACCGTCCTCCAAACGGTGCAGGATAAGATTGACCTGCAGGAGCTGGGGATCGAGGGGATCCGCATTCGCCAGACGGCTACGGGAGCCAGGATGCTACAGATCCCCGGCTCCCAAAGCGGGGAGAAAGCGGATCGCCTCGCGGAAAAGCTCCGTGGGGTCGTGATGGAGGTGGCCAGTATCACCAGGCCGGTTAAATCCACTGATCTGAGGATCAGTGGTTTGGATGATGCGGCCACCAAGGAAAAGGTGGTGGCAGCGGTCGCACGTGCGGGGGAGTGCGACCCGCAGCTGGTAAAGGCCGGGCAGATTCGCCCCGGTCCAAGAGGGGCTGGCTCCACTCTCGTCTCCCTCCCGGTTGCAGCAGCTAAGGTGCTGCTGCAGAAAGGGAGGCTGCTGATTGGGTGGAGCTCAGTACAGGTGGTAGCGCTGGGGGAACGCCCCATGCGCTGCTACCGGTGCCTGGGGCTGGGGCACACTCGCCCCCTGTGCCCCGCTGTGGCGGACAGGGGTGACCTGTGCTTCCGATGTGGAGAAGCAGGTCACCGGGCGGCCAGCTGTGGGAAGATAGTCCCACGCTGTGCCATCTGCGCAGAGTCGGGGCGGCCCTCTGGGCACGTAATGGGGGGACGCGGCTGCGTTCCCCCTAAGACGAAGGGGAAGGCCACCCGGACCCAGGCCACCCCAGCTGCCACAAGCCAGGCCGCCCCGGAGGTAGTACGCCCAGCGGCGTGCGAGGAGGTTGTGATGTCCGATTAATGGATCAGGTCGGACATCACAACTTCCTCCAGACGAATCTAAACCACTGCGCCAGGGCCCAAGATCTGCTTATGCAGTCCCTGGCGCAGTGGCAGATAGACGTGGCGGTCGCTGCGGAGCCGTACTATGTCCCCCCCCAACATACTTGTTGGGCTGGGGACCTGGACGACTCCGTGGCTATCATTAGGCGATCCGGCGGGTCCACCCCCCTCTCAGTTGAGGAGAGGGGGTCGGGGTACGTGGTGGCAAAGTGGGGGGAGTATGCGATTGTCGGCGCATACTTCTCCCCCAACAAAACCGCTGCGGAGCTGGAGGTCTTTGTGGACCTTCTGGCCGCGGCGGTGAGGAGACAGGCCCCACGTCAGGTCCTCTTCATGGGGGACCTGAATGCCAAGGCCCGGGATTGGGGCAACCCTTCTACTAACCCTCGCGGCGAGATCGTGAGGGAGTGGGCGGTTGCCACAGGACTGACCCTGCTTAATAGAGGGTCGGTCCACACGTGCGTGCGGCAGCGCGGGGGGTCCGTGGTGGACGTCTCGTTCGCCACCCCCGCTGTCGCAGCACGTGTCCGGGCCTGGAGGGTGTTGTCGGAGGTGGAGACTCTCTCGGACCACAAATACATAAGGTTCGAGATCTCCACCTCCAACAACCAAGGGGGGCCCCTGCGGGTGGCGCGTTCGGTCTTCCCGCGCTGGGCTATTAGTCGCCTCGACGCCGAACTGGCAAAAGAGGCGGCTATAGTCCAGGCTTGGCAGGCTGGCCCCGCGCACCCGGAAGTGGACGTTGCGGCGGGCCACTTCCGTGCGACAGTGACGGCCGTGTGCGACACGGCCATGCCGAGGGCCCGCCGCCGCCCCGAACGCCGCCAGGTGTACTGGTGGAACCCGGAGATTGCCGATCTCTGGGCCACCAGTTCGGCGGCGAGGCGGGCCTACGTGCACCGCAGGAGGAGGCGCAGGGGCCGGACGGACGAGCAGCTGTAAGCTGAGGAGCTGGCAGCTGAGGGCCGGCTGTACGGTGCCTACCGCGACGCGCGGTGGGACCTGCAGCTGGCCATCGGCCGAGCAAAGGCGGAGGGCTGGAGCGAGACGCTGGAGGGCCTCAACAGGGACCCGTGGGGACGTCCATATAGGGCTGCCCGGAACAAGTTCCGGGGCCAGACGTCCCCAGTCGCGGAGTCCCTGGAGCCGGAGCTCCTGGGCAGGGTGTTGGAGGGGCTCTTCCCCTACAGAGATCCCCTCCACAACCCTCCGACGATGGCGCCGTCCTTCCCCTTCCCCGAGGCAGACTCGGCGGACTCCATCCCGCCTCTGACGGAGGCGGAGATGGAGGTCGCGGTCGCACGCCTACGGGGCAAGAGGACCGCCCCGGGTCCTGATGGGATCCCGGGGCGGGTCCTCAGGATCGCCCTGGAGGAGATGGGCGATCGGCTTCGGGAACTGTTCGACGCATGCCTCACGTCCGGACGATTCCCGAAGCCGTGGAAGGACGGCCGATTGTGCCTGTTGCGGAAGGAGGGTCGTCCTGCTGACTCCCCTTCCGCATACAGGCCCATCGTCTTGCTGGATGACACGGGTAAGCTGCTGGAGCGTGTGGTAGCTGCCCGTGTCATCCAGCACCTGGAGGGTACTGGGCCTGGGCTGTCGGAGGCCCAGTATGGGTTCAGAGCGGGGCGGTCTACTATAGACGCCCTGCTCTGGCTCAAGGAGTGGACGCAGGAAGCGGTCGGCGGGGGGGAAAAGGCGTTGGCTGTCTCGCTCGACATAGCCAACGCCTTCAACAGCCTCCCACATGGAACGATACAGGAGGCGCTGCGTTACCACGGAGTGCCCCTGTATCTGCGGAGGCTGTTGGCCGACTACCTCCAGGACCGCGAGGTCCTGGTGGAAGGGCGCGATGGTTTGAGGCACCGTCGCGTCTCCTGCGGGGTTCCACAGGGGTCGGTACTGGGACCGATCCTGTGGAACATTGGCTACGACTGGGTGCTGCGTGGCACGCTGCCTGCAAACATGCGGGTTGCGTGCTACGCAGACGACACCCTGGTCGTAGTCAAGGGGAGGGACCTCAGGGAAACGGTGCGGCTGGCCACGGTGGGAACAACCCTCGTGGTCGACCGCATCCGCTCTCTGGGACTGGAGGTTGCCCTCTCCAAGACCGAGGCCCTGTTGTTCCACGGGCCTCGGGGGGGACCCCCTCCAGGAACGCGGGTGCTTCTGGATGGGGTCCCGGTCCCGGTTGGGACCCAGATGAAATATCTGGGTCTCATCCTGGACGGGAGGTGGACTTTTGGGGCCCACTTCACTCAACTGGCCCCAAAAGTTCTAGGAGCGGCCGCCGCTCTAGGGAGGCTGCTGCCCAATGTGGGTGGCCCGAACGCCACGTGCCGCCGGCTGTACTCCGGAGTAATCCGGAGTATGGCCATGTACGGGGCACCGGTCTGGGTGGACGCCCTCGGTCGCAATAACAAGGCCCTGCTGCGTCGTCCGCAGCGGGTCATTGCGACGAGGGCGATCCGCGGATACCGGACGGTGTCCTGGACGGCGGCATGTGTGCTGGCCAGTGATCCCCCCTGGGAGCTCGAAGCGGAGACCCTCGCCGAAGTTTACCACTTCGTGGCGGCGAGGAGGTCCCGTGGAGAGCCCCCAGCGTGGGGGGAGGTCAAGCGCCTGCGAAAGCAGGCGCGGGCCGCCCTGTTGCGGCGGTGGACGGAGGACCTGGCTCCACCGGTCCCTGGACAGAGGACGGTGGAGGCCATCCGCCCGGTCCTCCGGGAGTGGGTGCGGCGGCCCTTTGGGTCGCTGACGTTCCGTTTGGTGCAGGTGCTTTCCGGACATGGATGTTTCGGAAAGTACCTGCATCAAATTGCGAGACGGGAGGCGACCCCGGCCTGCCACGAATGTGGGGCGCCAGAGGACACGGCGCCCCACACGCTGGAGGTGTGCGCTGCTTGGGACTCCGAGCGGCGCACACTTTCAGCGGTCGTTGGCCGGGACCTCTCGTTGCCGAGCGTGGTGAAAGCCATGCTCGGCAGCGAGAGTGCGTGGCAGGCCACGGTCTCCTTCTGCGAGAGGGTGATGACGCAGAAGGAGGCCGCGGAGCGGGTCAGGGAGGATAATACCAACTCTGACCCCCTCCGGCGCAGACGGGTGGGGAGACGGAGGAGGCGCTTCATTGAGCGCTTTCTCCATCCCCCGTAGTGGGGCCAGTGGCGGAGAGTCGGGGGACTCTCCGCTGCACTTACATGGCCCCACACGTCTGGTGGGCAACTGAGGTGAAAGGTTGCCCACCCACTGGCGCAGAGGCCCGGAAGGGCCTACCGCCGGGGCGAGATGGTTAATGCAGTGCGTCTCCATCTCGCCCCATCCCGGCGGCGGTCGGATCACGGGGGGGTTTTAGTGGGTTCGAGTCCCACATACCCCCTGCCACCACCCCCGCGGTGGCAGGGAAGTGCGAGGGCATTTCCCCCCCTAAAAAAAAAAAAAAAAAAAAAAAAAAAAAGGTGGATCACATAATCACACACGACGCTGCAAGCCGGAGCGGCATGCGATTCTAATTCTAATTCTTAGTCTATTTGGGGTCGGTAAGGCTTGCACTGACGTCCCACATGGGGTGTATTGTGCATTTCCCCGCCAGCATCTACACAAGCCAGCCCTTCGTGTAGCTCCTTCATGTAGCGGAGCAGTGCCTTGGATCGCTGGCACCACTGTTTCAGTGTTGTTGCATTTGATGGCATTCGATTGCCGTGCGACAATTTTGTGCAAGACGACATGAGACTACATAAATGTTGACACTACAGTGTCGATGGCGATTTGTTTATACATATATGTCAGGTAACGTTAACATCAAGCATATCATGGTATTGAGTTTCTATTGAGAGTATAGCCTATGAATGGACAGGAGTATTCTAATCGGTCTGCATTTTAATCTACTGCGTTCAATTTGACGCCCCAAGTGTGTGACAGCCTCTGTGGTGTGGTGGTTGAGCGTGTCGGCTCATAGCCCGGAGGAGGCAAATTCAATTCCCGTGGCAGGTCAATTTGTGCACAGAAAAACAAGCGCAAATACTTGTTCTGTCTGGGTGTTGTCAGACCATGGTCCTCGTAGTTCCTGGGTGCCTAGACACAGGGAATCCTAGTAAGGGACCAAGATCTATGTATGTGATCTTTGGGCGTTATTATTATTATAATTATTATGGTGAACTCACCTAATGGAGAAGCTTATGTTATGGGCTGATAATGTAATATGCCTATAACTAACTAAAATTAACGTCGAAACGGTCGCTCGCCGCTCCGGCTTTTAATATCGTGTGTGAACCTCTTTAGTGTTAATGTCATAATGAAATTCATTTGCATGTGAGTTTAGATAGGATTTATTTGTTTATTCACTTGAAGATCGTTTATGGTGGTTAAAGTATTCAACATACGATTACAGAAGTTGCCTCATAAAAGCAATAGTTATTTAGGCATTTTTATTACTTGTGCGTGTCTTGCTATCTGTAATTTGGCTTAGTATGTCATTTTTATTTCATTGAAAGGATTGACGATATAATAAGAGTCAGAAGGCGTTGTAACTGCGTTTCATCATATTTTCTATTCGTGGCTATATTCTATTCGAGTTCTAATGCATTGGCATTAGAACTCGAATAGAATATAGCCACGAATCTAATGCATTGGCATTAGAACTCGCTCGATGTGAATACAATTTACAATGGTCGTTGTAAAAATTGGTTCAATCAAGATTTCATCCATCAAGCAGACATATTTTAAAAGTAAAACTTTATTACGCACGCTTGACTTGGGGAGTATTCTGGTGAATTTGCAACGAAGCGAATGGAAGTTGAAAGTTGTTGGTTGACGAAGATCTCTATTGCCAACATAACAAAGTTAAAAATTACTCAATATTTGTATTATTATGTTGGTATGTCTGACAAAATGACAATTTACGATTGTTGGCGACATTAACATTAAACAAAGCAAAAATAAAGTTATACCGGCCGATTGATGGAGCTAAACTAAAGCAACCTTATTAATAAACACGAACTAGCTTTAGACTAGTTACACCATCTTTTGTCTCTTTCGATCCAGCTAAACATTCCAGTAGCAAAAAATTTACATAAGCTGAAGTAACTAATCCGAGACTAATACCCGTTTATTAATAAGGCTGAAGAAGTTTTACTTCAGTCGTGTGGTCTCAAGCACACTCGTTTTTTTATAGTATAGTAATTAGACAGTTTATATGAGTAATCAATTTTTATAAAATTTATAATACCGTCTTCTACATAACGATAGATACTGCTTTTGGCACCTGTTTGTTTAATTTGAAATAGTTGAGTATACACGTATTTTTTAGGCCAGATGCTTACTATGTTATGTTATGCTTGTCAATTGTTCCTGTAATGTGGTGTTTGAATAAAGAGTTTCATCTATCTATCTTAGATTTCGCTATAAGCGGGTATTCCAATAGAATAAAAATAACCAGGGTAATGTATTCGTAGAACGTTAAATCAGGCTATATGCGATGAATCCGCATCCCATCGCGCTACGTAAATTATTTCGCTACAGCCGCTGCAAGCTTGGCTGACGATTTCATTGTGGGTCAAATTATAAGCAACAGCGATTATCAGTTTGTGCAGTTTACAAAGACGCGTAAAATTACAGAGAAGAACACAAGCATTAATTTGCTGTTCAATATTTGACAGCCAATACAAGTATTTGTGCACAGAAAAAAAAGCGCTAATACTTGTTCTGTGTCTGGGTCCTGTGGGTCATGAAAAGGGTCCTGATAGTTCCTGGGTCCCTGGACATGGGCAATCCTAAAGATATACATGATTCCATCAAATTATTATAAAAAATAATAAATAATGTTTCAACGCAAGATACAGGACGGGATTGTGACTAAAAATAATACTAAACTAAACTAGACCTAAAAACTTAAAATAAATGAACACTAAAAAACTTATAATAACCCGTTGGTTGATAATAATAACAATAATTTAGTTTTTTTAGGTCCAGATTAGTTTAGTAGTATTTTCAATCACAATAAATAAATGATATGTAAGGATGGGATTCATTTAATTTTAGATTAAGCCATACATAAATTGACGCAAAATAAATGTTTTTAGGACTCGCATAGCATTTTTAGCTGGCATTTGGAAATACGCTATTGCGTTTAGCTTGAGGCATACCCAGAGAGATAGCTTGTTATGTCGCCATTGTCATCCCGCAGTCGTAACTAACTTGTCTAATTAAAAACCCTTGTTTTGTTTGCGTCACATATTTGATTAAAATGTGTCAGATTCTTGATAAAGGCATAAAAAATGTTGATCCGTATGTGGTTGGTTCATTTTCATTTGGGATGGAATTGGTATTATAAAACCCTACATATATTATAAATGCGAAAGTTTGTGAGGTTTTGAAACCCCTTACGTGCTCTTTGATCTAGAATCTAGATTGTAGACTATCGTGACGATGAATGACCTCTTAATGTGTAAGGCCACAGATAAAATAAATAATTTTGCCATAAACCGTATAGAAATTATTACATCCATCAAAGTTTTATAACCAAAAAGGTATTTTTTATTGATAAATTAGGACTAGCAATCAAAGCGCCATATTAATTTAAATCGGCCTAACTCTAAAACAAAAGGCGTGTAAATGGCCGTCACGTAAGCCTCATTTAACTAGGCTTTATTTATGAATAACAACAGAAATTAATGAGGCCAGGCCACTGATTTATACGAAAAGCTAATGGAAAAAGTGTTAAAAGGTTCAAATACATATTTTCTGAATATGTCTAATAATTGTGGAGGAGGCGTAAATGGATAATGCTTTATTCATTTCTTTACTAAAACCCAGCAGTTAGCCCGTTGGTGGATCTTTTAATGGATGACAGCAAACAATAAATAAATAATTAAATATTTGTAGACATTTACCATCCATCTAGCCCCAAACTAAGCAAAGCCTGTACTATGGGAACTAGATAACTGATACAATACTTAGATATTTTTTGTTTGTAAATACATACATAGAATACAATATAACACCTAGGCACAAAACAAACGTCGATGTTCACCTCACAAATGTAGGTCCTGGGTGGGAATCAAACCCACAACCTATAGTTCAGAAAGAGACACGATATTTCGTTTTTTGATTGATTTTTTATAGTTCTACGACATGCCGTTTACTTCTCGAAATTTTCCTTCAATTGTGAGTGGGACTGCGAAATGTGCACATCTCTTGAAAAGTCATTGGTGTAGGGCCGAGTGGGATTCGAACCAAGGTACCTCGGTTTGAAAGCTACCACTGAGCCACACTCTCTGATGTTAACTTTATCTGTTTTTTAACTTACAATAAACGTGTTTTACGTATCGCTCACTTCCGTACAAAATGGTCACAGATTATTGGTACAAGTTCATCGCTTACTTCCTCTAGGGTTGTCACTTAATTGCCAAATACTGGGTGTCAAAATTGTTATAAATAGGTAGGATAGGTATAGAATTTCAAAAAAATCAGTATACATTTTTAACGGGCAAAGCTCCTTTATTATTTAAACTAACTAGCACCAAATGCCTCTAACTACACTACCTACTACAAAAAATAGTTTATAGATAAATGTTAGTGCCTGGACGCTGATGACACCTCGGTAGTTATTTTTATTTATTACATGTGACTTTAAGATGATATTTTTTATTTTATTTATTTTTTATAGATACACAAAACAAATTGCAATCATTGACTTATTCCAAATAGACAAAGTCAAAGTCAAAAGATTTATTGCAAATAGGCTAATTTTAGCACTTTTACAAGTCAAAATTGAAGGGGTGAGAATAAAAAAGGCTTAACTGATTTTTTTCACAAAATGACTTATGGGTATCGTTGGATTCAGCGTGAAATTATCTACAATAATACATTCTCAAAATACCGAAATGTGGCTTAAATCTCGAGATTTTTAGTCTAAAAACGGTTTATCTGTCACAGGAATACAGTTCGCTTAGCATAAAAACATTATCATATTTATATTATTATATCATATTTTTACAGTAATTGTATGAATCAGTACTATATTTAGTATTTTAAAATATAATTAATACATTTTCAAGCAACTAAAACTTACATAAACCTTTTCTATTACTTTATATACATTAAAATGAAACCGTTGAAGTTTAAAGTCAATTTTCTCGCAACTATCAATTTGTCAGTTAAACCCTTTTTATTCTCAACCCTTCAATTATATTAGGTACTTAAAATTAAGTTATTTCACTAAGCATATAAAATTACAAAGTGCTTATTGTCAAACATGACATGCTTGTAAACTATGATCTGGATTGTAACTTAAAACTATGTGTACACAGAAAAATGAAATTATAAAGTGACCATCGAGACAAATGCGGATGAGAGTACCCATCAACAAAGCCACAAGCTTTGCAGACCGGCAACCCCCGTCACAACGGTATACTACAATTACAATTATAAGGAGTATGACTATGGGTGGGATGGATTATTCCTACACAAAGCGGCTGTTGTGTCGGAACCATCCGGTTTACTATGGAGGATATCTTTTATTGTTTTCATGTATCTACCAATCTTTGGATCAAGAATGTTTAATCATCTAACAAATCATTATATTATAATAATAATAATAATACGCGTGGACATCTCACACAACACCATCTAGCCCCAAACTAAGCAAAGCTTGTGCTATGGGAACCAGATAACTGATACAATACTTAGATGCTTTTTGTTTGTAAATACATACATAGAATACAATATCACACCCAGACACAGAACAAACACCTAAGTTCATCACACAAATGTTTGCCCTGGGTGGGAATCGAACCCACAACCCACAGTTCAGAAGGCAGAGTTACTACCAACTGAGCTATCGGGCCAGTCATATTGCCGAGACTTACTAACTATCGGATTAAAGAAAGACGTATTGTTTTTATAAGTATGTAGTGTGAAATGATATGAATCATACATACCATACTTTGTGTTATATTTGTATTATTGTGTGTTATATATTTATTATTATGGTGTTGCCTACCACAATTCCAGGGTTAACTGGAAGATAATGTTCTATAACATTAAGTTCGCCTATGTACCTTCTATTAATGTTGTTGGTGCAATAAAGAATTTTCTATCCATTTATCTATACTTATATGGATTCAAATTCTACCTCAGCACGTGGGTATTTAAAAAAAATGTAATATCGTTGTATTAATTTATGTGTGCCGTAGCACAGTCTATAAAGGGGGAAATCCTAAAATATCTGCAGTGTTGACAACCCTATCAGAAAGCTTTTTCGGAAAGCATGGGTTTCCCCTATGGAGAGCTTCCAAAAGAACTTTAGATAAGTAAAAGCATTCATTCAACGTTTGTGATAACGTATTTAGACATTAAAATTTATCCTAACTAGCTGCTGCCTGCGGCTTTGCACGCAGGGACTTCAATTTATTACGTTATAATGTAGGTACTAATATCTTATGTTATTCTTCAGGACTCAACTTTATCTACAGAAAATTTTATATATATATATATATATATATATATATATATATATATATACATATATATGTATATATGGTCTTTACCTATGAAATTGCCGTTTTGTTTGAAAAAAGTTAAACTATTTTTTTTTCGAAGTTATTTATTTCTTTTATTCAAAGTAATCACCCCTGCAATCAATGCATCTTTGCCAACGCTGTAGCAGTTTATGGATGCCCTTCTTGAAAAAATCAGCAGGACGGGAGACAACAAACTCTTCAAAGGCGTTTTGTACTGCCTCTCGGGAATTGAATTTTTTTCCCGCTAAAAAGTTGTCCAAATTTTGGAAAAAGTAATAGTCGGTAAGCGCAAGATCTGGTGAGTATGGCGGATGAGGGAGAGCTTCCAAACCCAACTCATGCAGCTTAGAGACGGTCTGTTGTGCAGTAAGGGGTCGCGCGTTGTCGTGAAGTAGCAGTGGAGACGACCGATTGACCAAAGCTGGTTGCAGACGTGCGAGTTTCACCATAATTGTGGCCAGTTTTTCAATGTACACATCTGCAGTAATGCTCTCGCCGTTTTGTAAAAAGCTATGATGAATCACACCAGCACTAGACCACCAAACTGTGACCATCACCTTTCTAGGGGTCATTTTTCGTTTTGCACATTGCTTTGGTACCGAACCAGGATCTAACCAACTTGCTGAGCGCTTTCGATTGTCAAAAAGAATCCATTTTTCGTCGCACGTAACAATTCGGTTCAAAATTCCTTCATTTCTGTGCCTGTTAAGCAGCGCAACGCAAGTCTCGACGCGTACGTTGCGCTGGCGATCGTTAAGTTCGTGGGGCACCCATCTATCAAGCTTTTTTATCTTGCCAATCTGTCGTAAATGGACCAATATTGTTTTGATGCTAACATCAAAAGCTGCTGCCAGCTCAGCTGTAGATTGAGATTCATCTTCCACAATCGCCTTTAATTCATCATTGTTGACCAAAGTTTCCGGACGACCACGAGGTTCATTTATCAAGTCAAAATTCCCAGAACGGAACCGAGCAAACCAATAACGGGTTGTACGTTCGTTTGTACAGTTCTCTCCGTAAACGTCGTTGATGTTACGTGTCGTTTGTGCCGCGTTGGTGCCACGACGGAACTCATATTCCATAATTACACGAAATTTCAAAGTATCCATTATGAGGAAAAATGTTGTAATGTAATGAAAATTCAACGCTAATCAATAAACAAAAGACTTATATTGTAAATAGAATGTCATATTTTTAAAACAAAATTAATTTGAATTTAGAATTCATAGCCAATCAAAACTTTTTTTTGTTTGAAAAAGTCTGTACTGCAAAACGGCAATTTCATAGGTAAAGACCTATTATTATATATTATATATATATATATATATATATATATATATATATAATTTTCTGTAGATAAAGTTGAGTATATATATAAGACCTATTATATGCCATTTCACAGCCTCTGTGGTGTGGTAGTTGAGCATGAGTCGGCTCATAACCTGGAGGCGCGAGTTAGATTCCCGTGGCAGGACAAATATTTGTGCATAGAAAGAAGCGCAAATACTTGTTCTGAGTCTGGGTGTTGTAGGACCATGGTTCTCGTAGTTCCTGGGTCCCTAGATACAGGGAATCTTAGTTAGGATCCAGGATCTATGTACGTTGGGCGTTATTATTATTATTATTATCTCGATTTAGCCGTTAAATGGTAACACACTGACAGGGAGGGAGTTAGTTAATTTTACATCTTTAATGTTAGTTTGAAAATTTGGATTTATATAAAGCACAGCACAGCATTCTACTTTGCGAATGTATGTCGCAAAACCATGGACGAATTTTCATTAGGAAAGCTTGTACTATGGAAATAAAATAACTAATATAATACCTAAATACTTTTTGTTTGTAAATACATACATAGAATACAATATAACATCCATCCACAGACCAAACACCTATGTTCATCACGCATCGAACTCACAACCTACAGTTCAGAAGGCATAGCTACTACCAACTGAGCTATCAGGCCAGTCAAAATCAAAATCATCAACTTTTGCCAGACTTTCCCTCTACGGGTGTCAAACATTACAAAAAGTCATATTGTGCCGGACATTTCCCCGGAAACCCGTTTACACTCACAGACATTTTCCTGGATATCTCTCCCAGAATGTATAGTCCCTTATTCACAGATTTCCTTTAATAATAACGTATTTATAAATTGTGACGTTAAATCCGTCTATAAGCGCCGCGCCGCATATTCATAAGGATTTTGACAATGTCATGAATATTCATAGAGCTTTCGTTATAGATTACTCTAGAAACATATTATGCCATTAATCACCGATAGTAAAATGGTTAATTGTATCAGTAAAGAAAGACAATAAATGTAAAATAGTTATTTATATTATGGTTACGTTAGCCGTGTAATAAATAAATAATATAATCTTCTCTACTATATAAAAATAAGTCGGGTTTTCCTTCCTGACGCTATAACTCCAGAACGCACGAACCGATTTTCACGGTTTTGCATTCGTTGGAAAGGTCTCGGGCTCCGTGAGGTTTATAGGAAAGAAAATTCAGGTAAAAATCAGGACAAACCAACATTTTAAGTGGATGGCGCGTGATACATTGTTTTTCGTATATTATAAAATGTTTAATAAATAAACGTCCACCCGAGCGAAGCCGGGACGGGCCGCTAGTAAATAAATATATCTGTGGGAATTTCACACAGCGCCATCTAGGCCCAAACTAAGCAAAGCTTGTACTATGGGAACCAGATAATTGATACAATACTTAAATACATTTTGTTTGTAAATACATACATAGAATACAATATAACACCATATGGTTTTGTCCTGGGTGGAAATCGAACCCACAACCCACAGTTCAGAAGGCAGGGTTACTACCAACTGAGCCATCGGGCCAGTTGTAGTTATGAGTACTACTCACGTCAGTTTCTATAATATTATGGTTATGCTGTCGTATCTATCACGAACTTAAATTGCTTGACTGACAAAATGGCTTGTTTTTCCTTTCTACTGTAGCTTTGGGTTAGTGGGTTCGAGTCTCACATACCCCCTCCAGCCACCACACTCGTGATGTAGCGACCAAACGCGTCAGTTTTTAAAAAGACAACAGGAACAGCGTGTGTACGCGTGACTACATCGCTATAGCAAAACTTATCTTATGTCCTTCCAGGATTCAAACTATATCTCCAATATATCAAACATCAAGATCAGCTCAGCAGTTTGATTGATAAGCGGTGACAAACAGACACACAGAGTGGCAGACTAACTGATTTCAATAACTTAACACAACGCGATACAGTGGTCAAAATATAACAAAATAAAAATACCTTACCAAAGTATCAAAATTTGGTTTGAATTAAAGTTTATCCGTACACAGTTTACAGCAATAGTGTCTTGCACAATCGGACACCTCTTACTGGAACTAGTCGTTCCAACCTGTTTTAAAACCTGGATGTCGGTTGGAGCGACGCCAAACTGATAAGCGTAGCGGTGAGGTCACTTTATAATCCGGGTCACATCCGGGTGTGAATGCATGTGACCCCTGCCGGGTGTTATATCTGTGACCTGCTAAACCCCTTATACACGATGTTTTGTTTTGCTCAAACCGGATAATCTTAGATTAATGAGGGATCTTTTAGTAAGCCAATGAGCAGAAGGCGGCAGATGGATTGCTTTTAGAAATTAAATTTCTTAGATTCAAATCTTATTTCTAATAAAGTATCGAAATAAATTGATGAGATTTTTCTGATAACACCATGTTCAACGGGGCCTGCTTCAAAAGATGAATAGAGACACTACTATTATATTATCTGTGGTAGAGGTTTTTCAGATTGACCTTGCCATGTTTTATTTACTCCTCTGAATGTGACTGTAACCGGATAAAAACATATTGTGATCTGCTTCTCCGGTTACTTCGGTTACGGTATTATAAGGAGGATTAAACAGATTTGTATGTAATGTAAATATATTTGTAACGAATTGGCTAAAAAAGTACAGGACTTATTTCAAAAATTCTTTTACCATTTGAATGCTACAATATCACTGATTAATATAGGCTATTTTAATTGCAAAAAAAATGTTATGCCAAAATGTTTAAAAAAAACCCGTCCGTCGGTGCGAAGCCGGGACGGGCCGCTAGTTTGAGATAAATTTCATCAGGATGGCGAGTTAAAATGGATGTGAAATTCACTGAAATATTGGGACAATTATGGCAATTTTAATTAAACATTTCAGTGATAAATCTGATCAGAATGACATAAAGGGACGGAATTTATTTTCGTAAATAATGGAACAAATAAGCTAGCGGTACAACTAATAGTAATGAATGGTGGTGGTGGTACGGAAATCTGCACTACTATGATAGAGAGAAAGAGAGAGAGTAAAGGCAAAAGAAGATAGCTACATTATATTACTTGTCATTCCTCTGTTTGTATAAGTGTCCTCTACCAAAGTAATAATATATTACATTCTCCTCGTTCGTTTCATTCGTGCGCGGAAACTGAAAAAAATATGTGTGCTTTAGACCACACGTCTGAACTAAAACTTCTTTAGCTCCATCTCTCTTGCCCCCTAGTAATATACGAAAAGCAACTCATTTTTTCAATTTCACATAGCGAAGGAGATATAAGTATATCTCCCTCTCAACTTCTGTTCGGCTCAACAGTTTACCCCCAAGTCAAGCGTGCGTAAAGAAGGTTTACTTCAAAAATGGTGGCGGATCAATATGCCATACAAATGTTCTATTCCCTTTACAACAAATAAAGTCGACATTTAATAGTGTTGAATAATTGCTTGCCACTGGCTGTTCAAGCCGCTCCATGCCTCAGTCCAATTGCAGCAGAAAAATATCTGTTTGAGGCACGCAATTACAGACGGGAACAGTGGATCGCTTGTTCACAACTATTCAGTTACTCGTTATTGACCATTGTGCAACGTTACTCTAAGGTCAGCAATGCCAGCCGTCAGATTTTTAAAACACTGGCTTATTTTTTTATTTGGTGATTGTTAGTTTTAGCATTAATTCACCTCTATCCGATTACATTAAAGTTACAATAAATTAAAATATACGAAACTCTTTTCCCGCAACCAGTAATCCTTCCGAATCCGCGTCTAGTTGGCAAGTTGCTAACAATTTGGCAATTGATGCGAAAGGTTGTGATGGCGGTCGGAATCATTTCATCGCGCAATGTATTACCGCTTTCGTGTGAACAGCCATGCCGCGTGAATGCCGCGAGCCGTTTTTTTTTTCGGCTTAGTGCTGTTGGTCTTTACCGTATTACAGCGTCACCAGGCAAGAGGGCAGGTGCTTAAGATGCCCAGCTGCTAAAATTCGGAGGCAACTAGCTCAAGAGCACCCCTGTGGTATGAGTCTCGCCTTGGGTCGTTGCCGAGATAAGAAGATCGAGAAGACTACGTCCTACGTCCACTGGAAGAGTAGATCCTAATAAAGACGCCGCGCGCCAGCCTGCGCATTGTATCGTACGTGGGCGCAGATGCAGAATCACTCTCAGTTAAGTCTACACAATTACAGGATTTAGTTTGTAAATTTACTTAATTACACTATTAACGACAACCCTATTCAACAACAAAAAAAAATTACTATCGTATCCATCTATAAATAAGATCAAAAATATATTAAACATTTTCTCAACTCTAACTGCACTCTACCACAAAATAATACGATCCTATACCTCTAAAATTAGAGACGGACAATTTAAAACTATTAACGTTTACTTAAAGTACAGTTTATTATAGGAAATGGTAATTAAAGTCATACGAAAATAACTCTACGTGGTTAAACGATAGAGTAAGGATAGTAATTGATCTCGTTTTAATGACTTAACTGTATTGGAAGCGTGCTTGTTTTAAGTAGTGTTATTAGTTTATGTACCATTTTTACGGACTCCATCTAACGTAGAGTCGGTTTAATAGACCGGTGATTTATAAACTAACGAGCTTCTGCCCGCAGCTTCGCCCGCGGCGTGGACTATGGGAAAATAATTGAACCACCCATTTCACCCTCTAAAGGGTGGAATTTTGAAAAATCCTTTCTTAGCGGATGCCTACGTCATAACATCTAACTGCATTCCAAATTTCCGCCCGATCCGTCCCGTGGTTTGGGCTGTGCGTTGATAGATCACTATATTAGTCAGTCAATCAGTCAGTCACCTTTGAGTTATATATATTTAGATACAGATGCATTTGGACTTATATTTCTTCATCGCTTAAAAGTGAATATTATCGTGAGAAAACGGGCACAAATCTTATAGTCAAAGGTATGCGATGTTATGATAAGCAATTAAGGTTTGTAACGCTGTGCTAGTTGATTAATAGCTTAATTGCGTAGGAGCGAGAGTCGTTATTCATATTAATATCTCTGCAAAGTGATTCTTCTGTCTGTACGTAGTATTAATGTTTATTCTGTGAAATTATGTAATTAACTACTGTACAGACGTGGCCTTGCTAAGACTAAACTTTTAATTGAGATTTACAATTTATACTAAGTTTTTTAACCTTTGGTTGCATTTGACCACTGTCTCACCTGATGGTAAGAGACAACGCGGTCGACGACGGAACATGCTTGCCTAGAAGCCTAAAAATTTCCTAGATTTTATTTTTTAGGTGATTCTGTGGCAGGTGACTTTTGGCGGCACGTTGAATTTTGGTGTAAAGTGTAATTTATAAAATTATAGAAAATGTTATGCTCACATTTTAATGTAACTAACTAACTGATGTAATTATTGTCACTTATCTATCTGTTATATATAACCTGCCTTAGAGTTGTTTATTCACATTTCATGTTTGTAGCTAACTATTGGTAATTTGTTGATTGCTTTGTTTGTTATGTACCTGTTAGTTTTATATTTTTAGATAATCGACAAATTACCTAAAGAATCATAAATATTTAAATAATAAATAAATAAATTCTGGTAAATTGTTCAATTCCTTGCTATCCACGCAATAAATGTTTAAGCGAAAGGCTTTGTGCGGATTGGAGGATGTCGTGCATTTGACCACTGTCTCACCTGATGGTAAGAGACAACGCGGTCGACGTCGTGTCGTCGTCAGTGAGTCGTGTTGCTGGTGGTTCAAAAGTACAAGTATACATTGGGTTTTTGGCGGAAAAACAAAAAAGATCGCGTCACCACAATGTATTATTTTCCTAAACTTGTTATTTTCAATGTTAGTGCATAAAATTGGTGGCGTTTTATTCGGTCAGTGCTGGATTACAGGCACGAGTGTGGGAAAGTGGTATAATGATGGTGAATAGTTTCTTTTGTGCTGTTTCCAAAATACCATAGAAGCTTGCCACCACTTTACTAAGAGTTTGACTTTTACTAGACTATGACTTGACTTGATGACTTGGACTGACTTTACACAATATATTTGCGTGAAATATCATTAACTTGATAAATTATAAATCACTTGACACTGGCTAAATACACAAAAGTGTGGAGCCAAAACACACAAAAAAAAGAATACATTTTGTTTTGTTATTCTACCTAACAGTTGCCTATCATGATAGTGTGCATTCAAATAGAAACTAAACAGAAGTCAACGAGTGGACACTTGACACGGATCTGAAAAAAGCATATGATGAGGCAGATGACGGCGTTTGTATGCACTTTGTATCGCTTGGAAATACTAACGAATTCAAACTCAGTCAACTTTACTTGTAATCGACATTTAATTGGAGAAAGTTTTTATCAGTAGCGACCTTTATTTATTTAGATACACAAAAAGCTTACAGTAAAAACGAAACGCTTTAGGGTCATAATACCGGGTTGGACATATAGCATATATAGATATTATTCATCACCATGTACAGCCAGAAAAAGTTGACTGGTGTGCAAAGGCCCCCCATAAACCATACCATAACATACCAGACCATGTTTCTCGAAGTTCCTGGGTCCCTAGATACAGAGAATCCTAGTTAGGGTCCAGGAGCTATGTATGTGATCATTGGGCGTTATTTAATCTGTACATATAAAATTCTAAGTCTTGACTGACTGAATGACTGACCTATATATGATCGCACAGCCTAAACCGCTTCTCCTAGAGACTTGAAATTTAGAGGGTGTGTTCTTTGTAAAGTGTAGGTATCCATTATGAAAGGGTTTTTCGAAATTCCACCCCTAAGAGGGTGAAATGGGTGGTTGAATTATCTATGAAAAAAATTCTTCGTTTCCTATAGGCCACGCGAGTGATGCCGCGGGCAGAAGCTAGTTTTTTACTAGTCCAAGTAGAATTTGAACCTAGGTGTTAGGTGGTTTACTAGGTGGTAGGACTTTTCTTCAAAGTTCGTCTAGGTAGGTACCACCGCTTTACCAGTTATTCTGCCGTCAAGCAGTAGTATGCAAGCACTACTGTGTTCCGGTTTGAAGGGCACTGTAGCTAGTGAAATTACTGGGCAATTGAGACTTTTTATCTGATCTCACAGTCGAGTAATCTCATTACCAGACTGTGCTGATGTCTCAGGATGATGTGCGCGTGTCATACGAAACTATATATTTTGAAGATCCGAGTGACACTGTTCTGTTATAGGCGGCCGTGTCGCTTAACATCAGGTGATCGACAAGCTCGTCACATCATTCAGTAACATAAAAAAAAGGTATACCGTAAAGGTACGATAGCTGCTTCAGCTTGAAAGTAGCAAGTCCTATCGCCGAACCACACTCGCTTTTAAAAACCCATAAATCACGATTAATTACCGATGATTTATAAATAAAACCAACGCTGGGACGTTTTAATCCTAGTCTGAAACTACAGGATTCAAAGGATTAAAGCTAGGCCATGAATCAGGATTAATTATCACCCTTGATCTTATAATCCTGGGTGAGGTACAAAAAGAATATGTCCCGGGGAATAGACGCATTGGTTAGGTTAATAGGTTAGTAATTAATAATGTGGGTACTGCTAAGTGGAGTTATAAATCCCTCAATGATTTTTGGTGTCTCTTTTCAAAGTTAGTTAAGTAATGTATTGTAGAATATTTACTTATTTTTATTCGTCAGTTGTATTAAGTAACAATAAAAACATTCTAAATTCAAAACATTTTTAGTCCCTAGATATTTTAGTCCCTGTTCACGAAGAATAAACTAGCTCTTTTCGAAGAGATACATAGATAGATATATAGATAGAAATATAGATAGATGAACTCTTTATTGTACGCACCAAATGATAAAAATTACAAAGAAAAAAACAATTATTTGTATAAAGTGTAACAATGTGCGACCTTATCGCTAAAAGTGATCTCTTCCAGGCAACCTTAGAGGTGATAAAAAAGTTTTAACCTATTTTACAAATCCATTTATACTTTCGCTCCCCGAAATATGTAAAGGACTTCGCCCGGAAGCGGGCAGTCGTGACGCCCGACCGGAAGCGGCGCCATGTTAGCTAAACGTCATGTCCCGTTCGGCTGCGCGTGCGCATAATAATTGCCGCTAATGACAGGCCTGTCAAAATAACACGGTCAAACTAATGGCTGATTTTACGATTAGAATGCATTTTAATAAACGAATATACAGCGAGGTTCAACGATTTATTAGTTTAGAATAATAAATTGCTTACAATCAAATTTATATGACTACTAGCTTCTGCCAGCGACTTCATCCGCGTGGCCTATAGGGAAATAATTCAACCATTTCACCCTCTTAGGGGTGAAATTTCGAAAAACCCTTTCTTAGTTGATACCTACACTTTACAAAGAATACACCCTCTAAATTTCAAGTCTCTAGGACCAGTGGCTTAGGCTGTGCGTTGATATATATAAGTCTATAATATATGTAAGTCATTCAGTCTGTCAGTCAGTCAGGACTTTGAATTTTATATGGATAGGAGAAGTATGCCTAATTTAGTTTATATTTGACTTAGTTTATGGATTTTCTAGTTAATATCACATTCTTTATGACCGCATTACGCAGTGCTTATTGTTGAGGCATTGTTTAAGATGTGAGTTGCAGCGTCAGATCATCAACCAAAGCAGTCTCGAGTATGAAATATGAAAGCTTAACTTACTGACAAATTGCCTATCCTTACTAATATTATAAACACGAAAGTTTGTATGTATGTTCGGATGTTTGTTACTATTTCACGCAAAAACCACTAAATGGATTTTAACGAAACTTGGAATACAGATAGTTTATTCGCCAGATTAACACATATGATACTTTTGAAGTAAATTTTTTTTAAGCATGCGGAAGTTAAAAGTTGTTGGTTAACATCCATTGTCAACATAACAAAATAAATTCGAAGTAAATTTACAATTTTCAATTGTCTAGATGGCGGCATTAACATTAAACAAAGTTATGGTTTAATGTTAATGTGTCCATGTTATACATGGAGCTAAACTAAAGAAGTTTTACTTCAGTCGTATGGCCTAAAGCACACTCGTTTATTTATCCGTGAGAGAAACCGCGGAATGCAACTAGTATCATATAAATTAACTACTACAATAAATACTAGTGCCTTTTTGTTGAAGTCAGCTCAACCATTTATCGATAAGGTCGTTTAAAAAACGAATAAAATTAGTGTTCAATAGTCCATGATATTGAATGATTCCGATATTAATGACCAGGTGTTTCTGTAATTGTTTTATTGTGTGGGGTCACTACGGGGTGCTACGGGGGTGGCCGATGTTATCGCTGTTAGATTGACGGCATGGGACTTAGATTGGGTAGTGCATTAGTTTACTGATGTTTTATTTATTGTATGATGCTATAGGAAAGAATCCAGGAGTATATAATACTTTATTATTATTTTTACTTCAAACTTGTCTAGAATTTGACCACGCTCTCACCAGATGGGAAGCGACGATGCGATCGAAGGTGTAGCATGCTAGCCAAGTAAATACCTATTCACTCTTCTCTTGAACACGCCTGGGTCATATTTCGCCGGAGACACACACGCTGGCAGGGCGTTCTATTCCTTAGCCGTTCTAATTGTGAACGTGGAGTCAAATCGCTTGGTACGAATGGGTGGTATTTCGACTACGAAGAGATGGCGCTTAGCCGAGCGTCTAGTAGTCCGGTAGTGGAATGGTGATGGGGTAATGAGATCATGCAGTTCTTGCAATCATGTAATCTGTAAAAGACCGACAGACTTGCCACTTTACTTATTACTTTGTGTTATAGGCCTGGCCGACTGGATTTTCATGTATTTTTTTTGAACGAGTTAAGCCGAGAGGGCAGGCGCTTAAAGCGCCCAATTGTCAAAAGTTGGACGCAACTAGCTCAAACCTCTGCGGTGCAAGTCTTGGCTTGGGCCGTTGCCGGGATAAGAGAACCGAGAAGACTACGTCCACTAGAAGTGTGGACTCTATTGAAAGTCGCGATCATTATAGCTAACCTACGGGGGGTACGTCGACCTCGCCGGAGGGGTCGCCGGTGTCTGATTGTGTTACGCTGATATCCTATACCGGTGCCAAAAGCAATACCTGATCAAGAAGGGCTAGACTGGTCCGGTGATACTAGCGCAGCTGATACGCCTGCTATATATCGTCTGGGTCGCTAAAGATTATCTTGGGCGGCGACGACGGGATGCTGGATGGCTTGTGTGGTCCAGTGTAAGAATCCAGTGTATGATCACCCTATCTCTTTTCATGGGTATCGTAAGAGCCGGGAATAAGGGAATATCCAGGGAATAGACAGCAAAACAACTCATGCATTTAAATCTATTGCGATCAAAAAGCCAACATACATATTCCATAAATATGTAAAAACAGGCATTAATAGTTCTATCACATAAAAAATAATAGTACTGCATAGTTCGAGTCACCCGATAGCGTCTTTAAATCCGTCACGTCACAGATCACAATTTGTGATGGCTTGTAGCACATGCGTGACGTAAATTAGGAGTTAACTATGGATGTTCGGATTTAAGTGATATTTTGTAAAATAATTAGACAAAGATATAAAACAAAATGTATAGTGAATGGAATTAATGTTCAAAAATTATACTCATTTCCTTATATGCACGCCTAATCATATTGTTTCTCTGCACGCCTTGGTTGATTGGTAGAAAATGCTGTTAGCATTAAGTTCTCCTTTGCAATTTTTCTGTGCATAAAGTATTAAATAAATAAATAAGTAATGGGTCAGGCGTATTCTATAAATCATGTGCAACCGTGCATTGATCTACATTTACCACATCTTCATGTCAAATAGAGTGAAGTGGAATTTACACCACAGTATCTCTATATCATAAGGTCTTTTTTTGGGAATCTTCAATACTACAGTTTAATGAAATGAATTAAAACGCTCTTTGCTCATCTATTCCAACATCTACTTTCTATTATTTAGACAAATTACATCAAACAATTAAGTATTTAATGCACGCTTTAGCCACTTCTACCGAAGACTAATCGCCAGTTTACGGTTAACCATCAATATTTTTAACCGATCATTAATCACTGGTTCTATTCACCGCATCATTTCCTGCACTTCAAAACGATGCTAAAAGCGTCTTTAGTAGGTTTAGTATATACTTTATTTCATTGATGTTAGAGCTATTTTTGAATAGAAACGTAACACTGTAAATTTTTTATTAGGTATAGTTGGAATCGGAATTTTATTTGTATAGGTAATACATAAAACAGTTATAAGTTACGAGCTTCTACCTGCAGGTCGCCCGCGGGAAAATAATTCAACCACCCATTTCACCCTCTTAAGGGTAGAATTTCGAAAAATCCTTTCTTAGCGGATGCTTACGTCATAACATCTACCTGCATGCCAAATTTCAGCCCGACCCGTCTAGTGGTTTGGGCTGCGCGTTGATAGATCACTATATATGTCAGTCAGTCAGTCACCTTTGAGTTATATATATATTTAGATATTTAGATAACCAAAAGTAGTAATATAGAAGTTATGTAAAGAAGGATCAGTAGTTAGAAGGGTAAGTAGTTTTGCGCTCGCTCTAACTAACCTTATATTTTTTTAGCGATCACATACATAGATCCTCTACCCTAACTAGGATTTCCTATATCTAAGAACTACGAGGACCATGGTTTCACAACACCCAGACTCAGAACAAGTATTTGGCGCTTTTTTTCCCTGCTCACAAATACTTGTCCTGTCGCGGGAAATCGCCGCCTTCGGGTTATGAGCCGATCTGCTCAGCCACCCCACCACAGATGCTCTCACATATAAGCATATGCTTTAGAATGACAAAATAACTGTTACTGGTGTGCTGGTGTCATCCACCAGCCGGCACTTGGCCAGCGTAGTGAATTATGGCTTACACATTTTCCACGAATAATCTTAGACCCATCCCAGCAGCGGTAATATATTGCTGATAACGAAGTAATTGACCAAATTTCATCAACTTCTTTCTAAAAAATCAACAAGCTGGCCTTCAACTGTACCATGACCATGTAATAGCCGACCCTATCTCCACTTACAAAACCAATGTGGGGAAAGGTGGAAATTAACCGATGCTATCTGTAAAGTATGACGCAATTTGAATGCTTTCGGCGAACCGGGCCCTAAACGAAACGGGTGTTTAAAGGTAGTAATGCATTCGGAAGCGCAGAAATTGTAGCCATGTTCTATAATTTTAAGGTTTTTTTTTTTTTTTTTTTTTTTTTTTTTACTTCAAACTTGTCTAGCATTTGACCACGCTCTCACCTGATGGGAAGTGACGATGCGATCGAAGGTGTAGCATGCTAGCCAAGTAAATACCTATTCACTCTTCTCTTGAACACGCCCGGGTCATATTTCGCCGGAAACACAGACGCTGGCAGGGCATTCCATTCCTTAGCCGTTCTAATTAAGAACGTTGAGTCAAATCGCTTGGTACGAATGGGTGGTATTTCGACCAAAAAAGGATGGCGCTTAGCCGAGCGTCTAGTAGTCCGGTAGTGGAATGGTGATGGGAGAATGAGATCATGCAGTTCTTGAGCGCATTCACCGTGGTGTATTCTGTAAAAGACCGACAGACTTGCCACCTTACGTCGATGTGCAAGGCTCAGGAGCCTTTTACCAACCAAAGTGTCGTCGTCAATGAGCCTTTTGGCACGCCGTTCAATCGAGTCCAGAGCCTTAAGCTGGTACTTGGCAGACCCGTCCCATAGGTGGCAGCAGTACTCCATACACGATCGGACCTGTGCTTGATACAGACTAAGAAGCTGTCCAGGTGTGAAGTACCGCCTTACCTTGGACAATATGCCGAGTTTTTTTGAAGCTACTTTGGCTTTGGACTCGATGTAGGATCCAAAGTTTAGGTTTGACGTGAGATCAACACCCAAAAGCTCAAGATGGTTTCCTAAACTTACAGATACACCACGGAATGAAGGAGCCCGATGGAGTGGGCTCTTTTTAGCAGTGAATAAACACGCCTGTGTTTTTGCAGCATTGAACCTAACCAAGTTAGCATCGCCCCAATCGGACACGGCTTTCAAAGCCAGGTTCATGCGCTCAACCATAGCCTCTCTCTCAATCCGGACATCGTCACCACTGGCTCGGGCACTGGATGTGTATCTTTCAACAACAGTACTATCATCTGCATACCCAAAGGTACCGGGCTTTAGCAGATCATTGATGTGGAGTAAGAATAGTGTTGCTGAAAGAACTGACCCCTGAGGTACACCAGCATTAATAGCTAATTGATCGGAGGAGCAGCCATCATGAACTACTCTTAGCGATCGTTCCCTCAAAAAGTCTGATATCCAAGTGCACAGACCAACAGGTAGTCCGTAAGATGGAAGCTTATTCAGAAGTCCGTCATGCCAGACCCGATCAAATGCCTTAGAGACGTCTAGAGATACAGCAAGTGCCTCTCCATGCATCTCTAAGGCTTCGCTCAATATGTGAGTGGCATACGCAAGAAGATCCCCAGTGGACCGGTTTCGGCGAAATCCGTATTGCCGGTCACTGAGGAGATCATTGTCTTCAAGGTATGCCAAGAGCTTGTTGTTAATTATACGCTCCATGCTCTTACAGAGGATGGAGGTAATTGAGATAGGTCTATAGTTGGCAGGATCAGCACGACTGCCCTTCTTAGGTACAGGTTGTACGTTGGCTAGCTTCCAACTCATAGGGACTATTCCGGTGTCTAGAGAGAGGCGAAATAGGCGTGTTAGAATGGGAGACAACTCGGGTGCACAGCTCTTAAGTACAATTGCTGGTATACCATCGGGACCACTGGCTTTGTTCACGTCTAGACTGCATAATGTTTTTAGTACTTCCTTCTGACGTATGCGTATTTCCGGCATGAAAACACCGCATTGTGGAAGGCAGGGAGGTACCTCATTAGCAGTATCTAGACGCGAAGCTTCTGCAAAGAGAGTGGCAAACAAGTTTGCTTTTTCTTTTGCAGTGTGAGCCAGCGATCCGTCTGGTTTCAATAATGGAGGCAGTGAGGATCGACAGAAGTTCAGATGGATAATCAAAAGACTAGGGCTATCATGGAACTCTGATTATGATTTTATTTAAAAAATGCCATAGTAATGCACATAGCTTGCGTATTGCAGCTGTCAAATCCAAGCAAATTTATGTTACAATTGAAGGGGTGAGAACAAAAAGGATTTAACTGTTTTTTTTCACAAAATGACTTATGGGTATCGTTGGATTCAGCGTGAAATTATCTTCAATAATACATTCTCAAAATACCGAAATGAGGCTTAAATCTCGAGATTTTGAGTCTAAGAACGGTTTATCTGTCACAGGAATACAGTTCGCTTAGCATAAAAACATTATTATATTATATTTTACAGTAATTGTATGAATTAGTACTATATTTAGTATTTTAAAATAGAATTAAAACATTTTCAAGCAACGGAAACTTACATAAACCTTTTCTATTACCTTATAAGCACTCTACATTGAAATGACGCCGTTGACGTTTAAAGTAAATTTTCTCGAAACTGTCAATTTGGCAGTTAAACCCTTTTTATCATCTTTCAGGTGGAATGCTTGTTACCATCACCACCCAAGACCTCCAACACAATCCTCCGAAAATCGCCAATGTCTCTCGACATATTTCATGCACGTATTGACGTATATGCACTTGTGAGAGTCTAATAGTCATTATATAGTTTGGGGCCCTTAATTAATTCGTCGTATGCAATTCAACGGGGCAATGCTACGGGGCTGGAGAATTTCGAGTGTCTATAAGTAATCGCGGCCAGTATATAATAGTCCAATTTTTTTTTGTAGTATTAGTGTTTAGTATTGGTTCATTAGTATTGGTATCATTGCAATATTTAGTTGAAAGAATAAAAATTAAGGATTTCATACAATTATTTTACGATGACAAAAACAGTAAAGTTTAATTGAATAAAATCGTACTAGGCGTACAGTTCCGAATATATCTAAAGTTAACGAGTGGATATTAGTGGGGTAGGTGGTAAAATGGAGGTTCATTACAGGCCATAATTACGTGACGAAAGTGTAATGGTAGCAACATTAGTGTGGCTGTGCATTTTTATTAGGCCTTTCGGACCTTACTAATGTAATGGAATTGCGTTAAAAACGTTACGATTACTTTGATTATATTTATTAATTTAAATCATATAATTATGTACATCAAAAATATGGAAATCTTAAAACAGTTTACACAATTTTTCGTTGTAGTTATTCTCTAAAATGTATTTTAAAATACAATCCCTGTAGACATTTCACACAACGCCGTCTAGCCCCAAGCTAAGCAAAGCTGTACTATAGGAACCAGATAACTGATCCAATACTTATATACTTTTTGTTTGTAAATATATATATGTATATATATATATATATATATATATATATATATATATATATATATATATATATATATATAATACAATAATAATACCCAGACACCGAACATTCATTGATCTTCGTCACACAAATGTTTGTTCTGGGTGGAAATCGAACCCACAACCTATAGGTTGGCAGGGTTTCTACCAATTGAGCTATCAAGCCAGTCAAGGCAGTCAGGCATTTTATGGTTCAAGTTTTTCATCTAATTTTTTACCTTGTTTTACTTATTTACAGTACGTTATACCGTCATGGATCACTTTCAATAAGGTCCACTCTTCCATTCCAGTGGACATAGTCTTTTCGATTCTCTTACCCGGCAACGGCTCAAGCTGAGGCTGAAGCGGAGGGTGCCCTTGAACTAGTTGCCTCCTATTTTTGACGGCCTTAAGCGCTTGCCCTCCCACCCAGTGACGGCGTAAAGGTCGGTAGAGACAAACAGCACTAGTCCGTTATAATAAAAGCAACATTCAAAGTCAAAGTCAAAAGATTTATTGCAAATAGGCTAATTTTAGCACTTTTACAAGTCAAAATTATATTAGGTACTTAAAATTAAGTTATTTCACTAAGCATATAAAACTACAAAGTCAAATAATATATAGCAAGCCCATTACAATATATGAGTTTGAAAAAAAAGCAGTTCTCTTTCTCACTAATGGTGCAAATACATTGATGTACATGTAGTGCTATTTAACTTATCAAATCAAAATACCAGTTCGTCTAGGGAGCTCATAAGTACTAAGCATGGCCCGACGTGCTCTTGACGTATTATTACTTTTGTTCCAGGTGTACAGGCGTGAACCACTGTAACTTCGTGCTTGCTGAAGATTACCCGCCGTCTGTGAGATGGTCACCAGGAGTGGTCTACGTCAAATACGCCTGTTTTGATGGTAAGTCAACTTCTCATTTAGCGTTAGAATTTTTGGCATTTGATAGCATATCTTGCAGACGGAAGACGTACTGAAAAACGCCTTTGTGGACGTTTATCATAGGGGCCATGATCTATGGATTAGCAAGCATATGTGCTTGGCAGGCGGCTGATCGTAGATTTTAATGTACCGAGGAAAATGCTGCCCATTCCCTGGGTATTCCCTTAGCCTGCTCTTACGGAACCATTGGGGCGATGGGGTGTTCTTATTCCAGGATCACACGGTAAGGACGGTACGGAAATTTGATAGCATCCTACTAATATTATAAACGCGAAAGTTTGTAGGGATGTTTGTTACTCTTTCACGCTCAAACGGCTCGACGGATTTGAATGAAATTTGTAATATAGGTAGCTTATATAATGAATTAACACATAGATTACTTTTTATATGCGGGTGAAATCGTGGGTCGCAGTTAGTTGGTGAATAATTCGGTTGACTATTATACTATGTAAAACAAAAGTAACTGTAGATGCTTTTTATGAGTATGCGTTAACAAATATAGCCAATTCTTGGGTTCAATGCCGAGTGAAAAATGCGACCTGGGACCTAGGGACGCAAGCGATCTAGGCATCTGTACCCCTAGTATAAATATAAGTTTATTCGAATGTGCACTGTAAATCGATATTGAGTATCGTAAGTTGTTTGTATGAACTTATTTGAATAGTATGGGCTAGGTAGTCGGCGAGAAGGAGAGCTGCGATATAAATTATGTAAAACCCATCTCTTGCGTACCATGTCCTGGAATGCACCAATAATATAATAATAATAATAATAACGCCCAAACATCACATACATAGATCCTGGACCCTAACTAGGATTTCTTGTATCCAGGGACCCAGGTATTACGAGGATCATGGTCCCACAACACACACAGAACATTTGCGCTTTTTTTGTCGGTGCACAAATACGGGAATGGAACCCGCCGCCTCCGGGTTATGAGCCGACCTGCTCTACCACCACACCACAGAGGCTGTCATGTGTGCTTCTAATCGTTACAGTTGTAATTTGCAACTGTGCAGTATCACTAGAATGGCATATGGCCGATATTGGCCCCCTGATAGCCATGACAGTACGCATCTGTGCGACATCTAATTTAACAATTTCACGGGCTTGCCGCGGCTGTCGACGGCTTGTAATTTAGAAATAAATAAACAAATATGCGTGGTCATTTCATACAACGCCATTTAATCTCAAACTTAGCATAACTATGGGAACCAGATAGCTGATACAATACTCATATACTATTTGAAGTAAAACTTCTTTACGCACGTTTGACTTGGGGAGTAAGCTGGTGAATGCGAAGCGAACGGAAGTTTTAAGTTGGTTCACGTAGATATCCATTATCAAGATAACAAAGTAAAAAAAAATTATGTTTGTATGTCCGGTAAAATCACAATTTACAATTGTCAAGATGGCGACATTAACATTATACAAAGCAAAAATAAAGTTGCTGATAGAGGCTAAGCTAAAGAAGTTTTACTTCAGTCGTGTGGTCTAAAGCACACTCGTTTTTTGTTTGTAAACATACTTAGAATACAATATAACACCCAGACATAGAACAAACACCTATTCATCACACAAATGTTTGTTCTGCGTGGAAATTAGACCCACAAACCACAGATCAGATACTATGTAAATATGGTTAGGTTACTTATTTACCATAATTTTATTAATTCATTTTATCAAAAACAACATCAGGCAATATTGTAATATAAAATACAAGGTACCTATATTTCTGCTACCGTTATCCTTACTAACATATATAAAAATGAAACGTTGTCGGTTAGTTTGTTTGTGTGGCTATTATAGTATTACAAGCTTCTGCCCGCAGCTTCGCCCGCGGCGTGGCCTGTGAGAAAATAATTCATCCACCCATTTCACCCTCTTAAGGGTGGAATTTCGAAAAACCCTTTCTTGGCGGATGTCTACGCTATAACATCTACCTGCATGCCAAATTTCAGCCCGATCCGTCCAGTGGTTTGGGCTGTGCGTTGATAGATCACTATATCAGTCAGTCAGTCCGTCACTTTTGAGTTATATATATTTAGATTATTATCTGTGGTGTGGCTTTTATGCCAAAACGGCCGAATCATTCTGGATAAAAATATGCATAGGTTATGTTTATCAGTATTACCAAGATCAACATATTATTTGTCCATGAGATCAAAATACTTTTATCCCGAAAAATTTACATTTCCTTTGGGAAAGGGGTAAGTTGCAGACGAAACCGCGGGCACCTGTAGTTAGAATGTTATATAACAATTAAATAAATACTTAAGTAAACAAATTTTATATATATAATAATTTTTTACTTTTTTGGGTTTGCTTCTATACTCTGAATTTCTGTGGTGTAGAGTAGTGAAAAAGGCAGATAAATATACGGTTAATTCTATAAACTTCCGCTAAAAGCAACATAATGCATTCTGTCGTCTCTAACTGGACTCTCCGGTCCATTTATTTAGCTTAGGTGAATATTTTATTTAGCCTAGTGGCTAGTGTAGGCTAGTGCCTAACTTACGTCTAGTTCTCTAAAATTACCAATGCTACATGGCAAAAAGTCTACACAAGAACTTTCAATGCCCCTTTCTTACAATCTACCCCTAGATTGTAAGAAACGTCGAAGATATATAACGTTTATACCTTATCGACCCTATGTTCACGACATTCGATTCAAAATGAACAATTGCATACATTTTAAAGTAAACTATCCCTCTCAAGTCATCTTTATTTTAAAGTATATAAAGCTGAAATTAGTATTTTGATCCAAGAAAAATGAAAATATTAGTACGGTCGCTTTCGATGCCATTAATGTATCGTGACATTGGTAACATATCCCCCTTGGTAATGCCACGTGCTCAAATCTATTGTTACAAAAGCCATTTCACTAAGACCCCTGATCAACTACCACCCCACTCATTTACTGCGGGCCTTGAAATGTTAAAGAAGCGTGCTAGGTCTGGTTATACTGGATGAGAGATTGGTGCGACATTGACACGTTTACCCCAACGTTGTCAGTTTTACCCCAAAAATGTCGGAATGGCTGAAACGGGGGCAGTTAATGGAGTATGGAAACAAACATTTAAATCGTCACGTGCTTGTGATTTCGGAGAAATTGGGAATTTATTGTGAGTTTGGTTACGTAACGCTTTGGGGTTTGAGGTTTATGTTTCGGGGGTTGCAACGACGGTTTTGGTTTATTTGCAGTTGTGTAGCTTCTCTGTGGGAAATAGGTCAAGGTTGGTAAAAAACTCCAATCTGGTATTTAAAAAATTTAGATATTATTAAAGTAAATTTTTTTACGCACGCTTGTAAACAAAGCCAAAAAGATTATACCGGCCGATAGATGGAGCTAAACTAAAGAAGTTTAACTTCAGTTTTGTAGTCTAAAATTCTCGTTTTTTTTTGTTTTTATATCAATTTCAATCCGACATCACGAATAATAAGGGACGCCTTTGGCTAAAGTTACCAGAGTATAAAAAAAAACACTCCAATTATATTCCCCAAAACACTCACAACAATTCACATGTGGATTATTCGTTCCCTACATGCATTATAAGAGTTTTATGCAATTTTTTATGTTATTTTTATGTCCTCTTATAGGGTTAAATAATAAAGCAACATATTATATTATGCAATGCCATTATTCTCCCATTTTAATTGCTATATTTTTTAAAATTCTATAAAAATAAAGAAATGTAGCGAATAAAAATTTTTCAAAACAAATTATGTAGGTCATTTTACTAGGTGGTAGGACTTTTCTGCAAAGTTCGTCTAGGTAGGTACCACCGCTTTGCCAGTTATTCTGCCGCCAAGCAGTAGTGCGCAAGCACTACTGTGTTCCGGTTTGAAGGGCACTGTAGCTAGTAAAATTACTGGGCAATTGAGACTTTATGATCTGATCTCACAGTCGAGTAATCTTATTACCAGACTGTGCTGATGTCTCAGGATGATGTGCGCAGTGCAGTTTTGCTCGAAACTCTATTTTGGGGTTCCGATTGACACTGTTCTGTTATGGGCAGCCGTGGCGCTTAACATCAGGTGAACGGATAGCTCGTCAAATCATTCAGTAACATAAAAAAAAAATTAACGGGAAAAGTGGTTTTTATTCTTTTAGCTAAATACTACAATAATATGACAACTGTTATTAAATACTAATAGCTTAATTACCTACTAAAAAAACATTTCAGCTGTTATCCAATTATTTTAGAAGGTATTTTTTTTTAATTGTAAGGTTATTCTATAGCATGGTCTGAGTAGATACATTAAAAAAAATAACGAATTATTTTCCACCGTGTATTCTAGCTGCGATAACCAACAGTCCAAATGCTCCAGCCCACTACCGGTAGGTAGCGTACCCAAAATGTATATTTTGTAAATAGATTTGTATATTTTTTAAATTAATCTTTTAATTTTAAAGCCCTGTAAGTCAATTTCCAATTAAATGTGGCGAATGACTTGCGGATTGGATGGCAACCATTGGATAAGATCAGCTGAAGACGCCGAGGTCCAGCGGCGTATACCTTGGGAGAGGCCTATGTCCAGCAGTGGATGAACACAGGATGATGATGATGATGATAAAAACGATCTTATATACTGTCAATCAATAATCAACAGTGTAGAAGTAAAACTGCTATGTATCACACTAATCACACTAATATTATAAAGGCGAAAGTTTGTATGTGTGTTACTCCTTCACGCACAAACGGCTGAATGGATTTGGATGAAATTCGGTACCAAGATAGCTTATACACTGGATTAACATATAGGCTACATTTTATCCCGAAAAAGTGAAGTGCTCCTGTGAGATGAGCAAATAATTAAAATACTTTTTATCCACGGGTGAAACCACTGGGCGCAACTAGTCTAAATATATAACTCAAAGGTGACTGACTAACTGACATAGTGAGCTATCAACGCACAGCCCAAATCACTGGACGGATCGGGCTGAAATTTGGCATGCAGATGCTATGATGTAGGCATCCGCTAAGAAAGGATTTTTCGAAAGTCCACCCTTAAGAAGGTGAAATGGGTGGTTGAATTATTTTCTCATAGGTCACGCCGCGGGCGAAGCTGCGGGCAGAAGCTCGTTTAAAGAAACATTTAATACTTACATTGTACAATAACAATTTTACAAATCTTTCAATGTAACTTCTGTTGAATAATTTATTTCTAATTGTGTCCCGTAGTTTCAGATAAAAAATATCATATAAGTTAATCCAGTGTATAAGCTATCTGTATCCCAATTTTCATTGAAATTGATTCAGTAGTTACGGAGATTAATGGTAACAAGCATTCACACATACACAAGTTTTGGCATTGATAGATATATATACATATATATTTATAGGTTTGTAAAAAAAATAACAACAAAAAAATTCGCCTCGTTCCAATTTCCTACGAAATTCTACAGAATTGGAAACAATTGGTAACACGTGCACATTAGCACCAACGGCAATAATTGTTCGAAGAAATAAAGGGAAAATATGTTGGCTTCTATCCTAAATAAATAAGGGTGATGATCCTATGGAATATTTGCACGTACTCTAAAATGTATTCTCGGTACTTACTTTTGCAGATCACACAAAAAAATTGATTGGCAGTACAATGGGGCAAAACCGACCCTTGTTATTTTTTATGCCCTACTTTTTTGGGTATACGGATTAAGAATGCAATGTACTCTATTAATATTATCGATTGATTTTTATAGTGAGGTCGTTTTTTTGTACATCTAAATCTTATGCAATGCCAAAAAAATTTTTCTTTCTTCCATATTTAAAAAAATCAAGAAGTATTATAATTATTGATATGAACTGCCCTTGATATGAACTAAATAGTTATGTGCACCCCGTCCTTTACCACTTTGTTTCTCTCCATCCAAAGTTTGCCTGGAAGAGATCGCTTTCAGCGATAAGGTCGCCCTTTGTTAAACTTTATAAAAATAATTGTTTTTCTTTGTATTTTTTATTATTTGGTGTGTACAATAAGGAGTTCATCTATCTATCTACATTTATAATTTTTCAATGCTAACTTGTGGTAGATACTTTCAATTCAAAAGGCTTTGATCAATCTCTTATTTTTTACTAGTTGCGCCCCGCGGATTACCCGCGCATAAAAAGTAATTTAGTTATTTGCTCATCCCACGGGAACATTTCACTTTTCCGGGATAAATTGTAGCCTATAATGTTAATCCAGTGTATAAGCTATCTTGGTACCGAATTTCATCTAAATCCGTTTAGCCGTTTGAGCGTGAAGGAGTAACAAACATACACACATACACACATACAAACTTTCGCCTTTATAATATTAGTGTGATGTAGTTATACTTTTCCAGTATAAGTGTCACTTGATACTGTCAACCAGTTTGACATTTTTATATGGGAACCTAATATGCCAGGTTGCACTAAAGTTCGACGGCTCTTAAGTTACTGTACGTACGAAAATGCGTTGCAGTAAGTACGTTATATAAGAGCGAACTTAACGTGGAGAGGGAAAGTCTCCAGAATAAAAAAATAAAAAATATTTAGGGGCAGTACGTACCAAAAATACGTTAGAGTAAGTTCTCGAGTTGATTAATATAACATTATGTATATATGCCAAGTCATGTCAAGTCACAGTCCAAGTCATCAAGTCAAGTCAGAGTCTAGTCTAGTCATACTCCTAGTAAAGTAGTGGCAAATTTACCAGAAGCTACTATGGAGTATTGGAAACAACACGAAAATAAACGTTTCATCATCATGATACCACTTTTCTACACTAATGCCTGTAATCCAGCACTTAACGATAAAACGCCACCAATTGTATGCACTAACACTGAAAATAACACAAGTTTTGGAAAATAATACAATGCGGTGACGCATCTTTTTCGTTTTCCCGCCAAAACTCAAACCTATACTTTATTAACTAAGTAGGTATAATATCTGCGTGTCTGACCACAGATATTACTATACTTTAGCGCATTAAGAAAGCTAATAACGTTGGCGGGTATAGTCCTCGGAAATTGTCTGGGCTCTTACTAATTTAATTAAAAGCTGGGCGTACCGCAAACTTTCATAATCACACCAGTAGAGGAAATTTCTAGGTGATTTGTTTGATGGTATAGAAAGTTTTTTCAAATATATTTTTAGATAGATATTTGTGGACAAACACACAACGCCATCTACTCCCAAACTAAGCAAAGCTTGTACTATGGGAACCAGATTACTGACAGAATACTTATATACTTTTTGTTTGTATACAGACAGACACAGAACAAGCACCTATATCTATCACACAAATGTTTGTCCTAGGTGGGAATCGAAAACACAACCTATATTTCAGAATGTAGAGACACTACCAACTGAGCTACCAGGCCAGTCATTCAGGGATACCCATTTTTTATCTTAGTATATTTAAATTTATCTAATTTTATCTTTCACTTTCCAAACGCTCACTACAAATGTTTAAAATATATGTGTACAGAAAAAGCTATCTTATTTACATCGTCTGGTTGAACATTGTCTGAAGAATAGAGCGACATTTTCAAGCATTTGATAAATAGCTAGGTACGTGTTTTGCCAACTATACCCTTATTAACATGGTGTTTTTTTAATTGTGTACATATATACGATACCTTTTTAAATTTCATGTAAACGCTTGTACGTATATAACAATATCTTTTAGAAAAAAGGCGGTTTAATTTAATAAAATTGCCTTCATTTGATGAGTAGTTGGATGACATACTAGTATATTTCCAGTTATTTTGATTTAAAAAGCATAACTACTGAATGGATTTTGTTGAAATTTCTATGGGACTAATCTGTAAGCGTAAAGTATAGTGTGTGTAGCGTATAGCAATATTGACAATTTAGTTTTTATTTTTATATTCTATTTTCTATATAAAAGTTTGTAAATGAAATGGAAATGTTGCATTGTAATAAACCTAAGATAAATGCATAGGTAATGTCAGTCAAGTACCAAACTATTCCACTTCTCACGAAGTTTGTCAATATTGAAACCACATCAATATATGATAGTATAAATATCCATCGAGATTTAATCAGAGATAAGTTTGCCAATGGAGCATTCAATCTACCCTGGAATCTGCGCAACGAATCTGCTTACATTCGATATCGGGATTAAATATTTTGATGTGGGAAATGTTTTTGGGGTATCGTGTACCTATATTGCTTAGGGCGGGGTGAACAGTTGCTGTAAATAGTTGATTTTGGGTAGTAAGTATTTGTGCACAAGAAAAAAACAGGGAGACTCGTTCTGAGTCTGGGTGTTGTGGGACCATGGTCCTCGTAGTTCCTGGGTCCCTAGATACAGGAAGTCCTAGTTAGGTCCAGAATCTATGTATGTGATCATTGGATGTTTATTATTATTATTATTGCTTGTAGGAACGATAAATAGCTCAATAGAGCCATGTTATTTGTACTTATACTTACTCTGTAGTCCTGTGAAGAGTTTCCCAAATATAATATCCCAAAAATGATGAGGGTAATTTTATTACCTGAATATTAAAAATTTTCTATATTATTACATTTTGTTTAGATGATTATCAATTATATAAATAATAATAATAATGCCTAACGATGACATACATAGATCCTGGACCTTAACTAGGATTCCCAGTGTTTAGGGACCCAGGAACTACGAGGACTATGATCCCACAACACCCATAATCAGAACAAGTATTTGCGCATTTTTCAAAATAAATGTTAAAAAAAATATATAAATTGTACTCTCTATACTGTTATATAAATGTATAAATGATAATTCGGTTTGTGTTCTTTCTACTGTACTATATTGTATCAGCTATTCTTTATACGATATTTGTGAAAACTTTTAATAAGCTTCCCGTATTGTGATATTCACGGGTATGTATACCAGCTGTAACTTTTTCTTTGAGAATAAAATAAAAGAGGGAAGATGTATTCTAGGATTAAGGTTTCTAATATTGTATTGATGTATTCTATTTCTATTACTCTATTATTATAATAATAATAATAATATGTAACACCCGCCAATATTTCGTTTGCTTACAACGAATGAAACTAGATGGCGTGATGCGACCTTAAAACACGCAAGCGTTTAGTTCAGTGAACTCGATATACATATCCTGTGAAATTGAAATAGTAATTGGATCAAGTACCTGATTTCTTGAGCAGGCGGATTCTCGGCACTTACGAAATTACTCTTGTTTCATTGAATTTCTACTAAGCGCTGTAGACAGTATACTTCTGGCCCTCGCTTACAAGCTTGCATGGATTCAGGGTAACTCTCCTACCTCGCTAGTTGAATCCAAAGAGCATATAACCACTAGTTGTATCTATACGTAATTAAATGTTGATTTAATAAATGAACTCCGTCGTAATTACTCTGCGCCACGTTCCGTCACATCCCCGTTACAAATATTATAATAATAATGACGCCTAACGATCACATACATAGATCTTGGACCCTAACTAGGATTCCCTGTATGAACCCAAGAACTACGAGAACCATGGTCGCACAACTCCCAGACTCAGAACGAGTATTTGTGCTTTTTTTTTTTGATCACAAATACTTGTCCGGCCGCGAAAATCAAACTGGCCACCTCCGGGTTATGAACCGATCTGCTTAACTACCACACCACAGAGGCTGTCGAATTGTATTGAAGTATTACATATATTTTTGCCCCGTGAACTAAATTAATTTAGCAAGCCTGACCTAGATACGGGACCATTTTATTATTCACCATGAGCATTCAAATGGAGGCTGATTTATGATCCTGCCGAGCCCTCGACCGTGGACACCGAACTTCGCAAACGGCGACAAGAACCTTGGTATAAAACTGGTATTCGCTGAGTGAGTCAACAAAATGGAGTAGGCACAGCAATTTTGTTATTGATCTCGCCTTCGAATACGTATCTTATTTGAAATTGATTAGAAGGTGCTGCGGATGGAATTATAATAACAATAGTTACCTAATAATTAATTAATAATTCCTCAGTCTGCAGCCCTAACCACCGGTAGCTTGGGCTTTGCCCCGCTACTGATGGCACACTAGGTTTAGGTTTTATTGTATATTTGTAATATTACTCTTATAAAAAAATTGAAAAAAAAAATCATAATAATAACGCTTAACGATCACATACATAGATTCTGACTCTAACTAGAATTATTTGTGTCTAGGTACCCAGGAACTACGAGGACCATGGTGGAATAGATAATTATTTACGCCTTCAGGCAGCCTGAGGTTGCGGGCGGGTTTTAGTGGGTTCGAGTTCCACATACTCCCACATTCCTCTGTCACCACTCCGTGGTCGCGTCTCAGGATGATGTGCGCCGTGCGCAGTGTCACGCGAAACTATACTATAAGTACAATATTTTACTATAATATGTTGGAGTTTCGAGAGACATTGTTCTGTTATGGGTGGCTGTGTCGCTTGACATCAGGTGAACGACGAGATCGTCACATCATTCACTGGCATAAAAAAAATTATTTCATATAGAAGTCGTAGAAGCAACAGCTTTGCCCTCTACGTCACTTTAGAACATGTTTATTTGTTTGAACGCATTTTATTACCCTTTAGGTGGGCATAAAAGTATTTTTATTACGCCGCGGAAGAGCTGCACAGCCCTACGTATATAAAATATGTATACTGCAATTCACTCCACGTGTATTAAAATGTGATATAGGTATTAAGGCTGTATCGTTTGTATGTATTAGGCATGAATCATTTCAAGGAACATGTGAAAAATCATATGAACGTTGTTAGTGTACCCCAAGTCCGCGTTTTGCTGGGTCATTTATAGTCCGAACGGCCAAGGAACGGAATGCTCTTCCAACAACAGTGTTTCCTCCTGGTTATAACCTCAGTCTTTTTAAGTCAAGAGTGAACGGGCATCTCATGGGCAAGCGTGCTCCACCTTAGACAACCTCGTCACTTAACGTCAGGTGGGTTGTTTGAAAACGCAAGCCCATTTTACCATTAAAAAATATAATACCTACGTTTTACTTCCCTTTAAATAATCATCAAAAGCCTGAATACGTCCACTGATCTACCGCTGAATATAGGCTCCCACACAGAGCGCCAACTTGAGCGGCTTCTTGCCTCTTGCATCCAGGTTTTGACCGTGGTGGTCCGGCTTACGCAGCGTCTTTCGGTTCCTGGTCGACACTCTAAAACTATCCATCGCATTGTTGTAAGTTCTATGAGCGATGTTGCTACAACTTGATAATTATAAGAGACTAGCTGACCCGCTCCGGCCTCGCACGGGTGAATTAGTAAAACGCAGTCGAACGGGATAAAAAGTATCTTATGTCTGTCTCCTTGTTCTATGCTACCTCTCCATCAATTTTCAGCCTTATTATCAATCGTGACTTATTTCATAATACGAGAGTATCATCAGCGGCATTTCATATAGCATTGTAAAACGCCATTGATTATAATTTCATACTTCATTAGGCAAATGAAAAATCACGGCCTGTGAAATGAAAACACGAGTGACAAAAATAAATCATATCATCAAAGGACGAAAAAATCTTCGATCGCAATCGGTTGCGAAGCTTTGGTGTCATGCGCCGAAGCGAAAGTGACGAAAATTGGTGAACAATACACCGACACTAAAGTTTAGCAATAATTTTCATGACGAGTATAGAATGAGAATAAGATTTATTTCAGCAAACAATAGCAACGATAACAATATCATCCTTACTTGAGTAGGTATGTGAATTAATCAAATACAAAGTCATAATTTTAGTCGACAGTAGATATTATTATTCCAGCCCTGGGCTCCACACTAGGATTCCCTGTGTTGTTGAGGCCAGTTTTACAAACGTTTGTTTTTCTTATTTTTGAGACGGTACGAAAGTGTTCGTTGGATTTGAACAGTTAAAAAGGATTTAATGTTCAGATTTCAGAAAAAAAAATGTATAAAATAGTATGCATATGACCGGGCCGACAGCTCAGTTAGTAGTAATTCTGCCTTCTGAGTTATAGGTTGTGGGTTTAATTCCCACCCAGGACTTACAATTTTGTAATAAGTCTTTAGACCACACGACTGAAGTAAAACTTTAGTTTAGCTCCATCTATCGGCCGTTGTTTAATGCTATTGTCGCAATTGTAAACTGTCATTTTACTGGATATACAAACATTATAATACAAATTATTAACTTTGTTACGTTGGCAATGGAGACCTACGTGAATCAAGTTCCGTTTGCCTCGCTACGCATTCACCAGCTTACTCCCCAACTCAGGCGTGCGTAAAGAAGTTTTACATCAAAAATATCTATACTATAGCCTCTGCAGAACCACAACGCACCCTTGTTTTATAGAGCGGTCTCTATTTTCTAAGTCCGTCACGTCTGCAAAGTGTACCCTGCATTATTGGGGCCTTCAGGCCCGGGACAAGTTCAAGGGTACGCGGTAACCGGGCAGAGCCACGCTATAACAGTTACGTAGGTATACCTACGTATTAACCTAACTAACTGTCGATACAGTATGAATAGGAGCATAATTTATGTTTATCTTCGACAACCAATTCGAATAGATGCAAAAATGACGTGATTTCAAATTCATTATTAATTACCGCAGAATACAAACATGTAAAAAAATAAAATATAATATAAAAAATAATATCAAAATATCAAAAATGCTTTTCGGAAAGATCATAGATAAATATCAAAAAACTTAAAATAAAATAAATAAAACAATAACAATCATGGACCCTTACTATTAGGATTCTCCGTGTCTAGGGACACACTAACTGTGAGAACCATGCTTTTTTCTGTGCACAAATATTTGTCCTGCCACCTGCTCAACCACCACACAAAAGAAGCTAAAAAACTATCTACACATAAAGCCGCATATAACTCGGTAAGTGCCTTGCCGCACACTTGTATGTGGCATGAACTTCCACCAGAGGTCTTTCCCCGGAGCTATAAAATGCAGCTTTGGAATAGGAGGGTTTAAACTCTAAAGAGTATTATCATAGGGTAAGCAACGAATTAATGGCATGTCTATTGTTAGTGTTACACCAGATGCCCATAGGCTACGGTGACCTCTTCTCACCAGGAGAGCCAGTGGCGTAGCTACCGTAGGGCTAGATGGGGGCAGTGGGGGGGCCCCTTGGACTCTAACTTACTAACTATAAATTGAACTAGTGAAAATTTCTCCCACATTCGGAATATAAATGAAATAAAAACATTTATTTTACAAAAGGCAAAATAACATAATGATGGATAAACTGCACTTCAAGTACCGTTCTTGTCGATCGCACAATTTGACATTTAGGTCCGTATTACTGAAAGTTGCTCGATCATCGATCGGAGCTCAAGCAGAGATTTCATTCATAAAGTGATCAATTAGTGAATGGAATCTCTGCTTGAGCAGTAATCGATGACAGAGCATCGTTCTGTAATACGGACCTTAGAAACGACATATTTCGACAAAAATGGTTTTCTCGACTGTAGCAAGTACGTTACCAACTTAGTCGATCGGTAAACGAAATTGTTAAAAAATCGGTTAATTTTAACGAATGAATTTATAACGAATTGGATACAATTTTACCAATCTAGTTTACGACAAATCTGGAGTACCTACGTGAAATTCGAAACACGACGAAAAGGAACAAACGATTTTAAATAGTTTCGTTGGGGCCGTAGTTTATTTATTTATGGCCTTTGGTTACCTAGTTACGCCACTGAAGAGAGCTGTACGCTTTATTGCTATTTATTATTAATCAGTCTACTAGTCCATCGCTAGATATTATAGGCGAATAAACTACAAACTGTCACATGAAAAATCCTACAATGTTAATAAAATAAATAAGAAATCACTAACACCGTGTCAAGATTCACTAAACTACAATACATAATGCTTTTTACGTTCCTGTCAACTACCTTAAGGAGCGTGTTTTCGTCGTAATTTAGTGCTCGTAAAGTATACGACAAATACGATGTTAAACTTCAGTATATGTATATACAGTATGATGAGGCACCAACAAAAAATCGTTGATTATTGTTTGGTTTGTCGTTTTGTTCTATTGTTTTATTCTGAAACTTACCAGCAGTATACAGGACAGCTTCTGTGGTGTGGTGGTTGAGCAGGTCGGCTCATAATCTGGAGGGAGCTGGTTCGATTCCCGCGACACGACAAGTATTTGTGCAACGAAAAAAAAGCGCTAATACTTGTTCTTAGTCTGCGTGTGGTGGGACCATGGTCCTCGTAGTTACTGGATCCCTAGACACAGGGAATCCCGGTTAGAGTCCAGGATCTATGTATGTGACCGTTGGGCGTTATTATTATTTATTATTAATAATAATATACCATTTTTCATAAATAATGTTCGATGAAAACATTTCTTGTATTCATCGCGGTTGTGTAAACAATTTGTGTGCAGAATTTAAACCGAAGGTTTAGCCATTCTGACGTACCAGACAAACAACGGCAACGTTCCACTTTCAGATTTTAGTAATTTTATATAACTTTTTCTAATAGCTAAAATAAATAAATATTAATAATAATCAGGTATAATTTCAGGTTTTATTTATAATAACAATAATAATAAATATATAATAATAATGTTTTTTTATTTGGTATTTTTATAATTTCAGGTATTCTTAGGTTTTTTACAGGTATGAATTTACCTACAATAATCCTTTACAACCACCCAATATAGATAAACTTATTATTTGGTTTTAGCGGAATCAAACTAGATATTCTTATTTCATTTTGTATTTTAGGTTTACTTTAGTCGAGTGGTCTAAAGCACACTTTTTTTCGGTATATGCTTATAAGGTTGTTGTTTAGTATGTTGATATTGTAAAGTGAAGTATTTTTTTTATGTTTTGGCTCCACACTTTTGTGTATTTAGCCAGTGTCAAGTAATTGATAATTTATCAAGTTGATGATATTTCACGCAAATATGTGTCAAGTCACAGTCGAAGTCATCAAGTCAAGTCATGGTCAAGCCAAGTCATAGTCAAGTCATAGTCTAGTCAAAGTCATACTCTTAGTAAAGTGGTGGCAACTTTACTTGAAGCTTCTATGGAGTTTTGGAAACCACACGAAAAGAAACGTTTTTCCCACACTCACGCTTGTAATCCAGCACTTAACGAATAGCATGCCACCAATTTTATGCACTAACACTGAAAATAACACAAGTTTTGGAAAATAATACAATGCAGTGACGCAATCTTTTTCGCTTTCCCGCCAAAACTCCTGAAGTGAGGTTGGTCCAGAAAATCAAAACATCTATTGAAGAAGTGTCTTCAGAGTGCGAGCCTTCAATTCAAGTTGGCACATTAGTATTTATTTATTTGCCCATGGCATGCCTATTGACAATAATGGATGTTTCCCCTCGGCTGTGACAAACAGTTCGATATACTTAACTGGCGCCACGTTTCCCTTAACTACTAAACTGTACAAAGATGTATATTTATAAGTATTACCTACTAAGAGATATCTTAAGTTTTTGGAGGGAAAACGATAAAGATCGCGTCGCCGCATTATACAATGCCAAAACTTGTATTATTTTCAGTGTTAGCGCACACAATTGGTGGCATTTTATTCGTTTAGTGCAGGCATGAGTGTGGGAAAGTGGTATAATGATGGTGAAACGTTCCTTTTCGTGTTGTTTCCAAAACGCCATAGCTTTGCTGTAGGTAGCATCCATACTTTTGTTGTAATTTAGGTAGGTAACTTAATCAAGTCCATATCTCCTTATTTCAGACACTCTATCAGTGCACTACTGCAACCGCGAGATCAGCGTAGCGGAGTGGGGTTCAGACAGCGAGGGCTACATCCGAAGCCCGGGGTACCCACACTTCTACGTGGAGGATGACTGCCGCTGGAGACTTCGTGTCAATCCTGAGCAGAAGGTGCGGATCACGCTGCTTGATGTCAGCTTACGCAGTAAGTACCTCCGCCCCGCCTCCGTTTTTTATTGTTGAATTGAAGTAAAACTTCTTTACGCAAGCTTGAGTTGGGGAGTAAGCTGGTGAATGCGAGGCGAACAGAAGTTGAAGTTGCTTCATGTATAATAATAGGTCTTTACCTATGAAATTGCCGTATTGCAGTACAGACTTTTTCAAACAAAAAAAAGTTTTGATTGGCTATGAATTCTAAATTCAAATTAATTTTGTTTTAAAAATACGACATTCTATTTACAATATAAGTCTTTTGTTTATTGATTAGCGTTGTATTTTCATTACATTTCAACATTTTTCCTCATAATGGATACTTTGAAATTTCGTGTAATTATGGAATATGAGTTCCGTCGTGGCACCAACGCGGCACAAACGACACGTAACATCAACGACGTTTACGGAGAGAACTGTACAAACGAACGTACAACCCGTTATTGGTTTGCTCGGTTCCGTTCTGGGAATTTTGACTTGAAAAATGAACCTCGTGGTCGTCCGGAAACTTTGGTCAACAATGATGAATTAAAGGCGATTGTGGAAGCTGATGAATCTCAATCTACAGCTGAGCTGGCAGCAGCTTTTGATGTTAGCATCAAAACAATATTAGTCCATTTGCGACAGATTGGCAAGATAAAAAAGCTTGACAGATGGGTGCCCCACGAACTTAACGATCGCCAGCGCAACGTACGCGTTGAGACTTGCCTTGCGCTGCTTAACAGGCACAGAAATGAAGGAATTTTGAACCGAATTGTTACGAGCAACGAAAAATGGATTCTTTTTGACAATCTAAAGCGCTCAGCAAGTTGGTTAGATCCTGGTTCGGTACCAAAGCAATGTGCAAAACGAAAAATGACCCCTAGAAAGGTGATGGTCACAGTTTGGTGGTCTAGTGCTGGTGTGATTCATCATAGCTTTTTAGAAAACGGCGAGAGCATTACTGCAGATGTGTACATTGAAGAACTGACCACAATGATGGCGAAACTCGCACGTCTGCAACCAGCTTTGGTCAATCGGTCGTCTCCACTGCTACTTCACGACAACGCGCGACCCCATACTGCACAACAGACCGTCTCTAAGCTGCATGAGTTGGGTTTGGAAGCTCTCCCTCATCCGCCATACTCACCAGATCTTGCGCCTACCGACTATTACTTTTTCCAAAATTTGGACAACTTTTTAGCGGGAAAAAAATTCAATTCCCGAGAGGCAGTACAAAACGCCTTTGAAGAGTTTGTTGTCTCCCGTCCTGCTGATTTTTTCAAGAAGGGCTTCCATAAACTGCCACAGCGTTGGCAAAGATGCATAGATTGCAGGGGTGATTACTTTGAAAAAAAGAAATAAATAAGTTCGAAAAAAAAATACTTTAACTTTTTTCAAACAAAACGGCAATTTCATAGGTAAAGACCTAATATCTCCATTGTCAACATAAAATGTTAAAAATTGGTATTATTATGTTGGTATGGTCCGGTAAAATGACGATTTACAATTTTCAAGATGGCGACATTAACATTAAACAAAGCAAAAAAGTTATACTGGCGATAGAAAGCTAAAGAAGTTTCACTTCAGTCGCGTTGTCTAAGGCACACTCGCTTTTTTATAAGTTTGCGTTTGACACCAATCTCACCTGATGGTAAGTGACGATGGCACTGGCCTTTCTGAAGATAGTCTTTGGCACTGGTGTATACGTACCAAGTACAAAAGTCTATGATATTTGACACATCCTCGGGATCTATACTTAAAAGTCACCACCATAAAACTTTATACCCGACGAGAAATAAAAAAACGAGTGTGCTTTAGACCACACGACTGAATCAAAACTTTTTTAGTTTAGCTTATCGGCCGGTATAACTTTGTTTTTACTTTGTTTATACCATATTGAATAATAATTGTAAAATGTCATTTTACCGGACATACTAACATAATAATACAAATTTTAAGTAATTCTTAACTTCATTGTCGTGACAATGAGATCTACGTTAACCAACAACTTTCAAGTTCCGTTCGCCTAATATCCAGCTTGTAGCTGTACGCTGAAGGTCGGCATTTGTACTTCGTATATAGGTACGAGGTAAATTTAAGCAATATCATCTCTTTCCTAAGTCGACAGAATATACGTGAAGTTAATTTCGTACTATAACTTGGTTTCACACAAGGAACCCAAAACTACCGATCAAAGATGAACGCTTTCGTAATCCTATCTAAAAGGAACCTCCATTGCAATATAGTTCTTTCGATTGGTTAACCTTTCTTTGTCTTCCAGGTCCTGGTCCTTTCGACAAAGACTGCATTGATCACGTCTCCGTGAGTGACGTCACGGGAGAACAGCTACTGCGGTCGTGCGACCAGGTGGACTTGCCGCGACGACTCACGTCTGCGACCAACGTCGTGGATGTAATAGTCCAGGCCAAGTCACGCGGTGCTTATCCTAAGAGGGGAGTGCTTTTGCATTACAAAAGTAAGTTTCTATTTAAATGTTCTTCAGTATTGTTACATTATAACAAGTAGGTTGGGTATACATTACGTCTTCATAAGTATATAAGTTTAATATGTACTTACTTACCAACCTTATTTTCTACTCAAACCACGATTTCAAAATTTATAATAGCGTCATCTGTCCAGAGACATTGACTGCGTTATTTTATCAGGGCCGTCTACTGGGTACATACATTTTAATCAGCGCCATCTGTTAAAAACCATAGGTGCTTAAGCAGTGCCATCTTCATTGGACGCACACGTTAACAATACTTATAATAGCGCCATCTGTAAACAGGTATAGGTTGCGTCACGTTACCAGCGCCATCTACCGGATACCTGGTGTACCGGAACGAAGACGTGGCTCACTACATGTGCGATGTGAATTACGTTTTCGAAGATACTCGAGAGAGGGCGCGGTTATTATGGTGCTATGATGACAACCGGTGGAATGATACGGTGCCTTCGTGTGTTGGTAAGTATTTTCATACTTATTTGGTTAGTTACATATATGGATTCAAAGTACGTCACCAGAGCTTAAAATAGTATTGCTCTCTAGGGGAACACTCTACTTTTTATCACCCTTTGTGAGTGCGACTTATTTGTATCACATTTTTACTGTCCGATACCTACAATGTTCTCTGGAGTTAAAACAATACTTTCATGCTCACTAATTGAAGAAGATACATGATCTTTTTAATAAATTAAGTTAAATCCGAATTAAAGTAAATAATTACAAACAGAGACGTAGGTCCTAGGACCTACCTAATTCGCGCGTTTTTTATTTTTTCATAAATTTATTTTTTATTTGTCAGGCTCATCGTTTTGTTCACAGACTAGAGAATAAAACAATTACATATATAGCCTGTTACTGGTTCATACAATATTCGTGACTGATATCTTTGGTGATTGAAACTTTCACTAACAATATCCATACTCTACATTCAGATCACTTTTAATCTCTAGGGATTAAAGAGTTATTTTATACCTGTTTATGAAGAATAAAGTAGCTCTCTTCGAATATATATTTTTTCATTGTTTGATAGGCTTGCGTTTGACCACTATCGCACCTGATGGTAAGTAACGATGCGGTCTAGGATGTAACACGCTTGCCTAGAAAATACCTGTTCACTCTCGATTTGAAGACTCCCAGGTTGTAGTTATCGGGAAATATATAAATATTGTATAATTATATATAGAATAAATATATATTGTAACGTAACATAAGTACTTACTTCCTGAAATCTTATGCTCGTATTACAGAACGATACTCAGTCATCGATCGGTGCTCAAGCAGAGATTTCATTCATAATTCTATTAGTGAATGAAATCTCTGCTTGAGCACCGGTCGATGACTGAGCATCGTTCTGTAATACGGACCATAGTATGGCAGCTGAAAAAGATCGTCTTTACTCTATGGAGCGTGTATTTAATGTCTAACTAATTAAATATGAATTTTGCCATTATTGTTTGTTTATTTTGTACAATGTAAACAACATTTTATTTTAGTTTGTTCAATTTTTTTTTTATGTTATTGAATGATGTGACGAGCTAGCCGTTCACCTGATGTTAAGCGCCACGGTCGCCCGTAACAGAACAGTGTCACTCGGAACCCTAAAACATAGAGTTACAAGCGACACTGCGCTGCGCACATGATCCTGAGACATCAGCACAGTCTGGTAATAAGATTACTCGACTGTGAGATCAGATCATCAAGTCTCAATTGCACTAGCTACAGTGCCCTTCAAACCGGAACACAGTAGTGCTTGCACACTACTGCTTGGCGGCAGAATAACTGGCAAAGCGGTGGTACCTACCTAGACGAACTTTGCAACAAAGTCCTACCACCTAAAAGGTTAAGGTTTTTATTTACTTTCCTTATATTTTACATCGGGTGAACACCTATTTAGGCAGTCAAACTATCTGATGCCCACAGAATACTACCTCCTAGCGGAGTCTCATGCCGAAATTGGTATTTTTCAACTCTTGTGTAACATTTTTTTTATGTACTACTTTTTGAATGATATGAAGTTCACCTGATGTTAAGCGACACGGCTGCCCATAACAGTTGCAGTATCACTCGGAACTCTAAAGTATAAAAAGTTTCGCATGACACTGCACTGCGCATGTCATCCTGAGACATTAGTGCAGATTAGTAATGGGGGTGATCACGAAACTCTATTGCAACCGATAGAAACACCAATTTATATGGATTTGGCAGTTTAAATACCCATTTAATGTGCATAGTTAGTATAGAAATTTCTCCTGTTTCATTGCAATCAAAGTTTCGTGATCACCTCCCAGATTAATAGACTATGAAATCAGGTGATAAAGTCTCATTTGCGCAGTAATTTCACTAGCTACACTACTATTCCACAAATAACCATTTTCGAAGCAACGTGATAAAATTCCGATAGATACACCCTAAAATATAATATATCTGCTCTATAACTCATTCTAAGGGCTTCCTCACGTCGCCAGCCTTGTCATAAAACCCCACAAAAAATCACCATTGTGAATAGCTTACAACTTGTCGATAGTAATAAAGACTTCTCATAAAAACTTTCGTATTTTGAGGTTATTCCGTGGGGTATGCACATGCGCAGCTTCCGTGTCCTCCATCTTTCTCGCACTCACCCAATACGCTTAGGACAGAAGTGACAACAGCACGTGTGTCGGGAACAATATCATTATTTACAGTAGAAGTAAGCAGTGCGATTTTGGATTTTGTATTCGAAAGGATAACGTTGAATTTGGTTTGGAATTACTCAATTTTCAATTAAAGGGCTGCTTGCACGCTTTCAGTGGAGTTTTCTTTCGTAAATACGGTGAGTTGTGTGCGCGCTGTGATCGTGTGTAATCGTGTTTTACTTCATTCTGACGTTCCCGCGTCAACACGTGGATCTTGATGTGAGTTACACATTTAATTTTATTTATTTTCGTGTTATCAATATAATTTGTTTTGCAAACGTGGCCGAGTGGTAGTTTACTTTGCTTTTTGTGTTTTTTGTGAATTCGAGAATAGGTACCGGTCGGTAAAATTTTACCATTAAAGTTTTTTTTTTCATTTACGCAGGCGAAATAAAATTTAGATTTAACGATGTTGTTCTTCAATTGTAATGGTTAAATAATGGGATTTAATTTTATGTAATGCATAAGTGCATTTTTATAACAATTTACTTGTATAATAAGATAAATAAATTTAACTTGGACAAATATAATGCTAATGGATTGCATTAGTCTTCACAAAGGTCACTGATACTGTTATCAATTCGCATTAAATACGATAAATTTTTGATAACAAATTAACCTATTTTGTAAGTAGATGCTGTACAATAAAAAAACTAGTTCCTCATTACGGTGATCGTTCAACTATATAATATGGTCCACATTTTTTTTACAGTGGTACCTACCGTTTTTAATAACCATTGTCCAGTCGATTGATAAAAATGAAAGCCTCTGTGGTGTGGTTTGGAGCAGTTTGGCTCATAATCCAGAGATGGCGGGATCGATTCCCAGAACAGGAGAAATACTTGTTGTATTTGCACTTTTATTTCTGTGCACAAATATTATTAGTTATTAATTAATAATAATAATAATACGTGTGGACATCTCACACAACGCCATCTAGCCCAAAACTAAGCAAAGCTTGTGCTATGGGAACCAGATAACCGATACAATACTTAGATACTTTTTGTTTGTAAATACATACATAGAATACAATATAACACCCAGACACAGAAGAAACACCTATGTTCATCACACGAATGTTTGTCCTGAGTGGGAATCGAACCCACAACCCACAGGCACAGGCAGGGCTACTACCAACTGAGCTATCGGGCCAGCCTAAATTAATTAATACTATGTTATGTTATAATAGATGTAATATGTCTGGGTGTTTTTATGAGACCATGGTCCTTTGGGTCCTGGGTCCCTAGACACACGAAATCCTAGTTAGGGTCCAGGATTTATGTATGTGATTGTTGGGTGCTATTTATATTTGGACTAAGCTTTTGATAACTTATCGTACAATCGTCACTTCGTAGCTGTTTTCGTAACTGTATTTCTCAAAAAAAAAAACGAAAAATGAATAATTTTCTACTTATCATAAATATTATTATCATAGTAGTTATCAACTTTATTTGATTGTGTAGCTTTCACGCCAAATCGGCTCCACCGATTTGGTTGAAAATTTTCGCAAAGATTGATTACTCTGTCAAGGCGCGCTAGTGTAATGGCGCGAGGGCGTCTCTAGTATTAAAAAGAAAAACAATAGTTATTATAAATCAATAGTTTAATTGAATTTTTAATTATTATTAGGTTATTATAATTATAATTGGTTTAACTTATGCATCTTGTGGATACATGTTTGCCTAATTATAGACAGAATTCTTACTTTGTTCGAGTAATTCAAAAACTTTAATTCTAACTATTCTAAGAATGTTAATTTATTTACAAGGAAACCATATTTGAGTTTGAAATTTATCGTTGGTATGATACATTTTAGAATATTAATAACTTTTAATCTCACGTCGATTAAAGTTGAAATTACTCCGATCAGGTTTCGGACTTATTCGATGTCCTTCTTCTGGGAGCTACAGTTAGTTAGAAACCTAGTCGGAGTAATTTCGAATTTTAATTGACGTGAGCTAAGACTTAATAAATTTTCCAGAGACCAAAATTTTTTATCGATGATTTTTTGTTTTAATATATTCCGAGGTTCTATAGATTGATATAGTTTATGCTTTACTTTTCTTAAACTTTGTTAAATGTAGTACTTACTTATATTAATATAATTCCAGTGTTATAATGCACTATTTAATTGATCAACATTGTGTTAGTATTTAGTTTAATTATTTAGATTAACTTGAATGTAGTCTTGTTCTACTTGAGAAAACTGATTAAGGCTTGTTTGATAACTCGATGTTTTAAACTGTTTGTTTTCCAAGCAATTAATAAATAAATAAAAAAGAGTGTGCTTTAGACCATACGACTGAAACGAAACTTCTTTAGTTTAGCTCTATCGGGTGGTGTAACTTTGTTTTTGCTTTGTTCAATGTTAATGTTGCCACCTTGATAATTGTAAATTGTCATTTTACCAGACATACCAACATAATAATGCAAATTTTTAAATTCGTTATGTTGACGTGAAACAACTTGTAACTTTTCGCCCCGCATTCACTAGCTTACTCTCCAAGTCAATCGTGCGTAAATAAGTTTTACTTCAAATAGTATATAAATTTAAGTATAATGAGTAAATGGGTAAATGCAAAACTATTTGCGTATGTTAATATTGGCCATCATAATATTTGCCATCACTCGTATCCACCAGTCGTATCAGTCGAAGTGAAAGGGTTGAACGGATTTTGGTTGAAATTCAAGACACTTTTAGGTCTTGGAATAAAACATTCAACACATTTTAGCCCGGATAACTGGATGGTGCCTGTGGGACATATCAACAGCCTCTGTGGTGCGGTGGTTGAGCAGGTTAGATCATAACCCGGCGGCGGCAGGTTTGATTTCAGTGGCAGCACAAGTACTTGTGCAAGATAAAAAGCGCAAATACTTGTTCTGTGTCTGGGTGTCGTTGTACCATGGTCCTCGTAGTTCCTGGGTCCCTAGACACAAGGAATCCTAGTTAGGGTTCAGGATCTATGTACGTAACCGTTGGGGATATATTTATTTATATAGGAACGGATTATTGTCGACGTGGATCAAACTGTGGGGCGCATTTATTAGAAGTAAAATAAAATAAAACAATAATTTAAGAAAAATGGATGACGTCATAAGTACACATGAGTTATATTGCTAAAAATATAACATAATGAGGATAAACTCCTTGTTAAATGGTTTTATTTACTGAGCCTACATAATTTATAGCTGTAAGACTGGTTTTGTACATGACTGGCTCGATAGCTCAGTTGGTAGTAACTGCAGGTTGTGGGTTCGTGTCCCATCCAGGACAAATATGTGTGTTATGAACATCAATGTTTGTTTTGAGTCTCGATGCTATAATTCTATGTATGTATTTACAAACAAAAAGTATCTAAGTATTGTATCAGTTATCTGGTTCCTATAGTACAAGCTTTGATTATTATGGGGCTAGATGGCGCTGTGTAAAATGTCCACAAATATATATTACAATAATAATAAAACCGCCGAACGATACATACATAGATTCTGGAATAATATTACAAGTGGGAGACTTACAAGTAAAAGTCGTATTTTAAGAAATAATCTTTGTGAAAGTTTCATCATATTTCATAACTACGTGCAAATGCACCCCTTAGCAACCCTCTCTCGCCACCCCTACTATAAAAGTCAATAATATTTATTGATCGCTCTCGGTTCTTACCCTCTTAGGAAAAATTGGACATTAAATGGCGTTACTTTCTTATTATTATTGTTTTAAATGAAGAAATAAAATAAAAATACCTTCTCAATTCAAGGGGTGAGAATAAAAAGGGTTTAACTAACAAATTGATAGTTTCGAGAAAATTGACTTTAAACTTCCACGGCCTCATTTTAATGTAGAGTGCATATTAAGTAATAGAAAAGGTTAATGTAAGTTTAAAATACAAAATATAGTACTAATTCGTACAATTACTATAAAAATATAAATAATAAATATAATAATGTTTTTATGCTAAGCGAACAGTATTTCTGTGTCAGATAAACCGTTTTTAGGCTGACAATCTCGAAATTTAAGCCTCATTTCGGTATTTTCAGAATGTATTATTGTAGATAATTTCACGCTGAATCCGACGATACTCATAAGTCATTTTGTGAAAAAATCAGTTAAATCCTTTTTCATCTATTCAATTGAATTTCACGTGAGTCACTAAATATTTTTTTGGTACGCTACTGCATACTATATAAATGTGAAGTCACATTTCAAAATTTTAGCGTGACAATTAAAAAGTAAAATATCACGTTTCAAAAGTCCTATTTGAGTTATAATAACCGAAATGGGACTTAGCGAGATGATTAAAATATAAATGGTCACATTTTAATATTTTCTTTCAGGTTATAACAACATAAATGGAACTACATGCCAATTAAGAAATAAATTGTCACATTTTCAAAGTCCCACTTTAGTTGTAATAACCTAAACGGGACTTAGCGTGACAATTAAAAAATGATATGTCACGTTCTCATAGTCTCATTTAGGTAGTAACCTAAATGAGACGTGTTAGTGGTTAAATATTTACGCTACCTGTCTATCATTTCTTTCCCTTCCACATCCGCATACTAACACAATTATGGTAAAGCAAAAAGAATAAAAAACCTATCCATGTCTGATTATACACAAATACCGTGAATATAATTAAAGATTTCCTATTACTATAGGCGTATATCGTCATGCTATATCATCGGTGTTAAAATAAACTAGACGGAATGTTTGAGCATATTCGTATGAGACCCACTGTAGTCACATTTAAAGCAATCGCCCTCTCATGCGCTCTCTTTCCATTTCCCCATTTCTTCTTTTTCATTAGCTTTAGCTTATCCAAATTACTGTATTTTGACATGTGGGGATGACACTAGACAGCATAATTGTATTTAATACATGAACATTCGTTACGCTAAGCTCTACTAGAAAAAACGAGTGTGCGTTAGACCACACGTCGGAAGTAAAACTTATATACGAAAATGTAGGGACGAAAAGAACAAAATAAATAAATATTTAAATGGAATTTTCACCAATGTATATTTTGAAGTATTTTTACAAGCAATAATATTCTTATTGAAGTTTGACACAATTTTAAAGAATAATTTTAAATATCTTGATTACATATCTAGTTAAAAGAAGCTTTATATGTAATGACATAAAAGTTTCTACTACATATCCTCCCTTAATCAAGGTAATTTAAAATATCAGAACAAGTATAGTATCAAAAACAAAATCAATAAAGTAAATACATATTATGAATTATAAATCAAGTAACACCCATATTCTTCAAACATCTGAGATGTTTTATAGGACCCAGAGGTTTGGTGAGAACATCTGCTGGTAATTTATCAGTGGGCATATAATTTAAATGTATTACCTTATTGTTAACCTTTTCTCTAATAAAATGAAACTTCACGTCTATATGCTTAGTTCTATTGTGGTGAACTGGGTTCAGCGCAAGTTTCTGTGCACTCTGGCTATCAGAGAAAATATCAACTTTTGGACACTTACCTGTTATTTCAGATATAAAACGTTTCAGGAAACATGCTTCTTTAGCAGCTGAACTTAAAGCCATATATTCAGCTTCTGCCGAAGATAACGCAACGGTAGGCTGTTTCCGTGATTCCCATGATATTGGCCCACCTGCGAGTTCAAAGTAAAAACCAGTTACCGAACAACGTGATTCCGGGCAGTTTGCAAAATCTGAATCCGAAAATCCTCGCAGTGTATCATCTTTCACTTTCCTGTAAGATATACCAACATCTTTAGTAGCGCTCAAGTATCGAAGACACCGTTTAGCAGCATTCCAGTGTGTCAAATCACTTCTAGTGTTAAATTGACTCAAATAGCTAACTGTATAAGCTATATCTGGTCTCGTATTAGCAGCCAGAAACATAAGAGATCCAATCAGAGCCTGATATGGATAGGTAGACTCACCTGTACCAGGTTCAAGTTTCTTTTGTGCAAGAGGCGTTGAAACTGCTTTGCAATCTTGCATATTAAATTTCTTTAATAGCTCCTGGATATAACTTCGTTGGGATATTTTAATAGTATTTTCTTCACAAGAAATATTTATTCCCGTAAAGTAAGTAATAATCCCTAAATCTTTGATAGAAAAACATTTTTCAAATTGGCATTTAAAGTCATCAAATGTCACGTCATTTTTATACAATATGACAAGGTCATCAACATAAACTGCCAGTATCAAAGAGTTATTATCTGAAAAGTTTTTTATATAAACACAAGATTTGGAAGGAGTTTGGATGAATCCCATGGCAGACAAAGTTTGCTGTAATTTTATATTCCACGCTCTAGATGCCTGTTTAAGACCATACAAAGATTTTTTTAATAAACAAACTTTGTTGTCTTCGCCATCTCGAACAAAACCTATGGGCTGTACCATGTACACTTCTTCTTCCAAATCGCCATTTAGAAATGCCGTGTCGACATCCATATGTCGAACTTTATAGCCACCCTGAACTGCTAGGGCTAGTAGGGTTCGCAACGACGAGTTGCGTACAACTGGAGAAAAAGTTTCGTAGTAATCTATACCTTCTACTTGAGTAAACCCCTTAGCTACTAGTCTAGCTTTGTATTTTACTACGTTACCGTCAGCATCTCGTTTCAGTTTGTAAACCCATTTGCAAGGTATGCAGGATTTGTGACTTGGTTTATCCACCAAATTCCACGTTTCCTTTTTGAGTAAGGAATTGTACTCTTCTTTCATTGCAGAAATCCACTTATCTTTGTCATCTCTAGAGATAGCTTCATGATAAGTTTTCGGATCATTGCATAAAATATCGTTGCCAAGAATACTATACGAATAATAATCAGGAGGTTTACGTACTCGGTGGGGATATCTTCTGTCAGAACTATCAACATTTTCATCAATGGATCCATTTGAGGGAACCACAGACTGATGAAACTGTTCACCTGAGCGTGCTAACTCCAGTTCTTCACCAGGAACATCTTCATCGGCATCCACAAAGTCATCACTCTGCTCTTCCAAAATTATGTCATTATCTTTGGAAGAAAGAGAATCTCCCGATGATGAAGCCTGTGATAGCAAATTAACAACATTAGAGCTAACAACACTAACAGGGCTATTTTTTAGTCCTATGAAATTATTTTCAAAGAAAGTAACATCCCGTGACTTGAGTAACCTCTTTGGACTTTCCGCATCACGGAAATAATAACTCCTTGGATCATCTGAATATCCAACAAATATGTGTTCCGTGGCTTTCATATCCAACTTAGTTCTCTGACATGAAGGTACATGAACTAAAGCTCTACATCCAAAAACCTTTAGATGAGATAGGTCAGGTTTGGTATTATACCACATTTCATATGGTGTTTTACCATGAAGTGCTCGATGAGGGGACCGGTTCTTTAAGTAGACACTGGTCTCTACAGCATCCTGCCAATATGCCTTAGACAAAGAGCCATGCGACAGCAGAGAACGAGCCTTCTCTACAATACTACGATTGCATCGTTCACTTACTCCATTTTGTTGAGGGCTATACGGTACCGTCGTCTGATGATGAATTCCTTGAGAATTCAAATAATCTGTCAACTCTTTATTGACGTATTCAGTACCATTATCGGAACGTAAAACTTTAATTTTCGCGTCAGTTTGTCTCTCAACGAGAGATTGGAAAGCGCAAAACTTTGACTTCACTTCTGTTTTAGAAGCCATAAAATAAATAAATATCAAACGTGTATAATCGTCTACAAAAATAATAAAGTATTTATTACCTTTGAACGAAGTTGTCGACATAGGTCCACATACATCTGTGTGAACTAACTCTAGTGCTGATGTAGCTTTCTTATACTTCAACCTTTTAAATGGTTTCCTCGCTTGTTTACCTTATATGCAAGGTATGCATGGTTCTGTATCAACCTCCGTAAACTCAACGCCAGTAGCTAGACCTTTTCTCAATAGATCCATACCTATACGGCAAAGATGTCCTAGTCGCCTATGCCAAAGTTGATACTTTGTCAGTTCAGAATGCACATTGAAAGCTGAAACATTTTGTGACAACTTAACTGAACAATCTAAATTATACAGTCCACCACAAAAAGAACCGTGCAAAATAGCGTTACCCGTAAAAGATACATCATTCGATTTATAAAAATTACAACCATCTTTATCAAAAATAATTGAAAAACCTTTCTCAACAACTTTCTTCACCGAAAGTAAATTACAGTTCAAACCTGGAACATGAACGACATTAGATATTTTATTTACCTCAGAATCAGTATTTACAAATACCTCACCAATACCCACAGCTGGCAACTTCTCGCCGTTAGCAACGGTTATTGTTCCACCTTCAATCGGCCGGTAACTTCCAAACCATTTGGCATTCGAAGTCATGTGCACAGTTGCTCCAGAGTCTATGATCCACTTGTCATAATTCTGATTACTTGGTGCAGATAAAGCCAATTCACTAACATTTTTCGTCGTTATAAACAGTTCCGTATCAGTGACATTCATTCCCGTTTCCGCAATACAGTTTGCCTTCTTCTTGTCCTTCTGGAGGGGACAATCTGGACTTTTATGTCCAGGTCGACGGCATCTATAGCATATTATAGGCCTTTTATGCGAAGAACGTAACGCAGCCACATCATTTTGAGCTTCTCTAGTCATTTCGCTCAATAACTTAGTCTTCACTAACTCAGAAGTCACTTCAATATTGCTATGCTCGAGGGCCATAATAAGAGGTTCATATCTGGCTGATAAGCCACCCAGAATTATCGCAGCAAGTGAGCTATCCTCTATCTTTTTACCAATATCGGCAAGATCTTGAGCGGTCGTCGTAATCGCAGTAATGTAAGATTCTAAATCTGAAAATTCTGATAGAGAATATCTATACAACCTTCGCTCCAACGACAATTTTCGACCTAATCCTCGATCTTCATATGCTCTTTGCAATGCATCCCAAGCCCCTTTTGCTGTAGTTGCTGTACGTACGTGTGTAATAGCAGCACCGTCCACAGTCAGGCATATTTTTGAAAGAGCCTTTTGGTCACTACGTACACGAACTTCATAAGGAGTTTTATCACTATCTGCGTAGCCATTTACAGTACACCACAACTCCTCATGTATCAACAGCATCCTCATTTTAAATTTCCAGCATGTGTAGCCATCTCGACTGCTTAACATCGGAATTCCTCGGAAATTTGTTCCTCCCGCCATCAGTTTCTTGTTTTAAATAAGATATAGATATAAAATGCTGATAACGAATGTAGGGACGAAAAGAACAAAATAAATAAATATTTAAATGGAATTTTCACCAATGTATATTTTGAAGTATTTTTACAAGCAATAATATTCTTATTGAAGTTTGACACAATTTTAAAGAATAATTTTAAATATCTTGATTACATATCTAGTTAAAAGAAGCTTTATATGTAATGACATAAAAGTTTCTACTACAGAAACGTAACACTCTCTCTCTCTTTCTATCTTCACTAACTTGTATCTCTCTCTCTCAACTTATGTTCGCCTCATCCGATTAATTTCAGTAACACTGTCGTCACGCTCACCATCTTACTCTACAAGTCAAGCGTGTGAAAAGAAGTTTTACTTAAGAAATTACTCACTTTCACGTTACTTTTCTTGTCAGATATAGTTGACACAGATCATTGTAAAACATAGTGAATATATATAATATGAATAAATTGGCTCTATATTTTGAAAAGTACGAGTGACTAACTAAATGAAATTGTATAGTAGTTTTAGCTGCCTCCAGTTCTGTACGCGTTAACTACATCTTGGCTTATTAATTCTATATCTACGTCACGCATGACGCTCACACGCAATGCTTTAATGACTTGGATGTTGTCCAAAAAGTCTAGAGCATAAAAATGGTTTTGTGAAATGGGGACTTTCAGTTTCTTTGGTTTGAGTTGGTCTTGATTTGGCAGTTTATAATCAGAGCGTGGACAATTTCTGTCGGAAAATGGATGGAATGTGTTGATTTTTGAACCAAAAATCAACACGTTCCGTTGTAAAGCTAAAATTTTATACGCAATAATGACACGTAGTGGAAATTAAATCTTTTAGAATAACATTAGATGAGTACCTAATACGATTACGGGATTGAAATTTTACACGACATACGAGAGAAGATAATCCCTTTTAGCATTTTTCAAAAACCATATTAAAGATGGCGAATTCAGGGAATTTTCCAGACGCACGATAAAATCAGAGAAAACTCTCCGCAGGTGGCCATAATCACAGAGACTTCAACGAACTTTAAAAGTTATTCGAAGCAAATTTTGTTATTTACATAAATTTTATATAGATACTAGTTGCGACCCGCGGTTTCACCCGCGGATAAAAAGTATTTTAATGATTAGCTCTTCCCACAGGAAAATTGCACGGGAAAAAATTTTGCCTATATGTTAATTCAGCGTATAAGCTATCTTGGTACCGAATTTCATCCAAATCCATTCAGCCGTTTGAGCGTAAAGGAGTAACAAACATACACACATACAAACTTTCACCTTTATAATATTAGTGTGATGATTCGGTGTTATAAAACAATCTGAGTTATGAGGAATAGTAAATGATATTTACTTAAAAATACGGGTTTTAATCGACTTCAATCCCAATGAGAACATCATCAATGTAGTCGAAATCTAAATACGCATTATTAAGGATAACTCAAAAACTATTTGTGAGATCTTGATCAAATTTAAATGGGACCATAAGGAAATCACCAATTTTCAAATAACAAAACCATCAAAATCGATTCACCCAATCAAAAGTTCTGAGGTCTATGTCTAACTATATCTTCTTCTTCTTAATATATATAGCTCAAAGGTGACTGACTGACTGACTGACATAGTGATCTATCAACGCACAGCCCAAACCACTAGACGGATCGGGCTGAAATCGGGCATGCAGGTAGATGTTATGACGTAGGCATCCACTAAGAAAGGATTTTTCAAAATTCCACCTTTAACAGGGTGAAATGGGGGGTTGAATTATTTTCCCATAGGCCACGCCGCGAGCGAAGCTGCTAGCAGAAGCTCGTCTTATATAAATCTTCTTCACACTACGATCAATTATGAATTGAGGTGAGCTGTCGATCGTAACTCTGGACTGCTATGGATGTACTACGATTCGGTATCACTTTTATTGGCTGCGATTTGTAGCTTTGAACATTTCCTCTACATTTTTGTATAGTCTGAGGATACATCGTAATTTTATTCAATTTTATGCTGGAATAAAATAATCTCTTCGCATGAAGATCGTAAATATAACGTAAAATCTATGCACGCGAAATTTATGACAGTTACAGTACATGTACTAGGTATTTACTGAATATAATAGGACTAGATATCAATTTATGAAAATAAATATCATGGATTCGTTAGTATTCGTTTCATTATTCGATTTTTTCAATTTGCACTTCGGAGATTGTGCGATAGATTTGCACAACTTAATTCCCCCATTCCCATTTTACCATCGTAGAATTAGACGGACAGAAAATCAGCATCCGTATATAGTGGAAATTCTTAGAATCCGTACAAAGCGTTTTGATTCCTCATTTATAATTCAGATAGCATCAATGGAACACTTTACCGGAGTTATTGTTTCCTGAAAAATATAATCTGGGAAATTTTAACGCTAGAGAGAACCGGTATTCTTATATCCACAATATATACTTCTACGAAACTCAATTTTTCGGGATGAAAAGTACCCTATACGGTGATCCCGGTAATATGAATGTGAAATTTTTTATCGATATCGTTTTAGTTGTTTTGTCGTTAAAGCTACCTTAACAAATAGACAGACAACGCTTCACTTATATTATTAGGGATAGTAATTATCATAAGAATTGTAGTCTGGGATTTTAGAGACATGTTTTGTAAACAATAATCCAGGGCATAGATTACCTTTTAGATTTTTTGAATAACGAAAAAGCATTTGTGATTAATGGATCTAGTTAGGGTCCAGAATCTATGTATGTGATCGTTGGCCGTTATTATTATTATTATTATGTGCTCTTTATCGGTACTCTTTTGGGAATATCTCTGAAAAATCTAGGTATTGGTTTATTTTTTAGTATGCCGTGCAAAATCGTTTTTTCCCTAATCTGTGGCAAATATATAACCATCCCACTTGTGATACCCATACCATTGTGATAACCATTGTGATACTATCCATTCAAAGGTTGTCTGGAAGAGATCACTTTTAGTGATAAGGCCGCTTTAGTGATAAGGCACCTGCGCTACCTATTTTAGTACTGTTTCTCTAGTTTTATTTAGTTTAGTTTTATTTTATGTTGGTATACGCAAAAGAGTTTTTCTATTCTATTCTTCTTAATTTGACAGTCCTAAAACTATAGTGGTCCTGCATGATTTCGACCTTTATGAAAGGGAAGTGAAATCATCATTATTAGAATTGTCAGTTGTTTGCCAATTAATTACAAAGGGTTTTTTTGGCGGGAACGCGAAAAGGATTGTGTCACCGCATTGTATTATTTTCCAAAACTTGTGTTATTTTCAGTGTTAGTGCATAAAATTGGTGGCATTCTATTCGTTAAGTGCTGGATTACAGGCGTGAGTGTGGGAAAATGGTATAATGATGGTGAAACGTTTTGTTTTCGTGTTGTTTCCAAAACTCCATAGAACCTTCAAGTTGCCACCACTTTACTAGGAGTATGACTTTGACTAGACTAAGACTTGACTTGATGACTTCGACTGTGGCTTGACACATATTTGCGTGAAATATCATTAACTTGGTAAATTATCAATTACTTGACACTGGCTAAATACACAAAAGTGTGGAGCCAAAACACAAAAAAAAATAGAAAGCCAGAAGAACAAAAAGTTCAATCATCTAAGCTGTTTCATTTCAATTGATTTTTTTCTAAATAAAAAATACAGACTATATTAAAAAATATTGTTCTATTCTTAAAGTCCGTGAATAACTAATTTTTAAGTAGCGATGCCTTTGAAGATTTACGGAGGGTATCTCTACCCCAATCCTCTAAGATACCCCAGTTAGGGAGCCATCGTTACTTCGTCAACTTCAATTGGAACTAGGGTTGGCAACTTGGCATGTTGTCAATACGCTTTACTTCCACCTAAAGACATTGTTAGAAGAGGGACTCTCTTTATACTTTACGATCTCACGTAAAATTAACATAAGCTATATTTTTTGTGTATTCTAGGTTTTTTATTGGGAGCTCTTAAATTTGTCTCATTATGCTACTTTTGTAGTCTTGTTCAATACTTTACTTTTCTCTATAGGATCAAAGTCAAGTTACAACTCGAAAAGTCAGAGTCATGGACATGATTCGTTAAAAAGTTTAGAGTCTCATTACTGTTTTTTTATCCGAGAAAATGTAGAATTTTTGACTTTTCAGCTCTTGAAGGGATTTGAGCATTTTACTCTGGAATCTGGCTGGAGTATATCCACCAATGGTATGCTACAAATGTTCTCTATACCTTTTTACGATTTTTTAAAAGATTTTAGTTTATTTTTGATGAAATCCGGTACATGTAGTTTATAACTAACGCATTAAGTCGTGGCTTAAAAACAAACCACACACACACACACACACACACACACACACACACGCGCACACGCACACACACACACACACACACACACACACACACACACACACACACGCACACACACACACACACACACTCAAACATACACACTTACACTTCACCGTGACTTACTCTTCTTCAACTTCAAGTCGAATGCGATGTAAATTTCAACTTCTTTGTTTGTGGCTTCAAGTATTGAATAATTATAAAATTAGACACTGACTAATGAGTAAATAATAGTCTCGTAAAGCCAAACATAAAAACATAAGTAATAAAATAGCCCATCTCAAATCTATGAAATATTTATAAACCTTTCTTCGTAAGCGCGACAAAAAGAGGTATTTACTCGTCTCCATTTAATATTTACAAGCACTCCTAGTCCAGTAATGGATGGTCCTCCAAATTGGAGATCAATCATAACGAGAGCTCAGCTACGACGCTCGCTTACAAATGATACTTCTCAAAGCCGTAAATAGACACGTGCCAGACTGCCAGCACATATTATTAGGTTATATTTATTATTAGCTAGATTATAATTAAATAAATAATATTTTGTGAGGTGTGGAGATGGCACTGTGTGAAATGACACACAGTGCCATCTCCAAACTCATGAAATCTTGTTTTATGGGAACCAGATGATAGGTTATAGAATACTTAGATACGTTTATTTAATATATACATAGAATACGATATAACACCCAGACACAAAACATACATCGATGTTCGTTTGTCTTGGTGGGAATTGAACCCACAACCTACTGCACAAAAGGCAGGGTTTCTAGTAAATGAGCTATCGGGCCAGTCAATTAAATATGGTTCATAAAAAAACTGACAGATGTTGATCTAGGTTACCATAATATAATAATAATAATGATATAATAACGCCAAACGATCACTTACATAGATCCTGGACGCTAACTGGGATTTTCTGTATCTGGAGACCCAGGAACTACGAGAACCATGGTCTCATGACACCCAGACTCAGAACAAGTATTTGCGCTATTTTTCTGTGCACAAATACTTGTCCTGCCATGGGAATCGAACCCGCTGCTTTCGGCCGACCCACTGAACCACTACGCCACAGAGGCTGTCAGAGGTTAATTGATTGCAACCAATAGAAACATTTGTATGAATTTGATAGTGTCAATAGGTTTTTTGCAGTTACTAAGGAAAATTTTAAAAATGAAATTTCACTTGTTGCTTTGCTTTTAATTTTACGTGATCGCCTTTCTGACTCCCTATAATATAATTTGTACGTGGCTTTGTTTGTTAATGATTTTATTTTCACTATTACTTCAATATTACTATAGACAATCATTCTCACCTATCGCAATCACTTGTATCTAATAAATATAGGTATGCCTCTGTGGCATTCACCTCAAAACGACTGACTAAATTTAGATGAAACTTTGTACACAGATTAGTTACAGTACCAAGCTTAACATACACATTACACCTTGAAAATTAAGAGTTCCCACGGGAAAACTGACTAATTATGGAACTGCGAGGCATCTCTAGTTCTACTATAATCAAGTATCATCGTGCAATTTTTTTTAATACATTAATTAGTCTTCGTTACTTAGTCGGTACAAGTTCCAAAGACTTACAACCCATTAAAGCAGTCAAACTTTTAGACGAGCGCCAACCCTAACATCCCTGAGGGGTCATACTTCACGTTAGTTAGGCCGGAGAGTCGTTTCTCTCACGAGCTAAGTTATCTCTCCGGTCGCCCCTTGAAATGCTCTTAGACGCACTGGGGAACTATAAACCTATAATTTTGAGTATTTTGACCTTGTTTTACTATGGGTTCATGATGAGGTTACGTGCGCAATCCGAATATTTAAACGCAAACAGTCTTATTACAAAACGTGGACTAAATAGACATTTAAGCCTGGACCAACTAGTCCTAGTTTGTTACGGTACTAAGTAGTTAGACCTTGACTTTATTACAAAACGGCGACTAATCGAAGATCAGCTGATACCAGAGATAGTCCATGGCTTAAATATTGACCATAGACTAAATACGAAAAAAGTTTGTTCATTTGGACCACATTTATTTACACGATCCTTTTTTCACGTTTTATATATTTAGATTTTTTGTTTTCGTCTATAATATACGTGCATTGGCCTTGGAAAGCTTATTGTTTGCATATTTTTTAATGAATAATAATCAGATTCATAAAAGTCAGCTTTGCTACAATGATTTTCAACTAATAAAACTATTAAGTTTTAATAGTTACCAACGAGGATTGCGAGAATCAGAACGTAAATATGGCATTGCTTAACGCGCGAAAATTGATATTTCTGTTTATTGTTGTCATAAATAACTGTAACTATAATAAATATCGTAAAAATGAAGCAACAAAATATAAAAACTGAACCGAGTAGATATATTTTATCAAAGACCTAGACAACCTCAAAATCGTGTAACAAAGAAGGTTGATAACCCAACATTGGCGTTAGGGGCGTAAATAGTTTTTAATCTGAAAGTTTCATTTATCCACCACCGTGGCGCTAGTTTCTTTGCTTTAGCGAGCTAGTACCATAACTAAACTAGGGTCGTCGGAGGACTAACTTTAGACCATGGACGATCCCCTTATCAGCGATAAACTCGTTTTTGTAATAAGGTTTTTAAATAGTCTAGGTTTAGGCCTAGTACTAACTTTAGTCCACGCTTGGTCTGCGTTTTGTAATAAGACGGAAAGGGCTTTAAATATTTTGGTGTAGCTACTTACCGTCCTTACCATCTTATTTTTTGAAGTAAAACTTCTTTACGCACGCCGGGGGTAGGCAGGTGAGGCGAACGGAAGTTGAAAGGGAGATATACTTATGTCTTCCTCTCTACGCGAACGTAGAAAGATTTACGTTTCGTTTATTACTGTAGGGGCAAGTGAGATGGAGCTAAAGAAGTTTTACTTCAGTCGTGTGGTTTAAAGTACTCATTTTTTCTTCAAAATCACAACCACTCATAAAGTTTATACAGATCGATAGCTAACACTAATAGGAACAAGATCTGTATCAGACAAAACTTTTCCATCGTCGCTTGTCCAAGATATATGCTTTAAAATTTACACTGAGAGCGCTACCGGTAACCAAAAGTGTTACCAATTTTATGATCTACGAGTATCAAAACCTATCAAATGCCATACGTCATAATTATGTGTATTGGTATGGTGGATTAATTTGCCCAGGAACTATGACCATACCATAATAATAATGATATAATAACGCCCAAAGATCACATACATAGATCCTGGATCCCAACTGGGATTTCCTGTATCTAGGGACCCAGGAACTACGAGGACCATGGTCCCACAACACCCAAACTCAGAACGAGTACTTGCGCTATTTTTCTGTGCAAAAATACTCGTCCTGCCGCGGAAATCGAACCCGCTGCCTCGGGGTTATGAGCTGACCTGCTCAACCACCATACCACAGAGGCTGTCGAAATGTATGTTGAATGTAAATAAATAATTGAAATATTGACTCGTTGAGAGATTTGAAGGTCTAAAACTCATCGTGGATAACAATAATTTTTTTTATGTTATTGAATGATGTTACGAGCTAGTCGTTCACCTGATGTTAAGCGCCACGGCCCCCATAACAGAACAGTGTCACTCGAAACCCTAAAACATAGTTTCAAGCGACACTGCACTGCGCATATCATCCTGAGACATCAGCACATTCTGGTAATAAGATTACTCGACTGTGAGATCAGATCATAAAGTCTCGATTGCCCAGTAATTTCACTAGCTACAGTGCCCTTCAAACCGGAACACAGTAGTGCTTGCACACTACTGCTTGGCGGGGACATTTCACACAGCGCCATCTAGCCCCAAACTAAGCAAAGCTTGTATTATGGGAACCAGATAACTGATACAATACTAAGATACCTTTTGTTTGTAAATACATACATAGAATACAATATAACACCCAGACACAGAACAAACACCGATGTTCATCACACAAATGTTTGTCCTGAGTGGGAATCGAACCCACAACCCACAGTTCAGAAGGCAGGGTTACTACCAACTGGGCTATCGGGCCAGTCACTACTTATTTACAGCTTACGGAAGTCACGTTCTTAAACTATTGACTCGTTGAGAGAAGGTCGAAAACTCATCGTCGATAAGAATAATCATGTTTAACAAAACTGTTTAGTTTGTCGAGCAAAATATCACATGAAGTATGTTTCCATAGCGTTTAACAGCAATCTGAAATGCATTGTTTTTTTCTTTTTAACTCGCCCGAAGCAAAAACACTGATTTGCTCGGGGAATACGAGTTAAGACGAGATATTTGACTCTGCGTTTTACTCTAGAGACGGTTCTGAGATTGCTTAAGTTCGGACATTGTGTTATAACATTTTTTCCGTTTATGTCCTAGATAGTTTAAGATCGTTGATGGAAAAATTCATGGAAATTAAAAATATTCTACGCTTTTTAGTCTTACTTTTTTATGGTTGAATTTGTTTGCTTATGAGGCGTACTGCTTTTCTAGCCCAGTTTAATTTTGTAGTTACTGAATTGTTATCATGTAATGTAAATCTATATTTTATGACTAGTTGCGCCCCGCTGTTTCACCCGCGGATAGAAAGTATTTTAATGATTTGCTCATCCTATGGGAACAATTCACTTTTCCGGGATAAAATGTAGCCTATATGTTAATCCAGTGTATAAGCTATCATGGTATCGAATTTCATCTAAATCCATTTAGCCGTTTGTGCGTGAAGGAGTGACAAACATACAGACATACAAACTTTCGCCTTTATAATATTAGTGTGATTAGTGTGATAGTACTTATTATTAAACTTGATGTCAAACATTACATGAAAGATGAAATGAATGAATTTTATCAGATTATCGAGTAATTGAGTTTGTTATGAGGTAAGGGGGTGAAAACTCCTTTCTCTTCTTACTCCTTAAATAAATATGAGTACACTTTTCATAATAGTCAGGTTTTAGTTTTGATAGTAGGTACTCATAATTAGAAAGAAAAAGAAAAAATATTTATTCAGGACATCATACAACATAACATTCGTACATGCAACATGAAATATTACAGAGAATGTACAAAGAATAAATTGGTATAAAAAATAATGACGTAATGATGTAAGTCCCAAAACCTTAATAACCTATTGTATACATGTCAATGCAGATAACTATTACTCAAATAATATGCAACTTAAGGCATCCGGATGGTCAATTTTTTTGTACGATCTAATGCTGTTGGTCTCTACCGAACTTTACAGCATCACCCGGGGGGGAGGGCAGGCGATTAAGGCGCCCAGCCATCAAAAGTGGCAGGCAACTAGCTGGGCACCCCTGCGGTGCGAGCTTCGGCTTGGGCCATTGCCGGGATAAGAGGACCGAGAAGACTACATCCACTAGAAAGGTGAACCCTATTGAAAGTCACGACCTTTCTAGCTAACCTATAGGGGGGGTACATCGACCTCGCCAGCGGGGTCGGTTTCTGATTGTGTTACGCTGGTATCCTATACCGGTGCCGAAAGCGGTACCTGAGCCAGAATGGATGGACTGGTCCGGTGATCCTAGCGCAGCCGATACTACGGCTATAGGATCATCCGGGTCGCTCAAGACGTGTCCCGGGCTAGAACAACGGATGCTCTATTCGTAAACTTGCTAAAATAACTCCTTCTTCCACAGAAGAGGCGGCCAAAGCCGTCGGCAACGACTCAGCAGAAAGTGTAGAGGGCACAAAGATGGCACCGCATGACGAGCCTAGTTTGATAGTCGGTAAGTTACATATCTACATTGGAAACCATCTAATAAACGCTAATTCAACCAACATTTTTCTAGAAATACATTAATTAACAGCCTTCTTCGTGAGACTATAAAACACTATGTAACCTTAATTAAAATCATATACCTATAACGTAAATCATAGAGACAAAAACAGTTTTCAAATGGTACTAAATTAAAACACTATCCACTCTTTGATAATATATTTTTTTTTTATGTTTTGGCTCCACACTCTTGTGTATTTAGCCAGTGTCAAGTAATTGATAATTTATCAAGTTAATGATATTTCACGTAAATATATGTCAAGTCACAGCAAAGTATATCCAAAGTCATACTCCTAGTAAAGTGGTGGCAACTTTACTTGAAGCTTCTATGGAGTTTTGGAAACAACACGAAAAGAAAAGTTTCACCATCATTATACCCTTTTCCCACACTCACGCCTCTAATCCAGCACTTAACGAATAGAATGCCACCAATTTTATGCACTAACACTGAAAATAACACAAGTTTTGGAAAATAATACAATGCGGTGATGCAATCTTTTTCGCTTTCCGCCAAAACTCTTTTGATAATATTATTTCATACTGAACGTTATATTGGGTATCTTTAAAAAGTATTATTTGATCAACTGACAGCTTTTGTCTCGTACCATCATTAGATCCTCAGCAAATTTATTTGAGAACACTCTAGAGGTACATTCGGGAAAATAATAATATCATCAAAAAATAACATACAGACTCTGTTGTATGAGTCGCTCTAAAGATTACACACACCAAACTGCTTTTGCAAATCGAATGAAAGTCATGAATTGATCGCGTTTGCTGTGAAAGAAATACCCACTGATTTGAACTATTAAGAACATTCCCTAGAGTTTCACAAACTACTTTTAAGAAGTTTAAACTAACAGCTTTTATCTATAATTTCAGTACTTAACAGAAGACAATAGCTCCTATGATAATATTCCTCGACAATAGCGAGTATTTATGCAATCCACATCCCAAAGTAAGCAGACTTGAAATAATCGTTCACCATTAAAACTTGGCCTCCGACTTGGTTGCTTTACAGTCGGCAAATTAGCAGATTTTCAAATGGTTTCGTTTTTTCACCAAAGCCGTCGTTTCGTAAAGACAGCCCATGTGGTATAGTAGTTGAGTTGATCGGCTGCAACGGTTTTGATTTCTGCAATAGGACAAGTATTTGTGTACAGGAAAAATAGCTCAAATATTTCCTAGTTAGAGTCCAAGATCTATGTATGTGTTCGTTGGGTGTTATTTATTAATTTCCCCAACCAGTCCTTGACTCAAGCAAGAAGTTGCGTATTGATTTTCGTTTTCCTCCCTGAAAGGATTCAACTTATTGTTTTCATAAATCTAGTTTACTTACTTAGCATTGTTACGATAACAATAACAGAACCCGAGTACTTTGTAACTTGAAACAATGGGTTTATTAAAATGTTGTAATTTTGCTGATGAAAACAATATCTACCTAAAACACATCTCCAACATCGTAAGTAAAATGAAAGATAATCTAGCTGAGAAGAGCATTGATCAATAAAAAAGGGACTGTAAGGCAAAAGCTTGGAATGTAGTCCGGTTTAATAAAGTGACAAGCGTATAATTCGGCTTGCGAATGAAATATAAAGTTCTAAAGTATATAAAGCCTGGACATAAAAAAAGTTTGTCAGTTTTCAAATTGATTCATGAAGACAAATATTGTTGCCTTTTCAAATTACGTCACAGAACACACTATTGCATAGAAATTATGTCTAACTTGCTAGGTCGATAAAAAATATAATAGGTCTTTACCTATGAAATTGCCGTATTGCAGTACAGACTTTTTCAAACAAAAAAAGTTTTGATTGGCTATGAATTCTAAATTCAAATTAATTTTGTTTTAAAAATATGACATTCTATTTACAATATAAGTCTTTTGTTTATTCATTAGCGTTGTATTTTCATTACATTTCAACATTTTTCCTCATAATGGATACATTGAAATTTCGTGTAATTATGGAATATGAGTTCCGTCGTGGCACCAACGCGGCACAAACGACACGTAACATCAACGACGTTTACGGAGAGAACTGTACAAACGAACGTACAACCCGTTATTGGTTTGCTCGGTTCCGTTCTGGGAATTTCGACTTGAAAAATGAACCTCGTGGTCGTCCGGAAACTTTGGTCAACAATGATGAATTAAAGGCGATTGTGGAAGCTGATGAATCTCAATCTACAGCTGAGCTGGCAGCAGCTTTTGATGTTAGCATCAAAACAATATTGGTCCATTTGCGACAGATTGGCAAGATAAAAAAGCTTGATAGATGGGTGCCCCACGAACTTAACGATCGCCAGCGCAACGTACGCGTCGAGACTTGCCTTGCGCTGCTTAACAGGCACAGAAATTAAGGAAATTTGAACCGAATTGTTACGTGCGACGAAAAATGGATTCTTTTTGACAATCGAAAGCGCTCAGCAAGTTGGTTAGATCCTGGTTCGGTACCAAAGCAATGTGCAAAACGAAAAATGACCCCTAGAATGGTGATGGTCAAAGTTTGGTGGTCTAGTGCTGGTGTGATTCATCATAGCTTTTTACAAAACGGCGAGAGCATTACTGCAGATGTGTACATTGAAGAACTGACCACAATGATGGCGAAACTCGCACGTCTGCAACCAGCTTTGGTCAATCGGTCGTCTCCACTGCTACTTCACGACAACGCGCGACCCCATACTGCACAACAGACCGTCTCTAAGCTGCATGAGTTGGGTTTGGAAGCTCTCCCTCATCCGCCATACTCACCAGATCTTGCGCCTACCGACTATTACTTTTTCCAAAATTTGGACAACTTTTTAGCGGGAAAAAAATTCAATTCCCGAGAGGCAGTACAAAACGCCTTTGAAGAGTTTGTTGTCTCCCGTCCTGCTGATTTTTTCAAGAAGGGCATAAACTGCCATAGCGTTGGCAAAGATGCATTGATTGCAGGGGTGATTACTTTGAATAAAAGAAATAAATAAGTTCGAAAAAAAAAATACTTTAACTTTTTTCAAACAAAACGGCAATTTCATAGGTAAAGACCTAATATTATGTGTCAATGCAGTATATATTTGTTAGTTCCTATTGAGAGTTTTGGCGGGAAAGCGATTGCGTCACCGCATTGTATCATTTTTCTAAACTTGTGTTATTTTCAGTATTAGTGCATAAAATTGGTGGCATTCTATTCGTTAAGTGCTGGATTACAAGCGTGAGTGTGGGAAAATGGTATAATGATGGTGAAACGTTTCTTTTCGTGTTGTTTCCAAAGCTCCATAGAAGCTTCAAGTTGCCACCATTTTACTAGGAGTATGACTTTGACTAGACTTTGACTTGACTATGACTTGACTTGATGACTTCGACTGTGACTTGACACATATTTGCGTGAAATATCATTAACTTAATTATAAATTACTTGACACTGGCTAAATACACAAAAGTATGGAGCCAAAACATAAAAAAAAGTTCCTATTCCAAATTTCATCTAAATCCATCCATCCGTTGTAGAAGTAACAAAAATTCACATAAACGCATACACAAACGTTTGCATTCATATTATTAATTGGATAGGAAGTAGGATAGTAGGACAAAGATAACAAAAGCTAGATAACAATGTTCAAATAATTCGAGTAAATTGTTAGATTTTTAACCTTGTTCATTAAGATTATTAGTGGACGTTTTGAATTGACCCCATATTATTATTGGTTTAGTTAAAAATTACATTTATTTATAAAAATATATATATATTTAAATATATATAAATATATATATTTAAAAAAATACAGATTTTGTTTCTAGCGCATAATTTAAAATTGCTAAATTTAATAAAGTGAGGCTAAATGAAGATATCAGACAGATGCCAGATTGAAAATAAAATCAACGCTATTGTTTTGAAGTCTTTTTTGAAGTAAAACTTATTTACGCACGCTTGACTTGGGGAGTGAGCTGGTGAATGCGAGGCGAACGGAAGTTGATTCACGTAGATCTCTCACATAGATTGTAAACATAACAAAGTTAAAAATTTGTATGGTTATATTCGGTAAAATGACAATTTTCAATTATTGTCAAGATGGCGACATTAATATTAAACAAAGCAAAAACAAAATTATACCGGCTGACCTAAAGAAATTTTATTTTAGTCGTGTGGTCTACAACATAACCGTTTTTTATGGCAGTCATTGTACGAAATAAGCTTTGTATGTCGATCACAATAATATCCTATTCCAATTCATTATTTTGTTATTTAACAGTAACTTGAGAAATTCTGGATCATCTTTAAATTAGATCATTTTTTATTTTATTTCTCTACAAAGAATAGTTGCGTAACGGTTTTCGAATATACCTTTCAAAAAAATTAAACATCCTTTGTTGATATCACGATAATATCACATGCGTAGAGTAAAGCTTTTGTATCTGTAGGATACCTACTATTAAGTCAATTGTGAGTTTTTGGCGGGAAAGCGAAAAAGATTGCGTCACCGCATTGTATTATTTTCCAAAACTTGTGTTATTTTCAGTGTTAGTGCATAAAATTGGTGGCATTTTATTCGTTAAGTGCTGGATTACAGGCGTGAGTGGGAAAATGGTATAATGATGGTGAAACGTTTCTTTTCGTGTTGTTTCCAAAACTCCATAGAAGCTTCAAGTAAAGTTGCCACCACTTTACTAGGAGTATGACTTTGACTAGACTATGACTGGACTTGATGACTTTGACTGTGACCTGACACATTATTTACGTGAAATATCATTAACTTGATAAATTATCAATTACTTGACACTGGCTAAATACACAAAAGTGTGGAACCAAAACATTAAAAAATATATAAAAATGTCATCTGTGAAATATCACAGAGTAAGTATAGAGCGAACTATTTTTTATTCGCTAAACATAATAAACTTTTGTTACAGACATTGTGATTCCGTCGCTGCTGATAGCAGCGCTGTTTATAGGAAACGCATTCATCGTTCTCATCATATACAAGTACCGGAAACGGTGAGTTATCTCTATTCATGTGATATTGAATAATGAACCTAACCTTGATGGTGTTAACGTACTGTTTCTATTGTTGACACTAATTGTATTACTCTAACTCTAAAACAATGTGACCGTTTGATATGAACTATGCACCTCAGACTAAGAATAATGAAGACAGCACGCTTTGAACTAATAAAGGTGTCGATTCTGTGTCGCATTCTCTAAAACTAAAGTAAACTTAAAGTATGGCGGTACTCTTCTGATAAAAGGGAAATGAAAAAGACGGAAATATGTTAATTTCATTTAGCTTTAGAGTATGCGACACGGAATCGACACTAAAGCCATGATAAAGAATTAATCAACTAGAAGACGCCCAATGCTGAACTTAGGTTCCGATTCCGCGTTACAACGTTACTAATTTAAGCATCATAAAAGATGTAACACAAGCGTACTATTGATGTCTCACTTCAACACTTGCGAGATAGTGAAACAACATGCTTCATCTTCTGTCAGACCCGTGTTTTAATGATCTATTCAACGGCTTCCCGCGCTCTAATCAGGTCATCGATCTGCCTAATGAGGCTGCCCTCTGTAAACCAAAAAGCCATTGGAAAAAAATCTAACAGTTGTCAATTTCTGTCGCAAGTCTGCTATGTTGTGCTCTAATTATCATTTCAACTTGCCTACTCTTGAGAGTTATGTCGGTATTTTTTTTTCGGAATTCCTCATTCCTTTGTCTATTTTGCAAATATAGCTCTTACCATATCACGTTTAGTAACTTTTGTTATGTAAATGACTCTAAGGCCCGTCTTACAGAACGATGCTCAGTCATCGATCGGTGCTCAAGCAAAGATTTCATTCATAAAGTGTTCAATTAGTGAATGAAATCTCTGCTAGAGCACCGATCGATGACTGAGCATCGTTCTGTAATACGGACCTTAGAGTCATTTACATAAAAAAGTTACTAAACGTGATATGGTAAGATCTATATTTGCCTTTGCATAACAATGATCTAAAGTCATCTCCCTTATTATGTCCCAAAATATGGCATGATTGGACATATGTCGCTCGGACACTGCAAGCTAAATGGAATGCCATATTGTATAGTAATGTAAAGTTACGATGGATCTTGTTCTAACCGTTCTAGCGTCTACCATATTCTTTAGTCTATCTACATATAATATAGACCCATCTATGCTCAGAACGTAAACCTAGACCTGGCCCAGTTCCCCCTCCGTTTACACTCACTGTTTGAATTGGACATCAAAAGCATCATTATTATGACCGACCACTTTACTGTGCCTTCTGGTATTTCTACTACCTGGACCTTAACTGTAAGGAAATAAAGTTCACATTACTACGGTCGTGTCCGTGAGTGACTACAGGAAACCCTATTAGCAAGGATTTGTTAACCGTAGTTGGAACGATTGCGGCGTGGAACATATCGACAAACGACCGACAACGTGCGGGCTGAATCTTCATTGCCCTGTTCTGTAAGAATGTAAGGTTCTGTTTTTAAAATTGTATGAAATTAGCTGCTCAGAGTTCGTAAACCAGTTCACTAATCTTCTAATCTTACCTTCTAATATCCTACTTTATATTACACGTATGATAGCGGGAACCAGCACTTGAGATATAACTACCTAATTAGTAAAAATGTAACTTGCTAATTGTGGCAATTCGCAATTTACTTTGTCATTAAGTTCACAATCCAAAACTGTTGTCGACAACTGAAATCCACATAGAGTTTCTATGTTATGGATTGACGTGACGAGCTAACCATTCGCCTGATGTTCAGCGACATGGCTGCCCATATCAGTTGCACTGTCACTCAGAACTCTAAAGTAAAAAGTGACACTGCACTGCGTACGTCATCCTGAGACATCAGCACAATCTAGTAATAAGAATACTAGACTGTGAGATCAGGTCATAAAATCCATTTGCCCAGTAATTTCACTAGCTACAGTGCCCTTCAAACCGGAACACAAGAGTGCTTGCGCACTATTGCTTGGCGGCAGAGTAACTGGCAAAGCGGTGGTACCTACCTAGACGAACTTTGCAGAAAAGTCCTACCACATAGTTATGTATGGGCAGTAGGTATAGGAAAATTGTCCATAACAGCAAGTTAAAATGTTGCCAGTAGCTGAAACTCAAAGATCAATATTGCTGCTGGTTATGATGATTATGATGATGGCGATTTCACTATTATTGAAATATATCAATGTTTGAAAGGGCCATAGGGTGTATTCATCGTTAAAAACAAGTTAAAAAAAGGTTAACTGTATAATAAAAGTTTGCTAGATGTTACCATTTTCGTTATAATATTTAGTCTAATAATTTCCATTAAAGATCCATCCCTCGCCGAAACAAGATCCTAATTAATTAAATTGCAAATCCATTGAACAACTTTCTAAAAGGGGTAACTAACTAGATTTTTAGCCTTCAAAGTATTTAATCCAATCTAGGGGGAAACGTTTTTGTTTATACAAATCTGAGATAATACTGCCCTTAACTTTGTTCCTTACCCTTTCTTGGAGGGTTTCACTTAAAGCAATAAATGTGAGGGTATTTTGCATTTCATTACTGTTAAGTAATTGGCTGTAGAATTTACTTATTGCGTAGAGATTAGGTATTGTTTTGGGTCATAGTATTTTGTACTTAGTATTTGTAACAGGTATGGCGATATCATGTGGTTTGAATTGAATGGATATTTCATATGAAGTAGAGGTTTATGTTGGTATTGTATTGTATTGGACTGGCCCGATAGCTCAGCTGGTAGTAACCCTGCCTTCTGAACTGTGGGTTGTGGGTTCGATTCCCACCCAGAACAAACATTTGTGTGATGAACATAGGTGTTTGTTCTGTGTCTGGGTGTCATATTTTATTCTATGTATGTATTTACAAACAAAAAGTATCTATGTATTGTATCAGTTATCTGGTTCCCATAGTACAAGCTTTGCTTAGTTTGGGGCTAGATGGCGCTGTGTGAAATGTCCACAAATATTTATTTATTTATTATTTATTTTATTGTTTTATATGTAATGGGTAAATAGATATTTGACTTTTGTGCACAGCGCAGCAAAATATACCATAAGGTAGAGACACATAATAATTATACTTATGTGTAGAATAAGACAAAGAAAATGAAAAGGGATATACTTATAATCGAGTTTGATTCCCGCGGCAAGTATTTGTGCAAAGAACAAGTATCTATTTCTTAGTTATTATTTTTTGGGATCAAACACAAAAACGTGAAATCTACAGCAGTTCACCTCATAATCCTCCTATGCCTTTACAACTTTTGTTTGTTGTTTACACAGATATTGCATAAAATATCATGCAGCCATTTCACACTTTCACAGGTACTAACCATTGTATTTTGTGGAACTGATAGATTATTTATTAATACTATCATAACAGTCTGTGGTACTGATATAGTATTTATAGGTATTGTCGTAGTATCTTGCGGAACTAATATAGTATTTATTTCCCACAGGAAAAACGAGGATCTCGAGGACGAATTCAACACCATCCCTCTAAACGCGAATGGCAACGTGCACACCGCAGGAAATGCGGTCTAAATTAATGATGTAATTAAAACAACTACGGAGACGGCACACTGATGGACCAGAGCATTTTTTAACGACTTTCACTGCTAAACTAAGTCTTAGCAGACGCAGAAGTGAAAATGTTTAGTACATTTTTATGGCAGGAATTTTTATAGCGTACTCAAATAACAAGTACGCAGTAATCACAGTTGTTTGATCACGTTATTTTGTAACGTTATTTTTAACAGTTATTTTCGTTTCTGCTTTTTTGTACTATATTTTAATTACAGACTATTATTTCTATTTTCTTAGGTAAGAATATGTAAAGCATTATGTTGTAAAATTGGCCAATACTGGTAAACTCGGTAACTAAAAGCAATTAAGCTAAGTGAATTAAGTGAGCGTAATAAAGACAAAGAATACGGTCGTCAGTGTGTAGTCATCGTAATTGGTTTGAACTGTGAGAATGGTCAGAAGGCTCGTCTCAATAACAAGTTGTCGTCGAGCCCTAGCCCTAAGATACCCTATTTATTTGTTGATTAGATACCTTATATAGTGAAACACAATAAAAATAGTCCAACAACTTTTCTAGGCGACCCATTATAGATGTTAAGTAAGGACTGATATTGATAAAATACTCGTTTAAAAATAGCTGTTACTTTAGAATAAAAATAACGCCAAGAATAATAGTAGTCATACAACGTTTCAAAAACTCATGCATATACTTTGTAATATACACGATCACATATTTCTATTTCTCGATTGATTTGGCATGTACTCGAGGAAGTGCAATATTTATTGATATAGATACTTTCGACATAATAAATTTAGTAATAGTTGAAATGGAAAAATATTTATTTTTTGGGTTTGTAGGCTGCTGGTTGGTCGAATTTTCAAAGTGAGCCATTTTTGGTAGGTATAATTAGTTGAACAACAGCACGAGGCAAGAAAAAATTATATCTATAGCCTTTTTCCTAAAAGTGAAAGCGTGGGGGCCGATGCCAATTACTCATTATTTCGAGTTTTGGCGGGAACGCGAAAAAGATTGTGCGTCACCGCATTGTATTATTTTCCAAAACTTGTGTTATTTTCAGTGTTAGTGCATAAAATTGGTGGCATTCTATTCGTTAAGTGCTGGATTACAGGCGTGAGTGTGGGAAAATGTTACAATGATGGTGAAACGTTTCTTTTCGTGTTGTTTCCAAAATTTCATAGAAGCTTCAAGTAAAGTTGCCACCACTTTACTAGGAGTATGACTTTGACTAGACTATGACTTGACACATATTTGCGTGAAATTTCATTAACTTGATAAATTATCAATTACTTGACACTGGCTAAATACACAAAAGTGTGGAGCCAAAACATAAAAAAAAAATTACTCATTATATGTCACTGTCAATGTGTGACTACACGTGGGTCCGTATTACAGAAAGATGCTCAGTCATCGATCGGTGCTCAAGCAGAGATTTCATTCACTAATTGATCACTTTATGAATGAAATCTCTGCTTGAGCACCGATCGATGACTGAGCATCGTTCTGTAATACCGACCGTAACACACATAGCGCGTACGGGTGCTCTGGTTCTTGGCGTTATATTCTAATGATATTTCTTTCTCTGTCGCACACATCACCGCCTATGTTCTCACTATTATTATAGTCAATTAAAGTATGGCTTCACAATGTAAAAGGCTATAGGCTAGTTTATGATAGTAAAGTAGGTATTTATGTGATTTGATTTCTTCATGAAATTGTTAATGTTTTGTATGTATTTGGCGGAGTCTGTATAAATTCTGTAATGTAATTAATAAAAGGCACTTTTATCTTTTATTCTTGTTTTATTTATAGCTTTTCTATATTACGTACGATAAGGTCGGTATCTATCTGCTAATCTGCTAAATATGAAAATCCCATTTATTACTAGCGAACTGTAATAAATGGGACTGTATCTGTAATACTATACTCAAACCTGTGTGGTCGGTTAAGAATTTTGTTTTTATCAGACCAAAAGTGGTAAGCTATCAGGGCTTTTAAATGTTACTAAAAATCATATATTATGTATCATAGTCTTTTTTTTAACGGCAAATTGCCTTTATTTTATAAATATTGCAATGATTTAATAACTAATACTAAAAAACTACCTACTACTACTACTACTACTACAAAAAAAGTTTGGACTATATACTGGCCGCGATGACCAATATATATAGACAGTCCAAATGCTCCAGCCCACTACAAGTAGGTAGCGTACCCAACATGCTGGCAGCATTTCCCCGTTGAATTGCAATGCTTATTCGTTGTGCCAAATAAGTGCCAGCATTTTGATCACGCGTCTCGTCCACCAGGCGCTCTGATAAACTTTTGAAAACGCGATGAGCTCCCGGCCCCCACGGACCACGGTCTCAACACCAAACGGCTCAAATATGTAACCGCTACCGAGATTACTATATTTGCGCCGTTTTTGCTGCTCAAAGTTTGTATTGTATTGTATGTAACAAGTATTTTTATATTAAGTGTGAGAGAGATATCCCGTTTTTTAAACAAGTAACATGGTCACAGTTTAAAATTCAAACAGATATTTATATTATGTACATTATCTATAACTATGATTATCTCAAATAACTGTTAATCACGTTTTTCGTTAAGTGCAAATTGAAATGTATGCAAATTTTTACTAGATGGCAGGACTTTTCTGCAAAGTTCGTCTAGGTAGTAGGTGCCACCGCTTTATTCGGTCGCCGAGCCGTAGTGCGCAAGCAATACTATGTTCCGGATTGAAAGACATTGTGGCTAGTCAAATTACTGGGCCATTGAGACTTTATAATCTGATCTCACAGTCGAGTAATCTTACTACCAGACTCGGGATGATGTGCGCAGTGCAGTGTCACGAGAAACTTTATATTTTAGTTTTCCGAGTGACAATGTTCTGTTATAGGCCGTGTCGCTTAACATCAGGTGAACGACTCGCTCGTCACATCATTGATTAACATAAAAAAACTGCTTGAGCATCCTCCAGCTTTAATGTTTACGATAGTGATGATAACTAACTGTCAAATTGATAGTTTCGAGAAAATTGACTTTAAACTTCAACGGCGTCATTTTAATGTAGAGTGCTTATAAGGTAATACAAAAGGTTTATGTAAGTTTCAGTTGCTTGATTTATTTTAAAATACTAAATATATGTAGTACTAATTCATACTATTACAGCTTTGACCACAATGATTGTGGTCAAAGCTGCGGTTTCTATTAACTCTCATCTTTCATCTATGGCAACAACTCACTCGAAAACTCACGTAGGAAACTTTGTAGCTGAAATTTTGTAGGCGTTTGACGCATAAAAATCGCCAGTTATAAAGTATTCAGATATCACGGGGGTACATCTAGAGCGAATGCGTCTGAAAAAGTTTCCAGTCAAATTTTTCGTCGACGCTGGTGGGTTCAATTGCTCCAAAGGGGCCATCCATAAATCAAATCAAATGAATTTCATGATTTTTGGACCCCTTCCCCGTTCTTGTTACAGCTGGTCAGATTTGTGAGACCTAGGTCCGTTTTACAGAACGATGCTCAGTCATCGATCGGTGCTCAAGCAGAGATTTCATTCACTAATTGATCACTTTATGAATGAAATCTCTGCTTGAGCACTGATCGATGACTGAGCATCGTTCTGTAATACGGACCTTAGTGTGATATCACAAATTATGCAATCAAACATTTAGAAATTTATGAAATTAAAATTTTTGTGTTCTTATAAAATATTCTATTTTGAAAAATGTGATGTCACTATATTTAGGAGACACATAGGTGCCGATGCTGTGTCACATACTTTAAAAATAAAGGAAACTCAAAGTATGGCGGTACTTTTCTGATAAAGGGGAAATGAAAAAGATGGAAATATGTTAATTTCGTTTAGCTTTAGAGTATGTGACACAAAATCGACACCAATGACACACTTCCTTTTCACACAATGTCACACTTCGTCGATCCACTCCCTTCCCCTTAACGTGTGACGTAATTTATGGGTGGCCAAAAACCCGGTAATAGGTAGGTACATAAGTCTTGGGTGTTTCAGTATTTATACATGAATACTTCAGTGTTTAAAAATTGACTAACCTAATCTGGTCGGATTACGAGTATAAGCTGCTAGTTTTTGCCGTTCCGTTCACACCGACTCAAGTACAAACACCTGTTCACGATGTAGGCATTATGGTTTTTCCGTTTGAAATGCACATTGTAGATAATTACAGTGAAATTAACGAGGATAATTTAAAGCGGACAGAAAATCCAATTTTTTACGATGTTATTGCTTTCACCAGATAAGTTGGTACTACCAGCACGTGAAAAAAAAGCTGGAAATAAATGGCAACCGTAATAATTAATACTTTAAAGAGACTAATTGGTAAACTATGTGCAACTAAACTGAGACTAAAACTAAATAACTACTTTGTTAATTGCCGGGAAAGTGTAGCAGTCCAATCCGTAACTCGCAATATCAAACGAGCTACTTTGGTATCTCAATATAACTAACGATAATGCTTACAACTATGTTTGTATTAGAAATGTCAAAAGAAAGAAATTACAAACTACAATTTAATTAAAATAACTTAATAGATACTACTAATTATGTAAATTGATGGTGATGTAAGATGATCATGATTTTAATTGATGATGACGTAAATTGAAGATGGTGTAAGTTAATGATGATGAGAATTGATGATGATGTAATGATAATGATAGAAATTGATGATGATGTAAATTAGGGTGTCGTAAATTGATGATGGTGTAAATTAACGATGATATAAATCGATGATGATGTAAATTGATGATGACGTGAATTGATGATGATGTAATGTGATGAATTGCTGAAGGTGTAAACAGATGATGATGGTAATTGATGGTGGTGAAAATAGTAGTGATAGTGATGTAAATTGATGATGATGTAAATTGATTGAAATTTATTTCTTCATTGACTGTTTGTTGAGGCGGAAAGAAGTTCACCGGGTCAGTCAGATATATATAAAAAAATTGATTTTGCTTTTTTTAATTTTTCTGTTAACTAACAATAAGGGTGAAACAGCGCCACGGTCCGAAGACACTAAGTGCTTTCTGACAGATTCAGGGTAGGAGGAAAAAATTGCTTTACACCATGTTATGGTTTCACGATGTGATCGGAAGCCAAGACTGAAGGATCGGTAAGTGATCAACCAACTGGACTATCATGGCTTCAAAACTGGTCGAGTAAATCTTTCAAAAGTGAACTCTATTTACCTTAGACGTATGACGTTTCTATATTATACCTTTTTATAAATGATGGACTTTCTTGCAATTTATAACCTAGTTGTAACTTCTATAGTTTCCCAAAACTAGTTCCCAACTAGGATCCAACTCCCAAACCGTTAAACACCTGATTCCCCCTCTCTCCCCGGGCTGTGCCGCGGTCACCACTCGTTCCAGTAACTGGCTAACTTTAGAAACTAAATTAACCACCTACTGGCTACGAGTAATAGATGGAGGTAATTAATAAGCTCTAAAGTTGGGTACAATAAATTAGGAACTACCTTTGTATTATTTATCAAGAGCTTTTTATTTTTTTTATAGCCACGAAAAAGATGAATGGGGCCATCTTGGGAAATTTTGTCTTTTTCTTTCTCGCCAAATTAGCTGGACTGAATTTGGAATAGAGCGCACAGATTGGTTATATTTCCGAAATCAATAGAATACTTTTATACCGGAAAAGTAGTAGTAGTAAGTACATGTTTTTAAATGCCTCTGGATGCCATTAATTCGTGAAATAATTAAGAAACCAATCAAAAAAATAAGAGTTAAAGTACCTACAAAAGACTGGAAAACCACCTTATCATAATTCTTTAAAATAAAGTATATCTATGTTTATTTGGACAATGGTGTCGATTCTGTGTCGCATTCTCTAAAACTAAACTTGAAGTATGGCGGTACTCTTCTGATAAAGGGGAAACGAAAAAGACGGAAATATGTTAATTTCGTTTAGCTTTAGAGAATTCGATACAGAATCGACACCAATCTATATTTAAGCTGCGTTGCACTGCCTTACATAAATTTCCACGTTACACCCAGGTTAACTGGAAGACTGTTCTCCAGCATTAAGTTCGCCCTTGTACCTACATTCGTTGTTTGTGCAATAAAGCATTTTCTATCCATCTATCTATCTATCACTTGAGTGATACAGAGTGTATACCGTAAAATGCTACTCCCTCGTGACAATGGAAAGGAAGTCGACCCGACCCAGCCGGGCGTCTAGACATCTAGGTTTCCATTTTACTTGAAAAGTATGTTAGAAATGTCTGACGTTGCAGAAACGTTGGAAAAATGCTCTTTAATACAAAGAAACATATTTTATTTTGCATGGCAAAATGTAGCACATTTTTTGGTGGTAGTTTCTTAGCCCTGAATACTGTCTTAGTTATAATAATAATAACGCCCAACGATCACATACATAGATCCTGGACCTTAACAAGGATTGTATCTATGTCCTGTATCTAGGCACCCAGAAACGAGGACCATGGTCCCATAACACCTAGACACAGAACCAGTAATTTTTTTCAAATATTTGTCCAGCCAGAGAATCGAACCTGCCGCCTTAGGGCTACGAGACAATCTGCTTAATCACCACATTACAGAGGCTGTTAGTGGCACCAGATCATGGTCCGCTTGCTGGTGGCCAACATAGGCTAAAGAGTTAGTCGTTTTATTTGAAAAATATGGAAGTAAGAATAGCCAACGACTGAAAACGACAATTGTCCAATGTTAATAAGCCCACCTGCACTTAAGTTTGATAGCTCCTGAGTTCGAAATTATGCTATGATATACCTACCCAAATTAAGAGAGAAATTTAATTCAGACGGGACTTGCGGGTCCAAAAGCCTAATACCTAGTTTACTTGTTTATTTCCGTGTTGAGTCACAGTACAAATACTAATCTTGTTTCGTACTTTAGTTATGTAAAGAATTGGCGCTCGCTTTTATAACTGGGCATGTAAACATAGTGAGGAAACCAGAAATTCACGAAGTAAGCAAGTGAAGGACAACGTGACTGTCATCCAACAACCTGTACTTGGCCAGGCCTTCATGTGAGAAAGCCTTTTTGTTTAGTATTCATAACTACCTACTAAATTATCTGTCTCACTCTAGCGACATATCGCTAGCTCTCTTCCGTCCAAGTCTCCCAGCAGACAAGTTGTGCTCATTCAAATGTAATTAAATAAATTATAAAACGTGTGTAAATTGTGCAAAACAGTGATTCAATAAATAGCAGTGAAGTTATAAACTCTTTTACTTTAGATAAGGATAAGGATACCTAAATAGGGAAAATCCTTAACACTTTTCTCATCAGCCGAGATACGGGCCTCCGTATCTCAGCTGATGCTGCAGGAATGATGAGGCCAGTGTGAGGTGTGGGTGGTTACTTTTGTAATATATTTCATTATGATATCTCAACTGTAATAAATGATAAATATTATAGATAAAATATAGTAGAAGAAAATAATACATCACTGTAAAGATTCTTGTAGCTTGTTCTTTGTAATCGAAGCTTCGGATCAGAGTTTTCTGTTCTGCATTGTGCCGGATTGCTAGCACCGGTAATGAGAAAGAGAACTTTTTTTTTCAAACTCATATATTGTATCATATGGGCTTGCGATAGAATATTTGACAATAAGCACTTTGTAATTTTATATGTTTAGTACAATAACTTTATTTTAAGTACTTGATATAATTTTGACTGGTAAAAGTGCTAAAAATAGCGTATTTGCAATAAATCCTTCGACTTTGATGGCGACGACGATCGATTTTCGTGTCAAGTCAAAATGTGGCCGAAATAACACTACTCTGAGAACGATAAAAAAAATTAAACCAAAGACAAAACCTAATCTACGAGATAAGCTTTTGAAACTTTACAACGCTCATATTTTATAACCGCCATTTACAAAAACTCAACCTTACCTTTTCAAATATCACTTTTATAGAACTTTTCCAACATCAAAAGGGACGTGCCGTGAGTCTAAACTAGGGTGAAACCCACCCCTAGCCGGGAAGTAACCTGCAACCCTTGTGATGCAAATGCAGTGACAATTTGCAGCCGGCTCCGGAAGTGGAAAACTGGCTACGGCGTCATTTACATTACAAACGCGTATTTTCTGTGACTCTTTGACTTGGACGACACTATGAAAATGGTTTTCTAAGAATTCTGATTTCTCTACCTTTGGTACGATTTTGATATACAAACAAATATGCCTAATTTTATCACACTAATATTATAAAGGCGAAAGTTTGTATGTGTGTATGATTGTTACTCGTTCATGATGGTAATGATTACTTTTAATTCACGACCTATTCTGAAACCTACTAAACACACAACATACTTAAAAACGACATTTCATAAGAATCAGAGAGTTTTACATATTCGACTAGTTGCGCCCCGCGGTTTTACCCGCGGATAATAAGTATTTTAATTATTTGCTCATCCCACAGGAAAATTCAAGTTTTCCAGGATGAAATGTAGCCTATACGTTAATCCAGTGTATAAACTATCATGGTACCGAATTTCATTGAAATACATTCCGCCGTTTTAGCGTGAAGGAGTAACAAATATACACAAATACACACTTACAAACTTTCGCCTTTATGTGTGATTTAGCTTAATACCATCAGCCTTTACTGAGAAAAAGGGTCTTGATAGACACAGATGGACTACAAATAGGTCTAAAAGGTTCTGTTTTTTAAACTAGTGCGGGATCCTAATTAAAAAAACTTCTTTTAGTTTAATTAAAATAACTGGATAAGTCAGAAAAAAGATCAAAAAAACCGCAAAAAAGCTCATCCACATATTATTGAGTCATGGAAGTCGCATACGACTCGTTTTATGCGCTCTTTCTTGCCGTACACCTGCAAAATGTGGAATGAGCTCCCGCCCGCGGTCTTTCCAACGATTTACAACATGGAGTACTTCAAAAGGAGGGTTAAAAGAGTCCTACACGGTAAGCAATGCATTGGTGGCGCCTCCTCCGGTGTTACAGATGTCCATAGGCTACGGTGACCACTTCCCATCAGGTGGGCCGTATGCTTGATTGCTCCCTTTAACATAAAAAAAAAAGGCTTACCCGATGAAAAATTACGATGCTACATTGCTATCTATGATACATGCCTAAAAGAGATACCTATAGTTATAAAAACACCCAAAAACTTTATAATTCTGTGGCATGTTCATTTGCGAGTAAATCATTTGGTCGATCTTGCGAATCTCAATGGCGTCGGTGCTCGTTTAGATAAGCATCTGTACCCTTGTAGCGGTTATTTATTGCCGTATTTAGCAGTAAGCGTTACCTATAACCGTGTGGGCGAACGTAACGGTTACGCTGTGAGAGGTATAATGTTACTCGATAACTAGTAAGTGTATGTACCTCTTTACTCTATCAAAGTTAGGATTAGATCTTCTCAGACAGACAGACTTTCCGCCAATGTATACTAAACGATTTGGTGACCACTTTTAAAGATACGTACTGTGAGCGTTACTGTTAATAACAATAATAGCGCCCAACGATAACGTACATAGATCCTGGACCCTAACTAGGATTTCCTGTATCTAGGGATTCAAGAACTATGAGGACCATGGTCTCAGAAAATTCAGACACAGAATAAGTGCACAAATACTTTTCCTGTCGCGGGAATCAAACCCGCCACCTCCGTGTTATGAGCCAACCTTTTTTTTTTGAGGGGGGGAAATGCCCTCGCACTTCGACCCCCCCCCCCCGTGGTGGCAGGGGGTATGTGGGACTCGAACCCACTAAAACCCCCCCGTGGACCGCCGCCAGGATGGGGCGAGATAGAGACGCACTGCATTAACAATCTCGCCCCGGCGGTAGGCCCTTCCGGGCCTCTGCGCCAGTGGGTGGGCAACCTTCCACTAGTGTTATGAGCCAACCTGCTCAAGCACAACAACTACAACTCTAAAAATTAAAGTTTTTGTTAATGTTTTTGATAGTTACTTATTAAAAAATCTCAGTTATAACCCTGTTATATGAATGATGTGTACAAAAGTGGTAAGTACTAGGTGGTAGGACTTTACTGCAAAGTTCGTCTAGGTAGGTACACCACCGCTTTGCCAGTTATTCTGCCGCCAAGCAGTAGTGCGCCAGCACTGCTGTGTTCCGGTTTGAAGGGCACTGTAGCTAGTGAAATTACTGGGCAAATGAGACTTTATGATCTGGTCTCACAGTTTAGTAATCTTATTACTAGATTGTGCTGATGTCTCAGGATGACGTGCGCAGTGCAGTGCCACGCAAAACTCTATACTTTAGAGTTCCGAGTAACACTGCAGCTGATATGGGCAGCCATGTCGTTTAACATCAGGCGAACGGCTAGCTCGTCACGTAATTCCTTAACATAAGAAAAAAATAAAAATAAAAAAGCTTCGTGAACGATAATATAAAAAAAAAATATTTGTGGACATTTCACACAGTGCCATCTAGTCCCAAACTGAGCAAATCTTGAACCAGATAACTTATTAATACTTATATACTTCTTTGTTGGTAAATACACACATGGTTTAAAATAAAAAATAAAAAAAACACCCAGACACAGTATAAATCTCAATGTTCTTCACACAAATGCTTATCCTGGGTGGGAATCAAACCTACAATTCACAGTTCTCAAGGCAGGATTACTACCAACTGAGCTATCGGGGTCAGTCATACTAGAACGGCGACTCGACCAAATAAAGCATCATTTCAAATACATCAGAAGTATAGAATATAAATTATTTTCCCCTTTTATCTCGCAACCAAATACCTAACCACTTATTTAAAAGAGCTTTTCATTTTTCTCTGGAGTTACAAATTGGTTTTCCGAGCTTGAAAAATGGTAGAGCATTTTGAAATATCGCTCTATTATAGAGTTCTCGGACCACTTTTCAATACCTAGAGCCAAATAAGTCTTGTTATAAATCTCGGGGACCTGATTTGATAAATGTCGGACATACCTTATTATTAGCCGAATAATTCTTAGGATGTTTGGAAATAGAACACTAAACAAGTTTTATGTTGAAGTTGTTATGAATATTTTTCTCGAAACTTTAGTTAATGAACATGTGATTGTATTGTAATTGTTCGTTATTGATATTTATTTTGAATTCATAGTGGTCACACTTAGCAAAATAGTTTAAATTTTGGATGCTGACACTGGCAACTCGTAACTTTATTTTCCCACCAAATTTTTGACACTTGTCGTACGTCAATCGTCTCTCAGTATCGGAATTGTCGATCCGCGGGTGTTCCCGTGCAATAGGCATGACGAAAGATTTTGAAATCCTCTTCCGTAATGTGGGTATACATTTACTATTTACGAAAAAACCTTTATTTCGGTAATAAACTTAATTTTAACCAAGATTAAAGCCATTTTCATAATATTTTTTAAATGCGGCGCGAAAACAGCTCGAGGTGTCATGGCGTCGGCTCTGACGTCACTCCTTGGTGTTTACCTACACAATCACATGTTTATGTCATTGTGTCTACGCGTAGCGAAGAAAGTAAATAACAAAATCAATCCAAATGCGTATATTCACAACAGCAAAAATCTACGTGTGACGTCATGCGCTGTGATTGGCGTTTCAGTCAAAATGGCCGATCGCAGTATTTTAATGTTTTATTTTATTGAAAATCTAAGTAATCTCAATATTTTTAATAAAACTAAACCAGTGTTTCAACGTTATTTAATATAAATTTTACCCTAAAAACATTAAATCGACCATTTTTTGATACTGTCGTCATGCCTATTTTATAGTTTTTTCGCAAGATCTAATCCCAGGATCACCGAGGATCCTGTGGTAAGGAAAAAGGAAGTGTTAGAAAAGGCCGAAGTATTTTAATTTTACTTGCCCTTGCCTACTTGCTAGTAGGTGAAATTCCAATCACAGGCTGATTTGGTGAATTTTATCAACTATCTTTAGCTCTATCGTTTCTTTCGTATTTTTGTGTCTGAGCTACAGTCTAACTAGCTATAACTATCTAATACATAACAGTGATATCAAAAGGTTGGGTGTTTAATAATAACTAAATATCGATAATAGGTGATGTGGTGCTGGGTGTTGTGGGACCACGGTCCTTGTAGTTCCTGGGTCCCTAGACACAGGGAATCCTAGTTAGGGTCCAGGATCTATGTATGTGATCGTTGAGCGTTATTATTATTATGGGTGTTAATGTAAACCTACTTGCTACGTACGTCACAGACGCTGCTCTAAAACTGTGCCCACGATAAGTTCCCTGGCTAGTCTCATTCTCCTTCATCATCGTGTTATTAACCCCGTGGGTGTCGACAGTCGATGTGCGATCTAGCTAAGCGATTACACATCGGCACGATATCGCACGCCGACAATTTATATCTTTCGTATACGCCTACATATCTTTTAACGAGTATTTGTGGACAGGAAAAAGAGTGCAAATACTTGTTCTGTGTCTGGGTGTTGTAGTACCCTGTCCTCGTAGTTCTTGGGTATTTAAATACAGGAAATCCTAGTTAGAGGCTATCTATGGATGTAGCTGAATGCTGCTGCCCATTTCTTGAATATTCTCATAGCCAGCTATCGTAGCACCCGTGAGAGCAGATCATCATCATCAAAGGTTCTACAGCCCGGGCGGGCTCTCGCCAGACTGGTCGGTTTCTTGCCTTAAGTTTTTCCGTGGGAACAGATGGTGTGGTCGTATTCAAACACCGCCGTAACCACACGGCCAGTAAGTTATAGACACAACATTATTACGAGAACCATTTCACCCTACGCATGCCTGTGTGCATTTAAACTTCATGATTTTCACCAGACTAAAAATCTTTATCATAACAATTTTAGTGTTGTGTTTTGTGCAGTCAGTTGCCGTCTAATTCCGGAAATGATGAAATTGTACAGTTTATAAATAAGTGATAAACATAAATTCAATGAAGATCAATAACATGGCCAAGAAATCGAAGCAGTTGGGCTTACAAAGCTCTTTTTCCTACCTACTTTTTGTCTAAAGAGCTTTGTAAGCCTGAGCAAGTTTAATTTAGATTATTTCAAGAATATCATAAACATTGCTTTTTTGCTTTATTTCATGCGGCAAGCTGAGGCTGAATTATTGATTTATATATTGCTAGCTTCTACCCGCGGCTTCACCCGCGTGGCCTATAGGAAACATTGAAGAAGATAATTCAACCACTCATTTCACCCTATTAGAGGTGAAATTTCGAAAAACCCTTTTTTAGTGGATACCTACACTTTACAAAGAACACACCCTTCAAATTTGAAATTACCAGCGGCTTAGGCTGTGCGTTGATATATAAGTCAGTCAGTCAATCAGGACTTTGAATTTTATATGTATAGATTTATGCCACCATTCAAACCTAAAACCAATTAATCTAACAACCAGATTAAAACAACCATTACTTCCTGAATTAAGCACGAACGTAAGAATGCGCGGAAACGTGAGGATGCCAGAATAAGGATATAGGGTACTTACTTCATCCAATTAAAATAACTCAGCGACTTCGCCCAATTCCTGGCAGCTCAGCATTTTTGCCCGTAAAGTGTCGATTAAACGTTTAATTTAGGCCCAGCTCGGGGCATGGGGCCTTGTTACCTTACGTGCCGTATAACTCAGCACCTTGCCCCAATACGTTCCAGCAATGACGTGTCAAATGGTGTAACTTACGGGTAGGGTGACCAGGTTGTTAAGGATTTTCCACCCCAGGATTTATAGTTGATAGGTATCCTTATCTATAAATAAAAGAGTTATTATCTAGGTGGTAGGACTTTATTGCAAAGTTCGTCTAGGTAGGTACCACCGCTTTGCCAGTTATTCTGCCGCCAAGTAGTAGTGCGCAAGCACTGCTGTGTTCCGGTTTGAAGGGCACTGTAACTAGTGAAATCACTGGGCAAATGAGACTTTATGATCTGATCTCACAGTTTAGTAATCTTATTGTGCTGATGTCTCTGGTTGACGTGCGCAGTGCAGTGTCACGCGAACCTCTATACTTTAGAGTTCCGAGTGACACTGCAGCTGATATGGGCAGCCGCGTCGTTTAACATCAGGCGAACGGCTAGCTCGTCACATAAAAAAAAAAAAAGTTTATCACCTCGCTGATGTTTATTGTAACACAATTTGGCACTATTTACAGGCAACGCAACCGTTTTATAGATTATTTATTTAAATAGAAATGAGCACAACGTGTCTGCTGGGAGACTTGAACGGAAGAGAAAGAAAGCGATATGTCGCTAGAGTGAGACTGATAATTTAGTATTAATGAATACTAAACACAGGTGGTAGCATTTTAGTAGGATACTTCTACTACTGTAGGCCATAGTGTCAGTCATTATGCGTTCCGAATGGAAATCAATCATCACCTTTTTTGTTGCATGCTGAATTGGGAACTACAAAAGGTTTTTTTAACGCTTTTATCTATCGACCTTTACAGCGTCACCGGGCGGGAGAAGGAGCTATAATCGTGATATCGTGCAACATTTAGGCAAAACAGTTTTATTCGCGTACTAAAATTATTATCAAAACACAATTTTGACTAACTTTTTTATTGTTTGTTTTTGTTTAAAACGCCCGCTGCTTCGCCCGTGGCGTGGCCTATGAGAAAATAATTCAACCACCCATCACCCTCTTAAGGGTGGACTTTCAAAAAATCCTTTCTTAGCGGATGCCTACGTCATAACATCTACCTGCATGCCAAATTTCAGCCCGATCCATCCAGTGGATTGGGCTGTGCGTTGATAGATCACTATATCAGTCAGTCAGTCACCTTTGAGTTATATATATTTAGATAGAAGATTATGTTTTGATAATAATTTTTGTACGCGAATAGATCTCTTTTATCTTTACGATATGTGTTCAAGTCGCGAAAGTTAAAAATATGTTGTAACTATTTATGTTATTCAGTTTATGTTATACGTAATGTCGACTTTATTAACAAAAACAACAATAGTTGTTTTGTAGTATTAATGTTGTATTGTTGTAATGTAATTTTATTTCCAAGTGAAGCACATTCATTTCATTTCAGCGAAAAACGAAGAACGAACGTAGAGATGGATGTCGTTTGTTGATTCACACATGCAATCATGTGTGAATCAACAAACGACATCGACCACGACCACGACAGTAACCAAGTAGAACCAATGTTCTACTTGGTTACTGTCGTGTATGCATCTCTCTCTAACCTGCGTAGAATTCAGTTAGGGAGTTAAAAAATAATAACAATATGGTCATCCTATTTCCGAGTCAAATGCGTTGAACCCTCGGTCTAATTCGTAGCCGCCCCCACTAGCCTTGGGAGAAATTGACTTTGGTAAATTGACGTATTGCGTTTTATCAACTTCCCACCCTGTTGGTCGACTTAACTGAGCAATTAAGAAATAATAGTGAGCTTTAGCTTACCCGAGTTATTGATCATTTTGCAATGTAAACATTCTAACGATTTCAGGTCGTTATTCGTGGATTTTTTGTTATGGCTTTTAACTGGAGTACGCTCAAATTTTCACTAAAATACATAGAGTGAGTATCAAATAATACTTAGTAAAGAAAAAGGTATACCTATTCACAAAAAGGTATACCATTCAAAGGGATATTGGAAACAGAGTAAAAAAGCCATCAATGTATACTATTATTTATTCAGCGGCGCTGCGCTGTCTGCCTCAGTGTAAACATTTACAGCCTTATTAATAAACACGAACTAGCTTTAGACTAGTTACACCATCTTTTGTCTCTTTCGATCCAGCTAAATATTCCATTTGCAAAAAAAGGACAAAAGCTGAAGTAACTAATCCGAGACTAATACCCGTTTATTAATAAGGCTGCTTAAGAGTTTATCTCAAAAAGAACTCCAAAACACGATTTAATTCGTACTTTATATCCCTATTTGGTATTTTCAAACGTGATGCTATCTCAAGAACGTGTGATAAATGATGTACGTAGATAAAAAAATCCATCTGTATATCAATGGATTAAAGTTTGAATTCGCGTCAACGTTTAAAGCCGCAGCTTAGCTCACTCACCAGAGGATTTACTTGGTCGTTTTCAATTCCACTTCTTGTTAACTTGGCAGGGTTAGTGCAGTAATTGCTGGCACTTCGAGTGAAAGACCGATTTCATCTGCTGTTACTTACTTTGAAGATTTTATTTCCTTCGACTTTGCCGAGTTTTATTTTTCTTTAATGTGTGGGTGTTTCTGTTTTGATGCAGATATTATTAACCGGTTGTAATAAAAGCGTAATAGTTTCAAGGGTATAATAAGACAAGCTTTTTCACAAGTATTCGTGTAAGCAAATGATGTTCCAGTGTTGTCGTTCGCATAATATTAAGTGTCATGGCAGCCTATAACATCGTAACATTAACATTATTATATTGCAATGCCAATCGGAGCTCGAAATTATAAAGTATATTGAGTAAAAAATCAATGCATACGTCACGTTGACTGGCCCGATAGCTCAGTTGGTAGTAACCCTGCCTTCTGAACGGTGGGTTTTGGGTTGGATTCCCACTCAGGACAAACATTCGTGTGATGAACACAAGTGTTTGTTCTGTGGCTGAGTGTTATATTGTATTCTATTACAAACAAAAAGTATCTAAGTACTGTAACAGCTATCTGGTTCCCATAGCACAAGCTTTGCTTAGTTTGAGGCTAGGTGGCGTTATGCGAGATGTTCACACATCGGGGGGCGAGTTGGCTGGACTGCAGTCGCGACCCCTTCTCGCTCACGGGGCCTTACGGGGGGTTTTAGTAGGTTCGAGTCCCACATACCCCTGCCACCACCCCCTTGTTGGCAAAGAAGTGCGAGGGCAATTCCCCCCTCAAAAAAAAAGATGTCCACACATATTGTTTATTTAGAGAAGGCATAGTCTAGTAATAGGAGTTTCAGACTGTGAGATGAAGTCTCTTTGCTGTATCTCTCAAACCGGTTGGCAGCAGAATATCTGGCAAAGCGGTGGCCCCTGCTTATAGGCAGATCCTCTAGGATCTCTTCCAGAAAACTCCTGCCATCTTCAAAGTTGCACTGAAATCACCTGATAGGTTAGGAGTTAGGCAATTGGTGAACCTTTGCCACATTCTGAGAATGAAAATTCCAAAACCCGTCAGGCAAGGCAAAGTATTTAATAATAACATTTCATTGCTTACTTATAAAAATTTCCTGCAAAATTGGGTCCATTTGGTATTGAAACGCAGGGCAGGGCGTGCTTTAAATGAACTCATTTATAAAAATAACGAGTTTTAACCAAGCTTATTTTATTTATTTTAAGCGCCGTTTCAGGATTAAGAGTATGCAAATAAACAAGAAATAAACATTCATTTTCTTAACCCCTGAATAAAGTTAACCAAAATAGCCGGAGCATTCTCATAATCCCGGGTTCTTGTGCGTTATATTTGTCTATTTATATTTAGGTTCAGATTTTTTAACTGTGTATGTGTTGTCTGGATGAAATCGATTTAAGCGATAAGCCATTGTGATTGTGACCCTTAGTAATAAAATTATGATTACTGATTGATCTTGTAATACAATGTTTTCGATAAATATATATCTGTTATCTATTCATCATTCATCCTTTTGATGATTATTAGTTATGGTTTAGGCGACCAGGACTAGTGACTGGATCGTAATCACTATCATCATTCAAACATTCATTTCAAAAATTCTTTATTTTAATAAATATTACGTACAACTTAGCGCTAGAATCTTAGCTATAACTGCCTTAAAAATAAAATTTTTTACAGGCTAAAGACCGCCTTTTTTAAACTTTTAGTACAATACGTAAAAAATTTGAAGGTCTCATTAAATCATAATCGAGGGTAGTTACATTAAGTTTTAACATAATTATTGTTTCTACGTACTACTGATCTACTATCATCATTATATCAGTCGGAAGATGTCCACTGTTGAACATAGGTCTCCCCATAGGTCTGGTCAAAACGACAGCGGTGATATAACTGCTGACGTTTTGACCAGCACCCCTACCGCGTAACTGTTCTGTAAATCAGCTTCGCCTGCCATCCTGCACGCACCAATTAACAAATCCACGAGTGCGAGCAAGAGAGAAGACGATTACCATCTCCAGTAGACTTACGCGTTAAGGCCCCTGGTTGTCAGACCACCCATTTGGGCTATGCTGTGTCTTCCAATTTGTGGTCACCATTCAAAGTCAAAGTCAAGTCAAAGTCAAAAGATTTATTGCAAATAGGCTAATTTTAGCACTTTTACAAGTCAAAATTATACTAGGTACTTAAAATTAAGTTATTTCACTAAGCATATAAAATTACAAAGTGCTTATTGTCAAATAATATAGCAAGCCCATTACAATATATGAGTTTGAAAAAAAAAAGCAGTTCTCTTTCTCACTACTGGTGCAAGCAATCCGGCACATTCGAGAACCTTTCATCCATAGAAAGTTAAAAATAGTGAGCAAACATTAGGTTTGGCGTTCATCATCGCTTTGTGGTGAAGAGGAGAGTTCTGATTATAACGAATCGTAAAATTTGTGGTTGAAACCGTTAGGCATTTATAATTAGTCTCTTACTAAATGAATAATCAAATGAGATAATGATTATGATGAAGTTGAAGATGATATATCAAACAATTTTAAAAAGTCGCGATCGGTCTGTCACAGCCCTTAAAGTTAAGACTTTATACCCCATGTGAGCCCATAAAAGGTTCCTATTGGGTATATTTTTCACGTGCTAATCCGTCAAGGAGCCCCTAGAGCCGCCTAATGTGTACAGAATAAATAACGACGGTGTAACTTGACCACCTGTCACACAGAAACGCAACGTACATGTATGGGGTATATTAGTCTGCGGGGTTTACTTTAACGCGCTAATCTGTCAAGGGATCCCTCGGGATTACATGACATGCCACATTAGCTCGTTTGTAAAATAAATAATAATGAGACTCGGTTGACTGTTACACGAATTTTCGACCATTTTTACATAATACTTTTATACTCACATGTTACCATGGGTTTTTAAGCGGGTATACTATGACAAAGAGTTTCGTCTATAAGTTTCGTGAATATAAGTATTTGCTGCAGAACATTATTTTCGTGATGTGTAGATTTAAAATGAGATGCCAAAAACGAGTATGCTTTAGGCAACATGACCGAAGTAAAACTTCTTTAGTTTAGCTCCATCTAACGGCCGGTATAACTTTGTTTTTACTTTGTTTAATGTTACTCGTAAAGTCGCCATCTTGATTATTGAAAATTATCATTTTACGAGACATACCAACTTAATAATATAAATTTTTAGCTTTGTTATGTTAGTAATAGAGATCTACGTGAACTATCTTCATCTTCCGTTCGCCTCGCATTCATCATATTATTTCCTGTCAAGTCAGTAAAGATGATTTACTACAAAAATTCAGCAGCTGCATACGAAGTGGCTGCATATGGGGATGACGAAACTGCCAAACGTCCTCGAAACTTAGGAAACCAGCCCAGAAGCCTGCACCGTCATCCATGCCTTCCTGGACACAAGTTTGGATGGCTGGACTAATTTTGGTGCTACCACACAGAAGGACGTGCGGTCTAGTTGCCGACCAAATAAGTACGAAGTAAATTAATGTGAAGAAATCCCGAAACCTTAGAAATCATTAATTATAACCATAAGTTATAATTAATGATAACTGAAGTTGTTTTGTTTGTTTACTTGTTTTTTCCCTTGTCTAGAAACTTTGAAATGCAGCCGATTTCAGTATCTTAAAATAAAATTACCATGTATTTTATGCTCTTTATTAACCCCAAGGCAATACCAATATTATAAACATTAAAAAAAATCATATAAATACGGTAGGTAGTTTAGCATGTAGTAGTAGTACGACATATAAATTGGTAAAGCTTGAAAGGGACCCGAAAAAACTGATATGACGTCACTTATATGTAAGCGTTTCGGTGTAAGCCGCGTCTATCGAAGATAGATAGAGTCATGTATTGCGACCGCGTAGACTGTCTAAAATGCATACAAATGTAAGTGGTGTTAATACTGTTTCCTTATTTGCTCGAGCACCACTCTCGTTAATAAGAATGGCGTATTTTTCTTTTTAAGCGCATCCTTTTTGCATTCCATTTGAAAGTAATAGGAGTGCTTTGCAAGTAAGTCAATTTTTTTTGAGGTAGGGAAATGCCCGCTTACTTCCCTGCCACCACAGTATCACAGCTGCCACAGCTGGTGGCAGGGGGTATGTGGGACTCGAATCCACTAAAACCCCCCTGTAAGCCCTCGTCCGCCGTACCGGAGCGAGAAGGGGTCGCGACTGCAGTCCAGCCAACTCACCCCCGAAGTAATTCAATACCGCAATTCAATTCAGTTTGTTCAGGATATGGTCAAAATAAATATGTACAAGGTTTTATAGTAGGAAATGCCTTTTATTTCGACCTTTACAATAAAGTTTTTAATTAATATTTTAGGTTATGTTTTTGCCGGTCGCTGTCGATGGCTAAGTGCCGTGAAGTTTCAGACGTAGTATTAGCGCGCGGGAACTTCAAACTGCTGTCTGAAGTTAGTATTTGTTTGCATAAACACAGTTTCTATGTATGTATGCAATATCACATTGCAGGTTATCAAAAGGCCTCGCTTCTTTATATTTAAAATCTAAATCATAGTCAGACCCATATGATAGAACAACGCCCAGACAAGTTCCATAATCCGCCACTGCCGCCACTATCGCCAATGATGTTTGGAGGCGGAACCTCTCAGTGAGCCTGTGCTAGCGCGGCTCGCGAGGTGAAGCTAAAGTCAGTTGTGTAAAGATTATCTAGGGAATTATTACCAGCGTTTTAAGTTTTTTTTTTATTTTGATTTTGGCTTCACACTTTTGTGTATTTAGCCAGTGTCAAGTAATTAATTTTTCAAGTTAATTAATATTATATATTAGGTCTTTACCTATGAAATTGCCGTTTTGTTTGAAAAAAGTTAAAGTATTTTTTTTTCGAACTTATTTATTTCTTTTATTCAAAGTAATCACCCCTGCAATCAATGCATCTTTGCCAACGCTGTGGCAGTTTATGGATGCCCTTCTTGAAAAAAGCAGCAGGACGGGAGACAACAAACTCTTCAAAGGCGTTTTGTACTGCCTCTCGGGAATTGAATTTTTTTCCCGCTAAAAAGTTGTCCAAATTTTGGAAAAAGTAATAGTCGGTAGGCGCAAGATCTGGTGAGTATGGCGGATGAGGGAGAGCTTCCAAACCCAACTCATGCAGCTTAGAGACGGTCTGTTGTGCAGTATGGGGTCGCGCGTTGTCGTGAAGTAGCAGTGGAGACGACCGATTGACCAAAGCTGGTTGCAGACGTGCGAGTTTCGCCATCATTGTGGTCAGTTCTTCAATGTACACATCTGCAGTAATGCTCTCGCCGTTTTGGAAAAAGCTATGATGAATCACACCAGCACTAGACCACCAAACTGTGACCATCACCTTTCTAGGGGTCATTTTTCGTTTTACACATTGCTTTGGTACCGAACCAGGATCTAACCAACTTGCTGAGCGCTTTCGATTGTCAAAAAGAATCCATTTTTCGTCGCACGTAACAATTCGGTTCAAAATTCCTTCATTTCTGTGCCTGTTAAGCAGCGCAAGGCAAGTCTCGACGCGTACGTTGCGCTGGCGATCGTTAAGTTCGTGGGGCACCCATATATCAAGCTTTTTTATCTTGCCAATCTGTCGCAAATGGACCAATATTGTTTTGATGCTAACATCAAAAGCTGCTGCCAGCTCAGCTGTAGATTGAGATTCATCAGCTTCCACAATTGCCTTTAATTCATCATTGTTGACCAAAGTTTCCGGACGACCACGAGGTTCATTTTTCAAGTCAAAATTCCCAGAACGGAACCGAGCAAACCAATAACGGGTTGTACGTTCGTTTGTACAGTTATCTCCGTAAACGTCGTTGATGTTACGTGTCGTTTGTGCCGCGTTGGTGCCACGACGGAACTCATATTCCATAATTACACGAAATTTCAAAGTATCCATTATGAGGAAAAATGTTGAAATGTAATGAAAATACAACGCTAATCAATAAACAAAAGACATATTTTTAAAACAAAATTAATTTGAATTTAGAATTCATAGCCAATCAAAACTTTTTTTTGTTTGAAAAAGTCTGTACTGCAATACGGCAATTTCATAGGTAAAGACCTATTATATGTATGTTGTATGTGTCGAGTCAAGTCACAGTCCAAGTAATTAAGTCAAGTCATAATCTAGTCTAGTCAAGTCAAAATGGTGGCAACTTTACCAGAAGCTTCTATAAAGTTTTGAAAACAACACGAAAAGAAACGTTTCACCATCACTATACCACTTTCCTACACTCATGCTTGTAACCACCACGACCAATTTTTTGCACTAACACTGAAAATAACACAAGTTTTGGAAAATAATGCAATGTGGTGACGCGATCTTTTTCGTTTTCCCGCCAAAACTCCGTATTGTAAGTTAGATATGGAATTATAACCAGTGCATAGACTCCTTGAGGATGGGCATCTTTATTGCCCGAACACCGGTCGAGTTATTCGACTGTATCTCGTGAGTTTTAGCCGTGTAATAGTTGTAGTTATGAGTACTACTCACGTCAGTTTCTATAATATTAGAGTCTACTTTTCTAGTGAACGTAGTCTTCCCGATCCTCTTTTCTCGGTAACGGCCAAAGCCTAGGCCCGCACCCCAGGGGTGTATTGAGCAAGTTGCCTTCCACTTCTGATGGTTGGGCACCTTAAATATCTCCCCTTCTGCCTGGTGACGCTGTAAAAGTCACACCAATAGCACTAGCCCGTTTAAAAAAAAGATATATTTGGTGTTAGCAGAGTGAAAGAGGGTAAGGATCGTATTAAAAAAGTGGTGGCGGCTCGGCGCTGACTGGCCGCCACCACCGCCGCCGCGCGTACTCCTTGAGGATGGGCATCTTTATTGCCCGAACACCGGTCGAGTTATTCGACTGTATCTCGTGAGTTTTAGCCGTGTAATAGTTGTAGTTAAAAGTAGACTCTATGGAAAGATAACTAGGCATAATGATTGCATCAAACGAAGCAAGGAAATTATCATGAATAGTTACAGAACTCGTGAATTCCTTCCGGAGCCTAGCGTAAGTGCACCAATTACCGACGGCAGCTAATTAGGTTTCGGCAACATAAAATTGTTCGGGTCTAAGTTGTTGAATTCTCTAATGATGGCGTGGTAAACAAAGTTTGCACCTAGTTACTGGCAATTATTTACAGCAGAAACTTCACGGATTTAAAATTAAATTAACGAACACACTTACCCAAACGGGAGAAAAAAAGCTATGTATATTTTTCAAATCAAACCAATGTATCCGCTTTTGTGATGTGTGTGAACAACAATTTGTGGTCTAAAAAGTATCATAATCTTATCTCTATTTTCCATCTCCCTAATTGTTCGGATCTCGTTTCAGGAAGATTAATAAAAAGTTATTTACATGTGTCATTGGAAAAATAGAATATACACTTTTTGCTACACGTTTTTGGAAGTTTTTATTTAATATCTACAAAAGGGTTTGGGACATGGGCTGAAGCCCAAACATGGTCCTTCGAGCCAGAAAAAATAGAATTAATAAAAGACTGATCTGAAAACTTCTATAAAACGTTTAGTAAAAGTGTATATTTTATTTCTCCATGACAATTTATTAATAAAACATGTAACGACTTTTTATTCATCTTCCTGAAACGAGGTTCAAACACTAATATACACCGGCACAATTAGCGGAACAGAAAAAAAAGTGAGATTATGAGATAATAACGCATATATTTGACGAAAATGTAATTAGACACAAAATAACAAATTGATTAACATCTTTTAACAACGACTTTGAAAAGTCTTCGTTATTTTTTATTGAAAAATAAAGAAATTTGAAATAAGTGAAATTTTTAGAGGATTATGAACCATCACAAAAAATAAAAAAAAGTAAGCATTAAATGATTTAACAATAAAATTAAAGCAAAATTAATAACGAGTGTTTCCCCCTCTTGCTCTGATTACGGTTTCCATTCGTCTGGGCATGCTACAGATTATGTTATCGATGATTTCTTGAGGCAACCGCTCCCACTCCACAAGTAATGCGTTTCCAAGTTCATTCAGATTGTTGGGGGTGGCATTCTGGATTTAACCCTTCTTTTTAGCAAGTCCCAGACATGCTCTATCGGATTCATATCAGGGGAATTTGCTGGCCACTGCATCACCGGTATACCTACGTGGCTCAGATATGCCTGTACCGATTGTGCACTATGAGCACGAGCATTATCTTGCATTAGAATAAAGTCGTCACCAATAAATGGGGCAAATGGTACAACATGTTCTTCTAAAATGTCTCTGATGGATCGATCTGCTGTCATGGTCCCTCCTGTGACTATCACTAACTCCGTGCGAGCTCCCAAACATATCCCTCCCCAAACCATAATCGAGCCGCCACCATAAGCCACTGTGTGTTCAAAATTAGACTGTATGTGGCGTTCTCCTTTGCGTCTCCATATTCGCAGTCTCCCATCGATCTGTTTTAAAAGAACTCTGTACTCATCAGTAAAGAGAACCTGCTGCCATTCGTTCAAATCCCAATGACGATGTTCTACTGCTTTTTTTGTGTTCCGCTAATTGTGCCGGTGTGTATATATAATGTTGGTGTTAAGAAAACCTTAAGCATTTTTGTAACGTAAGCATTTCTACTAAAACTTCACAAACATTCTAAATTCACTCAGCGAAAGTAAAAAAATAAACACACGTACAAAATAGCAGTTACTACAACAGTAGTTCCAATTAAAAGGTACTTTCAAGGGATACGAAGTTTGTTAAGATTTATCCAGCAATTAGTAGTTAGCGCCAAGTTCGCCACCAACCACCGACGCAGGGCTATTTACTAAAGTTTCTTTTAAATCTAACTAGTAAGCCGTAATTAAAGCCGCTTTGATGGAAACCTGATTTATTTACTTAGCGCAGTTTGAAGGGGTGACCGTGGCTCATCAGTGGCTCCTGCGACTTTCAAAAACCGACGCAACTAAGTCTAATCACAGTGCTCTGCACTAATTACTTTTTAAGATTTTTGTGGTATTTGCACTCGCTCTTGCAACGGTGTAGGAAAAGATCGTGACGAAACTTTCATGTTCAAGAATCACAAAATTCGAGAACACATATCATCCACTAGCACTTGGCCAGCGTTGTGATTATTAGCCCTTCTCATGTGAAAGAAGCCTCATATCCCAGCGTAAATGTATTGGGCTGATGTAGAATAATAATAACAGTAATAATAATAACGCCCAACGATCACATACGTAGATCCTGGACCCTAACTAGGATTCCCTGTGTCTAGGGACCCAGGAACTACGAAGACCTACACCCCACAATGCGGTTCCACAACACCCGGACACAGGACAAGTATTTGCGGTTTTTTTCTGTGCATAAATACTTGTCCTGCCGCGGGAATCAAACCCGTCACCCCCGGGCAATGACCCGACCTGCTCAACCACCACAACACTAAGGCTGTAATAATAATAATAATAATAACAACAATAAAAAATTAAAAAGATCGATACAACTGTTACAGACATGGAATATTATCCCAACTCTTACGTCTATGCACTTTGGATTCAATTACTATGCGAGATACAGTTGAAACTGGTTTGGAGGGTAAGCCAAATAGTGACTATGACAAAGTGCTTCTAGTACGATTGAACCTTATAAGGATTCTTTTGCTTAAAAGGAACTCCAATAAAGGAAAATATCATGAAGCGTGCTGAAAGTTTGGAAATAAACCTCAGTATTTATCTTGGTAACTTAAATCTAGGTGACTTTCAAATTGAAAAACTTCGCTGATTTACTTGTGAGCAATGAAAAAAATGGAGCACATGAAATACTCTACTTCACTACGTAATTTCTTAATCATATTTCAAAAAGATTGGTCTCATTCACAAGCAATTTTCATACGTCATCAATTTCATAATAATCAAAACGACAAAGAAGTTGAAATAAAATAATTCGATGAGTTCCATTTTGTCCGTCTAGTCTAACTTAATTTCGCTGATGAATCCAGTAAAATAATGTCAATCATTATCATTTGATTTAATTATTTCATAATTGATCTCAAGTTTCGGGATTAAAGATGCAATTCAACTTCATTTGAAATTGACTTCTAAGCTGAACGTCTTATAGACCATTTTTTAATCACAAAAACGACGTGATCATCTGCTGCCTTGTATGTATCAATATATAGGGATAAGCATCATTTATGGCGCAATTAAGGAGAGAGATTATATATATATTACATATCGAGATCTGCAGGAGAACTAGTTACCAATATAGCTCATAGAATTAGCAAGTAGAAATCGCAGTGAGCACGCCATATTGCTCTCAGAACTGATAATCGATGGAGAAGAAAGGGTTCAATGTTAGGAGCAGAACTGATAACCAATGGGGAAGGTAGGGTTCAATGTGGAGAGCAGAACTGATAACCAATGGAGAAGATAGGGTTTAATGTGAGAGAACAGAACTGATACCGATGGGGGAAAAAAGGGTTCAATGTTAGGAGCAGAACTAATAACTGACGAGGAGGAAAGAGACCCTATCTCTCTCACATTGAAACCTTTCTTCCCCATCAGTAGAGAGATATGAGTCTCTCTTACATTGAAACCTTTATTCCTCATCAGTAGAGAGATATGAATCTCTCTCACATTGAAACCTTTCTTCCCAATCAGTAGAGAGATATGAGTCTCTCTCACATTGAAACCTTTCTTACCAATCAGTAGAGAGATACGAGTCTCTCTTACATTGAAGCCTTTATTCCCATCAGTAGAGAGATATGAATCTCTCTCAAATTGAAACCTTTCTTCCCAATCAGTAGAAAGATATGAGTCTCTCTCACATTGAAACCTTTATTCCCCATCAGTAGAGAGATATGAGTCTCTCTCACATTGAAACCTTTATTCCCCATCAGTAGAGAGATATGAGTCTCACTCACATTGGAACCTTCGTTCTCAATCGGTTATCAGTTCTGAGAGCGATATGGCGTGCTCACTGCCGTTTCCACTTGCTAATTCTATGAAATATATTGATGACTTTAGTTTTTTGTGCCATTTTGAACCTTATTTCAGTAAGAAACCCAGAGCCTACAGCTATAGTTTGTTGCGGATTTTGAGCTTACTAAAGCTTATAAAAGATATTATTTTTATATAAAATAGAAAACTTCGAAAGTATCATAAACTGCAATCGCAGCTTCAATTCCAAACAATAGAACTCCCATCTTGAATGGGAACCGTAACCGCAATTGTAACGTTTCGTCGCACAAAGCTGTTGCGATCAGCTATCGTCTATCGAGAGCTAAAATTGAAATTCCTTAGATTTTCGTCTTTGTAAAAAGATTCGGGATGCGACTGAGTTTAGCCGGATATATGCCAAATCTTTTCTATTAATGTTTGTGTAATTGTTTGTGACAGATGATGATAATGACAGTATAAACATGCATTAAAAATAGCTTTTGGGGGGTTATGGCAGGAAAACGAAAAAGATCGCTTCGCCGCATTGTATTATTTTCCAAAACATGTTTTATTTTCAGTGTTAGTGCATAAAATTCTTGGCATTTTATTCGTTATGTGCTGAGTTACAGGCATCAGTATGGGAAAGTGGTATAATGATGGTGAAACGTTTCTTTTCGTGTTGTTTCAAAAACTCCATAGATTATATTAGATTTAAGATAGATTTTATTTTTTTATTATTATTATCCTAGACCGCATCGTCACTTATCATCAGGTGTAATAGTGGTCAAACGCGAGCCTATCAATCAATAAAAAAAAAACCACTGGTCCTAGAGACTTGAAATTTGAAGGGTGTGTGTTCTTTGTAAAGTGTAGGTATCCACTAAGAAAGGGTTTTTCGAAATTCCACTCCTAAGAGGGTAAAATGGGTGGTTGAATTATTTTCCTATAGGCCACGCGGGCGAAGCCGACAGAAGCTAGTACAACATATAAAATTTAGCCGGTAAAATTCTACATCTCTAGTGAAGACGTCCTGAAGCCGTGACGCACCATTGCCGATGCGCGATTTCTAATGAAACGTTCCGGGTACAAACAAGGAGAAAGGGTTATTGAGGTTTCCACAAATTGGGGGTTAAATTGTTCTAAACAGAAGAGTTTAGAGGTTTCGGTGCAAGTTTTTGAGATGTGTACAATTGTACATACTTACATAGCGCCGTCATAGTACTTTTTTTTTTCGAGGGGGTTTCTAGATGACTTTGTTTGAAGTTGAAAATCACAGGTCATAACTTGATGTCGACCTGGATCTGCGCTTGAAGGTGTTAATTTGGCGGGGTTTTTTGTATTACAAGAAAAATATTCACTATTGAAGTCCATAAAATCGATTATCATAAATTTGTACAATTATATTTTTTGCATATAAACATCATTTCTTAAAATGTTACTAAACATACTTTAACAATGTCTATGAAATAATTTCATAGTAATACTATACATTGAAATTTAATAGTGTATACTATAAAATATAGTATATAGTATATTATATTGAAGTATAATATATTGAAATGTATGATGATAACCTGTATTATACAGCTTCTTCAGGTCGGCTCGTAGCCCGGAGGTGGCGGGTTCGATTCCCGCGGCAGGACAAATATTTGTGCACATAAAAAAAAGCGCAAATACAGGTTCTCAGTCTGGGTGTTGTGGGACCATGGTTCTCGTAGTTCCTAGATACAGGGAATCCTAGTCAGGCTCCAGTTACTAATGCAAGCCGCGGCGGAAAGAAGAAGAACATCGAATATGTCCAAAACCTGGTTCAGACGAATTTCGACTTTTTAACTGACTGAGTGAGCCGTTAATTATCTTACAAAATGTGTCATACCCACGATAGTTTTCAAATTAAAATTACTTTTCAAATATGTTACAATATATTATTAAACGTTGGCATGCCGCAACTATCTACTATCTCTACTTACTTAAAAAGGTATAAATAAACAAAAATTGACTCGGATGTTATTTTTGTCACAGGAAATAGATGGAAAGTTTATACGTTCTGGAAAGTAGCCAGAGCACTTTCTACTTTACCATGAACATCGACACTTGCCAAAATGTCTATGAAGTTAGGCGGCGTTCGTGTGAACTTCACATTTCCCACTCAAAAGTAAAAATAATTAATTCGATACACTTTTTTGTTTGTTAACACATACATAGAATACAATATAACACCTACACACAGCACAAGCATTGATGTATTTTTAGACAGCACCTGTGGTGCAGTGCTTGAGCAGGTTGACTCATAGCTTGGAGGCAGCGTGTTTGATTCCCGCGGCAAGACAAGTATTTGTGCACAGCAAAACATCGCAAATACTTGTTCTGAGTCTGGAGGTTGTGGGACCATGGTTTTAGTAGTTTCTGAGTCCTCTAGACATAGGGAATTCTAGTTAGGGTCCAGGATCTATGTATGTGATCGTTGGTCATCATTATTTATTTATTAATTATATATGTTCATCATGCAAATGTTTGCCTTGGGTGAAAATTGAACCCAAAACCTACAGTTTACAAAGCTTTTTACCACAGTATTACAATTCTTTGCACAGTGGAGCCAGTCAAAAAATATACACTCAAGTAAACGCATTTTCATATTCATAATATTATAATCCTATTTAAATATGATGTCACATGCGAAGCTTATAAAATATCTGAAAACAATTTAAGCGTAATTCAATTCTTTAAATAAACGATTATTTTAGGTAAGACCTCAGAGAATTTAGCAACTACTACTATAAATGCTCGAAGGATAAGATGAATAATTATATATTTATTTAAAAATGCTGTCTACCAACCTAATATCTAAATATTTAGGTCTTTACCAATGAAATTGCCGTTTTGTTTGAAAAAAGTTAAAGTATTTTTTTTTCGAACTTATTTATTTCTTTTATTCAAAGTAATCACCCCTGCAATCAATGCATCTTTGCCAACGCTGTGGCAGTTTATGGATGCCCTTCTTGAAAAAATCAACAGGACGGGAGACAACAAACTCTTCAAAGGCGTTTTGTACTGCCTCTCGGGAAATAAATTTTTTTCCCGCTAAAAAGTTGTCAAAATTTTGGAAAAAGTAAAGTCGGTAAGCGCAAGATCTGGTGAGTATGGCGGATGAGGGAGAGCTTCCAAACCCAACTCATGCAGCTTAGAGACGGTCTGTTGTGCAGTATGGGGTCGCGCGTTGTCGTGAAGTAGCAGTGGAGACGACCGATTGACCAAAGCTGGTTGCAGACGTGCGAGTTTCGCCATCATTGTGGTCAGTTCTTCAATGTACACATCTGCAGTAATGCTCTCGCCGTTTTGTAAAAAGCTATGATGAATCACACCAGCACTAGACCACCAAACTGTGACCATCACCTTTCTAGGGGTCATTTTACGTTTTGCACATTGCTTTGGTACCGAACCAGGATCAAACCAACTTGCTGAGCGCTTTCGCAAAAAGAATCCATTTTTCGTCGCACGTAACAATTCGGTTCAAAATTCCTTCATTTCTGTGCCTGTTAAGCAGCGCAAGGCAAGTCTCGACGCGTACGTTGCGCTGGCGATCGTTAAGTTCGTGGGGCACCCATCTATCAAGCTTTTTTATCTTGCCAATCTGTCGCAAATGGACCAATATTGTTTTGATGCTAACATCAAAAGCTGCTGCCAGCTCAGCTGTAGATTGAGATTCATCAGCTTCCACAATCGCCTTTAATTCATCATTGTTGACCAAAGTTTCCGGACGACCACGAGGTTCATTTTTCAAGTCAAAATTCCCAGAACGGAACCGAGCAAACCAATAACGGGCTGTACGTTCGTTTGTACAGTTCTCTCCGTAAACGTCGTTGATGTTACGTGTCGTTTGTGCCGCGTTGGTGCCACGACGGAACTCATATTCCATAATTACACGAAATTTCAAAGTATCCATTATGAGGAAAAATGTTGAAATGTAATGAAAATACAACGCTAATCAATAAACAAAAGACTTATATTGTAAATAGAATGTCATATTTTTAAAACAAAATTAATTTGAATTTAGAATTCATAGCCAATCAAAACTTTTTTGTTTGAAAAAGTCTGTACTGCAATACGGCAATTTCATAGGTAAAGACCTATTATATAACTCAAAGGTGACCGACTGACTGACTGGCATAGTGATCCATAGAATGTCCATGAAGCATAGTCCAGTGGTTTGGGCTATGCGTTGATAGCAACGCACAGCCCAAACCACTGGACGGATCGGGCTGAAATTTGGCAAGCAAGTAGATGTTATGACGTAGGCATCCGTTAAGAAAGGATTTTGCGAAATTCCACCCTTAAGAGGGTGAAATGGGTGGTTGAATTATTTTCCTATAGGCCACGCCGCGGGCGAAGCTGCGAGCAGAAGATCGTCATTAAATAAAGTACATTGGCCGCTATAATATGCTTACAACTATCGACAACACGATGTATGATATCCATTAACCGATATTGCTGACGTGGCCACATGATAGGTAATCGACGTGTCTCGATCGACACCACTTCACTTGATGAGCTCACGTCCGAGTGCACGTGGGCGTGGGCTCGTTACTCTGTAATGACGTATCATTACACATACCTAATAGAATAGCTCAATAGTAAATCTGGGACAGCGACGTTCTATTTTTATGGGAGCGAGAAAGACACACAAGGGAAGCAAGGGGATGAAACAGGACAAATGACAAGATGTAATAACAAATGTTAATGTAGTAACATAAATATTTTTCAATACTTGCACGCTTGCATGCAGGCTGAATGCACGTATCTACTACTTACTATGTGACCTTATACCCAAATTAATAGTGTATTCTTGCAAATAAACAAACGATTTGATTTGATTTGACAGAACGTAAAAACATCGCAACAAATCTAAAAATTCACCTATCAAAATGTAGATCTAAAGTTTTATTCTGAGTGACTGAAAGGACAACGTAGAACCTAAACCGCTAGACCTAATATTTAATAGAGACTTTATAATTAGAATTGGATGTTTTTTATGTAGTAAGAAACCAAGAAATGTTTTTGAAAAATGGTGAAAACAAGTAGAGGAAGACTATAAAAACATTGTTGAGACGAAAGCGGATAAAAAATTGTGCTTAAGTAGATTTTTCTGTGGGCCTAAACTACGTGAAACAAACGTGGAATAAATCAGGAATAGTTACTCATCAGGAAAAGTCTTTGTGAAAAAAAAAAGATTTTTTTTACATTTATTTCTTGACCTGGATAATGGATAGATAAGTGCTTCAGACACTAACAATACCATTATTATTATTTAAGTTTTACATTTAGGTATAAGTTATATTTTCTCTACACTGTCTAAGATAATGTTTAATATACCTACATTAAAAAAAAAGCTACATTTGACAGTAAATCTTAGAAGCGGAAAATACTTATTGAATTTTGTTACCCAATGTCACTAATGTCATCGACAAGTCCTAGCCGTTGCATGTTAAACGTTTGACATTCAAAAATTTTGTTAATTATGTGTCTTATATCGGCATTGTGCTTGGAACAATATTAACTCAAATATTCATCATCATCAAAGGCGCTACAGCCCGGGCCTTGGCCTGGTCAAGAATATCTCTCTAGACTGGTCGGTTTCTTGCTTTAAGTTTCCAGCCTCTAACACCGATTGTTTTCAGGTCCTGCTCGACGCCATCTATCCAGTGGAGCTTTGGTCTACCACGATTTCGACGACTTCTGGTCTGCCTTCTAAGAGATGTTTGGGTTTTTGCGTATCTTCCATGCGTTCCACATGGCCTAGCTAGCAAAGCAGCGAAGCTAACTCAAATATTGGTTTCTGCGTAAAATTGCCATAATTGTTATTCTATTGCGAATTAACTTCACCTTATCCATGACAATATTCCTATTACATAACGTAACCCACAGTTGTTATCTTGTCGCTCATTTTCAGCAAGTCTGGCAATCTCACAATAAGCAAAATATCCTGTCCTAAATATCGATTTAGATCCTATGCTAAGTGAGGTAAGGACTAAATTGCAAAACTTTGTCGACTTGTGTAATTCAGGAATAAGCCAAATTCGACGGGTCGTACATAATTAAACCGTGTTCGGTATATTAATGCATGTAGGGCGGGAAGGTCGGGAGATATATTATTATCTTTATGTACTGACGCAATTAGGTACTGTCATGGGAGCACTGTGACCGCACCAGTAAATAATATGGTTTAGTGGACAAATCGAATGTGAGATTGTTACCTTTATTCCTTTTTGTTGAAACAATACCTTTTTAAAGATGTTTTTTTGTTTAGTTTTGGCTCCACACTTATGTGTATTTAGCCAGTGTCAAGTAATTGATAATTTCTCAAGTTAATTTATATTATATAATGTGTCAAGTAAAGTTAAGTCATAGTCTAGTCTAGTCAAGTCATACTCCTAGTAAAGTGGTGGCAACTTTACCAGAAGCTTCTATTGAGTTATGGAAACAACACGAAAAGAAACGTTTTACCATCATTATACCACTTTCCCACACTCGTGCCTGTAGTCCAGCACTTAACGAATAAAATGCCACCAATTTTATGTACTAACACTGAAAATAACACAAGTTTTGGAAAATAATACAATACGGTGAAGCGATCTTTTTCGTTTTCACGCCAAAACTCTTAAAGAGACTTATGCCCGTCTGTACCTAAGTTTGACCGTTCCTTAGCCTCCGGTTTCTCGTACGTTTGTCAAACTCATGTCAAGTCAACATGCCAAATACTGTAAACTCATTGGCTGAGACAGCCGATGATCAACAGGCAACCAATGAGCGATCAGTATTTAGTCTGCCAAGTCAACACGAATTTAACAAACGTGTATGTTATCATACACGGGGTAAGTGTTGCTTAATAAGTTGTATTTTAATAGACTTTAGGACAAACGGGCAGTAGACTTTTGTTTTTATTTATAAAGATATCTTTTTCGAGTGAACCTTCTGTTAAACTATTTTCTGTGGTAGTATTAAGATATTCAAGTAAACTTAAGCTTAGCACAACGCCTCCCGGCCTATAATGCTGTAAAGATCGGTAGAGACAAAGCAACCAGACCGTTTAAAAGAAAAACGAGTGTTCTTTAGACCACAGAACTGAAGTAAATCTTCTTTAGTTTTGCTCCATCTATCGACCGGTTAATACCTTTTTTTAATGTTAATGTCGCCATCTTGGCAATTGTAAATTGTCATTGTACCAGACACCAACATAATAATACAATTTTTTTACTTTGTTATGTTGTCAATACATCTACATTAACCAACAACTTTCAACCTCCGTTCGCTTCGCCAGATTACTCCCCAAGTCAAGCGTGCTTAAAGAAGTTTTACTCCACATTGCCATAACTACCTACCTATACGCAATCACAGCCGCGAGCAATCGCTAATTAGTGACGTAATGGGCAAAGTTAGAACACTGATATGCTATATATATATACCTATCATGATATATTGTCTCTGTATGGTAATTAATAACCTCACCCGTTCGTACTGAAGATTATAGAAGTTATGAAGGTTATGTCTCGTCTATGCTGAGCAGGCTGAGTAGGTAAGTAGTAAGTGGTAGGTAGGTAGGTAGGTAGAAGGTAGTAGGTAAGTGTATATAGTGTGTCTATGACGAATAGAAAGGTCATAGCTTATCAGAATCACCCTCGACGTCTACTCGTTGTGTACAGGTGATCCTCGGCTGAACGCTGCGTGATCACCAGTGGACTTTGTGTGGTCAACCAATGTGGGCAACGAGTGAATAGCGCGTGGTCAGCGAGTGGACGCGCGGTCTATGTATTCCCGAGTAGTCTGACATTGATATCGGCGCGTCGTCCACTCGGGACCCGTGCGTTGGCAAAGCGCAGTCTACATAATAGTAACGTCTAACGATCACATACATAGATTCTGGTCCCTAACTAGGACTCCCTGTCTCTAGGGACCCAGGAACTACGAGGACCACCGTCCCACAACATACAGACTCAGGACAAGTATTTGCGCTTTTTTTTCTGTTCACAAATACATGTCCTGCCGCGGGAATCGAACCCGCCGCCTCCGGGTTATGAGTCGATCTGCTCAACCACCACACCACAGAGGCTGTCATGCAAGCATGCCAGTAGCGAGTCGTCACAGCATGGTCCAGGATATATTTATATATTTATGATACACTTACGATACAGCAACAGATATATGAATTTAAAAAGTCCATACTCGCGACGTTATAAATAAATGCATGAAAACAGAGTCCTTTAAAAGGTTGGTTGAACGAACGTCTTTTGGTTTCAACTTGATTATGGATATATGTCCTAAAGCGGAAAAATCTAATAAATAATAATTATAAATAATATTAGTAAAACGCGATCGAAAAGGACAAAAAGTATCCTATATACGTCTACCGGTTCTAAGCTACCTCCACACTAATTTACAGTCAAACGTTCTTGAGTTATAAATAGTGTTACTAGCACAACTTGTACATAGTATATATTGTATATATAGATAGATAGATATGTAAAAAAATATTAATAGTTAATACGTCACCTATATATACGATACATCAGCAATACCTACATCTGATCGCAGCGGCGCGTAACATCCTCTATTAAGATTCACAACACGATGGAAACGCTACGGGAACATGGTAACTAACTCTACGTACAATATGAGCTCATTTGTATGTGTAGCTGATGTGATCAACAATTGTAACAGTTCCGGTGGTACAGTTAAAGTCCAAATTTGCTAAACCAAAAAAAAAATTGTGACGTGAATTCCTCCCTCGGTCTATGACGTCATCGCGGGAGGTGGATGGAATATCTAAAAAGCATATCAATCAATAATATCAATATCTTTAGCACTGAGTATGTTGTTATCATATACATATTTTTTTCTTTAAACAATTATTCTAAGATACCCACCGAAATGTAACTCAATTATTCTAAAATACCCATCGAAATGCAACTAAATTATTCTAGAATTCATACCGAAATGCAACTCTATTATTCTAAAATATCCACCGAAATGCAACTCAATAATTCTAGAATACCCACCGAAATGAACTAAAAACGAAGTATCGCGCGATAGCGTGAGTGCTTCTCAGTTTTCCATATAAAAATATTAAATATCACGCATGTTTGGTCAAATCACTAAATTTTCAACAAAATTAGCGGTAGCGGTCAGACTTCTACCCATATAGGTACTAGGACATACTAGGTGGTAGGAATTTATTGCAAAGTTCGTCTAGGTAGGTACCACCGCTTTGCCAGTTATTCTGCCGCCAAGCAGTAGTGCGCAAACATTGCTGTGTTCCGGTTTGAAGGGCACTGTAGCTAGTGAAATTACTGGGCAAATGAGACTTTATGATCTGATCTCACAGTTTAGTAATCTTATTACTAGATTGTGCTGATGTCTCTGGATGACGTGCGCAGTGCAGTGTCACGCGAACCTCTATACTTTAGAGTTTCGAGTGACACTGCAGCTGATATGGGCAGCCGTGTCGTTTAACATCAGGCGAACGGCTAGCTCGTCACGTCATTCCTTAACATAAAAAAATAAATAAAAAATAAAACCTTTTTCGGGATTTAGATCATAGACAAAGGACCAAGTAGAGACCAATCGTGTTACCTCAAATACATAACTAGACAGATGTCAAACGCGTGTTTAACAATACAAAACATTAGTTAAACACTTGTTTAAGGCGTGTCTAAATCTTTTGTGGTAAGACGGCTTATCATCACTCTAATTTTTAATTTTCTCCTTGTTTAAACTAAAATGTCTGATTTCTGACTATTCAGACTTTTTAAAGTAAAACTTATTTAGACACGCTAGACTTGGAGGTAAGCTGTAGAGGCGAACGCTACTTGAGAGGGAGGTATACCGTCCCTATATATCTCCCTCTCTATGTGAAGATAGAAAAAAAAAAAAGATACATATTACTGCCTACAGTAAAAAAAAGATTTACGTTTCCTATATTACTGCCTACAGTAAATAGGAAACGGAAATCTTTCTTTCTATCTTCACATAGAGGTAGGTATACCTCCCTCTCAAGTACCGTTCAAAAATTGACGAAATTGGCAAAACTGATGGAGGTAAATAAATAAATAAAGTTTTGCTTCAGTCGTGGGGTCTAAAGCACACTCGTTTCTCATGGAAACGAATGATGTGACGTGAAATATACAATGCTATAAGAATCAGCGGTACGATTTATTGAATAAACCACGACACATGCTTCGGCCTAATTCCGGCAGAGTCCACATTTTCACGAGTTTTTCGTAGGCACATAATCCGGTGTAATCCTCGAAACGTGGAGAGCGGAAAAGATTATTTTTACATTTCCCAAACCTTAAGCTCCCTATGACATCAGCTAAAATAATATGTCACATTTGACACAATCTTTATTGAAACAAAATCCTGTATAATAATTATGTACGCAATTTTGAACTTTTAGATTCGGGATTATGGCGTGATTTTGGGGGGATCGACTTATATTTTTTATTATCATCATGTTTTTTAACAATGAAAGCACGACGTGCGTACGCACCTAGGTAGGTAGTACGAAAATAAATAAAATTGGGGATATAATATAATACAATAATAATAATTATATTATTAATAACACCCAAAAATCACATATTATACATAGATTTTGGACTCTATCTAGGATTCTCTGTATCTAGAAACCCAGAAACTACGTGGACCATGATCCCATTGAACCCAGGCATAGAACAACTATTTGCGCTTATTTTTCTGTGCACAAATATTTGTTCTGTCGCGGGAATCAAACCTGTCACCTCGGGATTATGAGCTAATCTCCTTAACCACCATACCACAGTGGCTGTCAGGATATAACCTTCTTTTATGAAACCTTTAAAGTGTTTGTCTTTTTTTTTATGTCTTGGCTCCACACTTTTGTGTATTTAGCCAGTGTCAAGTAATTAATAATTTAATGATTTTTCATGCAAATGTGTGTCAAGGCACAGTCGAAGTCATCAAGTCAAGTCATAGTCCAGTCAAAGTCATACTCCTAGTAAAGTGGTGGCAATTTTACTTGAAGCTTCTATGGAGTTTTGGAAACAACACGAAAATAAACGTTTCACCATCATTATACCATTTTCCCACACTCACGCTGGATTACAATCCAGCACTTAACGATTAGAATGCCACCAATTTTATGCACTAACACTGAAAATAACACAAGTTTTGGAAAATAATAGAATGCGGCGACGCAATCTTTTTCGCATTCCCTCCAAAAACTCAGTGTTTGTCTTTTCTTCGCCTATCATATTAGAAGTGTCACATTGATTTTTATGATTATTTATAAAATTCAATTTAAAAAATCCTTCATGAAGGTTCAAGAACATCTGAAAGTTCAATGTCTCTTATGCCCCATTAAATTCCAAAGATTATTTACAGCCTATTTTGCCGAGCCTGTCATTCTATACGCTTCTCTACGATATCCACCAATCTTGTTTTGTTCACATTTATGGCGAACACTTATAAAACTCGTTAGCAGTATCCAGAGTAGATTCCCCTATAAATAACCCGTGAAACCTGCCGTTAACGTGAAAGCGAGGAAACCATACAAAACTGCCATTAACATAGTACATCTAAGCTACAAAAATGTTAAGGACAATAAACTGCACTAGTAACCTTTAGTGATAGAAAATTTACACTATGCTTAAGAAATATCATTTTACTTATGCTAGGTATTTTATTAAATTGGATTCTTCCATATTTGCATTATTTTTGCTCCCAAAAATGTTTAACTCAATCTACTTTCCATATTTTTATCTATTATTATAATTTATTCAAGAACAAATAATAAGTTTTGAAACAAAAAAACTAAAATAAAATTAAAAACAGTGCATTAGCAAAACTTAACCTAAGAAGCCGCTACCAGTACCAGTAGGCCACGTGCCTAAAATGCTAGCGGCGTTGCCCCATTGAATGGCAATACTTAGTCTTTGGGCTAAATAAAGACCAGCATTTTGGTCACGTGTTGAATTTGTTGTTGTTGTTTTATATATTATTAATGTCATTATACAAATATTATTGAAACGCTATTCACATTTTTCTTCCAGACTAAAAATTAATCTTTGTATCACTAACTAAACTATTCCTTGTACAAAATCATCCAACTCAAATTAACCGCATTGGTAAAAGTCACACAAACAAATAATCACACAACGTTTCACTTAGGAAAAGGATTTTTTTTACTTTCATTGAATTTGGGTTTGACTACACCTCACCCACACGTAAGTTGATGGTAAGTAACTGTGAGGTCAAAGTTGAACACGTTTACCCAGAAATAACCTATTTACTCTTGACTTAAAGACCATCCATCAGACAAGATATGTCATGTCTATAGTATTATATCAAGTCAATAGTTGAGAGATACCTTACAGATTGCCACTCAAAGATCTCAGGCTTCTACAGAAAATAATAAAGTTAGGCGCTATACTTACTTCCCTTTTATTGTGTTTATTTATTGGGCAGCATTTTATACCCCTTCTAATTTTTATCTTTGTGTTTAGGATGTCAGATACCAATCAACTGCTACCGTGATGACACAGGATACGTACCTAATAGGTATATGACGACAGCCCCTGTGGTGACTGCACCATATACCAATTATATATATATATATTATTATTATTATTATAATTATTATTATTCAACCACTGGGTTGAAAGGGTCGGGAATTATTTGTGCACAAAAAAGCGAAAATACTTGTTCTGTGTCGTGGTGCTGTGGGACCATGGTGTTCGTAGTTCCTGGGTCCCTAGACACAGCGAATCCTAGTTAGGGTTCAGGATCTATGTATGTGATCGTTGGGCGTTATTATTTATTATGGTTTTAGTTCACATTGCATCATAATCAACTTCATTTTGAGTGAAACCGCACAAATCTAGAGGCAAGGTAGTATATTTTATATAAAATATAATGTTATGGTTCCTTTGGTCGGTTTCCACAGAGTCCCATTTATTGTTTTTCCTCTCCACAGATTTGTGGGGTTTTCAAATCGGTAATTCATAAAACAGTAAGTATAGAGAGTTTTGGCGGGAAAACGAAAAAGATCACGTTACCGCATTATATTATTTTCCAAAACTTGTGTTATTTTCAGTGTTAGTGTATAAAATTGGTGGCATTTTATTCGTTAAGTGCTGGATTACAGGCATGAGTGTGGGAAAGTGGTATAATGATGGTGAAACGTTTCTTTTCGCGTTGTTTCCAAAACTCCATAGAAGCTTCTGGTAAAGTTGCCACCACTTTGCTAGGAGTATGACTTGACTAGACTAGACTATGACTTGACTCTGACTTGACAACTTCGACTGTGACCTGACACATTATTTACGTGAAATATCATTACTAGATAAATTTATCAATTACTTGTATAGTCATATTTTTTTGGCTACGTTTTTCTTTAATATGTGGTTACACAGTAAAGACGATTGTTTTTCTCTCTCTAAACTATGATTGGCAACCATTCAATGTCTATCTCCTGATTTTCCATTTGATCTCAACAGAATGTGTAGTGCTTTAGAATATTTTATCTCCCTCTCAATATCTTCCCCCTCTCAGTCAGCCTTTGGCAGCGGAGTGGATACTACAAAACGCTCACAGATACGTAGATAGATAGTGAAACGTTTTACAGTGTAAATGTGTAAGCGTGTGTATTTTGTTATATTTAACTGCTCATATTTTACATAAAATATGCTATTAATATGGGTTTTGACCTTGTGTGAAAAACAATTTTTTTTTTCATGGCACATTGCCTTTATTTTCTAAATACTACAATGATATAATAACTAATACCTAAAAAAACATTTGGACTATTTGATATACTGGCCGCGATGACCTATAGACAGTCCAAATGCTCCAGCCCACTACCAGTAGGTAGCGTACCCAACATGCTGGCAGCATTGCCCCGATGAATTGCAATGCTTATTCGTTGTGCCAAATAAGTGCCAGCATTTTGGTCACGCGTAGCGTCGACCAGGCGCTCTGAGAAACTTTTGAAAACGCGATGAGCTCCCGGCCCCCAAGAACCCAGGGTCTCAACACCAAACGGCTTAAATATGTAACCGCTACCAAGACATTAAAAGCAATTAGTTGTAAATATAAAAGTTGTGTGGGACAGTTGTTTACCTGAAATTAAATCTGATACCAATTATAGTGTTGTTTCCTTACAATTGTTTTGAAACATATCCAGTGGTTGCTTATTAATTGTGCTTATTAGTTGTCTATTAGTACTTACTAATAGACAACTACTACTATTTAAGTAGTAAGTTCATAAACAACTAAAAAGTTTTCTTGTAATGTTATGGTATGTACCTTATACTACAATAGCAACTTGAGAGCTCATTAAACTCTGAAAACTGCGGAGAATGAGGAAAAAAATGAAAGAGGGAACTTTTCAGATATAATCTTATGATAGAGACTGATTATTACGCTTTTTTATCTCTATTGTTACGAGTTGTTTACATTTGTTTGTTTTTCTTTGTTATTTTGTTTCAATTAGTTGTTATTATATTGATATTATTAAATAAATAACGCCCAACGATCACATACATGGATATTAGTTTGATGATATTATGGATGCCTCATGACGTGAGTTTTTGTTGATTACTTATAAGAGCTTCTTAACTTTTTATCAATCGCTCCTCTATATACACGAAATTCGAGAACGTGGAAGTAGATAGATAGATAGATAAACTCTTTATTGACACCAAGGCAACAAATACAAAAACAGGAAATAACTAATGAGTAGGTAACAATGGGCGGTCTTATCGCTAAAAAGCGATCTCTTCCAGACAACCTTTGGACGGACAGAGATAGATCAACGAGCAAGGACGGTGGTGCTAAAAAGTTACTGTGTACATACATACTAAGACAAATATAAAATTATAAACTACTTAAAATGCAATACTACTATACATAAACATACACAACTAATACATAATATACAAATACTAAGGAAACAATGAAAGTTTATTTCGAAGTCAAACTAGAGAGATACAAGTGCTTAATTTGAGTCTTAAAAGCAGTGAGTGATTGAGCCTGTTTAATATTGAGAGGTAGTTCATTCTACAAGCGTACAGCATGAGCAGTAAATGAGTGGAGTAGTAGTCGTAAATCGGTACTCAAGTAGACATTTTCATCATACAATAATCATATTCAATCAATTTCAAATAGAATATGGTTCACATTGACTATACATATTGTTGTACATATATGTGCAATGTTTATATCATTTGGTATACATATTGTAAATTTTGTCAGATCTCTTATCAAATGAATATAGTTCCATAATATTAAAAAAAGCCCTACAATCACATACATAGATCATGGGTCCTAACTAGGATTCCTAGGAACCTAGGAACTACGAAGACCATGGTCCCACAACACTCAGACACAGAACAAGTCAAGACAAGAACAACGCTCTTTTTTCTGTGCACAGATACTTGTCCTGCTGCATGAATCGAACCTGCCACCTCTGGGTTATGAGCCAACCTGCTCAGCCACCACACCACAGAAGCTGTCAACTCCATATAGAAGAGGCAAAGCTTCGAATTTGGAATATTTTATTTTCAAGCGACATATTCATAAATACGTACATGCATAACGCAAACGTAATGAAAATTGAATGAAAAAGTAGGAAATTGTTTCGGACAACAACCGCGAGGGTCATTCAAAAATAACCTCGGCTCGCCCTAAATTAACTTACGGCCAGTGTTAGAAGACACTTTGAATGTTCATGTTTTTATTTAAATACGGTGAATGAGCGGGTCAATTGATATTTGCCGAGAGGAAAGGTAGGAAAATATTTATTTTGCACGGAGTCAAACTATGTTATTGTAGAATGTATGTGTTGGGACACGAAGTTGAAAAGTTTGGGAGACATGTCAAATAGTATTCAAAATGTCTAATTTCTATTACTAAACCAGAGCTGGATAAAAAAGCTGAGCTCATAAATCTGAAAATAAACAGGTATTTTGTTGGTGCTTTTAATTTATTATCTTCGTCTTTACAAAGGCTTTTCTTAAAAAAATATTGCTTCTTGTGATTTGTTGTTTTCTTCGTCGGTACTGCTTTTTTTAAAATTAAGTATATAAGTTCTTAATACAGTTATTTATAATTATTTTAATTTTATACGAAACAATGAAATAGCTGTAAGTATCACCCACAACTTTAATTTCTTTTAAGTTAACCAAGGCATATTCTCAGGTCTTAAAGTTTAATCTAAAAACTTTATGAAGGCAGGATATTAAACAATGTAGACGAGACGCTTGAATAAAGAACAAAGGATAGGTACCGAAACTTTGTCTATGAATTGAACAACGAAATTAGAGTCCTAAATGCTTGAGTAAATTCTTTTTTCGTTTGGGTATTTCTTAATCAGAACTCTATGTTTCCTCATACCCACAGATTTGCTTGTTTTATACAGATAAATTTGTGAAGGGAAAATTTGAATCACAAACGGAATTTGAACCTTCATCCATCCATCTTTAAAGCCAGGGCTACCGTGACAAATGATCTCAGTTCCAAATTTATCCTTCACCTATTACAACTAACTTACGGGGTTACAAATTAATCTGTAGACAACGCTAAGCAGGCGATACTGCTATAAAAACCATAAATATGGCTTGTTTTATGTTTGAAATTAAAACACAAAAATATACAGATTCAATGAGAAAATTAAATGTGACCAAATCCATCGTGGATCTGGCCCGTGGAGTAATCTACTATATAAAAATAAGTCGGGTTTTCCTTCCTGACGCTATAACTCCAGAACGCACGAACCGATTTCCACGGTTTTGCATTCGTTGGAAAGGTCTCGGGCTCTGTGAGGTTTATAGCAAAGAAAATTCAGGAAAAATTCAGGACAAACCAACATTTTAAGTAGATGGCGCCGGTGCGTGACACATTGTTTTTCGTATATTATAAAATGTTTAATAAATAAACGTCCACCCGAACGAAGCCGGGACGGGCCGCTAGTTATAACTGTAATTAGGTTAAATATTGATGAAATGAAATTCACCCTTATTGAGCTTTTCGCCATTCAGTATTCCATACCAATATCTATATTAAATTTGTCTGACACGAATAAAATAAAAGCAAAATGGATTTACATTCGAAGAATTCGCAGCTCCGTGGCATCCGGTCCCTTCGCATCCAATATTTACATTGGGGCGTTCGTTCCGGTGGGAGGGACGTATTATCGCCAGAATATAGCTATTCACTACATTATGCCTGAGTTGAGCTGCCCGTAAATACAGATTCTGACTGCTAATGAGTTTATGTAGGAGTAAGCTTATTAGTTTGATAGAAATGGAAGTGGATTTACAGCTGCCTAATAGTTACTAGGAGGTAGGAGTTTTCTGCAAAGTTCGTCTAGGTAGGTACCCCCGCTTTGCCAGTTCTGCTGCCAAGCCGTAGTGTGTAATCACTACTGAGTTCTGGTTTGAAGGGCACTGTAGGTAGTGAAATTACTGGGCAATTGAGACTTTATAATCTGATCTCACAGTCGACTCGACTCAACCCCAATAACAGGTGCCAAAACAGCCAATACACTTCTAAATTCCGTTTCACACCTAAACCCTTGCATCAAACGCTAATATAGTGATAAACGAGCTGTCCCTTCTCTAATCAGTTTTTAGATAAGTCCTTTTACTAAGCACAATGGGGGCTGTCCGAGGAACTTTTTGATTAATGGCAGTAGTGTCTAGTACAAGCTTACACCATTATCTGGCGATAGCGGGGCTTGGATAGGATAAACGAAATATCCTATGAAACATTATAATTCAATACTTCCATTTCTTCCCTCTTGAAGATCAAGAAATGTTTTCTGTTTGTTTCCATGCATATTTGGGTTTTTCACTTAAGACAAATTTTTTTCAGCTGCCCAGTGTCGCAAGTGTTCGCGATGATAATCATCGCCCGACATCATTAAGAGATTGATCATCACTCATCATCAAGAGATTGAATCTTTGCTCGGACTGGCCCGATAGCTCAGTTGGTAGTAACCCTGGCTTCTGAACTGCAGGTTGTGGGTTCGATTCCCACCCAGGACAAACATTTTTGTGATGAGCATCGATGTTTCTGTGTCTCGGTGTTTATATTGTATTCTATGTATTATATTTATTTACTAGCAAAAAGTATATAAGTATTATATGAGTTATCTGGTTTTCTTAGTTTGGGCTAAATGGTGCTTTGTGTAATGTCCACACATATTAAAAAAATTGTCTTGAGGATGATTAGAGATTGGGTATCTTTGCTCAATCTGTTGATGATGACTGATGATCAATCTCTAGATGATTGGCAATGACTCGCAACACTGGAGCAGCTCTGCATCAATAGCAACCCAAACCATGCTCTGCTACTTTGAGAAGTTGGGCAGGCTTGGGTGTACGCTAGTGGCGGAAATGCACAAAACAGCACCCCAAGCGGGACGTCAGGGAGGGCCCTCCTTCCCAACTTCAAATTAAAATTTTAATGATACTTTTAATTCCGTAAACTTAAGAGCTCCCGCGGAAAAACGGATGAACGAGGCCATGTAGATCACGTGACCAAAATATACAAAACAATATAAATATGCATAAATAATGAACGCAAAGCGCAAAACACCGACTTCAGACTTATACAGTTTTCACATGAATGCCATCATCAGAACTGAACCAAATTGAAATACGACCACACGGGACTTTCGGAGCTTTCAAATAAAAATATCATCAAAATTGTTTCATCCAGTTGAAAGTTCTGAGATAACAAACAAAAAATAGAGTCGAATTGAGAACCTCCTCCTTTTTCAAACATTTTGAAAAAAAAAAAAATACATTCGAATTGAGAACCTCCTCTTTATTTGAAGTCGGTTGAAAACAGTAATAATACAATTTAAAAAAATTACAGTACTTTTAAATTAGCTTAAATTTTTTAGCGTATGTTACAGTAGTTGTGAGCGAGTGAAAATCAAAACATAACACATATTCAAAAGACAAAAAAAGATTCGGCTTTTCAATAATTATAAAAATAAAGTACAGCCAGCATAGCTAACTTTATTATTTGAAATATCGCAACAAAAGTTCACAAAGAGGAAATTGTTGAGTGCAAAGTTCAATGGTACTATTTCATTATTTATTGGACATCGTCGAGACTGGAAAGTTCAGTGAAACGAAAATAATGTTCAATAAAAGTAACGGCAAAAAAGTGCAACTAAACTATTGCAACTAGATTTATTATAGTTTTATAAATTTCACTAGTAAAAGTTATAATACTACTAACTAAACTGAATTCGTCGTCGTTAAGTTGTTTTGACAGATAAATTAAAAATAGGGGATGATAGAAAAAGGTAGAAAATTTATTGTTGTATGTGACGGCGGCTAGTTATAAACTCTAAGCACAGCGATCGAGCACCGTAATTTACCCTGTGGTGGCATTAAATTTATTACAGTGGCAGCACCGGCAACTGTCATGGCGCCCCTACCTGTCTGGCTATATAAAGGGATCGATTGGTGTGCTACGGATCATTCTTGTTCCAGACACGGCGCGGTGCGGACATGCTGAAGGCCTATATAGTTATATAGGTTGCAACCTACGCACAACACGTTTTTGTCTACATATGTAATTTTTAATGTCACAACAAAAAAAAAACTGCCCAAAAAACAAAAAAAAAAATTGTGTGTGCCACCCTTATCACTAAGTGGAATGTAAAATAAATAACAACCTATTCTCAGACGTACCAAGTGTGAATATAAAACTTCATCAAAATCGGCTCAGCCATTTTGGAGAAGTATGGTAACAAACACTGTGACATGAAATTTTTATATGTATATATTATACAATAATTATTTCGTGCATACATTTGTATATATACCTATTATAAACAATCCGTGTCACAGTGCTCATAAATAATAAAACTCTAAAACTTTTTATTTGCCAACGATGCTTAGTTAAATCATTCATGTATTTAGTTAAGCCTAATAAATACTTTATTGCAGTAAGCACATTAGCTCTAATTAATTATGTCGTTAATTAAAAGCAATTACGCAGTTATTGATGGAGGGTACCTAATTCCCAATATTAAATTAATTTAATAAATTTATCTGTCGGAAATTAAATTACCGGCATCATACTCCTATTCTACGTAAAATTAGGTGCTGGATGTATCCTGTGACATTACTTGTTTTTAAGCACGTAACATTTTTTTAGGTGTCTTTAAACGTGTATTCCTAAGATACAAAATCGCAAGGCAAAGATTTTTGTGTGGCTTACGGTGTGGCTTATGAGGGTAGTCTGCGAAATTATGGCGACGGTGTTGCCACTCGAATAAATAACTAATTTTCTCGTACATAATAAGGGAAACCTGTATTTAGCTCTTTAATGTGTTATCTGTGTGTGTGTGTGTGAGTGTGAGTATGTGTGAGTGTGAGTATGTGCGCGTGTGTGAATGAGTGTGTGTGTGTTTGTGTGTGCGTGTATGTGTGTGTTGTGTGACCTATATATATATTATCCTTGTAAGTAAGTACCTTGTTAAGTATAATAAATGTGTAATATAAAATAAAAATCTTCACGTTTTTTCCGCTGGTTGGAATGATTCTCAAGAATTTTCAATACATGGCGCTACCACTCTGGAATCTATCTATATATATAAAAAAGTCGTATTAGTTACACTATTTAAAACTCAAGAACGGCTAAATCGATATGGTTGAAAATTGGTGGGGGTAATTTTTTTATCCTGTTCGACCACGTTTTACTAATTCACCCGTGTGATGCCGGGCGGGTCAACTAGTTTGTTAATAAAAGTGAAGGATAAATTCGAGCATGAGTTCACTTGTCATGGTAGCTTAAGTAAAGCGTATGAATGCAAGTTCACACCACGTTCGTGATTTTTTTTTCCTTTTAAATGAATCTTTTCATTTTATACCTGAAAATGGAACCATTGAATCACTTTTTGTTTTTACTATAAACTTTGTAAAACTTTGCAAGGTGAAGCATTTGGAAATCAATTCAAGAAGGATAGCAGTTCAGTAATGAATTCCCAAAAGTTTGAAATACTAGGATAAAAGAGTATCGAAGGAAGCTTCAATAAGAGATGGAAACTCAAACTAACCGTGATTGTGATATTTCCAATAAATTTTCGAAGTCTGATTGAACTGGTTACATGCCGTGACGAATTTGAGCTTTTAAAATTTAAGAAGGTCCAAAGCTGCTTTTTTAGCTTAACCTATAAAACTTTACATTTATACATAGGTGGTAGGACTTTTCTGGAAAGTTCGTCTAGGTAAGTACCACCGCTTTACCAGTTATTCTGCCGCCAAGCAGTAGTGCGCAAGCAATGCTGTGTTCCAATCTGAAGGGCACTGAAGTACTGTACTATACTAGTATTATTACTGGGCATATGAGACTTTATGACCTGACCTCACAGTCTTGTAATTTTATCACTAGATTGTGCTGATGTCTCAGGATGACGTGCGCAGTGTGGGGTCACGCGAAACTTTATAATTTACAGTTCCGATGGAACCTGACACTGATATGGGTAGCCGTGTCACTTAACATCAGGCGAAAGGTTAGCTCGTAATGGCATTCCTTAATATAAAAAAATCTTATTCTTATTAACCGACTTAAAAAAAGAGAAGTTTTCAATTCAATTGAATGTTTTTTCATATTTCTAGAGCACCTTTAATACCTTTTTTTACCTATAGGCACTCTAATTGAATTACAATCTAGCTTTAGTTTTGGTTTGATTTTAACTACCTAATTCTAGGGCTGTGTGTTTTTGTTTTAAATCCAAATAACTGGAAAAATTATATATTATAACATTCAAGTGTGTCTCCATGTATGAAAATAAGGCGAACCAATATAATTTTATTTTACTGTTTAAGATACCAATAGTAAGCTAAGTAATCAGCGCATCTATTCACTACATTCATATATAGATATAAAATGTCCTACTTCGTAATTTATTTACCTCTCTTTTGGGATCTCTCATTGAATACCGCTGATTCGTCAATCAGACAGCCTAGAACCGTTGAGTTATAGCCAACTAAGTATTGTACGCAGTCCAAAATGAAGCAATCAAAAATAGTCTAAAATAGAGTATTTAGCATTTGCGCTTTTCAGTAAATTACACTTTGTGGTTTTCATAGCAAATTACGTCTAACGTAAAATTTAAAAAAATTGCAAAATCTTGAGCCACCTCACATGTAGAAATAAAGCACTGTAAATAAAAATTATTAGAATACTATTTGATACGGTCCCTAATGTAAAGTTCCCTATGGTTCAAAACACCATGGCATGCTCCCCCTTTTTAGTGGGGAAGCCTATGTTTAGTAGTGGACGCATAAAAATCGATGATGATATTTTCCAACCAGTTTGGCAAATCGCTTCAATCTCGCTCATCATTACCATCATGCTCTGCCAATCATTTTAAAATCACTCAGCATCATCATCACCGCCCATACCGTCACTGCCAATACAGGAGCAGCTGTGCCAGCAATCCAGGGTTGCCCTCCGCTGTTTTAAGGAGCTCCTTAAAACAGCGGAGCTACTTAAGCTAGGGTAGATAGGCAGGCAGGGAAAGCACAAAACACTCCATGTGAAGAAACGTTAGTGCAGAAAGTGCAGACCTTATCGCCTTAATTGTATGCTGAGTCGAAGCCCATTCATGACCCCTCCCAACATTGCTTTTATACTTTTGTTGTTATTTATAGGTAAACCACAAGTATATAAGTAAATTAATATTTATAATATTTATATATATTTATTTATTATATATTTATATATATTTATTTATTATATATTTATTTTAATATTTATTTATTAATATTTTCAATTATATATGTAACCATTTTTGTGTATTGTTGTGTAAATTAAATATGTAAACCACATGCAACAATGTAATGTTATGTAATTTTAGTTTGAAAATGTAATTTTATGTAATGTTGTGTGTCACTAATAAATGTATGTTCTTTTTTTCTTACATCATTTATTAGAATTAGAAATACACGTAGTTTATTCTTACATCGATGTCTAGAATCTTCACAGCTCTTATAACGTCAGATTCCCAATTGAGCCTGTGGAGGAATAAACCAATAAAATTATATTATCGTTTGGCCACGTTTTATTTTACATTAGGAACGCTTGGTACTGTCAAAAAGGGATTGACATCAAAGAAAAAGAATATGCTTGGAATATGATTGCCTTCGCAGTCTCTGTGACACGATTATGTTTGGCACTAGCTTTATATTATGACTTTGCTTTATATCAGAGGGAAGTTGCAACGGAATTTCTTACTTACATTCATTTTGTCTTTTGTTAACCGACTTCCGAAAAGAGGAGGTACTATGTTTGTTTGTATGTATTTTTCTGTGTATGTTCATGGATATTATAGCCAATTGAAGGGGTGAGAACAAAAAGGGTTTAACTGATTTTTTTCACAAAATGACTTATGGGTATCGTTGGATTCAGCGTGAAATCATCTTCAATAATACATTCTCAAACTACCGAAATGAGGCTTAAATCTTGAGATTTTGAGTCTAAAAACGGTTTATCTGTCACAGGAATACAGCTCGCTTAGCATATAAATATTATTATATTTATTTTATTATATTATATTTTTACAGTAATTGTATGAACTAGTACTATATTTAGTATTTAAAATAGAATTAAAACATTTTCAAGCAACTGAAACTTACATAAACCTTTTCTATTACCTTATAAGCACTCTACATTAAAATGACGCCGTTGACGTTTAAAGTAAATTTTCTCAAAACTGTCAATTTGTCAGTTAAACCCTTTTTATTCTCACCCTTCAATTGTGATCCGATTTCAAAAATTATTTTTTAGTTCAGAAGGGTATACTTCCGAGGTGATTCCATTATCATCAAGTCAGAATCTGATGATGAAATCTCAAGGAAATCGAAGAAAAACTATAAATATAAAATATATAAATAAACCAATATAAATGCCAAGAAACTTAATAAACTTATAATACTATTGATAGGTCTTGTTGCTTAAAGTGATCTCTTCCAAATAATTTTGAGGATCTAATTATAGTAACCTAAATTAACATATTTAACCTTAAGCCACATCCTCCTTTTATTTGTAAATTTGAATAACATTACCTCTCAATGCATAAATTAAGTGAGTACATTATATTTCCACAGTCAATTCAAATACAAACAGTCTTTCCTTTTTTAAGTACTCGTATATTCAAGAAAAGAATTCCCTTTGATTCCTTACGCAAATCATTCCGCAAATTACAAAAGTCCTGAGGCATTCGTGTTTTTGGACGCGTAAAAATTGGTCTTCCGAGAAAATTTTCTGCCCGTCAAAGACATCGCCTGTGATCTTGTGGCTTTAGATCCTTAGGACGCTATCGCGGTACGGCGACTCCATTTGTATATTAACCTAATTAATTCATGAGAAAATGGTATATAAACCAGCAATTACTTAAAGAAGATTGTATATAAATTGGTAATAAACATGATAGGAAAAGCTTATTTTCTGCTCCAGATGTGGCGTAAGTCCCGTTCATTTACGTTGTCGAATCTATTACATGATGTTCCACAATTTAAATTAATCTTAATATCTATAGGGGTATGAATTAATTTATTATGTCTAAGTATCTTATTTTCACTCGGTCTCAAGTGAAACATCTTAATTATAAATATTTAATTAAAATTATAATATTATAAATACTTAATTTGAACCAATCCTGTAACTCCCTTAAGCACTTGAGTAAAGTAGTATTATAATTAATAAGTTATTTTGAACGATATGACCCAAATAAAACTATTTTCAGGATTTGACGAGTTTGGTGTGATATTTCGATTTTCGCGTGAATGTGTGAATCTTATTATTCAAAAATGCCTACCGATGTCTTGTTGTATGATCGGTGGAGATAACTGGAACTTGAGCAATTTAGAAATGCCTACAAGTAGAGATATTTGATGGGAATTTTTGGAATGTACCATTTACATTGTTTTAACTAATTTAATTTATTTTCAACCTGAATATCTCACTGCAAGGCCAATGCCTCTCTACTTTTCTTCCACTCACGCTATAAAATAGCTACAGCTAGCTCCAGTTGTTGCAGTAAAAGTTGCAGCTCACTTTGTTTGGGCTGACCGCGTTGCTGTCTAACTTTGGAACCCGCTAGGTGGTGAGTTTGGCCACAATCTATCCTGCAACACATAAATACGGCAGATCGACTACTACTATATTCTTCTACTACTATTATTACATATTTACAAGATATTTACAAGATATTTACAAGATATTTACTAGATATTTACAAGATATTTACAAGATATTTACAAGATATTTACAAGATATTTACAAGATATTTACAAGATATTTACAAGATATTTACAAGATATTTACAAGATATTTACAAGATATTTACAAGGTATTTACAAGATATTTACAAAATATTTCGTGTCTCGAAGTCCCGGGACTTTTCATAATTTTAGCTGTCTTGAGTCCCGAGACTTTCAAGACGAGACAAGAATGGCGAAATTGTTATGTAATCATTTGTATTTTCAAATAATTGAAGGAGCCTAGCGCCATCTGTTACTTTAATGAATAATTACTAGGTATACTACATAACTAGTGAGTACACAACAGAGGATGGACTTATTATGAGGACTATCACAAAGAGTAAATTCATTCGTGAAAGTATTACCCAGCGAGGAGATAAAACGCCGAAGAACGAGACTGATTTCTTGATATAGAAAAAGCTTTTTTTATACGTTTTACCAGAAATTAAATCAATAAAAATCCTTGAAAATAAAGTTTAAAAAAAACTATTTCTATTCCCGGGAATTCCAGGGACTTTGATTGTAGGCTGTCTCGGGTCCCGGGTCTTTGAAATTGTCGGGAATTCCCAATTCTTATTTACAAGATATTTAGAAGATGTTTGTTTACTGTCCTGCTGATTTTACAAACTGTAGTAGAACATGGCTTGAAAAAACTCTCAACATTAATCATAACTTATAAAGGATGAACGTTAAGTTGACATGTTTTATCCACGAGATGGCCTCCAAAACGGTTTGTGAAGATTTACAAAACAATTTTCTTACATTTTAGTTCACGCGGTACCAAGGGTGTCTTCCAGGGTCCTAAATCTTACTTCATATCACATAATTATGACCTACTATTATTTATGCTGTGTGACAGGTCATGTGGTGCCGCGCCAGGGCTTTACCTTGGGGCTTGCTTTATCTTCAATAATATGTGAGTCATATCATTTATTTCAAACAATTGAAATTCTAAAGAATATATTATGATTGAAAATAAAAATAAAAACACGCAGAGGACGCCTCGCGCTTCACTGCTGTCAAAGTTTTAAAAAAATACAAAAACAAATTTTGGCCTCTCAAAGCAAACAAGTATTTTTGTATTTTATAATGGCACAAACAGAGCTGTCGGCGCGGTACAAACATTGTTTAAAGCCGAATAAAATAAACGAAATAATGCCGTCCACATAGGATCAACATGTCCAATGCAAAATAAAGAGATAACAGTGCACGTGTCTTTGTAGACATAAATGAATACATCCCAACTCGGCACGATCTCGTCTCGGCACAAATTCCGCTTTTGTTTGAATTCTGCATGTGAAGCGATAGTGATTTGTTTTGAAGTTTTTTTTTTGTTTCGTTTTGGCTCCACACTTTTGTGTATTTAGCCAGTGTCAAGTAATTGATAATATCTCAAGTTAATTAATATCATATAATGTGTCAAGTCAAGTCAAATCACAGTCCAAGTCATCAAGTTAAGTCATAGTCTAGTCTAGTCAAGTCATACTCCTAGTAAAGTGGTGGCAACTTTACCAGAAGCTTCTATGGAGTTTTGGAAACAACACGAAAAGGAACTTTTCACCATGATCATACCACTTTCCCCGCACTCATGCCTGTAATTCAGCACTTAACGAATAAAATGCCACCAATTTTATGCACTAACACTGAAAATAACACAAGTTTAGGAAAATAATACAGTGCAGCGACGCGATTTTTTCCGTTTTCCCGCCAAAAACTCGTTTTTGAAGTTAATTCATTTCATAGAGGTTCACATAAAGAGAATTTATGTATCTATTTGTTACTTTCTCTGTTCTTCTTTCTTTTTCTTTCTGCTCTTTTTGCTACGTACAGAAACTAAGCTTTGACTTAATAACAATTCAATATATTCTAAATGGATATAGAATAAAGTGCTTATATTATTGACAGCAGCAGGTCGGCTCATAACCCGGAGGCAGCGGATCGATTCCCGCTGGAGGACCAGTATATTTACACAGAAAAAAAAAGTGCAAATACTTGTTCTGAGTCTGGGTGTTGTAGATACAGGAAATCATAGATAGAATTTAGAATCTATGTATTTGATCGTTGGGCGTTATTTATTTTATTACTTTAAGTACAACTGGTACTTCCTGTAAAATCAAGAACTCCCGTCTTGAAACTTTATTGCAAACGTTCAGAAACAAAGAAATATATTTAGAAATTGAAGGGGTGAGAACAAAAAGGGTTTAACTGATTTTTTCATAAAATGACTTATGGGTATCGTTGGATTTAACGTGAAATTATCTACAATAATACATTCTCCAAATACCGAAATGAGGCTTAAATCTCGAGATTTTGAGTCTAAAAATGGTTTATCTGTCACAGGAATACAGTTCACTTAGCATAAAAACATTATTATATTTATTTTATTATATTATATTTTTGCAGTAATTGTATGAATTAGTACTATATTTAGTATTTTAAAATATAATTAAAACATTTTCAAGCAATTGAAACTTACATAAACCTTTTCTATTACCTTATAAGCTCTCCACATTAAAATGAAGCCGTTGAAGTTAGTCAATTTTCTCGAAACTATCAATATGACAGTTAAACCCTTTTTATTCTCAACCTTCAATTATAAAATCTATTCAGCATCAAAATCAACAACAATCCCGTCTGCTACAACAACAAAAGTCGAAGTGAAACGTATTAATCATAGTCTGTTGGAGGCAATAAATATTGCAACACTTGGCGTCTACGCCATTACCAAGGCTATGTTTCATTGAATGTCGGCAAAAACTGCAACCGGCGCACGCAGACGTCACAAGGCACCTGTACAATCGGCAACAAAAGGTACTGAACATTAACCTTGAAGGAATCTTAAAAATTAATGTTTAAATTACCTATATCTATATATATATTTAGTGTCACAGTGCGTGTTACCATACTCCTCCGAAACGGCTGAACCGATTTTGATGAAATTTTAAGGATAAGCTATCTTTGATATCATCGCTCGTGCACAAGGGCACGAGCGATGTCTCCGCTGGTTCGCCCTCTACGCCACCTCAATGCACTCCGCGACGCCAACGCTGATTTTGATTTTTCTTTTGACAAGTGGTCTAATATTGTTGCTGCAGTATTGACATATTGTGAAAGCGTGAGTAACCAATGGAGCAATATGGGTAATCCTGACTGTAGCGATAGTGAATAATTTTTCTTTTTATTTAATTAACTCTGACATTATTTAATTTTATTTGACATTATTGTAATAGCCTAATTGGATTATTTTATTATTTTATAACCCTGATTTGTTTTTTTGTTAATGTATGTAATACTTTATGTGATAATTGTAATTGATTTTGTCGTTTTTATCACAATAAATAAATAAATAAAATAAAAATTGAATGTCAGAAAAAACTTATGATACAGCTGTAAGTAAGTAACAAATTGTAAGTGCAACCTATCAAGTCTACTTATAACTGCGATAAAGTTTGAAAATGTACAGTAATTTCTGTTGCTGACTGTAAAGTGACTAACGATACATCTTGATAAAAACATTTGTTTCTGTATGATGAATTTATAGATACACTTTTTCTATAGCTCATTAAGTGCACATTTGGCCACGGTCGCACCTGATGGAAGGAAAAGAAACGATGCGGTCTACTGCTACATGCTTGTCTAGAAGATTATTTATCATAATAATAATAAATAATAAAAGCCCAAGAATCACATACATAGATCTTAGACCCTAACTAAGATTCCCTGAATCTAGGGACCTAGAAACTACCAAGACCATAGTCCCAAAACGCCCAGACACAGAACAAGTACTTGTTTTTTCTGTGCACCAATACTTGTTCTGTCGTGGGAATCAAACCCGCCACCTTCACTTTAAGAGCCAACATGCTCAACCACCGTACCATAGAGGCTGTCATTATTTATTATTCTCAAATGTTTATTAGTAATTTTAACCAATTATTAGTAAATTGAGCCATTGAACTATCGCGGTAGAACCCTTTTTCATTATACCTAAAGCTCAAGCTCGCTTAACCAATATTAAATAGTACTACACTGGTGTCGATTCTGTGTCGCATACTCTAAAGCTAAACGAACATCAACATATTTCCGTCTTTTCCATTTCCCCTTTATCAGAAGAGTACCGCCATACTTTAAGTTTACTTTAGTTTTAGAGAATGCGACACAGAATCGACACCATTACTAATATAATACTACAAAAACTAAACGTTCACCGTACCGTTAATCTCAACAATATATTTCTAGAAAGCAACGTTGGAAAAGTCGGACTTAAAAAAGAAAGGTTGGTCTCGGTATAAATGCTGACTTTGATTCAGAACGAAACGTATTATTTTTTTTAAGGACAAGGACATCTTGGGCTTACTCGTACATCTCTATCTTTTTCATTGAAAACATTTATGTTGACAATTTTATTATGATGAATTACATAGTACCTATTGAGTTGCCCACTTATATAGGTGAGTAATAATTGAATAATTAAATGCTTGAAAATACCATATAATTCAATTTTGATAATATATCTATTAGGTATTTATGATCAATAAATTCATTTTAGACGCACACAGTTGCAAGCGCCCTTGCAGGGTTCATGTACTTACTAAACTAGTTGTTAAGACCTGATATTATATATAAATTGTACATGAATGCAAATAAATGAATATAAATATGAATGTAATACCTATCTAGATGAACTTTGCAGACCTGCTACCTAGTTAGCTATATCGAACGATACGCAGGTTATGGTTGAAATTGAGCTAAGGTTGTAGTTCACCTAGTCCGTTCTGAAAACGTCGGGCATTTTTTATTACACCTTAAAATAAGGTCTAAACTTATTTGTCAAGCTGGTCGCAAAACTAAAATCTGCATAACCCTTACGTAACTAGTTATGTTATTAAAATCATCAATTTCGCCATAGAAAAATAGCTTTTTTTTAATGTTAATAAATTTAATGATAATTTATCAAGTTAATGATATTTCACGCAAATATGTGTCAAGCCATAGTCGAAGGCATAAGTCATGTCATAGTCAAGTCATAGTCTAGTCAAAGTCACAGGCATGAGTGTGGGAAAGTTGTGTAATGATGGTGAAACGTTTCTTTTCGTGTTGTTTCCAAAACAAGCTTCTTGTAAATTTGCCACCACTTTACTAGGAGTGTGTCTTTGACTAGATTATGACTTGACCTGATGACTTGGACTGTGACTTGACACATATTTGTGTGAATTATCATTACTTAATAAATTATAAATTACTTGATAAATACACAAAAGTGTGGAGCCAAAACAAAACAAAAAACCATTAGTTTGAATTAATGATTAGTTTGAATCTTAAACCAGTCACTAACTTAATAAAGAAACTTCTATACTTCGTCAATTACCCATAAACAGCTAATGTAATTCTAAGCCAAGTTTGTTTTCTGCCAATAATTAATTTTGTCCCTCCACCGTCCAAATGATAAATGTTCTCGCCGATCTCACCGCGACGCTTGAGAAGGGTTGAACTATTGCTTGGAAAATTGTCGGTTTCAAGTTATATTAACTGTAAAAACGATATTTAAAAAAATCGAATGCTCTTTGACCACACAACTGGAGTAAAACTTCTTTAGCTCCATCTATCGGCCGGTGTAACATTGTTTTTGCTTTGTTTAATGTTAATGTTGCCGTCTTGACAGTTGTAAATTGTTATTTTACCGGACATACTAACATGATTAACACAAATTTAAAGTAATTTTGAACTTTGCTATATTGACAACTAGTTGCGCCCCGCGATTTCACCCGCGGATAAAAAGTTTTTTAATTATTTGCTCATCCCACCAGAAAATTTCACTTTTCCGGGATAAAATATAACCTATATGTTAATCCAGTGTATAAGCTATCTTGGCACTGAATTTCATCCAAATCCATTCATCCGTTTAAGCGTAAAGGAGTAACAAACATACAAACACACATACAAACTTTCGCCTTTATAAGATTAGTGTGATTAGTGTGGTGACTACGTGGATCAATTTCAACTTTCGTTCGCCTTGCATTCACCAGCTCACTCCCCAAGTCAAGCGTGCGTAAAGAAGTTTTACTAAAAAACACTGGCTTCCCTCTCATTACATTTTCTTCCATTTCAAAATCCCTTCTTATTGCAACCCAACATAATAAAAACAAAATAACCCAACGCAACCAAATTATTTGATGATTTATATGTAGATGATATCACCAAAATTCATCCGAACCATATCATTTTACCTCAAATATATTAAATCTTATTACGTAGACCGTAATTTCTTTCGTATTTCCATTTTCTCTTACAAAAGGAGTCATGGGAAATACAATTTCCGTAGCTACGTGGCTTCACTGACGCCACTAATTGATGTACCCGTGTACCTAATTATTGGCGAAAACCACGGCGAAGTTTGTTACCCTGTCTAGTCTATTTGTAACATTAGAGAATAGAAATAAGTAAAAGATTTATGTCAGCAAACAATAGCAACAATAAGAGTTTTGGCGGGAAAACGAAAAAGATCGCATCGCCGCATTGTATTATTTTCCAAAACTCGTGTTATTTTCAGTGTTAGTGCATAAAATTGGTGGCATTTTATTCGTTAAGTGCTGGACTACAGGCATGAGTGTGGGAAAGTGGTATAATGATGGTGAAATGTTTCTTTTCGTGTTGTTTCCAAAACTCCATAGAAGCTTCTGGTAAAGTTGCTACCGCTTCACTAGGAGTTTGACTTGACTAGACTAGACTATGACTTGACTTGATGACTTGGTCTGTGACTTGACACATTATATGATGTTAATTAACTTGAGATATTATCAATTACTTGACACTGGCTGAATACACAAAAGTGTGGAGCCAAAACAAAATTTAAAAAAAAATAACAATATCATCCTTACTTAATTATGTGTATGAATTAACAAAGTCATAATTTTAGTTGGCAGTAGATATTATAATATGTGTGGACATCTCACACAACGCCATCTAGCCCCAAACTAAGCAAAGCTTGTACTATGGGAACCAGATAACTGATACAATACTTAGATACTTTTTGTTTGTAAATACATACATAGAATACAATATAACACCCAGACACAGAACAAACATCGATGTTCATCACACAAATGTTTGTCCTGGGTGGGAATCGAACCCACAACCCGCAGTTCATAAGGCAGGGTCACTACCAACTGAGCTATCGGGCCAGTCAGTCAGATATTATTATTCGAGCCCTGGACTCCATACTATTCCCTGTGTTGTGGAGGCCAGTTTACAAACATTAGTTTTTTCCATTATTGGGATATTAGCATGTCAATCTCATTATCAATTATGGCAACACATAATTGAGCTACACATACGGGGATATTAATAATAATAATAATAATAATAATAATAACGGCCAACAATCACATATTATTATTATTGTGATTTCGGGAATTGTCATGTCATTGTTACCTATATAGGAAGAAAGGATAAACTATCTTTGAATCTCAGAAAAAACATGTAATATTTTTGAATTTCCTGTGTTTAGGAACTACAAGAACCATGGTCCCACAACACCTAAACTCAGAAAAATGTATTTGCGCCTTTTTTTCTGTGCACAAATACTTTCCTGCCGCGGGAATCGAACTCGCCACCTCCGGGCTATGAGCCGATCTGCTCAACCACGACACCACAGAGGCTCTCTTATAGATTGTATAGCTAATATAGACCAATAGCTAAAATAGGTATAGGTATAGAGATGGGGCATTATATTGATATAGGTTTATAAAAAAAAACTTGGCCAAACGTTCGGTGGAAGCATCAAGTGACCAAAATGCTGACTTTTATGTTGTATAAAAAATAAGCATTGCCATTCAACGTGGTACTGCTGCCAGCATTCTGGGCACTTTTCCCTCTATTATCAAAGTTTTTATGTATGTATGGTTTAGTTTTTTAGGTCTAGTTTATTATTATGTTTATATGTAAATTTAAATAAAAAAACGCATAAAACACTGTTTTTCTTTACTTTAAATAGCTTCTATAGTACGTTGTACATAATACCTCAATGACATAATAAAACCAGCGATGCATCAGAAGAGATAAGATATACGTGTTAGATAGAGAAGTGACTAGTAGTTGAATAAATAATAATAATAAATAATACGTCACTTAAGATGGCTCCACACGCCATCCATTCTGTCATGCGATCTGCCATGCGATCTACTGGAATCACGGTCTAACCACAACACGCCTTCACACAACGCGATTTCACTGATTGAGTTCTTCAATTGTGTGGCAGATTATATGGTGTGTAGAGTACTTTATGGATATCTGCAACACCAAGGCCTATCCACCGTGTTGCCTACCCTATGAATGGGCTTCAAAATTTAAATACCTACTAGATAGTTAAGTACTGGGAAAGCTGACGACAGCTGCGTCATTGCGTGTGTACGGCGGGTGATGCTGTATACTATACATAATTTTTATTAAATAAATAAATTTTTGTTAAAATTATTGGATCTCTGTGTATATTTTACCGCCTCTACAATGGGGAATGTTCTGAGGAGCTGTTCAACCTGATCCCGGCATCGTGTTTCTACCATCGCACCTCTCGCCACCGCAAAAAAGCTCATCCACATATTATTGAGTCGTGGAAATCTCATACGACTCGATTCATGCGTTCGTTCTTGCCGTACACCTGCAAAATGTGGAATGAGCTCCCGCCAGCGGTATTTCCACAGAGTTACAACATGGAGTACTTCAAAAGGAGGGTTAAAAGAGTCTTACAGTCAAAAGTCAAAAGTCAAAAGTCAAAAGATTTATTGCAAATAGGCTAATTTTAGCACTTTTACAAGTCAAAATTATACTAGGTACTTAAAATTAAGTTATTTCACTAAGCATATAAAATTACAAAGTGCTTATTGTCAAATAATATAGCAAGCCCATTACAATATATGAGTTTGAAAAAAAAGCAGTTCTCTTTCTCACTACTGGTGCAAGCAATCCGGCACAATGCAGAATTGAAAACTTTGATCCGAAGCTTCGATTACAACTGTAAAGAAGAAGCTACAAGAAACTTTACAGTGATGTATTTTTTTTGTCTTCTTTCTACTGTCTTTTACAATGTATATAATTCATTACAGTTGAGATAATGAATATGTTACAAAAATAACCACCACGTCACACCGGTGCAAGAAAAATACCGTGATTATCTTATTATAAACATTACAAATAGAAACTGAATTTATAGATAGGAATAGGCAATAGGCAAAGTACCTAAGATTTCATACCGTTAAGCTTGGGATATTCAGGCCAAGCTTTTTTGTCCGACACATAATCATTTATTGTGTAATAGGCTTTTTTCATTAAGTTTGACTTTATGAATAATTTAAATTTACGCATTGACAATTGTTCGATACCGTCGGGCAACTTGTTATAAAAGCGTATACAGTTTCCCATAAATGAACCATTAACTTTCTGCAGTCTGAATCTTGGAACTTTCAATTTATTTTTGTTCCTAGTATTAAAGTTATGAATATCGCAATATCTGGGAAAAGAGCTAATGTTTTTGCGAGTGTACATCAAATTGTCGTAAATGTATTGACAAGCCACTGTAAGAATATTTATCTCCTTAAATCGTTCCCTGAGAGAGTCACGGGATTTCATGTTATAAATGGAACGAATTGCTCTTTTCTGTAAGACAAAAATTGATTGTATGTCCGCGGCTTTACCCCACAGTAAGATGCCGTATGACATAATACTGTGGAAGTAACTAAAGTATACTAATCTTGCAGTGGCTTCATCAGTAAACTGTCTGATTTTACGCACAGCATATGCAGCAGAGCTCAATCTACCAGCAATGTTTGATATGTGAGGACCCCACTGTAATTTAGAATCTATAGTTATGCCAAGGAACGTGACAGATGGTACTAAATCTAATGGCTCACCATTCAGTAATAAATTTGTAGGAGACCCCCTAACATTAGGTAACGAAAACTTAATACATTTAGTTTTCTTACTATTTAACAGTAGATTGTTTTTAGTAAACCAGTTCAAAACCAGTGAAATTGCCTTGTTAACGTCGTCAAAATCATTAATAGATCGGTCAACCTTAAAAATAAGAGACGTATCATCTGCGAACAAAACAATATCACATAGGTTCTTTACAAAAAATGGAAGATCGTTAATATAGGCCAAAAATAAGAATGGTCCTAGTATTGAACCCTGCGGGACCCCCATTTTAGTGATAGAACCAGATGATCTTGCTCCATTAACTTCAACTGTCTGAATTCTATTACCAAGATAAGAAGAGACAAGATCAAGAGCTTTCCCACAAACCCCGTAATGCGTTAATTTACAAATTAGGGTTTCGTGACATACGCAATCAAATGCTTTGGATAAGTCACAAAAAATACCTATGGCATCCTGTGACTTCTCCCAAGCACCAAGTATATGTATAAAGAGTTCTACGCCTGCATCTGTAGTTGATCGTCCTTTTGTAAATCCAAACTGTTGACTGTGAAACAGTCCGTTAAGGTTAAAAAATGTTAACAACTGATTAAGAATTTCTTTTTCAAAAATTTTACTTATTGCAGGTAACACATAAATTGGCCTATAGTTCGATGGATCATTCTTATTTCCAGACTTAAATAATGGAATCAATTTACTATTTTTCATTACGTTGGGAAAAACTCCTTCGTCTACACATTTATTAAATACTTCTGCTAAATATGGTGCGATTAATGTGACAATGCCACTTAAAACCCTGGTAGACATTCCCCAAAGATCCTCAGTATTCTTTATTTTAAGTGACCTAAAGGTCTTAACAATTATAGCCGAATTAATATGTCTAAATCTAAAAACTACTTCACATTTATCAACACACTCTGCAAGAATTGCACAAGACTCACTAGTCGATGAATTTAATGACTGAGTGGTAACTACAGGTATATTTACGAAAAAATCCTCAAATGCACTAGCAACTTCACTGTCTTTAGATATTAATCTGTTATTAATACTAAGAGTGAGTTTTCGGTGCCGAGGTTTAGTTTTGCCGGTCTCGGTATTAATTATTTTCCAGGTTGCTTTAATTTTGTCGTCCGCTCTATTGATTTTCTTACTCAAGTACAGAGACTTAGCTGTCTGGCAAACGCGTTTAAAAATTTTTGAATAAGATTTTATATACTCAGTAAATTTACTGTCATAAATATTATCTGATTTCTGAGAATATAAATCATACAGCCTGTTTCTACTTTTATAAATGCCAGGTGAAGCCCAGTCACTCAATTCTGCTTTAACACCTCCTCTACACGTCTTTAACTTGAATATCTTGTTAAACTCTTTATCCATAACATCAAACAACACATTACAAAGATCATTAGGGTCATCAGTGAGTGGTAATAACACAAGTTTGTCATCTAGATTTTGAGCAAACTGTTCCAAGCGGTTGGTTGTAATAGGTCTGTAAGTAAACTCATAAGAATTTTTTTTCAGTATGCATGGAAATACAGCACTTTGACCACAATGATCTGAGCTAAGTTTATCAATAACTGACTTGCTTTGTGGTTCACAGTCACAGAATATATTGTCTAAGCAAGTAGCAGATGAGCTAGTAATTCTGGTTGGCTGATTGTAAAGATTTTTCAAGTTGAAGCACATAAACAAATTTAGTAAACTGTCAGTTAGCGAAGATTGGTCAAGAATATTCACATTAAAATCGCCACATACAATGAGATGTTTTGAGCTGTTTGAGATTTTTGTTAAAACTTCTTCCATAATAGACTCGAACACCTTAAAATCAGCCGAGGGAGGCCTGTATACGCAAACAATTATATGTTGCTCCAACTCTACACACGATAGTTTAACAACACGTTCAACAGATAATGCAACAATATCTTTCCTTTCTTTAAATTTACAATTATTAGATATACATTTTAAAGAGCCACCGTGATTGGCTTTTTGCCTTTTGAATGAACTGGCCAATGCATAATTTTTAAATACAGGAAACAACATATCCTTCTTACACCAATGCTCAGTTAGGCACAATACATCAGCTTTTTCAAATTCTAAAAAAAGCTCTAATTCTAAAGCTTTGCTGGAAAGGCCCTGAATATTTGATGTACAATATTTAGTTTACCAGGCCTCTCCATTGTCGTAGGATTCAGTTTAAATCAGCTGAAGATGACACCATACCTAAACCCTGGTTAGAAGTGTTACTACCCAGGGCCGAGTCAGAGTGACCTGTTATACTGTTGATAACAGGGTCATGTATATTAAATGCTAACAATTTAGCAATGGTCAGTTTTTCCTTTTTGCTGAGATACAATGTATTCTTTGTCAAAATAAATTTACTAATAAAATTATTAGATTCCAGGGGAGATTACAGGGTAAGCAATGCATTGGTGACGCCTCCTCCGGTGTTACAGATGTCCATAGGCTACGGTGACCACTTCCCATCAGGTGGGCCGTATGCTTATTTGCTCCCTTTAACATAAAAAAAAAAAAAAAAAAAAAATACTGTTCTAGTGGGCCAGAATCCATGTGATTGGAGTGTGTATAGGCTTGTTGGAGGATTTTTATCCGGTACGGTATTACTAATACATCTTGTTAGTGTCAGCAGCGACGGAACATCTGGTAAAGCTTTTATTCAGTGATGCTGAAGCTCATCCTAAAAGAAGTGTAAAAATATTCTATTTCACAGACAACGCCGTCATAGAATCCGAGATTCGGACAGACCTGGCTGCTAACATGAATTTTTTATGAGATCCTTTATACATCCGCTACATTATTATCTCGTGATATTACGCCTTCAGGATATAATTTTGCCGGAACAATGACTCCGGCCACAAAGGAAGTGTTGAAATTGGTGATATAAAAGGGATATAATAGCTTTTATGGTAAATCTCCGCGTTTTTTAATAGATCTCGGGTTGTTTAACGGGCTAGTAGAAAAGTTTAAAGATAGAAACCATAGTTTTGCAAACAAAATTAAACCTGAGGTATATCTAGTGTATTTAAGACTAGTTGCGCCCCGCGGTTTCACTAGTGGATAAAAAGTATTATTGGCTCATCCCACCAGAAAATGTCACTTTTCCGGGATAAAATATAGCTTATATGTTAATCCAGTGTATAAGCTAACTTGGTACTGAATTTGATCCAAATCCATTCAGCCGTTTGAGCGTGAAGAAGTAACAAACATACATACACACATACAAACTTTCGCCTTTATAATATTAGTGTGAAGTGTGACGAAATCACGCTTGAGTCAAACAAGTTTATTACATATTTTTGTTTTTCCTTTTTGCACTAGCTTTAGATATTGTCACAAAAAAATAACTGAGTACGTTTGTTGTGTAATGTATATAAATATAAAGTATTAAAATTTCAAATGTCCTTTCGGATTTTTATAGTTATCGAATAAGGGAGTAGTTCGTGTGCTGTTGGTCTCTATATTATTTTATTATTTATTAAAAATTGCGATTTATTTTACGCTGGTTGCGTTGTTTTAATTAATAAAAATTAGTAATTCATACTAACAACTCTTACGAACAACGAAACGTGTAGCCACATACTATTTTATTTCAATTCAAATTATTTAATAAGGCTATTTTAATTTCAATTCAAATTTTCATTTATGGAAGGACAAAACAAAAAGGGGTGAAAATTGGAATGTAGAAGAATAGGTAATGTTTATTTATTTATATTGTCATTTATTAAAGTACAGGTGGTCGAAAGTGAAGACCGTACACATCCGTACTGATATATTATAAATTCTTTAAACGATTACGAATATATCATAAGATATACTTATTCTGCTTGTTCCAATATAACGCACTTTTTTTTACCGACTGTACATAGTATAGCCGAATCATATATTTATTAGGTCATCGCAGTGCTCCCAATAAATCAATATTGTCGATATCCATGCCATCGACCATATTCACATCCATCTTCATAGTTTTAACACAAAAATATTCCACAGAGTTTTGGCGGGAAAACGAAAAAGATCGTGTCACCGCATTGTATTATTTTCCAAAACTTGTGTTATTTTCAGTGTTAGTGCATAAAATTGGTGGCATGTTATTCGTTTAGCGCTGGATTACAGGCATGAGTGTGGGAAAGTGGTATAGTAATGGTGAAACGTATCTTTTCGTGTTGTTACCAAAACTCCGTAGAAGCTTCTGGTAAAGTTGCCACCACTTTACTAGGAGTATGACTTGTCTAGACTAGACTATGACTTGACTTGATGACTTGGACTGTGACTTGACATACAAATATATTACTTAACTCGAAAAATATCAGTTATTTGACACTGGATAAATACACAAAAGTGTGGAGCCATACCAAAACAAAAAAAAACGCAAAATATAACCTCTAAAAATTTAAAACTGACAATTTGACAGTGACATATGACTAGTAAAACCACAATACAAGAAATTAAATTCGGCGTCTGCCAGGTTTAACTTTAGTAGTATAGATAAGCCTTGATTAAAAGATAACCCATGCTTTGTGATATGAAATTTCCTTAAACCTTAGTTAAAACTTGGAACTATAGTTAGACCACGTTTTATGATAAGACTGGATAAGTTTATACAACAAGTTAAAATGGTAACAAGTGGCTCCCTCAGAGGGGTATTGTGTCCTTTCTTAAACATGATGAGGGTTCGGCTCTTCTTGACCCTTCGAGGTCTTTGTTAGGAGTTTACAAATATGAAGGCTTCATATTGTATTTTAATAGAGGTGCGTTTGACTTATCAATAAATATAAGTATGTACTTTACGTCCATTGTAATACGAGATAAACATTGTGGTGGCGTTTGAGTATATTAACTTAATTACAGTAACAGTTGAATTACTACTCCTTGTGCTATCTTTGAAAAACACTACATTATTATAATTATTATTCTTACACTCCACGATGTTCATTTTTTTATGCTATAAGTAGCAAGCAAGCACGCCCAGTTTTGGCGGGAAAACGAAAACAGATAGTGTCTCCGCATTATATTATTTTCCAAAACTTGTGTTATTTTCAGTGTTAGTGCATAAAATTGGTGGCATTTTATCGTTAAGTGCTGGACTACAGGCATGAGTGTGGGAAAGTGGTATAATGATGGTGAAACGTTTCTTTTCGTGTTGTTTCCAAAACTCCATAGAAGCTTCTGGTAAAGTTGCCACCACTTTACTAGGAGTATGACTTGACTAGACTAGACTATGACTTGGACTGTGACTTGACTTGACACATACAACATACATATGTATAATATAAATTAACTTGAAAAATTAATTGATTGACACTGGCTAAATATACAAAAGTGTGGAGCCAAAACCAAAAAAAAAACAAGCACTCCCTTCTAATAAGAAGAGATAACCGTTAGCTTATATCGACATCTATAACACTAGTGCACTACAGCCTCTGTAGTGTGGTGGTTGATCAGATCGGTTCATAACCTGGAGGCAGCGGGTTCAATTCCCGCAACAGGACAAGTATTTTTCCATAGAAAAAAGGATAAATACTTGTTTTGTGTCTGAGTGTTATGGGATCATGGTTCTTATAGTTCCGGGGTCCCTAGACACAGTGAATTCTAGTTAGGGTACAGGATCTATGTATATAATTGTTAGGCGTGATTATTATTATTATAATTATGCCCATCAGTTTTAAGGTTTGACAGCTCCTATTTTTTTTTTAAGTTTTGGCTCCACACTTTTGTGTATTTAGCCAGTGTCAAGTAATTGATAATTTATCAAGTTATCGATATTTCACGCAAATATATATAAAGTCACAGTCGAAGTCATCAATTCAAGTCATAGTCAAAGTCATACTCCTAGTAAAGTGGTGGCAACTTTACCAGAAGCTTCTATGGAGTTTTGGAAACAACACGAAAAAAGCGTTTCACCATCATTATACCACTTTCCCACACTCATGCCTGTAATCCAGCACTTAACGAATAAAATGCCACCAATTTTATGCACTAACACTGAAAATAACACAAGTTTTGGAAAATAATATAATGCGGAGACACGATCTGTTTCGTTTTCCCGCCAAAACTCCAGCTCCTATTTTCCCACTTATTCCTCTGTGACATACCCAAATGCATCAAAGTAGGTATTGTCTTAAGAACTGTCAAACTTTTGTACAGACCGGCATTAAATAATAAAGATTATCAGTTGAACGGGATCAGGTTAGTTCAACTTCGACTCAATTTTATTTCCGGCGTCTGACAGGCGCGTGACATTCTTATTTTATTTATCACCCAGTCGGCGAAATTGGATGAGATTGGATGGAAAATGACAAGTTTATTGGAAATAATAAATGATGGATTTTATTGGTTTCCTATATGGATGCATAGTTTATTAGATCATTTTTTATTATAACCGATACTAGCAAAGACCCCGTTTGAGCTATACAAAAAAAAACATAATCAGCTTTTTAAATAAATAATAATAATAATAATAAGTGTGGACATCTCACACAACGCCACCTAGTCCCAAACTAAGCAAAGCTTGTATTATGGGAACCAGATAACTGATACAATGCTTAGATACTTTTTATTTGTAAATACATACATAGAATACAATATAACACCCAGACACAGAACAAACACCTACGATCATCACACAAATGTTTGACCTGGGTGAGAATCGAACCCACAACTCACCGTTCAGAAGGCAGGGTTATTACCAACTGAGCTATCGAGCCAGTCGATGACGAGTATCGTTTGAGGTAAATCTCACTTTCTCCAGCTAGCCAACATTTTTCAAAGATCAAAAAGATTAAATGAACTGCCGATACTTTCCATCCAAATAGCCACCAGTGATAAGACCACCCATTGCTGCACTAGTACGTAAGATCTATTTTACTCCAGCATATTGTAAATTTTATCGGTGAGACAATGAAGAGTTATCGATCTCTCTATGAATACTGCTCGTGTCTAATCCCATTCTTTTGAGTGACTGGCTTGTTCAAACTCAAGCTATATTATAATATAAGCAATAAACAATAAAAACACTCATATCTAAATATATATAACTCAAAGGTGGTATAATCTATCAACGCACTGCCTAAACCATTAAGAGGCTGAAATGGGTGGTTGAATTATTTTCCCATAGGCCACGCCGTAGGCGAAAATGCGGGCAGAAGCTCGTTGTAAAGATAAAACGGGTCTATTCGCGCACAAACATTATCAAAACATTATTTGTGTTATTTTTATTTGCTTTGATAATTTTTGTGCGCGAATAGACCCGTTTTATCTTTACAATATGAGTTCAAGTCGTGAAAATTTAAATAGTCAAAACACTGTCAAAAAGCCTCAAAAATAAATTGTATTACTAGTATAAAAATTAACAGGCCAAAACCACCCAAACTCTCCTCAATTACCGAGCCAAACCTATTTTACAAAGTGAATCACCAAAACCATCGACACGGTCGCTTTGATATCGTGTGACGAGCATCTATAAAGCTATACGTTTCAAGGCTCTTCATATCTCTAAAACTTTAGTCGTGAGGTGAAGGACTGGCTTTATAATAGGTCTTTACCTATGAATTGCCGTATTGCAGTACAGACTTTTCCAAACAAAAAAAAGTTTTGATTGGCTATGAATTCTAAATTCAAATTAATTTTGTTTTAAAAATATGACATTCTATTTACAATATAAGTCTTTTGTTTATTGATTAGCGTTGTATTTTCATTACATTTCAACATTTTTCCTCATAATGGATACTTTGAAATTTCGTGTAATTATGGAATATGAGTTCCGTCGTGGCACCAACGCGGCACAAACGACACGTAACATCAACGACGTTTACGGAGAGAACTGTACAAACGAACGTACAACCCGTTATTGGTTTGCTCGGTTCCGTTCTGGGAATTTTGACTTGAAAAATGAACCTCGTGGTCGTCCGGAAACTTTGGTTAACAATGATGAATTAAAGGCGATTGTGGAAGCTGATGAATCTCAATCTACAGCTGAGCTGGCAGCAGCTTTTGATGTTAGCATCAAAACAATATTGGTCCATTTGCGACAGATTGGCAAGATAAAAAAGCTTGATAGATGGGTGCCCCACGAACTTAACGATCGCCAGCGCTACGTACGCGTCGAGACTTGCCTTGCGCTGCTTAACAGGCACAGAAATGAAGGAATTTTGAACCGAATTGTTACGTGCGACGAAAAATGGATTCTTTTTGACAGTCGAAAGCGCTCAGCAAGTTGGTTAGATCCTGGTTCGGTACCAAAGCAATGTGCAAAACGAAAAATGACCCCTAGAAAGGTGATGGTCACAGTTTGGTGGTCTAGTGCTGGTGTGATTCATCATAGCTTTTTACAAAACGGCGAGAGCATTACTGCAGATGTGTACATTGAAGAACTGACCACAATGACGGCGAAACTCGCACGTCTGCAACCAGCTTTGGTCAATCGGTCGTCTCCACTGCTACTTCACGACAACGCGCGACCCCATACTGCACAACAGACCGTCTCTAAGCTGCATGAGTTGGGTTTGGAAGCTCTCCCTCATCCGCCATACTCACCAGATCTTGCGCCTACCGACTATTACTTTTTCCAAAATTTGGACAACTTTTGAGCGGGAAAAAAATTCAATTCCCGAGAGGCAGTACAAAACGCCTTTGAAGAGTTTGTTGTCTCCCGTCCTGCTGATTTTTTCAAGAAGGGCATCCATAAACTGCCACAGCGTTGGCAAAGATGCATTGATTGCAGGGGTGATTACTTCGAATAAAAGAAATAAATAAGTTCGAAAAAAAAATACTTTAACTTTTTTCAAACAAAACGGCAATTTCATAGGTAAAGACCTATTATTAGCTCTACATCAGCTCTACCTGTCTCTTCGCACGCAATGTGTCGTGCTCTATCCGCTATTAAAAGAGACGCGGTATTTTACTTTACACCAAATTAAAAAAAAAAATTATAACCCCCAAATATCACCTACAGGACCCAGGAACTACAAGGATCATGGTCCCATAATACCCAGACACGCCTGCCGCGGGAATCGAATCTGCCACCTCCGGGTTATAAGCTCCGGACTTGCTCTACCACACCACAGAGGCTGTGGAAATAATTATGTATTAAAATAATAATTTATATGATAATTTGTATAGGACGAACGGGATTTGAACCCGCCAAATCCATCTCTAAAGGACATGCTTCACTTTAGTTATCGTGACAAGTGATCTCATGGCCATATTTATACTTCACTTTTTACAACCAACTTACTGCAAAATAAAATAAGAATATCTAGTGTAATTCCGCTAAAACAAATAATAAGATCATCTATATTGGAGCGGTTGCAAAGGATTATTGTAAGTTATATTATATATTAAATTAAAAAACCTAATGACCATCAAAAAATATTATTATTATTAAATTAACATAGCATACCTTTATTTCACGGCAAATTGCCTTTATTTTCAACCAAAATACTAAACACTACCTACTACTACAAAAAAATATTTGGACTATATACTGGTCACGATGACCTATAGACAGTCCAAAAGCACCAGCCCGACCAGTAGGTAGTATGACATATCTTGAACCTAAGTACAAAATTTTTTAAAGGCAAAAAATAAATAAATAAATTTTAAAAATAAAAAGCGTGAATTGATTAGAATGTCAAAACGAATGGATAGACTAAAAATTAACTTTGTTTACAGGCCCATTGACTTTTTATATTTCCCCCCTAATTCACTTTAGGGTAAAATTATGACAACAGCTTAACAAAATTACTAATGAGACAAACTTTCATCCGAAGCAGATGATATTTACCTTTTTTCGTACCATCAACCAACGTAATGTTGGTCGTTAAGCCTCGATGGCAACGATCCAGCGCTGGAATAAAATTATTCTAAGTTGATTACTTCGTCATAACATACTTGAAATGCTCGGGCATGATATTCAAATATGCACAATGCCTTATTATAAAAAAAAAATACAATAATGTATGTACACAGGCTAAAGTGAACATTAATTTATACTATACTTTATACTAATATGAACATAACTGAAAGGCATATATACTGTCTAAATATATATAACTCAAAGGTGACTGACTGACTGACTGACTGACATAGTGATCTATCAACGTTAAATTTCAGCCCAAACCACTGAACGGATCGGGCTGAAATTTTGCATGCAGGTAGATGTTATGACGTAGGCATCCGATAAGAAAGGATTTTTCGAAATTCCACCTGAGAAGAGGGTGAAATGGGTGGTTAAATTATTTCCCATAGGCCACGCCGCAGGCGAAGCTGCGGGCAGAAGCTTGTTTTGAATATACATACAAAATATTTATTTCCTTAGCGCGTCTGCATAGTAGGTAGGTACAATTATTTATTTTGAACTGGCCTGATAACTCAGACAGCTCTTGCCTTCTGAACTGTATGTAATGGGTTCGATTTCGACCCAGGACAAACAATTTGTGTAATGTACATAGGTGTATATTCTGTATTTGTATTTTATGTATGTATTAACAAACAGAAGTATGTATAAAAAGTATATAGTATAAGTATTCTATCAGTTATCCGGTTTCCATAGTACAAGTTTTGCTTAGTTTGGGACTAGATGGCGTTGTGTGATATGTCCACAAATATTTATTTGTTTATTAAATAGTGAAATAGTTGAGTTGAGTAAAGTTCTTGTAGTTACATAGCTTAATTTTTTTAAATTATAATTATTAGAGAAGCTTGAGTTTCATGATAAAACGCAAGCTTCTCTAACTTCCTCCGTATCACACACAAACCGTTTCAGGTTGATACTTAAATTGGTAAAACCATTTTGGTAGTAAATATAAGAAGTTAAAAGTTAAGCAGATGTGATTGTGCTCGCTATCAAGCGAAGATTTAAGTATCTATTCTTTTTACTTGCTTGCTTCTCAAACGTATAAAATTAGGTAATCCAGTCGGTTTTACTGGAAACAGTAACTAGATCACCACAAACAATCCCCTCATTATGTTATAAGTATAGTATAGTATAGCCTAGGGGGCTGAAATTTAATTTTGTTTGTGTCGCCTTGCGGTTGCCAATTACCACGCTTTGTGCTGATAACTTCTATACTTTGCCCAGCGGTGGGACAGTAATAGGCTCTTACCCCAGTTTTTGTTTTAATTAACCTGTGTAAAAGCTAATAAGACGTGATTTGGGTCAGCAAGTATTCGGTATTAAAATTGAGCGTGGGTGGCTTAAACTTAGGTTTATAAAATGGTTATGAGATCAAAATTATACGAATAATTATTAAATTATTCTTTATATACAAAATTCTTTTGGGCTTTTATTAACCCTAACAGTTTTGACTGTAATAATACTTTGCTTATATACAAAAAAAAATGGGGCCATTATTATTTCAAACTGCTTTGACTTTTAATAGTTAAAAGATGAATTCTGAAAATATTTTATATATCTACGAGCTTCTGCCCGCAGCTTCCTATGGGAAAATAAATGAACCACCTATTTCACCCGCTTAAGGTTGGAATTTTGAAAAATCCTTTCTTAGCGAATGCCCACGTCATAACATCTACCTGCATGCCGAATTTCAGCCTGATCGGTCCAGTGGTTTGGGCTGTGCGTTGATAGATCACTATATTAGTCAGTCAATCAGTCAGTCACATTTGAGTTATATATATTTAAGAAGATATTAGCAAAAAGGCTTTGTCCTAAGTAGTGACCGACGATAAACAAACTGGACCTAGAGACTTCACGTTTGGAAGGTATCCCCATCTTGTAGCATAAGAGTGTATTAAGAGGTTCAAATGGAAGTAGTAAAAATTATATTAAGGATAGTGAGTGAAACCACGAGCTGCTTGTAGTATTGTTATAATTGACCGAGCAAGCAGAAAGCGCGTGCGGAGCTTGGGAATAAGAAAAATGTGCGGCGCAGACTTTGGGGCCTGCCAATAGAAGTGAAAATGAGTGACTTATGACATATAGCTCATGGGAAGCGTGTGGTGATGATGACGCGAGTTTCACGCTTTTTGTTTGCCCGGAAAATACACATTTATGCACAATATACGTGGAAAGCGTTACGTGACAATGACGCAAGTTCCATGATTTTTGTTCACCCAAAAAGTGCTCAACGCGCCTAAAGAAGTTTTCACTTCAAAAACTTCGTATTTCCTTCGGATGTTCCGGCTGTTGTCCTACAGGTCTCATTTCTCATGTATTTTTCATTGAAATATTGTGAGCAGGTTCGATAATTATATGGATTTTTTTGTCGATTGAGCATGATTCAAAATGGCGGAGCCATAGGAGTTGAAAACGTAAAATAGTTTTTTAGATTTAAGCAATGCAATGGCGAGGCGTACAGCTCACAGAGCTACAAGATGTGTAAGTTTCAAGAACTATCTTCGCCTTAAATCTCGTCCCACCCGCATACTGTAAACTTACTTTGTAATGTAAGATACGGCTAGAAGTAGTAAGACAAACTATTTGCATGTCCTCATGTATAAACTTCGACAATAAAGTCTCCGAGTACAAAATGAAATATACGTTTTATTATAAGACATTAAAAAGAAGGCTGAAAAGAGTAAGCATAAAAAAGTAAGTAGTGTGTTAAGAGATATATTTATATATATAAAAGATAGTCGAGTTAGTTACACTATTTATAACTCAAGAACGGCTGAATCAATTTGTCTGAAAATTGGTGGGGAGGTAGCTTAGAACCAGGAGTCGGACAAAAGATACTTTTAATCCCGTTCGACAGCATTTTACAAATTCACCCGTGCCAATCCGGGGCGGGTCAGCTAGTATATGTGTATATAAATGAATAAAGAAATAAATATTTGTGGACATTTCACACAGCGCCATCTAGCACCAAACTAAACAAAGCTTGAACTATGGGAACCAGATAATAATGATAGAATATATAGAAACTTTTTGTTATTACATACATATTATAAAATCAGACTACAATATAACACCCAGACACAGAACAAGCATCGATGCTCATCACACAATTCTTTGTCTTCGGTAGGAACCGAACCCACAACCTACAGATCAGAAGGCCGGGCTACTACCAAATGAACTATCAGGCCTGTCGATCTTATATGAAAGATATAATACTAGCTAAGAGCGAGTGGGACTAGCGCACCGAGGTTTCCGCACACATGTACTTTTATAACGAGCACAAATAGCAGTTGCCCAGTTTATGGATTTTTTATGAAACTATGCACTATGATTATACGAACCATGATCCTTTATATATATTACAGTACAGTATATATTACAGTTGCTGGCCAACTTAATAGTTGGCCAGCTTGAACTGTAATCAGTTAAAGCTGTTTATAGGTCGTACATACAGACAGTCACGGGAGCCTTACAAATAATAATAATAATTATAACGCCCAACAATCACACACATAGATCCTGGACCCAGGAACAATGAAGACTCCACAACACCCAGTAAGTTTACGTGTATGTAATGGTAAGTAGTAAGTAAATAGGGTCCCGGTTTTACTCCTTGGGTAAGTATTGCATATATGAGATATAGTAATGAATAAAATATCTCCATTCAATAGCTTGCAAGCTCGGGAAAAGAGCGCACTCAAATTCTGTTTTCGATCTAAAGACATTGTACCACATACTTCGAGAAAGCAAACGTTAGAACCTCCGCAGGAACCACAAAAGGCTTTTATCGAATACCGAAAGTAAACATCATATTTTCTTTGGCTAAAGACGTCGGCATATAAAATGTTCGCAAACAAGCTCGCTTCAAAGTTAACGAGCTTTCATAAATAATAATAAATAAATAACGCCCAACGATTACATACATAGATCCTAAACCGTGATCAGGATTCTCTGTATATCAACCCAGGAACTACGGGGACCATGGTCCCACAACACCTAGACTCAGAACAATTATTTGTGCGGTTTTCTGTGCACAAACACTTGTCCAGCCACGGGAATCGAACCTTCGACCTCCAGGTTATGAGCCAACCTGCTCAACCACCACACCGCAGAGACTGTCGATCAATAAATGGTTCATTATAAGTTTGAACATTTCTGTGTTTTTGCGTTAGCCTCTACCGAACCAAAAAGTTTAAGACTTTAAAAGATACATACACAACCAGGTCCGAGTAATTTCGACTTTAAATTGACGTGAGTTAAGCCGTTATTAATTTTCAGAATTTAATAATGAATGAAGTTTTTATGCCCTTCGATATCCGACGGGTGAAGCCGAGAGGAAAAAGGATAAATTAACATCATTTTAGGTTTACAACGACATCGTATTTCTCAGTAATTATAATTACCTATACCGATATCATGTTTTAGGTCTCCTTTGATCTACCTAATGGAACTGGTTGAAAGAAAATCTGAAAAGCCTTTGGATGTTCCCAACATCTTTTTGATGAAAGCTTTTTGCCTGAAAGTAAATGAGAAATTAGTTGCTTGTTAGAATAAGGATGGCTGAAGGGGTAAGCTTTGAAATATGGACGCTTAGACTAGAAAAAGAATTTGTAGATAGTGTCGCTCAATATTAGAAAAAGATGTCTAGTAAAAGGAAAATGAAAGATTAATGATTAGATATTCGCATCTGATCCTAGTTCAAGAATAATGTGATAGGTATGCTGTGTTTCCGATTTCGTACTCCGTTTATAGCTTTACTTTCATCTATATTGTTGTTTTAAGCTGAGAGTAGAAAAAGCTTTGAAAATATTCATTTCGAAACAACAAATTTGTTTTAAAAAATCAGGGAGGTACTTGAACCCATACAATATCTTTTTGTTGATATACATGGAACCACTAAGTAGTAAACTATAAAAACCGCTTAAAAACGCCTTTAAAATCATGTTGATGATGGTGATCTAAGAAATATTCTAATATACCATTCTGATAACTGCGTCAGTTCTAAACTTAACACCTAAAATTAATAAGTTTGGATAAATAATACCCGCAAAGTTGGCTCCACACAATTGTCTACTTTCCAGAAAAGAAAACAAGGCTTAGTTGTTAATTTAACTTTCCCAACCGACCCCCGCGGTAACTCATTTTGTCCCCAAACAGAATTATGAATTTTTACAAAGTTTTTTCGTCGGGTTCTGGATCCTTCACCCTTGTATTACAAGTCTGTAGATAGGGTGTGAAAAATGAGTTTAGTTAATAATGGTCAGAAATGGTCAAGCTGCATAAAAACTTTTAAAGATGGTGCCTTAATTTTTCCCCGACTGCCCAAAGAGTAGGCTGGTGCTATTAGATAATGTATGTTTTTTGTGCTTCTACTTGAATTTTCAGCCTGTGCTGTTCCTAAAAAAACCAACCTTTAACATCACAGGCCATGTGTTTATTGCTGCATTTTAAGTAACCGCAGTTTACCAGGTGGTAGGATTTTCTGCAAAGTTCGTCTAAGTAGGTATGACTGCTTTGCCAGTTATTCTGCTGCCAAGCAGCAGCACGCAAACACTATTGTGTTCCAGTTTGAAGGGCATTGTAGCTAGTGAAATTACGAGGCAATTGAGACTTAATTATCTCACAGTCGAGTAATCTTATTTCCAAACTGTGCTGATGTCTCAAGATGATGTGCGTAGTGACGTGTTGCGCGAAACTTTATATTTTAGAATTCCCAGTGACACTGTACTGTTATGGGCGACCATGTTGCTTAACATCAGGTGAACGATTAGCTAGTCACATCATTAACAGAAATAATAAAAATTATAAATAAATAAAATAAATAAATATGTGTGGACATTTCACCCAGCGCCATCCAGCCCCAAACTAAGCAAAGCTTGTACTATGAGAACCAAATAACTGATACAATACTTAGATACTTTTTGTTCTGTAAATACATACTTAGAATACAATATAAACACCCAGACACAGAACAAACATCGATGTTCATCACTGTAATGTTATTACCTTATGTTTGCTTTTTATCACATCACTGCACATAACACATCACATATTATCTATTATTTCACCACATTTTTGCTCTTTATACATAAAAATCTTGGTTTCATTTCACAATTTTCTCGATTTTCACTGAAAATATGACTGTCATAGTTTACAATTGTTTTACGACTGGAATTTTGTTTCTATTCAAATCGATTCGTTTTTCTTTTTTATTGTCAATTTCGGCAAGGTTTTTCATTGTTTGGCCAAGATTTTATGTATTTAGACTCTAAATTTATTTTTTTTATCGTTCTGTATCCAAAATTTTGAAATATTTAAAAGTCTGAAGCATGGAACGCTGACGGAGTTTTCGTTAGAAGGGCTGTCGCTAAGAAATGGCAGTCTCAGTTTACTCCTCAAACGAGGAACACTAAATTGATATAAGGCCATTCCCGGGCCAGGCAAGGCCCGGGAACTCAAGAACGCCTTCAAAAATATTTGGCTATAATACTCCAAAATTGCAAGTGCCAATCGCTTAATTTTTCGCCAACCGCCGTGATACAACGCATCTATCGCCGAGCGCCAGTCGCCAAGTTACGGCGAATCTATCGCCGAGCGCCAGTCGCCCAGTTACGGCGAATCTATCGCCAAGCGCCAGTCGCCGAGTTACGGCGAATCTATCGCCGAGCGCCAGTCGCCGAGTTACGGCGAATCTATTGCCGAGCGCCAGTCGCCGAGTTACGGCGAATCTATCGCCGAGAGCCAATCACCGTACTACGGCGAATCTATTGACGAGAATCTATCGCTAAAACTGCATCTGCTGTCACCGTCTCAGTCGCTGACAACTGATCGAGTTTGCCGCTGAGCATAGAAGTCGGCCCAACTACAAAAGTCTGCCTTGTCGGCCTAAATCCTGGACCTACAGAGTTCTTCAGTCTCTCTGTACCGCATAAGTGGGCCCTGTTGGCCGAAGTTCTTAAACTACTAATTCCTCTAAATTGAGACTTGTAATTTTTTTTATATTTCACCGCAGCCTTTACTTTTTTTATTTTCTGTAATTATTCTTCAAATATAATTCTTTAACTTATTTTCCTCTTTTATTAAGCTCTTAGGATCCTGCCAATTTAGGAATAAGTTAGGTAGGTGAGGAGCTACTCGATAACTTGTGACGTTTAATTCTACCTCTCCACAAGAGGAAGGACGTAACGTGACATCACACAAATGTTTGTCCTGGGTGGGAATCGAACCCACGACCTGCAGTTCAGAAGGCAGGGATACTACCAACTGAGCTATCGGGCCAGTCAATATAAAACATCTTAGGCTAGATATTTCTGGCCTACGTCTACGTCAATAAGCACACGTCTTAAACATGATCGGCGTATCGTGAAATGAGACGTCGTGTGGACGTCGGTCATCGATCAACGTCCGCCGACGATGAAAGTGATTTTATTAACGTGGCTACACATCCTACTGCGGATTGGTTGTGACGAATTCTATAAAAACAGTAGTTTTTCTAAATTACTAACTTTCCTTTATCGTCAACTAGAAAAGAGTTGTTGCCTTCAAATGGAGTTCTTTTATAGGCAGAGCATTTGACCAATTTTTGACTTAATGATTACGGAACTTTGAATGCAACAGGAAAAATTGCATTCATAATTTGTATTTTTTTGAACGAGCTAATGCTGTTGGTCTCTACAGACCTTTATAGGGTCACCGAGCGGGAGGGCGTTCGCTTAAGGCGCCCAGCTGTCAAAAGTGCGAGGCAACTAGCTCACGGGCACCCCTGCGGTGCGAGCTTCGGCTTGGCCAGTTGCCGGGATAAGAGGATCGAGAAGACTACGTCCACTGGAAGAGTGGACCCTACTGAAAGACATAATTGATTCATAATTTGATAATTTCTATAGTAACTATGCACATGAGCTGCGTACTGAAACTCTCAAAATGTGTGTTTCTATTGGTTGCAATAGTAACTATGTACATAAATTGCGTATTGAAATTGTCAAAACCATACAAATTTGATGATGGTGGTAGCTGTACAGATTTTCTTGAATCATAGCTTAGAAAACACTCGAAAAAGTTACCTTTAAAAAAAATGGTTTATCCTCTGTATAAACTGTGCACAAATATTTATTTATATCATATTTATTTTAAACGTTTCAGTGTATAATCTCTCTTACAGCTGCGAGGTGCGTTTGACCATAGTAACTGCAACCTAAACTGTGCCGTAGAGGTCTGAATTTCTCGCCATTCTCGTTGACAGCGGGTTAATCATTTCCCACAACCCTGATGGGGAAAAATAGAGAAGTATGAAAATAGATTACATGGACGAACACCTATCGTTTACTTTTTGTAGGTATACAGTATAGATTTAGCCATTTTAGCCCCTAGCCAAATAAAAGGGTGTCATAAGTTTAATGTGTGTATCTGAGATTTTCTTTTTTAAAGAAGGCTTGATTGATATTTTTTTAGGCATATTTTTAAAGAGTTCGAATTGAATTGAATTGAAAGAAGAGTTCCATTGCTTTACATATTTATACATTTCTTTGCGTGATTAGATGGATCACAAACACACTAAAATTCATAGCTACAATACGATTTTTACTCACTTTATGTCTTCAGTTGAATCGTGCTAAGAGGTGATTTAAGGCTCTATATTCAACGGCCGCTTATCAGCAGTTTTTTGTTGATTACAATTTGTGCTTTTCCATTCCAGACCATCGTCACCACCTATAATTTTTGCTATGAGCAAAAAACCGTAAAAAAAACTACTTAACCACTTTTTTCATAGGTAAGAAGAATAAAGAAACAAATTGATCTGGAATGGTGATAGAGGTGACAATACTACAGTATTTATACTAATAATATTATTAAAGTTATTCTACAACAGCTGAAAAAACCAGCAATCATCAGTGCCAGTATCTATTTAAACGTAGACAAAATAACACTCATTAGTCAGACCAATCTGGCACAACGCTTGGATTATCCCACAGGATTATCTACCTTTGGAACATTTTCGATATCTCGGTATGTTTTCTTTGGGAATCAATACGTTGGCTATAACAAGTTTTCCATATTGGATAATAATCGTAGTAAATTCGTAGCAATATGCTACAACACTGCTACAAAACATACGGTTGCTACGCGCCGTAGCAGTGCAAAAGCAGTAAAAGTGATTTTTGGCGTACCTTATCCCTTGTATACGCAAAAACAATTATTTCGCGAACCAATAGCTTTGTTATTGCTTTTAAAATCTCTTCTGCTTTTTATTGCGATCTGTTATCAATCTTACTATGAAGAGGTAAGGGCGAAATTCGTTTGTAATTTTTAGCAAACCAGGATTTACCTGTGAAGCGTTTGCAAATTACCAAGTCAAATAAGTTCGTAGGATCTTCCTCGTAAACTTTCTCGGGTTTTTATCGCAATCAAAACAATGTTTTAGTGATTATTACACTGAAAACAATGGTCATCAAGAAATTCAAACGAGAAAAATCTTTTTGAGCCAGTTTATCATCTAATTCTATCACAAAAAAAAATTGTAAAATTTAAAATGGTCGACCGCTCCATACCCATCCAAGTACCACAGTTTTCTTGCAAACACAGAAGTTGGAGTTAAGCAACGTAGGGCACGGGTAGTACTTGGATGGGTGACAACATAGAGTCCTATTCATACGCCGGAACCACAGTACAACGTTTTGAGCATGAAGTATTAAATAATTAATCGTTTCTGCATCAATGAAGCTTTACATTGTATTGTAAAAGCACTTTAAGAGTATACTAAATCACGATTTGTGTAACAAAGCAATATGGCTTAATTTTAGGTTTAGGTTTAAAGAAATTTATTCTCAAATAAGACAAAAAGTCACTTTCCTGAGAACATAGTTAGACTTTAAGAATTCTATACAAGTACATTCGTCGTCACTTTAAATAATGCAGTTATAGTAACATAAATATAAATACATGCTTAAGTAACATTACATTTCAACACGACATAATTTAAATGTTTAATTCGGCAACTTATCCGTCGTAAGGTATTGAGTCAATTGAAGGGTTGAGAATAAAAAGGATTTAACTGACAAATTGACAGTTTCGAGAAAATTGACTTTAAACGTCAACGGCGTCATTTTAATGCAGAGTGCTTATAAGGTAATAGAAAAGGTTTATGTAAGTTTCAGTAGCTTGAAAATGTTTTAATTCTATTTTAAATACTAAATATAGTACTAATTCATACAATTACTGTAAAAATATAATATAATTAAATAAATATAATAATGTTTATATGCTAAGCGAGCTGTATTCCTGTAACAGATAAACCGTTTTTAGACTCAAAATCTCGAGATTTAAGCCTCATTTCGGTATTTTAAGAATGTATCATTGAAGATAATTTCACGCTGAATCCAACGATACCCATAAGTCATTTTGTGAAAAAAATCAGTTAAATCCTTTTTGTTCTCACCCCTTCAATTGTTTCTTGAATTCTATAAATGAATATATTTTTTTAATATGCGAGGGTTTTTTATTATAAAGCTCCTTCAAAAGTAAGCATTGTTTTGCCATAATTTGTTTGAGGTTTCGGAAGTACAAGAAGGCTACCGCGACGATTGCTTCGCTTAGAAACTTGTTTTGGTTTTGTTATTAATTTTGTTTCTCATAATACTTACTTATTATGATGTTTAGACAAATGAGACTTCATAGGGTGCAATAACATCGCAGTAGTAGTTTTAACGTACCAAAGTTTTCCGAAAACTAAAGTAGTAAATCATGTCACACATAACATTGTCATCTAACTTTTGTTAGTCGCAGGTACGAGGTAGTAGGTCAATTTATGAAGAAAGTCAAAGAACTTCTGTTAGGAAACTTTGGAATTCATCGTTATCGGAAACTTCAACACAAATTGCTCTGGTCTCAACGTACAAAAGTCGTTAAGCTATCGATGCTGAGATGAAAGGTATTTGTTTCAAAATTTTATTGCTTACTAGAGTTACTCCACAGTTTACAACAATATATACAATCTTCGACCCCCAATTTGATCCCCTTAGACGTTAAATTTTCAAAAATGCTTTCTTTTAGGCAGTCTCCGTATAGTTACGCTCAAGATAAAGCACAAACACAAAAAATATTATATTATTATTTACATAGATTGTCTGCAATGAAAAAGGCTATATTGTTTGATGTAAATTTTTTATCAGATTACTAGATTTTCTTGAGTGTATTATGATTGCGATTTGGTTTCGATATAGAGATAGGTATTTCAGATTATCGTATACTTTACCTACATAAACTAGCTTTATCTATGAGTTCTGCAATAGTAATCTATCAGCGGCGGTGTTTGTGAGATTGAATGTAACCTACGTTAAAATATGCGAATGTCATACGTACAGCACTCGTAGCAGAGGTAACTTAGCACCCATAAAACGATCGCTCGCTAAGTCTGACAGGTTGACGTATGTCATGAGACCAACGGTCTATAATCGTCTACAGGATAATATTAAAGGAGCACCAAGTTTGGAATCTTTTAAGTCAAAGCTCAAACATAGGCTTATCAACCAAACCTTCTACAATTATAATTGGAAAAATAAAATATGAAATTAATTTAAAGTGACATTACAATCACTTACATTTTTAATTTTAGTTATTAGTGGATGGTCCTTTATTTTGTCATTTTTAATTAATTTATTTGGACATGTTTTTAATTATTGTATTATGATACCTTTTTATTTTTTATTATTGTGATAATTTAACTAGGTGATTATTCATATTATTATATTTAATACGTATAGTCATGCAATTGAAAATTATTTGCTATGTACCTGTGTATCTTTGTTTATATTTGATGTGTATTTTTGTATGAATAATAATAAAGAATAACGAATAAATATGAATAAAGAATATATATAATAAATAATAAATATGAATAAATGACTATGACTACCTAGTATGTCATACCTATTTCTCATATCTTTATCTATAATTAAGTTAAATTTAAATGGTTCTAGCAATCTTCCGCTATAAAATTCAACTGAGAAGGTATTCATATTCTTTATCCAGTAAATCGTTGAGCACAGCACTGGATTTAATTTCACTCTTAACTCTGACCTTTTCACTTATTTTCGGAAATGTAATAACTCACGGAGTTTCAGAAATGAGTAATCCCTTTTTAATTGAAGATACCACGGTATTTCTTGAGCCCACATGGAAATTGGATTGATAGACAGATTCGTACGCACATTAAATATTAAGGAGGCAACGAGGAAGGTTTGGTTCTTATAACTGTACAATCGCGTAAATATATGTACGTAATACTGTCAGATAATTATAATGCCAATCTTGTACGCATTATTTATTTTGTTCAGGTGGCAGTTAGGTGGTACTTAGCATAGTCAAATGCAAAATAAAGCTGACTATATACATGTAATTAGTCACTTATTTAAATTTTAAGAGAAACACTTATAAATAAATAATATGTATTAATATTATATGTGTGGACATTTCACTCAGCTACATCTAGCCTCAAACTAAGCAAAGCTTGTACTATGGGTAGCTGATACAATATATAGATATTCTTTATTTGTAAATACATACATAGATTACAATATAACACCCAGACACAGAACAAACATCGATGTTCATCACAAATGTTTTTCGTGGGTGAGAATCGAACCCACAACATACAGCTCAGAATGCAAGGTTACTACCAACTGAGCTGTCGGGCCAGTCAATAATCAAGTCAGTAATGACGGTATCAAAACAATGATTTCAAAAAATAATATAGTCAGTTTTTTACAATCTGATGTTATTATAGCTTACTGTCTTATATAGAGACTCGAAACCATATCAAATATTAGCAAACAAAGGCCAAACCTAAGCTAAAGTTATCAGACGTCTAGCCCAACGTTGCACGCCTGGCGATAACGCCCCATAATCCTAACAAACAATAACCTGTACAAGCAACTATTATAGGAACGACAGACTGCATAGATGATAGCATCGTCATCCTATATTGAGGCTATAGTCTGAGAGGTGTAACGGACACTAAGCTTGATGTTAGGTGAAATCGCATTTTAGAATAGTGTATTTTTTTTGTTTTGGTTTTGCTTCCACACTTTTGTGTACTTAGCCAGTGTCAAGTTATTAATTTTTCAAGTTAATTTATATTATACATATTATGTATGTTGTATGTGTCAAGTCACAGTCCAAGTCATCAAGTCAAGTCATAGTCTAGTCTAGTCAAGTCATACCTAGTAAAGTGGTGGCAACTTTACCAGAAGCTTCTATGGAGTTGTAGAAACAACACGAAAAGAAACGTTTCACCATCATTATACCACTTTCCCACACTCATGCCTGTAATCCAGCAGTTAACGACTAAAATGCCACTAATTTTATGCACTAACACTATAAATAACACAAATTTTGGAAAATAGTACAATGCGACGACGCGATCTTTTCTGTTTTCCTGCCAATACTCGAAAAGTGTATTTACACTTGTAATTCCTCATACATCTGTAATAAGTAACATTTGATAAGTGGACTAAGATTATCTAGACGTCACCGTTAACTACTATATAGTTTACTATTCTAATCAGTCGGTATTCCTTTGCTAATGTTCAGCCCAATTTTTAGAAACTTCTCAGTTGCTGCCAGCCATACTCTGTATACACGTTGGAATTTAATTCGTTCTTTTCCTTAAATGTGTGTACTCAGCCTATGATATAGAACACTTGTACAAGGTGCAATTAAAAAAAAATCAAATTGCCTCCTAAAATAACTTGATAACAGCTGAAATTTCTATTTTCGCGGGTACCGGTTGAGCGCTTAGTAAATGTTTCGTAGGTAATATAATAGCTTTGTTCAATGTCGCAAGGCTTTTCTTTAGGATTTTAATTCGCAGTAATTTGATGATACCTAGATTAAAGTTTTATTTCATTAGTATTTTTGATATTTAGTTATATAGGAGCGTTCTATAGCATGGACTGAGTGACATTAAAGGAAAAGAAAGAAAAGAAAAAATCAAAGCAATGAAATTCCACCGTGTATATTGTCGCTCCACGTTGATTTTGACTATGTATAAATATTGTGGTATCGTGCTGTGCAATATCCACCATCATAATTCCTTAAAGCGCCTATATCAGCAGGCGTTTGCCAACGTCGTCGCTTGCTATCCAATATGCTACCGTTATTAATATTCAAACATCTCGGGTTACGCAGCCTTGTGCAATGGCTTGGTCGTAATGAAAAGTTGCATGTATCTATTTCAAACATAGGTTTCAATTTACATTGATGCTGATGCAGTTTTATGGACTCTTATAAAATACTAGATGTTTAAAGATTTTCATTTAATTTTAAGAGTATATGATACAAAGCAGATTTTGGTTTGAGTCTACATTGGAACTAAGCGTAGCTTCTGTGTACCAAGACGAGCATACACCGTAAAGAAATAGTTAAAGCAAATAAGCACAATGTTTACCATTTTTCAGGATATTCTTATAGTAGGTTTAAAAGACGATAGTCGTTAGTATAGCTACAAAGAAAACAAAAAAAAACTTTTATGATTACCAACCATATTGTGACCTCAATCGGCAATCGGTCATGGTGCGTGAAAGTTGTAAAAAAGGGCCGAAATAGTATCGGAATGTTGGGAACACAAAACAAAATATAAATAACTTACATGTTAAATATCTAGAAATAACGCTAAGACGTTCTTTTTAAACACTAGAATTTGTAATTTTGATCATTTTGTTCCTTATTTTTAGACTAACTTTAATAATAAATGTCTATCATCTTACCCCTAGAGGAAAATAAGGGGAAACTTAACAAAAATCAGCTCTTAGCGGCCGCCATTAATAAACTTTCAGCATTTTACGGTTAATTTACTTTACCAAGAATGATTGACATGAACAAATTGTCTTTTGAACTTTCAACTTTATTCTGTCGCACACTCGATGCCTTTTAGGTTTTCGACTTCAGAAAGTTCATGTTAAGCATGCGATCTTATTTGACTGGCTTTACAGCTTAGTTGATATTATAATTAAGTCATCACCATCATCATCATTACCACCACCACCATCATCATCATTACCACCACCACCATCATCGTCATCATCATCATAACACCACCATCACCATCATCATCATGATTACCACCACCACCACCACCATCATCGTCATCATCACCACCATCATCATCATCATCATCATCATCATCATTAACATCATCATCATCATCATCCACAACAGCCACAACGTCCACTGCTGAACATAGTCTTCCGCCACAGAGCGGCTGTTTGCCTCCTGCATCCATCCGCTCCCCGTGGTTTTGACCAGGCGATCACGTAATTTGATAGCAACGAATAGAAAGACAAATTTGTATGGATTTGACAGTTTCAATACGCAGCTTATGTGCATAGTTACTACGGATTTTTTTAAATTCTCCTGTTGCATTGAAATCAAAGTCGGCTTACACCTTCATAAATAATTATTCATTAAAAAAAAAACAGGATTCATTTAAAACAATCCTGTACTAAGTCTACACCAACGGCAGAGAGCGTGCGGCGGGTGTTAGACTCATAAAATTTCTAAATCTGTTACGAGTCATTAGGTAAAGGACAAGGAATACGCTTTCTGAATTCAAGGGTTTCCAAAATTTACGGCAGCTTTATGGACGCGATGACAGCCTATTTTCTTGGTGAGTTACTACGGGTTTACGATAATGCAGAGATCTCGATGGCTGGTAAGGATACCCTATCGAATCTTAAGCCCGTGAACCCGTTTACGCCGTAGGTATACTTCAAATTGTATATTGGTGCCAACCTAATAGCAGTTTTAAACGTATGATTTTATATATGAGGATATCTTGTATATCCTTCAGATAAGTTTTAGTTATAGTAATTAGAATATTGATCACACTAATATTATAAAGGCGAAAGTTTGTATGTGTGTTTGTGTGTATGTGTGTGTTTGTTACTCCTTCACGATAAAACGGCTGTATGGATTTGGTACCAAGATAGCTTATACACTGGATTCACATATAGGCTAACCCAACCCAACCAACCCAACTAGTAGGTTATATTGTGTATGACGTGTCCTAACCTTGTTTAATTAATAAATCTCCTTTGATGAGAATTCGAGATCTTTTTATCTAAACTCTTTTTAACAAATGCTGGGATTCATGGACAAAAATGGACGGTCAATAAAGATTTATTACTTAACTACGAAAAAATCCTTAAACAGTACAAATAAGTACCCTAAAGATAATATAAAATCCAGTTGCTTCCTTACAATGTTAAACTTTCGAGAAACCGTACGCTGGTAACAATTAACATTCAAATATTAATATTTGCATTATTGAGCTCACGGCAAGGTCGGGGGGCTCAACCATAGAATACAGAATAGTAGATAGAAAGGCTGTATGAGGCGGAACAGGCGTGCCACAACCATGCCGACGCTCATTGTGTGTGTGTGGACTGAGGGACCATACAGATCACTAAGTTTGTGTAGTTCAAGTAACTAAATAAATAAATATATAAATATGTGTAGACATAATACATAATATACAGGGTCCAGGCTCTACGTACGTAATCGTAGGGCGTTATTATTATTATTAATATTAATAATTAATATTATTAATACCATTATATACACGGCGCCATTTAATGCAAAACTAAGTAAAGTTTGGGATCTGACAGAATACTTTTGTAATTTTTGTTTATATGTAACATAGAATACAATATAAAACCCAGACACAGAACAAACATCGATGTTCATTACACAAATGTTTGTCCTCGGTGAGAAACGAACCCACAACCTACAGTTCAATAGACAAGGTTACCAACTGAGCTATCGGGTCAGTCACCTGAATTATACAGTAAAACCATACTGGCACGAAACCTTGCAATGGCGCTGACTAGCCGCTCGCAGAGTTTGGCAAAGTGAACACTCTCGATAGTTGTACGTAAAATATAAAAAAAGGAATAGCTGACTTCTCCTAAACTTCATACTGAGAAATGGACTTCGTTCATATTACAATATAGATAGATACTTTTTTCAGTTATTTTGATTTTAAGCTCAAATTAATATACATACCGGTTTTCATGAAATATGAAAATATCCTTTTAAATAAAATAAAAAGTTTATAAATAACGATAATATAATGTAATATAATGCTAGACAAGTTTGAAGTAAATAAAAAGCTTCTGCCCGCAGCGTGGCCTATGGAAAAACAATTCAACCACCCATTTCACCGTCTTAAGGGTGGAATTTCGAAAAATCCTTTCTTAACGGATGCCTACGTCATAACATCTACCTGCATGCCAAATTTCAGCCCGATCCGTCCAGTGGTTTGGGCTGTGCGTTAATAGATCACTATGTCAGTCAGTCAGTCAGTCAGTCACCTTTGAGTTATATATATTTAAATTCAGCCGGATCCGTCCAGTGGTTTGGGTTGTGCGTTGATAGATCACTATGTCAGTCAGTCAGTCACCTTTGAGTTATATTTTTAGATTCAGCCGGATCCGTCCAGTGGTTTGGGCTGTGCGTTGATAGATCACTATGTCAGTAAGTCAGTCAGTCCTTTGAGTTATATATATTAGGTCTTTACCTATGAAATTGCCGTTTTGTTTGAAAAAAGTTAAAGTATTTTTTTTTCGAACTTATTTATTTCTTTTATTCTAAGTAATCACCCCTGCAATCAATGCATCTTTGCCAACGCTGTGGCAGTTTATGGATGCCCTTCTTGAAAAAATCAGCAGGACGGGAGACAACAAACTCTTCAAAGGCGTTTTGTACTGCCTCTCGGGAATTGAATTTTTTTCCCGCTAAAAAGTTGTCCAAATTTTGGAAAAAGTAATAGTCAGTAGGCGCAAGATCTGGTGAGTATGGCGGATGAGGGAGATCTTCCAAACCCAACTCATGCAGCTTAGATACGGTCTGTTGTGCAGTATGGGGTCGCGCGTTGTCGTGAAGTAGCAGTGGAGACGACCGATTGACCAAAGCTGGTTGCAAACGTGCGAGTTTCGCCATCATTGTGGTCAGTTCTTCAATGTACACATCTGCAGTAATGCTCTCGCCGTTTTGTAAAAAGCTATGATGAATCACACCAGCACTAGACCACCAAACTGTGACCATCACCTTTCTAGGGGTCATTTTTCGTTTTGCACATTGCTTTGGTACCGAACCAGGATCTAACCAACTCGCTGAGCGCTTTCGATTGTCAAAAAGAATCCATTTTTCGTCGCACGTAACAATTCGGTTCAAAATTCCTTCATTTCTGTGCCTGTTAAGCAGCGCAAGGCAAGTCTCGACGCGTACTTTGCGCTGGCGATCGTTAAGTTCGTGGGGCACCCATCTATCAAGCTTTTTTATCTTGCCAATCTGTCGCAAATGGACCAATATTGTTTTGATGCTAACATAAAAAGCTGCTGCCAGCTCAGCTGTAGATTGAGATTCATCAGCTTCCACAATCGCCTTTAATTCATCATTGTTGACCAAAGTTTCCGGATGACCACGAGGTTCATTTTTCAAGTCAAAATTCCCAGAACGGAACCGAGCAAACCAATAACGGGTTGTACGTTCGTTTGTACAGTTCTCTCCGTAAACGTCGTTGATGTTACGTGTCGTTTGTGCCGCGTTGGTGCCACGACGGAACTCATATTCCATAATTACACGAAATTTCAGAGTATCCATTATGAGGAAAAATGTTGAAATGTAATGAAAATACAACGCTAATCAATAAACAAAAGACTTATATTGTAAATAGAATGTCATATTTTTAAAACAAAATTAATTTGAATTTAGAATTCATAGCCAATCAAAACTTTTTTTTGTTTGAAAAAGTCTGTACTGCAAAACGGCAATTTCATAGGTAAAGACCTATTATTTAGATAGAGATTTTATAATTTTACACTAGGGACTTTTCTGCAAAGTCTGTCTAGGTAGGTACTTTGCCATTTTGTTCTATCACCAAGCAGTAGTATGCAAATATTACTACGATCCGGTTTTAAGGGTACTGTAGCTGCTGAAATTACTGGGCAATTGAGACTTAACGATATGATCTCACAGTCAATTAATCTTATTACCAGACTGTGCTGATGAAGACGGACGATGTGCGTAGTGCAGTGTCACGCGAAACTTAATATCTTGGAGTTCCGGGTGACACTGTTCTCTTATGGGCGGCCGTATCGCTTAACATCAGGTGAACTACGAGTTCGTCACATCATTCATTAATATAATAAAAATATGAGGTTACAAACATTAAGAACTTACAACCGAAATAAGAGTCTCCTCTTTTTAAACCGACTATAAAATAGGAGGAGGTTCTCAATTCAACTGTATTTTTTTATATGTTTGGTATCTCAAAACTTTCGACTGGGTGAATCGATTTCGATGATTCTTTTTATTTGAAAGCTGGAGCCTCTCGTGTGGTCCCAGTTTTGACAATGGCATCCATGAGAAAATCTTATAAGTCTGAAGTCTGTTTTTTACACTTTGCGTTTGTTGTTTGAAGTCGGTAGAATAGTATTAGTCCAAAAAAATGCTAGTATTGATCGTCTTTCTAACTCGGGGTTTGCAGGTCTAAATATTCCCTGTAGTCTGTGGGCTCCAAGGGCTCAAATCTGTTATACTTTATTACTATGGTATAATTTCACTGACTTTGTAGAGAAGGTATTAACACGCTACATTTGCGTGATGAGTAGATTATGCTAGCTGAGTATCTTGGCTTACTTAATATGATAAGCGAGGTTCATCATAGCTACTGTCCACATGAATAATTTATTTTTTGTTATTTTTCTTTTCAACATCATCAAACCTTTATGAATACCATTAGGTTATATCGCAAAAATTTTTTATGATAAGAAATGACATGACGATCTAGTCGTTCGCCTGATGCATATCTGTTGCAATGTCACAAAGTATAGATTACCGCATAACACTGCACTGCGCACGTTAATTTAAGACTGTGAGATTAGTTCATAAAGTATTATTTGCCCAGTAATTTTACTAGCTGCAATACCCTTCAAATCGACGGCAAAATAACTGGCAAAGTAAGGGTACCTACCCAGACAAACTTTGTAGTAAAGTCTTACCACCTAGTTACTAGACGTGCGCTGTGCAGTGTCACGCGAAATTGTATAAATTAGAGTTTTAAGTGACATTGCAATCATGAGAGGAACGACTAGCTCGTCACGTCATACATTAACAATAAAAAACCACGATGGGAGATAAGTCAGTATGTGCTCTGCGATATTTGATATGGTAGCCATACTCGAGTGGCTAAAATGTTTTCTAATCACGATATTCATCAAACTTTTTTTGGCCGAATTGATAGTGGTCCACTAACCAATAGTTCGTGACAAGTGATGTTGAATAACAAGCAATAACCGGTGGGGAAAGGGAAAAAAAATCAATTTATCCTCTTTACCCATTGATGTGAAATAACAAGTCGTTATTTGGGATGAGCAAGCCTGAAGCTATTAAAATCGGTCAACGAATTTTATCCGGAAGACGATAATAAAGTGACTTTTATTTATTTACTTATTTATCTTATTTTATCATCTTGAAAAGGATTTTTGACTTGGCTTGCGAGTTTCAATTTACCGGTATAGCGATTTTGTTAAAAGACCTAGGAGTTTTGGCAGGAAAATGAAAAAGATCGCGTCATCAAAACTTGTTGTTATTTTCAGTGTTAGTATAAAATTGGTGGTATTTTATTCGTTAAGTGCTGGATTACAGGCATGAGTGTGAGAAAGGTGTATTATGACGGTGAAACATTTCTTTTCGTGTGGTTTTCAAAACTCTATAGTAGCTTTTGGTAAAGTTGCCACCACTTTACTAGGAGTAAGACTTAGACTAGGCATCAAGTCAAGTTATGACTTGGATTGTGATTTGACTTTATTAATTAACTTGAGAAATTATCAATTACTTGACACTGGCTTAATACACAAAAGTATTTAGCCAAAACAAAAACAAACAAAGACCTACCTACCCCACCCGCCCACCTACCAGCCCATGTGGCCTATTCTTCAAGCATTGAAGTATTGAAAGTTACAAGCTATCAAACTACTATTTTAATAACAAGTGATTTTGAACTCATATTTGTTCATGATTGTTCAATAGATGTATGAGGAATAAAGTTGGATAACTCAATCCACCTCGTGAGGGTGTGACCCAAAGGTACAGGTGAAAACTACGTTACAGGAGTTTTGGTGACGCAAACCGGTGACCGCGTTTGCATATAAATCTGGTTTTAATTACAATCTCTACTTAGTTACATTGCAAAAGTTAAAGTAGTGTTACAGTTGAAACCCGTATAATGTGAGCCAATTTGTAATTTTATTGAAGTAAATCTTTTTAACGCATGCTTCACTTGGGGATTAACATACATATCTCCCTTTCAACTCCCGTTCACCTCACCGGGTGAACGGGAGTTGAGAGGGAGATATGTATATCTCCCTGTCTATGTGAAGATAGAAAGAGAATGTTTCGTATATTACTATAGGGACAAGAGAGAAGAAGTTTTACTTCAGTCGTGTGGTCTAAACACTTTTTTCTTTTTTTCTTCAAATTATTATTATCAACAGCCTGAAAACGTCCACTGCTAAACCCCATAAAGCGTCATTTTGCGTCTTACGAGTCTTACCGCGTAAGTCTGGTGGAGATGGTAATCGTGCTCGCACTCGTGGACTTATTAATTGGCGCGTGCAGGACCCGAACCTCAGAACAGCTACGTGGTAGGAGTGCAGCTCCCTGTGGTATTGACCAGCTGAGCGATCACGTAACTCGATTGCAACCAATAGAAACACAAATTTGTATGGATTTGACAGTTTGAATACGCAGTTTATGTATAGTTCGTATGGAAACTTCTCCTGTTGCATTGCAATCAAAGGTTCGTGATCACTTTCTTCTTTATTCGTGAACTACGTGGCACCCACTGCAACATTTATCGATACATTGAGTTTCTTTTCAACTAACCTGATGAAGTACCTCGAAACGAGTGCAAACTTAACATTCAATTCCATAATTCCATTTAATTATTCCTTATTTCTAAATGAAACATTTTTCATTAGCCCCCTTTTCTGCGTTGAGCGTCGTCCCGGACAGAATTCAACAATAATATTATCGTCGAAAGTTTGCACAGAGTCGGATAGAAAATAATTTTCTTAGCTTTGTTTATTTTCCATTATCGTTTCTTAGTTATTGTTGCTTTTCAGAATTAATTCCAGTCAACATCTGTTGTGGCCGTGAACGGTTTTATTAAAAATATATTTGATGTGTCGTAAACGTTCTAAGTACATTAATTTATTATTACTTTTTCTTTTACTTGCCGTAATCATACAAACAAATAGGTATACAAACGTATAAAGTTTAATTTTCATATTTTTTAAATGAGTGGCAAGTAAGCAGGCTTTGCACCTAATGGTATGTTGCCATTGCTGCCTATAGATATCTGCAACACCGTTGGCATTGCCAGTGCGTTGCTAAAAACATATAAGAACTTACACAAAAGGTACATACACTACACTTATTACTTACAGACAATTACACTAAAAAAATATGTTTATGATTCAAAAGAGCATAGCAAAAGACGTACTTAATATACCTGAAAGTTCTAACGAAGTGGCTATAAGAATTACTTTCCCGTAAGAGCTAGACAATCGCAAAGCTTTTACACGGACGACTTGTACGTGACTGATTAGTCTAGACTAAGTATCTAAGGTAATCTAGCTCTATCCCAGACTTAATCTGAACGTATTTACTTTGGCGTGGATGTGGGAGACGATTATCACTAAGCTAAGTTGGTATATATATATTACGCAGCGAGCTTCTGCCCGCAGCTTCGTCCGCGGCGTGGCCTATGGGAAAATAATTCAACCACCCATTTCACCCTCTTAAGGGTGGAATTTCGAAAAATCCTTTCTTAGCGGATGCCTACGTCATAACATAGATGTTTATATACATGTTTTACATAGATGGGCTAAAATTTGGCAATAAATTTCAGCCCGATCGGTCCAGTGGTTTGGGCTGTGCGTTGATAGATCACTATGTCTGTCAGTCAGTCAGTCACCTTTGAGTTATATATATTTAGATTCAGCCGGATCCGTCCAGTGGTTTGGGCTGTGCGTTGATAGATCACTATGTCAGTCAGTCAGTCAGTCAGTCAGTCACCTTTGAGTTATATATATTTAGATTCAGCCGGATCCGTCCAGTGGTTTGGGCTGTGCGTTGATAGATCACTATGATCACCATTGAGTTATATATATTTAGATAAATATATTACCTAATTTTTTTAATAAATAGAAGGAGAAGGTAAAGTTTAGCCACGCATGCGCAGAATCTTTGCTGTTGCTGGTATTTATTTAGGCAACGGTAACTCCTAACCATTCACTTGTTTGTCTATCAGTAACATAAAAAAAAATTGTTATTTTTCTTTATTTACCGCATTGTTCTCGTTACACATGAGACAACACGATGATTATCTTTATTTTCCCATTGCCCTCTCATTTTTCTTTCTCAAAGGTAGCAATTTTCACATATTAATCATTATCATAAGTCTACGTCTACGTTTTGAGCGTTTGCATGACTCTTGCATTCTTGCTGTCCACAGTTTTGACCAGTCTGTCCAGCTACACTTCGTCATTCAGTTCGTGGCCACCTCTCAAGAACCTTTCTACCCAATGTATATCAGTTGTCGGTTCATGACGAATGCATACTTGTTAATAGTGTGGCAAAACCAGGGGCAAAAACTAGTGACGTAAATTAATTTGACATCGTTGCCAGAGTGCGACGAATTGGATTGTTGCCGTAATCAACGTTAGCCTGCGAGTGAATATCAATAGAGCTGCTAGAATTGTGGCCCTAACTGTAGTTCTCGAAGTTTTACACCTAATATTTTAAAAACGTGAACCAACACCATATGTTTTGCTTTAAGCATTGATCTTTTCTCATTTTTTCTTATCGTGTAGGAAAGTAGTTAATCCTGGTAGTCAGTAGTTTTTTAAGCCACCAAAGCTTTTGATTTGGCTTAATTACTATAGTTTTAAGTAAAAAATCGAGACTTTGGTACGTACGTTTAAAAGCAAGGCAGCGCTCAATCATAAATGCCAGATTTTTAAGCGGTCCCACTCGCAATCGATTGTTCGATTTAGGGCAGATCTTGTTTAGGACAGATTCGATTTAAGGCAGTGAACAACAACAACAACAACGACGATGACGACGACGACAATAACAACAACAGTCTTGTGTGGCAGAATTAAGTATGTAGCTTCCAGAGCATGCGTTAATGCTCAATTATAAATATTATTATTATTATTTATTTATTTTTTTATGTTAAGGAATAACGTGACGAGCTAGCCGTTCGCCTGATGTTAAACGACACGGCTGCCCATATCAGCTGCAGTATCACTCGGAACTCTAAAGTATAGAGGTTCGCGTGACACTGCACTGCGCACGTCATCCAGAGACATCAGCACAATCTAGTAATAAGATTACTAAACTGTGAGATCAGATCATAAAGTCTCATTTGCCCAGTAATTTCACTAGCTACAGTGCCCTTCAAACCGGAACACAGCAGTGCTTGCACACTACTGCTTGGCGGCAGAATAACTGGCAAAGCGGTGGTACCTACCTAGACGAACTTTGCAGTAAAGTCCTACCACCTAGTAAAGTTAAAGTTAAGTAAAGTTAGAAGCAGTCTTACCCACCCGAGTAATGACCGCTGTAAAGGTTGCTTAACTTTATTGAGTCATCCTTTCTGTTTAGAATATGTCATCCACCAACACCAACTTGGGGATTTAGCCAGCGTGGAGAATTATTATATACATTCACAACACGTGTGAGAGGTCCCTGCCTCAGCAGTGGGTACTTATTAGACAGACGACTTGCGTACGATTTCCTAATATATATTTCTTTTTATGTTACTGAATGATATGACGAGCTAGTCGTTCTCCTGATATTAAGTGATACGGCCCCCCATAACTGAACAGCGTCACTTGGAATTCTAAAATATAAAGTTTCGAGCGACACTGCACTGCGCTCATCATCCTGAGACATCGGCACAGCGTGGTAATAAGATTATCACGCTGTGAGATCAGATGATAAAGTCTCTATTACCCAGTGATTTCACTAGCTACAGTGCCCTTCAAATCGGAACACAGTAGTGCTTGCACACTACTACTTGGCGGCAGAATAACTGGCAAAGCGGTGGTACCTACCTAAACGAACTTTGCAACAAAGTCCTATCACCTAGTAATATTTCGAATTTACGCATTCAGTCGTTTGCAGCACCTTTTAAACCGAAAGCGTCTCGTACAACTTTATAACTGGTTCTGCATACCATTATCCCTATAAATCATAAAACAATAAAGGTTATGCTATATCTACTTAAAATTCAAAGAAAGTCACCGCAAATACGTGCTCCATCAACTTGTAATCGAGTTCCAAGAGTACCCCTTATCAATTTAATATGAATGTGATTCATACACGAACGCGACGTGATGTCGACGCCATGAACTGTCACTGCAATCGAAAACGGAATATTATTTCAGCGGTTCTCCGAATGTCGAATAATCGATTTAGTTTATTTCAATAGCCGAATTAATTTGCTGTTGGATGCAGAACATAGCTGATTAGTTTGTGGTTAAATGGATTAGTAATTTGTGGGTTAATTTGGATCGCAGATAATCATCTCTGAATACGGTCTTAGTTTCAGCAAAAAAGTCAAATAAAAGTTTTTTTTTTGATAACTACATATAAAGTGTGTAGCTACTCGATGGCTGACACATGCGTTAAGCTCGTCAACGGGTCTATTTGCGGGAGCTGGTCTGCTTGTGGTGTGAAAACAATTTGAAATAAGTATGTAAGTATAAACATTTGTTTATAAAAAAAAACAAATGAAAAAATAAACAAAACCAAAAGTATTTTTTATCTGCATTTCCACAGAAGCCATGGTGCGCACTTTAGTTTTCACCAAGTCACCTATGCGAAGCGCTAGCTTCTCCCTCAGGTCTTTAGCTGCTTGGGTTGTTGTGGTGATTATCACATCCATGTCCACATCGAAGTGTCTGACCACACCCCGGAAGGTACCAACATGGAGCCAAAAGTATTTGTTCCTCTTGTATTGTATTTATGTCCATTATTAATAATAAAGTAAAGTAATAAATTAAACTAATTTAACAAAAAGCACGGACATAGGTATCTGTGGTAATGCAGCTTAAAAAAGTTTGTAGCTACATACAAAAAATTAATAAAACACCATCAGCCAGACAAGTCTAATCTATGACTATGTATAATCTAACCTGTCGCCTGATATTAAGAGAATTGAAAGAACTTGTTAGATTAAAAAAAAACCCAAAACCAATAGTTTGTAATCAAATAAAAGAGAGTCAGTTAAATTAAATTGATAATTAACGATGTTGCAAATATGCAAACACTACTACCTACTTTTCTTTTTTTTTCTGCTTATTTTCCGCCAGAGACTGGTTATTAGAAAACTCTATGTGGTTTTGACCGCATAATATATCGGTCAATTGGTTTTACCCGACTACAGCAAATAGAAAGAGAACTAAAAACAATGATAAGAATGAATCAAACTATTTTATTCAAAATATTAGTTTTATTCTGCTAGTTTATGGGTATTTCAAAACAATAAAAAAGGCAATCTGTTAGTTAAGAGAAACAAAAGTAATTGCTGCTTCGCGAACTCATTATAAAAGTAGACGCAATGTTTAGTAACCACCCCTCCAACGAAGCAGCAAAATAAAACAAAAACCTAACCTACCTATCATAGTAATTCAGTGGTTATTTCTGGTGAAAAATGAATAAACAACTAAGTAGTGACGAGTGCAAAAAATACGCAATGTACTCAGCGGCGTCTATTTTGCATCGTAAATGTTTGCATATAAAACACGATGATTTGATTATTCGACTGTATCTCGTGAGTTTTAGCCGTGTAATAGTTGTAGTTACGATGATTTGGGTGTACTGGTAGTGGAGCGTGGATTCCCGTTGGATTACATTTTTACAATTTCTTCTAAACTAACGCTTGTCCTGTCTATTTTGACCGTAATTTGGTGGAAGACAGAACGCAACTGCGAAGAATAGAATTCACAAGATCAATGACAATCAATCAGGCAAGAACGTAATGCATTTTGTAGAAATAGAAAATTATTTATTAATATGTGTATCCAATTTTTATTTAAATGACGTTAAAATGACGTTAAATGCATTTGGATTTTATACTGAAAGCTTTTTGTGTATCTAAATAAATAAATAATAATAATTAATAGACGAGATTTAGGTTTATCATTATATTATAGTTTTTCATTATATTATAGTTTATTGAGACCGGGGCTTATAGCCCCGGTCTCAATAAACTATCTTTATCTAAAAACTTTCGTTACTCAAAATTTAGCAGTTAGGTGATATAGATATATATATTAGGTGATGAAAAAGTGTCCGAAAAAATCTATAGTACTTTTTTGTGAACATCTATGAGCTTGAGGCAATAAAACTTATTGTAACACCTAAAAAATATAGTACGACATTTTTCTTTCATACTAATAACTTTTGAATCATAATTTTGCGTGCCATTAGATGGCCAAATACAAATGAAAATTGTATCATGAAAATTTTAAAAGGAACATTCGCCCGTCATTGCTGATGCTAATTGTATTTTATTCCCCATGGTAACCATGAATCAGCAAGCCATTTGTAATGTGTTTGAATAACCAATAAGCACGGTTGAAAAGCAGACATTGTTGGAAGCTTTTATTTCCTCGTCAACCATTTGTTCAACTCAAAAATATTTAGAAAACAAACATGCCTATAATTCTGTTAGAACCGCATTGGATCTGGATTCTAGATAATGGATTCAGAGAAAATGTTTTCTTTTTTACCTCACATGTTTTTGACTACATTTCACCTGATGAAAAATGAAAATGGATCGATGAATCACGTTTGCCCAGAAAGTACAGCGAGAAGACTGATACCGGGAGATCGTTCCACTCCTTTGTTGCTCATATGATAAATGAGTTACCGAATCGCTTAGTACATTCAGGTGGTAATTGATCAATATAAGTGTAGACTACGCGCTTCTAGTCCTCCTGGTTGAGTCGGAGCCCATTCGTAACACCGCGTAACATTGTTTTATACTTTTGGTGTTATATATTTATTAACAGTCAATAGAATTTTTTTTTATTTCATAGTTATAAATACAAAACTAAACTAGACCTAAAAAACTAAATTACACCTAAGAAATTAAAATAAAGAAAAATAAAAAATAAAACTAAAAATTTTAAAATAGCCCGTTGGTGGAAGGAAAAGTGCCCAGAATGCTGGCAGCATTACCACGTTGAATGGCAATGCTTATTTTTTGTGCAAAATAAAAGCCAGCATTCTGGTCACCTGTCATTAACAGTTGTGTGTCACGAGTAAAAGATTTTTATTTCATTTCTTTTTATTTCTTTGCAATGGAGATGGTGGAATGCAAAGAGCTTTAACAGTTCCTTAGCACATTCACCGAAATGGATGCGGTAAAACATCTGATGCTTTGTATGTGTTCTGGGACCATGGTCTTCGTAGTTACTGTCTCTTAGATGCAGGAATCAGGATTTATGTGATTGTTGAGCATTATTACTGTTAACTACAACTATTAAACAACAAACAATACAAACAAAAACAAACAAACTAAACAATACAGGCTGGTGGCGAGTCAGCGCCGAGCCGCCACCGCCGCCGCGCGTACTCCTTGAGGATGGGCATATATTGCCCGAACACCGGTCGAGTTATTCAACTGTATCTCGTGAGTGTTAGCCGTGTAATAGTTGTAGTTATGAATACCACTCACGTCAGTTTCTATAATATTACATTATTACTGTTATTGTTATCTTTCCGTATATTGTACTTTACTGTGCATTTATACTGTACAGGTTACATGGCTATAAACGAACCCTATCGTGCCAGCAGCTGGCATGTGAGTGACGTGTCACAAAGCCACGCCGGGGATGCACAGGGACAATGGCACCCGGTGGCAAGAGATAATGTTTCTCATAACGTTTCCAAGCTTAATGGTGGATCTGAAGTAGGTCTGTTAGCCACTGGTGGAGATAACAGGTGATATGATCTCACAGTCGAGTCGAGTCTCAGAGACTGTGCTGATGTCTCAGGATGATGTGCGCAGTGCAGTGTCACACGAAACTATATATTTTGGAGATCCGAGTGATACTTTTCTGCTATGGGCGGCCGTGTCCCTTAACATCAGGTGAACGACTAGATCGTCACATCATTCACTAACATAAAAAAAATATATATTTCATCATATTATAAGAATACTAGAATTCATTCAAGATCATCCATCAATGGGGAAATCGGGATTCATCGGTAGGATTTCCTACATAGTTATGTCGGACGGGCTAGCATCGTTAGCAATATTACATTTACAATCGCAACTGTTGTCTTAGTAACAAAACAAAAACTTACTGTATGTGTTATCGAAATATCTAAGTTTTCAGGTCATTAGTTTCATCGTGCGTGTTCAAGAGAAGAGTGAATAGGTATTTACTTGGCTAGCATGCTACACCTTCGATCGCATCGTCACTTCCCATCAGGTGAGAGCGTGGTCAAATGCTAGACAAGTTTGAAGAAAAAAAAAAAAAAAAAAAAAAAAAAAAATCGTTATTTTATCAAACAAATCAAACCAAACAATTTTCGAGAGATGTTAACGTAAGTTACTTAAAGTAATTAGAAATTTTGTGTTCGATCTCACGCAGGTGTGCAAATATTAAATAATATTTTTGTACCAGTACATTTGGAATTACTTGACACTATAAAATGCGTGTTGTAACAAACAGTCATACAAAGTTTTATATAGTTTGCCCTTTAAAATTTTTATGTCATTTGGTATACAATTATATATTAATATGCACATATTATAAACGTTTCTCTTATATATATCTTTGCGGCAAGATAAGATAAACGTTACATCGAGACAAGAAACATATCCTCTTATTTGCTAGTAAAATGATATAAGCCGAAACTCTGCCCCTCCGAGATTGACAAAACTATTTGTATTTGTATTTTGGTAAACAACAAAACTCTGAGTTCCATATGTAGTTTTCAAACCTCACTAACTATCACAATAACTTGTTGAAAGCTCACGTTGTTTTAGGCCCTTGGCTAAATAAATATACTCCTAGAATATGGACCAAGTCAATAATAAACCAACCCCAAAATTAAGCATTTGGGAGCAATTGCGGTTACGAAATATAAGTCGCTTAATTAAATGAAATCAGAGGCAAAAGGGCACCAATTATTCTGTTTTATGTAAGTTATTTTTTGTTTGCTTTAGTGGCTATAAATTTGATTAAATTAAGCGTTTAAATTGTTTGGAACTAGTATTTGTATATGTATGCTAAATACCAGACTTTTACGTTAACCAAATACGTGATGCGTAGTTTAATGAGTAGCTTTACGTAACACAATGAGCTTTTTCGATCAAATTGAATTTTCTTAGACTTTCTGGTTTGCAAAATGTTGAAGCATTATTATATACTATTACTACCTGACCCGCCCCAACTTACTACGGGCTAGGGTTGTACGTTATATATATAATATATTGTTGGAAATCCTAAGTGGTTTTAGTTTTAAAAAAATAACTTTACAATCAAGCTAACAATATTTATTAAAATTTACTAAGAACCGACAATAATTAATAGCGTGATTTTATAGAACGTCCGTCGCCTCTGAGCGCTGCCCGAAAAGTGAGCCCGAGCCTTCTTCGTCACTCGTATATATACTACGCCGCTTGCATCAACTCCCGAAGTGAAGTATTTTGTAACACGGCCGTTCCTGCTTGCGTGTTGTCCTCAACAGCTGCTTCATCTTCAAGCGGCACATTGTCGTCGACCTCGGCCGTTATGTCTTCTTCTATAACACAACAAAACATGATTTTAGGACCCGATGTACAGGCATAACGTTGGTAACTGAAACCATTTCAAAATTAAAATGAAGCTGTTGCTCAATTCAAAGAAATTTCAATTTAGAGAAATTCAACAGGTACTTGTAATAAACATTGAAAACGGAGACTGCAAAACAACTGTGTTAGAAGCACAAGCGTGCACTCAAGTACAACCAACACAGGTCTCGCATACTAATTTTATGAAAATTTGTAAGAAAAAGTGAGGTTCCAACCGCATGTAAGAAAGTACTTTAGTACTTTAGCATAGAAAATAAAGAAAAATAAATGTATTGCGAATTTCAGAATTCCGGACTTCTAAACTTCGCCACACATTGTAATAGAAAACGGCAACTGTATGGGATAACATTCATAAACCACATCATACATTGCAAAAACGGCAACTGTATGATGTAATACTCACAAATCACGTCATAAATAGCATAAACGGCAACTGTATGACATGGCACTCACAAACCACGTCATACATTGCAAAAACGGCAACTGTATGATATGATACTCACAAAACACGTCGTACATTGAAAACACGGCAACTGTATGATATGATACTCACAAAACATGTCGTACATTGAAAACACGGCAACTGTATGATATGATACTCACAAAACACGTCGTACATTGAAAACACGGCAACTGTATGACGTGACACTCACAAATCACGTCACACATTGCAAAAAACGGCAACTGTATGATATGGCACTCACAAACCACGTCTTACATTGCAAAAACGGCAACTGTACGATATGGCACTCACAAACCACGTCATACATTGCAAAAAACGGCAACTATGTGGAGAGAATAATCTCGTCACATATTGCAAAAGGCAACTGCATGAAGAGGCATAGGCCACCTCACACATTGCAAATAGAGAGAAGGCAACTGTGCGAAATGATCACACATTGCAAACGACGCCACACAAAGTGCAGTCATCGCTGAGTCACATTGGTGAGACAGATATCCGCAGTGGAGAACGCAGAACAAGCCTCCAGCGTCCATTCGCCCCGCCAAAACACCATGTGATCGGCGGCCGCTTGCGTTGTCTTGCCTTAAGACCCGCCGCGAAGTTTCGAGCTACAGCGGTGGGTGGCAGCACATGCAGGACCTTGTAGGGCCCCAGCATGCCAGAGTCCAGCTTTCCCGTAGATTGTGACGACCTGTTCACGAACACAAAATCGCCAACGGTAAAGGTTCGTGACTGCTAACTACCCTTGTTGACATAAGCGTCTTGGAGTTGCTGGTCAGCGTCTGGTAGTGTGGACGCAGTATTATTCATCACCGCATCTTAACGGTACCATTGCGAGTTCTGTTTTGAATGAATAACCGGGGATGTACCGTCTAAAGTAACAAAAACTAACTTAGTAGCATTAAAAATGTCTAACCTCTTTAGACATTGCTTGGCACTTACGTGTTAACAGAAGCTTCTACCTTGTGCTCGCTCGGTCTCACCTGACCATTAGTAATCATTTGACCTTAGTAATCTATTTCAGTTGTAAAAAATTCAACGTTGATGGAAAATTCTGCCTCACTCTTTAGAATCACTATACTCGCGTTTTCGCTTGTTTTGTTGAACATAACCTTTGCGAAAAACACCACGAGCTCGAACGGGTGTAATTTGATGAGGTTTCACATAAATGGACAGAAAATTCGCTAAATTCATAGCAGTTGCGCGTAACTATCGCCACAATGAACTCATCACTCAAATCGTTAACAATGCGTAACGCAACAACAAACGTCTAGCGTATTCTGCATACGTGGGGTAGTTATCAGAATCAGTTTTCATAACATCAAATAAAATGTTCGCGATATTTACTCGTATAGGGCACAATGCCTTAAATTCACACTTGAAATTTGGCCAACTACGATCATTACTAACCCAATCGTATAGCCACGACCTCGCGTCACCTTTCAGACAATTACCTATACGTGCTAAACACTCACTGTCGTCCCATCTATTTATTTGCGCACATGATCAATATGACCACACAAGGAATCAAAATCATGCAAAGACAGATCGAAATTCGACATAAACACATGGTTCGATCTTACCGGCATGGCATCATAGCATTAATGAGCTTTTCGGTTACTTCACATATAACCATATCCGCGGTGGGCGGAGGCGTGCTTGAACACGGCACGGACAGGTCTAGACTTCAGGGCAGTGCGGACGGCGCAGTCAGCGGGCAGACGGCTCGCACGACGCGGCTGGCGTGCCGGAGCATCCGGTGCAGGCGCCGACATGGCGCGCGATGTACTCGCAACAACACATGCACTGCGTGTCCTGGAATCTTCCAAAACACCTACGCAGCTTATGAAAGTTTGAAGCTGGGCTTCTAAACCAGGAATAGACGATCGATTTCGCTTACGACTTTTACGTTTACTAGTCTCAGACATAGCTACAAATATGTTAAGCGGAAAATCTTTAAAATCACAACAGCAAAATCAAAACAATATTTGAAATCAGAATAACCAAGTCAGAATTGAGTTAGATCCCGCTTCTGATGTTGGAAATCCTAAGTGGTTTTAGTTTTAAAAAAAGTAACCTTACAATCAAGCTAACAATATTTATTAAAATTTACTAAGAACCGACAATAATTAATAGCGTGATTTTATAGAACGTCCGTCGCCTCTGAGCGCTGCCCGAAAAGTGAGCCCGAGCCTTCTTCGTCACTCGTATATATACTACGCCGCTTGCATCAGCTCCCGAAGTGAAGTATTTTGTAACAATATGTATATAATATTTAGGGTAGGTATCTTTTTTTAATGCTGAATCATGAACAATAAAAAAACACTTTCTCAAAATAAATTTTGGAGGAATTTCGTAACAAGCACTGTGACACGAGAATTGTATATATTAGATAAATAGATTATATATTATTCACCTCCTGTTCAGCATGGGTAGGCGTATAGCGTGACCGGAGAAAATCAACATATAATTTATTTCGAGACAGTGTGCAGCGTTAGACCAATGAACGATCACACTGATTATACATCATAAACCTTTTGTTGCGTTTTGATTAATCAAATGCTTTTTCGAGAGAAGATGTTGATTTTTACAGCCCATGCAAGAGAGATTTTTTTTTTGTGTTGGCTCCACATTTTCGTGTTTTTAGCCAGTGTCAAGTAATTGATAATTTCTCAAGTAAATTAATATTATAAATATATGTGTCAAGTCAAGCCATAGTCCAAGTCATCAAGTCAAGTCATAGTTTAGCCTAGTCCAGTCATACTCCTAGTAAAATGGTGGCAACTTTACCAGAAGCTTCTATGTCGTTTAGCACTTAACGAATAAAATGCCACCAATTGATGATGAGGGGTTGCTTTTGTTTGTCTGTTACTTACCTTTAGGCTGAATATATCGCTAGAAATATTACTTTAAACTCTTAGCTACCACTGCACCCCTTCTCAATTTATATTTTCAGTGACTAGCGAGTTTTGTGCAGTGACTCGACACTTTATTCATTCCTGTTACAATAGGAACTTGGGCCGGATAATGGTTTTTAATGTTAGTTTTGATTTCGGCGTAAGCCTTCTATTGTTGCGATCTCGGAAACCGACACAATAGGATGACCTCGGGTATTTTTGGAGGTGCTTTTAGGTTTCGTTACTTAAATATGCTTTTTTGCTCTTGATTAGATTTTGATTTTAGCTTACCACTGTACCTGCACTCCTGCCCGTACTGCACCCCAGTAGTTCCATATAATATTGTTCTATGTTAGCATTTATTTTCTACTCACAAGTTAAAAGTAATACTTTTTAATAAAAACAGTTTCCATCCTATTGGTTGTTGGAATTGCTTTTCAACCCGCATAGTAACAAAATAACATTGATGCAAAAAGGTTTTATAATCGATCTAAAACGTAATTCTCCCTCAATTCAATGTTAAATTGTTCCATAAAATCGGTTCCAACAAACTGCAATGAATGCATAAAAATTTATTTTTGCATTTCATTTCCAAACACTGTTGGAGCGGAATGTTTTGGAATAACAATCAATGATAAATATTGTGAAGTTCAAGTTTTGCTTGAAGCGCGTTTTCAAAAATGCATAGCTCCGGACTCATTATAGAAAAACTTTCATGCGGAAAAATTTAAAAAGATAAAGTTATCATGTGGCTCTTGCTTAGCCGTATGATGTAGCCGTAGCGCCAGCAACGTAGCAGTAGCGGTAGCATCAAACAGCTACGCAAAAGCCTTTATTCTACGCTTTTTTCAACGGGCTCATTAGTTTATGCATTATTTGGTTTCTACCAACATTTACACCGTCACCGGTCGGGAGGGCAGGTACTTAAGGCGCTCAACCGTCAACAGTGGGAGGCAACTTGCTCGCTGGGGTGCGAGCCTCGGCTTGGGCGGTTGTCTGGATAAGAGGATTGAGAAGACTACGTCTAATAGAACAGTGAACCGCATGGAAAGCTTTGTTTTACGCCACGTACACTTACTAAGCTCCATCGAAATGAAAAGCTACGAAATTGTATTGTAATTTATAATTTTCAATGTCAGTAAAAAACCGTATCGGCCTTATCGAATATCCATAAAATAAATAGGTAAGCTTTCCAAATAGAGGTTTGAAAGCAATATACCGGGTTTTACCGCTTGATCCAGCGGCGAATGTAATGGTGACATATTTCATTGATAAACCACATACTGGGATAATATTTTATTCATGGATCAAAGGCTTTTGTGGGTAGACTGATACTAGCTACGTTTGTAAAGCGACTGAACACTATCAGGTTAGCTATTTTTGCAGGGAATTTCAGATATTCCTTTGTGTAAACCGAGAAATGCTAATAGTGGTGTGTTTGAATTTTATGGTAGTGTACGAGTGCTTTAGACCACACGACTGATGTAAAATTTCTGTAGCTCCATCTATCGGCCGGTATAACTTAGTTTTTGCTTTGTTGAATGCTAATGTCGTCATCTTGACAATCGTAAATTACTATAAGTAAATTAAATGTTGTCATTATACCGGACATACAAACAAAATAACACAAATTTTAACAATTTTTCACTTTGTTTTGTTGACAGTGAAAATCTACGTTAACTTCCGTTCACCTCGTTACGCATTCACCAGCTTATTCCACAAGTCTAACGTGCGTAAAGAAGTTTTATAAAAATAAATAAATAATTGGAGAAATCACTTACTCCTGAATCATAGTTTCATTTATTACGGGATTCTGTAGGTCTATTATTATGGTGTAACTGATGAATGATGTAAAAATTTAAATTTGTGTTTGTTTGTAAATATATCCCTAATTTTATATGAGATGTCTCTTTTTGAAGTAAAGTTCGTGTTCTTCTGGTCGAGGAACATGAAGAGTTTCCTAAAACGGGTAATTTATAGTGGTCTCAGTTTTTTTCGATAAATTATAGGGGTTAGTTCCCAATGAATCACACCTAACTAAGTCTATCTAATATATGTAACAATATTGCTTCTATTAGATAATCTAAGCATAGAAACACATCCAAAGATTTAGGTGCTTACAAAAAATGAAAGATTGTCTATATTTTTATGAAAGTTGGATATTTTATTACCGTTTTTTATTTATGCAGATGACAGCATTCGCAATAATCAAAGTAGATAGAATCTAGTCATTTGGTTTCACCTGACGTTTTCCTGCAAGTTTTATTGATTGGATTTCACTCACTCAATCTTTCTCTCTCACTGTTATTTTCTTTTATAAGTATTTTATGCCTTTACTTTAATATCCGGAAATTAAATAGACAGTTAATTTTAAGGCAATCTGTACATTACCTTAAAAGCTTCACTTCGTTACTTAACTAAATTGGAGTGCTCAGAATGTGTATAAGAAAAGTTTCCTAGAAATTAATTTAATTTTCTAAATAAAATTTGATATTTCATCATATTTTTCATTTATCCAACTTTCATTGCGTCTTTTTAATTTACTGTCAAGATGCACATCGGGCTGATAATGTTTTTTTAAGTATGTTTTTTTAATACTCTTTGGAAATAGATGTTCATGTTTGATTAGGCGGAAAGACCGCCCATTTTACACACACTACTTTTACTTTTACTTACTATTTTTTTTACATTGACAATAGTCAATGTTTTGAATGGTGGTGTTAATTACTGATGTAGTATCTTCTACTGTGCAATAAAGTATTTTTCTATACTACGTTAAATCTATTTGATAAGGAACAACATTCATTGCCTAAACAAAAATGCTTTTATAAGGTGGTAGGACTTTTTCGCAAACTTTGTCTAGGTAGGTATGACCGCTTTGCTTTTTATCCTGCCGCCAAGCAGTGGTGAGCAAGCACTACTGAGTGACAGTTTGTAGGGCATTGTAGCTAGTAACGTTACTAGGTAAATGAGACTTTACTGATCTTACGTAGATACTGACTATATCTGATCACACAGCTTAGAAATATTGTTACTAAAGTGTGATGTCTCAGGGTAACGTGCGTAGTGCAGTGTCACGTGAAACTTAGTTCCGAGTGACACTGCAATCTAGTATGCGCTTAACACCAGGCAAACGACTAACTCGTCTAGTAATACGTCCATATAACAAATACAAGTATTAAATATCAATACAAAATCAGCAATAGTTTAACAAACGTTTTGTTACCAAACAAAACTTTCTTTTAGTTAGAAACTATTTCCTCAGGGTTACGAATGTGTATCTAGTCTAGATATTTCTTAATATCAACGAGTATAATATTCAGATATCACAAATTTACTCTTCTACTTTAAGCAAACATAATAAGGTGAAAAGAAGTAAAACGTCGTTCTCTGAATTGAATTGTACAAATATACTCATATACATAAAATTCGTCATATTTGGCTGGTATTTGCCGATGGGAACTGTGACTCACATCGCGTGGCGAAATTAATGTTTTACCTTTGCTGACTTGACATGTCAGAAACGGATATATTTAAAAAAAGGTTACCATAAAATATAACTAATTAACTAACTATAAATTTAATTTTAAATATATTATAATTAATAATTTAGTAGTAAGTGTAATTGGTCTAAAACCGTTCTTATTGCAATAAATAAATAAAATAAAATAAATAAATAAATAAATAACGTGCATGGTGTGTCGGTTTTAGAAACGTGACATCGACCGCATTCTATCATCTCTTCTCTCTCTTATATATATATATATATATCTCTCTAAATGTATATAACTTAAAGGTGACTGACAAAACTGACTGACATATCCATATATTTCCATATTTATAACGAGCTTCTGCCCGCAGCTTCACCCGCGGCGTGGCCTATGGGAAAATAATTCAACCACCCATTTCACCCTCTTAAGGGTGGAATTTCAAAAAATCCTTTCATAGCGGATGCCTACGTCATAACATCAACCTGCATGACAAATTTCAGCCCGATCCGTCCAGTGGTTTTGCTGTGCGTTCATAGATCACTACGTCAGTCAGTCAGTCAGTCACCATTGAGTTATCTATATTTAGATTAGCACATAGGCTACTTTTTATCCACGGGTGAAACCGCGGGCCGCCGCTAGTAACATATAGTTCACCGCCGCAAGTCCTTCTCAAAAGTAAGGTACTGACTTGTCTACGAGGCGTTTTATTTTTCCATTCGACCATTTTTTTCTGAATGTAAATAAAAGCAATTGAGCGAAACGAGCAAACGACCGTCGAGTTCAACTGCCCGGCTCCAATTAAACATTATGAGTGATGATGAAACAGGACCTCACGTACGGAGGGGTCATGTGACGAATTAGAAATTATTTAATTTTAACATAATTTTGTGGTAAAATTAATTATTCTCGTTATGGAAACTGGAATGACATTTGTTTAATTCTTCGTAACAATGTCGAGAACGTTTTGTGAATTATTAGATTAACCATTTACAGCCATCGTTGTCTTTTTAGGTTTTGGTATTGGAGGAGGGATTTGTGAAATGTAGGTTCAAAAATACCCATTATGAACGATAATGGGGATTCTTGGATAAACACTACAAATCGTCGTTGAGGGAGAAATCAGGGGGATTTATTGAAGTAAAACTTATTTACGCATGCTTGACTTGGGGAGTAAGCTGGCAAGGCGACCGGAAGTTGAAAGTTGTTGGTTAACGTAGACCTCCATTACCAACATAACAAAGATAAATTTATTTATAATTTATTTATTGTCAAAATGGTGACATTAACATTAAACGAAGCAAAAGTTATACCGGCCGATAGATGGACCAAAACTAAAGAAGTTTTACTTCGGTCGTGTGGTCTAAAGCACACTCGTTATGTTTGACTAGCCCTGTGGTTTCCATGATGGGTTAATTGGCATCTATAATGCTAGCCTATTACGAATCAATATGCCCATTATATACTACAGTGCTGAGATAAGTTAGGTATGACGTTTACAACCACTGAGCGATGACAGATGTCTCATCATTTCGGAAAGTGTGCGATGGAATTTACAACATAAATGTTCTATGTATTTTTACTACCGCACGAAAACGACAGTAAACTTCCTTTTTGAAGGAAACATAGGGCTTCTATAAAGGAGGCTGATTTCAAAAATCACTGACTACAAAAAAATTCAGAATTTGCAGAACCTGTATACCAAGTTATCTTAAGAGTAGTTAAAAAATACGACATGTACGTGAGTATCGAAATCCGGACAAATAAAAGCGTATTTTGCGAGTTGCAGCAGAGATATCGCTCACTTTGTTCCCTCGATCAATACATAACCAAACCATTCAAAGCAGTCAAACAGTGCGAAGCCTTCGTGAACTATTAAAACGAAAATGCCGGCACTCGTCCCGAAAACGTTCTAAAAACATCCCCTCAAATTCTACAAAAAATAAACAGTCCCAAACATTCAAACCGTGTTCGCAAATGAGTCGCGACCCGAAATTGTCGGTGTAGCGCGTACATTATTCAGCGATCCCGCGGAATAAACATGAGTGCGGAATTAGCCTAAGCTTGTGGGCGGAATTGTAATCAACATAGAACTGATTTAACAATTTGATTAGTATGTCCTATTCTCTTAATCTTTGTCTCTAATAATTGACTGGCCCGATAGCTCAGTTGGTAGTAACCTTGCCTTCTGAACTGTGGGTTGATGGGTTCGACTCCTAAACCAGGACAAACATTTGTGTGATTTAAATCGATGTTTGTTCTGTGTCTGGGTTTTCTATTGTATTCTATTACATGTATTTACAAAAAAAAGAAGTATCATCTAAAGCTGGTACTATGGGAACCAGATAACTGATACAATACTTAGATACTTTTTGTTTGTAATAACATACATAGAATACAAAATAACACCCAGACACATAACAAACATCGATGTTCATCACACAAATGTTTGTCCTGGGTTGGAATCGAACCCACAATCTTCAATTCAGAAGGCAAGGCTACCAACTGAGCTATCGGGCTAGTCATAAAAAAGTATATCGGCACGTTCAGTACCTACTAGATTTTTTCTGTTCTAGCAAAACCAAACTGTGCGAAGCTTCACGGCGTAAATGACTTCAAACGCTTTACATTTTTATTACAAGGACGCTTTTCTTTCACGAACCGTTCGCATATTTTTATGACAGTATGCCACCGTATTACATTTTACGATATTAAACGTGTAATATTGTTTACTTTACGCATCGTGGCAAAGTGGTATTACCGTGATACATATCATCAAAAAAAGTTGATACAGAATTTTTGTTAACTGGTTATAATATAAGAAAATTTACAAAATTATGGCGCTTTTTTATCATAGAAAGTTAGTAGTATTTTTGAAAACTTTATCAACTAAAATGTGTTTTGTTTCGTTTTTGCAGATGGCTCTATAAAAATTTAATAAAAAATATTAATTTATGCATTGATTGTTTTGCTATTTCTGGTATACTGACACAAAATGTTCTAAGGATGACGTGCGCAGTGCAGTGACACGCGAAACTTTATATTTCTGAGTGACACTGCAAACTGTTAAGGGCAGCAGTGTCGCTTAACATCAGGTAAACGACTAGTTTGTCACATATCATGCTAATGAATGCATTAACATAAAAAAAAATTAACCTACCCTCAGCCCGCTGATCCACCAACTCGCATTTAGCCTACGCGGTACATTATGGGCTACATTTCCTGAGAGTGTGTTCCGGGTCCCAGCAGTGGGGACGCACCTACTAAACCTATTTAATCTGTAGATGACGCTAAGCAGGCGATACTGCAAAATCGGCACTACTACAATACGGCATTTAGGATGTAACTTGACCATGCTTGCATGTAAGTTGGTTGTAAAAGGCAATGGATAAATTTGGGCATGAGAACATATGTCACGGTAGCTTAAGTAAGGCATGCCCCACCTTTGGACACTGATGGATGTGGGTTCAAACCCCGTCCGTAGTTTAAATTTTTCTTTCACAAATTAATCCGAATAGGTATTTACATTAATTTACTCTTAACGGTTAAAGTAAAAATAAAAATAATAAAACAGTTTCAATTAGGTTCATAATATAAACAAAGCATGAAACGAAAAATTCCGTATTCTGTGGCGAAAACCTAGTAGTAGTTAAAACTATTTAATATTCTGCGGCTTTTTAAACTCAATAGTTCCAGTTTATATCTCTTTTTTATATAATAATCCTACACAACCAACTCTCAGCAGTAGCTTTACTGCAGAGTACTTACTACAACATACTTAATTATTCTTTCATATCAAGGAACTTAGGTAACTAACAGGATCACGTAACGTTTGATACTTGTACAGAAAAAAATCATCTCAAGGACTCTTCACATATTATTTAGGAGAATTTCTGTGTAGTTTCCAAACGATATTTAGCTCAAGAACCTTGTCAGCGCATAACCTAACCATACGCCAGTAACTTTAACGTGAAATCAGCAGAATTTTTTATTGCGACACAGTCCTTGGTTAGTGTACAGTTTAGTTTTGTCATGACATTTCAGAATCGAATGGTATGATCGAAACCGAAGCGTTGATTGCAATTGACGTATCAATTAGCAATTGTGTTCAACCTTTGATCATGTTCAGGTAATTGCTTTATGCTGTTTATAGTGAACAAATCATGGCCTTTCATTTGTATGGTATTCCTACTAAGTGTATATAATTATATGATTCCTGTTTAGTATGAAGTAAGATGATTAATATGAACTAGAAATGTCTAGCAGTTTCATCGCAATTGTGCTCTATTGCTAATACTTCAGGTTATGGCTTGATAGCTCAGTCGGTAATAGCTCTGCCTTCTGAAGTGTAGGTTGTGGGTTCGATTCCCACCCAGGACGAACATTTGTGTGATGAACATAGGTGTTTGGTCTGTGCAACACACAAAAAGTATCTCTGTATTCTATCAGTTACCTGATCTCCTGGCGTTGTGTAAAATGTCCACAAATATTTATTAATATTTATTTATTTAATGGTCAACCCACAATTTGTTTTTGCCAAATTTCCTTTTAGCATCTTGTGACATGTAAGTAGCGGTAGTAAAAAAAAAAAACGAGTGTGCTTTAGACCACACGACTGAAGTAAGACTTCTTTAGATTAGCTCCATCTATCAGCCGGTATATTGTTTTAGCTTTGTTTAATGTTAATGCCATCTTGACAATTTTAAATTGTCATCGGATATACCAACATAATAATACACATTTTTAACTTTGTTATGTTGACAATGAAAATCTACGTGAACCAGCTTCAACTTTCGTTCGCCTCGCATTCACCAGCTTACTCCTCAAATAAAGCGTCAAAGAAGTTTTACTTAAAAAATCCAAGCCACATACAATAGAAAATTCCTTTGATGCTCCGATGAAACAGCGAATTTAACATTTCAACCTCAAACTCACTACTCAAATGGAACCTCGGTAATACCAAAAACAAAAGTTTTCCTCAGAACATCGAAACAAAGGGGAGAAAGGTAAAATGTGGCATCTTTCGGCACGAGACAGGAATCATCGAAGCACGAACTGACACGTTCTTTGTTCCTCTCCTTTGAGACCTTTGAGCGTGTCTTGCAGCTGCAGACTGCAGTAATGACGGATGTCTTAATCACGCGGAGTTTTCAGCTGTACTTGTATAAAGTTCTTTTTAATATATTTTTGTGCTTGCAGAATTACAGACGGTGTCGGCTATATCAGCTCAGGCTATGGAAAAGCGTGGCGATCTACTTGTCTTATGAGCCGATTAGACCTATACTTGTGTATATATTTTATTTACTAGGTGGTAGGACTTTTCTGCAAAGTTCGTCTAGGTAGGTACCACCGCTTTGCCAGTTATCCTGCCGCCAAGCAGTAGTGTACAAGCACTACTGTGTTCCGATTGAAGGGCACTGTGGCTAGTGAAATTACTGGGCAAATGAGACTTTATGATCTGATCTCACAGTCGAGTAATCTTATTACCAGACTGTGCTGATGTCTCAGGATGATGTGCGCAGTGCAGTGTCGCGCGAAATTTTATGTTTTAGAGTTCCGAGTTTCACTGTTCTGTTATGGGCGACCGTGTTGCTTAACATCAGGTGAACGTCTAGCTCGTCACATCATTCGCTAACATGAAAAAAAAATATATACTTGTCCATAGTGAAAAATTCGATACCTCATGGAAAATAGAGACACGTAAAAAACAAAGTAAACGTTTGACAAGCAGTGACAATAAATATTATTATCAATGCGAAAGTTTGTATGTTTTTACTCTTTCACTGTATATAATAGATTAACATATATGCTAATTTTTATCCGCAGGGTGAAGCTAGTCTGACCGTATAAGTAGAAAAAGACTGACTGAGGCTGCGATAAAAAGGGACATAAGTAATTCAGGTTACCCTGAATATATGCCAATAGAAGTGTTTTTTTTATGTTAGTGAATGATGTGACGAGCTAGCCGCTCACCTGATGTTAAGCGTCACGGCCGCCCATAACAGAACAGTCTCACTCGGAACCCCAAAGGATAGAATTTCGCGCGACACTGCACTGCGCACATCATCCTGAGACATCAGCAAGATTACTAGACTGTGAGATCAGATCATAAAGTCTCAATTGCCCAGTAATTTCACTAGCTACAGTGCCCTTCAAACCGGAACACAGTAGTGCTTGCACACTACTGCTTGGCGGCAGAATAACTGGCAAAGCGGTGGTACCTACCTATACGAACTTTGCAACAAAGTCCTACCACCTAGTAAGTGTAGTCTAGACTTTGGTTTATTCTAAATCAGCAATCTCGAAAAACCAAATAGACAACGATTAGTTAAAGGGCGAGGCTTTACAAAACGTAATGCTGACTTGAATTATTAAAACAGAAATGAATTTAATCTTGATTACATTTTTCATTATGGGTTTTCGCAAAGTGAACACTCGCAATTAATATTTTTGACCGCATTCTAACGGATAAAATCTAATAAAAGAAATTATTCGTAACGGAAAAACACCGTAAAAATTCAAAAAACTCTTATCATACCATTGGGGACAGAATTTGATTAATTGCTGTGTTTTGTAAAGGTGAAAAGAACGACATAAATTTTATGGTGAAAACCTTGTCAGATTAATACATTTCTCGGAAAATCGCTTGAAAGAAGTCAAAAGCTTCTGAAAGAATGAACCATTTTTTTAAACCGGCTAATTGCCTTTATTCTATCAAATAAATACAGTGATATAATAACTAATAATAAACACTAAAAAATCATCATTTGGACTATACTAGCCGCAACGACTTATAGACAGTCCAAATGTTCCAGTCCATTACCAGTAGATAGCGTATATGTGATACCTATTTTTTTTTTTAATCAGTTTTATTATTATATGGATACATAAAGTCGGCCTGCCCATTGCCATTTCAACTTGCTAATACTGAGAGCTATATCGGTGACCTTAGTTCTCTTGCGGATGTCCTCATACCGAGACTAAATACCGCTAATAATTTCATTCTTATTACCCCTTTGTTAAAAGGTATTCTCAGCCAAAGCTATAACAAATTCCTTGTCAAAGAGATCACATGTTTGAGGGTACATCGACTGGAATGGCAGGAAATTCCGAAGATAACAGCTGCGTTACCTTTTTATGAGCGTTTTTATTGGATAGAAATTTCAAGGGGTCATCGATAAGATAGATAAGAGGGACAATAGATGATCAGAATAAAAGACGGCGAATTTCGTACCTACGTCTTACTAAGTATCGGTCTCTGCTGACTTTTATACATCACGCCTACTAAAGACGACATTGTTAAGTGTCAAGACTGAAACAGCTATAGGAAAGACACGTTCGGGCAGGGTCACTGACGGACTCGAAGGAGCCTGTCAGTGATCCCGTTCGTATGAAGAAATACTGTAACATAGATTTAATATTGTGTGTACACCTAAAGCATTCACGCTCACTAAAAATCTTCTTCTTGCGGCGGCGTCATGTGTCGGGTCGTTGTCTTCCCTCAAACATGGTCGGGGAGGGCGATGGCTGGAACATGCGTTAAGCTCGTGAACAGGCGCTGCTTGCGGGAGCTAGTCTGCTCGTGGTGTATACGCAAATAGAAATAAAGTCTTTCATATCCCCGATATTTAAATGTTACAACGTGTCCAAAATTGTAAGATAAAAGAAAAAAAATGTCCATCCCGTATTGATTTTGTTAAAACTAACAACAAACAAATATGTGAGTAGTATATTAAAAAAGAGCACGGACTCAGTAGTCTGTGGCAAAGCAGAATTTAAAAAAATGTGTGTTGAGAACCATAGATTATTTTTACTAGCGTAGTTGGAGTATAGATGATGTATGGATAAAGGTGTGATTAATACTGGACAGATATTTGTTTATTTTTTTCTCACCTATCTTTTAGTGACTATCAGTGGTCTAAAAGCAATCGGAAGCACTTTGGGGTATAAGACAGGCTAGGATTGGCGATGTGGTACTGGTGGTGTGAGAATAGGAATAAATAATAATAATAAATATCTGTGGACACTTCACACAACGCCATCTAGCCCCAAACTAAGCAAAGCTTGTACTATGGGAACCAGATAACTGATACAATACTTAAATACTTTTTGTTTGTAAATAAATACATATAATACAATATAACACCCAGACACAGAACAAACACCTACCCCATTTCTTCCCATCGGTGCTGTAAGAGCCGGCTAAAGGAATTCCATCAGCAGCATTCTTCTCGGTACATTAAAACGCCATGCGATCAGCAAGCTTTTAGATTGGGATTATAACAAACCACCCGATTCTATTCAAGTGACGTTTTTTTATGTAGGAGGCTTGTGTTCAGCATAGAATATCTTCCAGCTCTTGGTGTGATGTGAAAAAGAAGGTAATAGTTTTAGTTAACGTGCCTACGCAATAAAAGTGTCTACCGGACTACTAGACGCTCGGCTAAGCGCCATCCTTTCGTGGTCGAAATACCATCCATTCGTACCAAGCGATTTGACTCAACGTTCTTAATTAGAACGGCTAAGAAATGGAATGCCCTGCCAGCGTCTGATTTCCGGCGAAATATGACCCGGGCGTGTTCAAGAGAAGAGTGAATAGGTATTAACTTGGCTAGCATGCTACACCTTCGATCACATCGTCACTTCCCATCAGGTGAGAGCGTGGTCAAATGCTAGACAAGTTTGAAGTATAAAAAAAAAAAATAAGCCATTCTATCTCGATTATATCCAATGGAGGAGTTATCGTGGATAAATCTGACCTCTTGATCAAACGTTGAGAGGTATAATAATAGATAATATCATGTTCTAGTTACGTGTCTTGAAGTGTCATTCACTGGTATATTAAGCCTTGATAAATTGTGAGACAAAGCCAATAAACTGTTTCCACTCATAGGTATAAAGAATTAATTAGATACATTAAGTCACTATTAGTGACCATGGTAATGGGCAGTCTACATCCTTAGAACCAACAACCTATGGGAAATAAAGGTTAAAAAACGGCGGGCATCTCTTAGCGCGTTTAAACTGAAGACTTAAAATGAATCACTGATGAAGGGATCGGATCCTCATCTCAGAAATATATAGAGTATGTTTCGTTTTTGCAAGGATTTACTTGATATTGGCATATATTTTCTGTTCACAATTTTCACCTTGATTTTCGGCAAAAAGAAATGAATTAAGCAATGTTCAATGTCAGCATGTTCGATGTCAATTATGCCGTTTACATTTTAGTCATCGTCCTATGTCGCCATTTTTATGAATTAAAGGTAAAACAGGAGGCGATCATAGAACTTTGATTGCAACATAACAAGAGTAATTTCATTCCTAATTTGAAAATTTCTTTAGTAACTATGCACATAAACTACAACTTATTGAAACTGTCAAATCCATACAATAATCTTTTTCTATTAGTTGCAATCAAGTTCTATGATCGCGTAACAGATTATTTATTGCAATTGACTGTCACATCCGACAGACGAGAATTATGATAACATGGCAATTAGTCTTACATTACATTAGCTACAAACTGCAGTGTTATATAGATTCAATCCTTGAATTGAATTGCGTTAAGAGGTGACAGAACCTGTTACATATGATTCGACAGCCTCTGTGGTTTGGTAGTTGACCAGGTCGGTTCATAACCCGCAGGAGGCAGGTTTGATTCCCGTGACAGGACAAGTATTTGTACACAGAAAAAAGTGCAAATACTTGTTCTCAGTCTGGGTGTTGTGGGGCCATGCCTGATATACAGGGAATCCTAATTAGGATCCAGGATTTCATTATATTGATTTTTATATTATCGTGATTGTTGGCCGTTATTGTTATTATTTATTATTATATTAGACGAGCTTCTGCCCGCAGCTTCGCCCGCGGCATGGCCTATGGGAAAATAATTCAACCACCCATTTCACCCTCTTAAGGGTAAAATGTCGAAAAATCCTTTCTTAGCGGATGCTTATAACATCTACCTGCATGCCAAATTTCAGCCCGATCCGTCCAGTGGTTTGGGCTGTGCGTTGATAGATCACTATGTCAGTCAGTCACCTTTGAGTTTTATATATTTAGTTGACCGTTTATATCGCATGCGCATCTCTCCTGTATTTTCTCTCTGAAACTTAGATGGGAATTGGATTAGAAATGACGTGATGGTATGGCTTGTGTTGTGTGTACAAATACACAGCTAGTCTTGGAACGCGGGCATCTCAAGTTCTGTGAACAGACTTTTGAAACGAAAAAGATGCTCTACGAACTTTCCTTGGACTTATTTAATAAATAGTTATTTGCAAAATGTGTACTTGTCATGCTTACAGTCATAAATGTCATTAAAATCGTAGGTACAAATAAATCTTGCATTTTAATTCAGTACAAACCCACCAATACACGTCAGTTTAATTTTGCGACAGCTTGTAAGTATAATTGAGTTAGAAAGTGCTGAATAGTCGTTGTGAAATCACGAAAATCGTACCTTCAAACTTTCGTAGCGTCTGAGCTTGGAAACACACGGGGAAGTTTCTGAGATTGCCGAGAGTACTTTGTGAATTTCCTAAAAAATATTTTTGTCTACCGTTAGTGACTCTGGTCCAAAGGTGGCAGTGGTAACTATTAGCCTAAGGCCTGATACAGTGCCGGATTAAGCAAGCGCAGTGCCCGTAGCAAATTCTTTCTAAGAGCCCTTGATCTATTATGAGGTCCTAAGTATAAAGTGGTAAAAAACCGATTCAATACTCAATACGTTTAGGTTACAATTTTTTCCACGTTTTTGTTACATCAAGTAAATTCAATATACCACATTTTAATAAGATTCGAAAAATAAAACAAGGCAGAGTTGAGTGCAAACAAAGCCATAAACTAATGTTAAACTGTTGTTTTGTATTGTGAAACACACATTACATCTGTCTTAGCCTTGTTTATGAATGTGTGGTAACATGTTATAAGTTAATTAAGGTATTATTACAACCCGCCGGGGGCGAGTTGGTTAGACTGCAGTCGCGACCTGCCACCACCCCCGTGATGGCAAGGAAGTGCGAGGGCATTTCCCCCCTCAAAAAAAAAGGTATTATTATAACTTGAAAATTTGAAAAAAAAAAAATGGTACTATTTTGTTGAAATGCATATAAAATGTCTTTTTGAGAGCACATCGTTATGAACCAGAGTGAACGCTCATTATTAGACTCCGTGTATCCCCACAACACCTGTTAAATAATGCCCCATTGTAACCGAGTTGACGTCTCATCCCTCGGTCTCCCGCCGGCTTTGTTATTAATCGATTCTTCACTCGGGAAATTATGGCTGTTTTCCTCAGAATGAGGGTAGAACAGCGCTGTTTTTGAAAGACTGATTGTTTCAACGGTTTTGTGTCAAACAAATCGGTTTCAGTTTCTTTGATGAGACTAGAGACCCATCAAAGAAACTGAAACCGATTTGTTAGATTGTATAGAGGTAGATCTCTAAAAGAAGGTGTATGGAAGATGTGGAATTAAAATAGCATTTGATTATTATATTACGACTGATATATTTTTGTAGTAGAAGTAAATTTTAATAATCTTTTTTTTTAGTTTGGCTCTTTGCAATCCATTAAACAGTGTTAAGTTATAATCCAGATCATAATTTATTAGTATGTATATGTTGGATTAGTCATGGATTGTAATTTGTTTTGTGTACCATAACATAAATACAGTATGATACTGTACATAGTACGCATAAAATAAATAAATAAAAAATGAACACCTACGTAGCATTAAGCCTTCCGCAATACACCAGGGTTAACTGGAAGATAATGCTCGATAGCATTAAGTTCGCCTATGTACCTTCAATTGTTGTTGTTTGTGCAATAACTTTTTTCTATCTATCTATAGTGTCAAGTCACTCAAGTCACTTTTTTTTGTTTTGGCTCCACACTTTTGTGTATTTAGCAAGTGTCAAGTGATTGATAATATCTCAAGTTAATTAATAACATATAATGTTTCAAGCCAAGTCAAGTCACAGTCCAAGTCATCAAGTTAAGTCATAGTCTAGTCTACCAGAAGCTTCTATGGAGTTTTGGAAACAACACGAAATGAAACGTTTCACCATCATTATACCACTTTCCCACACTCATGCCTGTAATTCAGCACTTAACGAATAAAATGCCACCAATTTTATGCACTAACACTGAAAATAACACAAGTTTTGGAAAATAATACAATGCGGAGACGCGTTCTTTTTCGTTTTCCCGCCAAAAAACTCCAAGTCACAGTTACACATTATATTTTAGCTATATAAATGTTTGTCAATGAAACTCAAACTGACGTCCAAGTCTAGTCTAATCACGATCAAATCATAGTCGAACTCCTGTAAAACGATAGTGTACGGGCCAACCCGTAACATTATTGTATTTCATTATGTATCAATTTAGTATCAATAAAGCATTCAACCGGAACGCACGTCGTATCTTTTCCGCTACGGTTCCCGGTTGCGTTGGTACTCACTATCAATTATCAAAACCCTATGTAGGGTTGAGCACTAGACCCTACATAGTGGTCCTTCGACGGTACAGGACCTCGCGGTATCGTTTTACGGTCTCACGTCGGGAAGACCTCGTGGAAGTGACTTTGCGCGTGTGAATAAAACTGTAATACGAGACTGGTGGTTCTGTGTGAACAAAATGAAAGCTTGATAACAAGTCCACATCATTATCGAGGATTTGTTGGATTATCATCATATCATCAATCAAGGTCAGATCTTTCCTTTTTATCAAAATATACTATCAAGATGGAACCTCGCACCTCCGCAGGCGTTTCGTTTGTAGAAAGCGAGAAAAAATCTCAGGGCACGTCCAGTAACCTAGACGAGCTGCTGCGCAAGCAATCTAGCAATTTCAAGGCCTTATCACATACTTTATCTGCCATCGATCTCGAAAAGATCACAGAAAAATGGGAGATCCAAGATACATTAAAAAATCTAGAGTCTCGCTGGTCAGTCATAGATATATTACATTGGGAATTGGATAGCATGTTAGACGGAAGTAATAAACATTATGAAGGAACGTTCTCCGAATACGAAAAAATATTTAATCAAATGAAAAAGTCCTTAAATCAAAAACTATGGTCAATGGCTCATAGAGAAAAAACTACGCCAACGGTGGAAGTGCCAGTCTTCCACGGTAACTACCATCAATGGATATCGTTCAAAGATCTTTTTACTGAAACCATACATAATAACAGCTTTTTATCAAATGCACAAAAGATGCAGTTCCTGAAGTCCAAGGTTAAGGGCGAAGCAGAACGCCTTATTCAGCACCTAAGTATCAGTTCCGATAATTACATCATTTGCTGGGACATTCTCAACCATCGTTATAATAATAAGAAATTAATATTTTCCTCGCACGCAAACCTTTTAATGAATCTGCCGGTCATGCAGCAAGCATCTATCAATATCATCAAACGCATGCATGATACTACGCAAGAAACATTAAACGCCATCAAAAACCTAGGAGTGGATGTGTCATCATGGGATCCACTTCTAGTACATATTCTGTGTCAAAAGCTAGATAGTGATACGCACAGTGAATATGTATCTTCAGTCAAAGAGCCTCGAGAATTACCCAGTCTATCAGAGTTTTTGCTCTTCTTAGAGAGCATGTTTACAAGCATGGAGTCCAGCAGAAGAAAGCCAGAAAATATCAATCAAAAATCATCTCAACATGTAGCAAAATCAACGAGCAATAACTATCAAAATAATCAAAAATCATCGCATTATAAACAATCATACACAAGTAATAAAGATATTTTGAAATCCAGTTCAAATAATAAGTTCAACAATAATTGCCCCGTTTGCAAAAGTGAACATGGTATATATCACTGCAAGCAATTCTTAGAAATGTCGCCGGCAAGTAAGAAGCATTGCATTTCGAAGTATAATTTGTGCCAAAACTGCCTTTACGATCATAAAGGTAAAGCCTGTTATTCAACTAAGCGATGTAGAGAATGCGAAGGGTGTCACAATACAATCCTACACGATGTGTACCATCAAAGCGTATCTTTTAATCAAAGTAATAATGGAGCTAATTTAAAGCAGCAACAGAGTGCTAATACACACGTGGCACAACAACATGAAATTCCCGTAATTTTGTTATCAACAGCAATGATCAAGGTACAAAAAGCGGATGGTAGTCATCAAATCATGAGAGCTTTGATAGATCAAGGTTCACAGACTTCTCTGATCACGGAGAATGCAGCACAGCAATTAGCACTATCTCGTCGAAAATGTAAAGGTGTCATCAGTGGGATAGGAGCAAAAGATAACAGCTGCAAGGGAGTTATCAATATCAACTGTTCATCAATAAATAATAACTATCAAGTTAGAACGGATGCTTATATCATGAAAAGCCTAACTAAGCATTTACCAACAGTGACATTCCCTAAGCCATCGTGGGATTATTTGGATAACATTCAATTGGCAGATCCGGACTTCAACATCAGTCGTCCCATCGATATTCTGTTAGGCGCTGACATATATCCTAATATCATACTAGAGGTATATGTCGATCTGAGAACACATCATTGATTGCACAGCAGACCCGATGGGGTTGGATTTTGTGTGGCAGCATCAAAACGTTGCAATGTAATGTCGTTCAAATCAATATTGACGAAATACAGAAATTCTGGGAATTAGAAGACGTCAGCGAAGAGTCATCTCATTCCTCAGAGGACTTAGAATGCCTTCGTTTTTATCAGACAACTACTGAAAGATTAGAGGACGGAAGGTATCAAGTTCGGCTTCCGTTTATACCTAACTATGAAGAAGAACTAGGTCAAACGAAATCAAAAGCTATTGCACAGTTTGTCCAGTTAGAGCGAAAACTATCAAAAAATCAAGAAATATCAAAAGAATACAAAGCATTTATCAACGAATATCAAGCATTAGGACATATGCAATTATCACAGTCGGCACCGGCACGTAACCAGACACTGGAATGTTACCTACCTCACCATTGTGTACTGCGCGAGGAAGCCAGTACGTCATTACGAGTGGTTTTTAACGCTTCAGCAGTATCATCAAGTGGCAAAAGTTTAAATGACCTTATGCGCAAAGGCCCAAACTTACAGCATGACCTTCAAACACGTATTTTGAAATGGAGACTGTACAAAATTGCAATAACCGCCGACATAGAAAAAATGTTTCGGCAAATTTGGGTTCATCCAGACGACCAGATGCTACAAAAAATAATATGGAGGGACAACCCTAAGCAAATGCTGAAAGAACATCAACTAACCACCGTCACCTATGGCACTAAAGCGGCTCCTTTTCTTGCCATGATGACATTAAAGCAGATAGCTAATGATGAACGAGTAAACTATCCAGAGGCGGCCAAGGTCATCGAAGAATCATTTTACATGGACGACTTGGTCCACGGCTCTCATACCATCACAGAAGCAAAAAGGTTGCAACAAGATTTAATAGCACTGTTAAAAAGAGGAGGTTTCAATTTGAGAAAGTGGTCTTCGAATGACCCTAAACTCTCACATTTGGAGAATCAGCAAGAAACCAAAAGCTTTAAGCATGCAGAATCATCAAATACATTGGGACTTCGTTGGAATCATGGAGAAGATAAATTCACATTCTCATCAACCATCGATTCATCAAACAACCAGGTCACCAAAAGAACACTACTTTCAGACATATCAAAGGTATTTAACCCATTAGGCTGGATAACGCCGATCATATCAAAACTTAAGCTCTTATTTCAAGAAGTTTGGATGTCAAATATACAGTGGGATGATAAAGTTCCTGAAAAAATTTACAAAGAATGGATGAAGATCAAGGTTGAACTGGAAGACATCAATCAATTTACAATACCTAGATGGCTAGGTACAACGAAGTCATGCAGCATCGAGTTACATGGGTTTTGTGACTCATCAGCAAAAATCTACGCCGCCGTTATATACTGCAAAATAAATAATGGCGTGAATCAATCAAAAGTCACTCTCGTCGTAGCAAAGTCAAGACTAGTTCCATCCAAAAAGAATATATCAATACCTCGACTAGAGCTGTGTGGCGCTCTTTTATTATCTAAAATCATGGCCAAGGTCATTGGGTGTTTAGCAGAATATAACACCAAAGTCTACGGATGGTGCGATTCCACTGCAGTACTGGGCTGGCTGCAAGGAGACCCTGGCCGGTGGAAGACATTTGTGGCAAACAGAACACGCCAGATCACTCAAACAATGCCTCCTAGCTGTTGGAATTTTGTAAAATCACATGAGAACCCAGCAGATAGCGCAAGTAGAGGCTTATCAGTGGCTCAGTTAAAAAATAATTCGTTGTGGTGGGCAGGACCTTCGTGGTTACCCAACTACCACCCCGATGAGAAGAAAGTTGAAGTTTTTATAACAGAACAAGAAATCAAAAAACAAGCAAATGTCGTGATTAAACAAGAAGAAACAATTATCAGCGAGTTGCTAAACAAGCACAGTTCAATATCCAAGGTCACGCGGATACTAGCACTTGTATACCGATTCATATCTAGCAAAAAGCAAAGAGGTTTCTTAACACTAGAAGAAATAAGCAAAGCGAAGCAGAAAATCATTAAGCATGAGCAAGAGCAGCAATTTGCAGAAGAGATAAGCAGTTTGAAGCAAGAAAGCAAAGTACACACAAAAAGCAAGATTTTAAATTTGAACCCATACCTGGATCAAGACGGGTTACTAAAAGTTGGGGCAAGATTAGAAAAAGCTAACATCAATCAAGACATGATCCACCCAATAATATTACCCCATGGTGGGCGCTTGACCGACTTAATAATCGACCAAGCCCACCAACTTACATTGCATGAAGGGGCTCGGGTTACGTTAGCCGCCATCCGTCAAAAGTACTGGATCATTGGCGGCAACAGAGCCGTAAAAAAGCGTTTACGTACCTGTGTGACGTGTCGTAAACATAAACCCGACAAGATGACCCAATTAATGGGCGACTTGCCCAAAGAAAGATGCAATGAAGCAAAACCATTTTATAACACAGGCGTTGATTTTACCGGGCATGTGATGATAAAGGCCAACAAGGGCCGTGGTATCAAGACCACAAAGGGCTACACTGCAGTTTTCGTATGCCTCGCAACAAAAATGGTCCATTTAGAATTAGTATCAGACCTCACAGCTTCAGCATTCATAGCAGCGTTACGTAGAATGGCAGCAAGAAAAGGAACTCCCAGACATATTTTTTGTGACAATGGGACCAATTTCCAAGGAGCAAGTAATATCATAGCACAAGAATATCAAAATATATTACAGACATTAGATCAAGATTTCATCCATGAAATTACCAACATGGAGATTGAGTGGCACTTTAATGCACCTTCATGGCCGTCAGCAGGCGGTATTTGGGAAAGTGCCGTTCGCTGCATGAAACGTCACGTAAAGAGAGTTATTGGAGAGCAACGGCTGACTTTTGAAGAGTATTCGACGGTCCTGGCACAAGTAGAAGCCATACTGAATTCAAGACCATTGTGTCCCTTGACTGAAGATATCGAAGACTTACAGTTTCTCACACCAGCAAGCTTTATCAACATAAATCAAAGTATGACTATTTTAGAGACAGAAACAGATATGCGAACGAGATGGCATCTTACTCAGTAGATAGTCCAGGATATTTGGAAACGATGGCGTACAGAATATCTTAGTCAGCTGACATTGAGGAGCAAGTGGAGAAATGAGCAACCTAATATCAAAATCAATGATATAGTTACTATCAACGATGCAAACCTTCCTCCAGGAAAATGGGCATTAGGACGCGTCGTCGAGCTGCACAAGGGTGCTGATGGTTACGTCAGGGTAGTCACGCTAAAGACGAAAAATGGATTACTAAAACGGCCCATTGTAAAACTATCAATATTACCAGTTTACGATCAAATTAAGCAAAGCAATCAGCAGGCAATCCCGGAAACAAAACAACCGTCATCAAAACCAGCATTATTAAGCCTTCGGCCCCGTATCAAATTATCAACTATGTTCGCCGCTATCATTTTATTCCTGAATCTTATAACAACATCTCAATGTGCTATGAACACAACTAACTTCAGAGAAAACCAGCATCTTTATTTTGACAAAATATCAAACATGAATATCATACGCGACGAGTGGAAGTTAGTTGTTTACTACGAAACAGTGCCCGAGCCAGTGGTGACGACGTCCGGATTGAGAGAGAGGCTATGGTTGAGCGCATGAACCTGGCTTTGAAAGCCGTGTCCGATTGGGGCGATGCTAACTTGGTTAGGTTCAATGCTGCAAAAACACAGGCGTGTTTATTCACTGCTAAAAAGAGCCCACTCCATCTGGCTCCTTCATTCCGTGGTGTATCTGTAAGTTTAGGAAACCATCTTGAGCTTTTGGGTGTTGATCTCACGTCAAACCTAAACTTTGGATCCTACATCGAGTCCAAAGCCAAAGTAGCTTCAAAAAAACTCGGCATATTGTCCAAGGTAAGGCGGTACTTCACACCTGGACAGCTTCTAAATCTGTATCAAGCACAAGTCCGATCGTGTATGGAGTACTGCTGCCACCTGTGGGACGGGTCTGCCAAGTACCAGCTTGAGGCTCTGGACTCGATTGAACGGCGTGCCAAAAGGCTCATTGACGACGACACTTTGGTTGGTGAAAGGCTCCAGAGCCTTGCACATCGACGTAAGGTGGCAAGTCTGTCGGTTTTTTACAGATTACACCACGGTGAATGCGCTCAAGAACTGCATGATCTAATTCTCCCATCACCATTCCACTACCGGACTACTAGACGCTCGGCTAAGCGCCATCCTTTTGTGGTCGAAATACCACCCATTCGTACCAAGCGATTTGACTCAACGTTCTTAATTAGAACGGCTAAGGAATGGAATGCCCTGCCAGCGTCTGTGTTTCCGGCGAAATATGACCCGGGCGTGTTCAAGAGAAGAGTGAATAGGTATTTACTTGGCTAGCATGCTACACCTTCGATCGCATCGTCACTTCCCATCAGGTGAGAGCGTGGTCAAATGCTAGACAAGTTTGAAGAAAAAAAAAAAAAAAAAAAAAAAAAAAAAGAAATGCAACCTTATTGGGAAGGAGTTATGGCACTCAATAAATCCATTACTATATTGGAGCGAGCCTGTAAGACAATGCAAAACAATACATACAGTAACATGATACTGTTACAATTACGGCACGAGCTAAATGAATTAGATTATAATAATCAACTACTCCTGAATCAGCAAAGCGGCAAAATATCATTGAGAGAGCGCCGGCGCCGCCGCGGTCTTATCGACGGTGTCGGATATCTGGCAAACACTCTGTTCGGCGTACTCGATAGTAAATTCGCAGAACGATACGAGAAGGATATTACGCTCCTACGAGATAACCAACAACATTTGTCCGCACTCTGGAACAATCAAACATCAATAATAGAGGTTGAGTTTAATGTTCTCAAACGAGTAGAAAATATGATGTCCCAGCAGCATAAAATAATTCATCAGAAAATGTCAGAGATAGATAACTCTCTGGAACTATTGAAAACTGATCTACAATTAGCAAGTGATCTTACGATGGGAGCAATAATAACGAGCAACTTATTACAGAATTTAAAACACTTACAAAGAATATTATTAGACACCATTACTGACATATATCACGGTCGATTTAACCCATATTTAATATCATCTGAACAATTACAAGAACAGCTGAGCATTATATCGAGTCATCTTTCAAGTGACGTCACGCTTCCTATAGAAAACATCCACATCGACATAGCAAGAATATACAAGCTTATATCAAGTAAAGCGAGAATGACAACATGTTATCTTATATTTGAACTACGAATCCCATTGATCAGTCGAGACACATTTGAGATATTTAAAATCGTACCAATCCCTTTAGCAAAGCAAGATAAGATGATAAATATAATACCTATAGCAGACTACGTAGCAATCAACCTGAAAAAGGATAGTTACCTTACTCTGTCAGAAAACGGGATTAGATCATGTTTAGTAGTCGATACGTACCTGTGTCATATTAGCAAACCTATATACCGTATGAAAGGAGATAAAGATTTTTGTCAGGCGGAGGAGTCAGATTGCGGAACGATCGTCAGCCCCTGCAAAGATAAATGGCTAGAAACGAATACATTTAACACTTACATTTACTTTTGTTGTCATCAATGCCAATCGCGAGCAATGTGCGGGGATCAAGTTACCGCTCATCAGCTGACTCGCTCGGGCTTAGTAACAGTAAAGAATGGCTGCATAATTAAATCGGATATGTTCGAGGTATCTGCGCATCATTATCATCTATCAAATGAAATAAGAATCAAGTCAAACTTTTACGTCCCAGAGATAGCGCCCATCAATTACATCATCAATATCTCCATCCCTCAGAAGGTTATTGAGCACGTAAACCTAGAACAAGATCAGAAGGATCTTCAAGAAATAGGGGATGAAATCAAAACCATAAAAGATAATGAATCATCATTCTCAAATATGTCGTATCACGATGTTCATCACTACACGCTGATCTACATCATCATCGTGGTAGTAGCGTCGGGAGGTGCAGCTTGGTGCTGTATTCAATCCCGCGGCTCGTGGTCACTCCGACCGCGTGCGCCAGCAGCAGCAGCGGAGCCGGGCCCCGCTCCCGCACCCGCGCCAGCACGCGTGGCTGCGCCGGGGCCCCCGCCTCAACAGTGTTTTAGTGATAGTGATAGTGTAACGTATCAATGTGTTAGTGCGCGTGATAGAGCGACGTCTCCAATAACAACGCGTGCCCCCTTTAAGTGAAGACACCCAATAAGTCGAAATATAAATATTTTTTAGCATTTTTGTTTGCTTAAATTGTTTGTTTATCTTTTCTATTATATTTTGTCTTTTTACATTTTTATATATACAAGCATTTTTGCATTCTTTTAAATCATTATATCAATTTGTTTAATTATTGAGCATTTTAGCAATTTATGTAATCATGTTTCAATTTTAAATGTGTTACAATTATATTTTTAATTTGTTTATCTTCTCCCGTGGGGAGCATGTACGGGCCAACCCGTAACATTATTGTATTTCATTATGTATCAATTTAGTATCAATAAAGCATTCAACCGGAACGCACGTCGTATCTTTTCCGCTACGGTTCCCGGTTGCGTTGGTACTCACTATCAGTTATCAAAACCCTATGTAGGGTTGAGCACTAGACCCTACAGATAGATACTTGAGTAAAGTATACGAGTTTATCCATATCATAAAACACGTTTTTTGGCTTTCTATGATTTACAATAATCTCATGAAAAATTTGTGATTAATACTCAAAAGATATTTGTAATTGGGAACTTTGGGGTTATTAATGACAAGGTGATTCCATTGGTGTGAGAATAGGACCTCCATCTCTTCCCGTTGGTGCTGGCAAAGCTGGCAAAGGGAATGGGTGGCAAATTTCTTCGCGTACATTGAAATATTCTGCGACCACCAAACCGCCTGAAAGGCTTGAGATTATGATAAACCCTATGATAAGCGTCCAAAGTGGCGTTTTTGAAGTAAAACTTCTTTACACACGCTTGACTTGGGGAGTAAGCTGGCGAAGTGAACGGAAGTTGAAAGTTGTTGCTTCACGTAGATCTCCATTTTCAACATAACAAACTTTAAAATAGGTATTATTATGTTTTTATATCTGGTAAAATGTCAAAGCAAAAACAAGAGTTTTTTGGTGGGAAAACGAAAAAGCTTGCGTCACCGCATTAAATTATTTTTTAAAACTTGTGTTGTTTTCAGTGTTAGTGGACGAAATTGGTGGCGTTATATTCGTTACGTGCTGGATTACTGGCACGAGTGTAGGAAAGTGGTACAATGATGGTGAAACGTTTCTTTTCATGTTGTTTCCATAACTCCATAGAAGCTTCTAGTAGAATTGCCATCACTTTACTAGGAATACGACTAGACTATGACTTGACTTGATGACTTGAACTGTGACTTGACACATATCTGCTTGAAATATCATTAAATTGATAAATTATCAATTACTTGACACTAGCTAAATACACAAAAGTATGGAGCCAAAACATAAAAAAAACTCAATAAATTATCAATTACTTGACACTTCGGGCTAAATACACAAAAGTATGAAGCCAATACAAAAAAAGTTATACCGACCGATAGATGGAGCTAAACTAAAGAAGTTTTACTTCAGTCGTGTGATCTAAAGCAAACTCGTTTTTTTATGGAAAAGGCAGTGGACGTGAAACTATTCTTCTTTACGTTTGATCCGAGTGTCATTTTGAATAAGATTTATGCATTTAAACTGTTCTAAAAAAGTCAAGTTAATAATATGGCTTGCCTACAAAGATATTATCTAGTTACCTTTATGAACAAAGAGGATTCCGTTATAGGCACTTAGTAGATACCTTCATATTTATGGAACCAACCACCCTGAGCCCTATTTCCCCGTTCTAAAGATTTCAAGAAAATATCTTTGGAAAGCTATTCACAAATTATTCATTTTATAAAGCCTTTAAAAAATAGGTTTTACTATTTCATAGAAACTATAAATATTAATAATAATAATCATAATGATAACGCTCAATGATCACATACATATATATCCTGGACCCTAACTAGGATTCCCTGTCTAGGGACCCGGGAACTATGAGATCCATGGTCCCACAACACCCAGATTTAAAACAAGTACTTGCGCTTTTTTTCTGTGCACAAATACTTGTCCTGACGCAGGAATCGAGCCCGCTGCCTCTGGGCTATGAGCCAACCTGCTCAACCACCGCACCACATAGCTGTCATGTTGTTATATTAAATAGTAGGTATACTTAAAATAAAGAAAACAAGATAAGTAGGTTTTTTTTTATGTTAAGGAATGACGTGACGAGCTAGCCGTTGGCCTGATGTTAAACGACACGGCTGCCCATATCAGCTGCAGTGTCATTCGGAACTCTAAAGTATAGAGGTTCGCGTGACACTGCACTGCGCACGTCATCCAGAGACATCAGCACAATCTAGTAATAAGATTACTAAACTGTGAGATCAGATCATAAAGTCTCATTTGCCCAGTAATTTCACTAGCTACAGTGCCCTTCAAACCGGAACACAGCAGTGCTTGCGCACTACTGCTTGGCGGCAGAATAACTGGCAAAGTGGTGGTACCTACCTAGACGAACTTTGCAGTAAAGTCCTACCACCTAGTGCTAGTAATGATAGGTGCTCAATTAAGTTTAATATTTCTTTAAGGGGTGATCATGTAACTGTAATTAAGTACAATATACCAGCCAGGCAATCTCGCAACCAGCGGGGGCGATCACGGAACTAAGATTGCAAATAATCAGAAGGAGTTTCAATCTTCCTTTAAAAAATTTCATACTATGCACAAAAACTGTGTCCATACATATATGTGTATGTGTTGCAATCAAGTTTTGCGATCATCCAGCTTAATTGCAATGTAACAGGTGCAATTTCATTCTGAATTCGAAGTATGTATAAATATTTATGAATGACTTGTAATAATTACAAAAACTTGTGAGATTCGTGAAACCGACCCCGGACACATCGTATAAAGAATTAACGGCTATCTTTTATTCAAGCAAACGCTGCTCGGAAAAGGTTATGGGCATTTAAATGAAACTTTAATGAGACTTAATGTTTTACAAAGCTTAAAATTAAAAATGTAACCAGTACGTAAGTATGTGCAGATATTATATAAATTGCTTCGAATGAAACTGTTCAAGTAATTTGGGGCTAACTTCACTTGATAAATTTGTTTAATTACTAAAAGTTACTATAAAAATGTAACCAGTATGGAAGTATGTGCAGATATTATATAAATTGCTTCGAATGATCTGTTCAAATAATTTGGGTCTAACTTCACTTGCTAAGTTTTTTGATCACCAAAAGTTACTATAAAAATGTAACCAGTATGGAAGTATGTGCAAATATTATATAAATTGCTTCGAATGAAATTGTTCAAATAATTTGGGTCTTACTTCACTTGATAAGTTTGTTTAATCACCAAAAGTTACTATAAAAATGTAACCAGTATGGAAGTATGTGCAAATATTATATAAATTGCTTCGAATGAACTTGTTCAAATAATTTGGGTCTTACTTCACTTGATAAGTTTTTTGATCACCAAAAGTTACTATAAAAATGTAACCAGTATGGAAGTATGTGCAGATATTATATAAATTGCTTCGAATGATCTGTTCAAATAATTTGGGTCTAACTTCACCAGATAATTTTTTTTAATCACCAAAAGTTAGTATAAAAATGTAACCAGTATGGAAGTATGCTTCGAATGATCTGTTTCAATAATTTGGGTCTAACTTCACTTGATAAATGTGTTTGATCACCAAAGATACTATAGAGTTATATACTATGAATTTCTCTACAACGGTGACTTTAATACCTATCTTTGACGTCAAAAGCCCCTTGAATCTGAATTTCTCCAAAGGGGAATATTAGCCCAAAATCGCCTTAAATGATAAAATCTAAAGGTGGTTTTGAAATTAATATATAATAGCGAGATATTTTATGACACCCGCTGAGAGGGAATTATTATGCCTTCCGAATAAACACAGAGAATAGATATTAAACTCAAGCGTTATGGCCTAATTTTAACCAAATTAATACAAATACAAATACAAAAATATCTATTGTACACCAAACATAAAACCAGATACAGAAGATGAAACTTTAGAGCTATGCAATGGGCGGACTTATCGCTAAAAGCGATCTCTTCTAAGTCAACCTTTGGATGGAAAGAATTGGAGGGATAAAGGTCGCTGTAAACATACATACATACAAACTTACATAACAACAAAATGAATTGAAATGGTTGAAACTATAAACTAATAGAAAAACTAAAAACTTTTTACACTAGTTTTAAATATAGCCAGTAATCAGAAATTTATATATGTATATAAATTTCAGATTTTTCGTGCCTGAAATGAAAAAAATGAACTGAATTTTTTCCTAACCTTTTTGTGTTATTATTATAGCGACACTTCCTTTTGTATGCCTGCAAATATAAAACGATAATGGCTATAAAATGCAAATAAGATATCGCGTTTTGTATCAAAAGTTACGAAACATTTTACAACAGATCTCCAGCGAAGCGAATGAGCTATAAACTTGTTTATGTACCTGCCTCAATTCAGGTGCGCATTCAGGTAGTATACACAAGCGATGGGTGCTTCAACCTATAGGTACTATGTTTGTTTTTTTATTTTTTTACTTAAACTTGTCTAGCATTTGAACACACTCACCTAATGGGAAGTGACGGTGCCATCGAAGGTGTAGTATGCTAGCCAAGTAAATTTCATGTTTCTGTAATATCTTTCCCTCTTTAACCATTAAATTTTTACTGAATCAATTAACATTTGTGTGATGAACATCGATGTTTGTTCTGTTTCTGGGTGTTATATTGTATTCTATGTATGTATTTACAAACAAAAAAGTGTATAAGTATCGTATCAGTTATCTGGTACCCATAGAACAAGCTTTGCTTAGTTTAGGGCTAGATGGCGCTGTGTGAAATGTCCACAAATATTTTATTATTGTTATTATTATTAATTACGCTTTGCTATCTAATAAGTACATAGAACCAAATTCCTAACTACTTAATGCAAAAACATCGAAGAATATGGCCATAATGACCCAAAGAAAATAAGTACATACTGCATTTTTTCCAACGTTTCAATTTAGCCTGTTCCGTTTTAAATATCAGGAAAGAAACCTTTTAGATCTTTTAAGCACTTAGCGAATTTAGCCACTGTATGGATACGCAATGGAGGTTAAAGCACACTACTACAAACAAAATCTAACAAAGGATATTTGTTTCGGGCGGTCAATTAAAAAAACGTTGTTCTACCAAACGCTGTTGTAGGTCTGGTTAGGTCTACGACAGCATGAGCGAATGACAGGTTGACGAAGCTATAGAAGTCTTTGGAAGTTATTATGAGAATATGTCTTTCATCCCTTTCTTACGGGTGACACGTTTCCTGTAAGAATGGGATGAAAAACATAAGCAACGCCATTTGAGGCCATATTTATACTTCTACTTCAAAGCGTGGTTCGCAACTCCAGATTTTATATAAGCTTCTTGGATTAAATTCTACGCGATAATATAAATTTTAAAAAGTTGTTGTTGTCGTTGTTGTATTGGAATTGTTGTTTGTGTTGTGGATTTCGTTGTAGTATTAAGTATAAAGAATAAAGGAAAACCTTTTTTACAGTCGCAGTGCTCCTAATTAATCAAAATTAGAACACATTCCTCATAAAGCTAGCAACCGATGGGCAAGAAAGGATCTCGAGTGGTGACCACAAACCGGAAGAGGCAGCGACCACTAGGTCGAACCGCGGGAAGCCGATGAATGCAGGAGGCTAGCAGCTACTCAAAATGAAGCTCTGTGGGGGCGGCTTATGTTCAGCAGTGGAGGTCTTTTGAAGATAATGACGAGAACACAGAAATAACTAGCATCACGCTACTCATTATAATATCTAGCTTCACTCCTGTACAGTATATATCGCCAACAATGTCTACAAAATGCTCCGCACATCGGGCGTAAAGGCAGTTTACGATGATATTCACGTGAAGGAGGTTACGCACGAGTAATGGTGAGATTTCCACAGCCATAATCACAGTATAGCTCATAACAGTAACTGACTTTACGCTAACGCTGGAGCTGCGTATAATTTACAGCATTTATGAGAGCTTGACGAATAAGCAGTATTGACGAGTGCAAATCCTGCGATATGGGGGAAGGCCAATATTCAGCAATGGGCGTCGTCCAATTGTTGATGTGTGTGACGTATGATAAAGGTGCGGTAAATTTAAAGGGAACTTGACGATAATAAGTTGATTTTTAAGACTTGTCAAGAGTGTATGTGTTAAACAGTAGTAGTAATTTATATATTTACGTTTGGTACATTATCAAACTAAGTCAGCACAACTGCAAAAGAGCGTTTGTCCACCGCACCGTCACCATAAGACGTCATCCGAGAACGAGATGACGGCGTCGAAGTAGCGTAAATATACATGTATACTAAATGCCAGTTACAGTACAATGCTTAAACGTCGTGTAAATGTGTGTGTGAGCAAATCGTTTCAAATCTTGGTTACTGCTTGAGTCTATTTCACAATAATCACGCCAAAATAATATTAAATGGCGTAAGAGCCATGGCTTTTAGACTTTTGCCATAAAGTTGAAAATGTCATAAAGCTTACGTTCTGTAATTTGGGTCTATAATAAAATGTAATGAGCGTTATTATTATCTTATAGCAAAAAGCTTTGGAAAGTCATAAAATGTTTATTTTCTAAAGGATCTATGTAACAGTACAAAAGTTATTAAATCATAGTAAAATTTTAAAATAGAATTTTATAAGGTCGATATCCAATACTTTGTAAGTATTAAGACTCAATTATCTAAGTCACATACCTATTATATCATTAATCCTAAGGTAGCCTGGAATAAATCGCTTAATACGAAAAAGCCGCCCATTGTTGTACCATTCGTTTGTTCATTGTTTAAGTGCATTATTATTTAATGATGTTCAGTAAAGTATTATTGTATTAGATAGATAGATAGAAAATTCATAGGCGAACTTAATGCTAGAGATCAATATCTTCCAGTCAACCTGGGTGTAACGTGAAAATTTTTGTGGGGCAGTGCAACGCAGCTTTAACATAAAGGTGTCTAAATAAATATAAAAAAACATTAACATAAAATTAACTATTTGTATTGTTATATATATCAACAAAAGCAAATTTATAAGATCTGTTTTGAAAATTGTAAACAAACTTTTAGCAGAAAATTATGAAAAATAGATAATTCACTGCTGATTTCTTGAAAGTCGTTTAAGGTTAACTTTAACGTGAATCGCAATATAAAACGCATGAAAAGTTTTAAAATCCCCCACACGAATACCTGTATTGACTCATCGGTCAAGTCACTATTCAAACTAGAACATTTATGCGATTGGGAGCTACTTTGCTACAGGCAGATTCATAACACCCCTGTTGTTACATCACTAGTGGTTAAAAATCAATCTCTATCCAACAGAAAATTATCTAGATTTGTCTTAATTAGTTTTGTTATCTTTTTGCAAGGAACACCCAAACCAACATCCGTTCCATGTTCCCAAACAAATACATTGTCTAAACAATTTCATTCCGCACGTCAGATATTTGCCCCAACTTTGCCGTGTGCTGTTTGTGTAACAGCCACATTGAGAGATTCGGAATAATTTCGAAATTAATAATACGAGGATGTGGGGTGTTCTGCGGAACTATTGTGGGGGATGTTTAAACCGTTTAAACGGAGATTAAACGATTATTAGCCAGACGTTACGACTTATGTGTATAACGTATTGTTTTAGTTCAAACCTCCAAATCAAGATATTTGGAATTGGATTTTTGTAGAGAGTAAGTCACTAGGAGCTCAATCTGTTTAGGTTTGAATTCTTTGTGAGAGTACGAGTAAGTCATTAGGGACTTAACTTGTTTGGGTTTGAATTCTTTGTTGAGAGTTCGTCACTAGGAATTTAATCTATTTGTGTTTGAACTCTTTGTTGAGAGTAAGCCACTAGGAATTTAATCTATTTGGGTTTGAACTCTTTGTTGAGAGTAAGCCCTAAAGCAGTCACTTTTCATGAGATTAGTACTAAGACCTCGAGTACATAGATTTATTATTAATTAATGTATTATGCCTATTTATTTGCGCTATTTTTCACCCTCCATCACCATCGGTCATATTATTTATTAGAAAACAGGCCATTTTTCAGCGTTTCCAGGCGTCAAATTCAAATCAATTAAAATCAATCCGAAATTAATAGCAAACAAAATAATAAAGTGCTTTTTTATTGTTTTATTGATAGCTTTGCTTAAATACTTGTTGTATTTTTATAGGTAAGCTATTTATAACATTGCTGAATTATATGTAGCTTAGGCCCTAGGCTTGAGTAAAATGTTTTATTTTATTTATTATGCTAAATCCACAGCCCTTAATTAACAAATTCATAATTTATATACTAAACCTACATCCAAAATCGGATTTATATTCTGTTTGATAAAAATTAACACAGTCAGTTAGGACAGTCATTAGATTTAGATTAGACAGCCTCAGTGGTGTGGTGGTTAAGCAGGTCGGCTCATAACCCGGAGGTGGCGGGTTCAATTCCCGCAACAGGACAAGTATTTGTGCACGGAACAAAAAGCGCAAATACTTGTTCTGAGTCTGGGTTTTGTGGGACCATGGTCTTTGTAGTTCCTGGGTCCCTAGACACAGGGAAGCCTAGTTAGTGTCCAGGATCAATGTATGTGATCGTTGGGCGTTATTATTAGACAAAAAAACAAAAACAAAAAAATAAACATGAGTAAATTTTCTTTTATATATGCGCACACGCATGTTGATGCACATTGTGTTTGCTCGTGCTGTGTTTATATTCAACCATTTAATGTGATATGTGTTCATAGTGTGAGATACAAATATGTACGTAATTTCCTACTAAATAAAAGAGCCAGTACCTAGTTTCTATGCAACTAAATGCCTTTTTAGTATTCATCCAGGGTTGAACCACCACCTTGAGATGGTAATGCGGTGACGGCACTGCAGAGGGCGCTTGTGAAGCTCTTGGGGTGATTGCCCCGAGCTATTGTTGCTCTACTTTGAATAATTTAGAACTGAAGTGTTTCACCTTATGTATTTGGATTGTCTTGTATTAAAATCTTAAAATCAAAGAAAGTTAACGTTATACCAATGTAAATTGGATATAATTATGCATATGTACCTATAATACGTAGACAACATTTTTCATAGGTATAATTACCATTTAGTTGTAAATTTACAAAATTATATTTATGACGTGCTTCTGCCCGCAGCTTCGCCCGCGGCGCGGCCTATGGGAAAATAATTCAACCACCCATTTCACCCTCTTAAGGGTGGAATTCAGAAAAATCCTTTCTTAGCGGATGCCTACGTCATAACATCTACCTGCATGCCAAATTTCAGCCCGATCTGTCCAGTGGTTTGGGCTGTGCGTTGATAGATCACTATGTCAGTCAGTCACCTTTGAGTTATATATATTTAGATATATTTTAGAAAATTAAAAGTTTAAATTACTACGACCAAGTTACGGACATATTCGAGGTCTTTCTTCTAGGAGCTAGTTATTAACTCAAGCTGCGGCGGCTTACGCGAGCGTTAGAAACCTGGTTGGAGTAAATTCGACTTTAATTGACGTGGGTTTAACCATTATTAATTTTCTAAAATATTACTATTTGTCGTAAATCGTAGCCAGACTATACTTATTACGCAATAAAGGGCGTTTTTTTAACGTAAACGTGAAGAAATTACAGAATAAAGAGCACGTTTTTTACTTGTATACCTAAGTTGCAAATAAGTTCAATTATCATGTCAAAGGGAGAAGCAGTATTCAGACTGCAGAGAGAGGCATTGATGGGCACTAAATTTTCAATGGAGACGTAGGTCCGTATTACAGAACGATGCTCAGTCATCGATCGGCGCTCAAGCAGAGATTTCATTCACTAATTGATCACTTTATGAATGAAATCACTGCTTGAGCACCGATCGATGACTGAGTGTCGTTCTGCAATACGGACCTTAGACTTCAAAGATTAATAGAAGGAGTGAGATCAAAAAGGATTTAACTGATTTTTTTCACAAAATGACTGATTGGTATCGTTAAATTCAGCGTGAAATTATCCAATAATACATTCTCAAAATACCGATATGAGCCTTAAATCTCGAGATTTTCAGTCTATAAACGGTTTATCTGACACATTAGATATATATTTATATAACGCTTAGCATAAAAATATTATTATATTTTTATATTATATTATATTTTTACAGTAATTGTACGAATTAGTACTATATTTGAATTTTAAAAAAGAATTAATACATCTTCAATCAACTGAAATTTATATAAACCTTTTTCTACTACCTTATATGCTTATTTTCAGTTAAATTTCAGTTACTACATTAAAATGAAGCCGCTGCAGTTTAAAGTCAATTTTCTCGATACTATCAATTTGACAGTTAAACCCTTTTTATTCTCAACCCTTCAATTGCTAGATGCTGTGCTTAAAATAAAATAGGAAAAATATGTCTACGAGCTTCTGTGAGCTTTCAAGCATTATCATTGTATATTAGAAAGTATTCTGAACCGAAGAACTACGTTTCATTGATAACGAATGGATTAGCTTTTTGAAGGGTTCTTTTAATACGTGAAATCACCTAATACCCCCTAGAATAGAAATCAACATAAGCTTTCACATAATAATAATAAATAATAATATAGCCTTTTATTCAGATCTCTTAGTACAATGAATTTCTAAACTTATGTAAAGGACTAGCACTAAAATCTTAAACTTAATCGATATGAATAATTTAAACTAATATTTGTTGCTTGGTTATCTTTCCTAGATCTGATCGCCAGTCGGCAAAGGCCTCCTCCAACCTTTTCCATTCCTTTCTTTCTTGAGCCACTCTGTTCCATGTGACGCCTGCCACTTGTCTAACGTCATCGTCCCACCTTTCACATAGCTCGGTGTAACTATTGGAACGAAGTTCCTTATCGCGCGTTGCGAAAGGGGACTAGACGGAAAAAATTAAAACCAAAAGTTGTAATGACACTTTTTGCTATAGTTGTAAGCCGTGCGGCGTGCGCGTGTTTCTCTGCCTGTCTCTCTCTCTCTCATAGAAAGCAAGCCAGTTATTTTCGTTTCGTCTTTCTATTTTGCATTGAACAGTGTGGTGTCGCGACGATTATTTTTGTTGAGTGTATACAGGTTTTTATAAGAATAATTAATCCTGACAGTGTTTCTGCACAAGTTCCGAAATAATTAAAATGTTATTACGTGTCCTTCACTAATTAATCGAAAGTAACTTTGTTCCATCTGTGTGTCCCTTGACAGGTCTCAAGTTTTTTTTTATTTTAAAAAATTATATGTAGGTGTAATAAGCTGCATCATAAGTTCAAGTGGTTACTAAACTATATTCTCTATTCTTTCACTCTTATCTTCTACTCAAACCAGAAATCTTAAACAGTATCCTTAAGGGTTTTGGTAAGCCTCTACAAAATATTTTTCATATTTTTATGTAGGGCAAAGAATACGTGCCGTATCTTACGTGTGTATGTGCAAACAACAAGAACAAAAATCACACTAATATCACACTAATATTATATAAGCGAAAGTTTTTATGTGTGTTTGTGTGTATGTTTGTTACTCCTTCACGCTCAAACGGCTTAATGGATTTAGATGAAATTCGGTACCAAGATAGCTTTTACACTGGTTTAACATATAGGCTACATTTATCCCGAAAAAGTAAAATTTTCCCGTGGGATGGGCAATTCATTAAAATACTTTTTATCCACAGGTGAAACCGCGGGGCGCAACTAGTGTTTAATAATATCACGATTGAATTCAACAATGTCTGTAAATAACCATTAACTTGAGAAGCGAAAGTAACTTAGAAACCAGAAATAAAACAATTTTCATTCCATAAATAGTCTTGGAAAGCTTTTACCTTTTTATTGAAAAATATATTTTGCAAAATAAAACGTTTCGTTTTCGTCAACATAATATTACCCAGTCGAATAACTGTTATGGGAATAAATAACACGAGCTCTCCCAAGCTATTGTTTGTAAGAAGTTTATTTGTTCAAATAAATTACTTTCGAGGACCGCAAAGAAAATACCGTGGGCTTACTGCGATTGTAAACGCACGGATCCTTTATAAACTTTATAAGTGTCAAAATTGCGTTCTTTCTTGCCGTACACGTGCAAAATTTGGAATGATCGCAACGTCAAAGCAAAGTAAAGCAACGATATTCTTAGTGTTACTGACAGCAGCTGGACGAGATGAGCCGAAGATTCCAGATGGCGTGCTTTTTAGTACAGACTTTTCAGCACAATAGTATAGCCACAGATTATCCAAAGATTATATGAAACACTTTACACAGATTATATAACTTTTTTGTTTTTGTTTTGACTCCTCACTTTTGTGTATTTAGCCAGTGTTAAGTAATTGATATTTTTTCAAGTTAAATAATGTATATATGTGTCAAGTCAAGTCACAGTCCAAGTCATCAAGTCAAGTCATAATCTAGTCTAGTCTAGTCAAGTCATACTCCTAGTAAAGTGGTGGCAACATTACTAGAAGCGTCGATGGATTTTTGGAAACAACACGAAAAAAGTTTCACCATCATTATACCACTTTCCCACACAACAAAAAAATTAAATATAAGTCGATCTTTTTTGATTTATTTGCGTCTAAAATGTCTGTCCCGTCCACAAATACGTCGCGTATGTATTTGTTTCACAGACCAATTCACCCCTGACCTTGGGTTCTGTATTAACTCAGCAGATTTGAGAGGTGGTCCACTTCGAGAATTTATAGTGGAACTTATTAAGGTCACGTGGTACTTCAGCGCTATAAATCTTTACGATTTAGTACCTACGGACTTGCTACTTCGTGTATTCCATACGCTCTTCGACAAAGTGAATGTTTGGTCGTTTGATGATAATAAGTACTGCCATATTGCTTCGATAAATATAGAAATTCTAAAATTCTTATACATAGAACTGTTATATATATTGTCCCTTGCTTTTAGAAAAAAACAGATTTAGAGATACCACGTAGATATCCCAGGTTCAAAATTACTCCTTTAGTGCCCCCCCTTAGGAGAACAGTACTAGGTGCAAATTCCCCTATTCCCCGTTTTTGTAAACTTTACAACCACAATGACACGTTTGACTTGCATTACGACAGCCTTCCCAAGCTCCGTCGCTTGTTGATGGGCTCAGTGGATTCATGATCATAAAATAATAATAATAATTAGTGAGTACTTACCTAACTAAGATCTTTATAATTTAAATATGTTTAATAAATATTCAATAATATTTTCTTGCTTGGTATTGTACAAGTATATATTAATAAGATAGTTTATACTTATTAAAGGTAAAATTATATACTTTTTAAATCTCAAAATTGTGCATGCTGTGTTTGCCTATAATTGGTTGTGCATATAATATAGATGCCGGCGGCTACGTCCAGTTATAAACTCTATGCGCAGCGATCGAGCACCGTAATTTACCCTGTGGTGGCATTAAATTTATTACAGTGGCAGCACCGGCAACTGTCATGGCGCCCCTACCCGTCTGGCTATAAAAAAGGACCGTTCGGTGTACTACGGATCATTCTTGTTCCAGACACGGCGCGGTGTGGACATGCTGAAGGCCTATAGTTATATAGTTTGCAACCTACGCACAACCCGGTTGCCCACATAGATAATATTTTTAAGCTTTATTATTGTTATAGAAACTGTGTATCAACTGTTGGTGAACCAAATAAATAAACTGTTTCACTTGTTTGGCTTAAATTTTCATACACTTATAGAACGTTTTCACTTGCTTGGCATGTTCAACAGATTTTTTAAAGTCAAGTACTAATTCATTTAGCAGGTAAATGATTTTTCCCTTCCCTTTCCTTTCCCTTCCCGCTTCCGCTTCGGTTTAAAGCTCGCTCGCGCTGATTAAAAATTTTCCATTACTTACTTAAAATTAATCTGTGGATATTAATATTTACCAAGCTTGTGCGATCCCTACGGGCCGTAATTTACGAATATTGCGAAAGTATGACTAAGAACGAATTTGAAACTTTCATTTTTAAAAAAACTAATGTGCTTTACTGCCGCCATAAGGAAAAAAGGCGTATCTGACATATTTGTCAAAAATGAGTTGGTATTATATTCTGGATCAGCAAAAAAAGACGAATCGGCCAATATTTTTTTTATTTCTTTAAACCAACCAGAACCCTAATTTCCGCATTGTCCAAAAAGACGCATCTGCGGTATAACAGTATGTTTACTAACTAAAAAAGACATTTCTGATGAATACTACGTCTAAATTAGACCACACGACTGAAGTAAAAATTATTGAGTTAAGCTCCATCTATCGGCCGATATAACTTTGTTTTTGTATTATTTTCCAAAACTTGTGTTATTTTCAGTGTTAGTGCATAAAATTGGTGGCATTTTATTCGTTAAGTGCTGAATTACAGGCATGAGTGTGGGAAAGTCGTATAATGATGGTGAAACGTTTCTTTTCGTGTTGTTTCCAAAACTCCATAAAAGCCTTGAATGACTTGACTAGACTAGACTATGACTTAATTTGATGACTTGGACTGTGACTTGACTTGACACATTATATGATATTAATTAACTTGAGATATTATCAATTACCTACTTGACACTTGCTAAATATACAAAAGTGTGGAGCCAAAACCAAACAAAAAAAATTGCGAATTGTAAATTTACCGGACATACCAACATGATTATAAAAAAAAATTACTTTGTTATGTTGACAATGGAGATCGACGTGAACCATCTTCAACTTACGTTCCCGTCGCATTCACACACCCCAAGTCAAGCATGCGTAAAGAAGTTATAATTTTTTTTTTTTTTTAAACGTAGTCCCGCACTTATCTGTGATTAATATTACTGAGAAGCAAGAGCTGAGAGCGGTAATATTATGAGAGCTTGCCTTAAAATGTAGGCCCAATGAAATGTGCTGAGTTTTGAAATAGTTGATTTTGTAGTACTAAGAAAGGGCTTTTGAAAGTTCAACTTAAAGGTCAAATTGGGTGCTAAAGATTTTACAAGTATATACGTAAGTGAGAACGGGACAATGACAGTTTATCAGGTGCCAGTAATAATTACTTTTACAACAACGAATTATTTATTCGGGCTGAAAAAGAAAAGCCTATTTGAGATGCCTGGTTCCAAAAAGGTATATATTACAAACAGACAGCGTCTAGACGATTATTCATTTGTACGACTCAGGTTAAAGTGTGAAGGGGAGCAATAAGAACCCTTAAGGTACAGTGTGATTAGGTTAAACCCGCCAATTTGATATCAAAATACTACGTACATATATTGAAGTTTTTTCGGTCAACCTTTATTTTCAAACTAAATACTACAATGATATAATAACTAATACTAAACACTACCTACTACTAAAAAAAAAAAAATTGCATTCCATACTGGCCGCGATGATCTACAGACAGTCCAAATGCTCCAGCCCACTACCAGTAGGTAGCGTACCCAACTTGCTGGAAAAGGATAAATAATATTTCGAAATACTTTATATCTTTATACCTCTCAATAGTTATTAATTTATCCCCAAAGTACTCAATAATAGGAACCCTTAAAGTACTGTTTGATCAGGTTAAGACAACCAGTTTGATGTCGAAATATTTAAACTTTTAAATAGATTGATTGTTACACTGGTTTGTCTACAAAGTACTAAATAATAATAGGTGTAGAATGGTTTGAGGAAGGATTGATTTCAAGTGATTTGTGAAACTGCTTGCGGGGAAATCAATTTTATTTGATTCTTCTCTAGAATTTAATTGAAACGAATTTAAATACAGAATCCAGCCATTGGTAAAATTAAATTCATGAAATTGTTCAGAATTCATGAATCGAGATAATTATATGTATAGGTACAATAGAAAAAGATCTGACTTTGTAATCAGACTCTGGCTGGACGTGTTCAACGTGGTCAAACTATATTTACAACTTCAAACTGCACTTCAACTCTGTTGAGTAGATTTTACATTCTAAGCACTCAAATTTGATTTAACAGGTTTTGATTGAAAGGTTCTTTAAAGTTCAAGTGATTGAAGCCATATTACAAATACAATCGAATTGAATATGTGCTCTTAGAAGCTATTAGCTTTATGGAAATATGGTTTTATTTACTTATAATTAATATTTACGCGGCAGAATAAGTATTTGTGCACTAAAAAAGCAAAATACTTGTTCTGTGTCTAAGTATTGTGGGACCATGGTCCTCGTAGCTCCCGTGTTCCTAACTACAGGGAATCCTGGAATCTCCAGGATCTATGTATGTGATCGTTGGGCGTTATTGTTTTTATTATTATTTGAGATCAGTTATCCATATCTGTTATCCCATAGTACAAACTTTGCTTAGTTTGGGGCTAGATGACGCTATGTGAAATGTCTACAAATATTTTATTTGTTAGTCTATAGCACTTCACTATCAGATCAGATCACTAGAAATAGATACTACCGTGTAAAAGTACGAAAGGTGATATTGAATTGAGCTGGAAGCGTCTGCAACGATGTAAGATGCAAGTGCTTCTTTTGTTTTCCCGACAGACATTGGCGGACGGTGAAAATTGCAATGCCACTCGACGCAAGGTCTTCGATTACTGGACATTGCACTGTTCAAATGAAATTGCTATCTCTAGTACTCGTTTGATAAACGCTGATTATAAGTTCACAACTACCATCACTACCTAAGTAATTGTGGTACCAATGATACCACAATTACTTAGGTAGTTATGAAGATATGTACCTTTTTGGGGAAACTTCATGTACTCAGTTCTTACCTATCGAGCCAAACTTCCGCGGAAAACAGGCAAGACAACAAACTTGGGTAGTTTACACAGGATCCATTTGAACCGAAGTAAAATAAATTAACGCCTCCCTTTGGAAAGTAATTCACCCTGGAACATTTGAAGTTTAGACTCCGCTACGAAAAAGGGTGGGAAATTTCGAGTTCAGAATATTTGCATTGCTAACGTAAGTAGGTGGAAGAAAGCTAAATTTATCCAGCTAAAGTTTAAGGTAGTGCGATATTTTCTTATTTTTTTAATGGCTTTCTACTGATTTTAGCGATAATTCTGCCAATGTCAAGGATTTTTTGTACGGTTATGTCATTTCAAAGTCAAAATGATACAGTAATAGTGGATATTTTACTGAAGGCTCTAAGGTCCGTATTATAGAACGATGCTCAGTCATCGATCGGTGCTCAAGCAGAGATTTCATTCACTAATTGGTCACTTTATGAATGAAATCTCTGCTTGAGCACCGATCGATGACTGAGCATCGTTCTGTAATACGGACCTAAGAAGCCTAGAACAGAAACGAAAAGGCATGGTTTAAAAACATGGAACCATTCGCCAACACACATGCACGTTCACGAACACTTAACGGATAAATCCTTATCCTTATCACACATAAAAATTCAAAAATACACGGGATATGGAAAATAATTTAAAAATTCACGGACGCCATTTTCGGATTCTTTTCAACGACTCAAATAATGATTTTTTGTACGCTTATGTCATGTCAAAGTTCTATTTTGTCAAAGTCTAAGTTCTACAGTTATAGTGGATATTTTACTGAAGGTTCTAGGAAGCCTTGAAGAGAAAACGAAAAGGCATGGTTTTAATACTTGGAACCATTTGCCAACACTCGTGCACGTTCACGAACACTTAATGGACAGATCCACCCTTATCACACATCAAAATTCAAAAATACACATGTTAATGAAAAATAAAACAAAATGCACATCCGCTATTTTTGAATTATTTTCAACGACCCTCAGTGCGATGTCTTGTATGATAATGACATTAGCAACTAAATTATTGATAGCTGTGACGCTTAGCGTAATTAACGCTCATAACGCCACATGGTTATATATTATTTATTAAGTTAAGAGATTCCGAGGAGCGTAAAAATCGACCATTCCTATAGCTTCGTAAAAACACGATTAACCTCAAAAATTTCAATACACCATAAACTAATCAATATGAATAATGAGTTTACTAATTGGCTAAAATTTTACAAAGGAAGACGACATTCTTGTTTCAATTAGTATAATACAATTACCATCGTTTGAACTCGCCGGGTCACTTCAGTTATTAATTTTATGAATGTTTAATGAAGTTATCTCGTTCAAAGTTAGGTATGGCTTTACAGGAAATGTTTACGATGTCTTTTTAATTTTAACTTTGAATAAGTTATTAAATATTAATAGTTACTTAAGTACCTATCATAAATTATTAACGGCAGCTCGCAGTAGGCAGATAGAATAAAATTTTAACTGCACGGTCTTTGTAAAGGTCTCAAGCTATGATTACCTATTGTTTTATCAAATGCCTCAATCATCCCGTCGTCGACGTCCAGGACACGTCTTGAACGACCTGGACTATCCTATAGCAGCCGTAGTAACGACTGCTATAGGATCACTGGACCAGTCTAGCCCTTCTGGCTCAGGTACCACTTTCGGCACCGGTATAGGATACCAGCGTAACACAATCAGACACTGACCCCGCCGGCGAGGTCAACGTACCTCTCGTAAGCTAGCTAGAATCGTCGCAACTTTTCATAGGATCCACCCTTCCAGTGGACGTAGTCTTCTCGATCCTCTTATCCCGGTAATGGCCCAAGCCGAGGCTCGCAAACCAAGGGTCCCCTTGAGCTAGTTGCCTCCCAATTTTGATGGCTTGGTGCCTTAAGCACCTGCCCTCCCACAAGGTGACGCTGTAAAAGTCGGTAGAGACTAACGGCATTAGCATTTTTTTGTCATCTATCTAAACAAATGTTACAAATGTTCTTAATTTTCAGGACGTTGATTCGCAGAAAAACAATTTCACGAAAAGCCAGACATACAAACTTGGCTTACACTAAAATCTAGACTGTACTTAAGTATAAAGTACCTGAATGGGCAGGTACTCCAGATGCGTACCTATTCAACCCACTCTTTTGTTTGCAAGCGATGTTAATTCCCCTCTCTAAGGCCAGATATCCACTAGATAGAGCGAGTGAGAGAAAAAATGAAAAGTAAAAGAAAAGGAAAGAGAGTGAAATAAAGACCACCCGGTGACGTTCTAAAGGGTACCTACAGACAAACAGCATTAGCTAGTTCTAAAAAAGTGATAGAAAATAACATGAGCTATTTGTAAGAGCAATACGCACGTAAGGAGTATGTCATGTAAGTGTAGATTATACGACTTCAAAGTTTTAAACCTTACGCGCCTCGGTTCAATTCCTGAGCCACGCACTTATGACCTTACAAAGCTATAGGCTGAACTTGCACTCGCAAGAGCATTGTTTTCTTTACATTGTGAAGAAACGCAGCCTATTCAAGAATGTCAAAATTTCAGGACATGCGTCTTTTACAAGTCGGTCAACGTGACCTGGTTAAACACTCAGTGAACAAACGTCTGTGTCCCAATAGTGGTCATTTATAGGCTGATAATGCAATACAAATTATTAACTACCTAGTATCTAAAGCTGATTTGAGTGATGCTATCTAAAAAAAATCAAATGTAAAGGCATCAAACGTCCAATTAAAAGCCCTGTGTAAAACTATCATGTCCAATAATAAATATGAAAAGTTTAACAATAATGACCCTGTAGTCCTGGTGTTGTGAGAATAGGACTATAACAACACCCCATCTCTTCCCGTGGGTGCCATAAGAGCAATATCCTGAGAATGGGCAGCAGTATTCTCCTCGGTAACCTTCAGCTGCCAAGCGTGGTGATTACGGAAAATCAATGATAAACAGCCAAAGAGGCGTTTTATGGGGGAGGCTTGAGTTCAGCAATGGGCACAAACAAGAATGTATTATTATCTCCCTATTGCTGACTACTGGGTGTTTCCCTAGAATAAACAATAATGTGCGAAATATAAAGAAGCGGGAAACGGGGCGAAAATATATTGAAGATTAAAACATTTACATAATTAAACATTTTTTCACTGTCAAAAACTAACGTTCTTAAACGCATCATCAGCAAAAAGCAACCAAGAGAGGCCCTGCGCGGCAACCTCCGTGTCGTTTACACTTCCTAAAATGCATGTCAATAGAGTTCATAAAAGAAGGAATATTTAAAATATGACATTGCTATATGTTTCTGTAACACATTTTTAGCTTTAGTTTCAAGCTTCAGTTTCTTAAGTCATGCAGTGGCATATAGCCTTTAACCAGACAACGAAACTTATCAGACTATTATTATGTCGCCAGCAAAGAAATAAAATAATCCAATATTAATACAGCGTTCTTTTCATATTAAATTTCTCCAATCTTCGTATTATAATGCCTTCGAGAATACTAGGGATGTTTTAAAAACTTTAGTTTCCTAGAACTTTGCAGTTGAATTAAATTAGCTACTTATATTTTGTTAGTTCAGAAAGTATACTTATAAAAGTACTTCTATTGCTTTATGTTACTTTTTTCAAGTCTTAAAGATTATACTTAGAACACTGCTACTTAATGAAAATGAAACTAACCTGCAGCTTCATTTAAGTAACTCAGTTTTTAGCTAAAGATTTGTTGATAACTCTTGTGAAATAATTACCTGATTGCAAAAGTAACAAAAACTTTTGAGTTGTTGAAATTAATAGGCTAATTTTAGTTTCAAAACTACTGTATGATATATTTGGTAAAATTAATAACAGATAAACTCACGTCAATTTAAAGTCGAAATTACACTATGAGGTTTCGGACATATTCGTAGATACGTAGATTCGAAGGGGTCGCGACTGCAGTCCAGCCAACTCGCACCCCGTATTATACAAAGACATGCTTTAACCGCAAAACAACAGCTCCTAATAAACATTCACTAAAATTTCCAATTTTATCTAACCTTTGTAGAAAATCAAGCACAACTTCCCACGTACAAAGCCAAGAGTTTTCAACATCAAAAACATTTTTGAAACCTGCTACTTCCAAGGATCTTAAATATTCGTCGAGGAGCACAAAGCGTAGGCTCTCCAAAGGGCAGAGCCAGCGATGCATATAAACTTCTGAGACAGGTAGGTGAAATTTTTAAGTAGAAAATTGCTCACGTTAATTCCTTCTTCCTGCCTTTAGTGAAAAAGCAGCTAACAAAATCTTGACACAAAATAAATAACAGTACTAAAAATTTTTACCATTTTCGGCACTACATCCTTTTCACTTGATTTTATATTAGGTCTTTACCTATGAAATTGCCGTTTTGTTTGAAAAAAGTTAAAGTATTTTTTTTTTCGAACTTATTTATTTCTTTTATTCAAAGTAATCACCCCTGCAATCAATGCATCTTTGCCAACACTGTGGCAGTTTATGGATGCCCTTCTTGAAAAAATCAGCAGGACGGGAGACAACAAACTCTTCAAAGGCGTTTTGTACTGCCTCTCGGGAATTGAATTTTTTTCCCGCTAAAAAGTTGTCCAAATTTTGGAAAAAGTAATAGCCGGTAGGCGCAAGATCTGGTGAGTATGGCGGATGAGGGAGAGCTTCCAAACCCAACTCATGCAGCTTAGAGACGGTCTGTTGTGCAGTATGGGGTCACGCGTTGTCGTGAAGTAGCAGTGGAGACGACCGATTGAAGCTGGAAAGCTGGTTGCAGACGTGCGAGTTTCGCCATCATTGTGGTCAGTTCTTCAATGTACACATCTGCAGTAATGCTCTCGCCGTTTTGTAAAAAGCTATGATGAATCACACCAGCACTAGACCACCAAACTGTGACCATCACCTTTCTAGGGGTCATTTTTCGTTTTGCACATTGCTTTGGTACCGAACCAGGATCTAACCAACTTGCTGAGCGCTTTCGATTGTCAAAAAGAGTCCATTTTTCGTCGCACGTAACAATTCGGTTCAAAATTCCTGCTTTTCTGTGCCTGTTAAGCAGCGCAAGGCAAGTCTCGACGCGTACGTTGCGCTGGCGATCGTTAAGTTCGTGGGGCACCCATCTATCAAGCTTTTTTATCTTGCCAATCTGTCGCAAATGGACCAATATTGTTTTGATGCTAACATCAAAAGCTGCTGCCAGCTCAGCTGTAGATTGAGATTCATCAGCTTTCACAATCGCCTTTAATTCATCATTGTTGACCAAAGTTTCCGGACGACCACGAGGTTCATTTTTCAAGTCAAAATTCCCAGAACGGAACCGAGCAAACCAATAACGGGTTGTACGTTCGTTTGTACAGTTCTCTCCGTAAACGTCGTTGATGTTACGTGTCGATTGTGCCGCGTTGGTGCCACGACGGAACTCATATGCCATAATTACACGAAATTTCAAAGTATCCATTATGAGGAAAAATGTTGAAATGTAATGAAAATACAACGCTAATCAATAAACAAAAGACTTATATTGTAAATAGAATGTCATATTTTTAAAACAAAATTAATTTGAATTTAGAATTCATAGCCAATCAAAACTTTTTTTTGTTTGAAAAAGTCTGTACTGCAATACGGCAATTTCATAGGTAAAGACCTATTATATTTCATCCTATAGTATGAAATCAATGAATCCGGAATAATGTGTCTTTCTACTAGAAGCTAAAGGTCACAAATCTTGATGAGATGGCTGTCTCTAAACCAACGCTGAAACAGTTCAATAAATTTTAGATTTGTGACCTTTAGCTCCTAGTAGAAAGATACATTATTCCGGAATATTCTATTGTTCTTTGGGATACTTTTCTCCTGGAAGCAGAGGCTCGCACTCCAGACGTGTCCTTGAACTAGGTAACTCACCACTTTTGGCGACTAAGCACCTTATGCATGATGTTGCAAGTTTGTAAGAGAGTAAAAGTTTGATAAAAAAAAAAAAAGGAATCTGTGAGTATATCTCATAATTCCTCTCGTTGGCGTGAATATCCTGTGTAATTATTACATACAAGGAAATCCATGTTTTTCTGATTTCTCTTTAATCTTAACCAGCATGCAAGACTTTAAGACAAACGTTCAGCAACACTAAAACTAGGGACTTGGGCATAAAATACGTTTATCTTACGTAGTAAAAGCATTATCTTATTTGAGGTTGGCCTGATTCCAGTTTGGGGAGGATTTCTGACAGTGCATGAGGAAATTCATTTTGCACTCGTGACATATGGTTATAGAGTTTGGCGAAGCACAGACGTATGCAAAACCTGGTCAAATAGATAGCAGTTCATTTTTTTACATGCTGACCCACCCTGGCTTCGGACGAGTTAATTAATTTTACACACTAACCCAAGCCAAGGGAATAGAGAAGGGGGACGAAAAAGATAAGAGAAACGGATAAACGGATGCAGTGCAATTATTGTTAGCACTGCAACGGTTGCAGATACACTGGTTTTTACGGTGGCAGTGCCACGATATTCTGAGATATCAGCACTTCAAACACACGTCTTTTAGTCTCTGTTTGGCGTCAGAATCAAAGTGTATCGTTACGAACACTTGAAGAGAAGTTCTGCCACCTAATTAATCGACCTTATTTTAATATGCTGGTAAACGAAGTGCCTCTACGTACCTACTGAAATAAAAGTAGTTCAAAATCAAAAGATATAACCGTGTGTCCGTGTTTAAGTTTTATCCACATACAGAATTATTTCGGTTTAATTCGGGTAGGTCTAATATTTCCAAGCAGACTACGAATTCGTGAAATCTACGGAATCAAAGGAAAGGGTTTTAAAGCATTTCATTATGTTTTCTAACGATTGAAGGTTCTAAGGGTAAGGGTGAAAGATGAAAAGCAATGAAGTCCGATGGACCAAATGCTATTAGGGGTCGCAAAGTCGCATGTGACTGGACCGGACACAACGAATCTCTAGTAGTCCCCATTTTAGTACGGTCACACAGTAAAGTACCTTCCAACTTCTACAAATTAAATCTACTTACTTGGGGACATGTTAGTGGAAATACTACTTAAAAGTTGTAACTCATCTGACTCTTGAGTAGTTCTTGAGTCGTGAGCTATAATACAATTTTGTGTGTATACATGTTTTGTGTGTATAGGGGGCAGGAAGGTAAGAATTTATATTTGCTGATTATTTTGTTATGTTTACTTACAATTTTAATATAATTTACCTGGGGATTGCAGTTAAGTAGAGTGTTGGCATCGTGCAGACCGGGCGTCGTCTCCAACTACCCGCATTTGGTCTTGGAAGTTTACACTATGAATGTCCCAACATACAATACTAACAGTATCGGCAGTTTCACGCCAAGATTGGCCTACGACAAACTTTGGGTTGCATTAAAATATTTTAGCGAGTAGGAACCTGCGAATATTATACGAGTACCTAAGTAATAATATACCTTCTGTTATGGAATTTAATTTATAAAATATCCGAATATTTCGGTCCCCAATCCCTAAATAATAAAACCAGATTACAAAGTAATTTCGCGATGACAAGCAGGAACCGGTCTCGTAAAAACTCAACACCTGGATACCCTAATAGCTTTGCAGGCGCGGGCAACTAAGAAATAAAAACATTTATAGAGCCTACCTATGGACGTAATAAGGACGGGTTCGGGTGTTACTCCCCACCCTAATAATAACGCCCAACAATCACATACATAGATCCTGGACCCTAACTAGGATTCCCTGTGTCTTGGGACCCAGGAACTACGAGGAACTACGAGGACCATGGTCCAACATCACCCAGGCACAGAATAAGTAGGTATCTGCGCCTTTTTTTCTGTGGTGCACAGATATTTGTCCTGTCGCGGGAATCGAACTCGCCGCCTCCGGGTTATGAGCCGACCTGCTCAACCAACACACCACAGAGGCTGTCTAATAAATAATCTAATAAATTAATAGTCGTACAACAATATTTTTATTGCATTGTTCGCCCCCGATATCAATTCCTAGCTACGACCGCACGTAACTCTACTTCAATTTAATTAAAAAATATGCCCACACATGCCTACGTACTGGCTCTTTGCACTTCAGTTTTACAATTTAATCTTGTTTTTACCTTTTTTTCACTGTCTGTTTCACGGACCGGGAAAAGTTCGGAAGGCAAAATACACTCAAAGACGAGGAAGTACCTATGACTGCAATAGGTAGGTAATGCTAACTTTTTTTTGTGTTTTGGCTCCACACTTTTGTGTATTTAACCGGTGTCAAGTAATTGATAATTTATCAAGTTAATGATATTTCACGCAAATGTGTGTCAAGTCACAGTCAAAGTCATCAAGTCATAGTCTAGTCAAAGTCATACTCCTAGTAAAGTGGTGGCAACTTTACTTGAAGCTTCTATGGAGTTTTGGAAACAACACGAAAAGAAACGTTTCACCATCATTATACCATTTTATTTATTTATTTATTTATTCGTTTGGCACACAAAACAGAATATAACCAACAAAAGAACAAAAAAAGTGTTTACAAACATTTTGAGCTAGGTTACATCCCAAAACATGTGTACACATCACGATTAACAAAACATTAAAATAAGTAGTTAAATTTTCCCACACTCACGCCTGTAATCCAGCACTTAACGAATAGAATGCCACCTATTTTATGCACTAACACTGAAAATAACACAAGTTTTGGAAAATAATAGGTACAATGCGGTGACGCAATCTTTTTCGCTTTCCCGCCAAAACGTATTGTTAATTATTTTGTGGTGAAGCTACGCTAGTAGTCAATAGTCAATGGTCAATGGTCAATGGTCAATGGTAAATGGTCAATAGTCAATAGTTAATAGTCAATGGTCAATCGCCAATGGTCAATAGCCAATAGTCAATAGTTAAAGTAACTACTATTACAAACTTTGACGAGACTACGCAAATACGTAGGTGCTATATACTGACTGACCTGATAGTTCAGTTGGTAGTAACCCTGCCTTCTTAACGGTAGGTTGTGGGTTCCATTCCCACCCAGGACTAAAATTTGAGTGAACATCGATTTTTGCTCTGTGTGGGTGTTATATTGTATTCTATGTATGTATGTACAAACTAAAAAGTATCTGAGTTATCTATCTAAGTTATCTGGTTCCTGTAGTACAAGCTTTGCTTAGTTTGGGGCTAGATGGCGCTGTGTGAAACGTCCACAAAAGTATTTATTTATTCATTCTATGATAATACAAAAGCTCGTAGAATGAAGTGGTAACTACACGCACGAGTTTAGATACTTTACCTTAGCTCTTAAACTTGCCACAGTACAGTAAAGGATCCAACCAGATGCATATTATTGTTTGTGATTGTGTATGTATGTTTCTATTGTCCTTGTATTTATATTACCTATGCGATATTGTGCGTCAGGAATAACGTTTATTTCATTGAAATGTCTGTCTACCTTCATCGGAGTTTACTGTTAAAGCGAGTTTAGACGATGGACGATTTCTGACGCCGCGTGCCATGGGAATACCTTCAGACCTTCATGAAGTCAAGCTTATTATATTTCAAAGTAGGTACTTACCTAGATAAAAATTGAGGATATATTTTCTAGAGCGAAATATATTATACTAAATGAGTTAGGTCTGTTTTAGCCTCAAGTAGGTAGTAGCTTAGTATATCCGCTTGCAGCTCCTTGGAATACTCTGTTTAGAACCACTGCAGTTGCATACAAGCTAAATAACATACAAATATGCTCGAATAGTTTTCTATAGCTGGATGCTTAACGTAGCGTAGCACTAAAACACTAGTCCATCCAGGGCCTGGCGTACCGACGTGAAGTCTAGACTAGGCTATTATTATTAGTATTAAAGTATTAATTATTATTAGTATTCTATAGATTGTACTACGGCACAAGAACTTCACTATCTTATTCCTCCAGTAGGTACCAAAATCACCAGGTGTTCGGCTAAGCGTCACCCTCTTATGGTCGAAATACCTCTAATGCTAACCGTTTTGACTCTGTTTTACTAAGAACTATTAAGGTGTAGAATGCTTTACCCTGCTCTGTATAACGTGTTTCCAGAAAAATACAATCCGGGAGTATTGAAATCAAAAGTGAATAGGTATTTATTAGACAAGTGTGCTACACTTTGATCATATCTTCGCTTCCCGTCAGGTGAGGTTGTGTTCAAACGCTAGCCTAGTCATTGATAAAAAAAAATAAAACCTATGTGTACTTACTAACTCCCAAGATGAGTTTGGGCGGGAAAACGAAAAAGATCGCGTCGCTGCATTGTATTATTTTCCAAAACTTGTGTTATTTTCAGTACTAGTGCATAAAATTGGTGGCATTTTATTCGTTAAGTGCTGGATTACAGGCGAGAGTGTGAGAAAATGGTAGGTATAATGATGGTGAAACGTTTCTTTTCGTGTTGTTTCCAAAACTCCATAGAAGCTTCAAGTAAAGTTGCCACCACTTTACTAGGAGTATGACTTTGACTAGATTATGACTTGACTATGACTTTGACTGTGACTTGACACACATTACTATATAATATTAATTAACTTGAGAAATTAATTACTAAATACACAAAAGTGTGGAGCCAAAACAACAACAAAAAAAAATAATCGACAGCAGTAAACAGGTAAAAGATTATTAAGGCAAATGGTAACCATGTATACTACTAATATAGTAGGTACTAAAGTATAATATAATCTGCGGTACCTAACTTATATGACGAAGGCTTCACTTAACTGGAATCCCCATATCACCATCCGGAATCCGGCCTGCTCCGGAGATTAAACTTTGGTACTATCCCCGAAGGTACCTTTCGACCTCTTAACCTGACCTCTGCTTGACGACCGACAATTTCCGTCCTTAGTTCGTACATCCTGACAAATTCTTAAAATCAATTGCCATAACTACTTCCCCATGGAAGTAGTACCCTTACTTTATACATACCTATTATTTATTATGTAACCTAATTAAGATTCGAATCTGGAGGAGAATAAATGGGAGGCTGGTACTATAATTGTACCTACTTACCTAAATAACCTTCATGGGCGAATCCTGAGCTTACTTTTTGTTGTACACGCTTGTTTTTAGCCTTTTACATATAAGTACCTAATTAAAACCTATCTCGCCATCATACATACATCATTGATTGATTGATTTATGTACCCCTTTATAAATAATAAAACATTTGATATGATTTGATTTGAAATCGCTTTTTATAGTTATGGTCATTCTCGGTGAAATTGGTAATTAGATATAATTACCTATAGTACTTATAGTATATGTACAGATTATATAATAGTATACAGGTAAGGTAATCCAAATACAACAAACCTTTAAACGGCTTTAAAGACATTGGTGGACACATTAATTACCATCCAATTATTTATGAAAATCCAATCGCGTACCTATATCGTTATCCAAAAAGTCACTTTTTTATCTTAAATCTAGTAGTAATAATATTACATTTTCTGTGCAATAGCTGCCTAATTTCACCACCGATAAAATAGTAATTTTACCCGTTGACTTTGGACAAAAACAGAAACAACTTTTTTTTATAATGAAAAATTGTATCAAATGTTACTACCTAACGACATCTAGGAATGAATGTTAGAACCACAACGTAAGTCTTCTCTTACCCTTCAGACGTACATCAATTCCTCTCTACAAGATGGCGCTGTTACAAAAACGTAAACGTAATTCCAAGCCATTGTAAGATGACGTTATTTAAAAAAAGAGGAGTTTATCAGAAATTGGTTTATTACAATAAACACAGTTTTTTATCTTAAAATATATTTTAAACTTATTAATTAGAAATATTTCTCCAGTGGTTCACCAAGTATCTGTTCCAGTTTTCTGATAGCGTCCTTTGTTGCGGTCTCTATCTTGGAGTCCCCATCTTCCAGCAATTCAGCCAAGAACGGAACGCTTTCAGCCAGGAGTGGCAGCCAGCTGCTTCCGAGCTGGCTGGCCATGGCCACGAGGCAGTCGAGAGCCGTTAACCTGATGGATAAAAGAAACTTAATAGAGCATTATCAATTGCAAGGACGTTAAAATTGAACTAGAAAATAAATTCAAGATGTATACCGATTTGGATAGATATTTCTTGATGTTTTGTTTCTTTAAGACTTGGTAGTTGGTTTATTTAAAAAACAATGAATACTTAAATAAAAATTGTCCTCAAAAAGACAACAAAACTACTCACCTAATTTCTGCATCATTGTGCCTCGTCTTCAAGAGAATCTGGTAGTTCAGCAGCTTCCAAAGCGAATCATCAGCCGTTGCGACCGCGAACTGCGCCACGCACGGTATTATGGACTCTGCTGCTCTGGACTTAAAGCTGGGAATGCCACCCATCGAGTTCTCTAACTGGTCTACGACTGGTTGCATCAGTGTCCCAAAATTATCCTTGTTTAAGAAGCTTTGGCTGTCATACAAAAACAGTATGTGAAGTGTCTTTATAATGTATTTGACGAGAGTAAGGCATTTCTGTTCAGTATCGAAGTATGGTTCTTCAGTTTTGCTGTTGTTGCAAGCATCCAGTAGATCTGCAGCGTTTTGGATGAAATGTCCAGCAAACAGCACGAAAAGACCTTTCAGTTTCTCGGCGATTGCACTGCTAAGTCTGAAATTAAGAATGCGGAATCAAAATACAAATCAATAGCAAACACCTGGTGGTTAAATCATTCATAGAGATCACAAAAACTTACCTATAGAAAGTTATGACACGTTCTTTCTTCTGTCCATCAACATTGGTCCTTATCGCCCAGTCATAGAGCTTGAAATAGAACGGTCGGAAGCTCGTCTCGGAAAGCTTCAGCACCAAACAAACCAAGGAATTAACCACTTCGTCTTCAGCACTATCTATTATTGCGGCATCTATGTCTTTGTCAGATGCTTCGGTTCGCAACTCCAGTGCATTAATGAAGAAGGTAATAAGATCTTGCTGTAAGGCATTAAAGTCTGCTGGAGTCACATTAGTAAAGCTTTCAGCTAGTACCGACATCAAAGGACCGATGGCGTCATAGTTCTCTTTCGCTAGAAGCATTCCGTGAGTCTCATTCACAACAGGAATCAAAACTCTAGGCGGTATAGCACCAGCGATCTTCTTCTTGATATTTGCCAGTTTTGTAACAACCACTGACACCTGTTCTTGCTCAGAGTTCTGCCATTTTCCGTATAGAATGGAGTATTCATACAAAATGTTCTGTAAATATGGACTCAAGAACATTGGGAGGCTTTCAATTATTTTGGAAATTGCCGTCACAGTGCTGAGCAAGATTAATTCCGGTGTTTCAGCTTTACGTTGCTTCTTTAGCACTTTTATTAATGCCGGCATGAATCTCCGAAGACTTGCTAAGCAATGCGCCTTTAAGTTACTGCACAACTCCGCAAGGCACAAAACCACAGAAGCCATCACATTTCCTGATATCTTAGAACTGCATGTGTAATCCGTGACTGTTTCTAGAACCTTCTTAAATGGATTTGGGTTATTTGCTGCCAACATTCTGGTTAACAGCTTCAATGATAAGAGAGCTGTCTGCTGGTTCAGTTCTAACTCCTGAGCAGCAATGTCAACGAGGTTCTCCTCTTTGTCCTCAATTGTTTTGATGATATCCTGAAGTGGTTCAAGCAGAGATAAAATCAGTTGATTGTCAACCTTAGCAAGAAATTCCGGGTTGTGCTGAATTTTAGAATTCAATAGCTCCATAGATTTTCTTCGAACAGTCTGCAATGTGTGCTTTAACAAACCTCTGATCACATTTAAGAACATGGGTGCTGTTAACAAGTTGTTGGTGTGGTCCAGAAGATCGTAACTGTGGTGAAGCATGACTCGCCAGTATTTAGCCGTTATCTCATCTGAAACTTTGGATATTGTTTGAATGTATGTTAAAGTGTTGATTATGAGCGTCTTGTAATGTACCTCCATGGTTTTCTTATCATCGGCTTGGTTGTTATGCTGGATAAACCTTGAGGACGCCAGGCAGGTATTCATGAAGGTGATACACGCATATTTGTAATGTCTTAACTGATGCGGACTGTGTCCATTTACGCTAAACACCTCGGTAGGGTCAGTATCTGTCTCCATAGATTCCTCATCTTTTTGCATAGGCAAAGACTTAATATGGAGAATGAGCTTAATAAAGCTTTCCAGTCCGATTTCTGGACGAAATTCTAAAATTATGCTTTGCCCAAAGTCCATTCTGTTTAAGGGATCTTCCTGGTCAGCTAAAATTCGAGAATTTTGTTTAGCTTTCTTTTTAGTGTCACCAAAATGTGCAACATGTGCTTCGAGTAGCAGAGCAATGAGTACCCAAAGGAATTGACTGGCACCAATGGTTTCCATCAACTTCTTGTAGAGTGGTAACCTCCTGTGTTCGGGTACATGTAACACGACGTCAGCAAATATACGCAAAACGGGTACGACGCGTTTCTGCAACATCTGAAGCTCTTTTTCTGAATAATCTTCAACATCTTTGTCTAGTTTTACCAAAATTGGTATCAGGGTTTCAACTATCTTAGTGATGATCTGGAAACTGTATGCATCATCATGTCTTAGAACAGAAGATCCCATGAATGTGAATATATCCATTGTATTATTGAGTACCTGTTCCGGCAACATGAATGCTGCGTGCGATAACAGAATCAAAGCATGGTGATGGGTCTGAGGGTTCTGTGTTCCTCTAATGCACTGGACTATTAACTCCACTTTGAAAACTGACTTTACCGAGTTCAAAATACTTTTATCCTTTTCATTGATAAACTTCTTGCAGTAATACCATAGTGAAGATAGAATCAGCTGTTTTGTATATTCAACATAAGACTGTTCTTCAAATCTCAAGCATTTATTGAGTAGTTCGAAAAGCAGGGAAACAAATGTGTTGTCTAGGTCCATCTTCTTTTTATTTTGAACATACTCTAAGACTGCAACTCCTAATTTCCACTCATTTGTTTCTGTGATTTGATATGAAAGCATAGATACAGTACTCTTCTTTTTCTTCAACTGACTATTCGGATCCTGTGCATTCAACATATCTTCCAAAATAGATTTAAAATCAGCTATGGTAAGATGTATCTTCTTCATGACTTTAAAAGCTACACTTGATATGGTCGCATTGTTGCTGACTGTACCAGCCAACGCTATAAGATGGACAAACTCTGAGCGTTTTGTATCAGGGAGTTTGTTGAACACATCTTCATCTATCTGCTTCATGATCAAAACTGATGGACTTGTGTAGGTCTGGTCCTCTTGCAAAATACATTCTCTGTACTCCTTCAATCCCAATTCTATGGAACTCCAAATCTGATCTTCATCGAATGTTGTTATTGTTGAGCTGTTTATCAGGCTGTAGACACTTCTCAGTATATTTGATTCGTAAATATCAAATAGCAATTTTGTGTCCGTGTCTTCTTTCAGTATTTTCTCAACAGATTTCAAAGCTGGGCAAAGAAAGGGAAATTCTGTAACAGTGTTGAAATTTCCAAGGATCTTGAGCAGACTTGCTTTTACATGAGATGGCGTGGCGTGATTTAGCACCGACGTCAGTTTTAAAAAGCAGTTGCGTCGGAATGTTTTGCTTTGAGAATCTTTATCAGTCAGTATATTTTTAATAACTTGAATGATCTGTTCATGATCAAGTAGAACTTCTTCTTTGTGCTCAAGAAGCTGTTTTAGCAAATGCACATAAACATTGCTCTTTTCATGTTGCATTTTCGATAATTTGGATACAATATCCATAACACATTCTCTGATTAATGTTATAGGATTATTCAAGGCAAATAGGATTGTTAGCATGACCACATCAGATTCTAGCAACCATTCTGAATCCCCTATAGCAACAACGAAGTTTGTCAATAGTTTAAGGCTTCTCAGTTGAAGTTCTGGTCCAATAACATCTTTAGGGTCAACTGCATAAAATATGTGACCACATGCAAAATTAGCAATGAAATCAAACTTCTCTTTAGGGTTCTTAAAGAATTTGTTTAACAGCATTTGCAACAGTTTAACATAGTGTTCGCTATAACTTGGAATAGCACATCCAGTGACACATATTTCATACATTCTCCTAACAAGAATCATTTCAGAGGTCTTACAGACATTACACCATGGTTTGGGAATTTTCTTCACATTCATGTCTTCAATAATCCTTGTAAACATGTATTGGATCATTTCAAATAACATACTGTCCATTTTCGCTTCCTTGAAGAACTCCAACATAATGGCACCTGAGAAAGACTTCCCTACAGTGGACATGACAATGGATCTGGTTTCAACAGACTCCAATAGCAAATTTAGTAATGACGAGATTTCTTCTATACTTGCTTTTACCAAGGTGCAGGATTTAAGGAGCATGTACAGACAAACATCAATAGTGCTGCTTTTGTTCAGTATGTTTTCATCAAGTAAATCATCTAAATCAGCCTTTCTGTCATTAAACAATATATCAAACACACATTCCGTGATCATAGTGTGATTGTCTTTATATGAACCTTTTATGTTGCCTTTAAGTTTGAGTTTTTCTCCTAATTTAGACTTATGAATCACCCAAGCCACTTTTGCTAACTCATCATTATTAGGAAACAAATAGGGAAGAAGCACCAAAAGTACCTCTTGATTAACAGGCATTAAGTCTGAACTACAAAAGCTTACTATAGCTTTCGCCATAACTGGACTCCACAATTCACCTTGATGACTGCAGATCTTTACTAAAGCATTGGAAATTTCTATTTCGTTTATCACTTCTGATATAGCTTCTATGGATATATCTAGTGCTGCATCAACTACACTTGGATGATCATCTGCAAGTCGACTTATAATAGCGTTTTTAGCAAACTCTTCATCTTTCTGTTTGATTTCACTCAGTTTTACTCCAATGTATTTGATAGCTTGAACTCTTATTTGTGGATTCTGATGGTTAATTTTCTCAAACAGATATGTTCCACCAACTTTATGGGCTATGGATGGTTTGAACCCAAGTAACTTTGTGAGATTTTTCCGTCTTTTAATTGCAGGCTTCTCTTCTGATGTCATTTCTGTTTTGATAGCTTTATCAAAAGCATCAGGGTATTGATTTTCTAATTTCTTCAACAGCTCTGCATACCAATTGAAGACTTTGGTTTCAAACTTCTCTTCAATTTCATCTTCTATAATTTCTATGTCACTTTCATTGCCATTGGTGACCTTCTTCAACTTTTTGTGTTTTTTTGGCTGATATGCCATAAGAACTAATCTGTAAATATAAAATCTATGTTAAAAGACAGTTTTTAGGACTCCAACTACTATTTAAAATTACCTAAAGTTCACAACTCCAGTTTTTTATAAATGTTATTAAATGACGTGACGAGTTCGGCGTCCACCTGATGTTAAGCGACACGGCTGACATATGGTCAGCTGAGTTGCAGTGTCACTTGGAACTCTAAAGACTTTCGCTTGACACTGCACTGCGCACGTCATCCCGAGACATCAGCACAATCTAGTAATAAGATTACTAGACTGAGATTATGTCATAAAGTCTCATTTGCCCAATAATTTCAATAGCCCAATAGCTACAATGCCCTTCAAACCACTACACGCACTACTACAGAATAACTGGCAAAGCAGTGGTACCTACTTAGGTAAACTTTTCAGAAAAGTACTACCACCTAGTGCTCCAGGAATTATGTAATGTCCCAATAATTCCATTGTATTATTGTTCGATAACATATCAGCCTCACACCACCCCAGTCGAAAGGTGTTATTATCTATTCTGTGGTTAGAGTTACGGTAGATAATTGTTTGAATTAAAAATTTCTCGCTTTTGCTTGTAACAGTTCTTGCAAGCGAGAAATCAGCAGATTCACCTGACCATTGGACTCTGGACCACCAGGAGTTGCATATATGACAGACAATGACAATTTTATTGAAATTCTGCTGCTTCTTTAATAAGTAAATATGTTACATGATCTGTGATTGCAGATGTTCTGATACACAATTACACATGCCACTTACCACTGAAGGGAGGTTTGTTTCAGTGTTCCTTACTTAGGTATACTGTCAAATAAAATAAAACAAACTTACTCAATAATTTTCTCTGGATGTTGATTTTTCAAATCTAATTCTTCAATCAGTATTTCTGGTAGTTTAGAAAAAATTATAAATGCCTCATTATCTTTTTGAATGTGCGGCAAAACACTTGACAGAAAGGCACACACAAAGCGATAAATATTAGTTTTCCTCTTTATTAAGACATTCAGATGCTCACACAACTTCTTCATTGTATCGGTTGACAGATCATTCAAAATCATCTCACACATCTTCGTGTAATGTCTCTGGTTCTCATATAGAATCATTATTAGAAGAGACACGTCATAAGACAAGTCAAATTCAGTAGTCAAAAGTTTATCAACAATCTCATCCAGTGTGTTTGCCTTGAATTTTGTTTTAGCAAATAAGTGTCCTAAGATGATATAGGCTGATGCTCTGAAATCAGCTATTGGAGAATCTATTGCTTTTACTACCACTGGTAACAGAATTTGAATTATTTGCTCGGGAACATTATTTTTTAATACATTTATTGTGCCTACAACTGTCTGACAAAAAAATGCAAATACAGTATTTAGTTGAGTAGCTCTTTCACCAAATATTTCTACATATTTTAGAGTACTGTTGGCGATAAACTGCAATAGTATGTCATTCTTCTGTGCACATATATTGAAAAGAGTCTGATGGGAAAGTGGGATACCTTGCTTGCTTGAACTATGGAAAATTGCCCACTTTGTTCGTTCATTTAAACGCAAAATTTGGAAAAATCTGGCAAATATCATAGTACTGTGGTATGGCAATATGAGTGCAAATATAGCATCTATGTTGTATTCGTGAATATGGTATCTGTTGATGAGCCATTCTAATGCTTTGTGTGCTGAGCTCAACTGAAAATATGGTGACAGTTGCATAAGGAATTTTTCAATAGTTTTGTCAAGATTTTCATTAACTTCTTTAGTTTGAACAGATCTCTCGAAATCTTTTGATGATAAGCTAAATAGGGTAGTTTCATATACTGCAAAACCTTCATAGAGAGATATAAGTTCAGTGAGGCCACTGCATCCAATTTCATAGAATGTATCGCGGTCTTTTAGCGCTGCTTCTTTTGGGTCAAAGAGTAATGAAGCTTTTATAGTGTCATCTTTGTAAACAGTGGTCTGTGGTAGAGATAGGTGCTGTAGCTGTGCAGACAGCGATGTACTAGCCATTTTCTCAGAAATCCTGAAAGTCAAAATATATTATATTATATGGAATCTAGAGGGTAGGGATTGATGGTTATGGAACTATGCCATTTACAGGACAATGGTGTCAGTGAGGCTTGAATTGTGTTTGGCTTTGCATCAAACAATTAGGGGAGGAAATATTAAGCAGGTTTGCCACAGCAGACTATAACTTGATATTTTCAATGATTACAAACATACTTATTGCTGCACACAAAAACAAAATTCAAGAGTGCACTAAGTGGCAGTGAGTTATGGAATATGCATTGGATACACACTACCTACACAGATAGATCATATGTGAAGAGATCATATGACCATGTGTGAAGGCAGATTTATATCAATGCATCCTATTGTATGAGCCTTGAGCATGATTTATGTAGACCTACCAACATTTCAAGCTGAGAATTATTTCTCTGGCTATCCAAATCTCAGCAGTTTTATCGGATTTAAATATAATTATATAGTTTTTTTTTGTTTGGCTCCACACTTTTGTATATTTAGCCAGTGTCAAGTAATTGATAATTAATATTATATAGTGTCAAGTTGCAGTCCTAGTCATCAACTTAAGTCATAGTCTAGTCTAGTCAAGTCCTAGTAAAGTGGTGGAAACTTTACCAGGTGCTTCTATGTAGTTTTGGAAACAACACGAAAAGAAACGTTTCATCATCATTATACCACTTTCCCACACTCATGCCTGTAATTCAGCACTTAAACGAATGAAATTCCACCATTTTTATGCACGAACACTGAAAATAACACAAGTTTTGGAAAATAATGCGGCGACGCGATCTTTTTCGTTTTCCCGCCAAAAGTCCATTTATATAGTTTTAACTTTAACCTAACTGAAGATCATATAAAATCATAACCTAAAATATTCTTCACCTACTTACTTGAGAAATTCAATAAACACAATACGCCTCTAACCAAGCCTCAAATAACTTTCACGTAGTTTATTTGCTAAATAGTTAAAAGTGTTAGAACTAGCATAATATGGACATAATCATGGTAAGATCATGGGCACGGAAATTCATGAAATTGAATCACAGAACCACAGAACACTATTATCCCTACGGAATTTGTTGAATTGAATCAAAGAGTATGTAATAATGTGACTCTAATTGAATGTGAATTAGTGGTGTGCGGTATCGATTATTAAAATAAAATATATGTTTTTAATTGATAATTATAATCGATACTTGATTAAAACCATTTAGGTTATGGCAACAAGGAATCCCCGTCACTAGTGTAAGTTTATTGTATAAAGATTAAGACCATGGACCTAGTATCAGAATGGACAGAGCGTATTAAAAAAAAGCGCGTCCTTTTTCTGTTGGTGTGAGTATCTAAAACTGCATTCGTGTGCGTGAGGAGGGAAGTGACCCTTAATGTGAAATGCATATTTAGTCTGAAACTTTGATATTTAACTTAATAATAGCCAGCAATCTAGAATCATCATTTCACACGAAGTGTTTTACGTGTGAAGTGATGATTCTGGATGGCTTATTTCTCTTTTAGTTGTTTATGATGAACAAAACACAGTACAACACCGTCTAAAACACCGACATAGTTTCACTATAGGACATAGTATTTAGTCCTAGACTATCGGTATCACAACATTACACGCGGTACGAGGTTGCCATTTCTACAATCGCTTTAGTTCTCGCATAGTCTATGAGACGAATTGTGTATTAGACAGAGATACGGGACAATAATTATCTTTACAATGGCTCCATCCATTCTGATAATAGGCCCATGGTACTAGTATAAGCCATGTACATCAATACCGGACTGAATATTTCTAGCCGTCTTCTATCCTAACAAAACAGGCTGTATTTTTGTATACAGCGTCTGTGTTGTGGTAATTGAGCAGGTTGGCTATAACCCAGAGGCGGTGGGTTCAATCCCCATGGCAGGATAAGTATTTGTGCACAGAAAAAGTGTGAATACTTGTTCTGTGTCTGAGTCTTGTGGGACCATGGTCCTCGTCCTGGGTCCCATCCCAGCACCCAGTCCCTAAGCACAGGGAATCCTAGTAAGAGTCCAGGACCTATGCATGTGATCGTTGAGTGTTATTTATTTACTATTTATGCAATATAATATTTTGGTCATTGTTATGATAAGAAACGAAACAAATGGGTCAATATCAAATATTTTAAGAAAGAGTTCGTAACACTACAGTCGTGCATTCCTGCCTTCATCAATATACAAATTATGTCAGTGTCACAGATGGATGACAGAGGACTCTTTTATACACACCTACTTACACAGTTATACTCTTTGCTTTTATAAACCGAAAGTCAGTGCAAAATACGCGTAGTTTTTAAAAAATATCTTTGTTCTCAATCCTCAAGATTAAACCAAATACAAAATAAGATTAGAGTCAGTCAGGACACTCTTTGATATTGTGGTGAAATTTCCGCAGAATTATAGATTATTAATAAGTAACAATTCAAGAGCGTAAAAATTACTTACAAATTCGAAGACTCGTCGATTTGTCGATTTATTTTTGTAGTATCTGACTTAGTTCTCCAAAGGGAAAATGATTCTGCTATTATTGTTTTTGTCCAGTATAATGATAAATCCTAGCTTAGCATATAAACCAGTGGTTTTAATTCACGGAATCATGACTGGAAGCAATAGTATGGAAATGATAAGGCACCGAATTGAAGAGGTTGGTAATACATTATTTCTTTGTTCTAGTTTTTGCATAATTTTATTGTTGTGACGTTTAGCTAAGTTCAATGCCAAGGTCTAAAGAAAAGTTGATTTGCGATTTTACCATTCTCATCTCCAGCTAAAGCCATCACAAGTAGGTACTTGATTTGTATTTGTTTCACTCTCACTTTTAATATCAACAATAAGTACTTAAGCGGCAATTTAAGTATATTCCAATGACTATTTTAATTGCAATCCTAAGTCCCCTATTTTCAATGCTACAGTCATAAGAAATCTTCTTGGTAGTTTCCGTAGTTTCTCGAAGTAACAGCCCTGCATATCTATAGTACCTAATTATCTTTCATACTAGATAACATTAATTCTACCAAATAAAACCAATTTCTTTGTCTATTTATATAAACCTGAACCAAACCTGAACCTGAACTAAATTAGCATTTTTATCTATAATTATCCTAAATACTCTATGTTTTATTGACCAGAATAAAAACTGATGAATGTATTGTTATACATTCCTATATTATTTGTTTTTCCGATTTTCCAGAAACATCCGGGCACAATAGTGTACAATGTCAACCGGTTTGAAAGCTGGTCAAGCCTGGAGTCAATGTGGCACCAAGTTATGGAGATTGGTCAGGATATTGCCAACATATCTTCACAGCATCCTGAGGGGATCAACCTTATTGGTAATACTCACCTGCTCTATACATGCAATTTTATACCATTTTCATAGACAACTGTAGGTTAATTTTAAAATTCATATATATAATTTATTGCATACAGGTCTTATGGATGCTACCAAAAAATATATTGAAGTTTAGTTGCAACTATATTGCAACATAATGCATAGATGGAGCTTTAAAAACTAAAACCATTATCATTAGCATCAATGCAATGGTATAAAATGAATATAACTAATGAAGGTATAAAGTGATTGTAGTTACATACCTTGTCTCAAGATGAGAGTAGGCTTTAATCCACCATGCTGGCCAAGTGCAGGTTGGTGGTTGTTGTAATCAGTATCTACTTTTACTTATTTTATAGCAAAATTATTTACCATTACTTACACAATTACCATTGGCACATTTAAAAGGTTGGGCCAATTATAATGAAATTTTTCATGTGTTCAAGATGGTTTGAAACTTGAATCTGGATGGTTTATATGTATTGTTGGAAATCCTAAGTGGTTTTAGTTTTTAAAAAAGTAACCTTACAATCAAGCTAAGAATATTTATTAAAATTTACTAAGAACCGACAATAATTAATAGCGTGATTTTATAAAACGTCCGTCGCCTCTGAGCGCTGCCCGAAAAGTGAGCCCGAGCCTTCTTCGTCACTCGTATATATACTACGCCGCTTGCATCAGCTCCCGAAGTGAAGTATTTTGTAACACGGCCGTTCCTGCTTGCGTGTTGTCCTCAACAGCTGCTTCATCTTCAAGCGGCACATTGTCGTCGACCTCGGCCGTTGTGTCTTCTTCTATAACACAACAAAACATGATTTTAGGACCCGATGTACAGGCATAACGTTGGTAACTGAAACCATTTCAAAATTAAAATGAAGCTGTTGCTCAATTCAAAGAAATTTCAATTTAGAGAAATTCAACAGGTACTTGTAATAAACATTGAAAACGGAGACTGCAAAACAACTGTGTTAGAAGCACAAGCGTGCACTCAAGTACAACCAACACAGGTCTCGCATACTAATTTTATGAAAATTTGTAAGAAAAAGTAAGGTTCCAACCGCATGTAAGAAAGTACTTTAGTACTTTAGCATAGAAAATAAAGAAAAATAAATGTATTGCGAATTTCAGAATTCCGGACTTCTAAACTTCGCCACACATTGTAATAGAAAACGGCAACTGTATGGGATAACATTCATAAACCACATCATACATTGCAAAAACGGCAACTGTATGATGTAATACTCACAAATCACGTCATAAATAGCATAAACGGCAACTGTATGACATGGCACTCACAAACCACGTTATACATTGCAAAAACGGCAACTGTATGATATGATACTCACAAAACACGTCGTACATTGAAAACACGGCACTGTATGATATGATACTCACAAAACATGTCGTACATTGAAAACACGGCAACTGTATGATATGATACTCACAAAACACGTCGTACATTGAAAACACGGCAACTGTATGACGTGACACTCACAAATCACGTCACACATTGCAAAAAACGGCAACTGTATGATATGGCACTCACAAACCACGTCTTACATTGCAAAAACGGCAACTGTACGATATGGCACTCACAAACCACGTCATACATTGCAAAAAACGGCAACTATGTGGAGAGAATAATCTCGTCACATATTGCAAAAGGCAACTGCATGAAGAGGCATAGGCCACCTCACACATTGCAAATAGAGAGAAGGCAACTGTGCGAAATGATCACACATTGCAAACGACGCCACACAAAGTGCAGTCATCGCTGAGTCACATTGGTGAGACAGATATCCGCAGTGGAGAACGCAGAACAAGCCTCCAGCGTCCATTCGCCCCGCCAAAACACCATGTGATCGGCGGCCGCTTGCGTTGTCTTGCCTTAAGACCCGCCGCGAAGTTTCGAGCTACAGCGGTGGGTGGCAGCACATGCAGGACCTTGTAGGGCCCCAGCATGCCAGAGTCCAGCTTTCCCGTAGATTGTGACGACCTGTTCACGAACACAAAATCGCCAACGGTGAAGGTTCGTGACTGCTAACTTACCCTTGTTGACATAAGCGTCTTGGAGTTGCTGGTCAGCGTCTGGTAGTGTGGACGCAGTATTATTCATCACCGCATCTTAACGGTACCATTGCGAGTTCTGTTTTGAATGAATAACCGGGGATGTACCGTCTAAAGTAACAAAAACTAACTTAGTAGCATTAAAAATGTCTAACCTCTTTAGACATTGCTTGGCACTTACGTGCTCGTTACCTTGTGCTCGCTCGGTCTCACCTGACCATTAGTAATCTATTTCAGTTGTAAAAAATTCAACGTTGATGGAAAATTCTGCCTCACTCTTTAGAATCACTATACTCGCGTTTTCGCTTGTTTTGTTGAACATAACCTTTGCGAAAAACACCACGAGCTCGAACGGGTGTAATTTGATGAGGTTTCACATAAATGGACAGAAAATTCGCTAAATTCATAGCAGTTGCGCGTAACTATCGCCACAATGAACTCATCACTCAAATCGTTAACAATGCGTAACGCAACAACAAACGTCTAGCGTATTCTGCATACGTGGGGTAGTTATCAGAATCAGTTTTCATAACATCAAATAAAATGTTCGCGATATTTACTCGTATAGGGCACAATGCCTTAAATTCACACGAAATTTGGCCAACTACGATCATTACTAACCCAATCGTATAGCCACGACCTCGCGTCACCTTTCAGACAATTACCTATACGTGCTAAACACTCACTGTCGTCCCATCTATTTATTTGCGCACATGATCAATATGACCACACAAGGAATCAAAATCATGCAAAGACAGATCGAAATTCGACATAAACACATGGTTCGATCTTACCGGCATGGCATCATAGCATTAATGAGCTTTTCGGTTACTTCACATATAACCATATCCGCGGTGGGCGGAGGCGTGCTTGAACACGGCACGGACAGGTCTAGACTGGTAGGGCAGTGCAGACGGCGCAGTCAGCGGGCAGACGGCTCGCACGACGCGGCTGGCGTGCCGGAGCATCCGGTGCAGGCGCCGACATGGCGCGCGATGTACTCGCAACAACACATGCACTGCGTGTCCTGGAATCTTCCAAAACACCTACGCAGCTTATGAAAGTTTGAAGCTGGGCTTCTAAACCAGGAATAGACGATCGATTTCGCTTACGACTTTTACGTTTACTAGTCTCAGACATAGCTACAAATATGTTAAGCGGAAAATCTTTAAAATCACAACAGCAAAATCGAAACAATATTTGAAATCAGAATAACCAAGTCAGAATTGAGTTAGATCCCACTTCTGATGTTGGAAATCCTAAGTGGTTTTAGTTTTAAAAAAAGTAACCTTACAATCAAGCTAAGAATATTTATTAAAATTTACTAAGAACCGACAATAATTAATAGCGTGATTTCATAAAACGTCCGTCGCCTCTGAGCGCTGCCCGAAAAGTGAGCCCGAGCCTTCTTCGTCACTCGTATATATACTACGCCGCTTGCATCAGCTCCCGAAGTGAAGTATTTTGTAACAGTATCTATATAATAGGTCTACCTATGAAATTGCCGTATTGCAGTACAGACTTTTTCAAACAAAAAAAAGTTTTGATTGGCTATGAATTCTAAATTCAAATTAATTTTGTTTTAAAAATATGACATTCTATTTACAATATAAGTCTTTTGTTTATTGATTAGCGTTGTATTTTCATTACATTTCAACATTTTTCCTCATAATGGATACTTTGAAATTTCGTGTAATTATGGAATATGAGTTCCGTCGTGGCACCAACGCGGCACAAACGACACGTAACATCAACGACGTTTACGGAGAGAACTGTACAAACGAACGTACAACCCGTTATTGGTTTGCTCGGTTCCGTTCTGGGAATTTTGACTTGAAAAATGAACCTCGTGGTCGTCCGGAAACTTTGGTCAACAATGATGAATTAAAGGCGATTGTGGAAGCTGATGAATCTCAATCTACAGCTGAGCTGGCAGCAGCTTTTGATGTTAGCATCAAAACAATATTGGTCCATTTGCGACAGATTGGCAAGATAAAAAAGCTTGATAGATGGGTGCCCCACGAACTTAACGATCGCCAGCGCAACGTACGCGTCGAGACTTGCCTTGCGCTGCTTAACAGGCACAGAAATGAAGGAATTTTGAACCGAATTGTTACGTGCGACGAAAAATGGATTCTTTTTGACAATCGAAACCGCTCAGCAAGTTGGTTAGATCCTGGTTCGGTACCAAAGCAATGTGCAAAACGAAAAATGACTCCTAGAAAGGTGATGGTCACAGTTTGGTGGTCTAGTGCTGGTGTGATTCATCATAGCTTTTTACAAAACGGCGAGAGCATTACTGCAGATGTGTACATTGTAGAACTGACCACAATGATGGCGAAACTCGCACGTCTGCAACCAGCTTTGGTCAATCGGTCGTCTCCACTGCTACTTCACGACAACGCGCGACCCCATACTGCACAACAGACCGTCTCTAAGCTGCATGAGTTGGGTTTGGAAGCTCTCCCTCATCCGCCATACTCACCAGATCTTGCGCCTACCGACTATTACTTTTTCCAAAATTTGGACAACTTTTTAGCGGGAAAAAAATTCAATTCCCGAGAGGCAGTACAAAACGCCTTTGAAGAGTTTGTTGTCTCCAGTCCTGCTGATTTTTTCAAGAAGGGCATCCATAAACTGCCACAGCGTTGGCAAAGATGCATTGATTGCAGGGGTGATTACTTTGAATAAAAGAAATAAATAAGTTCGAAAAAAAAAATACTTTAACTTTTTTCAAACAAAAAGGCAATTTCATAGGTAAAGACCTAATATCTATCAGTGGAAAAGATAGAGACTGACCACATTTTTTTTTTTTTTTTTTTTTTTTTTTTTTTTTTTTTTTTTTTTTATGTTATTGAATGATGTGACGAGCTAGTCGTTCACCTGATGTTAAGCGCCACGCCCGCCCATAACAGAACAGTGTCACTCGGAACCCCAAAACATAGTTTCCACGACACTGCACTGCGCACATCATCCTGAGACATCAGCGCAGTCTTGTAATAGGATTACTCGACTGTGAGATCAGATCATAAAGTCTCAATTGCCCAGTAATTTCACTAGCTACAGTGCCCTTCAAACCGGAACACAGTAGTGCTTGTGTGGCGTGCTGGCCCACGAAAAAGTTTCTATACCAATCTCATAGATAAACTTTCCAGCTAGTTGCTAGGGGCAACGAATGTTGTTGATATAGACTTGATATGAGAGAAAATTTTATTTTCCGCATTTTGGTTTTTGTAAATATCTTTTTAATTAATATATCGTATACAAAGTCAATCGGCATATCATTAATTCAGCAAACCCATGGACCTCCTTCTATTACAACAAAAGTGTATCTAACTTAGCTTTACTGGTGACCTGTTTTGAACCGAAAGTCCACGTTTGCAGTAAATGTGTGTGATTTTGATTTTGTTGCTGATTGCGATAATTCTGATACTGATTCGCATTAAGATGTCGCTCTCAACCGATAAGAACGAAGATGTTTGTCGTGTTGGCGTGCGCATTCCGCCGTTTTGGCCTGAAAAGCCAGCCATTTGGTTCGCGCAGATCGAGGGCCAATTCGCGATATCGAACATTACTACGGACAATACGAAGTTTTTCTACGTTATCGGCCAACTAGACCCGCAGTATGCTTCTGAGGTGGAAGATATAATCATCAACCCGCCCGACACCAACAGGTATGAAAAATTGAAGTCGGAACTTATCAAACGACTGTCCGCGTCACGAGAAAAGAAGGTCAAGCAATTACTTATGCACGCAGAACTTGGAGACCGTAAGCCATCTCAGTTTCTAAGACATTTGCAACATTTGGCTGGACCTGGAGTTCCCGAAGATTTTCTACGTACTATATGGACCAGTCGCCTACCAAGTAGCACGCAAACGATAATCGCTTCGCAGATGACGTCTTCACTGGAAGCGCTCGCAGATCTCGCTGACCGCATCCATGACGTTGTTTCGCCTACAGCGCACGTAGCATCAACATCAAGTGCCATACCAGGAAGCTCTTTAGAAGCCATGAACCAACAGATTGCTGAACTTACCAAACAAGTGCAAGCTCTAACTGCGCAGGTGAACCGGCATTCACGTGCACCGAATCGTTCAAACAAGAAAACGCGCGGTCGTTCTAGCTCCACACGATCACAGTCGAACTATAGAAAATTTCCTGTGTGCTGGTATCATAGTAAGTTCGGCAATGAAGCAAGTAAGTGCGTAAAACCATGCGACTACCATGCGGGAAACGCGAACAGCAGTCGGTAATGGCGACGACCGATTGCCAAACTTCCGGTCGCCTATTTGTCACGGACGGCGCTACGAAGATGCAGTTTCTCATCGATACTGGCAGTGACGTATGTGTCTTCCCCCGATCGGCACTCAAGGAACGTCGTGAGAAAACAAATTATGAGCTGTGTGCGGCAAACGGTACACCCATTTCTACTTACGGCTACGCTCATTTAGTGCTGAACCTAGGCTTGCGCCGTGACTTTACTTGGCGATTCATCGTAGCGGACGTTACAAAGGCCATAATAGGTGTAGATTTTTTATCATTTTACAACCTCATCGTGGATTGTCGAAATCAACGTTTAATCGACAACACTACAAGCCTTACGTCCCCAGCTTCACCTGCACAGTCAACTGGGAACATTTCATCGGTAAAAGTTATTTCTGGAAATTCCGTATATCATAACATACTAAGCGAATACCCTGAGATTACTCGACCTTCCGGTGTCCACCGTGTTCCGAAGCATAATACCATGCATCATATACAGACTACTGCAGGACCGCCAATAAGCAGCACACCACGAAGACTAGCACCGGATAAATTAAAAATTGCAAAAGACGAATTTGCAGATATGTTGAAGAACGGAACAGCCAGACCTTCAAAGTCACCATGGTCATCACCACTTCATCTTGCGCCTAAAAAAGATAACGGCTGGCGTCCATGCGGTGACTACAGAATGCTCAACGCTAGAACCGTACCAGACAGCTATCCCATTCGACACATACATGACTTTGCACATTGTCTCTCCGGCTGTCAAGTATACTCGGTTATCGATCTCGTAAAAGCTTATAATCAAATTCCTGTCTGCCCTGAGGATATTCCGAAGACCGCAATCACGACGCCGTTTGGTTTATACGAATTTCCGTTCATGACGTTCGGACTACGTAATGCCAGTCAAACGTTTCAACGATTTGTGGACGAGATGCTTAGGGGCCTTGAGGAGTTCTGCTTCCCGTTTCTGGACGATTTTTTGATCTTCTCACCTGATCAGGAATCACACAAGAAGCACCTTCATCTGCTCTTCAACAGACTCAAGGAATACGGCATGGTAATCAACACGAACAAGTGCATATTCGGTGTATCAGAGGTAACGTTTTTAGGACACAGCATCTCAGCAGCTGGCACTAAGCCGTTACCATCAAAGGTAGAAGCGGTTGCGAATTACCCTCCACCGAAAACCGTTAGAGAACTGCGAAGATTCCTAGGAATGGTGAACTTTTACAGAAGGTTTATTCCTGACGCAGCGCGGCATCAAGCGCCTCTGAATGCACTGCTCACAGGATCAGTTAAAGGTTCACATCCCGTGCATTTATCAGAAGAAGCTACTAAAGCATTCATCACCTGCAAGGAAAGTCTCTGCCAAGCAGCACTACTCGCTCATCCAGACTGCCAAGCGAAGCTCGCTATAGTCACCGATGCTTCAGACACAGCAATGGGCGCAGCTTTACAACAGCATAAAGACGGCATGTGGGAACCTTTAGCATTTTTCTCTCGAAAGTTTTCACCATGTCAACAGAAATACTCGCCTTACGACAGGGAACTTCTCGCCATCTACGAAGCAATAAAATACTTTCGTCACATGGTGGAGGCGAGAGATTTCATTATTTACACTGACCATAAGCCCATAACTTTCGCATTTCATTCACGAAAAGAAAAGTGCTCACCAAGACAGTTCAGACATCTGGATTTTATTTCACAGTTTTCCACAGATATCAGGCATATTTCAGGAAAGGATAACGTTGTGGCTGACAGTTTATCACGCATCGAAGAGATTACTCAGCCCATCGATCTATCCAAGCTTGCTCAAGCACAAAGCACAGATCCTGAACTAGAACAACTTTTGGATAGCGATACTTCTCTGCGCTTGACAAAAATCAAACTGCCTGGATCTCACACAGAAATCTATTGTGACAAGAGCAGCAATGTGGCCAGACCTTATGTGACCAAAGACATGCGACGGCAAGTGTTCGAAAACTTGCATTCTTTTAGCCACCCTGGCACAAATGCGACGACGAAACTGATATCGGAACGCTATGTATGGCCTACTATGCGAAAAGATTGCAGAGAGTGGACTCGTTCCTGCCTAGCATGCCAACGATCAAAAATAACACGTCATGTCTCATCTCCATTAGCATCATTCAACTTACCTCGAGCCAGATTCATGAAAATCCACATAGATTTGATCGGACCTTTACCTCTTTCACAGGGGTATCGTTACTGTCTCACATGTGTAGATCGCTTCACACGATGGCCCGAAGCTATACCATTACAGGAGATAACAGCTGAAACAGTGGCAAAAGCTTTAGTTCACGGATGGATATCCAGATTCGGCTGCCCTGAAGATATCGTCACTGATCGTGGTCGACAGTTTGAATCAGAACTTTTTAAGCATCTGTCCCACATCATCGGATTTCAACGCAGACGAACTACAGCCTACCATCCAGCATGCAATGGACTCGTCGAAAGATTCCACAGACAGCTTAAAGCCGCTATTACATGTCACGCGACCAGCAGCTGGCTTGAAACACTTCCACTTGTTCTACTGGGAATCCGGGCGGCATTTAAGGAAGACTTACAAGCGACTCCAGCTGAACTCGTATATGGAGAGACACTACGACTCCCAGGTGACATTTTTTGTCAATCGGCTGATGGTACAGAGGACTTGACAGTATACACTGAAAGACTGCGCACATTCGCCAAAAATTTGTTGCCATTACCAACTTCTCACCATGGGAATAACCGCTCCATATTCATTTTCAAAGATTTAGCAACAGCATCCCACGTCTTTCTAAGAGATGACACCTCGCACCCATCTTTTCAAGCAGCTTACACAGGGCCGCATGAGGTGATAGAACGAGGGGATAAAGTTTTCAAGCTCCGCATAAAAGGCAAAGAAGTCACTGTCTCAGTGGACCGCATTAAACCTGCCTACATACTTCGTGAGTTGGACCATTCTCCCGCCGTGGCAGCACCTGAGACCCGAGACGCTCCAGTGACCACCACTCGATCAGGACGAACAGTGCGTTTTCCAGAATATTATCGCCCGTAGGACGGTCTCTGGAGGGGGGTGATGTGGCGTGCTGGCCCACGAAAAAGTTTCTATACCAATCTCATAGATAAACTTTCCAGCTAGTTGCTAGGGGCAACGAATGTTGTTGATATAGACTTGATATGAGAGAAAATTTTATTTTCCGCATTTTGGTTTTTGTAAATATCTTTTTAATTAATATATCGTATACAAAGTCAATCGGCATATCATTAATTCAGCAAACCCATGGACCTCCTTCTATTACAACAAAAGTGTATCTAATTTCGCTTTACTTGCACACTACTGCTTGGCGGCAGAATAACTGGCAAAGCGGTGGTACCTACCTAGACGAACTTTGCAATAAAGTCCTACCACCTAGTAAATAAGTAAATAATAAATAAGTAAGTAAATTTTACCTTTATAACCAGAACTAAATAAAAGATTTTCAGTTAACTATATTTTTATAAAGGCACCTACCTAACTAACTTTAATTTTATTTCAGGATATTCTCAAGGTGGTCTAATAGCGCGAGGGATTGTGCAAACGTTTCCGAATGTGTCTGTTAGCACATTTATATCCCTCAGTTCTCCACAGGCTGGGCAATATGGAGGTACACACCTACATACTATTCCCTTTAACAAAACCCATTATATACCTAGTACTATTCACATCGCTATCACTACATAGTATAAAACAAAGTCGCATTCTCTGTCCCTATGTATGCTTAAATCTTTAAAACTACGCAACGGATTTTGATACGGTTTTTTAAATAGATAGTGATTGAAGAGGGAGGTTTATATGTATAATAACATCCATTAAAAAGTGGAGAAATTTTTGTGATGTCGTAAATAATTAAATTTTTTCCGCTTACATTGCAAACAAAGGCCTATGAGATTTATCAAAATAATGTACTAAGTACACATTGAAAAGGTCTACAGAAAACTCCACTATGGTATATATCTATCTCTTATGGATATCCCACAATAACATTTTTAAGAATTATTTTACTCTAAATTTAATGCATGCAGGCCACGGGCAGTAATGAATAAACCAAAACTACTGGATCGATTTTAATCATTTTTTCAGTGAATGACATAGACTATATATTTTATACCCATGGGAAGCCGGAGCGGGCCGCTAGTTTAATTATAATCATTGTTTAATGGATGAATAGTTGTTTTGTTTCTTTATCAAGTTTGAAATTGAGTAGCTAATATTTCACTAATCACTAAATATTTCACTAATGCAGTGCTTATCAGTTAAGAGATTAAAGTTCTAATATTTTATTAAAGTAGTGTTGTCACAAATAATTTAGATGGTTACTGAGAAGAAAGGTCTTCACACACAGTATAATCCATATTAATCTTATAAAAAAATATTTATTTGTCTGTTTGTGCTTTTCATGATGGAATTGCTAAACTGAACTAACTGAATTCAAATAACAAACAAAACTTTAGGCATTTCATTTTCCATTCGTAAACTTAATATGAGTAATAAATAGTGTATGATAAATTTATTCTAATACACTTGGAAATTGTTGTATTACTTTAGAAAAAGGGAGAAGCAAAGGTTCAATTTATGTTGTGCGGAAATAGCATAGAAGGTAATATAGAAAGAAAGAAGACATTTATAGTATTATTTGTCGAACTAATAAAAGAAGAATGCACCATAATTTCTTGGACATGTTCAAGTTTTTGGAACTTATACAAATTTACACGCTACGCAGTTGACATTTCTTATCCTATTGTATAACAATCGCTTCCATTCAATTCCGTGGCAATCCAGCAGTGTAAATTGACCTTTAAGTGCTAATTAATACAACACTCTTTCAGCTGGCTTCTTGCACCTGGTTTTCCCTGGCCTAGTCAAGGATACAGTGTGGCAATTATTTTACTCAAGTGTCGGGCAACATACATCAGTGGGAAACTATTGGAATGATCCCTATCATCAGTCCTTATTTGAGACATACAGTGTTTTCCTACCATACATCAATAATGAGAAAGAGTGAGTGTTTTCATGGTGGATTATAGATATAATTATTTAGTTTACTTGTACATTACAAATTTAATTTCTAAAAAGATCTAAAAAAAAATGTATACAAAATTTTGGTTATTTGAGTTTATGTAATCTACTCATTTCATGACCTGTTCAATAATTTCGGGTCTGCTGTCAGTCGGTTCCATGGTGTAATGGTTAGCACTCTGGACTCTGAATCCAGCGATCCGAGTTCAAATCTCGGTGGAACCTGTACTTTTTGCACTCGGATTTTTTATTTAACAGCTTTTTAGCTGTAAAGATTAAATTTTATATATTACGTACCTAATAATATTTAAAGTCATTTGAATTGTTTTTTTTTTGTCAGGTATACAATTTTATAAGTAAATATTAAAAGACACAGTTCTATAATAAAAATATACTAATATTTATTTATAATGTTCTTCACATAAACAAGTAATTTATCATTTACTCAAAACATCAATGAAGGTCAAAACAAATAGTATAAACAAATAATAAATAAGAGTACAAGTATATTAAATAAAGACGTCAACATTAACATCAACAACGATAGCGAAATTATTATTGTGGATTGATTATTCTCTAAATAACATAAAATGCTATGTTCTGTAGTAACTTGCAGCTTTTTTGTGTAGTACTACTACTTCTACTACTATTTGTTCTTACCGATATAGTAGGGTAGGTGTAATATAATTTTAAGCTCCCAACGTCATGCGAGCTGAAATGCACTTTAATGTTATGGTACCACAGTCGCAATTTGTATTTATATTCTGTCACTCAGACAATGTTGTTTTGAAGATACACTACAAAATGCGTATTTGTCAAGAACCAACCTTCTTTTAAAAAGTTCGAGATCTTCCATTCGATTGTGATTATTTTCGAAGTAAAACTTTGTTTTAAATGTTTTGGCTCCACACTTTTGTGTATTTAGCCAGTGTCAAGTAATTAATAATTTATCAAGTTAAGATATTTCACGCAAATATGTGTCAAGTCACAGTCGAAGTCATCAAGTCAAGTCATAGTCTAGTCAAAGTCATACTCCTAGTAAAGTGGTGGCAACTTTACTTGAAGCTTCTATGGAGTTTTGGAAACAACACGAAAAGAAAAGTTTCACCATCATTATACCATTTTCTCACACTCACGCCTGTAATCCAGCACTTAACGAATAGAATGCCACCAATTTTATGCACTAACACTGAAAATAACACAAGTTTTGGAAAATAATACAATGCGGTGACGCAATCTTTTTCGCATTCCCGCCAAAACTCTAAAACTTTTTTACGCACGTTTGACTTGGAGAGTAAGCTGATGAATGAAGGTTTTGCTGTACTATGGGAACCAGATAACTGATACAATACTTAGATACTTTTTGTTTGTAAATACATACATAGAATACAATATAACACCCAGACACAGAACAAACATCGGTATTCACACAAATGTTTGTCCTGGGCGGGAATCGAACCCACAACCTGCAGTTCAGAAGGCCTACCAACGGACGGATAGGGATACTACCAACTGAGCTAAAGGGCCAGTCGAATTGAGCCTTTTTTTCAATGCTACATTCGGTTCAAAGTGGCGCTGCATGGATTAGGCCTATGATCAGCAGTGGCCGTCTACCGGCTAATGATGAATACTTGAATACTCGTTTTAAAATGTCTTCGTATAATTTTCAGATCGGCGAAATCGGAAGAATTTAAGAAGAATATGCTCCGGCTAAAGAGGTTGGTACTGATCGGTGGTCCAGACGACAATGTTATCACGCCATGGCAAAGCAGGTACATTCATTTTAATAAATCTATTTGATTGATTGATTGATTAGTTGATTGATTGATTGATTATGATAAAAATAACAAAAACAAATTACAATTACCACACAAAGATGCATTAAGAACAAACAAATCAGGGTTATAAAATAATAAAACAATCCAATCTATATTATAATGGAACCTAGATTTGTATCGAAAAGTATTTGAAAGAACAGCGTGAAGGCAAGATTTTGAGTCAGAGAAAATGATTAAGTCATCAGTTAATACTTTTCTCTGACTCAAAATATCAATCCATCAGTTTTAATGAAAATAATAGTTAGCTAGCAGCTAAATATATAACAATGTGTACATGTAATAAACTAATAAAAGTAAATTGTCAGAGACGGGAAACGAAACCGTCAAATGTAAAAAACAAAGCCTGTAATTTTATAATATCGGTCGAAACTACATTAAAGAATTAAGAACATTGGACAGCCTCTGTGGTGTGGTGGCTGAACAGGTCGACTCAACAGCATAACCCGGAGGCAGTGGGTTCGATTCCCGCGAAAAAACAAGATCTGTTCACAGAAAAAAGAACAATTGTTCTGTATCTGGCTGTTGTGGGATCCCGGTCCTTGTAGTTACTGGGTCCCTAGATACAGGGAATCCTATATAGGGTCCAGGATCTATGTATTTTATTGTTGGGCGTTATAAGATCAATCTTAAAGAGCAAATCTCTAATAAACACTAGCGGCCCGTCCTGGCTTCGCTCGGGTGGACGTTTATTTATTAAACATTTTATAATATACGAAAAACAATGTATCACGCACCGGCGCCATCAACTTAAAATGTTGGTTTGTCCTGAATTTTCTTTGCATACACCTCATTATATTGCTTTGCATAAACCTCACGGAGCCCGAGACCTTTCCAACGAATGCAAAACCGTGGAAATAGGTTCGTGCGTTCTGGAGTTATAGCGTCAGGAAGGAAAACCGGACTTATTTTTATATAGTAGATTATACAAAAGTAAGTATGTTTATTAAGTCATAAATATTTGTTATTTAGACATCATGATTGACTTCTTGCACAGAAAAGGGCACGATAACAAAAATAGCTTAATGATATAAATTAAAGATAAACATAATGTACCGATGACGCGCTTTGAATGTGTATGGCTAAATACCTACGGCCATATTCAAGCCAAGTACATTTTTTTTATGTTTAGGAATGACGTGACGAGCTAGCCGTTCGCCTGATGTTAAACGACACGGCTGCCCATATCAGCTGCAGTGTCACTCGAAACTCTAAAGTATAGAGGTTCGCGTGACATTGCACTGCGCACGTCATCCAGAGACATCAGCACAATCTAGTAATAAGATTACTAAACTGTGAGATCAGATCATAAAGTCTCATTTGCCCAGTAATTTCACTAGCTACAGTGCCCTTCAAACCGGAACACAGCAGTGCTTGCGCACTACTGCTTGGCGGCAGAATAACTGGCAAAGCGGTGGTACCTACCTAGACGAACTTTGCAATAAAGTCCTACCACCTAGTGACATTCGAGTAAACTTAGTACTAGATTTTGTATTGTATTAATGTTAATGATTAATAATCACATCACACTAATATTATAAAGGCGAAAGTTTGTATGTGTGTATGTTTGTTACTCCTTCACGCTCAAACGGCTGAATGGATTTGGATGAAATTCGGTACCAAGATAGCTTATACACTGGATTAACATATAGGCTACATTTTATCACGGTAAAGTGATGAGCAAATAATTGAAATACTTTTTATCCGCGGGTGAAACTGCGGGGCGCAACTAGTAATAATAATAACGCCCAACGATCACATACATAGATCTTGGACCCTAACTAGAATTCCCTGTGACTAGAGACCCAGGTACTACGAGGACCATGGGTCTCACAATAATAAACTAAAGTAATAAATTAAAAATAATTTAACAAAAAGCAAAGGCCCAGGTGTCTGTGGTAATCACCCCGCATGTAACTCTTGTTACAATGCATTAAAGTTCAATATAACTCGCATAGCGTTGCGAGTTTAAAATTAAATTTACCTACTTATACCTAGAATTTTAACGGGAGGTTTTTTGACACGCAGTTCATTAAAATCCGTTAGATGGCGTTGACGAGACATGGTTCTGAATACTACTTACTACTACTATTAGGTTGTGTGTTCGATTCCCATCCAGGACAAACATTTGTGTGATGAACATCAATGTTTGTTCTGTCTGGGTGTTATATTGTATTCAGTGTATGTATTTACAAACAACAAGTATATACTTCACTCTATCAGTCCTTAACTGTTTATTGTTGTTAAGTGTGTACTTAATTCTATCAGCTATCTGGTTCCCATGACAAGCTTTGCTTAGTTTGGGGCTAGATGCCGCTGTATGAAATGTCCATAAATATTTATATTTATTTTATTATTACAACACATAGTCTGTGATTCTAAAGATTTTGAATGAATGAAGCAAGGTCAAAAGGTCAAAAAATAAAAAAACATATTTTGTCATGCTTTTTGGTGTCTGATTAAAAATTTGTATTATTATCTTGGTATATCCGGTAAAATGACAATTCACAATTATCAAGATGACGACATTAACATTAAACAAAGCAAAAGCAAAGTTATACCGGCCGATAGATGGAGCTAAAGAAGTTTTACTTCAGTCGTGTTGTCTAAAGCACACTCGTTTTATTATATTTTCAGTCAATTCGGCTATTACGACGACGACCAAGAAATAGTGATCGAAATGAAATCCCAAGACATTTACGTGTCGGATCGGATCGGATTGCGATCGTTGGACGAATCCGGCCGGCTGCAGATCGTCACCGTGCCCGGGGTCAACCATTTCAGCTGGCACGTGAATGTTACCATTGTGGATAATTATTTACTACCTTATTTAGATTAGCGTAAGTTTTAATTTTCTATAGAATTCGCCAAACTTAGTTAATTTCAATGAGGCACCTAGCCGTCTTTTAAGGACAGCGCCATCTATTGAGAGATTCTTGAGAATCGCCCCAATCAACATTTATTATTATACAAACTTATATAGAGTAAATGTCAATTTTGTATAGCATTCGCCAAACTTAGTAAATTTGAGATGTTTTCCTTTTATCGGGACAGCGCCATCTATTGAGAGATTCTTAAAAATCATCTACAGAGCAGAAAAATAGTTACGGTCGCGCTCCGATAGAGACGAAAGTAGAACAATATTCTTGCCGGGCATATAGGCGCCGAGCGCAAACACTAATGACAAGACAATGAGTTAGACTTATGTAAACTGCTACGCAGGTTAACCATAGAAATTGATTACCATAACCATAGAATAGGCTATTTGACTACTATCAAAAATGAACAAGTAAATATTATTTTCATAAAGTAGGTTAAAAATGAATGTAATCATTGTAAAAATAAGTAAAATCGGCAAGATAATCACGGAGTAGTACGCTTTTAAAGTTTCATCGCCTGTCCCTTTCTCGCAAAACAGAGATCGTGTTGAGCTTCCTCACAGCTACTATGAAGGCATGGCTTGTGACGTCACATGCCAAAAAGATTGTATGTAGAGCTACCACAGCTTAGTAATGAGTTACTATGAGTACTGGTAACTGACGTCACTGCGTGTTTGAGTTGTCTCTTTCTATTTCTGTATTTTAAAATGCCTGTAACTTAGTCATTTTTTGAGATATTCAAGTTTTGTTTTCACAGTTATCTATTTTTTGAGGTATATTATTTATGTATGTAATAAAAATATAGTAGTCAAATAGCCTATTTATTCTAAAACGTGAAACGCTTGAGTTGTATGAAAATCGTCGAACAATGCGTCTCTATCGGGCCGTGAGCGTCTCTGCTCTGTGAAATCAACATTTAGGTCCGTATTACAGAACGATGCTCAGTCATCGATCGGTGTTCAAGCAGAGATTTCATTAACTAATTGATCACTTTATGAATGAAATCTCTGCTTGAGCAAAGATCGATGACTGAGCATCGTTCTGTAATACGGACCTTAATCTACATTACTGAGCTGTCATATGACGCGCCTAGTTCAAAATTCAAAAAGAGTTTCTCGAACCATGGCATAAGAAGACTATTCCTTATGTTCACCACCTATGGTGGAATAAGATAATGTACAATTTATTAATCGATTTGCATTTTAATATTGCTATCAGAACAAAGAATCTATTTTATATAGAGCCTTAAGTGTCAAAACTAAATATTAGGAAATATTTATTTATAAAAGATGGCGTAAAGTCTGTTCAACTAAAGTGTCGTAACAATATAGACGTCCTGACTGACTGACTTATATATAAATACACAGCTTAAACCGCTGGTCGTAGAGACTTGAAATTTGGAGGGTGTGTTCTTTGTAAAGTGTAAGTATTCACTAAAAAAGGGTTTTTCGAAATTCAAACCCTAAGAGGGTGAAATGAGTGGTTGAATTATTTATGAAAAAAAATCTTCGTTTCTTATAGGCCACGTGGGCGAAGCCGCGGCAGAAGCTAGTATGAATATAAGTAGACATTTTTAATTTAATTAGTATTATTTTCATTGTGATTGATATATTCATGTAGATTTTACTAATTTATAATCAAAAATTCTCAGTGATAGTAGAATTAAATGTATAATCAACTCAATACCAAGATTATGAATCTTATATTATTCCTAATTTTATGTCAATGACTCTTATTTTTAACATGTAATCTCGTTATTATAATTAACTTAATTATAATAAAAATCAGTGGTATATTAGGGCCCGTTCAAGTATAACGTAAGCAGATTTATTACAATTATTTACCCCCCCCATCCCCCTTGTCAGCAAAAGTAAGCAAAGCTCTTACCCCCTCCCCCCATGCTTACGCAAAAATGTTTCCATTAATGTATTGTTTTTTTATTAGTGTTTCAAGCAAAGACGATGTGAGGGTTGCTATTCGTATAAAAAGGTAAACGACTACCGATGACGTAATCATCATCTAGACTCCCCTACCCCCCATGTCATCCAAAATAAGCAAAGCAAAGACCCCCCGCCCCCCCGCCCCCCCTATGGGGGGCGGGGGGGCGGCACTATTGCTTACGTAATACTTGAACGGCCCCTTATTTAAACTAAGGAAATACTCAAAGAAACAAAAATATTATTGCTGCTATCTAGTATTATATTATAACTTTTTCTTGCTTTTGTAATAAATATGTATTAGTTATTATAAAATATATATATATATATATATATATATATATATATATATATATATTATATTACATATTTTATTATAAAATATGTAAGTATTAGGATGTATTTATATATACATTTACCAAGTTATAGGTAACAGTTTATTTTTATCTGTATTTCTTTTTATTCTAAATTGTTTTAGACCGCCGTGTTTTATCTTTTGATACTTTCCATCCAAAGGTTATCTGGAAGAGATCGCTATTAGCGATAAGACCGCCCATTGTTGCACTAGTATGTAAGATTTAATAATTCCTGTATTGTATGAATTTCGTTGGTGAGACAACAAAGAGTTATCTATCTATCTATTATTATGTAAAGGTTAAATAAAATATTGTCATGTAAGTAATTGTAATTCTATGTCGAATTGCCGCTGCAGGTTGTTGCAAGCATAAACAATATTTTTGGATTACTCTTGAAAACAGTAAGCAAATTAAAATAGCGTTTTATTCTATTTGTTTATTTTCGCGAACATCGTTTTTAGAGAGCGTTGTCTTTGATCTTTCCAAAATTCAATAATATGCCGAGGAGACACATTATTACAGATGATTCCATAGAAAATACTTATAGATATTAGAATTTTCATCAAATAGGTGTGTTTATGGTCAAAATAAATAATCTGCTATTATTGTAGTAGGTAATTTTTAGCGTAGTTTTTGCATTAATATACACTTTACACTGCTTTTTATGTGTATTTTTATTACCTTTTTGCATAATGGTTTATTGATAGGATTATCATGGTCCTTCCTTCATAGACAACATCATTTTATCCACCCTAAAATATTTTAACAATTTTAACAGTTTAAATACTAAACCAAAGAGGGATTGGGAGACCGTTGCCTGTCTCTGGGGACTACCCCAGAACAAGTAGAACAAGTCAGAACAAGTATTTGCGCTTTTTTTCTGTGCACAAACACTTGTCCTGTCGCGGAAATTGAACCCTCCGGGTTATGAGCCGACCTGCTCAACCACCACACCACAGAGGCTGCCGAAATAGAAATAATTTACAGGTGTGGTATTTGTAGAACTTTCATCAAACTATTTAGGTGCGTATTTTATATTCTATGGTTCAGTGAGGAGTGTAATATCACAGAATAAAAATAGTTGATATAAGAATTGTTTACAGAAGGTTAAGAAAAAAAGTATGACATGAAGCAATCAACATATTGTATTATGACCATCATAATCTAAATATATATAACTCAAAGGTGACTGACTGACATAATGATCTATCAACGCACAGCCCAAACCACGGGACGGATCGGGCTGAAATTTGGCATGCAGGTAGATGTTATGACGTATATAGGCATCCGCTAAGAAAGGATTTTTCGAAATTCCACCCTTAAGAGGGTGAAATGGGTGGTTGAATTATTTTACCATAGGCCACGCCGCGGGCGAAGCTGCGGGCAGAAGCTCGTATATTATAAAATTAAAGGTATATTCTAAATATGTCAAATATCAGTTCATATACCATAAAAAATATCAAACAATGAGTCAATCGTTTTCTTGCTACCATTTCTTATCATAATTATCAGTTCCATCTATTATCAAGAATATTTGGGAAATACACCGTATTCAGGTGAAATTATCTACAAATATTTGCATACTTAAATAATTCTGTTATCAACTTATCAGTTATAGGAAAAATACTGTCATGCAGGCCGGGAGCCAGTTATAGAACTAAATATGTTAGTAGTATATAATTTTATATTTGTCTTAGTATGTATGTACACAGTAACTTTTTAGCACCACCGTCCTTGCTCGTTGATCTATCTCTGTCCATCCAAAGGTTGTCTGGAAGAGATCGCTTTTTAGCGATAAGACCGCCCATTGTTACCTACTCATTAGTTATTTCCTGTTTTTGTATTTGTTGCCTTGGTGTCAATAAAGAGTTTATCTATCTATCTATCTATCTATGTTATCTACCTTATTGAGAAGGGTAATTACTGAGAAAGATCGCTTCACCGCATTGTATTATTTTCCAAAACTTGTGTTATTTTCAGTGTTAGTGCATAAAATTGGTGACATTTTATTCGTTAAGTGCTGGATTACAGGCATGAGTGTGGGAAAGTGGTATAATGATGGTGAAACGTTTCTTTTCGTGTTGATTCCAAAACTACATAGAAGCTTCTGGTAAAGTTCCCACACTTTACTAGGAGTATGACTTGACTAGGACTAGATTATGACTTGACTTGATGACTTGGACTGTGACTTAACTAGACACATATATCTAGTACCTTTTAACGTGAAAAATTATGAATTACCTAATACTGGCTAAATATACAAAAGTGTGGAGCCAAAACAAAAACAAAAAAAAGAGGTAAGCAAGCACTTATGTCTTTTATTATGATTTATGACCGATCCCGGATGATAATGAAAACTTCCCCTTTTCAGTATTGATAACGCCTCTTCAGTATCGATACCATCGACTAATACTGATAACCGAAATTCTCATTATCTGTTCCTTTCTATAACAACTGATAAAAGTAAATGATAACATCGAGTTTTTTTTTATGTTACGAAATGACATGACGAGCTAGTCGCTCGCCTGATGTCAAGCTACACGACTGCCACCATACATATACTGTCTCGCGCTCGCTCCTACAGCGACCCTACATCATTGTCTGGCAAGGGGTTGGAACTATCAAAAATGTCTGGCTGATAAGGAAACATCATCTAATTATTACCTAAGTATTATATTAGGTCTTTACCTATGAAATTGCCGTTTTGTTTGAAAAAAGTTAAAGTATTTTTTATTCGAACTTATTTATTTCTTTTATTCAAAGTAATCACCCCTGCAATCAATGCATCTTTGCCAACGCTGTGGCAGTTTATAGATGCCCTTCTTGAAAAAATCAGCAGGACGGGAGACAACAAATTCTTCAAAGGCGTTTTGTACTGCCTCTCGGGAATTGAATTTTTTTCCCGCTAAAAAGTTGTCCAAATTTTGGAAAAAGTAATAGTCGGTAGGCACAAGATCTGGTGAGTATGGCGGATGAGGGAGAGCTTCCAAACCCAACTCATGCAGCTTAGAGACGGTCTGTTGTGCAGTATGGGGTCGCGCGTTGTCGTGAAGTAGCAGTGGAGACGACCGATTGACCAAAGCTGGTTGCAGACGTGCGAGTTTCGCCATCATTGTGGTCAGTTCTTCAATGTACACATCTGCAGTAATGCTCTCGCCGTTTTGTAAAAAGCTATGATGAATCACACCAGCACTAGACCACCAAACTGTGACCATCACCTTTCTAGGGGTTATTTTTCGTTTTGCACATTGCTTTGGTACCGAACCAGGATCTAACCAACTTGCTGAGCGCTTTCAATTGTCAAAAAGAATCCATTTTTCGTCGCACGTAACAATTCGGTTCAAAATTCCTTCATTTCTGTGCCTGTTAAGCAGCGCAAGGCAAGTCTCGACGCGTACGTTGCGCTGGCGATCGTTAAGTTCGTGGGGCACCCATCTATCAAGCTTTTTTATCTTGCCAATCTGTCGCAAATGGACCAATATTGTTTTGATGCTAACATCAAAAGCTGCTGCCAGCTCAGCTGTAGATTGAGATTCATCAGCTTCCACAATCGCCTTTAATTCATCATTGTTGACCAAAGTTTCCAGACGACCACGAGGTTCATTTTTCAAGTCAAAATTCCCAGAACGGAACCGAGCAAACCAATAACAGGCTGTACGTTCGTTTGTACAGTTCTCTCCGTAAACGTCGTTGATGTTACGTGTCGTTTGTGCCGCGTTGGTGCCACGACGGAACTCATATTCCATAATTACACGAAATTTCAAAGTATCCATTATGAGGAAAAATGTTGAAATGTAATGAAAATACAACGCTAATCAATAAACAAAAGACTTATATTGTAAATAGAATGTCATATTTTTAAAACAAAATTAATTTGAATTTAGAATTCATAGCCAATCAAAACTTTTTTTTGTTTGAAAAAGTCTGTACTGCAATACGGCAATTTCATAGGTAAAGACCTATTATATAAAAATCAGCTTTTATACTATAACATAAGTAGAATTATAATTTCATGAACATTAGGGGTGTCCGGCAAGGGGTTGCCACGATGTTAAGTGTCTGGCAATCAATAACGTGATTTTTAATAATATTCTGAAGGTAATACCAAAAAATCACACTTTATTATTTGATGAATTTAGATCGGTATTTTACACACCTTTAGTACCGTTTACCTGCCAAAGCCACGGCAACCCAAACTTCATAATAGTCCATCGTTCTTACCTGTGTTGGGAGCATGCGCTGACAAACTTTCAGCTTTTATAAAATAACGAAGGTCTGGGGTTCACGGGCTCTTAGACCATTATGGTAACTCACGTTAATTTTCACTAGTCACATCATCGGAAAATCATTCGGAAAACTAAAGAAAAAGTATATTGGGTATAGTTGTCACCACTTCCGAAGAAATCAACGTTCCGTTTTTTTTTCTTGTGTGTACCTACCTAATGGGGCGCGTGCGTCTGCGCATGATGATTCACTGGGCTTTCTTACAGTCACAGCTCGGACCATTTGTTGTAATTCCTGTGTATTAATAACAGCTGAACTATAAGATGATTCTTATAAAGATGACTTCATTTCGACAAATAGTCGAGTTCGACTGGTAGATAGATACTGTAACTTTTTTTGGGGTGTAAAAGTATTATGTTTTTAGTATATAAATAGGTCTGTGAATTGTTTTATGTATAGGTACCCACGTATAAATGTAAAAATACCTAACAGATTACCTAGACCTAAATATTTTGTGTGTGATATATCCTTATATCTTTATACACATATTATGTAAAGCCGCAATGTTATAAAAAAACGAGTGTGCTTTAGACCACACGACTGAAGTAAAACTTTTATAGCTCCATCTATCGGCCGGTATAACTTTGTTTTTGGTTTGTTTAATGTTAAGGAATAATTTTATTTTTATTTTATTTTATTTCGATAATCCTACAGCGTTACATTTTATATATGTTTAAAGGGTATACATTTACAATAAGGCCAAAACAGGATTATACAAGTAACATGAACTTAAATAACAGTGGAGTAAAAGTGCTTAGCTTATATATTAATGTTATTCAGCAGGTGATTTATATAAGAGTAAAAATATGATAAAAATAAGATGTAAGTTCTCGATGAAAACAAGACTACATATAAGTTTAATTCAATAACATAAAATAATTACACAATTATAATGTACTCATAATAACAGTTAGCTTGCAAATTGACAAAACATTCCGTTGGCTCAAAGTATAGTACTACATATTGAAATAATAATATTAATTTTTGTTGTTGATTTAGCTCTAAGAGGCTCAACCGCTTTATAGTTTTTTAGTAGGGTGTATGTAAGAGTTGGGTGATATGTAAAAGTGACTGAGAAGGGGGGGGGGGGTGTTTGTAAATTATTTTAGTACATATTTTCAATTCCACGGTGTATTCTCTTCATGCCCCGCTTCAATGATACTTTTGATTCGTGAAATAGATCAAGATCCGAATAATATAATATCTATATAAGGTATATATAATCTTGATAATTGTAAATTATATATATATATACATATATATATATATACGTGTGAAAATCTCACACAATGCCATCTTGCCCCAAACTAAGCAAAGCTTGTACTATGGGAACCAGATAACTGATACAATACTTAGATACTTTTTGTTTGTAAATACATACATAGAATACAATATAACACCCAGACACAGAACAAACATCGATGTTCATCACACAAATGTTTGTCCTGGGTGGGAATCGAACCCACAACCCGCAGTTCAGAAGGCAGGGTCACTACCAACTGAGCTATCGGGCCAGTCAATTTACCGGACATATGAACATAATCTTTGCTTTAAAAGCCTTTGATAAAGTAGATCATGAACTGCTTCTCAATGAGATAGCATTCAATGGAATACATGGGAATTTTGTTACGATGGTTTGCATCATACATTTAAAACAGGTCTCAAAAAGTTGTAATCAATGGTTATCAGTCCAAAAGCATTTCCATTGGCTCTGGAGTACCTCAAGGCTCAATTTTTGGACCGCTGCTATTTATCATGTTCATCAATGATATTAAAACGTTTCATCAATGATATTAAATGTTTTCAACATTCAAAATTTTTATTATATATGCAGATGATTTAAAAGTTTACAAAGAAATTAAATCTAGTGATGACTGCATTTATTTTCAACAAGACCTGGATAGGCTTACATCATATTGTTGTAAAAATAAATTACAGTTCAGTATCCTTAAATGTCACTATATTAATTTTACAAAAAATAAAAACACTTTTAAACATACGTATAATCTGTGCAATACATCTTTGACTAAAGTAACAACTGTAAGAGATTTAGGGATACAGATAGACACTAAATTATGCTTAAATTTACACATAGATAATATTATCAACAATGCTTTTAAAATGTATGGATTCGTTATGCGGTGTTCCTCTGATTTTAAGCGAACTTCTACCCATCTCTACCTATATAAAACTCTAGTACGTTCTCAACTTGAGTACGCAGTGCTTATCTGGAATCCTTATTACAAAAAATATGTGGATGCTATTGAGAGAGTTCAAAAAAAGTTTTTACGTACAGTGCATTATAGATGTCATAGAGGCTACTTACCTTATTCCCAGTTGCTCCCCATTTACAACATGGTTACATTAGAATCAAGAAGGAAATATCTTGAAGTCACCACCTTGTATAAAATTATAAGTAATCAATTCGATTGCATAGATTTAGTGAGACGTATTTGTTATATTGTACCGAGAACTATACACAGGCGAGAGGCGCGTGCTGGCCGTTTGGTCGCAGTTGGTACTTGTCACACGAATGCAGGCCTACGTGTTCCTATTCGCCGGATGGTAGAAACATATAATAAACATTTTATTAATATTGACATTTTTGCCTGTAACATGATTCAATTCAAATTAGCAGTTTTTCAAAATCTTTCTTCATAATATTTTTTGTTATGGCATGAATATTTATTATATAATTTTATCAGATGTTATATATTTTGTAACATTACAAGTACACAATAAGTACTTATAATGAATATATTGCAATATCTAAATTTTTTAGTTTTTAACATAATTTATTACTTCTTTTCACCTCATTTCATTTCATTTTATTTCTTTTGTGTACATTTTAAGTAAATACGAATGTTTGTGTTTTGCATGTCATCTTCCCCTAGCATTAAATTTATTTATACTATATAACAATCTGAGGATAGTGTTGTGGGCTGCATTATTACTAAGTTTATCATAGTTATATTTTAGTTTAATATTGATAATGTGTGCTGTTTACCTACTATTCCTAATAAAGAAAAATAAAATAAAAAATAAAATAATAATACTAAGTTTTTAACTTTGTTATGTTTTTATATACCAGCTTACCTACTCCAAGCGTGCCTAAAGAAGTTTTACTTCAAAAACAAAGAAAGTTGAGCAGAAAATTGTAAAATTTTCCCTACGCGGGCTAGTTATTAATAACATTGTAAATTTCTGCGTTCGCACCTCATATTGAGGTGAGGTCATATTGAGAAAAAGGTTGTGTTGAAACAGGCCTCCAAATAAAATAGGTATGATAAATGAATCTTCTATCTTCTATATATATAAAAATCAATTGTTGTTCGTTAGTCTCGCTAAAACTCGAGAACGGCTGGGCCGATTTAGCTGATTTTGGTTTTAAAATGTTTATCGTAATCTAGGGAAGGTTTAAAAGGAGAGATGAGAGAAGAAGAATAAGTATTGTCTTAGACAGGGTTAGGGTGTAAAACTAATACCTGTGCATAGCCGGGGCGAGTCAGCTAGTAATTACTTATATATAATCCCTGTATTGGGGAATCAATGTCTCATTCAGGAGGAATTATTAAATGATTGGCACATTATTTAATAATTAATACAGTTCGTGTCTTATCTTAATGTATACACACGACAAGGCATTATTATCACAGTAAATAAACAATTGCGCCAACATAACTATTAAATCACTAATAGATGCAGATAGCTACTTAGATCTGTGATAAGGATGACTAGTTAAGTTTGTACCTACCTATCTACATTAAGGTGCCTAATAATACCACGTAAGATTATTTAGATGTATTTAGGACCCAGGAACTACGAGGACCAAGGTCCCACGACACCCAGACATAGAACAATTATTTCCGGTTTTTTTTCTGTACACAAATACTTGTCCTGCTGTGAGAATTGAGCCCGCAAACTCGAAAGACATGAGGCGACCTGCTTAACCACCACACCATAGGGGCTGTTAAAATATCTAATGCTTATGTAGTTACATCACTTTTATACTAAGTCATGACATCATCAATAGCTGGAGAAGCCCACGCTGAATACAGGCCTCCCCATAAAACGCCACTTTTGACGCTTATTATCATAGGGTTTGCCACCACGCTTGACAGGCGATTGCAAAATATTTTAACACAACGAGAAGAATTCTCTGAATATTCTCTGCTTATTGCCGGCTCTTACGGGAAGAGAAGGGGTGGTCCTATTCTCACGCCACTGGCACCACATTTTTTTTATGTTAGTGACGAGCTAGCCGTTCACCTGATGTTAAGCGACACGGCCGCCCATAACAGAACAGTGTCACTCGGAACTCCAAAACATAGTTTCGCGTGACACTGCACTGCGCACATCATCCTGAGACATCAGCATATTCTGGTTATAACATTACTCAACTGTGAGATCAGATGATAAAGGCTCAATTGCCCAGTGATTTCACTAGCTACAGTGCCCTTCGAACCGGAACACAGTATTGCTTGTACACTACCTGCTGTGCACCTCCGGGTGGTGCACCTTCCCGCCAGCACCTCCGGGTGGTGCACCTCCCCGCCAGCACCTCCGGGTGGTGCACCTCCCCGCCAGCACCTCCGGGTGGTGCACCTCCCCGCCAGCACCTCCGGGTGGTGCACCTCCCCGCCAGCACCTCCAGGTGGTGCACCTCCCCGCCAGCACCTCCGGGTGGTGCACCTTCCTGCCAGCACCTCCGGGTGGTGCACCTCCCCGCCAGCACCTCCGGGTGGTGCACCTTCCTGCCAGCACCTCCGGGTGGTGCACCTCCCCGCCAGCACCTCCGGGTGGTGCACCTTCCTGCCAGCACCTCCGGGTGGTGCACCTCCCCGCCAGCACCTCCGGGTGGTGCACCTTCCTGCCAGCACCTCCGGGTGGTGCACCTCCCCGCCAGCACCTCCGGGTGGTGCACCTCCGGGTGGTGCACCTTCCTGCCAGCACCTCCGGGTGGTGCACCTCCCCGCCAGCACCTCCGGGTGGTACACCTTCCTGCCAGCACCTCCGGGTGGTGCACCTCCCCGCCAGCACCTTCGGGTGGTACACCTTCCTGCCAGCACCTCCGGGTGGTGCACCTCCCCGCCAGCACCTCCGGGTGGTACACCTTCCTGCCAGCACCTCCGGGTGGTGCACCTCCCCACGCAGCACGCGCCACACATACTTCACGAGCGCGAGGTCTCTCCGCACCGCCAGCTGACTGTACCCGACCATGCCTATTACAAACAAGCTCGGGTACATCAGCGGGTAGAACGGATAGACCTCCTTTAAATATAAAAACCGTGTAAATTTATTCTGAACTCGCTCCACCATTAGCTATACTTAGTCTCGTGGGGATTCCATATAGCCGCTGTCGTTTCCAGACCACTCCGAACCAGTGAGTTGTATAAAATTTTTTCCGCCATCGTGTTTTGAAAGTCTACAATTTATTATAAAGCCTAAATTTCTGAAAGAATTACCACAGATGTCAATAATGTGCTTGCGAAACGTTACCTCTGGCACCATTATCATTACTTCTATTTTACAATAAGTATGTAATTATCACTGTTTTGTATCAGGCAGAGTGCATTTGTCATTGGATTATAGAACTGTTCATTATATACTTTTAAATCATGTTGTTTGGTAATGTATTTTCTAACATCTCTTATGTTTGTTTGTTATACATAAAATTAAAATATAAAACTTCACTTCATTGGAAGCCATAATCGCTAAAACAATCTTCAGTATAACACTTAAAATGACTATCTGAAAAAAAAAAAAAAAACATGATTAAACTTAATATTTAGTTCAGTTCCGTTCAGTTAACTAAGTTGTATATTAATAGACTTTTGTACAGACGGGCACATGTACCTAAGCAGATTTTTTCATTCACAAATAATAGTCCGGTCGCGGGAATCGAACCCGCCGTCTCCAGGCTATGATCCGACCCCAACCACCAGACCACAGAGGCTGTTACTTTTATGAGTTTTAGGTGCTCACACAAGCAGATACGTACCACCGTCTCTGAGGTTTTCCATGCCATCAACGGTTTCCGATTTATTGAGGTCTTGTGAATTTTCGACGATAAAGAGGCCGTCCAAGCCACTGTGGTGGTCTTCACCTTCCGTAAAAGCTTCTAAAGGGCATGCTGTGTTTCGGTTTGAAGGGCACTGTAGCCAGTGAAATTACTGGGCAATTGAGACTTCATTATCTGATCTCACAGTCGAGTTATCTTATTACCAGACTGTGCTGATGTCTCAGGATGATGTGCGCAGTGCAGTGTCGCGCGAAACTATGTTTTAGAGTTCCGAGTGACACTGTTATGTTATGGGCGGCCGTGGCGCTTTACATCAGGTGAACGACTAGCTCGTCACAAAATTCAGTAAAAAAAAAAAAAAAAAAAAAAAAAAAAAAATGCAACCGCCGCCAGCACAACTAAAACCATAAAGATTTTACCGAACTTCATGATCAACTAGGATATTTTTTTAATTGGCTAGTGAATGCGTATGATGTCTGAACATAGATCCATCTTATATACCATCGAAAAGATGAAGCGCAACGCAAAACTAATTTAGTTTCATGCTAATTTAGCAATAATTTTTTGATACTAGCTAAATCCCGCGGCGTCGTACGCGTTAATCACAAGTTTCAGATCACATCAACAGCTGAAAATCTTCCACTTCTGAACACAGGCCTCCCTCATAAAACGCCATGCTAATCATATGGGGTTGCACTAGAAGAAACAAGGTGGTTCTATTCGCACACTGCTGCAACCACACGGCCAATTACCTGACCTGATAGCCGTGTAGTAGCCGTGCATTCTGAACTATGGGTTGTGGGTTCGATTCCCACCCAGGACAAACGTTTGTGTGATGAACATCTAGGTTTGTGCTGTGTGTGGGTGTTTAATTTTATTCTATGTATGTATTTACAAACTAAAAAGTATACAAATATTGTATTAACTATCTGGTTCCCATAGTACAAGCTTTGCTTAGTTTGGGGCTAGATGGCGCTATATGAGTTGTCTAACTTTTGAAAGGTACTTTTCTGTGTTGTTCTCTTGGGCTTAAGCTATCTCCATAATGATGACGGCATATGGTAGGTAACCTACAATAACCTACAAAGCAAAAACAAACGTTACCGCAATGATTAAGATGACTTCCCTATAAGCTAAATGATAATAAGTACATAAGTGTATATATATGTATATATATATACTCGTATATACACTTATGTACTTATATATATCAGTTATTAAGGTCTTAGGACCTTAATTGTATGATGAGTCGGAGCCCATTCGTGATACCACGTATCATTGTTTTATTATTTTGGTGTTATGTATTTGTTATCAGTTGAGTGTCACGAATAGATGCATTTTCTTTCTTTTTATCTATCTACTCACGTATTATCTACTTATATTATATAATTTTATATAATTATATATAATAATAATAATAATACTAATAAATATTTGTGGACATTTCACACAGCGTCATCAAGCCCCAAACTAAGCGAAGCTTGTACGTTGGGAACCATATTATTACTGATAGGATTCTTAGATACTTATGGTTTTTAAATACATACATTGAATACTATGCACACCTAAACATAGAAAAAACTATATATTCTTTATCATATATTCTACCAAAATACTAGTAATAATAAAAAATACGTCAGAATGCTTTATGAAGTTTTGTAAAGAACACAAAATGTTACGATTTTCGTCTATATTCCTATAAGATTTTCACACGTTCATACGCACACGATACTTATATATATAATATATAAATTTGAATAACTGTTATTACTTAAATGAAATCAGGTTTTACAAAAAAAAAACACTAAGACAATGGAGCGATTTCACGTTCTCGTCAAAACTTCAACTTTTGGGCCTCAAGTCGAGATTTCATTTGCGAAATGATCATTATATAATATATATTATGTCTTGAACACATTGTGACAGCAACATTTTGACTTGAAGTACCGATTCACGACCGAGCATTATTCTATTCTATTCTATGTTGGCCTGCATCGCAGAAACGATATTTTTTGAACAATAGAACTTAACCTAAATAAATTTGGGGATAAATTGGATATTACTTATGTGTTTGCGCAAGATTTACACATTTTTTATATGTAGAGATAAATAATATATGAATGCAATACAAAGTACAATAGGCTTATATTTGCGTAACAATTTATTATCTGAGACTGATATCATTATTGTTTATTTAGGCCAATATTTTCAAAGCGTGTCTAAATACCTTTGACACGTTTAATTTATAAAATAATCGTTGCCAGGCCCAGGTTGTAGTATAAAACCCATAATGAGAGTCAAAAGGTCCCATAAGAAATTTAAGAAATTGTGTGTTTGAAAAACGGTTTTTATGATCATCATACTAAACACTAACCCTACCTATAGCCTACTATAGTATTTTTCTGAGATCCCTCAATGTTTTAGACTATAATTCCTGAAAAATAAAAAACTGAAGCACTAAAATATTGCGATATATCTGAAGGAGCATTCGATTACTACGATTTTTGTTTTTTATATATAACAGAAGATCTTTTTTGGATTGGATACAAATCTTTTTGTTTTATACATACAACGGCTGTTATATATAAAAAAACGAATTTATTATAATATAATGACTGTTTTTTTAATTATGTTTTGGCTCCACACCTCCGTGTATTTAGCCAGTGTCAAGTAATATAACGACTGTTATATGTAAAAAAAAAAAACAAAAATATTTGAACCACCACAGACTATGAGACTACCTACTGCGTATATGCACACCCTAACAAAGTTAATACGTATCTTGGAAGTATAAATACGCGTATCGTATCTAAATCGAAAGCCTAAGAGAAAAAAAAAACTCAACCGTAAAGGGGGAAAAGAATGGACTCGTTTTTAAACAAGACACATTTTCACTTAATGCACCATGAGCGTGTTAAACACCAAGTTTTACTGTCTCATTTGGAGTTTACAAAAAAAAAAAAACTGTCTCTATTGTGCATGAGTCTGCGTTCGTAGGCAACTAGGAAAAACAAAGTTTTTGTTATTTTTCATTTAAGTACAAGAGTTTTAAATAACTAAATAAGCGTTAAGGAAGTGTTTTAAATGTGATTGTATATTCACACGTGTTACTAATGTATGTAAACGTGGTAAAATGCTGTATCCGAATCGAACGCAGTGAAAGACTAAGGTCCGTATTACTGAACGATGCTTAGTCATCGATCGGTGCTCAAGCAGAGATTTCATTCACTAATTGATCACTTTATGAATGAAATCTCTGCTTGAGCACCGATCGATGACTGAGCATCGTTCTATAATACGGACCTTAGTTAATAAATTGATCAATTAGTGAATGAAATCTCTGCTTGAGCATCGTTCGGTAATACGGACCTAAGTATGGAAAATAAAAATAAAATGTCGGCGGATGGAAATGCCAGCTTATATAATAAAAATGTTTGAAGTGAACATATAATATATTAGCCTGCACAGCGAAATGCGGAGGATAAAAATATAACTCTATATAAAAAAAATAACACCCAACGATCACATACATATATCCTGGACCCTAATTAAGATTCCCTATGTCTAAAGACCCAGCAACTACGAGGACCATGGTCTCACAACACCCAGACTCAGAACAAGTATTTGCGCCTTTTTTTCTTTGCACAAATACTTGTTCAGCTGCGGGAATCGAACCCGCCACATCGGGGCTAAGAGCTGACCTGCTCAACCACCACACCACAGATGCTGTCGTAAAAATATTAAGTACGTAGGTATGAAAAGTTTTATGAAAATAAATATCCCTCAAAAATCATTATCCCTCTTACTAATGAACATTTTTTGACGGAGGAATTTAGTTATTTAATGTTTTGATTCACTCAATAGAGTTTGAAATAAGCAAAGATCAAAAACTGATGCCCGTCACTACCAAATATTGAGGGCTCTTAAATTCGCACTTATATCCCTAGCCCCCGGTTTCTCGTACGTTTGTCGAATTTTATCCAGTCAACATGCCAAATACTGCGATCTTATTGGTTGCAACAGCCGATAATCAAAACGCAACCAATGAGAGTTCAGAATTTGGTCGTTAAGGTGACACGATTCTTTTTTTTTATGTTAAGGAATTACGTGACGAGCTAGCCGTTCGCCTGATGTTAAACGACACGGCTGCCCATATCAGCTGCAGTGTCACTCGGAACTCTAAAGTATAGAGTTCCACGTGACACTGCACTGCGCACGTCAACCTGAGACATCAGCACAATGTAGTAATAAGATTACTAAACTGTGAGATCAGATCATAAAGTCTCATTTGCCCAGTAATTTCACTAGCTACAGTGCCCTTCAAACCGGAACACAACAGTACTTGCGCACTACTGCTTGGCGGCAGAATAACTGGCAAAGCGGTGGTACCTACCTAGATGAACTTTGCAGTAAAGTCCTACCACTTAGTAAATTGAAAATTGTAACAGATGACCAATTTCAGTATGATCAATTTCAGTTTCTAGTAAAACAAATGCTAAGTTGTATTTTTATAGACTTTAATACAGACAGGTGTAGTAAGCTATTCCGCTGTAATGCAGTGTTTATTAGTAAGTATGTGGTTAACATGTTTAAATACAAGAATGCAAGTCTGGGTGTGACTCACGAAGGAAACCACTGCATGGGAAACATTGGTTGTATATATGGTATGGTATCGAACTATAAAATTAAAATAATCAGTAATTCATAGATATAAATACAATTTTTAACTTATTGAGACTTTTTTTTTACAAAGCCTTGCGGTATTTTTGTAAGTTAATTGAGTTTCAAACGGACATATTTTCCTTTTAACACTAATGTTACAAAATTTGTGTTACGATGTATTGTGATGTGATGAAACTTTTCATTATATATACATAGTTCCAAGTGACACTGCACTGAACTGGGGGGTGATCACGAAACTTTGATCGCAATGCAAAAAGAGAAATTTCCATACTAACTATGCACATAAACTGCGTATTCAAACTGTCAAATCCATACAAATTTGTGTTTCAATTGGTTGCAATCAAGTTACGTGATCGCCCAGCTGGTTACGGTCGGCCGTGTCGCTTAACATCAGGTAAACAACAAGCTCAAGTCATACATTAACATTTAAAAAATCTCAGTATTATATGGTGATAAAAATCAGTTTAACCCCGTTTTTTAAATATTATTATTTATTTATATTACTTTTTTTATGAATGATTAGTTTATAATAGAATATTAGAATGGATTGTTGTTTTTGGCTCATTTGACAGGTCACCAAAAGAAAAGATGGCGAGACAACATCGTCAAGATAGAAGGCGTGACATGGACCGGAACAGCACAAGATTGGCATGTGTGGCATTGCGGCATCCATACTTTGGTGCCCAAATAAAAATTATTCCCTTATATTTTGTTCACTGGCCCGATAGCTCAGTTCGTAGTAATCCTGCCTTCTGAACTGTGGGTTGTGGGTTCGATTCCCACCCAGGGCAAACATTTGTGTAATGAATATAGGTCTTTGTTCTGTGTCTGGGTGTCATATTGTATTCTATGTATGTATTTACAAACAAGAAAGTATCTAAGTATTGTATAGTTTGGGGCTAGATGGCGCTGTGTGAGATGTCTACACATATTATTAATATTATTTAAAAAAAAATAGAAAAATAATTTTAGTTCAAGTTGTAAAATATGTATAATATTTTTAAATAAGGGCAATAAAGGTTATTTTATTTAATTTATTTTGATAAGGTGAAAGATGAGTCACCGTTGAAATATTCATGGCTCTTGCCTCAGGCTACCTGTTCCCACATATTTCCTCCCGAGTCGGGACCACCACCGGTCAGACTTGTTGTGTCTGGACACGGATGAGTCATTGTGGAGAACCATAATATTGGAACTACGTTGCGAAACTGTGGTTTGCGTTAGAGTATAATATTCTTTGACTGTGGTTTGACATTCGGACATTGATTTGATAAGAATCTGTAGAATTTGACAGTCTTGGTGGTGAGCAGGTTGGCTCATAGCCTGGAGGTAGCGGGGTCGATTCCGGCGACAGGAAAAGTATTTGTGGACAGAAAAAAAGCGCAAGTCTGTGTCTGGGTGTTGTGGGACAATAGTCCTCGTAGTTCGTGGGTCCCTATAGATACAAAGTATCCTAGTTACGGCCCAGGATCTATGTATGTGATGTGGGCGTTTGATATTATTATCACTAACTAACATGCATACCAAAATCTAGATCTAAAATTATGGGCGCCACCCACTGGACTGTTGGTTCCTGCAGAAATTCTTATTTTTTTGTAAATATATGTATGTAGTGAGCCAAATTGTATTCAAATTGGGCTAGCCATGCTGCAATGTGCTTAATACAATGAATATCGGACGTACGGATACCACAGAATAGTTAATAGTAGGGACGCTGTCAATTTTTAATCAGTCAAATGCTGACGTTTGTATTACAACAAACGTCAGCATTCAACTGTTTAAGTCTAAAGACCGAATGGATTCATCATTGAATAAATAAATAAATATTTGTATAAATTAGACACAGGGCAATCTAGCCCCAAAGTAACAAAGCTTGTACTGGAACCAGATAACTGAAACAATACATACATAGAATACTATATAACACCCAGACGCAAAACAAACAATCGATGCTCATCATAAAAATGTTTGTTCTGTGTGTAAATCTAATCCACAACCTACAGTTCAAAAGACAAGACTACCAACTGAGCAAATGGGCTAGTCCCGAATGAATGTTTGATAAGTAAGTGTATACAACTTTAGTTGCTGACAAGCAGTTTCAATATGGGTATTCCGTTGTCAATCGGCATGCGTTTTTACACACATTTATTGTGTGTAACTAGCGACTCACCAGTCAAACTTGTCTAGAGTACGCGCGAGAATGATTCACTCACTTCAACTCAGATTATATCAATTCGGTAACAGCGATGCGTGCCTTTTACTCATGTGGTAATATTATGACTCATTCGCATAGCAACGGAAATAACGTTGCACTGGTGACACCTGCTTGTTTACCAATAAAAACATTGTTTCATTTGCCAAGAAAATTATGAAAATTTCACGCATTCATGACTAATATTTATTTTTAGTGAAATTTAAAGGCGCTTTGAGCACTTTTAGGAACAAAAATCACGGTACTCGCGCCATCATATACGAACGCTTTCCATGAGCTATGTGTATACTGTTTATATACCTATGTACTTTTTGGGTGAACAAAAAGCGTGAAACTCGCCTCATCGTCACCCAAAGCTAATAAAGTCAATATCATCACCGCACGCTTCCCATGAGCTATATATATATCACAAGTTACTTAGTCCCCACCCCGCCGTCACCGCCCGAGACACGTCTTATAGCAGCCGTAGTATCGGCTGCGCTAGGATCACCCGACCAGTCCAGCCCTTCTGGCTCAGGTACCGCGCCCGGCACCGGTATAGGATACCAGCGTAACTCAATCAGACACCGACCCCGCCGGCGAGGTCGACGTACCCCCGTAGAACGGTCGCGACTTTCAATAGGTTCCACTCTTCCTGTGGTCGTCAAGTTACTTAGTTTTCACTTCTATCGGCAGTCCCCAAAGATTGCCCCGCACATTTTTTTAATTTTAATGAATGACGTGACGATTTGATTTTCGCCTGATGTTAAGCAACACGGCCGTTCAAAGCGGTTGCAGTGTCACTCGGAAGTCTAAAATATACTAAAGTTTCAGTATTCAGCATAGATCACTAGACTGTGAGATCAGGACATTAATTTACCCAGTAATTTCACTAGCTACAGTGCCTTTCAAACCTTTGGTGCCAAACTTGATCTCCAGCCATAGCTCTTGTATCATTTTGTCAAATTAATTAGCCGGATAAAACGGCTATATATATAGTATAGTATATCTGTCAATTTATTCTGTGCGATGGATCTATGAGTATATAAAGTCTATATGCCTTTTTAAATCTTACACGCTGATAATTGATTCAAAAAATTAAATCAATTATCGGCGATATGATATCTAATCTAGTCACGAATTCTTAGGTTTTGAACTTTCGAATAATGGAAAATAGCCACCAGCAAAAAAACTATAATAATTATAGTGGAGCATACATCATAGGGAAAATCATAGTCTAAATATTATATCAGTTTACATAAAAGACGCACAGCTCAATGAACGCGCTTATTTAACTTTATAGCGAAATACAGATTAATAACTGTTACTTACATGCGTACAATAATAATAATAATAATTTTCGTTATTATATAGAGCGTACTAAGCTGTAACTATTTTTGTGGGCGTATAAAATACGCAATCAAATACATTACAAATCACGAATCTGGTTTGGCAACGAGCCCGACTTTTAGTCGCACTCTTTATTTACCCAAATCTTTATTTTTTACGTTATTACCATCAATCGATCGTTATTATTAGCTGACTAACTAACTAACGAGAAATAGGTCGTTGACAAAAAAAATGCTCTTTGCGCCTAAATATTTATCAAGCGTTTGTTTTAGTCATTATCTCAGACTTTGACACCAATATGAGTCATTATATCGCAATGAAAGCAAAACGAAAATTGTAAGCAATATGATTCAATTTATTATAAAACATTACCAATCATTACGCAAAGATTATTCGATACCAGATATCGAGCGATTCTTGCAAAGTCAATTCAGATTTTCAGAAATATGCTGTTGGTTAATAATAGGAAGTGTGGAAAAGATTGTAAGAGGAAGGAAACAGGAAGGAAAAAACCTAAATTATAAAGCTGTTAAATATAAATGTGTCAAACTGATTCCGGGGATGTTCTATTTCCAATAATGTAGAATTTTTTTAAACACGGCAAATTGCCTTTATTTTCTAAATACGACAATGATTTAATAGCTAATACTAAAAACTACCTACTACTACTATTACTACTACTACAAAAAAACATTTGGACTGTATACTGGCCGCGACTTATGACTAATGACCTATGGACAGTCCAAATGCTCCAGCCCACTAGGTAGCGTACCCAACATGCTGGCAGCATTGCCCCGTTGAATTGCAATGCTTATTATATAATATTCTTTGTGCCAAATAAGTGCCAGCATTTTGGTCACACGTAAATCATAATAATAATAATATAGAATGTAGGACATTTTAAAAGAAGTTCGTGGTGTATTTATAGCGATAAGTTTTTGAGAATTTCCAATGACTCTGTTTACATCTGATTTTCGTTTTTCCTAGTAGTTTCGGAGAAATTTTTCCGAATGTTTTGGCAGCGTCTTGTAATAAAGAAGAAGTAAATGGTTTCAGAGTAAATTTGAAAGTATTGCTTTAATGAGAATTTGAATGGCATATTGCATGTGCCACTAGACATTCCTAGTATTTTTCTAATTTCATTCGTATCGTATGTAAAGTACTTTAATATAATTTGTAAGAATAGGTAATAAGTAGGTAATATATTAATTATTGTATAAAAAATTAGATTTTTGTTTTTATTTTTATGCCGTGGTTTCACCCGCGGTTAAAAAATATCCTATATGTTAGAGCAGCTTAAAAACTATAATATGTGCATTCCAAATTTCACTCAAAAAAGCCGCTTGAGCGTGCAGAAGTAACCTTTATTTTAATTATTTGCTCATCCCACGGGAAAATGTAGCCTATTATGTTAATCCAGTGTACAAAATATCTTGGTACCGAATGTCATCCAAATCTATTCAGCCGTTTGAGCGTGAAGGAGTACACATACACAAAACTTTCGCCATTATAATGTTAGTGTGATAGTGTGATTAATATAAATATCCAAGCCACGATAGCTAACAATGTATCTTGTGGTGTTTTTTTTATTAATAATATGCTTAATATAATCAAAATACTAAACCAACTGGATCACCAAACACATCGCAAACAACTTTGAGCTAAATAAAAAAAGATCCGGTTGTCCGAACACTTTAAGATGATAATTTATCCAAAATTTGACCTCAACTTCACCGCCGCTTTTGGTGGGAATTACCGAGAGTTGTGTAAGATAAAGTGAAGTAATATGAATACAAAAATTAGACAGATTTCAGTAATTGGCAGTTAAAGAGACGGCGCGTCTTATGGTAAGAGAGTTGCGGTCACTTATTGAGATTACAACACTATAAATTTCAATAAATGCGGTACTGACCGTGACCTGAATGACACTTTTACAGCGGAAAAACAGCTGATGGGAGCTAATCTTACATCTGATCTTTACTAGGTGGTAGGACTTTTCTGCAAAGTTCGTCTAGGTAGGTACCACCGCTTTGCTAGTTATTCTGCCGTCAGGCACTACTGTGTTCCGGTTTTACTTGGCTAACATGCTACACCTTCGATCACATCGTCACTTCCCATCAGGTGAGAGCGTGGTCAAATGCTAGACAAGTTTGAAGTAGAAAAAAAAAAAAAAAGAAGGGAATTGTAGCTAGTGAAATTACTGGGCAAATGAAACTCTCATGCAAGTAATCTTACTATTTATATGTAATCTACTTATTACCAGACTGTGCTGATATCTCAGGCTCAGGATGATGTGCGCAGTGCAGTGTCAAAGTCAAAGTCAATAGATTTTATTGCAAATGGGCTACTTTTAGCACTTTTACAAGTCAAAATTATATTAGGTACTTAAAATGAAGTTATTGTACTAAGCATATCGAATTATAGTTACATACATTCACTCTTGACTTAAAAAGACCCAGATTATACCCAAGAGGAAACACTGTTGTTGGAAGAGCATTCCAACAACAGTGTTCCGAGTGACACAGTTTTGTTATGGGTGGCCGTGTCACTTAACATCACGTAAACGACTAGCTCGTCACATCATTGATTTAAAAAAATACCTGACGATGAATACACAAATAGCATAGATCGAGCATTACAAGAAGTCTAATGATGTGGGACTTTTACCAACAGGTAAGGCATTTAAATGGCAGCGACGGCGCGGTGGCGTGGTCGGCGGCCTTCCGGCCACTTCCTCTATACAACGTGTGTTGTCCGTAATGACAATGTAGCTATTCATGTAAGGTCAATGACGCTTAGATTTGGCATACAATACATGGTAATTGACATTACTGACAGGGCAGTGATGTAACATAATAACATAATAGTCATAGTCTTTTTTTGTTTACATTTTAAACTTCGGTTCTGTTAATAGCAAGCTAGTAAAAACTGCACGGGTAAACTGTTCTCTATTACATTAAAAAAAAATACTACGTTTCACCAGGTAAAAATTGAGGATAAGGTCGACTATAAATTACGGTTGTCCAGAATAAATAAATAAATATCTGTGGATATTTCAGACAGCGCCATCTAGCCCTAAACTAAGCAAAGCTTGTACTATGGGAACCAGATAACTGACACAATACTTAGATACTTTTTGTTTCTAAATACATACATAGATTACAATATAACACCCAGACACAGAACAAACATCTATGTTCATCACACAAATGTTTGTCTTGAGTGGGGATCGAACCCACAACCCACAGTCCAGAAGGCAGGGTTACTACCAACTGAGCTATCGGGCAAGTCAAATAAGGTATATTTACTCTTGTTTCTTACTGTTTTGAACATCATATGGCAAAGAAACGGGGAGTTTGTTCCACTACTTTGCCGTTCTTATCATAAACGAGTAAAACGGTATTGCATACCGTGTGATCTCTAAACAAGTGACTACGGAACACAATTCATATAATTGTATCCTCATCACGGCCAATTTAGTTGGAAGTCGAGGAATTGAAATTGCCTTCTAAAAATAAATGTGTACCTAATTATGTATGAGGAAAAATTTTTATCCACCTCAGTTATCATCACTATCACCTCATCCTTATCCACATCATACACAGATTTACAAATAGTTATTTGGTTAGTATGCTTATTTGTTTGCATTTTCGTTTGTTTGTATAAATTTTATAATAACTAAAGTAATTTGGATAAATATTTAAATCCATAACTTACTTACCCGGCTTAGATTGATTTCAATTAATTTTTCCGGAAAGTTGAGAAGTCTGAGACAGTGCGAATTATTAATTATTTAATATATTATGCATTGGTTAATGATCTAAACTCTTAAGTATAATATTTAAATAAGTATTGTTGAATCTATTTTTCTTTTCAATACGTATTCATGTTGCGGGTAAATCGTAATCGTACATTTAATAAAACTCTGTTATATCGATTTAGATAATAAATATCGATCATTGTGCTAATGGATCGAATAATTAGTATCATTTGTTATTACTAGCAATAATAATTATTAAATTATTTTTACCTATCTAATGAGAGGAATGGGCATCTTTGGTGGAGGCCTTTACCCAACCTGGGACCTCGCTTAATGCATATTACTAACTTAATAACTAGAAATAAGTCATTTTAAGATTTAAGAATTACTACATTTTTACAGACCGGCTTAATCAAAAGCACATAATATTGTTTCTGTAAAATATGGCTAAGGTTTTTTAACCGGACGCTGCAAGAACCGTTAGACTAGATGTAGGGGAATAACTATGGCTTTGAAACGATTGATCCGGCACCACAAGGTAAGTTCAAAGCCACGTTACAAACTTCACGTTTCATCAATGAGTGACGCATCCGCACAGTTTATCGTATAGTTACTACCACGGGCAGTCCCGATAGCGCGGGCGGGCGCGAACGTTAGCACAGTAACAACTGTGTAATCTGTGACAGGCGCGTGCGACGCTGCCATATATAAAACCCACGCTACTTGCGACGCACTCATTCATATTCAGACATCGGAACTGAACACACGTTCTAAAAACGCTCTTTTAAACGCAATAAAAAACTTTCACCTTTCAAAATGAAGAAGTACTCAGTGGTTGGCAACAAGAAGAAGGTGACCATGGAGGTTAACTCAACTCGGTTGAAGGTCGTCGGCAACAACTGCATCGTCCGCGTTGCCGTCAACAACGGAGATATAGAAGTCGTCGGCAACGACTGCCGCGTCGAAGTCACAGACAATTACGGAACTGTGAACCTAGTCGGAGGAAATGGGCTAGTCACTATCGATAGAAGGTGGAAAGGCGATGAAGTGCAGATGATCGGGCCAAGCTGCTTCTTAAACGTGGCAGGAAAGAAGACGACGCAGTCATACGAGGCTCAGCTGTCTCCTTTCAGCAAGGACTTAGATGACGTCATTGAATCCATCTTCTCATTTGTGATGCGGTGATTCGAAGTGAAATGAAATATGGATTTTTGTTTTTGTGTTGTGAAAATTGAATACTAGTGATTTTCCCAAAGTCACACCGAGGATCAGACGGGTTGATAACACTTACCTATTTGATAAGGAAGGATAAGATTGTTATTTTGTGTGGCATAAACAAACGTTTGAGATTACACATATATGATTTTATTTTAAGAAAATGAAACAAATGTAAGTAACTTTTTTGCAGTGCTTTGTTGTAAGGATCTTTAATCGATCTACGAGTATAATCAAAATAAAGCAGCTTTTTACCAATTTTCGATTTTCTTTTCATACCATCGTGTTTAGAACCCAGTAAGCGCCTATCTATCGAATGTTTCTGCCAGAAGGATCAAAATTGCGTACTAAACTCAAAACTCACGACCTTATCTCTATTATCTAGACAAGCTTTTAGCCGATTTTACTCATGTTTACTTGTACCTGTCCGGATGTACGTACTCGCATACGCGAGTAATGTTGCGGGCGGAGAAGAAAACAAAAATCGCGAGGGGAAGCAGAAACTTCACTCACTTTGTTCGCTCGTCAGTAATAGGGTTAGGCTTTTAAATTACCTCATACTCATACGGTGTTCCGGTTGACCCGCCCGGTGACGCTGTAACCCGCCCGGTGACGCTGTAAAGGTCGATAGAGACCAACAGCATTAGCTCGTTCAAAAAAAAAAACGGTGTTCCGGTTTGAAGGGCACTGTAGCTAGTGAAATTACTGGACATATGAGACTATGATCTGATCTCACAGTCGAGTAATCTTACTACCAGACTGTTTTAATGTCTCAGGATGATGTGCGCAGTGCATTTTCACGCGAAACTTTATATTTGGGATTTCCGTGTGACACTGTTCTGTTATGTGTCGCTTAACATCAGGTAAACGACAGGCTCGTCACATTCATTCATAATAAAAAAACGGCTTATTGGATTCCTACATTTCTCCAAAAACGTAATTCGTAAGGTTCCAGTAAATTAGTAGTAAAATAAGTAAATTGAAACAAAAATTCAACTCCACAGTAAAATTATACTATCGGAATAAGTTTAAAGAACTTAGTAAAAACTTATTATTGCTTTAGTTATGCATGATAACGCTTTGTGCAGTTATAGGTTATGCTAACTTAAGTTAAAAGGTGCTATGTTTTTCCCCTAAGCTTGAGAACGACCGTAGTGGTTATGAATAGGCATGTGTAGAGTTACAATGACTTGGTAATAAAAACAAAATAGTTTTAGGTAGGTTGTAGGTAAAAAAATACCTACTTGAGTATATTTTAAAAACTTCGGATATTCTCAGGTAGGTATATTTATACCAACCGGAATGTGTCAATTAATTAAATCGGTACTTTATTACTTATATTTTATTTCTTCATGTACTTTTTTTTACCGCTAAGGGGCCTCTTAACTAACTACTACAATAATATAATTCTAAACATTACGTTAATTTTATCAAAGAGCCTGGTCGACGCTACGCGTGACCAAAATACTGGCACTTATTTGGCACAACGAATAAGCATTGCAATTCAACGGGGCAATTCTGCCAGCATGTTGGCTATGCTACCTACTGGTAGTGGGCTGCAGCATTTGGACTGGCGATCATCGCGGCCAGTATTTAGTCCAAATGTTTTTTTTTTTTAGTAGTAGTAGGTAGTTTTTAGTAGGTATTAGATATTATATCATTGTAGTATTTAGAAAATTAAGGCAATTTGGCAAAATGCTGGGGAAAAAAATAAACATTACATACAAAAAAAAATTGGACTCTAGACTAGCCGTATAACAGTAAAATAAAAGTATAACCTATAGGCAGTTCCTAATGCTGCAGCCCACTACCGGTAGGTAGCGTACTCAATATGCTGGGCAATGCTCCCGTTCGGTGACGTTGTAAAGGTCGGTAGAGAACAACGGCATTAGCCCGTTCAAAAAAAAAAGTTGGGTATTGCTTTGTAATTATATTATGTTAATAACGACCGTTGAAAGTGGGCGCCGCTCAGAATCCCAAGAAGCGAACACCTTTAGCGTTGCCGCCCGTATCCTACTCTAAATACAACCACACAAACAATCACAGAAAAATTTATAGTTTTATAAGTAAACAGAAAGCCTCTGGATATTCCAAAGTATGCCATGAATATGCACCGCCTGAATTATCGTTGTCGGCAAACACTATGCAAATTTCGAAAAACATTAAACATAAAATATAATTATTTATTAATTGTTAGACAGTATTAATTATTAGGTATTACTTGTTATTCTATATCTTGCTCATATGACAAAATCTAATAACAAATCGTAATATAATATGTATAAAGATAAAGCAAAACATATACTATTCAGTCTTTATAAAACTCCTGCGAACCATGCAAATTAAAATTAACAAAATATTTGATAAAAAACATCTTTCTTAGAAAAAGCAATAACGACAACGCACCCTTCCTAGAGCTATGCCTTACTTTACTTTCATTCGGTGACACGAAGAATAAGAAATTGCTTTGTAAGTTCATTATTAGCCCTTCCACGGTGCTAAACGATGTATAATATAATACTCTTTCTTTATTATATACTTTTAGCTGGCAAGTTATATTTACGAGTACTCGTACATATAACTTGCCTGGAGTTAAACTATCATGGTACTCTCCTGGATTAAGATATCACGTGACAGGCAGCAGTTTTCCTTTCATAGTTAACACATTCACAGTATAATTACTGTAAAACTAACGATCTGATGTAGGGGCAATGGTTCTTTATATTTCCGGACAAACTTGACGTAGTTATTCTAAGCTTGTGTTTTGCACTTGTTACAGGGGCTATTAAGTGAATGAACTCGTGTGTCATTATATAGGCCACGTCTCTATCTAATGAAATTGCAACCGCTGTTACGTCTTTACAGGTACAGAGTTACGCTTCAGTGTTGTCATGTTGTGATGTAAAAAATCACCAAGTTTTGATGTTTTGTGGAGAAAAAATATGTAATACTTAGATGACAGAGAAAAGTGAATATATAGTCACAAATAAAATAAAGGATTTGCAAATCAATAAATGACCGAGTTTTGAGGTTACAAACACAAAAGGTATAGAGTTACGCTTCAGTGTTGTCTTGTTGTGATGTGAAAAACTCACCAAGATTTGATTTTTTGTGGAAAAAAAAAGTACTAGGTACTTAGATGACATATAAAACTGAAAGTATATCGTTACAATTTAAAAAGAAAATTCAGTCAATAAATGACGGAGTTTTAAGGTAAGAAACACAAAACCATACTACCAAATTGGGAGTCAGTGGAAAATTCTCTTAATAGGCCTCATCGTAAATTCTATTTCCAGTGTGTTTATTTTTACTGAGAATATTGCTTTGTTCCGGCTGCTATCTGAGTAGCGACTATCCTAAAATACCAAGATTACACAAACAAACAATTTTATACTGTACCGTCGGTAATACTTTGTTGTCATTCTTTTTTGAATCATTATTTCCTTTTTTGGTATTGTTGCCTCGTCATCATTCATTCACGAGAATTCTTGATGAAGATTACGCTAATCTTTATGGTTTTGATGATAAAAAAATAACCATTTATCTTATGTACGTCAATACAACATACCTTTCTTATCTTAACTAGGTACTATTAATATCAAATTGCAAAATAGTGTGAACCAAATTTGTTATAGTCGGCTGTATTCTTAGTACGAGTTTATTCGCATGTACATTCAATATCGAGGATTGTAAAATATTTATACGAACTCCAGTGCCCCTAGCGGAGGCTATACGTAAACTAAAAACGAGTGTGCTTTAGTCCACACGACGGAAGTAAAACCGGTATTGTTAATGTCGCCATCTTGACAATTGTAAATTGTCACTTTACCGGAGATACCATACCATACATAAGTTTTTTACTTTGTTATATTGACAATGGATATCTACATCGTGTATCAACAACTTTCAACATCCGTTCGCCTCGCCATCTTAATCCCCATGTCAAGCGTGGGTAGATAATTTTTACTTCAAAAAACTAAAGATTTTTATTGTTTAAGTACATCCCAATAAACTTGTACAAAACGTTATTCACATTAACCAATATTGCCTGCTTGGCCATTTGACAACTCTGAGTCTTTGACGTCGTCAAGTCGTTTGACTAGTCTCAAAAATCTCATCCTAAATTCCCTGTATTAATAGCTTAGATCTCATCATCTCACTCGTCATCTGTACGGAGAGCAGTACAGATGACCGATCAGAGGAGGGAAACTACGAAGAATTTATGCTCTTTGGGCGAACTGTCATTTAGACGGTTGGCCACTTTTCCTACCTGGTCGTTTTGATTAACGACGCATAGAATTATACTGAAAGTAGTTAGTTTAATATGACATCTAGCTTTATATGTAACGACAGTTTATGTAGAGTAGTGGCATCAACTAGGTTAGCACCTGCCTAGACCAACTTTTCAGAATAGTCCTCCCACGTAGTTAGCCATGACAAAACGTAACCAATCATGTCATTAAATACCAAAAACGATGCTCAATCATGAACCGTTGACGTCACAGATTCCACTTGTGGGCAATTTAACATCTTGTAGCAATTTAGACAGCTGCGTTCACGGTACCTACCATCTGCTTGTAATTACTTATCACGCGTCATAGCGTTGAGATTGTATTTATATGACGTGCTGTTGTCTAGTTAGTAATAAAGAGTTTCTTATTACGGTCGCAGGTGGATAGTTTATTAGGTCCTAGCTCAGGGCTGTAGCTAGACTCGTATTTGAGGTAGGGCAGCATTGGTTACAGGTAGGGCGGAAGTAGAAAATTGTCATAATTGATCTGCCCTCGAAGCTCCTAAATTAATCACCATGTATATCACTGACTTTTTCAATAGCTTTGATTGACAAATAATTTCTGCGTCAGAACATGGCCATGGATCTAAGATTTATTTTATGTCAAACCATGAACAAATAATTTAATTCAAATAATTTGTTTTGGGTTTTGGTTATTTTAAGGTAGGGCATTGAGATTTGAGATTACAATGTGGGGCATTGCCCTCCCTACCTACACCCGTGTCCTGGCTTAAGGTTAGTCTCAAGCTAGCTTTAAAGTAATATGTGTTGTTATTTATAACTATAGTAACACATCATTTATAGACCAGCTCTATAACTGATGTTATAGATGCTAGTTTCATATAAAAGCAGGACTTATTAAATCAGCGTTTAGATGTTGACTGCATTAAGACAGCTAATAAACAAATGAATCCTAGCTTGGTGATGTTTTAAAGGTCGGTAGAGACTTACATTTGAAAAATCTAAAAAAAATAATAGGTTCCAGTTTGCGAATATAAGAAATGCTTCCATAGAGTTACTGTGCCGTTGTCGGTGGAATATTTTCAACATTTTGCTTCACTTTGATGCTGCTAGTTACGAATATTTAAGACCAACTTGACTTCCAATGATATTCAACGGCAATTTAATATTACAGATGTGTGATCAAATGAGAAACAAAATACTATAATGCTATAATAACTAATACTACCTACTACTACCACAAAAAAAAAAAAAAAACATTTTGACTATATACTGGCCGCGATGACCTATAGACAGTCCAAATGCTCCAGCCCACTACCAGTAGGTAGCGTACCCAACATGATGGCAGCATTGCCCCGTTGAATTGCAATGCTTATTCATTGTGCCAAATAAGTGCCAGCATTTTGGTCACGCGTAGCGTCGACCAGGCAATGAGGAATGATATTGAGGAACTAAACATAACTATTGTCACAGATATATTTTTTCGCTATCTAAATAAATGGTGGTAGTGATGTTGTTTATTTTATGTTGATGAATGACACGACAAGCTAGTCGTTCACCTCATTTTAAGCGACACAGCTGCCCATATCTGCTGACACAGCTGCTCATCCTGAGACATCAGCACAGTCTAGTAATAATATAAGATTACTAGACAGTGAGATAAAGTCGTAAGGTCTCGTTTGCTCAGTAATTTCACTAGCCCTTTAAGCCGGAATACAGTATTGCTCGCACACTACTGCTTGGCGGCACGATAACTGGCAAAGTGGTGGTACCTACCTAGACGAACTTAGCAGAAAAGTCCTAGATAATGAGTTGTTGGTACGCCTTCTATCCATACCTTTATTAAAGATAATGGTTATTCCCCATAGCCATTTGATGAAAACTACCATTATTACTAGTTTAATTTGATTTAGTTGCTATTAAGAGTCATAAGGATATTGTACTTTTTATGTTGTAGGTATGGAAAATTGTATGAAGCTAACATAGTTTCAACCTTGTAGAAGGTAAATAATATGATGACGTAATTATTATGACCTTGTAGCTTCATAGTTATAAGGTTATTAAAAGGATTACATAACCATAGGAACGGTTAGGTTACGTAAACGAAAGAGAAACGATTTTAAAGAGTTTTTTTGTTTTCTTTTCTGCGTTGTGCTGGTTTGTTTGTATCTGCAATAAAAAAGAGACTTTATTGAAATTATTTTTTTATGACTTATTCTATTGTTTGGTATATTTAGATATTAATGACGTTGACATTTTATTTTTCATTACATTTGATTCTAATCATGGCCGTAGATTGTCTTATACTTACTATAGTTACCTATTATATATATATATATATATATATATAGCAAAGCAAAGGGAGAATTCTTGCACTCTTAAGGTGAATTATGATTTTAAATATTTGTGGACATTTCACACAGCGCCAAATAGCCCCAAACTAAACAAAGCTTGTATTATGGGAACCAGATAACTGATAGAATACTTAGATACTTTTTGTGTGTGAATACTTACAGAGAATAAAATATAACACCCGGGCACAGAACAACACAAATGTTTATCCTGGGTGGGGATCGAACCCACAACCTATAGTTCGGAAGGCAGAGCTACTTTGCACTCAACTGTACCATTGCAGTTTGGTACTCGGGCCTAACTTCCGAGAGCTCATAAAGTTTTGCGCGAGCTATACCTGGTTTCACTTTCCAGTGACTGTACGTGGTATGTGGTCACCCTACTACACTTGTTAAGTCAGCTATTACGTTTTTCAGTCAGTTATTAGGTAAATGGGTGCCATTAGACGTACCTTATGTTTGACGTCGATTGAAAAGCATAGTTGAACATAATCCTAATTTGAAGCGATATGGTATGGTGATATCGCTATGAATAATTTGCTTGAATTTGAAACTTAGCTGTAACGTAATTAACAAGCTTTTTCTACGTACTTTTTTTGCTTAGTTCGGAAACGGGGGTAGTTATAAGTTACTGCAATAATAATAATAGCACCCAACGATCACATACATAATCAAGATTCCCTGTGTCTAGAGACCCAGGAGCTACGAGGACCATGGTCCTACAACACCCAGACGCAGAACAAGTATTTGCGCTTTTTAGTGCACAAATATTTGTCCTGCTGCGGGAATCAAATCCGCCGCCTCCGGATTATGAGCCGATCTGTTCAACCACCACACCACAGAGGCTGTCAAATGGCGATAATTGTGACTCTAAGGCGATTTCTGTCTGTATGACAACTAGCGTCCATTTGTGATATATAGTAACAAAGCTTCTACTACTTATAATAATGGTCCATCTTCTAAATATATTAAACTCAAAAGTGATTGACTGACATAATGATCTATCAACGCACAGCCCAAACCAATGGACGGATCGGGCTGAAATTTGGCATGCAGGTAGATGTTATGACGTAGGCATCCGCTAAGAAAGGATTTTTCGAAATTCCACCCTTAAGAGGGTGAAATGGGTGGTTGAATTATTTTCCCATAGGCCACGCCGCGGGCGAAGCTGCGGGCAGAAGCTCATTACTGAATAAAACTGAACAAAATAGACTTGGACAGTTTTATTTTTTTTATCGTAACATGAAACAAAACTATAAAAGATTTAAGCTTACAAAAAGAATAGGTTCCACCGAGATTTGGACTCGGATCGCTGGATTCAAAGTCCAGAGTGCTAACCATTACACCATGGAACCGAACACAATGATCGTTGAATGCTAATTTCGCTATCGCATTTAGTAACTTAGGGACCATTTTAGTAAATAAAATATTCTCGAATGGAGTAAATACATGTTTCCTACTGGTTGGTTTGCATTGCTTATAAATTTAATCTTGTTTATTTATATTACCACAATGTTACCCCTCTCTAAATCATTATTAAACTAGTGGCACGTCCCGGCTTCGTACGAGTGGACATTAATTTTTTTAAACATTTTGACATAAACGTACGGTAAATGTAGCCTATATTAATCAGTGATAATGTAGCATTCAAATGGTGAAAGAATTTTAAAAATCGGTCTAATACTTTTTGAGCCAATTCGTTACAAACATACTTACATACAAATCTTTCCTCTTTATGACATTAGTATAGAGAGATTTACATTAAATTGTAATAAAAGTACATTTTAAGTACCGTAACTGGTTTTAGATTAAGACAAGTAAGAGTGTGAAACTCACGCCCTGACAGCCTTATTAATAAACGGGTATTAGTCTCGGATTAGTTACTTCAGCTTTTGTCCTTTTTTTGCTACTGAATTATTTAGCTGGATCGAGAGAGACAAAAGATGGTGTAAATAGTCTAAATCTAGTTCGTGTTTATTAATAAGGCTGTGAGAGTTCTAGCACCCAAACAGGCCATGTTTAGAGCTCCCAATAAAATATCCATTGAGCGGGGTTAATAACAACGTTAATAATAATAATAATAACGCCCAATGATGATAGATCTTGAACCCTAACTAGGATTCCCTGTGATTAGCAATACGGAATAGAGGCCGTTATCAGCGATACAGAATAGAGGCCGTCATCAGCAACACAGAATAGAAGCCGTCATCAGCAATACAGAATAGAGGCCATCATCATGACGGCTTCTGTTCTGTATTGCTGATGATGGCCTCTATTCTGTGTTGCTAATGATGGACTATAACCTGTATTGCTAACGAGGGTCTCTATTCTGTATTGCTGATGATTGCCTCTATTCTGTATTACTGATGATGGCCTCTATTCTGCATCGCTGATGACGGCCTTTATTCTGTATTGCTGATGATGGCCTACCTATATTCTGTATTGCTGATGATGACCCTATTCTGTATTGCTAATGATGACCTCTATTCTGTATTGCTGATGATGGCCTCTATTCTGTATTGCTGATGATGGCCTATATTCTGTATTGCTAATGATGACCTCTATTCTGTATTGCTGATGATGGCCTCTATTCTGTGTTGCTAATGATGGCCTATATTCTGTATATCTGATGATGATCTCTATTCTGTATCACTGACGTCTGTTGTACGTGTGACGTATCGAAGGTCCAAGAATTGTAAGCTATCTATCGCTCATAGTTCACTTTGTCTATTTATTCTCTTATCTCACCAAATTGACCAAATATTTGGTTGATAAACATTTGTGTTGATGAAACGTTCGTAAAACTTGTTATTGTTGCGTAAGATGGGTTCGTATAGACGTCATAATAAAGAAACTAGGATTTTCAAAGTATTTGTTATAGAGTTTTTATTATGAAGTTTGACATTTACGGTCTCCACTGATATGATACACACATCACAAGAACTCTCACAGAATATAGTCTTACATACATAATTATTTCGTTCAACATTTTCTCTTAAACGGAAAAATCAAAATTAACAGAGATTTTTTTGTTTTATTAGCTCGCTCGATTATTATTTACATTATCTATTTATTAAGATATTGAAAAAAAATATGAGTTTGCTTACAGATTTACGTATTTGTATGGAAATGGAATGGAAATGGTCGAGTGACATACGTGTAGGTACTTAGGTCCATATTACAGAACGATGCTCAGTCTTCGATCGGTGCTCAAGCAGAGATTCCATTCATAAAGTGATCAAATAGTGAATGAAATCTCTGCTTGAGCACCGATCGACAACTAAGCATCGTTCTATAATACGGACCTTAATCAAGTAAATGAATTCTTGTGACATATTGTTGAAAATAATCCGAAAATGGTGGTTTTGAAATTTGAATAATTTTCAAGGCCCGTATATTTTTGAATTTTAATGCTTTAAGGGTGGATTATTATCAGTTAAGTACACAAGTGTTGGATAATGATTCCATGTTTTAAGTCATGCCTTTTTATTTCTGATCAAGGCTTCCTAGAGCCTTCAGTAAAATATCCACCATTTAATGTGGCATTTTGACTTTAATAAAATAAGACTTTGACAAATGGCATAACCGTACAAACATTTCTTACTTGACATTGGCAGAATTATTTTTAAAAAGCGATAGAATGCCATTAAACAAAGAGAAGAAAAAATCTAGATAATAAGTAAGTAATGTAAGTAAATATTAATTTATCCAGAATAAAATAAAAATAAGAATACTGACAATACTTATTTTTTTCTAGTTTGTATTTAGAATGACATATTACAATTTAACATTTCACAGTTGGCCCCAAACTACGCAGTGCATTATTTTGGTGGCTCGGACTCGGCGTTACAAGTTTGCTGTGTCACGGCAATCTCCGATAAGCATACTTGAATTAATAAATACAATAGTTAGGTACCTGTGCAAGGTACAAAAGCTAATAAAACGATATTATTACCAGATAAGATCCAGAGGTGTAACGTCAAGGACAATAATTCCAAACGCCAGGTAAAGGAACATTTGCTAAAAAGTCTCTTAACTTGAACTAGTAGAACGAAAAATTATTTATTATTATGTAGTTTGTATTTTATTTAATTATGTACATATTATCTATATTGTAGTATTCATTAATTTGTACCTTAATAGTTGTATTGTTGTTATAGTTTTATTTTGATTTATATGATGATCAAAATTTAATGATCAGATGACAGAAAAATGTTGCTCATTTCCTTATATGCACGCCTAATCAGATTGTTTCTCTGCACGCCTTGATTGACTGGTAGAAAATGCTGTTAGCATTAAGTCCTCCTTTGTACTTTTTATGTGCATAATGTATTAAATAAATAAAATATGTGAACATTATAAATAGCTACCTAATACTTATACTAACTGTAACATATGTATGACAGGGGATTTACTTGTTAACATTATGAATATAAACATGAAAGGAACATTATTGAACTGGACACTTTCACTGACTAAACACTAAACTAGGCTAAACTTTTAACAGCTATTTACAGGTCTTCAAAAAATAGACGCACGCCGTTACTTTAAATAAAGCGGCACGAATGTATGACGATTTGAAAGTGAATTTGGTTGAATATCTTGGATAACTGCCAAGTGTTTTTTGCGTCTTTACAAATATAAAGAACAAAATGTCAGGTTCCACCGAGATTTGAACTCGGATCGCTGGATTCAGAGTCCAGAGTGCTAACCGTTACACCATGGAACCGATTGGCGATATTGCCGACTTTCACCATCATCTCTCGACTAACAAAATCTGTGTCAAGAGGTGCTTGCAACTAAAGATCTCCACAGCAAGTTAGTACTAAATTAGACACTGATGATGATGACAAATTAGACGCGTTAGCGTTAGTTTGGTAGCTCTCAATTACACACTTATCTTTTCTCAAAATCATGTTAATTCAATACACCAAATGTTGTAAGTACGAGTACCTACTATCTTTGGTAGAAAATAGGCGATAATCAACTGGCAATGTGGGTATGTGTAAGTATTCAATATTTGGTGTGCCAAACTGACATAAATTTAACAAACTTACGAGAACCCAGGCAAAGTGTTGCTTAGGTATGTTGTATTAATTGACTTTAGTGCAAACGGGCAATAGACAGCCAGGAACGAAACGGAAACCAGAAGATAAGAAAGGAATTGTTTTAGTACAAATAAAAAAAAAACTCAGTGATAAGGTTTTGGGTGGTTTCATTATTTATTTGTTCTATGAAACTTGACGTCATCGAACACATTGGTTATTCTTCGGCATTTTATGATTAAAGAATGTAGGTATCAGTGCTAAAGGGGAAAATGAAACAGTGTGCCCGATACGACGAGGATCATAAGTCTTTATAAGCTTTCGCGACTTGAACTCATATTGTAAAGATAAAACGGGTCTATTCGCGCACAAAAATTATCAAAACATTATTTTGACTAACCTCGACGTTTCAACCAAGTTTCATGGGCCGTGGTCACGAGGGGACTGTCGGTTAGTCAAAATAATATTTTGATAATTTTTGTGCGCGAATAGACCCGTTTTATCTTTACAATATGATGATAAGTCTGTCGGCGATCGTGGATTGATTACCTTCTGTAATATTAATATCCTATTCTAATATAAACACACAAAAACGAGAAGGCCACCATTTCTACTAAAAAGTAAACTTTTCTTTTGTTACCAGAACTCCGTCATTTATAAACTGGTTTGGAAAATAATATTTTTATTTGAACTGATATAGTTTCAAATTGGTCCCATAAATTTTATTTTTGTGTTTTCTGTTTTATTTAATGTATCAATTAATGACTATAATATACTGACCTCCTAATTCAATACTAAAAAAGACTAAATAATATAACTATTGTACAAAACTACAAAATAATAAATAATATGTGTGGATATTTCACACAACGCCATTTAGCCCCAAACTAAGCAAAGCTTGTACTATGGGAACCAGATAACTGATACAATACTTAGATACTTTTTGTTTGTAAATACATACATAGAATACAATATAAACACCCAGACACAGAACAAACACCTATGTTCATCACACAAATGTTTGCCCTGGGTGGGAATCGAACCCACGACCTGCAGTTCAGAAGGCAGGGTTACTACCAACTGAGCTATCGGGCCAGTCAAAAAGAAAAATATTACATGTATATTAATATGTTCGTTGAAATTAGTTTCACGCGACAATTCAATAGCTCTCTAAAGAGATTTAGTTCTTCTTCATTTAATCTATCTGTTTTAGTTTATAATTATTTCTATCAGTTTTGACGAGAACGCGAATAAGATTGCGTCACCGCATTGTTTTATTTTCCTAAGCTTGTGTTAGTTTCAGTGTTAGTGCATAAAATTGGTGGCATTCTATTCGTTAAGTGCTGAATTACAGGCGTGAGTGTGAGAAAATGGTATAATGATGGTGAAACGTTTCTTTTCGTGTTGTTTCCAAAACTCCATAGAAGCTTCAAGTAAAGTTGCCACCACTTTACTAGGAATATGACTTTGACTAGACTATGACTTGACTTGATGACTTCGATTGCGAATGGACACATATTTGCGTGAAATATCATTACCTTGATAAATTATCAATTACTTGACACTGGCTAAAGACACGGAGGTGTGGAGCCAAAACATAATAAAAAAAGCCATAGAATTTTTTTTTTTGATAATTCTTTCAATGTCAAGTGGGTAATGTACGGTTATGTCATCTCAAAGTCCAATTTTGTCAAAGTTAAAATGCCACAGTAAAATGGACGATATTTACTGAAAGTTTTGGAATTTGTAACTTATTTTCCAACACTCTTGCATGTTCACGAACACTTAACGGATAATAATCTACTCAAATTACATTTTAAAATTCAACACTACGCGAGATATGGAACAAAAATTATAATTCACAGCCACCATTACGGTTTCTTTTCAAGTCCCCTGCAGATACCGTTTTACGTCTGTAACCTACGCGATGTCATATTTGCTCAAATGCCACTTATATTTATCCAACTGTCCAATAATTAGCTAATATATAAACAAAACACGCTTGTATGTAAATATTCAATACTATACGGTATTGTGACGTCATCGCCGGAATGGAATCCCATTCATTTGTTTTGAGAAATGATGATTAATAGAGTTGTTATTGTAATAGTTGACTTTACGACGGTAGTAACTATTTATTTACTATTTGTTTTTAGTACGAGCGGTTATTCAATTGAAAAAGGTTAAAAGGTAAGTAAAATAAAAATGCTAAGAATAAACTATTTGCACTAAAATTATTTGACTTAGACTTAGTAAACCAACAGACTTTGTTTGATAGCTTCTGTGGTTGTGGTTCAGCATGTGGGCTCATAACCTGGAGGCAGTGGGTTCGATTCCCGCGACAGGACAAGTATTTGTGCACAGAAAAAAGCCCAAATACTTGTTCTGTGTCTTGGTGTTGTGGGACCATGGTCTTCGTAGTTCCTGGGTCCCTATATACAGGGAATCCTAGTTAAGGTCCAGGATCTATGTACTGTGATCGTTGGGCAGTATTATTATTATTATTAATACATAATACAATATTTGGCAGTTACGTTTACATCTAAAAGGGAATATATCCACCGCCTGATTGACTACTAAGTCAAAGGTTTTTTTAAGTACGACACGTAATAGATAGATAGATAGATAGATAACTCTTTATTGTCTCACCAATGAAATTCACACAATACAGGAATGAATAAAAATAATACATAATACAGTAATATATTACCAGTTTTGTAATTTTTTCATAATAATAATAATAACCAAAACAAAAGGCAGAGCTCACTTTTACGATGTAACCTAATTAATGTTTTGCAATAAACTATTTGTAAGTATTTGTATTTGTAAATATCTATTCAATTGATATTTAATCACAAAATAAAACGAAAGATTCGTTAAATAAAACAGAATTAATATTCAATAAAAAACGAGTGTGCTTTAGACCACACAACTGAAGTAAAACTTCTTAAGCTCCTTCTATCGGTCGGTATAACTTTGTTTTTGCCTTGTTTAATGTTAATGTCGCCATCTTGACAATTATAAATTCTCAATTTACCGGACATACCAACATATATTTTTTTTAACTTTGTTATGTTGGCAATGGAGATCTACGTGAATCAACTTCCGTTCACCTCTCATTCACCAGTTTACTCCCCAAGCATGCGTCACGAAGTTTTACTTCAAAAATGATCAAACAAACGTGTTTTGTGTGACTGGTCTAGTGAGATTCCGGTACATTGTATTGAAAGGTTACTTTTAAGCTTAGAACCAATGCTTTGTGGAAGTGAAAGGCAACGTTAAATAATTGCGAATTTCTCATTTCATCACTCATCGTATGCGGTTCCATGGTGTAATGGTTAGCACTCTGGACTTTGAATCCAGCGATCCGAGTTCAAATCTCGGTGGAACCTGTTTCTTTTTGTGGTTTTGTTCATCGCTTTAACTTAGTAAGGGATGTTTTGAAAAGGAAGAGAAACGAAAAAAGGATTATTTTTATATGATAGAACATATGAATGAAACGATGAAGACTGAAACAGATCCACAAGATGATGAGTTTTCTAGGAAACAACTTAATTTTCTTTTCTTTTTATATTGAAAAAATACATAGGACCTGGACCATAACTAGGATTCCCTGTGTCTTAGGTACACAGGAACTACGAGGACCATGGTCCCACAACACCCAGACATGGAACAAGATAGATAGATAGATAGATAGATAGATAGAAAATGCTTTATTGCACAAATAAATATAGGTACAAAGGCGAACTTAATGCTAGAGAGCATTATCTTCCAGTTAACCTGGGTGTAACATGGAAATTTTTGCAGTGTAGTGCAACGGAGCTTAAATATAGATGAACAAGAATGAAATAAGAATAATATAATATTTAGACGGATAGCTCTCATAGCCTTGTTTTTTTATATTTCATTACTACACTTTTGACTTCATCGTCACTTAAAAACGTGAATGTAGTCAAACGTTGGCTTATGTGTACATAAAAAAGTGAAGGTATACCTTTTTATGTTAGGGGATGACGTGACGAGCTAGTTTTTCGCCTGATGTTAAGCGACACGGCTGTCCATATTTGTTGCAGTATCACTCGCACACACTTTTTACTTGGCTAGCATGCTACACCTTCGATCGCATCGTCACTTCCCATCAGGTGAGAGCGTGGTCAAATGCTAGATAAGTATGAAGTAAAAAAAAATACGGGTATTAGTCTCGGACTAGTTACTTCAGCTTTTGTCCTTTTTTTGCTACTGGAATATTTAGCTGGATCGAAAGAGACAAAAGATGGTGTAACTAGTCTAAAGCTAGTTCGTGTTTATTAATAAGGCTGCTAAAGTATAGAATTTCGCATGACACTGCACTGTAATAGTAAGAGTAGTAGTAGCAGTGAGTAGTAAGATTAGTAGACTGTGAGATTAGGTCATAAAGTCTTATTTGCCCAGTAATTTCACTAACTACAGTGTCCTTCAAATCAGAACACAATAAAGCTTGCGCACTACTACTTGGCGGCAGAATAACAGGCAAAGCGGTGGTACCTTACTAGACGAACTTTGCAGAATAGTCCTACCACCTATATAATATACTCTTTTTTTACCATTGAGCTTAATATCTACATAATGTAAAAGTACAATTATTTGTTTTCAGGGGCCTTGTCTACTAATTCAAGAAGATTTCAATAGAAGTGGGCTATTTTTTTTGGCTCTACACTTTTGTGTATTTAGCCAGTTGACACTGGTAATTGATAATTTCTCGAGTTATTTAATTTAATATATATGTGATGTATAATATATATATGTATGTAAGTCAAGTCATAGTCTAGTCTACGCGATATTTTTCGTTTTCCCGCCAAAACTCATGTGGGCTATTTGACAATGACTTCCAATCGAAATTCCAGCTGTAAATATGAATGCTTAGGTACTTTAACTACAGATCTACAGATCTTAATCGATTTTATCTAATTGGATTTGAGATTCCATCAAGCCAATATCGACATGGGTGTCGATTCTGTGTCGCATTCTTTAAAACTAAAGTAAACTTAAAGTATGGCGGTACTCTTCTGATAAAGGGGAAATGAAAAGACGGAAATATGTTAATTTCGTTTAGCTTTAGAGTATGCGACACAGAATCGACACCATTGCTAGCTTATAATATTTCACTCAGAAAGCAACGCCCATTGACCCAGTGGGCTTGTCAAACCTCACGGGCGACGTCGACTTTAATGAAAAAGCGTCAAATTCCATAATTGATAGGGCTGTGACAACCCTGAGTACTGTCACAATATATCACCGAAGCTATATCAGTAAGGACTCTTTTACTATTTGATTTAGGTGCTATTTGGATCTTGTTTTGATACCGAGTGGTGTGGTGGTTGAGTGTGTCAGTTCATAGCCCGCTGTGGGTTCAATCCCCGCGCCAGGGCAAGTATTTGTGAATGAAAAAAAGTGCTAATACTTGTTTTGAGTCTGGATATTGTGTGACCATGGTTCTCGTATTTCCTGGGTCCCTAGTTATTATTACCTTATTGTTGTTATAAAATAATAAAAATTTTATACTGAATAATAATATGTAAAACTAAGCAAAGCTTGTACTATGGGAACTAGATAACTGATAAAATACTTAGATACTTTCTTTTTATAATATATACATAGAATAGAATAACAACACCCAGACACAGAACAAACACCTATGTTCATCACCCTAATGTTTGTCCTGGGTGGGAATCAAACCCACAACCCATAGGTCAGAAGGCAGGGTTACTACCAACTGAGCTATCGGGCCAGTCAATACGAATGGAAAAAAATCAAATATATATTTGTAAGATTTAGCAGATGCTTGATAAGCTATAACTTATAGTTTAATAAGTGAAAAACAACAAAATTAGAATATTTGACTCGATATAATTAAGTACCTACATTGAAAGTAATATGCTAAATTATATTTCTTTTTTCTTCTTGAAGGTTATAAGTAGAAAAAAAATAGAGAAGGAAACTATTAAAAATGGAGCACACCGAGGATGGAATAAGTAAGTCGATACGTATAATCTATTTATTACGACTTGCCCGTTAGCTCAGTTGGTAGTAACCCTGCCTTCTGAACTGCAGGTTGTGGGTTCGATTCCCACCCAAGACAAACATTTGATGACAGATGTTTGTTATGTGTCTGGGTGTTATATTGTATTCTATGTATAATACATATTTACAAGCAAAAAGTATCTAAGTATTGTATCAATTATCTGGTTCCCATAGTACAAGCTTTGCTTAGTTTAGGGCTAGATGGCACTGTGTGAAATGTCCGCAGATATTTATTTTATTTTATTTATTTATTTGTGAAAATCATTAAAAAGTAAAATGGAAGCCAATTGCATTTTTCAATCGTATTTACACTTTATGGAATGTTAAAAGTGGCTAAGCTGTAAATATTATAGGTAAATAATGTTTGATAATTTAAATAATGAGTTTATCAAATCAACAACTTGCCCATACTGCTTATATTGTATCGCGACAGTATTTCACGTTCGTCTCGAGGGATGTACAATTTATTAATCAGAAATAATAATTCAAAGGTAATGTCCGACTGCGCGTGACTTCAGGCAGCGATAACCATCGGTCACTGAAGGGTTAGGGCGGTTCCACCGAGCCTGGTTAACGAAGGTTTAAGCCGTTAAGCTATTTAAGTAGTAACTACATAATCAAACATAACTTATATTATAAATATGCTATGTCTAGTTTGAGGCCCTTAATAATAATAATATGTGTGGACATCTCACACAACGCCATCTAGCCCCAAACTAAGCAAAGTTTGTACTATGGGAACCAGATAACTGATACAATACTTAGATACTTTTTGTTTGTAAATACATACATAGAATACAATATAACACCCAGACACAGAACAAACTTCGATGTTCATCACACAAATGTTTGTCCTGGGTGGGAATCGAACCCACAACCCGCAGTTCAGAAGGCAGGGTCTCTACCAACTGAGCTATCGGGCCTTAGGCCTTAGGTAATATATATAAAAAAATAATGTTATAATTATTGTAATATCATTATTTTTTGTGGATATGAAGTTATTATTATTATAATATAATTATTTACTATGTACATATATATAAAGTACATTATTTGTGTATCTGTGTGTGTGTGTGTGTGTGTGTGTATGTGCGACCGTAGGGCACAGCTACTTTTGTAAATAATCTCTTATTTTTATTGCTACGTTTATTATGCAAGGCGTTTAAACTATATGAACTACTACTTTTAAATATATATTAGTGAATATTTCACACGTCAGCGCCATCTAGGGATCGAACCCACAACCTACATTACAAAAGGCAAAGCCACCACTATCTGAGTTAAGAGCCCAAACAAAAGGGCGAAGAAAATTTATCTTAGTTGTCACTAATCCGTTCATACTAATATTATAAACGCGAAAGTTTGTTACTCTTACACACAAAAACTACTGAATGGATTTTAATGAAACTTGGAATGCAGATTGCTTACACGATGGATTAATACACTTTTTATCCGCAGGTGAAACCATGGGGCGCAACTAGTATGTATTTTCGTAAATCTATGTTTGGAAATTAGATTAGATGATGCATTAAACAGTGGGATAAAAGCAGTGTGTCTTGATCTTAATGAATATTTAACTATGGCAGTGTAGCGTCTACTATATTGGAACTAATAATAATAATAATAACGTCCAACGATCACATACATAGATCCTGGGCCCTACCTAAGCTTCCCTCGTAACTACCAGGACCATGGTCCCACAACACCCAGACTCAGAAAAAGTACTTGCGCTTTTTTCTGTGCACAAACAATTTTTACTTACCCTGCCGCAGAAATCAAACCCGCTACTGCTCCTGGTTATGAGCCGACCTGCTCACCACTACACCACAGAGGCCGTCAAAAATGTAATTTGGTTAGCATATAAGGTAATAGTAATAAATCGACGTCAAAATAGCACTAAACCAAAAAAGCAGCAATTTATAAATAACTAATCAACGTTGATTAGCTATTTATAATTTGCTACGTTTTATTGTATCAATAACATCCGTCAGATTTATGATGGCAACTTTGGCATTTAGGTAAATAATTTCCACGACCGGTTTTCAAGGAAATCCTGTTTCTATTTATACTTAACTACCCGACAGACATAGTCCTGTTCAAATGATTTATAGTCTTGCTTAGCAAAAAACTCATTTAAAAAAATACGATCAGTTTTTCGTGAATTTAAAATTTTCCGTTATACTTTTGTTTGTTTTCTCAAAAACCTAATTTGGTTTTGAATGTACGTAATCATTTAAAAACGAAAAATACCTAAATCAGTCTAGACTTTCTCTAGTGATGCGCTTACCAATGAATAGCATTTCATTTTTATTTATACGAAAGATATGTATTAGTAATAGTAAAAAATTGTTAATCACACGTTTTAAAAAGAGAACATTAAGCACATCCTGAATTCCTTAGTCAAAATATGTTTGTGTCGCGCTTGCCTTGTTCCTCAAAACGCATATTGCTACAGCTATCTTTCATTTGCACTGCAAATTGTCTGCGTAGCATTTTGAAGTAAAACTTCTTTACGCACGCTTGAGGAGTAAGCTGGTGAATGCGTGAAGAGCGCTACGGAAATTGACCGGGCGAGGCGAACGGAACTTGAGAGGGATATATAAGATAGTGAGAGAGAGAATTTCGTTTCGTATAGAAGTTTTACTTCAGCCGCGTGGTCTAAAGCGCACTCGTTTTTTTTTAAATTATTATTGTATTTGCATCCATGATTACCTGTACCCAGTTTAAAAGTCGTAAGTAGTTAAGAAGAAGTCATTAATCAGGTTATTGTACTATTTCATTCTAACCTTCTTCTAAAACCTGGTTTATAAGTAATGCTTTTAAAGAAATGACATGACAAACTATTTGTTCGCCGGATTGTAAAGCGGAACTATACAGTATAGTTTCGTGTGACACTGCACTGCGCACGTCATCCTGAGACATCAGCGCAAACTAGTAAGATTACTAGCCCATCAAATTAGGTCATAAAGTCTCATTTGCCCACTAATTTCACTAGCTACGCTGCTCTTCAAACCGGAACACAGTAGTACTTGTGTGCTACTGCTTGGCGGCAGAATAACTGGTAAAGCGGTGGTACCTACTTAGACGAACTTTGCAGGAAAGTCCTACCACTGGTTAATGATTTAAGCTTTAACCAATGTTGGTAGTACCTGCCCCATAAAGCTAGATTTCTAATCTTCGTACAAGCACGCCCTCTATTCCCACAGCGGATTGTGGAAGAGTTGACATTTTTAATTAAAGTAATCAGTTAATTCATTAAGGAGCGGCGCTGACTTCACCGATGCATGGTCATTTGTTTTTATCGTTGTTTTTGTAATGTCGACGTGTGTTAATCATGGGTTAAAAGGGTGGAGAATTTTGATAGTGTTATTTGTATCGTGCACATATAAACTATCTAACTCAGAGCTAAGATTTTTATTTTGATTTGATTTTTTGGCTAGAAAGACAAAGTCAAAAGATTTATTGCAAATAGGCTATTTTTAGCACATTTACAAGTCATAATTTTATTAGGTACTTACTTAAAATTAAGTTATTTTACTAAGCATATCAAATCATAAAGTGTTTGTTGTCAAATAATTTTTAGCAATCCCATTACAATGTGTGAGTTTGAAAAAAAAGAAGTTCTTTTTCTCACTACTGGTGCAAGCAATCTGGCAACTATACCATGTCTTAGAGAAAAAAAAAAATGATGTTAAGAGTGAATTTTTTTGTCTTAATTTTCATTTACTTATTATATTTTTTCACAGACAATATACTGAAAATCATAAAAAATGCGCTCATTATTAGCTAACAGATGGCTTTTTGCTCTACCAATTCTCTACTTAGCTATTTTTATTCTATTGTTAGATTAAAATACGTACTGTAGTACTTAAGCATCAATTATTTTAACAAGCCTGCCATTTTTTTCTTTTAGAGGATTTAAATAAAAGCTTGTTTTTCAGTCATCAAGTCGAGTCATAGTCTAGTCTAGTCTAGTCAAATCATACTCCTAGTAAAGTGGTGGTTCTATATAGTTTTGGAAACAACACGAAAAGATTCGTTTTACCATCATTATACCACTTTCCCACACTCATGCCTGTAATCCAGCACTTAACGAATAAAATGCCACCAATGTTATGCACTAACACTGAAAATAACACAAGTTTTAGAAAGTAATACAATGCGGTGACGTGATCTTTTTCGTTTTCCCGCCAAAACTCCTTGATTGTATTTTAAGCGCTTATTTTTCTCCGATATCTAAGACCGGACAGGCTGTACAAATTCGAATTTACGATGTATAGAATAACGTCTCTATTCAAATAACAACAATATTAAAACCCCAAACAAAAAAGCATCAAAGATTCTAGAACACATTTGAAATTCAAAATACTCGTACGAAATAGCGAAAGAGTTAGATGCTGTATTATTCAGAGCAACAATCAATATGTGACTTGCGGACCTCGGTAGAGATGGGATATGTATTCATATTTCATATTGCCAACTGACTGTTCTTTCTAGGTGTAGTCTAGGAGTGACGACTTATTTAAAAGTTTACTTTAAAAAATGCGTTCCTAACTAACTACCTTAGAATAGTTTAAGATACTAACGTACTTAGTAATCGTTAATGATTTTTGATATTAGAAAAAGCACCTACTTAATTGCCATACCAAAATTGTGAAGGTGGAGGTTTTAAAATGGTTACCTACTTACTTTTTTATATTTTTTTTCCAGTAATATCATACTAATGTTATAAACGTGAACGAATGTTTGTTACTTTTTCACGCTCAAACGGCTAGGCGGATTTGGATGAAATTTGGAATATAGGTAGCTTATATTGTGGATTAGCATGTAGGTTACTTTTTATAATATCTAATTTAATTCTTTTTTTGGTGAATGAAAACTTATTTATGCACGCTTGACTTGGGGTTACGTTAGTAAGCTGGTTAATGCGTAATGAGGCGAAGGTAAGTTAAAAATTGTTAGTTCACGTAGATTTCCATTGTCAAAATTACAGATATAAAGATTACTTAAAATTTGCATTATTATGTTGGTATGCCCCGTAAAATGACAATTTACAATTGGCGAGATTAACATTAAACAAAGCAAAAACAAAGTTATACCGGCCGATAGATGGCGCTAAAGAAGTTTTACTTTAGTCGTGTGGTCTAAAGCACACTCGTTTTTTATTGAACATTAATTCGTTTTTTTTTGTTTTTATTACTGTCAGGAAAAGGTTCTTATGAAAGCAAAAATTAAGGAAGTTGAGCAGAAAATTAGAACATTTTCACCGCGCAGCTGAAACCGCAGGACGCATCTACTTATATTTAATCTGGGGCAAGAATCAGGTATGTCTTTTAATATTTGTACATAAGCCGACGTGAATACTATTCCGTCGGAAAATGGTCGCTTGGATGGTGATGTGGCTATGGTATGGTATGCTACGTAATTCCACAAAGACTCGATCTGGATTAATAATAATAATAACGCCCAACGATCACAGACATAGATCCCGGATCTTAACTAGGATTCCCTGTGTCTATGCACCCAGGAACTACGAGGACTATGGTTCCACAACACCCTGACTCAGAACAGGTATTAGCGCTTTTTTTTCTGTGCACAAATACTTGTCCTGCCGTGGGAATATCGAAACCACCACCTCCAGGTTATAAGCCGACCTGCTCAGCCACCACACCACAGATGCCGTCAAAAATGTAAGTTGGTTAGCATATAAGGTAATTAAAAAAAAAAAATTTCGTCGTAAAAAATTGACGTCAGAATACAATCGAAACAAACATAGCAATTTAAAAATAGCTAATCAACGTTGATTAGCCACGGGAATGGAACCCGCCGCCTCCGGGTTATAAGCTGACCTGCTGAACCACCACACCACAGAGGATCGTTAATCAATTCTAGATTTTATTGTCGTATTTATTTGTTCATCTCTTCGCCTATTCACTGTGTAACCGTGCCCCGTTCAGATATTGGTAAAAAACAATATTTTACTTCGGTCGCCGCGCGCCGCATATATGTACGCTTGTGGACGTTGGCGTGTGGCCATACACGGGGACTATATCGTTAGATATAATTTTTTTTATTATGGGGCCGTTCAAGTATTACGTAAGCACTATGGCGGGAGCGGGGGTCTTTGCTTTGCTTATTTTGGATAACATGTGAGGTACGGGAGTCTAGATGATGATTACGTCATCGGTAGTTATTTACCTTTTTACACGAATAGAAACCCTCACATTGTCTTTGCTTGAAACACTAAACATTATAATTATAATATAAAAAAAAACGATACATTAATTGAAAAATGTTTACGTAAGCATGGGGGAGGGGGTAAGAGCTTTGCTTACTGTTGATGACAAGAGGGATGGGGGTGGGGGTGGGAGGTAAATAATTGTAATAAATCTGCTTGAATGGTCCCCAAAGCATATAAAGTTTAGATTACCTATACATACACGAAATACATACACTAATAAAGTTGCAACCAATAGAAACTATAAATAAAAAACGGTACTCGATATATAATGATGTCCTAACTATTTCAGATATTGGTAGAAGCAGATTTTAGTTTAAATTTTTTTTTTTTTTCATCGTTTGAGCTAAAATCTACTTCTATGCTATGCATGACGTCTGAGAGTTAAATTACCGATCTTGATGACGCGCGATGTCCCGTGATGTGATGACTAGCGACCAACCTCTCGACATATCCCTCGATCATTTACCACCTCTAAGCCGCTATCTTTCCGTACATCACATTAAATATTGACAAAATAAAAATGTAGAATACCGTCGGACGTGCGCGCATTAACCTGATGTCGACTAACCGCCAAGGAGTCGTTCCATTTTCGAATGTTTCTGAACGTTTCCCGCCAATAAATATATTATAGAGTTACAATGAGGGATAAACGACTGATGTCTCGGGACTGCTCGCCACTTTAGAATAGTTTATGGTTCGCTTTTGAAATTCTGACGTGATACTGTTCTATTTTTTGGAAAGTTTTTTGGAAACGTCACTACAGGCAGTCATTATGTTTCTTCCCGAGCGTTTTTTTTTATGTTTTGGCTCCACACTTTTGTGTATTTAGCCAGTGTCAAGCAATCGATAATTTATCAAGTTAATGATATTTCACCCAAATATGTGTCAAGTCACAGTCGAAGTCATCAAATCAAGTCATAGTCTAGTCAAAGTCATACTCTTAGTAAAGTGGTGGCAACTTTACTTGAAGCTTCTATGGAGTTTTGGAAACAACACGAAAAGAAACGTTTCACCATCATTATACCATTTTCCCACACTCACGCCTGTAATCCAGCACTTAACTACTTAATAGAATGCCACCAATTTTATACACGAACACTGAAAATAATACAAGTTTTGGAAAATAATACAATGCGGTGACGCAATCTTTTTCGCTTTCCCGCCAAAACTCCAAAGAGATATTTATGTATGCATAAACAATAACTGTCACTGAGGTCTGTACAGAACGATGCTCAGTCATCGATCGGTGCTCAAGCAGAGATTTCATTCATTAAGTGAATTAGTTAAGTGCATTAGTGGATTAGTGAATGAAATCTCTGCTTGTCCGGCTTTTGTTAGCCGTTTTACTTTTTGCAAACGAGCGAGTGCCGAGCAAGCGCGCATTGTTTCATTAGAATTTAACAAAATTTATGGTAATTAGCAAAAAAGCTTGATTTTACATTTTAAAAAATTGCCGTAGATACCTATTAATACTGAGACAGAAAATCCTCAATAATAGTTTGGCCGTTTAATCCAAATGTGCGGCCAAAATGGGAGGTTTGGTGACCTGGCAACCCTATTCTTACTTATAAAAATATACAGGATGTCACATGACTTAGTGTTAAGCGGAAGCGGAGGTAAAGTTCGTTCTGAGAAACATCTGAAACCACCATGCGCATTATGATCATGTTGTCACACTTTGTCTTTTGATTATACCAATTTGCAATTATGTGACATTTACTAAGTTCGCACTTATATCACTAGCCCTCGGTGGCTCGCTTGTCAAACTCATGTCAACACACCAAAACATACTTATTGGTTGAAGACATCCGATGAGCAATAGACAACCAATCAGAATTTGGTGTGCCAGTTGTCAGTTGACACGAATTAAACAAACATACGAGAACCCGAGGAAAGTGTTGTTTAGCTAAATTGTACTTTAATAGACTCCATTGCAGGGCATAATTTTCTTCGAAGCATTGATTTCTTTACCCAAATCCAAGAGAAAGTTTATTTGTGAACAAACTGCTTGTTTTGCCCGCCTGTTCAGTCGGTTCCATGGTGTAATGGTTAGCACTCTGGACTCTGAATCCAGCGATCCGAGTTCAAATCTCGGTGGAACCTGTACTTTTTGCCAATACATATTTTAAGAAAAATTGAATGATCACATGAATTAATAAATAAGTAAAAAAAAAGTAAAGTCAAGTTTAAGTATAATATTTAGTGTCAATGCAGACACTAAAAATTATACAAATGCCGTGCAGCAAAACTAAAAAATATATTAAAGGATTTATGACAAATTTAGAGACAAATAAATAATAACCTATAAATTTAAATGCATACATCATCATCATCATCAGCCTATATTAGTCCACATAAGCCGGGCATAAGCCTCTCCCAAGGCACGCCACTGAGCCCGGTCTTTGGCTCTACCCTTCCAGTTGCTACCAGCTACCTTGCGTATGTCATCACTCCATCTTAAATTTACATGCAGCAATGAGTAACTTATTTAAAAACAGAACAGTAAAACAAAAATGACATTGGCATGAATTTTTTAAATAAAAACACACTATACACTACAAGACACACAACTAAACTAGGACTACAAAAAGCATAAGGTACATAGTGTAAAAACGTCATAAGTTAAACTTCACAACAAAGAGGGTCTATAATACTTTCAAACTAAAATCCTCACACGCCCTCGAGGGGCCGCCAAGTTGTGATACTCAAGCTTTGTTCCTACCCTCTAAATATTTTATTAAATACAAGCGGCACCATCAGTCTCGCGGCACAATATTGTGGGGAGCGTGGACAAATCGGTCCGGTAGGTGGCGAGTGTATGCGGCTTAGTGGTGCACGGGGTGTAGTGCGGGATCGATTTCCGCCTATAGTAAAAATTTATATAGATAGTACAAAAAAACGATTGTGCTTTAGACAGAAGTTAAACTTCATCAGCTTAACCACAAAAGGTTTAAACAAGCCTTAAACAAGTGTCTAACTACTGTTTTGTATTGTTGAACTCGCGTTTGACATCTGTCTAAGCCTTGTTTATGTATTTGTGGTAAGATTGCTTTAGTTTAGCTAGATGGAGCTAAATGAGTGGCGCTTATAATAATTATTTAAATTTATTTTTCGCTTTTGGGTGCCTATTTGTGGTTTTGATTCGGTTATTTTTTTAAACTTAAATAGACATGTAAAATTCAGCTCAATCGGAAACCAGAAAGTGGATCAAAATTAACTTATACGATTTTATTACATTGTTAGTTAGTTTTTCTTCGATTTCCTTGAGATTCCATCGTCAGATCCTGACTTGAGGATAATGGGACCGTCACGGGAGTATACCCTTTCGAACCATTTTATTTTATTTTATTTATTATTTTATTTTATTTGGGGGGCTTACAGCTATCATAAAAAACTAAATAATGACATAACTTTGAAGAGCCAATTAATTTTTTTTTAGATTTTAGACTTTGAAGATTTTATTTAAATCGGTTCACATTTGGCGGAAATATCGATGAACATAACACAAATACATGACGAACATAGTACCTCCCCATTTATGGAAGTCGGTAAAAACAATTGAAATTTCAGATTTTATGATATCAAATTCTGACGGAGTATAGTTTGGTTCACATATAACGTAAAATTAAATAAACCAAAACGAGTGAAGCTACCCACAATAAATATGAAAGAAAAACAAAACGAGGAGAAGAAAACAGTCATGTCCGAAACTCATTTGTCCCCGCCTTAGATTACGTTGAAATGAAAAACGCGGGTAGTTGGAGAAAACTTTTTTCATTCCGCGCGTTTTCTCGTAAATACTTGTCGGCCTTGTCGCTAGGAGTGGCGTCTACGTGTCAACCCTTGACTTGACTGATTTCCCTCGCTAAATAATGATCGCGAGGCTAAGGTAATTTTCGTTTTTTTCTGGTTTTTTATTTATTTTGGGTGTCTGTATTGAATTTTGCTTACTGCGGGCTTAGTGGATGGATTTCTATCACAGAGTATTCCACCACAAAATTATCCTTAGTTTACTGTGTTTCTCCATATTTATGTTAATATATAGATATAAGATATATATATAAGATAATTTACACCAGATTCCCAAGATACAGGCTTCATGCTTAGTTTGGGGCTCATAGTTAAGTATAGTTTCAAGGAAATGTTTGTTCTTGCACTAAAATTAACAAATTAACATTTAATTTTTTGGCAATAAAAATTATCTTATTTAATTTAGTATCTGAAAGGATTTAATTTTTTTATTGGTTTAATACCAATCATTTTGATTACCTGTATAGATAGATAACTCTTTATTGTCTCACCAACGAAATTCATACAATACAGGAATTATTAAATCTTACATACTAGTGCAACAATGGGCGGTCTTATCGCTAATAGCGATCTCTTCCAGACAACCTTTGGATGGAAAGTATCAAAAGATAAAACGGCGGTCTAAAACAATTCAGAATAAAAAGACCTGTATCATCGTTATAAAACGCAAGGTTGTAACAAAATGGCACGGCCTAACGCACGGCTTGCTTAGAGAATTTAGGCACTGACTGAGCCGCAAGGCCTGCTAGCTCCGTGGTCTGAAGCGGCCTGTTACCACAGAATAAAATACTAAAAAGTGACGTAAGTGATTCCAATGTGTTCCAACCAAGTGGCTTTCATCCTTCACTACAACAAAATATATCTCCTTCAATTCAATATCAAAAACGTAACAATATGCAAACTTCAACTCTTTACTCATCTCTTGGGAAATTCCATATCAATATGTATCATCCCGTCACTCTGCTGATGAAGACTGGCCGTCCATACAGGGGGAGGGAAATCTTAATCCAATACGGAGCGACAGCAAAATGATTTATGTACTGGAGGCGATCGGGCCGTTAAGATGCTGCGCTTAGCAAAGCTACGTCTAAATTTAATGAGCATTATTAGACGGAGCTTTGGTAGACGCTCAAAATTTATTATGAACGTTTGTGTAACGTAGAATTTTAAGGCTTGCGTTTGACTTTTATCTCGCTGGATGTCTCGTCTAGAAGATCCAATTCACTCCTCTATTCGCTAGCGAGTTATCATTGATCTACACGAATAATATAACCTAAATAATCTACATTAATTTGTATAATTTTACTTTTTTTTTTGTTTGGTTTTGGCTCCACACTTGTGTATTTAGCCAGTGTCAAGTAATTGATAATATCTCAAGTTAATTAGTATCATATAATGTGTCAAGTCAAGTTACAGTCCAAGTCATCAAGTTAAGTCATAGTAGTCTAGTCAAGTCAAGTCATACTCCTAGTAAAGTGGTGGCAACTTTACCAGAAGCTTCTATGGAGCTTTGGACACAACACGAAAAGAAACGTTTCACCATCATTACACCACTTTCCCACACTCATGCCTGTAATTCAGCACTTAACGAATAAAATGCCACCAATTTTATGCACTAACACTGACAAAAAATAACACAAGTTTTGGAAAATAATACAATGCGGCGACGCGATCTTTTTCGTTTTCCCGCCAAAACTACAATAATTTTACTTACTTTGTAAGTTTGGACTGGCAAACAATATACATCCTAGATATACCTATATACATAAACACATACTTATATACATATACTTTGGGCTAGATGACGCCGTGTAAAAAGTGTACAAATAAAATACAAATGCTAAGCCCTGGAGATTTGATATTTGGAGGGACGTCTTCTTTTTATGACGTAGGGATGTACTGAGAAAGGATTTTTGACTGAGGATCATGATGATGATGATGATGATGATGATGGTATAGGTTATGCTATACAATTTGTATCCAATTTTTGTATTGGTGTGTGATATTTTTTTTTTATGTTAAGGAATGACGTGACGAGCTAGCCGTTCGCCTGATGTTAAACGACACGGCTGCCCATATCAGCTGCAGTGTCACTCGGAACTCTAAAGTATAGAGGATCGCGTGACACTGCACTGCGCACGTCATCCAGAGACATCAGCACAATCTAGTAAAAAGATTACTAAACTGTGAGATCACATCATAAAGTCTCATTTGCCCAGTAATTTCACTAGCTACAGTGCCCTTCAAACCGGAACACAGCAGTGCTTGCGCACTACTGCTTGGCGGCAGAATAACTGGCAAAGCGGTGGTACCTACCTAGAAGAACTTTGCAGTAAAGTCCTACCACCTAGTAAATATAAAATGATACTGGTTTTCACTCACAGTTGCTACTCTTAGAAAACTACCTCGGACGTTTATGGAAGTAAAAGATTTTCTGCTGGGCGATCACGTAACTCGATTGCAACCATTAGTAACACAAATTTGTATGGATTTGACAGTTTGAATATACTCAAATACTCATTTATTGGTAAACTAAGTTTACTACGCAAAGTGAACTAGTTTAATACGCAGTTTATGTGCATAGTATGGAAATTTCTCATGTTGCATTGCAATCAACGTTTCGTGATCACCCCCCTGATATCACGCTTCTGAAGCTGCGTACTTAAGCCACTTCATCATTTTTTTTTTGCTCCTCTCATCTATTTTGTTCAAGCACCATTTTAGCGGCGTCAGCAGGTCTGCAATACACTCAGCGCCACCTGAGCGCAATCACATTACCTCCAGCATTGCGCGCTTTTAGCTCTGCTCTTGGATTTTTGTCAACCGTTATTGAGTAAAATAAAGGAGAGATTCTAATCACCAGGCGTTGATTTAAAGACTTTATAGAGTACAGGGAGTGTGCGCAATTGTAGACATATTTGATGCTGATCGTATCAAATTTCGCATTTATTTAAGTACTAGTTGCGCCCCGCGGTTTCACCCGCGCACAAAAAGTATTTTTATCATTTGCTCACCCCACGGGAAAATTTCATTTTTACGAGATAAAATGTAGCCTATATGGTAATCCAGTGTATAAGCTATCTTGGTACCGAATTTCATCCAAATCCATTCAGCCGTTTGAGTGTGAAGGAGTAACAAACATACACACATACACACAAACACATATACAAACTTTCGCCTTTATAATATTAGTGTGATTTATCATCGATGATGTCAAAAAGCGCACCTATAAAATTTGGGACGATAATAAATAAATTATAAAATTAAATAAAAAATTAAAAAGCACTTGGACGAGAAATATATGGAACACAGCAGACTAACTTTTCTTAATTTCTTCTCCATCATACACGCATTGTATAGTTTACAGCGGACACTTAAGACGTCACTACAAATACATTAACATGCTTAGACATAGGTCAAACATGTGTTTAACAATACAAAACACCAGTCTAACACTGGTTTAAGGCCTCTTTAAATCTTTTGTGGTTAAACCCTTCATCCTTTCCGGTGGACTTGGGTGACTTCTTAACTTGTCCATTTTCAAAGTTGTCCTTTTCCTAATTCATCCAAACTTAGAACGTCCTTTTTCGTATGTTGACATCCACCAAATCCTGATTTGTCCACTTCCTAAAGTCTCCATTCCCAATTTATTATTTTTATATTTATTATTTAGTTTCGTCCTAATTGTTCTACTTATAAAACGTCTTTTTTCATTATTTCCATATTTCTCTTTTTTATGTTTTGGCTCCACACTATTGTGTATTTAGCCAGTGTCAAGTAATTAATATAATTATATATATAATTTATCAAGTTAATGATATTTCACGCAAATATGTGTCAAGTCATAGTCGAAGTCATAGTCTAGTCAAAGTCGTACTCCTAGTAAAGTGGTGGCAACTTAACTTGAAGCTTCTATGGAGTTTTGGAAACAACACGAAAAAAACGTTTCACCATCATTATACCATTTTCCCACACTCACGCCTGTAATCCAGCACTTAACGAATAGAATGCCACCAATTTTATGCACTAACACTGAAAATAACACAAGTTTAGGAAAATAATACAATGCGGCGATGCAATCTTTTTCGCGTTCCCGCCAAAAAACCTCATATTTCTCTTTTATAATTACTGTTATTTTGACAGATGGTTTATTTTTGATGGATGTGTAATTTTTTACAGATGATTCGTTTTAAAATAAGTATTTCTAACAACAGAAACAGGGTATTCATCAAATTAACTCTTTGGTTCACTATTGTTTAAATTGTGTATAAGTGCGTTGCTATTTTTTTTGCCTTGTATACTCAACATTATGCGTGGCCTTACATTATCTGTGATTGAACAAATGATCACTAATACAAATTCGTGCTAGCAACTAACAGACCTTACGTTGTCACCCATTCCAAATTCGAATTCAGTAATCCTGTGTAGTCCCGTGGCCCGTGGATCCGGGCGCATTCCTGAGCGACGCGACGTCTACTCCCGGTTTATATTATGTCCGTGATTTATAGCATCGAATTCTCTTCGGTAATTAGTGCGTGCCAACCCTAGCAACCGGGTAGGGGCCGGTGGTACCACTTAGTTCATTTTATACGCTTGGTTAAAACAAGTAGCGGAATTGAAAAACTGTTCCGATTGTTTTGCTACGATTAATGTTTCACAGCTTTTCATCATCAAGAACAACTGGAACAATTTCTATGATTTTTGTGTTTTTGGATTGATCATAATTATTATAAGTATTAAAAATCAATTTAAAAAACTTTAAACATCTTATATTAACATGCTCTTTCAATGACTAATAGGCGGAATGTGACGAGCTAGTCGTTTATATACAGAACCCATACAGAACAGTGTCACTCGGAACTCCAAAATATAAGCTTTCGCATAACTCCTGCACTGCACACATCATCCTGAGAGATCAGCACAGTCTGGTAATAAGATTACTAGACTGTGAGATCAGGTCATAGTCTCATTTGCCCACTAACTTCACTAGCTACAGTGCCCTTCAAAACGGAACACAGCAGTGCTTGCGCACCTACCTAGACGAATTTTGCAAAAAAGTTCTACCACCTAGCAAACCAACCATCTAATATTATATATATATATTATTTTTATTTTTGTAAAGAGTGGGTAGTAGAAGAAAAGACTAAAATAAATTGATTTAATTTTAGATGATTGATTGATGATGATAAAATTAGATTAATTGCATATTACCTGTTGATTTGCCATCTTCAATAGGTAATTAATTGAATAAGCAAGTAATGAAATGCTTGAAAATATTATATTATATTATTAAATATTGACGATATAATTATCTATTATGTAATTGAACTCAATAAATTTATTTTTAATCGCACTCAGTTGCAAGCGCCCTTACAGGGTTCATGTACCTACTAAACTAGTTGTTAAGACCTGACATAATATATAAATTGTACATGAATGCAAATAAATGAATATGAATATGAATAATATTTAATAACTAAAAGCACAGACGTAATTCACCCCGAAATGATTACTTTTTACGACTTACTTTTCTGAATTCGAATTTATTCAGCTCCGGGCCATTTTCACAAATTTAATCACCACGAATTTAACCGTCAGTGTAACCGGCCCCGCGACGCGGATTACCGGAGATTGAGTTTAATCGGCCGCGCGGGCTCCCATTAATAACGCACGCCGTTAATTGAACTCCGTAGAGTCGTATTTCAAATAACATTTAGTAGTGCGCACTTGATTGGATGCCAGTACGATTTGCAATAGCTACTAGAGCTTGTAAATTGCTAGCATCTATCTCTTTTCTGCAAGTATAAATAAAAGATAAATAAATAAGCTTTTCTAACAGTTTCGTATAATTGCTGAGCTCCTTATTTTAGCAATATACTTTTAAAATAATAATAACGCTCAACGATAACATACATAGATCCTGGACCCTAACTAGGATTCCCTGTGTCTAGGGACCCAGGAACTACGAGGACCATGGCCCCACAACACCCCGACTCAGAACAAGTATTTGCGCTTTTTTATGTGCATAAATGCTTGTCCTACCACGGGAATCGAGCCCGCCGCCTCCAGGCGATGAGCTGACGTGCTTAACCACCACACCACAGAGGCTGTCAAATAGTTAATATTATTTTATATAGTTACTTATAAGCGTTGGTTAAATTTAATCATGGATGTCTTTCTCGCGCGTGAAAGGAGCGATAGTACCTAATAGTAGTGTATTGTATTCTATTGTTGGTAGTATTGTAGTTAGTAGTTTCTTTCATTAATGATTTATAAATATGTAGAAACTGTATTGGTTTAAATGTTAGTAAAATTAGTTTATTAAGTTGAATATTGTACTGTATGTTTCTACAAAAAATTAATAAAAAAAAGGGGCGTTTTAAGCATTGATTAAATTTAAGTAACGGCTGTAAGGCTTGTAAGGGCTGTTATAAAACGTCTTTATTATTATAGAATCAAAACTTATGGGTGATTTATTATCTGATTGTTTATGAATGAAATATTATAATTTTCTTAATATACTCTACTTCCTAGGTTAAGTAACTAGATCATTATTAATCGGTCGTTTACTGTAGCAAGTTGTTACAGATTAATCGGGGATTAATTGTAAAACTTAGTAAATACAACCCTAATGGTTCAACTAATATTAATGATACTTAATTGATTTACTTGGACGATGTAACCCCCGATTAAACAGAGGGGTGTTATAAGTTTAACGTGTTTTTCAGTATGTCCGTTTGTGGCATCGTAACTCGCAAATAAATGATTTTCATTTATTTTCGACCGACTTTAAAAAAGAAGAAGGTTTTTTTAATAATAAAAAAAAATCGAAATTTAATTGGATTGAAAGTGCAATTTTTTGAGTTTTATTTTATTGTTTGAAAGGTGACTTAACGGAGTGTTCTTAGCTATGATTCAAGAAAATTGGTTCAGCCATATGAATAGCTTTTTGTCGAGTTGATAAAAGGAATGCCAGGGTGGTGGTCCCTACCTAAACGAATTTTGCAGTAAAGTTCTACCACTTCAGTGATTTTGTCTCTTTTAATTCCTTAAAAGAGAAAAAAATATTCATATTTTAAACGAGCTTCTGCCCGCAGCTTCGCTCGCGGCGTGACCTATGGGAAAATAATTCAACCGCCCATTTCACCCTTTTAAGGGTGGAATTTCGAAAAATCCTTTCTTAGTGGATGCCTATGTCATAACATCTACCTGCATGCCAATTGATAGATCACTATATTAGTCAGTCAATCAGTCAGTCACCTTTGAGCTATATATATTTAGATTACTCGTTTACATTTTAACATCCCACCGGCTGGTTATATATTAACATTCACAGAGCTATGTAATAATTCCAAACGGGATTTAATTTGTCCGATTTCACACTACGAAGTGAGAGAGATAGCAACAGCGAAATCCAGTACACCGCATGCCGGAAGAGTGCAGGGAGGTCGTTAGTGGTTTCAGTAGAAACGGGTTGAACGGAAATCGGAAAAGGTTTTGTTTAATATAAGTCGGGATTTGTTCAGCGGTCCAAACGTAGATTTGCGCTTTAGGTTTGTTAATTAGTTTCTAATGAGGGATGTAACCGTTTCTTTGGGTTTCTATTATAAAATAGAAGAAAACCTTGAAGCCTTGAAGAGAAAATGAAAAGGCCTGGTTTTAAAACTATGAACTATTTGCCAACACTCGTGTACGTTCACAAACACTTAACGGATAATAATCCACCCTTATTACAATGCTTTTTTTGTTTTGTTTTGGCTCCACACTTTTGTGTATTTAGCCAGTGTCAAGTAATTGATAATATCTCAAGTTAATTAATATCATATAATGTGTCAAGTCAAGTCAAGTCACAGTCCAAGTCATCAAGTTAAGTCATAGTCTAGTCTAGTCAAGTCATACTCCTAGTAAAGTGGTGGCAACTTTACCAGAAACTTCTATGGAGTTTTGGAAACAACACGAAAAGAAGCGTTTCACCATCATTATACCACTTTTCCACACTCATGCCTGTAATCCAGCACTTAACAAATAAAAAGCCACCAATTTTATGCACTAACACTGAAAATAACACAAGTTTTGGAAAATAATAAAATGCGGCGACGCGATCTTTTTCGTTTTCCCGCCAAAACTCCTATTACAATATTATAATTCAAAAATACACGGTTAATGGAAAAAAGTTCAAAAATCACAACCGTCATTTTCGAATTCTTTTCAACGAACCCCAGTAAAATATCCACCATTTTACAGTGGCATTTTGACTTTGACATAATAAAAATTTGACATGACATAATCGTATAAAAATTCCTTACTAGACATTGGCAGAATTATCGCTTAAAAGCGATATAAAGCAATTAAACCAAGAGAAGAAGAAGACCCGTATCACAGAAAACGGATCAATTGTGAATCTGTGCTCAAGTCAAGATTTCATTCATTTTGTGTAAGTGAATGGAATCTCGACTTGAAAAGAAATTGAAAAAACCAATCGTCTTTTGACCATCGTTCTCTAGTAGCGAATCCAATTTCATTGCACTTTACGTATTAACCATTACACAGGGCTTGTTTATCCACTGAAACCTTAGAGAATTTAGCTTACTGTAAATGCTCGAAGACTGAAACAAACATTATCATTTCTCAGCCACAGCTCATCGCGTTTTGCAAAGTTTATCAGAGCACCTGGTCGATGCGACGAGGGGCCAAAAAGCTGGCAATTAGGCATTAGGCATTTTGGCACAACGAATCAGCATTGCAATTCAACGGGCAATGCTGCCAGCATGATGGGAACGCTACCTACTGGTAGTGGGCTGGAGCATTTGGACTATCTATAGGTCACCACAGCTAGTGTATAGTCCAAACGTTTTTTTTTTTGTAGTAGGTAGTGTTTCATTGTATTGTTATATTATTGTAGTAGTTAGTTTAAACAAATAAAACACTTTGATCGTTGAAATAAGCCATAGTATTATATTACCTAGCCGTAGTTACCAACAAAGGCTGATCCCTTTAAAGCAAGTACAATACCTTTTAAGCCCATTTTCGCGATCCGTCAAGGGCGATTTAGGCTGATTAATTGTTGTAAAACAATACACTCATGACAATAACGACTAGACCCCTCACGCTTCCTCTTCCAGCCACCTACAAAATTAGGCAAGCCCTAAAGCTGTGCCGGTCAAACTATACTGGACGGTATTTCCAATGACCAGTGTATTTAGAGCTTTTACGTTGCTATCTTCTAATGAAATCACGTTGAGTTTTAGTTGAGCAGTAGAGCTATGCAGGTCAACATAAATTGGTATTTGTTTTGGTAGGTAAGAAGACAATTAAGATCGTTAATGGAAGTAGAAATACTTGAAGACAGTAAGTGATTATACGATAGTGTAGTTTACTGCTTTGATACCCAGTAGACGGTTTGTCTGTCATTCATATAGTAGTCTATCCTACTTCGCCACAGATATTATCTCGTATGAGAGAAAAAGAGAGAATAGGTCCTAGCAAAGAAGAAAAAATCAATGTTTCCAATTATTTTAGTTCTTTTTCGTCATTTTTAAGCGATATCTACTTGTAAGCAAGTAAAATCGGCATCATCGTTTTAAGCTATCCTTCGAAAATCTTATTGTCTCTATGTGGAGTCGTTTTACAAAAAGCACCTAAGTATTTTTAACCCTTTTTATTATTATTATTAGGCATCTTTAATTTAATTCTATTTTCATTCGTCTTTACTTAAAGTCAATTTTAAGTAATTGTAAAATCTATTATGCTTTCCATACATAAAAATATCGTAATATAATCTATAGCATACTTTTCCGAAACAAGTACATATTTTCATTTGTTTTCGATTGTCACTTGTTGACGCACCGACCAGCTAAACAAATACTGGCCACAAAGAAAATTCAACAATACACAATTCGTAATTCGAACACGCCATTAGTGACGCGCGGCATCGTTTCGCCGTTCGTTAGCCCGCGACCATTTTGTTTGCCGCAATTCGACCTAATACCGGGATTGTACTAGGATAATCCCGGGATTACGAATCATGACACTATTGTTGTAAGTGTGAAACCGACACAAATAGGCCTACGGCTTTTCGCGCCCCATCTTCTATTCAAACGTACAGACGAGACTGAACTTTATATCGTGGAGATATGGTAAAATGTTATCTGGCAGAGAAGATTTTTTGTGATTCTGCAATTACGAATTCATTTTTCCAATCTCTATTTTCAAGTCAACCCATTTTAGCCCTTATTACCCAGAACCATAAAGTCAATTTAGGTAAAATTTCTGCTTAGTTGTGACTTTATTGAATCAAAAAGTTTTTTATTCAATGTGCAAAGAGACCTATTTGAATGAATTTTTATTTGTAAAAGCTCATTGCAAGTTTATAAAGAGGTTTATTACGCGAGTTTTCAGGGGTAGTTTTGTTCAAATATTGGTTTTTGTTTGTCAAATGGTCCGTAACGTGAAGTTTTGAGGGCTAGTCACATGGTTTGGGCGAATAAATATTTGTATGTTTGTTATTTATTTATTTATTAGGTAAGTAGAATAAACTATCAGTGTTTGTCCGAATTGCTGCATCGCTTTTCACGCATATTCATTTTCTTCCTTTCTATCCCTTATTCTCTTCCCCTGGAAGATTCCTTCCTTCTATTATGTTTCATAAATAATACATTTTTATTATTAATAAAAAAATTATTTAAAAATGTATAGTACTTATGTAATGTAGAGCAGTTTTTCATACATAATAATGCGGAGCGGTGTTTTATACATAATAATGTAGAACAATTTTTCATGCATTTTAATGTAGAGCAGTTTTTTTTTCGTACATTATAATGTAGAAAAGTTTTTCCTAAATAATAATGTAAACAGTTTTTCATACATAATAATGTAGAGCGTTTTTCATACATAACTATGTTGAGCAGCTTTTGATATTTCGAGTCAAAAGGCCTAAAGTGCAACCGAATGCAACTATAACGTTGTAACGTTATGCAAACAACCACTAAACGTTATAGGCCATAAAGTTCACGTTTGCGATAAACGGCCTGCGGCTTCTTGAGTCTTTTTAGTCTACGATATCATTTTATTAGGTCAACTTCAAAATAACCTTCAAGGGTGTAGAATTTTTAATGCTGGGGAGTTTTGGCGGGAAAGCGAAAAAGATTGCGTTACCGCATCGTATTATTTTCCAAAACTTGTGTGAAATATCGATTACTTGAAAAATTATCAATTACTTGACACTGGCTAAATACACAAAAGTGAGGAGCCAATAAATTAAAAAAAAAAAAAAAAAATTTAATGCTAACATTTAATCTAAGCTAATTCATTAGAGATACGGATTATGTGGATTATGTGCTAAGGATAAGTAAATTAAGTTATATAAAAATTTAACTAAGATTTTATTTTATCTAATAACCGTGGGAGAGTTTTGGCGGGAAAACGAAAAAGATCGTGTGTTAGTGCATAACATTGGTGGCGTTATATTCGTTTAGTGTTGGATTACAGGCATGAGTGTAGGAAAGTGGCATAATGATGGTGAAGCGTTTCTTTTCGTGTTGTTTCCAAAACTCCATAGAAGCTTCTAGTAAAATTGACACCATTTTACTAGGAGTATGACTTGACTAGACTATGACTTATCTTGATGACTTGACTTGAGAAATTATCAAATACTTGACACTGGCTAAATACACAAATGTTTGGAGCCAAAACAAAAACAAGTAACCGTGGGGACGGGAGATAACATAAACTCTTCTCAGTTGATAGCGGTCATGCAGGAGCACGAGCGATGTCTCCGCTGGTTCGCCCTCCACGCCACCTCAATGCACTCCGCGACGCCAACGCTGATTTTGATTTATCTTTTAACAAGTGGTCTAATTTTGTTGCTGCAGTATTGACATATTGTAAAAGCATGAGTGACCAATGGAGCAATACGGGCAATCCCGACTGTAGCGATAGTGAATAATTTTTCTTTTAACCTTATTAACTCTGAAGATATTTTATTTGACATTATTGTAATAACCCATTGGATTCTTTTATTATTTTATTGTCTGTTGTTATTTTATGAAATATTTCGTGTGGTAATTGTAATTGATTTTGTCGTTTTTATCACAATAAATAGGTTAGTTAGTTAGGTTAGGCCTAAACAAATCAAAGTTCAGGCCTCCTTATTTTTTAAAATAAAATACGCAATATCGTATGGTATAAAGAATCGAACGATACTCGTAAGCGTTCGATAATTATCAGCAATGCTACATTTGACGAGACCCCCGGGCGTAATACAAGTTGACGGCGATGCGACTCGAGTTGACTAGACTCGAACGATCACTCTATAGAGGTGTTAGTACACCAAGCGTTCAATACATTCACCATAGCATAAGTATTTACTCCATGCATTTATTATAGGGCTTACTTACTCTATGTATTTACGTAGACTATGCGTGAAAACGGCGAAATCGAAATGGCGAAAAATTTCTTACATATACGTAGGCATATTGACTATAGGTAGGTACTTTTCTAAAAGCGAGCATACGCAGCACTCCGTCGTCGCCGCCCGAGACACGTCTTGACCGACTCGGATGATCCTATAGCAGCCGTAGTATCCACTGCTATAGGATCGCTGGACCAGTCTTGCTATTCTGGCTCAGGTACCGCTTTCGGCATCAGTACAGGATACCAGCGTAACACAAACAGACACCGACCCCACTGGCGAGTTCGACGTACCCCGTAGGTTAGCTCGCGTCGCGACTTTCAATGGGGTCCACTGTTCCAGTCTCCAGAATATACATCCTGGACACTAAAGTACATACATAAGTGTATGATCGTTGGGCATTATTATTATTATTAGTTGTCTAAAAACCTGGACCAATATTTCTTTGCGTTCTCAGTGTACCCATTTCTTTATCAAAGCGATAACCCTCTTTAATGCGATGTAAATTTTATTTATTCGTCGCGACTTATGTTGCCATTAAACGTATAGCCGTTCACCGTAAAAGAAATATCCAAGTACTTAATGTGTATTGCACTCGATATGCGTGCAGTAAAGTGGTAACGCCTGCAGGTAATACCTTAGCAATGGCGTTTGATAGTGTTTTAGGATAGGTTAGAATTGGATTGGGGCGATCTCTTTATTTGAGTTGAAGGGGCGAAAAACCATTGGATGCTGATGACTCAAACTGGCAACAGCTAGAACCGTTTCATAGGGTGGCACTGGACCTGTCAAATTCCCAAATAAAAGCACTGGTCGTGTCAAAGTCCAGAGACGTAAGCACTGGTCTGGTTAAGATCAGTACATTTATTCGCAAGTGACTCAGGTCCACTGTTGTAAATATCCATACACTGGTTATAATGATGACATCATATATTCAAGACACTTTTAGAGCTAACTTTTGACCAAAGCATTTTTAATTTTTGCGTGTATTTTCTTTTATATAAAAACCATTATCGTAAGACCCCTATAAATTTTTAACTTGACGACTATTTACTGGCTATAAAGAGTGCTTCCACTGGCAACAAATCAATGTGCAAAATGGCCACTAAACAAATCTCCCGGCGTTGTATGTCTTCGTTAGATCTCGCAAGATGGCTCTCATCACGCGATCTAAGGTAACTTAAAGAAACTTGGCTGATATATTAGGACAATAAATGAGTACTGGTTTTGGTTAATATAATGTTAATATAATTAATAGAAATGACAATAAAATAAAAATTATTGAGTAAGATAATTCATTTCTCGGTTTTAAACAACACCTTTATTTTTAGAATCACAGTTAAATTGCTTTTTGTTTCAAAAGAATTATAGAAGAAACGACATTATACCTAGAGTTTTATAACTAAGTAAAACACAAAACAGAGTAACACAACAAAAAAATATTATATGTTGTTATTATCAAAATAAAAATCATAAATAAGAGTAATTAATCATAAACTACATAAATATATTATGACGAGAGCATGATTAACAGCCGTATGTCTAAGTATACGTAATGCAATTAAAATTAAATATCTTTTACTGCGCCATGTGTATCATTTTAGCAATACCGCCATGAGTGTATTGGTTTGTGTAAACGATTGACGAGACGTGCTAATCGTTCACCTGATGTTAAGCTTCACGTCTGCACCTCAGAACTCTATTTTTAAAGTTTCGCGTGACACTGCACTGTACACGTCATCCTGAGACTACAGAACAGTCTAGTAATAAAATTTCGCAACGGTGTGGAAAGACCTTGGGAGCAAGATCATTCCACATCTTAAAAGTAGATACTCTGCAAGAATGAACGCATGTGCGAGGTGGTACAATGATGGAATTATGATGCTGGAATACGGTCAAAAAGCTCTTCAGAGTATATCAACAACTGGAGAATGTTCACTGCTGAACCTAGCTAGGCCTCCCACAAAAACCGCCACTTTGGACGCCTATACTATTACCTATAGATCTATAGTACTATATATTTACTACCTAATACTTTGCCAGTTAATCTGTAAATGGAAAATAACCCATAGGGGTTACTAACTGGCAAAGTGGTGGTACCTGCCTAGACGAACTTTGCAGAAAAGTTCTACACATAGTATAGATTATAATGAAGACCAAGGACTATCATGCTCCATGGATATTTCCGTAGCATGCTTTTACGGAACCCACGTAAGAAGGTTGATCCTATTCGCAACACCACGGTAAAAAGACACCATACCACATTAAACTTTTCAATGTATTGTATGTTTTTCAGGTGCAGTAACGAAAATGCCAGTCACAAATATAATTAATCCTAATGTAAATCAAACGTGCCCTGGAAACATCGCATGCGAACCGCCCATACCAGACTCCCAAGGGCCCCGGCGCAGGCAGTATGTTACTTCTAACTGTTAATGGTTCTACTCTCCACGTCAGCAGTTACTTTCAATTTGCACCTGCTAATGGGTGTAATAACATTAAAATTTATAATTATTGGTTCTGTTTAGAACTTTATTTAACCCCCGATCATACGAAGTGTTATAAATTTAAGGTGATTAAAGTTTAAAAGATTTTGATTTTTGAAGTAAAAATTCCTTACGCATTTCTACCACGCTTTGACTCGGGGAGTAAGCGAGGCGAACTGAAAGAAGCTTAAGCTGGAATTTGTTGACGTAGATCTCCATTGTCAACGTAACAAAGTAAAAAAATTTATTATTATGTTGGTATGTCCAGTAAAATGACAATTTACAATTATTGTCAAGATGGCGAAATTAACATTAAACAAAGCAAAAAGAAAGTTATACCGGCCGATAGATGGAGCTAAGCTAGAAGTTTTACTTCAGTCGTGTGGTTTATGGGTATATGTGTGGTGGCGTATTTTAATTTGGGTCCATCAGTGGCTTAATTGCCAATGTTTGATAATTCAAGAAAACCTGGTGAATATCTTCAACAGTTCCACAAACAATGAATAAATCAGATATAACTAAATTAAGTCATCTTTCAAACAAAACAGAAAAATCTAAATCGGTTTATCCGTTTAGGAGCTAATAAAGATAGGTGGTACATATGTTAAAGTTAAAATACCCTCAATTTGGTCAGGGGTTAACAAATATACTTCGCTAGAAGCCGCTAAATAAGTACTCATCCAAAAACAGTCACCCGATATCCGAATCATTTTTGCGTCCCAAAGCTTTTATATAAAAACGTATGGAATATAAAATAGGCCTGCGTCCGGAATGATTGATTTTATATAGCTCAAGAGGTATAAAATATCGAGGTGGCAGTATGTGTCGTAAAACGGGACCCTAAAAGAACCCTTTTCTGCTGCCGATGACCATTGAAGCTTTTTGCATAATTTTCTGGTTCCTTGATTCTCCTGAGTGAGTTTTCATGGTTCTGAATATTGTATGCCGTAAATGGTATGAAAATTTTAGTGCGGTTTGGAAATCTATCTTTTTCAGTGTAGAAGATTGATTGCGATTAGAAAAAAGGTGGAAACAAGTTTAAAGTTTTGAAGTGGGACCACTTAATTTTTTTGGGCTGCAAAAAGTTTCGATTAAGAACACACTAAAACAAAAGTCTCAACGTACCTTCTAAACGCAACTCGATGGGGATTTTCAAACTAATTTGTATGCTTTATATGTAAAATGTGTGGTGGATTATAGCCAACACTGTCTCCCTGTGAGAAAAGAACGTGGGCCCAACAGTGGGAATGTATTGACCATGATAACGGTGATGTTACTTGATATTTCTGCCCGAAGTTAGCCGATTTTGATGATTTAATAAAGTCTATAGTGTAATACATACCGCAGATAAATACTTAAGCCCCTTAATAATAAGCACTGCATGCTGAAAAATGTATTCAGTGTTTTCTCTTGTTTTATCATTGCCTTTGTCAAATATGATAGAGAGAAACAAAACACGATATAACTATTTATCCACTACCTAATTTTTATTAGTAACGCATGTTTTAAGTTCTCAACCCACACTTATGGGTAGGTTGTACTCTAGGTTGGACCTTACCAATGAGTGTGGTCCTATGTACATTTAGTAAAGATCTGATAGAGATATGTAATAAAAACCGGGAAGAATTGGGTCTCCAATGGATGAAAGCAAACGCATAGTAGTATTTAAGGCCCTTTCTACGTTCAACTGAGCTGAGCAAAGACTTTGAAACTCTACTGAAATTGCCAACTACAATCAGCTCGTATATTTCAGCGTTCTTAGATATCAAGTTTCAATCAAGAATCAGCTGTTAAAGTAAGGAGATGGGTCGATCTCATCAGACTTATGAATACACCCTACATAGATACGTGATCGGCAGTTTATACAATTAAGGCGGTTGGTGTGACTTAGACCGTGAATTCACGCCTTTAAAAAGTATTCCAATTTGAAGTTTCCATCTCACAGTCCAGTAATGTGTTTTTTGATCATATTACTAGACTGTGCTGATGTGCCAGCACGACTCGCGTAGTACATTGCCTTGTAAACCTTTTACATTAAAGAGCCCTGAAGGGCACCGCAACTATTATAGGCAATCGTTACACTTTCCACCGTCGTCACGTCATTCATTTATATGAAAAAGGTTTGTTAATCACTCAAATTCAATTTTCTATTTTCCCAATCATTACCAGCCGTCATTGAAAGCATCTCCTACGATGCCACGGTATCTGTACCTTGACTTCCTTGAAAAGGGCAAAACTAAATAACATTATATATTCAGCACCTTTCAGTCTCGATCTTGTACCATCCACCAATACAATACCTCTGGATTGGTACATCAATATGACATTTCGATATGACGCACACGACTTACGAGATGATATATAAATTTTATCGCCCTATCACTTAGCATCGTATTGGCCTCGTAAATTATACCAAGGTTTACTTTGTCGTATTTATGAGAAACGTAAAAGTTATTCGGAGGCATCTCTGTATCGTAGTAATCACTTTTGATGTTGTATTACCATAAAGATGCGACAGTGACTCGTGTCTGTCACAAGATGTAACTGACGCCGTGGTTTTTGCTGACTGGTATTTATCATTATCTAATTTTGTGAAGTACCTATCTACTCTTAGAATGATTGGCTTTGATGCGGTTGTTAGGCTATTATTGTTGTTATTGCTATGGTTACGTGTTGCTTTATTGCTTGTACTCCCGACATGTGAGGTACTTATCTATCAAAGGTTTTCAACCAAAAAAATTATGCAGGAACATAAGTTGCGGTTAAGATCGCTTAAAGGAAAATTTACAATACTAACGCAATTTTTCCTTTACTTTAAACACTAATCTATTTGCTTCTAACTTTTACTGTATTTGAAAGGTAAGGTAGGAGACAAAAATAGATCCAAAATTTAGTTAGAGTCGGTTCTCTAGCAAACCACTTGTTAAACCTACATATATACATAATGTATTATGTTCAATATCAATTCAAACTCCATCGTATTTCCAGCTCCACCCACATGCAATACATTATCCACAGTAAGAAACTCCTTAACAAATCTACTTACATACGATCTTGCTTACATTTAAAAAACCCGTCACGACACCAATGAAGTGAGCCGTCTTGGGACCCTACCAACCAACTTAGAAGCACCCCCGCGATCGACGCTATCATCAATTGTATCGCAACTTTTGTACTGACAATGGTAAGTTCTATAAGACGTCATGGGTAAAGTTATGTTGGTTACTGAATTTACATAAATACGGGGAGAGGTGAGTTTCATTCGCATCGGAATCGAGTTAGGGTGGGTACTTTAAAACTGTCGCTTAGTTGAAACGTCGAATTGGTTTACAGTTTTCGGGAGTTTGAATATGGTTGAGATGATAGGCTTGGGTTGATACGATATCGATAAAATGGGGAAAGACTGTCGATATTTCGTGACTGCACTTAAAAATATTTCGAATTGACTATGTACGCTATAATTTTTATCTAGAGCTCCATATCTATTATGCGTTGCTTCCAAACTCCAAAAATTGCAAGACCAGCATCGGCTGGTTATTGCAAAAATGGCATGTTGGTCCAAAAAGTAAAAATGAAATATGCTTTAATAGCGCATTACTTCCCCGTGTGCTGTTCATGTTTGAAAATTCTAGGATACATTTTCAGACATGAACAGAACACGGATAGACACATAGACACATAGCTTGTGCTATGAGAACCAGATAATCGATACAACATTTAAATAATTTTCGTTTGTAAATACATACATAGAATATAATATAACACCCAGGTGTATTCTATGTTCATCACACAAATTTTTGTGCTGGGTGGGAATCGAACTCACAACTCAGAGTTCAAAAGGCAGGGTTACTACCAACTGAACTGTCGGGCCAGTCAATAATAATAATAAGGAATGGAATGCCCTGCCAGCGTCTGTGTTTCCGGCGAAATATGACCCGGGCGTGTTCAAGAGAAGAAAGAAAGAAAAGAAGAGTAGTAGAAAGTGTAGTCGCACGCCAAACTCTATGTTGTAGAGTTCCAAGTGACACTGCATCTGATATGTGCAGCCGTGTTGCTTAACTTCAGGTGAACTACCAGCTCGCCATATCATTCCTTAACATCTATAATAATTTATTAAATTTTTCATTTTCAAAAATTTTTCACTTTCAAAAATTTTTCATTTTCAAAAACTTTTCATTTTCAAAAATTTTTTATTTTCATTTTTCAATTAATTGTTTTATAGTTTTTTACATGATATTATATAATATTCCAGGCCCATCATTCTCTAAGTTAATTATTATTAGTTTTAAAAGCTTTAACTAAAGCTTAAAGCTTTTTTATCTACATTATCGTTGATGAAAATAATATAATGACGAGATCTATCGATAAACTCTGTCCATTTATCGATATCAAAAAAAAAAAAAGCTCATCTCTGCTGCCACTAGGGGCGTCCAAGTTGCGTATTGAGTTACACGCCTATACACCGGTCCAATCGCATCAAGTCTTCAGGTCTGAAGCCCATTATAATATTCCGTTGCTAGACGATTGTAATCTTGGTATTTACATAATGGCTTTTGGTTTGGTCGGTGGGTGAAACGGGGCGGATTGAAGACTGTAGCAGCCATAATAAGAGCCGCAGTTTCAATAGATTTGACAACGTCGAGAATTTTGATGTGATGTTTGAAGTTAATTATTTAAAATGCTAACAACACAACCTGAGATTTTAAAAGATAAAAGTTTCATTTTAAAATCGAAATATCTCTTAATAAATGTTTCATAAATTAGATTTTCTTATATATAATCACACATCTGTATTTTACCATTTAATCAATTGTCATCTCATATAATTTTTTGAGATCCCATTGACATTGTGGAATATCGCTTACGATTTTTCTAACGCCTAATGGGCGCTTAGTAGATACTGGACTCTAACTAGGATTCTAACAACTGTAACTAGGGACCCAGGAACTACGAGGACCATGGTCCTACGACACCCAGATACGGCACAAGTATCTATGCTTTTTTTCTGTACTTGCAGCTTCCGGGCTATAAACCGATCTGCTCAACCACTACAGAGTCCTTCTTGTTGTTGAACCTAAAGGCAAGTTACCTGAAAGAGATTGTTAATCAAAGTCAAAGTCAAAAGATTTGCTGCAACTAGGCGATTTCAGCACTTTCACAAGTCAAAATTATATTAGGTACTAAAAATTAAGTTATTTTACAAAGCATATAGCATAAGAAAGTACTTATTGTCAAATATTATATAGCAAGCCCATTACAATATATGTTGAAAAAAAGAAGTTCTGTTTCTTAGTATACTGGCGCTAGCGATCTTTATTATTGTAACATCCGTAATATCCCATATATTAACAACTAGCGGCCCGTCCCGGCTTCGCACGGGTCGATACTTATTTTGAAAACAATTTGGCATAAACATTTTTTACGTGCAATTAAAATAGCCTATATTAATCAGTGATAATGTAGCATTCAAATGGGGAAAGAATTTTTAAAATCGGTTCAGTACTTTTTGAGCCAATTCGTTACAAACGTACATACAAATCTTTCCTCTTTATAATATTAGTATAGATAGTTCAGCATGCAACTTTATTAATTTTTCCTTGGAACGTATTTTTTGTGTTTTTAAGACGTATTAGTCAAAATGAGTCAATAATCTTAACCAAAATCGAATCACTAAGCCGGAATTCTACCACGCCACCGCTTCAGCCTTCCGAATTGATTTACGACTAGCCGTCCGCACGTCTCAAGATGACTCCGGTTTATCAATTTAATCCTTATTGAAATTCAAAGGGCACCCAACGAATCAATTACAGGAGGATATTCAAATAACCCCGACCCCGCTGATAGAATTGTTCTAAAGAATTCGCGTGTGATAAAATGCGATCCAATACGTACGTGTCATCTTGTCGCGGGAGGAAGTTGAATTGTGCAATGACAATTTTAAGGAGAACTCTTTTTGGTAAAAGGGTTAGAGTTTTGAGGTTATAGAACTTCGTAGCAGGGATGGCCTCCACTAATTTTAAGGTTATTATATTATAATTAATAATTTAAGGTTTCGTACTCAACCATCAAAATGATGACAGCTAAGAAAGCTGCAAAAATTATGGCCTTTAAATGAACTTCATTTAAAGGCCATAATTTTTGAAGAATCAGTTTTGAGAGAGTACGACTCAACGGTATCCTGTGTGACTTACAAAATGATGCTCCACGTTCAGATCCAGCTCAATCCTGCACCAATTATTCTAAAAGTACTCGTATGTGCAAATTTGGTGACGTAACGGTGACGGAAAAGATCGCTAGAATCCAGCATGTTCAAAAATCACAAAATCTACATTAGTTTGTTTTCAGGCACCAACAAATTATGCCAACCTTAATTAAGGAGGTCATGTTCAGCAGTGGATGATATAAAATTTATGTATTTATTAATTTTATATAGGTAGGTAGGTAGATTGGAGACAAAAGATCTCTCGATACAAAACTCTTCGCTGACAAAATATATTATTTATTCACATTTCAAAATAATATTTTTTGCAAATGTCAACTTTATCACTACACATATAAAGCGGGTTTTCTATAGCATGTAAAGCAGTAAGTGAACCACTGCTAAGAAGAAACGAATGTTATTTTGAATGGAATAAGAATTTCCATCCATATATTGCAATGTTCGGAATTGAGTTTGGCTGTAGCGTACTATTATGGACCCTATATTCAAAACAAAAGGGTATTTTTTAGAAAGATTGTTTTACAAAGCAGGTGAGACAGTCAAGTTAAAGTATGTCACAGTGACTAATCTTCACACATACGAAATTATACCTTAATATGTTGGCTATGCATTCAATTTGTAACAGTAATTTATAGCATTATCTCACAACACAAAAAGAAATTACGATCTCTAGCTTATATATTTATCATAATAAATCTCTAGCTTGGATTATACAATATTTATATATGTATATATTTTTATATATAATACTATATATAAAAATATAATATATAATACTTTGTAGACACCATTGTCGCATTCAATTAAACCGGATTCAAATAAGCATCTAATCGCGTACTTAAGAGCTGCCTGACACAATCTAGCATACTAACTTATACCTAAATAGCTGCAAATAATGCATATTGGGTTAAAGAGTATTTTTACACAAAACTTGTCTATCATTTGACCGCGCTCACACCCGATGGAAAGTGACGATGCGATCGAAGGCGTAGCATGCTAGCCAATTTAATACGTATTCACTCTTCTCTTGAATACGCCTGGCGCCTGAGTCATATATTTTTTTAAATCTAATTAACTCTGACAGGGAATACTAGTTAAGGTCCAGAATCTATATATGTGATCGTTGGGCGTTATTATTTTTATTTTTTCGCCAGTTCCACATAACAATACTACGCCTGTACTTTCATCTTGCAGCTGTAAAACCTTATATACTGTCTCCCTTCTATACTGCGGTTAAGTGGTGGCGACACGGCGCAATTCGAATTTTGATGTCTGCGGAAGGGTGGGGGGCGGTATCGGCAACTGATACCCGTGTTGATGAAATTGGCGATGGCGCTGGATATAGACTTTTCAGCGCGAAGTTACTGTATCTGACGTGAAGAGATCATTGTGGGCTAAGACTAGAGTCTAGAGTAAAAAAAGAGGGCATTTTTTTATTATTGTTAAACGGTTGCGCCCGGAGTTTCACCCGCAGATAATAAGTATTTTAATTATTTAATTATTTACTCATCCCACGGGAAAATTTCACTTTTCCGGGATAAAATGTAATGTACCTATATGTTAATCTAGTGTATAAGGTATCTTGGTACCGAATTATATCCAAATCTATTCAGCCGTTTGAGCGTGATGGAGTAACAAACATACACATATACACACATGCACACATACAAACTTTCGCCTTTATAATATTAGTGTGATGTGATTAAATTTAGTTTGCCCATATTTTTCATCTGATATTAAGTGACAGTATGGTTGAAGGTCTTGAGGAAACCATAGCGTAGATAGTTTTGCGTAGTCTAAGGTCGTGGGTCAAAACCAATTATTAAAACTTTTGTTCAACATTTGTTCTTTATTACTTATCTATATTAAATCAATAAAAACTTTCATTAAATTGAAAGCAGAAATTTCACATATTCAAATCTAGATTTTTTTCGTCACGTCGATCGATATCATACATCAATTTATTTGTGCAAAATGATATAGGTCCCACCGAGATTTGAACTCGGATCGCTGGATTCAAAGTCCAGAGTGCTAACCATTACACCATGGGACCGATGCCTCGCATCTCAAAAATAGTAATATAAAGCAAGATCCCTCCACCTTGTCATTATTAGTGAATGTATCATCATCTCTATCCTTGCTATATTATTCTCAACTCTATTGCTGGTGGACAACGCACACTTTGTTAAATCAGCGTATAAACTAGGGTTGACCCCTTGTCACGACTCTGACCCTTCCATTGATAATACTCTTGATTTACCTCTATACTTTAGAGTTTCGAGTGACACTGCAGCTGATATGGGCAGCCGTGTCGTTTAACATCAGGCGAACGGCTAGCTCGTCACGTCATTCCTTAACATAAAAAAAAAAAAAAAAAAAAAAAAAAAAAAAAAAAAAAAAAAAAAAAATTTACATGTGAAATTGAGTATGCCTACTTTCGATTGAATATTGAAAGGTGCTATTAATCACGGCTAAAAACTAAAAGAGTGTGCTTTAGACCACACGACTGAAGTAAAACTTCTTTAGCTCCATCTATCGGCCGGTATAACTTTGTTTTTGCTTTGTTTAATGTTAATGTCGCCATCTTGATAGTTGAAAATTGTCATTTTACTGGACATACCAAAATAATAATACAAATGTTTAACTTTGTTATGTTGACAATGAACATCTACGTGAACCAACTTAAACTTCCGTTCGCCTCGCATTCACCAGCTTACTCCCCAAGTCAAGAGTGCGCAAAGAAGTATTACTTCAATAGTTGATTGGTATTTAGGTTTAAAATTACCGCAAAACGTCTAAGTACTATGATTAGACAGGCTATTAAGTTTTCTAAGGCTAAGGCTAAAACTAAGCCTCTGACATAAATAAGTCCACTGAAAAAACAATCATCTCAAATAAATAATTATATTTTTCTGTTCCACAAAAGTGACAGCTCAAATCGAGGATCTCATCCAGGGTGGGGGGATAGGGGGGAAATCTTCGCAATCTCGCGGGGCGCGCAATCATCGCGAGCCGGGGGCATCAATTATTCACAATACTGATTGCGTCCGAGACGCACGTGGATGCTACTGAATAATATATGCGCGGCGATTCTGACCAGCCAGGGGACGGATTTGGGATTTATTTTTCTCCTTCTTTTTGCATTTTTGTGTTAAAACTTTTTTACGTACGCTTGACTTAGGAAGTAAACGTGTAGTAAGTGTTGGATGTTGGTTCACGTAGATCTCCATTGTCAACAAAACAAAGCTAAATATTTTTATTATTATTCATATTCATATTTGTAGGCAGAACAGTTTGTGCGTAGGTTGCAACCAATATAACTATAGGCCTTCAGCGTGCGCACCGGGCCGTGTCTGGAACAAGAATGATTCGTAGTGTACCGAGCGCTCCGTTTATATAGCCAGATGGGTGAGGAAGCGATGACAGTTGCCGGTGCTGCCACTGTAATAAATTTAAATGCCACCACAGGGTAAATTAAGGTACTGCCCGCTTCGCACAATGTTTATAACTAGACGTTGCCGCCGTCATATTCATTTATTCATGTACAATTTATATATTATGTCAGGTCTTAATAACTAGTTTAGTAGGCCCATGAACCCTGTAAGGGCACTTGCAACGAAGTGCATTTAAAAATAAATTATGTTTGTTTTTGTAGTAAAATGACAATTCATAATTGTCAAGATGCCGACATTAACATTAAACAAAGCGAAAATAAAGTTATACCGGCCGATAGATGGAGCTAAACTAAAGAAGTTTTACTTGAGTCGTGTGGACTAAAGCACACTCGTTTAACAATGTTTAGTTCTAGAGTGGTGATCACGAACCAGAAAACGTAGCGTACCTATATACTAGGTATTACTATGGCACTACTAAGCACTTTGTAATTTTATATGCTTAGTAAAATAACTTAATTTTAAGTACCTAATATAATTTTGACTAGTAAAAGTGCTAAAATTAGCCCATTTGCAATAAATCTTTCGACTTTGACTTTGACTTTGACACGGTGTACAAAGTCCAAAGTACAAGCTTTGCTTAGTTTTGGACTAGATTAGTGTTGTTTGTCCACAAATATTTATTTATATAGAAACTGTTTGGTACAGATAATTTTGCCAATGTTTTGAAGGACCGTGATATTAGTAAGCTAATGTCTTGAGCGTACTTTAAATACACCGATACCGAAACGGTCTCAACGGAAGACCAGCACTAAGCATAGTGCTGTAGTATAGTATAGTAAGTTTGCATGGATCGGTCCTAACTTAGCAGAGTTGGGACCGATTCATGCCAACTAACAATCGCGGTGTTTTTAATTTCTATTATGTATTTTTTATCTTATGCGTATGACGGCGGCTACGTCCAGTTATAAACTCTATGCGCAGCGGGCAGTACCGTAATTTACCCTGTGGCAGCATTTAAATTTATTACAGTGGCAACACCGGCAACTGTCGTCGCTGCCCCACTGATCTAGCTATATAAAGGGATCGCTCGGTGTACTACCATCATTCTTGTTCCAGACACGGCGCGGTGTGGACATGCTGAAAGCCTACAGATATATAGGTTGCAACCTACGCACAAACCCTTCCTGCCCACACGTACTCTTAACAATGAATAAAAATTTTCTTTCTATCTTTCTTAATTTTATTTTCAAAGTTTAAATAAAAAATTAGGTTCCACCGAGATTTGAACTCGGATCGCTGGATTCAAAGTCCAGAGTGCTAACCATTACACCATGGAACCGATGAGCAGTAACTTTAATAAATTTAACACTATAAGTGTGAGCAATAACTAAAAACAATAACTAAATAATTAAACAAAGCGCAAGGTTTTGTTTAAACAACTGTAAAAATGATTTTGTTTTGTAAGGAACATGAACAAGCAGTTACTTGTATTCTTGTGTTAAGTTTGTGTTTATTTAAGAATCTATTTATCATGAGTCATGGTGCGATGAACTTCATCGATGCTATATTGCTATATAAACACAAAATCAAATAAAATAAAAATTTTCATCTCTTTCTTACTCGTTGAAATACCAACTGATTAAACAGGAAAATTCGGAGCTCCAAGCTACCGGTACAAGACCAAATGCCACTTGGTTGAGACCAAGTGGCATTTGTATTGTAGGGGTTAGTTAAAATAATAAAAACAATGACACTTTTTGACTTGAGCTCATATTATAACTATTATATTACTAGCTGTGCTGGTTCCACCCGCGTGGTGAGAATTTTCCATACTTTCCTTTCTTTCATAAGGAACCTTTTCCTGAAAATAATAAACACAATAAAAAAAGAATAAGTTCTATCCGTTCACCCGTGATGATCAGGAGAAATAGAGATTCATTTTTATATCTTAAGATAATTTTTGTACACGTAAAAACCTTTACAATGTGAATAAAAACTATGTCCGTTAAAAAAACTACGAACTTTTAAAGTATTGTATTTATATCAGAGTACACCCCTGTTATAACAATAGACGCTCGCGCTCTCTTGCCCCTAAATTCGTCCCTGTACTGCGTGCTAACAGGTGTTTAGCGTCCACTGGGGTCTCCTGGGGTCCCTCTCCGCTTTACTTCTAAATCTAACAATGTTTTCTGCTCCGCTCCTTATGTTGTACGCGCGGCTGTAATCTAATCAACTTCCTTGAATGTATGCTCGTATTATTTCCTACAGATTGTTGAAAGCAACTTACCTACTTAGTTACCTACCTACATATAACTAATTGGTAGTTCTGTGAAAAGTAAACCACGCGTATACAAACTTTTTTGCAATAAGCAAGTGCATCTAATATGTATATATATAGATCTTTACCTATGAAATTGCCGTTTTGTTTGAAAAAAGTTAAAGTATTTTTTTTTACGAACTTATTTATTTCTTTTATTCAAAGTATTCACCCCTGCAATCAATGCATCTTTGCCAACGCTGTGGCAGTTTATGGATGCCCTTCTTGAAAAAATCAGCAGGACGGTAGACAACAAACTCTTCAAAGGCGTTTTGTACTGCCTCTCGGGAATTGAATTTTTTTCCCGCTAAAAAGTTGTCCAAATTTTGGAAAAAGTAATAGTCGGTAGGCGCAAGATCTGGTGAGTATGGCGGATGAGGGAGAGCTTCCAAACCCAACTCATGCAGCTTAGAGACGGTCTGTTGTGCAGTATGGTGGCGCGCGTTGTCGTGAAGTAGCAGTGGAGACGACCGATTGACCAAAGCTGGTTGCAGACGTGCGAGTTTCGCCATCATTGTGGTCAGTTCTTCAATGTACACATCTGCAGTAATGCTCTCGCCGTTTTGTAAAAAGCTATGATGAATCACACCAGCACTAGACCACCAAACTGTGACCATCACCTTTCTAGGGGTCATTTTTCGTTTTGCACATTGCTTTGGTACCGAACCAGGATCTAACCAACTTGCTGAGCGCTTTCGATTGTCAAAAAGAATCCATTTTTCGTCGCACGTAACAATTCGGTTCAAAATTCCTTCATTTCTGTGCCTGTTAAGCAGCGCAAGGCAAGTCTCGACGCGTACGTTGCGCTGGCGATCGTTAAGTTCGTGGGGCACCCATCTATCAAGCTTTTTTATCTTGCCAATCTGTCGCAAATGGACCAATATTGTTTTGATGCTAACATCAAAAGCTGCTGCTAGCTCAGCTGTAGATTGAGATTCATCAGCTTTTATTTATAAAATGAATCACTATTTCCCCTGGTTATCGCATTACGCGTGAACGGATAGAGCATTTTCGCTAATAAATTTTTTGGTGTTTTTATTATTGTCAGAGAAGGTTCTCATGAAAGAAAGACCCTTATACTTATATGAAAATTAATCACTATTTCCCTTGGTCATCGCATTACGCGTGAACGGATGGAACATTTTCGCTTATATCTTTTTTATGTGTTATTATTGATTTATTGTCAGAAGAAGGTTCTTATAAAAGAAAAAAATAAGAAATTTGAGCAGAAAATTAGAAAATTTTCACCACGCGGAAGAAAAGTCAGTGATTACTAAATACATACTGAAGAAGGAATCGGAGAAAGCAAGGCGTTGAAATGAATACCGGGAAAACTGAAATATCTATCTATTGGCCTGTATAACTTTGTTTAATGTTAATGTCCCCATCTTGATAACTGTAAATTGTCATTTTATCCAACATACCAACATAATAATACAAATTTTTAACTTTGTTATGTTGACGATGGAGATCTACGTAAACCAATTTCAACTTCCATTCGCCTCGCATTCACCAGCTTACTCCCCAAGTCAAGCGTGCGTAAAGAAGTTTTACTTCAAAAATTAATACCAATAGATAAATATAGAATCAAAAAAATTAATCCAATTAATCTAATTATGGGATTGGATCTGATTCCATCCTTTTACCAACAGCGCCGTGTTTGCGATGTCCCGATGTTTGCGGCGCCATGATCGATTGATCATTAACCTAATGGTTGAAAAATATTTCATTACTGTTATATATCCTGTAGAAAAATTATAGCAACGCGTGGAAGGGCGCGAATAAAGCATTAATATTACAAATGAATAAATATTTGTGGACATTTCACACAACGCCATCTTGTCCCAACTCCCAATCTAAGCAACACTTGTACTATGGAAATCAGAAAACTGATAGAATACTTATGTCTTACTTTCTGTTTTAAATACTAACATAGAATACAATATGACATTCAGACACAGAACAAACACCTGTGTTCATTACACAAATGTTTGTCCTGGGTGGGAATTGAATCCACAACCTACAGTTCAGAAGGTAGAGCTATGACCAACTGAGCTATAACGCCAGTCGCGGGAATCTGTAGTAGAAACTTTTGTGTCATTACGTATAAAGCTTCTTTTAACTAGATATGTAATCAAGATATTTAAAAATTATTCTTTAAAAATTGTGTCAAACTTCAATATCGAACCCGCCGCCTCCAGGTTATGAGCCGATCTGCTCAACCACCACACAGAGGCTGTTGCCAGCCATTTGAATGTATTAGATGCTTATCGTCGTTGCGCGTGCAAAAGTCGCTATGTGCTATTTAGTTATTTTCTTTAGATGCAGTTTTAATCGTTATTTCAATACAAACATACTGTAAAAAGAGCTTTGTGATAAATGCAATATTTAAAGAGTTACGAAATCTAGCTATGTGTTATTCATATATCAAAAGTTCCATTAATTGTATATTAATTAATTACATCTCGAGAAATTATCAATAACTAAATAACACGTAGCGACGTTTGCACGCGCAACGACATTATATGGAATTAAAATTTATGTACCAGTTTCCCGTTTTGCATCTGACAAAGACTAAAGATAAGGAGTAACCAGAGAAGTCACTCCGGCAATATTAAATCGGTACTTACCTACCGTAACCGACTTCTCACCGATAATGGACGAATTAAATTAAGATCAGCGTTGCGTTTTGGAATTTATTTGCATAATTTCAATTTGTAGGGAGAGCTTTGAAATGTGTAAGTATTGTGTAATCCATACAGTATTGATTACAATAGGCTTGGCTTTTCAATTAATGAATGAATAAATGTTTGTGGACATTTTACACAGCGCCATCTAGCTCCAAACTAAGCAAAGCTTGTACTATGGGAATCAGATAAGTGATACAATACTTATATACTTTATTTTTGTAAATATATACATAGAGTACTATATAACACCCAGACACAGAACCAATATCGATGTTCATCACATTATTTGTCCTGGGTGGGAATCGAACCCACAACTTACAGAACAGAAGGCAGGGTTCCTACCAACTGAGCTATCGGGCCAATCAAATAAGATAAACTAGAGGCGCTTCGCGGGTACACCTGAACATTACTTTGTTTCTACATGGTATTCTTAATTTTCCTACATAAAAGTATCTTATGATATTCTCGCGAGTGTAAGCAATAGGTGTACAAAATTTTGTCGAAATGAGTTTGGCCGTTTTGACGTGAAATCCAGAAATCAACCACTCAGATGTTGTTGAGTTGTTACTTAATTATTATACTTTCTACTTTTGTCTATGGTAGTCATTGGCTATAAATCCACTTGACCAATGGTTATACAATTTCCCCTAATACGAAAAATAGTAGTTGATTTCCACTACTAGCCTTTGCGGGGCTTTTTTTTTTATGCTAAGGAATGACGTGATGGGCCAGCCGTTCACCTGATGTTAAACGACACAGCTGCCCATATCAGCTGCAGTGTCACTCGGAACTCTAAAGTATAGAGGTTCGCGTGACACTGAACTGAGCACGTCATCCAGAGACATCAGCACAATCTAGTAATAAGATTACCAAACTGTGAGATCAGATCATAAAGTCTCCTTTGCCCAGTAATTTCACTAGCTACAGTGCCCTACAAACCGGAACACAGCAGTGCTTGCGCACTACTGCTTGTCGGCAGAATAACTGGCAAAGCGGTGGTGGCAAAACAAAAGTAAACGTCACACAGTTGCGCATTTTCAAGAAATAGTATCTATTATTTTCATTATACGTCTTCACTGCTGACTGCTAGACCACCTTGTTGGCTAAGTGCGGGTAGGTTGAAGACACAATCATCTCCTTGAATTTTGTGATTCTTGAACCACAACCGTTACCGTTACCCTACCGTTTTCCTCACGATGTTTCCCTTCACTTTTGTAAGAGTAACAATTCCGCGAATAGGTACTTTGAAAAGTCATTGTTGCAGCGCCAAAGTCATTGTTAAAAATATCTATGTAAATAATTAAATATTGCTTATATGGAAATTAATAATAATAATGTTATTTTTTGCTATTATTGCGTATTTTGTTCAAATTTATTTGTTTTCATGTTATTCTTTCTGTTCATATTAAATAAGGCTTATAAATTATATTTTAATTGTTTTATGCTATTGTGTGCGTTTTCTTAGAATAAATGTATTTTCTTTCTTTCTTTCTTTCAGCGTCGAGCGGGATTTGAACCAGGGTACGTCGGATTGAAAATCGCATAAGCTACCGCTGAGCCACGCTCACTCAGCGTGATCGTTTCCCCAGGGTATTTATTTTATTCTTGGCCAATTATTGTCGCCACACTTTTTAATTGGTTCAAATTTTAAGTGTGCGTTTTTCTTTTATGAATATGAAATAAAACTCTCCAAGAATTGCATGTCAATATTGTTTTATTCAGGTGCTTAGAATAACTCGTAATTATGAAATAATGATTGCACATAATTCTTTGGGCTCAATTACACCTAATTTATACATTTTACATATCTATATACAGGTTGTACTTGCACTTAAAACATTCATAATTTAATCTAAATTCTTGAGATGAAAATTTTAAAATACAGTAACTGTTAAAATTAGTTTTTATTTACACGTATAATTCATAAACAAGTATACCGATGAATTTATAATATTATATAACATAGTTAAACGATAAATTGTACTTTAAAACAGCTTTAATTATTTCATATCTTAAATCTAAATCTTGGGATAATAACCACTAAAATGCATATGCAAAATGATTGATAAAAATGGAAAAAACAATTGTGTGCTTTAGTTAGATCACACGACTGAAGTAAAACTTTTTTATTTTAGCTCCAGCTATCGGCCGGTATAACTTTGTTTTTGCTTTGTTAAATGTTAACGTTGTCATCTTGACAACTGTAAATTGTCATTTTACCGGACATACTAACGTAATAATACAAATTTTAAACCTTTTTATGTTGACAATGGAGATCTACGTGAACCTAGTTCGACTTACGTTCGCATTCACCAGCTTACTCCCCAAAGCGTGCGTAAAGAAGTTTTACTTCAAAAATTTAGTTCTTAACTGAAGTAGCAATTATTGTTTGAATATATGAATAAAATTTTCAACGGTGAATGACAAAGTTTCAATTTATTAAAATTTTCTTTACAATTACTAAATTCATCTAATCAATGGATTTGGCAAAATGGATTTCACATAATGACATTAAACAAAGTGCCCGATGATATATATTTACTAATTTTCATTTATAAATAATTTTTTTAAATTCTAATGTAATGGTATATTATGAATAATAATAATAAACGCCCAACGATCACATACATAGATCCTGGACCCTAACTAGGATTCCCTGTGTCTAGGGACCCAGGAACTATAAGGACCATGGCCCCACAACACCCAGACTCAGAACAAGTATTTGTGCTATTTTTCTGTGCACAAATACTTGTCCTGCCGCGGGAATCGAACCCGCCGCCTCCGGGTTATGAGCCGACCTGCTCAACCACCATACCACAGAGGCTGTCAATATGACATATAATTATAATATTAATTAAAAATTACATATAAGTATAAAATAACTATATAACTCAGACTTTACTAAAATGTTACAACGCCGTAAAACGATAATAATATTTATTATTAATAACTTATAATTAATTGGAAAAATTACATTGATATGTGAGTATTTGTGTGTATTTAAATTGCTACTGTTAAACCTATGTCGTTATAAAAGTATTTTTGGAATGATATTTTCGGAATACAAATTTAATTAATCTTTCTGAATAAAAATAGCCTTTAACTAAGATTCCATTTAGAATAAAAATATTATTAAAAGTGGAATAACTTTAATGAGTTGTTTTGGAATGATTTGTGTCAATCCATTAAAACTGGAAGTTCGCAACATTTTCCATTTACATTTTTTATCATAATAAACGTCTTTTAATTTCGTATCTGCTGTAATTTGGTAATGAATTAATTATACTCTAGAACAACTTTGTTGACAAACACAAGCACAAGACTATATACAGAAGAAAAGCATTCTGTATACTCTATTTGAGATCAAAAACTCACACTGACAAAGCTTTAGTAGTACTTTCAATACATAACTAAGTTTTTATTTAATTTAATAGCTATAATTTTGGTAACATACCTCTTAGGTGCTGGTTGAATATACAAAAAACTTACATAATTAACTACTAGACTAGATTACCTAGACTATCTATTACACCTCTCAGGTCTCTATGATAAGTTCAAAATTTTATGCAAGATTAAAAAATCTTACACGATGTGTTTTACGTCGTAATTTACGTAATTTTCAGCTTTATTCGAATGTCTTGAAAGTCCATTTATACTGTACATACAATTCTATGACTTCCAATCTTGATTTGAATCTGTGCTAAGTCATATTTGGCTGCAGTTGGCTCAGCCGTTTTTCCAACCAAAAACAAACATTACTGCATTGTTTTTGATTTTAATTTTGTTTATATTAGGTCTTTTGGTTATGACATACCTAAGCGGTAATAGTAATACAATTTTTCATTTGAGAAATATATTAATATGGAAATAAAAACAAACTTAAATATTATTAAGAAATCTGATTTTTTACCAAATTATGCAATAGAGCATGTCAAATTTTGTAGGGCACGAATATATCATCTGAAAAGATGATTTAAAAACAAACCCACTTACACCTTTGATAAAATGCATTTTATGAAAAATTGTGTTTTACCAAAATGTACTTTTAACATTGTTTTAAAACCAAATATACTTTGTAGTCAAACATTTTTAGGTGTTCAATAGCTTTTTAAATACTCATAGAGACCTTTCTTGATATTAGCACGTTCTACGCCTTAGCGCCAAGGTGGTGGCGCAAAGGCGGTTGCCGTTCAGGATGGCAGAGGTTGCAATGGAGGGACTCCAGCGGAGAGGTGGGGTCTGAAGTCGGGGTGCGCGGGGCGGAGGTCCGCGTGACCGGGCCGCAAGTCCGGGTGAGACGAACGAAGGTCTGTGGAAAAAATAATGAATTTGACGATTGCAAACAGAGCTAAAAGCATATTAAATTAAATTAATTTAATTAAAATATTAAGGTGATTATGGATGACTATATGTTTATTTAGGTCGAAGTCTAAGTCGTAGGATTTTATTGCAAATGGGCAAATTTTGCCACTTTTACATGTCAAAATGAAACGTGTTTAAAATACTTAAATTAAGTTATTGTACTAAGCATATAAAATTACAAAATGCTTTATGTCTAATATTACATTGCAAACCCATTAGTTGCAATTGAAGGGGTGAGAACAAAAAGGGTTTAACTGATTTTTATCACAAAATGACTTATAGGTATCATTGGATTCAGCGTGAAATTATCTACAATAATACATTCTCAAAATACCCAAATGAGGCTATCTGTCACAGGAATACAGCTCGCTTTGTATAAAAACATTATTATATTTATTTTATTATATTATATTTTTACAGTAATTTTATGAATTAGTACTATATTCAGTATTTTAAAATAGAATTAAAACATTTTCAAGCAACTGAAACTTACATAAACCTTTTCTATTATCTTATAAGCACTCTACATTAAAATGACGCCGTTGAAGTTTAAAGTCAATTTTCTCGAAACTATCAATTTGACAGTTAAACCCTTTTTATTGTCAAACCTTCGTGAGTTTGAAAGAAGGAAGTTTTCTTTCCCTAGTGGAACTTTGAACTTCTTTTTGAGTCCGACTCTTTTGGGAGTCCGAGGAGAATATTCCTCATTCCCTAGATATTCCCTTAGTCTGCTCTTACGGTAACCGCAAATATAATATTACACGGCAAAATCGACAATCAGTACAATCTAAATTTCCTTACCTATTCGATGCTCATGCATATCAGCGGGATGCAAGCCATGCACATCGGTATGCGATGAAGGCATATGCGGAGCTGGTCTCAGATCTGCATGCTGCGTCTCTCTATGTCTCCTGAGGTCCACCTTCCTCTGGAAGGCACGACCGCACAGCTCGCAAGCGAAAGGCTTGAATCCTGTGTGCTTGCGGGAATGGGTGATGAGGTTGGAGCTTTGACTGAAGGCTTTGCCGCAGACCTGGCATTTGTGGGGCTTCTCACCTGTTGACAATATGAGTCGTCATTTATAGATAATAATAAAAAATAAAAAACCGATCGAGTTATTCGACTGTATCTCGTGGGTGTTAGCCGTGTAATAGTTGTAGGTTTGAATTGTCTATTTAGTTTCCTGTAAATTTTTTAATATATTTTTCGCCAACTCCGCCGCTCCTTTATATTTCGCCCAGTATTAGTTTCCAGAAACGCCTAAGCCTGGTCGTCAGGAGTGTATCGACATGGAGGAAAAAGCATAAGGCCCCTTTTAGTTGCTATTTATATATAGTTTTTTAGAACGGTGTGTTATGACAGTGATGAAAATGTCGGTTTAGTTCTAAGTAGGCTTGGATATTTTTGTATGTATTTTCGCCAATTTCACCGAGATTTGTGAGATTGCGCGATTGTCTCGTGTAAATTTTGTGACGATTATGAAGACATTCAGAAATAGACAATGCTCCAAGTACCTACTTCTCAATATGAAACTCTGGAAGTGGAAGTCGGTTTTACTTTTTTTTTTAATTATCCGAAACATCTACTTTCCTAGGATTTAATAATAGTAATAAATATACGTGGCGCACACACAGCGCCATCGAAAAGCCCTAAACTAAGCAAAGCTTATACTATGGGAATCAGATAATTAAACAATATATTTTGTTTGTAAATACGTAAAATACATAACACCCGAACGCAGAACAAACATCGATTTTTATCACACAAACGTTTGTCCTGTGGGTGCACAACAGTTCAGAAAGCTTACTACCAACTGCGCTGCTTAGACCAATCAATTTAGATTATTGTAATTTAAAACCGGTAAAATATAATAGGTCTTTACCTATGAAATTGCCGTATTGCAGTACAGACTTTTTCAAACAAAAAAAGTTTTGATGGGCTATGAATTCTAAATTCAAATTAATTTTGTTTTAAAAATATGACATTCTATTTACAAAATAAGTCTTTTGTTTATTGATTAGCGTTTTATTTTGATTACATTTCAACATTTTTCCTCATAATGGATACTTTGAAATTTCGTGTAATTATGGAATATGAGTACCGTCGTGGCACCAACGCGGCACAAACGACACGTAACATCAACGACGTTTACGGAGAGAACTGTACAAACGAACGTACAACCCGTTATTGGTTTGCTCGGTTCCGTTCTGGGAATTTTGACTTGAAAAATGAACCTCGTGGTCGTCCGGAAACTTTGGTCAACAATGATGAATTAAAGGCGATTGTGGAAGCTGATGAATCTCAATCTATAGCTGAGCTGGCAGCAGCTTTTGATGTTAGCATCAAAACAATATTGGTCCATTTGCGACAGATTGGCAAGATAAAAAAGCTTGATAGATGGGTGCCCCACGAACTTAACGATCGCCAGCGCAACGTACGCGTCGAGACTTGCCTTGCGCTGCTTAACAGGCACAGAAATGAAAGAATTTTGAACCGAATTGTTACGTGCGACGAAAAATGGATTCTTTTTGACAATCGAAAGCGCTCAGCAAGTTGGTTAGATCCTGGTTCGGTACCAAAGCAATGTGCAAAACGAAAAATGACCCCTAGAAAGGTGATGGTCACAGTTTGGTGGTCTAGTGCTGGTGTGATTCATCATAGCTTTTTACAAAACGGTGAGAGCATTACTGCAGATGTGTACATTGAAGAACTGACCACAATGATGGCGAAACTCGCACGTCTGCAACCAGCTTTGGTCAATCGGTCGTCTCCACTGCTACTTCACGACAACGCGCGACCCCATACTGCACAACAGACCGTCTCTAAGCTGCATGAGTTGGGTTTGGAAGCTCTCCCTCATCCGCCATACTCACCAGATCTTGCGCCTACCGACTATTACTTTTTCCAAAATTTGGACAACTTTTTAGCGGGAAAAAAATTCAATTCCCGAGAGGCAGTACAAAACGCCTTTGAAGAGTTTGTTGTCTCCCGTCCTGCTGATTTTTTCAAGAAGGGCATCCATAAACTGCCACAGCGTTGGCAAAGATGCATTGATTGCAGGGGTGATTACTTTGAATAAAAGAAATAAATAAGTTCGAAAAAAAAATACTTTAACTTTTTTCAAACAAAACGGCAATTTCATAGGTAAAGACCTAATATTAAGGGTCCAAAATATACCCGGTTCGACGACCCGGTTCCGGATTCACAGTTCACACTGTATCGATCCTCTGTGACGCGTCTGGCACGTGAGGAAAGCGAGGTAGGGCTGCCACAAGCAAGGAATACCATTTAATAATATTGAAGTAAAGCTTTTATACGCACGCTTGACTTGGGGAGTAAGGAAGTTGAAGTTGGTTCACGTAGATCTCAATTTTCAATAAAACAAACTAAAAAAAAATATTATTTTGTTAAATGTGTAAAATGTCAAATTAAAAGTCAAGATGGCGACTTTAAGATTAAAAAAAAAAAACAAAAACAAAGTTATACCAGCCGATAGACGGAGCTAACTAAAAAAAAAAATTTCAGTCTTGTGGTCTAAAGCACACGTTATTTTAGTATTTTTTTAGATTATTTATTACTTTTGCTGCGTTTTGTATGTAAGACCAGGCGTTCATAATGCTTTTGAAATATTTTGAATTGCTTATAAGAAAAATATTTTGAATTATTATAATAGAAATTAAATAATAAATAAATATAAATAAATATTTGTGGACATTTCACACAGCGCCATTTAGCCCCAAACTAAGCAAAGCTTGTACTATGGGGACCAGATAACTGATACAATACTTAGATACTTTTTGTTTGTAAATACATACATAGAATACAATATGACACCCAGACACAGAACAAACACCTATGTTCATCACACAAATTTTTGTCTTGGGTGGGAATCGAACCCACAACCCACAGTTCAGAAGGCAGGGTTACTACCAGCTGTGCTATCGGGCCAGTCAAATTGGTTATATTGTACTTATTTCATTGAATACGTTTAATTTTAAAAGCTTGTGTTGTTTAAAAGTTTAAGTTCGTCTCAATTACCCAGTAAGTTTACTAGCTACAGTGCCCTTCAAACCGTAACACAGCAGTGCTTGCACACTACTGCTTGGTGGCAGACTAACTGACAAAGCGGTTGGTACCTACCTAGACAAACTTTGTAGATAAGTCCTACCACTAGTAGTTACGTAAATTAAAGTTTTAATAAGTTTTTCATTTTTTTTAAACATGTTACATAACGCGTGACACCCCTATTTGCACGGTGCGACCACAGAATGACTAATAGTAGTAGATAACCTCGGACGGGGCGCTCCATATTTCGCGTAATCTGAGCGAATCCGTGTCCGAATATTCATGTATTCCAATCGCGGACGTAAGGACGTAGGCGGACGTTGTAATACTGGATAGTCTTATACCAATACTTGTTAATAAAGTATTAAGTACAAGTTCTTTGTTCAATAATAAAATACTATTAATAATAATCACACACATAGATCCTGGATCCTAACTAGGAATACCTGTGTCTAGGGAGCCGGGAACTGCAAGGTCCATGGTCCCACAACTCCCAGACTCAGAACAAGTATTGGCGATTTTTTTCAGTGCACTAAAACTTGTCGCGGGGATCAAACCTACCACCACCAGGTTATGAGCCAATCTGCTCAACCGCTACCATAGAGGCTGTCAATGAGTTCATATCCACTAGGATCCGCTTTAGATATTATTTGAATACAGAACCATATTATGTTGATCTCGGTAGTGCTGGCCACATGTATACTAAATTTCTGTTGATTGCGTGAAAGACAAACATTAGTGTTGCCAGTTGCATGTGTGAATTCCGCAAAATTATTTAAAAAATTCTTCCAAAATTTACAAGTTAAAAGGGCTTGGAAAGTGGCGTTACCCTGTGACGATATCATCCTCCTTCATCATTTCACCTTTCCACCTGCTTTCGTAGTTTTCGCATCGAACATTGGCCATTCACAATTGAAGGGGTGAGAACAAAAAAGGTTAACTGAGTTTTTTCACAAAATGACTTATGGGTATCGTTGGATTCAGCGTGAAATTATGTACAATAATACACTCTCAAAATACCGAAATGAGGCTTAAATCTCAAGATTTGAGTCTAAAAACGGTTTATCTGTCACAGGAATACAGTTCGCTTAGCATAAAACATTATTATATTTATTTTATTATATTATAATTTTATAGTAATTGTATGAATTAGTACCTACTATATTAAATATTTTTAAATATAATTAATACATTTTCAAGCAACTGAAACTTACATAAAACTTTTCTATTACCTTATAAGCACTTTACATTAAAGTGAGGCCGTTAAAATTTAAAGTAATTTTTTTCGAAACTATCAATTTGACAGTTAAACCCTTTTTATTCTCAACCCTTCAATTTAGATTCGAATTCAAGTTTAGAACATTAATCGCATTATCATTTTCCATACATTTTTGGCATTCCACCAAAGTACCTACGCTAAAGCGTAACTTGCGAATGTAAGCGTACTCACTGTTCCTTAACTGTTTAAAAAATATTTTATAGTGATTAGATTTTTTGTAAAAATTTAAGTTCAAACAAGCTTATTTTATACCTTTCAGCAATTTTCAGGGCACAATCTAAATCATTATTAATACTTATTAATTGTTAATAAATATGTCTTATTGAAGACTTGAGTTTTATTTTCATCTGTTTGTGCATTTTCCCGTTAAATACTTCGCGTTCCCGTCAGTGTCCTCCCTTTAAAGAGCTGCTGGGAATAAGAATTGGAGGACCTCCGAAACAACCCCATGCCTAGAATAGGAGCTAGTGGGGGTTAGGATCTATTGAGAAGTTATATGAACGCATAGAGAAACTGCACTATGAAGATATGTATGTATAGGCTCGGGGGTTATGCATGGGTAGCAAACTACAAAACTACAAAACTATAGGCCTTCAGCGCACCGACCCGTGACCGGCACAATAATGATTCGTTGTACACCGAACGCTCCTTTTTTATAGCCAGATGGGTGGGGAGCAATGACAGATACCGGTGTTGCCACTGTAATAAATTTAAATGCTACCACATGGTAAATTACGGTACTACCCGCTGTGCATAGAGTTTACAACTGGACGTTGCCGCCGTCATATGTAAATGTACAATTTCTTATCGCACAGCGATTTATCCTCTTGGAAAAAATTGTCCAAAAATGTAATTACTGATAGCTATATTGAATGTTGTTGCTAATACAAAAATCGGCGTCACAAAAAAGGAAAGTTTACAGTTATTATATTGTGTTTTAAATGTGTTGATATTGCTCAAAATTGGGAGAAATCACATCACACTATCACACTAATAACACTAATATTATAAAGGCGAAAGTTTGTATGTGTGTATGAGTGTATGTTTGTTACTCCTTCATGCTCTAACGGCTGAACGGATTTGGATAAAATTCGGCACCAAGATAGCTGATACACTGGATTAACATATAGGCTTTTTATCCCGGAAAAGTGAAATTCTCCCGTGGGATGAGCAAATAATTAAAATACTTGTTACCCGCTGTGAAACCGCGGGGCGCAACTTGTATTTTTATAAAGTATTTTATCAGGGGTCATTACATGCCATTTTGTTTTAGAAAAACTAAAATATTTAGTTAAACTTTGTTCTATTATTCGTGCTTATCGTTATATTTTATATCCACACAATTTTTCTATATGGTAATTTTGACACGTCACGTCACAGAAGTGGACGTCATAAAAGTACTTTTTGTTGATTTCCAGCTTACAACGCGCCTTAAGACTGATGTTTTCCTATAGCACAGTAATAGGAATAACGTCTAACCACATTATATACTTGTATAATAGGAAAACAAGTGGTATCGCGTCCAATACCCGCCTCGCAGTAATTACCCACAAATCACGGCACGCCGCCGATACCTAACTTAGGTGTAGCATTTCGAAAAAGGGCCGCGTAGTACGTCAATCAAGGGGCCGGCGACTGGCGACTTCATTAGCCAGACAGAGACGCGGATAAACCTCTCGCTTCGGCATCAGTGTCGCGACGCGAGAGCAATTTATATCCGTCGCGCTATTGGGCCGTGATTGCGGCGGCTCCTCCCCGCGTCGCGTAGCAACCGGGGGGCGCCCCCCCACTCAAACCCCCCACACATCCCATCCCACTTTATGGATCGCAATTTTCCTTTGAATTGGAAATCAGAGCGTTCGCCGCGAGGCTCGCTCGTTAGCCGTCTCTCCATCTTCACGATACTTCCTTGGCTACAGATTTTTACTGCCGTACGTAGAGAAAGATGTTTCCTTTGTGAGGCGAGCAAATTGTGATGTTTGCTTTTGTCGGCCTCCTTTCCCGCCGACGTTTGTGTTTCATCACCGGAACGTTACGTCTGACGCAGCCTGAATATATTTATTTTGTGTATTATAGAAGAAAATATAGGTATATACGTATCCTTTGAATTTTTAAAAACTTTCGCTTAAGTATATTTATTTAGTATATTTTATAAATCAATTTTATATTTCTCAGTAAGGTAAGTAAAAATACTAGATGGTTGGACTTTACGTTATAAAGTCTCATTTGCCCCGTAATTTCACTATCTAGAATGCCATTCAAACCGGAACACAGCAGTGCTTGCACTACTGCATAGCGGCAGAATAACTGGCAAAGCGGTGGCCTACCTTGTTGATCTTTGCAGAAAAGTCCAACAATCTAGTAATCCTACCATCTAGTATTTAATAACTAAAAGCACATACCTAATTCAACACGAAATAATTACATTTTACGACCTAATTTTCTGAATTAGTTTCCCTGTTCTGTAGAGAATAAGAATGTGAATACACTTTTCCAAGATATTGTATTCCAAAGATTTTCAAAAACAAATCACTTCCTAACCCAAAACATCCCAAAACACGTAAACAACAAGTCCCTAAGCCTATAACGGGAACTTATTACAAGCCGTTCCACGTAAGTCCGTCTCAAGTGCGTAAAATCTTCTCGACACTTAACACTGTAATTATTAAGGGAACGGCAGGGGTGCGAGGGTGGTTTAATTGTTCCTGGGGTGGAAGCGAGGAAACTGAATGAATTGAAAGACGATCGTCTATGAAATATTGATCTGGGCTTTTCAGACTCATTTATTTATCAAGATAACCAATTTGGGAGAATTGCCTACATTTATAATTATACTATTAAGCGTGTATGTGTAAAAAATGAAATAACATCTTACTAATATAATCACACTATCACGTCACACTAATATTATAAAGGCGAAAGTATGTATGTGTGTTTGTTACTCTTTCACGCTCAAATGGCTGAATGGATTTCGATGAAATTCGGTACTAAGATAGCTTATACACTGGATTAATATATAGGCTACATTTTATTCGGGAAAAGTGCAATTTTCCCATGGGATCTCTCACTTGGTCGTCGCGTTATGCGGTGAACAGATGGAACGTTTTTGCTTAATCTTATTATTATTGTCAGGTTCTTATGAAAGAAAAAATTAAGAAAACTGAGCGGAAAATCAGAAAAAAATCACCACGGGGGTGGAACCGCGGGGCGTAGCTAGTAAAATATAAAGATCTATAGATGTACGTCTGTGCTATTTGTAATTTCGCGGCTACGGCGTCCTTACCAACGTTATGGATTATAAACTACGCAGATGTGCTATTACGACCTTCGTAGGATTCTTCACAGATTTTTATGAGAACAGTTAACTTTTGATGGTACTGCCATTTACGTTTCTCGACTGATTCTTTTGATATTACTCAAACTTTTTGTACTTCTATTCAGCTTATATTCTTTATTTCTTTATAATTACATAATCAGAGTTTTTTAATAATTGCATTTAATAATGTAACTAGGATTGTTACAGATAGCCTAGTGGTGATATATTTAACATATATTTTTCCTGTTTGAGAACCAGTTACCTGAAGTAGCCGTTAGTAAACTGACCACCAGTAAACCAGTTAATAAACTACAACTAGTAACTGTACCATTTAGTAAACTGAGGCGTGGTTTTTCAAAAATCAGATAAAAGAAGAAGAAGATAAAAGAAAAGATTGGATAACACAAAACACAGTGAAAATTAAAAATGAATTATGTGTAGTTAAGACTGCAGTAATAGTGTTACTTTTATTTTAGTCAGATTATAATTTGTTAGTTGAATAACATTTTTATCCAGCCATTGAAAAAACGTATCTACGTGTTCTAATAGGATGAATCATGCACTAAAAAAGTCAGCGGTTGAAATTCAATTGTTTTCACGAGTTTAAATGTCGTATTGTCATCACCATTAGAGTCCAAAGTCCAAATTGAATTATTTGCATGAATTTACTTATACTGATACTAATAAGACCGATATCGGCCGTGTGTCGCACAACTGAATACATAGTAATAATAATAGCGCCTAACGATCACATACATCGATTCTGGACCCTAACTAGGATTCCCTGTGTCTAGGAAATCAGGGACTACAAGGACTATGGTCCCACAACACCCAGACTCAAAACACCTACTTGCGCTTTTTTTTCTGTGCACAAATACTTGTCCTATCGCGGGAATCGAACCCGCCACCTCCGGGTTATGAGTCGACCTGCTCAACCACCACACCACAGAGGCTGTCAAGTATTATAGTAGTCTTTCTGTGACTGAAAATCATCAGTATGTAGACTTTTTATCTAGTCGTAGCAATGCTACGGCGACGAAGCTACGTTGAATTACTCGTAACTCGTACCTACAGTAGACTACGTAGATCGTAGACCTAGTGTAGCACCCTACCACTACGTCAGCTACTAATAACAAAATAGAAACCCCTTGCAATTTACCAGTTTTGACTAGCCTGGTAGTCTTGGTAGTAGCTTTGCCTTCTGAACTGTAGGTTGTGGGTTCGTAAGTATATAAGTATTATATCAGTTATCTGGTTTCCATAATACAAGCTTTGCTTAGATTGGGACTAGATGGCGTTGTGTGAAATGTCCACAAATATAAGATTTTTTTTACGTAAAACCTCTTAATTTTTCCGAATAAAAAGTACTCTATGTTGATTTCGGTTACGTAAGCAATCTGTGTACAAAATTGCATTCAAATCGATTCAACCGTTGTGGCGTAAAAGCCATACAAACACAAAAAAACAGACGTTTTACTTTTTTCTGGAGATAATATTTTTATGAACATTTTCACAATCAATTTTAAATTTATTTTTATATCACGAAAAAAAAAGTAGCAATAATATTCAAGCCAGCAACTGTGTTATAATATATCAAATATAGATAGATAGAAAATGCTTTATTGAACAAATAACAAATGAAGGTACAAAGGCGAACTTAATGCTAGAGAGCATTAAGTTCGCCATTATCTTCCAGCTAACCTGGGTGGACTGGGTGGACAACATGGAAATTTTTGCAGGGCAGTGCAACGGAGCTATAATATATAATATAATAAAATAATAATAATATATAATATAATAAAATTTATATTTTTTTTAGTCCAATACTAAAAAGGAACAAAAATAATTTAATGTATCAGTTGAAATGTAACGCAATGGAAGCATTAAGCATCAAACCCCCGGTTGTGATTGTGCACATATATGGATAACCGATAACCGTAAATCCCGGGATCCCGGGTATGAGGCCAGATAACCGGGATCCAGGGACGGCTGGGTCAATGTACATGAAAGCAGGGTTATAGTTAAAATCGTATGTCTAGCTACAAACCAAAGAAAGGTTTGGCTCAGCGGTAACCGATGGGACTTTCAAACCTCACCCAAGGTTCATTCTAGAAAAACATTAAAAGCTTATGAATGATGTGACGAGATAATCGTTCACCTAATGTTAAGTGAGTTAAAGCTAAAGTGAGTATTTGTATATATGGTTGTGTTACAAAGGGTCTTCGTAATTCTTGGGTCCCGACATACAGGTAATTCTAGTTAAAGTCCGCAATATGTAAAAAAAATCTCTTCGATGGTTTACGAAACCAGAGTTTCGTAACTAGTTTCAATTGAGGAATAAATTTTACTAGAATGCAGATTTTTTTTTTATAGGTTTGCGTTTGACTACTATCTCACCTGATGGTAAGTGACGATGCGGTCTAGGATGGAACACGCTTGCCAGACTCCAAGGTTGTAACGTTAGCTTAGACATGATAAATTCTGACTATTAAACCATTAAATAATAGTTTAAATTCAATAAACGTATCCCATTTTGTGTCCCAGTTTATTGGTAAACATGGTAATCTTTAAAAAATCTATATAAATTACATTTATATCAAACCTATCACTCTCGACTCAGATTATATCAGAATACCCGCAAAATCATTACAGCCCATTATCGGGACACTAAAAGCGAGATTCGCAATAAAACAGACATTAATATAATTAAATTATTACCCCAGTCCTGCCCTGGCTCGGCTCATCTGCACAGTATCACACCGCCTCGGATTTTTATGAGGACGTACTTTAGGCGGTCGTGAATTAAATATACGATGGGTCCAACTTAAAGTGCTCCGGCGGCAAGATTTCGCTAAATATGGTATAGGCGTTGGGGCGTGGAATTCTTTACTGTAGTAACTGATACATAAACTGTGTTTTAGTTTGGCGGAAAAGATTTTTGCGTCAGATTTTTGGCGGTAAATTTCTGTGGTTATTACCATTGTGCGAGTGCTAAAAAATGGGGTTGGTTTTTAGTTGTTATGAAATGTCTGGATTATTTTCGGGTTATACCTGTTTAAACTAATATAACCCGATATTTTGTGCACCGTGTAATGGTTAAATGAAACAAAATGAATCCCCACGTTTTCATAATTGATTTCAATGAACACTATAAGAATACTTATGTTTGTTCATTAAAATAAAATGTAAAAACGTAGGTATTCATCAGATAGGTAATTAAACAACATATTAACCAACACTTTGTTGTTATTTTGCAATTAAAAGTTCCTGGTGGTATCTATGATAATTACAGCAGTTACGTCACGCGTCCAAAATGACGTTTATGTACAATTAGCCTACCATACTATGTGATACTATACAAAAATAATTTTAGGCAGCAAAATATCACTGTAATACCAGTGTATAAAGCTCATAATACAATAATCTGTGCAACTTACGCTACTTAACGCTTTACTGGCGTCCGTATTTTCCAAAACCTATAACCTTAGAGTGTTCAAATCGAGAGTGAACAGGTATCTTCTAGGCAAGCGTGTTACATCCTAGCCCACATCATCACTTACCATCAGGTGCGATAGTGGTCAAACGTAAGCCAATCAAACAAGAAAAAAAAAACTAAACATCCCAATAACTACATCTAAGATCACTGAGCCATTTCTTCAAAAGAAATTTAAGATCATCCCAAAACCGGGAAACTATAAAAAACCACTCAAAGCGAAATCAGACCGCGGTCTCCCAACAAAGCGCCCACAGACGCCGTAACAATAATTTAACCGTCTACTCTCTTCTCTTTAATAATTCAATGGCTTATAAAAAACGGCGAAGTAAATTGAGGGTGGTGCTCATGAATTCTGGCTGCATTTACATGTTCATTGGATATTCAGTGGGCTTCCTGCCGGTAGGTGGCGACACTGTGTCTGGAAGTGCTTTGCTGCGTTATAGCCAAAAATAAATTTTACGTCAAAAATATTCATAAAATTTAATATTCGATTTCTCTACCAGTTTTTATTTTATTTAATGGCATAAACCAAGGTCAAAACCAATACAAAACCACCAGTTTGTGTCTGTTTAGTTCTATCAGTATTGCCAATAAATAGAATATTAAAAATTTCAGAACCAAATACCCATAGACAAATTTTAAAATCGTTTTAGCGAAGCAATAGAATGCGTACTCTACCCCCTCGGATCCATGATATCTGCCCATTCGATATTATTTATACCATTCATTGGGTACCTACTTTTTTTTCACAAATCTTTCTCAATAAAACAAAAGCAGAAATCTATGAATTGGAATTAATTAAAGAAAATTGGAATAGCTCTCACAGATTCGACGGTAAATTACTGAGTGACTCTATCCTCAGTAAGCAGTGTTCGACACATTGTGTCAAGAAAACTGAGGGCGTCAACCGGAATGGTCCGTTACGTGCTTGCACTTAGTCGAAACCAGGTGCAGGATTAAAAGTGCACGTTATAAGGAACTCGAGGAAAGCTGAAAGTTGTGCAACCTAGTAGAATGACTAAAACTAAGATATGGAATTTTAGTGTTCTAGATTTTAGTAAAATGCAAGCTGAGGGGTTTCGAGTCATAATAATTGTGGGAAAGGATGGATTTATGTTTCCTGTTTATACTGGTCAATGAACTTGGAAAGCTCACTTTGTTCTTGAATATGTTTAGATAATATATAGGTATAGAAATTTTTAGGGCACTGATTTTTATATTGAAGTCTCTAGACGCCACTTTTTAGAATAGTATTGTATATGTGATTCCTTAGATTATGTGTATTTATAATGTAAGGAATCACAGTTTATTGAGCTTGACACAAATAGACCAAAGACATCGTTGAATACATTAATGTAGTCTAATTTTGGTTGCAGAATCATTGTGTTCACATCTTAGCATTCACTACCCACAGCTACACTACATATTGTTGCAGGGATAGGTATGTTTTTGAAGTAAAACTTCTTTACGCACGCTTGACTTCAGGAGTAAAATGGTGAAGCAAACAGAAGTTGAAAGTTGTTGATTAACGTAGATCTCCATTGTCAACATAACAAAGATAAAAGTTATCATTATGTTGGCACTCATGATTCCATTAACCTTAAACAAAGCAAAAACAAAGTTATACGGACCGATAAATGGAGCTAAACTAAAAATGTTTTACTTCTTTTTTTTACACTCGTTTTTTCTTCAGCATTACTGCCCAGTAATTTATTAGGTAGTTTTAAATGTAGCTTAATCTTCATTCCCCCACTTCAAGTCATAATAAACTAAATTGTCGCTTACGCGTTAAAATAAATACAGCTTCAAGACTCTGAAACGGTTACTATACCTAGCAAAACATAATATCTCAGCAAATCCATACGAGCTGAGACGCCCGCACCGTGATTACCGGGTGCTAGTGAAGTGTGGATTTTCCTCTGTGAATCCGGTTTACGATCCGCGTGCCAACCCCTCCCGCCTCCCAACACCCTTGCCTTGGGAGGGATGACCAGCTATACGTATAAGATTTAGGGGGGTGGTATTTTTAGAGCTCGATGTGACGCAATGGAAAATCTGAGCACTCGTCATACCATTCAGTTGGATTTCATATAGGGACGCTTAATTCCTAAAAATTAAAGGACGACTTTGGGTATTGATAATTTTCCGGAAAAAAAAAACGAGTGTTCTTTAGATCACGATTGAAGTAATACTTCTTTTAGCTCCATTTATCGGCCGGTATAACTTTATTTTTGCTTTGTTTAATGTTAACGTCGCCATCTTGATAATAATAATTGTAAATTGTCATTTTTCCGGACATACCAACATAATAATACAATTTATTTATTTTTTTATGTTGACAATGGAGATATACGTTAATCAACAACTTTCAACTTCCGTTCGCCTCGCCAGCTTACTCCCCAAGCTAAGCTCGCGTAACCTGTGTGAAAATATTCATTATAATTACGATAGGTACAGATGATCCGTTTAGAGGAACTCATGGAGTTTGTGACACAATGAGGATCAATTATGAGAATAAGTGTATTTTTATTAGAATAACAAAATAATAATGCCTATTGCTTTAATTATTTTCACTCATTTTTAAAGATGGAGAAAATTATGTTGCATAAATATTTGCACAAACAGCTCAACTCAAATATTTCATTTAAAATGCAGACGTAAAAATACACAAAGACCTTTTTTTCCGATCTATCATTGGCTTCATTTTACTTTTATAAAATAGAAATAGGAAGACATTTATTCAATACTTGCTTAAACTTAAAGTACAAAAAAAACTATATTAATACATAATATGTATACATATACATAAATGTATATGTATACATAACGAACAAAAAACAAGTATCGAATGGGCGGAGCCCGTAGGTGACATCACAAACATCAGATAATTTAAACAATTATTTTTTTTAAACACGATCAAGAAAATGTTATACAAATAAGACTAAGAAGACTAAGACTCCCAATTACCCAGAAATCTATTCAAGCTACCAGAGAACTTCAATCCTGCCATTTTGATTGAGCAAACAGCACCGCCCCAACGAAAACATTTGCTACAACGAGTCAATCTAGCCGCCGTCTATCACAACACTCTACCGCCCGCTCTAATGGAAAATTGAAGACGCTGACGCAATCTCACTGGAGAGGATGGTAAATACCGCCATCTTGGGAAAACAAAACTTAATTTTTCTCTTTTTGCCCCGAAACTGCTTCGTAACTTGAATTGACAGAACGCCAAGCAAAATGACTACATAATTGTGAAAACTCATTAACTTTTGTTTCAAAATCAAAATTAGGTCAATATATACTTCAGGTAAATCTATACATATAAAATTTAAAGTCCTGACTGACTGACTTATATATCAACGCACAGCCTAAATTGCTGGTCCTAGAGACTTGGAGGGTGTGTTCTTTGTAAAGTGTAGGTATCCACTAAGAAAGGGTTTTTCGAAATTCCACTTGTAAGAGAGTAAAATGGGTGGTTGAATTATCTATGAAATATCTATCTTCGTTTCCTATAGGCCACGCGGGCAAAACCGCGGTCACAAGCTTGTAATAATATATAATAATGACGCCCAACGATCACATACATAGATCCTGGACCCTAAATAGGATTCCCTGTATCTAGGGACCCAGAGACTACGAGGACCATGGTCCCACAACACCCAGACACAGAACAAGTATCTGCGCTTTTTTCAGTGCACAAATACTTGTCTTGCCGCGGGAACCGAACCTGCCGCCTCGGGGTTATGAGCCAACTTGCTCAACCAACACACCACAGAGGCTGTCAGTGAGAGTGTTTATAATCATAAATGTAGGTATTTGAATAAGCTATCTCGTGATACTTAAAATTTAAATAACGTGTTCCTAACACAATCTGTAACAAACATTTCCACTATAAAAATAAGGGCGTATTCTACACAAGCCGAGTCGCTCGGTTCGAAACATTTCACGTCCAAGACGTTTACGACTCAGTCGGAAACGTATGTGCAGTGTAAATGCCACTTAAAATGGAGATTTACAATAGCGACCGTAATTTTCAAGGATTTCTGTTTTATGTGGACGTTATAATAATTGTTTTTTACTGACTACATATTCTTGCCGTTGGCTATGTAAAAATAAATGACAAATGCAAAGCTTAAAAAACTGACTTCAGACTTACATGTTACTTAGTTTTCTCATGGATTCCGTTGTCAAAACTAGACCAAATTGAAACGGGACCACACGGGAAGCACCAGCTTTCAAATATAAAAAGAACCATCAAAATCGGTTCACCCAGTCGAAAGTTCAGAGGTAACAAACATAAAAAAACAGTCGAATAGATAACCTACACTTTTTTGAAGTCGGCTAAAAATACGTAAGTAACTACTCTGATTATTTATGCCATTGTAGCCGGATAAAAATTGAGACCTAAGACCACATATCCTGAACCCTAACTAGAATACCATGTATCTAGAGACCCAAAAACTACGAGGAACATGGTCCCAAAACAACTAGACAGAACAAGTATTTGTTCTACTCTGTGCACAACTCCTTGTGCTGGCTCGGGAATCAAACTCGCCGCCTGCGGGCTATAAGCCGACTTGCTCAACCACAACACTATAGAGGTTGTTAATGTAAAATCTATATAATATACAAAAGAAAGTCGTGTTAGTTACACCATTTATAAGTCAAGAACGGTTAAACCGATTTGGCTGAAAATTTGTGGGGAGGTAGCTTAAAACCAGAAGACGGACATAGGATTCTTTATATCCCTTTCGACCGCGTTTTGCTAATTCACCCGTGCAAAGCAGGGGCGGATCAACTAGTATGTAATAATAAATTACCTATTATTTTAAGCCGTCATCAATCTCAGAAAAAACCTAATACCCTAATATAAGTTAAAAGTTCATAATGGTTATCTTACAAACTTTAACAAAATGAACCCTCCAAATAATCTACGTGCCTGAAAATCATCGCCCCTCAGAAAAACTAATAAGGTCCAACCATCGTGACAGTTGACAAATTCGTTAATTCCTCACCCCCGGGCCCGGGGTGGAAACTACCCCCACATGGGAAAATAAGGGGATGTTTTTGGCAGGAATTTGTCGGTCTCGGCACTGTGCGATTGATGGTCCTGCGAGATTTCCTATTTGCGATCTTATAACAGGAACTATACTACCTTATCATTAGGGTTGGCGAGCTTTCGAAGAAACGTTTAACTTTTTATGGTGATACTAGATAGGCCACTTATACAGGGTTGCTAAAGATGATAATCATTTTTCGTCAACTTAATCTGCAGCCAACAACAACAAATTTTGTTCCAAGACTTTAATATATCGTATTTTTCCAAAATTTTAAACCAATTATCTGATTATACCTGTGGGTGCTCTTTCGGAAATGAATTACAAGGATCTATTTAGTTCTCAAAAAAGCACCAATTAATTTATTATTCAGTAGTGTTTTGTAATAATTAAGGTGCACTATGACAGCCTCTGTGGTGTGGTGGTTTAGCAGATTGGCTCATAACCCTACCCGACCTGATTGCTACCAGATACCTACATTGGCTTACATAATAATCTTGCGTATAAATTTACTTACAGGACGATTATTGTTATCTGATTTTAAAATGTGAGTTCCGACTGAAAATCAGTATTTATTAATATATAAATGTAATATGTAATTAAGGTTTTACGACCACGCAAGATTATATTTTTAGGGCCTTTCTTTTTTGTTGTTTGATTTGTCTTGTATGAAAAATGTAATGTTATGTCATGTCTTAAATAAATATATTTTCTTTCTTTCTTTCTTAATTATGAACTAACTAATCACGTCTCTTTAAAATACGGAAATGTTTTTTGCAAGGTTATTGATTTGCAACTATAATATTGTCATTGTTGTTATCGCTCGTGGAAAAGCGAGCTTATTGGCAATCCGATAAGTCCTAAACCACATTACTTTGTTATAAAGCAAACCGCAGTAAGTTCTATATTGACAAAATGCTTTTACTGATAAAGTTTGACATTTAAACTTAATTACTATTTATCAAGTTCGCATTTATCTAGCCTTTGATATTTACGGAAAGCTTTGATTAAAAGCTTTTTATTTTAAATGCACGTAAATAAGAACTCCTTTTGTTTGTATATTAAGGAATGACAGACTCATCAAAACTAGTCCTTTGCCTGATTTTAAGTGACACGGCTGCCCACATCAGTTTCAGTGTAACTCGAAACTCTAAAGTATAGTTTTGTGTGACACTGCACTGCGCACGTCATCCTGAGACATCAGCACAGTCTAGTTATAAGATTACTAGCCCTTAAGCTTAGGTCATAAAGTCTCATTTGCCCAGTAATTTCACCAGCTACAGTGCCCTTACCTTGCTTGGCGGCAGGTAATTTAGCAAAGTGTTGGTACCTAGACGAACTTTGCAGAAAAGACCTACCACCTAGTAAAACAAACCTAACTTAATACAAAAATTCCTTGTTAAATAAATGTTTGGAGTCGGAATGAGCCTTTCTAGAGTAGTTCTAAATATTACACAACTAGGCAACAATTTTCCGCTTGTGTTGCAATATCGGTGCTTTCCGGGTGAAGAATGCAGCAGATTGCCGTCCGGCCGGGATTGCCGCGTCCGGGAATGCCCTTGAATGTCCCGGAATGTCCGGAAATGTCCAAGTCACTTCACTTATTGCTATGTATTCGTGACGTTCCGGCATGGAATGTGACGATTTTTGCCGCGGAAGTATTCTGTTACATAATGACTTTTGCGACTGTTTCGGAGCTACTGATGTTTTACTTATAAATGTGTAACCATAATTTTAAAAAAGAGTGTTCTGTAGACCACACGACTGAAGTAAATTTTCTTTAGTTTAGATCCATCTATCGGCCGGTATATTTTTGTTTTTGCTTTGATTAATGTTAATGTCACTATCTTGACAATAATTGTAAATTGTCATTTTACCGGACATACCAACATAATAAAACAAATTTTTTACCTTGTTACTACTTTGGCACTCACTCACTATAATGGGCTTGCTATATAAAATATAACACTAAGCACCTTGTAATTTTATATGCTTAGTACAATAACAATTTTAACTTTTAGCAATACCTAAATCCTTTAACTTTGACTTATAATATCATCGTCACTGATTAAAACAGATTACTATAAAATTACTTAAGGAACTGTTAGAACTGTTTATCGTTCTTTCACAATATATCCTTCGAAATCAGAATAAGGTCCCAGCAGCGATTACGATGGAATCTTTCCCTAAGCACCCACAAAGCAGTTTGGCGACTAGAGTCCGCGGAATTCGGGAGTCACCGCGCTTATTGCGCGCACAATTGATGTTTGTCCGAGACCTTTTGTTTGGGATGCGAATCTCTGAATACAGATATATATACTGCTTCTATTATTAAGCAAAAGTTTAACAATATTATCTACAGGTTTACGTAGTTACAGATAACTCTTAAATAGTAGTATAATTTGAAGTTTGTTTGAGAGTGATTAATTAATAGCACTGAACTTGATAGACAATTCTTAGTTTAAATTACTCAAAATATTTCCTATTGTATACAGTAAATAGAGACGTGGAGTTTTGGCGGGAAAGCGAAAAAGATTGCGTCACCACAATGTATTATTTTCAAAAACTTGTGTTATTTTCAGTGTTAGTGCATAAAATTGGTGGCATTCTATTCGTTAAGTGCTGGATTACAGGCGTGAGTGTAGGAAAATGGTATAATGATGGTAAAACGTTTCTTTTCGTGTTGTTTCCAAAGCTCCATAAAAGTTTCAAGTAAAGTTGCCACCACTTTACTAGGAGTATGGATTTGACTAGACTATGACTTGACTTGATGACTTCGACTGTGACTTGACACATATTTGCGTGAAATAACATTAACTTGATAAAATATCAATCACATGACACTGGCTAAATACACAAAATGCGGAGCCAAAACATAATTTAAAAAAAATAGAGACGTCATTAGTCTTTGACATTGAAAAACAAAAATGAGTTTATCCGTTCTATCTATTGAACTGTACAAGCATGATTACACCATTTGATATAATTAGCATGTCTAAATCATGATATTAAAATACTCAAAATATTTCCAAATAAAAACTAATAAAAAGAAACGTCATTGACTAACAACGTTTCTTTTTAGTAGTTTTCACTTTTGCTTTTGCTCACTTTTGCTTATTGCAAAAGGCTTTGACGTTGACGATAGGTAAAAGTTAGCTTATTAATTCTATGTATTGAACTATATAATTGAAGGGTTGAGAATAAAAAGGGTTTAACTGTCAAATTGACAGTTTCGAGAAAATTGACTTTAAACTTCAACGGCTTCATTTTAATGTAGAGTGCTTATAAGGTAATAGAAAAGGTTTATCTAAGTTTCAGTTGCTTGAAAATGTATTAATTCTATTTTAAAATACTAAATATAGTACTTATTCATACTGTTACTGCAAAAATATAATATAATAAAATAATTATAATAATATTTTTATGCTAAGCGAACTGAATTCCTGTGACAGATAAACCGTTTTTAGACTCAAAATCTCGTGATTTAAGCCTCATTTCGGTATTTTGAGAATGTATTATTGTAGATAATTTCACGCTGAATCCAACGATACCCATAAGTCATTTTGTGAAAAAAAAATCAGTTAAACCCTTTTTGTTCTCACCCCTTCAATTATGATTACAGTAAGTGTGTTTTATAATCATAGCTCCACTGTAGCTCGTGATCAAGTCGAGAGGATTGAAGAGAGTTCGAGTACCTACTCTTAAACAACCTGAATTAAGTGGGCAATTGTGATCGTCATCAAGTAAATTGTACAGTCACAAGACTTCACAGTAATGACAACACAAATTCCAGGATATACGTTTACCTGCTACATGGATACCTAAACGAACCAGAGTTTTAGATTGAAATGAGTTTTGTGTGTAAGTTAAAGCGTAGTTTTCGTAGTAATTACCCTTAACAGAAAAAATGACTTCAACTGAACCTACTGGTTGCAGATGCAGTCTTACTAGATGCAGGTATATTGAATCAATCTATACATATTAAGATACTTTAAAATCTAAATCGTAAACTAAAATTTGCTACAAATCTGATCCATATTTATGCTGTAGATAATATATAGTATTATATATTTATAGCTCCCAGTTTACACGTGTAAAATTAGCAAGATGTTGTGTTTGTGAATAGCGATACGAGTAAGTTACATTTGGATTTATTTAGACGATCTATATTTAAGCTGCGTTGCACTGCCACACAAAAATTTCTACGTTGAACCCAGGTTAACTGGAAAACAATGCACTCCAGCATTAAATTCTAACAGCTACTAGCTACTAGCATTTAATAAAATAATCTATCAATACACTTTGTATGTAGTAGTAAAAAAAGGCTTTGTATGATACGTAAGCTGATATGGGCAGCCGTGTCGTTTAACATCAGGCGTACGGCGAGCTCGTCACGTCATTCCTTAACATAAAAAAACGTATATGTAGATGTACAGAGGTCATAAAGTCTATCTATATCTATATATAAATATATATAGCTCAAAGGTGACTGACTGATTGCCTGAATGACATAGTGATCTATCAACGCACGGCCCAAACCACTGGACGGATCGGGATGAAAATTGGCATGCAGGTAGATGTTATAACGTAGGCATCCGCTAAGAAACGATTTTTCGAAATTCCACCTTTAAGAGGGTGAAATGGGTGGTTGAATTATTTTCCCATAGGCCACGCCACGGGCGAAGCTGCGGACAGAAGCTCGTATATCTATAAAAACCACAACAACTAGTTGAAAACCACGAACAAAAGTTTAATAATAACTATCACTATTACATCACGATTAATACCGCATTATAATTTGACACCCCATAAATTGTTAATCCAGAACATGTCGAATATAAAAGTGGATATGACAAATAGATTGGTGAGCATATTAAGAGTGTGGAACAATACAGAGGTAAGGGTTGGGCGGTCGTATTGTGGGATTAGAACGAGACTATTTATACCAGACGATACGATCACACGATTGTATAGTGTCTGCTAGTTTCCAGATGATGGTATATATATGATAGATATTTTTTTTATGTTATTGATTGATGTGACGAGCTAGTCGTTCACCTGATGTTAAGTGACACGGCCGCCCATAACAGAACAGTGTCACTCGGAACTCTAACATGTAAAGTTTCGCATGACTGCTGCATTGCGCACATCATCCTGAGACATCAACACAGTCTGGTGCCAGATGCCTTTCTCGGAATTACTGCTTAAAAAAACTAGATGTGTTTTAGATGAAAAGGTCATTTTATTACTAATGCTGCTATAGAGATGCGAATGAACTCTGTTATCAAAGAAATAAAAGGAGTTGAGTATTTACTTACGAAGTTTAGACACCATATTATGCGAAGTGTAAAAAATTTAAGACAAAACAAAATTTGGTTTCATCAAATATTTTTCTACAGCGACTCTATATTACTCTATATAATGAAATCAAAATGTATCTTATATAATAATATCATAAACTTCTTAAGCCGATTAAAAGTTCGTGAACTTCTTCACCCATTTCCGTGATTTAATAATCAATGTTAGTGAAGTTGATACATACACCCCTGAGTCTCTATTGTGTAGCAATTGAAGTTATATTTGCATGTACTTAGAAGAACACTTAAACTATTAAGAAATAACTATAAGAAAACGTTATGAAAATCCTGGCTCCAACTATCATGGCCATCATCGAACCAGTTATAAATACCATAGAAAGCTCATACCCTATCGGATATCGGAGATCGGATAGCTCCATGGCAAACTTAACTTCAACTCAATCGGACCACTGAAAACCGCCCTAAAACTGTTTTCAAGATTTTAACCATACAAACAAATAAATATAGTTGTCGTGAAGTGTAATAAAAACTTGTAAAAGTAGAGATCCAGAGATCGTGATATATAATAAAAAATTGTCAAAATAAAGATCCAGTCATAATAGACTAAATCGTATCGTATATACTAAAACAGTGCCAAGGAGAAAGAGAATCGGATAATAATCGCCATTACATAGATATAAATCAGATATGACAACAATCCCGAGGGCTCGTGGTAATAAGAGCCTTCTGCGGCTTTGCATATATTGGAAGATATTTTGTCATTAAGAGTATAGGAAAAAATACATCTCTCATTTAATTAAGGTCTTTAAGTGAAGATCTCCTTTGTTATCTTAAATACAGAAAAGGTAATGAAAAAAAATCACATAATTTCGTAAGATCAGTAAATAGATTTAGGTATAAGTAGAAATATAATTTATAGGTAACCTCAGGTGCAAAAATATTTCAAAAACATAGTTGAAACAATCTGTTTCAGTTTAGCAAAAAAAAATAGATCCCATATTGTTTGTTTTTTAATAATTTTAATCGAAACTGATTGATGATTTAATAGTAAGAAATAAATTACTCGTGTAGCCACACTCCTTAACAAATTTCTGGTTATGAAAGAAGAATAGAATAACCTCTTCGGCAAGTGGTTGCGAGCACAATTTTTATTCTTATCTGACAACTGGTTATGAATTTGAGTTACGATGACGGCCGGAGCCGCACTTTGTTTTTTGTTTATCTCCTAGTTCCGTTGTGTGTCAGTCAAACAAAACCCCTTTTCTCAGCACTTATAGTATACATTGATTAATAAAATGCAGGCATACACACTTACACTACACTACACTTACACGTTACACTTGGTAGTGTTTTAACTAAAATCAAATTGGATTACTTAAGTTTAAAATAAGAGCACACCGTAAAATGATTCAGTGTTATTTCAACAAATGCAGTCACATTGTGACTATTATTTTTGCACTCGAACTGCACCAGTTAACGTTTCCTCCCTTACGCAGTTGTAGTAAGTCACAACTGCCACCTAATCTCAGTACAATTTCAACCTTACACAGTATTTGACAAGGTTGATAGTACGTAGGCATGTGATCTCCAAGTGCTAGGTTTGCTAAAACACTTGGACAACTGGCGCTGATGTCGCGTTAGCGAATCAAAACATTTGGAAAGCGCGCAAAATGAACGGTGGCCAATCAAAACACGGTAATTTGATTAAGGAATATGCGGTTTGTTTTGGAAATGGAATGGATGTGTGTACGCACAAAGGCTGACCCTTCCTACGAGTGAACGCGTAGCCCGTGGTACTTACAATATTAAAGGGTTTGTTCCCAATGACTGGACCATGGTAAAGCTACATTGACACGATGAGAGTCAGCTCGTAAGCTCAATACGAGTATACTAGGATAGCTGTTGACATTAATATAGTTCACTCGGATCATTTTCTCCTGTTCTTTTTCTTTGTTTAATGGCCTTCTATCACTTTTTAGCGATAATTCTGTAATTTTCAATTCAAGTAAGGAAATGTATGGTTATGTCATGTCAAAGTCTTATTTTGTCAGTCGAAATGCCACAGTAAAATGGTGGATATTTTACTGAAGGCTCTAGGAAGCACTGAAGAGAAAACGAAAGTCACGGTTCTAAAACTTAGAACTTTGGCTTAGTATATTGCTGGTCGTCGAAGACATCCAGCCTGATTTTCAGCCTAAGCCATTATATTTTTCGTTGTTTTGGATAAATAGTACAGCACCAATTATATTAGATATCTATACTTTGGCTAACCAAGTGTTGTTCTTCTCTTTAGATACTTATATTTATTATATGTAAGTTGTTTAGGTATACAATTATTTCATAGTCAAAAAGACAATAGCGAGCACTAAAATGTCAACATTTTCAACAGATTTTGTTAAAACCCAATATTTTCTTTACGTAACAACTTCATCACTCGATGAGTCAGTTATGTTTTCATTCATTATGACAAATACAAATACAGGCGGGTTTTTTTTTACTCGTTTACAAAAGGCTCGAGTGTCACGCGACACCCTGTAATGCAACTGCCAATCGGGGGATTGCATCAATTAAAGTTTGTACGACTAAAACGGGCGAATTTAAAAGTGTCTCGATTACATTTGTGTTGAAATGTTTTATGACTTTAATTTGTTTGACTTTAAAAACGTTGTAGGTTATTATTATTACAGTACGAGTACTTATGCTAAAAGTATAATACGGTAATCGAGATCAGCCATAAGTTAGTTTTTGAAATAAAACTTCCTTTTTTTATGTTATGGAATGATGTGACGAGCTAACCGTTCGCCTGATGTTAAGCGATACGGCTGCCCATATCAGTTGCAGTGTCACTCGGAACTCTAAAGTATACAGTTTCGCATGACACTGCACATCATCCTGAGACATCAGCACAATCATAATAAGATTACTAGACTGCGAGATCAGGTCATAAAGTCTCATTTGCCCTAAATTATTATTTTACCGAACATACCAACATAATAATAGAAATTTTAAGTAAAATTTAACATTGTTATATTGACAATGGAGATCTACGTGAATCCCCAACGTCAACTTCCGTTTGCCTCGCATTCACCAGCTTACTTTCCAAGTTAAGCGTGCGTAAATAAGTTTTACTTCCAAACGAGTAATACAAAAGTTGCACCCTTTTAAAGCGCATAATTCACTAACTCCGTAATAATCTAGAATGGCAATTTACAATTAAATTTATTGTTTAAATAATGACATCCTGTTGATGCGCAGGCGCTCGACACGTGCCTGCCGACCAATTTCATAAGACAGGGTATTTGATCCGCATTATTAAAAATTGGAGGTCACCCTATCGGAGCTATTTAATTTACTTAAACTTTAACATTTTGGACTCTAACGTCAAAGGAATAAAGAATTATTAATAGAAAATATAAAAATTGTATGCATTTTTGAGATGTATTGAAAAACTTCAAACCATTTTCTACTTTAGGATTTAGCTGATAGAGCCGAGGTTTGTCAACAAAAACTGGACTGGATGTCTAAGGATGCACTCGTGATGAATGAGTTTTTTCGGAACATTTGGTTTCCAATGAATGGTTTCGAATGCTGGTAGTTAATTATAATAACATTAGTCAATATGTTTAAGTATTTTATGTTAATATGCTGTAAATTAATGGATTTACGTGCGATGGAAGTGGTGGTGCGGGCGTCAGGTTTTTTGTATTTTTATTTTTACTCTAACTAATACAAACTAACAACTCGTTTCCTATAGGCTATAGGATACTAAGAAGATATTTTATAGATAATTCAACCACCCATTTCACCCTCTTAGGGATGGAATTTCGAAAAAACTTTTCAAATTTACTGAAGCTTTCTCAAGCTTGCCGTGACGTTTACTGACTACAACGTTGGTGATGGCGATATAATTGAATAGAGCACAGATTATAGAAAAAAACAATGGACTACTGTGGAATAGACGCACAGTGCAGGCATGTCAAAGTCAGATGATATTTAATAATAATAATAACGCCCAACGATCACCTACATAGATCCTGGACCCTAACGTTTAGGGACCCAGGAACTACTAAGGCCATGGTCCAACAACACTTTTTTTCTGTGCACAAATACTTGTCCTGTCGCGGGAATAGAACCCGCCGCCTCTGGGTTATAAGCCGACCTGGTCAACCACCACACCACATAGGCTGTCAATTTATTTGAGATGATCGCCCAAAAGCCTTATGACAAATCAAATACGCCAGCAGGTCATGCTAATAAATTACTATTTTGAAGCTCGAAACATGAACCCTAAAAAAGCCAGCCAATTTGAATAAAGACCGTAATGATTAATATCACGAAATCAGCCGACGAAATCCTCAATCCCTTCGGGAGTACTTCGGGGCCATTCGGGGACCTTCGGGAGCACTCGGGCGTTGCCCAGCAGGGGGCGCTAGGGCCGAGCTAATCGTGATAATGTGTTTATTGAATTAGAGGCGCGTGCGGCCGCCACGCGGCAGCCGCTTCGGTTGCAAATGCTCTGGTCTTTGAGGAGGCTAATCAGTGATTTTTTGGGTTGTATGGTGCTTTGATTCTATTAAAGATATATACTCATGATGAAGATATCGAGGTTTGAGATCAGTGGAAGTAAAAGATAGAGATTCCTCAATTTTTGACAATAAAGAAAGGTCACCGAAGCTTTAACTAAGTAATAGGTTGAAAGTTGAATGTCACTCCTCAGACTATTTATTTTTGAATTTATGACGATTTAGGTACTTATAAATCGAAACCATATAAAATGACTGTTATAACTGTACTTAACAGAAAATAAGCAAATCAATTTGATGATAATCCTTATAAACATAGGCTTTTTATAGATAGAACAAAACTATCAAAAATATCATCTATGAAAGTACAAGAAACAAAAGTAACAGTAACTGAGTCAACAATGCAGGTGTCGGATTACAGGCAGAAACGCGGGGCCAAAGAGGGCCGAGGACATTAATTTAATTATCCTCCTCTCCTGAGACTGTCTGATATTGTATGGGAGCGAGAACTGCACAGCATACAAAATTACGAACGAACTGTCATTTTTTCGCGTGAGAAAAAAATCTCACATCTGATTTTCCGGCGGTATCCCCAGAAGAGATCAGGTTGCGTGTGGATAAAAATAAAATATAAATCTGAATTGTTATGTTTTGTGACGGTTCGTTGTTAGATTTTTGTGTGGGAACGTGATATTTTGTAGTCCTGGTGGAATAAAATTGGGAACAGAAATTTCAACACGTCAGTTAGAACAGTGATTGTCGCAGTCAAGAAAATGTTTGTAACATCGTTTTTAATCATTAAAGATATATTTAAGTAATCATCAAGAGAAATAAACAATATTATTATTAACATCAACTGATATAATAGCGTATATGTTGAAAACGTTACGTTCTTGAACTTACTCATATTAGCTAGGAATAATCCGAATCCGAAAGCCAATTTTGTAATCATCCAAAGTAGTAACGACAACCTAAAAAGCAACACTAAAATCAAAACAAAACATTAATCCTTTAACGCCATTAATCTCCGCATTCACAGTTTAATAAACTATGTGCTTAACGTTAAAGAAAGCGCCACTAAAATCGAAGAATCCGAAGCTCTTGAGAGTCCTTAATTAAACTCGAGGCACGTAGAACTCCTTGATTCAGTCCCAGGGGGTTGAAAGACACCCTCTACCCCACCCCTTGCCGCTGTCCTTTCCACCCCGTTCCTTATGGACCGCTTAGATTTCCACCCCCTTAGGTTATGTGGACGGAATACTTGAAGTCTGGAATCTTGTACGAAGAATTGGTTTCGAGAGATTGGACAGTTAGTTTTATGGCTGTTATTTTGTTGAGGTTGTGTGGATTGGAAATAATATTGTTTTTCTTTGAAGGTATACTATACGTAAGTACTATTATATTTTCACGAGAGTTTGTAACATCACTTGGTATTGTGAATATTTATTTATTTGATAACGAAGATAAATAGTAATAATAATAGATTTAAAAACTTATTAACTACAAGGATCCATGGCTTTGTAATTTAAAAATGTTTGTATCTGATAAAGAGAAGACGCTGTAATTTAAATTCTATTATCCAGAAGTTCTTACGCCAAAAAGAAATCCAAGCCCTTGGCGCAACCTCATTTGCATATTGCTACAATTTCCTCACAAAATGGCGTCTTCCGCATCCAATTACTGAGCAGCGAGCCTCTTCGAACAACTTTGGAGATGTCTCTTTGCTATTTTTAAGCAGAAAAAGGCTTTAAAAAGTAATCAGAGGGCGGTGAACAGAAATTTAAAAACATTTGGCACAAGCCGTGGCAATTTCGAAGTGTTTTATACCTTTTAATTTTGTTCTTTGCAATCTTTGCCAGTGGGAATCTTTTTGTGAGAACGATATCGTTTACTTTTAATCCGGTGGGAATTAGATTGGGTATGTTTCGTACTTTAGTGCTGGAAATTGAAACGTTTCTCGCCTATTTTTGTAACGTGATCTTCTGAACATTACATTTTATCTTATATTTTACACTTTCGATTTAAAAACCTACACAATAGGTCCGAATAATTGGTCTATGTCATCCCAATTTCTGTTTTCATCATAATACTAGATTTATGTTTGCGGTAGAAAAAAGCTTCCTAAGCTTTACCTAAATAATTAACAGCAGACATTTGTAATTGTCATCTCAATGTAAACTAATTTCACAAATGCTTTTTAAATTCTTAGCCACAAACCGCGGCAAGGGAAGTAATGGGAATGAAAAAATAAAACCGAAATACAGCCGCTGTGTAATTATTCCGAGAGCTAATGTGCCACTTGTTTATTCCCTGACTAATTAAGAGAAGGAAGAGTTTTAAAAAAGCGCTCTAACCGAAGCATTGGAGTGAATCAAACATTCATGAGATGGGATGAAAAATGTCTACATAATTGCATTACCAATCTCTTTTTTAATTTCGCTGTTTTTTTTACTTTTTGTAAGACTTATCTGATCCTAATCAAAAAAAGTTTAAATTGGTTATAATTATTATAGGGCTTCCGCAAGGTGCCATCCTGGGTCTGCTCTAGTTCCATGAAGTTGCATGAATAATTGAAACTGCCAACTTACGTTAATTACCTCGACTAGCTTAACTAACTAGATGTAACTACTAACTAAAATTACCGTACTAACAACAGGTAGAGAGGTTAGGGAAGTTCCGGGCACAATTAGCGAATTAAACCGGGCGAGGTGACAAATCGCGATCCCGCGGTCCCACGTCTTGACGTTGAATAATCACCGCCATTTAATTTAGCTAGCGTAATTATAAATAAAATTTCAACGATAAATTGTCTAGGGGTACATTAATCAAGAAGTTGGGACACTGATTAAAATGCCGTTCGAGCAACTATTCGCTAAGTTGATATCGTTAATAATTTACACGTGGAGGGTAGGATTGGGGTGAGATCAGGTGTGTGGTTGGTTAATTTATCTGTATTTGGGTTGTAAGGTGTTAACTGTCTGATAGCTATTTGTTTAGGTACCTACTTAAGAATCAGTATAATCTGCTGTATATAGGAAATGGAAGATTTGTAGTGAGTTAGTTAACTATCATTTATTTATTTATATCTTCTGTTTATATCTTTACTCTAGTGTACTATAAAGTGACTCTACTCATTTACCAATTTAAAGCCATCATTAAATATTCTTCTGTATTCTTTTTTATTTCTTAATAGACACAGTTGTTGGTCAACTTTAGATCAGCATGTGAGCATTTTCATCAGTTCTTCAATAGTTATGAACTTATTTTATTTTATAACTTTATTTTATAAAATTATTTTCAATACACCTCGTAAAATTTCTATATAATTTTATTCATCACCATCCTCAGACCACCCTACCTACAGAGGAAACATGTGCCCAATAACTAACCGAGCCTTCTTTACCATCTCTCTTCCACATAGTATTAAATCTGATTGTGTCCCTCTCGCACTCACTGTCAAAGCAATGAAAACGACGAATCTATGCGTCTGAATCACGGACGATGGAACCCCACCCTTGTCTTAAATGAACTGGGGAGAGGAGGTACTACGATAGGTATGGATAGTGATGTTGTAAGGGGTGCTGAGACATCTTATGTAGCACTGTTTTGTTTACTATGAAGCTTTGCTGTAGGAAAAGGTAGGAATAGATAATAATAGTAGTAACCAGCTATATATATAGCTATTATAGTATATTTTTAGCAATAGGTAATGAGTGATATGTATTTTGTTGCCACGACAATGCATGTTCACACATATATATAAATAAAAGGTTAAATGATATAGATACATCGCAAAACCGTTGGAAATAGATACTTGATAATAAATGTACAAGAAGAGAGTTTATAATAAAACTTAAATCTGCCTTAAACGTTGAAGTCATTTTTATAAAGAGAAATAACTAAAACATAATATGTCCAATTTTTCAGTCGAAGGTTAAAAATATGACAACAATCTGTGCCAAATAGAGCCGATTTCACAAAATGCTGAAATGCCACGTTCACGAGTTGTAAACAATGAACAGTTAATAAACACTTATCCCTTATCAACTGTAACTAACCTGACAAGGGTTCAAGCACTGAATTATTAAGCCACAAGTACGCCCCACTGCTTGACAAATTGTTTTATAATTGATGACCTGCTAGTATGCTGCTAGTGATAAATACTATTTAAGTTAACACAATGATATCAGTGACAGGGAAATTGTAAGGGAATTTTATGAAGATATAAGGATCGATAATGTCATAAGAACGTGTGTAAGTGATAGGTATAAGAATTCGTTAAGCTTTTTATAGATTAGTTATTTGCAAGTTAATGAGATTTTTTAAAATTACAGTTTTAAAGACTTTATTGAGATGTTAATAAAGTCTTCTGAACCAAGATAATAATAGAGTTATGTTAGTATAAGTGAAAATTATATCACATTTCAATTCCACGTAGAGAAACCGTCTGAAGAAACGTATTGGAGAAAATGAAAACTACGAAGAACTACGAAGAAATAATCCTGTATATTTTAATATAAGTAGATCAAAGAGTAAAGACCAAAATCATACTAAACATCAAAGACCTGGACGCTATTTTTACAATAGTGGTAAAGATACCTGAACAATAGTGTTAAAGCCACAAAAGGTGTTAAGAGATCACAATAACACTTGCGGGCACGATGTAGTCCAGAGTTTCACTCGGTGACGTCACGCCACCGCATCATCACATATTCATGAAAAGCCTGAAGATTTCGGACACACGGTTGTTAAGTTTGGCAAATACAAGATCTATATCGTTATATAAATTGTTTCAGAGATGAGTGCAAAAAATACTGAAGTCTAATGTATAGATATTTCTTTCTTTTTCAAAGCTTTGAGAATTTATTTTCGTTACAAAAGCGTTTTTTACGTCTGCAAGAAGACATTTTTAGCCGGGATATACAACTAAATTATTTAGAAATTATAAGTCAATTTAAATACATATATGGAAAGATAGTGCAGCTGAAATACTTCCACATGGCATATTTACAGATTGCTTATTTGTTCACGAGATTAAAATGAATCAATAAAACATTTGTCGATTGAGAAAGTAGATTAAATAGTGCCGACTGGATAAATCTTATGCAAAATCGTTAAACCATTTGCTCGTAATGCTCATCTTCGTCCCAATCCGTGTGTATCTGTAACTCAATCCACTGTGGAAACCACAAACTCCTCAGAAAACATCCCTCTCTTGTTAATGCACATTAATTATAACCGGGGGATTTAAGATGTTTTGACAACGTTACGTTTTGAGTTATGGTAAGTAAACGGACGCGGAAGTTGCGAGTTTGGGGTAATCCGAAACGGTAATCGGGGTTGTTCCCGAAGTTGGGAGTTTCATGAGCTCCGTCTCGATTAGTGGATACATAAACAGCTTCATGTTTTTTCTCATTTTTGGCTCTAAGCTGTGCTGTAATTGGTTGGTTGGTTGAGCTATACTACATTTATTTATTCCAAATTGCCATTTTGTTGGTTAGTTTAATTTTCAATAGGTCACACATAGTTACCTATTAAAACAAGGTCAATGGTATATCAAAACTCACCAGTGTGTATATAAGTATGCTTCTTCATATCAGATTTCTGATGGAACCGTTTGCCACAGTACTGGCAAGGATACGGCCTGGTGTCGGAATGGATGAGCAGATGAGTAGACAGAGTACTGGATCTCTTGAAAGTTTTCCCGCATTGCTTGCACTCGAACACTTTCTCCACACTGTGCACGGCCCTGGAGAAGGGGGGTGGTGTGAGGACACTGAGAGGTGAAAATTAAATCACATGACATCACCAGCATCTCATCGTTTACCGTATCACGTATATACGCTATATTTTTAAACTCATTGTTTACCGTAGGTAATATATGATAGTATGTCGGTTTCATCATTGCTGACACTTTTTCCCACCGTCTTACGTATTAGTAGTAGGTAATACGTAAGACGGTGGGAAAAGGTGTCAACAATGATGAAAGGGACATATTCGATGAAACTGGGGACGGTAAGCGTAAGGTTAAAAATAATAATAATAATAATAATAATAATATGTGTGGACATCTCACACAACGCCATCTAGCCCCAAACTAAGCAAAGCTTGTACTATGGGAACTAGATAACTGATACAATACTTAGATACTTTTTTTTTTTAAATACATACATAGAATACAATATAACACCCAGACAGAACAAACACCTATGTTAATCACACAAATGTTTGTCCTGGGTGGGAATCGAACCCACAACCCATAGTTCAGAAGGCAGGGTTACTACCAACTGAGCTATCGGGCCAGTCAAATGTAAGCGTTCAGATGGCAGTACTTTGCATATCAATTGGTGAAAAATTAAAAATGCACTACTATGGTGCGAATAACAGTTAACCATATACTTAATCAAAAAAGACTTTAAAACATTGAAAAAAAAACAGTATTCTTATGGGATAAGGATTAATGTTAAAGTTTGTTATTATATATGGATTTTTATTATCTCAGCTCTGTAATATTTGATATGTAGACACAGGTAGTAGACTACCTATTATTAATCCCTGAAAATTGTCAAACTGCAAGATATCAAGTCACCAAGAATAAAATCTTTGACAAGTATAATATAGCAAAGTAGATAATCTAGATAGTGTCTGCGTAAGATTTTCTAAACGTAACACAACAAATAAATGAGGAAAAAGAATCCAAGAAACTAAAGTGTGTACAAAGTTTCGAATGTGACTCACCTGTGTTGACTGAGACTAATTTCGTGTCCAAAAGTTTTACTGCACAGTTCACAAGCAAAAGGCCTCTTGCCGTTATGTGATCTTCGCGCATGCACTTCAAGTCCATGAGGAGTACTGAACATTTTTTCGCACTTGACACAAGAATAAACATCCCCAATGGGCAATGGCCTGGATAAAGGTCCTGGAGCTCCTAATACAGCTGCTCGCAATCTCAGAAGCTCGGGCCCAGCAGCTTGAACTGCATGAAGATATAAATTACTGTATCCACCCCAACCTGGCAAACCAAGACTTCCAGCGTCCCTCAAAAACTCAGCAAAAGGCAATGGTGGATACAAAAACGGCCTTTGAGGTTGAACTCTTGGAGCGTCAGGTCTTAATAACGCGCTGACAGAAAAGGCCTCTGATCTTTTTGGTGGTGACGTGGAATCCAGTGGTCTTCTAGGTGATGATGGTGGAGAATCCACTTCAAGTTCAGGAGAGCTAGATCGCACTGATCGAGGTGATTGGGGTGAAGGGTCCCAGCATGGACTTCCGCAGCGTGACGCTGGTGAAATTCCTTCTGCTCTTGTTTCGTGGTGATGGGCATCATCTTCTTCTTCATCTGTTTTATCGCCTACTAGACGGTTGATGCCGAATTTGATTTCATCTGGAAAGAAGGTTTAGATTAATGTCACATTCAAAACCATTGCCGTTATTCGAGATCCATCAGATTTCATCTTCATTTTTTAACCTTTGCATTTAAATTTCGTTTCAAACCACATCATTTGTATAGCATAATCTCACTCAAACAAACTAATCCTAGCATAATCTCACAATGTCCCCAATTGTTAGTTTACAACAGCTCGGAAACAGCCCCCAAAACCCACTCGCAATTGTACACAAACCTACTCTGAAACTGCACAGGTGCTGCACTTGTCGCGCGACAAAATGGGCCGTATCATGTCGCTGCAGCAAATTGACTTCGACCCTCCAACCCTCCGCGCCCAACCCCAGTAATTAACACATCGGGTCGAAAAGACCCCCACAATCTTTTTTTACAATTTGGTAATCCAGAGTGTGACTAAACGGAACTAACTCGAGCATTGTTATCATTTTGTTTAGTTGGCCGCTTGATCTATTGTTATAACTTTGAACTTGATTTTCGTATAATGAAATTAATATTTTTACAAATCTCTCATATTGTAAAAGGAATTGTTTAATTAATGAGAGTTTTTAGGCTTCATTTAAATCACAGAACACTTACGCCTGTCTGTACTAAAGTCCATTAAAATACAACATATCTAAGAAACAATTTCCTCGGGTTCTCTTATACGTTAGTAAACCAACTTGGCAAACTAAAACTGAACGCTTTTCGGTTGCCCGTTGATCATCAGGTGTCTCCACCAATGAGCGTATATCATTTGGTATGTTGACTTGACACTAGTTTGACCAACGTGCGAGAAACCGGGTAATTAAATGCAAACTTAGGAGCTGTCAAACTTTAGCAGGGCATAATACACGGTGGCATTTAATTCACTCTTTTACTTTAATGTATGTACTCAGACCATGCTATAGAATATTCGTACAAGGTCCAATAAAATAAAAAAAATTGTTTTAGTATTTAGTGCCTCTTAAAATAACTGCATGACAAACGAAAGGTCTATTTAAAGGTACACACAGCGCCAGCTGAGTGCTTTGTAAATGTTTCGTAGTAGGCAATAAAACACCTGCTTTGTTCAATGCCGCAAGGCTTTTCTTTAGAATTTAATTTGATAATACCTAGATTTAAGTTATATTTCATAAGTACTTTTTTATTTAGTTATATGGGAGAGTTCTATAGCATGAACTGGATACATACATTCAAGAAAAAGAACGAATTAAATTCCACCTTGTATTGGTACAGGTAAATATGAAACAGTAAACGGGAACCAGCGTATTATATTTATATTTATTATATTTACTTACCTACCTACTTTTCTGTTATCAAGGTTGATGTTACGATCGAAGATAAAACTTATCAAATTAGCCATTATGTAACATCGTACATGCATTTTTGGAAACGCAGTTAGTTTTTTGCCTAAAATACTAAATTGTCTAATCACGGCAAAATGTATAGAAACAATACAAAACACTTTATTGACACCAAAAATAAACATGTAGAAAAGAGAATTACATAATAACATAGGCACAATGGGTGGTCTTATCGCTAAGAGCGATCTCTTCCAGACAAAATTTACTACCAACTTGTCCCCATCAAATAAATTAATACATCATCAAGGAACCATCGGCTGTAACTCACGCTGTCCAAAAACAAACATCCATCTAGGCGAGACAAGTTCCACTAATGAAGAGCGACCCCTATATCTGAAAAGCAGCAGCTGTCGGCATTTGGAGCGGAACCAATCGGCAAACTTCGGGTGGACTCGGAAATGACTTCGGGGGGACCCAAGAGAAGAACGTGCACATTTCACGCCCGGACCTCTTTCAACAATGGCGACCGTTCAAGGGTTACCCTTGCACTTGTTTGTTTGTCCCCTCAGCGACACGGTTTTATTACCCCATAGTATTTATTACATATTAATGGTTATTTAGATTCATTGTTCAGTCCAGACAGTATGCTCGAATTTATAGCTGTGCAAAATATTGAATGGAACCCTCCGGGAGTGAAATGTAAAGAAAGTTTAGCTCTATTGTGCCCTTTTGTAATTATATGGGATGATTTTGATTTCGTCGAATTTTATACAAAGGAAATAATAGTCATTATTATTGACACTTAAAAATTATTGATGCATGCAGGTGCAGTTTGCCTTATATTTTATTCATTGAGAAGATTTATTTATGACATCCTCTGTGGTGTACTAGTTGAGCAGGTCGGCTCATAACCCGGAGGTGGCGTGTTTGGTTACCGCGGCAGGACAAGTGTTTGTACACAGCAAAAAAACGTGAATACTTTTTCGTAGTCTGGGTGTTGAGGGAGGGAAGAAACCAAAATAGAAACGAAAGTTTCATCCACACCAGTACCTATAACCCTTCAGAAATTGCGCCTGGTCAATAATAAATATCCCACTATATTAAATCTTGTATATTTCGTCACGCTCCCCCTATAATTTATTTGAAAATTTTATTACAAATCTTGATTAACGATATCGACATGACTTTGCATTAATTTTAAAATAATGCACAATTAGGGTTCGTTATAAACTAAAAGATGAAGGTCATAAAACATCAAGCTACTTTTGTATAATTATAAATGATAATAATATCGCCCAACGATCACATAAGTAGATCCTAGATCCTAACTATGATTCCCTGTGTCTAGGGACCCAAGAACTACGAGGACCACGGTCCCACAGCACCCAGACTCAGAACAAGTATTTGTGCTTTTTTTCATACTTGTCCTGCAACGGGAATCGAACCCACGGCATCCGGGCTATGAGCCAGCCTGCTCAACCACCACACCACAGTGGCTGTCAAATTTAAAGCCTAAAAAGGTCAGTGACATACTGACAGACAAAACTCAATTTAGTTAACATACCACATATAATACAAGCTTGATAGCTTAATTGGCAGAAGCTCTGCCTTCTGAACTATAGGCTGTGGGTTCAATTCCCATCCTGAATAAGCATTTGTGTGATGAGCGCAGGTGTTTGTTGTGTCTGGGTGTTACATTGTATTTTAAGTACGTATTTGTAAATAGAAAAGTATCTAAGTAGTGTATCAAATATCTTATTCCCATAGTAAAAGCTTTGCTTAGTTTGGGGCTAGATGACGCTGTTTGAAATGTCCACAAATCTATATATAAAAAAAAATAATTTCTACTTTCTTTGTCATTGCATCACGCGTGAACGGATGGAACATGTTAGCAATTTTTTTTGTTTTGTTTAATATTGTCTTATGAAAGAAAAAATTTAGAGAGTTGCACAGAAAATTAGAAAAAATTTACTATGCGGGTGGAACTGCGAGGCGCAGCTAGTATATAATATTTAAGCCATACTGGTAGTTAAGACATTGTAAATACAAAATTGCATTTAGCTCGACTATTTAATTATAATAATGACGAGTGTGAATACCATTTTAAATTAATGAATGATATAATTTATTAATCCCTGATTGCAGGGACATGATTTATTTGATGTAATTACATCAATACTGCTTGATAAGAATCTGTTATCAGTAATGGAATATTACTAATTCAGTGTACTAAATGTGCTTTTGATAATTCTAACATAACAATTTTTATATGAATATTTTGGGACGCATTTATAAAAACATATATCCTGAAGTTATTATACACGGTGAAATTTAATTCGTTCTTTTCTCTAAATGTATGTACTCAGACCATGCTATAGAATAAGCGTACAAGGTGCAATGAAAAAAATAATAATTATAAAATCCCACCTGTAATATTGGGATGGCAGCCGAAATGTCTATTTAACGCTACACACAGCGCGGGCACTGGCTGAGCGCTTTGAAAGTGATTCAAAAGTAATAAAACACCTGTTTTGTTCAATGTCACAAGGCTTTTCTTTAGAATTTGAACTCACAGTAATTTGATAATACTTAGATTTCACAAGCACTTTTGGTATTAAGTTATATAAGAGCGTTTTTAGCATGGACTGAGTACGTACAGTTAAGGAAAAGAACTAATTAAATTCCACCGTGTATATGTATATCTACTCACAGATAAAAACTGCGGTGAAAACAGAACGTGCTATGTTATCCCAAAAGGTGGTATTTGGGACCATGGTTGTCCACAAGTGTGATAGTCTAAGACCGTCCATATAAAATCTGTATCCATTGTGCATAGCAACCCTTAAAAGAAATAAAATTATAATATTTTACTTGCAGTATGGTAAATTATGACAAATGTTTACTAAAGTTATAATGGCTAAGTGGCATTTGCGATAAAACTAAAAATGAAAAAAAAAAATCGACTATTGACATGTGTGATTTGTGTCAATATCTCCGTCCTTGTCATTTCCCTCTCATCAGAATAGTACCACGATACTTTAATTTTAGTTTAGCTCTAAACAATGCAAGATAGAACGAACGCCATGATATTTGACATCACTAATCATTGAAATCACTGAAAGTATTTGAATGAATTTGATTTGATTTGAAATTTGGTTTGCAGATTATTTAAAACCCTAGAATAAGATACTTTTTATTTTGAAAAACGGTGTGGTTCTTGTAAAATAAATATTATATCTACACGCAACAGAAGCTATGGGTATAAAATAATTACAATCATAATTAATTGATTGGTAATAAATTTACAAGTCAAAAAATACAAAAAAATAATAATAATTATGAATAATAATGTCAATGTAGTCATTAACATTCAGTCATGATCGAAGTAAAATAGTCAGTGGAAAAACCAAACAGAACTAAGTGGAGTATCAATAGAGGAAAACACCAAACATAACTAAGTGAAGTATAAAATAGTCGGATAAAAACACCAAACATAACTTAATGGAGTATAAAATAGTCGGAAGAAAACATCAAACATAACTTAATGGAGTATTAAATAGTCGGAAGAAAACACCAAACATAACTTAATCGAGTATTAAATAGTCGGAGGAAAACACAAAACATAACTTAATGGAGTATAAAATAGTCGGAGGAAAACACAATACATAATTTAATGGAGTATAAAATAGTCGGAGGAAAACACAATACATAACTTAATGGAGTATAAAATAGTCGGAGGAAAACACCAAACATAACTTAATGGAGTATAAAATAGTCAGAGGAAAACACCAAACATAACTAAGTGAAGTATAAAATAGTCAGAGAAAAACAACAAACATAACTAAGTGGAGCATAAAATGATCATGACCGAACAAAATCAAGAAAGTTTTATATCTTGTTTAGTTACAACCCCTTTCTACATCACGTGATTCCTAACGCATGTTCTTACGACAGACACTTTTAATTTGTTAAAAGCATAGGAAAAACAACAATCTGCATGCGCGGTGCAATTTGCGGTGCACCTCTTATAATTAAAATTGCATTAGGCCCGCTATAGCCAGGTTAATGATGCTAATGCACTTTTTGGTTAAGAAAAAAAAACATGGACTGACAGTCTGTAATCCAATTTGCTCGTTTAAAAACCGCCTAACTCGATTGCTCCGAGTTTGGGCTGAGAAGTTGTGGTTAGTTAGTGTTAAAGAGCTTGACAGTACGGGTATCATTACTGAGCAATTCCATGTAAAACTAAAAAAATGACAAAATTCTTTAAGGTTGCAACAAACTAGTGTAGCCTCCTAAACGACCTGTGACGCGATCTACGCAGAATCAGTAGTTTGCGCTTCGGCTACAGTCATAGATGGCATCGAGACCACGCCTGTCTTAAAGAACCTTTTATTCATAATCACGCATAATAGAAAACAAACACATAAAATATACTACAACGTTAGAAAATTTAGTCAGCTCCTCTAAGACTAGAATCGATGCAATGTAAAGAAAAGTTCAAGATCTTATATTGATTCAGGCATGGTTACCGAAGTTTATCTCAAATATAAAGTGTTATATTATTATTGTTATCTATACATATAAAATTCAAAGTCCTGACTGACTGTCTGAATGTTTTATATATCAATACACAGCCTAAACTGCTGGTCCTAGAGACTTGAAATTTGGAGAGTATGTTCTTTGTAAAGTGGATACCTACTGATAATTAGTGAATACTAAGAAAGGGTGAAGTGTGTGGTTGAATTATTTTCCTATAGGCCACGCGGACGAAGCCGCAGGCAGAAGTTAGTATTTATACTATAACACATTAATAATAGTAAAAGTAATGTATAACACTTTTTAAACTTTCGCGGCTTGAACTCATATTGCAAAGATAAAACAGAACTAAAAAACGGGTTCCCTCGTGACCACGACCACTGTAACTTGGTCGAAACGTCGAGGTTAGCCAAAATAATGTTTTGATAATTTTTGTACGCGAATAGACCCGTTTTATCTTTACAATTAAAGTAATGTATGTAATAATAGTAATGTATGTAAGACATGAATAATTCAGTCCCTTAAGTTATAGATAAAGTATTGTACTTTGCTCTGGATCAATAAGCCTGTCATTGATAATAAAGTGATAAATAGATTATCATTTGAAAATTAAAGTAGGCACTATTTAGTTACGCAGTTCTTTAACTAAATCGAGAGTGAGCAGATATCTTCTAGGCAAACGTGTTACATCCTAGCCCAAATCGTCACTTACCATCAGGTGCGATAGTGGTCAAACGCAAGCTTATCAAAGAAGAAAAAGAAACATTAATAATGAAATACCGGAATATTTAATTAATTTTATTGTAGTTAGTATAAAATCATAAAATTAAATCCTTTTATGATATACATATCTTTAAATATATCTTTTTTAAAGAGATCGACCGAGAAGTTTGATATCTTCAAAGCTCATAGTCGAGTCAGGATGAAACGGAATCACGTAAATAGCATTGTCTTGTGTGGTTTTTGACTAAAATAAATAATAGAGTTACACTGCACTTTCCATAGTTACATAATTTAGTATACAATATAAATGCAAAAGATTTAGGAATATTCAGAATAGGCTATTTGACTGCTATATTTTTATTACACACATAAATAATATACCTCAAAAAATAGATAACTGTGAAAACAAAACTTGAATATCTCAAAAAATGACTAAGTTACAGGCATTTTAAAATACAGGAATAGAAAGAGACAGCTCAAACACGCAGTGACGTCAGTTACCAGTCCTCACAGTAACTCATTACTAAGCTGTGGTAGCTCTACATACAATCTCTTTGGCATGTGACGTCACAAGCCATGCCTTCATAGTAGCTGTGAGGAAGCTCAACACGATCTCTGTTTTGCGAGAAAGGGACAGGCGATGAAACTTTAAAAGCGTACTACTCCGTGATTAATTGACCGATTTTACTTATTTTTACAATGATTACATTCATTTTTAACCTCCTTTTTGAAAATAATATTTACTTGTTTATTTTTAATAGTAGTCAAATAGCCTATTGCGATTGTGTGAGATTCAGTATGTACTTAGTAGTCTTCGAAAATAAAATAGAATATACTTTAAGCTATTTTTGTCATAATTTGTATGAAGCCGCAAATCGTAATGAATCTATATACTGGCCGCGATGATGACAGTACAAATGCTTCAGCCCACTACCAGTAGGTAGCGTACCCAACAAGCTGACAGCATTGCCCCGTTGAATTGCAATGTTGATTCGTTGTACCAAATAACTACCAGCATTTTGGTCATGCGTAGCATCGACCAGGCGCTCTGATATCTCTGATTTTATTCAAAGATTACAAATAAATATCAATAAAACAATACCTGCTGTAAACATTCCTGCCGCGATGTTAATGTTTAAAATTGACAAACTGTCACGTAATCAGAAAATTATGTATAAATCAAATGTTATCATTCGCCTTTAATGCCTTTATCAATCGTAATAATAGGATTTTAATCCCATTTATCTATACAGATTAACCAAATCTAGGATTGTAAATGAACAAATAAAAATTCCGAATATTCCTTTATATGTGTACGCTACGCACATTAGGGAGCGCACGCTGTGATTGGTTCCTTTTTTAAGCGATTGTCTTAACCCTGCAATGTCGCCGGCAAAGCGATTGCCTCCTGAATTAAAGAAATCATTATTTTTATCGCAAAACCTCGGGCTTAATCGTTATGGATTTATTTTCTTGTAATCTGTTTCACCGAAGATTACATTAATCACAGTTGTAATTTGAAGACCTTCAAAGCTGATTAATTCCTGTGGTTTTTGACACTTTTGTGATTAGTTTATTATAATATTTATTTGTTTTATCTTTACAGCTTTGTTTTTCTTTGCGCAGTACGCTGGATATTGTGATGTATTTGCTCGATACTACGCAATGTAGCAAATTACATAATTTCATAAGCCCTACAAAACAAATTTCACGTGTCATCATCCCTAACGGTATACACCGCTTATTTTCTGCTCTGCTTATTTTCACCTGTCTGTCAGTCAGTCAAGGCTTACCTTTTTTTTAGTTAGTTAGTTATAAAGTCTCTTCTCTCTTTTAAGCGTCTGGTGGAAGCAACGCGTGACTAAAGTCCTGGCCTCTACTTCGGACAAAAATTGGGCATTAACATTCAACGTGGCAATGCTGCCAGCATATTGGGCAGTTGCTTACTTGTAATGGTTTTTATTGTTTTGGTTTTTTTTTCATTCACCGTAAACGGTTATATAATATGCTATAAAGGACTACTATGTAAATATATAGTTATCAAAACGTGACTATCAATAACTCTTGCATCTTTCCTGTTTATTTTTTTTTTTTTTTTCAAATTTTACGTATTCCAAATTTCGTCACATCACTTGAAGTGGCATTAGCGATGCCATATTTCTCGATAACAATGATAAATCTGTTTTTGCTGCGGCGTGTTCAGAGGAACCCAGTGAAGGGATTAGGGTGACCACGCCTCACTCTTGATCTGGGAACTTGTCACACGTCATGGATATTTGATAAGCTATCGCGGGGCTCCTAAGGATACGAATCTATAACGTAATTTTTATAGTTTTACCTATTAGATGTCTTTTTGTGTGCTGATTTGAGTGGCATACAATCAAATTTATCTGGTTTGTTAGAAACGATTCTCAACGTTTATTGTTTTGGGTTGTCTGGAAGAGATCACTTTAAGAGATAAGACCGCCCATTGTGACACTTAATTCTTAAGTTTGTACCTGTAAATTGTTCCGACAATGTGGTGTTTCAATAGTTTTATCTATCTATTTATCTAGTTTAGGTATACAAACATATATGTGTTCTGGTTTTAAACGCTACGTACCTATCACTGTAAAATCACTGGGTTTTTTTTATGTATACTGTTGACATGACGAGCTTGTCGTTTGTCTGCTGTTATTTGTATCTGTTTTGCGTGACACTGCATTGTGCATGTCATTGACCATTAAATACAATACGAGTGACAGTTTTTTTTTGTTAATAGTATAATACGAACTCAATTCATATATATAGCTAGCTGCGCCCCGCAGTTTCACCCGCGTGGTGATGAAAACCGATGATGATGATTAAAAATTTATAACATCCTTTTCTCAGATCTACCAAGTGTGAATATAAAATTTCAACAAAATCGGTTCAGCCATTTCCGAGGATTATGGTAGCAAGCACTGTTACACGAAATTTTTATATATAAGTATAGAAGATTGACTAGTACGTGCACAAAAAGTATACTAGTACTAGTTTTACATCTGGGTGTTGTGGGACTAAGTTCCTCAGTTCCTGAATCCTTACTTCCTTACATACAGGGAATCCTAGTTAGGGTCCAGGATCTATATATAATCATTGGGCGTTAATATAATACATATACATTTTCCAATTCATTACATTTTGTTACTTTTACAATAAATTAAGTTTTACAACCTTATCAACCCAGCTATGGGATATTACCTACGGTTTTCCCAAAAACATGCCGCAGCCATAAATTATGTAATCCATAGCTATTGCATATTGGTTATCGAAACCGGAGTAGATAACGGGATAAATCAGCTATGCTTATCTCTCAAATTGAAATTTTGGCGGTGATCATCAGAATCAACGCGTAAGCATAGTTTATGATAATGATTATATTTGTTATCGTGCGAGAATTTGTTACTACCAAAATATTTTACCTACAATATTATTCTTAAAACAAGAGAATACATTTTAAATATTCCTAAAACGGCGCAAATATAGTAGTACATATTTGAGCCGTTTGGTGTTGCGACCCTGGGTCCGTGGGGGCCGGGAGCTCATCGCGTTTTCAAAAGTTTATCGGAGCGCCTGGTCGACGCCACGCGTGACCAAAATGCTGGCACTTATTTGGCACAACGAATAAGCATTGCAATTCAACGGGGCAATGCTGCCAGCATGTTGGGTACGTTACCTACTGGTAGTGGTCTGGAGCATTTGGACTGTCCAATAGACAGTGTCAATAGGTCATCGCGGCCAGTATAGTCCAAATGTTTTTTGTTTTTGTAGTAGTAGTAGAGTTTAGTATTAGTTATTATATCATTGTATTAAAGTTGAAAATAAAGAATAACATTTGTGATGATTTAAAATTATGGGCCATCCGCCATCCACAGTACATCATCAATTGAAAAGTTGCACTTAAACGCCAGTTTAAGATCAAGACGATTTTGAAAGTAGAATCAATAAATTTATCTGGGGCTTTTACTGCAATATTACAACATTACTTAGCCAATTAACATTAAGTTGATTTACTTATACTTACCAAAGCCGGTTGATAGATATTATTGTAACAATAACTTACCTACCGATTTCGTTCAAACATAATTTTAGTAAAAGTTGTACGTTATCAGTACCTTAGGTTATCTTGCGGTCATGGTGACCCTACGCTATCTTGGCGGTGCTTTTATACGTCCGATTACTCTCAATGTTTTCGTTTCCACGAATTATTTGCTGAAACAATAGCATGCTTCATGTTTGTGTCGTCAACCAGCTTAAACATGCCTAAACATACGAAAATCTGGTTAAAGCCACTCTTATTTGGAAGTGTCAAGGTTGAATTTTGGGTTTAAAGGACACAATGCAAATGTAGATACTTGTATGTCTCTGTAAGTGTAATTTGTCCGTGTTTATACACTGACGAAACGTCTCTCTGCGGCGTCTTTGAGATTAAATTGTCGTTTGATAATTGCCAGTCAACAAACTAGATTTGTGATGCCAAGTGGGCCAAGTCGTTTTATTCTTTGTCTTCAATTTGATTGAGGTTACTGAGCTTAACTAGATGCTCTAGTGTATCAACATATCAACAATATGCAAAATTTTATGGTAGTTTTTCTTTATTTTCATGTTCTCTTTACAACCTTGAGATTAGCTGTATTTTAAAAGGCATATTGTGTTTGATATCAGCTTTGTTTTGTTTAACCAGGCTTAAAATAGTGCTGTTACAGTTAGTTATATTTTTTTCTGTGATTTAAATAGCCTTAACAATCATTTTTATTAGGTTTATTCTAACCTTATTTGATTTAGCAATCCTGACCTTTATGACTTCACCAATTTTTTATTTAATTTCCATGCAATCCCATCTAGTACAAAGCTCACCCCAAATGCAATTATTGCCATATCGCTTGACGAATTCGTACAAATTTAATTGTGGCAATGACAACAACCAAAAGTCACGCAAGCACACAAGGTTATTCAACGATTTGACCACCAGTCTGCCTACCCCAGTCTTGACCAAACAGTAGTGAATAATAGGGCAAACATGAATGTCGTGCAGCGATGCTAATATTGACACAGTGGGCAAGCATAGACATTGTATTTTGATTGATCGTGTCTATGGTCCCCGTGGTTTCAACTTCCAATGAAGGTTTTAAGGGCCGAAGCTTTGAACGAATATTTAGTAACATGCAAATCTTAGGCCTAGCTAAAGTTAAAACTCTGAATCTATTAGTTAAGATGACTAAACATATTTAATTAAAACTTTTAAATGCCTATTAAAGAGTTTCCATTCCATCCCAGCTAACCATAATCACATTGAACTTGGAGTTATCTGATCTAGACTTTGTTTAGATATCACACAGTAGCGTCAGCTCCATTCAATAAATAATAGGGTGACGCACTAGCTAGTGTGTTTACCTTTTCCATGGCCAGTAATTCAGCTGTTTAATTTTTCACCTCACCACCATCCACCATAAAACCGTTAAAAGCATATTCAATAACGTATTTCCAATAACAGTCGGTCCCAAATCCCGCGGCTTCAGATTTCGGTGTGACATATCTTATCATTCGGCCGTCAGGCGTATCACTAGCGAAATTACGCTTGTTTTACAACTCTGATTTGCCGGCGGCGTCTACAAAGGTGCTTATAGGTAGATAGCTTATCGGCATTATCGGCTATCTACAGTTTAAACGTTTGACGTTATGATGGTTGTAATTTTTCGTGTCGAACACGAATTTTGTTGATAAGAAATAGGGTTGTTACTTGAATAGATTGGGTTTGGATAGATGAAACGTTCGAAAGTATTTAGCATACATTTTTGAAAGGTATTTTTAAAAGTACATATTATGTTCATTGGTTCGTCGTGACCCTAAGCGTACATTCGTTGCTTAATGGTTCATAATCATTCAAGCATTTGCCACATTTATTATATCTTATTTGTATTTTAGGTGATATATTATTCGAATTTTTGACTGTGCGTTCAAACTTTTTATATTATGAGTGGCAAAAAAGCAGATCGCCCACGGTCCTACTGTTGTTAAAGTGGTCACCGTCGCTTTAAGATATCTGCGATGTAAAGAACTATGATACTGCGATGCTGGTCCAAAAAACAACGAATGTTTTTCATCACTGCCCGCTTTAGTATGAATTTCACATTGGACTGATTTCACATTGCACTGAAGTAGATACACTTATCAGCAAAACATTTGTTTCTATAATAAACACCTAAAATAAAATAATAAACAAATATTGTTAAGTTGTTCTGCAACTAGCATATCAAGAAACCTGAAACTCAAACAGTTAAAACATTTAATTTTTGCGGCTGCTTAAATTTTCCAAGTGTCCCAGTCCCGGTTTCACTGAGTAGTTGATAAGGCTAAGTGTATCTTCATCTTCAGCTGTTTTGTTAAAGTTAGAGCTTGTTGGACAAACAAAACTAAACGATTTGAAAGAAAAGCTTATTAACGACGACACTTTAGTTGGTGAAAGGCTCCAGAGCCTAGCACGTCGTCGTAAGGTGGCAGGTCTGTCGGTCTTTTACAGATTACACCACGATAAATGCGCACAAGAGCTACATGATATCATTCCCCTATCACCATTCCACTACCGGACTACTGGACGCTTGGCTAAGCGCCATCCTTTCGTGGTCAAAATTCCACTTATTCGTACCAAGCGATTTGATTCCACGTTCTTAATTAGAACGGCTAAAGAATGGAATGCCCTGCCATCGTCTGTTTCCGGCGAAACAGACGCTTTTACCCGGGCGTGTTCAAGAGAAGAGTGAATAGGTATTTACTTGGCCAGCATGCTACACCTTCTTCTACACATCGTCACTACCAATCAGGTGAAAGCGTGGTCAAATGCTTGAAAAAGTTTGAAGTAAAAAAAGATTTCCCGTTTCCTAAAGTTGATAATCATAAACAAAACAGTGTCAACCCTCTAGCGATGGCGTCCATTCTCGGAGCGCAGTAAATCCGATTTGGACATGTGTACCCATGTAGGCAAACATTAGTTACAAGATAACGTTGTGCTGTCTGTTTGGAATGTATGGATTGTGATGTTTCGACGAAAACTTTATCTATGGACAAGAGACTATAAAATAGAAACCGTAAAAATGTCAAAAAAGGACTAATAATAATAACTTCCTATCCTTCTTTCTAATCTCTAAATACCTTAACTTTTCTTATTAGTTTACGTAATTTACACTAGAAATCACTGCAAAGATAAAGTAATATATTTGTACAAATCTCTACTGTTATATACAAAAGTGTTTGTTAGTTTGCCTTACTTTAACGAGGTAATTTATTTGAACTGAACCGCTTCTTTATATGGTGTAAAGGCTGGAGCATTTCATCTGTCGACAACCTCTAAGTCAGCAATCATCGAACCATCTTGAAACAAGCTTTCACTTGTCATTCAATGCTGATTTTCTTAAACCCCCTGGTATCTGTTTCAAGATATCACAACGTTTATTCTCAAGAGACAGGATAGGATTTGTGAAAGATCTAGTATTTTCTTAATCTTAAGCTACATTGTCGACGTCACATCATTCTATTCGTGTATTATTCGACGTCACAAAGATATCATACTATTTTTGTTTGTAAAAAAATACAGTTTGTTGTTATCTCTGCTATTGGTGAAAACAGAAACTGGTTCCACTTTGCTGGCATAAAGCGACTACTTATAATATTGGCTCGAGCTTCAACGAACACAAGCGCAAGTCAATTTCTCAATTTGGCCGTATGCGCCAAATAGTTTTATTTCCATACAACATACGGTTTATTTTCTAACATAGGTACTGTGAGGTATTACAACATTGTGAAGATTAGTTTTCTGTTTACCTAAGTGAAGTTAGGTGAACGCTAATTGGTAATAATATTTACTATTTTGTATAAAATAAACAAATAAATAAATATTTGTGGACATTTCACACAGCGCCATCTACACTCAAACTAAGCAAAGCTTGTACTATGGAAACCATGTAACTGATAGAATACTTAGATACTTTTTGTTTGTAAACAAATACAAAAAATACAATATAACACCTAGACACAGAACAAATACCTACCACACTTCTCTTGATGTTAAGTAACGATATGGTCGACCCTTACTGAAAACAAGCAGATTATAGTATATTTATATATATATATATTTATATATATTATATACTATTCGGAAACACAGACGCTAAACTGATTTGGCTGAAAGTTTGCATACATTTTGCTGACTCAACGGATCAACATAAAGTAGTTTTTATTCCGAACAATTAAAACCTTATTTTCCATACCTCTTGCTGTATAATGGTCATGGCTGTGCACAGGAGGAGGTGACGCTAGTCGTGGTTCAGGTCGGCTGGCCGATGCGCCCCACAAGGACTGACAGAGACCACTACGTAAAGCTTCACTTGCAGATAGACCTGTGGACAATAGATAAAAAGTTATCCCGAGAATCATCAACTGACAAAATTCTTTTGCAGTCAAGAATTGGTACGTAGTTGAGAAAGTAGAAAATCAGACCGAAAAAAGGCAGAAGAACGAGTGTATACTTATTTTATTGTCTGCGGAATATCTGAATATATAACATCAGATAAATTTATGATTAACATATTATAAGTTTTCACATTTAGGTAAGTACTTTTTTTCTTTTAAAATTGTACTGTCGAGATGCATAGCATCCTGATAGCATCAATTAATACCAACCTAAAATTTAGTTCTATCTCTCCCTACAACCTGATCATCATCTGTGATCGTCAGTTAAGTATCTACATCAGTCACATTGAACAATTAATTTAGTAAAATCGTTTGTAAGTCACTTCCTCATTTCACTGGCACGCTGTATCTAACAATTATGATTTCAGAGTCATGTGATAATAGCTGTACTGGCTATGGGAGAGATTCATGAAGTACCTACTTAGTACAGTATATCGCTTTAGTGCTAAAGAATCTTAGTGAAATGAAAGAAAATTAATTCCCCTTAATCTAAAAAGTGCCATGCGTAGGTTATTCGAGCGACGAGAGCGAGTGTGACTCAGCGATAGCTCGAGCAACATTTAAACCAAATCAACTTGATTCAAATACCGCTACAATTAAAATTAATGCACTCGATGATTTTGAGCTGTCGTCTACTAACCTGCACTTGGCCAGCGTTTTAGATTATAGCCTACACCTTCTTTCTGTGAGAGAAGGCCCTATCTTAGCAGTGGAAACTTATTGCCTGATAATACTTTTTTATAATGCTGCTTATTCACAGACTCTTGGGTTTTATTCTACATTTCAAGTGGGACTTCTTTTTATCAACCGAGGTTCTAAATTTGACTGTATTTTTAAATGTATGTTACCTCAGAACTTTTTGCTGAGTGAACCGATTTTGATGATTCCATTTTTATTTGAAAGCTCGTGCTTTCCTTGTAGTCTCATTTCAATTTGATCAAGATCTGATGGGTAGTTCTTGAGTTGTCTTTCTTTTCACTTTATATAACAATTGCCTGATATTATTATAAGGTTAGTAGATTCCAAAATAGACCGTAGCAGATTTTCAAAATTATTTGGTGAAAATCAGCCATAGTGCTGAACATTTTAAATGATCTCACTCACTGCTTATTGACAACGTGAATGACTGTGACTCAATATGCCATCTAAAAATAGTTATAAAGCTAACAACAGAATTTACGGAAGCTTATAATAGATCACAGACTTTGGGCGAGTAGTGAGGGTGACTAAAATGGTGCATTCATCAGAAATATTTAAGGCATAAAAATCTTTCGTTTTTTATGTTAAAGGGAGCAAACAAGCATACGGCCCACCTGATGGGAAGTGGTCACCGTAGCCTATGGACATCTGTAACACCGGAGGAGGCGTCACCAATGCATTGCTTACCCTGTAGGAGAATTCATTTTCATTTTTATTCAATACTTTTTAAAATTTAAACTCAAACAAATCAACCGCAGATACACAATAATTAGTTACGTCGTTGCAGTTTTCCTGTTGTTTTTGTGCATATTATAAATTAACGGCTAGACTTGAGTATAGGGAGTAGGAGCTGTCTATACTTCTTGACTCTTCTTCTTTTTGACGGGCCTGAGCTATCAGCCTGATATTTCTATGACCTGATATTTCTGCCTTCTGAATAGTAGGTTGTGCGTTCGATTCCAGGATAAACATTTGTGTGATGAACATCGATGTTGGTTCTGTGTCTGGGTGTCATATTGTATTCTATGTATGTATTTACAAACAAAAAGTATCTAAGTATTCTATCAGCTATCTGGATTCCATAGTACAAACTTTGCTTAGTTCGGGACTAGATGGCGTTGTGTGAAATTTCCACAAAAATATTTATTTATTTTGATTTAAAACTTCTTTACGCACGCTTGACTTGGGGAGTAAACTGGTAAATGCGAGGTGAACGGAAGTAGAAGTTGGTGCACGTAGATCTCCATTGTCAACATAACAAGTTAAAAACAAGTATTATTATGTTGGTATGTCCCATAAAATGACAATTTGTAATTGTCAAAATGGCGACATTAACATTAAACAAAGCAAAAACAAAATAATACCGGCTGATAGATGGATCGAAACTAAAAAAGTTTTATATCAGTCATGTGGTCTAAAGCACACTTGTTTTTTATTTCTTTGCCGGAATGAGTCAGCTGGTGTCCCAAAGCGGGATCTTAGGTGTCTAGTTAACTGAACCCAATTGAATGTTTGCGATATCAATAAAGTGCCACGTCTTGATTTGTCCGACGACCAGTGCCGTCCATTATGAGCACGCATCACTTTCTATCTGCATGATCGGGATACCATTCAATAATCTTCTCTCTTTGAACTGAATGGTAATGATCTGGGATCCAAATTTGTATAAGTGATTTCTTTGGTCCGTATTACAGAACGATGCTCAGTCATCGATCAGAGCTCAAGCAGAGATATCATTCATAAAGTGATTAATTAGTGAATGAGATTTCAAATTTATACGTATGTACGAAATCTAATCTTTATGATTGTACTGTCTGTAACCTGATTGCTTTTGATATCATTAGAAACTGCTTAAATTTTATATTTATTTTAGTTTTATAGTTTATTTTATTGGTAAGACTTTTCTGCAAATGGTTTAAAGGGCACTGTAGCTAGTAAAATTACTGGGCAAATAATACTTTATGATCTGATCTCACAGTCGAGTAATCTTATTACCAGACTGTGCTGATGTCTCAGGATCGTATGCGTAGTGCAGTGTAACGCGATACTTTATATTTTGGAGTTCCAAGTGACACTGTTCTGTTATGGCCGTGTAGCTTAGTATCAGGTGAACGACTAGATTGCCACATGATTCACTTTTAAAAAAAAGTGTAACCTACAACGTTATCAGTCTGGAAATTTTCAACGTCAATAATTCATCTTGTTCCGTATATTATATATGCTCTCAAACCAAAATACGAAGAATCGTGTTCCCCAACCTAATAGTACACAACATTGATCAACAATATTTTTTACAAACACATGGTTCACACTTGAATAACCGATTGCAGTTATGTAATGTAAAATAATAACAATAACCTCAACCTGCATTTAGGATAAGATAAAATAATAACTAAATGTAACTGTTGCTGTATTTAGATACGTATCTAATCTATATACTCGTAATACAACTGAAACCAAGGTAAAGACAGAAGGAAACTTAGAAAAAATGAAACCCTTTTTGGAAGTAATTATGAACAAATAGTTGAGCACGAAAATAACGTTTTGTATAGTATAAAATAGTATTGCTTCATTAAATCTGTTTCAAGTATTATTTTTTGATTGATTCAGTGCATTAACTGAAGATCACTGTAATGCATCTAAGATCAAAAGGTAGCAAGCGCTTAAGGTAATTTTTGATTGATATCAACGAAGAAATGCAAAATGACTGCTATCATCATTAATATCATCATTATTGATGATAGCAGTCATTTTGCATAGCAATTGCTATTCAACGGGCCAATGCTGCTAGCATTAGGGGTATAGGTCATAGCGGCTAGTTAAGTACTCTTAATGTTTTTTTTAGTATAGGTAGTGTAGCTAGTAGCATTTATTAGTAGTTATTATATTATTGTAGTAGTAAGTTAAAGCTTAAAGTTTAGTGGCAAGAGTGTGTTGGATAAAGTTTTAATGAAATACCTGAATTAAACTAAATTAATGACCTTACTCATTCTCTCCCCGAGTCGGTTTTATAAGGAGCTGATTCAATTTGATAAGCACTTATCAAAACACAGGTATTTATGCAATCACTGCTATATTTACAAGATATTAGCCGATTAGGCGGCGCATGACCCAATTCAGTCAATAACTCAATCAACAAACGAACAAACAAAAAAGAAATGCTCGCTTACCGAAAATTATTTTAGGATATTTTTTCGGTAAGCGTAAACGTTATAATAAATAAATACAAATGTAGCTCTCACCATTCATAAAGTAACTAGTATACTAGCTGACCCGGCTAACGTTGTTTGGCCATATAAATTAAAAAAATAGGGGATGATGGATGAAGGGAGAAAATTTAGGGTGGTATGTACTTTTTGATACCACATCAAAATAAATAGATTTTTTTTAGGTGAGCCACCCTTATCACTCAGGGAGATAAAAAATAGATAACAACCTATTCTCAGACCTACCAAGTGTGAATATAATTTTACACGGCAAATTGCCTTTATTTTCTAAATACTACAATGATATAATAACTAATACTAAAAGTTACCTACTACTTTTACTACAAAAAAAAAGAAAACATTTGAACTATATACTGGCCGCGACACGATGACCTATAGACAGTCCAAATGCTCCAGCCCACTACAAAAAATAAAAAATAAAATTACTGTCTAAAATTTGATAAAAATCGGTTCAGCCATTTCGGAGGAGTATGGTAACAAATACTGTAACATTAATTTTTTTATACAGATTTGCTTTTCTTTTACTGATATAGTTGTATGTTACACTTTTCTTAAGTTTGTTCTCTTAGTTTTTAATGATTTGCAATGTCATCATCATCATCCTTAAGACGTCCACTGCTGAACACAGTTCTTCACGATAGCGGCTGCTTGTCTTCTGTATCCATCGGCTCCTTACGGGTGTGACCAGATCGTCAGTCTACTTAGTGGGGGGCCAGTCTACTGCGTCTTACGATTTATGGTCGCCACTCGAGAACCTTTCTTCTGCATCGGTTGTCAATTCTACGAGCGATATGGACTGCCAATATCAAATTGTTAATATATACATATTTGAGCCGTTTAGTGTTGAGACCCTGGGTCCTTGGGGGCCGGGAGCTCATCACGTTTTCAAAAGTTTATCAGAGCGTGTGGTCAACGCGACGCGTGACCAAAATGCTGGCACTTATTTGGCACAACGAATAAGCATTGCAATTCAACGGGGCAATGCTGCCAGCATGATGGGTACGCTACCTTCTGGTAGTGGGCTGGAGCATTTGGATTGTCTATAGGTCATCGCGGCCAGTATATAGTCCAAATGTTTCTTTTTTTTGTAGTAGGTAGTTTTTAATATTAGTTATTAAATCATTGTAGTATTTAGACAATAAAGGCAATTTGCCGTGTTAAAAAAAACTTGTTAATTCTATGAGCTATATCGGTCATCTTAGTTCTTCTACGGATCTCCTAATTTGACACTTTACCTCGCAGGGAATTAAAATTTGTGACGTGATTTTTCAATATATATCTATGATACAATTTTATTTCAACGTATTTGGTCCAGCACCTAGACTGCCTCCGAAAGATATCGAATTTTGTCATGATTCTCAAGTTCTTTAATGTATAATATAGATGTATAATTATTTAATTATGCTCTAATCGTAAAAAGTGGTCATAAAGTTATGTAGTTAGATGTAAAAGTTATAGTAATTTAAAAATGTAACTCTCCCCTTTATTGGAGTGTTTTAAGAGTTAAATTACAGTGCTGTCAGTTATAAATCCCGGTTGAGTTTCGACGTGGAGAAATCAGCACGCGACTTTTATTGTTTTGGAATAAGTCATGAGATTAATCTCAGTTAGGATAAAAATGTTAGTCAAAATCATATTTAAAGATGTTGATCGGAATCACGAATAAAAAGGTACTCGTGTCAAATTTGACCCACAGAATTCAAACTATCTTTTTTAGAAAATCAGATATTTCAAGGAGGATCTCATAATTACCTGTAATCCGGAAAATTATGATGTAAGGAAGAAATTATACATTTACTAGTGCAATTTTACATGGGATCAATGAGTTCCTACAAATTTTGTCACAAAACATAGAAAACTTTGTTGTGTCTAAAATGTATGGAGTAAAATTTGTAAAAAACGATGCAAACGTAGATATCTGAAAGTCGCACAAAGATAATTCTGGCTGTTCATTCATAGTTTTAACACAAAATTTATATAATTTATAAGATTTAAAATTAGAACAAAAATCTTGAGAGGTGTCAAGGATACCCGGATAGAACGAAGTTCCTTTCGATTAATTAGTGAAGGAATTGTAATAATTTTTTTTTAGTTATAATATTTTTTTTTTTATTATTAACAAATATAATGTAAATAGAAAGAATATTAATATAATATGAATAGAAAGACGAAACGAAAATAACTGGCTTACATTCTATGAGACAGAGAGAGAGACAGACAGAGAAACACGCGCACGCCGCTCGGCTTTAAAAAGTGTCGTTACACCTTTTGGTCTTGTGTCGTTACAACTTTTGGTCTTATTTTTTCCGTCTAGCCCCTTTTCGCAACGCGCGATAAGGAACTTCGTTTCAAAAATAGAAACACTTTGCACTTTAAGCAATATCGCTACAGCCTTTCGCTCAAGTCAAGGAGCATCTCAAGGCAGGAAGCGATGTCGCAATTGGCGTCGTCGTCAATTCGACCCGCGGCCGGACGTCGGTCATTGATTCCTCGCGCCGGCGCCGTTCGGCTGCCTTTTGTTTTTAAGTCTCCCACTTCACAAGATGACTCATCCATGATATAGATTACTTTTGAACCTCCCTATCCCTTGATCTATTAACGAATATTCTACTTAGTGTCATCAATTCTCAAGTAATGAAAATAGAAATAAAAAGACATATACTTTGAGGAACACATTACAATGCTCAACTATAGAAAAGAAATGCATATAAAGACCCTTCTAGTTAAAAAACAAAAAGATTTAATGATTACTGCAGCTAGGGAAATTACTGGGAAAATGAGACATTATGACCTGATCTGATCATTATGATCTGATGTCTCAAGATAACGCGCGCAGTGCAGTTTTACGCGAAACTCTAACTTTAGAGTTTAGAGTGACACTGCAACTGATATGGACAGCCGTGTCGCTTAACAACTGGAGAACAACAAGCTCGTCATGCTTGCCATACTACTCCATTGATATCACAAGCAAGCTACCAATGAGTTTACCCGCTAATGGATGACCTTAACTCATTCACTCAGTGAGTTGACTCATATACGCTATAGATTACTTTATAGGCTTGAAAATAGATATTTCTGGTTCGGGTATGACGGCTTCGCTATTTGTGATAATTGGGTGCAGTGGCACAACTCCGTCCGCCAACCTTGGATTAGTAGCTCTATATTTCTATTTTTAAAGTTTTAGTTCATCAATTTAGCTTTGTTTGGTCTTGTATGATATTTTATGTTTTTTTTTTCTGATAGAGTTTATATTTTATTTTATTTATCATAAGTACCTACATTTTTACTAGTAATATAGGCTGATAATAAAAATTCTGATTACTTTCTTTAGCTTTTGTTTTCCGTATACGTATTCTTAAAACTATCTCCTTCAGATAAACGTACATCTCCTTCCGACTCCATTTACTTATCACGTGTCGTATTATTCCTATTAGGATCGTTTATCGTCCTGGCGCCATTGAATCGTTGTCTTCCTCTTGCACTGATTGTCCCGGTCACTCATCCTGTCATCACCCTTCTACTACTGCACGAAAGTTATCACTTTGCGCAACTGTTTTTACTTAACGTTCTTTAATCTTGCTGTGTATGTAATATTATGAATCATTCTTATAATCTTTATCAACTTCCTTTTATATCAGATTTTTTATCATAACAAATAGAGAAATGTCACAATGTTTTTCGGTGAGTACACCTGATACAAATTGATTAATACTTATTAAATTTTGTGTGTAGATAGCATACATCATCTATTGTGTTGTGTAACGTCACAATATGTGTGCCAACCAAAACTAGATAATATAAATAAATAAATATTAGATAGTTACATACCAACACTAAACTATAACTAAAAAAAACAAACAAAAAAATTACAATAAATCTTTGGTGGAGGAAAAACTGGCCAGAATGTTGGTAGTATTACCAGATTGAATGACAATGCAAAAATAAAACCAGCATTTTGGTCACCTGACGCCTTTACCAAACTTTTGGCCATGTCCCTGTGGGTACAATTCCATAGCGGCCTGCCCCCACAAAACCATACTGACTATATAATATAATTAATTTCTGATTATTTTGCAAATTTATTTATTGTCTTTTTAAATATCCAACGTCCTTATTATGGTTCCCAGCCAGTTCCGGCCACGGCGACCAAAGTTCTGTTTAAATCAATGCACGGCTTCGCCCGTATGCCTTCATATATTATGACTATAGTACCCTATCTTGGCTCTAAAAGTACGCAAACCAAGGTCTGCACTCTGCTACCAGTCACCCTATGCGCCATTTTACAACAATTTGGCTTAGACACCGCTCATCACTCTGGCGCCATAGAATCGTTCTCTTCCTTTCGGCCGCACTGATTGTCATTGTCTCCGGCGACTGTTATCATCATTATCCTGTTTCGAGATCTCCGCTGGTGTGTGTCTTTCTGTTTATTTATTGGCAATGATTTTGCGTTTTCTATATTTATAAAAATATGGTCAGATTTATTTGTGATTGTGAAACTGCACTGGTTGATAAGATAGGAAATTTTTCCAATTTTTCTTTCCATAAAACCTAAGTCAACGTATTTGTTCGCAACGTAATGATTTAAAGCAAAAAAATTGCAAAATCAGCTCAGCCATTTTTAGGCGTATTTTCATTTATTTAGATTATACAGAGATAATAATTAGGTGTTAATACAATTGAATTTTAAGAAATTTACATAACTTATGGAAACAGCTGCTCACTTTGTAGTCATTAATACAAATGCAAAAGATCCGTCGAATATACTCATGGTGTGCATTTTGATAGATACTAGTTATGTAAAATTATTTGTATATGAAGTTAGTCAACAATATTCATAGGCTTGAAATTATTTCGCTAAGCTCAACTATGACAGTAATGAATTTTCTATTCGGGCACACAAATTATCAAAACATAATTCTGACTAAGCTCGACGTTTCAATCAAGTTAAATTGGCCGCGGTCACAAGGGGACTGGAGTAGAGTGCATTGTGCAGAGCAGGCGTCCTCTCTAACTACCCACATTTGGTCTTGTGATTCTTCACCATCAATGTCCCAACATACAGCACTAACAGTACCAGCAGTTTCACGCGAACACAAATTGCGACGCGAACTACTACTAATACCTACGTATCTCTAGATTTCACGATGAGCATAACCTATAAACATCTTCCCTATTGAAATTGCTATTAGAAATTGTTTTGATAATTAGTGTGCGCGAATAGATCCGTTTTATCTTTATAACATGAGTTTAAGACGCGAAAGTTTAAAAACTGTTATAGTATTGAATAATGGTCTTCAACCAAGCTTAGCTGTATTTAACAATCGTGTAGCTAAAAAGGGTAATACGAACAAATTGGCTAATGATTGTGCTCTGCAGGCGCCATCGGATGGCGCCTGCTTGTAGCATCCGGCGATCCCCTTCTATCATAATGTAGGTTAGTACCTACTAAATGATAAAATTGCTTATGATGCAATAGAATATCTGATTAAAGCTACCATTTACCATCACTAAATTTTATAAGTCGTAGGTGGACATTGTGAGAGAGAATTGGAATGATCTTTCTAATTCCAAAAACAATCTTTACAAAAAAAAAAACAGATGAGATGCTCTTACGAGAATACTTTGGGTGCTTTTAAAATAATTGCGTATTTGAAAATAATCCTCATATTAAACAATATTGAAACAAAAGCATCTGAAAACGAATAGTCACAGTTTTGATCAGCAGTGGTGCTGAACATAGGCCTCCCCTTCTTCCTTCCTCCTTTAATTAGGACACTTATCACTTTGCAATAATGACCACGCTTGCAGCTTGGTGATCGCCGAAGATTTTAATGTACCGAAGAAAATGCTGTAGTCTGTTCCCTGGATATTCACTTAGCTGCCTCTTACGGCTGGCTCATAGCTTGGTGTTTGTTCTCTTCCCGCTTTCTCACACCACCGGGACCACCCTGCCATACCATCTGCACTTTGGATTATTTTATAAAAAAGAGTCTTAAAACAGTAACAATATTCCTTACCCCTACAATACTAAAGCACTCTTGAATTTTGGTTTACTGTTTTACAAATAATTTCAATACAATAATATTATATCTGCTGTCAAAATCGGACAGCGTTGACAAATCTATATTTGGAGTTTATTGATGAAAAATATTCCTCAGTAGAATTTCTCGAATAACGTACAAAGCGTTTTGATTCCTCATGTATAATTCGGACAGCAAAATAATGGAGAACTGGAGCTGGTAACTGCGTTACTGTTTGCAGACCAATATAATCTGGGAGTTTTTAACGCTAGAATGAACTGGCACCTTCTAGGCAAGCTTATTTCATCGTCAACCGTATCGTCATTTACCATCAGGTGAGACTGTGGTCAAAGCCTATCGATGGTATATAAAAATAAAAATCACTATAGCAAATAACGTTGTATATTCATGAAAACTTGATAAGCCAGACTCGTAGTCACAAATAGTTGGTAACAACAGTTCATTCAAGGAAAAATGTGACCATTCGAATAGATAACTTACTGAGACGCATGATACAAAATCTCAGCTCTATCTACAAAAAATATTCCAGTATGTCCAATTCTGAACCTTATTTCTGATGGATTAAAAATCTATTTACTTTATAAAATGATTTTGGTTTTTCCAATCCCACGATATATTTACATAGTAATCTCGTCATCAATCACGGCTGGATTAAGAAATATTGATAGTATGTAGATGCTTTGGAAATAAGTCAGGGAAACTTCCATATACTGAGTCCAACCATTTATATTGTGGATGAGTAATTTATCAGTCAGTCTTTCAGGACAAAGCCTTTTGTTTAGATTTAAAATGAACTACTCATAATCAAAACATTAAAGAAATCAACTGAAATAATAGACGCAGTGATTCAATAGGTTTCTTTGTTTTCACTATAAAATAAATCTTTTCTAATTATAAAGATAAGAATATCAACAACTGTAACAGCAGATGATCACACAAATAGTCTTGAAGAGCTGAGATCAAGAGTATGTAAGAAAATAACGATGGCCACAATCGGAAGGAATTCAATCGATAACACACGACCACCAACAAAGTCTTTTATCGGCAAAGGATGCCGCGTCACATCAATTGAACACAGTCGGCTTTGAGACAATACTTCATTATTGATGAAGAACTTTGTAGGCAGTTGTCCATCTTTATAATATGCTTTCATTACTCCATTTTACACTGCCTGGCTGACATACAAATATATTGTTTTACCTATAAAGATTTATGGTTTATAGCATTTACATCAGCATCTATTTCTTGGCGTAAGTTATTAACAAATTGATTTACAGTGTAAAGAGAAAATTTGGATCACGAACTAGATTTAAACCTATATCCATCCCTGAAGCTGGAGCATGTTGTGCTGAAGATACTACTACCAGTGATAATCTTTTATCTCTCACCTTTTGCAATCAACATACGGTGTTTGGTACTTGATAGCGCCATCTATTAAAAGTTTCTTGACAAAACTAAAACTAATCTGTCTAATCTATTTACTATTAAGAATTTGCTATCGTTTAGGAAGTTCTTAATGTAGACAATTGAGTTATAAATATAATAATTTTACTAATCTGTATCTATATTCCCGTAACCTTTTTTACCGGGGCGAGAAGGGGTCGCGACTGCAGTCCAGCCAACTCGCCTAGTTTAATAGATCGCTAATTAAAAGTCAAAGTAAAATCTGTTACACATCAACGATTGTTTTATGGTACTCAATTTAACTCGAAAGTACTTTATTAAAACAGAAATGCAACTGTCCATGAGTAAACTGTCTTAGAGATCACTGTAACCATCAATGGCATCGAGTCCATTCATTCGTTATAATTAGCAAGCGTACTTCAAACCAGCCGATGAGTTGTGAATGGAAAGCATAGAGTAGTAAGTAATGTAACATAAATGGTTTTAACGTAATAACTCATTGAAAATTCATTGATAAAAGCAAGTGGAAAATTCTTATAACAGCGGAATCACACTATCACACTAATATTATAAAGGCGAAAGTTTGTATGTTTGTATGTGTATTTGTGTGTGTGTGTGTATGTTTGTTACTCCTTCACGCTGACAAACGGCTGAATAGATTTGGATGAAATTCGGTACCAAGGTACACTAACCAAGGTACACTGGATTAACATATAGGCTACATTTTATCCCGGAAAATTTAGGATACTGTTTATCCGCGGGTGAAACCGCGGAGCGCAACTAGTGAAATATAAATTCAGCAACGATAACAAAAGCATAAAAATATGTCATCAATTTTTGATTTTTCGATAAAAGCTGTTGTATATGTGTCTATTTTAAACTGAACAACTAAACCCTTCTTAATGAATTATAAGTATGATTATATCTGTAGAAGCCAGCTTGCAAACATATTCTTAGTCTAACATTTTTAATTCAACTGGTACAGTAATTAATATAGATTCGTTCTCGTATCTTGTGAACTGTCCAGCAAATAGACGCAAATAAGGAGCATCTCTTAAGTTTCAATCATTTAATCCCAGTATCTTGTTACTAGTATGGGTGGTCTAGCACAGTATTATCATTATTACGAATATCTTGAGTGCGACCCACACGATTGCTGCATGTAGATAGGATTATATAACACTGCATTTTAATATAGGCTCTAATAGTGTATTATTGAGTAAATATTTATATCGCGTGGTGTAGTAAGTACTGATTTTGAATTCACATCTTTCTATATTTGGTTGTAAATGTTTTTTGTTGTGAAACTTAATCTAGTTTAGCATTTTTTTATTTTCAGTGGTTCAGCTTTCTGCTGCAAATCTACACAATAAATGAAAGAGTTCCGAGCACGTGTAATAATTCTAATTAATTCGTTAGGCTTAAATTAACTTTGCCAAACTATTTACTGATTCTGCTTCAACAATAGAGTCGGTTTTTTGTTCCTTTGTTGTACATTACCTAAAATTATATGATCAACAATTTGTCAATGTCAGAAAGGCTAGAATTCTATTTACTCGTTGTCTCAGCTTTGAACCACCAAACGGTTATTCGACACATCATCAAAGTGATATACAGACCGTAAAAGCAAACCTTATTCTATCGCATCTGAAATCGAGATTAACAAAGAAATGCTCATGTCCAGGAATCCTTATCGTTGGTGACAAGCCGTCTACCATCCGAGCGTTATCAGTTCTCAACACTAGGCCATTGTCTCCCACAAAGATTCCTTCATTTTTAATTAGCGACCATATGGCACAAGTTACTACAGTATCATCTGTGACTGGGTCACGATAGGTCACGCCTTCCTGACCAACAGATTATTTTATATTATGCAGAATTTTATAAATAAGCTTGTTTACTGATAACATAGTTGCTTAATTAGGTAAAACTGGTTCTAGGAAAAGGAAACAACTGATTATGTTCGATATTTTTGTGTTGCTTTTGATAGCTTCATGTGCGTAAACTGTGGCGATTTTTTGCATGCTTGGTAGCACTCGGTTGACGGTCCAACTTCAAAAGCTTAATCACGTTTGAATTCGAAATAATGAGGTAAAATTACCATTATTATATTTAGTTAAACATAATTATTTTGTGTGAAGTATATGAAAAAATAACGTCTGAAGCCACTGCTGAAAACTGAATTCAAGATCGGGAAGTAACCGTTAAGTATACTATTTTTTTAACTTTAATCTTCAAGTTAGAATGTGCTAACTGCATCTGAAGAAGGCACGCTATATATACAGTTAGTATAAAACCTCCAACACACAGCAAGTTACCTTTTTCTGTCAAACTTTCCATTGTATTCACCACGACACTTTTTACAGCGATACAACTAAATTATCGATTTTTTGTACCTACTAAAAATTACAACTATACACGGCTAACACTCACGAGATACAGTCGAATAACTCGACTGGTGTTCGGGCAATATAGTTATGAGTACTACCACGTCAGTTTCTATAATATTATAGTACTAAAAATTATTGAACCTTTCTGTACCCATTCATTTGACTGGCCCGATAGCTTAGTTGGTAGGAACCCTGCCTTCTGAACTGTGGGTTGTGGGTTCGATTCCCACCCAGGACAAACATTTGTGTGATGAACATCGATGTTTGTTCTGTGTCTGGGTGTTATATTGTATTCTATGTATGTATTTACAAACAAAAAGTATTTAAGTATTGTATCAGTTATCTGGTTCCCATAATACAAGCTTTGCTTAGTTTGGGGCTAGATGGTTGTGTGAGGTGTCCACCCATATTATATTATATTATATTATATTATTATATTATATTAAATTGCTGTTCAGCCATTGCCAACATTGGCCAGTTGGCTACAGATTAGTTGACTCATTGGCCAGTTGGCTACAGATTAGTTGACTCATTATTTGTGAGGGCCATTAAATCCTAAACTAGCCGGTTCCCACGTCCACAACGCCTACAGCCTTGCGACGGTAGATGATGTGACTAATGCTAGAGTTTCCTCTCCTTTACGGATACGTGAGGAAGGTGATTTGTTCATTAAGATTTGCTGTTGGGTAATTTGTTTGTCGATTGTGGCCTTGACAATAATCTACCATTCAGTTTAACATAACATACATATATACACTCCATGACTGACCCGATAGCTCAGTTGGTAGTGACCCTGCATTCTGAACTGCGGGTTGTGGGTTCGATTCCCACCCAGGACAAATATTTGTGTGATGAACATCGATGTTTGTTCTGTGTCTGGGTATTATATTGTATTCTATGTATGTATTTACAAACAAAAAGTATTTAAGTATTGTATCAGTTATCTGGTTCTCATAGTACAAGCTTTGCTTAGTTTGGGGCTAGATGGCGCTGTGTGAGATGTCCACACATATTATTTAAAAAAAACATATTATACATATAAAATTTCAACAAAAAATTAATTTAATCATACAAAAAACTGACTCACTTTCACCTGCTTGGAAAACGTTCGGCTATTGCATAGGAACCATAATTGTTTTTTCGAGAAAAACCATATTCTATTTTAGGTAGTATAAAGTAGGCATCTTATCTACATATTATGTGATTTCATCAAAATCATTTGACCGTTTCAGCTGAACTTAGGTAACACTCGTACTTATATCCTTACATATATTACATACACACAAACTTTCTCAAGTATAAGATTAGTAGGATAGGATTATAGATTTGGATTTTTTACTTACAATCATTGGCTGATAACAAATTGTGTTTTGTTTTTCTAACAAATATGGCTAACGTTGGCAGATCTTGCTATAATTCGAATAAGCTGTGCATGAATGTCAACGAATACAAATATTACTAAAAGAAAATTTAGATCCAACACAAAATTATAAGCTAAAACGGCCAGCCTGAAAGCTTTGGGTAAACAGGAAAACGAAATCAACCATACCATCAATTAAAACTGCGAAACAAAACTCATAACAATCGGAGTAGGTACTTACCTACTGTTTGCGCACCTCCGCGATTCGAGGGTGCGTTATTTTGGGGGTGGATGCCCCAGGGCGAAAGAACAACACAATTAGAGCTCAGTGAGAAATAGGTAAAGATGTAAGCCAACTCACCAGCAGTCCAGCTCGGATCCTGGTGATGACGGTACCGTCCAAGTGGAAAGTAGCACAACAAGCACTTTCACAGTGGCAGATTTGGCAGCCTTCACGTCACTCGCAAAGTTCAGAAATGTCTTTGGATTGAGAAGAAGTGGAGTTTTTCGATTTCGCAGCGTTCGTATCGCGCACAAGATTGAGACTGACTGGGGGTACCAGCGAGAGGCAATACAAGGCGATATCTACCCTCACTGAGCAATATAAAACTAAAAAATTATGTATGTCTACAACATTCCGCCCACCAAAATGCAAAGTATTTTCCATAAAGCTCCATACTAATATGGAAATAATAAAGAAATGAGGCGCACGGGGCGCATCTAAGCTATATTCATAAACAAACATAAATCTAAATTAAAATTACTAAGCTGCAAAGTAAGTATGCGAATAAACAAAACTAAAACTAAATGGTAACGCGAAAACACAATGAGTGAACGCGAGACCTAAGCTACTTAAAATGAGACAACGAAACTAATCATCTATAGGTAAAGGGCAGAGCTTTACCAGTGGTCTTTGTAAAAGACCTGTTTGGGTTTTGACTGTTGCAACACGACAGATACCGTCTTTGCCATGATGCAATTGAACGACACGTCCGAGCGGCCAATTAAGTGGTTTGAGTTGTTCATCTTTCATCAAAACTAATGATCCTAATTTAAGTTCAGAAGAATCCGTAAGCCATTTTGCACGTTGATTCAGCGTATGTAAATATTCCATGTGCCAGCGTTTCCAGAAATCATGATGAAGTCTCTGCACGAGTTGCCAGCGACTCAAACATGTGAGTTTAACGTTCGATATGTCAGTTTCTTGAATCGACGAGAGAGGCTCGAGTGTTAGGAAATGACCGGGGGTTAATACTGATAAGTCGTTGGGATCGGATCCCATTTCGCACAACGGTCGTGAATTTAATACAGCTTCAATTTGAGTTGCTACGGTTAAAAATTCCTCATAGGTTAAAATTTGACTTCCGATAACACGCGTGAGATGAACCTTAAAAGACTTTATGTTGGCCTCCCAGAGACCACCAAAATGTGACGCTGCGGGGGATTAAAAGAAAACTCTATGGCCTCATTAGACGCTGCCTGCTGCATAAGAGGTAACAAAGAGTTGTAAGCACCAACGAAATTGGTACCTTGGTCGCAGTGAATGCGCTGACAGCGACCGCGTCGTGCAACGAATCTACGAAGCGCGCCGAGAAACGCTTCACTGGTTAATCCAATGACAAGTTCAATATGAACTGCCTTTGTAGCGAAACAAATGAACAAACAAACGTATGTTTTGAACGTCCTTGACCCACGAAAACGGACTATATGGGTAGGAAAAGGCCCGGCAAAATCGACTCCGATTACTGAAAAAGGCTTGACTTGAGAAACACGAAGTTTCGGAAGATCTGCCATACGAGGCGTGATATGTTTCGGGTTTGTGCGATAGCAACGTATGCACTTCGACAAGCGGCTACGAATGGCACGACGAGATGACAATATCCAAAAATTTTGAGCGAGCAGGAAACTGAGCGTACGAAGCCCAGGATGCAAGTTGTCATTATGACATTGGTCGATAATGAGCGCCGTAAGGCGATGTTGTCGAGGCAGTAACAGTGGATGCTTGCAGTCGTAATCGAGCTCCGAATGAGCTAGACGACCGCCCACCCTGACGAGACCATCTCTATCGAGAAAAGGGTGCAGTTTTTGCAAAGGTTTCGGCAATGGCAATCCTCTTTTCAAATTTGAAACTTCAATCGAAAACGACGAGTTTTGTGCGATTTTAACAAGAGTGAACAACGATTGATTCAGCTCTGAAGCGATAAGATGACCGGATCTGCGATCAGACCGGTTCCGACAATTGTATATGAAACGAAGTGCGTATCCTACGATACGTTGAATCTTGTGTAAGCTAGAATGTCTATCCAAGAAATCGTCAAATTTATCAACAGCAACCAACAACGATGTTTGTGTGTTGCGTTGCTCCTCAACTGATTCAGGAGGTTCCTCGATGGGGGATGTGATTGGCCATTCACTGGCGTCTCGTGACAGCCATGGGGGTCCCTGCCACCATAGTGAGTGGTCAATCAGCTCCGGGATTGTAAGCCCACGAGTAGCACAATCTGCCGGATTGCTGTGGGATCGAACGTGATGCCAATGTTGGGATGGAACCTTGTCCTGAATATGACTTACGCGATTGCTCACGTAAGTTTTCCAACGCGATGATGGGGATCTGAGCCAAGCTAAAGTCACCATCGAGTCTGACCAACAAAAGATGTCATCGAAGGCAAGCTTGTCCACGAAAACTTCTTTGACATATGCGATGAGATCAGCTAACAGAACTGCGGCACACAGTTCGAGACGAGGTATCGAGATTTTCTTCAATGGAGCAACCTTTGAGCGAGCGATGATGAGGTGAGTAGTGATTCGATTATCACCGTGTTCGCATCGAAAATAAATTACAGCAGAATACCCGAGCTCAGACGAGTCGCAGTAGCCGTGTATTTGAAGCTTGGTGGAATTCAGTCCCGGAATGAAACGAGGAATGACGAGTGACGCGAGGGAACTGAATTCTGAGCGATAACGAGACCAAGCCTCAGCAATGTGGTTGGGAGCGAGATCATCCCAATCTAATCCAAGACTCCAAAGTTGCTGAATTATGCACTTAAATGCGAAAGTCAAGGGCGTTAAAAACCCAACAGGGTCAAACACACGGGCGAGCTCGGAGAGAATGTTTCGCTTCGTGCATTGTTCATGTAATGGCAAGACCGTGAATGAAAATCCGTCCTTGATGGGATTCCACTCTAAGCCAAGGACCTTGACCGAAGGACAAGTTTCTGAATCGAATGATAGTGAGTTGTCTTGGCGATGCTCAGGAGGAATATCTTTGAGTAAGGAACGACAGTTGGATGTCCACTTCCTAAGCTCAAAGCATCCTTTACGAAGGATGTCAGTAATCTGACCCATGAGTTCGCGAGCCGACTCCAACGAATGGGATCCAGTTACAACGTCATCTACGTAAACATCATGCGAAAGTGTCGTGACGGCGAGGGGACGATTGGCCCCTTCGTCACGAGCCACCTGTAATATGGTTCGAAGTGCCAAGAAACTTGACGATGACATGCCGTAAGTGACGGTATTGAGACGAAATTCCTGGACGGGTTCGTCGGGCGAGAAGCGAAACAAGATGCGTTGATAGTCGCGATCTGTCTCAGCGACCAATATTTGTCGGTACATTTGCCTGATGTCGGCAGTAAAAACGACCGAATGCATGCGAAAACGAAGAAGAATCGTACCTATGTCCGATTGTAAACGAGGACCAACAAGTAGTTGCTCGTTCAGCGCAGTACCGTTCCTTTCCGGTTTAGCAGTTGCATCGAAGACTACGCGAAGAGGACTTGTGGTGCTACTAGGCTTCAGCACGCAGTGGTGTGGTATGTAATATGAATGGCCCGAACCCGAGTGGTCGGCTACATCCATATGTCCAGATGAGAGATAGTCTTTCATGAAACAATTGTAACCTTCACGAAGCTGAGGGTCACGTGAAAGACGTTTTTCAAGAGCAAACAAACGACGAAGAGCTAAAGAGCGAGAGTCACCGAAAGCTGGTTCCGGCGACTTAAAAGGTAAGCGCACTACGTACCTTCCATCGACGGTTCGTGTGTGAGTAGTATCGAATATACGCTCACACAGAACTTCCTCTTTAGAGTGAGGCGAGGTTTTCGGAAGTTCATCAATTTCCCAAAACTTACGAATTTGCAAATCTAAACTGTCCAGTGAACAGAGTAACGACGATGATTTCGATGAAGAATGTGCACACGATATCTTTCCCATCACTACCCAACCAAGTTTAGTGTTGAACGCCACTGGCCCATTTGGTCCGTAATCACGGCGTTCACCGAGAAATATTTGACAGAAGATATCAACTCCCACTAGCGCATCGACATGTGCGGGTACGTTGAAATCAGGATCGGCCAAAGTTATATCGCCAAGTTGTGGCCATTGAGCCACGTTAATCCTATCAGTGGGCATCTGACTACAAATCTTAGGTATGACGAGAGCCTCGACTACGATGTCAGGAGATTGGTCTCCACAGCGCATGCGGTACACGGAGGAATCCGTCGCTATCGACGACGATTGACCAATGCCTTCGACCGTCGTAGTAGTCTTCTTTAGTACAAGTCCAAGATGATGTGCACATTTCTTTGTGATGAAGTTCGATTGACTACCGCTGTCAACGACAATACGAATCTTGCGATAATTGCCGAAGTTGTCCAAAACTTCGACCGAAGCAGTAGCTAATAGCGAGATGTGTGCAGCGGGCTCCATGCCGGCCACTAAAGTGACAGTCGGTTGACTGTGTGCCAGCTGCGATGTTGGTGAAGCATCGGGCAGTTGAGATACCGATGATGTAGCATCTGAAGCGATAAGAGTTTTCGGCGAAGCAATACTTTCGAAGTGCAAAGTTGTATGATGAGGCAAACCACATTTAAAACAGCGAACACTCGACTTACAAGATTTAAAACCATGACCTGGACGTAGACAATTTATACAACAATTATTCTCTTTGACAAGAGTGTGTCGATCACGTGGTGTTTTGTTACGATATATGGAACAGTTCCACAAAACGTGATTCGATTTACAAATAATGCAAGTATCACCCGATTGTGGCTGCGAGTTAACCATAAAAGATTTGGTAAGCGCCTGATAACGCGGGGCGTTACCGCCAGTACGAAGTTGTGGGTTCAAAGGTTGCGCAGGCGAAGTCGGCGCGCCGCGCGAGTATTGCGATGCGGGCGAGGCGCGGGCGGCCGCCCCAGCGGCGGCGGTGCCGCGCGGCACTCGCGCCTCAGGCTCGGCAAGCTCCAGCGCTTGGCCGGCCTTGTGAAGGTACTCCAGTAGGGAGTCAAATGAAGGGATGTCCTTGCTTTCATTCTGTAGTTCAAAACGACGACGAGTATCTATATCGAGTTTGTTTATCAACAAATAAAACAATGGGAAGTCCCAATCCTTAACTGGCAACTTTAAGTTTTTCAAAACTGCAATGTTCTCTTTAAATGTATCAACAAGACGACGTAACTCACGAGGAGAATTTGATTTTAATGTGACCTTCTGCAATTCTTCCCAGTAGCGAAAAGCAAGTTTACGCTTACATTGATAACGATCAATAAGCGCCGCATACGCATCTAAGTAATTGTGATCGGATAACGGGAATCCTTTTAACAGTTGTAGAGGCTCACCGGAAAGAAGCGATATCAAAATAGAAAATCTTTCAATGTTCGACAATTTTTTGTTTTGATGCACCATTGTATTATACATATCATAAAACGTACTCCACGTAGTAATGTCACCATTAAAATTTAGAAGATTCAATCTAGGCAATTTCACAGATAAATCAGTTCTATTAGATTCTAGTTCCGGCCCAGAAGTTGTCGAAGTGGAAGTTAATGACGAGTGAATTTCAATTATTTGAAAGTATTTGTCGTCAACCTGTTGTCGAACAACATCTTCCTCATCCAATGCTGAGGTATCAGACATTTCAGAACAAATTTTCAAATGTTGTGATTCAAAACTAGTGCAATAATTATCTAGCCGACTGTACCGTGACAAAAATATCGGAAGTCGCGAGATGTCGTTTTGTGCCTCTAAGGCAGCTAATAAGCATTCATCAATGCGTTTAATAGCAATGCTACGTTTTATATCTAAACTACGTCTACTAGCAGCTTTCGACATTTTAAATAATAATATCAACAAGAAAAATTCAATAAGTATGTATAAAGAAAAATAATTTTATGTTGTGTAGTTAATTTTGTAGTGGACTGTATTTGATAAGAATGATTACACGCGCTTTCGCTTTCTTTCGGAGTTATGGAAGTACGACAGACTTATAACGGCAATTTGGTTTACGAATAAAATAATAATTCTAATGCGTATTACAATTAAATAACTTACAAGTTAATCGTACAATTAAATAATGAAGCGAGAATACTATTATTTCGATAACGAATTTTAACTTAAAGGTAGTTAGGTTTACCGTTCAAGTTCAGGTCCAAGGTTCAACTTTATCCTATTTTACGAAATAACAAGATGCACCAAGGTGGAGAATATTAACCGACCAAATTCGACGATACAATATAGCGAACGATTGGTATCGCGTAGACAAACCACTTAATTTGGCCGTATTGCTATTGCATCATCCAACTGCATATTGCAAATACGATAATATTAGTATATTTAGGCGAAATTATAACAAAACTATGATTAGAAATGAGTCTCAGTCTAGGTAATAAACAACTAAAGCGGAACACACTATCCCGGTAGTGTCTATCTATCGAAGATTTGCGATACGAATGACTATGCGTTTTACTAATTGAATTACAACTACGTAGGTACAAAATATCGAATATTATATATATCGAATTTACTATGATATATAAAACTTTATGGAAATGTGATATGCGCGTGATTCTACGTCACTCCTGGTGATGAGACAGGGCTGCTGTCCTCACCACAAGAAGGATCCCGGGTCGATGGACCAATGTTTGCGCACCTCCGCGATTCGAGGGTGCGTTATTTTGGGGGTGGATGCCCCAGGGCGAAAGAACAACACAATTAGAGCTCAGTGAGAAATAGGTAAAGATGTAAGCCAACTCACCAGCAGTCCAGCTCGGATCCTGGTGATGACGGTACCGTCCAAGTGGAAAGTAGCACAACAAGCACTTTCACAGTGGCAGATTTGGCAGCCTTCACGTCACTCGCAAAGTTCAGAAATGTCTTTGGATTGAGAAGAAGTGGAGTTTTTCGATTTCGCAGCGTTCGTATCGCGCACAAGATTGAGACTGACTGGGGGTACCAGCGAGAGGCAATACAAGGCGATATCTACCCTCACTGAGCAATATAAAACTAAAAAATTATGTATGTCTACAACACCTACCCTATAATTATAATTTGAATTAGGATATCCTGACTACCAAGGCCGCTTCAACAGCAAAACAGAATTCTCATAACATGTGGTAAGTATCTGTGACAAGCTGAAAGCTGTAACAAGTGGACACTGTAATATCAAAACAGAGCCTTAGGTAAAGAGATGATACAATAGGTAAGGTAATATAAGATTAGATAAAAGGTAACACAAGAGCCGGTAGCGTAGTAGAATACCAAAAATAATAATAAAGTTTGACAGCTCTTAAGTTATATTTTTATTATATACGAGCTTCTGCCCGCAGCTTCGCCCACAGCGTGGCCTATGGGAAAATAATTTAACCACCCATTTCACCCTTTTAAGGGTGGAATTTCGAAAAACCCTTTCTTAGCGGATGCCTATGTCATAACATCTACCTGCATGCCAAATTTCAGCCCGATCCGTCCAGTGGTTTGGGCTGTGCGCTAATAGATCACTATGTCAGTCAGTCACCTTTGAGTTATATATATTTAGATAGAAGATAGATATTCTCGTACGTTTGTCAAACTCGGGTCAAGTTAGAATGCAATACTGTAAGCTCATTGGTTGAGACAGACAATGTTCAACAGGCAACCAATGAGCATTCATATTTTGGTTTCCCTAATTGACACAAATTTAACAAACAGATACGAGAATCCGGGAGAAAGTGTTGCCTAGCTAAGTTGTATTTTAATAGATCTTAGTACAGATGAATAAAACTGCTTCAGTATTTTTTACCTGGTATAATCAAATGTGCTTTTGCAGGGTGAGAGTATATAGCAACACAGATAAACGTTATATTATTACTATTGCTACCATCGTTGCAAAAGCTACTAATGAGTGACTATGAGTTGGTAGAAACCTTGCTATCTTTACAACTGGCAAGGCAGTGCAATGACAGTGATGAACCACGATTTAATTTACGAGTACATGGACCAATTAAACCAGCAGATGACAAACATGGTGACTAACATGCGTAGGAGCCGTGCTCCGTGGGAACTGGTCTAGTTTGAATTGGCACCGCCTTAGACGTTGGCCAGACGATCCCAAAATGAATGAATGGTCGTTTATGACTGCAATTAGGGACTTGAGAAAGTAGGTCAGCATTAGAGATAGTATCGAAAAAGCATGAATGAAACTGATCACACTCCGTAAACCAAAAGTTTTTACAGAACTTACTTCTAAATACCTACCGGGTCAATGATTGTTGGTGTAATCTAAAATATACGTTTACTTTGGTTGAGTTTTGAGATGACGATACCTATGAAACTAATAGCAAAACAATAATAATAACGCCCAACGATCACATACATAGATTCTGGACCCTAACTAGGATTCCCGGTGTCTACGGAGCCAGGAACTACGAAGACCATGGTCCCACAACACCCAGACTCAGAACAAGTTTTTGCGCTTTTTTTTCTATGCACAAATACTTGTCCCGCCGCGGGAATTGAACTCGCTACCTCCAGGTTATGAGCCGATCTGCTCAACCACCACACCACAGAGGCAATAAGAATAAATTAAAACTTTATATATCTTGACGAGGGTATTGAAGATTCACGTCATATAAAATGTACGGTGCATTATTTGACGCTTTAGTAGGTACCCATTCAAGATTAATAAAGAAGCTCTTGCTCACATAAGTTCTTTGATAAAAGACCCTGAACGTTAAGTTTGTGTGTTATATGATTAAATTGTACAATCTAATGGCATCGGACTGATTGCCGTGCGAACGACGGTTCGGGTTAAGAGGTGTTAATTGTGCGAGATTGAATGTTTTCTCAGGGCAGAATCTCAATTGGACGCAATTGTGGCTCTGCTAGCTTTTCGTTGGAGATCTGCTATGATGTTAGACCTACCATCCTACATGATTTTTGAAGAGAGAACGTTCTGAGGGAAGTAAGCTACGTCGTTGTGTTCACGCTTCACTCTAGAAAGTTCCAGACCATTTTTTGTAGTAAAACTTCTTTACGTACACTTGACTTGGGGAGTAAGCTGGTGAATGCAAAGCGAAAGGAAGTTGAAGTTGGTTCACGTGGATCTCCATTGTCAACATAACAAAGTTAAAATTTTGTATTCTTATGTTGGTATGCCCGATAAAATGACAATTTAGAATTGTCAAGAAGGCGATATTAGCATTAAACAAAGCCAAAACAAAGTTATACCGGCCAATAGATAGAGCTAAACTAAAGAAGTTTTACTTCAGTCGTGTGTTTTAAAGCACACTCGTTTTTTAATGAGTGAACTTTAGCGATGTATAAAAAAGAAATATGATTTTGTGAAAAACAAAGAAACTGGTGTCATACTGAAGATCCATAAAGTGAAATTAACCAGGAATTACTTACCAATTCTATTTCTAGAATATTATAACCAACTATATATAGTCAGCAATAGAAGTGTTCAGGCTAATAATGATGACATAGTTCATTACAGAAAGTAAATTTCAACGCAAATTGATTATGATCTTAATAAATAATACGTAGAGCACAAAACAGCTTGATGCTAAATACTGGTTGATTATTCTGTATCAATACCGAGACAATATCAAGAGACCCATAAATACCTACTGAAATGATATTGACCCGCTAATAAATAAAATCACAACTGAAACCGATGCTCGTGAGAGCGTGATGAAGCTCCGTAGAATTGGGGTCAAAGTCGTTACGCGGATGGCGTTACATTGTACTATTTTAGACCTTCATGTTTGTAGGGCAAGTGCAGTTTGGAACTGTCCGCAAGTGTAATAGCTTTAGGATACCAAGTGAGCTCTGACATTTGACTGCTTAACCTTTATGAAGATGCATGTGTACCGGCAGTCATATAGGTTTTTGAACATTGATTACTGCTTTGATAGGTATAGTGTAATCTTTATCACTGTATGCTAAGTACAATATAGAGGAGTTTTGGCGGGAAAACGAAAATGATCGAGTCACCGCATTGTATTATTTTCCAAAACTTGTGCTATTTTCAGTGTTAGTGCATAAAATTGGTGGCATTTTATTCGTTAAATGCTGGATTACAAGCATGCGTGTGGGAAAGTGGTAAATGATGGTGAAACGCTTCTTTTCGTGTCGTTTCCAAAATTACATAGAAGCTTCTGGTAAAGTTGCCACCACTTTACTTTCTTTAATAAAACTTTACTAAGAGTATGACTTGAATAGACTAGACACCCACATATATATAATATTAATTACTTTGCGAAATTGATTTGAAACTGACTATATACACAAAAGTGTGGAGCCAACACCAAAACAACAACAAGTACAATATGTAAAATAATATATATTTTTAATTGTTCAGTATTGAACCCATTCTCAAGTCATCATCATTATCATCATTCACCCGCAGAACTACTGAACATGGGCGCCACTTTAAGCAGCTGTTTTCCTATTGCATCCAACGGCTCTCCATGATTTTGACTAGAAACAGAATTTTGTATGAATTTGACAGGATTAATACGTAGTTAATTTACAGTTACCTTGGAAATTTGCGAATGAGGAATCAATTGTAACCTGTTGCATTGCAATATTTCATCATCACTCCCCCAGGACTTCGGTCCACCATATCGGGTAGGAATTTTTTATTGATTAGCCTCAGAGCATACCTACCTCATTTAACATCATCATTAGCCGAAAGATCTGTTAAACATAAGCTTTTCCATAGAACGCCACTTGGACACTACTTGCTTTTTGCATCCAACGGCTCCCGCAGTCTTTAATATCTCACTAATTTTTTTAACTACTTCAAAAATAGGACACAATCTTGCAACCTTCCAAATCTCGAGGCACATCAACCACAATCAATTATATGATTCACTATTGACTACATCTTTACTGTTCATTAGATTGAAGTCAGCCGACGTTTGAAGTCGGCTTCTATCAATTGCTGTACTTACAGGAAGATTTTAATGGATTGGGATTTAGAGCTTCAGGTCAATGAGGAATTGATTGAGTTTTTCCTTGAAATCAGAGGTGAATTGATTGAAGGTAGGTAGAGAGTGAATTGAGGAAACAGTTGGAATTATAAATACTTCTTAAATAAATTTAGCATTTATTTTGTTTATTCATTTGATAAAGTCAATAAATGGTGTCTATTGTCATGGTAATAAATATTACTAAGTACATTATTATATTATAGCAGTTACATCGGTTGACATGAACTCTCGAGGGTTGAATCCCAGACAGGCCTAATTTCCTTTCCAAATATTTGAAAACTAGTTAACTATAACAAGGTTGGATAACTTACAGTAAATAAACTTTGTCTAGGAGAATAATAAATTCGCAAGCTTTGAACATCGATTTAACAAAATAGATGGTTTTGGCGACTGCCCGAAAAAAAAATTAGCAGGCAATAAAACTAATCGATCGTTAATAGTATGGGAGCTTAGATATGCAATATGTTAGATGTAAAACAGACTGCGTTTTAACACTTTTTAAACTTTCGCGACTTGAACACATATTGTGAAACGTTGAGGTTAGTCAAAATATTTTGATAATAATTGTTGTACGCGAATAGACCCGTTTTATCTTTACAATAGACTGCGTTTTACTACCTAAATCATCATCATCATTCTGATATTTGTTGTCAGTGTAAACTGTTACAACGGTGATTTAAATATACATTTTTGTACACAAACATAGTCAAGCATTCATTTATCTCACCGCCGTCGCCGCGTAAGATTCAATGTACGCCGCGTAGAGCCAGCTGAGCTCTTTCGGCTCTGGTAACCGTTTTCGGCACTGATAATGGATGCAGGTACAGCGTAACCGAATAGGTTGACAAGCACAGTCGCGACTTTCCATAAGGTCCGTTCACTCTTCCATTGGACGTAATCTCGATCCTCTTCTCCTGGAAATCTTGATCTAGTTTTTTCCTATAAACTATGTCCTGCGTTTTTTTGGCAGGAAAACGAAAAAGATCGCTTCTTCGCATTGTATTATTTTCCTTGTCTTATTTTCAGTGTTAGTGCACAAAATTGTTGGCATTTTATTCTTTAAGTGCTGGATTGGACAGGCATGAGTGTGGGAACGTGGTATAATGATGGTGAAACGTTTCTTTCCGTGTTGTTTCCAAAACTCCATAGAAGCTTCTGGAGTTGCCACCACTTTACTAGGAGTATGACTTGACTAGACTATGACTTGACTCGGTGAGTTGGATTATAACTAGACTTGCCATATATATATATAATATTATTTAACTTGAGAAATTATCAATTACTTGACACTGGCTAAATACACAAAAGTGTAGAGCAAAAACAAAAAAACCGATGTCTTGCGTTTGAAAGTATGAAAATTTATCCTTATCAGTTCGCCCTTCCACCCATAAAAGCCAACCATAACGTAGTTACTCCAAAAAATATTCAATTGAAGGGTTGAGAATAAAAAGGGTTTAACTGTCAAATTGATAGTTACGAGAAAATTGACTTTAAACTTCAACGGCTTCATTTTAATGTAGAGTGCTTATAAAGTAATAGAAAAGGTTTATATAAGTTTCAGTTGCTTGAAATGTATTAATTCTATTTTAAAATACAAAATATAGTACTTATTCGTATAATTACTGTAAAAATATAATATATATAATAATATTTTTATGCTAAGTGAACTGTATTCCTGTGACAGATAAACCGTTTTTAGACTGACAAATCAAGATTTAAACCTCATTTCAGTATTTTGAGAATGTATTATTGTAGATAATTTCACGCTGAATCCAACGATACCAATAAGTCATTTTGAGAAAAAAATCAGGTAAACCCTTTTGTTCTCATTCCTTCAATTATGAAGTTATATAAATTACTCTATTGTCATGTAAACAGAGCTGAAAATTATAAAAGGAAATCCAACTGACAAACCTCTGTCACCAGCAGCAATCCCGACATCATCCAATCATGGGCCTGCGACCGCGGCATCAGTGCCCATTAATTATGAATTTGGGCCGTAAATCGCCTTTATACGACGAAGGGATTTCAAAGCCACGTGCGACCCATTAGTGTAATGGGGACACTGGAATCTTTCCGGGCTTAAAGTGAAGCCAGCGATATCACAGCCTCTGTGGTGTGGTGGTTGAGCAGGTCGACTCGTAACCCGGAGGCAGCGGGTTCGATTCCCGCGGCAGAACATGTATTTATGCATAGAAAACAAAGAGCAAAATACTTGTTTTGGGTCTGGGTTTTGTGGGACCATGGTCCTCGTAGTTCCTGGGTCACTAGACACAGGGAATCTTAATTAGGGTCCAGGATCTATGTATGTGATCGTTGGGCTAATTATTATTATTATTATCTGTCGCCAATCTAATTTATAATGCAAATATTTAAAAAGCACCTAGGTACTTCTGCGAATTATAATTTCTGTGCTGTTGCTAAGCTAGATACATAGATAGACAGATAGATAGATATAACTCTTTATAGCTAAAATTAATAACTTAAATTAATCATAATAATAATAGCGCCCAACGATCACATACATAAATCCTGGACCCTAACTAGGATTCCCTGTATCTAGGAACTCAGGAGCTACGAGGACCATGGTCCCAAAACACCCAGACGCAGAGCAAATAAAAATTATTTTTTTTTATAGATTAAATCCTTTATAGCTAGATGTAGCTATGAAACTTTTCAATGCCTACTTTGTAAATACCTACATAATAGATATGGAAGAAATCGTTCATTCATGATTTCATTTAATGTCGAAAATGGTCGCTAATGTGCTATTTTGGTGCTAACCATTACATAGCACCAAAATAGCACATTGGGCGGAATGATCATAATATGATTTCATTATTTTTATGAACTCATCATGATTATTTATTTATGATTTAATATCTCGTGAGAATCGGATGTCGGATGTAGCCAAGGACGTACACTCGTCGTTTTGTCCCAACATGTGCGTGTCTGCGTCTCTGTGTCCGAAGTTTTGTACTTCTTGTTTTGACGACTGCGGTGTAATGAATCGGTTAAATGAGCGCTAAATGTGAGACGATAATATGACACGTTATGGGAATAATAAACTGTAAATTGTTATAAAGATTTACTGTTTTATTACTTAATATTTTTTTTAGGTTAAGTAGTGACTAACCTAACCGTATCTACTTTTTCTGGGAGCCAGTTATTAACGCAAATCGCGAAAAATATTAACGACATAATACGAAGTATGAGCACAAATTATGATTACGAAGTTCCAGCCATAATTTTACTGAAATCTCATCTATAGGTGCCTAAATGGACTTATATGAACATATATAATTCTATAGGCAAAGCGTTTGATCAAAGCGGTTACCTATCGAAATGAATAGGTACCATTGATCGCTGTCCCAGATGTCCCTCCAATCTTTATTCCCAGCAGCTCATAAGAGAAGGACACTCACGGGAATACGAAGTAGTTAGTGGGAAAAGCTCTAACAGGTGAAATCAAACTTAAATCTTTGGTAGGCGGTATACGAGTATTTATAACAATTGATAGTATCAATAATAATAGAAGGGTTGAGAATAAAAAAGGTATTAACTTTCAAATTGACAGTTTCAAGAAATTTGACTTTAAGCTTCAACGGCTTCATTTTAATGTAGAGTGCTTATAAGGTAATAGAAAAGGTTTATGTAAGTTTCAGTTACTTGAAAATGTTTTAATTCTATTTTAAAATACTAAATATAGTACTAATTCGCACAATTACTGTAAAAATATCATATAATAAAATAAATATAATAATGTTTTTATGCTAAGCGAACTGTATTCTTGTGACCGATAAACGGTTTTTAGACTCAAAATCTCGAGATTTAAGCCTCATTTCGGTATTTTGAGAATGTATTATTGTAGATAATTTCACGCTGAATCCAACGATACCCATGTCATTTTGTGAAAAAAAATCAGTCAAATCGAATTAGGTATTATTAAATATTGTTATCAATACTATCTATACATTATATATTTTTAGTTTTAAAGAAACAGCGACGAGAGTACTTTTCGCTTATCGTGGATTGGTAAAATGCCAAAAATGTATGAAAAATGAAAATACGACTAAAGTTCTAAACTTGAATTCGAATCTAAATTATGAATGGCCTATGTTTGATGCGAAAACTACGAATGCAGGTGGAAAGCTCAAATGATGATGAAGAAGGATGATATCGTCACATCGGTTTTTTTTTAGATAGGCTTGCGTTTGACCACTATCGCACCTGATGGTTAGTAACGATGCGGTCTAGGATGTAACACGCTTGCCCAGAAGATACCTGTTCACTCTCGATTTGAAGACTCCAAGGTTGTAGTTTTCGGGAAATACGGACGCCGGTAAAGCGTTCCACTCTTTGGCTGTTCGCATGATAAACGTCAAGCCAAATCGTGGAGGTTAGAAAATGGAGGTTTTTTGTTTCATTCTACTAGAGTTACAAAAGCTCTCTCATTTTTGTCTCCGTCATAGTGTGTTCCACTCTACAATAGTGGATATAAATCGTACTACCCAGTAATCGTGGTACGTGTGCCAGTAATTGGTTTAGTTGGAGCACGCAGCGCGGAATTAGATCTACATTCAGATGATGGATCGACCGTGGACGTCCAAATCAGGTTCGGTGTTTCAAGCGTTTGCTTTTCGTAGTTTCGGATGAGTGCTCGAATTTTAGATGGTTTATTTTAGTTTTTATTAGCCGTTGTTTGCGTACTTAATCTACTATTGCGATATTTCGAGACTATCTATATTAATTTCATTAGGAACGGATCTGCCGTTTAGCCGTGAAAATTTTACACACAGGCAAAAGTGTACAGACAGTGTATTACAATCGAATACCTATATAATATCACATGGATTGTTATAAATATGGCAATATAACGAAAAAGAAAAATCTTATTTTAATGACGACTGCTGTGTTAACAATGATATAATTAAAAAAATAATAATACAAATAATTATTTATTAGGTTTTTGAAGACTCTCGCCTATTAATGAGCTTAAATAAAATTAAATAATAATAAGATGGCTTTATTGTAATTTAATTATATATTATATATTTTTTAAATCTTCACACTTATATAACAATAAATATAACTATTTTCACTATATAACAGAAAGAACTATTTGATAAATTATATTATAATGTTTTGTTGAGGTAGAAGTAGTGACAAAATAAGCTGCTGTATACACAAGTTCTATTAAAAGTGTTTTACAAAAAATATTAAAGATCTTTCCAAACGTTTGATCAAAGCAATACGTGACCAAAATGCTGGCCTCTTCTTCTACCAAAGAGCATTGCCATTCAACGTGGCAATGCTGCCCATACACATTGCCTACTGGAGGTGGTTTGTTAGATTAAGTTTTCTTTGTTAATTGTTTTATATTCTTGTTTTTTTTTTTTTTTCAGATTATGGTTTTAGTTTTATAGCAATTTAGTTTGAGCATAAACATAAATCTTACAGAAGTCAAGAATCTATCAGTCAGCGCCGAGCCGCCACCGCCCCGCCGCCGCGCGTTCAGCTTGAGGATGGGCATCTATGTTGCCCGAACACCGGTCGAGATATTCGACTGTATCTCGGAGTGTCAGCCGTGTACTAGTTGTAGTTATGAGTACTACTCACGGCAGTTTCTATAATATTATAAAAAGTCAAGAAATATAAAATAATATGCCAAACTAAATTGGTGCTTAATTAAGAGCAGTTCGGGAAATTTTATCATTCGTGTTTAATCTGGACTAGATTCTGATTTCCATAAAATGGAGCAGAGTTTTTACATATTGTTCTACCATGCCAACATTTCCCAAATAACATTATGATTATTTTGTTCACAAAATGAGCCACAATTCACCATACGCAATCTCATTAAAATCAATGTCTCCCGAATATTGCGGGGCGTACAAAAATAATGGCAAACCCAATAACGGCCAGTGTTCGATCAGGCAAATCCGATTATGCCCGGGATCAGATGTCTCGGCCGCGGCAGACATTATTGGCTTCGGATTATACCCTCTTAGATATTAATTGTTTTCTGTAATCTGTACTGAGAGATTTTATTTGGTACGTAATGGAAAACGGTTACATTTGTTATTGTTTTAGAGATTTTCCGCATATTTGCAAAGTTGTATAATAAGTCGACCAGCAAAATAACGTTAAATTATTCTTATTTCAATCAATGGCATTCCAATAATTCCATCATTAAATTTTAAATTAAGTAGTTAGATTCTACATTACATTTTATCTATATGCAAAAGGCATGTAATAAATAAATAATAATTAATAAATAAATAATAATTAATAATTATTAATAATTAATTAACATAATGGGTGACGTTTTTTTATTATTATGATTTATTATGTCGTATTAAAATCTGGTTAGTGTGCATCTATTTAAATTAATTGAATTGAATATGAGTATAATCCAAGTACTACAAAAGATATACTCAATAAGAATGACTTGTTATGCTGACGCAAATAAGCATAGGTATTACCTATCTCGAAAATTTTAGTTTTTTCTTTACTTAGGTTTTAATTGCGCTAAATAACAAATAGCTATGTGCTGAAATCCCGAGAATTTAAAAATTAACTTGCAGAGAACTTCGAAAGCTATTATCGAAAATAAATATGAAATACTCTAGAAATTAACCAGCCATAATGCGTCCATTGTTAAACCAGGCAGATCTCAAACACGTCGTTTTGTAATCCACCACTAAGGCGATGTAATTCAACAGTTGAAAAAAGAAGGGTCAAAAGTGGCGCGTGCCATTTCGGCCGTGGGGGTCTGCCTGCGGATTATTTTCCTAATTTGACTGCGACATAAGAATGCCATTATAGAGCGTTATCTTTCAATAATTTACTTCGCATGATTGCATTAATTTTTGAATTTTTGTTTTAGTGCCCACACAATAATCCGGGTGTTACTAAAGTTACGAGCGAACACTATATTTTAGGATATAATAAAACAATTGATAATCGTTGACCGTGTCGTCACGTGGCTAAATATAGGCCTAACTTATAGACCTATAAAAAAACTTGAGAGGTGTCAAGGGACACCCGGATGGAACGAAGTTCCTTTCGATTAATTATTAAAAATTTTCGGAACTTGTGCAGAAAGAAACATTGTCAGGATTCATTGTTGTTATTATTTTTTATTATTTATTATGTACAAAAAACCTGTATACACTCAACAAAAATAATCGTCGCGACACCACACTGTTCAATACAAAATAGAAAGACGAAACGAAAATAACTGGCGTGTTTTCTATGAGAGAGAGAGAGACAGGCAGAGAAACACGCGTACGCCGCACGGCTTACAACTATAGCAAAAAGTGTCGTTACAACTTTTGGTCTTAATTTTTTCCATCTAGCCCCCTTAACGCGCGATAAGTAACTTCGTTCCAAATATTTTGTACGTACATCCTATGTCTATGGTATTTAAATAATTTTAGAAAAGTGTGAGGCTGTGTGATATGTTTTTTATTGTTATTTGATGATGTTTCGAATTGTCTAAATCACTGTTCTTTAGATCTATTTCTGGGTACGGCTGCAATATACTCGTAAATTACTTCAAGCTACAAAGGTCTGCAACATTTTTATCTATCTGTTTTTTTATTTACGCACTTCTTCAACCGCATTTTCACGATGTCACTTTTCATCTCTATTAAGAGTGCGAATGCGTCGATACTGCATGCAAGTGTGCCTCAGCATTAGGGGTACATTTTATACAACAAGGGTGATTTTTGCCTTTTTTACCCACTGGTGTTAAGTTAATTGGGCCATGATTAGGGGCCCGTGCTATTTTAGCGGTTGTATTGTGTTTTAATAGGTATTGAATAATTTGAGTAAAAGAACGGGTTAATTTATTTATTTATTTACAAAAAGAAGATATTTAATTTTTTGCATAGCTAAAGTAACTTTATTGGTTTTATAAGTTATTTAATTACAATTTTAATGTGTGCGGTTTAAATTCATCATATGTAAAAATTTTGTGTTTAATACAGGTAAGTACAATGCGAATTTATAAAGAGATAAAGTGGTTTATTGAACGTTTTACTCCAAGTTTTAAGTCACAATGTTCTCTTACAGCCTTATTAATAAATGGGTATTGGTCTCGGATTAGTTACTTCAGCTTTTGTCCTTTTTTTGCTACTGGAATATTTAGCTGAATCGAAAGAGATAAAAGATGGTGTAACTAGTCTAAAGTTAGTTCGTGTTTATTAATAAGGCTGTTACAGTCTACGTAGGTATATCAAAGAACGCATATAATTTTATATCTAAAAATCAAATCCCAATCTTCTCTATCAAATCTACAAAGTACGAAATCAAATAACATTTTTGCACTTATTTAGTATCTCATCAAAATGAAGATAGGGGCGGCATAGAAAAAAAAGCTCCAAAGCAACTTCTCATCAGGGGGTCCGATGAAAATTGGAAATTAATATTTGATCGGTTTCCTTTTCAGTTTCCTTTGTATGGACGGACGGTCCGGCTTTTGCTACCTTTGACCAATCAGACAATTGGCTACCATGGAAATGTGCTAGATCTAGGAATTAGGATATTTTGATACCGAGAGAGAGAGATAAGTAAAAAAATTGTGCCAATTTGGATACTTTTAATTAGGTATTTATTAATTTAGTAAAAAGCTTTCTATGCTTTCTAGCATTAGGTTCGCTTATGTGCCTACATTTGTTGTTTGTGAAATAAAGCATTTTCTATCTATTTGTCTATCTATATTCACCATTCGGTCACAAAATTCAATGCAATGATTAATTTTATTAAAAATCATTTTCTGTAGACCCATTATTTAGATCCGTTATAGATCCTACGAGATTTTCATCTCTTACTAGAATCATATTGAAATAGTGGACCCAGGACAGTTTTTTATCATTTTATGCTATGCTAAAATTTAAGACTGTTTTTTGTCATTTTATTTAGGTGCCTTTTATTTAATTAATTAATAAATAAACCAGCCAAAGAATTGATGATATCACTATAATATTTTCAGGCTAAAAAATCTTACTTAGCTTAAATATATGCTAAAATTGAGCATATATTTAAGTACTTTTTATTTATTAAAAATAAAAGATATATCATATTAAAGTATATTTTTACCTTTTCTACATAGGCAATTAAATATCGAATTTTGCAGTTTTTCAAAGCTCTCCGTGGACCATATTCTTCTTTTAATAAACAATATTGCTTCTCTATTTAAATAATATTCTAAAATTGATTTAAATTTTCGAAGAGGCAATGGCGCTCTAGCATTTTGACCACGTTGCCTACTGGTAGCGGCTTCTTATTAACGAATAAAATCTTACGATTAAGTTTTCTTACCGCATTGTTTGTTATTCTAATTTGATTTTTAATAAAAAATATTTGTGGATTCAAGTTATTTTATACGCATTGTATAAATTGAAAGCTTACTTATCCATTTATAAATAAATAACCACACTAAATCACCACCGCTTTGGCAGTTATACTAGGTGGTAGGACTTTACTGCAAAGTTCGTCTAGGTAGGTACCACCGCTTTGCCAGTTATTCTGCCGCCAAGCAGTAGTGCGCAAGCACTGCTGTGTTCCGGTTTGAAGGGCACTGTAGCTAGTGAAATTACTGGGCAAATGAGACTTTATGATCTGATCTCACAGTTTAGTAATCTTTTTACTAGATTGTGCTGATGTCTCTGGATGACGTGCGCAGTGCAGTGTCATGCGAAGCTCTACACTTTAGAGTTCCGAGTGACACTGCAGCTGATATGGGCAGCCGTGTCGTTTAATATCAGGCGAACGGCTAGCTTGTCACGTCATTCCTTAACATAAAAAAAAACTGAAAGTAATTTTAACACATTTTTCCTTCTAAATAAGTAATAGGTAATGTAAACTTAATTTTCAGGACCTAATATAATTTTGACTAGTAAAAGTGCTAATAAATAAATATAGCCTTTTTGCAATAAATCTTTTGACTTTAACTTTGAATAAGCTATGTATAACAGTGAAAATTAAATAGCTACTCAGTGTCATCTCTTTTTTTAACTTAGTTTATTTCAAAATGTAAAGAGAGAGACAAAAAATAACTATCCGCACAATGTTTATTGATAAATCAATCCATAAGATCTATTCTTGTTTCCAACAAAACTGATTTTTCACAAACTTTACAATAATATAATACAAAATAGTATAAATATTTATGAATAATTAAATAACAATTAGGTAGCTATAGGCTGCTCAAAGGTTTTCCTTTTAATATTTCAAGCTAAAAACTAAAATAAAAAAACGAGTGTGCTTTAGACCACATGACTGAAGTAAAACATCTTTAGCTCCATCTATCGATCGGTATAACTTTGTTTTTGCTTTGATTGATCATTAATGTCGTCATCTTGACAATTATAAAAATGTCATTTTACCGGACATACCAACATAATAATACAAATTTATTTATTAAATTAAATATATTTATTATAAGTTGTAACATCGCATTGGATATTTGTCTGTAATGATGCTACAATTCTGTTGATGAATAAATAAATAAAAAATTTAATAATTTTTAACTTGGTTATGTTGACAATGGAGACCTACGTAAACCAAGACCTTTCAACTTCCGTTCGCTTCGTTACGCATTCACCAGCTTACAGCTTACTCCCCAAGTCAAGCGTGCGTAAAGAATTTTTATTTCAAAAACTAGTTTAATCAACATCACCAAAGCTGCTCTACTATTATTTTTTATCAAGTATGGTAACGTTTTACCACCTTTCTTATATGCAACTGCTATGCGCCGTGTATTTATAATTTTAAATTCACACATTTATTTATATTTCAATCTATAAATACTCAGACCTAGTTTTTCATATATAAAATTATATGTTGCCTTCCTACATTGAAAACCGTTTTAGTCGAATAACTCCTAAACTATATCTCCAATCACAAAATACGTAAAGATCAAATATGTTGTCTTTTGATATATACCTACATCAAATGGCATATATATATATATATTTCTTTCTATACCCTATGTCTAACCACTTGTATAGAATCGAACCACTGTGCGCTGTGACCCTTAAGTTGAGACGAACGACTAGCTTATAGCGTCCACTCATTTATACACGGTGGAATTGAATTCATTCTTTTCCTTAAATGTCAGACCATGTCACTCAGACCATGCTACAGAATATTCGTACAAGGTGTAATTTAAAAAAAAAGTTTTGTTTTAGTATTTATTGCTTCCTAAAATAACTGCATGACAGCCGAAAGGTCTATTTAACGGTACACACAGAGAGTGAGCGTGTGCTGAGTGCTTTGTAAATGTTTTGTAGGCAATAAAACATCTGCTTTGTTCAACGTCGCAAGGCTATTCTTTAGAATTCAAATTTGCAGTAATTTGATAGTACATAGATTTAAATAGTATATCATAAGTACTTTTTTTATTTAGTCATTAGCGTTCTATAGTATGGACTGAATCCATACATTAAAGGAAAAGAACGAATTAAATTCCACCTTGTATAAAAGTGACAGTATGTTGGCAACTCACTAAGCCTGAATTTGGAATTGGCAACTACAATAAATTATCTACAGTACAGGGGGAGTCATTTGTCAGGGGCGAGCGACAATTAAGTTTCATTTGACAGCCGTATTGATTACACGATCATCCTGTATTCTACAGAATGATTGCGAAATTGCATGATGTGAAACTTAACGGTAATTAAAATTCAAATATGTATATCAATATTTTCCTGTGTTTTTATCTTTTTATTAAATATGGCGGAATGTTAGATTTAATTACAACTAGTTGACCCGCCCCTGCTTCGCACGGGTGAATTAGTAAAACGCGATAGAACGGGATAAAAAGTGTCCTAAAAGTCCGTCTTCTGGTTCTAAGCAAGTGCAGTGCAGTGTTACGCGAAACTATTCTTCGCTTGTGTCGCTTAACATCAGGCGAGCGACTAGCTCGTCATGCCCTAGTAAGGGTCCAGGATCTATGTATGTGATCGTTGGGTGTTATTATTATTATTTGTTAACCAAAAAAAGCTACCTCCTCCAATTCGCCAGCTAAATCGGTCTAGCCGTTCTTGTTATAAATTTATAAATAGTGTAACTAATACGACTTTCTTTTATATATGTAGATATATATAATGTAAAATGTACCTAAACAAAATAAAAAATAATAATTTTTGCTAATGCATAGTTTTTAATTTAATTTAAGTTTTATTGTTTAAATGAGTTAAAAACTCTATTTCAGTCGAAACTACACACCTAATAGACTTTGAATTTTAAAAAAAGTATTATTTCATTTCAAAATTTGGAATGGTATAAGAACTATTTTATACTGTCAACTTTATTTTCACACCAAAAAGAAGGTTTTTGACAACAATAAATGGAGGAAGATTTCTGTGATATTTTTTTACAGTTCGGTGGTTCCATATAAAATATTAATATCGGGAAATTGTTACTGAAAAAATTACAAAATGAAAATACTTATTTACTAAATAATATATTGTAATTAATTTAAAACAGAAAATAAAAACGTTGAGTTTATTTTTTGACAAGTTAAATAAAACTATGACGTTTAAATCTAAACTCTAAAACCTTATGAAAATTAACACTATTCATTATCATTATGATGTAAGATTGCTGAATAAATACAGTTTGCGTTTAGCATAAGGTTCATTTTGCCACAAAAATATCTAATAATAACATAATAAATAAATTACCGCTTGTGATACTAATATCACGATTTTGACAGCCCATTAATACATATTATTTACATTTTAAAAATGTATGTAATTTCTGTAACCGTAGAATCAATTTTTGAGGAATAAATATGATAACAATAATCTTATAGGTAGCAAATTTCCTACCTTTTGGGGTGACAACCCTGAAAGCGCTATTGGAGACCTGTCTCGGAGAACCTTCCCGTAGACCTCCCGGAGATCCACTTCCACTCCTCACCATGGAAAAGTCAAGCGGCATCGGCGCCATCGGCGGCATCGCACTAACTTCCATCGTAAATATTTACCAACAGTTCCTAAACATAACCGACACATACAAAAAAAAATTGGAACTACAAAAACTAAAAATTCAAATATAGAACTAGAAACTTTGAGTAAGTTTACGAATTTGGAATTGGTTATTCGGAATGGTCGCGGAACGTGCGACCCGCGCGGATTGCGAGTATGTTTTAAGGCAGGCACACACTCGGCCGGCTTTCGTTCGGCTTTCCGTTCTGTAAAGCCGAAAATCTCTAGGATCTACATAGTGATTTCGACCTTATCGCTCGCGCAGTGGGCGTGGTATCCGAAGCCCCGCCCGCTTCCCGTTGCCGCCATGTGCCCGAGTGACAATCACTTTGTATAGGTAACACAATAATATGATTCGTGATGGATTTTATTGTTCTACCCGATGCATTTGTTCGGGAGCAATTTTCGCCGAAAAATGGGTTGGTGGATATGTTAATAATCTCTTTAGTGTGTTTTGTGTTTAGGCGTTACGGTTGTCTGCTTTTAAGAACGTTTTAGTCGTAGAAAGTACACATTTAAGGCATCATTACTTATTTTTTTGGAATTTGTTTGTTTTACGTATCTAAATATTGTGAAACTTAAGAATCAATTTAAATAAAAAAATGTTAGTTTTAATGTAGTTGTTTCGGTTTTCAAAGTGAAATAATCATTCAGTTTCTAAAACATTTTTATTAGTAAATACTATATTTTACATTGTCGCGTTTTTAATTTATTCCTACGTCATTAAAACTTGGAAAAAATGTTAAATTTAGTGAATGCTTTACATCATTATTATTTAAAGATACTTTTAAAAGTAAAACAATAATTTATAGATATCTACCTAATAACTTATCTACCTACCTCAAGTTTTTAATTCTTATCCGATATCAACAAAAATTTCAATATACTTGTTCCATAAAAAATTACTGAAAACTAAAGAAAAATCATAATTTCAATACAAAACTTTGGATTTTATTTTTCTTTTATTATATACTGTAATCGATATAAATTTGGTAAAAAAATAATTATTATTAGGTATCCATATGTTATATGAAGTATATAGTCCGCAGTTATGTATAATTCAGCCATTTTTTTGACTAGCCCGATAGCTCAGTTGGTAGTAGCCCTGCCTTCTGAACTGTGGGTTGTGGGTTCGATTCCCACCCAGGACAAACATTTGTGTGATGAACATAACATAACATGTGTTAGTTCTGTTTCTGGGTATTATATAGTACTATATGTATATATTTACAAAAAAAAGTATTTAAGTATTGTATCAGTTATCTGGTTCCCATAGTACAAGCTTTGCTTAGTTTGGGGCTAGATGGCGTTGTGTGAGATGTCCGCACATATTATTATTATTTTAAAGGACAGTCACAGTCAGAAGACTTTATTGCGAATATGTTATTTTTAGCACATTTATTACACTATACAAGCCAAAATGATATTAGGTTACCTACTTAAAATTAAGTTATTATATTAAGCACATAAAATTACAAAGTAATTAGTGTCAAATATTATATAGCAAGCCCATTAGGTACAATATGTCATTTTGTAAAAAAATGAAGTTCTCTTTCTCACTACTAGTGCAAGCAATCCGGCACAATGCAGAACAGAAAACTCTGATCCGAAGCTTCGATTAAACATGTAAAGAATAACCTACAAGAAACTTTGTGTGACTATATTTCAATTTGTTGCAGTTATGACAATAGCAATTTTACTAGGTGGTAGGACTTTTCTGCGAAGTTCGTCTAGGTAGGTACTATCGCTTTGCCAGTTATTCTGCCGCCGAGCAGTAATGCGCAAGCACTGCTGTGTTCCGGTTTGAAGGGCTCTATAGCTAGTGAACTTACTGGGCAAATGAGACTTTATGACCTGATCTCACAGTCTAGTAATCTTATTGCTAGACTGTGCTGATGTCTCAGAATGACGTGCGCAGTGTCACGTGAAACTATACTTTAGTTTAAAGTGTCACTGCAACTGATATGGGCAGTCGTGTCACATAACATCAGGCGAGTGACTAGCTCGTCATGTAATTTCGTAACATAAAATAAAGCATCCATGAGAAAACCATATAAATCTGAAGTTGGTTTTTACGCTTTGCCTTTGTTATTCTTTATCAGTTCGTCGTAATACAATAATTATTCGACTGTATTTCGTGAGTGTTAGCCGTGTAATAGTTGTAGTTATGAGTACTACTCACGTCAGTTTCTACAATAATTATTATTTGATAAATAAATGACATAGTATGAATTGACCTACGACCCGGTCGGGACGCTCTCCGACATTTAAAACAAAGGACGCGCGGAAACGCTTCAATTTTTCACAATGTCCAGGCGCTAATCTGGCCCTGGTAAGGGAGAGTATTCTGGAAGTGGGTACAAACAAAACATGACTACTTAATACTGGATCTTGATAAACCGACCGACAAAAATCTATACATACGAACTTAGTTTAGGTACTTTTTACTAAATACTCAAAGTTCCTTAAAGAGGACATCAAAATGGAATGTTGTAGATAATGTTAGGTAATATTAATAATGTATACCTAACTTATAAATTGTATTTTATTGTCATCGGAATTTATGTATACTTCATCTCATTTTATGATTAGTTAAGAAACGAGTAATTTACGGAAGTTACTAGTGGCGACATCTTAGTATTGCGATGGCAAAACCAAGATGGCGGAGTTTTGGCGGGAAAACGAAAAAAATCACGTCACCGCATTGTATTATTTTCCAACACTTGTGTTATTTTCAGTGCTAGTGCATAAAATTGGTGGCATTTTATTCGTTAATTGCTGGATTACAGGCATGAGTGTGGGAAAGTGGTACAATGATGGTGAAACGTTTCTTTTCGTGGTGTTTCCAAAACTACATAGAAGCTTCTGGTAAAGTTGACTTAACTAGACTAGACTTTGACTTGATTTGATGATTGGGACTTGATTTGACTTGACTTGACATATATACGTATATATTAATTAACTTGAGCAATTATGTAGTCCAGCACTTAACGAATAAAATGCCACCAATTTTATGCACTAACACTGAAACACAAATAACACAACTTTTGGAAAATAATATAATGCGGTGACGCGATCTTTTTCATTTTGCCGCCAAAACTCCCGGATACTAATATTAATACCTACTAGGCCCTATCTTATTGCAAATAAGCTTTTACTAGGTGGTAGGACTTTATTGCAAAGTTCGTCTAGGTAGGTACCACCGCTTTGCCAGTTATTCTGCCGCTAAGCAGTAGTGCGCAAGCACTGCTGTGTTCCGGTTTGAAGGGCACTGTAGCTAGTGAAATTACTGGGCAAATGAGACTTTATGATCTGATCTCACAGTTTAGTAATCTTATTACTAGATTGTGCTGATGTCTCTGGATGACGTGCGCAGTGCAGTGTCACGCGAACCTCTATACTTTAGAGTTTCGAGTGACACTGCAGCTGATATGGGCAGCCGTGTCGTTTAACATCAGGCGAACGGCTAGCTCGTCACGTCATTCCTTAACATAAAAAAAAAAAAAAAAAAAAAAAAAAATAAGCGAATATTTAAGCGTTGCTACAAAAAGTCCATAAATTCTAAAGTACCAGAATATAGAAACATGGTTCGCTTTGAAAAAACTAATTACACCTCCGCTTCGCAATGATAAAGCAAAGCCGTCGTATGGGATATTTTTATTCGGGTCAAAATTGAAATTCTCTACCGCATAACTTACAAACAATTTAACACTCTAAAACAATAACTATAAGGTTACATTTCAATTGAAACGAAAGGTAATTTTAGCAGTGTTGTGGAATTTTTTTAGTAGGTGCTCAGTGTAAAATAATCCACGCATAATCTCGCCGGGGAAATCCCATTATTCTGATGATCCCCTAGATTCTACAGAGGGTATATCTGTGTCATGAAAACAGAGAAAATTTTATCGGAAAGATCGCATTTTGAGGCTTTTTAAAATCTAATTTATTAATCTTTAGTCTATTATTGTTGAGTAGTTAATTGTTGTCTTCTTCTTTACAGTTGTAATCGAAGCTTTGGATCGGAGTCTTCTGTTCTGCACTGTGCCGAATTGCTTGCACCAGTAGTGAGAAAGAGAACTTCTTTGATGCCATGACATTGACATACCATTTTGACTTTGACTTTGACATGACAGTCGTTGTAATTTTGCGCCTTTAAGTCGATTATAGGTTTTTGGCGGTAAAGCGAAAAAGATTGCGTCACCGCATTGTATTATTTTCCAAAACTTGTGTTATTTACAGTGTTAGTGAATAAAATTGGTGGCATTCTATTCGTTAAGTGCTGGATTAAAGGCGTGAGTGTACGAAAATTGTATAATGATGGTGAAACGTTTCATTTCGTGTTGTTTCCAAAACTCCATAGAAGTTCAAGTAAAGTTGCCACCACTTTACTAGGAGTATGACTTTGACTAGACCATGACTTGACTTGATGACTTTGACTGTGACTTGAGACATATTTGCGTGAAATATCATTATCTTAAAAATTATCAATTACTTTACACTGGCTAAATACACAAAAGTGTGGAGCCAAAACATAAAAAAAGTCGATTATACTACCAATGTCTAAAAAATCGGAATAATTCCAGACCAGTCATAACTTCGGGCTTCGGACGTTTGCTTCTCCGGATTTGACCGTAAAAGTAAGCGCGGACTGAATTTATTACAGAATGGGTTTCAAGATTTCTTCAGCGGAATGCGAGAGGTTCTTGATATTCCAGATTTCACTATTTCGTTGGGATATGTCTGCTTTATGTAATGGGATGCATGACGTCAGATATGTAGTTTTCTAGATTATGTGGTATAATGAGTTTATTTCGTGAAAATTTAAGTAACATAATACATGCTGTATTTATTATATTTGTGCACCAGAAAAAGCGCAAATAAGTACTTGTCCATGTAGGTGATCGTTGGGCGTTATTCTTATACTAGGTGGTAGGACTTTACTGCATAGTTCGTCTAGGTAGGTACCACCGCTTTGCCAGTTATTCTGCCGCCAAGCAGTTGTGCGCAAGCACTGCTGTGTTCCGGTTTGAAGGGCACTGTAGCTAGTGAAATTACTGAGCAAATGAGACTTTATGTTCTGATCTCACAGTTTAGTAATCTTATTACTAGATTGTGCTGATGTCTCTGGATGACGTGCGCAGTGCAGTGTCACGCGAACCTCTATACTTTAGAGTTCCGAGTGACACTGCAGCTGATATGGGTGGCCGTGTCGTTTAACATCAGGCGAACGGCTAGCTCGTCACGTCATTCCTTAACATAAAAAAAAATACTAGGAAGTAAATGGCTTTGATAGTCCTAAATTGGCTGATAACTGATTGACGATGTACAGCGCAAATCGCAGGACATAGGTAGGTATTTGAAATGTAGTGTTCGTTCCATTTATGGCAGAAAAGAACTAAAAGGTTTTTGAAGATTCAAGTCCAAAGAAATTTGCCTAAATGGGGTATTAAAAATTCTATTGTAAACGCGGTTGAAATTACGAGCTTCTGCATATATTATTATAGATGATCACCTGCATTAAAATTTGACAGTTCCTAAATTATATTATGTAAATTTCATTGACATTTGCTGCACAATTAATAAACAACTTCCAGATATGTTTCCTGTTTCACAGTATATCGGCAATAGTTTCGTGTTATTCACTCCGCTGCCGAAGACCAACTGAACTAACTGAATATATTAGGTCTTTACCTATGAAATTGCCGTTTTGTTTGAAAAAAGTTAAAGTATTTTTTTTCGAACTTATTTATTTCTTTTATTCAAAGTAATCACCCCTGCAATCAATGCATCTTTGCCAACGCTGTGGCAGTTTATGGATGCCCTTCTTGAAAAAATCAGCAGGACGGGAGACAACAAACTCTTCAAAGGCGTTTTGTACTGCCTCTCGGGAATTGAATTTTTTTCCCGCTAAAAAGTTGTCCAAAGAAGTTGGAAAAAGTAATAGTCGGTAGGCGCAAGATCTGGTGAGCATGGCGGATGAGGGAGAGCTTCCAAACCCAACTCATGCAGCTTAGAGACGGTCTGTTGTGCAGTATGGGGTCGCGCGTTGTCGTGAAGTAGCAGTGGAGACGACCGATTGACCAAAGCTGGTTGCAGACGTGCGAGTTTCGCCATCATTGTGGTCAGTTCTTCAATATACACATCTGTAGTAATGCTCTCGCCGTTTTTTAAAAAGCTATGATGAATCACACCAGCACTAGACCACCAAACTGTGACCATCACCTTTCTAGGGGTCATTTTTCATTTTGCACATTGCTTTGGTACCGAACCAGGATCTAACCAACTTGCTGAGCACTTTAGATTGTCAAAAAGAATCCATTTTTCGTCGCACGTAACAATTCGGTTCAAAATTCTTTCATTTCTGTGCCTGTTAAGCAGCACAAGGCAAGTCTCGACGCGTACGTTGCGCTGGCGATCGTTAAGTTCGTGGGGCACCCATCTATCAAGCTTTTTTATCTTGCCAATCTGTCGCAAATGGACCAATATTGTTTTGATGCTAACACCAAAAGCTGCTGCCAGCTCAGCTGTAGATTGAGATTCATCAGCTTCCAAAATCGCCTTTAATTCATCATTGTTGACCAAAGTTTCCGGACGACCACGAGGTTCATTTTTCAAGTCAAAATTCCCAGAACGGAACCGAGCAAACCAATAACGGGTTGTGCGTTCGTTTGTACAGTTCTCTCCGTAAACGTCGTTGATGTTACGTGTCGTTTGTGCCGCGTTGGTGCCACGACGGAACTCATATTCCACAATTACACGAAATTTCAAAGTATCCATTATGAGGAAAAATGTTGAAATGTAATGAAAATACAACACTAATCAATAAACAAAAGACTTATATTATAAATAGAATGTCATATTTTTAAAACAAAATTAATTTGAATTTAGAATTCATAGCCAATCAAAACTTTTTTTTGTTTGAAAAAGTCTGTACTGCAATACGGCAATTTCATAGGTAAAGACCTATTATATTTTTTTTTAAACGAGCTAATGCTTTTGGTCTCTAACGACCTTTACAGCGTCACCGGGCGGGAGGGCGGGCGCTTAAGGCGCCCAGCCGTCAAAAGTGGGAGGCAACTAGCTCAAGGGCACCCCTGGGGTGCGAGCCTCGGCTTGGGCCGTTGCCAGGATAAGAGGATCGAGAAGACTACGTCCACTGGAAGAGTGGATCCTATTGAAATTCGCGACTGTTCTAGCTAACCTACGGGGGTACGTCGACCTCGCCGGCGGGGTTGGTGTCTGAATTGTCTGATTGTGTTACGCTGGTATCCTATACCGGTGCCGAAAGCGGTACCTGAGCCAGAAGGGCTAGACTGGTCCGGTGATCCTAGCGCAGCCGATACTACGGCTGCTATAGGATCATCCGGGTCGCTCAAGACGTGTCTCGGGCGGCGACGACGGGGTGATACTGAACTAACTGAACAAGGTTCTGCCCTTTTTAAAGAGGCGACGGAACAAGCTTCGGCCATGACAGTCAACAACAACGCCACCTTTTTTTTTTTTTTTACTTCAAACTTGTCTAGCATTTGGGAAGTGACGATGCGATCGAAGATGTAGCATGCTAGCCAAGTAAAATACCTATTCACTCTTCTCTTGAACACGCCCGGGTCATATTTCGCCGGAAACACAGACGCTGGCAAGGCATTCCATTCCTTAGCCGTTCTAATTAAGAACGATGAGTCAAATCGCTTGGTACGAATGGGTGGTATTTCGACCACGAAAGGGTGGCGCTTAGCCGAGCGTCTAGTAGTCCGGTAGTGGAATGGTGATGGGAGAATGAGATCATGCAGTTCTTGAGCGCATTTGCCGTGGTGTAATCTGTAGAAGACCGACAGACTTGCCACCTTACGTCGATGTGCAAGGCTCTGGAGCCTTTCACCAACCAAAGTGTCGTCTTCAATGAGCCTTTTGGCACGCCGTTCAATCGAGTCCAGAGCCTCAAGCTGGTACTTGGCAGACCCGTCCCACAGGTGGCAGCAGTACTCCATACACGATCGGACCTATGCTTGATACAGATTTAGAAGCTGTCCAGGTGTGAAGTACCGCCGTATCTTGGACAATATGCCGAGTTTTTGAAGCTACTTTGGCTTTGGACTCGATGTAGGATCCAAAGTTTAGGTTTGACGTGAGATCAACACCCAAAAGCTCAAGATGGTTTCCTAAACTTACAGATACACCTCGGAATGAAGGAGCCAGATGGAGTGGGCTCTTTTTAGCAGTGAATAAACACGCCTGTGTTTTTGCAGCATCGAACCTAACCAAGTTAGCATCGCCCCAATCGGACACGGCTTTCAAAGCCAGGTTCATGCGCTCAACCATAGCCTCTCTCTCAATCCGTACGTCGTCACCACTGGCTCGGGCACTGGATGTGTATCTTTCAACAACAGTACTATCATCTGCATACCCAAAGGTACCGGGCTTTAGCAGATCATTGATGTGGAGGAAAAAATAGTGTTGCTGAAAGAACTGACCCCTGAGGTACACCAGCATTAATAGCTAATTGATCGGAAGAGCAGCCATCAAGAACTACTCTAAGCGATCGTTCCCTCAAAAAGTCTGATATCCAAGTGCACAAACCAGCAGGTAGTCCGTAAGATGGAAGCTTATTCAGAAGACCGTCGTGCCAGACCCGATCGAATGCCTTAGAGACGTCTAGAGATACAAAGACACCACCTGGTGGCAAGTCACCAAACCATCCACAAGTAAATTACACTATTCAATAATACTACTTTGACGTTAAATATTGTAAATAACTTAACTAATTATAGCAACTCTTTTACATTTAATGTGTGCAATGTGTAAATAATACTATATTGTTAACAATCAACACTTATCCTTATCCTTACATCCTAATTACTGCAACGCATTTTATTGTTATTACTAATAGCTGCGCTCTGCGGTTTCACTCACTTGGTGACAATTTTCTAATTTTCTTAATATTTATTTCTTAAGTACACTAATAAGCAGAACAAAAAAGAATTAGCGGTGACCATATATTATAGATAACCACCTGCATAAAAAATTGACAGCTTCTAAATTCACACTTATCCCCTTACATCGTACCTACTACAACGCATTTTATTGTTATTACTAATAGCTGCGCTCTGCGGTTTCACCCACGTGGTGACAATTTTCTAATTTTCTTTTTTTTTCTTAAGTACGAAGCAGAACAAAAAAGAATTAGCAAAAATGTTTCATCCGTCAACGCGTGATGCGGTGACCAATGGAAATAGAGATTCATTTATATATGTATAGATAGATTATTAACGTGAAACTCGCGTCATCGTCACCGTACGCATTCCATGAGCTATATGTATACTGTGTATATACGTGTACTTTTTGGGTGAACTGAAAGCGTGAAACTCGCGTCATCGTCACCGCACGCTTCCCATGAGATATGTCACCAGTTACTTAGTTTTCATTTCTATCGGCAGCCTCCAAAGACTGCCCTTCACATTTTTCATACTATTACTCTTTGACATCACTGCAAAAGGACAAAATTGCGGTTCCCTAATGTCACATTAAGATGCAAATGATCTCACCCACAGTATTTACTTTAACTCTAATTTTGCCCCCGTAAATACCGCAAGGGTGAGCGAAGAGTGCTTTTTCGCTCTTTTTCACTTTAACCCGCTTTATACAGCTATTATAGCGATAATATAACGCGTTTCTGTCAAAGAGAAGGAAAAGTGTCTCGCAGATGGTAAATGTAGTTGGTAACTTGTTTGAATACAATTTGTTTTAAATTGGAAAGTTAGTGCCGATCGTTTCGTAGCTTTAATACAAGACCTAGCTCTTTAACTGTTATTTTAAGGTACATAATGACTAAGTTTTTTGTATTAATATACCTTCAGTGAGGTTTTTTGCAGAACTCTATAGTTTTATAAAAAAAAAACTATTTTGCTATTGGCCAAGTGCCCTCTAACCGGTTTGTAATATATGTTTGGAATGAAAAGGTACACAAATGAGTAAAGAACAAAAAAAGAACTATTCATATATATAATAAATGTACTTATCTAGTGTGTATAATATGAAAAACAATGGTGTAAACATATTAAATACTTAACAAAAGGAGATAAACAAAGCAACAACAAAGCTCATGCAAGCTCCAGCCCCCAGCGACTAAACAGAAATTAGACTTTTCATTATAATAACAACATTATTTTATTCTTAAACGTAAACCCTATAAAGGTGAACGCGCACTAAACGCACTCACGCTTAGCTATTCACTACTCATGTATGTAATTCTGAGCAGATTTTTTTTATAGGTAAATACTTTTTTTTAGTTGATATTATTTATTATAATCAGGTATATGTGTATTTTCTTTATTTCTTTTTTTCTTTACTAACCCAATAGCTCAGTTGGTGGTCCTACTAAACTGTGGGTTGTGGGTTCGATTCCCACCCTGGACAAACATTTATGTGATGAACATAGGTGTTGGTTCTGTGTCTGGGTGTTATATTGTTATAACTAACACATATGTTCATGACACAAATCTTTGTCTTGGGTGGGAATCGAAACCCATAACCTACAGTTCAGAAGGCATGCAGGGTTACTGCAAACTAAGCTATCGGGCCTGTCCAGTATAAAACTTATACAATGGATTTAGAGATAGGACAGTTTTATTCCGGTAAATAAACTTTAACGCACATGGCCATGAAAAATATTGAGTGACGTACTGTGTTAAGTACTTGCAAATGCACGTCTACCCTAAAACAAACTTTAGCTTGCAAACCGCTAGCTATAAACATTTCTACCTTATAAAGCGCTACCCTGCTTTGAATACAAAAGACATTTCAAATAAAATTTTGACTGTGGATTAAAAGTAAACATCAAGAATGGGGTAATTCTGTAAAACGCCTCTCTCAGGCGGAGGCCAAATGATTTTTGAAGCGAACTACCTGCTTGTGATAGCGGTGGGGCTATGGGAAATGCGGGATCAGTTTTCCTTGACCGAACTAATAATGTATAAATTGTTTATATATAAAACTCACTGTGGTCTAATGCTGAAGGTTTATATTTTACGACTAGTCAAAGACAGATTCATTGGCATTTATTTGGTTGAGACAGTGGTAACCGGGCGTCTATGTACTTATGTATGTGTTTATTTCGCGCCAACTATAATAACCAACAAAAGCTTCTTATTAATGTAATAAATCAAAACAATATGAAGGGGTGCCTGTATTCTTATAATTGACTACTACAATAATACAATATTTAGTACTAAATGCTACATAACCAACTACAAAAAAAGCATTTGGACTATATATAATATTAAATCAAGATGACCTATAGACAGTCCAAACTCCCATTATTTAAAGGTGTATTATTCCACTATTATCTCTAATAATAATACACAAAAAAGTTAACATTTTCTGATTGTTTACGTGTTTGTTTTGCTAATACCGATAGTCTCCGCACGGTATTAAAGTTCGATAGAGACCAACAGCATTATGAAAAAAACCTGGACAGAAGAAATGCATTTCGGGGTTTGCGGCTCGCTCAGTCATAGATAAGCTTAGTTTCTGCAACCGCTAATTTCATGGCCCCAGCTGTAATGTTTTGTATTAATTAACTTGGTATAATTAAAGTGGCGAGTTGGCCGGGCCTTGCCCGTTTTTGATGGTTGCAGTGTTTAGACACTGTGCTGAGTAAATAGGAGGGAACTGAGCTGGAGTCTTAATTAGATATAATTATCCGGGAATTTTGACTTATTTTATAGAAAATCTTTCTACTTTAAGCTTAGAGTGGCTGTTATTTTTAGGTCCTAAAGGTAATCTATCACACATTATTATAGAAACTGACGTGAGTAGTACTCATAACTACAACTAGTAAACGGCTAACACTAACGAAATACAGTCGAATAACTCGACTTGAGCCACCGCCGAGCCGCCACCGCCGCCGCGCGTACTCCTTGAGGATGGGCATATATTACCCGAACACCGGTCGAGTTATTCGACAGTATCTCGTGAGTGTTAGCCGTGTAATAGTTGTAGTTAATCTACCACATGGATATTCAAGATGGGTTACTGAAGTATTAATTGCTTACTGCCTAAGTAGCTATTCTAATCTGAATTAAACTTTTTGTGATAAAGTTAGTACGAGTAGTGAAAGTTATTTAGGTAACACATTTTTACAAAGGCTTGGTACATTAAATGTATTTCTTTATAATTCTGAAATGCAGAACACTTTTTTGTTACTGTTTAAATTTGGCACTAGAAAAAATGAATGTACTTTAGACTACACGACTGAAGTAAAACTTTTTTAGTATAGATCCATCTATCGGCCGGTATAACTTTGTCTTTGCTCTGTTTAATGTTAATGTCACCATCTAGACAATTATAAATATACATTTTACTGGACATACCAACATATTAATACAAATTTAAAGTGATTTTTAACTTTGTTATGTTGACAATGGAGGTCTACGTGAGCGAACAACTTTCAACTTCCGTTCGTCTCGTCACGCACTCACCAGATTACTCCCCAAGTCAAGGCGTGCGTAAATACTTTTTACTTTAAAAAAAAAATCCCACTATTTTTTTTTTTAAGAAACTCTTGGTAAAACCTTATACTTTTCAACTGGATGAACAAATTTTCTTGAACCATAGCTACTCTACTCTATGCACACTACTCGCTTCTTTCCTTCCTTTTTGTTTGTATGTATATATTTATATACGTAGAATACAATAAAACACCCCGATACAGAACAAACATTGATATTCATCACACAAATGTTCGTCCAAGGTGGGAATCAAATTCACAACCTGCAGTACATAAGACAGGGTTACTATCAGCTGAGCTATCGAACCACTGAAATTCTTGCGCACTACTGCTTGGCGGCAGAATAACTGGCAAAGCAGTGGTACCTACCTAGACGAACTTTGCAGAAAAGTCCTACCACCTAGTAAAACCACTTATCGCTAAAAGCGATCTCTTCTAATTAACTTTTGGGTAGAAATAAATATTGGACAAATTACCCTGTCTAATCTAAATATATATAACTCAAAGGTGACTGACTGACTGACTTACTGATATAGTGATCTATCAACGCACAGCCCAAACCACTGGACGGATCGGGCTGAAATTTGGCTTGCAGGTAGATGTTAAAACGTAGGCATCCGCTAAGAAGCGACTTTTTGAAAATCCACCCTTAAGAGGGTGAAATGGGTGGTTGAATTATTTTCCCATTGCCATGCCGCAGGCGAAGCTGCGGGCAGAAGCTCGTATATAAAAAAAAATTGAGTTTAGTTTAAGATTCTACACAAATGAAAAATTGACCAGTGTCTAAAACATCCTAGCTGTAAAACAGTAGCTATTCCACCCCATACCAACTAGGTTATTAAGCTTTTTGTCTTTATGACCACCTCCAAAATTGCTCTCTATTCCCGACACTCAGTTCTGAGCTTGTTTACGTGTGAATTGCCCGAGATATTTTGAATTTTATTGGTTATTTTATTAAAATAAAGGATTGCGTAGTGTTTAGCACCTCCGCGGGGCCCAGGGGTCATTACTTTATATAGCTGCGGGTTTATTTTGCTGGGAATCTCACTTTACTAGTGGTGATTAAATTAATGTTGGCTAAAATCAGTATTTTGAGAATCCATTTTTATAATTATCCAAGGGGCTAGTAAACTAAAATAATAAAATAATAAAATCAAATTGTTATAATATAATTAATAATTAATGTAATAAAATGTAAAATAATATATTAAAAAATATAATATTAATATATTTATATTAATATTTTTCAAAAGTGCAAATAACATATTTTTTTAAATCCTCTTTTATCAAACTGCATCGGGATTAGGTCACGTGGTCAGTGGTTGATTCAACCAAATTCATTGTGAAACATTTTAAGTATTGAATTTGTCGATTGAAAGAAATAAAATTGATTTAACTTAATAACATAAGCTCAGCTTATAACGTTTAAAATTTATCATAGCATTGGCAGCCATTCCAAAAGCATTCTACACAAAATAAACGAGTGTGCTTTAGACCACACAACTGAAGTAAAACTTCTCTAGCTCCATCTATCGGTATAATTTTATTTTTGCTCTGTTTAATGTTAATATCGCTATCTTAACTATTGTAAATTGCCATTTTATCGGATATACCAACATAATAATACAAATTTTAAGTTGTTTTTAACTTTGTAATGTTGGCAATGGAGGTCTACGTTAACCAACAACTTTCAACTTCCGTTCCCTTCATTAGACATTCACTAGCTTACTCCTTAAGTCAAGCGAGCGTAAAGAAGATTTACTTTAAAAAAAACAGTCAAGTGAGCGTTAGGAAGTTTTACTTCAAAAAAATTGTATAGATATCTCTCTCTTCCACGATTAACTCTCACACAATCATTTTATATCTTTTCTAGCTACATCCTAAGTCTAATTAGCGCACTTGAGCACTAGTGGGATCGATGACCCCACCACATGATGTCCCAGCGACTTCCTGTGCTCAGTTTATTATTTACATGTGCGAATAATTTTAATGGTTTTAATTTAATGGATAATCTCAGTGCGCGTGGGATCTACAAGTTAGAGTGTGCTTGGCGAAAAAAGAAAGAAGAAAGTTTCTTAAAGACTGTAATGGGGCTTAGGCAGCAACCGAAAAATTTTTGACGCACTCGCTCGTGGAATATCGTGGTAGAGCTGAACTCTAACTGTCAGTTTATAAGACACAAAATGACGTTTTATTTCATGCATAATATTTAGAACGGAATAATAGACGTCCTAAAGCAAATTAGCTGAAATTAGCCAAAATCAGACAGCCTCTCTGGTGTTGTGGTTGAGCAGGTCAGATCATAGCCCGGAGGCGGTAGTTTCGATTCCCACAATTATTTGTGCACAGAAAAAAAGCGTAAATTAGTATTTCTGTTCTGAGTCTGGGTGTTGTGGGACCATGGTCCTCGTAGTTCCTGGGTCCCGAGACACAGGGAATCCGTTAGGGTCCAGGATCTATGTATGTGATCGTTGGGCATTATTATTATTATAATTATAAATTCTAAAGCCTTACAAAACCTTTTAGTAAAACATTTCAAAGAAAAAACATGAATAAAAAAACCTGCGAAGAGACATTATTTCATGCTTTTGTGTTAGTGATCACCACTTGAGAGCGAGTGTAGGCTCAGCGCTATGCCACGTGACTTTCATACCGTCAAGCACCCTGGTTCAAATCCCGCTTGGCCCTGCTCCGATGAGTTTTCAAGTTGTATCTGGGATTTGCACTTACTCATGCAATGGAGATGGAAAACCAGCAAGTTTGCACCAACCCGCACTTTGCCAACATGGTGAGGCTTATACTCTTTCCGATTGAGAGAAGTCTCTTGTCCCAGCAGTGGGAATGTATTGGGCTGATGGCAGTCACCGTTTTGCATTTTAGAAGCTAATTGTCAAAGTCTTAGGTGTGAAAAAATAACTATGGAAGTGAGGTGGTTTCAATTGAAAGAAGTTGATGTTTCGAGTTTTAGCAGGAAAAACGAAAAAGATCTCGTCACAACATTGTATTATATTCCAAAACTTGTGTTATTTTCAGTGTTAGTGCATAAAATTGGTGGCATTTTATTTGTTAAGTGCTGGATTACAGGCATGAATGTGGAAAAGTGGTATAATGATGGTGACACGTTTCTTTTCGCGTTGTTTCCAAAACTACATAGAAGCTTTAAGTAAAGTTGCCAACGCTTTACTAGGAGTGTGACTTGTCTAGACTAGACTATGACTTGGAATATGACTTGACTTGATATAAATATTTATAATATTAATTAACTTGAGAAATTATCAATTACTTGACACTGGCTAAATACACAAAAGTGTTGAGTAATAAAGTCCAAATATAAGTCTCTACGTCTAGTGGCTTAGGCTGACAAAACCCTAATATAGGCTACTAGCGGCCCGCCCCGGCTTTGCACGGGTATTTAACAAAATATTCAATAGTTATAAATTGAATACGAAGTGATTTATTTGGATAAGAACTAATACACAGGTACGAATAATGTATCTTAGTTTGATCCGGCCTAACCTAGTTTCATTTACATATTTTAATATAAAAAGTAGTTAATTAGTTATTGTGACATCACCGTAATAGTCAGACAATGGTAATGCGTTTTTTTATTGTAAATATTGATGTCCTCTATAAAATGCTAGTACATCACTTTGTTCTATCACACTATCACACTAATATTATAAAGGCGAAAGCTTGTATGTGTGTTTGTGTGTATGTGTGTATGTTTGTTACTCCTTCACGCTCAAATGGCTGAATGAATTTGGATGAAATTCAGTACCAAGATAGCTTATACACTGGATTAACATATAGGCTACATGTTATCCCGAAAAAGTGAAATGCTCCCGTGGGATGAGCAAATAATTAAAATACTTTTTATCTGCGGGTGGAACCGCGGGCTCAACTAGCATTTAATAATTATAAATTAAATACGAAGTGATTTATTTGGATGAGGGTTAATACACAGGTACGAAATATGTAGCCTAGTTTGAATCGGCATATTTTGACATAACTGTAAATGTATTAATAGTTATTGTGACATAACTGTAAATGTATTAATAGTTATTGTGACATAACTGTAAATGTATTAATAGTTATTGTGACATAACTGTAAATGTATTAATAGTTATTGTGACATAACTGTAAATGTATCAATAGTTATTGTGATATAACTATTAATTAATTTACAGTGGGGCTGACATAACTGTAAATGTATTGATAGATATTGTGACATAACTGTAAATGTTTAATAGTTATTGTGACATAACTGTAAATGTTTAATAGTTATTGTGACATAACTGTAAATTTATTAATAGATATTGTGACATAACTGTAAATGTTTGATAGTTATTGTGACATAACTGTAAAAGTCAGACATATGGTATTGTGGACTTTTTTGTAGATATTGATGTCCTCTATAAAACTGTAGTACATCACTTTGCTCTACTGTCAATAATTTCCGCAGCGTACATGATTTATTGGTATTTATTTACTTTGGGTAAATATCGGGTGTCCTTGAGTGGAGACCGCGACTTGGCAAACGTAGTGTAGGACGCCCGCCGACTAGGTGGAGCGACGACTTGCGCCGAGTGGCTGGCAGTCATTGGATGAGAAGAGCTGAAGACCGGGCTCAATGGCGTACCTTGGGAGAGGCCTATGTCCAGCAGTGGACTAACACAGGCTGATGATGATGATGATGATTTACTTTGGGTTACATTATCAAAGTTATCATACGGATCCCTAAATTTATGAAAATTTTCTATCGCTTATGTTCATCAGGGATAATGTACGATTCCAATGGTGAAAGAATTCTTCAAATCGGTCCAGTAGTTTCAGAGCCTATTCAATGCAAACAAACAATCAAATCTTTTCTCATTCTAATATTAGTATAAATTATTATTCAAAAGCAAGTTCTAAGATGCTATGGAACTACCAACACGTGTTCAGTAACTTACTTGAGATATTTAAATCGCCAACTACCACAAGGTCCATATTTTGATGACCGTGTAGTAAAAATAACCATGTGACATAACGTATGAATGATTCGCGCCCGTATGTCTGTCTGTACCACTCTACGACGCATATGTGCGATTTTAATTATCTGTAACGGCGACAAATGTTGACGCTACGATATGAATTAAAACTTATGTAGATAGGATGGGAAAGATATTTTAGTTATGAATGACTGAATTAAGACATAGATTGTGATGAGAGATATTAAAAAATGCGTGCTTTTTTATGTATTACTAGTTGCGCCCCGCAGTTTCACCCGCGGATAAAAGTATTTTAATTATTTACTCACATCCCACGGGAACATTTCACTTTTCCGGGATGAAATGTAGCTTATATGTTAATTAAATGTATAAGCTATCTTGGTACCGAATTTCATCCAAATCCATTCAGCCGTTTGAGCGTGAAGGAGTAACAAACATACACACATGCAAACTTTCGCCTAAAAGAATAGAATGGCATATTTTTCTGCCGAAACTACTGCCTAACATTATAAACGCTCTCTCGATATATTATACAAACTAAAAATAACCAAAACAGTGTAATAATACAAAAGTCTAGGATGAGAGGTTTTAATAGTACTCAAAGCGCGTGTAAAAAGATCTAATAAGGAGACAACCAGAAAGTGGATGCAGTATTCCCAAACAAAGCAATATATATACAGAGTCTGTGGTGTGGTGGTTGAGCAGGTCGGCTCACAACCTGAAGGCGGCGGGTTAGCTTCCCACGACAGGACAAATATTTGCGCACAGAAAAAAAAACGCAATCAATTGTTCTAAAAGTCTGGGTGTTTGGAACCACGGTCCTCGTAGTTCCTGGGTCCCTCCCACACTGGGTCACAGGGAGTCCTGGGTCCAGGATCTGTGTATATGATCGTTGGACGTTATTATTATTACTATATACTAGCCGCGATGACCTATACACAGTATAAATACACTAGATAATATTATTTCATTTGTATCTAAGATGAACTTACGCGAAGTCACGCCTGGTTCTATCAATTAATAATATTACAAATTAGTTGGTGAAATATAACTTTGCAATATTATATCGTCCAAATTACATGAATAACCTTTTTGTAACTGACATTTGTTGCCAAATAAACTTATTCTTATTCTTATATGTGCTGATTTTCCTACGCAAAACAGTTTTTACAAAAAAAGAAACCCCACAGCACCCCACATGCGATGTCACAAATCATTCCACGGATGTGAAACATTTAAATTAAAAAACCACGTCACTGGCCGGAAGCCGATGATTGTCGCACATGGAGGGTTGTTGTCTTGAATTGATATGATTTCATTCATTAGCGCTCATAATCGCCCGTTGTTATTTTAGTGCTATACAGTTGCTGTACTGTTCTGCTGGGGCTATGTTCAGCATATATTTAGTATTATTGGAGACTAGCTTCTGCCCGCGGCTTCACCCGCCTATCTAATAGGATACGAAGAGGATATTTTGTTAAATATATAATTCAACCACTCATTTCACTTTATTAGGGGTGGAATTTCGAAAATCCCTTTTTGGTTAATACATACAATTTACAAAGAACACAATCTCCAAATTTTAAGTCTCGAGGTTTAGGCTGTGCGTTGATAAATAAGTCAGTCAGGACTTCGAATTTTATATATATATATATATTATCGATGAATACCAAATTTGAGGGTGAATAATAATTATAATAACGCCCAACGATCACAAACATAGATCCTGAGCCAACATCTATTTCATAACCGCTTTAACGTTCAAAAACCTCTTGCGGATTACCAAAAGCTCCGCAAAGAATTTACAAACTCGTTCAGAAATGGATTATTACCGTAAAGAGAGGTGTAATGTGCTTCAGTGTCGCCTGTTTCCGCATAAACTTTGCGTTTATTGTACTTTTGAACGCAACGTTCTGAGTAGCGAGTGTAAACTCTGTTTAAAATGTTTAAGGTACACAGGGCTTAATGATGCGAAAGGAGAATGGTAGATTAGACATCAAACTTTAGTCTTCAGAGAATTCTTATTTTGGAAAATTGCTATTTTCGGTTATTTGATCAGAATAATAATTAATAACTCTCTTTAGGGCTGGTAAATTAGTAAGGTATTGGTGCCTCGGCATACTGCTACAGTTTTTGGACTTGAAATTGGATGAATCGTCCCCTTAAAGTTTTTAGGTCATAATTATGAAGTGCGACTATGAAATCGAAAATAATTTTAGAATGAATATAACGTCAACACAATTACGATTTTGTATTTTTTGAAAAGTAAATTAATTTCAGTTCATATACATCATCTGTGGTGTGGTGGTTGAGCAAGTCGGCTCATAACCCGGAGGCGGCGGGTTCAATTTCCGCGGAAGGACAAGTATTTGTGCACAGAAAAAAAAAGAGGCCCAAATACTTGTTCTGAGTCTTGGTGTTGAGGGACCATGGTTCTCATAGTTCCTGGGTTCCTAGACACAGGGAATCCTAGTTAGGGTCCAGGATCTACGTATGTGATCGTTGGGCGTTTTTTTTTTAAATTATGATGTGGTACTATGTCATAGAAAATAATTTTATCTAAATTTTTTTATTTTTTTTTTAACGTCAAACAATTACGAAATTGTATTTTTTAAAAGTTAATTAATTTTTAGTTGATACCAGTGAAAGAATCCTAGCATATCATTCGAATTTTCTCAACATCATTAAATCATGCAAACTAGATCCAAAGATCCAAATCCACCGATTTCCGACCGGAGAGAGATCAAAGCGACAATAACAAAGGAACCCTAAAAACATAATGAGACGTCGAAGCAAGTGCTCCCGTTCGCAGGGTCCCGTAGCAATTTCGGGACTCATAAATATGTATAAGGCGGTACTCTTCTTTTCCTTTACTTATCAATTATGGGGTCTTTTAGACGACACGCGGGACCAGCCGCTGGAAAATATGCGATGGTGACGCAAGGGCACAGAATATATAATAGTACTTGCAAGGGTTAAGGTTGGAGCTTGTAGAATTTAGCCGTTGGAGCCATGCTTTGAAGATTTTTGTTGTTTTATACGTTGAAATAACATTTTGCTGTTTTATATATGTTTTTTTTACAGTGTACTCACTAGTTCGGGAGTCTAAGGACTCATTAACATGTATGAAACCCTTTTATGTCAATAAATGATTATTTGATTTGATTTCATTATTGCAGATGTTGATTGTATATTTCCGTATAACTGAAAAAGGGTAGTAGAAAAAGTTATTTCTTTTTTTGAAAGAGTTCTGTCTAAGAAAAGTTACGTTAAGCATATTTATTAGCTACAACCTTATGTTCGGGCGCATCATTAGTCTCCGGGTGCAATCCAACGCCACCTTGCGGCTCACCGCGTCACTATTCTATTCATAGAGACTTTTTATTACGGGTGCGGACGATTCTATCTGGAAAATAATTACAAATAATTTTATTATATTTTCTATTTTATGTAATTAAAATGATTGTATTATAAATATAGTTTTATATGTATCTACGAGTACTAATTATGTACATACAATTGTTGATCTATATTTTTATGTACCAAACTAGCTTCTGCCTGCGACTTCACCCGCGTGGCCTATAGGAAAATAATTCAACCACCCATTTCACCTTCTTAGGGGTGGAATTTCGAAAAACCCTTTCATAGTGCATACCTACACTTTACAAAGAACACATCCTCTAAATTTCAAGTCTCTATGACCAGTGGTTTACGCTGTGCGTTGATATATAAGTCAGTCAGTCAGGACTTTGAATTTTAAATGTATAGATAAATGAATATGAAAGAGATTTTCATGCACACGTGCGTATCGTTATCCAACATTTATTTATTTTTGTTATTAGTTTTTTCCTCTAGCCAATATTTTGAGCCTTAACTTCTTAAGATATAATTTCTTATCTGATTGTAAGAAATGTTTTTCTTGTTTACATACCACTTTCACAATATCAACCTGCACCACAAAAATGTTACCCTTTGTTAAATACAAAGAATCACTCGGAAACCGTCAACAGAGGCCTCTTCTAACCCTTAACCGCCCGGGGCGAGAACGACCCCACACTTTAAAGCAAGGGAACAATTTTACTGCAAAAAATAAAATGCGAATGCTTAGAAATTGCCAGCTGAGGGTTCCGTACAAAATTATAAATAGTATGAATTTTTTATATTCTTACAACAACCGTTTGCTCTAAACAAACGATGAGAAACTCAATTTTAATATGCCCTGCCTTTGAAGATTTACCAAAAGGCTTTAAGTGATGGGTTCCTAAACTTATTTTGTGTACTGCCCACTTAAATATAATAATAAATAATAATAAATTGTTTTTCAGTGACCCCTATTTTTCACTTACTTAAAAAACACTATAACTTTTTTTTTACTACAAACTTGTCTAGCATTTGACCACGCTCTCACCTGATGGGAAGTGACGATGCGATCGAAGGTGTAGCATGCTAGCCAATTAAATACCTATTCACTCTTCTCTTGAACACGCCCGGGTCATATTTAGCCGGAAACACAGACGCTGGCAGGCGGCAGGCTTCGCCCGCGGCGTGGCCTATGGGAAAATAATTCAACCACCCATTTCACCCTCTTCAGGGTGGAATTTCGAAAAATCCTTTCTTAGAGGATGCCTACGTTATAACATCTACCTGCATGCCAAATTTCAGCCCGATCCATCCAGTGGTTTGGGCTGTGAGTTGATAGATGACTATGTCAGTCAGTCAGTCACCTTTGAGTTACATATATTTAAATTAATCATCAAAAGATGCAAGGGCGTCCGATGTTAAGTAAAAAATTGATATCTTTTGTCTATTCAAGTAGTTAGATAATGAACATATAAACTGACATACATACATATTTACGTATACGTACATTCATATATAGACTCAAAATCATAACCCTCCTTTTTGTAAAGTCGATTAAAAGTACCAGTTGAGCCATGTTCCGTTTTCTCAAGCCGTGGTCTAGTGACCACGGCTTGAGAAAACGGAACAGCAAAAGAAAGTTTTAAATTTTACGCCGTGGAACCCCAATTTTCGGCCATTTCACGCGGGGTATGAATAACCCCGATGTCCCCGAGGTAGTTTCGATCCGGCCCGATTATATTTAGGGTTAAAACGTCATTGATATTGCCGATCGGGCCACTGGAGGGTTATTCAATTTTTTCGCCTCTAATTTGTACGCTCCATGAGGCCAGGGGTATTTTTGATCTTATCATTTATTGATAGGGTTTTAATTAAATTCGATATTAATAATTCTATTGAAATGATTGATTTGTATGCGGTAGCTGTCCTGTCATACCATCTGTTGAGATCTTCCTTGGTCCTTCCTATGTACTAGTTTCCGTTATGAGCCATGTGCATGTCACCAGCTAGGTACCAGATGCTAGTTTAAGTGCGTCTAGGTTCGGTTGGTTCTCACTCATCTTTGGCTTTAATGAGTTTGTTTATCATAGGTTTAAAAGCTAACTTTATATGTAGCTCGGCATGGCTCAAGGTTGGGATAAAGAGGCGCGGCTATGACAATGTCAGCCTGCTGGCTAGTTACGGCCGGTGCTGGTATAGCTAGAAGTTAGAAGTTTTTAACTTCTATCTAATTTATATATAACTTCTATCTAGCATCTATCTAGTTTTAATCTAACTTCTATCTAATTTATATATAACTTCTATCTAGCTTCTATCTAGTTTTTATCTAACTTCTATCTAATTTATATATAACTTCCATCTAGTTTTTATCTAAGTTCTATGTTACTTCCATCAAACTTAAATATAATTTCTACCTTACTTCTATATAGCTTCTATCTAACTTCTATTTAACTTCTGTCTGATTTCTATGGTTATCGCCCATGCTGGTTTCTTTTGACCTTGAGTGCGATCGGGTATAGATCATAGAAAAGGTGTCGAGTTTGTTTTATGAAAATATGCTAAATTGTGATTGTGAGTGATTAAATTAAACCAAAAGAAAACTTTAAATTTAAACAAATAATATAGTGAATTATTATTCACTATATTAATTCATTCTAGTGTTCGATACGATAATTACAACGAGAACAACCAAAGAACAATAAACCTTTGTCCCTCTGCCTAGCGTCGATTTTTCAGACTTCAAAGTCATGATCACATCGCATTATGTATCAGAAAAAATCGCACCGGTCGCCTGCTTCAAGAATCTTTTGTTTACTTGACTCGCATCATGCTTATAATTAATATTCCTATTATAAAATTGGCACAGAAAGTTCAATTTTCACATATTTCCTTATATACTTCTTCTGCAAAAGTTTGGTCGTCCAGATTTGAGCATTAACGACATGAAAAAGAACGTCTAAATATCTCCAAAAAGCCACATTAAAAAGCAAGTTTCGTAACCCCGTGAGCACAACATTAATTAAATTAATCAACGTTAACACTACGATCACACTTTTACTACTTTTCTTCTTATCACAAACAAAGCTTAATCTATTCGCAATAAAAACTATCTTCGATGGAAATAAAACCGAGTTATACCATAAAGCTTTAACCATCAGTTAAGATTAATAAAATGGTTGTAAAATTAATTAACTGATCGTTTTCAGGAAGAAATTAAAAAATGTTTAATGGCGTCATTTTTTGATGTTGGGTATGCGGGTATCGATAAAATGGGTCAGGGGCGGTTTGGACATTTTTCTTTTGGGAAACTGAAATTATTTCAAATTAATTACTTTGTCAGGGGGTTGTCTGGTTTTGACCATCGTACCACTTGATTTGTCAAGTGCACGATTTTATTGATTATGATTTTTATTATTGATTATGATTATGTATTTTTGGGTTGATAAAGATGATGATGAATAATCGATAAAGGAGAAAAGGATATTGGTGCGTCATATTTAGATATATAGATATTTATACTTATTGTAAGTAGTACACGGGCCTTCTTTCAGGAAAACAGAGACAAAGAGAAAGAGCGAGAGAAATATATATAGAGGGAGAGAGAGAGAAGAAGGAAGGGGTCAGATATAGGTAGGTCACCAGGCTGGCCATATTTTTACAAACTAAGGACGAGTACTAATTCTGCACATAATAACATGACTAGATCATGTGGGCTGAAGATTTGCCTGAGACCTGCAGAGATCGTCAGTTTGAAAGCTGTAATATAGCAAGACTTAATAAATGTCAAAAACTAACCCTTTTAATTCAACCTACGGGAAGCATCATCATGCGAACAGCCTAAGAGTGGAAAGCTTTACCGGCGTCCGTATTTCTCGATAACTACAACCTTGGAGTCTTCAAATCAAGAGTGAACGGTATCTTCTAGGCAAGCGTGTTACATCCTAGACCGCATCGTTACTTACCATCGGGTGCGATAGTGGTCAAACGCAAGTCTATATAACAATTTTAAAAAAGCTATGAGAATCTTTAGTAACATTTCCAACCCGCGTAGTACTAATTGTACCAAAAACAATAAAAATCGTGCGGACCGTCCGATGATTGAGAAAGATGACAGAAACTCTGTGGGAATTTAACGCCAGATTATGAGGGCCGTTTACACTTTACTACTTTTTTTAACGGCCCGTTTAATTAGCTTTTTGTTGGTGTGAAGTTTTACAAAAGATTTTGGGATTTTAACTTTCAATAGGTTCATATAAATTAAACAGTCGTTATTTTTTTACGATTAAGTAAGTAGTTTCTAGCTTCAAAATTAAGGGGTACCAGTCTTTCAACTGGTGACGAATTTTTAATACAACCAATTATGGAACTCGTGTGTTTTCGACAACCTTATAAAAGGATTATTATTGAACCCGGACAAAATGGATAGAAAAGTGAAGTAAATAACTAAATAAAGCCTTTAGTTTTCTTATAACTTTTTAAATTGGCACGATATTGTCTAAAGGGTTTACTGGTCTGATAGCTCAGTGGGTAGCTCTGCCTTCTGAACTGTAGATTCTGTGTTCGATTTCCACCCAGGACAAACATTCGTATGATAAACATCGATGTTTGTTCTGTGTCTGGGTGTTATATGGTATTCTATGTATGTATTTACAAACAAAAAGTATCTAAGTATTGTATCAGTTATCTGGTTTGGTGCAAGCTTTGCTTAGTTTGGTGCTAGATGGCGCTGTGTGAAATGTAAAGTTGAAGGACGTTTACTCATGAGGTGCCCATTCATGAGAATCTTAGTTAGGTTTCGGGATCTATGTATGTGGTATGTGTATCATTAGGCGTTATATATATATCTCTCTAGTCCCCGGTTTCTCTTACGTTTGTAAAACTCTTCTTAAGTCAACACACCTAATACTGTACGCTCATTGGTTGAAAACAGCGGAAGATCAACAGGCAACCAATGTTCAGTATTTAGTGTGCCAAGTGAATTACAAACTTACGTAAAACCCGGAAGTGTTGCTTAGCTATTATTTAATAGATTTTAATGCAGACGGACATCAGAAGTATATCTTGGAAGTAGTAACATCTAAAAGCTACCGCACCGATAGTTGAGTCACTAATTAGAGGCAAGCTGTGCTTTAATCAAAGAGGATAACGTGTAATTAGTTGATCTACAGCGACTGTCCTCTCGGCGGCCCTTTGACTACTTGACCGGTAATCGACTGGCCATGGGAGAAAGGAAGGAAGATTTTGAACTTAAAATACTCTAAATGCTGACAGCCTCTGTGGTGTAGTGATTGAGCAGGTCAGCCTGCCCGGAGGTGGTGGGTTCGATTCCCGCGGCAAGTCAAGGATTTGTGCACAGAAAAAAGCGCAAATACTTGCTTTGTGTCTCGGTGTTGTGGACCAAGGTCCTCGTAGTTCTTGGGTCCCTAAATTCAGGGAATCCTAGTTAAGATCTAGGATCTATAAATGTCAGGCAGGACTGCGGAGAGTGCGCAAGCGGACCCGTGGCCCTTCTTCCAGCTGGGACGAAGGAACATCGTGAAGTTTTAGTCGGTATGGGTGCCCTTCTGGCACCGAGCTTGGCACTACCCGTAGCCGACCCAGCCACGGGTGTACGAAAATGCATTTCTTCACGCTACAAAAAAAGGATCTATGAATGTGATTGTTGGGCGTTATTAGCTACTTCCTTCATAATGACGCCCAATAACAATCAATGATAATACAAACTTTTAACTTTGTTATGTTAGCAATGGATATCTCCTTACGTGAACCAACTTCAACTTCCGTTCGTCTCGCGTTCACCAGCTTACTCCCCAAGTCAAGAGTGCGCAAAGAAGTTTTACTTCAAAAAAGGACTTACTTCACAACACAATCATCTCAGCCCAATTTAACTAGCCATTAAGAGATTAACCAATCCAAGCCCAGATTAATTATAACTTACAATAAGACAAAGGGTGAACGTTCGCCTAACAAAAAAGTCAAACAATGGCTACTGTTTCAAGTTTCAACTGTCAACGTTAAGACCCGCATGTCATTATTATCACTTAAAACTGATTACAACGTTAATTATTGTGACGCATCAGATTGCTTATTAAGGGCCTTGATGAGACAATCGATGTGTTATGATTAAAACGGTTAAAACATGAAGATTCATTAATACTCCTTATGATGATGCTTACCATTATGCAATAAGGCTTATTTTAGTGAAGCAATTGTGAAATTAATATGTTTATAACTCAAACCATAAGTGGGAAACAAACAGGTGGCCTGTAATGGTAAGTGGTCACCGCCGCAGTTGCACATCTCATAGAAAGCATCGTCAGTGCGTTGCCTACACTTACAGAGGACTTTTATAAAACTTTTCTTGAAGCTCCTTATACTGTAGATACCAATGCGAAAAAAACCTTAGGAGCAAGATAATACTGTATTGTCTATGCGAAAATATCTCAGTAGCAAGATTATACTGTAGTTACTAATGCGAAAATACCTATGGAGCAAGTGGTTACCTATACATCTGTAGTTACCTATGCAAAAAATCTCAGGAGCAAGATTATACTGTAGTTACTAATGCGAAAATATCTCAAGAGCTAGATTATACTGTAGTTACTAATGCGAAAATACCTCTGGAGCAAGATTATACTAAAATTACTAATGCAAAAACACCTATGGAGTAAGATTATACGGTAGCTATGCAAAATAATCTCAGGAGCAAGATTATACTGTAGTTACCTATGCAAAAAAATCTTAGGAGGAAGATTATACTGTAGTTACTAATGCGAAAATACCTCAGGAGCAAGATTATAGAGATATAGAGTTATTTATGCGAAAATAGCTCAAGAGCAAGATTATACTCTAGTACCTCGCGAAAAAACCTTGTGAGGAAGATTCCGCATTTTGCAAGCTCGATGGAAGAAACAAGTGCATGGAACGCGTCTTTCGTGACTTCCACTGGTCTACAATAGATGTGGTTTTTGAATTTTTAAGCAAATGCCTGTTGTAATTTAATTATTCAGAAGCATTGTATAGGTAAATGTGAATTAGAAAATTCACATTTAATTGAGATAGACATAAAATTCTTAACTGTACAAACAAACAGCAAAAGTGCATAGGCGAACTTAGTGCTATTGAGCATTATTTTCTAGTTAACCCCGGTGCATTGTGAAAGGCGCTAGAGCAACATTGATGGATTGGGCGTAATTGTGTTAGAAAAAAAGACAGAAAAAGAAATAAAGCCTAACGATCACATACATAGATCCTGAACCCTGACTAGGATTCCCTGTATCTAGGGACCTAAGAACTACGAGGATCATGGTTCCACAACACCCAAACTCAGAACAAATATTTGCGGTTTTTTATTTCTGTGCACAAATACTTGTAGTTGTTGGCGATTTCCATGCCAGGAGAAGTATTTTTCATCATCATCATCATGATGATGATGAAAAATACTGTGTTAGAGTTGCTAACATAAAATCAAGCAGTCCAAAAGCCCAAATCTCAAATTTTCAAGGACAAAAAATGTAACCATTTTGATCATTATCACGAAGTTTAACGCTTATTTTAATCGAAATGTGTACACCACACGTGCCTCGTCAATCGGCAGCCGTGTCATAAATCATAAAGCTATAAGAATCATCATCTAAAGATAGAAGCCACCATGAAAACAATCCAGAGATGTTAACGATTCGATAATTACATCTACTGGGCTTGGCTGTGTAAGAACATCCTGTGGGAGTCATAGAGTAGTGGTTAATCGCAGATGTGTCAGCCTATAGAGCTTGTAGGTATCGCATGGATATGATACGGGAATCTCGACACTATCGCAGTTTTTAGCTCTCCATATTGGTTAATACTAATTTAGCGACATAAGCAAGTTTATTTATGTTTTGTGTAGTATTTTATCAGTTATCTGGTTGCCATAGTACAAACTATGCTTAGTTTAGGGCTCTAGCCCCAAACACTGTAAGAGTGTGTGAAATTTCCACAAATTTTTATTTATCATTTTATTTATTTATAATGGTGTCGATAAGTTAAAAAGAGATAAAATCGATAATTCGTATTTCGCTCATGTTCATCAATAATTGAGCCATGAAATTAGTTAAAACCTTTTTCATCAAGATGTAATTAATATAATATAATGCGCACAGTAACAATGTGTTACTGTGCGCATTAAATGATCATAAAAATTATATATATATATATTTGTCAAAAATTTAAACTACAAATTTTAGGTAATTCCAAATAAGTAATCCGTTTCTTCTGTCCCTTCTGTGAAGTAAACTCTTTGTCCGTCACACGCGCAAAGTTGCGTGCGCGCACATGCGGGTACAACTTATCACCGATCTACGGCCAATTGGTAAAAAAGGCCGGCACTAAACCTAACCGTAAATTGCTAAAACGGCCAGTTTGATTCCGTTTACGATTTTGTTTAAAGATTGCTCTTTCCGATGCGGGTGATTGGATTTTATTGTTTACTTGTTTTTTATTAGTGTTCATTAACGGTATTGGTTAGAGTATTGTTTTGTTTAATTATTTAAAAACGTTAGTTTGTCATTCAATTCGAAAGGTTAACAAAAAAACAGACGAATTTTGTTTTAAACTATATAATAATTGAGCTAATTTGGCTTGTAACACAATTATGTGCACCATGGTACATCATTTACACTCACTGTTACAGTTGTGTAATTTTATCATGAGAAAGTGACATTTTGAGAACGTGATATTTTGAGGCCGTGACATTATGAAAACATGCAAATTTTGAAGACGTGTCATTTTAAGAACGTTACATCTCTATGCAATCTATCTATCTAAAACTCTTGTGTTGTAATATTTCTCGTGAAGTGATATTTTGAGAAAGTTGACGTACAATGTCGAGAGGTAAATAGAAGATTTATCCTTCAAGGATTTTCAATAAGTAAATTCCTACAGCCTTTACATATAACGTTTTAACTTATATCATATTCCATGTGTTCCTGGTTCTCAGATATTATTATCTCGACCGCATGATGAAATGATGATTTTACTCACACATATCTATCCATACTTTCAAGCCCCTATCCCTAGTTTTAGTATGCAAAACGTCTGCTAATTTGCTTGTGTTTGTGTGGCTTATCAAGGAAAAAGGGTTGAATTGATTTCTGTGAAATTTTGCACACAGATAGCTTATGCAATAAAGCATTAATAACGAATAAATCCAATGCTTGACCGCCTCCGTAGTGTGGTGGTAAAGCAGGTCAGCTCATAACCCGGAGGCGGTGGGTTCGATTCCCGCGACAGGACAAATATTTGTGTACAGAAAAAAGCGCATTTACCCACTTGTTCTAAGTCTGGGTGTTATGGGACCATAGACCTTCCTGGGTCCCTATACACCGGGTATCCTAGTTAGGGTCCAAGATCTATTTATGAGATCGCTGGGCGTTATTATTATAATATTATGAATATTACTACTCAGATACATAGAGTTTTTATCCCAGCTAATTAAGAGTTTCGCGGGAAAACGGAACTGCGTTAATTATATCATCAAAATGAGGTTAGTAATTAATCTCAACATAAGCCCCAATTGCAATCAACGTAAAATAATGAATGGACGATCCACACCATAATCTGACATAATGCCGTTCAAACGGCACCCTCGTTGGATGACAGTTAATGGATTTACTTTATTACACTGATTTTGCATAATATTACAGCTAATCGGAATAATAGACAAAAAAAAGCGTCAAATCCGCGACATGACATGACTTAACATCAGGGCGGGTAGCACGTAGCTGTAAAAATCGACGATATATTTTTTCTCGAGATAGAGTTTGACCAATGAACGATCACGTGAATCACGCCATAAACTTTATTTTGCGTTTTTATTGGTAAGGACCATAGTCATCGTAGTTCCTGGGTCCGAGATACAGGGAATCTTAGATAGAGTCCAGGATCTATGTATGTGATCGTTGGGCGTTTTCTTTTTTTACAGTGTACGCTTATTATATCCATAATCTTGTCTAATCACATCACACTAATATTATAAAGGCGAAAGTTTATATGTGTGTATATGTGTATGTTTGTTACTCCTTCACGCTGAAACGGCTAAATGGATTTGGATGAAATTTGGTAACGAGATAGCTTATACATTGGATTAACATATAGGCTACATTTTATCTCAGAACAGTTAAATGTTCCCGTGGGATGAGCATATAATTAAAATACTTTTTATCACGTAACGTTACGTGCTGACGCTCGCGAAAGCCGCCGCGGCTTGCGTTAGTAACTGGCTCCCAGAAGAAGGACATCGAATATGTCCGAAACCTGGTCGGAGTAATTTCGACTTTTAATTTGACTTGAGTTTTAGTCGTTATTTATCTTACAAAAACAAATCCAGATACAAAAAAGAATCGTAAAATACTGTAAAATACAATAAATAACCGCCTGACTATGTCGCCGCATTCAAAACGCCACGTAAGCTTCGTAAGCAAACAAGGGTAAACTTAAACTACCCTCATTTTACAATATTTTGATATATTGCCCATAGTAACAGTGGAGGGTGACCGCCACTATACAGTTTAAAATCGGACTCGAATGTGTTTGCTTTCCGGGGAAATAAACGCTTCAGTTACCGTGGAACTGTTTGATGGGGTACGGTATTCTTAGTTGTCGATAGTAACTTGATTTTTCCTCAGAGGAATATCTTCTTTGTTTCTTTCACATTAGTGAAAATTTGCAAATTTACGCCCATTACAGTGAGTGGGTGCGGAGTGCTTTCTCTATGGGTACTAAGAAAGGTATGGCAAGGCTAAATCTAAATATTTATAACTCAAAGGTAACTGACTGACTGACATAGTGATCTATTAACGCACAGCCCAAACCACAGGACGGATCAGGCTGAAATTTGGCATGCAGGTAGATGTTATGACGTAGGCATCCGTTAAGAGAGGGTTTTTCGAAATTCCACCCTTAAAAGGGTGAATTGGGTGGTTGAATTATTTTCCCATAGGGCTGCGGGCAGAAGCTCGTAAACTATAAGTATAGAATAAGCACAGCTCCAAAAATTCAATGAAGTGGGCATTGGGAGAAAAATTGGAGAAAAAAACTTAAATTGTCATAAGACACTAGAAGAAGGCTAAGTGAACAGCTGTATATTAGCTGTAGAATAGTAGATATTTTTAAAAACTCACTTTATTTGTACTACTCTACCATCATATACCATCCCGGTAGAACCTATGACGCGTATTATAATTGAAGAATTATGAATTATTATTTGGTATTTTCATGAATTAATTTTGACCTTTTCTATGCTCGATCTTAACGATATTGATCTGTTTTTGTATTCGAGTGAGGTTAAGTGGTACCACCCCTGATTCGAGTTTAAATTTTTAACGTTCACCGTTCAGTACTTGTGTTGTAAATAATTTAGCTAATGATTGTTTAAGTTCGCGACACACGGCCGTTTTATGGCCCACGCCCATACTAAGTAAATATTTTGCAACATCACTTTGTAGTTTTTGTGTTATTAGTTACCGTACATACCTAACTTGGTTTCAGTGAGCTTGGAAATTATTTTTCTAAGTATGTCAGAGTCAATTTTTTTATTCTGAGATTTTCATATAAATTCATAACGTGACGTGCAAACCATTTGCTTGATGTTAATCATCACGGCTGCCCATTAAAGTTGCAGAGCCAATTTAAACTAAATTATAAAACTTTGGTGACACTGTACTGCGCAGTGCGCATGTAATGTATGTAGTGTAGTCACGCATGTCTCAGTCTAGTAATAAGATTTAAAGGCAGTGAGATTAGGTCAAAGGGTCTCATTTGTCCCATCATTTCACTAGCTACATCGTTCTTTAAAGCAAAACATAGTACCTACCTAGTACTTGCACGCTTGCTGGCAGAATAACTGGCAAAGCGCGGGTATTAGACGAATCCTTGCAGAAAAATTCTACGCCCTACAGATGTAAGAGTGTTTCAATTGATCTCCATCTTTGTAAAATAATAGAGTGTAGATAATAATCCCTTAATTTTTTTTGAGATCTACATACGATAAGCCTACAAAAACCTGGAACTCTACAAATATTTATTATGTTTGTTCATAGAAATGCTAGTATTAAAAACTAGTCATATCGTGACAGACTTTCGCGATAACAAGCTCGACAAAAAGCCCTAGTGACATAAAACCCACCCTTATATTACTTAATAATCCCAATGTCTCTATTAACCCCTGAATTTTGTTTACCTAATAGAATAATGGGCTATCGTATAATAAATTGGTAGATTTCCATACTCGATAGCGACCTGCGTTTATCATTTTAATACTTGAAAGTGCCCTTTGGGAGTTATCTGTTCGGGATGTGGTCAGACACGGGGAATATTACTTACTGGACTAAAAATTCTGATAAAAGCTTAGCTTAAAAAGTACCTGAGTCGTATTTACTAAACATAACAGCTTAAACAGCGATTTTTTGAGTTTTAGCGGGAAAACGAGAAAGATCTTGCCGCCGCATTGTATTATTTTCCAAAACTTGTTAGTGTTAGTGCATAAAATTAGTGGCGTTTTATTCGTTAAGTGCTGGATTACAGGCGTGAGTGTGGAGTATGACATAACTAGACTAGACAATGACTTGACTTGAAGACTTGGACTGTGACTTGACATGACACATTTATACGAAATATCATTAACTTTTAAATTATCAATTATTTGACACTGGCTAAATACACAAAGTATGGAACCAAAAAAAGCGATCTTCAAAAAGAACAATTCTAGTCTTTAAGTCTTTCGTTTTGGCACTAATTTTATAATGCGAACAGCTAATGAATGGAACAGCTTGCGCCTTTGTCTCCAGTTAATTATAACTTGGCAGTTTTCAAGTCAGAAGTGAGCAGGTATCTTCTATTCAAGGATGCGCCGCCTTATCGTAGATCACGTCTTAGTTTTGCTTCAGGCGAAACAGTAATCAAATGCTTTGCCTAATCAATAAATAAATATAGCAAAAGTAATAGCTATTCTCTAGTACTTAAAAACTTCCCAAAATTGTGATTTCAGGGTACTTATTTTCGTTATTTTAATCAGCCGGAAGAACATGAGTGCCTGTTTGAGATGCTGCTTGCTTCCATCAGCTCCCCGCAGTTTTGACCAGGGGAGTGATCAGGAAACTTGCAATGCAACAGGCGAAATTTCCATACTAACTATGCACATAAGCTGCGTATTCAAACTGTCAAATCCATACAAAGTGTTTCTATCGGTTGCAATCAAGTTACATGATCACCCAGTAGGTCGTCAAACCACCTAGTGTGGGGCCGGCCTACACAGCATCTTCCGGTTAATTAATAGTTTGAACGGGGATTTCCACCTAGTAATAATAAAAGTAACTAGCGGCCCGTCCCGGCTTCGCTCGGGTGGACGTTTATTTATTAAACATTTTATAATATACGAAAAACAATGTATCACGCACCGGCGCCATCTACTTAAAATTTGTCCTGAATTTTTCCTGAATTTTCCTTGCTATAAACCTCATGGAGCCCGAGACCTTTCCAACGAATGCAAAACCGTGGAAATCGGTTCGTGCGTTCTGGAGTTATAGCGTCAGGAAGGAAAACCGGACTTATTTTTTTATAGTAATAGAAGAAGATAATTATGTCATTTATTACCGATCGAAGTTTTCTCTTTTGCATTGTACAATTGCTTGCACCAGTAGCGAGAAAGAAAACTTCTTTTTCAAATAATGGGCTTGCTATATAATATTTACCATTAAGCACTTTGTAACTTTATGCTCAATATAAAAATTAAATTTTAGTATATTAAGTGCCTAATCTAGGACTAGACCCGCTGACTAGGTGGAGCGACGACTTTCGCCGAGTGGCTGGCAGTCATTGGATGAAAAGAGCCGAAGACCGGGCTCAATGGCGTACCTTGGGAGAGGCCTATGTCCAGCAGTGGACTAACACAGGCTGATGATGATGATGATGAAGTGCCTAATCTCATTTTGACTTCTAAAAATAGCCTATTTGTAATAAAATCCCTTGACTTTGACTTTACACGTACTACAATAAAAACGTAACAAAAACAGATTAACGTCGATCGAATTTTAGGACAACTTTCATCATTCAATGACATCGTTAGCTGGCACGTTTTCTATCACGAAAGCTTTCATGCCGATTTAACTAGGTGTCATTAAAAATGTACTTTATGTCTCACCCAGTAAGATTCACACGGCTGTTTTAAAAGCGCAAACCTAAACTTTGTCTTAGACCAAAAAAGGGAGTCGTCAAAGTTTGACAGAACAGACGTGTTATTAAATTGTGATACAAATTACCTACCCAATGGAAAGCAATGATTAGTAGTTTTGTTGTACTTGTAAGGTGAATTATTGTTTGCAGAGCGTGGCCTTCTGCCTTGATATTTGGTCGCTAAATTTGATGAATGTTAATGATGATTAAATGATCTTGAATTATGGTTACAAATGCTAAAAGTAATTATCGTTATGCTTGAAGCAGCTAAATTTAACTTCTGGATTGATGAGTATCCCCACAACTGTCTGAACTACGGTTTGTCTGTTTGTCTGTAGGCTAAATGGCATGGTACCTACCTAACATATTAAAAAATATAAGTATACATTTTAAGTAAACGAGTACTGTATGTACGTAAATTAACTAGTTTTTTAAAATAATATTACGAGGTTTTACTTCTTCCAATTAAAAACTTTTTGGAGTTCGGACGATCGACAGCATGTCAAAAAAAAAAAATTTACTATTCATAAAATCCTGTCTCCAACTTGGATCGTCATCGACCAGTTATTATTATTTTAAATACCAGAGAAAGCTCATGTCATCGGATGTACAGCATCATGCCCAAATTTCAAACAACTGGAAGTCGTCCTAAAATCAATCAATATAAATTAATAAACTAATTAAGTCTAAGTTAGTCGTGAAGTATAAAACAAAAAACAAACACAAAAAGCAAACAAAAGCATATAATAATTCTCAATAATTAAAATTCCCTTTCAAAACGTTCTTACAAAGAACAAAACAAAATTAATCCAAAAAGCTGAGGCTCACCTTCTCGAACATCAACACAGTACCTACCACCGTCGTCATTTTCCCCAATTTTCACAGACCATAATTCTACAAATGCAAGCGAGTGCAACCAAAAAACCCTTGCTCATCTTGCAGCATACCGCAATTTCCACTAAATAGAACTTAATTTTAAAACTGGCCACACTGTGTGTTTTTGTTCCGTATACCTCGAAAGTTAGGAATATACGGTGTGCTTTTGCGAGCGGGACAAAATAATAACGATATTTTCCAAATGACCAATTCTTCCAATGACTTTTGTGTATTCAGCCAGTGTCAAGTAATTGATAATTTTTCAATAATGTGTCAAGTCAAGTCACAGTCCAAGTCATCAAGTTAAGTCATAGTCTAGTCTAGTCAAGTCATACTCCTAGTAAAGTGGTGGCGACTTTACCAGAAGCTTCTATGGAGTTTTGGAAACAACACGAAAAGACGTTCACCATCATTATACCACTTTCCCATACTCACGCCTGTAATCCAGCACTTAACGAATAGAATGCCATCAATTTTATGCACTGAAAATAACACAAGTTTTGGAAAATAATACAATGTGGTGACGCAATCTTTTTCGCTTTCCCGCCAAAAACCCCCTTCCGCCACCTTTCACACCATAGAGCTCTGTTGCATCATCCTCTTTTCTTTTCTTCTCTTCTCTTTTGGTTTGTTGCATGATATACCGCTTATTGTATTTCTATGAACTCGTGATCTGTTTATTCGTATAAGCTCAAATAAACTACGGTATTAAAGTAGTTGGCAGCCTGTGTGGTGTGGTGCTTCAGCAGGTTGGCTCATAAGCCCGAAAGGGCCTACCGCCGGGGCGAGATGGTTAATGCTGTGCGTCTCTATCTCGCCCCATCCCGGCGGCGGTCGGATCACGGGGGGGTTTTAGTGAGTTCGAGACCCACATACCCCCTGCCACCACCCACGTGATGGCGGCAGCGAAACGCGAGGGTATTTCCACCCCTCAAAAAAAAAGTATAAATACTTGTTCTATATTTGGCTGTTGTGAGACCATGATAATCCCCTTAATTCCAAGGTTATCCTATAGTTACAGGGTATCCTCGTTAGAGTCCAGGATCACTATGTGATCGTGGGGCGTAAATATTTTTATTAGTTGTTGCGTCTTGAGCAGAAGTACTTACCCCTATATCCCCACCTACTCGGAACGTAATTCAATTTGGGGGTAAGCGTTTATTTGTTGTAACGCAGCTCTGTCTCATTTCCAGTCCAGTTAACTATGCTTCGAAGTATAATTCAGTTAATTAGAATTTTGACGAGTTTCCCTAGCAATTTAAATTGTTAGTAATTTATAACCTAGTTGCTTAGGCCTAGGACTTAAAGTTAGAAAAATATAGAAATAAGGTAACGATACCTTATATATAACTTACGCCTGCCTTATTTTATAACTAGCTGTGCCCCTAGGTTTCACCCGCGGATAAAATGTAGCTTATGTGTTAATCCAGTAAAAAGCTGTCCAGATCCTGGACCCTAACTAGGATTCCCTGTGCTAGGAACCCAGGAACTACGAGGACCATGGTACCACAACACCCAGACTCAGAACATGTACATGCGCTTTTTTCTGTCCACAAATTCTTGTCCTGCCGCGGAAACAGAACCCGCCGCCTCCGGGTTATGAGCCTACCTGCTTAACCACCACACCACAGAGGCATTATCACTTCTATACTCTTGGTAATAAGTTTCACTACATATTTCCTAAAATAAAAAGAAAAGAAACACATAGCTTCGTTCTTCGAAGGCTAAAACCCTTTTTAATCACTCAGCAAGCTCAGCTGTCCTCAGACGAGCTCCTGAAAAGATCACATTGGTTCGAATCGTAATTGCCGAGGCATTGGGTTTCGAAATCTTAACGTACCCATACTGACTTTACGAGTATAGGGTTGCTCTAAATTATATTGTTTTTTGAAGTAAAACTTCTTTACGTATGCTTGACTTGGGGAGTAAATTGGTAATTTTTACGGCTAATTTAGCGTACGGAAGTTGAACTTGGTTCACGTAGATCTCCATTGTCAAACATAACAAAGTTATATATTTGTGTTATTATGTTAGTATGCCCGGTAAAATGACAATTTACAATTGTCAAGATAGCGACATTAACATTAAACAAAGCAAAAACAAAATTATACTGGCCGACAGATGGATCTAAACTAAAGAAGGTTTACTTCAGTCCTGTGGTCTAAAGCACACTTGTTTAAAAAAAATCATGTTTAAATCTATCTATATCCTCGACTGCGCCATGGTATCTTTCGGTAAAGATAAATCCGCTTTTTTATTAATCTATGGAAATTTTAAGTTTCTCGGCAATCAATCAATCAACAATTGTAATTTATCATTTTACCGGACATACCAACACAGTAACACAATCTATCTATCTTGTTATGTTGACAATGGAGAACTTCGTGAACCAATAACATTCGTTTTCCGTTCGCCTCGTTACGCATTCACCAGTTCACTCCCAAGCGTGCGTAAAAAAGTTTGACTTCAATAACCACTTTTTTTTATCTGCATTTCCACAGACAGCTGGGTCCGGGATTTTTGTTAAATTATTTTTATAAATAACTAGTTGCGCCCCGCGGTTTCACCCGCGGATAAAAAGTATTTTAATTATTTGCTGATCCCACGGGAACATTTCACTTTTCGGGGATAAAATGTAGGCTATATGTTAAACTAGTGTAAAAGGCATCTTGGTACCGAATTCCTTCCAAATCCATTCAGCCGTTTGAGCGTGAAGAAGTAACAAATATACACACAAACACACATACAAACTGTCGCCTTTATAATATTAGTGTGATTATACATTTTTATAAATATTAATATTCAATAACCACTTACAACTCTTTGGTAAGGTACTCACGTTTTTTGAAACGCAAAAGCTTAACTTACGCAGCGTTTTTTACCTCTGTGCAAGCCCTGAACTGTCCGTTGACATTTTTAACAGAATTGGGTGGCGCAGGTGTGGCCGACCCGTTAACTCGTGATTTTCACTAATCAATGGGATTCCTAAAGTGATCAGGAGGAAGCAATTTCTTAGTGCCGGCCTTGCACATGTGTGAGGGTGATTTTGAACGGGTTTTTTACGGAATTGGTAGTGCAAATGAGTGATAAATTTTGCTATACAAAATGAGGAAGCTGATAAATCCAATGGAGTTAAGTGGAGCAAGAGCAACTAACGTTGATGCTACGTCATGCCTGCCTGTGACAAACTATGCAGGTTATTTAAAAAAAATGGGCTTTGTTGCTGAGCGACCACATCGGCCAATTGAAGGGGTGAGAATAAAAAGGGTTTAACTGATTTTTTTACAAAATGACTTATGGGTATCGTTGGATTCAGCGTGAAATTATCTACAATAATACATTCTCAAAATACCGAAATGAGGTTTAAATCTCGAGATTTTGAGTCTAAAAACGGTTTATCCGTCACAGGAATACAGTTCGCTTGGCATAAAAACATTATTATATTTATTTTATTATATTTTTACAGTAATTGTATGAATTAGTACTATATTAAGTATTTTAAAATAGAATTAAAACATTCAAGCAACTGAAACTTACATAAACCTTTTCTATTACCTTATAAGCACTCTACATTAAAATGACGCCGTTGACGTTTCAAGTCAATTTTCTGGTAACTGTCAATTTGACAATTAAACCCTTTTTATTCTCAACCCTTCAATTGAGAAGTTAGCTCCTTTAGCTCCATCTCTCTTGCCCCAACAGTAATATAGGAAACGTAACTCTTTTTATATCTTTTTATTTACGTACAACAACCGTTCGCCTCACCAGCTTACACCCAAATCAAGCATGCGTAAAGAAATTTTACTTAATAGCACAATACACATTACTAAACTTATCATTACATTTAAGATAATAATAATAACGCCTAACGATCACATACATCCGGATCCCAACTAGGATGTCCTGTGTCTAGGTACCCAAGAACTACGAGGACCATGGTCCCACAACACCGAGACTCAGAACAAGTATCTGCTTTTTTCCTGTCCACAAATACTTGTCCTGCCGTGGGAATCGAACCCGCTGCCTCCGGGTTATGAGCCGACCTGCTCAACTACCACACCACAGAGGTTTATTAGATAAAGGTAAAATTTGATAATATGATTAGTAATTTAGAATATCATAGTTTGAATTAAAAATGTGGAACTACAAAGGAACAATGTCTAATAAATACGATGATGATTATTATCAGTATTCTGATTGACCACCGATTGTAATAGTTTTTTTTTTATTGTTTGATGGCTCGCGTTTGACCACTATCGCACCTGATGGTAAGTATAGTAAGTATTGAGTATCTAAATCTTTTCATGTTTAATGTACTGGGATTTGAACCAGCGTGAATTGTTTTGAAAGGGACATGAATTACCGATCCACAATCTAAATATATATAACTCAAAGGTGACTGATCGACTGACTGACATAGTGATCTATCAACGCACAGCCCAAACCACCGGACGAATCGGGCTGAAATTTGGCATACAGGTAGATGTTATGACGTAGGCATCCGCTAAAAAAAGATTTTTCGAAATTCCACCCTTAAGAGGGTGAAATGGGTGGTTGAATTATTTTCCCATAAGCCACGCCGCGGGCGAAGCTGCATGCAGAAGCTCGTCGCTCAAAGGTAAAAACAATCATCTAAATACCTACATGCAAGAGCGTGCTCTGGCGTCATCGGGCACCCTTAATGAGGAAGGAACCTCGACCGGGATGCGGACAATTATCCAGATCATAACAAATCCCCGGGAAGCGGTAATCAGGACGCGAGGACAACGGGCACAATTATACATTGGCGGGGTATTGATGCTGTACTGTTTCAGCTTCTCTTTTGTTTTACTTTGAAATTTATGTACTACTTTTTATGTGATGTGGTACAACTAACATCTGGTGGATCGAAACGTCTGAATGTGTGTGTGAAAAAACGTGTTTTTTTTTTGTTTGGTTTTGGCTCCACACTTTTGTGTATTTAGCCAGTGTCAAGTAATTGATAATATCTCAAGTTAATTAATATCATATAATATGTCAAGTCAAGTTAAGTCACACTCCAAGTCATCAAGTTAAGTCATAGTCTAGTCTAGTCAAGTCATACTCCTAGTAAAGTGGTGGCAACTTTACCAGAAGCTTCTATGGAGTTTTGCAAACAACACGAAAATAAACGTTTCACCATCATTATACCACTTTCCCACACTCATGCCTATAATTCAGCACCTTACGAATAAAATGCCACCAATTTTATGCACGAACACTGAAATAAACACAAGTTTTGGAAAATAATACAACGCGGCGACGCGATCTTTTTCGTTTTCCCACCAAAACTCCATCATGTGTTTTATGCTCAATTACTTCATTAACCGAGTTCCAAAAAGAGGGAAGTACTATGTACGTCTGTATGATTTTATTTTATGTATATTCATCGTTCGCCAATTTTATTGTGAAACGACTTAAAAAAAAAAAAAAACTCTCGAAGTGGTACCATTATCATCAAGTTAGGATCTGGTGATGGAATCTCAAGAAAATCGAGCAAAAATTAATACATATTTGTGGACAATACATACAGCAAGCAAAGCTTGTACTATGGGAACCAGATAACTGATAGAATAATTAGATACTCTTTGTTTGTAAATACTTACATAGAATACAATATAACACATACACACAGAACAAACGTCGATGTTCATCACACAAATGTTTGTCCTGGGTGGGGGTCGAACCCACAACCTCCAGCTCAGAAGGCAGGGTTACTACCGACTGAGCTATCAGACCAGCCAATGGCCCGATGGCCCGATGGCTCAGTTAAATGGTATGAGGAAAATAAATATTTGTACTTTTACAGTCAACTAACGCGCGCTAGAAAAGGCTCCCAGCACCAAAATGGGACTACACCCCGTCGTCGCCGCCCGAGACACGTCTTGAGCGACCCGGATGATCCTATAGCAGCCGTAGTATCGGCTGCGCTAGGATCACCGGACCAGTCTAGCCCTTCTGGCTCAGGTACCGCTTTCGGCACCGATATAGGATACCAGCGTAACACAATCAGACACCGACCCCGCCGGCGAGGTCGACGTACCCCCCGTAGGTTAGCTAGAACGGTCGCGACTTTCAATAGAGTCCACTCTTCCAGTGGACGTAGTCTTCTCGATCCTCTTATCCCGGCAACGGCCCAAGCCGAGGCTCGCACCCCAGGGGTGCCCTTGAGCTAGTTGCCTCCCACTTTTGTGACGGCTGGGCGCCCTAAGCGCCCGCCCTCCCGCCCGGTGACGCTGTAAAGGTCGATAGACCAACAGCATTAGCTCGTTCAAAAAAAAAAAAAAAAAAAAAAACCAAAATGGGATTCCTTCTCCGACATAAAATTTTCAGCGGTCGTCGTATCAAAGGCCGATTCATGTACAAACAAAGTAAAGCTGCGTATACACGCGCCGTATGTAAGCAAGGTTAGTGCGTTGTAGTTGTGGCCCTGCCCATGAATTAAATATGGCCAGCCGGCATGGAAAATGCCCGATTGCGTGTGCTGAAGATGTAGAAATATATGGAGCTGAAGCTTTGAGTCTCAAAGCACAGGTCAGTATTAATAATAAGAAAGAAAATATAGTGAAAAAAACCGTTAACAAGTATCCCAAAACTCGTATGAACGTCATGCATTAACCCTTTGCACGGTGTATGCATTTAGAAATAAATGTAAAAACTTGTACTAAAGGGAACAAAGACAGAAAAAAGACAAGAAACTCTCTCTCTCTCTCTCTCTCTCTCTCTCTCTCTGTATTGTATAATAGGCTTGCGTTTGACCACTATCGCACCTGATGGTAAATGATGATGCGGTCTAGGATGTAACACGCTTGCTTAGAAGATACCTGTTCACTCTCGATTTGAAGACTTCAAGGTTGTAGTTTTCGGGAAATACGGACGCCGGTAAAGCGTTCCACTCTTTGGCTGTTCGCATGATAAATGCGAGCCAAATCGCTTTGTTCTCACATATGGCATATTAACTAAATAACGGTGGACTTTTTTCCTGGTGGTCCGATGGTGGAAAGGTGATTGCGGAATCAGGTTATGCAACTCCAATGCGCACTCTCCCAAAAAGCACTCGATAGAAGACAGATAAACTGGCAACTTAGCGTCTATGGTCGAGGCTTTGCAATCGGGCCTCAAACAAGTCGCTACCTATGAGCCTCTTAGCACGCCTTTCGATAGAATCGAAGGCTTCCAGCTGGGTATTGGTGTTCATTATTAATAATAAGGTAACGTAATAAATGTTTGAAGTTTGAATTTGATTTTGCTGACAAAAATCACACTTCACACTAATATTATAAAGGCAAAAATTTGTATGTGTGTATGTTTGTTACTCCTTCACGCTCAAACGGCTGAATGGATTTGGATGAAATTCAGTACCAAGATAGCTTATACACTAGATTAACATATAGGCTACATTTTATCCCGAAAAAGTGAAATTTTTCCGTGGGATGAACAAATAATTAAAATACTTTTTATCCGCAGGTGAAACCGCGGGGCGCAACTAGTATGTAATAAATTTAAACTAATTTAACAATACGGATCTAGGTGTGTATAGTAAAGCAACTACAAAAAAACGCTTTGCACTGCTCAGCATGGTGAATTATAGTCTGCATTAATTCCCTGTGAGAGAAGACCCTTGTCCCAGCTGTGGGAAAATATTGTGCTGATGACAAGACTACGCATAATTGCTAAAACAACTGTTAAAAACGGGCATATATTGGGTTAACGGTAGACATTTGTTGAAATGCCAAAGCCGAAACCTTTTCAATTCTCCTCCCAATAAACAAAACATCAATAATTCCAACGTACACTCCACGGATCGAAATGCAATACCAATCAGCAAATAAAAAATACAATTTCAATCATCACCGTGTCATGTCCAATCCATTTCGCGAATCCAACGCGATGCCGTATTCAAAACAATCCACGGGCAAATAACCGATTCCCTGTCCCGCGGGTGTCGTTCGCCGCTCGCTTTACTTTTTCACGTTATTCGGAGCGGAGCGGAGCGATGCGTGCAGTGCCCATTACCTAAGTGTTTATTTTTATGAAATGTGAGTGTGCGCTAAGCTTTACAACGCACGCGAGATTTTCGCGTAGGTAATGATTTTTCAGTACTGTCATTGTATTTCTTTGTGAATTATTGTCATGCCATAATGTTTATGTTATCTTGAGTTATCTTGAAAATGTGAAGAGGTAATCCTTTGAGATACATAGCTGGTTAAGTATTAATGGGTATGCATTACTTTCGCCTTTAAAGACGCAGTTATGCCGAAAGGTTTGTTTTATTTTTGTATCGCATTTAACCACTGCCTCAGCTGATGGTGAACGATGGAGCAATGCTTGCCTAAAAAAATCTCCGAGATTAAGGTTGAAACTTACCGACTACCAAGACCTATTATTGAAGCTACAATACCTATATACCTAGTTTCTCGTCAAAATAAGCTGGCTCAAACAAAATAGCCGAAGAGATGATTCTGAGAAAGATGTTCCCTTTGAAATCGCATATTCTGCAGGCGGGGTTTTAACAACGTTTGTGGCGATTTGAATCTCAAAGATTTCGTATTTAAGTTTCGCAGCGCTTCAGGCTATATCTTTACGTCCAAGTGCTGGGTGACAAGCGGGAAAAAGAACCTCACATATTTGGAAAACATAGTAGAAAAAAAATAAAAACAGCCAATTGGCAATAAATCATTTGACTTTCATCGTATTGGACGTGGCTAGTGAAATAACTGGACAAATAAGACTTTTCGAGTTGTTGCTCCACAATACTATGTACAAATGCGTTTTTTTCCTATTTGTTTTATTGGTGGAATATATGTGATTTTTTATTTTACTTACTTTTATTTTTTATTTAATTATATAATTAATTATATATTAATTATTTATATATTTTATATAATCATACCGCTTTCCCACACTCGTGCCTGTAATCCAGCAATTAACGAATGAAATGCCACCAATTTCATCCACTAACAGTGAAAATAACACAAGTTTTGGAAAATAAAAAATAAAAGTAAGTAAAATAGTACTATTATTTTACTTTTATTTTTTTTACTTTATTTTATTCTTTTACCTATATAATTTGTGTTAATATTATTGATAATTATATGAATAGTAAATTATTTATTAATTCTGCTATTTAGAATGCCTATCACTTACATTAATTAGGTATTCAAATTAAATACTACTATGCATTAGCAAACTTAACCTAAGAAGCTGCTACCAGTAGGCAGCGTGCCTAAAATGCTGACTGCATTTCCCGTTGAATGGCAATGCTTAGTCTTTGGGCTAAATAAAGACCAACAGTTTGGTCAAAGTTGCATTTCTTTTTAACATCTGAGAATTGTTTTTCCTACTTATTCTAAAGGTAAAACAAGTGTGATTTATAAAAATAACGTTGTATAAACCACTGTTAAATATCAGCACATATCCATTAGTCTCTCCCTCCTCAGACATTCCCAACAAGCATTTTATCCTACCTCTCTTCACCGCAGGATAGAATTTATACTTAATATATTTAATTGGAGTAATTCAATTCAACCGCGAATCGTTCATGGCTTGTCTTGTATTCTCTTTATACGCAATATTCAATTCTGATACCCTTTGAAACATCATCTTTATGTATTAGCAGTCAATCTGCCCTCAGATATGGTGCTACATAATATGTTGTAGTAGTGGGTATATGTGCAGTCTATAAGAGTTATATAGGTACGTTACACTTCTTATAAATTATTTTAGTTTAATAAAAATAATAATCAAAATCATCATCATCACCACCACCACCATCATCATTATCATCACCATCAATAGCTGGAAGACGTCCACTGCTGAACATAGGCGCCACTTTAAACCTCCTGCATCCATCGGTTCTCTGCGGTTTTGACCAGGGCCCGTACCTAAGGCTTTCGTCTTACTCTCTCAGCTGCAGAAAAAGCGAGACGAAAGTCAAAGCGATTCAGTTCAGGCTCGCGCTAAGAACTCACGGTACGGGCCCAGATCGTCAATGCACCTAGTGAAGGGTCGGCCTATCACAACGTCTTCCGTTTCGTGATCGCCACTCGAGAACCTTTTTTCTCCATAGGCTTAAGTTATAGCCCTATAGCCACTTTTTTTTGTGTATCGGCTCCACACTTTTGTGTATTTAGCCAGTGTCAAGTAATTGATAATTTATCAAGTTAATAATACTTCAAGTTAATATATGTCAAGTCACAGTCCAAGTCATCAAGTTAAGTCATAGTCGTGTCATACTCCTAGTAAAGCGATGGCAACTTTACTAGAAGCTTCTATGGAGTTTTGGAAAGAACACGAAATGAAACGTTCACTATCATCATACCACTTTCCCACACTCGTGTCTGTAATCCAGCACTTAACGAATGAAATGCCATCAATTTCATCCGCTAACAGTGAAAATTAATTATAAGTAAAAATAATTTATTGCGGTGACGCAAGCTTTTTCGTTTTCCTGCCAAATAACTCTCAACCCTATAGCCACTGTTTCTTCTACGTAAACAACACAAATATAAAATATGATATGTAAGTACTGAATTTAATCTCGCTACAAATCGAGCGTGTGTTTGCTAACAGACAGTTTATGGTGATTTTATTCCTTCCTAGGAAGTAATCTGCAGAAGGTTTATATTGGAATAATGTATGATATTACTTCCTTTGGTTCGTAATTCTGATCCTATTATGTATCATGGTGCTAATAAAACTTATAGGCTGTTATGCTGTTATAGACACTATTTGTAAGGACTATTTGTAATAACTTTAAATTTACACGTAAATAATCATTAAAATAGTTAGCGTTTTGGTCATAAACTGTGAGCTAATTATTATAAATTGAACAATAATAAATAAATAAATAAATAGAATCAATGAACATAATTTTTAAACCAGCTATGGTGTGATGTATGAAAATCGTAACGTGGTTTGTTTGTTTGTGTGGCTTTTACACCAATACGGATTAGCCGATGTGGATGAAATGCATACCCAAGTTACTAGGGTCAACAGGAATATTTTTTATCTCAAAAAACTGAGCTTCCATGGGAGTATATTACGAGCGAAATCGCGCTGCGCTGTATGGTAGTCATAATATTATTTTATTTCTCTCGTAAAAACATGCTTTATCTCTTTCTACAGGGAAAAGAAAGAGAGAAAAAAAATACATTTACTCCGAGAAAACACACACAATATCATAAAACAAATAAAATAAATAAATCATCAAGTCTCGTTGGTCATCTAATTAAAAAGCACACCCATTGACAGCTTTTGTGGTGTGATGGTTGACCAGGTCGGCTTGTAGCCTGGAGGCGGCGGGTTCGATTCCCGCGGCAGGACGAGTATTTGTGCACAGAAAAAAAATCGGTAATATTTGTTCTGTCTGTGTGTTGCGAGAGCATGGTCCTCATAGTTCCTAGACACTTAGGCTCGTATTATAGAACGTGCCTCAAGTGACGTTTGATCTACAATCACGTAATCATTACTTGAGAATAGAATCTCTGCTCAGCTATCGTTCTTATTATAGAACAGTGCTTGAGCGCTACTTACCTGAATGTAAATTTGAATCGAGCCTCAGGCAGAGTGTGTTTTTTGTCTATGAATCAGCCTGTTTTCATTTACGTTTCGATATTTTTAACAACTCCGTTCCACGTAACGCATAGTCAAGGTGTTAGTCATCGCTCATAGAAATAGAAAGAGATCTTAAAAACACACATTTTAATAATAAAAAAAAGAAACATTAAAGTGTAACAGATCCTATAAAACTATTTGAAATAAAGAAATATGCTTTTAGGATCAACTTTTGTGTTTTTGTAATATTTTACTTTATTGTACAAAAAAATTTATATAACTACAACGGAACGTAAAAATAAAAATGTCGATCCTCACCTCACAGCTGTTTCCGTAGTATCATCTACTTGGTTTGTGGCTATTTCGTTTAGGTTTTAATTATTTGTATTAAATTATGTTTTGACTTTCAACTTTAACTCTGTGGTTCTCTTTATGGGTTTTGGTACTGGTAACCACCATTTTTCCAATGTAATTTACCAGATTCGACACATGCTATTGAAAAATAATTTATGTTGAATTAGTCTCTCTCATATAATAGTCAGTATTAATCACACGGCATGGAGCGGAAAGGTAGTAGTACAATAGAGCTACAAAAATGTAACAAACAATGGTCTAAAGCAATGAAATCATTACTCAAGCGTGATCGCGACCACACTTGGGAAATCAGAGATTAAATCTGTGCTTGAGCATCAATTACCGTCTGAGTGACTTTCTGTAATAAGAAAATACTCAGGTGAACTATGATCAGATCTGATCACTGCATTGCGACTCAAGTACTGTTCTATAATAAAATCTCAACTCAGATCTACTTTCAGGTCGAGATATATGACTGAGCGCTGTTCTATAATACGAGCCATAGAGTCCTAGTTAGGGTTTAGGATCTATGTATGTGATCGTTGGGCGTTATTATCATTATTATTATTACCCCATGGTCAATTATCACCCCCGCTACCCAAATTAAACGTTAACCCTTGACAGCCACCGTGGGCCGAGCCGTAACAAGCCGGTGTCTATCCGAATTAGCGTGGACCATAACTATCGGACCCACCTCGCCCGTAAATTAGACGGTACTTGAGTTCTACATGGGTTGGGAGTGTTTCCATTGTCTTTCGACAATTGTTAGTCGATTATCGGATGCCATTCATTTGCATATTATTAATAATAATAACGCCCTACGATCACATATCAATAGATCCTAGACTCTAACAGCCTTATTAATAAACACGAACTAGCTTTAGACTAGTTACACCATCTTTTGTCTTTTTCGATCCAGCTAAATGTTCCAGTAGCAAAAAAAGGACAAAAGCTGAAGTAACTAATCCGAGACTAATACCCGTTTATTAAAAAGGCTGTAAGATTCCCTGTGTCTAGGGACCCAGGAACTAGAACCATGCTCCCGCAACACACAGACACAGAACAAATATTTACGATTTTGTTTCTGTGCACAAATATTTGTCCTGCCGTGGGCATCGAACCCACCGTCTCCGGGTTATAAGCCGACCTGCTCAACCATCACACTACAGAGGCTGTCAAGGAGTGGTGAGTTGTATTGTGTTCTCGTAGTTCTTGGGTCCCTAGATACAAGTAATCCTAGTTAGGGTCTAGTATCTATGCATGCGATCATTGAGCGTATATGTATATTATTAAAAGTTTACGCTCACTTGGCAAAACACTTATACAAGTGATGTTGAGTTAAACATCGCAAATTGTCAAAATAATCCAGAATGCAAAATCGTTTGCCGTAGAACGCAATTTACATTTAATTTTTTTTTTTTTTTTTTTGGGAAAACATACGAAAAAATGTATTAGTTATAGATATAAAACGGGCACGGAATAGTTCCTATGTTTAGTAAGCACAGTTTTCGCCTAATATAAGACAACTACGAAAACGATGAAGGGCTGATAGCTCAGTTGGTAGTAGCTCTGCCTTCTGATCTGTAGGTTGTGGATTCGATTTCCACCCAGGACAAATATTTTGTGTGATGAACATAGGTGTTTATTCATTGTCTGGGTGTTATCAGTTATCTGGTTTCCATAGTAAATATTTTGCTTAGTTTGGGACTTGATGGCATTATATGAAATGTCAAAAAAAAGTTATTTACTTAACGTATGTATAATAATATATATATATTTTAGGATCCAATTATTGTGGTTAGGTACTTTTGCACGTGAAAATAATAACCCATGTCAAAGATTATGAATGATTGCAACTAATCGAAATATCACTATGCTAAGTAGGGACCAATTCATGGCAACTGACAATCCCGATGTTTTTAATTTCTATTATGTATTTTAATCTCATACGTACTCTTTGCCATGAATAAAAATGTTGTTTCTTTCTAAATTATGACAATAAAATGAAAATCGTATTCAACAGTGGAAACGCGCTATAAAGCATGGACCATAGACTTTTAATCAATCTGCACGAGCGGTGCGGGAGTGCAAAAATGGCGCAAGCCTGGTGGGCCTTAATTAAAACCATAAGGAAAATTCGCTCCATACGTTCGTTCCGTGGTCTATGACATTTTTTTTGGTCTATGTTTTTTTTTTAGTTGGCTTGGATGCATGGCCCGTTTTATTTTGGCCTGCTGCTTGTGTAGTACCATGGTTTATGTTACTGTTTGGATTGCTTAGGATAAATGTAGAGTATTTATGGAGGAAAATGTTTATATAATAATATTATTTCCTCATTTCCAGGGTTTTAAAGCTTTTTCTAAATCATTAATGGGTAGTATAATGAAAAGTTAAGCAAAAAATTTAAATCTGGTAGTATAAATGCACATAATTATTTATTTTTAATTGATGTCATATAGTATTGAGGAGAAGCAATCCAAGAAGTCTTGCATGTAGATATTCAATCCATCACAGCCTAGCCATAAAATTATGAGGTATCCAACCGTTTCTTTTTTGTAGAGGTTTGTGTAATTCCTGCTTTAACTTTTTTTTGTTGATGTTTTGGCTCCACACTTCCGTGTATTTAGCCAGTGTCAAGTAATTGATAATTTATCAAGTTAATGATATTTTACTCAAATGTGTGTCAAGTCACAGTCGAAGTCATCAAGTCAAGTCATAGTCAAGTCATAGTCTAGTCAAAGTCATACTTCTAGTAAAGTGGTGGCAACTTTACTTGAAGCTTCTATGGAGTTTTGGAAACAACACGAAAAGAAACGTTTCACCATCATTATACCATTTTCCCACACTCACGCCTGTAATCCAGCACTTAACGAATAGAATGCCACCAATTTTATGCACTAACACTGAAAATAACACAAGTTTTGGAAAATAATACAATGCGGTGACACAATCTTTTTCGCTTTCCAGCCAAAACTCCCTGCTTTAACTTGTTAGGATATATTAGTTGTCAAACCTCATTATAGGAAATGCGAAACTCTTTTCTAATGCAGCGTTCTTGCAATGGAAGGTCAGATTACAAATGGAGTTTTGGCGGGAAAACGAAAAAGATCGCGTCGCCGCATTGTATTATTTTCCAAAACTTGTGTTATTTTCAGTGTTAGTTCATAAAATTGATGGCAATTTCTTCGTTAAGTGCTTGATTACAGGCATGAGTGTGGGAAAGTGGTATAATGATGGTAAAACGTTTCTTTTCGTGTTATTTCCAAAACTCCATAGAAGCCTGGTAAAGTTGCCACCACTTTACTAGGAGTATGACTTGACTAGACTAGACTTAACTTAATGACTTGGACTGTGACTTGATTTTACTTGACACTATATAATATTAAATAACTTGAGAAAAAATCAATTACTTGACACTGGCTAAATACACAAAAGATGTGGAGCCAAAACAAAAAAAAAATTACGAAGGGCGTTTTGGCGGGAAAATGAGAAAGATCGCATAACCGCATTGTATTATTTTCCAATACTTAAAATGCCACCAAGTTTATGCACTACGTAACACTGAAAATAACACAAGTTTTGGAAAATAATGCCATGCGGTGACGCGATCTTTTTCGTTTTCTCGCCAAAACTCCTATACTAATGTTTCGGCATCATCAACTATGACGTATGACATGCTATAAAGCGTTCTGTACACTATCCCACCGTGGAGGATTGACTATGACAAATACGTGGACGAAACCAGCGCTGATGCCGTTCCACCGTCCCTTTTGGAGCTTAAGTTTCTTGCGCGCGGCGGTGTGGCCACGAGACTGGCTGTGAAAGGCGGATACTGGAACATAAAAAAAAAACGAACGTGCTTTAGACCACACGACTGAAGTAAAACTTCTTTAGTTTAGCTCCATCTATCGGCCAGTACAACTTTGTTTGATAGTAATGTCACCATCTTAACAATTGTAAATTGTCATTTTACCGAACATATCAACATAACAATACAAATTTTTAACTTTGTTATGTTCACAATTGGGATCTACGTGAACAAACTTCAACTTCCGTTTGACTCGAATTCCCCAGCTTACTCCCCAAGTCAAGCATGCGTAAAAAAGTTTTACTTCAGTCGTGCGTGACTCGTTCTTTTGTTATTATAAGTTTAAAGCAATAGACCTAATTCGCCGCTATTTAAACTATTTTATTTACCTATGTTTCTCGCAAACATATATTAATGTTACAAAAATTCCATGGCCCCATCAGAAGCAACCTGCCCACTATTAAGGTGGCACCATTTGTCACCCGTCGTCAGATCGTTTACTTGATGTTTTACAGATGTTTGGGACAATATGACGCTGACCAATCTACTGAGTGGGCTATTTAGGCATGATCCTTTTCTTATAGAAAATAACTAGCTCAGTTGGTGGTGAGATAGATTTGCGATCTATGGGTCGTGTGTTCGAATCCTGCAAAGTGATTAAGCTTTATAGCCCTCAAAAAAGGAGGTTCTGTATTAGTTTGTATTTTTATCTTTGTTACCTCAGAACTCCGTCATTTATGCACTGATTTGGAAAATATCAACAAACAATACAGGTACCTAATTTTAGATGGGTCCCATAGAAATTGTATCTGAATTGGGTAAGTATAGTTTGCTTTTCTAATCAAAATACTTAACAGGAAAAAAATTACATTCAACATCCAAATACTTCTCAATCGAAGTACGTATCAAACTAAGGCTATTGAAGTCGGTATAACCCCTTTTTTTAAAGTTTATTAATTTTTGACTTCACGTTTTACACTGTTAAACTAGCAAACATTCCTGGCATGACGGTATAGTCACATGACTTTAGCCAGTCCAGTAAAATGGGGGAATAAAAAAAGCAGATGACAGTTGACATAAAACAGCTGATTAGGATGTTTGACAGAACATTTCAGTTCGGACAGAAGCCAACCAAACCAAAACATAACCTCTGCATTTCGGCTTTTTGATCGAAAACTTATTTGTTTTACTGATTTCGGATTATTAGTGATTGTGTGTTAGATGTTTTAAGTTCATTTAATTTAATTTTAATCTACTGATGTTAAGATTAGTGTAATTTAGATGTAACTTCAGTTAGCACGTGGATTTTAGATCACCTTAATTCGTAGATTAGTTATTTGTAATTTACTCAGTATTTATTTATAATTATAGTCGTGTGGTGTCTGTATTTTCATAAAATCTACGTGTAAGTTTGACTGTGTTTGCTCTCGAGTTACGTTGATGCTGAAATTTATAATTAAAATAATCCAGTCTCCACTCAAAATTATTATAAACAAACCCAAATTAAATATATTCAATTTACGAAATCGGTTAGCGATGTCCAGTGAAAGTGAAAAAAGTCCAGTTGCTTTGAGCTCTGAACACTCTCCGGTGAAGAAAATAAAACTGGAGTGTGATGTTGAAGACTCTGTAATCAAGCAAAGAACTGTTGCTACTATGTGTGGTGCATGGAGACCTGAAGAGGTGGATGGTGGTCTAATCTTTGTATTTAAAACTAGAGAAGAGTGTTTGAGTCCTGATCCTACCCAGGAGTGCGATTTTCCAGAGAACATCCAGGATTTCTGGGAGGCGAGTCTGCTGGCCAGCAATGATGAACAGGTATGGAATTATTTTTTAATTTGGCTAAATGTAGTATATTCTTAAAGAAACCGTGGCTATGGGGCAAGCTTAATTACAACAAAAAATATTAAAAAAACAAATCTGCAGAATGCTACAATTTTTATTTTATTTCAACGCCATCTATTGGTATTGTAGTGAACGACGTTTGTGCTCCACAAAAACAGTCTCGACATCGTTTGATAAAAACGTTTCGAGACATTTCGAATAGGTGGCGCTTTTAACAATTGATATTACTACCATCTATTGACAGGATTTTGAACGACAACAGCATAGCTGATCTGCATATAAAATAGTTTTACGTATTTTGTACAGATGGCGTTTCAGCAATGTTATGAGCGATTTTTGCTAAGCGCCAGAGATGGCAGCATAAAAAATATTATTTGTGAAAAATACGTTAAAAACCTTTTCAATAATTATTAAAATTTGTCGGGACTTAAAAATAATATGAGTAAACAATTTTACTATTGAATTGATAATAAATTGATGTATCAAAATGTGAGTTCTTTTCCTAAAAACCTAGGTATTATAATTTATAAGTAACTTTACTAGTTGTATACTTGTTAATAATCCGTACATCCGTAAAAAATAAAACGTAGAAAAAAAAAATCTACTGACTTCAAAGCGGGAGGTTCTTAGTTTGGTTGTACTTATATTTTTTATCAACCTATTTGCTCTGGAATTGAAAGCATTCAAGTTATACGTGCGTGGAGATACCGACGAGAACAGGAAATAACGGGAGTGAGTTCCATTCCTAGCCGTGCGCACAATAAAGAAACCTGATAAGCGTTTCGTACGAACAAAAGGTAAATCAACAACATAGGGATGGAAACTTTCTCCTTGCCTGTGGTAGAATAGAGACGGTGGAATATGCCGAAGCAAACCACTTCTTTTTGCGCCAACTCATTTGGAGTTGCGGAAATACCTACGTCTTTAGAATCAACTACCACCTAAAATAAGAAAAACCCACATCTAATGAGATGTTCAAAAAGTCAGTTCGGGAGCACTATTATAATAATCTTTCTTAACCTGGTTTAACGATTTGTCACTATTTATTTATTTGTTTATTATATGTATACATATGATATTTTATGTACCTATCTATTCTTGTTATGTATATAATCACGTTGTTAAATATATTGTTTATTATTATTTTTACAAGTACTACTCGTACAAATTTTTATGCACGCCTCCATCCCTCATTCTCAAATTATGATTGGATGACTAGTAGAAAATGCTTTAGTATTAAGTCCTCCGTTTGTACTATTTTTAGTGCAATAAAGAATTATGATTATAATAATAAGCTGACCGTGAAGTTCCTGGCTCCGTGGTCTCTCTCTAATTTTATTTAATCACTTTCATTTGGTATTTATACGGGTTGAAAACGTAGGATTTCATTAACTAATTGGGTGGATAGCGTATGCATTGTAAATTACTTTAACTTGTAGGTGAAAGACGTGGACTGAAAATGAATGCCGCAATTAAACATTTTAATACCCGTGTCTTATAAACTTAGAGAATTTCGCCACTTGGTTCGGATTAGAAATGTAATTACCTACTTAAACAGAACATTAAAAATCCACGCTGAGAATAACCACGCACAAAACCTCCATAAAAAGGAAAGTTTCCCTTCATTACAACAATAAAGCGTTATTTAAAACGCGCGATCCGACGAAAATGTTATGACATGACAAAGGTGAATTCTCGGGTTAACTTCGCTACGGAACGACGCACAAAATTGTGAAGATTCCTGCGAAGGTTCTTAGTAAATTCTTTAAAACAACTTCGCGCGTAGGGCATTGTCATTACGTAGGTACAAGTCTCTTGAATGTCACTTCTGTTTGAGTTATTTCTACTCTTTGACGCGATGGATGGAAGACTGGAAAGTTTGGTGGAACGCGACAACAATGGTTTTGAAAGATGAGGAGAAGAGGTTTGATGTAAAGAAGTTCATGCTTCTAATTAATCATAGATTCTTTGAGTTGGCAAACTGCTATTTTGTAGCATAATCTGAGCGATTTTATGCTTCGAAGGCTAGGTCGCCGTCTGAACTCTGAAGTCGTTAAACCAAGTTAGAAACACCAAGACTCATTACTAACCTAGACAAAAAGGAAGGAATAGGTATTTACTTGGCTCAGTAAATGATCAGGTGAGAGCGCAATCAAATGCTAGACAAGTTTGAAGTAAAAAAAAAAGGAGCATGGTATTAAAAAAAAGTTGTTTTAGACCACGCGACTAAAGTAAAACTTCCGTAGTTTAGCTCCATCTATCGGCCGGTATAACTTTGTTTTTGCTTGCTTAATGTTAACGTTGCCATCTTGACTGTCATTTTACCGGACATACCAACATAATCATACAAATTTTTAACTTTGTTATGCTGACAATGGAGATCTATATGAACCAACTTCAACTTACGTACGCCACGTATTCACCAGCTTACTCCCCAAGTCAAGCGTGCGTTGTGTTGTTTCCAAAACTCCATAGAAGCTTCTGGTAAAGTTGCCACCACTTTACTAGGAGTATGACTAGACTAGACTATGACTTGACTTGATGACTTGGACTGTGACTTGACACACATATATATATTTAATTAACTTGAGAAATTATCAATGACTTGACACTGGCTAAATACACGAAAGTGTGGACCCATACCAAAACAAAAAAAAAATAGATGGTCTGAAGATTTTCTACCGCTAATGAGCGCACTGAAGAGTCGCAGCTAGCTAATATACTTGTAAAATGTCGCCTAACAAGGCGGTGCAATCTGACGCGACGGGATTCCGAGCTTCCACAGGATTCACGGACGATCTGGCTAACGAGGAACGAGTCCGGAGACTGGATCAAATGACATAGGGTTGGGATCTTTTCCCCCTTACCCTTTCAATTTTTACCTTACCCTTTTTTGGGATTAGGTTCTCAATTCGACTGTTTTTTTTATGGTTGTTACCTCAGAACTATCGCATGGGTGATTTTGATGATTCTTTTTTTATAAAACTGGTGCTTCCCGTGTAGTCACATTTGGTCCAGTTCTCACAATGGCATCCATGAAAAAACCATGTAAGTCTGAAGTTGGTTTTTTACTATTAGCGCTTGTTCCTTGTATAAAAAGTGGTGGGAGGTTTTTAAGTCGATATCAATACATATAAAATTCAAAGTCCTGACTGACTGACTGAATGACTGACTTATATATCAACGCACAGCCTAAACCGCTGCCTAGAGCAAGCCTAGAGACTTGAAATTTGGAGGGTGTGTTCTTTGTAAAGTGTAGGTGTTCTCTAAGAAAGGGTTTTCCGAAATTCCACCCCTAATAGGGTGAAATAGGTGGCAAATTTTTTTTTCATGCGGGTATAAGCTAGTTATGCATAAGATACTTAGTTGAACTTTAATGTGTCTAAAATAAAATGGTGCAAAAGAAATAACTTGAATCTCAAAAAACCTATGCCGCAAGTTGTAAATTACACCAAAGCTAGGCAAAATGGCGTTAAATATTACAAAAACGACCTAATTGACTTGTTTCTCATGTAATGAAATAATCCTAAATGTACGAGTATTTAGGGACGAAGAAACATCATTTCTGCTAAGCTGTTCAAGCACGGCAAAGTACACATTTATTGTAATAGCCTCCTCGGTAGTTCTGGTCTCCTCATACTTCATCATGCTTATGAATAAAATATGGTGGCACAGCTGCCATCAGAGGGTTCGGTTAGTTGTGACCGTTGCCTGAACTGTTTAATGTAGGCACAACGGCCCCCCTGGCGGTTGCTACTAATCCTTAATTATTTGGCGATGGGCCCCATTGGGACTGGTTAGATGGGGCTGGTTGGCATCCTATTCATTTAACATCGGGTGACGAGAAATCAAACATGACTATTCCCACTTCTGATATTTCACAGAAGTCAAGACCCCAGGTTTCCTACTTCTCTAGATCCCCGATAAATCTAGTAAAGTATTGTCGAAGAAAACTTTCATCTCCGCAGACGTTCTGTAAATGCCCCACCTGACGACACAATCAATGGATTTGCCAGGTTCCGACGTTTCGAACGTTTTTGTGACATTATTGGAAATTCATTGAATAATTTCCTCTCTCTATTTACAAGGAAATAACTGTTGCTGTTTACGTAAATAAATTCAAGTTAACAAATTCTTTGGAAAGGTACAATGAAGATAATCATTGAAAAGCAATTTAGAAATTAAATATTTTTTATGTTTAGGAATGACGTAACGAACTAGTCATTTCTTTAAGAGTCACGTCTAAACAAACAGTTACAATGCAAACTAAATTATATATTATACGAGCTTCTGCCCGCAGCTTCGCCCGCGGCGTGGCCTATGGGAGTATAATTCAACCACCCATTTCACCCTCTTAAGGGTGGAATTTCGAAAAATCCTTTCTTAGCGGATGCCTAAGTCATAACATCTACTTGCATGCCAAATTTCAGCCCGATCCGTCCAGTGGTTTGGGCTGTGCGTTGACAGATCACTATGTCAGTCAGTCAATCAGTCAGTCACCTTTGAGTTTTAGAACACTACACTGCGCATGTCGTTCTGAGACAAACTCTAGAATTTATAGTAATGATTACGGAGTATGAATTGAAGAAATTAATGCAATTTCAACAAAGTTGCAAACGTAAATTTTCAACTGAAAATTGATTAAAGACCATTACTCTGTTCTCTGTGTCCACAACTTCGTCTGCAGTTTATTCCCGCAGTAATTTGGCTTCTGAGAATAATGAAAACGCGATGAAAAAGTTATTGAGGAAAGGAACGGATTTTTTAATATTCTTAATCTTTTTTTTTATGTTTTGGCTCCACACTTTTGTGTATTTAGCCAGTGTCAAGTAATTGATAATTTATCAAGTTAATGATATTTCACGCAAATATGTGTCAAGTCACAGTTGAAGTCATCAAGTCAAGTCATAGTCTAGTCAAAGTCATACTCCTAGTAAAGTGGTGGCAACTTTACTTGAAGCTTCTATCGAGTTTTGGAAACAACACGAAAAGAAACGTTTCACCATCATTATACCATTTTCCCATACTTACGCCTGTAATCCAGCACTTAACGAATAGAATGCCACCAATTTTATGCACTAACACTGAAAATAACACAAGTTTTGGAAAAAAATACAATGCGGTGACGCAATCTTTTTCGCTTTCCCGCCAAAACTAGTTCTCAAAAACGAAGAAGAAAATTTTTCACAAACAATTCAACCACCTATTTCACCCTCTTAGGGATCTCTAAACTAAACTCCAAATTTCAAGTTTCTAGGACCAGCGGTTTAGGCCGTGCGTTGATATATATATATAGTCAGTTAGTCAGTCAGGACTTTGTATTTTATATGTATAGATATGTGTTCTTACTTTATTTTTTTAATCTCACAAGAATCACAGTGTCACTTAGGGATAATAAAGTTTGATATTGAAATCACAAACCTTGTAATAATAACAGCAGTTTATGACACATTTCAGTTTACTATTGATCATTGAAAAATCGAAACTGAACATCGATGTTTGATCTGTGTCTGGGTGCTATATTGTATTCTATGTATGATTTTACAAACAAAAAGTATCTGAGTATTGTATCAGTTAGTTAGTTCCCATAGTACAAGCTTTGCTAGTTTGGGACTAGATGGCGCTGTGTAAAATGTCCACAGATATTTATTTATTTATTTAAAAAATCCTCTAAAAAGAGAGGTGAATGACAGGTACAAAAAAAGTCATAGCTTTTAAAAATTTCAGCAAAGTTAATCCACATAATTTAGCATTCGCGGAACGGAACCGGTCCGGTTCCGAGCCGGCATCTATTATGGACACGTTGAACCAAATATGGCCGCTCGTTACATTGAAGACGAGAAACAATTAAGGATCAAACAAAAAAAAATCACTATCAGAAATAAGTACATACGTTTTAAAAATTTGTATTGTCCCTCCTGTATTGTATTTATGTTCATTCGTGGTCATCTAAATATATATTAGGTCTTTACCTATGAAATTGCCGTTTTGTTTGAAAAAAGTTAAAGTATTTTTTTTTTTTCGAACTTATTTATTTCTTTTATTCAAAGTAATCACCCCTGCAATCAATGCATCTTTGCCAACGCTGTGGCAGTTTATGGATGCCCTTCTTGAAAAAATCAGCAGGACGGGAGACAACAAACTCTTCAAAGGCGTTTTGTACTGCCTCTCGGGAATTGAATTTTTTTCCCGCTAAAAAGTTGTCCAAATTTTGGAAAAAGTAATAGTCGGTAGGCGCAAGATCTGGTGAGTATGGCGGATGAGGGAGAGCTTCCAAACCCAACTCATGCAGCTTAGAGACGGTCTGTTGTGCAGTATGGGGTCGCGCGTTGTCGTGAAGTAGCAGTGGAGACGACCGATTGACCAAAGCTGGTTGCAGACGTGCGAGTTTCGCCATCATTGTGGTCAGTTCTTCAATGTACACATCTGCAGTAATGCTCTCGCCGTTTTGTAAAAAGCTATGATGAATCACACCAGCACTAGACCACCAAACTATGACCATCACCTTTCTAGGGGTCATTTTTCGTTTTGCACATTGCTTTGGTACCGAACCAGGATCTAACCAACTTGCTGAGCGCTTTCGATTGTCAAAAAGAATCCATTTTTCGTCGCACGTAACAATTCGGTTCAAAATTCCTTCATTTCTGTGCCTGTTAAGCAGCGCAAGGCAAGTCTCGACGCGTACGTTGCGCTGGCGATCGTTAAGTTCGTGGGGCACCCATCTATCAAGCTTTTTTATCTTTCCAATCTGTCGCAAATGGACCAATATTGTTTTGATGCTAACATCAAAAGCTGCTGCCAGCTCAGCTGTAGATTGAGATTCATCAGCTTCCACAATCGCCTTTAATTCATCATTGTTGACCAAAGTTTCCGGACGACCACGAGGTTCATGTTTCAAGTCACAATTCCCAGAACGGAACCGAGCAAACCAATAACGGGTTGTACGTTCGTTTGTACAGTTCTCTCCGTAAACGTCGTTGATGTTACGTGTCGTTTGTGCCGCGTTGGTGCCACGGCGGAACTCATATTCCATAATTACACGAAATTTCAAAGTATCCATTATGAGGAAAAATGTTGAAATGTAATGAAAATACAACGCTAATCAATAAACAAAAGACTTATATTGTAAATAGAATGTCATATTTTTAAAACAAAATTAATTTGAATTTAGAATTCATAGTCAATCAAAACTTTTTTTTGTTTGAAAAAGTCTGTACTGCAATACGGCAATTTCATAGGTAAAGACCTATTATATAACTCAAAGGTGACTGACTGACATCGGCGTGGCCTATGTAATAATAATCCAACCACCCATTTCACCCTCTTAAGGGTGGAATTCCGAAAAATCTTTTCTTAGCGGATGCCTACGTCCTAACATCTACCTGCATGCCAAATTTCAGCCCGATCCGTCCAGTGGTTTGGGCTGTGCGTTGACAGATCACTATGTCAGTCAGTCAATCACCTTTGAGTTATATATATTTAGATATAAGATTGGCAGAAAAGACCTAATGAATAAAGATTTAGAGATATAAGAAGAAAAAATCTGTAACACAGGACAATGTCACCCTCGTCACACTAACTCCCGTAATCTAATACTAAGCTATTATACCATTACGAGCTTGTTACTTCGAGTCTGAAAAGGAATTTTATATCCTCACTGTGCCCAAGAAATACCAGGTATTCCTAAAGCGGGATAATGTGTGGGGGTGTAGTATTCCTGGTATTTTGGTTCGTATTGCTTCGGCTAGAATCGGATAGTCGAAATAGGATAATGGAGAAAAAAAGCTTAGGTAACATCATTTTCCTTACAATATAACCTATTACGTACGTTTTAGCCAAATATATTTTCATTATTTGTATATGTAAGGATAAGTATATATAGGTATATATGTATCTCACTACCGATCTACATTTATTTTTCGAAATAAATGTGGATTGGTTGTGATAGAAATCTGTTTACATCCGAATTGGTTGAACTGTTTTTAACGCGAAAGCAACATGGTTGTTATGTATTAGTTGGTGTTCAATAAAGTATTATTGTATTGTATTGTCTTGAATATTTATTTCATTTTCTACAAAATTATGCATGCTTTTTTTTTTCTAAAATAGGCGATTTCGATTGCTCTGAAATTGTTTATTTCAAGTTTACTGTAAAGAAATATAAACCAAGTTCTCTGTCTTAAAGCTAAAACTTAATTTTTTTAAAACTATTTGTAACTACAAATTAATTTTAAATTCTACGTTTTAACGATTGTTTTCGTGCAGGTACAAACTAGCAGCACTCGGCGGCTTTATCCGTGACTAAAATGTGCCCCATTTGTTAATCCAGCACTGAAGCTATTCCTATATGTAAAGAGACAAAAAACTTTCGCATTTTTAATATTATTAAGAATCATTAGTATGATGGAATGATACCGATTAGTCCCGTAAATTCAGAAGTTAAAAAAAAAAAAACAAATTAAAATCGTTTTTTTCACTACCGTTATTATATTCAAATTAGTAAATCCGGTATTGACAAGTAGGTATTACTTAGGTATACTATTTATTTTGGAACGCAAATTGATATGCCTTTGCGACGTAATTTGAAGCCTCAAGCCGACATAAAACGCTGTAACTCTGCTATTAATAGTCCCAATCTTAACGTGATAGGATTTCGTTTTGAAAGGTTACATTCTAATCTATAATTATATTATTAAGAATATACAAGAATAATCTAATAATAAGATTTAAAGCTGCCATGGTTACTACCAAATCTAAAATGTTGTATTTTAACAGGATATTTACGATTGATATTATAAAGACGAGGCTAAACTGTGCACAAAATTATTTATTAGTTCAATTACGTCAGGCTTTGTCATTATTCGGAATTACAAGCTATAATTAAATTAATAATAATTATAAAAACCCGCCAGGTAAAATATAATTTGCCATTTTGTAGTGGTCGCCATCTTGGATTTGAAATTTATTCGTTAACTAGTAGAATACTATCCTATCTAATGAAAGAATTCGATACCCGTATTGAGGGAGTTGTGATAATGTATGTAATCCGGACACAAGCACAGACCCCAGACCCGTCACACTTATAACACACAAAAAATAACTCGTCCATTAAAAACCTCTAGATTCCTTCTCGTGTAGCCCTGGTATCAGAATAAAATTATTAGGCCGCTAAAGACTTCCGAGTTGTCTTAACGATTATTGTTTTCTTATGTCCTCCGAGGCCATTATCCAACGGTAAAGCTTCATCAAAATGTATATACCTACACTGAATAATTTACCTACACAACATAACATACAAACGCTTGCTATACAAAACTAGCTCTAATAAGGTGACAATAAGGAATGACATCAAATACGCCTGATATTTCTAAATGGCCCACATCTATTTGAAATTGATACCCGAAATAAAATCGCTAAAGCTGCAAATCACAACTTGCAGTTGACAGCTGCTGAAAACGTCATCGATTCAGAAACTCGATATCAGTTTTACTCAATACAAAAAAGACTAGCTTTTGCATTCGAATCCTATTTTAAACCGCTAAAAAAAAAGCTGGATTAGTAACGGCATGTCTTAAATGACCTTTTGGAATAAAACTCGATAGGTTTGATAAATTGGTTGATGTATTGTATTCAGAAATAGCCCGCATAACTTAACCAAAGCCAAAGATCAAAAGGTCATGCCTAACACCTTCAAATGCTTACCGCTTCCTCTTTCAATTAATAACTGCTTAGATTTTCATGATAACAGTTGGCACGAGTTCTTAAGTGGGTGCCCTGACGTAACTAACACAAAACTGAAGTACAAACTGACCAAGCACGAGTTATTTTTAGAACACTTGGACGTGACACTGCACTGCGCACGTCATTCCGAGACATCAGCACAATCTAGTAATAAGATTACTAGACTATTAGATCTGGTCATAAAGCCTCATTTGCCCAGTAATTTCACTAGCTATAGTGCACTTCAAACCGGAACACAGCAATGCTTGCGCACTACTGCTTGGCGGCAGAATAACTGGCAAAGCGGTGGTACCTACCTAGACGAACTTTGCATAAAAGTCCGACTACCTAGGAGTAGTAGTGGTAGTTTATCTATAACTTGGTATTTCAGTATACGCATAGAATTAAGTAGAATTAAGTAACCTACAGACAGATCTTCGAGTCAAAGTTATTACATATATATATCATGAATCCGATCGACCTGGCAATCCGGCTATCTATCACCCATCCAGTAGCTGCCGGCAATCTCTAACTTCCCGGTTGCTGTCTGTTGCTGTCTATTGCTTTCGGTACCGTGCCAATCCGGTCGGAACTTTTGTTCGTAACAAGAAAGCTATTCGGATTATTTGGTGGGATGAAGAGCTTCAGTCGGTTATTTCCTAGGAGGTTTATTTTTAGCCTGATTTGAAAATGACCCCTTTCGCGTTGTAGGATTAGTTTTAGACCCGCATTAAACCCTCTTTCTTTATCTGGGATCGGATCTGGCCCCTCTCAAGGGAGTAGACTTGTATCTAGTCTATACATATTTGGTATGGTAGATTCTAATTATGAAACCTTCAGGGATAGAATGGGTAAATTTTAAAGGCTTATAAATAGCTAATATAAAGGATGTTCAAATATTAATTTTACGATAGTTTTAAAACGTCAGCACGTAACTAATTCGTATTATTAGCGAAGCCTGCCGCAGCTTGCGTCAGTATTATAACTGGTTCCCAGAAGAAGGACGTCTAATGTATCCAAAACCTAGTCGGAGTAATTGCGACTTTTAATTGACCTGACTTAAGTCGTTATTAATTTTCCAAAATTTCACGATAGTGTTCTGGATATACCTACTGTTATTATTTTCATTAAAACGGAATTCCTATGAAATTTAACAACTTCATTTAGTTTAATATATCAGACACAATCTCTAAGGCATTTCTCTTCGCTAGATTATAGCGCAAACGTGTTACTACACCCACATTCAATTAGCTGGCGAACCATCCTAAAATCCATTTTCGAGTTGTGAAATCCTCGCTCGAAGATATAGGATTTGTGGTTCGTACAACTATAATTTTCACGTAATAAGATTATGTGAATTCAGGTACAAACTTTATATACAGAGCAGTAAAGCTGAGAATGAAACGTCTTTTGAAAAGTCTCCATGTCTAAGCTTCCAGTGTAACAAAATTCTAACAATAATATCGAAGAGGCAATACGTAAACGAGTACTCAAAACGTTGTTCCTAAAAACGCAGACTTGGCAAAGTATGTTCAGATATGAGTTCTGCCCCTAAAGGAATGATTAGCAACTTATGTATCAGCCTGTACAAGAAGTTCCACAGTCTGAATGATATATGTTCCTCAATCAATCAGTCAAGTTTGAATTATATTAGCGCTCGAGTAGTTCCCAGATCTTCACCAAATCGAATCCACACGGGACTAGTTACATTAGTAACACGTCGCCCAGGGTGAATACCAAAATTATATCACCCGCCAACTTGGCGCATAAATATTAATGCTGTCGGATGTAGCGAAGCTTGACATCTTTAGGAGTTGAAAGTTCAGTATGGACTTTGTGGCCTTCGATAATATACACATCTGCAATGCTTCGTGAGATTCCGCTTACATTATAGACAGTAATACCACTTTGCTTTTAATAATATCTATCACTAACCTATACTTTTCAACTGCAACACGGCTCTTCACTTTCAGAAAGAGAAGCCAGGGGCCAGGACCCATAATCACCCACGTTGACTAAGTGCTGATGGGCTGGTAGATGAAAGAAATGCCTTTGTTATTAATGTGGGTTTTTTTTCATATTACGACATGTTCTTCACAATTGTAAAAACAAGCTACGTTGCTTATATAGTCTGATCAATGCTCAATGCTCAACCGCGTTATATTAGTTTTATAGTCTCATTTTTCGTGTAGTCCATTTTTCCTATTACTTAGCTGTACGCTAAGATGAATTAATGGCAAAGTTCTCAAGCGGTGATGCTCCCCCAAAAATATGAGCAGAGTGAAAAAAGCATATCCACCACATGGATAATAAATAAGAAGTAATAAACAGAACTGTGTAAATTTTACGTGCTTAATGTAGATAAAAGGGTTGAAGAAATGTCAATAGAGTACATACTGTTACCACAGTGTGCCGTTAAGGTCCCAAGGGAGGTATAGGATAGAAAAACTTGGGTCCTCGTGTAACAGGCCCATAATTTAAATGGGATCTTTAAGCGTTTCCCGAAATTCTAATTTGACTACGGAGACAACTAATGGTCATGGAAAATTGCGTAAAAAGTTTGATGGTGAATTCACTTTGAGTGATGACGTGAAATTAATGTTTTAACTGTTTTTGATGTTGTTCCCTTCCCTACCTAATATCTATTACCTCCTTGTACCCAAAACAAAGTGTGTTTTAATTAATATTTAAGGGTTATAGATATTTTATTTTTCATTAAAAAGTCCTCATGCATGATGATTCATTAGAAGATTTAAAAACAGCAAACTATTCTTATAAACTGTTCTATTAATTTTGCCGTGTCACTGCGTGTCGAAGTGGAAAACAATATTTTCTTGCTTTTGTCTGAATATATTTTTTCAATAACATGCGTTACAATTAACGCATTAGAGACACCTTCAGTGTTACAGATGTTACTGGGTGACTGCTTCCCATCTGGTGAGCAAACTTGTTTCCTTTCCATAATACAAAATGAAACAAGAATGAAGATGAACCTCCGCGAAGTCACACCTGATTCTAACAATTATCCTTTCAGTAATTTTATTTATTAAACTTTAATTAATTAAGTAGAAATATTTTTTTATCTGCAGCTATTTCGTGTTGATACGGATATCCTCCTAATTCTACAGCATCAGCAGTAATTAAAATTCCTTAAGAAAAAACTTTCTCGAGTGGAAAAGGTCGAACGAAGCTCAAAGTAAAGGAAAATAGGCAAATTGGCCTTGGAAAAGTTGGACAGGAAAACTCGACATACCGGGAACCTTCAAAAATTAACATAAATTACTAAAGATAAGGATGTCAGACTTAAAATCTACTGGGGCTTGTAATCTTTCCGAATTTCGTAAAAGTCGAAGTTTATCAGAGGCTTCAGTTACTTTTTACCAAGATCCCAAGTTTCAAATAAAGTTGATAGCTCAAAATTGTTACTTATTTATTTTCCCATGATACTGTAATGATTCTTTGACTTTTTAATGATGCTGATATAATATAGAAGTCATTCCCTCAAAGGCAGTATACAATACAAGCAAATAAATAGGTACTATGGAAAAGTTTAAAAAAAGTTACGTCTATGTTTTTTTTTCGTTGTATAGGATGAATTTTCCGTCACCATCATCGTAAAAAATAAAAGAAAAAAATCAATTTTTTTACCGAAACGAGAACCCCGCTCCACATTATACGACAAAGACAAATGGCAAATCGGGAAAACTCGATTTACACCGGAAATTTGCGGCTACATCATTAATCAATACAAAAGAATGCATTAAACTCTTAAGTGGACTTACTACTGGCACAGTGCATAGAGATTCAGTGAGTGAACGAAAATTTGTTCAAGTTGTATAGAGTGGTTCGATATTTGAACACTTCGATTTATTTCCCTAATTTCGTTTAGTTTATATCACATAGTTTTTTTAAATTACTTTCTTTATTGTTTCTAGTCAAAGCATTTGACCACTGATTCACCTGATGGAAAGTCGTCACTTTCGACGCAGTCTACGATGGTACATACTTGTCTAGAAGACACCTGTAACGTTACCTTACCATTTCTTTCTAACTTCTTTTGAGTGACTCTACTGATACGTTACTGTGATTCCTGCAATATCCGATGTGGCAGATGCTTTCAACAGTGGAAGTTTGATGCCAATTATCGGATTTCGAGGCCGAGCAGCAATTAAGTTTACACCATTTTTGTAAACTAGGCCAATGGCTGCTTAGGAAATTTAAACGATATTATGTAATTTGTAGCTATGGTCGTTAGCGAAGTTATGGCGCGAATGCAAAGCTTTTTATTGGGGCTATTTATATATAACCCAATTTAAATTAGTTCGTTATTTCATTTCCCTAAAATTAAAGCATGATTACAGCTGCAGTATGCTGGTATTTTTTATTATTATTTTCAATAAATATATCATATGCAGAACATTTCCCAGTGTTTTCTGGCAGAGTGTCAACCGATGCAACTATAATGCCAAACGATGTACGTATCGCTTTTTTTAAACCCTAGCGTAAAAGTATTCTAATATTAACCTCTCTTTGTTCAACATCTTCAACGTTCATGACAAGTCTTGCACAAAAGTTTTTTCCTATTCTTAGCGCCCCTTCCTTGTTCCACTTAACACTTGGCCAAGAGCCATACAAAGAGAAAGTGCCCTTAGGCCTGTTGCATCCCCTTGCCTTCAGATAAAGAGATGTATAAGTGGCCGACGAGGTGTCAAGGATATGAGCGATGACATGGAAAGGAATGTTAAAGCTTAATGGGGTTTTTCTTAATAATTAGGTTCTTGTTCTTTTTGTCTTCATATTAGAGCATTTCGAGAAAAGAAGAACTTATGTGTACCAATTTTGATTTCGAGAATGATTAATGCGATCAAAAAAACTTTAAAATTGCTTTGGTTCCCCAATAACTTTTGTCAAGTACAACCTCATATATAGTTGTTTTCCTATTTTTGTATTTTGATAACTTATTGTCGACAAAGAGTTTATCTATCCATCTTAGTAGGTGTAGGTTTTAGTTCATCAGTCAAGTCTGTTCTATTTTAAAGAATCACCTACTTTTTTATCAACCTACTTAAAATTTTTCGTCTCTCTGAATTGCCTTTAGCTGCATTTCTCCTAAATCGTTAAGCTCGTATTTTACGTTATCGTCTTCCAGTAAACTAAACCGAAAATTCTGAACCAATTAGCTCCACAGTCCAGTGCCATTGTACTATGAGAGCTGTATAAACCATCCCCCGACCTTGAGGACTTGAAAACCGTCATAAACACGTTAATTTTATTCGTGGAGTGTGACAGGGAGTGACCTGGCACATTTTATGCGACACATAAAATTAATATTCGCGTCCATCCGGAGTCTCATAACGCGTAAACGAGTTTAGTGCTGTATCAATTGTAATTTACGCCTAAGGGCTGCCGGGAGAATTGGAGGTTGGCATACATAATTCTAAATACAATCTTAACTGCATTTCGGATCTTTTAAACTTAATTTAGGTACATGGATGGTTGAATTACGGAGGCGGAAATTTAACTGTACACGGAGAGATTTATTGAGTTCCCAAAAATCCGGATCCCTTATAGGATGACTTTGTAGACCGTCGGCCCATCTCGCCAAGAATCTTAAAATTTGGCACTAATCTAAGTTTTATATCCAAAAACCAAATAAAACAATCCTCAGCCCATGAATTTCAATTCTTTAGGTGGAATTTCCAAATGACAAAGTTAATTTTGTAGTTGTTTTCACACGATTTTTATTCTCTTATTTTATTATAATTCATGTTCTCTTAATTAAAATTCATTTGTTCTGTGAACTACCTGTATCAAGTAAATACTCAAGTAAATAATTTTTATCATTCAAACATTTCTCAAAAGAAATCGTGCTGAAAATACATAGCGGTTGGTAACCCTAGATAACCACTCGACGACGTCAGAATGGCCAGCGAACTGTTTACGCCTCCTTAAAGTTTTTGATGTCTTTAACATTTCGGGGCAATGAGTTTTGAATTGCTTAGTGCTTTTTAGATATTGTTTTGAATACATAATGTTTATTGTTGTCTATTTTGTTTGAGGATGTTTTATTAATTAAGATGATTATTCATAAGGTTGTTTCAATTGTATTAGTACTACTTACTTGTATTCCGATACATTGCATATTAAAGGCCGCTGTCAGCTATAATAGTTTCGTGAAGCCGTTGAAAGTTTGTGCCTTTAATTACAAGGCTTCTTATTAAGTTACTTCATAACAAAGCTATATCTAATGTCTTCTGAAATTATACGGAATGCAAATACAGTGTCATAATTCAGAGTCCTTCTATCTATTGTACTTTATGTGTCATGGTCATGTTAATGATATCTCGGAATTTTAATTATTTTTAATGTTGTTGTTTTTGTACTGGGTTCTTCTATTAAGAGTTGCTTATCTCTCATTTGCCATCAGTAAATACGCGAAACTTCACAAAATTTCTATTTAAAATGGCGGCAAAAATGCCAACATTTTCATACAAATTGGCGTTGTGTACAAATTCACCGCGGTCTGCTAATGAGAGGTCTCGGACCCTCCCCTCCAATTGTTAAAGGAACGAGGAACAAAGCCAGTTAATGAATGCCAGTTTTTGTGTAAAATTTTAAATGCATAGATAATTAAGATTCAAGTCAATACTATGGAAGTAAGTTCGCTTATAAGAATTGCTTTGAACACGAGTCTCACCATTTATACCCTGAAACATAACCTTAACTAGTTTGGAAGGTCCGTAAATGTTACTGTAAAATTATATCTTGTAAGATAAATAACGGCTATACTCACGTCAATGAAAATTCAAAATTACTTCGACCAGGTTTCGGACTTATTCGATGTCCTTCTTATGGGAGCCAGCTTTTGCGAGCGTCAGCACGTAACTGATATATTTATACTGACGTATTTAATTGACGTGAGTTTAGCCGTTATTTATCTTACAAAATGTATCATACTCACGATAGTTTTCAAACCAAAATTATGTCGATAAAATTGATTGATTCAGTGAACCTTTTAGTTGCATAGAAATATTACGATAATCGCTACTACTAATATTTTTGAGGAGGTTAAATGATGAGTTTCTCTCATCTTATTTTTAATATTTGTATTTTATGCCTTATTTTCTTGGTAATTATGATGTATTTTTACAACTTTCCAATATAAATGACTAACTAATACATGAACACCTATAAACGAGTATCACACCAACTTCCGTATAGTCATACCTGTTGATAATTGCGTTGCGTCCACATCTGTTTCAAAATTGCGTGCGTTTAGGTAATTTCCGATGCCGCAGCTGCATTTCCATTTTAATGTTTTAGTTTTCAATTTCCTATCTTGTTATAGTAGTCGTCGCGTTTGTGCACCTGCGCTCACCATTTCCTGATCGCGTGGCTCACAAAGTCGCAAATAGCTTGGTTTAGGTGGTAACTTCGATTGTTTCGTGCATTTCAGATGTTTCTGCATTTTACTTTTTTGGAACCAATTAGATAGAAATTTGTTCTGTTACTTCAAAAGTATTATCAAATTTTATATTGCAATTTATTTCAAAGTTAATGTATGAATGAAATATCAATTGATTTTAGAACAAACGTTGGTCGTGCGTATCTCTGCATTGTTCAGAAATGTTAGATCTGTTTTTTTTTTAATCAAATAAATAATAAATACTTATGGACATTTCACACAGCGCCATCTAGCCCGGAACTAAGTAAAGCTTGTACTATGAGAACTAGACAACTGATACACAGAAACTTTTTGTTTGTAAATACACACATAGAATACAATATAACATCTCTGGATCTCTCAAAACAAAAATCGATGTTTATCACACAAATGATTGTTCTGGGTGGGAATCGAATCCACAACCTGAAGTTCAGAAGGCAGGGTTACTACCAACTGAGCTATCGGTCCAGTCAAATCAACCCTATTTTGGCTTTTCTTTGACAATTAAGAGAGCTCTTTTAGTCAATTCTTCAAATTCATCAGCTAAATACTAGATAAGCTGATGAATTTGAGTAAAATACCCAAACCGCGTTACAATTATCTCCCATAACCAACCAAGCCAAACTATTGACCTCAACCGTTTAAATACCTCATCACCGATAACCACAAATTGAAATTGCACAATTCAATATAACGCGATCCTTCGACTTCGCCCCAATAAATATGCAATGAAGCGGAGCCTGAGACGATCAATCCACGCCGCTGGGAAGTGCAAACTGTTTATCATAATACCCTCGGAACATGATAATATATTACCTTTTCGTATGAAGCCTGTTGATGTACTACAAGCTTCTATTAAATTTTGAAGATTCTATAAACCGCAAAGTAATAGGTCTTTACCTATGAAATTGCCGTATTGCAGTACAGACTTTTTCAAACAAAAAAAAGTTTTGATTGGCTATGAATTCTAAATTCAAATTAATTTTGTTTTAAAAATATGACATTCTATTTACAATATAAGTCTTTTGTTTATTGATTAGCGTTGTATTTTCATTACATTTCAACATTTTTCCTCATAATGGATACTTTGAAATTTCGTGTAATTATGGAATATGAGTTCCGTCGTGGCACCAACGCGGCACAAACGACACGTAACATCAACGACGTTTACGGAGAGAACTGTACAAACGAACGTACAACCCGTTATTGGTTTGCTCGGTTCCGTTCTGGGAATTTTGACTTGAAAAATGAACCTCGTGGTCGTCCGGAAACTTTGGTCAACAATGATGAATTAAAGGCGATTGTGGAAGCTGATGAATCTCAATCTACAGCTGAGCTGGCAGCAGCTTTTGATGTTAGCATCAAAACAATATTGGTCCATTTGCGACAGATTGGCAAGATAAAAAAGCTTGATAGATGGGTGCCCCACGAACTTAACGATCGCCAGCGCAACGTACGCGTCGAGACTTGCCTTGCGCTGCTTAACAGGCACAGAAATGAAGGAATTTTGAACCGAATTGTTACGTGCGACGATAAATGGATTCTTTTTGACAATCGAAAGCGCTCAGCAAGTTGGTTAGATCCTGGTTCGGTACCAAAGCAATGTGCAAAACGAAAAATGACCCCTAGAAAGGTGATGGTCACAGTTTGGTGGTCTAGTGCTGGTGTGATTCATCACAGCTTTTTACAAAACGGCGAGAGCATTACTGCAGATGTGTACATTGAAGAACTGACCACAATGATGGCGAAACTCGCACGTCTGCAACCAGCTTTGGTCAATCGGTCGTCTCCACTGCTACTTCACGACAACGCGCGACCCCATACTGCACAACAGACCGTCTCTAAGCTGCATGAGTTGGGTTTGGAAGCTCTCCCTCATCCGCCATACTCACCAGATCTTGCGCCTACCGACTATTACCTTTTCCAAAATTTGGACAACTTTTTAGCGGGAAAAAAATTCAATTCCCGAGAGGCAGTACAAAACGCCTTTGAAGAGTTTGTTGTCTCCCGTCCTGCTGATTTTTTCAAGAAGGGCATCCATAAACTGCCACAGCGTTGGCAAAGATGCATTGATTGCAGGGGTGATTACTTTGAATAAAAGAAATAAATAAGTTCGAAAAAAAAATACTTTAACTTTTTTCAAACAAAACGGCAATTTCATAGGTAAAGACCAATATATTAGGTCTTTACCTATGAAATTGCCGTTTTGTTCGAAAAAAGTTAAAGCATTTTTTTTTCGAACTTATTTATTTCTTTTATTCAAAGTAATCACCCCTGCAATCAATGCATCTTTGCCAACGCTGTGGCAGTTTATGGATGCCCTTCTTGAAAAAATCAGCAGGACGGGAGACAACAAACTCTTCAAAGGCGTTTTGTACTGCCTCTCGGGAATAGAATTTTTTCCCGCTAAAAAGTTGTCCAAATTTTGGAAAAAGTAATAGTCGGTAGGCGCAAGATCTGGTGAGTATGGCGGATGAGGGAGAGCTTCCAAACCCAACTCATGCAGCTTAGAGATGGTCTGTTGTGCAGTATGGGGTCGCGCGTTGTCGTGAAGTAGCAGTGGAGACGACCGATTGACCAAAGCTGGTTGCAGACGTGCGAGTTTCGCCATCATTGTGGTCAGTTCTTCAATGTACACATCTGCAGTAATGCTCTCGCCGTTTTGTAAAAAGCTATGATGAATCACACCAGCACTAGACCACCAAACTGTGACCATCACCTTTCTAGGGGTAATTTTTCGTTTTGCACATTGCTTTGGTACCGAACCAGGATCTAACCAACTTGCTGAGCGCTTTCGATTGTCAAAAAGAATCCATTTTTCGTCGCACGTAACAATTCAGTTCAAAATTCCTTCATTTCTGTGCCTGTTAAGCAGCGCAAGGCAAGTCTCGACGCGTACGTTGCGCTGGCGATCGTTAAGTTCGTGGGGCACCCCAAGCTTTTTTATCTTGCCAATCTGTCGCAAATGGACCAATATCGTTTTGATGCTAACATCAAAAGCTGCTGCCAGCTCAGCTGTAGATTGAAATTCATCAGCTTCCACAATCGCCTTTAATTCATCATTGTTGACCAAAGTTTCCGGACGACCACGAGGTTCATTTTTCAAGTCAAAATTCCCAGAACGGAACCGAGCAAACCAATAACGGGTTGTACGTTCGTTTGTACAGTTCTCTCCGTAAACGTCGTTGATGTTACGTGTCGTTTGTGCCGCGTTGGTGCCACGACGGAACTCATATTCCATAATTACACGAAATTTCAAAGTATCCATTATGAGGAAAAATGTTGAAATGTAATGAAAATACAACGCTAATCAATAAACAAAAGACTTATATTGTAAATAGAATGTCATATTTTTAAAACAAAATTAATTTGAATTTAGAATTCATAGCCAATCAAAACTTTTTTTTGTTTGAAAAAGTCTGTACTGCAATACGGCAATTTCATAGGTAAAGACCTATTATAAAAGTTTGTAACTTCAAACGCTACTCAAATCAGCCGTATCCGTAAGAGTCTGTATTGCAGTGTCTGGAGTGAGACTTTACTGTGCTCGATTTAAGAAATGCATTTAGGCAAAGCGCGGTAGTGTTTAATGCCTTTAGTTTATTAGTAGTGTCAATTACTACACACGAGCGATGCTTTTAACATCAAAAATCGGTTAAGACGTTAATAATAAAGATCGCATCTACTTAAAATCTACAAATGTACTTCCTACTAATATTATAAATGTGAAAGTTGAGTATGATTGTATGCATGAATGTTTGTTATTTTTTCAGCAAAAACTACTGAATGGATTTTGATGAAATTTGGAACACAGATAGTTTATAACCTGGATTAACACATAGGATACTTCTTATCCTGACAGTATGTTCCCGTGGGACAATTATCGAACAACACTAGGGCGACGCCGGGGGCTTTTTACGCAAAAACTATTGAACGGATTTGCAAAAAGTCAAAATTGTTATCCGGTGTATCCAGGTCGCACCTATCCAAGTTGTTTAACTTCGGTGATCGTACAAGACTTCTCAGCGCGGAGTTGACCAATTTTTTGAAATTTTTAGCGTTCCATACCAAAATGGTAAAAAGGAATCTTTGGAATATAGATAGCTTATGTAGTGGATTAACACATAGGCTATTTATCCGCGGGTGAAACCATAATCATAAACGCAATACTCTTTAAATTCTGGCTGCAATGGAAACGTTTTTTAATGAGTAGCACGTCACATAACCTTACCGTGCCATAAAGACCTCCATACTACACCCAAAGACCGACCGACAATCATGCTCAAGTCATTATACCAAGCATTACCGACATCAAAAGCCTTAAAACTTTCAGAGGTGCCTTTACACCAGTTTTACCGCTAGCGGGAATTGAGGGTCCATAACATTCGGCTCACGCGGCGGACGTGCTATATTAATTCTGGGAAATGCACACGGAATTGCTCGTAGGCTTACCATGCGGGGTATTGAAAAGTTCTGGAAATAGCGTTACCTCTTTCATTAAAGTCATGGGATACCTGTTTAACTTGGTTGGAGGCTCGCGGCCTGATTGTTCCAAAATCGAATTGCATTGACCGGCTTATTGCGCTGGCGTATATAGAACGTATTATACCAGAAGTTGCTTTGAATCCCCTCCATATTTGTAGGGTTCATTGTAATGCATACACTGAACCACCTAATAATGTAATTTGTGTGGGTTTGTACGGGGCAGAAAGGAACGCGTTAGACGGGGTAATTTTATAATGTTCACAAGATTTTGCTTGTGTTTTATTTATGTATTTATACGTACGATTTTATTTTATTTTTTAATGTATAGCTTTTAGGTATTTTTATAACTGATCATTGTTCTATAATGTAGTAACATCTGTATAAATATTGAATGGATGTGAAATCAGCATTCAATATATTGTTTTATAATTTGCAGCGCCCACAATACGTACGACCGAGCTTTATCTATAAGTGACGTTGACAAATTTGTACAATATAAAAATGTTGTAGTAGTCTAGTTGTAGTAGTCTCTAGTCTAGATAGTAGTATATCTATATATATGCCTGGTTAGCGTAATCAACAGATTAATTACAATGCAGAAGAAAAAATTTACTGATGTGATCCATGATCCATGATGTGTGTGTCGTGAATAGTACAGTATATTAGTACAATACGTACATTATATGGATCTTACAAAAATATTCAATCGATGTACTCTTATAAATAACGGATATATCAGCGTTTCAGCAACACATATTACGATAGTACGAAAAAGAATCAATAGGACAATACAATACTTTCATTACATCAATCAATGTTGGTATACAATTCATCACTCGCATAGCAATATCAAAAACCTGATAACTTCAGATTAAGGTACGACAATCCCCATCAATCCTCACGCTTGGCGACCCCAATCTCAGATATGAGGACGAAGGTAGGAGCTACGTGCCTCAGCCGCAGTTATGATGTGACAATTTATTACGAAAGCGTGTAGGAAGCCATCTGAATTGAAAGTTATTTGATACAGAGATGTAGATTTAGGAATGTACCATGTTTTCATTAGGTAGGCAGATTTAGAATTGGTTTCGGTAATAACCGGTTTCTAACTAGTTCTCAAAATTGCATATGGCCTAGTCTTATATGCAACGGTTACGAAGAATTTTATTTTACTTTCCAGTGGTACCACGATTAATACAAGGTTTTTATGTCCAAATATATCAGCAGCTGTGGCTTCTAAATGTTTATCTCTATTGCATATTTTAGGAGCACATATTTGACGCTTACAATTTGCTCTTTGTGTGTCCAACTATACTGTTGGTGTTGGGCATCTTTTGTATTACCGAGCAATTGTACATGAACATGCTATAGTTTTACCTACATACAACTTATCAATAACAGAACTGCAATACATTGACTGACAAAAAGGTACACTGGTGACTGGCCTGGATCTGGACGTCCGTTGAATGATAATACCATTGTTTACCGAAACATTATTAGATTTTACAAAATCATCATCCCAAAAGAGTACACTTGCATGCTATCATCATATAATATATCATGCCTCAGTACTATCTACACGTAGTTACGCCTAGTGTTCTGGCACTAATAACCAAATACATTAGCAGGAACCATTTTAGGTATGAATTTATTCATTTTCATTGCGATGAATAATTGAATATACTACGATGATTAAAGCTGAAGACTTAGACCGTCGAGTTCACAGTCAAAGTTTAATACGCTGGCGCACCGAGTTTTGCGGGTAAGAAGAATATATTCTGATGGCATATTATAATGGCAGGTGATAGAAGGTAACGATCGTCAAATATATTTTCGTCAAACAACTTAAAATCAAAACTCAGTGACGTTCTATACAATATATAAGTACCGGAATACCGTATATTACCGTGCATGGACTTTGTGAATAATTGAAAAATAGACTATCCAGCTGCTATTCTATGTATGCACTTGTGCATTCTATAATTATAGTGGATTTTTTCAATTATCTGTTCTTTAACTTCAATTCTTTTGTCATTCTTTTGCTAATTGGCGCCCTATGGGGGAGATCTGTGTTCAGCAGTGTATGTCTACCGGCAAATGATGATTCTTTTGTAACGCCCTTACGCTACCCAGAAACTGTAAAATACGTATCACGGGGCCGGTCAAAGTTAAGCCGATCCGCAGTAAAAAGTTGGGTAAAAGTTCTAGCCCGCCCATAAAATATAACGAAAAAAAAAAAACACAAATTTTAAAGTACAAACAAGTTTAACGAACAAAAAGGTAGCAGCTTTAAAGTATTTTTGTCTAATTAAAAGTTCGCTAAATGCGCCCAAATAAAAAAAGGCACATTTTCGCATTATTTCTTATTATCATAACGACTTCTAGAGCGATTTGCCTTAGAATTTCTTTGAATATTTGCTTAGTAGATTACAAATTCTAATTATCTTTGATGTTTCTTATGTTTAGACGTTTTCATGTTTGATTCGAGGTAAGTATTCATATATTTTTGTTTTCCCTGATGTAATATATTGTTACACCCTAGACCGCATCGTGCACTTACTAATTTTAAGGCCTCATTAAAACAAAGACGTTGACCTCTTTAACGTAGGTGAGACAAAAGTGTGATATACCGTCTAAGAAATTTTTGGACTTTGTAGTATTAGTAATAGACATTAGTATTATAGTATTAATAAAGTACAAGTCTCTCACTTCTTTCTCCCTCTATGCGCCTTAAAAATGCTAAGCTTATCTGCACTGTGTTGCTCACGGTGCATTAGAGTAGAAAAGTACTTATATTGGATTTGGATCTTCATTATAAGTCTGTGTTAGTCGCAACTACCTAAGGGACGTCATGATGCATCAAAACCGGTCCGTTGTTCGTAATTTCCACTTAGAATTAGTTTATGTCACTAAAAAAAAAGATGGAAAAAAGAATAGATTTTTTTAAATAAGATACTTTATCTAAGAGATTGCAGAGAGTGTACTAGCCTAAGATTGCCATATTCAGCGTGCAGTCTTATAAAGATCTGTGACAAAGCAGTAATCTACTTGTTTAGATTGTCTTAAATTTTATGTCATGCGCTATGTTTTATACCAGGTGCTGTTGGAAAAATATCACCTGCATGGTGCAATCAAATCTTATATTATTAAATCATTTTGTAATTTTGTAGTGTTTTTCTTTTTATCGTATTTCGCACTCTTTGCCATGAATAAAAATTTTCTTACTTTCTTTCTTTCTAAAGCGTGACCTACCGACCTTACCAAATCGAATCCCCAAATCCATGTTCACAGTGAGCCATTGTTGACTGTGATGGATCGATCTCGCTCTTTTCGTATTTATACGAAGAGATGGAGGGAATCATGTTTGCCTTCAGTGGATGACTGTGCTGTTTTGGGAACTTTAATGGTTGAACGGCTACTCAAGTATGATGAATTGGCATCTGGCCAGCCGTCCTGGACTCTGTCAAAGCGTTTTGGCAAGTTTTGGTGAGTTTTGGTGGTTGAGTTTAATTTTTAAAGATAGTGGCTGCTTCTATGGGATTTTATATGTCAGTTTTCAGTTTCTAAATTGTTCTATAAATGTAGACACATCAATAATAGAAAACGGTTGCGCAGAGCAAAAAATACATAACCATAAAAAAGCGTTTTGCTCCTACTACAAAGGAGATTACGTTTCGTTGTATATTAGAATAGCTACGCCCCACGGCTTTACCCACGTGGTAAAATTTTTCTCAACTTTCATATTTTTTTCTTTCATAAAAACCTGCTCATTAACAACAAAAAAAGAATTAGCGAAAAAGTTCCATCCGTCAACGCGTGATGCGATGACCAAGGGAAATAGAGGTTCTAGAAAAACAAAGAAGGTTCCATGAACTAGCTATAAATCATATAATATTGACATTGTCACTTCTCAATATACCTACACACACAAGACTCAGCAAAGTTTTTCTCAAAACAGTGACAGGCTTTTACCTTCTAAGTACTTAGTTGACATACGCCCACTCTTGCCCTTCTTAGGAAAGTTGTGAACACATATATGCAGGATTTCAAAGATGTAAAACTGATAGACGCATATCGTAATATTATTTAGTGAATAATTTTATTAGATGGACGTTTTAGTAGATGTATAAACAAAGTTTACAACGCATATACAACGATTGACAAAGTGTAACAATAGGCGCCTGTATTGCTCTTCTAGGCTTCCTTTGTATGCACTGATGCGCTCCTCTAGAGATCCCGCGGCTTTCTGTTAAGTACTGAGGCAGAACAGAGAGGGATTTAGTGGGTATAAATCCCACATAGTTCGGGTATATCCCAAAGCAACCGGGCATTTTCAAAAGATTCCCCCCTCGAAAAAAGGCTAGCTTAGTATGGTATAGTATTATAATAGAAGGAGAATATTTTCGGAATCACTGGGCAATATAGCTCAGTTCGAAGAGCGTCAAATTCGATGAGTTGGAAAAGGGTTCAAATCCCGCTAGATGCTTGAAATTTTTAGGAACTACATTAATATCTTTGTAGATATATTTAAAAGTGTAGATTACACTGTAAAACCATTCCAGGAGTAGCTAACTTTCAAACATTATTGTCTAAAAAATGATTTAAAAAGTGACCCGGGCATGATGACGTTTAACCAGATTTGAAGGTCCGAGTGAACTCACCTTTTTAACTCGTATTACTGGTGCTATTCTTTATAGCTTTATTCCTAAAATCGCATATGATTTTAATTTATTTTAAATAATACAATTTTAAAAACGCAATTCTAGATTTCATAACAGTTACTTAAAATTACATTCTCTTTTTGATTGAATTGGAACCTAACCCGAACTAGTTAGCACTCTCAGATATCCCGATCAATTCAACTTATCTCACTCATCCAGCCAATGTAGGCCGTCTTATTACGTAATCTATTTTCTAAACGTACCCTTTAGTAATACTTTTCGACGTCAGATGAACTGAGAATATCAAAAAGCGTCGTAACATTCACTAATTCAAAATTACACTATCGTTACACCTATACCAAAGATAATATAATACTATTTATAATAGTATTATTGTTTTAGTTTGAAAACTGTCGTAAATATGATACATTTTGGAAAATTAATAACGGCTAAACTCACGTCAGTTAAAATACGAAATTACTCCGACCAATATTCGATGTCCTTATTCTGGAAGCCAGTTACTAACGCAAGCTGCGGTGGCTTTCTCGAGCGTCAGCACGTAACATTGGTATTATTGTGCCTACTTTCATAGCAGTGTATGATTGCTTTATTTTGAAACTGATAATTTTTATCTCATTCATACATCCTCAGGTTTGATCGTAAACTTAAGCCATTCTGTTTTATGTATGTCGATGGTTCGTGATGATGCATTTTGCGGATCCATTGTGTAAAGCGATGACTGTTGATTTTTCTAAACGGTACAGGTGGTTTTAATGAGAAGTGAATTAAGCTTTTATTAAGCATATTCACTAGCTAACAATCGAATCCCGTCGTCCCCGCCCGAGACACGTCTTGCATGACTTGGACGATCCTATAGCAGCCGTAGTATCGGCTGCTATAGGATCACCGGACCAGTGTAGCTCTTCCGCGCCGGCGAGTTTGACGTACCCCCCATAGGTTAGCAAGTTAAATAGGGTCCACTCTTCCAGTGGACGCAGTCTTCTCGATCATCTTATACCGGCCCAAGGCTCGCACCCCAAGGGTGCCCTTGAGCTAGTTGCCTTCTCAGTCGTTGAATTTTAGTTCAATGGCAGAGACCTGTCTGGACACACAGCGGTCAACATGCTTGGCTATGCCCAATATAAAATAATAACTGTATGCTATAGAGATACTATATATGGAGAGAGGAGAGAGAGAGTCATAATAAATTTAGGCTATATCATCACTCGGTAGATATTGTAACACCTATGTTGTCTTACAGTATGTGACAATTTCTGAGAGGTACAAAGGTATGGGTTTCGATACAATGGAGTTCCATTAACGTCGATTGTTACTGTAATTGTTTTTGGAATAGATTCCCCAACTGAGAGATCAGGGTTGCGTCGATTGGGGCCAATATCTATCAAACAATAGAATTGTGAGACTGTGGTAACTATATCGTGTGGTAGATTTAATTTATTTGGACACATACAAAAAAGTATTTTTAAATCTTAAAATGGTTCTACTGATTGTCATTTATTTTATTTCTTAATAGCCTAATACGTTCCTACTGTTGGCACACGGGCCTTCTTTCACACGGAGAGAGTTTCATATCACCGTGATGGCCAAGTGTGGATTTGTGGATGGCACCGTGTACCCGATTTTATTGTTAATCTTGAAAGTTTACTTACGAATTTTTCCTTTACCGTTCTAAGAGCGAGAGTGTTCCGCACATAACTTATAAAGTCATTGGTGCAGGGCTGAGTAGGATTTGAACCAGGGTTCGTTAATTAAAAATTCAGGCTACCATTGAGACACACTCGCTTTAATTATAGTCTATTCTACATTATATTCTTTATGATGCATAGCACACTTGGCAATGCAATGAAACAGCGTTTTAGGTATAACCCTAACGGTTTAACCACAAATGATTTAAACGAGGCTTAATCTAGTGTTAAAGTGCTGTTTTGTAGTGTTAACCCACGTTTGACATCTGTCAGTAAGCCATGTTTATGTATTTTTGGCAATCGTTCAAGGTTTTGGATACCACGCTAAGATCTAATACACCATGCCCTAACGTTTCAAAGTCTATTTATTATTGGCATACAAGTTCAAGATTGACTACCATACATTTTTGAGGAAAAACTGTCTAAATCTATTTAAAGCTATCCGAAAAATACGGATTTTAAAACAAATAAAACGTTCAATTGCAAAACAGCAATTTTCAATCTTGAATTCACCCTCGCCCTCGACAATCTTAACTCAGTCTCAAAATTTAATTCCGATACTACGTCACTTGAAAATTGCGTACGAAAAACAGCTTAAGGCGAGGTATTAATTTGAAGCTGAAAATTTAAACTGTTCATTATGTGCCAGATTCAACTCAATTTTCTTTAGGGTAAGGCAGTTGCACAAAGGAGTCTGTGCCGAAAATAAAGTATACGAAAGGTCACCTCAAATTGGTGCCACTTTTCCCGACTGTGAAAGTAAACTCTTTTTAAGATCTTACAAAATGTCCCCTCACACAGACGTTCACGTCAAACTCAGGCGTAAAAAATTAAATTATGCAATAACAGGTTTCATTTATTGTTTGAGCTCAGAAAAATATATTGATTTGCTTAATTTAGAACCCTGTTGGATTTTCTTTTACGCTTTCTAATTCGCTATTGTAATATTTCTAAAAATCACGTCCTACCCGCAGGTCAGTCAATATTTTTGTTTTCAATCGCTGTAGCTGTTTCGAGAATTACAAAATATGGAAGCGCCTTAGAAATCTCTATTCAGTCAGATATAAAGAGAACTTTTATTATGTTTATATGTAAATTGCACCCATGAATTATATTAATAAGACAGCCTCTGTGTCTAAGATATATGGTCTTTTATACTTTTTTTTTAAGTCTACACACCGTGTGTAGACTTTTTTATTTTATTTTATTAGTTTACACCAATACACCATACATACACAATAACACCAATTACATTAATTATTATTTACATACAATTACAATTCGATAAAAGCAATTAAAATTAAATGAAAATGCTGTATTTCTTTTCAATTCGTGTTTAGCTGTTAGCTGTAATATATAAAATGCAACTACTAATGATTATTCAACCAAGGGCTAAGTTTTTTCAGCCTATTTTATACACGTTACTTAAATTTAACCAATGCTTAATATGCCGCCTCGTTTTTGCTGGACTTCACTTCACCACTTCACACACCACAATTTCACATAGCAGCGACGCGACTTTTAAGTACTGATTAAAAACGAGCGGTTATAATCGAGGCTTTTGATTACTACATTATGTAGCGCCAACTCGTTTTGAGTTCTATATTGTAACTGAAAACTGAAATGGATTTTTCTTATCGCGAATCAGTTTCGCCTACAAATAAATAAGTAACATAAATATTTATCGACATTTCACAGAGCGCCATCTAGCCCCAAACTAAGCAAAGCTTATACTGTGGGAACCAGATAACTGATAGAATACATACTTTTTGCTTTTAAATGTATACATGTAATAGTATGTAACATCCAGACACTGAACAAATATCGATTGTCATCACACAAATGTTTGTCCTTTGTGGAAATCGAACCCACAACCTACAGCGCAGAAAGCAGGGTTACTACCAACTGATCTATCGAGCCAGCAAACCAACGGCTATTTGCCATTCCACCTCTTTTCTATTCCATGGCTACATACGTTATTACCTGGTTCTGTGTAACGCAACCCCAAAATGAAATAGTCGTATACTTTAGCCGAAAATGAGAGAGGGATGCTCTTTAAGAAAAAGCTCAGACCGCAATTTTGGGCCGCCAAAAAGTATTTATTCAGTAAGAATAAGTTTACCCTTTTTATTTTCTGTTTGGAGATAAAAACTTGTGCGGAAATTCAAACGGTATAATATTAACGTGGAAACTGGGAAGCCGCTACAAATTATTCGGTTCCGTTTTATTTCCAATTTTTTTTTTATGGAAATAAGTATTAACAATTCTCAGTAGGTATTGTTTTATAAAAGAGTTGTAATTTGTATTTAAATCACTGCTTTTTCATTCATCCACTTACACGTTTTTTTGACTGGCCCGATAGCTCAGTTGGTAGTATCCCTGCCGTCTGAACTGCAGGTTGTGGGTTCGATTCCCACTCAGGACAAACAGTTGTGTGATAACATCGATGTTAGTTCTGTGTCTGGGTATTATATTCTATGTATGTATTTACATATAATAAGTATGTAAGTATTGTATCAGTTATCTGGTTCCCATAGTACAAGCTATGCTTAGTTTGGGGCTAGATGGCGCTGTGTCAAATGTCCACACATACTTATACATACATACGTCTCATTATATATATATATATTTATATCTTCTTTCTATATTCTATATATATTTATAAATAAAAAAAGTCTAGTTTGTTCCAACGCTTATAACACGAAAACAGCTGTACCGATTTTCATGGTTTTTAATTTTTGTATTTGTCTCCGTCCCGAATAGCAGAATAACTATTAAAAACATTGGAAAATGTACAAAAAAAAACTTTTAAAAAGTAGTTATCCGCGGATAAAACCGCGGGGCGCAACTAGTATATATATAAAACAAAGTCATGTTAGTTAAAGTCACCAACTATAACTCAAGAACGGCTGGACCAATTTTTATGATTTTTGTGTTTTTGGTTTTATCTTCGTCCGGAATAGGATAAAAAGTAATAGAAGTTAGCCACGTCACCACTGTAATGGCCTGTCGTCGAATGATATCACGGCATTGAAATTGAAACTTACCACAAAGAGGCCGGAAAACGTCATCCCGTTCAAAATTTCACTGGTCATTACTTCACCTTTTCTGAACTGGGAAGGACAGTGCTAAAGCTTTGCCGATTTAATAGCAGTCTTTGCTTAGTCGTTACATTTCAGGGCTAAATTCATTAAATACGCGAATGTACCCATGTTTCTGGGGTTTCTCTGAACTTGGTAAATAAAGAACTCAGTCCCCGTATTTATATCAAAGAGAAAAGATCAGGTATCCTTGAAAATGGGGCTTAAATTAGGTGCAACGCACACTACTTGCCGTAAAAAGATAAAGAATGCAAAATGCGTCTTTAGAGAAAAGTAGAGTAAGACGCGAGGTAATTTTTGACCAGGCGATGTGAGGATGTCGATTATTTTAACTACGAGTACATCTAAGAAGTAATGCAGTAAGAAAAGCGACTTGCTTTTTCGATTTGACAAATCACAGAAATAACTTAATTTTTTTTTGAGCTTAGTAGAATTTCAATAACGGGCGACGTGCTTTTTTACCGACATCAAAAAAGGAGGAGGTTCTCAATTCGACTGCTTTTTAAATGTTTGTTACCTCAGAACTTTCGACTGGGTGAACCGATTTAGACGATTCTTATTTTTTTTAGAAATCTGCATTTCCACATATACCTAGGTCCGCTTTTTGTTAAATTATTTTTATATTTATAAATTTAGCCTATTATTAACATGAACATATATACGATACAGGAAGGGCAATACAGCCAATAACCAAAACATAAGTACTTATTTCTAATTGTGCATACACCACGAGCAAACCAGCTTCCGCAAGCAGCATTCATTAATTCAGCATTATTTTTATTTAAACGCTAGTGCTTCCTGTGTGGTCCCATTTAAATTTGACCAAGATCTGACAAATAGTTTTTGAGTTATTCTTAATAAAGCGTATTTCGATTTCGACTAAATATATGATTGAGATTGAAGTTGGTTAAAACCCATTTTTTAAAAGGAATGATTGAATTTGCGGTGTTAATCCAACGAAGCTTCATTGCGGCATTCTTATTATGTTATATTCTTATATTATTATGGCTTCTGCGGGTTTATCACAATTTCGCAAATGTCGCGTGGATAGAGTAGAAAACACACGATGGAGATTGATCGGTGGATTTAAAATTTTGTCCGGTTATTTGATCTGAGTTTTATTTGAAACAAATACGTTGAAAACGTCTAGAAAATTATATATGCATATAAAAATCAAAGCCCTGACTGACTTCTATATCAACGTACAGCCTAAACCGCTAGTCCTAAAGACTTGAAATTTGGAGGATGTGTTCTTTGTAAAGTGTAGGTATCCACCAAGAAAGGGTTTGTCGAAATTCCACCCCTAAGAGGGTGAAATGGGTGGTTGAATTATCTATGAAAAAAATCTTCTTCCTTTTCCTATAGACCACGCAGGTGAAGCCGCGGGCAGAAACTAGTCATCAATACAAACCTCAGTCGCTGTCATCTACCGACCCAAGATTAAGCTCTCGGGTTCGTCGGTCGGGTCAGGTGTTCGTTCATACTTGTCTATGCGAAGGTGGTGAATATATGTTGGGCACGAGCTAACAATTTGTTTAAACGAGTTAGAACCGCACATTTGTTGAGCGATGCATGGAATTCATCATGGGGGTATAATTCGCATCGGAAACGTGGCTGGTGGATATTGATTAATGGGTGTGAACCGGTCGGCTGAATCTGAAAGTAGTTTCTGGATTGAATATAGTAACGCATTGCCACAGACTCCTGAGTCCGTGCTCTTTTTTAAGATATATAACTTTTTTTTTTAAATTTCTTTTTCTATTTTCTTTTCCGTTTACTATTAGAAAGTCACATAAAAAAGAATCTCTATTTTTCTTGGTCATCGCATCACGCGCGAACGGATTAAATATTTCGATAATTCTTTTTTTGTTGTGTTTATTATTGCAGAAGAAGGTTCTTATAAAAGGAAAATTAAGAATGTTGAGCGGAAACTTAGAAAATTTTCACGACGCTGTTGAAATCGATCAAGTATTTGCGCTTTTTTTCGAATCGGGAATCGAACCCGCTGCGTCCGGGTTATGAGCTTATCTGCTCAACCACCACATTGTAGAGGCTTTTAAATGTTAGCAAGCTCTCATCTTGCTAAATTATGCAAGCTCTCGAAGCTAGACAGGCTCCGTTTTAATTGCGTGTCGCCAACGTCAAATCAAAAGAGAATTTTTCATCGTCGCATTTCTCAGTTCGCTGCGAAGGAATTAAAAAAGCCGCAAACTTCGTCATAAAAATAATTCAACTTTTCATTCCCTTTAAACTACGCTCCATGCTGCGATTTAAAAAATTGTATGCAAGACTATGAAAATAAAAAATAAAGAGAAAAGTTGTATAATAGAATTCTGTACTATGCTTTGCATGGAATTAAAATTGTGAGTCTCTATCGACATCTCGATTACGTATAGAAATATTTTAGTTTTCTCGTAACTAGTTTCGTAACAAGATTAGTTTCGTAACAAGATTAGTTTCGTAACAAGATTAGTTTCGTAACAAGATTAGTTTCGTAACAAGATTAGCGGCAGGTCAAGTATTTCTAGGTACACATAAAAAAAGCAAATGCTTGTTCTGAGTGGGTGCTGTGGGACCATGGTCCTCGTATTTCCTGGGTCCCTAGACATAGGGAATTCTAGTTAATGGCCAGGATCTATGTATGTGATCGTTGGGGGTTATTATTATTATTCGTGATCGTAACAGAGCATTTTTATTTGTATGTTTTATATTTATATTAAAGCGTTACCTACCAGCATCCCGTATCCATTTTAAACGCAAACATTTTGGCACTAAAATATTTACTTCGCAGGAGTCGTTAAGAATTCTTAACAAAATTATCCGCGTAACCTTTTCAAAGTATTTGCGGCCACATTTGCGGGGCACTGCGGGGCGACTTTTATCAGCCTTCGACGAGAAGTAACTAGCTAATGGAGTGCCTACTTACGTAGTAATATATATATATATATTCTGTACTACTAGTAAGCGTAAGCGAAACATGAGGCGGTGGTGTCCGTAAGACGTCAGAAAACATATATTGCTGTTAAACCCACGCGCGCCAATCGTGGTCTTTCTTTTTTCTCTAACTGCATGTTGGTTTGTTGTATTGTATGAAAAATTTAAAATTAGAACTATAGCTAACGAAATACTTAAAGCAATACTGATTGGTCGACCAATCAAGCAACCGATATCACAAAGGTCGGAAGGAGCGAAACGCACTGCTATGATTTGTCTGCCAAGTCATAGCAGTGCGTTTTGCTCCTTCCGACCTCGCTTGGCTGTAATTGGTCAACTAATCAATAGCAAATGACGAACTGAAGTTGTTTTGCTATGATTGGCAGAATTGCATATGGGAAGTATCTGTACACACCAAATTCAAAGTCCTGACTGAGTTACTGTCTTATATATCAACGCACAGCCTAAATTGCTGGTCCTAGAGACTTGAAATTTGGGTTTAACAAACAAAGGTTTTACAAAGGGTTTTTTGAAATTCCACCCTAAGAGGCTGAAATTGGTGGTTGAATTATCTATGAAAAATTTATTTCTTCGTTTCCTACAAGCCACGCGGGCGAAGCCGCGGGCATAAGCTAGTGGCTAATAAAGCGCAATCTTTTCTTGCAATGGGAACGTGAGATGCGCTGTCAAGAGGTTTAATAGTCAGCTGCTTTTGCCCTCTGAGAGATTATTAAGCAGCTCTGTTTAAATAAAGAGTTAGGCTTGTTTTATTTTGAAAAGGTCGTGGTAATTTTTTGCTTTCGGCCTTTCGTTGCTGTTTAAATATTTGTATGAGTTTGATTGTGATGTTAGTTAGAGTTTTAGGATTTAAAAAATGTTAATTTATAAAAAAAAAACAAATGTTACTTGAATAATAGCTTTTCACCGCTAACATAAAAATGCCGAAATTTTACTGGTTATGTAACTGTATGCGTTCAGAATTATTAATTAATATTAAATAATATGTGTGGACATCTCACACAACGCCATCTAGCCCCAAGATTAATTAATAATAATCTTTATTACTAAGCAAAGGTTGTGTTATGGGAACCAGATAACTGATACAATACTTAGATACTGTAAATACATATATAGAATACAATATAACACCCAGACACAGAACAAACACCTATATTCATCACACAAATGTTTGTCCTGGGTGGGAATCGAACCCACAACCCGCAGCTTAGAAGGCAGGGTCACTACCAACTGAGCTATCGGGCCAGTCGGGCAATGAGGCCTAAAAAAGAGTTTTATTACCGACTTCAATCCAAATGAAAACATCATCAATGTAGTCGAAATCAAAATACGCACTATTAAGGATTAGTTGCCCCCCGCGGTTTCACCCACGGTTAAAAAGTATTTTAATTATTTGCTCATCACACTGGATAATTTCATTTTTCCGGGATGAAATGTAGTAATCCAGTGTTTAAGCTATCTTGGTACCGAATTTCATCTAAATCCATTCAGCCGTTTGAGCGTGATGGACTAACAAACATACACACATACACACAAACACACATACACACATACAAAGTTTCGCCTTTATAATATTAGTGTGATGTGATAACTCAAAAACCACTTACGATCAAATTTAAACGGGACCACATGGAAAACACCAGCTATCAGATGAAAAAAAGAATCATTAAAATTGGGTCAACCAGTTGATTCTGAGGTAACAAACATTTAAAAAATGCAGTTGTAATGAGAACCTCTTTCTTTGAAGTCGATTAAAATAGCATATAAAGTTTAATCTTTAAAACTAATGGTTTTAAACACAGTGTTTTTTATGTGCTGAACAGGTCAATACACTGAGTTGACGGCATCCCACGTGAATTATTTGCACTGTGGTGCATTAATTCTACATGCAATGTGTACAATGTTATACCTCATCATAAAATCTTCCTTCCACCAATTTTAGACTCTATCTGTATTACAATAAGGTTGTAAATAACATAATGACATGGGAAACTATTTTACAACTACCCCCAGTATCGCACATGCGATTTTTTACTTTGAACTCTTAACAATTAGGTCGCGAATGGCCTGTTATAAAGCGGAGGTATGCCGGGCACTTTAGTCCATAGGTGGTCAGTAACATGGTTGACTGAATTAGTTCTGTGGTGGCTTCGTCATGTAGAAATTTGATTGAAGGGAGCTTGCTGTTCTTGGTTTCACAATATGAAATTCAGTTGTCATGAAACACTACTTTTGAAGAAAACTTTTTATTTGGCTGATGCAAAGAGATTATAAGATAATAATAATAGACAGCCTCTGTGGTGTGGTGGTTGAGCAGGTTGGCTCATAACTCGGAGGTGGCGGGTTCGATTCCCGCGGCAGGACAAGTATTTGTGCACAGAAAAAAAAAGTGCAAATACTTGTTCTGAGTCTGGGTGTTGTGGGACCATGGTCCTCGTAGTTCCTGGGTCCCTAGACACGGAATCCTAGTTAGGGTTCAGGATCTATGTATGTGATCATTGGGCGTTTATTTTATTAAAAAATAATAATAATAATAATAATGCCCAACGATCACATACATAGTTCCTAGAATTTCCTATAACCAGGGACCTAGGAACTACGAGAACCACGGTCCAACAACTCCAGACACAGAACAAGTATTTGTGCTTTTTTCTGTGCACAAATACTTCGCGAGGATTAAACCCGCCAACTCAGGGTTATGGGCTGACCTACTCAACCACCACACTACAATGGAAAATGAAATGAAATGAAATGAAATGAAATGAAATGAAATATATTTATTCTAGACACACACAATGTAACACAATAATATAAATACAAATGAAAACAATACAATAAGAGAGAAGAACATAATTAAGTGTAACATTATGTGATGTCAGAAATAGGTTCCGGCTCAGCATACAACTGAGGTTGAAAATTACAACCTCAGTTACTGATTTTCATATGTTCGTTCATTCATGGCTAGCATACTTACATATCGATGAGACTAGATACGCTGATACTTATGAGTTACTCTATTTTTTAAAGCTTATTTTAACCGTGATACAAAATTGGAGAAGAAAGGTCTCCCTCGTTATTATGGTATATGTAGGATCCAGTTTATACGATTATTGAACTTGTGTCTACACTTCCAAGGTCCACATTACAACACTCGCCATGACATCACTGCCACATAAAAGCTCCCTCAATCTCTTCATCTAATTCAACAATACCTCGTCCTAAACAAATTCGTGTCTGGGTTTCAGTAATTAGTAAACATTATATTCAGAATCAACGAATACCTCCCACTCCTGATCTACAATACGCTGACAAGCAGGAGCTTACGGGTTCTTTGAATTGTAATGTCACAGTTCAAGAATAACAGAAGGAATAAGAATAAGAATATTTTTATTGCTCAGAAAAGACAAACAGAACCTTAAATATACGATAGGTAGGTACATTAACAAATCAGATTTTACTGATATTAACAACAGGTAAGCTAGTAGGCAGGTGCTGAGGGAAATTCCATTGTTCCAATTCCAAATATGAGTTATACTAAGGAAGGTGAGATATACTAAAGAGTCTCATTAGTAAGTAAGGTCAAAGTCACGCAATGGGCTATGAAAAGGGTTTCCTTGCGTGATATAATGGCGTAGCTTCTGCCCGTAGCTTTGCCCGCGGCGTAGCCTATAGGAAAATAATTCAACCACCCATTTCACCCTCTTAAGGATGGAATTTCGAAAAATCCTTTCTTAGCGGATGCCTACGTCATAACATTTACCTGCATGCCAAATTTCAGCCCGATCCGTCCAGTGGTTTGGGCTGTGCGTTGATAGATCACTATGTCAGTCAGTCACCTTTAAGTTATATATATTTAGATTGATTATTTTTTGGCTGGTGATGATATCACTATCTCTACGTATAAAATTAACCGATATTGAACTTATATAGATGAACTCTTGCAGAAAAGTCCAATAAGTTGAGTAGCTTACCAAACAAAATTAAAAAGTCGCAGTTTGCGCTAGTAACTGGCTCCCAGAAGAAGGACATCGAATATGTCCGAAACCTGGTCAATTAATTTCGACTTTTCAATTGAAGTGAGTTTAGCCGTTCTTTAACATAAAAAATGTGTCATAGTCATGATAGTTTTCAAACTAAAATTTGCTTTAGACCACACGACTGAAGTAAAACTTCTTTAGCTTCATCTATCGGCCGGTATAACTTTGTTTTTGCTTTTTTTAAATATTAATGTCACCATCTTGACAATTGTGACAATTATAAATTGTCATTTTACCGGAGATACAAACACAATAATACAAAATATATTAAGTAATGTTTAACTTTGTTGACAATGGAGATCTACGTGAACCAGTACAACCCGCCTCTCTCTCTTGCTCCTATACGAAATGTAACTATCTCTCTTTCTATCTTCAGTAACTTATATCTCCCTCTCAATTTTTGTTCGTCTCGTCCCATATTAACCAGCCTGCTCCCCAAGTCAAGCGTGCGTTAAAGTTTTACTTCAAAAATGGTATGGTTTTCAAATGAACGCCTGGAATGAATGTTCTGATGAGTGTTTGCATCCAACTTCTGAACTATATAAATGGACATCAGCTAGGCGATCACGAAATATGTTTGCAACCAATAGAAACAAAAATTTGTGTAGATTTGACAGATTAAATATGCAATGTATGTGCATAGTTTTTTTTTTTTCACGTACATAGATCCTGGTCTCTAACTAGGATTCTCTGTGTCTAGGAACCTACGAGGACCATGGTCACACAACAATCAGACACATGACAAGTACTTGCGCTTTTCTGTGAACAAACACTTGTCATGTCGGGGGAGTCGAATCCGCCACCTCTAGGTTATAAGCCAACCTGCTCAACCACCACACCACAGAGGCCGTGGAATTAGTATGGGAATTTTTAAATTAGGAATTAAATTTCTCCTGTTGCATTGCAATTAAAATTCCGTAATCTCCTCCCTGTAGTTTACCGTAGCACGAAAGCTCTCTAGTATGAAGATTCTTTACTCGCCGTACACTGTGGTGCTACTTTTGCTATTTAGATTGTAAGCGAACAGGCTTAGTCAGGAAATCCGTTTAAACAATAGGTATTTAGCTGCCTTTCGTCGGCTTAACGACTTGTTACGTCTCCTGGATCTGCCTAACATATTCCCACATTATGTTTCATATTATTTCTACTGGAAAGTTAAAGCCATTGTGTGTTTTCAGGTACCTATATTCCCGATGTAAATATCTCCATCTGGGGACATGGGTCAGGGGTTATACTATAATAACAAACACAAAGCTTAAAAAACGTACTTTAGACTTGTATGGTTTTCTCATGGATGTCATTGTCAGAAATGGACAAAATTGAAATAGCACCACACGGGAAGCACCGGCTTTACTTAACAACCATTTTAAAAAATACATGTGAATTATATAATTTAAAAAAAAAAATTGATTAAATTAGAATCCAAAACATTGCCAAGTGGTTTAGCAGATATAATAATAATAATAAACGCCAATTGATCACACACATAGATCTTGGAACCTAATGGGCAGTGACGATGCAATCGAAGGTGTAGCATGCTAGCCGAGTAAATACCTAGTCACTCTTCTTCTGAACACGCCCGGATTATATTTCGCCGGAAACACAGACGCTGGCAGGGCATTCTGTAATTATTTTACATACATATGACGGTGCAACGTCCAGTTATAAACTCTATGCGCAGCGGGCAGTACCGTAATTTACCCTGTGGTAGCATTTACATTTATTGGCAACACCGGCAACTGTCATCGCTCCCCCACCCATCTGGCTATATAAAGGGAGCGCTCGGTGTACTACCGATCATTCTTGCGCCGGACAAGGCCCGGTGCGCTTGCTGAAGGACTATAGTTTTATAGTTTGGCCCAAGCCTATACATATTTATTTCACAAAATCCACAGATCTAAAAGTAATCTACTTGAATATTAAATCAACATAATTCATACCTCATTGTTATTAAGTATATCTTAAAATAAGCTTGCTTGTTTCTAAAATACATTGTATGAAGGGGGATAATGTAAGGACGGGAACAATGGAAATTCGGTAATTATGTCTGGACTCTGGAATATATTTTTGGTGTATACTAACATAGTTTTGTGTTCTAATGGATATAAAAAGTTCTATATTATTGTCAGAAACGTACCGACAGTGTACCATGTGCGATAGAAAGGGTCACTTAAATTAGGCTTACAGCGCTTTGCGAGCTAATTTACACTTTATCGCATGACGTCAAAAGTTGCTATTTCTATAAATTTCTTTGGTCAGTACGGCAGCGTAAGCATATGATATCTAAACTAATATTAAAAAGAGGAAAGATTTGATTCTTACTTTGCATTGAATAGGCTCTGAAAGTACTGGACCGATTTGAAAAATTCTTTCACCGTTTGAATCCTACATTATCGCTGATGCAATACAAGTAACAGGATATTTTAAAAAAGTTAGAGATCCGTATGAAAACTTTGATAATGTAACCCAACGTACAAAAAAAAACAATAAAATCATTATATCGTGTTTGCGTGGAAATTATTGACAATAGAGCAAAGTGATGTACTACAATTTTATAAAGAACATCAATAATCTACAAAAAAGCCGCGATACCATATATGCAACTAGTGCCGGCTGAAACTAGGCCACATTATTCGTACCTGGGTATTAATCTTTATCCAAATAAATCACTTCGTTTTCATTTATAAATTTTGAAATTTTTGCTAAATACCCATACGAAGCGGGGGTAGGCCGCTAGTATTTAAATAAGCAGCAATGGCACACGGGTAAATGGTGGACAGAATCAAATAGATAATGTTTATAGGGTCAGCTACTTGCTTAAAAGCAATTAAGCCTTTAAATTTGTATTGATTACATTAATCAGTAGTTAATATCACTAAAACAACGTAAGTGTGAAATACCTTTCGCGTGCCGAATGATAAACCTTTCCCATTTGAAAAACTGCCAATGTTCGCCTTTTTAAAATATTAACACGGGTATATTACGAAATTGTAGGCACGTGCCTACTAGTTAAGAAACTGTTAGTCTGCTGACTTAACTGTAAATATACTTCAGGGAACTTTCAAGTTGTGTTCAGAAAATAAAAGTAGGCAAAATATTTATGTGAAGAATTTTTGATCCTGCTATCCTCTTCATACATTTATCATTAAAAAAAAATGACTTTCAAAATATGGTTCTAAAAATACTTATTTTAAACACTTATAATAATTCTTTTACCTATATTATCTAGTCCTCGAAATTAATTAGTAGTACCACGTAGTAGTATTGGTACTAGTAGGTACCACTGATTTGCCTGTTATTCTACCACTAAGCAGTAGTGCGCTAGCGTGGTGCTAGCACAGTCGAGTAATCATATTACCAGACTGTGCTGATGTCTCAGGATGATGTGCGCAGTGTAGTGTCGCGCGAAACTTTATACTTTTGAGTTCCGAGTGACACTGTTTTGCTATAGGCGGCCGTGTCGCTTAACATCAGGTGAACGACTAGCTCGTCACATCATACACTAAAATGAAATATAAGAAAAAACATAAGAAATTCTACTTTCCTGCAGGGACATTAACACGCGATTTGGTTTTCAATTCGCAATTAGATATCGTGAGTAGATTACGTTCTAATTAAAATTGGGAGTTCAAACTTGTCTAGCATTTGACCACGCTCTCACCTGATGGGAAGTGACGATGTGATCGAAGGTGTAGCATGTTAGCCAGTAAATACCTGTTCACTCTTCTCTTGAACACGCCCGGGTTATATTTCGCCGGAACACAGACGCTGGCAGGGCATTCCATCTTAGCCGTTCTAATTAAGAACGTGGAATCAAATCGCTTGGTACGAATGGGTGGTATTTCGACCACGAAGGGATGGCGCTTATCCAAGCGTCTAGTAGTCTGGTAGTGGAATGGTCATGGGAGAATGAGATCATGCAGTTCTTTAGCGCATTGACCATGGTGTATTCTGTAAAAGACTGACAGACTTGCCACCTTATTTCGATGTGCTAGGCTCTGGAGTCTATTCCTCGGTTCATTAAAGTCTTCGGCAATTACTAGCCGCCTGCCAAGCGAGGTGATTACGGGAAATTCGTAAGTGTCCCAAGTGGTTTTATAAGGGATTCTTATGTTCAGCAGTGGACGTTTTCCGGCTGATGATGTGAGTCAAATGTAATTAGGTCGAATTTCGGTTGTACATTTTTTCTTTGGCTAAAACTGATTATTTAATTGACCAAAACTTGGTCAATCCGTAAGTCTTCGTGTATTGTCGGATAGTGTTATATGAACATGATCCTGTACCACGAAGTAGATAGCGTTTTAAAGTCAAAAGAACTATGCACTAGTTCATTAATTCGCAACTGCTCGACAGAGATAGAACTTCCGAAAGGGCTCTCAAACTGTAGTCATGTGTGTGATACCTTAAACCAACACAATGGGAAACTGCTAAGTTTATTCACTGGCTCCAAAGTTTGAAAACCGCAGCCGCAGGTAAGGAGAATGAAGCTCAGCTAAATTGACAGATAGCTTGCCCGCTGAAGTTCAGTTTGTAATTATAATATTAACGCCCAACAATCACATACGTCTATAAGTATGCCATATAAGTCCAGGACTTATATCCTGGACCCTAACTAGGATTCCCTAGGTTACTAGGAACCCAGGAACTACTGGTCCCACAACACCCAGACTCAGAACAAGTAATTGCGCTTTTTTTCTGTGCACAAATATTTGTCCTGTCGCGGGAATCGCACCCGCCGCCTCCGGGTAATAAGCCGACCTGCTTAACCACCACACCACAGAGGCTGTCAATTGCTTTAAGATTGAATTCTACGACGTTAATATCGATGTTTATTAGAACAGATTTTGAGCAGCTTATTATTACACCCTACGTCGTAAATAATTTGACAAGTAGTAAAATATATATTTCTTTCGCAATTCAAGTTCTTGCGTAGGTTGTATGTACTTCTTACATTGAACTTTGTATTAATGCCATATAAGTGCATAACTTCCTAAAGGAAAATTTCAAGCAAAGACCGTAAAACTCGAACAAGTTTCAGAATACTTTCGTAAGAAAATGTATACCACGCAACAAACTAGGTATCGAGTATTAATTAACAAAAAATATGAAACTTTACGTGACTTGTATAAATGTTTCTCAATGTTAATTGAAAACAAATAGGTATAATAAATAAAAAATGAGTATGCGACCACACGACTGAAGTAAAACTTTTTAGCTCCATCGGCCAGTATGTCTTTGTTTTTGCTTTGGTTAATGTCGCCATCTTGACAATTGTAAATGACATTTTACTGGAGACACCAAAATAATAATACAAATTTTTAGTAATGTTGACAATGGAGTCCCATGTGAACCATAAATTTTATATTTCATTCGCCCTCGTTACGCGTTCACCAGCTTACTCTCCATTTCAGGCGTACGCAAAGAAGTTACACTACAATAAATAAAAATAAAAGACGTTTAAATCAGGCAATAGACATAATAAAATAATTTTTTCTAATGAATAGGAGTATCACAAAATTCAAATAAAAATATTTTTGCTGTATTCTGCTGTCTGCTGTGGTACGCAGTTCCAACTGCATAGTCTGTCATAAAACTAACGAAACCGGGCTGATCCTTTTTATTAGTGTATTTTCAATTTATTGACATTGCTAATTTTAATTTTATGATATATTATTTTGATATTCCATCCCTATTGATGAATTTTGAATGAATGAATGAATTTTCTGTGTAATAGTAATGACTGTGACTGACTGGCTCGATAGCTCAGATGGTAGTAACCCTGCCTTCTGAACTGTGGGTTGTGGGTTCGATTCCCACCCAGGACAAACATTTGTGTGATGAACATAGGTGTTTGTTCTGTGTCTGGGTGTTATATTGTATTCTATGTATGTATTTACAAATAAAAAAAGTATCTAAGTATTGTATCAGTTATCTGGTTCCCATAGCACAAGCTTTGCTTAGTTTGGGGCTAGATGGCGCTGTGTGAAATGTCCACACATATTATTATTATTATTATAATGATGTGTTATTTTGTACCGTTTGTATTGTACAATTCTATTTATATTATTATCTAAGACGTGTATTTTATATGAATAAATGACTATTGACTATGTAGATTTAAATAACAGAAAACACTTACTTTTATGTGTTTATTCACCAAAATGCAGCCAAAATACTCCCAAAACAATTGGAATGCTACAAACCCGTAAAATAAAGATCACAACGGTCCCAGACCCTTCACAATTTATTCACAATGCCCGATAGAATAATGCAAATGTACAGTGTAAGGCATAGGCGGCACACCTAACCTGGGGTTTACTGTCGTATTCGAAGTTTGATGGCATACAGACACGGAACACGGTTTCGGGCAGGGACGGACTAGCGCTCACAGGGAAGCTCAACCATGGTGCAATTTTTTTTTATCCTTTGATAAGCTTGCGTTTGACCACTATCGCACCTGATGGTAAGGAACGATGCGGTCTAGGATGTAACACGCTTGCCTAGAAGATACCTGTTCACTATCGATTTGAAGACTCCAAAGTTTTAGTTTAATATTATGTTCAAAGTCAAAGTCAAAAGATATATTGCAAATAGGCTATTTTTAGCACTTTTACAAGTCAACATTATATTAGGTACTTAAAATTAAGTTATTTCATTAAATATATACAATTACAAAGTGATTATTGTCAAATAATATATAGCAAGCCCATTACAATATATGAGTTTGCAAAAAAAAGCAGTTCTCTTTCTCACTTTCTCGTTCTTTAATAATATGCAAAAAGTCATCAACATAGACTTCATCATCACGTGAACGTCGAGGTAATCCACCTCCTCGGTCACACGAATATAGTTAGAAGACTTAAAAGAACAAAATCATTTGATAGCCTCTGTGGTGGCTCAACCAGAGCTGGTCGACTCGTAACCCGGAGGAAGGTGGGTTTGATTACCGCGACAGGATAAGTTTGTGCACAGAAAAAAAGGGCAAATACTTGTTCTGAGTCTGGGTGTCGTGGGACCAAGGTCCTCGTAGTTCCGGGGTCCGTAGACACAGGGAATCCTAATTAGTTCAGGATCTATGTATATGATCGTTGGGCATTATTATTATTACTTGGGTTAGTGTAGTGTTATGGTGTAACGGAATAGATATTAGTGCCGTGTAACTTTTGCTACATGGAAAGAACACATGAACGAAGTGTCTTCGCCTTAATAGAGACAATAATCAGTGTTACATTGTATCTCAGTCCGGCGCTGTCTAGAACGACTTTCATTTCCTCGTCGAAACGTTATGGGTATTTTTGTGACTTCCCAGATTTGATGACTACATTAGGTTCTTGAGGTTTGAACTTAGTAATAAACTATTGGAGAACATGAACAAAGTCCATTTGGTATCGCATTACACACAGTTTATTGAGTATCAGGAATTACAGTATAGTTCGATATTCTATGACTGCTACAGTTCGTTAATCAAAGTTGGTTGAACTTGCAAATTAAAATAAAATATGCTGCATTTGAATTTGTTTTTGTGTTAGTTACGTGTGAACAAATTAAAACTTTCAGCAATCGGGATTACTATATTGAGACAACTTTGTAAATTTTAAACAAGTACGTAGTCTATCGAATACGTACTTGTTTATAATGACTGGCCCGACAGCTCAGTTGGTAGTATCCCTGCCTTCTGAACTGTAGGTTGTGGGTTCGATTCCCACCCAGGACAAACAATTGTGTGATCAGCATCGATGTTTGTTTTGTGTCTGGGTGTTATATTGTATTCTATGTATGTATTTACAAACAAAAAGTATATAAGTATTGTATCAGCTATCTGGTTCCCATAGCACAAGCTTTGCTTAGTTTGGGGCTAGATGGCGGTGTGTGAAATGTCCACACATATTTATTTATTTTATAGTTTCCCTCTGTGGTGTGGTGGTTGAGCAGGTCGGCTTAAAACCAGCAGCGGGTTCGATTTCAGCGAAAGAACAAGTTGAGTTCAGACACACACTTGTTTGAGTACAGAAAAAGCGTAAACACTTTTTCTATGTCCGGGTGTTGTAGGGCCATCGTTTTTGGTACATGAGAATCAGGGTTCAGGTATGTGATCGTTTGGCGTAATATATTTATATATTTGTTTATTTAAACTTATCTCCTTTACAAAAATAGCCTATAGGACTTTAGATAGTTGAGCAGCTTAATGAATGTAAAGCTTTTAATGGTCTATTCACTGGAAAGATTCACTGGTGGATCAAATAAATTTAATATTAATTTTTTATATCAGCTTGAACTACCATGAAAGGATCGTTATAAAATTAAAATATATTGCAGTGTCAACTTATCAAATGATTTTGATTGTCAATTTTTTTGAGGAAATTGGACTGACTTTTGTAGCGTTTTTGACCAAAACCGTCATATAGTATTCAAAGAAATACACGAATTTTACTCAATTGAAAATATATGCTAGTGCGCGAGATATGTCTCGCTATTATCACCACGCTTGGCAAGAGAATTCTGCACTCTCATTATATGGATATTGACTTACCCATTTGAGATTTAACGACTAAATAAACCAACCTTCAACATTTATCCTCCAATTATAAGATTGTTATTGTGAACTCTAATATAAATATAATAGAACCAAAATTCTATAAATAGGGAAGGTGCCCACTGACTGTAAAAATGTTTAAGTCTATTCATAGGCAATTTGAAATTACCTTCGTTTTCTAGACTTTATCAGTTTAATAAACGTTCACATATAATAAGTAATTTTAAACTATATGTAGCTCGTATAAAAGCCACAAAGGAGACAAAATTGGAAATTTGAAACCACATTAAGTTTTTGACATAAATTTTCTCAAATATTCTTAACAATAAGTTTAAGCTGAAGTTCTATAGATAAGCGGCGCGATTCAGTATGCTAGTTAATAAATGCCTGGCTGTTCATTCAATGGATTACTATTAACATCACTCAGTTTTTTATGAATGTAACATATTCAATGCTATTGAAGCCACGAACATAATAGCTTTTATTTTTTTATTAAGAAACCCACAAGCACTGTCAACGAACGTAAAGAAGTCGCCTAAAAGGTAGCTGAGCCCTGAAATAATATCCATAGATGGTGTTCTGTATCAATACTGATAAATTACATAACCGACGGGAGACATCTGGCAGTTTTTAACAGAAGAATGAACGGGTTACTTATAGGCGAGTGAGGTGCATTGTCGACCTCAGGTGAAATGTGATTCTAATAAATCATAAAACGTTCTTACACTGCCCTTTTTTGTTGCTACTTTGTTGCTCACATCGCCTTCTACAAAGCTCTTTAGAAACAGTTTTACATAGAAATTAATCTACGCTACGATTACGCTAAGTAATGATACTGCTATAAAAAACATAAATACAGTTTTACACTTAAAATACATATCGCTACGCATATCCCTGCTCTTCTAACCTTACGTCTCATTTCAGACATGGCACGTTTTAACCATAAAAACTAACCAATAACTAATACCACGGCAATAGAAGTAATCCAAAACTAGAATGCTAAAAGCTAATTGAGTTTTCTAAATATACCCGGTTCGTTGGCAGCGGAGTGGAGCGGACGGACGGGCTGACGCGTTTCTTTGTTAGTGACACCGGTTCACGACTTTTCTAAATCGAGAAATATTTGGGACAGCGTATACGAGAGCTGATTTGGGGCGGAACTTCTGCGTTTTATTTTATCTTAGATGGATCTTCTGATTTTAGTTTTAAAACTATCGTGAGTATGACACATTTTGTAAGATAAATAACGGCTAAAACTCACGTCAATAAAAGTTGAAATTACTCCGACCAGGTTTCCGACAAGGAAACTGAGATGTTTAAAGGTCATAGACATATGCCATCCTCTAACCCGCACTTGGGCAGCGCAGTAGTTGTTGTAAAAGTGTTAAAAATAACCTATTTGCAGTAAATATTTTGACTTTGACTTTAGTGAATTATGGCCTACACTCTTTCACTCTGAGAGAGAACCCGTAGGGACGTTTTGGACTGGTGATGAAAATAACATGGCTTAATGGGCGAGGCACGGTACAATGGGCTGATCCATTATATCGAACCGTGTGTTTACGCAAACTAGGGCCGATGTTATTATTGAAGATGCCTCGAGTTTCCCTTTATGTTTCAAGTGTCAATTCATCTTTTATTTGCCGCTGTCCGCGGCCAAATTGACATGGAATCTGACTCCGTGTGCTAAAGATGTTGTCACACGTTGCGTTTGTTGGTGTCAAATACATAAATTAATTAAATATTTGCGAACTAAACTTCAACAAGTAAAAGGTTTTTGATGCAAGTTTGCTTAGTTACTTACATAATTTAATAATTTGATCAAATAACAAACATATAGACAGAATTAAATCTATATAATCAAAAACTATTAAACCAACGTTACCAATAAAATACAGACACAAGTAAAATAAAACCTTAAACGCTATAAATAATACAAAACCCTCCATCATACAAGATGTAGGTATCCTAATTTACATAATGTTTCATGGCTGCAGAAAAGTTCGTAAAATTTATTATGTAGCCAACTATTTAGGGAATACAAAGGTGGGCAATAAATTGTTCTCGTATTTATGTGATTTGTTTTTGTAAAAACATAACTTATAAACACAAAGTAAACCAGTTTTATGCGATATTAAAAATGTAGGTCGAAAATTTACTGTATTCTGATAATAATTGAATGAAGCATTTGCCTAAGAGTCCTAATTAGCCAAGGCTATATTTATTCACATCTTACCTCTGCAAAATCTACAGACCTAAAGCAAAATCATATATGCCTCTATGGTGTAGTGGTTGAGTAGGTCGGCTCATTGTCCGGTGGTGGTAAGTTCGGTTTCCACGGCAGGACAAGTATATGTGCACGGAAAAAATAAAAACCGCAGATGCATGTTCTATGTCTGAGTGTTGCGGGACCATGGTCTTCGTAGTTCCTGAGTTCCTATAGATACAGGAGATCCTAGTTAGGGTCCAAGATCTATGTATGTAATCGTTGGGCATTGTTGTTATTTTTATTATTATATATACAGAATAGAGTGAAGTGGCGCATCGTCTATTCAGAGCTGATCGTCTATTCACTTTGGATATCTGAGCTGAATTATTTTATGTTTTAGACGTACATTTAAGAAATTTTACAACGTACATTATTTTAAAAAGTCGTAATCTCCAAAGCCTTACCGTTGCCTCTTAGCGGCTGATCTAAAACGAATCTCTACAGTAAAATTTGGACTTTAGCGGTTGACTTAAAGCCTTCTATTGGATCCCTCTAAGAGGTGAAAGTTCCCTAGGTCCCAAGATCTAGACCAAAACAAACAGCACCAAAACTAGCTTCTGACTTCATTTGGCATCCTTGAAACGAGTACCGTTAAAGCAAAATCCTTGTTCTAAAAGTTTATATATTTACACAATCCATCAGACGCAGGTTGGAACTGGACGCTACCATTTGTTCTCGAAAGCGCGTGATAAATGAGTGAGGTTTCTGTACTGAGCTCACGGACTTGTGGTTTCGTTAAATGGATAGAGAGTCTAAGGCCAGGGTTTTTGCTGTAAATGGGGACGATTACTTGGTCGTGATGATTTTGGTGGATATATTTAGGATGTTACAGCCAATAACAATAATAATAACGATCACAATACATAGATCCTGGACCCTAAATAGGATTCCCTGTGTCTAGGAACCCAGGAACTACGAGGACCATGGTCCTAAAACTTAAACAAAAGTTTTTTTTTGTGTGCACAAATACTTGTCCTGCCGAGAGAATCGAACCTGCCGCCTCCGGGTTATGAGCCGACCTGCTCAACCACCATACTACAGACCTGTGTGTGGGCTGTAGTGTGTAAAAATAGAATCTAATATCCAAGACTGAAAACTTTAATTAATGTTCAAAAAATAATACTTAATGTATAATTAATTAAAATGTTATACTATCATGGTCTCTAACAACAACTAGTTCTACGAATAGTTATGTATAGGTGTTTGAAAAAGTGTGACTTCAATAAAACGGCAAATATACTAAACGAGTTTTAAAATAATTCTTTTCACAATACTTTTTGTATGCTAAAATAGGCATGCGTTTGACAATAACTCACCTCATTGTAAGTGACGAAATCTAAGGTGAGCACGGTTGCTCGTGAGGAGCCCAGGATTAAACTTCACAATATATGATCAACAATGAGTTTTCAAACTAATTTGAAACTGAAAACTTATAGTAGCGCCCAACGAAGATGGATGAATAAAACAGCCCCAAATCCTAGCTCACGCCTTTACCTGACTCCACAGCTTCACAGCGGAAAACAAATCTAGTTTAGGAATCCAATACCTAACTAGATTACTCCCGACTTAGCTGCAGATCTGAATCTTCTTTGGTGTAGGTATAGTAAAAGATAAAGAATACTATGAAGTGGTCTAAAATATCATAGCGAAGCTTGACTAGCCGTTCTTAGGCGATCGAAAAAATTAAGCAACGTTCGCTGCGGTCACTACTTGGATGGGTGACCGCTACAAAAAATTAGTATTTTGTCTCTTCCTTAAATTATGCTATATATACTACTTATTTATATTTCATTTACATTAAATATATATTACATATTATATACATATTATAAGTATGTATTATGTATCTTCTTTCTTTATTTACAACTGAGTGCTACTATGTTTCGAAAAGCACGCTAAGCCATCGATCCTGGCTGTTGCCTTAAGACAATATAGTCGTTAAGACTACTAAGACTATTAGCTGATACTTACTAAGTGGTAGGACTTTTCTATAAAGATATAGGTACTACCACTTTGCCAGTTATTCTGCCGCCAAGCAGTAGTGTTCAAGCACTCCTGTGTTTCGGTTTGAAGGGCACTGTAGCTAGTGAAATTACTGGGCAAATAAGACTTTGTGACAGATTACTATTCACGTGCGCAATTTACCGTTCCACCGTAGATCACCAACTTTTAACCGTACTTTTTGTTTGTTATTTACAAAGTAAATAAACTCAAAGGTATATTTTTACAAAATTATAACCCCGAAGAAACAAAAATCCATATTCATCACACAAATGTTAGTCTTGAAAGAGTAAAGTGTTAATATTGGCTGAAACTACGAGTACATCTATTTCGTAACAATAATTATCTTCTCACGAAATGAATATAAGAAAATTAATTACTAGAAACTGGCCATAACTGCAGCCCGTTTATTCACGAACTCAAAACTGTTGACTTTCATAATTAAAAACATCGATGCACTCATAAAATGTACCTACTCTATTAAATTAAATGTACTAGCCCAAGTTGCAGGCAGACGTTGCGAAAAATAGCTGTAAAGTGGTACTCACTCCACCCGATATACTATGAACTACTTCTCAAAAATACTGGCATTTCAAGAGGAACTTTTTGAAGTAAAACTTCTTTACCCACGCTTGACTTGGGGAGTAAGCTGATGAATGCGTTACAAAGTTGTTTGTTAACGTAGATCTCCATTGTCAACATAACAACGTAAAAAATACTGGCATCTCAAGAGGAACTTTTTGAAGTAAAACTTCTTTACCCACGCCTGACTTGGGGAGTAAGCTAATGAATGCGTTACAAAGTTGTTTGTTAACGTAGATCTCCATTGTCAACATAACAAAGTTAAAAATTACTTAAAATTTGTATTATTATGTTGGTATGTCCAGTAAAATAATTTACAATTTTCAAGATGGCGTAATTAACATCAAACAAATTATACCGGCTGATAGATGGAGCTAAAGAAGTTTTACTTCAGTCGTGTGGTCTAAAGCACAGTAATTTTTTTGTTATATGAAGACATCAATCAGTCCAATGCGTTTCCTTTGCTAAGACAAGAGCCTTCCCTTACATAAAAAAGTGCAGCTCTTTTAATCCACCTTTCGTGATTCTCGAACATGTTTCCTTACGATTTTACCTTTCACCATTGTAAGAACGAGTGTAGATAAAGTCATAAGTAGATGTTTTGTTATTGCTAGACCATGCATTTTCAAAACCATCAACACGTGTAAACAATGTATATAATAACCCACGTTCCTACAGTTAATTGTACGATAATAATTAAAACTGCTTCGTATACATAGTTCAAAATCTCGATTGCATCGTCGTTCACTTTATCCTGCAACTATTTTCGATAGTTTAAAAGCTGAGTTTATTTATTTATTAGGAGGCTACTCAGATTAGTACTACTACTTAGTAGATTTTAGAGTCCCTGCAAGAAAGTATGACCATACAATACAATTTCGTCCCATTGAAATATTAATCGTTCATATGATTGTTTTGTAATGGGCTTTTGTCCTGGTAAAAGTTCAGGATCTATGTATGTCATTGTTAGACGTTATTCATTTATTTATTTATTTTATTTTCTTGTTTAAATCTTTTCAAATCCGTCAGTCTAGCTTATACCCGTTCAATTGAGTATTTTGCTGTCTTTCTTTGACATATGGAATTATAATTAAAAAGAGACGGTATCACACGGAGAAGATGTCACTGTGCTGAGTTGCAAACGTGTCGCAACTAGTGGGTAAAATCTAGTGCGTTGTTTTCGCTCCAAAAGAATGCAGTAAACATAATTAAAATTCCCCCAGGCTAGGCAGGGCGGTTTAGTCTTGGGGCGCGTGATAAAAAGTTTACTAAAGTGTAAACACGTTTGGTACGCGTAAAAATATTTTTATACCTAAGAGTGATGAGCTTGACTCATTTTTACAGGTAAAGTTAAAATTGGTAAGTTTTTATGTCTTGGAAACCTTGAAGCGTCATGAACCTTATAGGTGGAAATTTCACAATTTTTTTAAACATCTGATTTGTTAATTATACCTGAAACTATTAGTATACTGTTCTGGGAATAGAGAGTAACACGCTTGCATTATTAAAACGATTTCTGCGACTAGGACAAGGTTAATTAAACATAATCTGCCTTACTTATGAACCCGAGTTAAGTTTAATCTGATTATACAAATATGTCCAACGAAAGCTCTTAACAAACCGCTCATTCATCACAATCAGAGTGTTATGTTAGAGATAAAAGGGTTCTATGGTGCCTAACTCAAACTATGAGCTTTGAAGATTCTGAGGTACGAGTATTTTAGCAATTTAACGGGACGAGTACCAGCATGTTCGGTACGCTACTCGTCGCCGGCTGGAACATTTGAACTGTCTGTACGAGGCTAGTATACAGTCCAAATGTTTTTGTAGCAAGAAGTGTACGCTAGTAGTATTTGGTGGCAGTTGGTATTAATGTAGTAGTTTCTTTTTTGTGTATTTGATAAATTAGGACCGCGAACGCAGCGTAGGCCGGCTCCCTACTAGGTGGACAGACGATCAGCACCTATACCGCGTAACTATTATGGGAATCGGCTTCGCCTGCCATCCTGCACGCACCGATTAACAAGTCCACGAGTGCGAGCAAGAGAGAACACGATTACCATCTCTACTTACGCGGTAATCCCTCTGGTTAAAACCGTGGGGAGCCGACCGTTGCAGGAGGGAAGCAGCCTCTCAAAGGCCGCTCGGTGGGGGAGGACTATGTTCCGCTATAGACGTTTTGAGGCTATTTAAGTTGATGATTATGATGAATTTCTGCTATCAAATAAAAAGATTAAGTCCTCATAATCCAAATGTGCTAACTCAGAAATTCAAGGCGATTGAAGTCGATTAGAGCTCTTTTTCCCGAAATCCCCAAACGGATATTCCCCTACAACCCCGGGTTTGATTCCCATATAGGACAAACATTTGTGTGATGAACAGTTTGTTACCTTAGTATTGTATCAGTTTAAAGGTTCCCATAGTACAAGCTTTGCTTTGTTTGGAACTAGATGGCGCGGTGTGAAATGTCCTGAAATATTGATTTATTTTATTTACCAAGTTTTTAATAGTCTTGCAATTGACTATTATTGACAGACTCGCTTGATGGTGAACCGATCCACTCTACCCTCTTTTCGCTCAAACATTTTTTTGTTCTAAATACCCATAAAACCCCCATAGATAAGCGCAAGCCATGATTAGCTCCTCCACGTAAAATATATGCTTTGAAAAAGGTTTATCGTAAATCGAAGCGCGAAAAAGAGGCAAAGATATGTTTTATGGTTCGTGTGGATTCCATGATGGCTTTTGGTACTTATGCGTTCTTATTTTATATCTGTACTGACATTTTCATGTGTTTTTATACAACAAGCTTTTTCATATACGTGGTGTTTACCTATACACCAAGCATATAGGTAGGTAGTAAAAATGATATGGAAGAGAGATGAGATTATTTGCCCCTGTTTTTGAACAACATGAACGAGATACGAGATGTCTTAGGTATACACACTCAAATTAAAAATTCAAATTATTTATTCTTTATAGCTTTGAGTTACAGAATTTTTTAAGTGGAATGACTTAAAATTTAACATATTTTCCATAATTAATTAATCCAACTAGTCTAATCCAACTTAAGTATTGAGTCCGTGTACCCTGTACTAGCATAAACTGTGTTGCAGTACAGGCACTTCCCTATAGCGTCATTTATTATGTATGATAAATAATAATAATAAATAATAACGCCCACGATCACATACATAGATCCTAGACTCTAACTAGGATTCCTTGTACCTAGGGACCCGGGAACTACAAAGACGATAGTCACATAACACCTAGACTAAGAACGAGTATTTGCGCTTTTTTTCTGTGCACAAATATTTCCTGCCGCAGGAGTCGAACCCGTCGCCTCCATGCTATAAACCAACCTGCTCAACTATTACACCACAGAGGCTGTCAAATTATTAGAATTGAAATGACGTCGCGTAATTACACTAAATATGTTAGCGACGCGCTCATGAAGGTTTTATATATTAGGTTTTTATTTTATGTATTCCCTTTTTAAGTTTTTGTCATATTTTTAGGTGTCAATAAAAGTGAAAGCTAGCAGGCAGCCAATTTTCTCTGATATATTTCTGTTTTATATTTTTACGCTTGAATTCGGTGTATATACGTTCAGTTTAAAACTTTATCTTTTTTGTGTCGCTACCGTGATCCTCATCTCCAACATTCTTGTATCATTTGCGCAAGTGGTCAGCCCTTGTTTCAGAATTTTTAGGCTGCACAAAAGCTTCACAAAACAGGCCTGCTCAACCACCGTACACAGTAGAGCTAGTGCTTTTAGTTACTTTATACGACTCTGTTGGATTTAATTAGTTAGGCACTTTACTTAAGATCGTGCGAGTATTATTATTATTATCAACAACCCAACCCGTACTTGCACCCTTACCGCGTAACTGTTCTGGGAATCGGCTTCGCCTGCCATCCTGCACTCGCCAATTAACAAATCCACGAGTGCGAGCAAGAGAGAACACGATTACCATCTCCACCAGATTTACGCAGTAAGGCCCTTGGTCAGCGTGGTGCATTATAGCTACAATATCGATGCCAAAAAGTTTCCGTTTCTTGTGTGTGACCAATTTTACTATACCTTTTGGTTGAATCCAAAATCAGCTTCTCATAGTAATAATAAACTTCAATTGTTTTAGTATAAATTATTATAATCATACATTTTTGTTTCAGGTAATAGCAGTGTAGTGCCTTGATGCAAAAACACCCTTTCACCACTAAATAAATTGTGAGTTAAGATCATTTAATTTTGTTATACCCCTTATTCCACTTTTGGGTTAAGAAAGTGGTTCCACGTCATGAATGAAATGTTTCTGATTTCAAGGAAATGTTAATTTTGATCGTTTGTTCTCTATGACGCAAAAGCCAAAGAGCCCAATTTATGCCTCTTGGCTTTATTGATTCTCTTTCCAAGCTCGGAGGCTACAGCCTACACAAAATTGCTTAAATAACTTAATTTCCCCTTAGTTAACCCCGAAATAGCCGATGGATGATTAAAGGATGTTACCTCTAAAGCTATCGCGCTGACTTTGCTTAATTCGGAAAATCTTTGATCTTTTAAAAAGCCACTTATGGCAAGAAAATTGATTTAGCAAATTTTAAGAAAAAAATGCTGATTTGCTGATAAATCTTTGGAATTTCTAAAAGAATTACAAAATTACTTTATCGGAAAACGAATTTGATAATACGTAGGCCCAAATTCGTAGACCCGTAGCTGATAGAAGCGTAGCGACGTAGCAAATCAATGTAGCTTCGTAGCACCGTAGCACAATAACGAACCTATGCGTACTAAAAACAAAAAGGCAACGTCTACATACCGCCATCCAGTACCATGTACAAAAAGGTCTACAAAATGTTGCGGCAGCGTTGAAAATCGACAAATTGACGAGCTATGTCGAACCGTAACATTAAAATCGCCTAACTACCAATCAAACTTCGACCGTTGTAGATAAAGCAATTTTACCTGGAAATAACTGCATCGAAACGGGGCACGGAACGGAAACTTTCTAAAGCGTTGTGGAGTTGAAAAATAATCGGATATCGCTCGTAAACAGTGAAATATTCGGACCGTAGCGGTCTATTTGGTGTATATTACGAGTTCAGGTGGGGTTTGCAACTGTTTTGTTTTTATTGATTCAAAGGCAAGGATAAAAATTGCTGGGAAATAATTCTGAACTGTATTCCAGTTAGAAGCAGATATAGACCTAAGATTTAAGGTATAACGATTAAATACCATTCCTCAAAAACGTTTTAATTAACAAACAATCAAATAATATCTATCTATAATACACATCACCATCTAGCTCCGAACTAAGCAAAGCTTGTAATATGACAATCAGATAACGGATATTATAATTTTTATTTGTATTCATTATATATTTAAATACCACCAAGTAAGCTGTGAGACTAGTCAAGCTTACACAAATAAGAAGACAACCAGACGCTACTATTTGTGACAAGTCAAATGGTGTTATACCTATATATAATTATATCCAATCACGAGCCACAATTTCAACGCTCCGAAATTCAAAACTAAAGTGGTTTCGTGACTACAGATCATAAAAACTACCGTAGTATTTTATTCGATGCGACTTGTGTGAAGAAAGGCAAATAACATTGGTAAAATACTGCATTCCAAGTTTAACTTTACATCAATACATTTTTTTAATATAAAGAAAGCCGTGCCGCGCTAATCACTGGCAGGTTCACTCGGAACTATAAATTACAAAGTTTCGCGTGACCCATCAGACATCAGCACAATATATAGTAATAAGATAACTAGAATGTGAGATCAGCTCATAAATTCTCATTTGCTCAGTAATTTCACTAGCTACAGTGCCCTTCAGACTGGAACACAGCAGCGCTTGTGCATTACTGCTTGCTTGGTACCTACTAGACGAACTTTGCAGAAAAGTCCTACCACCTAGTAAAATGTGTTTTTTTTTTTCACGTAGTCGGAAGTACGGTTAACGACAAAAACTAAGTACCGACATGACTGAATGAGCTCTAATATTTAAATGAATTTTTAGGGTTAACTCGTTAAAATCAAAACGACATCTATTACTTTGTGGTCCGTTTGTCAGTCTTTTTGTCAATACCCTTATTCTCAGGGACTGAAGGTATTGAGTTGAAATTGATAGCAAAACAAACTAAAGCCCGCGGTTTCAAGTTTGTGCAATAATATCAAGGTTCTTACTCAATTCTATAGCATCTTAATATCTCTACACGCATTTCAACTTGTGCTCGACAGTGAAAGCAGCTTTAAAATCCCATTTTATAAGTATTAAAACATAATTCACATGTTACGCGATGTAAAGGGAAACATACGTCAAATGTACGCTGAGGAAAGCTGCTTAAGCACGCGATAAGCTTGGCTTGTAAGGGCTTAGTCGCATAGATATTATTTATGTCGTTGGTATTCATGGTTTAGTGTATTCTAAAAATCTTAAATTAAGGTTTTGTTTATTTATTTTTAAGTTTGATAAATATAACGAGTATAGTTTTGAAACTCTGGGTTGCCGTGATAGTTTGACTGAAATATTTACATTTCCAACGTCCTCTAGGTTTTATTCTTTACAAAATGCATCTCTATTTTTCAAACAGTACTTCTATCTGTATAGGCTTATAAATAAATCACTTTACTGAATGGAATTTGACGTAGTTTGCGCTGTGTGTATGCAAAAAAAGTCTAATGTACAGATTACTTTCTTATACTTATTTATCTACTCATACTATCGTCTGACCTGATTAACCCAATAGCTCAGTTGGTAGTATCCCTGCCTTCTGAACTGTGGGTTGTGGGTTCGACTCCCACCCAGGACAAACATTTTGTATGATGAACATGGTGTTTGTTCTCTGTCTGGGTGTTATATTGTATTATATGTATGTATGTATTGTATCAGTTATCTTGGTTCCCATAATACAAGCTTTGCTTAGTTTGGGGCTAGATGGCGTTGTGTAAGGTGTCCACACATATTATTATTATTATTATTATCATCGCGGTAAACTGATTTAATAATGTCCTTATACTCCTACCAAAATGTTATTAAAATTAGTTTGACCGTTAAACAGTTACGTAAATATGTATTTGAAAGTAAAGATAATGCCATTTAATAGTATCACGAATACATAATATTTTTTGTATAAATAATCGTGCTAAGTTTGCCATGTAGGCGATGACGCGGTATAAAGACAGTGTTTCCATAATGTTAAATATACGTGCCTTCGCACAAATTCCTTCTAGTTTTTCACGTTGGTTTTCTGAAATATGTAACATTGTCGCATATGGTAACCTATTTGCTGGGTTAATGATGGAAGCGAGAATATGCAAAAGTTTGTTAGATTGCATTTGTTTTTGCTGATTTCATAAAATGAATCAAATTAGGGTGTTTTAACTAAACTTGTATTAATAAAAGTTTATTGTTGACTGACCTGATAACTCAATTGGTAGTAGCTCTGCCTTTTAAACTAAGTTGTGGGTTCGATTCCCACCCAGGACTAACATTTGTGTGATGAACATAGGTGATTGTTCTGTGTCTGGATGTTATATTGTATTCTATGCATGTATTTACGAACAAAAAGTATTTAAGTATTGTATCAGTTATCTGATTCCCATAGTACAATCTTTGCTTTGTTTTGGGGCTAGATGGCGCTGTGTGAAATGTCCATTAAAGTACATCGGAATCAACGTTAAAATCCCTTCAAATTTTGGGACTATTATTCACATAGTTTGGGTTTGTGTTTGCTCGCGTCCGTAGGCTTTAACCCTAGTTTCCCTACACGTGACCCCTGGGTGGTGCCAAAAGAGCAACCAAATAACTGGTGGAAGGCCTTAGCCGCCGGCTTAGTTACCACCCATTGGACAAAACCACGATGCCAAGCGACTCGTCGTGTTCCATCGTGACGTCCAATGAAGCCGTTCTGACGAGTAGATGTGGACAGTTGTGTTGGGTATGCAGACCGGTATTGGTGATGGAGAGGCTTTCGCGTCGGAGACCTTGCTTCGGAGGGTAGCGGGATCCGAAGCACGGTGCTCTCTGCTGGCCGACCGCAAGTTGTAGGGGGCCCAAGTAGTAGTCTAGCCAACTACGAAAGGCTGCCCCGCCGCTTGTGTAAAATCCTGAGGTTGCCCACAGGGCCAGTTGGCGACTGGAAGTGAGGAACTTGTGGGTAATTTCAGGGGGGTTCGGGCGTCCCCGCAGTCTCCGCGCAAGTTCTCCATTGGCGTGGAAGCTTCTCTATTACTGAGGGTTAGCATCCCAATATCTCGTCCACTTCTAACTTGTCTACCTAACTCAACCAACCATGAAAAAGTCTAATAAAGTGAACAAGTTTAAACGGCAGATGCACGCCCTCACTCTTAAAGTGCACCTCACAAATATTCGTGGGCTGCACTCAAATCTGCAAGCGGTCCATCATCATCTGGAGACCAATAAACCACACTTGTTCTTCTTGACTGAGACGCAAATAGGATGTCCATCAGACACGGCATATCTGGACTATCCAGGATTCATCTTGGAAAACCGCTTCCTTCCACGCGCTGGTATCTGCGTTTTCGTCCGTGATGACATTTGTTGTTTGCGTCTCCGGAACCTTGAACATCCCCACTTTTCGGTGATTTGGGTGCTAGTGGACACCGGCATTGAGAAAATTCTCTATGCTGGTGTGTACAGATCACATAGCGGTGACCGGGAGACAACTCTTCTAATGGAGTATCTCAGTGAAACGGCAGATGTGGCTCAGCAACGCTATCCTTCGGCTCAGCTTGTTGTTCTAGGGGACTTCAATGCTCACCACCAGGAGTGGTTAGTCCCACACCAGATCACGGACCACGCTGGGAGAGAGACGCGTAAGCTCGCTTTGGCGCTCAATTTAACGCAGATTGTTCAAGAGCCAACGCGAGTGCCTGACATTGATAGCCACACTGCTAACTGCCTCGACCTTCTGCTCACGACTGAACCAGACCGATACTCTGTGGCGGTATCCTCACCCATTGGTAGCTCCGATCACTGTCTGGTTAAGTCCGTTTCAGTATACTCCCCGCCTGACCCAAGCCCTAAGAGCATTCGGCGTGTCTGGAGATACAATTTAGCAGACTGGGACGAGATGCGACATTTCTTCGCCTCATATCCTTGGCGGCAAACGTGTTTTTCTTCTGGAGATCCGACGGTTTGCGCGAATGCGGTTACTGAGGTAGTATGTCGGGCTATGGAATATTTTATTCCATTTTCCGATAAACCCAAGACCAGCAAAGCCAGCCCATGGTTTGGAGCCGACTGTGCACACGCTGAAGCGCAGAAACATGCGGCATATCTGGCATGGGCTGACGCTCGAAAACGCAAGGCCTCGGACACTCGAGCTAAGAAGAAAGCCTTTAATGTTGCCGCCAAGGCCTGTAAGAAGGAATTAAGGAAGGCTCGTTTCAATCATATTGGTCGAATAGGGACTAAACTTGCTTCCTATCCAGCTGGTAGTAAGGCTTTTTGGTCCCTAGCCAAATCGGTTGAAGCGAACTTCTGTCGATCTTCACTGCCTCCATTATTAAAACCTGACGGATCGCTGGCTCACACTGCAAAAGAAAAAGCAAACTTGTTTGCCACTCTCTTTGCAGAAGCTTCGCGTTTAGATACTGCTAATGAGGTACCTCCCTGCCTTCCACATTGCGGTGCTTTCATGCCGGAAATACGCATACGTCAGAAGGAGGTACTAAAAACATTATGCAGTCTAGACGTGAACAAAGCCAGTGGTCCCGATGGTATACCAGCAATTGTACTTAAGAGCTGTGCACCTGAGTTGTCTCCCATTTTAACACGCCTATTTCGCCTCTCTCTAGACACCGGAATAGTCCCTAAGAGTTGGAAGCTAGCCAATGTACAACCTGTACCTAAGAAGGGCAGTCGTGCTGATCCTGCCAACTACCGACCCATCTCAATTACCTCCATACTCTGTAAGAGTATGGAGCGTATAATCAACAACAAGCTCTTGGCACACCTTGAAGTCAATGATCTCCTCAGTGACCGGCAATACGGATTTCGCCGAAACCGGTCAACTGGGGATCTTCTCGCATACGCCACGCACATATTGAGCGAAGCCTTGGAGATGTATGGAGAGGCACTTGCTGTATCTCTAGACGTCTCTAAGGCATTTGATCGGGTCTGGCACGACGGTCTTCTGAATAAGCTTCCATCTTACGGACTACCTGCTGGTTTGTGCACTTGGATATCAGACTTTTTGAGGGAACGATCGCTTAGAGTAGTTCTTGATGGCTGCTCTTCCGATCAATTAGCTATTAATGCTGGTGTACCTCAGGGGTCAGTTCTTTCAGCAACACTATTCTTACTCCACATCAATGATTTGCTAAAGCCCGGTACCTTTGGGTATGCAGATGATAGTACTGTTGTTGAAAGATACACATCCAGTGCCCGAGCCAGTGGTGACGACGTCCGCATTGAGAGAGAGGCTATGGTTGAGCGCATGAACCTGGCTTTGAAAGCCGTGTCCGATTGGGGCGATACTAACTTGGTTAGGTTCAATGCTGCAAAAACACAGGCGTGTTTATTCACTGCTAAAAAGAGCCCACTCCATCTGGCTCCTTCATTCGGTGGTGTATCTGTAAGTTTAGGAAACCATCTTGAGCTTTTGGGTGTTGATCTCACGTCAAACCTAAACTTTGGATCCTACATCGAGTCCAAAGCCAAAGTAGCTTCAAAAAAACTCGGCATATTGTCCAAGGTAAGGCGGTACTTCACACCTGGACAGCTTCTAAATTTGTATCAAGCACAAGTCCGATCGTGTATGGAGTACTGCTGCCACCTGTGGGACGGGTCTGCCAAGTACCAGCTTGAGGCTCTGGACTCGATTGAACGGCGTGCCAAAAGGCTCATTGACGACGACACTTTGGTTGGTGAAAGGCTCCAGAGCCTTGCACATCGACGTAAGGTGGCAAGTCTGTCGGTCTTCTACAGATTACACCACGGTGAATGCGCTCAAGAACTGCATGATCTCATTCTCCCATCACCATTCCACTACCGGACTACTAGACGCTCGGCTAAGCGCCATCCTTTTGTGGTCGAAATACCACCCATTCGTACCAAGCGATTTGACTCAACGTTTTTAATTAGAACGGCTAAGGAATGGAATGCCCTGCCAGCGTCTGTGTTTCCGGCGAAATATGACCCGGGCGTGTTCAAGAGAAGAGTGAATAGGTATTTACTTGGCTAGCATGCTACATCTTCGATCGCATCGTCACTTCCCATCAGGTGAGAGCGCGGTCAAATGCTAGACAAGTTTGAAGTAAAAAAAAAAAAAAAAAAAAAAAAAAAAAACATAATCTTTGACAGTTTCTATGGTGTGGTCGTTGAGCAAATACTTGTTCTACGTCTGGGTGTTGTGGGACCATGGTCCTCTGTCCCCTGGGTCTCTAAATATAGGGAATCCTGGTTAGAGTCGACGCATGAATCGAGTCGTATGAGATTTTCAGGACTCAATAATATGTGGATTATCTTTTTTGCGGTGGCGAGAGGTGCGATGGTAGAAACGCGATGCTGGGATCAGGATGAACAGCTCCTCAGAACATTCCCCATTGTAAATTGTATAGTTATAGTATGTGATGTTGGGCGTTATTATAATCCCCTTTGAATCTCGTGACCTAAAAACTTCTTTCTCTATGACGTCATAAAATGCTTTAAGTAAATTTTTTTGAAAAGAAAACAAATGCCGCAATGGATGACATTTCAAAGTTTGCCCCAAATTACCCCAAACAACAATTACGACTACAAAGACAGCATTGCCGCAGCGAAGCGCATAACTCAACAACTTCATTACTCGCCGTCACAATCGTTTAAGGCCGTACTATGTCGTATTACCGTGAAACTCGACATAAATCCCAACAGTGGCGTAAGCGTACGTTTTGCCAATTTAATTTGTTACCTATTGCGCTATCCAGCAGTTTCATTTTCATCGGACGATTTAAAAAGTAGACAGGCTTATTAATTTTACTAGATACACCAGCAAAAATATAGGGAATCCGTGAATTTCAAGCATTTTACGCACGCTTGACTTGGGGAGTAAACTGGTGAATGCAAGGCAAACGGAAGTTAAAGTTGGTTCACGTAGATCTCTATTGTCAACATAACACAGTTGAAATGTTGTATTATTATGATGGTATGTCCGGTAAAATGACAATTTACAATTGTCAAGATGGCGGCATTAACATTAACCAAAGCAAACCAAAGTTATACCGGCCGATAGATGGTGCTTAACTAAAAAAGTTTTACTTCAGTCGTGTGGTCTAACCGACACACTCGATTTTTCCTTTATCAGAAGAGTACAGCTTGAATACTCTATACTGTTTGTCGACTGAATATGTGAGTGATAGCCTTTTATTAGCTACTAGTTGCGCCAGCCCCGGATAAAAAGTATTTTAATTATTTGCGGGAATATTTCATTTTTCCGGGATAAAATGTAGCCTATATGCTAATCCAGTGTATAAGCTATCTTGGTACCGAATTTCATCCAAATCCATTCTGCCGTTTGAGCGTGAAGGAGTAACAAACATACACACATATACACAAACATACATACACACATAAAAACTTGCGTCTTTTTAATATTAGTCTGATGTGATAACTCTGTTAGATCAATTTTAACTTTAATGGATGCTGTTCAAAATGTGACACCACGAGTATCATACTCGTAACATTGACTGGCCCGATAGCTCAGTTGGTTCCCTGCCTTCTAAACTGTGGGTTGTGGGTTCGATTCCCACTCAGGACAAACATTTGTGTGAAGTACATCGATGTCTGTTCTGTGTCTGGGTATTATATCGTATCCTATGTATATATTTTCATAAAAAAGTATCTAAGTATTCTATCAGTTATCATCTGGTTCCTATAGTACAAGCTTTGCTTAGTTTGGGGTTAGATGGCGCTGTGTAAAATAGTCACAAACATTTATTTATTCATATCGCACAGTTTGCCGTTGAAGCCGCAGTAATATATACAGAACTAACTTCTGCCCGCGGCTTCGCCCACGTGGCCTATAGGAAACGAAGAAGATATTTTTTCTAGATAATTCAACCACCCATTTCACCCCTAGGGGTGGAATTTTGAAAAACCGTTTCTTAATGGATACCACACACACTTTACAAAGAACACACCCTCCAAATTTGAAGTCTGTAGGACTAGCGGCTTAGGCTGTGCGTTGATATATACTTAGTCAGTCAGTCGGGACTTTAAATTTTATATGTATAGATGGTTACCCCAACATCAACCAGCCGTCATATTAGAGCTTTGCATACGAAGCTCAATGAAATTAGTTGCAGCCAACATATAAATGGCAAGTGACCGACATTGCAGCGTACGTGTTAATATCGCAAGGGAAATGTCGTCCGGAATAAAATGCTTTTGTATTTTTATTTTTAGGTCACGTTTGCAGTTGTAAACTGTGTTTTTAAATACAACGTTTGTGAAATTGATAGAGAATTAGAACGGTGTTTGAACACAAAAATTAAGCGCAAGTATTTTTACCGTGTCCGGGTTTTGTGGCACCAAAAGTCCCGTAGTTCCTGGATCCCTAAGATACAGGAAATTTATATTAGAATCCGTTACTTTTATTTTGCGATAATTGGTCATTATTCATGTTGCACCTATACCAGTAATTGTTGGGGACATTACTTTCAAAGTTGTCGCCGAATATGTCGACCTAGGTCAGACTGTCCAATTAGGTAGGTCCGACTTAAAGAAATCGCACGAAGAATCCAACTCGGCCGGGTAACATTAGGGAATATGCGACCTATCTTTTCGTGCAATATACCGCAGGAACAAAACGAAGGTGGTGTTGTACTAATAACCTCATAAATAAGCTCAAAGTCACAGAACGAGCTACGGAGAAACCTATGCTCAGAGTTTCTTTATGAGATAAAATCCGAAATGAGATTAACAGGAGAGCTAATTTCACCGATATAACTTAAAATTAGTAAGTTAAAGTGGCATTGGGAAGGCCGCATCGCTCGTAGAACTGAAATATGGTTTAGAAAGGTTCTCGAATGGTGACCATAAATCATAAGACGAAGTGTAAGCCGGTCGGCCACTAGGTGGATCGATATGGTCTAAACCGCGGAAAGCCGATGGATGCAGGTGGCAAACAGCTTTCTATGGAACCAATATGAAAGTATATCCTTACAAATAAAAAAAGGTTTTCTGAAATCGGTTCATAAATGAAGGAGTTACAATATGACAGAAAAAAATAACAATATAACCTTATTTAAAAACTAATTTTTTGAAGTTGAAACACAATTTCACACCAAATGTAAACTCCTACGGCTGTACAAACTCCAAAAGCCAATTCACAAATGAAAATTTCGTCTGTAAATGTACCGGAACAACAAAGACAAACTTGTATAATAAAATCAACATGTCTCATAAGGCGGAACGTGAATGAAGGAGATGTATGGAGTCTACTTGTGAACACTCAAGACGATCAAAACATTCTCGTTTCAACTGACTTTGCATTCAATCCCACCGATAACGGCAACTGGAGTTACAACACAAATACAAACAGTAGCAAAGCTTTCGCAAATTGCTTAGTCTCTTGTTATGTCGCATTTCGGCTCAGACCAAAAAAAAGACTGACAAGGATACTACTATATTCGATTCTCATTTTAAAAACATTATTTTTTTTAATCTTTGGCATTCGTATAAAGAAGTTAAATAATAACTGAGCGTTCAAAAATCGAAGGCATTTTTGTTTTATTTGAACCATAAATTGGGCGCCTTCTGTTTTCCAGAAAAAGTCAAAGTCAATGGGCTTTTTAAATTATAGAATCAATCAAAATAGCCTTATGTCGTTAGAAATATTACCTTTCCAAATCCTATTTATCAAAATTAAACGTTCATAAATCATGAAAATAAAAATAATTATTCATATGAATTTGAGGAAAAGAAATAAATTTTATCTCTGTCGGGTTCAAACTCGCCGTCATATATGCATCCTTACTTTTGACTATAATCGGTACTTAGTATAGTATAAGTATAGGAAGAGGGCTTGAGTTAAGCCAAAAAGGTTAAGCTAAGATACTGTCCAATTATACAATAAGAACGCGTCAGTTTTCATATTTTTCCTCGTGAGATGAAATATCGTCTGTACCTACAAACAAGACGTTTAACAAATTGCTAGTATAATGCGGACAAATCGATACACCGCTTTGTTTGAATGGAGGTGGCTTTTCATGAACCTGCAACCCGTTTTAGGAGAGTAATATTTTGTAAGCTGCAATGGTTTTATTTTGTTCTTCCAAACTATTTATACTTTAGGAAATTGGTCTTTGGTACATTATACGTACGTATTACGTCTTTTATAAAGCTAAAGCTTCTTACAAGAATACAATATACAAATATTTTTTTAAACATTTATAAAGTCTAGACAGATCTTTCTCATCGCGAAATTAAATAAGAATAATTGAAAAGGTCACGTTAACTTGCCTCGAATTGAGTCAAAGTTTTCTTTCGAAACAATAGCTTTTTAACTCTAATATAATTTATGTAATGATTCATCATGAATTCATCTAAATCGTTAAATAATTGGGATTGTCGTTTTACCTTTAATTGTTTTAGTTAATTTGCATGCATGCATAATTTGCAATTTTTAACAACCATTGCATTTTAAAGAGGTCCTTGTATATAGGCAAGTGGTTAGCCGCCTGAAGACTTCTGACTTGAATTAACGACTGTTGTCTTACAACAAAAACTGATTCCGTTGGCTTAACGTGCCCTCCGAAGCACGGTTGGCGTTTTATTGTAAATATCACTTTTTGTAGCGGTCGCCCATCCAAGTAGTGACTGCAGTGTATGCAGTGCAGTGAGCTGCAGATTACGTATAGGCGAACTTCAACTTGAGCTAAAAGTAAAGAGATGCTTACTTTTTAAACAAGAAAAATTTTATATTTATCAATACAAATTTTCCCATCACAAATTAATAATTGATTACGCTAAGCAGGTGATACTGCTAAAATCATAAATCAAGATAAATTTAATTCATAGATGCACAAATACTCAAAAAATAAATAAAGTCATCGTGCAGTAATAATAAAAGCTTGTAAGAAGAATAAAAGCAAGAAAAATGTACGGTAACTGAATAAACGCTTGAATACCATTTGGAGCTAAACCCAAGAAATGCCGATTCTTAACCACTGAAGTGTTATAACAATACTCAAATTGGTACTAAAATAAGAACATTTATATCTTTGAAAATACTCCGTATTGGATGAGTCCTTACGCAGACGCACCTTAATACCCGTCAAAATGGCGTGAAAAGTTTGGACGGTTGCCAAAACAAGGGTGAAGTATGTAAATATGATATTTTGTATTACCATAAAACACGGAATTTAAAGAACCTTGGAATTGTCGTTTTGCGTAAAAACAATGATGTGCAATGGTCATTATGGGAACAAAGAGGCATTTTGGTAATTAAATTTTGTTTTTTTTCGTTATAATAAAACCCTAATATAAGTTCTATCTCATGTAGGTCACAAAATGATGATGAATGATGAAAGAAGGTCAAATTTTGTGAGTAAAGGTATATAACATTTACTCGCAAAATTTTACCTTCTTTTTAACAGAATACCCGAGTGAGTGACTTTAAATGGGACAATTAATACTGGATCAAAATATGTATGAGTGTTTTTTAGATATTAGGTAAAGCTTCAAAGAAGGAGGAACTTCTATTTTAGTCTGTATTTATCTATCTTTATCTTAATGACTGGCCCGATAGCTCAGTTGGTAGTAGCCCTGCCTTCTGAACTGTGGGTTGTGGGTTCGATTCCCACTCAGGACAAACATTTGTGTGATGAACATAGGTGTTTGTTCTGTGTCTGGGTGTCATATTGTATTCTATGTATGTATTTACAAACAAAAAATTATCTAAGTATTGTATCAGTTATCTGGTTCCCATAGCACAAGCTTTGCTTAGTTTGGGGCTAGATGGCGTTATGTGAGATGTCCACACATATTATTATTATTATTATTATTATTGTGAATCGATTCGATGATTTTTCCCGTCTCTACCTGTCGCTCCTAATTCAACCTGTTACGCCTAATTCAAGCGAGCCACTATTGAAGAATCCGTTGTTTTCTCTTTATTTTCTCTTATTACGTTTTTTGTGCACTGAAAGAAATACAATTTTAATCATGATTGTAAGTGGCATGAAATAATAGCACCATAATAATGTTTTTAATATAAAATATTTTCCCATCTTCATACATACCCCATACATCATAAGCGGACAAAGAAATCGAAAGCACCATTAAAGGCTCACCAGGGGACTTACCACAACCAATTCTGGTTGAACCCTCAGTCTTTCCAATCTATTCCAAAACTTGGGTCTTGTTGCCTGGTCGAGGAATTTACCCAGGACTTCGTAAAGTAAGGGAATAGGAGTCTGCACTTAATATAGTAAATGTATGGTCATTACAGTTTTCTCTTTAGGTGCCGTTTCTTTATTAGAATAAATGCTTTCGTCTGTATGTTTGTAATATGTCAAAAATACTGAAGTCCAGTGTAATTTTTTTACAAAAAATTACATTTCTTTAGTGTAATAAAAAGATAAAAAATCTAACGTTTTTCACCAATTTGTATGAAAATTGCGCTATCCTGTTTATTTAGAACCCTGAAATTTGGCATAAACGATGAATGCATAGCACAAAGGAAAAAAAATCTAAAAATCTTTTTGTTTTCCCACGTGAAATCATCACAAAACAAAATTATTAAATTGGTAGCCATTTTCATATAACGCGTATTACATGAAAAAATCGTAAAGATAAGTTTGTGGGACTAATATTCCAAGTTATCGGGTAAGGTTAACATAAGCGTTGTACTCGAGACTCAAGGAACAAGTTAACACTTAAGGTTAATGACCTTTACTCAAAAAACAGCTGATTTTTGTTTGACTGATAATCTCGAAAAATTCTTTTTTTTTATGTTAAGGGCTGACGCGACGAGCTAACCGTTCGCCTGATGTTAAGCGACACGGCTGCCCATATCAGTTGCAGTATCACTCGGAACTCGTATAGAGTAGAGTAGAGTAAGTATAGAGTTACGCGTGACACTGCACTGCGCACGTCATCCTGAGACATCAACACAATCCAGTAACAAGATTACTAGACTGTGAGATCAGGTCATAAAGTCTCATTTGCCCAGTAATTTCACTAGCTACAGTGCCCTTCAAACCGGAACACAGTAGTGCTTGCGCACTACTGCTTGGCGGCAGAATAACTGGCAAAGCGGTGGTACCTACCTAGACGAACTTTGCAGAAAAGTCCTACCACCTAGTAAAATTTCTCACACAATTACGAAATTCTAAAATTGGTATATAACTGAAGTTATTTGTTATATACCAATTCTACGCCAGAATAAGCCCACATCGGGTCTATGTACTATATATTTACATATCATGATACGCGTTGTATGTATAGGGGAAGCATATCGTAAATAATAAAGGGTGGAAAAACTACACGATTTGTTTCCATTTCCGTTCACTTGCCAGTGATAAGTTACAGTGTGTCAGAGTTTAGGCGATTGACGGGTGCGTTCTTTTAAGGTCAATACAGACGAACCACTGCCAGGCTTGCTCGATATCTAGGGTCAACTTGTGGTCAACAAAGGGTCAATTTATTGTAATTTCTTTGAATTTCGTATACTCTGAATTTACCATGAATATAAGGTTTAATATGATATAACATATTGTATTATGATATAGACAAGTTTCAATCTATTTTTTTACAATTTAAACGAATTTTATATTTTCTGGCATTGAAAAACGTGTTGTGTTGTAAGATTGACGCATATCTTTCTGTGGAACACAGCTCCTAAATGGAAGGAACGTTTAAATATATATGTCAAAACAAAAAATTATTTAATAGCTTATAAAGTAATTTATAATATTGTATTCTATACGTATCTATTAACAAACAAAAAGTTTCTAAGTATGGTGTCAGTTGTCTGGTTCCCATAGTACAAGGTTTGCTTTGTAGATGGCGCTGTGTAAATGTATGTAGTGCTGGAAGTCTTTAAGTCAATAGTATGCGGTGTCTTCTAGGCAAGCATGCACTTTAGTAAACTGCGTCATTACTTTTCATCAGGTGAGCCATTATCCAATTGTTTTGTCTATTTATAAACAATAATAAAAAAATATTAATGAATTAGGCACAAAATAATTTTGGAAGAGTATCCTTTTTGATTTTGCGGCTTTTACGATTTTTAATTTTTGTCTTATCGTCGTCATCATCACTGCAATCAGGCCGACATTTTCCTGGATTTATAGTCTGTAAAAAGCCTGTTTGCGAAAGGAGAGATGCTTCCCTTTTATTTATATTGACGTTTACAAAGGTTAGTTTTCGTATATAAATATTGGATCTACTTTTCTGTATTACCTATTTTTAGTTCACTTTGTATCTAACATAAATATCAACGAAAACTATTTGCTACAAAGAAGTACAAAAATACGTTCCGATTTATGTTTGTTTCGAGCCTGTCAAAGCTATTTTAAAGAATAGAAGATTTTGGTTATATTTAGTGATATCTTTGAACTAGGTCGGCTTTGCGGCATTGCCCTCGAATTTTATTTAACCCAAATTGAGTTTTATTTTGATTATTATATTATGATTACGATAATTATTATAATGACGCTTTTATAATCTGTCGTTTTTGATATGTATGTCTGTGCCAAATTTTATCAAAGTCAGTTTAGCTGTTCAAAACAAACAGAGAACAAAGATATGCATTTCCACGTTTATCATGTTCAGTCAAAGAGTGAAACGCTTTGTTGTCTCTGTATTTAAAAAAACGACAATCTTGCATTCTTCAAATCGAGAGTGCACAAGTATTTTGTCAAGCGTGCTACATAAACTGCATCGCCATTTACCATCAGGTGAAAAATTGTCAAACACAAGCCAATAAAAAAACTCTTAAATTTATAATATAGCTTTAAAATGTGAAATAACTTTGATGAAATAATTACAAAATTAGTGAGAAACTTGGCAAAACAAGATAAAGTTTGAAAGCTAAAACCAGTATGATAAAACTATCCAAAAAAAAACACACACTGATAAAGAATCCATATACATCTCATTTATCATAATTGGATTAGTGCTCTAAAGTAAGTTAAGGTAGAAAATACGTTAATACAAAGAATACAAACAAACACATATAGACTGATAAAAACAACCCTTACATTTGGCTTTATCGTATTTAGATAAAAAGAGATAGAAGCTTCTAACAGCAACAGTGACGTGATGAGAAAAAGTAAAGCGACACTTAAGTTTAATTTAAATGGCATAATATTTTATTTTGAAGCTTTTACTATTGTTTCGAGATTTACAGCAGCATAGACCATGTTTCATTTTTAAAGTAAAAAAAATAGGCGTGCACACATAAACGTCACGGGGCGTTCAAACAAATTTATGAAACCGTTTAATTTATTCGTACCATCAAAAGATTCCATTTCCTAACTGCGACACGAGACAAAGCAACGTTTTATGGGATTTTAATGCGCTAAGATCTGTCGTAAAGACTGTTGTTGTATCTTCAATGCCTGCGACATTATGAGCAAACACATTTTAAGTGAAACGAAACATACGTAGATGCCAATCTTTCCGCGTATTTTGATGTTATCTTTACAATATTTAAACTCTGTTTCTTTGTTTGATAGTCACGCTGTTGCGTTAAACAGACTTGGATAAAATTTGACACACAGATTGCTTACAGTGTAAGCTCTACTTAAGTCTTGGTCATGTAAATCTTAGATCACTCCTGTTAGTTATGCCCGTCTCTACTAAAGTTTATTAAAATGCTCCTTATTTAAGCAACATTTTCCCGCGTTCTCGTATACGTTTGTTAAATTCGAGTTTACTTCAGCAAATACTGAACACTAATTGGTTGCCTGTTGATCATCGGCTGTCTCAACCAATGAGCGTACAGTATTTGGAATGAATTGACACAAGTTTGATAAACGTACGAGGAACCGAGAGCCAGGAAGATAAGTGTGAACTTAGGAGCTGTCAAATTTTATTACAGACAAGCACCAGTCATGTAAACTTTAGAGGACTGCAGTAGTCATATAAAAACGGGCTCCCTCTACTTAGTACTCCCGCGGATACCTATATCTTCTCTTAAACCCACACTGAGTGGAATTAAGGACAAACATTTGTTTTGCCACTTCGACCCACGATCTAGGCTCTCGGTGCGCTTTGTAATACGTCATATTTTTTTTTGTTTTGGTATGGCTCCACACTTTTGTGTATTTAGCCAGTGTAAAGTGATTGATAATTTCTCGAGTTAAGTAATAATAGGTCTTTACCTATGAAATTGCCGAATTGCAGTACAGACTTTTTCAAACAAAAAAAAGTTTTGATTGGCTATGAATTCTAAATTCAAATTAATTTTGTTTTAAAAATATGACATTCTATTTACAATATAAGTCTTTTGTTTATTGATTAGCGTTGTATTTTCATTACATTTCAACATTTTTCCTCATAATGGATACTTTGAAATTTCGTGTAATTATGGAATATGAGTTCCGTCGTGGCACCAACGCGGCACAAACGACACGTAACATCAACGACGCTTACGGAGAGAACTGTACAAACGAACGTACAGCCCGTTATTGGTTTGCTCGGTTCCGTTCTGGGAATTTTGACTTGATAAATGAACCTCGTGGTCGTCCGGAAACTTTGGTCAACAATGATGAATTAAAGCCGATTGTGGAAGCTGATGAATCTCAATCTACAGCTGAGCTGGCAGCAGCTTTTGATGTTAGCATCAAAACAATATTGGTCCATTTGCGACAGATTGGCAAGATAAAAAAGCTTGATAGATGGGCCCCACGAACTTAACGATCGCCAGCGCAACGTACGCGTCGAGACTTGCCTTGCGCTGCTTAACAGGCACAGAAATGAAGGAATTTTGAACCGAATTGTTACGTGCGACGAAAAATGGATTCTTTTTGACAATCGAAAGCGCTCAGCAAGTTGGTTAGATCCTAGTTCGGTACCAAAGCAATGTGCAAAACGAAAAATGACCCCTAGAAAGGTGATGGTCACAGTTTGGTGGTCTAGTGCTGGTGTGATTCATCATAGCTTTTTACAAAACGGCGAGAGCATTACTGCAGATGTGTACATTGAAGAACTGACCACAATGATGGCGAAACTCGCACGTCTCCAACCAGCTTTGGTCAATCGGTCGTCTCCACTGCTACTTCACGACAACGCGCGACCCCATACTGCACAACAGACCGTCTCTAAGCTGCATGAGTTGGGTTTGGAAGCTCTCCCTCATCCGCCATACTCACCAGATCTTGCGCCTACCGACTATTACTTTTTTCAAAATTTGGACAACTTTTTAGCGGGAAAAAAATTCAATTCCCGAGAGGCAGTACAAAACGCCTTTGAAGAGTTTGTTGTCTCCCGTCCTGCTGATTTTTTCAAGAAGGGCATCCATAAACTGCCACAGCGTTGGCAAAGATGCATTGATTGCAGGGGTGATTACTTTGAATAAAAGAAATAAATAAGTTCGAAAAAAAAATACTTTAACTTTTTTCAAACAAAACGGCAATTTCATAGGTAAAGACCTACAAGTCAAGTCACAATCCAAGTCATCAAGCTAAGTCATAGTCTAGTCAAGTCATACTCCTAGTAAAATGGTGGCAATTTTACCAGAAGCTTCTATGGGGTTTTGGAAATGATTCACCATAATTATACCACTTTTCTACACTCATGCCTGTAGTCCAGCACTTAACGAATAAATCGCCACCAATTTTATGCACCAACACTGAAAATAACACAAGTTTTGGAAAATAATACAATGCGGTGACGCGATCTTTTTCGTTTTCGCGCCAAAAATAACAATTCGTCATATTATTTCTTAGATACTCGAAATTTTAATATAAACAATATTTTTATCAAGGTTTCGATATTTGAAATCGAAAGATAAACTATTCCGTTTCGATTCAGTTTCCTTCCACGTGACAGAGTTCCACAATTTCATTTTAAAATCAACTATTCTTCCTTCAGCAATAAATCGCGTAACTATCGTGGTCGGGGTTCGTATAATTACAAACAGTACCGCAAGTCTCATGTTTTTAGTGTTATAACGTTGAAAATACTGTATTGGAAAGATAGTGTCTATAAAAACGTGTGCTACTGCTAGATGTTATTATATAAACATGTAAGCCTAGTTGTTATTTTAATATAGTGGTGTTTCTTTTGTAATTTTCTTTATATAACAGGGGTCTCCAGACTTTGAAGCCTTCGGGCCATAATTATTACTTCAGCGTGTTCCAAGGGCCAAAACCAAATGTTTTTATTCCCTTAACTATATTTCCAGATCACAGAGCGCGCGACATAAGCAAACACGCTTTTTGCAATTTCATCTAGTCAACGACATCTAGTGGCGAGTAGTGGTACCATGTATAATCACACTTCACACTGATATTATAAAGGCGAAAGTTTGTGTGTGTGTATGTTTGTTACTTCTTCACGCTTAAACGGCTGAATGGATTTGGATGAAATTCGGTACCAAGATTTATGCACTGGATTACCATATAGGCTTCATTTTATCCCGGAAAAGTGAAATTTTCCCGTGAGATTATCAAATAACTAAAATACTAGTATAAAATAATAGTCACGTTGTTTTTAGGCTGCTTCAAATAATTTCGCCTTTAATTGCTAATAGTAGTTACTCTCCTATATAAGTCGATAAACACATTAATAAAAGTAAGGTGTAATACAGATGTTTTCTATTATAATTATATTTTAGTCTATTTGAAATAGTAAAGTTAATTTTTTTTGCTAAGGAATGACGTGAGTAGCTAACCGTTCGCGTTAAGTGACACGGCGGCCCATATCAGTTGCAGTACCATTTGGATCTCTAAAGTATAGAGTTTTGTGTGACACAGCACTGCGCACATCAGCTGTAACTAACAGTGAGATCAGGTCATAAAGTCTCAAATGCCCAGTAATAATAACTAGCTACCGTGCCTTTCAAACCGGAACACAGCAATGATTGCGCACTACTGCTTGGCGGCAGAATAACTGGTAAAGCGGTAGTACCTACCTAACCGAACTTTGCAGAAAAGTCCTACCACCTAGAAAAAAATTAAGATCATGTAAAATTATTGATTTTGTTAAATTTGAATCACTGTTAAGTTTTTACATTGTTCCGAGGTCGCAGGTGCCGTTTCAACGAATGATGATATTCAATAAAGTTGGGAACATGCAGATAAGAATGCGTTTAGAAATTCTCTCTTGCACAGAAAGTTAGAAATACATAAAATTCATTTATCGGTTTAAATATCGTGACTCGGAATTTAAAAAAATGTCTTCTTGTCCATTTAAAGTCATTTTTATGACTTCTCACAAAACAATGCTTCGGTAAGCGTTTCAATTAACTTAAATCTATGAATAAATGAATCTTTAGGTCTTTACCTATGAAATTGCCGTTTTATTTGAAAAAAGTTTAAGTATTTTTTTTTCGAACTTATTCATTTCTTTTATTCAAAGTAATCACCCCTGCAATCAATACATCTTTGCCAACGCTGTGGCAGTTTATGGATGCCCTTCTTGAAAAAATCAGCAGGACGGGAGACGACAAACTCTTCAAAGGCGTTTTGTACTGCCTCTCGGGAATTGAATTTTTTTCCCGCTAAAAAGTTGTCCAAATTTTGGAAAAAGTAATAGTCGGTAGGCGCAAGATCTGGTGAGTATGGCGGATGAGGGAGAGCTTCCAAACCCAACTCATGCAGCTTAGAGACGGTCTGTTGTGCAGTATGGGGTCGCGCGTTGTCGTGAAGTAGCAGTGGAGACGACCGATTGACCAAAGCTGGTTGCAGACGTGCGAGTTTCGCCATCATTGTGGTCAGTTCTTCAATGTACACATCTGCAGTAATGCTCTCGCCGTTTTGTAAAAAGCTATGATGAATCACACCAGCACTAGACCACCAAACTGTGACCATCACCTTTCTAGGGGTCATTTTTCGTTTTGCACATTGATTTGGTACCGAACCAGGATCTAACCAACTTGCTGAGCGCTTTCGATTGTCAAAAAGAATCCATTTTTCGTCGCACGTAACAATTCGGTTCAAAATTCCTTCATTTCTGTGCCTGTTAAGCAGCGCAAGGCAAGTCTCGACGCGTACGTTGCGCTGGCGATCGTTAAGTTCGTGGGGCACCCATCTATCAAGCTTTTTTATCTTGCCAATCTGTCGCAAATGGACCAATATTGTTTTGATGCTAACATCAAAAGCTGCTGCCAGCTCAGCTGTAGATTGAGATTCATCAGCTTCCACAATCGCCTTTAATTCATCATTGTTGACCAAAGTTTCCGGACGACCACGAGGTTCATTTTTCAAGTCAAAATTCCCAGAACGGAACCGAGCAAACCAATAACGGGTTGTACGTTCGTTTGTACAGTTCTCTCCGTAAACGTCGTTGATGTTACGTGTCGTTTGTGCCGCGTTGGTGCCACGACGGAACTCATATTCCATAATTACACGAAATTTCAAAGTATCCATTATGAGGAAAAATGTTGAAATGTAATGAAAATACAACGCTAATCAATAAACAAAAGACTTATATTGTAAATCATATTTTTAAAACAAAATTAATTTGAATTTAGAATTCATAGCCAATCAAAACTTTTTTTTGTTTGAAAAAGTCTGTACTGCAATACGGCAATTTCATAGGTAAAGACCTATTATAATAATAAGTGTTTGCAAATGTTAAGGTACACACGCTTTATGTAACACGTTTTTTTTTATCAAAGTGAGTTATATATACGCAATAACCCATTACGTACAACAAAACTCTTCCAAACAAAAGTGCTATTATTTTTATCAATTTTCTTTTCAATTTAAATGAAATTTGCTTCAAAAGCAACAGTTGGTTACGTAAGCCAATTTTGCCGTCTCAGAGTGCTTAAAAGGGCTTCGTAATGATAAATAATAATAACAATTTGGGCGTATTCTTAGGAAGGGTAGCTTTCAGGAATGCCATTACGATGTGATTCCCAGCGACCGAAAAGGTCTTGTGCTTCCCTCGCCATTAGCACATCGTACTGGCAGTATGAATTTAAATATAGTAAGTGAGTAATACACATTTTAGTGCAATAAAAATCTTAAAAAGTCATTTTGCCAAATAACCCCAAACAATAAAAAAATTATTTTTATGGGACCGAAAGCAGTTAAAAACTTAAGAAGAACACACTTTCTAAAAACTAAAGACTTGCCTTTTGCATATAGTCAATGATTTTCAAAATAAAATAAACCTTAGCTAAGTAAATTTTATTTAAAAAATTCATTGACATAAAAAATAGTAACTTATAACATTTGTGTAATATATAGTTTTATGTGTAAGTATTCTTGTTTATCCATTGTTTTAACATTATTAAAAATATCTTTTACGAATTTGTGCATTGGTTCCACTCCCTCTGGGTTTAGGCTGAAAATCAGCGCTGGATGTCTCTGATGACCAGCAATATGCTGAGCCGACGCCCATTCGATACTTGTTTTTTTCTATTCATTATGTACATATTATGTGTGTAAATTTAACCTGTTTTTGTATTTTAATTTTAGACAAGTATTGAATAAATGTTTTCCTATTCTATTCTATTTACTTTTGAAATATTACATTGTAATACTTTATGAAGACATTGTAATGTAATATTTTACTCTGGATAGCCACTTCGTTCGCTGAAGGAAATAGTGGTGGGAGTCCTAACTCTGGGTACGAGACGCTGAGGTACTTTTAGTGTGCGCTGCAAAACCGTCTATGTATAGCAGCTTACTTCAGAGACACCCATCTCCAACCACCTACATGCCTTTTAGTCGCCTTTTACGATAAGGTAGGAAAATAGCGTAGATAAAGCAACTATACACCATTTTTGAGAGAATTTGCTGAAGAAAATACCAAATTGAAATCTTCAAGATTATCATAATTTAAGTATTTCAAAACTATTTAGCTCATTAACGTTTCTTGACAGGGAAATACCGTAAACATATAATTTTTATTACTAATTTCCTCCTTTTAAGTTCTTAATTTAAAGTTTTTAGCATGTAGTGTTTGCCTGTTACTTACTGTATATTCAGTTTTATTATGGTCATAAGTATAAATCAAAAGATATATATATGGCAGATTTATAAAAGATAAATATGTTTAACATCTGGTTTCGCATATCACAACCCTACCACGTTCACCCGTCTTGCCTGGCCAGATCCTTCTACAATCATTCATTCACCGTATAAATCTACTTTGCTATTATCGCGTACAGTCCTTACTGATGTTATTGTGCTATTATCTTGGGAAGACAATAAGGGACGGTTTAATTATTAACAATTAACAGGATATTGCGTCAGTTTATTGCAGTTGTGAGTGTGAACTGTTTTAAGGAGATAGTGCTGTGTTTATTGAGACAGTTTGTAGTAAGTATTATAGGTCTGAATTCAGTGTGAAAGCGACTGTCAATATCGTAACCACGTTCAATCAATTTTGCAAAAGTTATCCAGAGGAATTGCAACCGTATTTTCAAGTGATTGCAGTTTTTGTGGAGAGCAACCTCTCCATAACTTTCAAATATTTATATCTGCTCACGACCCGTTAACAAACCGAGTTAAGCCATCAATTTGATTATTCATTGGTAACACTGATGTTCTTTATTTATAAGTCTTGTTTTTTTATTTATAGTTTGATAGGTTTGCGTTTGACCACTATCTCACCTGATGGTAAGTGACAATGTCTATGATGTAACAGGTTTACCTAGAAGATAGCTGTTTACTCCTGATTTGAAGAAGAAGAGGTTATAGTTTTCGGGAAATACGGACGCCGGTAAAGCGTTCCACTCTTTGGCTGTTCGCATGATAAACGTAGAGGCAAATAGCTTTTTTCGCATATATTAACCATGCACATTTTGTTTTTAACCGAATAAAAACTTTATGGTTGAACTATTATTAATTAAATGCTTGCAAATTGAAAATGACTTCAAAATAAAAATGACTTCCAAAGTTTTGGAATAAATTAAGAACTGTGTTAAATTAAAACAAAGTACTTAAAAACTTTAGCGAAAACCAGCTCAAGCAAATTTTACTCATATTGACTCAGCCAAGGTTTTAGTATGCTCCTGAGATTTCTAATAATAATTAATTCAGTACAATACCCACGGCAAATGTCATCTGTTAGAAGTGCTCATTAATTTGTAATACGAGAGATATTGTCAACGTGACCTTGTTAATGTCAGGGATAACAGCTTTTGCTACGGAGAAGAGGGCCTGAATATATATATTTGAATTAAGCAGATTTTTAACTTTTTTTGGATCCAAAGGCTTTCGCAGAAGAGATCTCTGTCAGCGACAAAACCATCTATTGCAACACTAGTTTATATGGTTTACTAGCTTCTGCCCATGGCTTCGCCCGCGTGGCCTATAGGAAACGAAGAAGAAAATATTTCATAGATAATTCAACCACTCATTTCACCCTCTTAATAAAAAAAAACCCTTAGTGGATACCTACACATTACAAAGAGCACACACTCCAAATCTCAAGTCTCTAGGACAGTTTAGGCTGTGCGTTGATATATAAGTCAGTCAGTCAGGACTTTGAATTTTATATGTATAGATTTTATACTTGTATACATATGTATTGTTCTCAACATTATTTAGAGAGGACTCTTCTGTAAGAGCCTTTTCGTAACGTTATTAAAGTCTAGTCGAGTGCCGTTCCGCTCTGCACTATGCGACAAGATGTCTGGATATTTATTAGTTCTTTTTATCTACAGAAACAGCAGTGCTGCGCCTTTTTTGAAGAAAATAATAAGGTAAACTAATTTGGAACCTCATCTTTCTTAATTTAGAAAAGGAGTTTTCCGATTTCAATTTCCTTAATTTGATATTGAGAAATAATAGAAATAATACCTTACGAAACGTCTGGTTGAAGCCACGCGTGACCAAAATGCTGGCCTCTACTTCGGCCAAAGATTGAGCATTGCCATTCAACGTGGCAATGCTGCCAGCATAATGGGCACGTTGCCTACTGGTAGTGTTTTGTTTGATTAAGGTCCCTTTTTATTGTTTTATGTTTATTAAATAATATTATGTTGTATGTTTCAAAATAAAATACTTGGTCAGAAATAATTTAATGATATTATTATCATCTATGTATTGTTTCCAGTTATTTTGATTAAAACCACCTATCTGAAAGTAGACTATTCTTAGAATACATTTTCTATAAAAAAATAATTAAAATAAAACTTGGAAGTTGTCTCTCAATAATGGAAGTGGCGATGTTTTATAATTTACTGGCATTTAATTAAAAATGGAAGTATCCACATACAGTCAGCAAAAAGAAAGAGTACCAAATCAATCAATAAAAACATACATAACTGTAACTACCTGTAAATAATATCTACTTGTATATAGTTTAGGTACAACTTGACTCTGAGCTTAGAGGTGCCACGCGCCTTTACCCGTGGGCACCCGTAGTTTTCCAAGATAAAAAGTACCTTATGTTGATCTCAGTCATATTAGCAATCAACAACAAAAAAAAAACAAACGAACATAGGAACATAAACAACATAATACACATACAAAGTTTCCCATATATATATATTTGTTGACCCGCCTTGACTTTGCATGGGTGAATTAGTAAAACGCAGTCGAACGGGATACAAAGTATCCTATGTCCGTCTCCTAGTTCTAAGCTACCTCCCCACCAATTTTCATCCAAATCCGATCTGCCGCTCTTGAGTTATAAATAGTGTAACTAACACGACTTTCTTTTATATATATAGATAACGAGCTTCTGCCCGCAGCTTCGCCCGCGGCGTGGCCTATGGGAAAATAATTCAACCACCCATTTCACTCTTTTAAGGGCGGAATTTCGAAAAATCCTTTCTTAGCGGATGCCTACGTCATAACATCTACCTGCATGTCAAATTTCAGCCCGATCCGTCCAGTAGTTTGGGCTGTGCGTTGATAAGATCACTATGTCAGTCAGTCAATCAGTCAGTGCTTTGAGTTGTATATATTTAGATATATATAGGGATGTGCCATTAACCACTTTATTATATGTTTAAAACAATAACTTACCTTAGTATTTTAAAGTATTCTGATTTTGTGCTAAGTGCTAAAATTAGCCACTTAGCAATAAATTTTTGAATTTTAAATTTTATTCATAACATCGTAAACCCTATGTAAATGGAATTTAAACTTAAAATATTGCGCGTCTATTAATTTTGCCGATGGTACAACAGATTTACGAAACAATTTTCTGTTGCTCTGAACCAGTGCCCCAAAGTGGATGTTAGCTCCACTGAACTTTGAAAAGTTCAAGCATCACTTCTTAAAAAGTTTTAACTCATTTCTGAGTTTATTTTCTTCTTGGTCCCTCTTATCTCGGCAGTGAAATGAAACAGTAGAAGAATCGTTTTGAACATAAATCTTTAGACTAGACCAAGTATATAAATACTGTTAATTTATCGTTTTGGGAAGACAGATCTTAAGCTTGTTCGACACTGACGTTAAGTTAGTTGGAATGACTTATATATATATATATATTTTTTTTTACTTCAAACTTGTCTAGCATTTGACCGCGCTCTCACCTGATGGGAAGTGACGATGCGATCGAAGATGTAGCATGCTAGCCAAGTAAATACCTATTCACTCTTCTCTTGAACACGCCCGGGTCATATTTCGCCGGAAACACAGACGCTGGCAAGGCATTCCATTCCTTAGCCGTTCTAATTAAGAACGTTGAGTCAAATCGCTTGGTACGAATGGGTGGTATTTCGACCACGAAAGGATGGCGCTTAGCCGAGCGTCTAGTAGTCCGGTAGTGGAATGGTGATTATAACATACGAAGTTCTCCAAAAGATAGAATTTTTCGACTTAACCACAAAAGATTTAAACAGCCTTAAACTAGTGTTAAACTGCTGTTTTTTATTGTTAAACACGCGTTTGACATCTGTCTATGCCTTCCTTGTCTATGTTCGATTTCAAGATTTTTTCACACCAGAAATATGTATTTTATCTATTTAAAACTATGAAATAAAGCCTGTTAAAATCAAATTTTGAATAAACATTAATAAATATTGCAACAGTTATTTGGTTCTCATAGTATATTAGCTTTGTTCAGCTTAGCAGATTAGAGAAAATTTAGACAGTAAACAAAAAAAAATAATGATTGTGCTTTAGACTACACTACTGAAGTAAAACTTCTTAAATTTAGCTCCATCTATCGACCGGTATAAATTTGTTTTTGTTTTGTTTAATGTTAATGTCGCTATCTTGACAATTGGAAATTGTCATTGTACCGGACATACAAATATAATAATACATTTTTTTTACTTTGTTATGTGTTTGCAATAGAGATCTACGTGAACCTACTTCAACTTCCGTTCGCCTCCACCAGCTTACTTATAAGTTTTACTTCGAAAATATTGATTGATAAAGTATGTTGATTATTTTCAAACCAACGCTAGATTTTACAAGATTTTACTTAGTTAACAACAAAGGCCTTTCGTACTCTGTCATTAGTTAACTGACGCAATAAAGTTACATCGACGCCGCTTGTCCGTTGTCCCTAGATAAAACAGTTTGGTCCTGACCTGACGTATACCAATACTCGTAACTCTGTCCAATTGACGGGTTGCCCTAATAAACCTGCCTAATTCTAGATACGGAACAGTAACAGAACTTTACTGGTTTCTATGTTGAATTGTTTGAAAGCTAATACACAGATACACACGTTAAACTTTAAAGTACTCTTAGGTACTTTAAAAAATATCAATGAAAATACACAATAAAACGTACAGTCGAATACAGTACCTCCTTTTTGGAAGTCAGTTAAAAATAGAAGTTTTTACTTTGCTTTGATGATAATAATTAATTTTAGAATTAACCTAAATATATATAAAAGTTGATTTTCATTGTTTTTAATTTATTATATTTGTCTTCGTCCCGAATAGCAGAATAACTGTTAAATTTATTTTTATCTGGGTCCAAACTACCATTTCTGATAGCTCAGTTGGTAGTAGCTCTGCCTTCTGAACTATAGGTTGTAGGTTCGATTCTCACCGAGGACAAACATTTGTGTGATAAACATAGGTGTTTGCTGTGTGTCTGGGTGCTATATTGTATTCTATGTATGTTAAATACATTTATTATTATATTAAATACAAACAAAAAGTATCTAATTATTCTATCAGTTATCTGGTTGCTATAGTACAAGCTTTGCTTAGTTTGGGGTAAGATGGTACTGTGTAAAATGTCCACAATATATTTATTCATTTATTTATATTTCATTTCGTTACATTTACAAATTTGCCCAAGATTACGTACTGTATCTACTTATACACTGTGATAATTCGGTCGACAATCATTTGCTTCGCATGTATTTTGGTGTAAGCATCTGTTGCGAACATCAAAGCGTGGCTATAAAGAAACTACGGTATCAGGGCGCGGTACCGTGAAGTTGTAGTGTCTCGTAAGACAGTTGGCTTTTCAGAGGATTCTGAATATCTAATAAAAATGTCTTTATTGCATACACTGAACGTGAAACAAAACTTAACGTTAGAGTACTAATAATAGGTAAAAATATGGGCGGCCTAATAACTAAAGGTAATTTTTTGCAGGCAAACTTTCGCCCAACGATCACATACAGATGGACCCTAACTAGGATTCCGTGTCTTCGGACCCAAGAACTACGAGGACAATGGTCTCACAACACCCAGACTCAGAACTAGTATTTGCGCTTTATTTCTGTGCGCAAATACTTGTCCTGCCGCGGGAATAGAACATGCCGCCTCCGGGCTTTGAGCCGACCTGCTCAACCGCCACACCACAGAGACTGTCGCCTATATTAATAAACAATAAATAACGATAATAATCAACAGATAAATAAAAATATAATCAGATGTAATTAATGAATAAATCTTTTAACTCTGTCTCTTTATGTACATAAAGCTAATTAAATCTCTCTCCCCAAACCATGTTCCACAAACAACAATCTTCCTTTCATCAAGTCCTGTAGCGTTGTAGCGTTTAAAACATTGTATCTCCGTTTGCGCTCGTCAAAAGCGCATTTACGCTTCGTACAAACCCCTAATTTCGAAATAAATGTCGAGAGTTGCACTTCGCCATTGTAATGAGTTGGTTTCAAGTACCTATTATGCACTCGGAATCCTTTAATTTTGAACTCAACGTAAATGTCCTGAAAAATGTTAAATTAAAGCCCACTGCGGTCTAAAACTTATTTGTCTTGTACTACCAAATAATAAAATATTAACACATGACTATTCTTCGTTTATTGAATTTTTAATTATAGTCGTACATAGAGTAGTTGAGCTCAGTTATAGTTTTTGAATAGATATCATTTTGTTGCTGCTTTTATAAGCATTCTCTTGAATAAGATCAATGACATGATTAATATTTTGCCAAAACGTCAAATTATTTATTTTTTATTTAATTGGAGGCCTTTACTTATACAACATCGCTCAGTTTTAAAAAATCTAAAATAATTATATAAAAAAATACTTAAAAATCTGCTCCTTACAGTTTTCAGTGTCTGATATATATTCAAATAACCTTTACAAGTAGATTTAGTCGAGATTTAAATAGATGTTTACTAGGTGCACAGGACTTTTCTGCAAAGTTCGTCTAGGTAGGCACCACCGCTTTGCCAGTTATTTTGCCGCCAAGTACTGTGTTCCGGCTTGAAGGGCACTGTTGCTACAGTGCACTCAGTGCAGTGTCACAATGTTCACTAGCTATTGCAATGTCACTGCAACTGTTATGGGCTGCCGTGTCGCTTAACATCAGGTGAACTATATAGGTGCTTGCTCGTCACGTCATATATTAACATTTAAAAAACATATTTGTGAAGGCGTACAAAATTGGTAAACATTCAAGCAAGTCAGGAATTCCAAAAACAATTCCAAATAACACATTAATCCAAGTTAAAAAACAACTCCTTCAATCTGATCGATACAAAGGGTTCTTTTCCTACCATACGTCGATGGACACCCGTCACTTCATTCGGCCACTCTTCAACTATTCATGTGCGGCTTCTGAGGGACGTGTTTGGTTATTGTGCATTTTTAAGCATCGGGGATTTGTGGGGATGCGAAGATAGATTGGGAATCCCCTGGACCGGTGCGAGTATGAAATATACACGCGTTGTCTGAAATTGGACCTGTGCGGATCGATGTTTCATTGGATTATTTATGCTCACAATGGAAAGCTGAATTTATAATCGTAAAGGTCTGTAGAGCGAATAACAATTATGCAGTGGTTCTCAATCGCGAATTGTCTAGTTACTAGTAGACTAGTTTGTGGTAGTCAAGTTACTAATGCTGTCATAACTGGAGCTATAATAGCCATCAGTTAGTACCCCTTTTGGGAGTCACTGAAATGAAGAAGAAAAATCAATTGGATTTATAGTTCTTTAAGCATTCGCTTACATTCGACCACATTACAGTACAAAGTTTCATTCAGATCATCAAATCAGTGTACCAGCTTTATGCAAAATAATACATAAGCAAAAATAACGAGTGTGCTTTAAACTACACGACTGAAGTAAAACTTTTTTAGTTTAGCCCCATCTATCGGCCGGTATTAACTTTGTTTATGCTTTCTTAAATGTTAACGACGCCATTTTGACAATTTTAAATTGTCATTTTACCGAACATATCAACACAATAAGACATATTTTTAACTTTGTTATGTTGACAATGGAGACCCACGTGAACCAACTTCAACTTCCGTTCGCCTCGCCTACACCAGCTACCTAACAACCCTAAATCAAGCGTGCGTAAAGAAGCTTTACTTCAAAAACAATCGCTTATCGACTCTAGTCGAATCATCGCCAGCCTATCTATAGCACGCCACTGAGCTCGGTTTTCAGCTTTCTGCATCCAGTCTCTACCAGTCGATTTCCGCAAGTCGTCACTCCGCCTGGGCGCAGGGCATCCACACTACGTTTACCTAAACCTTAACTCCACTCAAGAAAACCTCTACTACCGCAATGGTTATCGGTTCTTCAAGAAATATGGCCACAGTCGCTGCAGCTTACCAATCCTTTGTGCTATGTCCTCCACAAGCTCGAGGTCGTAGCCAGCTATGTAAAGATCTATATTCGTGATTCTTTTGAAATAAAAGATCTACAATGTGGGTAATATTCCGCCCGGTGACACTGTAAAGGTCTGTAAAGATCAACACCATTAGCCCGTTCAAAAAAAATGTAGGTAATGTAGATAGTGTTGTATTCGACAGGGAACTAAAGCAGTCTACACAAATCATTTTATATAATTACCGATAATATCTCCAGCATTTTTGATACACTTTATACAATACGAGCTTCTGCCCGCAGCTTCACCCGCGATGTGGCCTATGGGAAAAATAATTCAACCACCCATGTCACCCTCTTAAGAGTGGAATTTCGAAAAATCCTTTCTTAGCGGATGCCTACGTCATAACATCCTGCATGCCAAATTTCAGCCCGATCCGTCCAGTGGTTTGGGCTGTGCGTTGATAGATCACTATGACAGTCAGTCAGTCACCTTTGAATTATATATATTTAGAGAAGATTGAAAAGATAAAGCGGGTCTATTCGCGCACAAAAATTATCAAAACTTAATTTTGACTAACCTCGACGTTTTGACCAAGTTAGATTGGCCGTGGTCACGAGGGGACCCGTTTTATCTTTACAATATGAGTTCAAGTCGGGAACGTTTAAAAAAACTATATAATACCACAGTAGGTAAAATTTTATGTACTTTATAAGTCTACCTATGCCCTTACAAAATTTGGGCACAAAGTCCCAACTGCCGGCGACTGTGACAACAATCCAACACATCATTTGACGTTCACAAGCGTTTTAATTACGACGATGCTGCAGTAGGTATTATGTAAACGAAGTGCTAGTGTTGGGTCACGGGTTTATATTTACTGGATATGCCAATTTATCTGTGGGAACATAGGAAGGTGGTTTTAATCCCTATGCCTTACCCCAACTTTCGATCTTAAAATGTTATAATTATTTTGGGAAGATTATCAAATATTCTAATGATTCCAACATTCCGCATTAGCGAGGGATTTCTCGAAAAAGAACAGTGCGTATAATAGGCTCAATTCTAGCCTGGTGGTACGCTAGAAATATAAAATAAATAAATATTTGTAGACATTTCATACAGCGCCATCCAGCCCCAAACTAAGCAAAGCTTGTACAATGGGAACCAGATAACTGATACAATACTTGTCAATTATTGGAAATAAATACTATAAGTGCATACTTTATTTTTTTGTAAATATAACACCCAGACACAGAACGATGATCGATTTTATTTACTGGTTTATAGTAAGATTTTGAAGAAACAATTTGTATTTAATAGATGCGCCCGCAGATAAAAAGTATCTGCCTGTCAATCACACTAATATTATAAAGGCGAAAGTTTGTGTGTATGTGTGTATGTTTGTTACTCTTTCACGCTCAAACGGCTGAATGGATTTGGATAAAATACAGTACCATGATAGCTTATACACTGGATTAACATATAGGCTACATTTTATCCAGGAAAAGTGAAATGTTCCCGTGGGATGAGCAAATAATTAAAATACTTTTATCTGCGCAACTAGTCCATCATAAACGGTGTAATTTAATTAGTGTTTTCCTTAAATCTATGTACTCAGTCCATGCTATAGAACACTCCTGTATAATGAAATACCAAAAATGCTTACGAAATAAAACTTAAATCTAGGAAATATCAAATTACTGCTAATTCAAATTCCAAAGAAAAGCCCTGCAACATTGAAAATTGAGGTGTTTTATTTCTTACGAAACATTTCAAAGCGCTCAGCCGGTGCCCGGTACCTCGTTGGGCGTTATTTATTTATTTATAATCGCTCTTTTCTGAATTCTCTACGTCCTGGTTACAAGTGAGTCTGCGATGCGTGCCGGCTATCTGGTCCGCGCACGCTCTACCCCATGTGCGCAGTCAACACACAGAAGGGCGATTAAATGAAAATGCCTCTGCTAAGCCTGCAACGAGCTTGGCTGATATTATTTTTAGCCAACTTCAACAAACGGACGAGACTCTTAATTATTTTTTCTTTTTGTTCATGTTGGTTACCTAGGAACTCCGTCATTATTCCGATTTGGATTTTTTTTTAAAGTAAAACTTCTTTACGCACGCTTGACTTGGGAAGTAAGCTGGCGGGGCGAACGAAAGTTGAAAGTTGTTGGTTAACGTAGATCTCCATTGTCAACATAACAAAGATAAAAAAAATATTATGTTGGTGTGTCCGGTAAAATGGCAATTTACAATTGTCAAGATGGCGACATTAACATTAAATAAAGCAAAAACATAGTTATATCGGCCGATAGATGGAGCTAAACTAAAGAAGTTTTACTTTAGTCGTGTGGCTAAAGCACACTTTTTTTTCTGTGTGATCGTCGCTTCTGTGTTGAGATTCATTCAAAACGTTTTATCCTAGTCAACGTATTTTGTCTAATTTTCGCGGTCAGTTGCACAATTAAACTTTTTCTAGACTGTGGCACGTGCGACGAAATGAACTACGATGCTTTACCATAATTAATTACAATTCTACTTTATATGCTAATTTTATAATTAACTGCGGAATGATAGCGGTCAGGAAGCCTCGCTCTACTGCTGACCCGTTTGTTGTTAAGAAACAAATCTGCACGCTACTGCAGCTGCAAAGGAACTTATTCGATGATGAATATTTTAATCAGTGTCACTTTAAATAGCATTCTTTGGCTATACCACTATACTATAGAGCTTGATTGTAATCATAATGTTAATGAATGATGTGACGAGCTAGTCGTTCACCTGATGTTAAGCAACACGGCTGCCCATAACAGAACAGTGTCACTCGGAATTCTAAAATATAAAGTTTCGTGCGACACTGCACTGCGCACATCATCCTGAGACATCAGCACAGTCTGGTAATAAAATTACTGGACTGTGAGATTAGTTCATAAAGTCTCAATTTTATTTTAATTAGCTATAATGTCCTTCAAACTGGAACATAGTAGTGCTTGCGCACTACTGCTTGGTGGCAGAATAACTGGCAAAGCGGTGGTACTTACCTAGACGAACTTTGCAGAAAAATCCTACCACCTAGTCCACTTACCACTTAGTTTATACTTGCAAGCTGCAGAAGTTTTCTTGCGGGTGGAAACCCGGCCTAAAATGCTTCAGTATTTTGGACGCTGAAAACAATGGCTATAACCATTAGAGCACCCCTGCGGTATCGCCCGCATTTCTTCATACCATTTTTCACTATTTGTTATCCTTCTGAGTAGAATTTTCACAAACATTTTCTTCGCAAACATACATCGTAATTTTTAAAAAAAGACACGTCCCAAGTATCAATTCTTTACGTCTTTGAGTTCTCCGGCTAGGACAAAGCCTTTTATAAAAAAAAATAATACTGTTTAACCTAGAAGTTTACAAGTCAAGAGTGAACAGGTATCTTCTAGGCAAGCATGCCCCATCGTAAACCACGTCATTGCTTAACATCAGGCGAGATAGTGGTGAAATACTTACCCCATAAATAAATTAATCAATTTAAAAAAAATGTGAATATGTAGATACTAGTAGACAAAATAATTATTTAGAAAGAAATTGTGTCATTACTTCCCATTAAGAACGAATATTAATCCTAACTGATTGCGACTTCAAACAGCAATTGAAAGAGTGTTACGGGAAAAATACATAGACAGCCATTCACAAATTAAATGGCTGTATACATTCAACGAAATTGTTTAACACACCGTTTATAGAAACAATGCATACAGTTGCAGTTAATCCGTATATTGCAGTTCGTACGCCAACGACGACTTATTGCTACGTAAGTGCGATTTATGGCAACACAGCTCTATAATGTTGCTGTATTACTGTAAAACGAAATGTGATGGCGCAGTTGGTAGTTACGCCTACTTGCAATCCGTGTGATTGAATCCTGCTGTGTAATTCTACATAATCAAAACAAAACTGAGTAAATAATAACAACAAAGCTGAGGAAATAATAGTACAAAGAGATTTGAATCTGCACCTTGGTCTCCATATTAGCTATATTAGTAGCTCTCCCAAGTGACCTATGATCGCCTGCCTATAATAGTGAGGACACAATCTTTTAATCTCAATTCCGCGATAACTCTTTATAGCACTATAAAAAGCCTGTCACGGAGCTCTCTCAATTTAAGAATCTACCTCCAAAGACTTCTACAGATGTATTGCGAGGCTTACTTGAGAATTTTTCTGATCCGACGTGGGATCTAACGTAGCACTACGCCTACGCCTATGACTATAAGCGATGACGGCTAGCCTAAAAATCTGACTGTCGCTAGCCCTTCGTCTTCTCCTGACCAACCAGTGGAGAGCTTTTGATGGAACGCAAAGTCTAAGTTTTCTCGATGGTTATCATGCGTTAACCGTTATTTTCACTCAAAAAGCAAAACTGGCTGACACATATATAATAATAATAAATATTTGTGAGTTTTGGCGGGAATGCGAAAAAGATAGCGTCACCGCATTGTATTATTTTCGAAAACTTGTGTTATTTTCAGTGTTAGTGCATTGGTGGCATTCTATTCGTTAAGTGCTGGATTACAGGCGTGAGTGTCGGAAATAATGATGGTGAAATGTTTCTTTTCGTGTTGTTTCCAAAACTCCATAGAAGCTTCAAGTAAAATTGCCACCACTTTACTAGAAGTATGACTTTGACTGGACTATGACTTGACTTGATGACTTCGACTGTGACTTGACACACATTTGCGTCAAATATCATTAACTTGATAAATTATTAATTACTTGACACTGGCTAAATACACAAAAGTGTGGAGCCAAAACATAAAAAAAAATTCACACATGGACATTTCACACAGTGCTATCTAACCCTAAACTAAGTTAAGCTTGTACTACGGGAACTAAATAACTGATACAATACTTAGATATTTTTTTGTTTGTAAATACATACACATATTGATCAAGGCGATTTATACTATATACCAGTGTTCTCTCGTATAGACTGGTTAAAATATCTATCTACAGCGGAATTGAATTCGAAACATAAAACGTGCAACAATAAAGTGTACATATAAAACCCGCGCGAGTGCAACGCCGCACGACAATCCCGGACGTGACCCTCTCCGGGATCCCAGGATTTAAGCCGGGATTCTACACGGAAATGACGTTTCAATATTTGTTACTGTGGTGGAAAACCGGGTCGCCCTATCTTTGTTTGTTAAAACATTAATATTACTTAGTGGCATTCTTATTAATTTTGCAATATAAAGTAATAAGCTGTAGTAACGAAAAATTTTACAAAGATTTTTTAGTTTGGAAACTATCGTGAGTATGACACATTTTGTAAGATAAATAACGGCTAAAACTCACGTCAATTAAAAGTCGAAATTACTCCGACCAGGTTTCGGACATATTGGATGTCCTTCTTCTGGGATTGGGATGGGAAAGATTTTTTGCACAGATTTAGACGCATCGGCATTGCCATATGCTAATGGCATTCTGTCCAGTCAATGCCATCACCACCGTCAACTGTATATGTCTGTAGCCTTTACTAAGAACATTCACTGTCCAAATGGTTACTCTGTGGCACTATTCCGGCTATGTTTGGATACTTTTATAATATTCTGTAATCTGTGGTTTCGGTTTCTGAACGATACATTATTGTCAATTACACGGCGCGCGGTTCCAACAGTTGGTTGATTGAATTTACCATATTTTAGCGCATTCGAATTCCGTTAATATACTTAATGGAGTTAAAATGGTATGGATTATTTTCTAAGTTTCAGAGATATTCACGAGGAATCGGTTTAATAATCATCATGCTTCGGGGGTACTTTTATTTGTTGATTCTTTAGCTGTCGTCCCGGGTGTTGTTGCAGGCCATCAGTTGATAAGCCTAGTCAGATGCCTTCGGGTCGCCTAAAAATGTAGAACACTATCACTAGGGGTAATTGCTTTTTTTTTTGTTTTTTTTATTTTTTAGGGATCAATGAACAGTATCACATTCATTATTTAAGTATGAGTAATGTATGTGTATGTGTGTATGTCCACACATACACACATACACATACATTACTCATATTGAGACAAGATACTTTTCTTACAATTATACAATAAAGAGAACGCCCAATGCAAACAACTGCTTGCCAATATACACTTGAAGGAAGAAAGTATTGTCGTTGTATAAAAATCTATACAACTGTTGAATTTGTATCCTTCTCCTCTTTCATAAAACAGAAAATATGCATTAAGTTCAATTTATTTTATATATATAAGTTTTCTCACCAGTATTTTGAAATAATTATTTCAATAGGATTGCCTTAAATATCCTTAAGAGTACTTTAAGATTCTAAAATGACGCATCAACGATTCTGAAGGGCTTGGGATACGAGGTCACTAATTGTTCCACTGCCAAGTAAAGCTACAAATTGTACCCTTGGACGGGGTCCCCAGCATTGTTTTAGTAATGAATAGATATTGGTCTTGGAGACCCTGATAAATACGGTGTGGGTTTACATGTAAAAAGATATAGCGATTTTCATTATTTAAAGTTTTGCTTAATTTGGGGCTGGATAGCGCTGTGTGAAATGTCCATGTGTGCCAATGCCAATGCCAATATGAAGTGTCATGTCATTTTTCAATTACTTATTCTATATTAGTCGACTTTGAGCCCCTAATATGCTGCCTAATATACTGAGATGAATGAAAACTAAAATCTATTTTCAAATCTCTCGCAATATGCTTCTGTAGCGGTAATTCTTTTTTGAAGCTAAACATTATTAAAAGAGACGATCCTGATATTCAAACTAAATGCAACAATAATACATAAGATACTGACTTTTTGCGTCACACTATTTTCCAAATAAGTATTATAATACACAAACATCAGAACCAAAAAGCCTTGTTCTATTCGTGTACTAAATTTTAGTACAAAATTTTTGTTTCACTAGGTGGTAGGACTTTTCTGCAAAGTTCGTCTAGGTAAGTTCCACCGCTTTGCCAGTTATTCTGCCGCCAAGGGCTAGTGCGCAAGCACTGTTGCGTTCCGGTTTGAAGGGCACTGTAGCTAGTGAAATTACTGGGCAAATGAGACTTATGACCTAATCTCACAGTCTAGTAATCTTATTACTAGATTGTGCTGATGTCTCAAAATGACGTGCGCGGTGCAGTGTCACGCGAAACTTTGTATTTTAGAGTTCCGAGTGACACTGCAACTGGGCAGCCGTGTCGCTTAACATCAGGAAAACTGTTAGCTCGTCGCGTCATTCCTTACAATAAAAAAAAATTATCTATCATTAAGTCAATAGCGTGTATGAATAAGTTATAGTAGAGAAAAAAAAAATTATTCGCTGTCGATTGGGCCACTCCTCAAGCTACGTTAATAAATTAAAGAAATTCGCAGATATGCTACAACGATATTTCATGAAAATATTTCAATAAACTATATTATACCTTCACTGATAATAATAATAATAACGCCCAACTATCACATGCATAGATTCTGGACCCTAACTAAAATTCCCTGTGTCTAGGGACCCAGGAACTACGAGGACCATGGTCCCATAACACCCAGACTCAGAACAAGTATTTGGTTTTTTTTTTCTCTTCACAAATACTTGACCTGCCGTGGGAATCGAACCCGCTGCCTCCGGGTTATGAGCTGACCTGCTCAACCACTACACCACAGAGGCTGTCATAAGTTATTAAAAGAGTTAGGATTCAAATGAACAAAGATTTTATATGATTATCCTCAAATATTCAATTATTCTCAAAAATTTTAAAATAGTAGTATTCAAAAGAGGCTAGGTAGGTCTTATAAAGAAAACTACAAAAAACAAACAACGATTTTTGACATTATGTATTTCTTGATTTGAATGTATATTAAAAACCTTGAATCGATTAAAAATTACAATTCTGTATAACAATCAATCGACTTCATTTATTCCTTAGTTTTTTTTTAAAATGTATTCTTTATTAATACTACAGAACAAGTAATATTACCTACAGGTAATACAAAGTTCAAAGCATTTCCAAAGATCCTAAGTTTTAAAGAATTTCCATTGCCAATCAGAACCTTGCCTCTAATAAGGTTATAGTTTGTCAGAAGCTTGCGCCTGAAACTCAACTTTCCAATCTGTATGCTAATGTTAGTTATAAATCGCCCGGTTGAAGAACGAGCGGAAAGGGGAAGCAGACTAATTAATTACCGAGATATTGTCTACTACTGAAGCATACATTTTGATGAAAACTGCTATTAGATAATAACAGCTGTCTAGACTAGAAACTACTAACAAGAAACTAGAAACAAATCTGTTGCTAGATCTCAATATCACGATGAATATAGACATGGGTTATCGCTTGTGCCTATATTATTGTGGGACCGTTTTGAGGCGAAATGCTAACGCAGTTGACAGCAAAAAACATTGCGAACAACTCTTTTAAGCAAGGAAATATAGCCTTGAATGAAGTTATATTTTTCATCTCTTTCTTACAGGTAACAACCCGAAGAAAAACCCTAACAAATGAATTAAAAGTAATAAAATTCGAGTGTTTGTTAATTAAATGACGTGACAACTGGTTGTTTGCCTGATTTTAAGAGACACGGCCGCCCATCACATTGCTGTGTCACTCGGTATTCTAAAACATGAAGTTATCCTGAGACATCACAAAATCAAGATTACTAGACTAATAAGTCATAAGGTTTCATTTGCCCAGTAATTTCACTAGCTACAGACCCTTCAAACCGAAATATAGTTGGTGGCAGAACTTCATAACCGGTAATGTAACAAGAATTTTTGCTCTCACTAAATAAATAGCTGTCAAACATGGTATTCTGAAGGTAATTAAAGAGAATAATTAGAAAAACGGTGATATCTACCTAACGAACTTTGCAGAAAAGGCTTTTCACCTAGTATATTCTACTATTTAGTTCAAGTCACAAACCTTAGTAAAAGTCAAGCCTTCTCAAGGTACCACGAAGGCCATTTAATTATGGAATTCTTTGCGTAACTATCCAACCTTATAGGAATCAAATTTAACTCCGCAATGAATGCAGTTCAGTAGATATTTCTCAAAGTTTCTCTTTGCGTTGTAGACGATCGTCGCTTTATGAAGTTCGAAATCAATAGGTTGAATTGTTTTGAACTTTCTCAACGGAAGTAATCTTTGATAAATTGTGTTAATGAAATCGTTACATAAAATATTATAGATATTACTTTAATCCAAATGGTTGCGATTTTTATGTTCGTCTCTTCTTTTCTTACGTTTGTTATACTACAGAGATGCCGCGCCAGAATTCGCACATTAAGGATTCTACGAGTCCTTCTGTCCGAAGAAACTATAGTATTAGACCCGTTACTATTAACTATGTACTAAATGTGTACTCATAGTAGCGTATAACTTTATTGGGTCAGAGTCAATTTGTACAGAGCTACGATGGATTTTGAAAACAATATCACCAAATCTTGATAGCTGCGTCGCGACAATTACCATTTAACTACCACAGCTCGGTCAGAAAATGATTGTTATCATTTAATTCCGCAGCAAAATATAGTGGCTATTAAGACCACCCAACGCCATTAAGATCGATCGGGAACCACGAATGCAAACAAAAAGTTTTATAATTGCGTATATCGCCATAACAGAATCTATATTGGCCGACATCAAACTGCGATGCGGCTATTCGTCTGTGCAACATCGTTCGCGTGCTACACGCCACTGTCAAACACTGAATACAGTATTCCTTAACACCTTCATACCATGCCAGGGAGTTTTCAACCCAACTCATATTACCTAGAGCTTCGACTTCCTTGTATGGTGTCAGTGGTTGACACCTTTAGAAATAGTACATTCAAGTCTTATCAAGTTACTTGTACGATTTGCGAAGGTGAATTAAAACTCCAAAGGTGAGTCACCAAACTATATCCATTTCTATTTCGCGCTGCAGGTTTAATGTGTTACAGATGATTTTTTATTCCTTTGATAGCTTCAGAATCAGATTATTCATAAAATGCTAATCTTTACTTGAAATTCAATTGAAAACGAAATTATTTACGTTTACCGCACATTTATCAAGTTTCCTAGCTATCAATTCAATACCTCAATAAAAATACTTGCTAATAATAAAATGGTAAACAAGGCGCAATCGGTATTTCTTTGGAAATGTTTTAGACTCTTTTTCAACTCTTTTTTTAGACTCTTTTTGTGGACTCTGTAGCTCTTTATTTATTCAATAGTAGAAATGCATCACATTAGCTTATATTTTCTGACTGTCGGCGACCAGAACAATATTCTATTAAAAGATTTATGTATTTAATTTAAAGTCCCTTTACCAAACTACCCCTATGTTTATGCATGCATATTCTCAAATTGAACTGAAATCCAAGCGTCCAATTACTGAAATTGGTTACGACTCACAATATTGCCGTCTGTTACGAAATGCCTAGGTATCTGTGTATTGTTGTCACAGTGGAACGAGAAAAGGCTATCTCACAAGACAGCAATTTATGGTGTCGTGATATCTCCCAAAAAGTTAATTTATAAAAAAAATGCGGTAGAGTGAATTGTATGAAATGGTTTTATGAAGATCAAGAGGTATTCAACGAAAGAGATTCGAATTAAAATAGCAATCTCTCTCTCTCTCTCTTTTCTTCCTTCTCTATCAATTTCTCAAGTGTTTACTTTCTCGCTATAAAAATCTGAATAAATATGTTAAAGAAACTATTGAAGAAACGATGAATTCATTTTATATGAAAGTTAAATATGTGTATAGAGTTTAGTACATTTCAAAGTCGCAAGTTGGTACTCTCATGTTTTAAACTATATCCTAATTTTGAGCTAACCACAGTTGACCTTCTGATTAATATGCTACTGTAACCATTATCACAGGAGAAATACAGTAATTGATATATGAATTTGTAATACCGCTGGAGCTGAATTTCATCAATCTATGCGTACATTGATAGACAGCCCTTAACTGCGCGTATGAGTTATTCAAGTAAACTTGATTGCTGTACATTGCTTCGGCGCTAATAAATAATTGTGCATTGTTTGTATGATAATCATCGTAAGTGCTGTTTGTCAAAATACTAATGCGTAGTACCGTACCTTAGGATTCCTTAACTTTTAGGGTTTTAATCATGATTGTCATGTTTTCTCACAATTCATGATAGAAAATTAAAATAATTTAATTTATTAAAGTATCTTTTAGGCCAACGTGTTACATCCTAGACCACATCGTCACTTACCATCAGGTGCGATAGTAGTCATACGCAAGCCTATCAAAAAATTAAAAAAATTACCATGAATTAGTTGAGCGTCATCCGTCGGCCGATACGGTCCTACTGCTGGGATATAAGCGTCCTCTCTCAGAGATTGTATATATTCCATAATTCAGCACGTTGAGTAAGTGCGGTATTAATGTCATAAGTCCTCGTATATTTGTGATTCTTCAATTTTACTTTTTTATTTAAGGAATGGCTTGACAAGCTATTCATTCGCTTGATTTTAAGCGACACGGTTGCCTATATCAGCTGCAGAATCACTCGGAACTTTAACAAATATAGTTTTGCATGACACTGCACTGCGCACGTCATCCTGAGATATCAACACGGTCTAGTATTCTTATTAATAGAGTGAGGTTAAGACCTCACAGTCTATTAATAAGAATACTAGCTCATAAAGCCTCATTTGTCCAGTAATTTCATTAGATACAGTGCCCTTCAAACCGGAACACAGTAGTGCTTGCGCACTTCTGATTGATGGCAGAATAACTGGCACAGCGGTGGTACCTACCTAGACTAACTTTTCAGAAAAGTCCTACCTAGTAAGTGACTAGCTGGTTTTCTCGCAATATTTTCATTCAATTTTTTAAGAGCTGGTGCTAATTCCGCAAATGTAAAAGGTCATTAGTGTAAAGCGTGTTGTTCCCCGGCTATGGATAGAGATAGATGGATAAGTGCCACACGATCTGTAATTTAGAAAAATCTCTTGATCATGCAGGTCATATATTTCTATCAGTATCTTCATAAGCAATGTTCTTCCGCCTTCACTAAGCATTCTATTAACATCAAATCATATAATCTCAACCCAATTTGTGATGCCAATTTATAACAGCAAATTGGTTTAGGCCCAAGGTACACAGATCAGTCGCGACTTGTTAACTATAACAGAATGTACTTCGATCGTAGGAGATCAAAGGGACCAGCTGTACTGGCGCTGATAACACCGATCCTTTTGACGGTGCCGAATACTAAGCATGATACGCTATGTTGCCTAACCTTTGTATGGGTTCTTGTTCAAACTGCGTAGTATTTTAATAGAGTATTTTTATTAAATAACTATAGCTGATCCGCGCTGCTTTTCCGCGTGTGCTATAATCTTCCGCTCCACCATCCCATCTATTTTTCCTTTTACATTTTTCCCCATATCTCCTATCTCTTCTCTCAAAAAAGATGTAAGCTTGTGAGAAAAAACAAACTTACGTATTTTTCATCCTATTACAAAAATAATATTTGTATTTCAACCCTCTCATCATCTAGCGATGGTACGGTGTCAAAGTCCTTATTTATAAACGCGTAAAACTCTTTTTTGGTTAGATTGATTTTGAAAAGCACTTCACTGTTTTTGTTTGATAGGCTTGTTTGACCACCATCGCACCCGATGGTAAGTGACGATGTGGTATAGGATGTAACACGCTTGCCTAGAAGATACTTGTTCACTCTCGATTTGAAATCTCCAAGATTTAGTTTTCGGGAAATACGGTAAAGCGTTCCACTTGTTGGCTGTGCGCATTATAAATGTGAAGCCGAAACGCTTTGGTTGCACATGTTGTGTGGTGTGGTGTCATGTGGTGGCGTTTTTTCATACAATTGGTTGTCCGATGGTGCAACTGTGTACCTCAAGAGTACTCATGAAATGTTTTCTTCCAATTTCAGAGTGCTTTTCTATATCATACTTGCCGTTTGGTCGCGGCCTAAGAATAAGGCTAATCTCTCCCCGTGCGTGCGTGATTAGCAACATTCTCTTCGTCCTGCATTATGATCTAGTGCGATCACCAGGATGACTGCCAAGCTACAACATTACACACTCACAATTACCCCACCAAACAACTGAACAATCATTCACAAAAACACACAAGATCTGGAGTAACTATACGGAAGAATATAAAAAGCTCATGTGCGGAGATGTCCATTATATTTTACATAAAAATAAAAAATAAATCCCAACTTGTGTGGTTATTCACAATGGGATCTTCAACTGGTTTAAAACAGTGACTAATGATTGATATCGACAGTATAAATACGGACATCGATGAACTGAGCCCTTCCTCCTCGTATTCTTGTCCTCCAGACGAATGTTTACAACATATTAATGCGAACAAAAAGTCCCTAAAAATTCTTCATCTTAACATTCGTAGCCTAAATTGCAACTTTGATGGGCTTATTACCCTTCTTTCAGTACTACGGCTTCAATGTGACATCATAGCTTTATCAGAGTGTTGGTTGCGCTCTGTTTCTGTCTTACCAATTATCGATGGATACAAATCTTACCGCTCAAACAGATCTATCAACCAAAATGATGGTGTTGTTTTGTACGTCAACAGTGATGTTGATTGTACAATATTAGAGCCGGACTTTACAGATGGAAACTGTCTTGTGTGCTGTATTGGAAATCATACTGCAGTAATAGCAGTTTATAGACCTCCATCATTTAATAATATTGATAACTTTATATGTAGTCTAAATTTGGTACTATTAACCCTCTCAAGTTTTAAAAACATCTGCTTAACAGGCGATTTTAATATAGATATCAAGCCAAATGGTGCGGACTATCGACAGCATGACTATCTTGATTTGACTGCTTCTCATGGTCTTCTTCCAGCACACTATCTACCTACAAGATTAGACAACTGTCTAGACCACATGCTCTTAAAAAGTTCTTATGAGGCTTGTACTATTGTCATTCTTACTTTTATTACTGATCACTGTCCGGTGCTTCTCTGTTTATACACAAATAATGTAAATAAGCCCCGACCCACTAACACGCGCGTTGATTATTATGCCATTGGACGTGAAATAGCCTGCACCGATTTTTCGGATATTTACTTACTTAGGGACGTTAATGCTGCTGCTAACCTACTCCTCGTTCTGACAAGAGCCATTATTCATAAAAACACACGCAGTGCCCGTGTCCCTAAAAGGAAACAAATCATCAAGCCCTGGATCACCTCGGGACTTCTCCGATGTATTCTTCATCGAGATAGACTTCATCTAAAGCTCAGAAAATCGCCTAAAAACACCATTCTTAAACTTACGTACACACGTTACCGTAATTTTTTAACCAATCTTCTTAAAAAATTGAAACAAGACTATGAACAGAATGAATTTCTTATGGCAAAAAATAACTGTAAACTAACCTGGAGAGTAGTCAAAAAGATTACGCATACTCAGCGGTCCTCTCCTCCACCTAAAGAACTGCTTCAGCTTAAATCGGATCCAGTATTGTCAGCTAACGATATTAACAGCTATTTTGCAAACATAGGTCGCTCGTTGGCTAGCAAAATATCTAGGAGTAGCTTGGTCCGATCTACTGACCCTCCGAAACTGTCCCCTGTTAGCTCATTTGTAATTCTCCCTACAGATGAAACCGAGATCAAGAATATTATCTTAGGTCTTCGTGATGATTGTGCAGTGGGGTGGGATGGTATTTCGTCAAAACTGCTTAAGCAAAATCACCATGTTTTCATTCCTCTCCTTGTACACATCTTCAATAATGCAATTTCTTCTGGTGACTTCCCTAGTGTTTTCAAAAAGGCCTTAGTACACCCTGTACATAAATCAGGTGACAGAGGCAGTGTCAATAATTACCGCCCTATTTCGGTTTTGCCCGCAATGTCAAAGATTTTGGAAAGAATTTTAAATAATCGCCTGGTCAATTACCTGAATACTAATCATATGATTTCCGATAACCAGTATGGCTTTCGAAAAGGAAAATCAACTGAAGATGCTGTTGGAGGCCTTATAGACATAACAACAAAAAATCTTGATGTGAAAAAGAAATGCCTAGCAATCTTTCTGGACTTATCCAAGGCCTTTGACACTGTCTCTGTCCCCATCCTACTTACTAAGCTGGAAAAGATCGGCGTTAGGGGTACAGCCCTGAAAATTTTCCAAAGCTATCTGGAAGATCGTAAGCAGATGGTGAAAATTGGGTCCATAATCAGTAATGAACTGCCGTTAGACTACGGCGTCCCACAAGGTAGTATACTGGGGCCAACATTATTTCAGATTTACATTGATGACCTATGCCGTTTCTCTCTTGAGAGCTGTCACATATTTTGTTATGCCGACGATACAGCTATTCTTGTGCAGGGCGACAGCTGGCTTCAAACCAAGCATTATGCCGAAAAAGCTATGCAAGTGATGATGTCATGGCTAGCGGATAATCTCCTAACACTAAATGTCGAAAAAACGAAATTTATAACCTTTTCCATGAAATCATCGTCACAGCCCCCTGATTCCTATGAAATCAAAGCTCACATCTGTTCAAACCTTCATCTAGGTGATTTTTGTTCTTGCAACACTATATCCAGAACTAATAAAATTAAATATTTGGGAGTTTATGTCGACGAACTCATTAACTGGCACTCTCATATTGATGCTCTAACGTCTCGTACTAGAAAATTGATTTACATCTTCAAAACACTCAGAAGCTCAGCCAACCAGGACACACTTAAACTAGTGTATTTTGCACTATGTGAGTCTCTAATACGATACTGTGTCACAGTATGGGGAGGCGCGCTAAAAACTAAAATGCTGCAGCTAGAAAGAGCGCAAAGAGCGGTATTAAAAGTGATGTTCAAGAAACCTTATCGCTACTCAACATCTGCTCTATACTTAGATTGCAAGGTTCTATCAGTGAGACGGATCTTTATCCTTCAAACAACACTCAGAAAACATTCCTTGTTGTGCTATGATCGTGATGAATCTTGTAGGAAGCGCAGAAGTGACATTGTCTGCGTTGTGGAAAAGCACAGAACCAACCTCTACGGTCGTCATTTTCCAATCATAGGTAGTCAACTGTATAATAGATTGAATAAATACCTTTGTATATTTCCACTTTCAAATTATCACTTAAAACACAAAGTCTCAGTTTGGCTCCTTGATTTAAATTACTCCGAGAGTGAGAACTTGATTGCATTTTGTTTTTAAAATAAACTATCGAATGCACGTTAGTGAATTGATAACAGATGTTAATCTGTTTTAATCTGGAATACTTATAAGCTATCACCATTCCCAATCCGTTCACGCTCATACAAACTCTTGCATTTATAATATCAGAGTAATAATGTATACGATATCTTATACTTTTTGTTTGCATACGACCACATATCATAAAATAATGCCTACAAGCTGTTACACACACACACACACACACACACACACACACACACACACACACACACACACACACACACACACACACACACACACACACACATACACACAAACTCACACAACAATTCACTTACCTACATATAGTTATATACGGTACTGTATAATTGTATAATTGTTACTTTTACTGTACTTATTTCTAAAAAGCGCGACAATTTTTTGTAAGCATTACATTATCTGATGCCCTAGATACAGGTGCTTAACCTTACAAGGGCATTGTTAGTAGGAGCTGTACAGTATTATAATATCTTTTAATGTATTATTAGCTTAATATAACCTGAACGCTGAACTGACTACATCACATGCAGACACAGATGGAAGCAGTACAATTGGGATGCGGGTTTGGTTATCCGGTTTTGAAAGTGATCACCGTACTCTGAAATACAAGTTTTGCTTAGTTCGGAGACGAGGATTGCCGTAAGATACTGCGATGGCCTAAGCTGTGTCTCGTGTTCCGTTATGTGGTCTGTATAACGGTATGAAAATTAGCGTTCATTTGTGTTAACATAGTTACAATGCTTCTACAACTTACAATTGTAACCATTTCTGAATAAATATATTGATTGATTGATTGATTGAAGCTTGGTGATTATAGAACGCCTTCTATAATCACCAAGCTTGGCAGTCGTCCTGGCACCAATCTTGGCAGTCGTCCCCCATTAGGTGGGCCCGCCGGCCGTCCTAATGGGGGGAGGCATATTATATTCAACAGTGTATCGTTTCCCGGCTGATGAAGTGAAGTGCCTGTCAACCAGTCGGTATTAGTCCACGTAAAACTATATGGTAGAAAAAGTATGATCTGGTTCTTGACTATTTTTGCTATTTATTTCTGTGTAACACAGAACGGGTTATTATAGCTCTTAGATCTAAAACCGGTAATTAATTGCTTGATTAGTGTTAGAAGCGAATAATTGTTCATTAACCTTTCCTTTGTCTACGCTTCGTTTCCGATGATATATTAAATTATTATCAGTGTTATATAATTACAATAAGGACTAATAATATTACACAGGGGGCGAGTTATTGTTTGTCTTTGAAAACTGTTCGACGTAGAAATTTACCTTATTTTTTATTTAAACAAAAACTTTTACCAGAATAGAAAAATAAAACGGTTTGGCTTTATGTACAATTTCTATAATTACATTATTCGTTAATTAAAAAAAACTAATAGCGTGGCAAAAGTGGTCAACACTCGAACTTTATCTAAAATTACGTATTTTGGAAATAAAATTCACTAGATGAGGACAGTAATGAAGTTTTTAATTATTTCTGTGCTAACAGCAAGAAAAAAACACCAAAATAATTAACATTAAAATTAAGGTCTATCCTTACCAAACTTATAATCAATGATGAGACGAAAATCATTCGAGCGAGCGTAAAACTCGTAGGGCATGAAACCTACAGGTAAACGCTGAAACTTTGTTGTAGCAATTGCAGCGAACAAGAAAGAATGAGGGAACTAATAGACCAGCCACAAACAATTTCCTATTCACTGGACACCTAAATTATTTTCCCAATATTCTTTTACTTGTCCTGTTTGCTAACGCTAATGTCGGGGAATATTAATAGTAGAACGCAGTAGCTTAGATAGCGCAGTTTAACAGACATGCTTGTATTTAAGTACTGCTTAATGTATTCTATAAAGAGTACTGAGGTTTAGAGTACCAGCAAAAGTACTAGCTGCGTCCAGTTTCACCCGCGTGGTGAAAATTTTCTATTTTTCCGCTCAACTTTCTTCAAATCAAAAATTTATTTGCTAGAACACAATTTTCGAGAGATGTTAACATAACTTACTTAAAATATTTTTTAATACTTTTTTAATTTTTTCACTCATAAAACCTAAGCCTGACACAAAAAAAAAAATAGCGAAAATATTTCATTCATTCGCGTGTAATGCGATGTCCAAGGGAAATAGAGATTCATTTTTATACGTAAAAATGAACTACTAAAGTTCCTAAAGACCACTGTTACTTTTCTCGATTCGGTGCGTTTGGGAATTAGTTTGTGTTGTCTACAGTATTGGGTCAAATATTGGTATGGTATAGGTAACTTTTTTATTTTCTTTATAGACGTGATGAGCTAGTCGTTGGCCTGATGCTAAGCGTGCGGTGTCCATAATAGTAGCGATGCCACTCGATGTAACTAGCTGAATAATACTCTTTATTTTTATATTGTTGGCTGTGATTTCTTTTTTAATGCAGCCCAACACTTATTCGATCAGGGGGTGATCACGAAATATTTTTTTATTTTGTATTGTTTGATTAGCTTGCGTTTGACCACTATCGCACCTGATGGTAAGTAACGATGTCTAGGATGTACCACGCTTGCCTAGAAGATACCTGTTCACTCTCGATTTGAAGACTCCAAGGTTGTAGTTATTGGGAAATACGGACGCCGGTAAAGCGTTCCACTCTTTGGCTGTTCGCATGATAAATGTGGAGCCAAATCGCTTTGTTCGCACATGGGGGATATTGACCATGTAACGGTGGTGTTTTTTCGTACATTTGGTAGTTCGATAGTGGAAAGGTGATGGCGGAATCAGGTTATGCAACTCCAATGCTCACTCTCCAAAATGCACTCGATAGAAAACCGATAAACTGGCAACTTTGCGTCTATGGTCAACGCTATGTATGTCTAACTTTGATTGCAATGCAACAGGAGACATTTTCATACTAACTATGCACGCAAACTGTGTATTTAAACTGTTAAATACATACAAATTTTTGTTTCTATCTGTTGCAATCGAGTTACGTGATCGCCCAGCAGGCCATCCTAATAAAGGTTTAGGTTGACAATGCTAGGTTTCCTAAAAGCGCGGTGTCGATTCATAGTAGCCGTAATGTTTGTCGAATGACGTCACTGAAACGTCTTAGATAACGTAGCTTATAATAAAGTTTGAAGAATAAAAGCCAAGAGGCCGATGTCGAATGGGCATTAGACGCAACATTGTGAGCGTAGGTCATGCACTGCTAATGCAGCGTCGCAAGGAGTATAGCTGCAAAATTGTGAGCATTTAGAGCTACGTTCTTTATAAACACGAACTAGCTTTAGACTAGTTACACCATCTTTTGTCTCTTTCGATCCAGGTAAATATTCCAGTAGCAAAAAAAGAACAAAAGCTGAAGTAACTAATCCCAGTCTAATACCCGTTTATTAATAAGGCTGGTAATGTATAACTTTTTAAGCAAAACTAGCGGCCGAACATGGTTCTCTAACAACTGACCACTGAACTCCCATGCTACTATCCGTCTTATTCTAACCTTTATCACTGTTGTACGCTGTGCTAATACAGTGAAATACAAAGCTATCTCCAGGGATCCATTTAATAAATTAGTTTCGGATTAATGGGACGAACAAATTGAGCTGAACGAGTAATGATAACTCGTCCTGTGAGAGTTTTTCCCTTTTGTTGTTTCGGAGGCGATTTGACAATGAGAATTGCTATAATATAACACTTGCGATTGCTTTATGTTTATGCGAAGCAATCACCCTTGCAATCTTCTTCAAGAATTTAGCTGGGCCAAATGCAACAAATTCCACAAAAGCATTTGGTTACTACCTCTCGGGTATTAATTTTTTTTCCCGCTAAGAAGTTATAAAAATTCTGGAAAAGTCTGAAGATGTCTTTTGGCGCAAGGTCTGGTGAATACGGTGGATAACGGAGAGTTTCCAACTCTAGGTCTTGTAGGTCACGAGTTTTCGGTCAGGTGAAGCGGAGACGAGCGATCGACCAAAGCAGCACTGCATAACTGTTCTGGGAATCGGCTTCGCCTGCCATCCTGCACGCGCCAATTAACAAGTCCACGAGTGCGAGCAAGAGAGAACACGATTACCATCTCCACCAGAGTTACGCGGTAAGGCCCCTGGTCGGAGACGCGCGAGCTTCTCCATAATTGTCTTCAGTTCTTCATAATACACATCTGCAGTAAAACTCATTCCGTTTGGTAAGATGCTGTGATGAAAAACACCAGCGCTGGATCACCAAACAGTGATCATCACATGTTAGGGGTAAGTTTTCGTTTAGGGCTTTGTTTAGGTGCTTAACCATGATTCAACCAACTTGACGAGCGCTTGTGATTGTCAATCAGAATCCATTTGCCATCGTTGGTAACAATGCGGTTCAAAATTCCTTTGTTGGTTCAAAATTGCCCGTTAAGCCTTGGCGATCTTTGAGCTCCTGGGACAAGCTTTTTTACCTTGCCAATTTGACGCAAATAGGCCGATATTGTTTTGATGCTAACGTCGAAATGCTGCTGTAGTATGCCGTCGGTAATTTTGGTTGAATTAGTTTGAAAATTGGGTTTTGCGTTTTTGGGTTTTGAACATTGCGTTCACTTTTGCTGTTGGCATTGCAATTTTCTTAATAGGTAAACATTTTTAAAACAAGAGCAGGAAAATACCATGCAGGTTAGATTTTTTCGTGAATATCTATTTTGCAGAAGCACATTTTCGGGATAAAAAAAATACTAGTTAACTTTTATAGCGGAAATGCAAAATTTTATTTAATATTTTATGAGATGGAAAAAAATAAACAATGATACATACTTACATTGAAAAAAATCTTGCTTTCCTTCCTTCCTATCGTTAAGGTAGGCAAGTGATCAGCATCAAAAACTAAATTTAAATATTCATAAATTGTAATATTCGAGAATACGTGTCATCTACCAACCCACTTTTGGCCAGCATGGTGGATTATGAGTGTGTGGAAGCAGTGAGAACGTCTTGGGCTGATCACGCCATTTCTTAAATGAATTTGTCACACTGACTTACGATGTTTGTAAGTAAAAACAGCGAAGCAACTCAACGTATTCGAAATTTCCTCAAAAATCCCTGTGGGACCCAGGAAGTACGAGTACTATGGTCCCACAATACCCTATGGGGGTTTACGAAGTGATCCACATATCTCCATTAATAGCCCATGATTGATTTTTTTTTATGCTACTGAGTAATGTGACGAGCTAGTCGTTCACCTGATGTTAAGCGCCACGGCCGCCCATAACATAACAGTGTCATTCGGAACCCCAAAACAGTTACGAGCGACACTGCACTGCGCACATCATCCTGAGACATCAGCACAGCCTGGTAATAAGATTACTAGACTGTGAGATCAGGTCATAAAGTCTCAATTGCCCAGTAATTTCACTAGCTACAGTGCCCTTCAAACCGGAACACAGTAGTGCTTGCACACTACTGCTTGGCGGCAGAATAACTGGCAAAGCGGTGGTACCTACCTAGACGAACTTTGCAACAAAGTACTACCACCTAGTAAAATTAAAATTAGTGATTGAATATTCGTGGATCATTTTGGAGTATCGTACTTAACAGACCAAAGTTCGCGGCTTATCTCGAACTTGTAAGTCGTGAAACGATAAAATGTAAACGTCGTAAAAGAGTTTTATATGTGGCGACGACCTAACTCCATACAATGTCACGTACGTCTTTTGTTTCGCTTGACATTTTACAACAAATTTTTCTATAGAGCTTTGACCTTAGTTACTTTTCATAAGTATTTCTTCGTTTACGCAATCAACGTAATCTTTTCAATTCTCATCTCCTGTCCAAAAACGATTTACATCAGTGTAGAGGTAGAGCTGAGGCTTGCACATGGATGCCCTTGCGCTTGTTGCTTCCAACTTTTAAGCCTGGGCCTTACGCGATGTAAAATACGGCGAGTGTCAGTAAAGACCTAGCATGCTACACCTTCGATCCCATGGTCATGGATGGCAGCATTGCCATTCAACGTGGCAATGTTGCCAGCATATTAGGCACGTTGCTGGTTTACTGGTTGTTAGATTAAGTTTTCTTTTTATTGTTTTCTGTTTTATTTTATTATATTGTTACTATCAAGGAAATAAAATGTTTTTTTAATACCTATGTTATATGGGTACCTACAGCTAAAAAGATAATTCGACAGGTAGGTCAACAAAAAGTTGAAGTCACAAAAATATGTCGAAAAATTTAGTAGGTAAGTAAATACAAAACCATTCTGAATTTCATTCTAATCTATTACAGAAAAATAACGAAAAACGGCAATAACACTAAAAGCGAAATATTCATTCGCTGATGGACAGCACAATACCAATTGACGTTCGTTAATGGACAGTATGTCTGTATTTATTCCAGTCCATAAAAATGCTTTTTATTTTTTACTTTCTTTGTAGATGATTCAAATAATTTTTCATGTTGAAAATTGAACCGTAATATAATGCAACAAAATTATTTTTATATAAATTATTTAAAATAATTCTCCTACTTCAGACCATTTGATGCTTAAAATAAACAAAATGCACAAATTTCTATGTTTTTTTTTATGTTAAGGAATGACGTGTCGAGCTAGCCGTTCGCCTGATGTTAAACGACACGGCTGTGGCAGTGTCACTCGGAACTCTAAAGTATAGAGGTTCGCGTGACACTGCACTGCGCACGTCATCCTGAGACATCAGCACAATCTAATAATAAGATTACTAATCTATGAGATCAGATCATAAAGTCTCATTTGCCCAGTAATTTCACTAGCTACAGTGCCCTTCAAACCGGAACACAGCAGTGCTTGCGCACTACTGCAACAGAATAACTGGCAAAGCAAATAAAAGCAAAGTATTCTGTAAAGTATAGTCATCACCATAAACTATAAATATACAAAATACTAGACACAAAACGGCCTTCATGTAACAGCTAAGAAGGTATAGTCACTGGTAAAAATGTTCCCAGAGCAACAGAACGTAAGTTTCCTATTTTATTCATTAGGAGTCGTAATTCTAGGACTGTAACCTACACTATACGCTTTGTGGTCAGTACTGTACAGGGTTACCACTTGAGGTTTTTAGGTTTTTTTTAGGTTTTTCTAAAGTTCTCTACCGATAAGTAAACTCTATATATAAATATTTTTGTACCTACACGTAAACATTACAGAAAAATTGATTGGCGGTGGTTTATTTCGAAGTTGATATCAATACTCCTTATGCTATGCTTAAGATTTAATTTACATGTTTTTTGACACGTTTGGAAACTCATTCTGATTTTAATCAAAAAAGGTTGAAGTAACTTTTTTTTTTTTGGCTCCACACCTCCGTGTATTTAGCCAGTGTCAAGTAATTGATAATTTATCAAGTTAATGATATTTCACGCAAATATGTGTCAAGTAACAGTCGAAGTCATCAAGTCAAGTCATAGTCTAGTCAAAGTCATACTTCTAGTAAAGTGGTGACAACTTTACTTGAAGCTTTTATGGAGTTTTGGAAACAACACGAAAAGAAACGTTTCACCATCATTATACCATTTTCCCATACTCACGCCTGTAATCCAGCACTTAACGAATAGAATGCCACCAATTTTATGCACTAACACTGAAAATAACACAAGTTTTGGAAAATAATACAATGCAATGACGCAATCTTTTTCGCATTCCCGCCAAAACTCCTTGAAGTAACTTAAAACATAAGCAAATAATCTTTGAATTTGGAATGTTTTCAATGTCACCGTACTATATTAGTACCTCATTTGAAGGCTTTTAAGCTTAAAGAGGTTATGCACTTTTACGTCTTTATTATATTTATAAAACAAAGTCGTGTTATTTACACCACTTTTAACTCAAGAACGAATGGACCAATTTTTTTAATTGTTGAGTTTTTGGATTTATCTTCGTCCGGAATAAAAAAATATGTAAAAAAAAATAAGGTTGATTGATAAAAAAATCCTGAACATGCACATTAATTGCCTGTTAGACGGAACGAAGTTATCCGGGTCAGTCAGCTTATTATAAATAAGCATAGCACATTACGTGTCATTGAAGGTCTTGCGTCAAAAGTAAAAAGATAAGGTAAATGGGCATTAGTTTAATAGTTTACTTTAAACCAAACCCGAGTCAATAGAAGCTTAGAACAGCCCTATGAAAGTTCATCGACACGGCTAGTCACTTCGTGAGCGGAATCCCTAATATTCCCTTCAGATTCACTGGAACAGCCATAACGTTGTTTCAGCCGAGTTCGTCGTTCACGAACTCATTGCGTTCATGTCTGTACATGTGTCTATATATGTCATAAAACTGAAACATGACAAAATAAAAGGTTTCTTAAACCACAGATATAATCTGTACATATAAAATTCAAAGTCCTGACTGACTGACTGACTTATAATAGGTCTTTACCTATGAAATTGCCGTATTGCAGTACAGACTTTTTCAAACAAAAAAAAGTTTTGATTGGCTATGAATTCTAAATTCAAATTAATTTTGTTTTAAAAATATGACATTCTATTTACAAAATAAGTCTTTTGTTTATTGATTGGCGTTGTATTTTCATTACATTTCAACATTTTTCCTCATAATGGATATGTGGGCAGGAACGTGTTGTGGGTAGGTAGGTTGCAACCTATATAACAATAGGCCTTCAGCATGTCCGCACCGCGCCGTGTCTGGAACAAGAATGCTCCGTAGTACACCGAACGGTCCCCTTTTATAGCCAGATGGGTAGGGAAGCGATGACCAATGCCGGTGGTGCCACTGTAATAAATTTAAATGCTGCCACAGAGTAAATTACGGTACAACCCGTTGCGCATAGAGTTTATAACTGGACGTAGCCGCCGTCACGGCCATACTGACGTGCGTACGTCCTCGTACGCTTAGCTTCACTTTGTACCTGGTGAGGGACATAAGTATCAGTATTATTGCTCGTTCATCCTGACAATTAAATTGAGTTAAACTTGGAGTCTAAGTCAAAAGATCAGGTTTCAATTTGATTAGTCAAAAGCATTTTAGCCTTCCAGTCATCGTCATTAGTCTTCCAGTCATCGTCAGGGTTAACCCATCGGCAACCCAGTTCAGGACCATCAGTATCCCTTCATTTATAAAAAATGGACCGGATAGTGCTAGACCAGATAGATATCCCTTTAGCAACCAAAAATCATCATTCCAACCAATACCTTATCCCTTCATTTATAAAAAATGGACCGGATAGTGCTAGACCGGATAGATATCCCTTTAGCAACCAATAATCAACATTCCAACTAATACCAATTAATGCTAGACCGGATAGATTATCCCTTTAGCATTCAGACACATTTTTTTTGTCATCAGTTTTACATTCTCTTTTCTTTTTCTCATTTTTTTCACTTTTTTTTTATTTATTTTTCTTTTGCTTACCCTTTTTTTCTCTTTTTTTCTCATTTTTTTTTTCTCTAACGAATCATTACTTTTTTTACCATAACTTTCATACTTTTTTTTTCACTGGTCTGGGTTAACCCTGGAACTAAAATTGATATTAGTGTCACCCGCTGTCACGTCATCATTCACGTCACGTAACGTCACGTTTCGCGTTGCTTGAAGAGTGATGTAGAAATGGGCATTGGGCAATCCCACTTCTGATGTGGGCAGGAACGGGTTTTGCGTAGGTAGGTTGCAACCTATATAACTATAGGCCTTCAGCATGTCCGCACCGCGCCGTGTCTGGAACAAGAATGCTCCGTAGTACACCGAACGGTCCCCTTTTATAGCCAGATGGGTAGGGAAGCGATGACCAATGCCGGTGGTGCCACTGTAATAAATTTAAATGCTGCCACAGAGTAAATTACGGTACAACCCGTTGCGCATAGAGTTTATAACTGGACGTAGCCGCCGTCAGATACTTTTAAATTTCGTGTAATTATGGAATATGAGTTCCGTCGTGGCACCAACGCGGCACAAACGACACGTAACATCAACGACGTTTACGGAGAGAACTGTACAAACGAACGTACAACCCGTTATTGGTTTGCTCGGTTCCGTTCTGGGAATTTTGACTTGAAAAATGAACCTCGTGGTCGTCCGGAAACTTTGGTCAACAATGATGAATTAAAGGCGATTGTGGAAGCTGATGAATCTCAATCTACAGCTGAGCTGGCAGCAGCTTTTGATGTTAGCATCAAAATAATATTGGTCCATTTGCGACAGATTGGCAAGATAAAAAAGCTTGATAGATGGGTGCCCCACGAACTTAACGATCGCCAGCGCAACGTACGCGTCGAGACTTGCCTTGCGCTGCTTAACAGGCACAGAAATGAAGGAATTTTGAACCGAATTGTTACGTGCGACGAAAAATGGATTCTTTTTGACAATCGAAAGCGCTCAGCAAGTTGGTTAGATCCTGGTTCGGTACCAAAGCAATGTGCAAAACGAAAAATGACCCCTAGAAAGGTGATGGTCACAGTTTGGTGGTCTAGTGCTGGTGTGATTCATCATAGCTTTTTACAAAACGGTGAGAACATTACTGCAGATGTGTACATTGAAGAACTGACCACAATGATGGCGAAACTCGCACGTCTGCAACCAGCTTTGGTCAATCGGTCGTCTCCACTGCTACTTCACGACAACGCGCGACCCCATACTGCACAACAGACCGTCTCTAAGCTGCATGAGTTGGGTTTGGAAGCTCTCCCTCATCCGCCATACTCACCAGATCTTGCGCCTACCGACTATTACTTTTTCCAAAATTTGGACAACTTTTTAGCGGGAAAAAAATTCAATTCCCGAGATGCAGTACAAAACGCCTTTGAAGAGTTTGTTGTCTCCCGTCCTGCTGATTTTTTCAAGAAGGGCATCCATAAACTGCCACAGCGTTGACAAAGATGCATTGATTGCAGGGGTGATTACTTTGAATAAAAGAAATAAATAAGTTCGAAAAAAAAATACTTTAACTTTTTTCAAACAAAACGGCAATTTCATAGGTAAAGACCTAATATATCAACGCACAGCTTAAACCGCTGGTCCAGAGACTTGAAATTTGGAGGGTGTGTTCTTTGTAAAGTGTAAGTATCCACTCAGAAAGGGTGCTTTGAAATTCCACCCCTAAGAGGGTGAAATGGGTGAATGGATTTCTTCTCCGTTTCCTATAGGCCACGCGGGCAGAAGCTATATATATATAGTATTTACAGTGGTTGCCTCTCGAAAGCGTTTCTTCTGCATCGGTTGTTGGTTCTTCAAGCGATGTGGTATATTGCCATTTCTAGTCACAAATTATGAGAGAGATTCTTTCCTAAATTATTATTGTATGAAACTTTCTATGAACATTCCAGTTGAGAAAACATAATTATGGATATCTCTCAAGACATCACTAAAACTTCATTCAAGAATTCACTAAACTCTCAACTTTGAGCTGAGTTCATCGCCCGATTATTCATATCTGTCGCTAGCGAGCGAGCATCAAATTAGCCGTGAAATAGGACTGCAGGTCGTGCACTGAAAGTTGAAGAAATTCCTACCAAATAAGTTTAAGAGTCTTTTATATTATGAAAAACATCTTTTGGACATCACATCACTATAGGTGGTAGGACTTTTCTGCAAAGTTCATCTAGGTAGGTACCACCGCTTTGCCAGTTATTCTGCCGCCAAGCAGTGGTGTGTAAGCGCTACTGTGTTCCGGTTTTAAGGGCACTGTAGCTAGTGAAATTACTGGGCAATTGAGACTTTATAATCTGACCTCACAGTCGAGTAATCTTATTACTAAAATGTCTCAGGATGATGGGCGCAGTGCAGTGTCGCTCAAACCTCTATGTTTTGGAGTACCGAGTGACACTGTTATAGGCAGCCGTGTCGCTTAACATCAGGTAAATGTCTAGCTTGTCACATCATTCACTAACATAAAAAAATATAGGTTTTCTACTTCATAATGTTCTACTAAGAATCCTGAAACGCTCGACAAACAAAACTATTGTGTGTAAATGATAATTTCGCTTTTACGCGTGCGATAATATTTCTCATCAACGATAAATTGACAGCATTTTATAGCATATTTTTTTAAATTTTAATAAAGAAATAATAAAAACGCCCAACAATCATATTCATAGATCCTGGACCCTAACTATAGGATACCCTGTATCTAGGGACCCAGGAACTAGGACTATGGACCCATAACACCCAGACATAGAACAAAACGTATTTAACGCTGAACCACACTCGCTCCTCATGGTATAATATTTTAAATTGACAGTTTCTGTGGTGTTATGGTTGACCAGGTCGGCTCATAACCCGGAGGCGATGGCTTCGATTCCTACGACAGGATATTTGTGCACAGAAAAAAAAGCGCAAATACTTGTTCTGAGTCTGGGTGTTGTGGGACCATGTCCATCGTAGTTCCTGGGTCCCTAGACACAGGGAATCCTAATTGGGTCCAGGATCTATGTATGTGATCGTTGGGCGTATAAAAAATAATTCAAACAGTCACATCAAATAAGGGACAATTTTGATTAATGCTTAATACAAAACAAAGTCTCTAAAACGTAGCTTTTTGTTCTATACTCCAGTAACAATCTCAAGAACGTGTAGCTCTGATGCACACATTATGTAGAGAGAACCTTACTAGCACAACCGAAAAATAAACATGCTTATCTAAAATACCCATCGATACTCCCAGGTATTGGATTCGACCTGAACGCGACCCGACACTATTTGGTTACTTTATCGGCGAGAGCCATGGAGTAAACAACCAACGGAGAACTGATTTCCGTAGAATATTAGAAGTTGCGTCTAAGATGAACTCAGTGGCTGAATTCTCTAAGTTGGGAGTGGACAAAAATGCACTGCTATAAGTGTTTTTTCTATTCTATTCTAATGGTTCAGAATAAAAACTCCAATCAACATTTCTCTACTCCCCTGTGTGATTTTTCGTAGTATGCACCGCTTAAGAGATGAAAATACTGGTAAGGTCGCAATGGTAGAAATTCTGTTGTAGTCACCATATAGATGACAATGAATACACAAGCGTTCACTCAAATCACCTTTTTTTTTACAATGACCACATACCCCCTGCCACAACGGGGACTCCAACCCACTAAAATCCCTCCGTGATCCGACCGCCGCCGGGATAGGGCGAGATGGAGACGCACTGCATTAACCATCTCGCCCCGGCGGTAGGCCCTTCCGGGCCTCTGCGCCAGTGGGTGGGCAACCTTCCAGCTCAGTTGCCCACCAGACGTGTGGGGCCATGTAAGTGCAGCGGAGAGTCCCCCGACTCTCCGCCACTGGCCCCACCTGGTTTATAATTATCTAATGTCATGGCTTATCGCTAACCAAAACTTTCCATCAATACAGCTTAAAAATACTGAAGACCGATCCTAGCAGATAACGAAAAGCTATCTTTTGACTTTGGATGAATTGCATTATTGAGCTATAGCATTTATTTAGTAGCTGTGACAAAACAGTATTATTCCAATGGATCGATAGTCCGTGGCTGGGGCATTAAGGTCACTGCAGCCGACACATAGGAGGTTTTACGGTGGTTTTACTGCTAACTGAAACTGTGTTGAAGTTTAATTTAAAACGTGTAATCGAATTGTGAAAAGGAGTGAATTTTAAAGCATATGATAATAATAGGTCTTTACCTATGAAATTGCCGTATTGCAGTACAGACTTTTTCAAACAAAAAAAAGTTTTGATTGGCTATGAATTCTAAATTCAAATTAATTTAGTTTTAAAAATATGACATTCTATTTACAATATAAGTCTTTTGTTTATTGATTAGCGTTGTATTTTCATTACATTTCAACATTTTTCCTCATAATGGATACTTTGAAATTTCGTGTAATTATGGAATATGAGTTCCGTCGTGGCACCAACGCGGCACAAACGACACGTAACATCAACGACGTTTACGGAGAGAACTGTACAAACGAACGTACAACCCGTTATTGGTTTGCTCGGTTCCGTTCTGGGAATTTTGACTTGAAAAATGAACCTCGTGGTCGTCCGGAAACTTTAGTCAACAATGATGAATTAAAGGCGATTGTGGAAGCTGATGAATCTCAATCTACAGCTGAGCTGGCAGCAGCTTTTGATGTTAGCATCAAAACAATATTGGTCCATTTGGGACAGATTGGCAAGATAAAAAAGCTTGATAGATGGGTGCCCCACGAACTTAACGATCGCCAGCGCAACGTACGCGTCGAGACTTGCCTTGCGCTGCTTAACAGGCACAGAAATGAAGGAATTTTGAACCGAATTGTTACGTGCGACGAAAAATGGATTCTTTTTGACAATTGAAAGCGCTCAACCAGTTGGTTAGATCCTGGTTCGGTACCAAAGCAATGTGCAAAACGAAAAATGACCCCTAGAAAGGTGATGGTCACAGTTTGGTGGTCTAGTGCTGGTGTGATTCATAATAGCTTTTTACAAAACGGCGAGAGCATTACTGCAGATGTGTACATTGAAGAACTGACCACAATGATGGCGAAACTCGCACGTCTGCAACCAGCTTTGGTCAATCGGTCGTCTCCACTGCTACTTCACGACAACGCGCGACCCCATACTGCACAACAGACCGTCTCTAAGCTGCATGAGTTGGGTTTGGAAGCTCTCCCTCATCCGCCATACTCACCAGATCTTGCGCCTACCGACTATTACTTTTTCCAAAATTTGGACAACTTTTTAGCGGGAAAAAAATTCAATTCCCGAGAGGCAGTACAAAACGCCTTTGAAGAGTTTGTTGTCTCCCGTCCTGCTGATTTTTTCAAGAAGGGCATCCATAAACTGCCACAGCGTTGGCAAAGATGCATTGATTGCAGGGGTGATTACTTTGAATAAAAGAAATAAATAAGTTCGAAAAAAAAATACTTTAACTTTTTTCAAACAAAACGGCAATTTCATAGGTAAAGACCTAATATAATAACTCTAGCAGTTATAAAGTTGAACAGGTACTACATTTTATGATTTAAATCAGATATATTTATCGGGTAAAAACTTTTCAGTAATTGGTATGTATTGGAAATATAAAGGCACTGATGTATTTTCGAGATTTTAGATTTAGATCGTCTTATAACCAGCACCGGTCTATCTAAATATATATAATTTATTTATTTATTTATTTGAGTTCAAGTACTCACTGTGCTTACAGAACGATGCCAAATCGCACAGAAAGCTATATATTAGTCTAAAATACATAAATATTCTTAGATACTAATTCAACTTAAAAATTTTAAACAAACATCCACAAACTTGGATAACTCAAAGGTTGACTACTGACTGATTGACTGACTGACATAGTGATCTATCAACGCACAGCCCAAAACACTGGACGGATCGGGCTGAAATTTTGCATGCAGGTAGATGTTATGACGTAGGCATCCGCTAATAAAGTATTTTTCGAAATTCGAGCCTTATGAGGGTGAAATGGGTCGTTGAATTATTTTCTCATAGGCCACGCCGTGGGCGAAGCTGCGGGCAGAAGCTCGTTGGAAATATAAAGGTATTGCACTAATGTATTTTCGAGATTTTAGATTTATGGAACCTTATGGTATAAGTTGCGATTTTTTTTTAAACTGGCTAATTCTGTTAGTCACACATGCATTGTACCGGTTGAGCACCTGCTCCGGTGTATCAGTGAGTGTTCGATCACTTTCAGTATTTTGAAGTAAAACTTCTTTACGTAAGCTTGACTAGGGGAGTAAACTGATGAATGCATTACGAGGCGAACGGAAGTTGAAAATTGTTGGTTAACGTAGATCTCCATTGTCAACATAACAAAGTTAGAAATTACTTTAAATTTGTATCATAATGTTTGTATGTCCAGTAAAATGACAATTTACAATTGTCAAGGTGGCGACATTAACATTAAACAAAGCAAAAACAAAGTTATACCGGCTGACAGATAAAGCTCAAGAAGTTTTACTTCAGTCGTGTAGTCTAAAGCACACTCGTTTTTTTTTTTATTCTGGTATTTAACTGAAACATTTCCCTTTCCCAGTTACTGAAGTTACAATTAAACGCCTTACTAACATAAACGATAATCATAACACTAAATTAATTAATTCCGAAAACATAACTATAACGGTAATTGAGAATAATGGCAACATTTAATTTCATCCAAATTATTATTGCTCAGCGCTACGAGGTTATAAAATAGGCATGAAAAATGTCGTAACGTACCAAAATGGAGATTTTATCAAGGCAGGGCCACTAATAAAAAGGTTGTAACGAATTATTTGTCCGTAAAAATGGGTGTAAGTGGCGCTGTAACCTTATTTATGTAGGTGAAGGTTTCCGTGGATTATTGTGATGTTGATTGGGAGATAACAGTCATGCTTATTACTGCTGATTTTGTTGTGTGTTCAAAAAGTTTGTTTGTAATACGGTTTTATAGTCAACTAGTTTCTGCCCACGTGGCTTATAGGAAACGAAGTTTTTTTTTTATAGATATTTCTACCACCCAATTCACCCTCTTAGGGGTGGAATTTCGAAAAACCCTTTCTTAGTGAATACCTACAATTTACAAAGAACACACCCTCCAAATTTCAAGTCTCTAGGACGAGCGGTTTAAGCTGTGCGTTGATATATAAGTCAGCCAGTCAAGACTTTGAATTTTATATGTATAGATAGTTATGTATTGAATGGCCTGATAGCTCAGTTGGTAGTAACCCTGCCTTCTGAACTGTGGGTCCCGTCGATTAACGTCGATTCCCACCCAGGACAAATATGTGTGTGATGAATATCGATGATTGTTCTGTGTCTGGGCGTTATGTTATATTCTATGTATTTGTTTACAAACAAAAAGTATATAAGTATTGTATCAGTTATGTGGTTCCACAGGTATTACAAGCTTTGCTTAGTTTGGAGCTAGTAGATGGCGCTGGGTTAAAATATTTATTTATTTATTGTTGACCGAGCGAACGAAGCGACTCTCTGCTGAATCCACTCGCGTAATTTCAACTGTCCGGATGTAGGTACTCACGTACGTGTCGTGTTTTTCAACGAATCTTGACGAAACTTGGTATACGGGTTCTGCAAGTGGAGTTTTAGAACCATCTTATAAAATACGAGCTTCTGCCCGCAGCTTTTTCCGCGGCGCCTATGGGAAAATAATTCAACCGCCCATTTCACCCTCTTAAGGGTGGAATTTCGAAAAATCCTTTCTTAGCGGATGCCTACGTCATAACATCTACCTGCATGCCAAATTGCAGCCCGATCCGTCCAGTGGTTTGGGCTGTCCGTTGATAGATCACTATGTCAGTCATTCAGTCAGTCACCTTTGAGTTATATATATTTAGATAGATAGATAGAAGAAGAAGATAAAATATAAAATATTGAATCGATTTGATTTTTTAATTTCTTGTTTGTAAAATGACTTAAACGATAAAGTTAAACGACCATTCTTACCTATGATTTTAAAAATTGGAACTTTTTGATTCACTGATTGGTCATTAGTTAATTTTTAGTTAGTGAAAAGAAAATGTCGGGTTTTAACTTTAATTAAAACTTTTGAACGAATTTACTCGTATAATCTAAAAATTGGGAGGAACTGCAGCTCGCCTTGTCAAAGTTCTACAGGGCCCCAGTTTTTCGACTCACATCATTCGCAAACATAACTTTTTATTATTTCAGAAACACAATAATGGACCGGAACGAATTACGTGCCATATTTCAACAGCTTATGTGCCAAATGCGTCTAATAATAAACGTAAATTAGGGGGAGTTTAACACGATTCCAGAATTCACGCCTGTTGGCAACATGGGGAATGAAACGAAATGTTTCTTCGCTTTGAATTGAGCTTTATTTGACGCTCGTTTTATAATAAATATGAATGACATTATTATTTTACATATTATTTGAGAGTCAAAAAACATTTATTATAAGGGTGTCATTCTTAGACCACTAGGAAAGTATGGAAGGCACGCTCAGAACTACAAAGTGAAGCTAAATGAACTGCGAAATTGCAAAAATGTACGACACCGTTTAAAATATACCCGAGCAATGATTGACAGCGTATATCTAGGACTAAATAAGTGGGCATTGGTGCGTTACACGTTGCTCCCAATAATCATTGCACGATGTAAATGGTTAGATTTTTAAATTCCATATTCGTTATGTTTGCTTCATTTTGTAGTTCAGAGCGTGCAGTCTCATCTTCATTGTCTTCGTATGTTTTAAATATGTTCTGGAAACTACAGCTTACGCCTTTGTGTCTTAATCAAAAATTGTAATTGTAATTAGCCGACCTAGAAACTCCACAAAAACCTTTAAATAAACTAGCACCAAACCTAAGCCCATACTGCCTTGTCTAAATATATCTCCTCAAAGATAAGTCTAGATTTCCCCTCACGGCTCCAAGTCTTAAACTGACATTATCAGGGTGGAAAGCCCGAATCTAACCAGCCATGTCATTATTCCTAAAGTGGCACTTACACAAAGAGACTTTTACACCACCAATCTGGTCTGTGAGACCTCATTAAAGTTTTACAGTATGATTCGAAAAGCGCTAAGGGCGACCTCCATTAGAAGCATGAAGGTAAAAATTCAATAGAGTACCAGTTAGTCCTTTTCTCTAGATATGTGAGACACCGTGGGCTTGACAGTTTGATAACTTTTTAGTGGTTGTCTTGGTTTGTGTCTATTGTAGCGTTAATAGTGGCACATGTAGGTTACAGATGTTCTTAGGCTTGTGACAGCTTCCTGTCAGGCGAACCGAAAGCTTGCTTGCTACCTGAGCATAAGAAAGTGTCAATAGACAATCTCATTTATAATAAATATTGAAGAAAAGTTATTTTGTGCTTTATCTCTTTTTATTAAGATTGAAAAGGGGAAATACAAAAAGAAGAAAACACTGTTTGAATATTCCACTGGTTGCTGTGTTGTGGTTTATGTGTAGATTTCACAGTAAGTATAGTATAAGCTAACGTTTTTAAGTGGTCCACAGTCGTGTGTGATCCTGTGTAATCACTGGTATATTATCTTACTCCGTTGGTCTGTTTTGGGAGGGGAGGAATAACAAACACTGTGATTGATCGGAGTGAGAAAGAGAGAGGGAGCGAGAGAGAGAGACTACAATTTGCTAACCAAATGGTAGCACATGTCAAATTCATATTTTGTGAATTATGTATGTTGGAATAAGATATACTTGGATACACTAGTATGGATATACGAAGTATGGCTATTTAAGCAACGAACTTTTTCCAGAGAGGTAGCGTGATGCTTGGTCTAGTGGTTTTCGTATCATTGATTAGATGCCAGGGTTATAGAGCAGTTATATATTAACCACTTACTGTTTACGGTTGCTTTGCTTCCATCGATGCGATAACTGCTTACAGTACGAGTAAATGCGGGCTGACGTGTTTTACTGTTGACTGTTTTTAGGAACTGATTGATTGTTTACCTTCTCGCCTTTATTGATGGTGAATTAGTGATAGTGGTGAAATTATTCAGATTATTTCACCACTGAAATGTTTGTGGTGGCTATTACGGTGGCAAATGTCAGAACCATCGCTGGGCGAAACGTCAATGCTTAACGGAGACACTTTGAAACTATACTGGACTGATCACTACTGAAACCAAGCTGTGGAAGCAATACTCCGAGTAGAGCACAAATCCTAATATTTTTACAATAAGAAAAACTCTTCATTGATCTGAAGTTTTATACATTCAGAAATGAGAATTACGTATAATAAGCAGGCAGTCTCATCGCTAAAAGCAATCTCTTTCTGACAATATTTGGATGGACAGAAAATAATATCGTTATGAGCATAGATGGTGGAGGATTCAATTATTTTATTCAATTTTATATGTATGTGTGCACTAAAGTTTGATAGCGCACTTATCCCTCTAAGGTGTACCTACTGCAACGCATTTGGGCACGTACTAAAGTGATAGAGGCGGGCTTAAGAGCTGTCAAACTCAATCTCAAACTTGCAGATTGCAAACTGCAACTTGCAAAATGCAGATGGAATATTCCTCCCATGTTAAGCAACAAAGACCTGAATATTCTACAAAAGCTAAAAGTCCCTTATATGATCTGTGGTCTAAACCTCCTTCAGTTTTCAATGCAATATACAATATGTACTACGACAGAGTAGCCCTCTATCGCTTCCTACATCACAAAGCCGGTAGGGTGAGGAGTATAAATCAAAAACTTTCAAAACGTCATCGAAAACTGTATACCAACATTCTATAGACCTTTCGTGGAAGGTGACCATTTTAAAGCACACTGAAGGAAACGACGGAAAAACATGCCCCGAAATTTCCTCTCTAATCGAAGCGGTGTATAAATTGTTATATTTAAAGGTTTTTGATCACTTGACTGTGACAAATCACAATATTTACTTTGAGTCGTCGTGTTTGGTTTACCATCTACCACCTAGACGATCATATAAAGTAGGTTTTGCTGAAATGCCGTGTAGCACCATTTCGTGTAATCGGTGTTGATTGTAACTATAATTATGCCAAACCAATTAGAGAACTTGTAAAACTTGCCGTAGAGAACGGTAGCTAACAAGCAAAACTGTTCGTTTAGAAGTTGTTATTAGAGTTTTAAAGAGACTGAAGATTTAATATGCGGCGTTGACGTTTTTTCTCAAATCTAATTCGAAATCATGAATTTATTTATTTAGATACACAAATACCACAGTATAAAAACCAAATGCTTGTAGGTCACAACACCCGATTGGATATATATAGGTACTTATATAAATTTTATCGTTAACTTTTAACTTTCTTTTTATCGCTTATAAAACATTAGTTACTTAAATATTTGGCACACATATAAATAATTACCTATTAGTAAAAAAAAAACCTACGCAGGCTGATGTGAATTTAAAGATGTACGCACGAACACACGAAAGCACGATTTTAATGTTTCAGAAAATTCAAAAAATATCATCGCGACATTCTCTACTCTAGGCCACGGAAAGCCCACAAATCCTCTAAAGCCTCAAGTTAACCGGTAACTCGCCTGTTCAAAATGATTGATTCCACGACATCGATCAAGGCGGTGTCAGTCGGATTCCCAGAGCAATGACAGCCTGCCAGATTTGACCTCGATTTACTAAAGTGATGTCAAAATTTTAATATTGATGTCTTTCTTGGTTATCAATAAAGATTTTTAGTCTTTAAGTATAGCATGATGTGAACTGCGTAATGGTTTAGTCGATGGGCATTCTCAAAATGACGTGCAGTGGTATAAGGACCTATTTATGCCTGATAACTCAGTTGGTAGTAGCTCTACTTCCTGAACTGTAGGTTGTGGGTTTAATTCCCACCCAGAATAAACATTTGTGCGATAAACATTGGTGTGTGTTCGGTATCTGGGTGTTATATTGTATTCTATGTATGTATTAACAGACAAAAAGTATGTAAGTATTGTATCAGTTGTCTGGTTCCCATAGTACAAACTTTGCTTAGTTTGGGGCTAGATGGCGCTGTGTGAAATGTCGACAAATATTTATTTATTTTTGAGTGACTTGAAATAAAATACATTCACAGTACCGCTAGATCAAATAAATTTGGATATAAAAAGAACTTTTTCACTCTCCAACAAATGATATACACTCTAACAGAGCCTATAGTTTCCCAAGAACAACCGGCAATATATTTACATCTCGACATTCACGACGAGGCGCGAGGTAAGCAAGATTTATGGGTGCAATACTAAAGGACTACTAACTAGCAAGGACATTCTAACTTAAGGCGGTGGGAATACAACAGTGGTTTAGGTTCGCTGACCTTCAAAAAGTAAGTAACTTAAGAGTACTTAGGTATTTCTTCGCAAGGATCGTTTAACGCGCTTCTTCCTGGAATGTTCCTGGAGTCAGGAACTAGGAAGACCAAGGTCCTATTTTGTAGAACAAGTGCCTACCGTGCCGTCGTCCTCTGGGGGCCGTAAAAGCCGCCTAAGGCTTACTATGCAGTGAAACGTAAAGCTTGCTCGCCTGTTAAGTTTTTCTTTTCATCATCAACCCGAAAAAACTACTGATTTCTCTCTCTCTCTCTCTCTCTCTCTCTTTCTCTCTTTCTCTTTTCTTTCTCTCTATCGACTTCCCCCTTTCCACCCACTCTCTATTAAAATGATACATTAACCGGGTTTGTTCGAGTATCGTAAAATGATATAAAAATAAATGAATCCATACGATAAAAAAATAATTACGATTTGCTGCAAACTGTTGAGATAAAGTTTTTAATCGATTAAGTTACTCAAGGAAAAAACCACCAGCAATATTAAAACTACCAAACTTGAGAGCTTTCCGAAAGCTCAAAAGCGAAGTTTCCGAAACAGCGTTCAAACGCTAAACTACGTTCCGTCGAATTCCACTTGAGTCGAAAACCAATTGCATCGGTGGCAAACTTGTTTTGCTGAAAAACAATTAAGTGAATCAATCTCGGCAAACAGACCATGCGTAGATTATGCAGCAGTAGAGTGTCGCCCCATAGATTAGGTTTAGCTTGTTAGGCTGAGCTGAAATGCAGTACGTTTTCTGAGCAAACCAAAGCAATTTCTGGGAGGCTTAAAAAAGTTCTGTTGAAGGCAGTTTAAAATGACCGTTTTCACCTTTGAGGAAATATTTCTATAGTTTTAACAAATTAAAATTATGTGTGCTCAAATATTCTTGTATAGTTTCCGAAATTTCGAGAACTAGCGGTGCGGTATTTAAATCCCTATCTTCCAACTCACTGGGCTTAACTAGCCGGTTAAGCGTTGGTTGCTATTCTCAGTGCCTGCACAAAATATTTACTTAGCGTTCCTGCGAAAATCCTTAGAGCTGTTATTATCTTCATTAATCACATTATTCTTCATGAAAATTTTTCTCAGGTGTCCTCAACGTGTGGATTACACTATTAAATATATTGAAATCGAAAACGAGAACGGACTACCGTTTTTAGCCGACATCAAAAAATAAGTTTTTTTTTAAATAATGCCCTGCATTGCACTTGATATTATTATAGTGAGGGTAGGATCAGATTTTAGTTGTTCAGTAGTGAGAAAGATAACTTCTTTTTTTTTAACTTATATATTGTTATGGGCTTAATAGGATCTGTGGGCTTGCTATATGATATTTGACAATAAGCACTTAGTAATTTTATATGTTTAGTAAAATAACTTATTTTTTAGGACCTAATATAATTTAGACTTGTAAAAAATAGCGTATTTGTAAAAACAAAAATACATTTAGATACAATCATACACTATTTCATGTCTATCAAAATTTCAATAAAATTTAACATTCTCTACATATATAACTAGATATATTACATGTATATCGGTTGTCTGGTTGCCATAGTACAAACTTTGCTTAGTTTGAAGCTAGATGGCGCTGTGTGAAATGTCCACTAATATTTATTTATTTAAAGTGACTTGAAATAAAATACATATGGAGAGGCACTTGCTGTATCTCTAGACGTCTCTAAGGCATTTGATCGGGTCTGGCACGACGGTCTTCTGAATAAGCTTCCATCTTACGGACTACCTGCTGGTTTGTGCACTTGGATATCAGACTTTTTGAGGGAACGATCGCTTAGAGTGGTTCTTGATGGCTGCTCTTCCGATCAATTAGCTATTAATGCTGGTGTACCTCAGGGGTCAGTTCTTTCAGCAACACTATTCTTACTCCACATCAATGATTTGCTAAAGCCCGGTACCTTTGGGTATGCAGATGATAGTACTGTTGTTGAAAGATACACATCCAGTGCCCGAGCCAGTGGTGACGATGTCCGGATTGAGAGAGAGGCTATGGTTGAGCGCATGAACCTGGCTTTGAAAGCCGTGTCCGATTGGGGCGATGCTAACTTGGTTAGGTTCAATGCTGCAAAAACACAGGCGTGTTTATTCACTGCTAAAAAGAGCCCACTCCATCTGGCTCCTTCATTCCGTGGTGTATCTGTAAGTTTAGGAAACCATCTTGAGCTTTTGGGTGTTGATCTCACGTCAAACCTAAACTTTGGATCCTACATCGAGTCCAAAGCCAAAGTAGCTTCAAAAAAACTCGGCATATTGTCCAAGGTAAGGCGGTACTTCACACCTGGACAGCTTCTAAATCTGTATCAAGCACAAGTCCGATCGTGTATGGAGTACTGCTGCCACCTGTGGGACGGGTCTGCCAAGTACCAGCTTGAGGCTCTGGACTCGATTGAACGGCGTGCCAAAAGGCTCATTGACGACGACACTTTGGTTGGTGAAAGGCTCCAGAGCCTTGCACATCGACGTAAGGTGGCAAGTCTGTCGGTTTTTTACAGATTACACCACGGTGAATGCGCTCAAGAACTGCATGATCTAATTCTCCCATCACCATTCCACTACCGGACTACTAGACGCTCGGCTAAGCGCCATCCTTTTGTGGTCGAAATACCACCCATTCGTACCAAGCGATTTGACTCAACGTTCTTAATTAGAACGGCTAAGGAATGGAATGCCCTGCCAGCGTCTGTGTTTCCGGTGAAATATGACCCGGGCGTGTTCAAGAGAAGAGTGAATAGGTATTTACTTGGCTAGCATGCTACACCTTCGATCGCATCGTCACTTCCCATCAGGTGAGAGCGTGGTCAAATGCTAGACAAGTTTGAAGTAAAAAAAAAAAAAAAAAAAAAAAAACATTCACAGTACCGCTAGATCAAATAAATTTGGATATAAAAAGAACTTTTTCACTCTCCAACAAATGATATACATTTTAACAGAGCCTATAGTTTTCTCAAGAACAACGAAAGAATATTAGAAGATTTATGTTTTATTTTTATCTTCGAAAGATTATCTCAAAGAGTAGTAGCAGAACAGTGGGTTCGGATCGGTTATGCACACTGCTACGTCTATGTTATGCTCTCCTCAGATGCACATCAAAGCTTTGATTCGGCTGCCACGTTTGATTAATTAATGCTCAGCCAACTGGCGTCGTTGCGAGATTCCGTTGCGTACAAGCAATGTTGTCCTTTCTCTGTTTTGTGTATGCCGGATGCGAAACATGTTCGTCATAATATCAAGGATTGTTGTCCCATGTCTTTGGAACCCATTGTCGACCCATCGTTATTGGCATGTATGCAGAATTAATTTAGCATTGATTTGTTAGAACCTACTGACCATCTCAAGCCCAAATGGCAAATAATTCTCGTTCCTGGACTGGCAACTTTGCTTCGGCAGAAGGAAAGGAATCTCAAACTAGGTTCTTGATATACTGGTTTGACTAATTATTGAATGTAAATATATAAATTGTAAATAATGTAAATTGGCTTGAGGAAATTATTGTAAGTTTCTTGTACTATTAAGTATTCAGTGGTATAGGTACTATTGTGTTATTGTATGTACTTGATTACATATTTTACAGTAATAAAAAAAATCATATTCACTTCATTACTAAAATCACTTTGAATGCAAAACCTGATACGCCGATATGACTGATCTGTCTTAATTATAGATCACAATTGACCTAACTTTTTCATTAAAGTATTCTGGAGAAAATCATCATGTCACGACTCACGTCACACGGCTTGAGGGACAATACAATACAATATAATAATACTTTGTTGAATACCAACTAATACATAACTAGGCACTTAAAAAACGTACAAAAAATAATGTTGGAACAAAGAGTGGGCTTATCGCATTTCTTTCAGGCTATATGAGGAACGTACTACAGAAATACGTTTTTGAACGCAGCAATTCAAAATGCGATGAAGTCTGTAGTAGAGGAGGCTATTGTTTTCCAGAGAAGTACTGGAAGATGTCTTGTGGTATAAACAGATGTGAATATTGAAAATTGTGAAGAAACACATGTACCAAGTGTGGCAATCTGGACTTTAATTCTGGCTACCCTGACCACTATATGTAATAATCATGGCTGCGGTATTTGCATATTTGCGACACGGCCGCCCATAACAGATATAATTTAAGTAGTAAGTTTCGCGTGACACTTGCACTGCGCACATCATCCTGAGACACTAGCACAGTCTAGTAATTAGACTTTGAGATCATATTGTAAAGTCTCATTTGCCCAGTAATTTCACTACAGTGCCCTTCAAACCGGAACACAGTAGTGCTTGCACACTACTGTGTAGCGGCAAAGTAACTGGCAAAGCGGAGGTACCACTGAAAAAGTTGGAGAGGTAAAGTTCGTCAGGTAGGTAAACCTAGACAAACTTTGCAGACAAGTCCTACCTAGTAATATTAGAGGTATCAGGCGATGTTGTGAAACTCAGATCACCCTTGTTTGCTGTGATCTGAGATGTAAAAGTACCTTGTGTAACAAGACATGATTGATGTTAGTAGTCATATCTTTTCTGACTATAACTTGACTGGTCACGATCTTGATTTCGCGTAGAAGCAGATTCGGCTTATACATATGGCACATGACCTCGCCACAGCCCATCTTTTTCATAAAAGAAAATTCGAAGTTGTCGCGGAGAATAGAAGGGTCCATCCCTCTATTCTAATCGGTCCAACAGCGTGATTTATTTACTTCTGGGAGAGAAACTTAAACTGTATTCCGAATGTAACTCTTTATTTTTTATTTTTCTACTTATCTAATTAATACATGCGGTCTCTAGTAGGACCTGGAAACGAGTGCCGGCCGGGGGGGAGTCACGCACGGACAGTCGCTTTACAAAACTGCTTACTTAGATTTATGTCGCTACAAAGTATTAAAATATTTCAGGTAGAAGATACTTATAATATCTTAGATAGTAATCGTTCTTTTCCATTAATGTATGTAGTCCATGCTATAGAACGCTCCAATATGACTAAATAAAAAAAGTACTTATGATATGAAATTTAAATCTATGTATTATCAAATTACTGCAAATTTAAATTCTAAAGAAAAGCCTTGCAAAGACATTTACAAAGCACTTAAACGGTGTCCGCGCTGTGTGTTCCGTTAAATAGACATTTCGGCTGTCATGCAGCTATTTTAGGAGGCACTAAATACTAAAACAAAACTTTTTTTGTTAATTTCACCTTGTACGGTGTACTTCTGTAGCATGGTTTGAGTACGTACATTTAAGGAAAAGAGTGAATTAAATTCCACCGTGTATAGAGAATATTCTCGAAGTGAATGTAGACACGAAAAAAAGAGTAAGTAATTGCAATAAAATTCAAAGTTTTAGTCACCGAATTACGAAATCGCAGAACATCTATCGAACAAAATGTTAATGTAACAAGTCATTTATAATTCAAAAACAACAGAACAGCAGAATCTGAATATTCCTGACAGATGCAATTAACCTTTCACCCGCCTTCATGCATACACTTGAATGTATGTATGTAAAGCAATCCGTCCATCTGTATGTCTTAATTAAGCGAATGCGTTCTTGCTGCGGCTGCATATGGCTCGACATCCGGCTTTTGGAAATGGAAATGAGATAGGAATTTGAGCTACCATTCACGGTGGCACTCTGACGAGGTTCAAGTCAGTGACTTCACTGCGCCGACTTTGAAGTCACTGGCTTTGGGAGTCAATGGTGTGGATTTTGTGTAGAGTTATTTTAATTTGTCTGTGATAATTTAATATAAAAACGATCCAACGTAAATTTAACTTTTAATATGTATTTATACTTTATAAAACGTAAATCCGTTATATATATATAATTTGATGTAAGTCCGAATACAATATCAAACTGTATCTTATCTTAAGATCTGTGAAATAAATAAATAAAATAAATGTATTAGATTTAGTTAATCTCGGTAGCACGATTAGGCAGAATCTACAGTGACAATGGTTGAAAAAAGTATTTGTTTTAGTTAACTATTTATTTATTCTTACGAAGACCAACAACTTTTTCTTACATCGTAGAAACGAACTATTCACTTGGAAGCCAATTAAAGGTCTACACGTCTAGCAGTATAGTAGCACTAATGCTTGAAAAAATAATTAAACTTTGGCAAAGATCAGAAATACTTAATTTGTAAACTATTCTGAATAAATAAGTACTACGCATAATAAGTGAAATGAACAAAACATGTAACAATCTAATGAACGAAGAATATGCGAAGGTTTAGAGATTCACTCTTCACTCTAAGTCTCAATCGCAGTGCTCATAGCGAAGCTCAACTTTATCAATAAACTGAAGACGTCCACTTTGAACATAGGCCTTCTTCATAAAGCACTTTAACCGGCTGCTTGCCTTATGCAGCTCGATGTTCTTGTTTGTTTATTGTAGCGTTTGGATATTTTCAACCTAAATTTTATTGAATATTGACATTGCTTCAAAATCCATTAATCACAGACTTCAGGGTCTTGGGCTTAAGGTTTGTGTATCTCTTATGTTTAAAGATATACACTTCTTTAATAATGAACAGCTGTCACTTTTAAATAAAGTGTAGACGGCATCTGTTGCTGTAAAATTTAGTGACAAAATTAAACTTAGATTGGAGGAATTTTAACTAATGTTATGCCACACTGAAAACGTAACATCAGAGACAATCATAAAGTTAAAATCGAATCGATGTCAATGGTCACCTAAAAAGAATGGTGGTAAGTAAAATTTCATTACCTAAATTTGAAACGCCCCCGGCAATGGCAATGATAATCTTATGCCCGTCTTTACTAAAATTTGACAGCTGCTAAGTTCGCACTTACCCCTCTGTGAAATTACTTACTTTAATGCATTTAGATGTGTCACAGACGTATAAGATATATATGATATAATCAGATTTGAAAGCTCTATTTATAGTACTTTCATGGACCGATATTGCAGTTTTAGTTCAAAATGTTATCTGCTGGCTGGCTGGCTATCTCTCAGTAAAATCTCTTTAACCTTAAAATAAGAACGTTGAATATACAATAAAACTCTTAGAAAAAAACGAATGTGCTTTAAACCACACGACTGAAGTAAAACTAATTTAGCTCCATCTATCGGCCGGTATAACTTTACTTTTGCTTTGTTTAATATTGTCGCCATCTTGTAAAATGACAATTATAAATTGTCATTTTACCGGACATACCAACATAATGCAACAAATTTTAAGTAATTTTCAAATTTGTTAGTTTGGCAATGGATATCTAAGTTAACCAACAACTTTCAACTTCCGTACGCCTGTTTACAGATTCACTTTACTCCCCAAGTCAAGCGTGTGTAAATAAGTGTTACTTCAAAAGTTTGAGGTGGTGATGAAAAGAGAGATGAGTTAAAAAAACCTGATTCGGTCTACTTTCTATCTAAAACACCACATTAAAATCGGTACATCCGTCTAGGAACTTCAATGCCTTTTGCCACAGACAGACATAAAGGTCAAGCATGTCCTATTTTTCAATGGTTAAAATGGTAAATATAAACGTAGGCTGTAGAAAGTATTCCTTTACAAACCTCTAGCTGCGATTGTACGTAAAATTTAATAACAGTACACATTAAAATTCAGATATCCATCATCTGTTATACGAATTGTTTCGTTTCACTTTGTCTGGGGGAATTTATTCAATTAAAACTGTGTTAGGGCGCAGTATATAAACATGAACAGTATCCCAACTGCGTACGACATCTAAAGGCTGCAATACAAAAACGTAGTTTTTGAATATTCCGTTTATCCCACCGCAAAATAATTTTATCCGTGAATTTAGATACGTTGTTTTTGATTTTTTCTTCACTCATTAATTTTGAACACAGGATTTTTTAAAATTGTTATGATACTTTACCACAGACTCCTGGGTCCGTGCTCTTTTTAATATACTACTTACATATCTGTTAGTTGTATTAATCTTTTTTTTTTTTTTTCAAATAAATAAAAGAACAAAAATAATTAACCCAGGCTTTTATTATAATAAGTTCAAATGAATTCTATACATTACTATGACTGTGACACTATGTTAAGTTATGAAATTACAAAATAAATTAATTAAATGTATTAAACCTTATTAATAGTAGAACTTAAATCGGATAGGTATGTTTATAATCTGGAGGACACGCAGTGCTTCACTAAGGCAACAATTATTTTCCGTTTTCTTTTTTTTTTAAGTTTTGGCTCCACACTTTTGTGTATTTAGTCAGTGTCAAGTAATTGATAATTTATCAAGCTATCGATATTTTACGCAAATATGTGTCAAGTCACAGTCGAAGTCATAGTCAAGTCATAGTCTAGTCAAAGTCACACTCCTAGTAAAGTGGTGGCAACTTTACTTGAAGCTGCTATGGAGTTTTGGAAACAACACGAAAAGAAACGTTTCACCATCATTATACCATTTTCCCACACTCACGCCTGTAATCCAGCACTTAACGAATAGAATGCCACCAATTTTATGCACTAACACTGAAAATAACACAAGTTTAGGAAAATAATACAATGCGGTGACGCAATCTTTTTCGCGTTCCCGCCAAAACTCCTATTTTCCGTTTACTAACTATAATTAAACACAGTAGACTTAATAGTATAAGTACCATTGACACATTCTACTACTGTTTGTAATAAATTTCACTTTTTGAAGTAAACCTTCTCTACGCACGCTTGACTTGGGAAGTACTGGTGAATGCGTGACGAGGGAACGGAAATTGAAAGGTGTTGGTTAACGTAGATCTCCATTGTCAACATAACAAAGTTAAAAATTACTCTATTTTTTTATTATTATTATGTTCTTCTTCTCTTCGTTTAATGGCCTGCTATCGCTTTTTAGCGATAATTCTTCCAATGTCAAGTATGGAATTTTGTACGGTTATGTCATGTCAAAGTCTTATTTTGTCAGTTAAAATGCCACAGTAAAATGGTGGAAATTTCACTGACGGCTCTAGGGAGCCTTGAAGAGAAAACGAAATGGTATGGTTTTAAAACTTAGAACCATTTGCCAACACTCGTGCACGTTCACGAACACTTAACTGATAATAATCCACCCTTATTACACATTAAAATTCAAAAATACAGATTCGAGACAGGGTTGAGAAAAATAATTCAAAATTCAAAACCGCCATTTTCGGATTCATTTCAACGACTCCCATTATTATTATTATGTTGTATATCCGGTAAAATGACAATTTACCACTGTCAAGATGGCATTAACATTAAACAAAGCAAAAACAAAGTTATACCTAATTATAATAGCAATATAAGCAATGCATTGGTGACGCCTCCGGTGTTACAGATGTCCATAGGCCACGGTGACCACTTCCCATCAGGCGGGCCGTATGCTTATTTGCTCCCTTTAACATAAAAAAAAAAAAAAAAAAATAATAATAATAATAAGTGGTCTAAAGCACAATTTTTTCACTGTTTTGAACTTCTTTTTCACTTCACGTATATCGTGTCACTGTAACTGAGCCTGCAATTGAGATACTGTTATTATTGTGACACAGCATTATGTATAGTACATAATATTTTGGTGGTTAAATTGGATTTTCGGGCGTCAGGTTTCATTCTGATGTATGTTTATTAATACTTTTTAAATTCTTCTCATATTTTAACTAAGTGGTAGGACTTTACTGCAAAGTTCGTCTAGGTAGGTACCACCGCTTTGCCAGTTATTCTGCCGCCAAGCAGTAGTGTACAAGCACTACTGTGTTCCGGTTAGTAGTAGTAATTTTGTCCAGTGGGCACTGTAGTTAAAGAAATTACTGGGCAAATGAGACTTTATGATCTGATCTCACAGTTTAGTAATCTTATTACTAGATTGTGCTGATGTCTCAGGATGACGTGCGCAGTGCAGTGTCACGCGAAACTCTATACTTCAGAGTTCTGAGTAACACTGCAGCTGATATGGGCAGCTGATATGGGCAGCTGTGTCGTTTTGTTAAAGGGCGAACGGCTAGCTCGACACGTCATTCCTTAACATAAAAAAAAAAAATATTACAAGACTATTTTGTTTAGCTGCTGGTGTTTGTATCTTTCTGAGATGGGTCTATTGGTCTAGGAAATTTTTTATATCAATAGTTCAACTGACCTTGACATCGATTTAAATTGTATTTTTTTTCCCATGAGATCCGCATGCGCATTAAGCGAATTACGAGAGTGAATCTAAAAAAGCAATCTCTTCGCAAACCTCACCTTTTTATTAAACGGCGTAACAGCTTTTAGCACATAATTTTCCTATCTTATAAATCCAGATGCCTAATCTACTTTACGTAGAAATTGACTGCGAAACGGTTTTAGTGGCTTAAAAGCGTCTGAACCTCAATTCTGTTATCCTCAATAACATCAGTCTGAATGATATCGCTTTAAGCGATAAGATCGCCTATTGTGACACTTTGTCTACTAATGTATCTAATACTGATGGCGATCTTCTTATCAGTCATGATTTTTGAGGTTTGAGGTATAAAAAGCAAGCATTTCAAAAATTGAACCAAAAATCTTAGTAGAGTGAGATTTTTTCATTTTATGTAGTACTCAAATATCTCATTAAACATTCCTTATCTAAATATACATAACTCAAAAGTGACTGACTGATTGACTGACATAGTGATCTATCAACGCACAACCCAAAGCACTGGACGGATTGGGCTGAAATTTTGCATGCAGGTACATGTTATGACGTAGGCATACGCTAAGAAAGGATTTTTCGAAATTCCTCCCTTAAGAGGGTGAAATGGGTGGTTGAATTATTTTCCCATAGGCTACGCCGCGGGCGAAGCTGCGGGCAGAAGCTCGTTTACCTATAATGTTAAGCCTAAAGTTGGTTTCTATAAACATTTCCTACATAAGCCAAATATTAACGCTCGCCGCGGAACACTTATGTTTTATTCAGTGTTTCAACTAAAAATAAACTACGGCCTGTCCGAATCCATCGGATTTTTTGGACCAGATAAACATAAAATTGTCTTTCCTCCGTCGATTTCTATTCGACATCATTTCGTAATATCGATTATATTCACGCTTGATTGCACACAATCGTGTCGCTGAATGTTTTTATCAGGTGGGATGTTGTCAAACTTATTTAAAGAACAACAGATATTATAATACATGTAGCTAGTGAAATTACTGGGCAATTGAGACTTTATAATCTGATCTCACAGTCCAGTAATCTTATTACCAGACTGCTATACCGAAAGTTGGAACGTGGTTCTATAGAAATGTGAAAATAGAACTAGTTTTTTTAAAATAATTTGTTAGCTATCAGCTTAAAAGACTCTCCCTAGAGCTAAACTTTCAACCCGCTCCTCAGGCAACTTCAGGCATATTTTTCGAATATGAGTAATAAAAATAAATAATTACACTGAACGCGTTGTGTTCACAAGAAAGACACTTAGAAACGCCTTGTGAAATCAATGCCGTTTTTGCAAGGCAAAAACTGAATGTAGTTAAGTTGGTTGTGCAATGACGTGGACTTGCTATTTGTAAGTCGTAGGTTCGAATCCTGCCAGGAGATTGAGTTATTGAGTGAACAAAACTCATTTTGTATTTTTTGTCTGCCCTTACAGATTGCAAGGATTCACATAATAAACGCGCAAGATGCAAATTCAATTTCATTACAGTGTACGTGGTTAATTTTGAATCAATTAAAATAACACTATATTATCTTAGCAACAAGGTTCTAAATCAAACAAACCATGTCTTTACAATTCTCCTCTCTACCAAAACAGTAACGTCAACTATCAATATACAAGTATACAGAGTAATTAACACAGAGTTGATGTCCCATCTCTCGAGCGCGTGTTTCATTAGACGTAATTAATTTTCAGTAGAGGGGTGTTATCAACTCTTTATTATTCCAATATGGCTCTTATTTTTACATGGATAGAATTCAAATTTGTACGTTTAGCTGTTGGTATTCCTTAAAGATCGTGGTTACGTCAAAAAGCATATTAGTAAGGTTACATCGATGGGCGTTGCGACGACGTGACGTTTAATATTAAAATTAATCGTCTTTTTAGTATTTGTCTTTTAACTTACGTTAATTTCTCCTCAATTTTATAAAGGAGGAAGAGCATCGGATATGCTCGAAACCTGGTCGAGAAATCGACATACAATTCGTGAGTAATAGTCGGAGATATATTAATTTAAAATTTTATAAACTTTAAGAGGTATTGACAGTCTCTGTAGTTTGGTGGTTGAGCAGAACAACTCGTAGCCTGAAAACGGCGGGTTCGATTTCCGCGACAGGACAAGTATTTGTGCACAAAAAAACGCGTGTTCTTTAGACCACACGACTGAAGTTAAACTTTCTTAGCTCCATCTATCGGCCGGTATAACTTTGTTTTTGCTTTTTTCATTGTTTGTGTCGCCATCTTGACAATTGTAAATTGTCATTTTACTAGACATATCAACATAATAATACAAATTGTAAGTAATTTTTAACATTGTTATGTTAACAATGGAGATATACGTGAACCAATAACTTTCAACTTCCGTTCGTCTCGTCAGCTTACCCCCCAAGTTCAGTTTTACTTCAAAAAGAGCAAATATTTGTTTTTTTTAGATATTGTGGGACCATGGTCCTAGTAGTTAATGACTCCTACGAGTATATACAGATAATCTTAATTAGTAGTTATTTTTGGCTGAACCAGTCGTGACGGAATTTGGAATCCTGGCAGAAGATATTCTACCGTTCTCCAGTTTCAGTCGTGATTTGTACATTGAGTTTGTTAACTCAGTCACTGGAAGATTTAATAATAGGCATGACGACAGTATCAAAAAAGGTCGATTTAATGTTTTTAGGGTAAAATTTATATTAAATAACGTTGAAACACTGGTTTAGTTTTATTAGAAATATTAAGATAACTTAGATTTTCAATAAAATAAAACATTAAAATACTGCGATCGGCCATTTTGACTGAAACGCCAATCACAGCGCATGACGTCACACGTAGACTTTTGCTGTTGTGAATATACGCATTTGGATTGATTTAGTTATTTTGTATTCTTTTTCTACGTGTGTAGTAGTGCAGTGACATGTTTTCAACATGTCATTGTGTAGGTAAACACCTAGGAGTGACGTCAGAGCCGACGCCATGACGCCTCGAGCTGTTTTCGCGCCGCATTTAAAAAATATTATGAAAATGGCTTTAATCTTGGTTAAAATTAAGTCTATTACCGAAATAAAGGTTTTTAGTAAATGTATACCCACATTACGGAAGAGGATTTCAAAATCTTTCGTCATGCCTATTGTTAGTAAATGCTATACCTAGAATGTGCATACAATTACATACACTTCTCCTGGATGTAATTACAGAGTGGGTAATTGTAACCATGTAACATTTGTAATTATTGCAGGCTTGCTATACGCGTTCCGACAAAACTGTCCTGTTCGACGAAAGATTTTTTTTATGTTACGAAACGACATGACGAGCTAGTCGCTCGCCTGATGTTAAGCAACACGACTGCCCATATCAGTTACAGTAACACTTGGAACTCTAAATTATAGTTTTGCGTGACACTGCACTGCGCACGCCATTCTGAGACATCAGCACAGCCTAGCAATAAGATTACTAGACTGACTTGACATGACGGATCATGACAATTGCAACATTTACGAGTAAGGCTGCTTATAAAAGTACCCTCATTTTTATATCCCATCCCCGTATACGACTCAGTAGTCTCGGTACACGCCACTTGAACAACAAGAGCTATAAATCTGACCTTTTGGCAGAAAGCGGACGCCATTGAGGATATTAATATGCGGTCGTGCCGTGAATGGCCGGCTTTATGTAAGATGTACATTTTAACAGTGCATAAGATTGGAAATTGCAAATAGACATTTTTTTCGGGTCCGTTTGAATATTTTCAAGCAAATGAACACTGGAACCGGAATTGGATGCTCTTTTATGAAGGGTGCAGCCGCAAAAGGTGTCGTAATGACTTACATGATTATCAGCCTCAGTGATCTAATCTGACTACTAAAAGGTGGTAGGACTTTTCTGCAAAGTTCGTCTAGGTAGGTACCACCGCTTTGCCAGTTATTCTGCCGCCAAGCATTAGTACGCAAGCACTACCGTGTTCTGGTTTGACAGGCACTGTAGCTAGTGAAATTACTGGGCAAATGAGACTTTATAACCTAATCTAGCAATATTGCTAGACTGTGAGATTTAGAATGACGTGCGCAGTGCAGTGTCACGTGAAACTCTATACTTTAGAGATCCGACACTGCGTCTGATATAGGCAGCCGTGTCGCTTAACATCAGGCGAACAACTAGCTAGTCATGTCATTCCTAACCTTAAAAAATATTTATACCCAAATGAATTGCAGTAGGTATGTCATACAGGAATCAGTGCGAACTTAGGAGCTGTCTAACTTTAGTACAGACTGCAATAGTTTATTTAATTAATATCAGTAGTGTCACGCAAAACTATATTTTAGAGTCCGAAGGACACTGCACCTAATATGGGCAGCCATGTCGCTTAACATCAGGTGGATGGCTTCCTCGTCACGCACGTCATTCGTTGCTTTAAAAAGTCAGAGTTATAGAAAAGTGTAAATAGTAAGAAATAGGCATTTCCTCAGCACTGGGGCACAAAATGTTAAGAAGAAATGAAAATATATGTAAAGTAACGTGCAAATAATCATATGACATCTGATAGGAAGCGGTCACCGCAACCTAAAGGGACTCACATCTCTATAGATATCTTATTTTTAGAATATCTCATAATATCAAAGATTCTCCTATTTCAGCGCCAGTTTTGTTACTGTATTTCAGGCGTGAATGAACCGCTACTCGTGTCGGTTAACAGATGGTGACTCCTCGACTATGTTTCTAAGAAACTCCGAATGGACTTGGTTCTACCGTTTGTTGTGCTCGATACATTATTTAAACAAGTATATTTCAGGAATCCGAAATTGTGCTGTATTGAGAATGTAATAGAGCTCCGCTTATTCCACTAAGTATCTATTCAATTTTGCTGCACTAATGATAATTTAAATAAGGAAAAAAATTGCCCATTAATCCCTACTAGCCAATCAATGATGACCCAGTAAGTATTTTTGATAGAAAAATACCACAAATAATTGTTCTCTGTGTGGGTGTTATATGTATGTATTCTATGTATGTATTTACAAATAAAAAGTATTTAATTATTGTATCAGTTATCTGGTTCTCATAGTGCAAGCTTTGCTTAGTTTGGGGCGAGATGATGCTGTGTGAAATGTACACAAATGTTTGTAAAAAAGAAATACACAATCGGTCAATTCAATTTGGTCAAGTCTGATTTATTTAATTTAAATGAAATTTTTGGTTCCAATAACCATTTGGTGGCCACCCAAACATAAACTTCACTAACATTCCCCGGTAATTTCAATACTAGTCGTGTAGGCAATAAATCAGTTGACCAATGTTGAATGTGTTTAGAGGCGACATGTTTAGCGAGACATGCATAGTGGGTACCCTCAACTCACACAACACACCCACATTTTCCATGAATTATGTAGATTTATTTATGTAAGCATTTAATAATAAATGTAAGCTTTAATACTTAATTAAAATGGTGAGAAATACGTATCTAAATAAATAAGTAACTCCAAGTAATAAGTACCTGATCGATAACTACTACCTAGCACTGGCATCGTCAAGTATGTATTCGCGTGGGGTATACATATGTAATGTAATGTATAAGGTACAATCATCAATTTAATAGCAATCAATTAAAAAAAAAAAAAAAAAACGTCGACAACCAAAGTCCCAATGATTCTGTCAGAATTATTAGTAAATTTAGTCTAAGATGGACTTATAACGAGGGACGGAATTGGATCTAATTGGTATTAATTCAGTAGAACTAAGATATGATGTGAGTATAAGTTCAACTCAAAACCCTAAATGAAACAACTTAGTACAACTTTATGTATGTATACAACAGTCCAAAGAAATTGTCAAATAGTGTTATACTTGACCGTAACTTTGAGGACTTCAATTATCCACTTCTGTAGATTGTTCGGTGCTGGGCCTACTACAGTTTAAATTAATATATGATATATAATAATTGCGTCAACAACTTTACTAAGAGTAACTTTTGAATCAACACTTCTCTCAATAATTGTTAATTTTGTCTCTGTGTATCCATTTCTTTATTATAGTGAATTTATGTATTTCGAGCTTATATAGTCAAGCCGTCAACATGTGTAACTACCCAGTTACATGCAATCAGATCGTTCTGGCAACGTTTGTATTTAGGGGCTCCCAAGATACAGGCTAAGCCTAGTTTGGGGCCCATAGGTACCTAATTGAGTTATTATACTGCGACAAATGTTATGCCATTACTTAAGATTTAGTATGTAAGCTATGGAAATATTATTTATTTAAATTTATTATTGTATGTATAACTCACCAATATTTTTTTGTGGATGATAAATTTTTATGTTTTATGTTTATGTTTATTATTTTCTGCCGTGTGTCGGGCACCACAAGTTCTAAATAGCAGTGAATAGTCCAACATAATCCGTCGGTGTCACTCGCGTTGCGGTTGTCCCGTTCACGCAAATAGCATTCGCAATAATAACTGGAATTCTTAATAACTGAAAAGCAGATGACAATCCGATTTTTCTTTTCTGTTTTCAAAGTGATCAGACGAGTGATTCAATAGCATTCATGATTATCTATCATTATCCCCATTTGCTAATGCAGAAAGCGAGCGGATGCTGATCCTGCCAAAGAAAATATAGGGGTGCAATCGCTGATAGAGGAGTAAATGTACAGCTTGGTCAATATAATCCATATTACTTAGGTATATTTAATAATGGAACTTTAAAGCGCTAAATCCTATGACACCATACAGTTTGCGGCGCTTATTAAAAGCCTTGTAAATCCAGTAGTTTGTTTAAATACCTTACCTTCTTCTATTGGTTTGAATAGCTTAGCTTTAGCTGAAAAAATCTAATTTATACAGTACGGAATCTACTGGCATATATCTTTTTTATTGCTGTTACCTGAAATACACCAACGGTATTGTCATTCTATTTTTCAACGGTAAATGCAGTTAACAATCATGGATTTATAAAGAGTGGATTAAACGTGTGAACGATTGGCATCTGTCCCGCAAACACGTTGCACTTACGTCTCTTGTCCCACTGTGTCCCATCAACATCGTATGCACTCACAATAATGTGTAAGATGCTCAAGATATTCGGCTGCCAGTTCGATAATAAATTCAATCAGTCCGGTGTTCTGTGCCAAGATCTAATTATATTAGCCTTTGTTGTGTTGCGAAGCACGGCCTATCGATGTTATAAAATTGGCTGAATGACTCGTCCGTAATAAGAGGGGAGTATGCGACCAATGGCAGCCGAAAGTAAAAGTGTAGTACATCACTTTCCTAGGTGATCTTTGATCTCTACGTATAGATATTGTATATTGAAAATAAATGTATAATGTATGTTCAGGTAGTTATTTTCGCAATGTTTTACTTATGTAAGTAAACGCTATCTCATTTATTTTGTCTCATTAGTTCCTTTTTATTATTCTAAATAAAACCTGAAATCATAATTATAAACTATAAAAATATTATTATTATTAAATTAATTATTATATGTATACATAAATTACATAGACCTAACAATAATTACCCGCACCAATACAGACAACCCTCGCCACGCGTTTCGCCTCTTCACGAGGCATTCTCAGGACCGATGTTGACCCGACGAAGGCTCGTGCGAAACTTTCGCTACTTAAGCACATAAACTGCGTATTGAAACTGTCAAATTCAACATTTTTTGTGTTTCTACCTGTTGCAATCAAGTTACATGATCGCCTGGTTGATAATAAGGCAGTATATCCTGTAAGTCGCGCTACTAGATAAGAAAGCGATCTACGAGTATGTTCGGTGTTCCCCTGCGTTATAAGATCCGAAATGAGGAAATCCATAGAACTAAAGTGACCGGTAAAGCGCTTAGAATAAGCAAGTTGACATGGGAACATGCAGGTCCCAGCGTTCGTAGAACAATCGATAGGGAAAAAAGGTTTACGAACCGGAAGATGCTGTGTAGGCCGACCCCCACTAGGTGGACTGACGATCTGCTGGGCGATCACGTAACTCGATTGCAACCGATAGATACACAAATTTGTATGGATTTGATAGTTTCAATACGCAGTTTATGTGCATAGTTAGTATAGAAATTTCTCTTGTTGCATTGCAATCAAAGTTTCGTGATCGCCCTAATGGTCAAAACTGCGGGAGCCGATGGATGCAGGAGACAATCAGCCGCTGAAAGTGGTGCTCTATGGGGGAAGACTATGTTCAGCAGTGAAGGACTTCAGACTGTTGATGATGAATAAGACAGCAGATATGAACGCAGTCTTATTATACACTCAATAAATATATTAAAATACTAACCCCCTTATTAATGAACATTGTGTGGCGAAGGAATAGTTAGTTATTGTAGTAAAACTTCTTTACGCACGCTTGACTTGAGAAGTAAGCTGACGTGCCAAACGGAATTTGAAAATTGTTGGTTCACGTAAATCTCCATTGTCGACCTAACAAAGTTTTTTTTTTTAATATTATGTTTGTATGTCCGGTAAAATGACAATTTACAATAGTCAAGGTGGCGAAATTAATATTAAACAAAGTAAAACAAAGTTATATCGGCCGATAGATAGAGCTAAACTAAAATTTCACTTTCAGTCTTGTGGTCTAAAGCACACTCTTTTTTTAATGTATTGTTTCTATTTATTGAGTTTGTAATGAGCAAAGATAACAAGAAAATACCAAGTATCTATTCCGCTGTTATGCACTGTTATTATATAAGCCGTCCCGGCTTCACATGGGTGGATATTTATCACACGAATTCACACTAATATTATAAAGGCGAAAGTTTGTATGTGTGTATGTTTGTTACTCCTTCACGCTCAAACGGCTGAATGGATTTGAATGAAATTCAGTACCAAGATAGCTTATACACTGGATTAATATATAAGCTACATTTTATCCCGGTGCAACTAGTTTTATATAAACATTTTTTCTTGCAATCAAAATAGCCTATAATAATCAGTGATAATGTAGCATTCAAATGGTGAAGGAATTTTTAAAATCGGTCCATTACTTTTTGAGCCAATTCGTTACAAACATACATACAAATCTTTCCTCTTTATAATATTAGTATAAATGAATAATTTTTCTTCCAGACTTTTTTCTTCTGGTGTTTGTTTAACCACACATGTCTGGAACAAAAATTCTTCATTCACGCCTCTAATAAATAATATAATTTAATAGTCCCTCATCGCGATATTCAACAATTAATTCGTGTCCACGATAAATTACCGGGCAGACGAGAAGCGGGTGCCAATGCGTGGCCGGGAATAGAACACGGAAGCAGGCGTAGTACGATGCATACGATACCGCAGATGTATGCACTATGCATGGAGCAGATAGTCTCCGTCTTGTCTTGTCTGGACTGCGCCGGGATAAATATTTCAGACGCGACCGCTATCTCATTTTGGATTGTGCTTATTTAATGATGATAAGTTTTAGAATTATGACAGGTATATGATGCGAAGATAAGGTTTGTATCCGTATCGGAACGACTGAAGCGGCTTAAGTAGACAAATCGACCGAATAACTAAATGTCAGAATCGTAATATATCCATATATTGGTAAATTTTAGCTTTAAAACTATCGCGAGCATGACACATTTTATAAAATCAATTAATAAATACACTCAATTAATTGACGTGAGCTTAGCCGCTATTAATTTTACATATATTGGCTAAGTAGCAACATGTCAGAATCGTAGTATCTAAGTATCGTAATATATAGTTACAATGCAAAATAGATGCAGCTTGACGTTCATTGACTTCGTTATGAGCGCTACACCTTCATTATGAGCTTGACAGTTTTGTTATGAGTGGAACAGTTTCTTTGCGAGCGTAATGGCTTCGTTATGAGCTTTACAGTTTTGTTATGAGTGCTATAGCTTCATTATAAGCGTCACAGTTTTGTCATGAGCGTTACAGCTTTGTTGTGAGTGCTATATCTTCATTATAAGCGTCACAGTTTTGTTATGAGTGCCACAGCTTCGTTATGAGCGTTACAGTTTTGTTATGAGTGCTATAGCTTTATTATAAGCGTCACAGTTTTGTTATGAGTGCCACAGCTTCGTTATGAGCGTTACAGCTTTGTTATGAGTGCTATAGCTTCATTATAAGCTTCACAGTTTTGTTATGAGTGCCACAGCTTCGTTATGAGCGTTACAGCTTCGTTATGAGCACTACAGCTTTGTTAAAGCGCTACAACTATGTCATGCGTAAAAAATAATGAAAACAGTTTTTAAGCCATCCTCAGTAACTAGCCCTGATGATTAACACTAAAGATATATAACACATACTTTCATTTCCCATTACATTATTCCCTGTAAAGGCTTCAGAAGCCCTTTGAGATACCGCTCGGTTATTGCAATGAATGAATAATACAATGTTTCAGGTTTACTCAGCGAACGTGAGGGAAATTGAGCGTTTCAGATGGGAAAGGCTACGTTGATGATAATAGATAGTTGCTACGCGAAAAAAAAAGAAAAGTGTGAAAGAGTCGCGCAAAGGTCTATATTTTAGACGTTTTTGTATATAATATAGACGTCAGGCCATATTTTAGACTTTAATAATATGGCCTGACGTCTATAATTAGTAGTTCAGCAAAAATTATATTTTAGACTGCTGGTGCCCCGTGGTTTCATCCGCAATTTAATTTTTTTTTCCTGCGGGAGTTCTTAGTTTTCGGTATACAATACAAATATTGGTGTTATTAAGATTGACTTGACCGTTTTAATATGAAAGGGCACTTCGATAAAAACAATATTTTAATTTATTACATCAAAAGAGGGATTTAATTACTTATTATTAGTATATCAATAATTTTTGTGGAATTATTATAGCCATTAAAAGTATTGGCTGGTACGCTATTCCTGGATTGGGATGAAAGTTTAACAAAAGAAACGAAAATTATAAAAAGTATTTGCTTCCAAACCATATTTCAAACTGATGCCATCGGAATCTCAAAGCTCTGATACCTTCGTCCCATTAAATTCTATCCCAAAAAGGGTCCATTCTAGATCAATTTGCCGATATGACGTCATAACTTGAATAAACGTCCATTGCATTCGCCTAGAAACCGTTTCTGCTCGCCTTTAGCCGGCCCAGCTTATCAGGGCACGAAGGTGCGTATATTATTTTAGAATAGTCTAAAGGTCAAGATCAAGATAGAATGGTTTAGCTATTTTATTAAACAAGTCGTGTAGCAAAGTGATAAGTTTAGTTTTATTTGAATGCTTGTAGCGGTCTAAAAGCTGTGGACATCAGAAGCCCAGTTTTCATAATTAATAACGTTCAAGTATCGATATAGTCTCAATCTCACAAATGTTATCACACTAATCACATCACACTAATATTATAAAGGTGAAAGTTTGTATGTGTGTATCTGTGTTTGTGTGTATGTTTGTTACTCCTTCACGCTCAAACGGCTGAATGGATTTGGATGAAATTCGGTACCAAGATAGCTTATACACTGGATTAACATATAGGTTACATTATATCTCGGAAAAGTGAAATTTTCTCGTGGGATGAGCAAATAATTAAAATTCTTTTAATCCGCGGGTGAAACCGTGGGGCGCAACTAATAAAGCTATAAACAACAATGAAATCCTGCTTCTTCACTGATTTAATCGAATTAGGTTAGTCGCTTGCACAGCAATAAATATATTAAGAACATTCTATCTTGATTCAGGTCTGTTTAACACCGCAGTTGACGAAACCTAACTTAAAATTATAGTCTCTAGAAATAATTCGCAAAGCCTGTCTCTGGATTTCCATTCTATAATTTTCTTTCGTTTACTTTATTTCTAAGGTATGCGGGCTCAAAATAATTTTCCAAGATATTTTGAAGTGCTTTACGCTCAAGTCTTAAATTAGGGCCTCTCTACTTTTAAAGTTCGAAGAATTGAAGTCTCGTCAAAGTGAAATTCCACTGGCAAAGTGATCGTTGATCAATGTCTAAAAATTATTATGCAAAAGATGATAACGCTGGGAACTAATTGCGTTAGGTGCGATTTTTCAATGGCAGGTTAAATGTTATTGAACTATCAAATTATAATCTGACTAAAATAAAAGTAACATTATTAGCGCCAAGGTGCGGTTTTTCAATAATCAGATAACAGCTATTCATTGGATAAAACAAAACACAGGGAAAATAAAATAATAAATTTGTATAATGGACACTGCAGTAATAATGGCACTTTTATTTTAGTCGCATTATAATTTGTTAGTTGAATAACATTTATCCGGCCATTGAAAAATCCCACCTTAGTCAAATAAAATGAAGGTTGCGATTTCTTTTGGAACAAGCATTTGAAACAGAAGCGTCGTATTGGCGATTCATTGATTGATTTGTTCATTGATTGATTAATTTTTTTTTTCATGGCATAGGTTATTTTTGTCTAATAATTGCTACCTAATGATGGCCAAAGATGACACATTATGACTAGATTGGAAGCTGGCTTTCAAGTTTTTTTCCTTTTAACTTGTTGAGCGGCATAGGACCAGTATCGGTGAGCTTCTTTTCCCAGAGCTACAACTACAGCTATTTAAAAGGATCAAGGATAAAGGGTCAAAAGAGTATTGTCACCCCATTAGTGACACTTTCATTGTTACAGATGTATGTCCATGCTTGCCTTTGGACACCGTAGCTACGCGTTTGCTTCTTGCAGCACAAAAATATTAATTATGAAATGTCATGAAAAGAGTCATGAAATTGTCATTGAGCTAACGTTCTGATGATAATAAAAACCTGAAAGCTTTTAAAATTTTATAATAATTAAAAAAGAGAGAAATTGTACCAAAAAAATAAATACAACTTCCTAGGCGAAAAATCAAAGACAATATCAAAAACCTAATGCCAAAAGAACAAATAATATATTTTTTAAATTTTGAATTAAAATTAGTGTAAGCAGTTTTTATATACAAACAAAGAGTTTGGCTTAGTCGTTTTGTAAAGACAATATTTGAAATCCTAGGTAAATTATGATACCAATTTTATGGGCAGTTTATTATGAAATAGTTATTAGTTATAGTTATAATAGTAATAATTTGTATAACTCATATGTAGAACAATGGAATTTCACTTAGCATCTACCTACTAGCTTACCTATCGTTAGTATTACTAAAATCTAACTGTTAATGTACCTACATCATATATTTAAGGTTCTGTTTGTTTTTTCTATTCTTGTTCTTATTTAACTTGCAGGTGTGATTGATTCTGTTCCTAACACGTCATAGAAAATGTATAGAAAACTTTTACGTTTATAAAAAACTCTTGAAAATACAACAAAACATCGCATAATTAAAACATGTATCTAATAATTCTAACGGTGTATATTTCGCAATACAAGGCGCAAACTGTAACTTAAGTACAATACTTTGCAACAACTCACAAAGAAGGAGCGTCTTGAGTTCCAAACTGAAAATACCGGATAAATTTCAACACCAAGAGTTAGCGTTAGGCAACTTTCTAATTGAGATTATCGAGATAAGCGAAAATGTAAGCAGAGAGACCAAAATTTAACCTTATTTGATTCTTGTGTTTCAAGTGATTTGGTTTAAACTCACGGAATTTTAAATGTTAAACTTACGGCACTCTTTTTTTTTTTTTTACTGTCGATGGGTTTGCGTTTGACTACATCTCACCTGATGGTAAGTGACGATGAGGTCGAAGGTGGAGCACGCCTACCCTGAAATAACCCATTTACTCTTGACTTAAAGACTCCCAAGTTGTATGTGGATGAATCAATGAAACACCGACGACGGGAGTGAGTTCCATTCCCTAGCCGTACGCACAATAAAAGAATCTGCAAAGCGTTTCGTACGAACAAAAGGTAAATCAACAACGTAAGGATGGTAACTCTCACCTCGCCGTGAGGTCCTGTAGTGGAATGGAGACGGTGGGATAAGATTGTGAAGCTCGTGCGCTTTTCAGTGATCGATCCTCACCTTGAGCGGCTGCTTGACTCGTGCTCCCGTGGTTTTGAAGAGGCGTCGGTCCACGTAATATGTGGCTGAACCTACGCGTGTTTTGGTTTGGTTTTGTGGTGGTTACTCGACTCGAGAACCTTTCTTCCCCATCTAGGGTAGGTTCGACGAGTGATGAGGCCTGCCCATTGCCATTTGTATTTGCTAATTTTGAACGCTATGTTGGTGACTTTAATTCTCTAGATCTCCTCATTCCGAGTTTTATCATGCAAGAGATTCCCGAGCATGGCCCTGTTGTAGCTCAAGTATCAATTGTATGGTAGTACAAATAAAAGTATCAAAGGTTCTTTGCCCTTATATTGTCTGGGACTTTGCTATGTAGCAACAAGCAAAGCGTACCCATAAATTCCCTATATATTTAATAATAATAATAATTAATAATATCCCATAAATTAATTTAAATTATATGTTTGTCTATTTAGAAATTGTGCATTGTACAAAAGGTAAATATAGCAACGTTAGCTATAAAAGACGCTACAATAATAGGTTTTTCGAAATTATAAGATATTTCAAAATCTACAATTTTGATGAAGTTGTTAAAACCTAACAATAAAAAATATTTCCTAACGTTAGATATTTTTACTCGGAACGCTTGTCTTACGTTAGTTATTCTATAAACATGTTTGTTTTTACTGAACTGATTAAACCTTCTGTAAAATTTTGTTATATATTCTTCAGTCCCTATGAAGCGTAGATAAGTATTTATAAAGTGATTTCCTTTTCGCAAATTATCACAATACTAAAGAAAATTCGGTCATTACCTATTCAGTTGATGAGAGGACTGAATTACCGATTAATTCCGGTTAATCGTTAACGGTTAGAAATAAAGTTTAAATACACAAAACAAGTATTATGGTTGTATTTTTTTTTATAAAATTAACCTTATTTGTCTAATTATTATTGCCATTTTAGTATAAGTCATATAATTTAAATTAAATATATAGTGAAAGGTTCTTCGTTCGTTCATCAAACAACGTCGTTCCACTAACGATTAAGTTACATTTTTCTCTAATATGTAGTAATCAATTATTATACCGCTTCTTGTAGTATTCACCTTACTAAATGATGACCGCAGAGAACGTTACTTACCTTTACCAATCTGATAAAACGGTGAGTTAAGTGTCGCGACGAACGGTAAAACACAATTGTTGATGTAATAATTACCGCTATATTAAAATCAGTAATTTTCCATAAAACATCAGACGTATTCAGTCCTCCCTTTGAAGTCTTGTTTTGTAAGAGCGATAACAAAATATTATTCACTTCTGAAGGGGTATTTCGTGAAAATCAGCTTCCATTATACTTCGACTCACAATAGCTTATTGTGCCACCATTTTCAGGAGGTTTTATTTGCATCTATTTGAATGTAAGATAACTTTTATCTCGCTTTTGTTTCGGTTATGAATTTTAATGGCACGCGACGGCATTGAGTCGTCACGTTATACGACCTCACTCGTTTTGTACGTTATTTACTAGTAACCGGATTTAAGGTCCTTTTACTGTATTAGTGATACATATAAATCTAATTAAACGTTGATGGTTGAATTATTACATACATTTTTTTTTATTATTGACTTGTATAAATTCATGACATGTTTAATTCTTAATATTATTGTATTCATAATTATTGACATGCTATTATAATTTATTAAATATTATTGCAATGTCATCGCAAACCTGACATTTAAATTGTTTTACCAATAAAACAATATGATTTATTTATTATCGCTGTAAGCACTACAAGTTTTATAATTATGAGCTTAAATTACTGGTAAACAAGCTCGGCATGCCCAATGACAGAAAAGTTAAAAAGAATAGTTTATTATAAAGGAATAAATCACGTACAGCTCCTTTCTTTCATCGGACTATATGACGCACGGCATCCATATATGGTTGAAATTCCTTCACCCCGCACGAAGCGTTTCTCTACTAACTTTATAGTGCGAACAGCTAATGAATGGAACAGCTTGGTTGTATTCTTGATTCCAGTTAATTATAACCTGGGAGATTTTAAGTGAAGAATAAACAGCTAGGCGATCGCTTAACTTAATTGCAACCTATAGAAACACAAATTTGTATGGATTTAAGTTTTAATTCGCAGTTTATGTGCATAGTCACACTAATATTATAAAGGCGAAAGTTTGTATGTATATGTGTGTATGTTTGTTACTCCTTGTTGTAAACGGCTGAATGGATTTGGATGAAATTCGGTACCAAGATAGCTTATACACTGGATTAACATATAGGCTATATTTTATTCCGGAAAAGTGAAACGTTCCCGTAGGATAAGCAAATAATTAAAATACTTTTTATCCGCGGGTGAAACCGTGGGGCGCAACTAGTTACTAATGAAAATTCAAATGAGCATTAAAATTCTTCCTGTTGCATTGCAATCAAAGGTCCATAGTCACCCCTTCCCCCCTCAAGGTATTTTCTAGGCAAGCATGACTCATCTTAGATCACGTCATTGCTTAACATCAGGCGAGGCAATGGTCAAATGCTGTACCTGTAACCAACAAATAAAAAGAACTCGTGATTTTGATACTGCATCCATCCGTCCATAAAGCTGGGACATGCTTTACCACGTACTTATCCTTCATCTTGTATAACTGTATAAATCAAGGGGTTGTAATGAGCAATGCCATCTTTGGAAATTCTAGAGAATCACCCGGACCAGTATAATTAAGTTACATTAACAGCATCTGTGGTGTGGCGGTTGAGTAGGTCGGCTCAAAACCCAGAGGTGGCGGGTTCGAGTCCCGCGACAAGTATTAGTGCACAGAAAAAAGAAAGTGCGAATACTGGTTCCGTGTCTGGGTGTTGTAGTCCTCGTAGTTCCTGGGTCCCATATAGGGAATCCTAGGGTCCAGCATCGATGTATGTGATTGTTGGGCGTTATTATTATTAAAAGAAATTCCATAAAGTTAATTACTAATTTTGTACATGCCAAAAACGCTACGGGTCCCAAACCGAACCCACCATAAGAAATACTTTGCTACGAGTAATGTGTACTCGTCGTATGAGCAACGGAGCAGATATCATTATTTATGTAGTTACACATTTCTCGTAGACGTGCTACAAGGTTTATTCGTAGCACAGCATAATTTGTTGAACCGATTTGGTTTGGAATTATTGTAAAAGCAATCCCCGTTTACCAAGTCGTTCAATAATTATTTTTCCGTTGAGAAATCGTCAAAGAAATTTAATTTCAAGTGAAGGCCTACAACTTTCACGAAGTTTCTCCCAACTCGAATGTTTACTTTTTCTCTTACTGAGAATTCTTGAAAAGCTACTTAAAGAATCTTCGAAGCAATCGATTGCCTCTTTTATGTTTTTTATTGACACTTTTATTTGTGGTTTATTGTTACTTACAAAGTTTATTGTTACTTACAATTTTTTTAAACTCTTCTTTGATGGTAATCACGGTTATCCGCAAGTAGATAATACCTTGCTAGCGTCTTTTCAACCGACTTCAAAAAAGGGGATGTTCTAATTTTTTTTACATTTTTTAATATTTGTTACTTCAGAAATTTCGACCGGATCAATTTTTTAGAAAAGATTTTGATAATTCTTTAATTATTTGAAAAACGATGCTTGTCATGTGGTCCCGTTTAAATTTGAACAAGATTTGGCGGGTTCGATTCCCGCAACAGGACAAGTATTTGTGCACAGAAAAAAAGGGCAAATACTTGTTTTGTGTCTGGGTGTTGTGGGACCATGTTCCTTGTAGTTCCTGGGTGCCTAGATACAGGGAATCCTAGTTAGGGTCCAGGATCTATGTATGTGATCGTTGGGCGTTATTATTATTATTATCTGACAATTGATTTTTGAGCCTTAATAATGCGTATTTCGATTTCGACTACATTGACGATGTTCTCTATTATCTCTCTCTCTCTCTCTCTATTCTCTATTATAGATGTTACCTATATCTCTTAATGACTAGAATAGCGTTTGGCCACAATCCATCAGAAGCGACAATGTATATATAATATATTGTATATTAATATGAAAGCATGCTCCACCGCATTAAATGCAGGCAAATAATAAAAAATACGCTGATTTATAAGGCTTATAAACTCTACCTTTCGAAAACTGCAAGTTTCGCTGAACAACCTTCAATTGGTGGACCAGAGACGTTAGAAGCTTCAATTATTTATTTTCTAATAGTGGCTTTCGCCAGCCAGCTATTTGCGCTATATATTGATTTACAATGTCAGTGGCCAGAAAATAAAAACAGGACCCAAAAAAATACTTGTTTGTTACACGAGCACGATTGGTTTCATTTCTGAAATGCACACGGTCCAATATTGAAAAACATCTATTCGTAAAGATGTATTCACAAGCTACCACTTTTGCGATCAGAAAAAATGCAGGCACGTTTTAAGAAAAGGTTTTGAACTTATTTCTTTATTTTTATTTATTTTTTTATGTTAAAGGGAGCATACAAGTATACGGCCCACCTGATGGGAAGTGGTCACCGTAGCCTATGGACATCTGTAACACCGGAGGAGGCATCGCATTGCTTACCCTGCAGGACTCTTTATCTATAAATAGTATTTAATGTAGGCATAGTAGAGTAGTACAGCTTTATAGTTGTTTCTGTACATATCTCTAGCGCGAATCGGTAGACTTAAAAACCATTTAGACTAGGTGGTAGGATTTTTCTGCAAAGTCCGTCTAAGTAGGTACCATTGCATTGCCATTTATTCTGTAACCAAGCTGTAAGTAAAAGCAGCAGTAAGCAGTAGTGTGCAAGCACTACTGTGCACTGTAGCTAGTGAAATTACTGAGCAAATGAGACTTTATGGTCTGGGAGGTGATCACATGCAACTTTGATTACAATGCAACAGAAGAACATAAATTCCTAATTTGGAAATTCCCATTGTCCCATGCAATTAAAAAACGAATTAATATTGTCAAATCCATACAAGTTTGTGTTTCTGCTGGTTGCAATCAAGTTACGTGATCGCCTAGCTAAACACACAGTCTTATTACTAAACTGCTGATGTTTCAGGGTGGTGTGCGCAGTGTAGTGTCACGTGAAGTTTTATGTTGTACAGTTCCAAGTGACACTGCATCTTTTATGGCGGCTGGCCGCGTCACGCTTAACTGGTTAAGCCGGCTAACTGCTAACTGGCTACTAACTACTACTCATCACATCATTCAGTTACATAAAAAATACAACAAATAATAATAATAACGGCCAACGATCACATACATAGATCCTGAACCCTAACTAGGATTCCCTGTGTCTAGGGACTTGAGAACTACGAGGACCATGGTCCCACAACACCCAGACTCAGAACAAGTAGTTGCACTTTTTTTTCCTGTGCATAAATACATGTCCTGCCGGAGGAGTCGAACGCGCTGCCTCTGGGCTATGAGCCGATCTGCTCAACCACCACACCACAGAGGCTGTCAACAAATGCAATTTTACATTTCAGGTGCCAGTGCTTTCAATCAACTTATTTGTTAAAATGTAACCTTCTCGTAGCGGTCAATAAATTGTTTTTATTATGACTCTGACTTATAAATATCTATATCGTAGTCAAGTTTGCAAAATACATAGTAAAATGTAGATCGAGGTAACAACCTTGGGTAACAAAACTATCTGGACGCACCTTAACAGAGATAATCTAGATTTCTACCTCACGACTCCCCCGAGACGTCTGCCGTGTTCTGTACCTAGACTACCTATAGCACCTAGGTCTAGGTTGCAGACAAACATGGTGTTATTAGAAAAATGTTGTTTTAGCTACTTGTTCGTTATTTATATGGCTGTACAATTTTTACTTTTAATAATGTTATGATTTGTATACCTAGCGTTTTTTGACTCACGTTAATTAACATTATAATTAATACAATATAAATACACACTCATAACTAAAACAAAATAAATAATTCTGAACTCATTATTTTTGAGACACGATCTGGAAAATACGTTTAATAGATAGACTAGACTAGACCTACTCATTTAAACTATGAACATTCATAAGTCAGTTCTGAGTGTATATTGCTTTAATGGTAGTGTAATGTAAAATTTGAGCGATGCAGACACTGTAATTATAAATGCGAAAGTGTGTGTATGTGTGTGTGTGTGTGTGTGTGTGTGTGTGTGTCTGTGTGTGTGTGTATCAAGTATTCAAGACATCACACAACATTAAATTACTATAGAGGAAACATACAGTACAATAATGTAGCAGATAAAAAATAACAATGTAACGTTATGTGATGCCATGACCAGGTCCCGACTCAACATGGGATTAAGGTCAACGCGTGACCTAAAATAACTGGAACTCATATACATCACGAACCTCAGATAATAAAACAAAAAAACATATAGATAGGAAAAACAAAAATAAGGAATGGTATAATGCACACAACACACTTAATGAAGTGGCTAAATAAGAAAGTAATATAACCAGAATAACGCATAGTACACTATTTCCTCGCGGGGAAACCGCGGGCCGCCTAACCTCACACCTAATCCTAGGGGACCTAATCTCGTAGTCTAGTAATGTTATTTTACCTCAACGAACCCATGTCCTATTATTTCTCTCCATTTAAAATGCGAGCTCACGTAGTTTTGGCACAGAACTCTCTTGCATTAATAAGTATCAGCATAAAGAAGTGTAGAAATGTAATCCGCACATGGCTTCCCATATTTTACAATGCATTGCTGTACTACTGCTGCGCTGGTTTTCAAAATGTATCATTTGCGTGCGTGGGATGCAAGCCAAGCTGTTTTTTACGTTGTTCTCATAAATAGTACCAATGTAAGCAGCTGACCAGTGCAATGAATTTTACTTAACTCACAAAGTTCAAATTCAAATTCAAATTCTTTATTGCAAAACACTTAATTAGATTACATGATAAAGTGAGCTCTGCCTTTTGCTTTAGTTATTAAACTGTGTTGCAAAAGGCAGGGTCTTCCCGTTAATGATCTAAAGGTTTTACAATAGTAGACTACGGTATTTATACACCTAATCATAAAAAAGTAAATAATTAAAAGCTTACAGTTTACAATTTAGTAGTAGTAGTAGTAGTAGTTACAATAATAAAAACAACAGCCACAACAGTAGTGGGTACTTTCATAATAACATTGTGTGTTTTTTGTTGCTTATTATTATAACCATACCACTAAAACTCCACTACACTACACCATTTATTATAATTATATATTAGGTTAAGAGTAAATTGAGTAGAGTGTGTAGTAGAAATGTATTTTTTTAGGGTATGTGTTTCCGAGTGTGCTTGTATGTGAGAAAGTATGTATGTATGGGGGTATGTGTGTATACTAAATAAATTATGTGCATGCGTACAGTATGTAAAATATATAGATGTGTGTGTATGTGAATTATGTGATGCATGCGGGAATATTTTATTCACGTGATAATATAATGGGCAACAGAATACTGTTAATATAATAATAGTTAATGTTAATATTATTATTATTTTTATTAATCAATACTTATACAACCTTTTCCAAAAGTTTTTCTACGTCATTGTAGTCTAAGTTAGCCAGCCATTCAAAAATTTTAGTTTTTAGTTTAAACGACAAGAGTCCCTTGATTTTTTCTAGCAGATTAAGTTTGTTATACAGAACGGGTGCGATATGTGTATAATGTCTCCATGCAACTGCACTTTTACATGTTGGGACGGGGCATCTGTCGAGCCTTTTGTTACAGTAAGGTAAGTTAGGCACAACTTCCCTGTGATATCTCCGAATACAGTTACTTATGAACAACTTTCTGACAGATAACACATCACACTTTTTATAAAGACTACTGGTAGAATGCCGATAAGGCAAACCCATTGTGACTTTTAATAGTGCTCTTTGTGCTCGTTCAACTACTATCATGTGGGACTTAGCAGCACCTCCCCAGGAACTTATGCAATAACCAATCGCACATTCCGCCAAAGCTTTGTAGGTCTGAATGAGCAATTTCTTATCAGCAACTAATCTTAATGTTTTAAATATATAAATGAGCTTTCTAGTGCGTTTAGAAACTGTATCTATATGGGCAGTCCAATTTAGCCTCTCGTCCAAAATGACACCTAGGTATCTTAAAGACTTAGTATGGGTCAAGATGCTACAGTCACAGCTATGACTTTCACTAACGCGGTTACAAGGATAGGTATGAGCATATAATTGGAGGTTATTTGGTGGTCTAGATGCATTAGTTTTATAGAAAGATAGGTATTTGGTTTTAGACGTGTTGATAGTGAGTAAGTTATCTTCCAGCCAAGCAATAGCTTTTGATAAGCCAAGTTCAGCTTTTTTGTACACTTCTGGCCATGTTAAGTCATGGAAAAGAAAAACTGTATCGTCTGCAAACATGAGAGTGTCAGCAGTCAGCAAATCTGGTTCACATAGCTCATTAATATACACTAAGAAAAGCGTAGGTCCCAACGTTGATCCTTGCGGTACCCCATAACTGCAGAAAGCACTGTCACTAACGCAATTATCCACCTTAACCTGCTGACTTCTATCCGTGAGGTAACTAGAAAACCAGTTGTGCACAATACCCCTTACACCAACATTGCTCAAACGCGTTAAGAGTATGGGTATCGAAACGGTATCAAATGCTTTTTGCAGATCCAAAAATACACCGACACATTTCTGACCCTGATCTAAATATTTGGTTAAGAGTGTTGAGAGATGAAGAACTGCGTCATCAGTAGATTTTCCAGTTCGAAAGCCATACTGATTACTCGCAAGTAAATTGTTCTTCTCTAGGTAAGACATCAATCTTTTGTTAGCAATTTTTTCTATTATTTTAGACAATGTTGGTAGAAGGGAAATTGGCCTATAATTAGAAGGGATTTGTTTATCGCCAGTCTTATAAATTGGAGACACCATGGCTTTTTTGAGCACTGTGGGAAATATACCACTCGTAAAACTCAGGTTACAAAGGTGTGCAATAGGTTCCGCCAAAATCTCTGAGCATGACTTAATTAGGGACGTTGATATTTTATCATGTCCTGGTGCGCTCCCATTTCGTAATTTACTAATAACGTTCGCAACTTCTTTAGTGTCAGTTAAAAAGAAAGATAAAGAATTGGCTGGTGATGTTTTGGTGCAGGACACAGCTGATGCTAGCTCTAAATCTGTCTTATTCAGTTTTCGGAGAGTACTATTAGCCAGATCGTTGCCAATAGAAGTAAAGAAATTGTTAACATCATTTAATGAATCTGTATGACTATTTCTAATGTTCAGTAATGGGTTCGATGAAACTTTATCTGTAGAATAATTACAAAGGTCTTTAATTATCTTCCAGGTATTTTTCATATTGCCTTGCGAAGATTTAAGTTGTTTTTTATAATAATTATTTTTTTGTGTCTTTACTAAATTGTTACATATATTTCTATATTTTTTAAATTTAGACCTTAGTTCATCATCTTCCGGAGCTAATTTAGATTGCCTTTGCATGACATTTCTTTTACGAATACATCTAATTACGCCACTAGTAATCCAAGGTTTTAATGCTTTGAATTTACAAGAGATTCGCTTAAGGATACTATTTTCTTCTATGACTGTTTGTATGGATGAAATCAATAAAGAGGCAGCCACGTTAACATCTGGTATTTCGTAATACTCATTCCAGTTATGTTGTGCCAGTGACTCTCTGATGGCATCGATATTCATAACAGTTTTATAACTATTTGGAGCTTTTTTACTAACTTGAGATGTTTCTATAGATAGAAGTATTGGTGAGTGATCAGTGAGCAGATCAAAGACTGCTGTTTGCCACTTGCTATTAGTCTTGATCATGAAGTGGTCGATACAAGTTGTTGATCTTGTTGGTAAATTAACACCTTGCCTCAGACCATGCGATGCCATCAGGTTCAGGTATTCATAAGAATGGCCTGTCAAATCTGTATCAGGTAAGATGTTTATATTTACATCACCAGTAAAGATTACGTTAGTTTTGATATTTATACTGTTTAGAACATCATCCAGAGATTCAAAATAGGTAGAGGGATTAAAACATGGTGGTCGATATGTACAGATAATTGAATACAGTTTATCTATTTCTAAGACAATTACCCTCTGACATCTTCGGTTCAAAACTGTGTACGTTAAAATGATTTTTTACATATGCAACAACTCCATCATTTTGATTAATGCTCTGCTTGGTATAGAATAAGTTATAGTTGTGTATTGGTGGAGGATCGTATTTTTTAGTCCAACATTCACTTAGAGCTATTATATCTACCTGTACGTTTAAACTGCTTAAAAAGATGTACAATAAATCAATATTTTTATGAATACTACGTATATTCAGTGATAAGATAGTTAATCTATTGCTTGAGTTAGTGTCATATTTTAATAGTCTAAAACACTGTGAAGGATCGCTTATGTTCATGCACTGAATTTTTTCAGCACTGTCAATTTCGTTTACTAAATCATTGCTCACTGAACCAAATTTTGAAATAATGTAATAAGAAGGATGATATAAAATTGATCATATGTGTGTATTGGTCTGGTTAATAGAACCAACTTGACTTTAATGGTATACGTTTTAGGAAGTATTACAGTCTTAGGAAGTATTACAATTAGTAAATACATAAATAAGTGATAATTATTGTGATTACGAATGGGAAAATGGCTTATCGCAGAGTAAGATAATTTGAAATAGGTTTGGGGTTCTCTTTTTTTATAGTCATAGAAGAACGTTTTATTTGTAGATTGCGTATTGATTTTGCAGTGTATATTGTGAAGGCCTTGTGTGGAAAGTAAGAGTGATTTTTTAGGTTTCTGTTTACATACATTGGAAGAATGCTTGTTTATGTTAATGTTTGACAATAATATTAATTTTATATGTGAAATCAAAAAATAAATTATTATAAATAAGACATAGAATGTCTTATGAAAAACTAGTATGTACACCAGAATGAGTCACTTAATTCTAAGTTTTTCAATGTCGGATTCGCAAGCGATTCGAATAGGGGGTGCTCCTTCTGATTTTCTTACGTATATTTTTCCATATGCAGCCCAGCAAAAAGAATAACCATGTCCAGTCGCGAACTCTCGTGCCAGGTAGTACATCCGTCTGTCTTTCAAACTTAATTTAATTTAGTTAATTTTATTAATTTAACTATTTATTTATTTATTATTACATGCTTTCATACAATGACATTACTCAGTCTAACTAATCTATACAGTACTTAGTTCTCAATATTACATTGTATGAGCCCTGTGAGGGCGTTGCACTTTAGAGCATACATTGCCTAACTCTCGTCACATTAGCATAACAAATGGAGCTTTCATTTTTATTATGTGTGTAAGTGAATGATTTGACGAGCTAGTCGTTCACGTGATGTTAAGCGACACGGCCGCCCATAACAGAACAGTGTCACTCGGAACTGCAAAATATAAAGTTTCGCGTGACACTGCACTACGCACATCATCCTGAGACTTTCTGGTAATAAGATTACTCGACTGTGAGATGAGACCATAAAGTCTCATTTGTCCAGTAATTTTACTAGCTGCAGTGCCCTTCAAACCGTACAGTACAGTAGTGCTTGCGCACTATTGCTTGGCGGCAGAATGACTGGCAAAGCGGTGGTACCTGCCTAGACGGTCTTTGCAGAAAAGCCCTACCACTTAGTAACCTTAGTAGTATTGAATGAAAACATGATGAATGCTTTCATCGGTTTTTCGGCTTGGCGATATGGCATTTTTAACCTCTGACGCAAACATAAGAGTGTTTAGAAGTTTAACATGACGCTTATCTGCGAGTTCACGTGTTTTAAACATTGTAGCACGTATGAGCAACTATTTTTTTTAACGTATCTTTTTATATATCTAGGTGGTAGGACTTTGTTGCAAAGTTCGTCTAGGTAGGTACCACCGCTTTGCAAGTTATTCTGCCGCCAAGCAGTAGTGTGCAAGCACTACTGTGTTCCGGTTTGAAGGGCACTGTAGCTAGTGAAATTACTGGGCAATTGAGACTTTATGATCTGATCTCACAGTCGAGTAATCTGATTACCAGACTGTGCTGATGTCTCAGGATGATGTGCGCAGTGCAGTGTTGCTTGAAACTCTATGTTTTAGGGTTCCGAGTGACACTGTTCTGTTATGGGCGGCCGTGGCGCTTAACATCAGGTGAACGACTAGCTCGTCACATCATTCAATAACATAAAAAAAAATATATATTTATATTCAGTCGATAATCAAAGTCAGAGAAAAAGGCAAGACTTTATATGGACTGGAGTATCACATAAGATTGAGCGATATAAAGTTTATAGGAACCTCACCTGTTACAGGTTATGACCAATGTCACCAGATCTATTACTTTGTTGACATGGTTACGGAGATAATGTACGCAGAGCTTGTCTTATCTACGTTTTGTTTTTCTGAATTCTACTTCGTACTTTTCACACAGTGGCTAAATTTGCTAAATATTTACCTTGCATTTAATATTGGATTTTCGAAAAAAAAAAGCAATTCAACTAAAACTTTGAAAGAAAAACACATTGAATAATCTCGCTTCTAATTAAATCCAATTATATTGAAAGTTTAAATACTTAACTCCTAAAAGTGTTATTGATTTACTTTTTGCTCATTGAACTAAGAGATAATCATGCTTTTACAAATTATCTAAAACTAATGTAAACTTAAAGTATGGCGGTACTCTTTCTCTTTTTCTTTCGTCTTTTTCAAGGGGAAATGTAAAAGACGGAAATATGTTAATTTCGTTTAGCTTTAGACACATAATCGACACCATTATAATAATATTAGTACTGGAGAAATATATAAAAGTAATTTAAAAGTCAACTGAACATAATATTTTATCAAATCATTCATACAAAATTAGAAATATTAGAAAAAGAAAACATTAAGTTTGTCATGAACGTATAAAAAAAGCTTATAAAGCTACTTTAAAATTGTACTAAAACGAGATTATAGCTTTAAACCGCTTTAACCATTAAGAACAACTGCGTTGTGTTTTCACTGAAAGTTCCTTCAATATTTTCACCATTAAAAGTTGAACTTCTACAACGCAACGACCCCGCTTGCGTTCGGAGGCTCAATCTTGGCCCAATCGAATCCCGCCGCTTGCCGCCCTCAAGCCGCCCGCCCTACAGTGCTCGTCACGTCGCCGAGCCGGACGCACGACCGCGCGCCCGCCCACCGCGTATCGACCCTCGTGTTTGTTTCTGTGTCTGTTATTGTGATCATTCTTGCAATTTCACACGGTAAGCTATATTTCCTTTACATTTTTTTTCCTTATGCTCTGATGGTTACTATCGGGATTTAAATGTTTTTAGTTTACGACCACTTAAATAATGTAGGTTTCCAGCCGGTGTGGGGTGAATTTTATGCCGCGTTGTTTATTGAAATGTGATCTGTTAAATAAATACGGTTATTCGATGTCTGTAATGTAATATTCAGATGTTATTATCGAGCGTTTACGTTGGAGCGATTTCGCCGGTTGTTGTTTTGATGGCAATACAATTTGTTTTCTCGTATTTGAGACTTAGTTCTATGTTTGAGTTTTAACCCACCTAGTAAGTTATCTATCTGTTTTATTTTTTGTTTATTTCCATGCCAAGTGGGGATTAGCCAATTTATTAACTGTCTGTATTCTACACTTAAAGTTTTCTTGTAGCAATAAAGGAGAAACAAATATCTACTAACATGAATATTCTTTCGAAGCCGTTCCTTATAAAGGACGAATATTATTTACTTCGACAAAATTGTTTATAAGAAGAAAATAGCGTGGTAACAATGAAAAATAAGGTCAGTGATCTATCCAATAAACCCTTAACTTCATCTAGAGAAGTATGGTAAAAACCGTAGCTTCTTAAACATGTTGAATATATTTTGATTTGAACTCAGTCTACAAAGAATATCCTACTTGTATCATAAATGCGTAAGTTTGTGTGTAAATGTTTGTCACCTTTAATCTCCGTAACTAAAGAACCAATTTTAATGAAATTTGGAATGCAGCTTGTACGTTGGATTAACACACTTTTTTGCCAGTGAAACCGCAAGGCGCAACTAGTTAAGTATAAGTCGCGAATGTTTCGTGCAAGTTCTAAGTTTATGATCACATAAACATCTGTAGCGGTGACGTCGGAACATATTTTATTGTGGTGGTTGGGTTTTATCGCTATATTCCTAGGCAAGCCTAGCGTACCTACTGTGTGCCTTATAAATTTCATGATTTACGTCTTATGATGTTAGATAAAACTAGCTTCTGCGCGCGGCTTCTCTCGCGTGGCCTATAGGAAACGAAGAAGAATTTTTTTCATATATAATTCAACCATCCATTTCACCCTCTTAGAGGTAGAATTTCGAAAATCCCTTTCTTAGTGGATATTTAGACTTTACAAAGAACACGCCCTTCACATTTCAAGTCTCTAGGATCAGCGGTTTAGGCTGTGCGTTGATGTATAAGTCAGTCAGTCAGGACTTTGAGTTTTATATGTATGTATAAATGTAGAAATAAATTGATTGGCCCAGCAGGCAATACCTTCTGGAAGTTCTAATGTGATTCCGCTAAAAGATATCTTATAATATAACTAGTTGAGTGGGGTGCGGCCCATATGGATCTAAAAGTAAATTGAAATTTTGAAAATATAAGACGTGGTCTGTTTGTCGAAAACAGCTAAACTAATTTTGATATTATACCTAAGCTTAAACATGCCAATACCGGGCTTAACATAAGATACACTTTAAAAATGAGGATCTTTGCGGTAAACGTGGTAGGGTGCGAGCGAAACCGCCAGACGTCTGTATTTAAAAATATAGCTCAGATAGTTTATTAATCTTCATTTATTCTACATTCAAATAAACTAGCCAAATATTTATAAAACAAACACTGCTTTACGAGCAACGTTATCGTAATTTCAAACAAGGGAATAGAGAACAGTCTCATTGCCCAGGTCTCTTTGCCCAGAGGTATCTTTGCCTACAGACGTAATTCAGTTTGCATAAGTTTAACTTTTAACTTTTGCCCTTACATTAAAATAGAATTTGTTCGTGGCATTAACTCTTTCGTTTGTCGGTTCTTAAATAAGCCACTACAAAATTTTAGGTACTTATTTGAAGTCAATAATTTATATTACTTCTTTAGTTATTGTTACTGTAATGCAAAAATTCAGCTCAATCGGAAACCATAAAGTGGGTCAAAATTGACTTCTAAGACATTATTACATTGTTAGTTAGTTAGTTTTTCGTCGATTTCCATAGTCCATAACACAAAATAGTACAGGAGGTACTATGTTGTGTTATGGACTATGGAAATTCCATAACAAACGACTTCCAAAAAGGAGGACCTTTTTGGAAGTCGGCTAGAAACTAAATTATGCCGGCCGATAGATGAAACTAAACTAAAGAAGTTTTACTTCAGTCGTGTGATGAAGCACACTCATATTTTTATTTCCTCTTTAGGCACAGGATTTTAAGAAAATCTTGTGCTTGTGTGGAAATCGACGAAATACTATTTAGTATAGAGATTAGTTTAAATTACGTCTGACCATCATAAGATAGATAGAAAATGCACAAATAGCAAATGTAGGTACATAGGTGAACTTAATGCTAGAAAGCATTATCTTTCAGAGAACCTGGGCGTAACATGGAAATTATTGTGCGGTAGTGCAACGTAGCTTATATAGAACGTCTAAGTCTTCTTCTTCTTATGTTATCTTATATAAATATATGTAACTCAAAGGTGACTGACTGATTGACTATCTAACATAGAGATCTATCAACGCACAGCCCAAACCAATGTACGGATTGGGCTGAAATTTGGCATGCAGGTAGATGTTATGACGTAGGTATGTTCCCATGTGCCACGCCGCGGGCGAAGCTGCGGGCAGAAGCTCGTAAAAATATAAAAAGACTAATACAACTTTAACCTATTAGGTGAATTAAAAACGAATAAATTACTTTTTCAAATACTCTTGATCTAAAACCTTGTGAAATAATCGATAGCCGAATTCCAATGTCCTCTCACAAACAGTACGACGGGATGTCTCCTCTCGAGACGTCTTGGAGGAGACTTTCGATTTCCTTCGCTATTCAATTACAACTAAACTTTATAATGGACTTGTTCAACCGTTTTGAATATTTAGCCGTCCATTAATATTGAGGCTGAGCCCTTGTTAAGGTTTGAAGTTTAATTGGGCGTCACCTGTTCTATATTGGTGACAATACAGCCCTCAAGTTTATTCAAGCAACAGCCTACGCTTCAAATGTTGGGTTGATCTACGCCCCGCGGATTAAAAATGTATTAATTCAGCGTATAAGCTATCTACACCCCACATCCCTTTGACTGACCTGATAGTTCAGTTGGTAGTAGCTCTGCCTTCTGAACTGTAGGTTCGATTTTTACCCAGGACAAACATTTGTGTGATGAACATAAATGTTTGTTCTGTGTCTGGGTGTTATATTGTATTCTATGTATGAATTTACAAGCAAAAAGTATATAAGTGTCGTATTAGTTATCTGGTTTGCATAATACAAGCTTTGCTTAGTTTGGGACTAGATGGCGTTGTGTGAAATGTCCACACATATGCACCATCCCAAATTTCATCAAAATTGGTTCAATAGTTACGGAGATTAATGGCAACAAACTAACTAAACTGGTATAAACTAACGCATTAACAATATTAAATAGGAAGTAGGATTTGCATTACAAAAACATGTAAGTGCTTACCTAAGAGTATACCTAAAATTTGCCTCTTGTTTACTTTAATCCCTTTTTGCAGCTTACCAACTAAGCTATCGGGCCAGTCCAGTCTGGCTATATATGCTACCTACCGGATATATGAGCTGGATTGGACTGCTTAGTGTGGCCAGATTACAGTCGCAAAAGTTTTATGTATTAGGTAGAAATAATTACAGACAACTATTAAGAGCTAGCAAGTGTTTCAATGACTTGGCTGTGAGACATAATAGAGACCTTTTTATACTTCCACTAATCAGTTGAAGAAGCTGATAGTCAATGCATTTTTTAATAATTAAGGAGCAAAGTGGTTACTGTATGTAGAAGTTTAATTTTTTTTTGTTTGCATCCGTTTTTCTATGTGTAATTATTTGTTTTTTACGTATCTATGGAAACTTGTAATCGGCCTTATTTATATGTTTACTTTTCTATACATGTACCTATCTGTAAGTATTCTTAGTCTTAAAATAAAAGAAACTATTGTAGCTAAAATAAAGTAGTGTAGTAACCGATAAAAACACAAATTTGTATGGATTTGACAGTTTCAATACGCAGCTTATGTGCATAGTTAGTGTAGAAATTTCTTCTGTTGCATTGCAATCAATGTTTCGTGCCCACCCCCCTGGTCAAAACGGGAAGCCAAGCCTATGGATGTAGGAGGCAAGCTGCTCAAAATGGCGCCCTATAGGGGAGGCATATGTACAGAAGTGGACGTCTTCAGGCTGATGATGAAGATGAGTGTAGATAATAATCTAACAGCTACATCTAAATATGCACTGTGAAGTTATATTGTTTTCGTATTCGTTTGCTAGGTCGACTCATATTTGTACGGCTTCAGAAGGGAATCTCCGAGCTAACAATAGGTATGTTTGAGAATACAAATTGAATCTGTAGGCGCGCACTCATTGCAGTGTTTGGTTGGGTTTGTTTACTGTACTTGATTAAGTTCGCACAGTATTGTGAATGGATGGTATTCATAGTAATGGTATAATATAATAATAATAACGTCCAACGATCACATACATAGATCGTAGACCCTAACTAAGATTCCCTGTATCTACGGACTTAGGAATCCGAGGACCATGGTCCCACAAGACCCAGACATATATACCCTGTATTATATATATGTTCATGTTAATAATAGGCTTAATTAATAAATATAAAAAATAATCTACCAAAAAGCATGGGCCCAGGTGTCTGTGGAAAAGCAGTATAAAAAAAAGACCCAGACATCGAACAAGTATTGACGCTTTTTTGTGCACAAATACTTGTCCTGTCACGAGAATCGATCTACCACCTCGGGGTTATGCACCAACCTACTCAACCACACCACAATGGCTGAAGATCACAAAGGCACATCTCGAAATTGACAAGTTTTGAATAAAGTACCTGATTGGCTACCAAGGCAAGGCAAGGCCGCCCATTGTTATACTTGGTTAAGTTTGTTCACTTTTCTTTATTATTATTTAAGATATGGTGTTTCAATATAGAGTTTATCTATCTATTTATCTATCTAATTGTCGATCCATAGTACACATGCAAACGTGTTCAAATTTCATTACTTCAAAATTCAGAGAACAGTGAAATTATATTGCGTTCTAACTGCAATCCCCACTTGGTATGCCACCACACGCTATTGTGGTTGCAATGGCAACGTCTTGAATGTTATTGCACTAGGTTTTGCCGTATGTTGCCGCTTACTCTTGGCAACTAGCCAGTTGGACAACCACATCTATGGGCAACAGTTGCTTTTGTCTGCCTTTGACCGGTAGACTGCCAAATGATTGAACGATATACTCGTAATATCAGTTATCTGTGATGATATTTAATAAATATTCTTTATAACGATTGGAAGGAGTTTTGGCGGGAAAGCGAAAAAGATTGCGTCACCGCATTGTATTATTTTCCAAAACTTGTGTTAATTTCAGTGTTAGTGCATAAAATTGGTGACATTCTATTCAATAAGTGCTGGATCACAGGCATGACTGTGGGAAAATGGTATAATGATGGCGAAACGTTTCTTTTCGTGTTGTTTCCAAAACTCCATAGAAGCTTCATGTAAAGTTGCCACCACTTTACTAGGAGTATGACTTGACTAGACTATGACTTAACTTGATGACTTGACTGTGACTTGACTTGACTTGACACATTATATTATATTAATTAACTTGAGATGTATCAATTGAAGGGTTGAGAATAAAAAGGGTTTAACTGTCAAATTAACAGTTTCGAGAAAATTGACTTTAAACTTCAACGGCGTCATTTTAATGTAGATTGCTTATAAGGTAATAAAAAAGGTTTATGAAGTTTCAGTTGCTTGAAAATGTTTTGATTCTATTTTAAAATACTAAATATAGTACTAATTCATACAATTACTGTGAAAATATAATATAATAAAATAAATATAATAATGTTTTTATGCTAAGTGAACTGTATTCCTGTGACAGATAAACCGTTTTAGACTCAAAATCTCGAGATTTAAGCCTCATTTCGGTATTTTGATAATGTATTATTGTAGATAATTTCACACTGAATCCAACGATACTCATAAGTCATTTTGTGAAAAAAATCAGTTAAACCCTTTTTGTTCTCACCCCTTCAATTACTTGAAACTGGCTAAATACACAAAAGTGAGGAGACAAAACCAAACAAAAAAAAAAAAAGATTGGAATACTCATCTAAAATCTCCATCCGTATAGACATGGTCCATTTATGTTACTTTTGACTGGCCTGATAGCTCAGTTGGTAGTAACCCTGCCTTCTGTGTAGTGATGTAGTTGTACCTAGTGATTTGTAGTGTTGTATATAATACATATAATTTATATAAGTTCTTATAAGTATTATATAAGTTCAGTCAATAAACTTCGGTCAGACAAACCGGTCGTTTCGGCAGGTTGTGGGTTCGATTCCTACCTAGGACAAACATTTGTATGATTTACATCGATGTTATTTCTGTGTCTGGGTTTTATATTGTATTTACAAACAAAAAGTATGGTATCAGTTGTCTTGTTCCCATAGTACAAACTTTGCTTAGTGTTTTCATGTTAATAATAGGCTGAATTTATAAATATAAAAATAATTAAACAAAAAGCACGGACTCAGGTGTCTGTGGAAATGCAGATTTAAAAAATAAATAAAAAAGCTTTGCTTAGTTTCGGGTAAAATGGCGCTGTGTGAAATGTCCACAAAAAAATATTTATTACTAGTTGCGCCCCGAGGTTTCACCCGCAGATAAAAAGTATTTTAATTATTTGCTCATCCCACGGGAAAATTTCACTTTTCCGGGATAAAATGTAGCCTATATGTTAATCCAGTGTATAAACTATCATGGTACCGAATTTCATCCGAACCCATTCAGCCATTTGCGCGTGAAGGAGTAACAAACATACACACATACAAACTTACGCCTTTTAATATTACAGTGAAGTGTGATTATTATGATTCGCGTAAAGTGCATTCGTCATTTTTCTCGAACTGTTACGAAGTATATTAATATTTTGATGAAAAAATAATTTCGTAATATTGTAAATTTATAGTTATACTAGCTAACCCACCCCCGGCTTCGCAGGGATTAATAATCGACTGGCCCGATAGCTCAGTTGCTAGCAACCCTGCCTTCTGAACTGTGGGTTGTGGGTTCGATTCCCACCCAGGACAAACATTTGTGTGACGAACATCGATGTTTGTCCCGTGTCTGGGTGTTATATTGTATTCTATGTATGTATTTACAAACAAAAAGTATTTAAGTATTATATCAGTTATCTGGTTTCCATAATACAAGCTTTGCTTAGTTTGGGGCTAGATGGCGCTGTGTATAAACAAAAAAAAAATAAAAATATTTTTCGCCTTAACTTTAGTGGAGAATGGAGTTGGTCGGTATAAAAGGGCATGACCAATCCCTCCTCCACCATCTCCAACTCCATTTTCTACAAGGTACTGAGGTCAAGTCATTGAAATACATACAGATTCCCGAGAAATAATACGCCGTTTGGGAGAAAAGTGTCTACAAAGTTTCGTAAAATGCCATCCCGCTCTGTTTCATATTTTTCATCTCTTTCTGGTTTTTTGTCAGGTTTCAGTCTAAGATTAATCCACCAAACATTACTGAGGTTTAATCTGAATTTAATGGCAATTTCGACAGAAACTGCATTTACATCATCGATAAAACAATTTTTTCCTCAGTAAGCTTTTGGAACCTTCGGCGTTTGTTTGTCCAAAACCAATCAATCTCTCATTTTGTAATACTTTCACCTTTCTTTCACTCTAATGCGATCGAACGACCGCGAAAGCAAGATTCAATATTCTTAAATCTGTTCAATAATGAATCTATTTCTCATTTGTTTCATAATCTTTCATCTTTCCAATTAGAACCCTATTGTACATACAGTTAAATAGAAAATCATATAAATTCGTTTACGTGTCGCTATGAACTCTACTATGTCCTGTATATCTCTAGGATTCAATCACTATCCATCCCAGAAGAAGTGACTTCATAATCCTCTCAACATAAGCACATCCCTCCCAAATGAGCTATAAATCTAACCCATCCCCCATCTGATTTGGGTTTTTCGTGTTTCGGTGCTTTTCGTCAGTTTTCCTGCCCCAACTCCCGGGGGATGATTGAAAGGGTATATTGTAATAGATGTATTATTGTTGAGCATATATTTGTGTGTACGGCTAGACAAGAAAATATTTTATGTTATTGTAAGGTAAGCTGGCTTTGTCACTTGTAGATACATTATAATCGTATGTGTATATTTATAATATATATTTATTAAATGTGTGACCATAGCGATCATAAAAAAATCCATAAAAAAACGGTTTTAATCGACTTCAATCCCAATGAAAACATCATCAGGCTTTTGGCGAGAAAACGAAAAAGATCGCGTCATAGCATTGTATTATTTTCCAAAACTTGTGTTATTTTCATTGTTAGTGCATAAAATTGGTGGCATTTTATTCGTTAAGTGCTGGATTACATGCATGAGTGGAAAAGTGGTATAATGATGGTGAAACGTTTCTTTTCGTGTTGTTTCCAAAACTCCATAGAGCTTCTGGTAAAGTTGCCACCACTTTACTAGAAGTATGACTTGACTAGACTAGACTATGACTTGACTCGATGATTTGGACTGTAACTTGACTTAACACATACATATATTTAATTAACTTGAGAAATTATCAATTACTTGACACTGGCTATATACAAAAGTGTGGAAACAATTCAAAACCAAAAAAAAAACATCATCAATGTAGTCGAAATCGAAATACGCATTATTAAGGACAACTCAAACTACGTATCAGATCTTCATAAAATTTACGTCCAAACCACACGGAAAGCACCGGCTTTCAAATAAAAAAAGAATCATCAAAATCGGTTCACCCAGTCGAAAGTTCTAAGGTAACAAAATACTCTCCTCTTTTGTTGTAGTCGTTTGAATAGATAATGCAAAAATAGAGTAGATCAGTTCTTGATGGTTATTCCTAAGCGTCATTTCGCTTTATGATACACGAGCTTCTGCCCGCAGCTTCGCCTGCGGCGTGGCCTATGGTATAATAATTCAACCACCCATTTCACCCTCTTAAGGGTTGAATTTCGAAAAATCCTTTCTTAGCGGATGCCTACGTCATAACATCTATCAGCTTGTAAACTTTCAGCCCGATCCGTCCAGTGGTTTGAGCTGTACGTTGATAGATCACTATGTTAGTGAGTCAATCAGTCAGTCACCTTTGAGTTATATTTCGCTTTATGATACATATGACGTACGAACCCTTAGATAGTTGGGAAGAGCTGGCGTAACAGAGGCAAGAATGGCAAATCTGTTAACAAAGCTGCAACAAAATTTGAATCTCGTCCACTATAAGTACGTAAAACACCTTCTTAATAAAAAATATGAAACCGACAACTTCAATTTTCTCGCTAAAAATGAAAAGCTGAGCCACTGGCACAAAGCATAGTATAGGTACAGCCGTCGTGATTAAATTTGATATTTCTATAGCAGTACTGAAAGAAACCTTTTAATTTATTTTTTAGACTGCTCAAATATTTCTATCAAATTTTTTGACTCTTCAAACCTCAATCTCGGCCTTATAAATCTTAAAACCGATTTACAACTAAACAAATTCTACCAATATCTAAGTGTCGCGACCAATAATTCTTACAAGCTGAACAAAGAAAATCCATTTATTTTTTGCAAGGCTCAAGTTGCTCCGGCACTAAAAGCAACTTTTTGTGTCGAATTTCGTTTTGCAGAACATCGCATGATTTTGCTCAGTTTTTTTTTTTTTGCTTTGGCTTGCCTGTGTCTTTTAGCCTAAGGTTGTAGTACATAATGAAATAAAGTTAAGGTAGGTTAATTACATACTAGACTTGAACCAGTCTCATTTGTTTTTATTTTACTCCCTGCCTTGACCCGCTCCGACTTCGCTTGAGTAAGATACAAACGTCCCTTGCACTAAAGTTTGACAGCTCTTAAGTAAATAATATTAAATAAATAAATAAAACTTAAGAGCTTACGAACTTGGTCATCACCCAACGAGTTCATTTTTCCGAGTATCTACCGATTGAAATCTTCAATACAATACAAACATACCTACCTACTTTATTGATCACTAATATAACACAGAGCAATAATTGTCAAGCAACGGGTGGCCTTATAGCGTCAAGCAATTTCTTCTAGGCTATGTTTGGATGGAGAAATCTACATCAAATAGGTCTGCATAAACCATACATGGTTTTGTACTTCACAATAAAGGCACCAATATATAGCTGTCTCGATGCAGTAGCAAGCAGCGTGTCGGCGCGACACTAGGTACTGGTTTCTATGGTTTCTATCTAAATACATATAACTCAAAGGTGACTGACTGACATAGTAATCTATCAACGCACAGCCCAAACCACTTGACGGATCGGGCTGAAATTTGGCATGCAGGTAGATGTTATGACGTAGGCATCCGCTAAGAAAGGATTTTTCGAAATTCCACCCTTAGAGGGTGAAATGGGTGGTTGAATTATTTTCTCATAGGCCACGCCGCGGGCGAAGCTGCAGGCAGAAGCTCGTGTATAAACGTACTTCTATGATATACGAGTACCTTCCGTAGCGACACTTCGCTTAACGTTATTTCATAGGGAAATATAGACACCATGCAATAACGTTGCGTCGACACGCCTGCTGCTGCAGCGTGGAGTCGGCTACGAACTTCTACTTTAATTCTCCATGTATTTCAAGTGGTTTTCTTCTACGCTTGTTATTTATAAACATTATCATGGGAGAAAAAACAACATATAAAAAGGTAAATGTATACTTCGGCTGAGATCTTCTAGCATATGAGCCATAAAAGAGTTTATGTAAGCTAGTAATCCTTTTTATAGACATATCTCTTAGAGGCGATGCGTGAGGGATGTTTCGGAGCTTAGAGATGAAAGGGATAAAAGTTCAACTTTAGACCTTATTCAAACGTGTTTTATGTCACATATTCAAATAATGATTGATCGCAACAATTCATTTGTTAAATATCTAACCTTAATATTGACGCTTAAAAGTATTAAAAAGCAGTAAAAGCAAAGACAAGCGACGAAGTAAAGTTTCACGCTATGCGGAATTCCACGTGAAACTTTACTAACATTCCCCTCAAAAGATGTCCAAAAGAAACATTACATGAATAACGAGCGTCTAAAAACTCTGACAATACAATAAACTGTAGAAGTAGAACTTCGAAGTTAAATAATTTCTTATGAACAGCAATTAAAGCGCCCAAGAACGGATTTATTCCGCAACTCGAGGGGGATATTCCGGAGTCACGCGACAATTTGTTAACTGTCGGCAGTGATAAAATATCGCGCACGGTTGAAATATGCCATGTTTGTGTTATTTATGTAAATTAAATGATTTGTATTGTGTTGGGAAATTTCGTGCAAGTGCAAGCAGTGGTAAAACATGACAGACGTTTCAAAGTAATCCTATCTACTTATAGGAATATGAAAATATTAAAGAGAACCAAAAGCCTGCATAGAAGAAAGGTAGACTGTCAATTTATGCCTTTTACTGTCGGCATTTTGGGAAGTGTTCCCAGGAGCTCCATGATCTCTGTAGGGAGCCTCAGCTGGTGGAGCGTGGACTGTATTTCTTCTTCCGAGAGTAGTGGTTGGAGGAACAAAACACTTGGAATGGTTTTACTGATTTATTGGTAGGAAAGCTAAATTATAAAAGGACCGAACCAAAAACCTACACGTTGTGGTCCGGAAGCCAACTCGTCTACTATCCTGCCCGTATCTCTTAACAATTTCTACTTATTTATGTCGTGTTGCCAACAATCTCATCCTTGCATCCCATTTCCGTGATAGAACCAATAGACGCGGTGAAACCTTCCATCTCTATGTTAACGTACTAAGTTCGCATAAATCCTTTCGGAAATTCCTTCATAATTCGTACATCTAAGGAACTTGAAACTTGCTTCTTGCTACGGTATTTCTTGCCTCTTACAATCTGAGCGTATTTCAAAACGAAGTGAATAAAAGTTCTACGACAGCTTCTTTTTGTGCAAATTTTGTAGAACCACTAGGTGGTAGGACTTTTCTGCAAAGTTCGTCTAAGTAAGTACCACCGCTTTGCCAGTTATTCTGCCGCCCAGCACTACTGTGTTCTGGTCTGAAGAGCAATGTAGCTAGTAAAATTACGGGGCAAATGAGACTTTATGATCTGATCTCACAGTGGAGTAATCCTATTACCAGACTGTGCTGATGTCTCAGGATGGTGTGCGCTGTGCAGTGTCGCCCGAAACTTGGAGTTTCGAGTGGCATTGTTCTGTTATGGGCGGCCGTGTCCCTTAGCATCAGGTGAACGACGAGCTCGTCACATCATTCGATAACATAAAAAAACAATATAATCTTTTCAGCCCCTAACTATAGGAACGCAAATCCTGGTAAGCTTCTTAACTGCTCCAAAGGTTGTCGACACCCGAAAAGGCTTTGACCTTATGTATTTTTCAGAGGTTGTCAACACTCAAGCAAATTTCAGAGTGTTTCTCTTCTTAAGTAAAGTTTTGATTTCACACGGCTAAATAATTGTCAAACTCAACATTCAACCTTAAATGCGTAAGATTCTAAAAAGTCTTTAATAAAACTGTTGAGTTATTTCAAACAACTTCAGTACATACAATACTAGGCAGCAGGAAACACGTCTCTTCTTAATACAATCACAAAATACAGTCTAAAGTGAAAGTTCCCGTATATACAGAACGCGACGCGCTGTGTAAACTTCTAAACAATGTTTGTATTGTACACCGGAACGCTTGTGACAATTTTGTTTATTAACACAATTAGCGGCAAGTGGCTTGGTGTGATGGGAAATAATGGGAAAGTTTGTTTACGTATTTAGCATCAAAAGCGTTACATGAATATGAGCCATGTCACCATATATTTACAGGCTGTAATAGAGTATCAGCAAAAAATAGGTATGGCATTAGTAAAACACTTAAAATAGCCAAAAAAATAAAATGCTTATTTAAATCAAAATAAAGCAATTTATTTATATCAATATTGCTTAGCGTAATCAATAAATCCATACATATAAAATTCAAAGTCCTGCCTGATCAACGCACAGCCTAGACCGCTGGTCCTAGAGACTTGAAATTTGGAGGGTATATTCTCTGTAAAGTGTAGGTATCCACTAAGAAAGGGTTTTTCAAAATTCCATCCCTAAAAGGGTGAAATGGGTTGTTGAATTATCTATGAAAAAAAATCTTTGTTTCCTTTAGGTCAAGTGGGCGAAGCTGCGGGCAGAAGCTAGTTAATTATATTGTAAAGGAAAACCTTGGTAAGTTAGCGGTAAGTTATGGGTTACTTCAAGTCATTAGTAATCATAATCGCAAAAGAAATCATTACATTTTACTGAAAACACCTTAATCGTAATAAGGCCACAAACAATATCTTAACAGATAACATGCTCTTAAGTCTTAAGCCATCCCAACGCCGGAACTGCGAACTCCGTCACCAAGTTTCGGCTTCCGGATGCAAACTACTTGCTATGCCGCCGGTGTTTTTGTAAGCCATTGTTTGTATACTAGTCTTAATTAATTTGTTAATTTCCGCCCTTTGTGTTATGGTGGCTTAAAAGTGGTGTGTGAGTGGCGTGTGGATTTAAATGTGTGGAAGGTGTAAGTTTAGGCTAGGTTGTTTTATAGTGAAATAAGTCAGAAATTTTTTTTTTTTTTTTTTTTTTTTTTTTATGTTACGAAATGACATGACGAGCAAGCCGCTCGCCTGATGTTAAGCGACACGACTGCCCATATCAGTTGCAGTGACACTTGAAACACTAAATTATAGTTTCGCGTGACACTGCACTGCGCATGTCATTCTGAGACATCACAGTCTGGTAATAAGATTACATAACTGTGAGATTAGGTCATAAAGTCTCATTTGCCCAGTAATTTCACTAGCTACAGTGCCCTTCAAACCGGAACACAGTAGTGCTTGCGCACTACTGCTTGGCGGCAGAATAACTGGCAAAGCGGTGGTACCTACCTAGACGAACTTTGCAGAAAAGTCCTACCACCTAGTAAAATATGTATAATAGTATAATAGTAAATTATGGGTACTCCACGCCCTTAACGGATCTAGCACGATTTTTCCTGTAACCCTGTATAAGTATCACTAATAATTCTAAGAATATATACCCATAACGTACAAAATAATCAAATTAAGCGAAAAATTACAACCTAATCCCTATTAAATCTAACCTCCTCTTTCTTAATTTAATATTCTCGTTAATCATTCCTAATACGGCAATCCGAGTCCCAAAGGGTCTAAATAGGGTAAGGAATACATTTTCAGTAAATTAAGGAACAATTTTAGCCGTTTTCAGTGCCGGAGCCGTCCAATTCGTGCCTTAGAACGTGAAGCCCGACGATAACTAAGGGTGGAATTCCATGATGGCTAGCTACGAGATGGGGCAGGCTTTCGAACATTTAGATACTTTGTCCTTTATAACAGAAACTAAATTTGGACCTTATGAAAAACTGATTTAAAAGCTTATGATTTGTTTAAGCTTTTGTTAGACTAAGGCAAATTGAGGCTTGCTATTTTGACAATAAATATTTGTACACATTTTACGCAGCGCCGTATTGCCCCAAACGTAGCAAAGCTGTGTAGTGTGTAGTATAGGAACCAGATAACTGATACCTTACATACTTTTTAATTACTACTATAACACGGCTAACACTCACGAAATACAGTCGAATAACTCGACCGGTATGCGTGAGTGTTAGCCGTGTAATAGTTGTAATTATGAGTACTACTCACGTCAGATTTTATAATATTACAGATACTTTTTGTTTGTAAAAACATACATATATAATACACTATAACACCCAGCACAGAACAAACATCGATGTTCATCACACAAATGTTTGTCCTGGGCGGAAATCGAACCCACAACCTATAGTTTAGAAGGCAGGGTTACAACTAACTGAGCTATTGGGTCAATCAAGTTGATATTAACTATTGAGTAGGTACAGTAAAGTATATTTGAAAAAATCGAGGGGTACAAGTTAAATCTCTGCTTCATCCTGAAATATGGCTCAAGGGAAAGAGACTAAAGTATCTAAACGAATCTACGAAGTCCCAGAGGTGATTATTCTTTTATACATAAATAGGTTAGCGTACTTCTTCCTTCTCCTAACATCATAATAGATCTGCTGATAAAATTAAAGTAGCTGACATGGGACCATTTGGTTTTTTTCCCATATCTTTATCGCCGTTTTATGTAGAACCATGAAGTAAAAACAGAATGCCGTACTAAGTATGCTTGCTTAGTAATTCCAATCTACTTCGCATGGAAATAAATGTTATAGGCGAGTCGGGATGAAGACGAATGCATTATTGTTGTATGTATGTAACAGGTGATTATAGGGAGCACGGAGAACTGGAACTGGGACAACGGTTCCAATACTACAGTTGAAGATTTTAAAGCGCTGCTGGGATTGCATAGACAAACAAACAACGCACGTACAAACGCTTATGTCAAATTTCTATATTCATACATACGGTAATATTTTTTAAACTCAAATTGTAATTTCGTAGCTATGATTGTTGGTAAAAGTATGCCTTATTCAGCAAAGTTTTGTCGATTATAAAGGAACAGCATTCGCCGACAGAGGTATATTAGTCTTCCTACAAAACGGAATACGGAACAATTCCCCTGTTAGTAACCGCTCAAGATGAACGGTAATGAGCCTATGAGTCGTGTTAAGTAAGGTTCATACATATTCAGTTCAGAAAATTCGTTTAAATATGGTGGTCTTTGTAGAAATTTTCATCAATGTCATACCTATTGTTGCTATATTTTGACATAAAGCACCTTATTTATAATATTTTTTATTATTATTTGATAGGTTTGCGTTTGACCATCTTGACATATCTCACCTAATGGTAAGTATTGATGCGGTCTAGGATGTTACACACTTGCCTAGAAGATACCTGTTCAGTCTCGATTTGAAGACTCCAAGATTAGTCTTCGAGAAATATGCACTTTTTGGCTGTTCGCATGATAAACGTGGAAGCAAATCGCTTTGTTCGCACAAGTGGGATATTAACGGTGGCGTTTTTTTGCTTAAATGCTTAGAACATTAAATTAAGTTTTGTTAAGTTGATGATTTTGAATTTATCATCCTTTAATGTAGAACCGTGAAGTAAAAACAGAATGCAGTAGTAAGTATTGTTGCTTAGTAATTCCATACTTTACATAGAAATAAATATTATTAGCGAGTGCTAAAACTAGCTTGGTTGCAATAATTTTTTTTATTCATTTAATTATTTTATTGTCTTTGTTAATAACACTGATTTTAAAGGGGATTCAGCAGTATAGGTAATGAGTTTGATACAATTCCATTTCTTATGAGTTGTATACCATTTTCTTATTGATTACTCATTTTGCATTGCTGACAGCAAAAATGGTTTTCTTCTACAGTTCCTACAAAGTGGAACATTTCCTCATCCAATTTCTGACATTGACTTTGCGCTACAAGTTTGATGTGGGTAATCATTTCAATCCGAACTAACATGTGTAAGTGCTTTAACAACGGACAAAACAAATCAAGTCCGACTGATGACCACCCGGTCTTAATGGACAAAGTTTTTCGACCACAAATCCTAGCCTCCAGAGGCGGGCTTAACTCTTCAAGGCGGTCGCATATGGTACAAGTTATAGGACGAAGGCAATCTAAATAAATTATCTTGTGCAACCTTTGTAGGTACGAAAAATTCTGCAATCTAACACAGTAACTGTTATCTAATATATGCCTTTAGTATTTAACTGACCGTGCATTGCAAGCTAGGAAAATGTGAGGAGAACTGCAATGGAAGAAAACCTTAACCGTTACTATGTAATAGGTTTAAGGCTTGCAGCGTTGTTCTAGTGAAATTGCGCTTTATTGCGCTGTACAGAAAGAGTCCCTATTTATACAAACATTCAAAAGAGTTTATCGCACTTTCACTTAACTTCAAGCGAAATGTGGTGGAAATGTGGAAAAAAACATATATGAGGTGTTCGAAGAGTTTGCGTTTACTTTAAGCACGAATCACTATTTTGAGCGACTCACAATATAGCAGAAGTACAAACTGCTGATCGCCTTGCAATAGTGCTTAAACCGTGACCTTCAGATCAAGTCTCATGTACAGGGCTATCAACATTTGGTAATAAAAAGCAAAACAGAAACGGTGATTTAACTGATTTGAATACAGCTAATTTCTCAAATTCGTCTTTCGTTTGTTTTATGTGTAGTTTACTTTAATTTAGTTTGATAATTGATTGACTCAGGTGTGACCTCGCGAAAGTTCATCAAGTTCATCTTAAATACATAATTAAACAAGAATTACACTAGATATTCTTGTTTGATTTTTTTAGTATAGTTTGATTTGAACTTCTTTTAGCTAATTAACAAACTAACGTCATATCCACTTATTTGGCTACATTTGTACTTTCTTAGCTTGTACTTGACTACTTTACTAGGTGGTGAGACTTTTGCAATGGTAGGTTTTTTAGGTAGGTAACACCGCTTTGCCAGTAATTTTGCAGTAGAAAAAAAACTTGAACTTATAACTTAGACCCAACCAAAATACCATTGGAGGTACATCGTTCACGCTGCCCACCGACAGAGGTCGGCCCGATGTTTCGGCCCCGTAATCTAAACATGTCTATTTGTTGCCATAGTAACGGATTTCACCAAATATTGGCACAAAGGGTCAAAGAAAATCTATGGAGCTTCTCGACTTAATGATATTAAGAAACATAATATTTTTGTGTTAATTAATGACATGTCTAATTGATCGATCGCTTGATGTTAAACGGCATGGCCGCACTTAGTTGCAGTGTCGCTCAAAATTTTAAAATAAAAGTTTCGCAAACACTGCATTGCGCACAAAACCAATAAAAAAACTCTGAACCCCCTGAGACAACAGAATTTGCTCTATTTAAACAGGTCCTAGAGACATCAGAACTTTGAATAAAGTCCTACCACCTATAGTAAAACTTAATGGCTATATTGAAATTTAACTTATTGAATACCCAATTTATTCATGCTTTCAGAAAGCATAATTTTGAAAATGTGTGGCCGACATATATTATGTAATATAAAAATCTCTGCTTTTATGCGTTGGTCCATCTATTAATTTATTGTTAGTTATAACTTTCTTTATATTGTTACAGGTATTTTGTGTTTGGTGTTACATATTTATTGCCGTAAAAAGAAACTTTAATAGGTGAGTACCGAAATATAATAATCGAACACTGGAATCAGCATCGGAAATCTACGAAAATTACCAAAACAAACTAATAGTTATTTGCATTGTAGTTTTTACCATCAGAGGGTACTTACGTGCTTACTACCAATATTTGGTAGGTATAGGTAGTTACACCGCCGGTGTAATGTTGCCTTTAAAGGTTAGTAGAATAAGAATTTGTTTAAGTAACTATAAATTGCAAATTAAACAAAATTTTGAGACGAAATAATATATATAATATACAGCAAAAATCATCAAAATTGGTTCACCCTTGAATGCCACAATGCGACAGACATACACAGTTAAACATATAACACTCCTCCGTTTACGCGGGGGTTAAATTGAGTTTAATATGTATACTTTTTTTAACAAAATATTGTTCTGACTCTAGATAGTAATAGAAGATGTCCGAACGAAGATAATTATAAAGAATCGAACCCGCCGCCTCCCGGCTATGAGCCAACCTGCTCAACCACCACACCACAGAGGCTGTCGAAACTATTAAACATTTTTTAGTGGTTTAATGTATCCATTAATGCACAAGTATTACATGCTATATTATGTAAGTACAGCCAACCGTATGAAAATAAATGACTGCTTTTGAAGTATGAGTTAACAGCCCAAGAATTAGTTTTAATCACCCTTATTACGGTTCAGGTGAGTTACAAAGTGAGAAATAAATTAATTAGGTGCTCGCTACTCCAGACTTGTTAAATTAGAATTTGTGAAAGAACGAATTAGGTAAACGCTTAGCTGTCGTGTAATAGGGAAAAGGTATTTCATAGTACAGCCGGAAACTGTGAAACGCTTGACCGAAACTTGTAGTCTTTATTCCTTTTAAGTACGGTTCAAAGTCTTTATTTTAGTTTCTATTGACAAGTAACTTTTCGTCGCAAGTTAGAGGTATTATTACTAAAGAAGTATCAAAACTTACGTTATTTTGTTTACATCGCTACGAACCACCTTGTATGGGGAATTTTGCCGTACTCGTTTTAGTCTAAGCTTACCAACTATTACTGGTTTTTTGGTTTAATACATTTATCTAGCTTTGAATAAATCCATATTTTAAACTTTTGAACAGGCTTATGCTGTTAGTCTCTCTCTTAGGCGCTCATCTTTCAAAAGTGGGAGGCAACTTGCTCAAGGTCAAGGTGTAAGCCGTTGCCGTTAGAAGAGGATCGAGAAGATTGAGTAGATTCTTTAAAAGGCCGTGACCTTTGCAGCTAGGTACAATGTAGGTCCCGTAGGTTAGAGAACCTAGGAGAGTTATGTCGACCTCGCTGGCGATGGTATCCTATACCGGTGTCTTGGCGTAACGTTGTCTTTTTGAAGTAAAACGCACGCTTGACTTGGTCAGTAAGCTGGTGAATGCGAGGCGAACGGAAGTTAAAGTTGTTTTTTTTTTATTTTGATTATTGTTATATAGGCTTGCGTTTGACCACTATCGCACGTAGATCTCCATTGTCAACATAATAAAGTTAAAAAAAAAATTATTATGTTAGTATATCCGGAAAAAAAACAATTTACGATTGTCAACATGGCGACATTAACATTAAACAAAGCATCAACAAAGCAAACTAAAGAAGTTTTACTTAAGTCGCGTGGTCTAAAGTCACAGTCGTTTCTTTTGTATGGAGCAGTCTCAAGATGTAGTATCCTAAGCAAAGGTTCTGATAATCATGTGGATATTTCGGTCCATGTAGTAACCAAGCCTAAACAAACAAACATTACTGATTTCTTAATAAAAAATTTTTCCTCTATAGTTTGTTGAAACTTTTTTAAGAGACATATCTTATCGGAGATTGGATGTATCACCCGATTTTACTTTTAGCCAAACGTATGTGCCTTCCATAATACAAAGCAAGCTTCTTACGAGCCCCGAAATTCACTGTCTACAAAACAATTCAATTTTCCAATTTTTCCCCTTCACGTGAGCGCGCCTGCTAACTCCTAACGGTTTTTGACACCACCCCGTCAGACGAAGGGTTGACATCACAGCCCATTATACTAGATTTATATTTCATGTCACAGTCAATCAAGCCCAGTTACTAATGTCACAGCGTGTGTTTATAATGCACAAAAGCCATAAACTAAGAAGTCAAGCGATTTGAGAACATAATTATATGTCAGAATCACAAGTAATCGGTGTGCTGATCTTCCTATTTTTCTTCTAATGCTTCCAAAACTTTGAATGAAATCACTAGAATACAAAATAATATAGTTCAAAATAAATAAAATATATTAAAAATCATTCTTATTTTTCTTTTATATCTTATTAGAGACGTCCTGCAGTTTTAACCAATGATAGTTTTTTGATTGTTTTTGTGTTACAGGTCGTTTAGCAGATCATCAGTTTTAAGCCAGTGAAACACATATGTAAACCCCACAGGGTTCTAGCTTTCGAGCTGTGGCTCTCATTAAAAAGTGCTTCGATGTAATTTCTAGGCAGTTTATTCAGTAGATTTAACTGGTAGCAACAAAACTAAAATAAAACGAGACGACAACCTTGTGAACCAGAATAAATCAAAAACTATTGACTGGCCCGATAGCTCAGTCGGTAGTAACCCTGCCTTCTGAACTGTAGTTTGTGGATTCGATTCCCACCCAGGATAAATATTTGTGTGATGAACATTGGTGTTTTTTCTGTGTCTGGGTGTTATATTGTATTCTGTACATGTATTTACATACAAAAAGTATCTAAGTATTGTATCAGTTATCTGGTTCCCATAGTACAAGCTTTGCTTAGTTTGTGGTTAGATGGCGCTGTGTGAGATGTCCAAACATATTATTATTATTATTCGCGCATCACTTTTACTTAGTCAAGAGTTAGTACTCAGACATTTATACCTACTGGAGTTATGTTATAATTCATACTGTCATCTGTATGTGAGCCAAGTTAAACGTATAAACTGTTAAAGTTTCAAAAGACACAGTTTTAATATCGTATTCGTAACATTTAAACTCAGGTTTATATGAGTATGTATACTTAATGCACCTCTTTTTAAGTACTTCATAATCTTAAAATTTCATATGATGTTTTAATAAGTGATTTTTACCGATTTTATTTCTGGAATAAATTTCATTTCATTTCAACTTCATCAGATTTATTGGATTTCGTTGAGCATGTCTATACTAACGTTTACTCGTTGTTGTTTTTTTTATCTCAAGTAAATTAAATCTTGCTGCAATATTTACTAGTTTAATTATTTTACGGTTCAGCTTGTTAATCAATAACACTCAAAAATAATGTGCGGGGCAGTGTTTGAAGTGAAAACTAAGTAACTTGTGACATATAGCTCATGGGAAGCGTGCGGTGACGATGACGCTAGTTCAATGATTTTTGTTTACCCTTAAAGTGCTCAGCACGCCTAAAGAAGTTTTTACTTCACGAAAATCGTAACAAACTTCAAATCTTTATTGTATCGATAAATTACATCTCTATTTAGCGTCTCCAAAGCTAGAAACCGGAGGCGGTTCGTCATCATATAACTTTTCGATTTCCATCGAATTGAAAATTTTTCATTTTCAATCTCCGCGATAATATTTTCATTGGAAAGTTCAAAGTGGATCATTGGATATTTCCCGATATCCCGATATCCCAAAGTTATTACGTGATTGGATTAAAAATGGGATTTCAATTAACGAAGTCGTGTTTTCGCTTCTGATATTACATATTTTGTTTTGTACTTCCATTTTTTTTGTGTTTATTTTCGGGATGTTTCTAACCTTTCATGATGCTTCAAACTGATTGAAATTGCATTTAAATAAAGTTATAGTATGTGCAGGCTTGTGGGCTTTTACCTAATAATAGTTTTTGGAAATATTAATATTTTTTTGTCAAAGAAACTAGAAGGAAACTAGTTAGCTAGAGTAGGAAACTAGTGTTCATCATCAAATCCTCTAGATATAATAGGTCTTTACCTATGAAATTGCTACTCTGCAGTACTGGCCATTTCGAATAAAATTATTTTGTTGTTTGGTTAAAAAAAAATTACGGTCACTTATTTTATAAAAACGACAATTTTATAAGTACAGTAATAAAAAAACCTATACTATAAGATATAACTTCGTCCAATTTAGCTTTTATGTTTAATATTTCAGTAACCTTAATATGACTGACCTTTCACGCTATCGCATATAATTTCGAGTATGCCATTGAGCTTGAAAGTCACCCGCAGTCCTTGAATTCGTACAAATGTCATTACCATCCTCCAGAAATAATGGTACATTTTGTTAACTGCCAATTTCGTGAAGACTTACGTCTGAAATATATACAGACGTATAATGGAGAAGAGAGCGTTATTCGCGTAAACACGACTCACCGCCTCTGGTCTGGGAGGTAAATGCCCCAGTTGTGGATGCATTGCGGTGATTGGTCAATTAGACAGTAATGTCAAACTTGGAGCAGTGATTGGCCAGGGTACACAAAAAATATGGCAGTAAAGGGAAACTGCTTAATTGTCTATTAATAATAAGAGAACTAAGGCGACCGATAATAGCTCTTAAAATGGTAATTAGCTGGTCACATCAGAGCCGCAGAAAGCCGATGGATACAGGATTATGATATTGTAAAAAAAAGCATGGTAAAAAAAAAAAATATATATCCTCTATTAACAGTAAAATATCTCTGACACTTCGTCAATAAAAATCGTCATCCATCATCAGTTCCGATAACAAAAATTTAATTCAAAAATTACGAACATAAAAAGTTACGTATTACTTACCAAATAACGTGCAAATTGAATTGAAATGACTATTTATGAATCAGGAGAGGAATTCTCAAATAAAAATCCAAGCGAAATACATTATCTGCCTATCAACCGCCGTCAACCCCGAGTTCCAAGAAGTTGAAATTCCACAAAAACCTATTACCGTCGTATAAGCACTAAAGCAAAATTCGGTATTCGTGCGAAGACACGTGCCTACAACGTAGGTACCTAAACCTGTAAAATTCTATGAGTATACTCAGAACATATTAGGCACGTAATTAGGCTTTACGCACGCTTTCGTGTTGATTCACGAAATTGAAAGCGTGTAGGCATTTGCGTACATTTTTATCATGCGTCTTAGACTATTTGCTTCAGCTTAATTCAGATCCTCCACGCCTGACGCAATTGCCTTGATTAAATTTTTTCAGCGTGTATGGACATTTTTAAGAGTTATTTTACTTAAACGGTGAAATAAAAAATTTTTTTCACTTCAATCTTGTCTAGCATTTAACCACGCTCTCACTTGATGGGAAGTGATGATGCGATAGAAGGTGTAGCATGCTAGCCAAGTAAATACCTGTTTACTCTTCTCTTGAACACGCCCGGGTCATATTTCGCCGGAACAACATAAGTACGAATAGGTTATATTTCGACCACGAAGAGATGGCGCTTGGCCGAGCGTGTAGTAGTCCGGTAGTGGAATGGTGTTGGGGGAATGAGATCATGCAGTTCTTGTGAACATTCACAGTTCAATTTTTTAGGTATGCATAAAATACATATAAATACTGCCTGAAAACAACCTAGCAGTAATAACTACCGCCTTGCGAGCTTGCGAGAAATCAATTTAAGAGAATTTGGTTTCAAATTGTTTGAATAACGGTCCATCTAACCAGATAAACGGACCATATATAACCATATAAACTTTTATTTATTTATTTAGATACACAAAAAGCTTACTGTAAAAACCAAACGCTTTTGGCTCATAATACCGGGTTGGATATATATATAAATAAAATGAAAATATATAAAATACAGAAATATAATGTAGAGGAAATTATTCATTAATATGTGTATCATATGTGTAAATATATATATTTACCTAAATATACTGTAGTGTACTATATATATAATATACTATAAGTTATTGTACTAAGCATATAAAATTACAAAGTGCTTATTGTCAAATATTATAAAGCAAGCCCATTACATTATATGATTCTAAAAAAAGAAGTTCTCTTTCTCACTACTGGTGCAAGCATAATAATAATAAACAACAAACACCCAACGATCACACACATGGATTCTGGACCCTAACTAGGACTCCATGTGTCTAGGGTTCTGGGAACTACGAGGACTAAGGTCCCACAATACCCAGACACAGAACAAGTATAAGCGCTGTTTTTTTCTGTCCACAAATACTTGTCTTGTCGAGAGAACCCGCCACCTCTAGGCTATGAGTCAACCTGTTCAACCAACACACCACAGAGGCTATCGAGTATATAGGTACATCATAGTGCGCCACTTTGAGCGGCTGCTTAGGAGAGTGCTTCTATTCTCGCGCTGAAACCACACGGCGAACTTAAACTTTAAATAGACGTAAATAGCTTAATTATTAAGGTAAAGCATAACCTTATGATAACACAAAAATGCCATGGATCACAGGAATACCATCTCAAGTCTTTTGGTATTACGTCATAGAATCTCACCCTGTTGACATTCCAGATCAAAACGTAATGACATCCGACGCTGCCATCTCATTAACTTGATTATGTCCTACCTTCTCACAAACCCTGAAGCGCTAAAAAAATATCATTTTCCACAAGCGAGTCTCCACCTTATTATTAAAGGATTGGGGTATATATTTGAGTGTATCTGTGGGGTGTAATTTTGGACGTCCCACCGCGCTAGTATAGTTATGAGGGAAAAATTGAAGAGAGAGAGAGATCGTGGCTCGTTTCAAATTTCGAATGATCGTAATACCCTAGCGGTCGGTTATCCAATATCTAAATTTGTGGTACCGGTGGTATACATTTTGGTGATGCGGTTTCCATATCAGATACTTTTCAAGGAAGTTTTGCTGAACTTTTTTTCTAAGTAATACATAATTTTGCTGTCGCTGCCGTGATTTCATGGCCTCGTAGGTTTATGTTAGTATGATTAATATCTACTGGGCGTTCACTCAACTCGATTGCGACCAATAGAAACACAAATTTGTATGCATAGTTAGATGGAAATTTCTCCTGTTGCTTTGCAATCAAAGTTGCGTGTTCACCCCCCTTGTTGCTTTACCTTTCTTCAATAACCTTCCTTTTTTTTTCAAGCAATTGATGTTAATAAATGTGTTGTTGTTAATAAAGTTTGATGCTAATGCGTATAGAACCAAGTTCTAATCGTTCAGATTTAAATTGCCAGTTCTTTTGATATTTTTGTGATAATTTCAGCTTGTCTAGTTTGTATCATAATTTATTTTAACCGGGCTTAATTAGCAAGCAGATTAAGTAAAAAATTCAAGTTCTATCGTGTTTTTTTTTTGGTTAACTTATTTACGCAGGCTTGACTTGAGGAGTAAGCTGCTGGCTGCGTAACAAGGCGAACGGAAGCTAAAAGTTGTTGGTTAACGTAGATCTTCATTGTCAACATAACAAAGTTTACTTTTTTTTATTATTATGTTGGTATGTCCGGTAAAATGACAATTTACAATTGTCAAGATTAACATTAAACAAAGTTATACCAGCTGATCGATGGAATTAAATAAGTTCTACTTACGTGTGGTCTAAAGCACACTCGGTTTTTATTTTGTGTTTTGACGGATTTCAGTTAGTAGCAGATCTGCCTTTTGCGTTGTAAGTTATGGGTTAGATTACTATCGGCCAAATATTTGTGTCATGAACATAGATGTTTGTTCTGTGTCCGAGTATAATAATACTAAGAATATTTATATACAAAAAAGAAAACAAATACTCTATCAGCTACTTTACTTGGTTTGGGGACCAGATTTCAGTTTTTTTCTCCATATGTTTAGGCTTACATTTGACCACGGTTTAACCTAATGGTAAGTGAAGACGCGGTCGTCGATAGATGCTTGCCTAGAAGATATCGGTTCACTCTAGACTTATTAACTCCCAAATTGGGAGTTGTCAGGAAACAGTAAAGTGGGTCCGTACCCGTTCCATTACTTTGCTGTGATTTGCAGTAGCTGAGTGAAAAAAAATGCTTGCAAATGTTTATCTATACATATAAAATTCAAAGTCCTGACTGACTGACTGACTTATATATCAACGCACAGCCTAAAGCACTGGTCCTAAAGACTTGAAATTTGAAGTGTGTGTTCTTTGTAAAATGTAGGTATTCACTAAGAATTTTTTTCTAAATTCCATCCCTAAGAGGGTGAAATTGGTGGTTAAATTATCTATGAAAAAAATCTTTGTTTCCTATAGGCCACGCTAGTGAAGCCGCGGGAAGAAGCTAGTTTTATTATATGTAGCACCGTTGCTATCTCATTTTGAAAATGTTCACAATATCAAAGAACTCGTTTAGTCACTGTTCTATCATAAAAATATATTTCCAAGATGGATGCCCCTGTATATGATGGTAATTAAGATTTATATGGGACGCTGACTTGCGAATTTTGTACGGGTGCTTTAATTTCGCCTCAATTTAAGAAGGAAAAGGCTCCCGTTTTAAGTTTGAGATTTCCTTTCGAAGGTACTTTCATGGGATTACTCGAAACTTGATTTAGCGTCTTTTTACATCTTTTTGGAAATTGTTCTCCATTTTAACAGTTGCTCTTTTTTTATAGATTATATAACATAAAATTTGAGCTCTGTCTCACTTAATGATAAGTGATGATGCGGTCGACGATAGAGCATAATTTCCTAGAACAGGGCTGTCCAAACTACATATCTGCGCGGGCTAATTCCGTCTTATTACAAAACACTAGGTCTTAACCTAGACTATTTAAAAACCTTATTACAAACACGAGTTTATCGCTGATAAGGGGATCGTCCATGATCTAAAGTTAGTCCTCCGATGACTCTAGTTTAACTATGGTACTAACTCTCTAAACGAAAGAAACTAGCGCCACGGTGGTGGAAAAATGAAACTTTTAAGATTAAAAACTATTTACGCGCCTAACGCCAATGTTGGGCTATCAACCTTCTTTGTTACACGATTTTGAGGTTGTCTTGGTCTTTGATAAAATATATCTACTCGGTTCAGTTTTTATATTTTGTTGGTCCATTTTTACGATATTTATTATAGTTACAGTTAGTTATAACAACAGAAAACATAAATATCAATTTTCGCGCGTTAAACAATGCCATGTTTACGTTCTGATTCTCGCAAGCCTCGTTGGTAACTATTAAAACTTGACAGTTTTATTAGTTGAAAATCATTGTAGCAAAGCTGACTTTTATGAATCTGATTATTTATTCATTAAAAAACATGCAAACAATAAGCTTTGCAAGGCCAATGCACGTATATTATAGACGAAAACAAAAAATCTAAATATATTATATGAAACGTGAAAAAAGGATCGTGTGAATAAATGTGGTCCAAAGAACATTTTTTTTTTTCGTATTTAGTCTATGGTCAATTGTTAAGCCATGGACTATCTCTGGTATCACTATCAGCTGAGCTTCGATTAGTCGGCGTTTTGTAATAAAGTCAAGGTCTAACTACTTAGTACCGTAACAAACTAGGACTAGTTAGTCCAGGCTTAGACCTCTACTTAGTCCACGTTTTGTAATAAGACTGATTAAGTTTACTACAAAAGCTGGAGAGCAGTAGAAAAAAAATATTTTCAGTTTTCGAGTAAAAAATATACAGGGTAATCATATTTTTAAACGTTTGTTTGCGGTCTCTAATTCTTTGAAATCTGCGAAACGCTGCTCAAATTCAAAAATTACCTCTTCAATGTACTTCGGGTGGTCAGAAAAGTTCCATCCTTCAAAATTTCCCATTTCAGTATAATGCCCAGTAAACTATTTTCTTATTAAATGCGGCCCGCGGCCATTGTCTGGACAGCCCTGGCCTGGAAGTTAAGATCGTTTTGTATGACGAGCCTAATATTTAAAAAATCTTGAAAATTTCAAGTACCTAATATAATTTTGACTTGTAAAAGTGCTAAAATTAGCCTATTTGCAATAAATCTTTGGACTTTGACTTTGACCTCTACACAAAAAATACTCAATTGTAGTTAAGAAAACCCTCGATTCGATAGGTTATCCGTGTCTACGGTTATCACCATATATACCGCAGATACCGTAGTTAGACATGATGACTTTTTTCTACAAAATGGTTGTGTCGTTTCGAAAGAGCAATGTCAAAAAGATCGTTTCAAAAAACATTGTCGTTGTCAAGTTTATTGTCACTAAACTCCATCCACCGAAAGGTCAGTTCAAAGGTCAACGGCCTCAGTTAAAAAGTATCCTGACATCGTACGGCATGAAGAGGCGATAATATTTCTTATGTCTTGCTCCATTGTGTAGCTTTTTATGTTATAATGCCGGGATATTTTTTGTGATTTCCAGCCAATTAATTAAACTTTACCTACATCCATTTCATTTTTTTTTTTGTCTTTCTTATTGTGTATGTTGTACGTTGAGCTGTGACGATACTGAACCGGCCCCAACGGAAGATCAGCGCTGGTTGTGTACGACCAGCATTATACTGAGTTTGGACTGATTCGTGGCAACTGTCGATCTTTGTCACTTAAAATATTTTACCGATTTATTAGCTTGTCATGAATAAAAATATTTTTCTTTCTTTCTTTGACATGGAGATTTTATAAAAAGTATTATAAGAAACACAGGTTCAAATCCCGCTCGGGTCTACACCAGTGATTTTGTAAGTTATCTGCGGAATTTGCACTCGCTCTTACAACGGTGAAGGAAAACATCGTGAGAAAACCGACATGTTCAAGAATCGCCAAATTTGAAACATGTTGTGTCATCTACCAACCCGCACTTAGCCAGTGTAGTGGATAATAATAAAAACGCCCAAAGATCACATACATAGATCCTGGACCCTAACTAGGATTCCCTGTGTCTAAGGACCCAGGAACTACTAAGTCCATGGTCCCACAACACCCAGACTCAGAACAAGTATTTGCGCTGTTTTTCTCTGCACAAATACTTGTCCTGTAGCGGGAATCTAACCCGCCGCCTCCGGTTTATGATTCGACCTACTCAACCACCACACCACAGAGGCAGTCGAATAAAAGCTGCCCAAATATGTGATTAATGACGTGACTTCTGCAATATTGTAGAAAATGTCTTGTTCAAGTCTACAGATACAAAAAAAATGAAGCTTTAAAGGCGTTTAATTCGCACGTATCGTGCAGTTTTTATCATAAACTCAGTATGTTGTATCCGACGTTCCATCAATTTATTTGATTTTTAGGTAAAACTAACGACCTGCTTTTCACCACTGTCTTACGCGGCCTACGATCGATCGTGCAGGCTTTTAAAATACCACTTCGTCGAGACAAAGTTACGTGCGTACTAGATTACTAGACTATGAGATCAGATTATAAAGTCTCACAGTGCCCTTCAAACTAGACAGTAATGCTTGCACACTATTGCTTGGCGGCAGAACACAGTTGTTTATCAGTTAAAGCGCTGGTACAAACGAACTCTGCAGAAAAGTCCTATTACCTAGTAAAAATTGTAAAGTATTTTAGTTCATTTAGATTTTATGATTAAGGTCGTATAAATCTTAAACAAGATGCAATGTAAGGCAACATGCTTTTGTATAAAATCAATGTTTGTGAGCACCACACTAATATGATATGAATTACATTTAAAATAAGTACGAGATTCCCATGCAAGGAAACTTAATTAACACTGGAGAATCACGTATACTTGTTCTATCTCATCAGTCGTGTTTTGTTCTTAATCTCGTATGTAAACAATCTGGATGGTGGGTGTACGTGCGTGACATGTATTGTGACGTCATAAATGCACGCTGTATATGAGTGCTCTATCTGTTTCGAGGGTACAAATCTCGTGGATGAATATAAACTTTATTTTGTTTTGATTGTCTGTTAGACATGGGTAATGCGTAATGTTGTTTTTAGATCTTGGGTACAATACTTGATATTTTAGTTATCATATACTTGTTCTTTTTCTTGTGTTGATATTTATAATTCCTATTAAAAAAAAACATTTATTTCAAGCAATTTACATCTATTGAATACTTAATAAATAATCTAAGCGGCATTGCAGTGGCATGTCCCAGCAATGCCATATGTTTTTTTTTACTTCAATGATGTCTAGCATTTGACCACGCTCTCACCTGATGGTAAGTGACGATGCGATCGAAAGTGTAGCATACTAGCCAAATAAATACTTATTCACTCTTCCCCTGAATTCGCCCGGGATTGTTATCTCTATCTAACCGATCCAGAGCTTACTTCACAATGAAGCCGATGGATACAAATTGAAATTTGTTACAAATGGCCTTACATTCAACAAGTCATTCAACACCCCTCCCCTTTGAATTTATAGTCTTCCCACTAACCTTTCCAGCGAAGACCATCGCACATGGCTACCTGGCGCCATGCCAGGGTCATCTTGTCACCAGGCAGGGAGTAGTAGGCGTGGCTTGCGGCATATCTACGGTAGGCGTTTTGTTGTCGCACCAATCAATGGTTAGTTATGCGTAGGCGCAGCATTTCCGTTTAATTGATAGCCGTGATTTTATTTGTTTATTATAATGACAAAGAATTACTTTTAACTGACTCATATAAATGTGTAAATTTTTCTTTCTTGACCTATATTTTCTTTAAAGCGGGTTTCTTAGTTTGAAATTCATTGTACTTATGGAAAGATTTTATAGACTAGCTTCTGCCCATAGCTTCGCCCGCGTGGCCTACGGGAAAATAATTCAACCACACATTTCACCTTCTTAAGGGTTTTCGAAAAATCCTTTCTTAGTGTATATTTACACTTTACAAAAAACATACCAAATTTCAAGTCTCTAGGACCAGCGGTTTAGGCTGTGCGTTGATATATAAGTCAGCCAGGACTTCGAATTTTATATGGAGAAATAGATTTAGGATTTTCGTTAAGAAGCTTTCATAATGTTAGACCAAGTTGTTATTACGTTACAAACCTTCATGGTTAATGGTTAAAAATCTTTCTTCGGTTTTTCGGTTCTTGTTCGAGCAAGCTGGCTTAAATGTATTGTTGTGTGATTGCTATCTCTCTTTTCTCTCTAGCACTCTCACAAACATCCTGCAAATTACACAAGCAAAAAAACCGTCGATCACGTTCAAGGGAACGTGTGAATAGGAACCGACACAAAGGAGTTCTAATTAAGTATAATAAAGTATTATTAAGTATTATTAAGTATAAGGAGTATTAATAAAGGAGTTCGGAAGACGTGAGTTCTCCTGATATTTCGGAAGGGATCTTAAACCGTCCGTAGCTTTGATATAATGACATTTGTAAAGGCTCTAAATAAAGTGTTGGATGTGACTGAGCGTAGGGTACCTTTACGTAATGCAGGTCGGATCATGTTGCTATCACAGAACATTATAAAATGTACCCTTAAGTTAGAGATTATCATATAACGCTTCTAACTCGTGGACTGGCCTGATAGTTAATTTGGTAGTTGCAATGCCTGGACTAGGTTGTGGGTTCGATTCCCATCCAGGACAAACATTTGTGTGAAGACCACAGGGGTTTCTTCTGTATCTGGGTGTTATATTGTATTCTGTGTATATATTAAGAAACAAACAAAAAAGTATCAATAAACATAGTACAAGCTTTGCTTGGTTTGTGGCTAGATTGAGCTGTGTGAAATGTCTACAAATATTATTATTATTAATATCAAAATGTTATATAATCAGTTTTAAATAAATTGAGCCGATTTTTAGTCTCTTAAAGCATTATAATCCGGTAATATCTTAATACTCTCACTAAGACATACAAAAACAGATTTCTGAAACCTTCGCAAAGTAAAAGGTGCAAAGTAAAACTTAGATTCTCCTTTCTGAGAGCTCGCCCGAATCAGTTTGTTTTCTGTCCCCAAACTTTTGGGGTATTCCTATTTGCGTACTAGAATCTACGTTCTTGCAATTAGAAAGTTAAAGTAAACGAGACGTAGATGATGAGGAAATTCTTTGGAGTTATATAGATTTAAGGTATTAAAACATATTTATAGAATCTAAAAGTGGATTTACTTAAAAATTATATTACAAAATGGAAGAGCTTAATTTTTGTTTTAAAGCCCTGTTATTGTCCATTGTCTTTAGCTATAAGTACCTTCGTATCTTCTTTAAGCCATTAACGTCCGTTAATATATCTTTCGTTTGGTTTTCATTCTAAAACTTTCCAGAAGCATAGTCCAGGCGTGATCTACGGACGGAGTTGAAACGAAGCGAAAACTTACGGTTTGACCAGTCCATCAATTTAAGGTCAGTGGGAGAGCTATGGAAAGTTATGCATAGTTTTCCCTGCGGGATCAAATACGGAACTCTGTTATTTGCCAGAAAATTAAAGCTACCCAAATGTGGTGTGGTGTGGGAGCCAGGTGTTCCAATCTCTACCATTCTGTAATTTTGCCTTTTGTCAAAATAAAATGTTTTCATTTTCATGTGTCAGGGAAATGAAGTAAATTGAAGCGCGCTGGTCATATCTGCTGAAGAAACGATAGTCATTGGTATAGACTTGTTCTGGAGTGGAGACTCGAAGACTATTAACCGAAAAAGTAAGACTATATCATTCTGGGACTGGAAAGTCCCAGGATTCGATCCTTTTTAGCGATGCTAGAGAATCGCGTTATAATACAGTGTGTTCATTTTTCTAACAGACTTCGAAACGTTTGTTACTTGTATTCAAAATCAACGCATTCTATTTCTGGCTAGTTTATAGCAAAATCGGGGCCGAGACTCCTATGAGTACTTTTCTCTATTCCTCATAGTTTCGGATTAAACCTCCACGCCCACTTGAAAAATTCATTCTGTATACATATATTTATTTCCTTCAGTCAGCTTTGAAACGGCTGAACGGAATTCGATAAAAGGTACACCAGCATGCCAGATCCAGGAAAGTTGCGTGGTTCCTGCGATCATTGATTTCGATTCCACACACTGCAGAGCACTGGGATTCATACAATAATTCGTTCTTATTTTAAAATTATCTATAGTAACTATACAAGGTGGCATTTAATTCACTCTTTTCCTTAAATGTATGTACTCAGACCATGCTATAAAATATTCGTTCAAGGTCCAATTAAAAAAAAAAGTTGTTTTAGTATTTAGTGCCTCTTAAAATAACTGCGTGACAGCCGAAATGTCTATTTAACCGTATACACAGCGCGGGCACCAGCTGAGTGCTTTGTAAATGTTTCGTATGTAATAAAACACCTGCTTTGTTCAATGTCACAAGGCTTTTCTTTAGAATTTAAATGTAATAATACCTATATTTAAGTTTCATTTCATAAGTACTTTTTTTAGTTAGTTATATGGGAGCATTCTATAGCACGGACTGAATACTTACATTAAAGGAAAAGAACGAATTAAATTCCACCTTGTATACACATAAAACGCGTATTGAAACATTCAAATCCATACAAATGTGCGTTTATAACTGTTGTAATCAAGTTATATGATCGCCCAGTAGCTAGGTTTTAGTACGATCAGCTATTTTTAGATGTATCAATAGTTATAAATGTATATTATCGTAGTCTGTTTTCCGTTACAGATAAAAGGAAAACGTACGCTGTTAACGTTCCGGTGTTTCCTGTGTCAATCTCATTTTACATCTCGGTAACATTCTTGGAAAAGATTTGAAACAAAACTTTCTGGTGTTTTATAAGTGTTTTTATTGTTTACAATGGTTTAAGTTACAAGTGATTGGAAATTCAAAAGGATGTTTGATTTGTCGATACATTTTATCTTTACCCCTAGCACAGGTGGAGGAGTAATAGCCTTCCCCTTCCCGTCCGGTGATGCTCTAAAGTTCGGTAGAGACCAACATAATTAGCACGATAAAAAAGTACCCTTTCTATTTTGGCTCTATTATTTTAATTTATTTTTTTTATGAATTTTATATATGAATAAGTATTACCGCTCATAATAAGTCTATGAAAAATACTTGCTTTTTAAATCTACTCTATTTGTTTTAAATACTACTAAAACCATCAAAATTGAGATGTCGTCTTACGTTGCAAACACTTAATAAATGTTAGTTTTATTGTAATAAATGTATTTTTCAGTAATCTATATTCTGTATTTATAAAAATTTTGTGTCACAGTGTTTTTTACTATACTCCTCTAAACGGCTGAACTGATTTTGATGAAACTTTATATTCTCGCCTGTTAGAGCTGAGAATAGTTTGTTATCTATTTTCCATCCCCTAAGTGATAAAAGTGGCCCACCCCAAAATATTATTTTATATTTTTCGGGTAGATTTTTTTTGATGATGTGGCATTTACTAAATTTTCTACCTTCTTCCATCATCTCCTATTTTTAATTTATATGGCAAAAGAACGTTTGCTGGGTTAGCTAATATGATTTTAAAATGGATCCCTATTTCCTTCTGCATCACGCATCACGCGTGAAAGGATGGAACATTGTCGCTAATTCTTTTCTTGATGTGTTTATTATCGTCAGGGAAAAGTTCTTATGAAAAAAAAAATAGAAAGTTAGATAATTTTCACCGCGCGGGTGAAACCGCTAGGCGCAGCAAGTCCTTTATAATTTATGTGTATACGTCCCTAGATAATCACACTTCACACTAATATTATAAAGGCGAAAGTTTGTATTTGTGTATGTTTGTTAATCCTTCACGCTTAAACGGCTGAATGGATTTAGATGAAATTGGGTATTAAGATATACACTGCTTATACACTGGATTAACATATAGGCTACATTATATCCTGGAAAAGTGACATTTTCCCGTGGGATGAGCAAATAATTAAAATACTTTGTATCTGCGGGTGAAACCGCGGGGCGCAACTAGTTTTTAATATTAAACAAGCTAACCACCAACTGTCATTAGAAGATTTAATCGTGCATGAATCAAGAAAGGAATAAATCAGTCCACGTTTAAATATCTCGATACTCTAGTACAGTATCACTAATAGTATCTACTAGATCAGAGTGCAATTAGTTAAACCTACAGAGCTCTTAGCACTTGTGATGAATGATTTGTGATGAAGCATTACAATGTAAACGTGAAGCTATATTTATGCGCAAGAGTGTGATGTATTGCTTAACAGTCATTGTAGTATTATTATTTAACGTTGTCATAAGTTTGTATATTATCACAGAATACATTTAATAACGCAGCTACGAGTACTAGTAAGTGAGTATAATTTTAAACTCGCGACGCTATGCGAGCTGAAATAAACTTTATTGCGTGGTAGAAAAAGTCGCTATTTGTATAATGTTTATGCGGAGAGAATCTTTTATCAATATTACTAGTGGCCTGCTCCGGCTTCGCACGGTTATAAAATATATATAGCCTATGTCATTCACTGAACCGACGCGCCATTTATAGGCACGCTCCCGCCGCGGCCGGCCGGAACCGCCGCAAACGCTGCGTCCCGCAATTTTTAAATTTGTAAAATCTTTGAAAATATTCAGTTAAATCATATGCTGTAAAGGGCCATATAGATATATATTAAATTAACAATGTATTTAAGGTTAATTAGATAAGGATTAATGCTGTATTGGTGAAGACGCTTTGAAAATTTGCCATTATTTGTCGTAAAAAGTAAATGACAAAAAAATGTTATTGTGGGATATCGATAAGAGATAGACATATACCATAGCGGAGTTTTCTGTAGAACTTTTCAATGTATACAATACTTAGTACATTATTTTGATAAATGTCATAAGGTTCAGCCTGCGTTTGCAATGTAAGCGGAAAAATGTAATTATTTATGACATTACATTAGAAACCTCAAACATACCAGTATTTCTCCACTATTTAACGGATGTTATTATACATATAAACCTTCCTCTTCAATCACTCTTTCTATTTAAAAAAAACCGCATCAAAATCCGTTGCGTAGTTTCAAAGATTTAATACATAGGGACAGAGAAAGCGACTTTGTTTTATACTAGTTTTGTTGTAGTGATAGTGATAGTGATTGGCCTTCTGTGTCTGTGTCTTCTATGTTTCTTTTTTTTGTTAAATGATAATATGTTATGTTGTTTTTATAATTTTTCTTCTGTTCTGAATCTTCCGCTATTTCTTACAACTTGTAACAATCTCGAACCCATTCAATATTACACGCTATAACCAAATACGAAAACCAAATTAAAGAACGGTTTCAAGTAAATTGCTGTCAATGCATTTTGTACTCAATCATTTTGCTGTAAGTGTGCTATTAACTTATGTGGTTAGTAAAGTATAATTTTGTCCGCAAGCTATTTTGATGAAATTTCAACTGGCTCGATAGCTCAGTAAACCTGCCTTCAGAAAGTAGGTAGTGGGTTCAATTCCCACCCAGGACAAATATTCGACATCATCAATGTTTGTTCTGTGTCAGGTGTTATATTGTATTCTATGTATGTATTTACAAACAAAAATAAAATTTTTAAGCATTGTATCAGTTACCTGATTCACATAGTACAAGCTTTGCTTAGTTTGGGGCTAGATGGCGCTGTGTGAAATGAACGCACATGTTTAAAAAAAACTCACTAATAGAGATAGATAGATAGATCAACACTTTATTGTACACCGTAATAATAAACAATTTTACAAAAAGAAAAACTTACATAATTAACTAGTAAAATTTGCGGTCTTACCGCTTAGAGCGATCTCTTCCAGACAACTGTTGAGACTGAGATTGGGACAAGAGACTGGTATCACAATCGCTACGAATTCGCTTCCTCTTTTAGTTTTCACCAAACAGGTCCATTTAATTTACGCCGTCGTTTTTATTGTTCTCCTCCTATCGGCAATAGCTTCGAAAATTCGGCGCGGATAGATTAGCCGTAATTAATTGGTCTCAGGACATTGATGCCTTTGCCCGCATTGTGGCGGAAAATTATTGCCGTCAGCTGTTGCGTCTGCGCAGTTTAGCAGCGGTATAACAGCGGTAGATCAATTTACGTTGTTATACGATAAAATAATATTGTTTTTTTTTGGAATTATATTTCAAAATTCAAGTTAATACTAATGACAATAGTAAAATATTAAATGTGTAAACCAAAATGTATGTACCTATTCGAAATAAAAGCTATAGTTATACGTTTTGAAATTTTAGCTTATAATAATATTAAGAAGTAAGTGATAAAAGAATTAAAACATTAATTTGAAATCCAGCTGGAAAGTTTAGCTAAAGTTGTAATCTAGATTATGGAGCAATTTATTTTCTGGGCTAGCATGCTATACCTTCGATCGCATCGTCACTTCCCATCAGGTGAGAGCGTGGTCAAATGCTAGACAAGTTTGAAGTAAAAAAAAAATATTTTCTGCGAAGATAAGCATTATTTTTTTCTCACAAATCACACAATAAATAGTAATCACTAATATTATAAAGGCAAAAGTTTGTATGTGTGTTTGTGTGTATGTGTGTATGTTTGTTACTCCTTCACGCGCAAACAGCTGAATGGATTTGGATGAAATTCGGTACCAAGATATCTATAAGCTATCTTGGTACCGAACAACCAATATATATTATATATTGGATTAACATATAGATTACATTTAATCCCGGAAAAGTGAAATTTTCCCGTAGGATGAGCAAATAATTAAAATACTTTTATCCGCGGGTGAAACCGCGGGGCGCTACTAGTGATTAATAATCTTGTGTTTTATTTGTTACAGGTAAGGATTGGAAAGTTAATAAAATATTAAATAGATATAACACTGATTGCATACAAATGTTGTACGTGTACAGATAAAAGGTACGTGCGTTTTTAGGACTTGATTTACTGCTGTCATTTTGTACGTTTAATAAAGTGCGGTTTTAATAGCCAGAGTGAAAAGTTAATTCATTGTAGTATTTTAATGTCTCTTTTTATTAGAATTCGTGATCTAATGTGAGGTGGGTTGCTTTGCTTCACCTGATAATAGCCGTAACGTCCTTGTACAGCTTTTAATTTTATTGTTTTATTATAATTTATCGTCATGGGTTATATTTGTTTTGACTGGTGAAATATTTTATGCGAATTCTAAGTAATTTAATAATTTCCGATTTTTTTTATATTTACTTAAATGTTGGTTTCATTTCATTCATTTGTTTATTCCAAAACAATATAATTGTATGGAAAATTATTACAACACAGTCTGTAATATCATTATACCCTGCCTTCTGAACTGGTTGTGGATTTGATTCCCACCCAGGACAAAATTTTTTTTTTAAACAAGCAGACAGGCCCCTTATGGTAAGCAGTTACCGTAGGTTGCCTTCGATCCTAGTTGATTTCATTTGCTATAAAACAAGCTCGAACATCTCGAAATATATACTATCTTTTTCTAAATAAACGTCTGTTTGTAGTCTATAGTAGGTATCTTCTATTTTTTTCAATCGCACTACAATACACAAAAGTGGTTACTTATATAATTGAAGAATATTAATTAATTATGTAATTCTACAAATAGAAGATAATTATTACGTCGTAATAAACGTCTACAGCGCTATTGAAGTAGAGTAATAGAGACAAGTGGTATGTGTTTATTGCAAATTATTATAATAATTGTAATAATAGTAGCAAATGTTTGCTTTTTCAAAGCTTCATCTTCATAACATAAAACCACATTTGGGTTGTCTGGAAGAAAGCGATAAGACCGCTCATTGTGACACTTAATTCTTAAGTTTGTGCCTGTAAATTGTTCCTACAATGTGGTGTTTCAATAAAGAGTTTTATCTATCTATCTAACCACCGGTAATACTGTCCACGTAATAAAGGGGTTTGAGACTTTTCAATAGTAGAACCAATTTAATTTTACACAGTATACTCTACCTACAGTGACAAACATAAGATACTTTTCATTCCGGCAAATTAAGAGCTCCCGCGCGGTAAAACGCGCAACGTTCGCAATATGCTTTTTTTACTCTACACAAATTGATAAAGCTAATATTTCTATTTATTTTCAAAGTTACCTGTTTTATTATATTGTATCTTTAAATAGCTATCTTATACACGTCTAGTTTTTAATCCACGCTAAATGAAACAGCGAGGTGTTAAAACGGTTACGATATTAAATCATAGTTGCAGTTTCTTTTGGTTTGTTTAATTTTCTCCTCCGCCGTTTAAGTTGTAATGGCGCGTGGCGTTTGATCTATTCTCGTGAACAATTTCAATTCTGTAGTATTATAATTAGAATCTAAAGTCTATAGGAGAAAGATAGACTGACTGGGTCGTATAAGTTGAACAAAATGATTCTAAATTATAAATAGTTAAAAGATATGTTGGCTATGTATATATGCTATACTGCATACTCATCTGCATTTCGTCATAGGACTACGAGGCGGGGTGACTCGTTTCACTACAACGTATTGAATTTCCCAACTTAGCGGACCGCTGACTCTTTTATCATGTGAACTGCTAAAGAATGGAAACGGCTTCTTTGTTTTCTGACCAATATAATTTCGCGATCTTTAAAACGAGAGTGAATTGGCTTCTCAACTTCTCATAGGCCATTGTGCTACACCTTCGACTGCTACTTCGCTTAAACCATTTGAGTTGCGGTTAAACGTTGGCCTATCCAATACATGTTGTGGTATATATAAAAAAACCAGTGTTCTTTAGACCACGCGACTGAAATCAAACTTCTTTAGCTTTATCCATCGGCCGGTATAACTTTGTTTTTGCTTTGTTTAATGTTAATGTCGCCATATTGACAATTACAAAGTGTTATTTTACCGGTGCGTAAAGATGTTTTACTACAAAAAATATTGTTGGATAAGCTGACGTTATGTAAACCTAACAAAAAGCCTCTAATAACTAGACTTGAAATAGTGGCTGCAGATTATTTCAATTCTCCGAAGTTGTATTGGCCATAGTTTCTGAGAACATGTTTTTATAGTTCGGTTCATAAAGTTCCAAAATGAGCGCTGTTTACTTTGCTTGAAATAACTTGGCAATATTTATGCTACCGAGAAATGCTGTACGTACGTATATTGAAATAGACGAGAAATCATATGAAATGAATAGATTTGCAAATATATGGTTGCTAGGTTTGCGTGCTACATCAGCCACACTATCGCTTACCATAATGTAGTTGAAGGACTAACGTAGAACTATAAAAAATATTTCACCGTTGACAGATTTTGCTTAATTAAGTTAACTGGGTATCTACTTAAAACTGGTACGATAAACAAACTACTGCTAATTTGGGAAGATAAATTAAACACCATTAAGTACTTATAATTAGAATAGGATTGTATTTAAAATATTATAAAGCAAGAAAGAAAGGAAAACCATTTATTCGTGACACTCAACTGATAACAAATACATAACACACCAAAATAATAAAACAATGATACGTGGTGACACGAATGGGATCCGACTCAGCATACAATTAAGGTTTTTTTTTTACTTTAAACTTGTCTAACATTTGACCACGCTGTCATCTGATAGGAAGTGACGGTGCGATCGAAGGTGTAGCATGCTAGCCAAGTAAATACCTATTCACTCTTCCCTTGAACACGCCCGGGTCATATTTCCCCAGAAACACAAGGCACAGTTCCTAAGACTAAGGTCTATTATAATCGAATAACTGATTTTTAGTCGGAACACATTTGTGGCTCCACGAACGTCAGGACATACTTTACAAATTAATATAATAATTTTACTACATTATAAAACTTACTGTAGCACATAATTCTGCAGAAGCAGAATTATGTGGTTTAGCTTGAGTTTCCTTACCGATGTCATCGCTAAAAGTTGGTGTAAGTACTGAAATCTATCTCTTTTATTGGCTGTTTAATTTTTTCCGGTCTTTCGGCAGATTAGTCCGTGGATAGTTTAAATCCAAAACTAGTTTATTGAATCCGGCCTTAAGAGTGAAAGAGACAAGCTGATGAGCGTTACCAGATAGGGCTTCATCATTTAAACGCTCGGTATCGTTTTAATGGCGCTTACCATCAAGATGCTCGCCAGTGCACCTAACATAAAAATCTTAACTTTCTCCCTGGCCTCGTTCCAAATGATCGATCCGCCTGGCTACCGTCCAGCCCATCTGTCCGTGTACTCTGGCAACAAAAAAGGAGAACTATTTACGTGTAACATGTAATTTAACATTTCTCATTTGCGTGAATGTTGATTGGTGCTAGTATTCTTAGGTTTGCTACATATTAAAAGTATGGACGAAACTTAAGAAATCACTTGAAAATGTGCAGTCATCGCTTATGGATAACAGTTTACTAGAACACGAGCTTCTGCCCGCAGCTTCGCCCGTGGCGTGGCTTATGGGAAAATAATTCAACCACCCATTTCACCCTCTTAAGGTCGGAATTTCGAAAAAGCCTTTCTTAGCGGATGCCTACGTTATAACATCTACCTGCATGCCAAATTTCAGCCAGATCCGTCCAGTGGTTTGGGCTGTGCGTTGATAGATCTATGTCAGTCAGTTGTATATATTTAGATAACTCCACTTCACATAGCTAATTATCATCGTCATAAGCCTAAATTAATCGACTGCTGGATATACCAGGGTACTCCTTAGCTTAACAAACGTAACATGTAAAGTACTTAGACTTTTATCTTTATAATAGTTATAAATAAAATTTGATTAGGATTATCCATCACGTGATTCATATCATAAAACATACTTACTATCTATCTCAACGTCAATGAAGCATCGTATAATCAAAAAAGTTGGTTATCGTTATTATATTATTATAATTATTATTATCGTCAAAGGCTCAAATGTTTTGAGTTTATATTTGAGGCATACCTATTTACCTACCCGAGGAGGAATCTTAGTGGTTATAACACAGGGCATCCTAGTACGGCCACTAACGACACTCCTAAGTATGGTTGTCAAAATGTATAATTAGGTAGGTATGTACATCTAAATCATAAACCACTAGCATAACTAGACACTAGCATGACTGGCCCGATAGCTCAGTTGGTAGTAGCCCTGCCTTCTGAACTGTGGGTTGTGGGTTCGATTCCCACTCAGGACAAACATTTGTGTGTTGAACATAGGTGTTTGTTCTGTGTCTGGGTGTCATATTGTATTCTATGTATGTATTTACAAACAAAAAAGTATCTAAGTATTGTATCAGTTATCTGGTTCCCATAGCACAAGCTTTGCTTAGTTTGGGGCTAGATGGCGTTGTGTGAGATGTCCACACATATTATTATTATATATTATAAGATTGTTACTTAGATATTGGCTAATAAATTAGTTTTACTTATTATAACTTACGAAGCTAAAAATACATGGGACTGGCTTCGAAGTGCTTGTTAATTTTTAGTTATTTGGTCGGCATGGTTTATAAGTATATAAAAAAGTACTACTTAAAACGAATGCTTCTTGTCTAATCGATGACAGAAATATTGGTAACCCCATGAATTAGAGAAAAAAAATGATTGCAAAGATTATAGAATTGATTACCGTGCATTATTAACTCACGCTCTAATATATGTGGGCAGGAAACGGGTTTTGCGTAAGTTGCAACCTATATAACTATAGGCCTTCAGCATGTCCGCACCGCGCCGTGTCTGGAACAAGAATGATTCTGCAGTACACCGAGCGATCCCTTTATATAGCCAGACAGGTAGGGGCGCCATGACAGTTGCCGGTGCTGCCACTGTAATAAATTTAATGCCACCACAGGGTAAATTACGGTGCTCGATCGCTGTGCATAGAGTTTATAACTGGACGTAGCCGCCGTCATATATTTGTTTGAAAGTGGACTTTAGCTTATTGCAAATTACATAAACATTTTCCAGCCGATTTTTTGTAGAACCCATACTGTTTTTGTAAAACCATGTTCTGGAATGTTGTTAATTGAAAGCTAACGAGCCTGTCTACTTAGACAAATGTTTCGGATATTTTACTGTTAGTAAGGACGAACGACTTCTACGTCCTGGGGTAGAGTAGTAATTTGAGATAATTGTCTCTGGATTTCAGCATGGCTGGCGTTTAATGAGGATGTTGAATTAACGAGGCAAATAGTTTCGCCTTTACCCTAAAAGTCTTAATGCGCTATTGCAGTGGCAGTGCCATGTATATGCCACCTCCCACACGATTTATTACCTTATATGTAAGATGTTTTACCAATACGCATATAATAAATGTCAAGAATTCTTAAAAGAACACGTTTTGTTTCGGGGCTCTAAAAGTGGTTGCCCTTTAGGAATACGCAGTATCACTGATGAAGATTACGATTGCAAAAGCAAAAGACACCTGCTAATGAGATATCATTTACAATATAATCCATAATTTGTGAATGGGTGGCATTTCGACCGTTAAGGGGTGGCTCTTAGCCGAGCGTCTAGTATTCCGGTAGTGGAATGCTGAAATCCTAAATCTTTATTAAATATCATCATGATAATAATTTGTAATAAAAGTAAATTAATCAAATTAATCTGGGTTTAAACATCAATAGAGCGTATAAAAAAAATTGATTGCAATTGATGAGTTTCGGGCTTTGGCTAAGAAAATACACCCGCTTGGCTGCCTGCCACGGCAGTTGTTATATCGAATCATAGTCCGAGTAGTCGAATCGTATTAATAATCGCTTGTTGGATGCGCTTGCGCCGGTTTAATCGAGACCTGTTTTGTGTTCGGTTCTAAATGGTACAACTGTAATAAATGGTAGCGATAGAGACTGGACGGGAGAGGTCGTGTAGAGGCTTAAATCGGTAGGTGACGTTAAATTAATTAATGACTTTAGCTATACTACAGTTGAAAGTGCAACTATATTTTATTTATTATACCTATATATTTACTTACTGATGTTGTACATTATATCTAATGGCATACTATTAGTATACAAAATAAGTCTTTTTTTGTTCATATTGCGCACCGCTGACTTCTTCAATTGTGATACTATCCATCCAAAGGTTGCCTGTAAGAGATCACTTCCAGTGATAAGGCCTCCCATTGTGCTGCCTATTTTAGTACAGTAATGTCTAGTTTTATTTTATGTTGGTATATGCAATAAAGAGTTCTTCTATTCTATTCTATTCCAAGACAAGAAGGATAAGACTGATAAATTAGCGCACAGTGTAAGGATTAATGTTGATTAATATCTAACGCCTTAAGCTAAAGTCTAAACTTAACCTTTTACTAAACTGTATATGCGTTAATTGATTGAACAATCTGAATAGTATCGTATGATAAAACCTCCGCGAGCAGTTTCTCTAATTTTGAATTTTTTATGAAATTGTGAATATTTTCATCACGTCCTCAAAGTACAAGCAATTTAATAATCATCAACAGCTAAAAACATCATTACACCATCATATTATTACATTACTCAAATTGAAGCAAACACCATTAAAAATCGCATAAATGTTTACATAGACATGTAATAACAACTCTACGAGAAACTGCGCGTTCACAATCTCAATCGAGAAGTCATTGTTTCAAAAAACAAAAGCAAACTATTTGGAGCTCTTTTCATGGAAACCTTTTCAATATGAAAAGTCTACGTTTCAGATGAGGATTTTCAAAAAAATGTGGACTTTGTGGCTAGAAATTTAATTCATTTATAGCTTTGACATGGTGGAAAAATCTCGGGCACATCTCGAGTGGAAAAAGGTTGAGAAGGGTAGCGTAAAAAAGGTCTGTATTATCCAACAATGAGATGTGAGAAATAAAAAGATATACCATATACCAATAATACGCTATACACAAAACGTGTACAAGGATGACTTAATGCTAGCAGCATTTTCTACCAGTCAATCAAGGCGTACAAATTATGCTTGCACATAAAGAAATGAGCAAAATTGTTGAACATTAAATAAATTAAAATAAAACGATAACAACAATAACTATTAAGGTACATATTTTTTACAAATTTAATAAATTTCATATATAAATGAAAAGCAATACCATAATAACGAGCTTCTGCCCGCAGCTTCGCCCGCGGCGTGGCCTACGGGATAATAATTCAACCACCCATTTCACCCTCTTCAGGGTGGAATTTCGAAAAATCCATCTTAGCGGAAGCCTACGTCATAACATCTACCTGCATGTCAAATTTCAGCCCGATCCGTCCAGTGGTTTGAGCTGTGCGTTGATAAATCACTATGTCAGTCAGTCAGTCATTCACCTTTGAGTTATATATATATTTAGAGAAGAGATATATTATTTACGATATCTAAATGCAGATTTAGTTTAATAAAATAAAAACACTTTTAAGCGATTGAGGGTTTAGAAATAGGAAGGTTGTAGCAATGAGTTCATTCGTTGAGGTGCGAAGTATTGACGCGTCTGAATCAAGTCCCTCATTGTTCTTTGAAACAATGGTCTGGGGATTGAATATCGGCACAAAGAAACCGTTTTTAATCTGTCACAAAGTGTAGGCTCACATGCGCCGTCATAAAATAGTTCAAGAGCTTTGTTTTACTATCCGTCACTGTGTGAAATAATAAAAAAACATTTATGTTTCAGCTAGTTTCGTAATCGTTTTTCTAGTAGTTAAGATTTTACGTATTGGTGGGTACCAATACGCACAATGACATTTATTTCATCGTCTTGTTTTTTGTTTTAGCTTTGTTAGCCTTGTATTTGACGACTGTACCACGATATAGTAAGTGACGACGTGGTCGACAGTGGAACATGTTTGCCTAAAAGATTCACTCTTGCCTTGAAAACTCCTAGATTATATTTTTGAGGCATCAAAGACGCTGGTAAGCTGTTCCATTCCTTTGCCGTCCGCGCAATAAATGTTGAAGAGAAATGATTTGTGCAGATTACGGGAATTCCCATCTATGAGACACGACCCATGCGCATGACACATGCGACGGGTCTCATAGATAGATAGATAAACTCTGTATTGACACCAAGATGACGAAACACAAAACTGAAAAGCTTATAAGTAAGTTACAATGGGCGGTCTTATCGATCGAGCGATTTCTTCCAGGCCACCTTTATCATCTGATAGCTGTATTGCTGGGATCCACCTAGAAGGATCTCGTCAATGAACTGATTGCAAATTTCCAGCCGCATGGATCTATTTCTTCTAAGGGAAGGGAAACAATAAGGGGGCCAATTGTTAAAATACTCGTACCATAAAAGGAAGTATAACATGTCCAAAACGAAGATAACTCTGATATCTTTTAAAAGTTTGTGACCAGAACCTGAATGCAAAAGCGAATCTCTCAGCTACATCAAAAGGATTCGATTTGTTCGAGCATGATTGAAGAAACCACGCAGTATCAAAGACTCATTGCAATTCATTTGGGCTCAACAAGTACGTCCGCAAAAAATTCAGACATCGTATTCAACACGTAATACTGAAAGGGCCCATGGGGTGGGGGGGTTGGGGGGTTAACAATGAAGCTCTGATGCAAACAGCGAGGAAGCAAAAACGCTTTGAACGATCGACGATTGCAGAGAATGTTCGGGTAAATACCACGCCATATAGATACATACGGTACTTAATCTCGCGTTTTATTACGGTTGTAAATGTAACACTGGTTTATTAAGTCATGATGCGAACATGTAACTTGATTGCAACCTATTGAAACTAATGTTTGTATGGTCCTAATGCGTAGTTTATGTACTGAGTTAAATGTGGAAATTTTTAACCAAGAATGGATTATTGCTTGTTGCATTGGTGTCAGAATTGCGTGATTACGAGTTTGATTAATTGATAGTTCACGGCAATAAAGAAGATGTCATTTTACGGTCGATATTTTTTATACTTTAACTTAACTGATAGAGAAAATAAAATGTTATAAATTGTCAAAAGAAGTTGCGTAAAAAGATTACATACTGATTTATATTGTGACGACGCAAGGGTTTGAAACAATGGGTATGGGGGAATGAAAACCTGCATGAAATGTGGAGAGATAGGGATGAACGCTGAAATAGTGGAGGGATTTTGAGTGATAGTTTTTGGGAACGCTATACTATACTGAAATTGACAGTTTTTTTTCTTTTTATGTATAAGCTAATGGCGTGACGAGTTCGCCTAGTGTTAACTGCCATGACACGCCACGCCACACGCCACGCAGTCAGGATGACGTGCGCAGTGCAATGTCACTCGGACACGAGAGACGAGACGAGAGTCAGTAATTAGTATCACTCATTACTAGTAGTCCTAAATGCTAGAATTAGCATTTTCACAACTGTAGTTCCAGTCATAGATCAAATAAAAAGTGCAAGATGAAGTCTTTTTATTGCTAGTCCAAACCTTTACCCTGCAGGTCGCCCTACTGGTCGCACAAGACGCGTAATGCTAGTTTACCTCAAAAATGTTAATTGCACGTTACTTAAACAGACCAAGAGACGTTACGGCTTTATCGTATCTCTTTTACAGATTTATTGATCCTGTCAAAAACGCTGGGTTAGCTGCTAAGACAAACTAACTGTAGTGTTAGATTCTCTTAAGGACTTGCAAGTACCGAGATCCCAGCTACCTATGCATTGTTCATATGAGCAAGCGCTCATAAAAATGCGTTGATAAAATAAGACATGTAAGACACCATAAATTTAAAACGCACCACACTAATAGTGAGTACAAGAACAAACGCAGTGGTAGGCAGGAATTTTCGCTAAAACCATTTTTAGCTGCAAACAATAACAGAACTTAAAATCATATTGCAAAAACAAATATATGAGATGGACAGCGTTGCAGGCAGTCCGCTATTTGAACTTTTGACAAATAATATAGTCTATTCGCGGGTTTCGAACGTGAGCGTAAAATATTTTGTTTTGGTTCATGATTTATGGCGGTAAAGCCCACCAGTCAGATTACCTGAATGTAGTGGATTTTTTATTTTTTTATAACAAAGATTTGAGTTATTATTTAATAATATATCAATAAATAAATATTTTTTGTAAATATTTCACACAATGCTATCTAGCCTCAAACTAAGCAAAGCTTGTACTATATACTTCTTGTTTGCTTATATATACATAGATTACAATATAACAGTCAGATACAGCGCAAACATTTAATTTAATCGTTTATAAAATGAGCTAAGTCATATTTGAATAGAATTACGAGAACCATGGTCCCATAACACCTAGATACAGAGCAAGTAAGAGTTTTATGCACTTTTTTCTGTGCACAAATATTTGTCCGACTAAACCCGGGGCAGCACACCTATCTGGAAAAGCTGGTGGTTCATACTTTAATCATTATTATCATTTCATTGTCATCAATCAGTATCAGCCCAATGCTGGGCCTCTTCTTTTTTTTATTGTGTAATGAGCTTGCGTTTGACCACTATCGCACCTGATGGTAAGTGATAATGTGGTCTAAAGTGTAACACGCTTGCCTAGAAGATACCTGTTCACTCTCGATTTGAAGACTTCAAGGTTGTAGCTTTCAGGAAATACGGACGCCGGTAAAGCGTTCCACTCTTTGGCTGTTTGCATGATAAGTGTGGAGCCAAATCGCTTATTCGCACATGTGGGATCTTCTGATATACGCCACTCTGAGCTCCACTTTCGGCTTTACTCATTAATCTACTGATCTATCATCGGAAAGCTACGTTTACTATGTCGTGGTTTCCACTCAAGAACTTGTCTATCCCAGTAGTTGTCAGTTCTACGGCTAATACCCTCCGGTCGACTTGGGCCACTAGCTAAAAATGTCCATTTCCAAAATTTTCCACAACCTAACTTGTTTCATCTTAACTTGACAATTTCAAAAACTGCCACTTCCTAACTTGTTCCGTTACTAATTCGTCCTTTTATTATCTCGTCCATTAACTAAATTATCCACTTCTCCGCCCATCTCGAAAGTTCCCTTCAGGGAATTATTTCACATTAATATAAAGTACACTTAAAAAATTTCGATACAATATATACCTTATCGACATATATGAACTTAAATTTAATCCAAAAATGACAGATACAGTTTTGACAGATGTCCTGCTTCAGTGAACTGTATCGAGGTAGTTTTGGCGGGAAAACGAAAAAGATCGCGTCACCGCATTGTATTATTTTTCAAAACTTGTGTTATTTTCAGTGTTAGTGAATAAAATTAGTGGCATTTTATTCGTTAAGTGCTGGATTACAGGCATGAGTGGAAAACTGGTATAATGATAGTGACACGCTTCTTTTCGTTTTGTTTCACAAACTCCATAGAAGCTTCTCGTTAAGTTGCCACCACTTTACTAGGAGTATGACTTTGACTAGACTATGACTTGACTTGATGATTTGGACTGTGACTTGACACACATATTTGCGTAAAATATAATCAACTTGATAAATTAAAAAATTTTTGACACTGGTTAAATACACACTAGTGTGGAGCCAAAACATAAAAAAACTGTAGCGATAGCCTTAGCCTTTTCGAATATTTTAATGTAAAATTAGTGTTTTTTCTTATAAATTATGTATTAATCGGATTCATAAGATCGCATTCCTAACCTTAAAACATACGCTCTCAATACCCCAGAGGTGGTAAGTTGCCAGACTAAGTTAAATTGAGATGTAAGCGCTCAAGCGCATTCTGAAACTTGGGTATCTTCATTTAATATTTTAATAAGTATTCAGTAGATGTTTAATAAGGATGCCTTGGTAACATATTAATTTAACAAACTATTGCAGTCTGTACTAAAGTTAGACAGCTCCTAAGTTCCCACTGATTCCTCTATGACATACCTACTGATTGCAGTAGGTATGTCATAGAGGAATAAGTGGTAATAATAACATTGGGGTATAAATATTTTTCATGGTAAGGAATGACATGACGAGCTAGTTGTTCGCCTGGTGTTAAGCGAAACAGCTACCCATATCAGTCGCAGTGTCACTCGGAACTCTAAAGTATATATAGATTTACGTAACACTGCACTTCGCACGTCATCTTGAGACATCAAAGCAGTTTAGTAATAGGATTATTATGAGATTAGGTCATAAAGTCTCATTTGTTTAGTCATTTCACAAGCACTGTACTGCTTTTCAAACTGGAACGCAATAGTGCTTGCGAAGAAAACGTTTTAGAAAACGACCAGAATCGTAAATAGCTGTTAGAATGAAAACGTTTCATCAGAAGTTCACGAGAGAGCGTTCAGAAGCCTCCGTAACTAATCCACCTGATGATTATGATGGCTGAAATAGGCCTGAAATGTAACTGAACCGCAAAATACGGCGCTGATACTATTATTTAGTTTCTTACTAAATTTTGAAATAATTAAACACCCCTCGCTATATTGTATTTTAAGTTCACTCAGCACCTCAGCACCCAATTTCTCACTCAAACTTTTGAAAGTTATCTATCTATCTATAAATATACATAACTCAAAGGTGACTGACTGACTGACTGACTGACTGACATAGTGATCTATCAACGCACAGCCCAAACCACTAGACGGATCGGATCGGAGACGGCTGAAATTTGGCAAGCAGGTAGATGTTATGGCGTAGGCATCCGCTAAGAAAGGATTTTTCGAAATTTCACCCTTAAGAGGGTGAAATGGGTGGTTGAATTATTTTCCCATAGGCCACACCGTGGGCGGAGCTGCGGGCAGAAGCTTGTTTACTATAAATGCACTCTTTAAGCAAGGTTATAACACTTTGATTAGAATTTTAGTTTCAATGAGAAAAAATATTAAAGCGACTGAGTTTTGATTTTCACTTTTAAAAAATTATCTTCTATTTCAAAATAGTTATTTACAAAGCATAGCTTCGTCTTTTGCGACTAAATTGGGTGTTCCGGTCTAATAAATCAGGAAATTGGTCAAGTGCAGAGCGGCGGGTGGTAAGTGCCTTTCAGCTGGAGAGACAGGAAATAGAAGGCTTTGTGCCTAGAATATATCTGTGCAGGAATATTCCTGACTGGACACGGGTAATTTGACATTTCGGACTGGCTACACGAGAGGTTGTTTTGTACCTAAAACTTACGCCTCAGAAACAGAACTTCGGGGACACAATAACTAATATTATTACCTATTTAATGCTTTCACTCATAAGTGCCATCATGTCAAATAAGCATTGCAATTCAACGGGGCAATGCCGCCAGCATGTTGGGTACACTGCCTACTGGTAGTGGGCTCGAGCATTTGGACTGTCTATAGATCATCGCGGCCAGTATATAGTCCAAATGTTTTTTTTTTTTTGTAGTGGTAGTAGTAGGTAGGTTAGTTATTAAATAATTGTAGTATTTAGAAAATAAAGGCAATTTGCCGTGTTTAAAAAAATAACTTTAATAACAATAACTTTAGATTTTAACTAAGTAGTCAATAAAATAGCGTTTTGGTGATAATTGTAAGCTAACTATTATAAATTGAATAATAGATAAATAAATTACATAAGTACTAAACTATCAAATAATTAACAAAAAAAACTGAACTTCTTCCTTTTTCAACCGACTTCAAAACAGGAGGACGTTCTCAATTCTACTGTACCTACTTTTAAAAAATATTTGTAACCTCAGAACTTTCGACTGGGCGAACCGATTTTGATTTTTGATGATTATTTCTTTTTTTTTAAGGTTGGTGCTCCCAGTGTGGTCCCATGTCAATTTGGTCCAATTCTGATATACTTGTCCTGACGCGGGAATCGAACCCATCACTTCCGAGCTATGAGTCGACCTGCTCAACCACCACACCACAGAGGCTATTAAAAGTAGCACGGGCTACCGTCGAAATCTTTGACATTCATTTCTCTTTGGTGTCACTTTCTAGTTGTAAAGAATCTCAGCGTAGGTACCTACTCTTTTATATTTTTTTCTCTAAGCGTGTCTCCAATATGCTAAACAAATTGTAAGGGACCGAGCAAAAATCATAATGACTTCCGCTCTAATAAATCGGGACAAGTTGGTGAAGTGCGGAATGTTGGGTTATATTTAAGTGGAAATCTGAAATATAGAAAATATGAATCCCGTGGCTAGCTAGATAAACTATTAGATAAACATACTCATAATAATGGCGTAGTTGGCAGTAGCTCTGCCTTCTTAACTGTAGGTTGTGGGTTCGATTCCCACTCAGGGCAAACATTTGTGTGACAAACATAGGTGTTTATTGTGTGTCTGTGTGTTATATTGTATTCTATGTATGTATTTATAAACAAAAAGTATCTTAGTATTTTATGAGTTATCTGCTTCCCATAGTACAAGCTTTGCTTAGTTTGGGGCTAGATGGCGCTGTGTTAAATGTTTATAAATATTTATATTTTTTTATCATATAACTTGGGTGAAATTAAGGGTTGCCAAGAATGTCAATTTTTGCTCTGTCACGAAAATAAAATCTCGGAGTTTGCAGCGAGAATTGAAGCAGCATCCTTCAAAGACTGAGTTTCTACTAGGATTATTGCCTAACTGGGAAACTATAGTCAGGTTTTTAGGACTGAATAGGCCAGCATTAGCCATAGTTTCTTAGATTTAAGTGGCTTAGAAAAATGCAAAATCTTATATCTATAGGTTTCAATTTTGCATGGTTCGTCAATAAAACGGAATTAACGAACAAAAGTAAGACCTCGTTAAAAAAACAGGCGGCGATTAGGGCGGGTGCGGCACGTATATTGAAGCACTTACTATGAGCTCTGTGGCCATCTTACGACCAATGCTTCGCAGAAGTTATTGTATCGAGTAAGCGTGTTTCCAGATGATACAATGGATTCTCTTTGGCCTTAGGCCTGTCGCTGTCGCTATGAGCTGATAGAATCGTTTAAATTTACCGCGTACTAAATGTTAGGCAAGCAGTCATCCTTCGTGCCCGCCAGTCACATCACGAACGTTTGACATTTCGCGTCCGCCCTCGCCACCGCTCTAGCTCCTCACTCTTGACGAGGCACAAGACCCCTGAACAGGTGCTCGTAGATTTGACTAAAATATCAAACACAGTCAAATAATTTGTTTTCGGAAAAGTTCAAATGTTGAAGTTGATTCAACAAATATCAAAGCAACACCGCAAAACACAAAAACAACATTAGCTAATCACAAAATCTGTCGCGAGTTTGTAAATTTCCCCGTTATTAATGGTACGAGAGAGCGAAACAAGCGAGACGTGCAAAACAAGCATCGCGCTAGCAAACACGAACTGTAGCAATATTGCCGACGGCTTCTAAACTAAAACTGACAGATCCTTTTGATGCAAAATTCTTGGTGCTTAACAAGAATTTTAAAAAGTTTGCAAAGTGTATTTTTGCTTTGCAATCTTGATCAGCAGGTAACAGGTACATACTATGAACTACATTGACTACATTCACACATTTTACATTTGACCATTGCTTGCTATATTATAACGGTATTATATTAATGCGGTAACACGCAATTTTCTTGAATAATTTTGTAATAATTCCACCTAAAAATAAGAATCCAGCTCCGTCTTCGGTCGAGGTCGGTAGGAGGGTGCATGACGTACTCAGTTTAAAAAATGTCAGGCAACTAGCTCAACCACAAATTAAATAAAAGTACGAAAAACCGTAACTCGCGACCGTTTCTGCTGACTCCCCAGTAGATTAGGTTTAAAGAAATGTATTCTCAAATAAGACAAAAAAGTCACTTCCATGAGAACATAGTTATTTATATTATTTTTATTGTTTTTTTTTTTTCCTACATTTTTGGGTTGTCTGGAAGAGATCGCTTTAAGCGATAAGACCGCCCATTGTGACACTTAATTCTTAAGTTTGTGCCTGTAAATTGTTCCTACAATGTGGTGTTTCAATAAAGAGTTTTATCTATCTATCTTATCTATAGTTAGACTTAAAGAATTCTATACAAGTACATTCGTCGTCACTTTAAATAATGTATGAATAGTAACATAAATATAAATACGTGCTTAAGTAACATAATATAATAATAATAGATTAGCTGGAATAACTTAAACTTCGATTTTAAATAATTCACATTATATCCCAAAAAACCTTTTAATATTAAACGCATCTTATACATTGTTTATTGTATCAAAAGCACATTAGTAATAACGAATTATAATATTATATATTTCAATACTACGCTATACTTGAATAAACGAATATTTCTATTGAAATGTAAAATCATGCAAAACTTCAAAGGCTTGGTAAATGAGAGCAAATATTTGAGTCAATATTACGTAAAGTTTCATATTTCATACGCTTTTATCGGAAGTTAATATAGCTTCGGTTCTGGCGATATTCCCCTTTTCGTGCCTGCATTGCATTTCAGTTTCGTATATTATGCCCATAAGAAAGGCCACCCATCCGTATGTTTACCCGTTTGTCAAAGAACCGCCTCATGAAAAGTACCTACACTTTTCTTAACGGGCAACAATACGTTAAGAAAAATGTAGATAATAGGTAAATGTAGGTTCATAAGAAATAGTAAAAAAATTACCTAAATATGTTTTTTTAAGAAAAAGTTTGGTTTAGCGGTAGCCCGTGTGACTTTCAAATCGATGCATTCAGGTTCGAACTCATTCAACTCGGCCTTCAATGACTTTTCAAGTTATATGTAAGAAATTTGCACTTGCTCTATCAACGGTGAATAAAGGAAAATGTCGCGAATAACCCTTTTTTGAGGTGGTTTGAAAAATGTAAGATTCCGTATAAAATTTGTCATCAAATTTGAGTTTTCGCGGTCCTAGGGTTTCACTGGTTTCACAAAAATCTATGCAACACTCTTGTTTGTGCTGTTCCGTTAAAAAATGTATCTGAATTTATTTTTCCTAGGTATTTCTCATTGGATAATATCAAAAGCTCTAGTTGGTACCGTCAAAAGATGAAATCACAAAAGGTTTCAGCGTTTTAAAAATATATTTCTTTATTCAATAGATTTTACGTTGAAATTTGAATAACGAATAATTTGTTATTCATATTTATATTTAAAACTGAAGTATTCCACAAATTTCGAATACCTTTGCGCTTCAAAAATATTCAACTTTAATCACCATTGCAATCGATATAGGTGTTAACTTTGCTTGCCGCGCACCTGTTAGATTGGAACGAGCAGTAGTCTTTCCCCAGAGCTACAACATGCATAATTTTTTAATGGAGAGTCAAAAGAGTATTACATAGTAAGCAAGGCATTAGTGGCGCATCTAGTGTTACAGTTGTCCATAGGCTACGGCGTAAGCAGTTTTTTTTGCATATATGTAATTTGTTTTTTAAACAATTTTTAAAATGCATTTTTCTTGTAATAGTATTCCTCTAGTTATTCCGTATTCAGTCAAATAAAACACCACGCTTTCGGGATATTGGGAAATATAATAGGCTCTCATCTTTCATCGTTATTGGCCAAACCTTGAATATAATTCTCTTAAATTATTCCGCATCAGGGAAAGAAAACATTTACTGAAAAGGGTGATAATCGTTTTGGTGCATTACTTTACCTGTTATTCGTTTTATTTTATTGTAATACATGTAGAGACGCATTGAGTTGCATTTTGGCCGGCTAGATGTAGTGTGATTAAACTAAAACTGTGTGTAAGTTCACTAGGTGGTAGGGCTTTTCTGCAAACTTCGTCTAGGTAAGTACCACCGTATTTCCAGTTATTGTGTTCCAAGCTACAGCAAATACTACTGTATTCAGGTTTGAAGGGCACTGTAGCTAGTGAAATTATTGGGCAAATGAGACTATATTTACCTAATCTCACAGTCTAGTAAACTTTTTACTAGACTGTGCTGATGGCTCAAGATGACGTGCGCAATGCAGTGTCGCGTGAAACTCTGCTATAGAGTTCCGACTCCGAGTGACACTGTAACTGAAATGGGCAGCCATCTCGCTTAACATCAGTCGAACGACAAGCTCGTCATGTCACTCCTTAGCATAAAAAAGACTTTTGTTTATGTGTAGGTAACAATCAATAATATTTTTAAATGTTTTTTTTTTGCTTTTCTTTTGCATTTTGTAAATATAAACTATAGTTATAAGTACGGTAAGTTATGGCCATACGATTTATTTTAATACCAACTTTATTTTCATAACATAAAAACTATAGATAACAATAAATATATACAATATATAAAATAAAATGAATCAAATGTTATTTATTATAATTTCAAGAATATTAAACAAAAAAGTAAAAGAAGTAAGTAAGTAAGTAGAAGCTACAGTTATAGTGATTTTTGCAACATTTTATAGCGGCTGATTCGGCATAAAAACTATCCGGACATGTCGGTTACTCTACAACCAACTCTTGTAGATTATGTAAATAAGTTTAATGGGCGTATTTCAATAACTTTGATTTTATATGTATGTTTGTTTTTCCACCTCTGCCAGCTCTAATATAGGCTGTGCGGGAATTGTTTTCTTCGCAGCCGGTTGTTGCAATAAAAGTTTGGTTTTATAAGTTCTCTGAATGAGTTTGTATGAGAAATGTTCTTTGTTATGCGCAAAATGAGTTTCACTTGATCCTGACAGATGGCGAGAGAAAAAGTACTTACGGTAAAGGCTAAAGGAAATTATAAATGGAAGAAAGTACACAACAAAACAATAAAGAATATTTATTACCTGAATACTGTAAAAAGGAGTGTTATGATTTCAAAATGTGCCGTCGTTAGATCCTAATAGAGTCTTAAGATCTAAAATAATGATTTAAAATTTTATGATTCCAATGATTTAAAAAAAAAGTTTCATGATTTGGAATCATAAGCCATGAAATTGTTTCACAAATATAGTAAGTTTTTTTATGTTATTATCATGGCGTATGCTTATGTTAAAAGTTTATAATGTATATTTTTTTAAATTTGTCACTTTTGGTGGTTATAACTAAGATATTGCAAGAAAAAAAAGGGAGACGTAAGAGTATAGTTTTACTCTGTATTATATACTATTTAGGGATTGAAAAATGTTGGCGTTTTTATGGCAGTATACAATCTCAAAGATTACCAACATTAAAAGAAAGTTAGCAGTTAACCTGGCGACCGATTCGTAAAACCGTTATTACTTGTATTCGAAAGCTTAAAGTATATGGAGGCCAAAGGGGTAATAATTATGGTGCTAGTTAACAGCTTAAGCGTTTTAACATCGTGCACTCTGTAAAAAAAGGCAATAGAGTTCATTATTATTTTTTAAATGCCTAGATTTGATAGAATTGCATATATTAACAAGTGATTAATGCTCAAAGTTAACAAATATAATATTTCTTTATGTCCAAAAGCGACTGCCTTTTTTTATAATTTAATACAAAGAAAGTAAGCGGCAATTACAATTACTCATATGTTATTTAAACACAATGAGCTTTGTATACCTGGGCCATTTGATTCCAGCTCCACCACCCACAACGCAAGGAGATTTATACGCTAACCCAAAAGTAATAAAGTTGAGGATGATTAGAATCTTTCTAAATTACATATTTAAAAAATCTAAATTGTTGCAAAATCGATTAAAAATTGTGCGCTAAAGCAATTAGCACTGGCGTTAAATTACATCGCGTAAGCTTATGCACTTGGATCGTTGAACTCACGCTTAGACTTAAGGGTCCATTCAGCGCGTTAGACTTAACGGCTCGCTGCGTACAGTTAACGAGCAGTTTTATTTTCAAGATTTTCTCTCACATAACCTTAAGAGTTATTTTTAGAACGAGGAACTGGGGACTGCTAAACAGCTGAGGAAAAGTTGATGTCGCTATATTTTACTACGTTTCATTGGTTGTATGAACCTTAAAAGTAAGCATGTGCATGTATACATGAACCGGTTATTCTATCTCGGTCGATAACTCATTAAATATTAGATTAATCAATAAAAACCGGTTCATTAAATTGGCCATAAATAGTAAACGGTAAGTTTCACAAAAAAGTTTACATTAAATAAAATATATGAAATTTAATTCTCTACAATAATGGTTTAAGTAACTTTTGCCTTAAATTACATAGTTTCCGAGATATCACCATTCAAAAAAAAGTTTATCACTTTTTTTTGAATGGTGCTTGAAGTAGCACCTGGATCTGTCACAATTTTATGATTTTATACTCAGTCAGTGACACTAAAGTTTATTAAAAAAAAATTGTATCGGAAATTTAGCGCGAGGTTGACCCAAAAGACTGCTGTTTTTAATGGCCCATACCGTTTAAGCTCTACATAACTATTTGCTTTATGAATCGAGAAGAATAATAAATTAGCTTCTATATTTAATTGCAAACCATATTAATAATACTCATTTAATAAACCTTCATAACTAAGACACTCAAATGGTAACACAGTGACAGAAGAAACAACAATGCAAGCTAGCTGGATTGCTAGGGCTGCCTCTTAATCAGCAAAACACTGCGATACCTATCTTTTATTGAACTAATACTTCTTTACGCACGCATTACTTGGGGAGTTGCTGGAGCTGGAGAATGGCGAGGCGAACAGAAGTTGAAGTTAGTTTACGTAGATCTCCATTGTCAACATAACAAAGTTAAATATAACTTAAAATTTTTATTATTATGTTGGTATGTTATTATTAAATGACAATTTACAATTGTCAAGATGGTGACAATTAAAGCAAAAACAAAGTTATACCGGCCGATAGATGGAGCTAAACTAAAGAAGTTTCACTTCAGTCGTGTGGCCTAAAGCCCAATCGTTTTTTTTTAAACATACATCAATTCATGCTAGGAATACTTTGGAATCTTAATTATATCAGTTGTCATTTGCCTAACTTCCGAGAGCTCATAAAGTTTTGCGCGAGTTATAAATATATTTTTTCTTCTTGAGGTATTTGTCTCACCATAATGGTAAGTGATGATGCTTTTTGACATATAGTGGTTACCCTTTCGAGTAATGACCGTAGTCCGTCAGTTAAGAACGAATAGATTGCTTCAATGAGCACTGCAAATAAAGTTGTCAACCCTAATGCCTCTCAACATTTTTTCGTTTCCCTCCCTCATTGAAGAGCCAGACTTGCTCTCCTGCAACTCCAGGTTAATGAGCACAGTTGCGCCATTTCAGCTGTTGAGAGCTTTTTTTTGAGGGTGCCATTTGGTGCTATCGTAGCACCTTTATTTAAGTAGGTATGTATTTTATAAGATACAATTTTTTGTAAGCTACGGCGAAAAATATTAAATTTAAAGAATTGTGCTTTTTTTGTTTTGTTATTGGATTTAAGGCATTTGAAGAGCTATTAATAGTTTTTCACTCGATAGCTCAGTTGGTAGTAACCCTGCCTTCTGAACTGTGAGTTGTGGGTTCGATTCCCACCCAGGACAAACATTTGTGTGATGAACATTGATGTTTGTTCTGTGTCTGGGTGTAATATTGTATTCAAAGTCAATATTTACAAAAAGTATATAAGTATTGTATCAGTTATCTGGTTCCCATAGCTAATAAGCTTTGCTTCGTTTGGGGCTAGATGGCGCTGTGTGAAATGTGCACATAATTTTTGATTTTACTTTTATTTGTGTGATTTAGGATGAGTGATTATTCTAGCAGAATACATAATGTCTTTTTGTTTATATGGAAACTCTTGTATAAGGAGCCGTATATTTCAATAAAATAATGTAAAGATATAGTATATTGCACGGTTAAGTATGATTATGTTGTACCAGGACAATTTTCACTGTATCATTCAATTTATTTATTTATTTGGCACACAAAACAGAATATAACCAACACAAGAACAAAAAAAAAATTACAAACATTTTGAGCTAGGTTACAAAATATGTGTATGACGGCGGCAACGTCCAGTTATAAACTCTATGCACAGCGATCGAGCACCGTAATTTACCCTGTGGTGGCATTCAATTTATTACAGTGGCAGCACTGGCAACTGTCATGGCGCCCCTACCTGTCTGGCTATATAAAGGGATCGATTGGTGCGCTACGGATCATTCTTGTTCCAGACACGGCGCGGTGCGGACATGCTGAAGGCCTATATTTATATAGGTTGCAACCTACGCAGAACCCGTTTCTGCCGACATGTACACATCATGATTAACAAAACAAGTAGCAAAATAAGTAGTAAAAATTAAATATGTTTTTATGGTATCGATTTGTATCTTAAATGCAAAATAATCAAACATTCAAAGTTCAGAAATGATAGCTATAACGTCTCTTTTAAATTTTGGTAGTTTTTGGTTAAATTGAGCTGTGGTGTTCCTTCAAGATGTCGTTATACTGACGACACATCCTTACCAAAGGGTTGTAGAATGAGGTATTATTAGTGAAAACCTGAAGTGAGAATTACCCGTATCAAGGCTCTTGCTGAGCTGGCTACGCATCGAAAATACCTTATTGTCTTGCTAAATTACAATAATAAGTAAATAAATGAATATTTATAGACATACTAGCTGCGCCCCGCGGTTTTACCCGCGGATAAAAAGTATTTTAATCATTTGCTCATCCCACGGGAAAATTTCACTTTTCTGGGATAAAATGTAGCCTTTATGTTAATCCAGTGTATTAACTATCTTGGTACTGAATTTAATCCAAATCCATTCATTCGTTTGATCGTGAAGAAGTCAACAAACATACACCCATACAAACTTTCGCCTTTATAATATTAGTGTGATCACTGTAAAGTTTTAAAATTTTATCTGTTTATTGAGAAACCGCACCTAAGTTAAATGCATAAGATTGCTAGCCTATTAGTTACCGGTATGTTACCGTTCCTACTCGCATTTAAAGAGGTTATTATTTTTAAATGCGATGCGAAATTTTAGGTTTAAGATATTCATACTAACATATATATCACATATGTTAGTATGAATATCTTAAACCTAAAACTTTCGTCGGTGACCATTACTGAAGCGCCTTAAGATTGTTTGTTGCTCTCATTAAAAGCATGAGCAACATTAATCATTTCAGCGTTATCACGTAACTATCGCGTTTCTGTCGCGGGTAAGTCCCTAGCGATGTTGAAACTTACATGCCCTCAAATTACATTACACCATAGTTAATTAGAACGACTCCCCTAGAAGTTAAAGGCGGCTTTATAAAATTGAGAAGTTCCATCACAAAGGCAAACAAATAGAAGCGCGTACAATAGCCAAGGCCGACTTAAAATTACACGTCGAATTAAATCAAACAAAGAAACTTTTTCCGCGCACAAAGTGGTTTTGTTTTTGAAACATTGCCCTCATAATCTGTCCGCTCCCTTTGTTCTCTGTATGCCCTAAATGTATATATAATAACGCGCCCTTTTCCGTATTATGGTCCTTTGTAAACAATAGACACTCGTCTTTTAATATACTGTCTGTTGATAATGTTGTTTCGATCTGGCAGCGTTCGGATAAGCTGATAAGATGTCTTCTGTATTATCATCCATAATTTTTCCATTAAGACAGAAGGAAAAACTAGTGATTCTATATTCAAACGCATTGAATGCTGAGGCAATTTCTTAAACCTTTTTGTCCACTGTCCTTTAAAGCACAAACCTTTATCGCATAAATGGACAACGCATTGAAAATTTAAAGGACAGCGTACAGTCCCCATTTCCCTAATTATTATTAACGGTCCCATAAATAATACCCTCAATAAGTAGACAAATTGTTACCATAATAGTCACATACCGCCCTTCACATTTGTTAGTAAAATCCTTATGTTTAACATGATACCGTTTGCTACCATTTGCACGGCCAGATGTAAATGTTCTTTATGTCCAAGACAAATTAGTTCATTAACATTATATACAATCGCACGAGTATACAGAATACCTCGCATTTTGGCAATTTTGAGAGCACTTATTAATTAAGTTCTGGGTATTCGTTTATGAGAGACTAGATAGAGTGGCTCAATGAATTTAGACGAGGCATTAAATAGTTTTTTAAATCTAAATATATATAACTCAAAGGTGACTGACTGACTGACATAGTGATCTATCAACGTACAAACCCAAACCACTGGACGGATTGGGCTGAAATTTGGCACGGAGGTAGATGTTATGCCGTAGGCATCCGATAAGAAAGGATTTTTCGAAATTCCACCCTAAAGACGGTGAGATGGGTGGTTGAATTATTTTCTTATAGGCCACGCCGCGTGGGCGAAGCTGCGGGCAGAAGCTCGTTGAAACATAAACTCTTAGCGGAGTAAAAAACTGTTGTGAGCAATCACGTGCTTATGGAAAAAGGTTAAGATTTTATCGCTTTAAAGTATTTGCAATTTAGCCGATTTTCGATGGAAATTTTCATTTTACGCTATCAACAGTACTCTATTTTAATCATGGTAGCGTAACCAATCTGTTTAAAAATTTAATTGCAATCGATCCAGCCGTTTTGACGTGAAAACCAAACTAACGTACTGGTACTGGCAAACTGGCTTAAACTTTTTAGATATGGATGAATATGAATAAGGAAGAAAAGTAAGGACAGGGATAAGGAAGTTAAGTTATACTTTTTTATTCCGTAAGCGCAATCAATTCTCCAACCTTCGTGTTCTATAAAAAAGTTTCTAGATAAAGAACGGTCTATGTATCATGGACTATCTATCCATATATTAGGTTCGTCGCATCGGGTTACGTCAGCAACTTAATACGTTCCCCTGCTGAAATACGGGCCTTCTCTCACTTGGAGAGAGCTAAGGCCATAAAAATAATAATAATTCAAGCTGGCCAAGTGCGGGTTGGTGGGTAACATGTTATCTAAATTTGCGATTCTTGCACAGTTTCTCTCTCGATATAACCCATAACCATTGTAAAAGCAAGGCAAGTGCAAATCCCTCACAAGAGAAAATAATTAGTGTAGGGTCAAACGGAATTTAAACCTGGAGGCGTCGATTTGAATATCGCACGGGAAACCATAAGCCATAATCACTGATCTATTACGTCTTACCCAAAAAACAAAAATACTGAGATCTCAAACGTTCAAACCATGCTTATTGTTTATACAGTTTTTACGTTTTGGCATTTAGTATATTTATTGCTGCTGTCGCTGGCTGTACAAAGAGCGAGACAGAGCAAGTGAAACTTCAACTTGCGAAAGCGTGACCGAAAGCCTTTAAGATATAAAATGTATATTAAATTGTGGAAAGCCAGTGTTAAATTTCAGAGGGTGAGGTTGCTCATTAGTGTCTTAATATTCGTACATTTCAGAGCTTTAAATAAACATGATGCTTTCAAACAATTAAGTGTGCGGTTACTTTAATGATGGCGGCGGGAAATTGTTGTTTGATCTTTTCTAGATCCTTTTTCAAAATTTTCTGTCGTTATATAAAATGCGATAGATTGATGGATAGATATAGAAACATTATTTTGTGATGATTTTATGTTACATACAAATTGGAGATTAATAGAATATGTAAATATCTAAACGAAAATTATAATGAGGAAAGATTTCATTGTTTGTTTGCATTAAATAGGCTCTGAATCTACTGGACCGATTTGAAAAAATATTTCAACATTAGACCCCTACATTATCCCTGATGAACATAGGCGCTAGAATATTATAATAAACATTTGTATGATAAATATTTGTGGACGTTTCACACAGCGCCATCTAGCCCCTAACTAAGCAAAGCTTGTACTATGGGAACCAGATAGCTGATACAATACTTAGACAATTTTTGTTTATAAACACATATATAGAATACAATATAACGCCCAGATATAGAACAAACATCGATGTTCATCACACAAATATTTGTCCTGGGCGGTAATCGAACCCACAACCCACAGTTCAGAAGGCAGGGTTACTACCAACTAAGCTATCGGGCCAGTCGAATAATATAATAATAGAATATATACGTAATACCCGTGCGAAGCCGGGGCGGGCCGCTAGTCTTAATTATTTCAGGTTTAGGGGTAAGCAATTATTACGGGAATGATCTTTGTATATCTGTGCGGGTAGGTTTTAAAATTTATGAGTTTTGTGATGATTTTGAATACATACGGCTTAACCAAAAGATTTATACAAGCTTTAAACTAATCTGAAACTGCTGTTTTGTGTAGGTAAATACACTTTTGACGTGTGTCTAAGCCTTGTTTATGTATTTGTGGTAACATAGTTGGTTTCTTTTATAGGCTTGATAAAGTACGTGGACTTAAGGTTGATCTATGAAAATACCTTAGACGTGGGTAAATTATCTTCGTTAGGTGGAAATCACGTCTTGCTCTAATAATAGATGGAACCGCAAAAACTGCACATCTTCAAAAGCGACAATTGGATAGAGTTTTAACAACATAGTGAGCTGTCGTTGCGATATCTTCGTTTATTTTTGACAGCCTCTATGGTGTGGTGATTGAGCAGGATGGCTTATATATAATAACTTGAAGACTTGTTCTGGGTCCAGGTGTTGTGGGACCATGGTTCTTGTAGTTCCTGGGTCCCTAGACACAGGAAATCCTGGTCAGGGTCCAGGATTTATGTATGTAATCGTTGGGCGTCATTATTATTATTATTATACGATACTTATCATTTGGAAAGGGCGAAAAAAAGGCGCGCAGAGCCTATTCTCCTTTAAATTAACATTCAATAAGGAAGTTTCACTAACAAAAGCACCCACACATAATAAACTTAACTGATATTATATTTGACATATATTATGACATATTTCAACGTTACACCATGATTTACGATTCTCCGGTACTTAATGTCGCCGGCAATATTGCGCAGTTCACTTTTCAAGGAAACCTATATAAAATAACATTGTGTGTGCCGTTATGAAGCCGGCGATGAATGCTGAAATACGACAATTTGATGTTCTGGTTATAGATGCAAATAATAATCTAAACTAATATTATAAAGAGGAAAGGTTTGATCATTTCTTTGCATTGAATAGTCTTTGAAACTATTAAACCGATTTGAAAAAATATTTCTCTATTAGAATCCTACATTATATATGCATTAGAATGTAGGTATACTGGTATATATATATCAGGTAATAGTTTTTAATTTATCTATATTTACTGTGTCTGTAAATTGTTTTACACCGCCGTTTATTCTTCTCTACTGCTACTGTCCATCCAAAGGTTGTCTGGAAGAGATCGCCGTCAGCGATAAAACCGCCCATTGTTACACTAGTTCGTAAATATCATATTTATTTCTGATTTTGTACTTCATCGGTGAAACATTAAAAGTTCTCTATTTATCTATCTATCTGTTATGTGAACATAGGCGATGCAATATAATATATTATATAGGTATACATAATAACCGTGCGAGGCACGCCCCGTTCTATATTTACTGAAATCATGGTCGCACGACAACTATCAAAAGGCTTATGCCTGCCTACATAAAAGTCAATTAAAATACAATTTTCAAAAAAAGAAATTCGATGATCGCCAGAGCCAATGAGAGACGAGTAAGGTGCGTATGCTCTGATATCACAGAGCCTTGTTATTGGTCGATCTAAAACCCATAAACAAAACGCACGAATTCAATTTTAAAATATTTGAAGTAATAGTGAACACATTCTTAATAAGAATTTTGAATATTATATTTTATATACTGCCATCCTGCATGCGCCAATTAACAAGTCCACGAGTGCGAGCAAGAGAGAACCCGATTCCCATCTCCACCAGACTTACGCGTTAAGGCCCCTGTTCTCAGAGCTACAAGTTTTACAATTTGTATAAAAACAATGCTACTGCATAAACACTTGAAAAACCGATAAATTCTCTCAAACAAACGTATTTATGGATTATGCTTTAAAAATATCAAACTTCGCCAAATGTTCTCATAATCACCGTATAACTCAAACCAGTAAGTAATGTCTACCGTTAGTCATATTCAAATCAAACAGAATCACACCGGCGAGTCAAGCCAAGAAATTCAACAGGATGATATAATAGACTGCACAATATCATGTGGTTTAACGACAGTCACTAAAGTGCAATGTATTTTTTCAGACAGTACCTTGGCTTGGATATGTACATAGATATTGAATCACTAATATCTATATCTTCCATTAGAAAAATGGCGCAAACATGTAAACTATTGTTAAACAAGTTTTATTTACATAATATATATTTGACAGTCTCCGTGGTGTCGTGGTTGAGCAGATCAGCTCATAGACTGGAGGCGGCGAGTTCGATTCCCGCGGCAGGACAAGTATTTGTGCATAAAGTACAAAAAAGGACGCAAATACTTGTTCTATGTCTGGGTGTTGTGGGACCATGGTCCTCATAGTTCCCTGATTTCTAGACACAGGGAATCCTAGTTAGGGTCCAGGATCTATGTATGTGATCGTTGGGCGTGATTATTATTATATTATATCATGTGGACTATGGCTTAAAATGCGACAACTTTTTGAGTGCGTGTAATAGCTTTTTCGTATTCTTTATACGTCATCTCAGCATTCTGAGATTACAGCTATTTACTTTTCGTGCCTATTGGTAACAAAAAAAAATATCTGACAATTTTTTTGTTTTTAAGTTTATTTTGGATTATTTTTGACTCCATTTTAGTTTGACAATAGTAAAAATAAATAGCTTATTCGAACCATAGGTTATATTGTATTGCATTAATTATTTCGCAAGTAGCTGTGAATAGACACATTATGCAAACGCAACTATCACTAAATGTGCGCGAGTCTATTGTCAGAATATTAGTCACTGTTTTGCACTGTGACAAATTTGACCGATCTGTGGAGAGATGTAATGTGGCATAATGTAGAATCCGTGGGTTTGTTTTGAATGTTTATGCGAATTATTTCATTGAATATTCTATCGTTATTTACACGGGATAGCTTACAAATGTATTTAGTCGAGTTTTTATGGGATGCAAAGTTATGGGTTGTGAATTAAATGATGCTTTGTACGCCAACAAATAATCTAGTATTATTTTATTAATTATTCCATTGTAATAGAATTCACTTTGACTTGAACGTTAGAATTGATGCATCAGACGTTGGCGCCTTTGCGTTGGCTGTCACGACTGGATGACTGTGGCGGTCAAAGGGTCAACGCCCAACGATCACATACTTATATCCTAGACCCTAAATAGGATTCCCTGTATCTAGGGACTCTGGAACTACGAGGACCATGGACACACAACACCTAGACATAAAACAAGGTGCTTATTTATTTCTGTGCACAAATAGGTACTAGTCCTGTCACGGGGATCAAACCCGCCCGCTCCGGGTAATGCGCCAACCTGCGCAACCACCACACCACAGAGGATATCGAGAATAGGAGTTATGTGTCCTGAAGAAAGCTTCTGTTGCTCTAGTAATATTGATATTTGTACTATAGTTTATTATGTGACAGTGATTTTATAATGTATTACTAAAAATTGTCCAGTATGCGGAGTTTTCATGATTTTAGGATCGCCGTAAAAGATATTTTTCGCTATTTTTCAAGATTTTCCTGCAATCATTCTTCACTATACTTTATATGTTTTATAATAAAACAAGTTATAAAAGAAAAGAAAAGGATTGTGTCGTTTAGAGGACTTATCTATTTTACCATTTTCTTTGATTTTTTTCTTTATAAATAACTAAATATTTATGGACATTCTACACACAAAAAATGTTGGTTGAAGACTTTGAGACTTTGACAGTTTTAAAGAAAGCTGTAAAAATGTTTATAGTCTTTGAAGTGAACCCCAAAGACAAAAAAGGTAAAGTAACAATCGATTTTAAGAGAAGAAAGCAAAATATAAAGTGAGTGTTTCCAGGTACTACTACTATCTCGAAACTTTGGAGTTTAACCAATTAGTCGACAAACTCAGTTGCTTAAACATCAAAAGACAGACGCTTAAAAGCCCCGTATTCAATCTCGCACCGTTATTGGCTTACGCCTGTAAACTGGGGTTGTCGCTACCTCGCCTCCAAACGACGCTGTAAAGACAGCCTTTATACGCGGCGGCGTTTCGAGAAATTTAGAAAATGGACGTTTATTTTAGTTTGTTTTTGTTTGGGATTGCAAACGCGCGGGGTTTAATTGTTCGAGGTGGTAAAGGTAAACCCTGGGTAGGGTTTTATTTGAGCTTATTATTATGTCAGTATAAGTGATGTGAAATGTTATTAGAATTATGATATTTTTGGCGGTTCGATTAACACCCAGGACAAACATTTATGTGATGAACCTCAATGTTAATTACAAAATTAGAAACAAAAAGAATATAAGTATTGTATCAGTATATGTATTGTATGTGTATAGTATTCAGATATATAGTGTTCAGTATACCTAGTATTCAAAGTATAAAACGTATATAGTATTCCCATTAGATTTCGCTTATTCAACTTCAGTTCAAAGCCAGTTTTTTCTAGTGCCAATACGTCTGAAATAACACGTATTTTCTATTTTAATCAATTTTTTGTTATTATCATTTCTCAGACTAAAACATTTTTTTATGTTTTGGCTCAACGCTTTTGTGTATTTAGCCAGTGTCAAGTAATTGATAATTTTTCAAATTAATTATATTTACGCAAATATGTGTCAAGTCACAGTCGAAGTCATCAAGTCAAGTCACAGTCAAGTCATAGTCTAGTCAAAGTCTTACTCTTAGTAAAGTGGTGGCAACTTTACTTGAAGCTTCTATGGAGTTTTGGAAACAACACGAAAAAAAACGTTTCACCATCATTATACCACTTTCCCGCCTGTAATCCAGCACTTAACGAATAAAATGCCACCAATTTTATGCACTAACACTGAAAATAATGCAAGTTTTGGAAAATAATAAAATGCGGCGACGCGAACTTTTTCGTTTTCCCGCCAAAACTTGACTAAAACATTGTATCCGCCTGTCACTACATTTTTTTTTCTTTTTACCATCTGATCCGGTAAAGTTGTTTTATGTACCTTTTTACCACTGACCCAAATACGAAAATACCTTGCCGCCATAAAAAAGTTTACATTTCCAAATAAACAAAAGGCGCGTCCATACACATCGCTCGGCAGCAACGATAAATTATCATTACACGTCGGGAACACCGTGAGTTCAAATAGACACCAAGATTTTGCATGCGTCCAGTAAATATTTACGATGATGACCTGAGTTCCGGCAATCTTGCCGCATTGTTACAGTTTAGACAGAAGACAAGCTCTAGCGGTTTAATCGCAGCTTGCTAAGCAGCGTGATTAGGATACTTTAAGATTGACTTCATAGAACCCCCTGAAATATGCTATTAATCATAACGTCAGGCAGGTGAAAGGGAAAAAAATGCAAATGTATGCAAAACTTTAGATTGATTTTATCATCTCAGGTTGATGAAAACAATGGTACTGCAGGTGTAGAAGTAAATAGATGCTGTTATTCTCAAATGTTGAACAACGAAACCCAAATTTTTGGCGTAAAACCAAAATAATTGTCAAAATAGTTCAATAATTAATCATAGCGTCAGGCAGGTGAAAGGGAAAAAAATACAAATCTATGCAAAACTTTAGAGTGATTGTATCATCCTAGGTTGGTGAAAAAAGTGTTACTGCAGGTGTAAAAGTGAATTATTTTTGTTATTCTCGAATGTTGAACAGCGAAACTCAAATTTTTGGCGTGAAACCAAAATAATTGTCAAAATAGTTCAATAATTAATCATAACGTCAGGCAGGCGAAAGGGAAAAAAATACAAATCTATGCAAAACTTTAGATTGATTGTATCATCCCAGGTTGGTGAAAAAAGTGTTACTGCAGGTGTAAAAGTGAATTATTTTTGTTATTCTCGAAGGTTGAACAGCGAAACTCAAATTTTTGGCTTGAAACCAAAATAATTGTCAAAATAGTTCAATAATTAATCATAACGTCAGGCAGGCGAAAGGGAAAAAAATACAAATCTATGCAAAACTTTAGATTGATTGTATCATCCCAGGTTGGTGAAAAAAGTGTTACTGCAGGTGTAAAATTGAATTATTTTTGTTACTCTCGAATGTTGAACAGCGAAATCCTAATTATTGGCGTGAAACCAAAATATTTGTCAACAGATTTTCAGAGAACCTTAATCACTGTCTTCCATTGAGCCCACAATGTCGCCGCTGCATTAAAATGTGGTCACAGCTTAATAAATCTTACTGCACACGAAACAAAGTGGATAACAGCTTACACGATTTATCACTGCATTAATATTTGTTCGTGTAATTAAACTGTAGGTGTGCTGAACAGAATTAATGTTAATTTCGGCGTATGCTCGCGATCGTTCGCAGGTTCAGATATATTTTTTGCAAACATTTCTTTCATTTTATATTTATAACTTAGTTGTGGCTGCAAAGTCCCTGTGCAACCTTAGTACTACTGTCTCGTAGAATTGGGTTTTATTGAGAATGAGACAGGTCTGTCTGTCAATATTCTCTCTGGATCGGAGTAGGTATAATCATACCTACTCCGATCCAGAGAGAATATTTCTAGTTCTTGCTAGTGATTAGTTTTTGAAGACTGAGGTTTTACTAAGAAAACTAATATTGTTACCGTTTACTCTTTTGCATTTGATACTGTCCATCCAAAGGTTGTCTGGAAGAGATCGCTTTCTGCGATAAGACCGCCCATTGTAACACTAGTTTATAAGTTTTTCTTGATACTTTTATATATCACTAGTTGCGCCCCGCAGTTTCACCCGCGGATAAAATGTATATTAATTATTTGCTCATCCCACGGGAAAATTTCACTTTTCCGGGATAAAATGTAATCCAGTTCCTATATTTTAATCCAGTGTAAAAGCTATCTTGGTACCAAATTTTATCCAAATCCATTCAGCCGTTTGAGCGCGAAGAAGAAACAAACATACACAGTTACACACAAACACACAAACTTTCGCCTTTATAATATTAGTGTGATTGGTGGAACAATAAAAAGTTCTATCTATCTATTTTTTTACGGTTCATTAATTAATTGTTAAAATATATTATCCCTAGATTTCATTCAGAATCCTTTGTCATCATCTCTACTCTTAGACTAGGTCCTGATAATTAGACCCTGGAGGGAGACGGTGACATGAAGAAGCACGAGGAGAATGGAAGTTGTATGGAAAAAACGCGCTAACTTTCAATGTAATAGACAAAAGAAGTAAGACGCTGAGCAATATTAATAAGGTAATTTCCTGCCCGTACACGTACAGCCTTATTAATAAACGTGAGTTAGTCTCGGATTAGTTACTTCAGCTTTTGTCCTTTTTTTGCTACTGGAATATTTAGCTGGATCGAAAGAGACAAAAGATGGTGTGACTAGTCTAAAGCTACTTCGTGTTTATTAATAAGGCTGTTAAAGTCTCTAATAGCTAGCATGGCACGAGCCCTGAAGATAAGCTAGCACGTCACGAGACTCAAGATACCTATCTTGAGATGAGGGGAGAATGGAATGGAGTTTGTGATATAGAACAAGATTAATTAGGTGAACACCAGAGGAGATGAGGGGAGAATGGAATGGAGTTTATGATATAGAACAAGATTAATTAGGTAGTACGCTTAGAGGAATAACGGACATTTCTATGGTAGTACGTAACTGCGAAGTGTGGCTGTTGTCAGAATGCTGGTATTGTAAGCTTTAAAATTATGCTACCAGGATCTTGGTGTTGATCTATAGGTAAGAACGTGCTACGCTCAGACACCTTACAAATTAGCTGGGAGGCATTTAATCCACATTGCTGCAGAACAAGAACGGTCCAACGTCTTAATAAAGATGATATATAATCCTAAACCTGTATAACCAGACTTCTTTTCTTTATCAGATTACCTTCAGCCTGCTCCTTTCTCCCCAGCCTGACATCTGTCCAAAAACTGAATCACTCATTTTGACGCGAACCTAAAGAAAGAAGGTATTAATAGACCAGTATACTAAAAAGGATATATGATGATCATCGGGAATGATAGTGAAGGTGAGCATATTCACCTTTATGGTAATTATGTGAAACAATTTTATTTTCTAAACTGTGTATATTTATGAAGCAAAATTAAATTAACGCAAAGCAAAAGCACCGCATGCCTCCTGGAATAAAGAGCAAAATAAATAATTAATAAATAAATTTCTGTGGACATTTCACACAGCGCCATCTAGCCCCAAATTAAGCAAAGCTTGTAATATGGGATACAATACTTAGATACTTTTTTGTTTGTAAATTCATACATAGAATACAATATAACATGTTTGTCCTGGGTGGGAATCGAACCCACAACCTGACGTTCAGAAGGCAGGGATACTACCAACTGAGCTGGTCAGTCATATATAATATTAATATTCAAAAAGACTATAGTGTCGTGACTTAGTGTAACTAATCCTATTCTAACATTAGGCATTACTAATTGAGAGCGATCAAAACTTCAACATTTGGAACTGGGTTCCGTGGAAATGAGAGAACAGTTCCTCAAGTGCGATAACACTTAACAGTAATCGGAACCGTTTGCTACGTTGTGAATGTGTCGTATAAATTAATAGATTAAGTTTTGAACTTTGCATGGTTGTGTTACTGATGAAATATATGTTGTGCTTATCTATATCTAGGTATCGTTATTTATACTTTTAAGTTTATAAAACACGAGCTTCTGCCCGCAGCTTCGACCGCAACGTGGCCTATGGGAAAATAATTCAACCACCCATTTCACCCTTTTAAGGGTAGAATTTCGAAAAATCCTTTCTTAGCGGATGCCTACGTCATAACATCTACCTGCGTGCCAAATTTCAACCCGGTCCGTCCAGTGGTTTGGGGTGTGCGTTGATAGATCAATATGTCAGTCAGTCAATCAGTCAGTCACCTTTGAGTTATATATATTTGGAAGAAGATATTGCATGAGCAATATGTTTAACAAAATAACAGACCCGAGTCATGAACCAATTAAAGATTATAAGTAAAGGCCTTGGACGCAATCATTGACTAGACTTTTCAAATACTCAAATACTCATTTATTGATAAACTATGTTTACACGTCATACATTAATTAAAAAGTCAATTTGAGTACATAATATAATATAGTTGTAGTGTATACATTATATACAGCTACGTAAAAATTTCCTTAGTTATGATGAAAACAAGGAAGTTTTCCCAAAAATTATGACGTTTTTATGTACTTTTGAACACTTCTAATATGCACATGGCGCTGAGTTAGATACAACATTAATATTACGACACCAGTGTTTTATACCGATTTAATAGTGGTATGATATACTGGTATCATTATTTTTAATGAAGGCAACTCCAGGTATTGTATGTGTAATACCGTTTGCGCTCCTGAGACCGCCTGTTGCAGCGCACTCTGCTGGTATATCAAAGTGGCACGTATGCAGAATATTGCATAGTTTCTCTACAGAGGGCAGCTCGGCGTGAACAATTTATACCGTCCGTAGGGAACCCTATTGTCCTCTTTTCACTTCACCTAGTTTTATGTATTACTAGTTGCGCCCTGCTGTTTTACCCGCGGAAAAAAAGTAATTTGATTATTTGCTCATCCCACGGAAGAATTTCACTTTTCCGGGATAAAATGTAGCCTTTATGTTAATTCAGTGTATAAGCTGTCTTGGTACCGAATTTCGTCCAAATCCATACAGGCATTTGAGCGTGAAGAAGTAACAAACATACACACATACAAACTTTCGCCTTTATAATATTAGTGTGATTAGTTTTGAGTAAATCTTCGGGCGCATAGAATTAGATATAAATAAATAAATAACGCCCAATGATCACATACATAGATCCTGGACCCAAACTAGGATTCCTTAAATAGGATTCAGGTCCATCGTCCCCAACACAGAGGCTGATGATGACCATCGAAGTTGGAGCCAGGATTTCATTGACCGTCAATTGTTTCAGAGTTCTTTCAAACACACGCAAAATAATTTATATTGCTACACAATACAGATTACAGAGAATTAAGAGGTTGAGATGGTTAATGCAGTGCGTCTCCATCTCGCCCCATCCCGGCGGCGGTCGGATCACGGGGGGGGGGTTTTAGTGGGTTCGAGTCCCACATACCTCCTGCCACTACCCCCGTAGTGGCAGGGAAGTGCGAGGGCATTTCCCCCCCTCAAAAAAAAAAGGTGTATGTTAACTTCACTGACACTATAGATTAGATCACGGAACAGCACCCCTACCGCGTAACCGTTCTGGGAATCGGCTTCGCCTGCCATCCTGCACGCGCCAATTGACAAGTCCACGAGTGCGAGCAAGAGAGAACACGATTACGATCTCCACCAGACTTACGCGGTAAGGCCCCTGGGCAAAGTTAAAGGAATCTAAATTGACTGATTTTAGGTAAACTGTTGATTATGCTAAAATGATTAGAACAATTTCAAACGATTCCTTCAAACTCATGACGGCCATTAGATTTATTATGACAGATCAGTATTTGTGCACAGTAAATAAATGTGCAAATATAATGCATCCAGGATCTATGTATGTTAATTTTGGGCACTATTATTATTAACATCAGACCTGTTTCAAAACACCATAAACATCTCATGTCATCGGATCTCCATGCCAAACCTCGGCTCAATCGTTCGCTGGAAGCCGTCCTAAAATCGTTTCTAAGATTTGTACCGTACAAATTTAAAAAAAGTTACCGGGAAGTTTAATAGATTTGTAATAATAATAAGTATACTAATCAGAGAAATTTTGTATTTAACATAAAGTGTTATAAGAACCTTGTTTAATTTATATTAAAGACTAGTTGCGCCCTAGCTCGCTAGCAGGTAAAAAGTAGCATATGAGTAATATACTATATAAGCTATCTATATTCCAAAGATTCCATTTTACCATTTTGGTAAGGAACGCTAAAAATGTCTAAAAATCTATTTTAATTTAGGTAATTAATTTAGATGCTAATATAAATTATCTGTGTTCCGAATTTCATCCGAATTCGCTCAGTAACTTTTGCGTAATAATTCCGCGGCGGTATAAAAAGTACCCTATATGTTAATCCAGGTTATACACTATCTCTGTTCCAAATTTCATTCAAATCCGTTCAGTAGTTTTTGCGTGAAAAAGTAACAAACATACATCCATACTCACAAACTTTCGCATTTATAATATTAGTAGGAGGATTGCGATGAACGTTTTATTGTACCGGAAGACATTACCCACTTACCGAAAAGCGTCGTAACGATAATGCAATATTTACAAGTAGACCACTGCATACAATAATGCAGTGTTCACCAAATGTTAACACACGAACATTCAGTTTTAATATGCTTTTTCGGTAACTATTAAATTGAATATTGTTAAATATCCATGCCAGTAAATCGCTAAAATGTTTTAATGATTCAACATTCATCTACTAGCTGCGCCCTGCGGTTTCACCCGCGGATAAAAAGTATTTTAATTATTTACTCATTCCACGGGAAACTTTCAGTTTTCAGGATAAAATATAGCCTATATGTTAATCTAGAGTACAAGCTATCTTGGTACTGAATTTCGTCCAAATCCATTCGGCCGTTTGAGTGTGAAAAAGTAGCAAACATACACACATACACACAAACACACATACAAACTTTCGCCTTTATAATATTAGTGTGATTATCATAAACATAAAAACTAAATACCACTTGGACTATATACTAGCCGCGATGACCTATAGTCAGTCCAAATGCTCCAACCCACTGCCAGTAGGTAGCGTACCTAACATGCTGGCAGCATTGTCCCGTATAAAAACATAAATATTGTATTTTAAATTATGGACTTTGTAATTTTAGAATTTTAGTGAATATTTTTCACAAAAAACCTAAATATTAAAAAAAAAATTGTAGTGGCCATTTTATTATTGATGTATTTTTATTTTCAGTAACTCAGTATCTAATTTTGTGTTGTTTATATATGTGATTATGATCCTAGTTGGTCTAATAAATAAAATCAATTGAAAAAACTGGCACCCCGCAGTTTCACTCGTGGATAAAAAAGTATCCTTTGCAATAATATAACTTATAAGCTATCTGCATTACAAATTTCATCACGATTGGTTTAGCAATTACGGAGATTAATTTTAACATACATTCACGCACACACATACAAACACTTGCATTTATAATATTAGTAAGATAATATAATAATTTTACTTGTATAACAAATTGTAAAAGTGCTATATATAGCCTATTTGCAATAAATCTTTTGCCTTTCACTTTACATTGTAGTAGGCGACTCAAAGTCCCTAAAAAAATTAGATTAAAAAAAACTTTGAATTTGTTAATAATTGTAATTATACAGAATCAATCAATTAATTTTTAACGTGTTTTGTGATGATAAAAGCATTTTTCTATTTTTTTCAGGTAAGGGAGGACATAATATATCTCCTATGAACATGGCAACATTACCTTGGTGAGGTGTAGAGATGTGTTCTGTTGGGTATGCTATAACTGGATTGGGCTTGTATTTAAACCTAATTTCATTCTGATTTATAATCAATAACAGTCAGTTGCTTTGTATATTATGCCATATTTTAGAAAACTTAAATTGGTATTTATGTGTCTTGTCTAATAAGATGTTAGAAAACTTCGAAAATACAGAAACAATTGAGGCTTTACACGTGGTTGTGTTCACCGGGTAGGGTCGACCTATATTTATGACCCTACGGATAATTTTGTTTATCCCTTTAAGGGTGGATTCGACCAAACTTGGATTTATACACGAGTAACTATACCAGAATAAATCTATTCCACGATATTATACTCGAGTAATTCATTCTTCGTTTTTCCACGCAATACTAAGTTTAGCTACGCTTAGAATTACTATACGCGAATAGCGGAATAAATGATGAACGAATCTATTACCCAGTTAACAATTGTTGTTCTACAACGACACGGTATTCAAGCTAATGTCATATTAACTCGCTTTTGTCGTATTACAGTGTAGGAAAGTAAATGACAAAATTCATGGTCGGACGTCTTTTTTATCTTTGTCTATTTTGAAATAAAATATTCTCGGAATAACTCTGTTTTTCCACCAAAAACGGTAGTATAGTATTGTAATAATACTCGAATAGACTTGCTATTCTTAGAATTGTAGATGGTAAAATGTGAAATTATTTACTCTCGAACAAATGGCGATTTATTCTAAGAATAAAATTTACTCTCGTTTGGTCGAATCCACCCTAAACCATACAACGTCTTACTAATTATGCTAATTTACTACATACATAAACAATAATATTTTATGCATAACTCGCTGTGACAAATCTAAGTGCCGGCACCAAATCTCTACGTAGAACTTCCAACTCCCAACACAGTTGCTGCCAAGAGAAAGTAAACGCCTTAATACAACCAACCTACTTTGATTCTTATAAGCCGTGGTATAAAGTAAATTTTCTAAACCATGGACTTATGCCACCCCGTTGGAAGTCTGTAAAGTTGGTACTAGCCGCAGACTTACCCGAACAACTCCCTCTTTGCGTATTTCTTTACAAGTTTCGCCTCAGTCTGTACTCGGGAGAATTACTAGTTCACTGTATTTTGTTGGAACACGGACCGCTGTTAATTTCCTTAACAACTTATTTTGTTTATAGTTAACCTGACCACAGCTCAAGTTTTTTAGGTTTGTGTAATACTGTGACGTCATATGACTATTTTAAGGTGTCAGAGTTATTTTAGTATATTCACAGTAGCACTCTCTATATGGAAAATACGTCAAAACGTCGACGACACCATAACGTTGGGGTATCACTAGCATTGACTTTACCTTTCTTCCCTTAATGGCGTTTGCTCGATTTCTTTAAAGATCGATAAATATAAACTGAGTAAGTTCTAATGTCAAGGAGTAATTAGAATCACGAGTGGGATTCGAACCTGCATCCATTCGTGCCTTAAGCCGTGACATGCTTAACAATGAACATTTAGTAAATATTTATAATTTAATCAAACGCTTCATTGTCTCATACCTATCACGTTTTAAACATAGGTATTCCGTTGTATTTATAGCTGAATATTAACAACAATTACTCAGTATTGTGTTAGTGTGGTAAATTTATATTATTTTAATTTAAATAAGTATATTAAGTAAATTATATTTGTAAGTTATCATATCGACTGGCCCGATAGCTCAGTTGGTGTAACCCTGCCTTCTGAACTATGGGTTCTGGGTTCGATTCCCACCCAGGACAAACATTTGTGTGATGAACATAGGTGTTTGTTCTGTGTCTGTGTGTTATATGTATGTATTTACAAACGAAAAGTATCTAAGTATTGTATCAGTTATCTTGTTCCCATAGTACAAGCTTTACTTAGTTTGGGGCTAGATGGCGTTGTGTGAAATGTCGACACATATTATTATTATTATTACTATTATTACTATTATTACTTACTTATTTTAATCGTGTCTGTATCATTTTTACATATACACACATAATAATTTTTTGCAACCGCCCCAGTATAGATAGTATTATTGTTTGTTTTTAGTGGAATTACACTAGATGTTCTTGTTTCATTTTGTATTTAAGATTAACTTCGGTAACTTGCCTGAGTCAATCAGTATTAGTCAGTCAATATTAAAAACTAAACTCTTCCATGCACTATCGGTAATGGAAGCTTGCACCAAAGTTTTCTATCGATGATTACTATAAAGCTCGAACTCTTTTCATTGGAAGTGTAAACAAGTAAGTCTTTTGGAACCATTAACAAATTGGACCGAAAGTTTTAGCTGGATTCTTTCAGTTTGCTAGTATAACACAGAAAGCTTAAGTTATACGCGATAGCGTGCTGGCATAGCGTGAGCAATGTCTTACATTTGTTCTATTTAAAAGCATGGAATTCTATTCTATTTAAAAGCATTTCATACAAACTGTAATTTTAAGTATGAGTACCTACAAAAAATTGTAAATTTTAAGTAAACGTAAAACTCAATTGGTTCTTTAAGCAAAAAAACTCTTTTCGTTAATTGGGATAGCAGTGAAAGATTGCAATGTAGTTCAATTCGCTTACTCTCGACGTAAAGGTGCAGTTCGAATTGAAGAGTTTTAGTTTGGTGCAAGTTAATTTTTATGTGGTTCGGTTTTCGCGTTATTTTTAATTTCATCGCTGTAATTTTGTTTGGAATTTTTAAGAGTTATCTCCATAATACTATGTAACTTTGTTTAGTTCCTCAATTATATGGCAAAATACACAAATGCATGAATTTTTGAGACACTACAGAAAATGTACGCTGACTGCTTTAAATTAATAAACCCATTTAGATAAAAGAATCATAATATCACTTTAAGAAAAGACGCGGACTATGAGAATGTAGTCAATAAAAGCGCCGAGCCGCCACCGTCGCGTCGCCGCGCGTACTCTGTAAGGATGACCATCTATATTGCCCGAACACCGGTCGAGTTATTCGATTGTATCTCGTGAGGAAGCTCTAGCTTTCAAATAAAAAAAAGATTTGTCAAAACAGGTTCACCCAGTCTAAAGATCTGAACATAAAAAAAATACAGTCGAATTGAGACATTTTTGAAGTGGTTGAAAATAAAACATTATTTTATTACATTCACGGAGAAAAGAAATCTCGAAAATTACAATATTTTAACAGTGAAAGCTGATGTAATGATGACAATAGAGTGTATTCCATAAAGAATATGTAATTAATATGATTGTAAATACCCCAGTGAAATACCCCATTTGAATTGCAGATATTAATTAGGCGGCAAAAATCGAATAGTCTACGGGCGGCAAATGTGTAAATCCGCCACAGCGTGTACTATAGTTTTAGTCATGTACTTAATGAGTTAATGGTGTTTAATTATTTTGCGTATATTAATTTTCAACCTAAAACAACTCCGGCCTACTTCGCTGTGTCAATAAATTAAACAAAATCCTATCACTTGAAGTGTTTAGTTTATCAACGCGTAAGCCCTTTGAGTCCCCTTAAGTACCCTATTCTAGGTTTAACGATGTAAAACAGATAATATGTACCCTTACTTACTATGTCAACATTTTACTATGATAGTTTCTATCCCCTATAATATTTTATATCCTCTATAACGGTTTATATGGTCTAGTTTTTATGGTGAATATTGAAGGGTTTGTCAAACTTTTTATGTACGCCCATTGTTGTTGTATAGATGTAGTTTTTTTTTTAAATGTATGGAGGCACTTTCAGCATTTACGATGGTGGATCGATGACGTAGTCTTGCCAATCGCCGAGTGGACTTTCAGGTTGTAAGGTTCAGGCTTAGAATAACTACCTATAGAAGGTACAGGCTACCAAACAACAACTTTATAAAACTCAAGCTATGAATTCACTTTGTGTGCTGTCTTTACTTACTTCGTCACGGACACAGATTAAAACATAATAATAACAAATATGTGTGGACATTTCACACAGTGCCATCTAGCCCCAAACTAAACAAAGGTTGTACGGATAACTGATACAATACCTATATACTTTTTGTTTGTAAATTTATACATAGAATACAATATAACACCCGGACATCGGAACAAACATCGATGTTCATCACACAAACACACACAGTGCCATCTAGCCCTAAACATGTCCACAATTATAATATTTATTTATTTTTAGTACTCATTTGATTTTTCCGTGTCGTGTTAGGATTGTACCGTGTTTGTAGCCATTTTAATATCCCGCTCGCCGCTCTCATCTTGATCGTACGCTAGCAGAACGTGAAATCGTTACAAATTATCACCAAGTTTATTACTTCGGAGACCCTTGCTGTAGTAAATTCGACATCGCAAGTTAGCTGAGAAATCGCCGGCTATTGCTCTATTTCCAGCATCAGTAACTTAATTTGGTAGAAGCTCGTTGGGGTCATCGTTCACTATGCGGGACCAACCAGCCTTCAGTCGACCAACGAGTCAAACATCCCGTTCGGTGGTTGTGTTGTATACTAATTTGTAATATTTGAGGGGGGGATGCCCTTACTTTTCCTTGCCACCACCAGGGGTGATGGTGGGGGCAGGGGGTACGCTCCTGTACGACGCCGGGGTGGGACGGGATGTGGTCGGGCTAGCATTCACTGTCTCGCCCTGGAATTGGTAATATGCCTAATATAACGTTTATTACATGTAAATGTTCACTTAAAACACTTATAGTTATCAAAAACATACCGTAACTCAGTTGCTTTGCTAGGCGTATAGTGTTATAATAAGTAATAGCACCCGGATTAGGATAAAGTTGCATCATGATGTGCAACGGCAGCAAGACGTTCTCTGCTGAACACAGACCTCTCCCATAAAATGCTTTGGATGCTTATAAGGGAAAGATTGCTATAATGCTTGGCAGGCACAAAATTACATCTTGTATTGCTTGTATGTGTCTACTTTTAGTGGTTTTGGAGGTTTAAAGCTTCCGCCCGGTAACGCTGTAAAATTCGATAGAGACCAACAGCATTATCCAGTTTTAAAAAAATGGTCTAAAGTTTTCAGAGGTCTAATCAAAGTCAAAGTCTAAGTGAAAAGATTTTATTTCAAATAGGCTATATTTAGTACTTTTACAAGTCAAAATTATAGTACATACTTTTAAGTTATTGTACTAAGAATATAGAATTACAAAGTGCTTAAATATTATGTTTACTATGAATTACACATGCGACTGAGGAAAGAAATGATTTTACTTTCTTTTTCTCGTGATCATAACTGAGAAGCATAAATTTAAATTTTTGGTTATGGTTCAGCATAGTATAGTGAGCGAATACCTTTACAAAAAACTTGTCTAGACGGTGGGTCAGTTAGTAGACAGTTTTCTTTGAAATAAAATTATCTTAGAAATCTACTTTAGTACTTAATAATGATTTCAATGAAAATTACTTTAAAAATATTAAATATGATGATAATAGTTAACCCAAACTGAATTGTAAACGTAGTGTGATTCATGTCTTGATGAATTCTCTAAGCTTGCTTGCATATAAATAAAATGAAGTAATATAATCAAAAACCTTACCAAATTTAATTTTGCTATCATTAAATTAGTTTTTATTCCTTTTAATATCTAAAAATATAACCCGGCAAGCTTAAAAGCAAGCGAAGCTCGCGGCTTGCGTTAGTAACTGGCTCCCAGAAGAAGGACATCGAATATGTCCGAAACCTGGTCGGAGTAATTTCGACTTTTAATGGACGTGAATTCAGCCAGTGTTGATTTCCAAAACATGGCAAGCTTATAAATGCAGTTGGCAGTGCAGACTATATTTAATCTGTTAGAAATAAATATAGGTAAAAGCACTGCAGTGTTCTTGTGACGCAACTGTATATTTTTAGGGTTCTTGCAACCAACCGAAATGCAATAAACCAATCGATCCGTAATTACCTTTATCTGTTCTGTATATTTTTAAACGCATCAAGCAAGATCAAAAGAGCCGATCATGCCGAACGAACAGACATTCGGAACGAATTAACTAAATATGCTTGCTTAAAAATAACTCGGATGGATAGCTTTTGCAAATAACGATGTTTGATGTTTACTCAATTAGATTTGTGTAACGATACGCTTTAATTGCCATTATTGAACTCATCTTCGTGGATATATTTACTTTCCTTCGACGATGTATGGACTGTATGGAAAAAGAGGAGCTCATCTCCTCTTTTTTTTACGTAATTAGTAAAAACGTCAAAATATATGAGAAAAGGAAGTCATCATCGAGCGAAATTGTGATAGCTTATTTGGATCGAAAAGGTACCTACTTGGAGTAGTACAACCAGGCAAAATAGTGATCAACCGACTTTTTCAATTCCAACCGTAGTTTTCAATTCGGATGTACGTTGTAAAATGTCAAGTATAAACTGGAACGTTTTCACTGAGACTACACACACACACACACACACACACACACACACAAACCCTCTCTCATTTTACACGTATCACATTATTCCATACAACCAATTGTTTACAACGAGCTCTTAGATATTCCTTTACATGCCATCAAATGAAATTCAGCGCTTTACGTAAGCGAAATGATTATTACAAAGCTTCGAACACACGTTTCGTTTTGCATACGCTCGTTTTGCTCGTTCCGCTTAATGGGTTTGTTTCGCTACTTGTGCTTATTACGAAGCTTTGAGCGGCTGCTCCAACGGATCCCCGCGGTTTTGACCAGCACCCCTACCGCGTAACCGCTCTGGTAATCGGCTTCGCCTACCATCCTGCACGCGCCTATTAACAAGTCCACGAGTGCGAGCAAGAGAGAACACGATTACGATCTCCACCAGACTTACGTGGTAAGGCCCCAGGTCGTTGGTCCACCTAGTATCCCTACTATGCCGCGCCTATGCTGCGTCTACCGGTTTGTGTCATCACTCGAGTACTTTTCTGTTACATCGGTTGTCGGTTCCGCAAGCAATACGACCTTCGAAGACGCGATCTTATTCCACTACCTCCTTTTTTTCACCGGACATCAAGGCGCACAAAAACACGGTATCCATATATGGTTAAAGTTCCATCAACCCGCACCAAACGTGTTGCTTCGCACTTGATAGTGTGAACAGTCAATGAGTGGAGTCACTTTGCCGGCGTCCTTCTTTCCACCTAACTACGATCTGAGAGTCGTCAAGTCAAGCATAGGCAAGCATGCTTCATTGTAGACTACATCGTCACTGTGAGACAGTGGTGAAAAGCGTTGTCTATTAGTCATTAATATTAGGTCTTTACCTATGAAATTGCCGTTTTGTTTGAAAAAAGTTAAAGTATTTTTTTTTCGAACTTATTTATTTCTTTTATTCAAAGTAATCACCCCTGCAATCAATGCATCTTTGCCAACGCTGTGGCAGTTTATGGATGCCCTTCTTGAAAAAATCAGCAGGCGGGAGACAACAAACTCTTCAAAGGCGTTTTGTACTGCCTCTCGGGAATTGAATTTTTTTCCCGCTAAAAAGTTATCCAAATTTTGGAAAAAGTAATAGTCGGTACGCGCAAGATCTGGTGAGTATGGCGGATGAGGGAGAGCTTCCAAACCCAACTCATGCAGCTTAGAGACGGTCTGTTGTGCAGTATGGGGTCGCGCGTTGTCGTGAAGTAGCAGTGGAGACGACCGATTGACCAAAGCTGGTTGCAGACGTGCGAGTTTCGCCATCATTGTGGTCAGTTCTTCAATGTACACATCTGCAGTAATGCTCTCGCCGTTTTGTAAAAAGCTATGATGAATCACACCAGCCACACCACCACCAAACTGTGACCATCACCTTTCTAGGGGTCATTTTTCGTTTTGCACATTGCTTTGGTACCGAACCAGGATCTAACCAACTTGCTGAGCGCTTTCGATTGTCAAAAAGAATCCATTTTTCGTCGCACGTAACAATTCGGTTCAAAATTCCTTCATTTCTGTGCCTGTTAAGCAGCGCAAGGCAAGTCTCGACGCGTACGTTGCGCTGGCGATCGTTAAGTTCGTGGGGCACCCATCTATCAAGCTTTTTTATCTTGCCAATCTGTCGCAAATGGACCAATATTATTTTGATGCTAACATCAAAAGCTGCTGCCCGCTCAGCTGTAGATTGAGATTCATCAGCTTCCACAATGGCCTTTAATTCATCATTGTTGACCAAAGTTTCCGGACGACCACGAGGTTCATTTTTCAAGTCAAAATTCCCAGAACGGAACCGAGCAAACCAATAACGGGTTGTACGTTCGTTTGTACAGTTCTCTCCGTAAACGTCGTTGATGTTACGTGTCGTTTGTGCCGCGTTGGTGCCACGACGGAACTCATATTCCATAATTACACGAACTTTCAAAGTATCCATTATGAGGAAAAATGTTGAAATGTAATGAAAATATAACGCTAATCAATAAACAAAAGACTTATATTGTAAATAGAATGTCATATTTTTAAAACAAAATTAATTTGAATTTAGAATTCATAGCCAATCAAAACTTTTTTTTGTTTGAAAAAGTCTGTACTGCAATACGGCAATTTCATAGGTAAAGACCTATTATATAAAAATGAATCTCTATTTCCCTTGGTCATCGCATCTCGCGTGAACGGATGGAACATTTTCGCTAATTATTATTTGTCAGGAGAAGGTTTTAATGTAAAAAAAATCATAAAGATTTTCATCACCACGCGGGTGAAACCGTAAGTCGCAGCTAGTCGCCAATAAAATAAAAAAGTACAAAAGAAGTAGTAATTATTTAAAGTGGTTTTGTTTTCGTTTATGCCAACCTTAACTTCTTACTAAATAGCCAAATTTACATTCGCCATTTACGCCCACAAGATGTCTCTGGCTGTATTGTGTCATTGGAAACCAATCAATCGCGGTGGAAATCTCCTGTCTAACTTGTACATGGTACAGCAGGCCTAGCACGGCCTGTGGACAACTTCTCCCCAGGGAGTAGATAACAAACTTATCCTCACTGTCATTTTATTCCACTCTGCGAGCATGGCCGCGACAGTGGAAAGCTTTATCCGGGGGATAAACGGCGGGAGTAGCGTTTTTAGATTTCTCTACCGTATTGTTGCCAGTACGAGAAAATTTAACTAAAATGACATTACATGCTTCAATATTTTGTTCAGTCCATCAAACCATCGATAATTGTTCGGCTAAATATACTGGGATTGAAGACAAAATAAAAAAATTAAGAAAATATAAGGTTTTTGAGTCTGTGTCCCTGTGTTAATCAAAGAGTATGTAACGACTACTATGTATATGAGTGAGAGTAAGTGAATAGTTTAAATTAAAATTTTATTTTGTTTGTAATATGAGCGGAAAAACGTGATTAATTATTGTGTAGTAGTTATATTATAATTTTTAATATGTATATATTTTATAATAAAATATACTCAAAAAATATATGCACCATTTAAGTTAATTACGTAAATTAAATAATTCCCTTATTAAAACTAAACTAATAATTGTATTTTCACGAATATTTCGCTATGTATTTTTTTTTTGTATTGAAACTCATTTCCCGGGATTTAGAAGGGATTACTTGTATTCCGAATGCTTCTCCCGGTGTAACTTTCGCTCCAAAATTCGAGTTCCCGCGATTAAACATAGTTATAATAGGCACGCGACATTTTTGTGCCTATTAAAACACTTTGACTTCCTTATACCCACCTACAAGAGTCGAAGATAAATACTCTCTGCTTTATGTCAATTCAAGAGAATATAATCCACTTTCTTCCGAGTCCGTGCTCTGAAGCGGAGAGTAGCGGGATATAATGTCTACGATAATGTCAAAGGGAAATATTTCTTTCCTCTCCTCGTTGTCGTGCTACGTAAGGTGGAGAGGGGGATTATTTTAACTGACAGGTGGAAAAAACCGGGGGAAAGACAATTTCTCCACATGCCGTGCTAAGCCTGCAGATGTTCAGTTATAAAGTTCTATACTGTTCAGACTAACCTTGGTTATTAATGTCTTGGAGCAATGGTAGATAGCTGTTTAATAATAGCTTAACTTAGATTTAGATAACTACTAGCGGCCCGCCCCAGCTTCGGACGGGTATTTAATATATATCTATTATAGATTGAGATATAAACTATCCTATCTCTCAAGTTGGATCGAACTGCACATGGTGTGCGAATTTTATTATAATCGGTTAAGTGGTTTAGGAGTCCATTGAGGACAAACATTGTGACACGAGATTTATATATATTAAGAAGACATATTTCAATTTAAGGTTAACATTTAGACCCTTGAGTTTTAGTAAAAAGAAATCTTTCTTTTGGCGTAATGTTTCATGTTTTTATTAAACACAATGTTTTTATAAGTAACACTTTTTAAACATTCGCGACTTGAACTCATATTGTAAAGATAAAACGGGTCTATTCGCGCACAAAAAATATAAAAACATAATCCAGTCCCCTCGTGACCACAGGCAATGTAATATGGTCGAAACGTTGAGGTTAGTAAAATTATGTTTTGATAATTTTTGTGCGCGAATAGACTCGTTTTATCCTTACAATATGAGTTTTTATAAGTGATTTTATAATGATACTCCCTTAGCCGGCTCCTACGGCACTCACGGGTAGAGATGAAGTGGTTCTATTCACACAATATTAAAATTCGACTTAATTTACGACCTTTATGTTGCTTAGGTAACTCAACTTACTAGTTACTGTTTTCTTAGTTGACTCGCCTGATAGCTAAGTTGGTAGTAGCTCTGCCTTTTGAACTATAGGTTGTGGGTTCGATTCGCTCGCTGTACCATAAGTGACAAATCAAAAATTCTGAGAAATACTGGTGATCATATTTTTAAACAATTTACGAACCCTTTACCACGTACAATTAAAAGCTTTACCCAAAACTATGTTAAGTTGCGACCACATTAAAGTACAAAACACAATAATTGTTACTGAAACGAATAAAATAGTATTGGTTTGTCACAGTATAAGGCAGTTAGTAAACTCAACAATCACGCTCTTTTTCATAACTCTTAAGTCTACATAATATGTATTGTAGTGAACTTGTGGCTTTACAATATTTCTTTACTAGATATTATACAGATATGATATGTTGTTTTACCATCACTTTTTCAAATGTCCAAACGGCTCATCTAACTCATGGAAAAAGTATAAGAAGTTTACTATTTGCTTTTAGTCTTTATTTTTCTATGACTATTGGGAGTTTTCAAAATTATCCAAATTTAGCTTATAGCTTGCTTTACGGACTTGTGAGACGCGACAAAGTTTTACTAGGTTCTACATCTGTCAACTTCAATTAGTGTTGAAGTAACTTTGTATTTTATTTATAACTAGTAGGCAGAGCCGATGTGTCGGGGATTGGAACTATTATTATTGTTTAGGTTCTGGTCTGTGTTTGTCTTAGTTTTATTAATATGGAACTAGATGGCGCCCGCCATTTGAGATACTTGTTTCTGAATCGCGGTGGCGATGTTTACATGGATATTTATGTACCTTTTACCAAACCTGAATAAATTGAGTCGAGAATGCTCTAGTAGCAACGTAGTTTTAATTACCCGGTTCTACGACTTCACCCTCACGAGGACGTGTGTAGTTATACATGGTCCTTCGTGGCCGAATATCGGCAGGATCCACCCATCGAAGGTGATTTTTGAGGCGGCACAGAAGTCGCACTTGACTCAGTCGAAGACGCTGTGTCAAGAGGGCGTTACCGGGAGTGTAACGTAAAGGGGGCTACCACGGGTGTTGGTAACCTAGAACGAGGGGACTACTGGTGTTGGTAGTCTCGCAACGTCAACTATCTTCCAGGAGAGAAGATTGAGTGAACGGCAAACTTGCCGTACCATTTGGTGAAATAATTGTGGCAGCAATAATTGGTTTGGTGATATTTGTGTGTTAAATAATTGGTGGTAAACAAGTTAATTGGTGCAAAAATAATTGGATTGGATCTACGCAGTGAGTGAAACTGGACAAATTGTAAGTACTTTCAAGTTTATAAGAATCGAGTCAAGCTAAAGTGAACTTTATTTGTATGGTTAAAATAACTTGGTAAATTTAGTATTGTTTGTATTAGAATAAAATAGTAGTTGAAAATTGTTAAAGTTAGTTTAAGGACTTGGAATAGTTTGCTAAAAAACGAGGGAACGGGGAACCTACGCCCGAATTCAGCCAGATTATAAAGTCCCAAACACTTAGAAAAATTTTGAAGAAATTTCATCGACTTGTATTATTTTCATTTCTTGTTATTGTTTTAACTTGGAATAATTTTAGGGTTCTGTGCTCAGTAACACATGTCAAATATTTGGTAAAATTAATCACATAACTTAGTAAATTTACAATTGTGTCGTTCAATTTCAACTTATAAAATGGAACAATTAATTAATTTTCAACAAGATCTTTATGCGCGAATTACAAAGGCAAGAACTAATTTTAAGAAATCGCCGAAAGACAGGTTATCAAAAGAATACGTTGAAGGTAAATTAGAGTCAGTCGAGCAACTTTGGTTTGAGTTCACAGCCGGGCATAAAGATTTGATGAAGAACTATGACGCCGGTGCTCTAAATAAATCTGACTATGTAAAGACCGATGTTTATTATCTATGTGATGAAGTTTATATAGAGTACAGAAGTGAATTAAAGTTAAGGTTGTCAGGTTTTGCTGTATCTGTGTCCGATCCAAGCAAAGGTCAATCTCAGCCGGTGTCTCACTCAAGGGTTAAGTTACCTAAGGTAAATATTCAATCTTTTTCGGGAAAATACTCGGAATGGAATACTTTCCGAGACTTATTTCAAAGTTTGGTTCATAAAAATGATGATTTAGATAATGTCCAGAAATTACTTTACCTTAAAGGTTATTTAACCGGTGAGGCCGAGCAATTGCTAAGCAATGTTTCAATAACTCACGACAATTATGCTAGATCTTGGATGTTGTTGGAGGATAGATACAACAACAAAAGATATTTATCTCATCAAATTCTCAAAAGATTGTTGAGTCAAAAGAACATTGCTCACGAATCAGCCAGTGGGCTGAAGGAAATGTTGGATACCACGAATGATTGTTTATCAGCTTTATCTAATGTAGGGGTTAAGACAGAGAATTGGGATGTTCTTATAATCCACATGATTGTTCTGAAGTTGGGCCCAGAAACTAAAAGGCAATGGGAATTCCATGCTGTTGACGGTGGCTCATCAGAGGAATTGCCCACATATAAACAATTTCAGGAATTTCTAACAAAGCGCTACAGAGCGCTAGAATTTCTAGATTCTGGATCCACCTCCAAATCTGTCCCCAAAATTAGAACAATGCATGTTGCTCAGAGCCAGTGTCAATTTTGTTCAGAGGAGCACAAGCTTAATTACTGCAAGGCTTTTAGAAAGATTTCAACAGAGTCACGGCGTAGCTTTGTTCAAAATAACAATATTTGTTTCTGCTGCCTGGGAAGTAATCACACTGCCAAAAACTGCCAAACAAATTTCAAATGTAACATTTGCAAGACCCGTCTAGTGAGGGAATTTCTAAGGGTAATGATGCCCGTACTGCGACTACAAATTCGAGTACGGACAAGGATACAGAACCGTCAGGTTCATCATCAGATACTGATGATAGGTTAGAATCTACTTCGGTTGTTTCATGTTTTACACGGAAGAATAATCTGATATTATTAGCAACGGCTTTAGTAAATACTGTGTCCAAAGGTGGTCAGTGTTGTACTGTTCGTGCGTTGTTAGACCAGGGTTCTCAATCGTCGTTAATAACTGAAGCGACAGCCCAACGATTGGGCTTAAAAATGACTCCTAACAAAGGGCAAATTACAGGAGTAGGTGGAGATAAGAATTTAATCTCTAAGGCTACTGTGAATATCGACATAGTGTCTCGCAGTGATCCGAAGGTAGTTATAAGGGTTAAGGCACGCGTGCTGAAGTCCATTACCACACCGTTACCAACAAATAAGGTAAGAGCACTGGAATGGAAGGAATTACGACAAATGAATTTAGCGGATCCGAGTTACCATACACCGAGTCCTGTGGATATGCTTTTGGGAGCAGAAGTATATGGACAAATCCTGCAAGATGGTGTAATGAAAGGTCCAAATGGCTTAACGATTGCACAATGCACTTCTTTTGGATGGATATTGTCAGGTGCTCTTGATGTATCTGACGGATCATCTGAAATTAAGGTTTTGCACATGGTCGAAAATAATAGTTTTAATTCTGAACAAAGTTCTGAGAATGTTTTTATATGTAAAAAGGGGTTACAAATAAAAGATGAAAAATGTTGTGAAGAATTATTTATTAAGACTAAAAATAGAGGTGGAAAAAGTAGCTATGTTGTGCGACGTCCATTAACGAGTCCAAATCTAAAAGTGGCATTAGATGAAACAGGATCAGGTTTATTTGAAAGAAAATTGGAGACCGGTGATCTGAAACAAAAATGCAAAAAGGTAATTAATGAATATGTTCAGGTGAAACATATTGTACAAAACACTTTCAATGAGGACAAGCAAACTGCGGAGGATCCAACGGTTGTAGATAATTCATGCAGTTGCGATGTACTAAAAATGTAGAAGAAGACATGTTGACAATAGATGAGAAAGAAAAGGAAATAGATGAGAGGACAGGAAAGAAAATAAAGGAAGGATTGAAAGTAAGGACATTGGAAGGTGCAAAGATTGTTGAACTTACCTGGTACCGTAGTGATGACTCATTCCGCTATAAGGAAGATATGGCTGAAGCTCCCGAACCTGCAACAAAAAGAACAATTAATATGAGAATTTATAATGTAAAAGAACTTAAGATACTTACCGACGTTGAAAACTTGGCAGTATTGTGCACACTTAGCGACGCGGTGAAGGAAGTTTTTGCAGCTTTAGTAAATGTCCATGTACTTTATTCCGAGGGACGCATTAATGTGTCAATAGTTTCTGCAAAGGCTCCAATTAGACAAGTCCTTTGGCTTGAAAGGCATGATGCTGTTTGGCTCATTAAACTATTTCCAAATACTAAGTTGACATTTATGAATATAGGAAATACTTATCTGTATCATTGACAGGTTTCTACCGGCAACAGAGTATACGAGGTTACTGCGAGTTTATTCTCATCATTGGTCGCTTGTCCCTTCTTCTGCAATGAAGTAGACGCGGCATCGCGAGGTCAATCCTCATTTTATGATACATCTTCATTTGAAGATTTCTGGTGTCAATGGTCTTGGCGATATTGGACAGAATTTTATAAGAGATATCATTGGCGAACTCGAATGCTTTATTTCATAATCAACGATGTAGTGGCAGTACAGGTAGGCTATTTACCAGTGTTTCTATGGCTTTATGGCAAGGTGATTGCGACCCATCCAGGATAGGACAACGTGGTGCGTGTAGTAACGTTAAAGGTAAAAATCGGAACGATCAAACGGCCTGTAAATAAGCTGTGCCTACTGCCAGTCACACACTAAGTTAAAAAATTGTAAGCAAGAATTATAGTTTGAAATCAAACTAGTACTCTTGATTTAATCGGTTATTGTGTTTAGTGTAGGTCAGCACTTTTGTCGTTTAATATGTTATATTTGGTTTAGGTTGTAATGTATTTAAAGTCAAATTTAGGCTATAAAATTGTAACATTCATGCCTTATGTTAAATTCAGGTTTAAGAGTAACGTTTTGGTTAAATTTTAATGTACAAGGCTAAGCTTGTCCATGGTGGGCGATGTATGTTGAAGTAACTTTGTATTTTATTTATAACTAGTAGGCAGAGCCGATGTGTCGGGGATTGGAACTATTATTATTGTTTAGGTTCTGGTCTGTGTTTGTCTTAGTTTTATTAATATGGAACTAGATGGCGCCCGCCATTTGAGATACTTGTTTCTGAATCGCGGTGGCGATGTTTACATGGATATTTATGTACCTTTTACCAAACCTGAATAAATTGAGTCGAGAATGCTCTAGTAGCAACGTAGTTTTAATTACCCGGTTCTACGACTTCACCCTCACGAGGACGTGTGTATTTATACAATTAGTGTATGAACTAATGTATCTATTTGAGAAGTTATGTCACCCCACTTATTGAACAAAAGTAATTTTCATACACTTTGAAAATTTTACGTCAAAATTCTAAATTTTAGCCAAATGACATTTGACATTCACATAATGAAGGGATGAGATCAAGAAGTGTTTAACTGTTTTTTTTTTCACAAAATGACTTACGGGTATCTTTGGATTCAGCGTGAAATTATCTACAATAATACATTCTCATAATACCGAAATGAGGCTTAAATCTTGAGATTGTAGGTCTAAAAACGGTTTATCTTACAGGAATACAGTTCGCTTAGCATGAAAACATTATTATATTATATTTTTACAGAAATTGTACGATTAGTATTACATTTTGTATTTTGAAATAGGATTAATACATTTTCAAGCAACTGAAACTTTAAAACCTTTTCGAGTGGTTAAGTAAAGGTAAGTGGTGTAAGTAATAACTTAATATTACTTAGTAACCACTCTTCATTAAAATGAAGCCGTTGAAGTTTAAAGTCAATTTTCTCGATACTGTCAATTTGACAGTTAAACCCTTTTTCATCTCATCCCTTGAATTGTGCAATTACAACCGGCTAGTGTTGGCTTCGTAGCCGATTATATCTCTAGTATATCTTTAGCTCAATGTCCGTTATTAACCACCATACCTCAACACCGCTTCTCTTAAATGTTTATTTAAAGTTTAACTACTGTCTCTCATTACATAGGTGCTGCATTCCAACAGCACTAATGAATATCTGCGGTTTTCCAGTTTCCAGTGGGTTCCGCGTACTACTTTTAGCTCTACTATATAGCTGTTATGTCTTTATTTAGATATTGAAACAAATATAATAGTTTAGGAACTGGATGCGGGTAGCCGGAATCCGGTGCTGTTACTGTTTACCCCTGTTACGGTTTACTTCTATTACCGTACCCTCGTAGATTTGTTGGTTTCGTCAAGTACGACTATTTTTTTAAGTAAAACATTTTTACGCACGCTTGACTGGGGGAGTAAGCTGATGAATGCCTGACGAGAGCGTTATGGAAATTGGTTGGGCGAGAAGAAGAGAGAAAGTTACGTTTTGTACAGTAGTTTTACTCCAGTCATGTGGTCTTGGCACACTCGTTTTTTATGGGTTTCTTAGACTAATATTAATGTTAATTCAAAACTCATATCTGAATCTGTTTAGGTAGTTGTTATAGCGCCGAATGCCTATGCATTCAAGGAACCTATTTATTTTAGTTCCATAGGCTGCCATGCCGCAGGTAGTGACTTAGTGAGTCGCAATCTAGTGCATTCGTACTTTGATATGATGCACCTCATTTTGTCGCATCAGCGTAGGACACTTTTTATGATAGATTTTCTACAGGTCTTATAGTCTGCTAATTCCACATTTCTCAGGAAATACTACAAAGTATGTCTTCTTCTCTTTCTCTAATTCTGACAATGTATCCCACAGGGTCAGTCTTCTTGCTCGTCTCTTTCCACTTCGCTCTATTACCATCGTCTGTCCGCAGTTAAAATTCGATTTATGAAATTACCCAAAGTGCCGGTTGGAGTACATTCTGTTGATACCTGCAACGTTTTACGACCAGATGGCAGTTTAATCTAAAATAATGTCTGCGAACGCGATCCAATATACGTTTTACAACCGGGAGCTATTAGTAAATTATTTGGTTGTTTTATATTATTGCTGTACTTTATTGATATGCTACATATAATGTACGTTTTACTACCATTTTTTTTTCTTGGATATCCAGGTTGACTGATAGATAATGCTTCATAGCATTAAATCTTCCTTGTACATTATTTTACGGTGAAGTATAAATATTGTTAATGTTAACTGTAATATAAAAACAATCTCTAATCTAAGAACATGATCCATCGAGTTTTATACATCAAATCTCATAATCGTTTGATCCGTTTGGGAGGTACCACAGAGTAAGAAAAAAAATTACGCTAGCGCTCCAATAGAGAGTACTTTCTCAAACACTTTTCATACAATTCAAGCGTGTCACGTTTTACAATAAAACCTTATGGTTGACAAATAGATGACATTGACATATATAGTCATTGGTGTTTGCGTTCGGCGCCTATTGCTCGGCACGAATATTGTATTGTAATTTGATTTCTTGCTCTATGAGAGCTACAATTTCACAGACAGATAGGTGCAGAAAAATGCGTCAAATTTGCGTTAAACCTATCCTCCCTCTCTCTCTTCTTACTTTTCTTTTTGCGTCGGATAATGGCTCTTCTCAGTTTTCTTCGCGTAGTCCGTCGGTGTGGAGAACTGTCCTTTGCTGCGTTTAGTTTGTGGTCGCCACTCGCTCTGCCCTCTGCCTTCTGCCCTCTGCCCCCTTGGTTGTTGGTTCTGCGAATGATGTGGCCTGCCCATTGTCATTTTAACTTGGTAATTGTAAAAACTATACCGGTGACTTTAGTTTTCAGTTCGCATTTGAATATTACTAATCTCTAGTCAAAAACGGTGAAAGTGTACGACGCAACAAACATATTCTGTCAATCATCGCGTCTTTCCACAGCTCTCGCATGGTTGACCTATCCTCACCTCAATCGGATTCGAAGTGTCAAAAATCGGCGTCCTGAATACCCAGTTCCCTTGACAACACTATCCCTCCATTCTTCTGGGTGTTGGCACATTTCCATCGTTCCTCGTCTGTCACGTTCTATCATGCTTTGTCACGTCAAATGTGTTTGGACTCTCCCGTTCATGATTTTGGAGCGTCGGATTTTGTGATAAAAAAATATCATATATTTTCATTTTTTAGCTCTGTCTTTGTACGCGTAAAAAGTTTTCCTATCAATATAATTATGAAAATCTATGTACATACCAAAGTTTGACGAGCTGTTCTTGACCAATGGGTAAAGTTAACGTTCGCTGATGCTATCTGTTTGGCAACCGCTACAAAAAGTGGTATTTACCAGTGAGCGCTACTGCGCTATCGTGAAACCTGGTCGGAGTAATTTAGACTTTTTAATTGACGTAAGTTTAGCCGTTTATTTACCTTATAAATGTTACTGTGCTCATTTATACTATTAATAAGAGTGTGATATTAGAAAAAAGGATAGAAATTTGATACAAGTATACTTGTGATGGTTGAATAAAATATTTATGTCATGAAGCTAACATTTAAAGAGTCTCAAAAAGTCTTGTCATACCTGCCAGTTCATATATTGGATTTGAATTGTCAAAGTTCATATGACAAAGCAATTCCGCTTACCCGCCATTCGCGCTGGCACGCCTCCATCATGTCTCCTGCCTGTCACGTCGAATGTGCCGACGGTAGTGGATCATATTTTTGGTTTCTCGATATTTATTTGTGACGTTTATGAAATTGAAGGAGAAAATGTGTCTTTCAATATTTGCTAAAATGCGAGAGTTTTTTTTGAGTGAGGAAGCTTAACGGTGGCTTTTAACGACTTAACCACAACTGATTTAAAAAACCTTAAACTATAATAATAAACAGTTCTTTTGTACACACGTCTGATATCTGTCTAAGCTTTGTTTATGTTTTGTAGCCAAATTGTAAGAATGTCGATCCGACGCAACACGTTTTAGTATAATGTGCCTAAAATTATAAACGTAGGTATTAAGTATCTAAGTAACAGGTAATAATAATAATAACTGCAACCCTAACCACCGGTAGCTTGGGCCTTGCCCCGCTGCTGGCGGCACACTAGGTTTAGGTTTTTTATTATATTTTTGTAATACTAATTTTATAAAAATATTGTAAAAAACTTAGATTTAAGATTGAAAATAAATAAATGAATAATAATAACGTCCAACGATCACACACATAGATCCTGGACCCTAACTAGGATTCCCTGTGTCTAGGGTCCCAGAAACTACGAGGACCATGGTCCCACATCACCTAGACTCAGAACAAGTATTTGCGTTTTTTATTTATTCTGTGCACATTTGCTTGTCCTGCCGCGGGAATCGAACCCGCCGCCTCCGGATTATGAGCGGACCTGCTCAACCACCACACCACAGAGGCTAATAAAATATTAGAGGTAACTAAGAGATTAAATTCAAATTCTATAACACTGCCAACTCCCAAATCTAACAGAGCAAGAAAACCAAGACAGTTCCGTGTTCTCCGAACACGCCTAAATGAGCCCTAAAACTCCGCTGCCGTTATGTGCCAAGGCGAGCTACATATTGCAAATGTGATTGCACTTGTGCAGTTTCCGGCACGACTCGGTAATATCTTGCACTTGTTGCTGCTTACATTGGGAAATGGAACTTCCGGTTAAGATTTTCTGTATTGCTGCCTTCGAATGAGAATTTCTATGATTTTGGATGGTGTAGCTTTTATGGTATAGCTCGTGCAAAACTTTATGAGCTCATATGGTAATCGTTTTCCCTCTTGCTCGCACTCGTGGACTTGTTAATTGGTGCGTGCAGGATGGCAGGCGAAGCCCATTCCCAGAACAGTTATGCGGTAGGGGTAGGTCATGGAGCGCCGTTGAATGTAGGAGGCGAGTAGCCTGTCAACGTGGTGCTTAATGGAGGAGGTCAATTTTCAACAGTGGACGTTTTCCGACCTATGATTATAATCATAATAATAATACCCAACGATCTTGGGTGAACGTTCCTGGGTGTCTAGGGACCCAGGAACTACGAGAACCATGGTCCCACAACACACAAACTCAGAACAACTATTTGCGCTTTTTTTTCTGTACACAAATACTTGTCCTGCCGCTGCATGATGATGATGATGATGATGAAATATTTCGTATCAATACATTCCTTCGAAGTAAATTTGTTTAGAATAGAAGGAAAATTCTACATTAATGGAATCACTTGTGTAACTAAAGTATTGCAGTATCGTTGCAAAGTACACGGCATGTATGAAAATTTAAACTTGAATTGTCCTCGCCAAGAACAAGATAGGTAAATTCTTCAAGAATTTAGTCTTGTTTTATGTTTTTTTTTTTTTGTTTTACTTCAAACTTGTCTAGCATTTGACCACGCTCTCACCTGATGGGAAGTGACCATGCGATCGAAGGTGTATCATGCTAGCCAAGTAAATACCTATTCACACTTCTCTTGAACACGCCCGGGTCATATTTCGCCGGAAACACAGACGCTGGCAGGGCATTCCATTTCTTAGACGTTCTAATTATGAACGTGGAGTTAAATTGCTTGGTACTGGGTGGTTTTTCGACCATATTTTGTCAAGTTCCAGTCTTATCCGGTTCCTGTTATGTTAATTTCATTAACAGTACTATCTTGTTGTTGTAAGTTTGCGCGCCGTTCATCGTCCATAGGTTTATTTCTAAGCTCTGAAGCTGCCACAGTAACTTGGCTCACAACTGGGTCGGACGGTAACAGTTGCTGGAACTCGGTGATTACTGTTGTTGTTGGATCAGCTCTAAGGTTAAACTGAAGCGAGTTCGAGTTTGCTTCGATTTGTTTTTGTAAATACATATATTTACATATTATTTATGACCATAGACTTTACATGACTAAAACAACATTAAAATGATGCAAACGTTGCAGAAAACCCAAGCAACACTATATAAATGATATACCTCATCCACTTGTCCACCAATAGTAAAAAAGGGGGGGGGGGAAGGACTGAAAAGGGACAGTGACACGTTTAAAAAAAATATGTGTTACTGTTCCAGTAGCGGACAGCAACACAACTATTTAAATAAACTCCGTTGTCCACCTCTGGTACACAGTAACATGCATTACGTGATTGAGGGACTAGGAGGATTACGTTTGTGAACACCAATAATAATAACAATTAGGGTCCAGCCCGTAACTAGGAATCCCTGTGTCTAGGGAACTACGAACACAACACCCATATCATGAATCGAACCAGCTACCTCCGGGTTATGAGCTGACCTGCTCAACTACCACACCACAGAGGCTGTCACTTTAACAACATTTGAAATACGTAGTACAAATAAAATCGCAAAATAAGGACTGTGGTGTCAGGTATTAAAAAAAATTAAAACACGCTAACATGGTGAGTGACATAACAATAAAATACAAAATTAGTAGAAAGTACTAAATCCAACCTACTTACTCGAAACATATCATGAAATGGTTTTTCTACGTTCACATAACTTTACTATTTTATTTCTGACCAAGTATTAATTTGCAATCGAGTTACAAACGAGAACGCGTTCTGATAGTACCGTCAAGAACTGCGGCCTATGTTTCGAAAATTATTACCAAAGTTGACGTTGAAATGGCTGCAGTTGTACCGTTCTGCTTAATCTAAATATAAACAGTAGTATTGTATTGTGTGGCGGATCGTATGGAAAAACTTGGCAACAATCTGTTCCATGTTTTTAACTTTAATTAAAAGTTGGTTGTTTCGATTTGTTGTAGTCGTTACGCTTGAAAAACAAAGAGCAGAAGTAGACTTGGAAATTAGTTTTTATACAGGTCCAATTGTAAAGACTTGGAAAGATAATATTATTAGAATGGCCTAACGCTCTTTCTTTCAAGAGCACAATTTTTAAGCGATTCTAAGTAAACTTTTCCAAGACTTAGGTGAAAGTATTTAAGTTTTATTAAATGTTCCGGTTAGAAGGGCATTGTAGCTGTTCAAATTATTGTAATATACAGACTTTGACTTGATTTCACAGTCTAGTAATGTGAAATCATATAGAGATGTCTCAGGATGTTGCAGTGCAGTGCCACGCAAGACTTTACAATTTATTTATGTTAAAGGGAGCAAACAAGCATACGGCTGACCTGATGGAAAGGTCACCGCAGCCTATGGACATCTGTAACACCGGAGGAGGTGTCACCAATGCATTGCTTACCCTGTAGGACTCTTTGAACCCTCCTTTTAAAGAACTCTATGTTGTAACTCGTTGGAAAGACCGCTGGCGGGAGCTCATTCCACATTTTGCAGGTGTACGGCAAGAAAGAACGCATGAATCGAGTCGTATGAGATTTCCATGACTTAATAATATGTGGATGAGCTTTTTTGCGGTATAGGTTTACATAACTGAACTTTACTGTAAAGATGTTGCTATTTCAAAAGAAAGTATTAACATTCAAAAGATACCAAAAGCTAATAATGTCTCTTTTATTGAAATGCATTATGGGGAAAAATTGGTTCCAAGTTGAGTGAAAGTAGACGCAGCAAATGAGTTGTTCAGATCGGTAAGTCACTTCAGGTGATCTCCTATGTTATAATGTAGATGTTAGGCCTACCTATATAATATTAATACTTGTAGCGTATACGACGGGACCGACATGTAAGCGAATTATAAAGGTCCCTAATAATAAATCTATTACTTTTTAAAGTTGAGTGAGAGTTGTGAAAATATTCTACGTCCGCGGTTCCAAGGGAGAGATCTTTTTTAGAACCTTTATGGAAGAATCATTTTATTCTCTTAATGATTCTATTTTACAATATGTGTGTAAGCAACGAATCTGTTCTTCAAATTAGAATCATCCCAGACTCGGTCAGAAAAGTATTCCTTCATTTCATTGCCTTGTTCTTCTTACTAGGTTGTGCTTATGACACATTACTTTGATGATTTCTTTAACTAATTATAAAAATATGTATTGAAAACTGAGGCTAATAAAACATTTTTTTCGTCTGAGTGGAACCTATTCGCAGTCAAGTGAATTAATAGTCTAAATTCATCCCACATTATAATCCCGAGCACACATACCGGCTAACACGCAAAGATATGGAATTATTTCTTTTTTCCCTCCCTATTTCAGCAAAAAGGGTAAACATTGCGTATGATGCATACGAATAGGGCTTCATCAAACCGAGGTGTATTATTTTGAGGTAATATTATTTGGCAGATTCGTGCGTCGCTTCATAATCCAGTTGGCACATTTTATAATTTTGTGAATTGACGGATGTCGATGGTTCGTTCTAGTTGGGTGATATTATATGCTTAAATTTTTATTTCTGTTTATTCAAAGTTTCAATTCAAATACTATAATATAATTGTGTAGTTCATAGTTCACTTTTTGGTTATTTACAAACGTGCTATTATTAACTAACTCTACTAAACTATAAATTAACTCATTAATATCTTTGTCACTCAAGGTCTGGGCTGAAAATCAGCGCCCTGGACTTTGGCATATGCTGAGCCTAGAGCGTTTTGTACAGCACATTACACAGCAACGATGTTCGCACACCACAAATATATATCCATAAGCAAGTTTTAAATTATCAAATTGTGTGAACTAAGTTATAGTAGGTATATATCTTATCTACAAGAGATCATTACCAAAGTCATTTTAGCGGTTTCTAATAACACATTTTAAGTGTTAGATAGTTCGAAATAATGTTCCAAAACTCATATAACTGACATGGAACTGTATAACTTGGCGCTCAGATATCCATAAAATGTTTGGTACGAGAAACGTTTCTTCCATTAACGACTTGAAATAAAGTGACACCGATTGTACTACAAATAAAGCTAATTCATCTGATAGAAAAGCAAAAAAGCTGAATGAATCCAATTAACTATTCCAATTAAAGCCTTAGCTTTCGGACCAACGCCTTTGTGGACAAGTGTCGCCTCCCAAGTAAACGTTCCTTGCAGCAGGGAGACAGTGTTCTGGTTAATTAACTAATTTAGCGTTGCAAACAATAATAATACAGTAACCGCTGAGGACTGGCAGATATTACAAATGTAATATTATCTTGATAGTTCTACTGATTCATTTTGGCACACTCCGCGCTTTAGATGTGAAGCTTACACACTACTTACATGAGACAAACTCCGTATACTATTCGAAACGCGTCAGAAGGGCATAGCAATAGCTATTTAAGGTTGTAGCGATGCGAGCTGAACTACACTTTATTGCGTTGTAGTAACAGTTGCTATTTATTTAAAGAACTGCGTGTGGTGAAGCTTCTGTACCTAATATTAGCTCTTCGCTTTTAAAAAAAAATAGACACTTCGATTTTCAATCCATAATAATAATAAGGCCCAACAATCACGTACATAGATCCTGGACCCTAACTAGGATTCCCTGTGGGTATCTAGGGACCCAGAAACTACAAGCGTCATGGTCCCACGATACCCAGACCCAGAACATGTATTTGCGTTTTTTTTTCTGTGAACAAATACTTGTCATGCCGTAGGAATCGAACCCGCCACCTCCGAGCTATGAGCCGACCTGCTCAACCACCACACCACAAAGGCTGTCAAAAATTCACTATTCAAAATTTACGATCCATTGGAACAGTTACAATTTAAATTCTACACTGTGTCCATCTCTTTCATATCTGAATAGATAAAGGAGACAGTTTGTCGATTTCGGGTTTTTTTTTTTAAATTTAGCCATCATACTTGCGATAGTTTTTAAACTCACGCTAATCACCGTCACATCGTTCAATTCTCATCATCAAATATCCAATATTTTATGATCAGTTCAAAAGCATTTCCAATATTTTCTCTAATTCGTTCAATACAGCCAATTCTTTTCGGCTCGTTTAGTGAAATTCTTCGGTGAGCTAATGTCGCCTCCAGCGTCTGAAGTTGAATGAATTCGATTAAGGTGCTCCTTTTGTGCCGGAGCCCCTTTGTGCACAAGTGTCGCTTGTTCCCAAGTTACTACAACTGTTCCTCTCGGCTCAGTAATAGAATAGCGTAACCAGTACTTTAGAAATAGGTTTTTTTTTTCAATCGGGCTGGGTAAGTTGATTTCCCTTTGAGATAGAGAAACAACTCTAACAACGGCAATCATATCAAATATTGATAAATGCAACTAGCTCTAATAATATTAACGATATTATAATTGTTAATAGTACTGCAAAAAACATTATAGTTGGAAAGTTCTACGAGCTCCGATCATTGTTATGCAGCAAAAACTTTTCAACCTACTTCAACGACGAGAAGTTCTTAATTCAGTCAAAAAAGTTATTTAGAGTTACGTCATTAAAAAAATTGTAATATAAAATTATATAGCTATCAGATTGCCGGAACACATAAGTGTCTGGCGACCGATTCTTTATGGTGTTAGCTAGCCAAAAGCCTTCTTGTCATTATTGAAGACTAACTGCTCCCCGCGGTTTCATTCGCAGATAAAAAGCCTATGTCCACTATATAAGCTATCTATATTCCAAATTTCATCCAAATCCGTCCAGCCGTTTGGGCGTGAAAGAGTAAGAAAGAAAGAAAAACATTTATTCAACACTCACCCACAAAAATAAAACAAAATTTTACAAGAATATACATACAACGAGAAAATACAATTAAATATAAACAGTACCTAGTAATAGTATACAATAAGAGAAATAACAAGTAGATATAGCACGGAATCAGTGGTGTCGAGAAGGGCTTAACTCAGCATTCATGCCGGTGTACTCGACACTTGGCGCTGATTTACAGTTAGTTCTAAGTAGTAACAAACACACACGGGAGTGACAGGAAAACGAAAAAGATCGCGTCTCCGCATTGTATTATTTTCCAAAACTTGTGTTATTTTCAGTGTTAGTGCATAAAATTGGTGGCATTTTATTCGTTAAGTGCTGGACTACAGGCATGAGTGTGGGAAAGTGGTATAATGATGGTAAAACGTTTATTTTCATGTTGTTTCCAAAACTCCATAGAAGCGTCTAGTAAAGTTGCCACCACCTTACTAGGAGTATGACTAGACTAGACTAGACTATGACTTGACTTGATGACTTGGACTGTGACTTGACTTGACATTTATACATATATATTAATTAACTTGAGAAATTATAAATTACTTGACACTGGCTAAAAACACAAAAGTGTGGAGCCATACCAAAAAAAACAAACACAAATACACACATACAAACTTTTGCCCTTATAATATTAGTGTGATGACTGTTCGAGTTCCTTTTTTCTTTTTCGAATTGACTTATGTAAATCTTATTATGCTCACCTGTTTGCGTGAATCAAATCAATCTTCGTGTATAAACCTTGAACTCTGTCCACACTTGTCTTGTTGTGACCTAGTTAAACGTCTTGTCGAGATTCGGTTTCTTAATATTTAGTGGAAGCAAACCTGGGCGACGTTGTAAGAATTTAAAGTTGGAGTGAAGCATGGAAAGTTTCTGCGAAATCTTGGGGAGGATTTTCATGAAGGAGTGGAAAGTTTGCGGGAAATCCTTGGAAGGATTTTTATGAAAATATTAAATTGCATTGCATTGTAAAATGTATTACAACTGTCAAATGAAATAAATTAACGTAACGAAAAGAATATGGTAAAAATATACATGCCAAAGATGTATTCATAATCACAATCATAATCAATCATTTATTTGCTAGGATTTTAAAAAAATCAACGTCTATGCGAACGCAATATTTCTGAGACGACGGTTTAGAAGTCAAAAATAATTCGTTTATAAATCGGCTAACCTTGTTAGTAAACCACTAGAGAGACATAACTGCAAAGTAAGCCCTGACCATCGAACGATACAACGTTGCCTATATTGAAAACGCTGAAACGGATGACGCCCCATCTGTTGACTTGACAGGGGTTACTCGTGTCTCTAGAATTAAAATCGAATGCGTGTTGCAGAGAGATAATCTCGATCCAAGTTACCACTTTAATGAAATATTTTTAAAGTTACGTTACGAGTTACGTACTAAACGTACAAAAAGCAATTTGTGTGCTGTACTTTCAGAAGAGTAGAAACATGCAGTTAAAAAAAATCCGTCCTTATTTGACCTTTCGAATAGATCAAATTATTTCTGAAAAATTAATAATATAATAATAAATATGTGTGACATTTCACACAGCGCTATCTAGCCACAAACTAAGCTAAGCTTGTACTATGGCAACCAGATAGCTGATGCAATACTTATATACTTTTTTTTTTGTGAATACATAGAGTATAATATAACACCCAGACATGGAACAAACATCGATGTTCATCACGCAAATGTTTGTCCTAGGTGGGAATCGAAACCACAACCTACAGCTCAGAAGGCAAAGTTTCTACCAACTGAGCTATCGGGCCAGTCGAACTAAATTTCAAACTCACGTTTTACAATGTATCATCATAAAAAACGCTTTTAACTGATATTCCAGACTGATAGAGAAAAAAACTTATACATACAATAAAAGTGCGTATGCCGAAAACCGCAAGCCGAAAATTCGGCGTAAATCCTGCCCGAATGCGTTAAGTTGCCTGCAGTAGCATCCCAGGTCAGTAATTCAATACGCTTTGATTTACGATATGGAAAGCAATTTCTCTTCGTTATGTCCGAGGCATTTTTCGGTATGTACCCCGATACATGACTCGCCATTCCCAAGTGAAGATTGATGACCTGGCAAACAACATGAGCCTTTTTATAATAAGTTAGACGGGTAGATGAGCCGCGGTGTCTGTAACATTTATCTTTGAAACGTGTGTATTAAATTTAATTTTTTTGAAGTAAAACTTCTTTTTCTTGTGGTGTAAGTTGGTGAATTTGTAACGAGACGAATTGAAGTTGAAAGGTGTTGGTTCACGTTGGTTTCCATTGTCAACATAAAAAAGTTAAAAATTCGTATTACTATGTTGGTACATCCGGTGAAATGACAATTTACATTTGTCGAGATGGCGACAATAACATTAAACAAAGCAAAAACAAAGTTATACCGGCCGATTGATAAAGCTAAAGAAATTTTATTTCAGTTGTGTGGTCTAAAGCACACACGTTTTTTTTCTTTAATAGATTGTAGTTCAAATATTAAATAAAATTAATGTTGCCTGTACAAAAATCACATGTTATTTTTTTAAGAAATAAGTTATTTAAAAAATAAATAAGCTATTTTTTTCCTGAATTTCAGAATTTTCCAGGAGACCTTTATTTAGACTCTTACAAACATTTTTTACAACAACTTCCGTTCGCCACGTTACGCATACATCAGCTTACTCTCCAAGTCAAGCGCCACGGGTACTTCAAAATATTAGCTCATAACGTCCATTTTTGTAATTCATATCTCTGTAACAAAACGGAATGATATTTTTACTTTTATTTTATTTTCTCGTGAAATAATAGACTGCAGTGAAATGCGGGGGTGGATTCAGTGAAAATAAATAATACCCTACAATAGGTAGCGTGAAATTGAACGGCGGCATGTGGATAGTGCCATAAATGTGTGTCACAGTGATTTTTATCATTGCTAGTAATCTTTTGATCTTTGTTTTATATATTTTCATATTTTGTCATACTGCTGTGCTGTGCTGATGTCTTAGGATGTGCCACTGTTCAGTGTAGTGCCATGTAAGTAAGACTTTAATTTATAGTTCTGATTTCTGAGTGGCACTATAGCTATTATTATTTAAAAAAGAAAAATTCGTGGACATTTCATACAAAAACCGCAAACTAAGCAATGCTTGTACTATGGGAACCATATAACTGATATAATGTATTGTTTTTAAGATACATGGTATAAAATATAGCATGCAAACACAGAAACAAACATTGTTAATCACAGAAACGTTTTTCCTGGGTGGGAATCGAACCCCAACCTATAGTTCGGAAGGCAAAGCTACTACCAACTGAACCATTAGACCAACAAATCAATATATTAAATTGATATTTAAATCATCTTTCTGAACCGATTTTGATAACATTTCTATGGTTCCAATTTAAAGGTATATTTGCTCAAGTACTAAAAAATAATTTTACAAATCGGTACAATAATTAACAGCCTCTGTGGTGTGGTGGTTGAGTAGGTTGGCTTATAACCGGAAGAAGGCGGGTTCGATTTCCGCGACAGGACGAATATTTGTGCATAGAAAAAAAACGCAAATACTTGTTGTGTCTGGGTACTGTGGTCCTCGTAGTTCCTGGGTCCCTAGCCACGGGGAATCCTAGTTAGGGTCCAGGATCTATGTATGTGATCTTTGGGCGTTATTATTACTTATTATCATGACGGAGATCTGAAGTACCGAACATTATTAAATTGAAAAATATAACCAAATTGAGAACCTTTTTCTTTTTGAAGTCGGTTGAGAATACGGTCGCATTGACAACGGCTTCTATTGATGAAGTCGCGTAAAAATCCATTTACCCGTCATGGAACAATCATAACCTCACCTTACCAAAACAATTTCAGCAAAGCAAACATCTAGATAAAAGCACATAAAAATATATCTATAAACGGTACAATTGTTTACTTCCAGAGGATATAGACTGGGCAGGTAACGAGCCAAACTTCCTTTAGATCGTGGAAATCGTTCCCCGAAACAATTACCTATCTAATGAATGTCTATCAAACACTGAAAGCGTACAAGCAATGTTTGGGAACTTATTTATGGAGGATCCGGTCTATATCTACTCTTATTAACTGGTTATTAAGGTTTGTTTGTAAGAGTAGTGGTGTTTATGGCGTTATTGCAGTTATAAGGTATGGGTGGGGGACAGTACATATTACGTATTGAAGATTCGACTGAAACGCTGTTGTGATAAATATAACGCTCGCACCAATTATTTATTACATTAAACATAAGTATTTTATAATCGTTAATACAAAACTAAACTAGACCTAAAAAACTAAATTATACCTAAGAACTTAAAAGATAACAAAATAAAACTAAAAATTTAAAATAGCCCGTTGGTGGAGGGGAATGTGCCCAGAATGCTGGCAGCATTACGACGTTGAATGGCAATGATTATTTTTTGTGCAAAATAAAAGCCAGCATTCTGGTCACCTGATGCTTCCACCAAACGTTTGGCCAAGTCCCTATAGTTGTGGTATAAAAAGAAGTGTGCTTTAGACCACACGACTGAAGTAAAACTTCTTTAGTTTAGCTCCATCTGTCGGCCAACTAACTTTGATTAACGTTAATGTCGCCATCTTGACTATAGTCTATTGTAGACTGAAGTAATTCGTAGCTTACCGATAGTCTACATTAGTAGTTACTGTAATGACTGCTCGAAAATAACGCAGAATGTGTTTCCTACATAATAATGTGATTCCAACATTTGTTTTTCATTTGTAAAACGGTACATTTTTACGATTTTAATGTTTTTATTTTTACAGATATTAAATTTTACTAGAAGCAGTTCTCGTCAACAATTTTCCCGGTTGACAACACAGCTAAAATTTATTCGTTTAAAAACTGAACATGAATGAAACGACCGTTTGAAAGTCTCAGAACACAGTGACGCGGATCATATCTATTATTTAATATAATTTATATGCTTAGCGAAATTGTAGCATATCTATTAAATTATTATAGTTCCTATCTTGTTTTTGAATTAAAACTTCTTTACGCACGCGTGGCTTGGGGAGTAAGCTGGTGAATGCGTAGCGAGGCGAACGGAAGTTGATTCACGTAGATATCCATTGTCAACATAGCAATGTTAAAAAAATGTTGTTTTGTCCGTAAAATGGCAATTTTCAATTGTCAACATGGCGAAATTAATATTAAACAAAGCAAAAACAAGTACCGGCCGATAGATGGAGCTAAACTAAAAAAGCTTTACTTATATAGATCTAAAGCACACTCGTTTTTTTATTACGATCTTTTTTGTGATTTTGATATTGAGTTTGGTAGTTTTGTTCACTTTTGGAAAGTTAAACACTATTGCAAACAGTGGAAATAAGGTGAAAATATCCTAGGTCTGCGATTGGAATACTTACCTACTATAGAAACAGAAAAATACCCTTGGTTTATAGATTCCCGAAAATTCGATTGGAGTTAATGCTAATATCGACTGCACGCCGCTCAATTGGTTAAACAATTAAACTGACGAAAATAAAAATCATAATTTGATACAAATGCTTTACAAACAAGAGCGTATTATGTATTAATATATTATTTTATACTAGCTTCTCCCCGCGGCTTCGCCCGCGTGGGCTACAGGAAAGGAAGAAGAAAATTTTTCATAGATAATTCAATCACCCATTTCATCCTCTTAGGGGTGGAATTTCGAAAAACCCTTTCTTAATGTTCACTTTCACTTTACAAAGAACACACTCTCCAAATTTCAAGTCTCTAGAACCAGCGGCTTAGGCTCAGCGTTGATATATAAGTCAGTCAGTCATTCAGGACTTTGATTTTATATGTATAGATGGGCTGTCTCAATGCTCAGTATGACACAATCGAAAGGAAAAAACTTACTGAAATCAGCAGTCACAATTCTTAGCCCATGCGAATGGTACCGCTAACAAAAACTAGCATAAATAAATTCAAACGTGCTTCAAACGCCAGCGTCTCTAGAAATAAATCATTGTGAGCGAATAGCCTACCGCTTAACGATCCATAAAAAAGTCTTTGAGGCCGGCAGACGGCTTAATGATTAGAGGTATCACTAAAAATAATCTAATCGCGAGGACTAAATTCAGCCATGGCTACTATGGATTGCAGGGCAAACGTAGATTCTAGGAAATGTTCTATAGACAAGTTTTATATAGATAATCACCGGTGGATGACCAGATGTATGGTTGGTTTATTCCTGGGAGCGATCTCGCCAAGATACTCTATTTCCTAAAGGATTTAAAAAGCGTCGAAGTATCAATGCGACTTTATGGTTTTTTTTTTTTGTTTTTTTTTTTTTTATAGGTGGTAGGACTTTGTTGCAAAGTTCGTCTAGGTAGGTACCACCGCTTTGCCAGTTATTCTGCCGCCAAGCAGTAGTGCGCAAGCACTACTGTGTTCCGGTTTGAAGGGCACTGTAGCTAGTGAAATTACTGGGTCATTGAGACTTTATGATCTGATCTCACAGTTGAGTAGTAGTCTTATTACCAGACTGTGCTGATGTCTCAGGATGATGTGCGCAGTGCAGTGTTGCTCGAAACTCTATTTTGGGGTTCCGATTGACACTGTTCTGTTATGGGCAGTCGTGGCGCTTAACATCAGGTGAACGGCTAGCTCGTCATTCAGTAACATAAAAAAATAAAAAATTACACGACAGCCGCTATGGTGTGGTGGTTGAGCAGGTCGGCTTATAACCCGAAGGCGGCGGGTTCGATTCCCGTGGTAGGACATGTATTTGCGCACAGAAAAAAGCGCAATTACTTATTCTAAGTCTGGGTGTTGTGGGACCATTGTCCTCGTAGTTTCTGGGTCCCTAGACACAGGGAATCCTAGTTAGGGTCCAGGATCTATGTATGTGATCTTTGGGCGTCATTGTTGTTATTATTATTATCACAGAAGATTTAATAGTTGGTATTAGATAGTATGTTATTTAGCGAGGCGATTGCTTTTCACAAAAAAAATTTGCTCCTACATTAAACAAAATATAAGATACAAAAATACGTACTAAATTCCCCTTCGCCCCATCCCATATTATTAAAGCAAGCGACCATTCGAGCTTTATAAGAAAACTAAACTTCTTCCTCATATTACGCCAATACTCCGGATAAAAATCTCCTCGGCGAGCTGACTTTATGACCACCCGAGCGACAACAGTGTAAAGTCCGGGCAACAGGTAAACCTGTATTACATAAAACTTTTCCGTCCTCGCTTCAACCGGGTCGTAGTACAAAACGCACAGTAAGGAAACTACAATACTCACTTATTACTAAAAAACATTGTGTGGATGAATACCTATTTATATTGTGTTTTGTTTCTCTCTATCTCAATTTGAAATAGGCGGGGGATAAAACAAGAGAAAACTGAGTAGTTATTCCACTGTTATGCAGTGCTCATGACAGTGCTTATGCAGTGTTATTAAAGGGGTAAAATGTGGATAACTCTAAAAAAAGTAGCATATCGAATGAAAAAAATTACGCGTACTTCATTATCCGTTTATGGTCACAACATTATGACGTAGCATAGCAAAACGCCTCTATTTTATCTGGAATAGTAAAATAAACCTTACGGTTACGGTTTACCGTTTACATTCTATTGCAAAAATAAAATGATAGTACAGCATTTTTTTGTATTGTCCTGGTCTACTACTAGCCTTAACTTGCTCATCAAGTTAATGCTGCATTATTTGATTTAAAAAACACAGCGGAAAAAAGGTTAATATGCACATTTTATTTATTAATGGAGATATTAAATAATCAATAAGTAAGTTTTAATTGACGTGAGTTTTAGCCGTTATTTATCTTACAAAAATCAATAAGTAATGTATTCCAAATAGTGTATGTAACCATTATTGACGATGAAGTTCCCATACCGCTTTATTTTGTACTGTGCACTAAACCGCAGTGCCGATAAGTACCGAAGCTAGCTTAAAAATATATTACGGTATCTGTACCCGGTTTTACTGCACTATCAACGGAAAAAGATTCATGAGTTGAAGTTTTTCTATTTTGCGATATAAATGTTTGTTTATTTGAAAACTTTTCGTGTAGTTTTTCCATAACTATTTACCTAGTTATTAGTGGTTTGATAAGATAGACAAGAAAACCCAATACAAAGTACAAGTTACTCTTTAAATAAATATTGAATCGTGTAAGTGTTACCCGATAACTTGAGTAAGATGAAGTTACAGTTTACCGAAAATACTACCGAGTAGTAATACAGTTATTTATATTCAAATTTGTTCTTAAATGACTTAAAGAATTTGTCCATGTTGGACTGTAAGGTTTGTATCTTTACTGATTAATCGGAAAATTCTGTTTAGGGCATAAAATAATAATTCCTACGAAAAGTTTGCTGCCTGATAAAAGAACTAAGCTATCTTGTACCTCTGAGCGGCTTCCTGGAAGAAAACTAAAGAGTCCAAAGTGCCACGAGATCGTGGTGGAGTATAAAGGCCACCACCGCGAGCCACCGCTAACAATCCTCGACTTAAATCGAATACACGATGTATAATCGAATAAATTTCTGGGTAAGGATGCTCCACCTTCGACCTCATCGTCACTTACCATCAGGTGAGATGTAGTCAAACGCAAACCCATCGATAGTAAAAAATAATAATACGCATAACCCATTCCATTTCTCACAATCAAGAACTTACGTTCGCTTTCTATTCCTCATGTGATGTGATCCTTCTTCAACTATCCAATTTTAAAATGCTAACGTGTCTTTTAATGTCAGCTCCAAATACTCTAATACTCATTTAATAAACCAAGTATACAAGTCATTTAGATTTCAGTATAAGTAGGTATAAATATAGAATCTAAGTGAAAATTAATGATTTTATTTTTAAAAAAAACGGCTAACTCTTACGTCTCATAATTTTAGCAACGATTCAATTAAGCTATTATTATTCTTATGTGTATTTTAACCAAAGATCAAAATAGGACGGGTTTATCCGAATGAAAGCGATTAAAATTGGGCAAAGCTTGTGATTTTAACCGCGAACAAAAATACCCACGCCCTTTCATAGATCTCGGGAATCGGAAAATTCCGTGGTAAACCGACCTAAAATGGCTGGTATACAATTTAGATTTGAAACCTGATTTTTAGAATTCACATAGGAAGTTAATAAAAACCTTATCTAGCTTGGTGCGGTGGCAATTTGGGCCAAATAATCCAATAAGTTTATTTATTTGATAATCTGACTAACACAAGAACCTACCACTTACTACTACGGACTAAAACGCCTTCTGTGTGTGTGTCTTGATTTTACAATTGAAATGCCTATACGTACTACTCATATTATCTTCACATAACATCACGTGTTTCTTCAAACTCCACCCTGCAAAGATAATAAAAATCGTCTTATACTATATTACTGATCCAAAAAATATTATTTAGTGTAAGTATTACGTATATTTATTACAGTAGGGTGCGAGATGTTACTATTAAGAATAAAAAGTTTTTTTTTACTTCAATCTTGTCTAGCATTTGGCCCCTGATGGGAAGTGTAGCGATCGAAGGTGTAGCATGCTAGCTAAGTAAATACCTATTCACTCTTCTCTTGAACACGCCCGGGTCATATTTAGCCGGAAACACAGACGCTGGCAGGGCATTCCATTCCTTAGCCGTTCTAATTATGAACGTGGAGTCAAATCGCTTGGTATGATGGTAGATTGATATGATATTGATTTATATAAGTTTGTTTGATTTGCTTAGTTGTAAATGAGTCTATGATATTAAAGATATGAGCCACGCGTGGCGATCGAACCGACGCTTGATGCGAACTGTCGTTTACGTAGGAAATGTAAGCCAAAACGCTGACGCGGGAAAATGTGCGGTTGCACCGTACAATTACCACAGAATAAATAATAGCACAAGTAGCATTATTGTTTATGTTTTTAAACACATGTGGCTTGCACGCAAATGGATTTCTTTTATTCCAGCCCCATAGAGAATATTTTGCTTCTCGTTGCTATGAACAACGGATTAGATTATTGTGAATTGGATATTTTGTAGAAAAATTGGTCTTGCATCTGGTTTTTGTAAAAATCTTTATAACAAATATGCGCTAATTGGCATATTATTATTAATTACTGCGAACTCATGGACTTCCTCCTTTAAAACATAGTGTGGTCTAACCAATTCAAACAGATCATTATATCACTACAACTTTTTAATATGATTAATTCACGTATAAACCGTAGATGAATGGAACCTTTTCCGATCTAATTCACGTACTTGAAAGAATTATTTTTAAAACATTCTCAATTCAAACCGGCCAACCCGCGATTTAACCTGTCATGGCGGCTAGAGTCCAACGTCCAACGTGATGTCTGAAAGGATTATAGGTATTATAGGGATGTAGAGAGGGTACACTTTACTTTGGATGACATTCAGCTTTGTAATGGATTAAAAAATGATTCTTTTATCTATATTTTGATGTGGATTTCTATGGATTTCGTTGTCTAAAGTGTGTATTGCGTTGATCGACGTCCCCCGTAATGGAAAGTGACAATGCGGCTTCAGATAGAGTATGTGCTCGCTCATAAGATGCCTATTCACTCTTAAGCAAAGAAAATTGAGTTTGGCTATTCAGCAACGTGATTTTATTTTACTCTTTACATACAAAAGGTAGAAAATTTAAGCTCCTATCTACTCTTTTCAGAAGCATGCTTGAGTGAATGTATAAACTTAGTAACCTTTAACTGAAATAGTTTCATTCAATACAGAAATGTCGTTTGCAAAATAAATAGGCACAAAAGAAATACTTTTGCCAAGTAGTAAACAGTATTACGCGCTTCATATCACATCAAAGAAATATAGTTACAGTATAAAATGTACCAGTATGGACTGTTAGCAAACTACGATCCGAATTATGTTTACATTTACACTACTATTTAAAAATGTTGCATGGATGAACAGTGTAGTATTTTGTGCTTTGAACTATAGAATTTTCAATATGAAAAATATTTAATGATCATTGCATATTAGATAATAAGCCTTATCGATAACGCTGGACACTTTCTGTAAAAAAATCTTCTTCATTTGTGTAAAAAAAATGTTAGAAAAAACGCTATCTAAGAATACAATATTAAAACTATAGAAATTCAACAACCGATCTCTTTGCACCAACTTAAACGCTAAAAATAAAAAATAAAATTCGATTGTTGTTTGACTGACCTGATAGCTCAGTTGGTAATAACTCTCCTCTCTCTCCTTCTGAACCGCAGGTTGTAGGTTCGATTCCCACCCAGGACAAACATTTGTGTGATGATCATAGATGTTTGTTCTGAGTCTGGGTATTATATTGTCTTCTACGTACATACTTAGAGTTGTAAATATGTATTTATTGTAAATACATATTTACAACTCTAAGTATTGTATCAGTTATCTGGTTCCCATAGTTCAAGCTTTGTTTAGTTTGAAACTACATGGCGCTCTTTGAAATTTCCACACTTATTTATATTTATAATTAAAAACAAGCCAGTCATCTTACTGTTTCCTTCTTGTACTGTATCTAGCCTACACTTCAGTGTCTCTATTGAATTGAAATACTCAGTTTGACTTCACATAATCTCGTCCAATGACAGAATAGTGAGGCTTTCAGAAGGGGATGTTTGTTTGAAAAGGGTCCCGAAGGATCTCGGTTTAATATCTTAAAAGGGATAAGGCGGCCCTCTAAATAAACATAGTGGTGATTTAAAAATATATTGGAGGAAGTGATGCAGATGAAAAATAAAGATTATTTTTCGATGACTTATTATAATAATATATATATATAGTCACTGAAGTTTTCCATGCGAGATGGTCGTTAAGACTAGATTTAAGATACTGCCGTTTTTCCCTATCGTATGTGGGAAAGCCAAGTATCGTCGACCGTCTTGCTTATCATGTATGCACCACAGATAAGAGACAAAAAATGTGGTGTCATAGATATATACAAGCTATCCGTCCCTTCTTTTTTTAATCGGTGTTTTGAAAAGAGATGAAGAATACAATCCTCGGCACTCTCATATTTGGTAAAAGGGATTAGCCCGTCCTGCTAGGTTCATGGCCAAAAGCTGACAGCTCGCAGCTTTCGAGGGTTTTTTTTTACATAAATCGTTTTTGATTTTAGACTAGTTATTTTTAAATCTTTTTTTCCTTGCAGTTTTAAGTAGGTATATTTTTGCGCCCTTTGCCGTGCAGTCCCAGTGGTGTGAGAAAAAAAAAATCAGCGATCACCAAGCCAAGCGTGAGGGTTATGGCAAACCCCCTATGACGTTGTGTGGTGTCCTGAATAAATGACTTTTCTCTTTTTCTTTCTTTTCTTTCTTTCTTTATGATAAGCATCTAAAGTTTATGGTCCCTCTTGGCCTGTGTGGGAGGAATAGTAGACGTCTTCCGGCTGAACTTGTATGATGTAACGTTTTCCACGAAGTAACTGTGACGTCAACAATAATAAAAGATTCCCAAACGAGCACCGATCCATTTTTAATCCAGTATCGGTGCTGTTTTATGAATATTTATTTGCTCGTACATACCGATATAAGAGCAAATAAATATTCATAAATCAGTACGTATGTAGAATACCGATTCTACATAGAAAGCAAGAAAGAGAAAGAGAGTTAGAAAATTAATCAATATGTGTGGACATTTCACACAGCCCCATCTAACCCCAAACTAAGCAAAGCTTGTACTATGGGAACCAGATAACTGATACAATTACTTAGATACTTTTTGTTTGTAAATACATACATGGAATACAATATAACACCCAGACACAGAACAAACATCTATGTTCATCATACAAGTGTTTGTCCTGGGTGGGAATCGAACCCACATCCCACAGTTTAGAAGGCAGGGTTACTACCAACTGAGCTATCGGGCCAGTCGAGAGATAGATACTTTTTTCTTTGTAAATACATACATAGAATGCAATATAACACCCAGACTCAGAACTAACATCGATGTTCATCACACAAATGTTTGTCCTGGGTCGGAGTCGAACTTAACTTATCTACCGCAAATAGAAAAAAATTACTTATCCGACTAAACAAATTATAAAATTATTAAACGTACGTCGTAAAACTTCACTTCTCCCTGACATGTATTCAAAATACCCATACGTGCCCAAGTAATGGACCAAAACAGTTGTAAAATAAAAATAATGTGCCCGGTTTACTCGTAGATATTAAAATAACGCATAAAATTATTTGATTAAAAAAGAGATTTACATACAAAACAAACCGTATAGACCGAGTTTCAGACTCTAATATTGTTTTGTTTTTATTGTTGGTAATAAAAACAAACATTTGGAACTCGGCTCCAGTATACCTGTGCGGTTGAAATATATTTCATACACATGTACCTATATATTGTAATAATATGTAACATGTGTACATGTATACGTGTGAAGGTACATGCGCATGCATGCATGTATATGTAGTAGTAGTACAAGCTTTGCTTAATTTGAAACTAGATGGCGTTGTGTCCTCAACTACTTTTTGTCATTTGTTCAGCCTCTGTGGTGTGGTGGTTGCGTAGGTCGGCTCGTAATCCGCAAGCGGCGGGTTCGATTCCCGCGGCAAGGCAACTATTTGTGCGCAGAAAAAAAAGCGCAAATACTTGTTCTGAGTCTGGGTGTTGTGGGAACATCGTCCTCGTAGTTCCTGGGTCCCTAGACACGGGGAGTCGTGGTTGGGGTCCAGGATCTATGTATGTGATCGTTGGGCGTTATTATTATTATTTGTTAAAGTCAAAAGTAGGAACTAAATTATAGATAGCCCCATCTCAATGGAAAAGTGACGCCATCAATATCATACTATTTTAAAAGCTCTACGCTACAGTTGGAACGAGGCCCAGTACGTTTTTTCTATCAGAACACGTGAAGGAAACGTGGCCAGTATCACGTGAAACTACGTGCTGGTGACGTCACGTACACGTATGTTGGTCTAGATACGGGATAATATTGATGGCTCTGCCACAGATTACTAAATATGTTGTTAGCTTTGCTATGGACGGCGGTCCGTTTAGATTTTCGCGGCTTCTTTGATCTACGTGCGTAGATATCTTTATGGTTGTCGGATCTAGACTTTTAGATGGTTTTAAATGCGGATCTTGTATATAAATTTTGCAAATAGTTAACACTTTTTGTATAGTATTTTATGATGTAGGCATCCACTAAGAAAGGTGTAGGGGTACAGAATGCTAACGCGGCAGAAATTATTGCACGCGGCGACCGCGCCGCTCTGGCCTCCTCAGTCGTCTCTCCACCAGTACCGCGTCATGTTGTAGTGTAACCGATAATGTACCGACTCGAAATATATATTTATTCAGTGAACCCTAGTTTTCCTTGGAGTCCCCCGCACCATAGACAAGAACACGCTTGATTATGGGGAGACGAGAAGAACACGTCATCCCCCACAAAGGATTTTTCGAAATTCCACCCTTACGAGGGTGAAATAGGTGGTTCAATTATTTCCCCATAGGCCACGCCGCGGGCGAAGCTGCGGGCAGAAGCTCGTTAAACTGCAATATTTTAATAATTTATGCATTCATTCATCTTCACTAAGTTCTATTTTCATAATAGAACTGTAAGATGCTTAGATATTTGTTTGTTGGACGATGAATCGCGTAAAATGAAATTTAATATAAGCAATAATATAAATATGTACAAGCATAGCATCGGTCAGGCAGCGGTTGAGCAGTGAATTTATTGACTAACAAACTTCTGCCCGTGGCTTCGCCCGCGTGGCCTATAGGAAAACAAGATGATTTTTTTAAAATAGATAGATATATATATATATATAATTCATACTATCCATTTCACCCTCTTAAGGGTAGAATTTCGAAAAACCCTTACTAAGTCGATACCTACACTTTACAAGAACACACCCTTCAAATTTCAAGTCTGTGACCAGCGTTTTAGGCTGTGCGTTGACATATAAGGCAGACAGTCAGTCAGGACTTAGAATTTTGTATACATAGATTACTAATATTTAACTTAAGTATTCTTAGTTACTAGGCTAGCTGCTACCTTAATTACTTATTTACTTATAAATTATTGTTGTGCATATAGCTATATTAAAACTTAGTAATTCCATGCAGTGTGTAGGTAGTAATGTTAGGTGTTAACTTTATTTAAATTGTACCCTTTTTTTTTGTATAACCGTGAGGACCTTTAATTGGCTTCCTTTTTTTTAAATTTATGTCTATATCATTATAACAGCTGTAAGTCTTCCAAAATGATATAATTAAATAAAATAAATAATTAGATTTAATAAAGATTTCAATGTACACACCACACAAGAACTACGAGTATACAAGTTTTCGGGATAAAACGTAATACACTCTATGCGTTATTCAACAAAATCCTTTAAGTCATTTCAATGAATACACATACATGCGTTCACACACGAACTTTCACATTTATAATATAAGTAGAAATATATTTTTCTAAAGTGATTAGTGGCAAAGCATTCGGCCACTGTCCACCTGAAATTAAACAATGACATGGTCTACAATGAAACATGATTGCTTGCCTAATAATAATAATGATATGTGTGGACATCTCACACAACGCCATCTAGCCCCAAACTAAGAAAAGCTGGTGCTATGGGAACCGGATAACTGATACAATACTTAGATACTTTTTTGTTTGTAAATACATACATAGAATACAAAATGACACCCAGACACAGAACAAACACCTATGTTCATCACACAAATGTTTGTCCTAAGTGGTAATCGAACCCACAACCCACAGTTCAGAAGGCAGGGCTACTACCAACTGAGCTATCGGGCCAGTCAATATTTAATAAATAAATATATTATAAATAAAAGTAATCATTTAGTAGGTAGTATTTATTAGGTGGTTTAAGGGCTCATTTTTGATCCTATTTGACCATATACTTGCTGCGAATGGCCAACGACTGGTCATTTGGCTAATTGAAGTAACAATGAGTACTACATCTTAAACATTTTTGTACCTATGTAAGTCGCAATTGTATAACCCATACTGCTTATATAATTTATTATTATAAATGAACCCGATGGAAGACATGAAGTTGATGAGTCTGACATTGACTGTCTGACTCATTCTTCATGAAAACTGTTTTATTAAATTATTTTAAATGTAAGTAATTACTGTTTGTTACTGAGTGAATGTACTATAAAGAAGTCGGCTAAAAACGAGTGTGCTTTAGACCTCACGACTGAAGTAAAACTTCTTTAGTTTAGCTCCATCTATCGGCTGGTATTACTTTGTTTTTGCTTTGTTAAATGTCAATGGCGTTGAATTGAGTTTTAGTTAATGGCTTCTGCGGCAATTTCTCACGTGATTAGTTTCATTGTCATTTAGTTTACGATTTTTTGAAACTAGGGGCCACCCATAATTTACGTCACACGTTAAGGGGGTGGGAGGGGGTCGATGATTTGTGACATTGTGTGACAAGAGGGGGGAGGGGTTCCGAGAATTTCGTGACATTAAATTTTTTTTAATTATAATATTTTATATCTAAATATTTTAACATTAAATTTTTAATTTTATAAATTTCTAAATGGAAAATGGCAAAATATGTGACATCACACTAGATAAGGGGAAGGGGTCAAAAATCATGAAATTCATGTCACGTAATTTATGGACCGTGGCCCCCTAAATAATTCGAATTAGTCTAATAAAGATATATATGTAGACTTGAAAAATATCCTCGTTTTTTTGTAGTTGAACGTGGTCATTAAATATAATCCTCAATTTTTTCGCTAATACCGAAGTAATTTAAAGAAAAAATCCACGAAAAATATATTTTGCGTTTGACAAAGTACAGCAATCGTTAATTATTTTTACCATCTAGAAAAAATAATCGCCTTAAAAAAGATTATAAAGCTCCACTACAACCAATAAGAAATAAATCTTGAAAAATAAAGTATGTACGCTAAGACACTTCAGTCTTGCGCTGTTTATTTTTCTAAAAAAATAAATTGTATATTCTTTCGTAGCACCGTAGCGTTTTGCTACGAAGTGCGCACTTGACTCCGGCGGCTATATTGGCTGCGTAGCAACTCGTACAATTTACCTATTGGATCATATTATAACGTTTGATTATATGGCAACTGAGAAATTTCATTCGTAATTTTAGAATTTTCGTAGTAATTATGCACATAAACTACGTATTGAAACTGTTAAATCCATACAAACTTCTATCGGGATTTTTAAAATGTTTTTGTAAACATATTACTTGATCGCCGAGAGAACTATTTACAATTTTCTTCAATATCCATTATCAAGTCGGTCGATCACTGATAGAGTTAAATAGATCGTCGATCTCCAGTACAGTAACCAAATCGGGATCCGTTTGCTGTCATATACTTGTATTAGGGAGTTACGCCTTCATCAGATCTTCACCAAATTTGCATGCAACTACACTGAAGATCCAAAATATTAATTTAAAAAATAAACATAAAAATATTCAATTGGCTCACAATTGGCGGATATATAGAATCAACAAAATAGGTTCACAATTGCTAATAAATATGATATATATTAAATCATTTACGGCTTAACCTTAACCACGAAAGATTTAAACAAGCCTTGGACTAGTGTCAAACTGCTCCTTTGTATTGTTCAACACACGTTTGACATCTGTCTAAGCCTTGTTTATGTATTTGTGGTAACACGGATAGCTTACATAAAAAATAGCTGGTCAAACAATTCCTCAAATCATTGGTAAAGTTTCAGCGTCACAGAAACACAATTGGTTTTGTAGTACTTCATTTTGTTTCTAACAAACGGACAGACAAGATTTATAGCTTGTTTGTATATAAATATTAGGTCTTTACCTATGAAATTGCCGTTTTGTTTGAAAAAAGTTAAAGTATTTTTTTTTCGAACTTATTTATTTCTTTTATTCAAAGTAATCACCCCTGCAATCAATGCATCTTTGCCAACGCTGTGGCAGTTTATGGATGCCCTTCTTGAAAAAATCAGCAGGACGGGAGACAACAAACTCTTCAAAGGCGTTTTGTACTGCCTCTCGGGAATTGAATTTTTTTCCCGCTAAAAAGTTGTCCAAATTTTGGAAAAAGTAATAGTCGGTAGGCGCAAGATCTGGTGAGTATGGCGGATGAGGGAGAGCTTCCAAACCCAACTCATGCAGCTTAGAGACGGTCTGTTGTGCAGTATGGGGTCGCGCGTTGTCGTGAAGTAGCTGTGGAGACGACCGATTGACCAAAGCTGGTTGCAGACGTGCGAGTTTCGCCATCATTGTGGTCAGTTCTTCAATGTGCACATTTGCAGTAATGCTCTCGCCGTTTTCTAAAAAGCTATGATGAATCACACCAGCACTAGACCACCAAACTGTGACCATCACCTTTCTAGGGGTCGTTTTTCGTTTTGCACATTGCTTTGGTACCGAACCAGGATCTAACCAACTTGTTGAGCGCTTTCGATTGTCAAAAAGAATCCATTTTTCGTCGCACGTAACAATTCGGTTCAATATTCCTTCATTTCTGTGCCTGTTAAGCAGCGCAAGGCAAGTCTCGACGCGTACGTTGCGCTGGCGATCGTTAAGTTCGTGGGGCACCCATCTATCAAGCTTTTTTATCTTGCCAATCTGTCGCAAATGGACCAATATTGTTTTGATGCTAACATCAAAAGCTGCTGCCAGCTCAGCTGTAGATTGAGATTCATCAGCTTCCACAATCGCCTTTAATTCATCATTGTTGACCAAAGTTTCCGGACGACCACGAGGTTAATTTTTCAAGTCAAAATTCCCAGAACGGAACCGAGCAAACCAATAACGGGTTGTACGTTCGTTTGTACAGTTCTCTTCGTAAACGTCGTTGATGTTACGTGTCGTTTGTGCCGCGTTGGTGCCACGACGGAACTCATATTCCATAATTACACGAAATTTCAAAGTATCCATTATGAGGAAAAATGTTGAAATGTAATGAAAATACAACGCTAATCAATAAACAAAAGACTTATATTGTAAATAGAATGTCATATTTTTAAAACAAAATTAATTTGAATTTAGAATTCATAGCCAATTAAAACTTTTTTTTGTTTGAAAAAGTCTGTACTGCAATACGGCAATTTCATAGGTAAAGACCTATTATGACAGTGAGATTTATTTCTATATGAACAATGCCGAAATATTTGAACCGTCTGTGAAATAGTCAGGTATTCTGAATGTCTCGAGGTAAAATATTTTTGTAGGCTTTTTTCTTGTTGGTATAGACCATAGGTAGATTCAACTATAAGATTGAATTAAGCAGAAAAGTGGTACAAACGTCTTTTCAGGTCGTTTTTGGGGAAATGCTACTTTTTTATCTTTTCGTTATAAAATACTTTTTTTAAATCCTGGTGCAAAAAGGTGGATTTTTATGTTTAATGAGTCTGAAGATGGTGTTTGTTTAATATTTAAATTACGGACAAAACCTTAGGTATTAAGCACGTAAAAGCCGTTATTAATAAGATACGCACTATCCGATTCCGCTGCTTTGCATGCGTAAACACGTTTATCGCCATGAAATGGATATATAATATGTCCTTTTCCACGGTTTAAACTACCTACATACGAAATTACATTAAGACCTGTTCCTGACCTGTGGATAGTTTTTAATCGCTGAACAGGTCAGTGATTTAATAGTGAATAGGTTACAAATAAATGGACAAATTGACACAGACTTTCGATTTTACAATATCAGTATGGATACATGGATAGTATGAACATAGGAGAGCACGCGGCATATTTGCAAAAAGGTCACTGAACTCAAAAATGTTATTCTTACAGAAAATAGCATCCCAAACGAGATCGTTAAATTTTCGCGTAAAAAGGCAACACTATAAATCGCACTTATCATACCCATTCTCAATATGTAATAAACAGAATCTGTCTTTCTCTCACTAAGTAATTTTCATATTGTCGTCTCTATCTCGCGTTACAATTTGCAATTTTCACGTTATTTTATGAGACCCACGGGTTCAATTCCAACGCTTCGATGATTCGCGTTTTCAAATTGAAAGGTTTTGTTTTTTGCAAAGCTAATCTTTTGAAGCGATTAGAGTTTGTAAACAAACGTGTACTGTTTTATGGAGTTAGGTAGATTGGAAAGCGCGGATTTGTTGAAAACATCATTTTTTGTGCAGGAAGTGTTATCATATTTAAACCGTTTTCAAAAAAGAAAAACGTTCTCTATTGGACTATTTTTTTAAATGTTTGTCACCGATATTTGATATTCTTATTTTTATTTGTAATCTTATGTTTATTTGCTTGGCTAGCATGCTACACCTTCGATCGCATCATCACTTCCCATCGGGTGAGAGCGTGGTCAAATGCTAGACAAGTTTGAAGTAAAAAAAAGCTGGTGCTTCCCGTGTTGTCCCATTTCAATTTGGTCCAGTTCTAGCATCCATGAAAAAACCACATAAGTCAAAATTCTGTTATTTACGCTTTGAGTTTGTTACTTGCTGAATGTTAAAACGTTGTACAAAAAGTGTTCAAGTAACATTTTATCGCACAAACCAAATTGTGCGTTCTGAAAAGCTTCTAAAGGGGCGTTAGCATAAGAGACAGCCTGAGAAAAAGAGAAGAGAAGAGAAGCCTTTGTTCACCAGTAAACATCTTCGGCTGATGTTAAAGAAAATTCGGCGGCGCTGTGTTTTAGGAGTTTTATACCCCTAAAACACAGATGAGAGTAAGAGCCGAAAGCAATTTCTAAATGAATAGAAGCTTATTATTATGTAAATGACTAACCGTCTTTGCCACGGGTTATTTAGTGTCAAAATCCCTCTTGGTTTATTTACCCTTTGATATAAATTTAATCTCGTAATCTCCTTTACACGAGGTTTAAATAAATGATGCTTTAATTACACGCAAATCACATCTTTTAGCGTTTTATTACAAAAAAGATCTTTTATTAATGAAACTCATTTTACATCGCTCATGCAAAGCTGCGCGTGTTGAAGCTCACTTCTCATTATTCATGACGTCACGCATAAAAATGGTGACGTCGCCGATGCAATATCACGGCTCCAATATCGCTGTGATGAATCTGTGACCGATTTTTGTCATGGAGATACCAATCTAATAGAAACGAAAAAAGTTTTTTTTTTATAGATTGTATTAATTAATTAATTAACTAATTGGTAATTTTACTAAGCGGTGATTTTTGATCTCATATTAAATTAAAATACATATCTAAACTATAATAATATAAATAGGAATTTAAGTATTTGATTGTTTGTTTGCATTAAATAGGATCTGGAATTACTGGACCGATTTGAAAAATTCTTTCACCATTAGAATCCTACATTATCCCTGATGTACATAGGCGATAGGATATATATATATAAAATACCCGTGCGAAGCCGTTTATTCGAAGCCGAATTTATCTTTTTATGTATATCTGGCATATTTTATGTTTTTGCGTTTACCTATGACGAATAAATAATTAAAAGTTTACTTTTTTTTTACTTCAAACTTGTCTAGCATTTGACCATGCTCTCACCTGATGGGAAGTGATGATGCTTTTTACTGATTTTGATTACGATGCTTTTTTTATGATGATGACTTTTATATAGCGATTTATCTATTATTTGTTTCATTTTCATTTACTTAATTACAACCAATACGTTCGTTTATAAATGTTTACATAAATATTTATACAACAAGCTTTATATAAATTCTAGATAAATCAATGTTTAGATATGTTTTTAATTCATCCGAAATAAATTTCCATGTATTTCGTCTCCATTAAAATACGTTCTCGATGAACCATCAACGATTTAAAAATCGGTGAGCGTTTTAATATAGGGATTAACGAGATATTGACATTCAGTTAACTGACGTCAGCTCATTTTGAATAATAATGGTTCGTATCTGGGTAATGTAATCATGAAAGGTTCATGTTCGCGGACAGTGACTGTGTTGGCTTCTGATTGTGTAGTGTTGGTTATCTAAACCGTGTTTTTCAACCGATGCAAAAATTTTAAAATTTTAAATTTTGGTCTCAATAAAGTTCATTACAGTTCTTAGGATGTACACTTAGCAATTGTGTTGAAAGTTGAAACAAATTTGATGAAATTTCAGAATGATTTTTACGTTTTTTTTTATGTGAAGGAATGACGTGACGAGCTAACCGTTCACCTGATGTTAAGCAACACGGCTGCTTATATCAGTTGCCCATATCATAATTTACGATTGTAAAATGCGTCTGTACACCAACCGATCATAGACTAGAACTAGGACAAATTACAAAGACGGCTGTTTCAGAACTAGAAAATTCAGAAAAAATACCATTCTGGTGCAGGAAGAACATTCTGAGTTCATTATTTTTGGAACAGCTATTATGAGCAGATAAAGAAGAGACAACGAGGAGTTTTAGACGCTGCTTTTGACCATCGGTACTCATGAATAATACAGAATTTTAAGGGTTTTGCGATTTAATATCTAAGTACACGCTTTAGCTTCTTTTTATTTATTTATTTTAGGATTTTCCCTAAATCTATCTTTATCTACAAATGAGAGATGAAAGATTGTTCACTTCATTGGTTGTTTATTGTTAGATAATTTGGCACTTATTATACCCGTTTTATAATGTTTTTTAAATACAAATGAACAGAACCTGTCTGCTAAAAACTTTGAGGACTATAACATATCTATCTTAAGTATAGTTGACACTTTACAAATCCATTTTACACTAAAATCCATTTTACATTAAGTAGGTTAGGTACCTATCGCCTTTTCGAACCCTCTTAAAAACTCTAAAATGCACGTCAAAAAGCTTTTACAATTTCCATTAACTGTTTCGCAGAACTTCAGCGGCATGTTATCACCGATCTGACAAATTATTGATTAAATCGGATATCAAACATCCAGACTTCGAGCTTAACTTTTAATTGAATTCAGCTACCTCCAGAGACCATGAGAAACTTCTTTTATAATTACTGTCTGTTGGATAGGGTGCGATGCAAAAAAAAAGGCGGTAGCGTTTTGACAGAGGGCGACGGAGAGTTCCAAATTCAAATTTATTTTCATACAGTTGCGCCACAGCGATGGAAGGAAGGACCCATGATTCAAGTCTCCCGTGTGATTTTTTTTGGTCTTATTCACTATCTCCATTACAAATTTAAAAGTTATCTGTTCGTCTGTTGCAGCTTCAGGAAGAAAAAAACACACGCATCATTACATTTTTTTTGTAATGTTGTATACGAGTATGTGATGTGTAGTAGTAGTTAGACTGGCGTGATTGCTCAGTCCGTAGTAACCCTGCCTTCTGAGCTGTGGATTCGATTCCCAGGACAAACATTTGTGTGATGAACATCGATGTTTGTTCTGTGTCTGGGTGTTATATTGTATTTTATGTATATTACAAACATCTAATTATTTTATCAGTGATCTGTTTCCCATAGTACAAGCCTTGCAAAGTTTGGGGCTAGATGGCGCTGTGTAAAATGTCCACCCATATTTATTTATAGTTTATATTCGAACCGGTGACAATGATTCTGGTTAATCAATAGGCAAATAATTCACTTCGATTATGACTTGCACCATCGCGTAAGAAAGGTGATCTATCCAAGCTTTAGCGCCAATTAAATTCTTTCCGAATCGATATCTTCCACGTCACATTTTTAGTTTGAAATTGAAAAGTGGAATTGTTTGATCAGCGAGTTATTGAGGTGATCAAGTAACTTTAATAGAAATAAAATTCATAGAATACCTATTTTTACTAGGTAGTAAACCTTACCACCTAGATATAAATACCTAGATAGTACCACTGCTTTGTCTGTAATTCTGCCGCCAAACAGTATGATATGCTGATAACTTTTCAGTATAAAATCTATATATATATATATAAAAGAAAGTCGCGTTAGTTACACTATTTATAACTCATAAACGGCTGAACCGATTTGGTTGAAAATTGGTGAGGAGGTAGCTTTGAACCAGGGAAATGACAAAGAATACTTTTTATCCCGTTCGACCTCGTTTTACTAATTCACGCGTGCGAAGCCGGGGCGGGTCAACTAGTTATAAATATAAAACAAAGTCGTGTTAGCTAAACCACTAAAAAAATAATAATTGTAAAAAACTTAAAGAGCTTAGTTTGCTAAACTACTTGCTACTTAGATAATTAAGTATCATTGACAATATAAAAATAATTACTGGTTAATTTTATTGTAAAAGAGAAATTTGAATCACGAGCGGGATTTGAACCTGCATTCACCTGTCCCTAAAGCCAGGACATGCTTTTCTTATGCTAATGCAATAATAATGATAGCAAAATAATTATGAAATTATTTTAATTCCCACGGCAAGACAAATACAGTAAATAAATATACTTAGTAAAAAAGAGCGCAAATACTTGTTCTGTGTCTGAGAGTTGTGGGAGCATGGTCCTCGTAGTTCCTGAGTCCCTAGATACAGGGAACTCTAGTTAGGGTCCAGGAACTCTGCATGTGATCAAAACGTTAACTAATTATTAATTAGTATTTATTTTATTGCGTTAGTAACCTAATGGAATGAATCTTTATTCCAAAAAAATATCTTCAACATTTATAATGTATTTTTTTTATCGACAAGTACCTACACACATAATCCGAGTTGTTAAAGTTATTAATAACAAGTGTAATAAAGATTTGGCATTGACTTAATGGTATAGATAGAAAGTCTTTATACCTATTATACCTGTTATAAAAATATTAATCGTCTTGCATAAGCATTATGAATTAATATTTTTAAAATGCATAAGTGCGTTTGTGAGATCATGATCCCTGATATAAATCACAATTGGCGAAAATATCGATGTACATACACAAAGAAATACATACAGACGAATGCAACACCTCCTCCTTTTTGGAAGTCGGTTAAAATGAAAGTTTGTCCGTTTGTTTATTTATTTGATGGTTTGTGTGCCTTTCATCTCAAAGCGGTGGAATCTATTCAATGGATTGTTACACACAAATTGGCTATACCAGAATCATCGAGGGCAACTTTGGTCCCGGAAAAGTAAGTTTTCAGAAGTCTTTAAGCATTTTGTTAAAAGTTGTATACAAGGCCAAAAAATTTTGTTATTCGAAAAAAATTAAGGAGTATTCGCTAACTGCATTAAACTGTGAAACAAAAGGAAAACTTTCTACTATACGATTTTCCGCAAACCCGGAACCGGCCAAATCCGGATTGTACAATTAATGCTAATGTATGTTGATTTAATTCCAGACGTCATGCAGTAGTACGTTGTACTACTGGGACTGTTACTGGGAACTGTGCTGCTTTGGATTACTTGATATACCGACAACTTTTCAATATAATCTAAATATATATAACTCAAAGGTGACTGACTGATTGACTGACTGACATAGTGATCTATCAACGCACAGCCCAAACCACTAGACGGATCGGGCTGAAATTGGGCATGCAGGTAGATGTTATGACGTAGGCATCCGCTTTAGAAAGGATTTTTCGAAATTCCACCTTTAAGAGAGTGAAATGGGTGGTTGAATTATTTTCCCATAGGCCACGCCGCGGGCGAAGCTGCGGGCAGAAGCTCGTTTTAAATAAAACAGCTATATTTTTACTTATGTGGCAGAACTTCCGCAGAGTTTATCTAGGTACTGCCAAAATACCTGCCGCCAAGCAGAAACTGCGAGCACTACTGAGTTCCGATTTGAAGAGCTCTGTAGCTGTTGCCCAGTAATTTCACTAAATTACTAGACAAATGTGACCTGATCTCATCTTAGTAATCTTACTACTAGAACGTGTTAACGTATGACGTGCGCAGTGCTTCACGTGAAACTATATTTTAGAGTTTATTTTTTTTTAATAGGCTAATGCTGTTGGTCTCTTCCGACCTTTACAGCGTCGGGCGTGTGGGCAGGCGCTCAAGCCATCAAAAGTAGGAGGCAACTGGCTCCAGGGCACCCCTGGGGTGCGAGCCTCGGCTTAGGCCATTGCCGGGATAAGAGGAACGAGAAGACTACGTTCACTGGAAGAGTGGACCTTATGGAAAGTTGAGACCGTTCTACCTACGAGGGGTACGTCGACGTGGCCGGCAGGGTTGGTGTCTGATTGTGTTACGCTGGCATTCTATACCGGTGCCGAAAGCGATACCTGAGCCAGAAGGGCTGGACTGGTCCGGTGATGCTAGCGCAGCCGATACTACGACTGCTATAGGATCATCCGGGTCGCTCAAGTCGAGTCTAGCTGTAATGGGTGACCGTAACGCTTATCATAATTTCTAGCTTGTCACTCATTGTCACACTTACATTTGATCACTGGATTTAATCTTGTAGAGACAGACTACGTGTGTGTGGACAGGATACGTCAATAATTGTAAGTGTGACGTGTGACAAAAATATATCTTTCCATGGCATGCTGAGTGACTTAGTGGACTAGTACAGTGAGTGTCTACGTTTTCTCTATGATATCAATGTCAGGGCCTAATTGTTCGAAAAGTATCCATCATGATTAGTCACCACAAGAAATCCCTTCGATAAATACAAGATTACTGCTAATCTTGTTATAGCTAAAGTCACGTGTAGGAAGTACATTATCAATTTTATATGTTTTTATAATGCTTTGATCTTTTTGATTGATGATTATTGATAGCTAAATTGTAACGTAAAAGTGTTATTGACTACTGTGGTATGGTAGTTGAGTAGGTCGGCTCATTATGCGGAAATTGCGGGTTCAATTCTCGCAACAAGACAAATTTTTGTGCATAAAAAAAGCGCAAATACTTGTTGTGTGTCTGGGTGTTGTAAGACCGTGGTCCTCGTAATTCTTGCGCTCTTAGATATAGGTATCCTATTTTGGGTCCAGGATCTATGTATGCGATCGTCGGGCGCTATATATTATTTACCTGTAGAACAATGTCTAATAACTATTTGAAAAAGCGAATTATCAAAGCGTTGTATCAAAAACTGCAAGCGAGGTCATAATACTTGTAATTCTTTATGGACCCGATATCAGGTCGTCATCTTTCCTGTTATCATCTTTAACCTTGCATTGTTGAAACGTAAAGATTTTGTTCTCAATAAGACGTCTTTGGCAATGAAACAAACAATTATTGCTATAATTACACTAATTGTTCTTTTTTATCGTATAATCCAAGACGCAGTGCAAACAGTACGGGCTCTAAGTAAGTGTGACTAAGTTCATGTCACGCGCACTACACTACCCTTGACAGCCTTTGTGGCGTGGTGGTTGAGCTGGTCGACTCATAGCCCGAAGTTCGATTCCCGCGGCAGGACAAGTATTTGTTTTTGTTTTTGTGCCGTTATGCTTCTTTTTTAGTATTAAAATTCTCATGAGTGTGATTAATTTTAAATTAATATATCCCCGAATGTTACTCACGAATAGTATGTCGATTTCTCGACCAGGTTTCGAGCATATCCGATGCTCTTCCTCAGGAGGAAACTCGAAAACTCGAAAACAGCTCGAAACCTGGTCGAGAAATCGACATACTATTCGTGAGTAACGTTATGCTTCTGTTGTTATTTTTATTTAGTGATTTATGTATTGTATTACATTTCTTGTTTCTGTTTCAAAAATCACAAAAAAATTATAAAAACATCAAAATTGTTTAAATTCTCTGATGTTCGTGATGTCTTGACTACGAATAATAGTATTCTCCTATAATGTAATGTAATGTTGTGTGGTGTCCTGAATAAATGTATTCTCCTATAATGTAATCTAATATTGTGTGGTGTCCTGAATAAATGTATTCTCCTATAATGTAATGTAATGTTGTGTGGTGTCCTGAATAAATGTATTCTCCTATAATGTAATGTAATGTTGTATGGTGTCCTGAATAAATGTATTCTCCTATAATGTAATGTAATGTTGTGTGGTGTCCTGAATAAATGTATTCTCATATAATGTAAATAATACTCAAATACTCATTTATTGGTAAACTATGTTTACACGTCATACATGAATTATTAAACATTAATTATTAATTATTAAAAAGTAAATTTGAGTACATAATATAATATAGTTGTAGTGTATACATTATATACAGCTACATAAAAAGTTGTTTAATGTAATGTTGTGTGGTGTCCTGAATAAATGTTTTTTCTTTCTTTCTTTCTACTTGTGCCGTGGGAACGTAATGGGCTGGTGACGTGACATCCATACTGTTTATAGCGTCTACGGCTTGATGCTTCTACGTTGAGTTACGACTTGCTTCTTGCTACCTGATGTTAATCTCTTTGTAGGATTATAAATGAGGCTGCAGACAATACCTAGTCACATAACGATAAGCAAAATAGACTCTTAAAGTAATAGCGCACTGACTTTAATTTATTACTTGTATTGTCTGTAATAGTACTAAAGTCCTCTTAAATATTAACTTGAATTTATATAATTAAATTTGTGTTTATTTTACTAGGTGGTAGGGCTTTACGGCAAAGTTTGTCTAGGTAGGTATCGCCGCTTTGCCAGTTATTCTGTCGACAAGCAGTAGTGCGCAAGCGCTGCTTATTCGGGTTTGAAGGGCGGCTAGTGAAATTACTGGGCAAATGAGACTTTATGACCGGATCTCACTGTCTAATAATCTTATTACTAGATTATGCTGATGTCTCCGGATGACGTGCGCAGTGCAGTGTCACGCGAAACTATACTTCAGAGTTCCGAGTGATACTGCTACTGATATGGGCAGCCTTGTCGCTTAAAGTCATCCCTTTACATTTAAAAAAATTACGGAATTTTCGTACTAATGTTTTTTTTTCTATTTTCAGGTACGTAACCCTCTATAGTTAACTGCCCAGTTATGCAAATTATAATGGTAAGATATAATATACACTGTGGTAAATCCTGGGTATTAATTTCTACTATCTTTATGCTTACTCACCACTAACATGTGAGAGTGGAATGTTATCTGTTATTTATTTGTTTGTGATTTTCATGCTATAACGGCTGAACTGACTTGAATGAAACTTTTCATCATCGAATTCGTTCGTAGCTTAAGTGGGAGCTTTACATTAATTATTTCAGCACCAAGCATACAGTAACGGCGCAGTGACTATTAAATAGGCTGCAGGGTTTGCCACACGCTAACTGGTAAAGAGCCAATAACCAATTGTGGTAATACAGATTTTTTCACACTATCTATTGACAGGGATATCTAGTACCTAGTGAAAAAGCTATATTTTGAACTTAAATACTTTAGAATCGTGTGTATAATGGTGCGAGTTAAATTTGCTTGTAGCATTGAAATTTTTGTTGTTTGAAGTGTAGGTAGCATCCTACACTAATAACTGTACCAAAAACTCAACAAACCTGCTTAGATCACTACGAGCTAGCTTCTAAACACGTAACAGAGAGCCTAGTCCGAGTTTATTTAATAGTTTTCACGTCTCACAGTGAAGGATGAGAGATGCGTTTTTGTATGGTGTCACGATAAGCGCCTCTAGTGGGCGAATTGTGAACCTCAGAATGCAAGTCTGAGTAATTTGTAAAACGATGAGGCAAGGTCCGTGAGTTCCTCGTTACCGACAACTCACGAGTCGTTGTGAAGCGTTCGAAATGTCGAGTAAACTCATAGGTTCTCACCTATTTTTTGCCATTTAGCTAGTCCGAGTTACGAATTTGACCGATGACATGCTCGAAATTCGATTACACCCATCGAATGCGAGCTATTCGCCCGTCACTTGTGTTTTTGACAGTGAAAGTATTGAAATACTCAGTGTGCTGTGTGACTAGCATCACGTTTGTATCTAATTATCAATAATTAAGTGACTTTTGAAAAAATGTCTGCGATATACTATTTCGGTTTGCAATTATTGGAAGAAGAATGGACCCAACACCGACGTAGCCAGTTTCTTCAGCTCATGAAAATGCGGACCCAGCTCCGAGAGCTTTTCAACCCTGTGGAAGATCTCCCGGAGTCTGAATTTAGACTTAGATACCGGCTCTCAAAAGCAGCTTTCCACTTTTTATGTGAAGAGCTGCGACGTTACACGGACCTACGATCTACGCAGCATGTGACCCTTGAGATGAAAGTGAGTACCAACCTATTTACCAAAGTACAACAGTGTACAAAGATTTTAGTCCCAATTTCATTGCAATCTATTATACAGATATATATAGGTACATATATATGATCTACTGAACCAAGGTTTATAAGTATTAATAATATAATTTAGTTATTGTATAAATAGTATTGTTTGTGTTTTACTCACATCTCCATATACATAACGAGCGTTTGAAATTGAGACGCACTAGTTCGCATTTTGGATTTTCAATTAAAGTTTGAATAGTATTGAATCTTAGCAGCTTCTGCGGAAATTTTACCACATGGCCAAAATTCAAAAATCAGCCAAAAAAATAACGGCAGACCAAATAAATACCAAAAATGACATTGACTTTGACAGTTTTAAAATATTAACAATGACACTGACAGCTGTCCAACACAAATTCCATAGAGAATAGTGTTATGTTTTTGATTTCGCCAACCTTCTAAAATAAAATTTTTTCACACCGTCGCAAGTGACCAGTGAGCAGTCGATCGGCCGACAAATGGTTCTCACGGCATGTGTTTCAAACTTGGACTCGTTCGAGAATCGTCACGTACACGTCTCGCAATTCGATTGCGAGCGCTCGATCGTGAGCTCGTCACTTTTCGATGGTTTTTACTGCAAAACTCGGACTAGGCTCTCAGTTCGATTAAGGTGTCTATAACTTCGTAAAAGCTTTCCTGGTGGAAAACCTAATAAAACTAATTCAAAAAGTTCCAAGGTTTGTTCTATTTTGCGAGGTTTTCAATAAAAGCCTGCGATGGCGGCTAAACACCAGTCTGCTTTAATAACAGAGTATACAAATGAGCTGCCACAGCGGCGATCCATCAAGGCCTCACGCTAAACCGAAACTGTATTTGCATAATTGTAGTAGGCCCGTGCGTATCCTTGGAGGAAGTATTAAGGCAGCTGGCCGTTTGATTGAGCTGGCTCGATCTATTTATAATATTAAAAGGCTTTGTGACCGAATTGCTTGCTGGCTGACTGGCTGGCAGGTTGGTTAACTAATTTATTGGCTGGATGACCGACTGAACGACACTGATCGATCAAACAACAATGACCGACCAAACGACAGTGACCGACTGATCGAACGACAGTGACTGACTGACTGACCAACTGACTCACTTACCGACTGACTGACTGGACTGACAGAACAACCAGCTGGACCTGGAGACTTTACATTTGGACGGTCATTAAGAAAGAGTCACTAAAAATTTAATCCCTAAAATTCTAATGGGGTATGAAAACTTATACGAGAAACGTGGTTGAACTCTAGTTAAATTATATACAGGGTATATAATTAATTATACGTTTGATACCGCAAATTAGGTCTAGAAATCATACTCTTAGAATACAATCGAAAAAAGTAAGAAAAGAAGGCTCACTGGTCAAAACAAGTAAAGATAAAAAAGTATACGAAATTACTGTCACAAAAAATCAACGCCTTTAGAATGTCAGAAAAAATCCTCACTTCACTGCTCTTACCTACATTACATAATTAGAATGGCCGTACGTACCGAAACACTTCCGCTATATCACGGCTCACGGGTGGGTCAGTGGGCGTGAGGTGGGGGTGCAATGGGGGGCGGCTTAACATAACGTTACCATTAATCCCCGCCACGGTTTTTTTAACCGCACGCATCCAAAATTTGTCTATGTGGAGCGAACTGGAACAGTTGATTGATAGACATGTTTAACTTTTGAACAATGGAGAATTTGTTCTGGAAAGCTTCCGCTTTTCTTGATACGTGCTTTGGTTTTTGTATGGGAAATTTTGTACTGGAAATAAAACCGTTACGGGTTTTACGTGCATGCGGATAATTTTGGAATTTTTATTCATGATTAAACACAATTTTAGGCTGTTGTTTTAAGTTTTTTTACTGGATATCCAAAAATGTAATGTCATTTAAAAATTTTGAATTGGCTATAGATGGAGATACGAAGTGAAAATTAATACTACCCTCTAGCTAGAATTTATCGATGCTGTTTTAAAATATGCTATTTCGTTTTTGATTCATGTGATGTCGTATGTGATTTATAAAAATGTTCCATCCTTTTCTTTCATATTTCAAAATCAATGCAAATGAAAAAATAAAATCAATTTTACTGCACCGCTACCATTTCTTTTCTTGCACATCCAGGTTGACTGGTAGATAATGCTTCATAGCATTAAGTCCTCCTTGTACGTTATTTTGTGCTAAAGTATAAATAAACAAATAAATATATAATTGACAGAGAAACAGGCGATGAATTTGAGTCTGGGATAATTTGTTGCCGTTTTGCTTCATCATTTATCACTGTTGCACCTTGAAATTAAATGAGAAATTCATAGAATATATACAGTTGTTAGCTTTATTTGATTTTAATAATGTTCTTCTGATATATAAATTTATTATACATTTTTCAACTTACGTTTAAATTGTAAATATGTTCTCAAGTCGAAACTATTTTTTAATTTATTATTTAAAACAGTCGTTTGACTACTACGGCATAAACCTGTGTAGTACAGTACCCCCACTACTCTCATTTTACCCGTCGAGTGGTGGCAGTGGGGACGACTTGAGAACTTATCAGTCTAGTCTGAGCTCGGACAGAGCGCAGACGTCTTGGTACATGTGAAAAACAGTAATTTGAGTGAGTACTTGAAGTTTCTTTCCAATAACCCTGGTCTAATAATACGGTGGTGATTAGTTCCCATCCTTTCTTCGAGATTCCTGTTGATACATAATTTTAGATCTTATACATTAAGATTTTGTTCTTTTCTCTCTTTCTATCCGAACAAGGATTATGATGATAAACCCAAAAGTCGTAAAGTAATAAACTTGAAACTTATAAAAAATCACACTAATATTATAAAGGCGAAAGTTTGTATGTGTGTATGTTTGTTACTTCTTTACGCTCAAACGGCTGAATGGATTTGAATAAAATTCGGTACCAAGACAGCTTATACACTAGATTAACATATAGGCTACATTTTATCCCGGAAAAGTGAAACTTTCCCGTGGGATGAGCAAGTAAATAATTAAAATACTTTTTATCCGCGGGTGAAACCGCGCAACTAGTAATTAAATAAAAATTAATTATCTCCACTAGACTATCCTTATCAAAATCACGCGTGCGTAACATTCTATTCTAGAATTACCAAGATCAGTTTTACACTTGATACTTTAAGCCGCAGATCCTATTTAAGCCTGTACATAATTGTAATTACATTAGACCAGATAGATAGATAGATAAACTCTTTATTTTACGCACTACATGATAACAAAATTACAAAGAATAGAATGAATAACAAGAAGTGGAGAACAATGAACAACCTTATCGCTAACAGCGATCTCTTCCAGGCAACCTTCAAACGGAGAGGATTTATACAGTCGTAAGGATGTGCAAATTTACTATATTGCATAATGAGGTAATTTACCATGGCTAGGTGGTAGGACTTTTGTGCAAAGTTCTTCTAGGTAGGTACCACCGCTTTGCCAGTTATTCTGCCGCCAAGCCGTAGTGCGCAAGCACTACTGTGTTACGGTATGAAGGTAAGCTAGTAGCTAGTGAAATTACTGGGCAAATGAGACTTTATGACCTGATCTTATAGTCTAGTAAAATTATTACTAGATTGTGCTGATGTCTCAGGATGACGTGCGCAATGCAGTGTCACGCGAAACTCTATACTTTAGGGTTCCGAGTGACACTGCAACTGATATGGGCAGCCGTGTCGCTTAACATCAAGCAAACGATTAGCTCGTCACGTCATTTATAAAAAAAACTAATAAACATACGTACACATACTCCTATATCATAAAATAAAATATGCCATTAAAAACCAAACTTGTAAAAAACTAATTCTCGTAACTCAGTTCTTCTACCGTAAAAAGTTGTGAGATCTATGTATGTCACTGAGTGGCAAAATTAAGAAATTTTGACTAGTTATAATTCAAAATTATTATACAACTGGCTCAAATTGAACGAAATTAATAATAATAATAACGCCCGACTATCACATACATAGATATCCTGGACCCTAACTAGAATACCCGGTTTTTAGGGACCCAGGAATTACGAGGACCATGCTCCCACAACACCCAGACTCAGAACAAGTATTGGCGCTTTTTTTTCTGTGCGCAAATACTTGTCCTGTCGCGGGAATCGAACCCGCCGCCTCCCGCAACCGACCTGCTCAGCCACCACACCACAGAGGATATCGATTGTAACCGATAGAAACACAAATTTGTATGGATTTGACAGTTTAAGTGCATAGTTAGTATAGAAATGTCTCCTGTTGCATTGCAACTAAATTTTCGTGATCGCCCCTCTGGTATATTTAATATATGTAAATAAAAGCAAATAAAACATCTACGACATGCACTTAAAATAAAGAAAATAAACTCGCGTTTTTACAACACTCTATTTAGTAGACGATAAAGAATTTGTAAAATTCAATCACTAAAGCATCCATCTCAATAAAATAAACAGCGTTTAAAAGATCACCAACGAAAATAGACGAGTGAAGCGACAGAGTTCTATAAAGTAACAAATAGAAACCAGATTGAATGGTCTAGCTGATTTAATGTCTTTATACGAGAGTGTCTGGTGATTTTATGTGGAACTATGGTTTTTTTATGTTAGTGAACGATGTGACGAGCTAGTCGTTCACCTGATGTTAAGCGATACTGCCGCCCATAACAGAACAGTGTCATCCGGAACTCCAAATTATACAGTTTCGCGTGACACTGCACTGCGCACATCATCCTGAGACACCTGCACAATATCTGGTAATAACTTTAATTCTCGCTCGACTTGGGGATTCGAGTAAGCTGGTGAATGCGAAGTGAACGGAAGTTGAAGTTGGTTCACGTAGATCTCCATTATCATCAATTTACAATTGTCAAAATAATATTATAGAAACCGACGTGAGTAGTGACGACGTAAGTAGTAACTACAACTATTACACGGCTAATACTCACGAGATACAGTCGAATAACTCGACCGGTGTTCGGGCAATTGTCAAAATGGCGACATTAAGATCAAACAAAGCAATAACAATGCTATACCGGCCGATAGATGCAGCTAAATAAGTTTTACTTCAGTCGTGTGGTCTAAAGCACACTCGATTTTTTACTTTGTCTCACAGTGATCATTATTATTTAGCTTTCCCACTGCTGGGAAATGGGTTTATTCTCTATAGTGAGGTTTTTTTTTAATTATGTTTTGGCTCCACACCTCCGTGTATTTAGCCAGTGTCAAGTAATTGATAATTTATCAAGTTAATGATATTTCACGCAAATATGTGCAAGTCACAGTCGAAGTCATCAAGTCAAGTCATAGTCTAGTCAAAGTCATACTCCTAGTAAAGTGGGGGCAACTTTACTTGAAGCTTCTATGGAGTTTTGGAAACAATACGAAAAGAAACGTTTCACCATCATTATACCACTTTCCCACACTCATGCCTGTAATCCAGCACTTACGAATAGAATGCCACCAATTTTATGCACTAACACTGAAAATAACACAAGTTTTGGAAAATAATACAATGCGGTGACGCAATCTTTTTCGCGTTCCCGCCAAAACTCTCTATAGTGAGTTATAGTGCGGGTTGTAAGATACGTGTCCATGAATTTTGTTTGTCCGTGATTTTTGTCAATGCCGTTTTCTTTGCTACGTTTTATTTCACTGTATTAAGAGCGAGCGAAAATTTCGCTCATATAAAGTGACAGGCTAAACGGCATTCGAACTAGGATGTGAAGTCGCACCTGCTTAGCCACACTTGCTTACATGCATTGGGTCTATAAAAAAAACAAGTAGATGAATAGATTTCTTTGCTTCATAGCTATTCTATCTTGCTATAGGTATACCGTTCTTGATCACGTTCACCTTTTTTTTAAATTTATTTAGAACTAATTGCGTCCTGCGGTTTAATAAAACTTACTAAATAAAAAGTATTTTAATTATTTGCTCATCCCACGGGAGCATTTCACTTTTCCGGGATAAAATATATCATATCCTATATGTTAATCCAGAGTATAAGATATCTTGGTACCCAATTTCATCCAAATCCATTCAGCCGTTTGAGCGTGAAAGAGTAACAAACATACACACATACAAACTTTCGCCTTTATAATATTAGTGTGAAGTGTGATGATTAACAAACTGTATTACTTAGTTCAATTCCCACTACAGTATTTGTGCTTATAAAAGAAAAAAGAGCATATGCTCAAATACTTGTTCTGAGTCTGGGTGTTGTGGGACATGGTCCTCGTAATTCCTGAATCCTTAGATACAAGGAATCCTAGTTAGGCTCCAGAATCTATTATTAGATCATTGGATGTTCTTTACTCATTAATGATTTGATGTTTTTTTTTAATTTGTTTAAACGCAAGATTAACGATACGAGTAAGTTAAAATAATTTAAATACTATACCTGTGTTTTTGTATTGATGTAACCAATAAGATGGCTGTTAAGAATCACCTACTTAATTGAAACTTTTAATTTTACGACACGACTTAATTCAAAGCCTTTTAAGACTTCTTTCATTATGTTTTTACGATTTCAACCTTCACGCAAGGTTAGTTCACATAATTATAAACACAAAGCCGAAATCTGTATGAATAAGCAGGAAACGAGTGATCATTAGCATCTAATCTTGCAAAAACTAAGCTAAAAATTACCTGAGGTGATGGTTCTGTTTGATCTTCCTCTTTACGAACTGATTTAGGCACAGTATGGGCTTCCACTCCGCTCCGTCTTTAGTCTTCAGTTCTCCAATCATCATCATCACCATTACCTAGAAGACGTCCACTGCTGAAACAAAGACCGTTCAAACGAGCAAACTCCATAGGGAACAAGCTCTACTTTTATTGGCTACCTGCGTTTTGCATCTAATGGCTCCTTGCAGTCTTGACCATGCTGTCGGACTTTTGGGGGGGCGGGGAGGGGGGGCTGGGGGCATACATCTTCCGAGTCGTGGTCACCACTCGAGAACTTGTCTTCCTTATCGCCTGTCTGAGCGACGTTATGTCTTCCGTACGTACCAACTGTTATCTAATCTATACACGAGTAGTAAACCTCGCGAACAAACGATATCTTGACTATTTTTTTTATTTTTTTATTTTTTACTAGGTGGTAGGACTTTTCTGCTAAGTTCGTCTAGGAAGGTACCACCGCTTTGCCAGTTAATCTGCCGCCAAGCAGTAGTGCGCAAGCACTACTGTGTTCCGGTTTGAAGGGCACTGTAGCTAGTGAAATTACTGGGCAAATGAGACTTTAAGATCTGATCTCAGAGTCGAGTAATCTTATTACCAGACTGTGCTGATGTCTCAGGATGATATGCGCAGTGCAGTGTCACGCCAAACTTTATATTTTGGAGTTCCGAGTGACACTGTTCTGTTATGGGCAGCCGTGTCGCTGAACATCAGGTGAACGACTAGCTCGTCACATCATTCACTAACAAAAAAAAAACTCGACTATACTTGACAATTTCTTGACTTAACATGATTTGACATTCTTGTTTAGAATCGAGTAACAAATTTTCTTGATATTTTGCAAAATCTTTGTACCGTGTTTCGTGAAAATTAATTAAATAAATGAGAGCAAATAATGCTAATAGTCTATGATGGTGATAGACGTAACCGGCAACGTGTCGATCCAAAATCAAAAGAATTATCATAGTAAACACAAAGCCGAAATATTATGTATTATTGCAAAATAAAACGTTTCAAGTATTCAGCGTAAATACGAAATGTCTTAGAAATGTGCAAATAGAAATCAAACGTCAATATCTATCCAAACTCAGCAGAATCCTCTCAAAGATACTCAAGTTATGCAAAAACAATTTTTCGTAAATATTCATAAGGCGACAGCCTTGACTGGCTAAAATTAATGAAAAAGGTGTACAAAACATTCACAGTATGGACATCTCAATATTATCAACAAGTGACAAATAAATAAAAAGTATAGTTCTACTAGGTAAAGCTTCGTTTTATTCTTATGTTCTAAGTAAAATTTACTATACGTCGTTTCAAAAAAATTGCTTACTCCTGCATAAACCAAAATACTAAGACCAGAAATCGCTTGAATTTGAGAAGAGATATTAGTTAAAATGCCAGTACCAAAAAAGGCAATAAAATAAAATTATAAAGAATAACTGAGCCGCTAGAACTTCTGTTGACGTGAGAAACTGAAGTATAAGACGTAGCAACCCCGCGCTTTGGGCGCCGAACATTCTCAAACTTTCTGTAGACGTGTTTACTAGTGTGAGTGAATAGACTAAAACATTCACATTTCCGTAGTACCCATACTTTTTTACTTTATAGTGTAGAAGAAGTCACGTCATTCGGTGCCAAACAATGACTGCCAACCTTGACCCGTTTTCAACGTGTTATTATTTAAATGTTAGAGGCCGTTTTGACAAAATGTTAGGAAATAGGGGTCGTAAAACGAAGGGGAATCGATTCGAAGGGGTCGTAAGTAGGACAGCACTCTGAGTGGCAGCCCTACATAGGGCTATAGGTTATTTGAAACGTTATCCTGGATTTTATAAATATTTAGGTTAATATGGGTTTTTATTGACACATATTTAACTAGTTTTGATGATAGAATCCAATAAAAAATATAAGCCCTAGAAGATCGAGACGTTTATAAATAATAATAAAAATATCTGTGGACATTTGACACAGTGCCATCTAGCACAATGGGAACCGGATAACTGATACAATACTTAGATAATTTTTGTTTGTAAATACATACATAAATATATCGCCAAACGGGTTTTGCATGGATTGCAAACTGTAGAACTATAGGCATTCAGCATGTCCACACCGCGCCGTGTCTGGAACAAGAATGATCCGTAGTACACCGAGCGGTCCCTTTTTATAGCCAGATGGTTGGGGGAGCAATGGTAGTTGCCGATGTTGCCACTGTAATAAATTTAAATGCCACCATAGGGTAAATTACGGTACTGCCCGCTGCGCATAAAGTTTATAACTGGACGTAGCCGCCGTCAAATACAATATAATACCCAGACAATCATCGATGTTCATCACACAAATGTTTATCCTAAATGGGAATTGAACCCACAACCCAAGGTTCAGAAGGCAGAGTTACTACCAACTGAGCTATCGGGCCAGTCAATATGTCGATAATGCTGATTTAAAATCAAAAATTTTAAGCTTTACACAAATATGTTATTCTAAACGTAAATGCTTCTTGCGAATACTTCGACTAAATTAATGACTATATAAAAATAATTATATTATAAGTAATTATATTAAAAAAATGAAAACTGCTTCTTGCTGCTTTTGCAATCACATAAAGAATAAAGAATAATTTTTTTAAAGATTATAAAATTTTATACACATAGATGAAAAAGTATTATAATTATGTAGAATAACAAACTTTGCAGGATTTATAAAACTGCACAGCTGCTTCAGGTATAATCTCTAAACTCAAAGATTGCTTGGATCCTACGAAACAGAGTTTCAGAATTCGGAATATTTCAGTTACGTTGGTTATCATAAAACTATTTATCTTTGCACATCTTTGAAGTCACCACTTTGCCACAACATCAATCATAGTTTTATGCTTTAGATGAATATTCTTTAAAAAGGAGGATTTATGCGACTTTGCTTGCATTCATTTCGTACTGGGGAGTTCCGTAGGGTATTTTAAAAGTTGGCGAATTGAGACCACGCTTAGTAATTCTTCCCTAGCAATTTCCAATAATCATACCTAATCATCAATTGTGCTGCCATCTATTGTGAAAATTATAGTTTCAATCTCGTATTTCTTCATTAGATTCTTCCCGAATTTTTATGGGCTCTATACAGAAAAAAAATGTATGTTAAAGAATACAAAAAACATCCAAGTCAGCGTCCTCTAGCATAAGCAACCCGCAGCTTTTAAAAGTCTGAATCTTTCTGTGCCTCCAAGATGAAGATAAAAGCCGCCTCTATCTTTCTACCGAATTTCATTAAGCTCAACTAAAAGTCTTTGAAGCTCATTTATTAACTTCAATGTTTATTTTAACTAAGCCAAAGATGATAATTTATATGATCAAAGATATTTTAGTGCAAATTATACTTGCATTGAAAACTAAACCTTGACTGTCACGTGACTAAGGAGTTTTTTGCGAAACTCCGAGTTATTTGTTATTCTTATTTCAATATTAAATTTTATTTTACCGTTTGTATTTTGATTCGCATTTCTTTAGTGTAGTGTTCTCTATTTTGTTTTAAATCTAAACTCCTTTTCCATTAAACACGATGATTCATAGTTACCACGCGTCTTTAATCAAATTCAAAAGGGCGCTATTGTAACCCCTGTCCAAAGACATGGTTCATTAACGAAAGAAGATAGCACCAGCGAAAATGTCACATCGAGTTTCACCAACAAAAGGCATAACTTGCGCCATTGTCCCCGGCTTCATAATGTAAAATACATAGCTATTCATTCGCAGCTTTGTAATAACGCGCCCCTTTCCTGAAAACGGCTTTACTTTACCCTCAAGGTGGGTATGAGGTATGAGCACGTGTGGATAGCCCTGTCTCTCTTGCACGTGCATGGTTAGTGATTTCCCCGTCTCGCTCTGTCGTCGGCGAAGAGCGCACGCATTGCAGGTGAATCCGCCTGAACAGCCGTGTAGTCGTGTCTGATACGTTGCGTGGGTGGTACGTCTCGACGCTCCCTCCGCGTTTCCCGCGAAAAATTACGTTCACGATTTTCCACGGTTTCTTTTCGGTCATCGTAGTTTATATTTATAATCCAGTTTTCATTGTTAATATTATTGTGTTGCGTTCATTAATTGGTCTGATATTATAAACAGGCGTGGTGTTTGGAATTTTAGTGATTTGTAAGCGGAAAAGGGGACCGGTGTTTCGGATTTTGTTTAGATATTCTTCTACTCATATCTTATAAACGGTAAGTTTACGGCCATTCGTAAATTTTGCAGTCAAAGGAAACGTCAAATCAATCATGTGTCTAGAATTCGGGTGTAAATTTTTCTTGCCTATTTAGTTTTTTATGACCAGATAAAAAGACTTTTTTAACACGTGCAGTTGCTTTCAGTGAAGTTGGTTATGTTACGTTGAATGAATATTGTATAAAAATTATTTATGCGGTTTTCACTATTATTTTTGCGATATTAATAGGATTTTGTGTAATCTGCGACCAATAATACCGGTACAAATTTATAAACTAAAATAACGAAACACGTTGAAATATGTTCTCTTACATGTTTAACAATAATAAATTAATATGACTATTATTCCGATTATTATCAGAAAATCGATTTACAGATAATTATTTTTTTATATTCAATAAACCTAGCATTTTTATGTAATATCTCTATCAAGGTGTAGGTACTTAGTTCTTCTATAAGGTCGTTCCAAAGGTTCATCCTTAGAATATTTATCAATGGTCCCAAAAGTTGTCCTGGTAAATTATTAACGGTTTCCAGTCTGGAAAATGTTTTTCAAACGCAATAAGGGCCAAACCAAACTTTTGGGTCCAGAGTTGATCAAAACGTTTCTGAGTAAAAATAACAAACATTTTCAAACTTTAAAAAAGCCGACTTTGGTGATTGTGTAGTGGATCGCGCAGTGTTGTGATAAAGATTAGGCTCTTTAGTCTGGAAGAAATCGCTTGATGCGAAAGGCAGGGGGACTGCTTATCGTTCTTTCTGCCATTGTTTGGACTGTTTCATATGCATTGCTATATTTTAATGTTTGATAAAGTATTTTTGTAGGTATTGTTTGTTGTATCGTTAAGGTATCTTGACATTGATTTTAAAGTGTAAAAGTATGCACAAAGATATTTTATAGTTCATCTTTTTATTTACTTAAGTAGTTATAATAGCATGTTTGACTATTGCGTGTTCTTTTATTTTCATAATCAGTTGTGGAGGCTCATAATGGGTCTTTAAGTTTATTTTATTGATTAGTTTTTTTTTTTTATGATAACTGCAAGCCTCCAAATAAAATAAAATATTTTTTTACGTTCAGTGAAAGAAAGACAGAAAATACATTTATTCTAATACATTTAACAGTGGGTTTTCCTTTTTTTCTGCATCTATTCTGATGGTAAGCGATGGTGAGGTCGAAGGCGTTGCACGCTTCCCCAGAAATAACCAAATTACTCTTGATTAAAAGACAGTTTAGTTGTACGTGGATGGAAATACCGACGATGGAAGTGAGTTCCATTCCCTTCCCGTGCGCACAATAAAGGAATCTAAAACCTTTTCGTACGAACAAAAGGTGAATCAACAACATAGGGATGGAAATTCTATGCTCCCCTGTGGTCCTGTGGTGGAATGGAGACGGAATAAGATCGTGAAGCTCTTGGACACATTATCCGAATAGATTCTATGTCGAACATCTGCGTTTGTTATGCACAATCCATCGCGGATTATAATAATAATACACACTAAAATTATAAAGGCGAAAGTTTGTGTGTGTGTATGTTTGTTACTCCTTCACGCTCATTCCGCTGAATGGATTTGGATAAAATTCGGTACCAAGATAGCTTATACACTAGATTAACATATAGGCTACACTTTATCCCGGAAAAATGAAATGTTCCCATGGGATGAGTAAATAATTAAAATACTTTTTATCCGCGGGTAAAACTGCGGGGTGCAACGGAGGTATGATAAGATTTTCTTGATGCCTAAGTTTTCCGGATAAGATTTGATTTTGGCACTAAGTTGTTTCATACTTTTGACGCTGTTGTAATTTGTTTATCTTTAAGAATAAGACAGATATATCTGTACCCGCCACCTTACCAACCTTATAATCATAACAAGTACGTACCTAGCTATAATCGCAAGGACATTGAAACCAGTATTATCTCAAACAAATCTCAAAAACAGAAAAATGAATAATGTTTACGTTTCTTATTTAAAAAAAAAACCTGTAACTGAAAGCAAACTGTAAAGGGTCTTAATGAATATTTATATAAAATGTATACGATATAAAATACCTTAACACGGTAAAAACAATAAAGTTTGAGTTATAAAAAAAAAAAAACAAAAAGAAACAGTAGATCATAGAAAATCGCTGTAATATAACGAGAACAATAAAAATAGCGAAAGTTCCTAGACTCTGCCGCCTGACTGACGATGCCAGATGTTACACGAAAGATAACTGAGGAGAACGAAATGCATACTAAATTTCAGAATATAGATGCAAACTCAAATGAGAAACTATGAGTAATAACAGTAAAAAAAGTAATTGATCGTCTCTAAATTCTTCATGTCATATGAAAGTCATGCAATAAATAATGTTGCAGAGATTCTTGATCAAAAAAACGAAAGGATTCAAATATATATGGAAGGGTAAATAAAGTCTGTTTTGACAAACGTAAAATTGTAAAAGCCGCACGTGCCATCATACAATTTTCCATACATCATAAATTGTTGTGGTTACTTGACAAAGTTTGCAAGCCACGCTAAACCCACTGACTCAGTGGGCTCGTGGGCTAGTGACCTAAAGCCTGTGGTCGGAGGGTTGGTAATACAAGACGTAAAGGGAGGAGCCCTTTGTGATACAGGTAATATTAGAGCCCAGTTTGTAAACGATAAAGACGGAATTTATAATGATTTGCTTTGGGGTGTTGCTTCAAGTTTTAAGACTAATTAAGTGTGGTTTTAGGCAATGGCCTAAATGTTTAGTTTTAAGATGATATTATAATGATAATAATAAATATTTGTGGATATTTCACCGAGCGCCATTTAGTCTCAAACAAAGTAAAGATTGTACTATGGAAGCCAGATGACTGAATCCTTTGATATTTTTGTTTTTAAAGACATACATATACAATATATACAAAATATAATATAACACCCAGACATAGAACAAACACCTATGTTTACCACACAAACGTTTGTCCTGGGTATCGAACCCATAACCTACAGTTCAGAAGGCAGGCAGGCTATTATATAATACTGAGCTATCAGGCCGAGGCAGTATGAATTTACTATACGTTTCTTTTCTATGATAGTGAACGCTACATAAATCTTGACCTTCTGAACATATATAAATAATAGTGTTACACCGAGAAAAATAATATGAATGGCACGATTGATTGGTAAAAATAAAAAATATAAATAAATTGATCGCTTACTTATGGTGAAACTATGAATGGATAAATGGAAAACATGATCATCATCAGATCATCATATTATATAAACACAGTTTGAACTGATAAACGTATCGCAAACAGTGAACGTGTGGTTAAAGACTAAGGTCCGTATTACAGAACGATGCTCAGTCATCGATCGGTGCTCAGGCAGATATTTCATTCATAAAGTGACCAATTAGTGAATGAAATCTCTGCTTGAGCACCGATCGATGACTGAGCATCGTTCTGTAATACAGACCTAAGTGATATTATACCTAGGTCCATTCGCAAACGCTGTATATGGATTGTTAAAGACGGAAAGGCTAACTAGGTTAAAAATACGAATTCTACTTTTAAAATAATATATTTCAATTATAGATTCAGAATTAGATTTTTAATTTAGTAAATGCATTACTGTATAGAAAAAATAATAACATTAGTAAACCTGTAAACACAAAACAACCACCTAAGACAGCAGTAAATATTTAACGACCAATCTCTCAATACATTCGAAATGAAAACCCAACACGAGAAAACCAGCGTCCCAATACGCTCAGCCAACACGTGTTGAGTGGATACAAGCAAACGAAAATAGACACAGACAAAAAGACGTTCTGAATATTGTTAATGCAAACCCGGCGATTGTCGTTGTCGGTTTGACTAGTAAAGCCGAACTAGAAACCCCAGGCTATTTCCATCACATATCCGACTCTCGCGACAGATACTTGGCTAACGTTAACTTTCCGTATTTTATATTCGTTGAAAAAAAGACTACACATATTTCTAAAACACTCAAACCTTTTGTTTCACAATTCGTTCGCCCGAAAAAAAATTAAATGTGCGCGTGTTGCCAAGTAGACTAGATTGTTTCTGGTAGATTTATTGGGTATAATTTGCGTTATTTCCAGCTGTTCTACCATTGTCAGTGCTGCTAATGTTGCGTCGTGTCTTTGGATAATAATACAAATATTTTAATTGTGCGTTTCAGATGTATAGCCCTGATCATTGTCCTCGAAAATAATAATAGAATACCCTATACCTATTAATTTAGGAAGTTGAGAACTATTTGGCTGTTACTCAAATAACAAACTCATTACGAATTGTTTCGAATTCATTGATTATTATTTTTATTCATATTAGCATCTTGTTAATGTAGTTTTCCATTTCATCACTTCATGCATAGCATTATGTAAATGTTAAAATAACGTGAGTCGAATTAGAAATGCGAAACATCGGGAATCTTGAATCTGGATCAAATTTTGCGTTTACTAACAACCTGCGCATGAAATGATTCTATCAAAGTTTTACGTATTAGTGCCGTCTGATTTAAATAAATTTAAATGAATCAAACGATTATTACCTTGCATATTAAGGTAGGTAAATATTAGAATAACTCTAAAAACACAAGCATGATTATTAAGTACTATATCTATTCTCTGACAATACACCTTAATTGATAATGGTAAAATTAATGCTAGTAAAAAGTACCAATGAAGCTTAAAAACATGGAATAATAACTATATTTTGTATACCTCGAGAGAGTTTTAAGATTTCCAAATAGCGGTTAGAAACTAATCTTGCTTTTTCACCAATGCCATTTAATGTACAGAAAGTGTTTACTGCATAAAACATGCCTGACAGAATATTTAAAAATATATCAACGCATTTTCACATTAAATTGCTTATGTTTGTTTACCAGATTGAATATCCGGACACGTTTAGATTACTTTCGATGTGTGTTGAGTTTTTAATGACGCAAGATGGAATCAGAACAGATGTAATTACAAACAACATCTCATATTAATAGCTAAGTAAAAAGAAATAAGATCACTTATTCTTGTAAGACTTCATTTACAGTAACTAATGTTAATAATAGCCCTGTTTACATTGTTTAATAGTAACTACGTCGATAAGCAAAGTAATATAATAATAGATGTTTTGCTTACACACGAAAATGCTTCTATGCATTTTTTAGAGAGAGAAAGAGATAACGGAGCCAAATATACCTTATAAGAGAGGATGAAGACGACTGTTCTTTAATATTATTTTCATCACATTGTATATACATATGATAAATCTAAAATGAAGAATAGCATTCAGCAAGTATGGCATTATTCTCCCTGTTAAAGATTTATGCATAGCCCGGATGTATCAATTATACCAGTTGTCAAGACATATGTTTTTCTAGATTTACATACAGCTGGTACATTATTCCTGATAGATCTAGTACACACGTCTGAAGGAAACCTAGGAATTCGACTAGACAAGTGTTTGTAGTGTCATGTTTTACTTTACGCACAGACATTTGAATGACATTTTAAATTTGAAGACTTGCAGGTAGTTTAGTATTTTAAAGCATCATTATAATGTAAACTAATGATTTTAATGATATTTTCATTTCTAAGTAATGATTTCACTGGAAAAGTTAATTAATGATTTAACTCCTTCACATTACCCAGTTTACGACCTTGCACATTTTAATTTTCAAAATTAAACGTAGTATTAAATTTCCAGTGCATAATCATGATAGGATCATGATGTTTGATTATCTTTTCCTGTAATATATTATTCGTGTAGCTGTAAAATTAAAACTTCAATAGCTCTAAAGGCCTACAGAGTAGCAGCTTTATTGTCAGTAATAACTTTAACAGTATCTCAATAACTTTCAACATTATCTTTAACGCAACGTGCGTCTTGTGAGTCTGAAATTTTATAGCTTATGTAGAAACAGTCTTGATTGTTTTCTCAAGACTCATATTGGTTTCCATAAACATGGGAATGTTTACATGTACTCCCTATTGGTTTACGTAAACGGTTGTCCGTTTCTGATGTACATTTACAATTGCTATGTTTATCAAACAACGTGTCGGCATTTACTTCGACGTCATTCGATTTATATTTAATATTAGCTTTGTTGTGATACTTAGCACTAATGTAAACTTTGCTACTGTTCTCTGCTGATTTCTTGAATGTTCCAATTTTTTTCTATTTAAATTCATGATTCTAGAATTGACGATAATAAGTATTAGTTACTACTAAGAGTACACTAGACGTATATAACTTCACAAGCTAGCTTACGTGTTTGTGTAATATCAATAATATTTATTCGAGCTTTGTACCTAAGAGAAAAACCAATGGCGTGCGAATTAGCAAAAACTGCTAATAAGTCGACAAACAAATCTTTGATATCTCCTTGTAAAACGGAAATATAAAAAAAAAACTCCCAATATTCAGTACACTAATAACATTAAAGTTTGCATTAAAGTTAAGAGTAGAAAAAGAGAAATATTTATATTTAAGTCTATTTGATCCCGGTATATTTGTGACTGCAGTGATTATGATATTTTTTTAATTTCGGAGTGCATTAAAAGCTGGTTTGGGTGTATAGATATTGTAAATATATTTTACTGTGGTTCTTAAGCGTTTGAGTAGTTTTATTTACATCTGCAAACTCTATAATTACATTAACTTTTTTGTTAGTTACTTAACATTTTTTACTTTCTTCTTTTTTTCTGGCTTACTCATTAGAGTTCTAGAGTTTATTGAGTTTATTCTATATGCTGGTTCTATTCTGTGACAACTTACACTATTCATGTCAAAGTTTTTATTTTTATCATCACTATTATGTGTAATTGATAATAATTTTCCGTTAAAATACTATCGCAGTAAACTTTAAAAACATCTCGTAGAGCAGAAAGACGAAAAAATATATTCAAACAATATGTCGTTGAAGCGTAACCTTGAATATCTAAGATGTTCTCGGCAATTGGCAAATATTATGTGAATACAGTCCACTATTACGAATCACTTATAGTACCGTGTCGCAATATGGTATTAGAAATTTCTTTGAGTAATGAGGGTAGTCTGGTATTTTTCATTGAGGTAAGGAAGTAAATGACTTATTTAAAATGCACGTGCTAAATACCAATGATAGTTTGGTCTACATTTGCATTATTATCTTTAAGAGTGTTGAATGTATTAAAAGTGGTAGCTATGCGCTAGTTGAAGACTTATTGAATACGTATTATATTGTACTCGTTGTTATTGAGGCTAGTTTATTATTGATCGCCTATGTCACGTTTACGTCAGAAATAAGGCCGTACGGCTAGTTTGCATACATATTAATGTTGATCATTAATAGTTTTATAAAATTAATGATTAAACGAACTTACCTGTAAGTGAAGTTCTATCTTAATTATACGAAGGCTTCGTCCGAAGATATTAGCATTAAAACATTGTAGTATCGTGTGTTACACGCCGATCTGGCACATTATTTGAGCATTATTTTTTTTTTTTTTAATATGGTCACACTCAAGTTTCGTTATCTTCATTTAGTTTAGAGCAAGCAAGAAATATTTCACGACTAAAATAATAGGGTTAGAATTAGGGTGGGAGGGCTGCTAATATCTTCGGACGAAGCCTTCGTATAATTAAGATAGAACTTCACTTACAGGTAAGTTCGTTTAATCATTAATTATACTTCTGCTTCGTCCTCGATATTAGCATTAAAACATTGTAGACTTTTAAAGATAAAGTAGGGAAATATTTCCAGAAAATAAATGTTTATTCGAGTACTTTTTCTACTGATAATGTAAAACCAACCAGTCTTTGTTCAACTCTCGATGTGAAAATACATCATTTAAATTTTAATTTGATTTTTTGTATTTTTTTTAAAAACGTCCTTTCGGTCCGTCGCAACTTGAGTGGCGCAGCCGGTAGGATATCCGCTATCCTGCTTCCGGTGACGCTGCAAGGCCCCAAAAATCGGTACCTCGCGTCGATCGGTGTGAAATTCGGATATCCTCGAACCAAATAAATAACTCTCCCGCGACGTGCGCGCACGCGTATAGTTCAACTGTGAACCGTTTGTGCGCCTGATCTTGGACGTTTCAACGAGAACAGACTCAACAGAAGACATGGGATCGAGCAGATTGTGAGTAAACCTTTTCACTCCTGTTTTTCATTACTCCCTGGCTTCTTCCTCCGACCCCAACTCGTCGGCCTAGTTAATTACGTCTATCTGATTTTGTTTGATACAAGTATCATAGTATTCGTGATTAATTAGTTAGAAGTAATAAGTTGTAGTGTTAGCGATTATTGAAATCGGTGTTAATTAATATAGTGGCTAGATAAATCGTTTAGGATAATTAAAATGGAGCAAATTAAAGTAATTCCTAAAGAATTCTTATGTATTATCCCTAAATATGATGGAGATGAAAAATTATTGAACCTGTTCATTTCCAAGTGTGAGTATGTTATCAAAGCTTTTCAAGTAGAGGGTAATTCGGTACAGAATCTGTATGTGTACCATTGTATTACGAGCAGACTTACCGGTAGAGCTGCGTCTCTACTTAGCGACCATCAGGATGTAACGTCATGGAATGCACTTAAAGAAATTCTGGTCCAACATTTTGGCGATCCACGCTCGGAAGAGTGTATTGCAATTGAACTTGAAGGTTTAAAAATAAAACAGGGCGAGTCATATATCCAGTTTTGCCATCGAATTCAGAATGTTAGAAGCTCCTTGTTTGCAAAATTAAATTTAATTTATGATCAAGGAATTAAAGCTGCAAAAATGATTATTTATAACAATACAGCTATGAATGTATTTCTGTTTAATCTACCGGAAGACATGATTCGTATAGTGCGTTTAAAGGGTAGTTTTAATTTAGAACATGCTTTAAGCGTTGTCACTGAAGAAGTGAATTTTCTACAACAATATAACGCGAAAAATGGTAAGCAGAAATCAGCTGGCTCATATCAGCCAACTGCTCAAAACATTTCAAGGCCAATGACTAACGATTTACGACCCCCGTTGAGCCAGCCTGTACAGCATAACTTTAAGTTCGGCATTCCACAAAATCAGAACTCATTTGGTTTTAGACCAAACTTTAACGCTACGCCGCAAAATAGGTTTACAGCCCCTCAAGGGTTCCGACAGGGAGCGCCACAAATGATGCCGCAAAGAAACTTCAACCAGGGCCCCGTTCAACACATGCGCCCGCCATTCCAGTATGGTGGTTATAAATTCGGTATTCCTCAACAAACGGGTTTCAGATTCGGCATCCCGAATCAACAACATTCAAATTCATACCAGCCTAAATTTGGCTTACCGAACCAACAGCAATCAGCACCAAAGCCAAATTACGTTGATACAGACGTTTCTATGCGCACGGCACCTGTAAGACAAAATATGGTTACAAATGAATTATATTACAATGAAGAATCTAACCAAAACGACTTTTATACCGACAGTAATGACTTTAACTGTTACGAATTACAAACGACTGACTGTACAGAAGGTCTACCTTTTTCTACCAATTATAATTACCAAGAGAACCCCGAAAACACCAGCGATGATGCTACACCTGAAAATTTTCAGATAGTTGCCTCCAAGGACACGGCGAAATGATTAATCTCAATTATTGCGACAGTATTCTAAAACTGCCCCATATAGAAATTCCTGAAATAAATTCGAAATTCTTGATTGACACCGGAAGTAGTAGGTCTTTTATTAGTCCCGCCAAGGCTGAAGAATTTTTCAGCGAGTACAAACAATACGAGCCGTTTACAGTAATTAGCACACACGCACAAAGTGTTCATGATGAAGTTATATGCATCCCACTACTGAAGACTTTCAAGAGCACACTTGCTCATAAGTTCTTTATCTATGACGTAGATAATAGGTATGACGGACTCATAGGATCTGACCTACTTAAGAAATTAGCTGCTAACATTGACATGAAAAACCAAATCCTGCGTACACATAACGCCGCGATACCTATAATATATAGCCCCCCGTACGAAATCATTTTAGAGCCCAGATGCGAAACACGTGTCAGAGTACCAACCAACTTTCAGAACGGTAACGCAATTTTAGAACTTACGGAGTTTAGCGAAGGAGTACGTATGCCCGCTGCTCTCGTTAAATGCGAGAATTTCTTTGCAGCGACGGTCATACAGAATTTATCTGACGAAACCGCGACTATAACATTTGCAGAGCCACTTGACGTAACAGTTTTTGAAGGTGATGAGTGCCAGTTGAATTTTGTGACCGATGATTGTGAGATAGACGAAGCACTGCGAGAAAACTTGACTAAGCTAAGGCTAGAGCACACAAATGAAGAGGAACGTGAAAGTATTTCTAAGTTGTGTCATGAATATCGCGACATATTTTATTGCGACAAGATACCATTATCATTCACAAATCAGGTAAAACACGAGATACGTACGGTTAACGAAAATCCAATCTACATTCGCCCATATAGACACCCCCATACCCAAAATGAAGAAATACAGAAACAGGTTAATAACCTCTTAAAGGATAATGTAATACAGGAGTCTCACTCACCTTGGAGTGCGCCGGTTCACCTGGTACCTAAAAAGTTAGACGCATCAGGTGAAAAGAAGTTTAGAATGGTCATAGATTACCGCCGCCTAAATGAAATCACGGTTGACGATAAATACCCTTTGCCTAACATCACCGACCTTTTCGATAAATTGGGTAAATCCACGTATTTTAGTACCATAGATCTCGCCTCTGGCTACCACCAAATCGAGGTCAAGGCCACCGACAGACCCAAGACTGCATTCACCACACAATCAGGACACTATGAATTTAAACGCATGCCCTTTGGTTTGAAAACTGCACCGGCTACATTCCAAAGGGCAATGGATAATGTGCTACGAGGTCTGCAGGGCATCCATTGTCTGGTATATCTCGATGATATAATAGTATATTCAAGTAGCTTACAGGATCATATTTCAAAACTGCGCAAAATATTTGACCGGCTTCGAGAGACCAATCTGAAGGTCACCCTTGACAAATGCGAGTTCCTTAGGAAAGAGGTCCTGTACTTAGGGCATACCATTACAAAAGAAGGCCTTAAGCCTAACAATGACAAAATAAAGGCAGTTTTACAATTCCCTCTGCCTCGAACGACCACTGAAATTAAAAGCTTTCTTGGCTTAGTCGGCTATTATAGGAAGTTTATCAGAGATTTCGCCAAAATAACCCAACCATTGACATCTTGCCTCAAAAAAAGGAATAAAATTGAAATAACTAAAGAATATGTTGATGCATTCGAAAGGTGTAAAGAACTTTTGACCAATGCTCCACTCTTACAGTTCCCAGACTTTACTCAGCCCTTTGTTCTAACCACCGACGCGTCGAACTTTGCACTTGGTGCTGTACTTTCACAGGGCCCCATCGGAGGCGATAAACCAATAGCATTTGCAAGTAGGACCTTGAACGAAGCGGAAACACGATACAGCACTATTGAGAAGGAGATGTTAGCGATAATTTGGGCTGTGAAACATTTCCGCCCCTACTTATATGGAAAAAGATTTACTATATATACAGACCATAGACCTCTAGCTTGGTTAAAATCAATAGACGAACCGAATAGTAAGATTACGAGATGGAAATTACGTTTAGCGGAGTTTGACTTTGATGTTGTGTTTAAAAACGGGAAGCAAAATTCGAACGCAGATGCATTGTCTAGGATTAGAATAAATGCTCTAGGCCAGGATGATGATGTGTCAATGAAAGTGAACTTGGATGAAAGGGAGCAAAAGCTTCAGCGTGATCTGGAAGAGGTTGTTAATGAAATCTCGCGGATAGGTAGCATGCAAAATCAAGTTAGGGAAGATGAACAGTCAGAGTCAACGGTATCGGTGTCCGACTCAGAGAAAACCTTGAGTATCGGTAATTTGCATGATAGACGATCTCCATACGCGGTTCCATCTGTAGATAGTAGCACTGCAACAGCATCTGAAAAAGCAAGTAGTGAGGATGTAGACACAGTACATTCTGCGCGAGACCTAGATACAGAGGGTATACTTATATTGCGGGAAGCTGTAGATACCAAGCCGAATCAGGTACTGGTATACACCTGGAACAGAAACGAAATGACAGTTAAAGATTTATCAAGGCCATCACAAAAGATATTAGAAGTTCACTTACCTGTAGACAATCCGGATCTTATCAAGAAATTCCTTCTGGAATACATAAAACCTAAAATAAAATATTTCTTCTATTTTGAGAGCGAAATTCATCGCAAACAATTCTCCACTATGACTACAACACTTTTCAAGAAGGGTTCCGTAAGTTTTTACGAATGTACCGAAAGGATAGTGTATATAGATGATGAGAATGAACAACGTGATATTGTCCTTAAATACCACACTGGCAAAAATTCCCATAGAGGAATTAGGGAAACCCTCGTACACCTGAGGCGTACGTTCTTTTGGACTAATATGGACCAGACGGTTGCTAGTATCATAAATGGATGCGACGTGTGTAAAAAGATGAAGTATGATCGTAAACCTTTGAAACCAGAATTACAGTTAACTCAAACCCAAATAAAACCTTTTCAAGAAATATTCATAGATACATTTACCATAGAAGGAAAAACTTACCTCACTATTATTGATGCCTTTAGCAAACTGGGTCAGGCTATTGAAATAAATAGCAGGTCAACTCCGGAAGTTATTAGAGCTTTAATAAAATACTTCTCATTTTACGGTATCCCTGGCAGAATAAGCTCGGACCCGGGCGTGGAATTTAATAACACCCTCATGACAGAAATGCTAACATTTTATAAAATTGACCTTCATATTGGTACCCCTCATAATCCTAATTCTATGGGCCTAATTGAAAGATTTCACTCTACGATTACTGAAATATACCGAATTGCAAAATACGAACACAAAATTACCGACGCTGCATCTGTTATGACGTATGCAGTTATGTCATATAATCATACAATCCATTCAACAACTGAACTAACGCCTTTTGAAGTCGTATTTGGACATACCCAGTCTAATGACACGTTTGCGGTTGACTTTAACAAACAATTCACACAACAACTTGTTAAAGAACATGTTAAACGAACTAAGCATTTGTACGAATATTTGACGGATAAAATGATTCAGAAAAAACAAAATATAATACAAAAACGCGGAGGCGAAACCAAATTTAATATAGACGTAGGCGATACGGTATATATCAAGGGAGTAAATACCAGACATAGCAAGGACAAACCACGTTACCAGAAGGCCGAAGTCACTGGTGCGATCCATAGGAATGTTGTACCAATTACCACACATAACCGCACTACTAAGGTTCCCATTAAAGACGTTAAACGCCCTCCGCAGGTTAATACTTCTGGTGATCCAAGCGATCCAAAGCCAGGCCCTTCAACTGCACCCGATTGATGAAAACCCGGGATTACTGCCCGTTCGGGAAGGTCAAGCGGCTGTCAGCTATGATAAATGGACCGTTATCAAGATTTTAGATTTAAGCTTAATATATGAAGATTTAAAATTAAACATTAACAGGTACGTATCACTAAAAAACGATTTTCACAAACGCCAAAGTAAAATAATAGATCTGGACTTTATTGAAGTTGAAAAACAGACAGATTATATAATGAATATAACTTTTGATAAATATAAGCAGTTAATTCCTTTATCTAGAGTTAAACGTGGTCTAATAAACCCCCTTGGCACTATTGTAAAATCAATTACAGGCAATCTGGATAATAATGATGCAGTCATGTACGAAACTTTAATTAATAAATTAAAAAACAAAACAGGACGCTATGGCCAAGAAAATGACAATTGTCGCTGAAGTGGTGGGCACCTTTACCAACATAGCCAATTCTACTATGAGCAACTTTATTAAAATACAACAGAGCTTTCGGGAAATAGAGTCGTTTACTAACATAACTAGGGTTCATCAGAATACCCATGAAATAATTCATATTTATAATGCCTTTCTCCACAATTTTCAAACGCTCTACATCAGATTAAATGAAATTGAAACGGCAGTTGCTTTTAGTAAAATTAAAGTGTTGCACCAGTCAATTGTAGATACGGACGAACTATTAGGATTGTTAAAAGAAATAGAAAAGTCTGATAAATTACTGTTCCCTGCCAATTTAGAAAATGTTGTAAAGATAGAACAATGTATAGAAATAAAAGCTTACATCAAACAAAATCAGATCACCTTCGTATTGCAGATACCTTTGATCAGAAACGATATATACAATTATTTTAAATTAATACCAGTGCCAATATTTAATGCTAGCCAAGGCCGAACTACCCTTATCCTACCCAAATATCCATATATCCTTATGAAAGGGTTGAAAACGAAATCGCTCTCCCAACCGTGCCTTGAAATCGAGGAAGACCGATTCCTGTGCTTCGAGAATGATGAACCGCTGACAAACGATGACTGCGTCACAGAACTTCTTCGGTTCTCCACCAACATCACCAGCTGCCATTCCATTCCAGTTGTTATAGATGATGTGAAGATTGATCCCGTACAGCCTAATCGCTGGATAGTCTATACCAAAGTCGAGACGCTACTCACCAATTACTGCGAAAATGATATAACGCAAGAAAGCATCCATGGGACTTACCTTTTAACCTTGAATGACGACTGCAGTGTCAAGGTCAAGGGTGTAACCCTGAAAAGGCATCAAACAGATGGGAAGAGTGTGACCTTCAAGAAATTACCGATGTTACACTTACCCAGAATAAACAACCCTAACAACACATGGAGCAAACCAGTAAATCTTAATGGGATAGATCTCGCTGACGTCAGGTTCCTGAATTACTTATTGCAGAAAAGTAAAAGTGAAGTTATTAGTGATAGTGAATTTAGTGATAATGCAAAATATCAAAGTGTTTTTAAAGGTGTTAGCATAGGAAACTTAGTTTTATGGTTACTTATAATATCCGTTTCTGTATCCTTAGTTTTAAAGCATAAATTTAGAAATGTGATTAGGTCTCGAGATTCACCCGCAGATGATCTCGAGCTTGATGAGGGAGGAGTTACGTCATCGCGTGGCACCATTTATATCGCTGCATAGCGCCCACGCAATGACCACCGTGTTTTGTCGATGCTGCACTTTTAGCTCTAAGGATTGATTTGTGTCTCTTTATTAAGTTAGTCTTTGTTCAACTCTCGATGTGAAAATACATCATTTAAATTTTAATTTGATTTTTTGTATTTTTTTTAAAAACGTCCTTTCGGTCCGTCGCAACTTGAGTACCTAGTGTATATTAGCTTCCTATTCTTTTAATAATCCTTACTCATCAACGTCTGGCAACAATTCAGAAGTACCGATTTTACGTTTGAAGCTTTTTGTTTACTTCTGTAATTTAATATGTTTAATAAGTTGTTTTAAATTCAGTTCTACTTAACTCTAAGTCTCACTTTGTGGCAATGTTTGGTGTCATCGTAATTGTGTCATCCAAGCTAGGCTTTACACCAATGCGTTCACATCTATATATAGACTGATTCAATGCTAGCATTATCCTAGTCAACAAATTTTTTATTCTGTTATTTGTCACACATTCTTATTTACATTTGTTCACACCTTTATCGGTACCGAGACAATGCAAAATGAAACGACTTCAATCGCTTTGTATGGCGATGTTTTTAAAGTGCTAGTTGCCAACTAATTTACTATATTATATATTTTATCACCTGTATCTTAATTTAATTCAGTAAAACATACTGTAGATAGTTACGTGTCTGTGTGTGTAGTTTTGTTTATCTTTGTTGAACACGGAACAACACAAAAACACTCTTTTTTACCGGTTATTTTATCTCCATGGTCGTAATCGATTTAAATGAATATTTTAAAATTAATCATCGTCGATGTATTAATTTTAACACAATCACCAATTATTAAATAAGTAAAAATCATCTCTCCATGATAAATACAAGACGAAATCTTACTGTCGTCAAACGTCATGATACCTTTGCATGTCCCGTGGACTTAATCACCTCTTGAGACTCATGCTTTCTACAGAATCAAAAAGTTTTTGAAGTCAAACTTCTTTATGCACGCTTAACTGGTGAGTGCGAGGTGAACGGAAGTTGCTTCACGTAGATCTTCATTATCAACATGATAAAATTTAAAAACTGTTGTGTTGGTATGTCTAGTTAAATGACAATTTACATTTATCAAAATGGTGACATTAACAAAGCAAAAGCAAAGCTATACCGACCGATAGATGAGCTAAACTAAAGAAATTTACTTCAATCGTATGGTCTAGAACACACTCGTTTTTTTTTGTTTTTTTATTCTGGGGTTTTTCTTCATCTTCTTCTTCTCGTGTAAGCATTTGTCAGTTGTTTTTTTAGGCCACCTAAAAGCCTCAGACTTCGCTTAACGAGTATTGTCTTTCGACAATAGACGGGACCAACTGTAGATACATATAATCACTATGTTCTTTGTTCAAACTTCCCTTACTGCTACGGGGACTAAAGTATTTTAAATACAGAGTCATTCTAATCGCTCCACCGTCTTCCAGAAAATATTCCATACACGCTTCGTAAACTACTTCAAAGGGCATTTCCTTTAGCTAATTGGTCGGTATTCACATACCGAACGTCTAGTGTTAGTTTACGGACCCTAAGGTACAATAGTTTGCAATAAATAGGAAACTACGGTATGCGTTGTCCACCGGTTGATACTTGATAGCGTATCTTACAATTACTGGCAATTGCGATTACAAAAAAGCGGTACAGGAATTCGATTGTTTACTTCAAGTGATTGCTAAGGGTTATACACAAAGAATCCTACGGTATTTCTCGCATTTCTTACTAGAATGTCATTTGTTATTTTCAGTGCAACAGATAACGGACTTATAAAAATAAGAAACTAGTTTTATGGTCGCAGTCTTTAATGTAATTATTATTTTATTTACTTTGGCTACCCATTATATACATCGACTGGCCCGATAGCTCAGTTGGTAGCCTGCCTTCTGAGCAGAGCAGAGGTTGTAGGTTCGATTCCCACCCAGCACTAACATTTGTGTGATGAACATCGATGTTTGTTCTGTGTTTGGGTGCTATTTTGTATCCTAAGTATATATTTACAAACAAAAAGTATATAAGTATTGTATCAGTTATCTGGTCCTCACAAGCTTTTCTTAGTTTGGGGCTAGATGGCGCTGTGTGAAATGTCCACAAATATTTATTTGTTTATTGTTAATGTAAGAAAAGATTATTTTATGTTTTAAGTATTATGTCGTACAAAAATCGGAATCCTTTTAATGAATAATTGCATATTTTTAACAGGTAGCTAATATTAAAGCGCTGGTTTTTGATCTAACGCAACCGGTTTTATAGTTGTTTAATTTACATAATCAAGATGCAAACAGGCGCTTCGGACTTTGTCTCACAGTAACAAACAGTGTGTAAGCTTTACGATTACGGAAAATTATCACTATTAGTAAAAATATTGAAGTGAAAACTTCTTTAGGCTCTTTGACCACTTTTGGTGATCAAAAATCATGGAACTCGTGTCACCGTCACTACACACTTCCCATGTCACAAGTTACTTAGTTTTCACTTCTATCGGCAGTCCTCCAAATGCACCGCACATTTTTTTATCTTAATGAATGGTGTGACGATCTCGTTCACCTGATGCTGAGGAACTCCAAAGTATAAAGTTTCGTGTGACACTGCACTGTGCACATCATCCTGAGACACTAGCATAGTCTGGTAATAAGATTACTCGGCTATGAGATCATAGTGAGTCTCAATTGCCCAGTAACTTCACTAGCTACAGTGCCCTTCTAACCAGAACATAGTAGTGCTTGCACATTACTGCTTGACGGCAAAATAACTGGCAAAGCGGTGGTACCTAGCTAGACGAACTTTGCAGAAAAGTTATACCATCTAGTAAAAGGATTTTGTTAATTTCATCTTTCTTGTTTCTTCCAATTTCACAACGAAATGAATGATCGCTTTTTAATTCATATTTTGGATAAATACTAAATTTCAGCTATTAAATTTCATAAAATAATAAAAATATTATATTATTTTTTACTATTTCCAAGGTGTATATTTTATTTGTTAGTGATTTTGACTAATATTAATAATTATTTTTGTTATGGACCGATTTTTATTTCCATCTTGAGTACCGGTTTATCTTCTACAATAATCCTCCTGCATATCGTTATGTAATTATATCAAAGCGCACAGAAATTTTACATCTCTAACTTTAATAGGACTAGGTTGAGATAATCTCTACTAAGCTATATGCCCGTTTTATTTCTCAGTAGCTAGGAGGCGGCGCACTTCATGCTAAGTGATTCTAAAAACTACTATCAAGATGAATTATGAAGATTTATTATTTTTATACCAGTATTGCAATTTGAAAACTTCACTTGTCACGGTAGCTTAAGTGAAGTTTGTCCCGGCTTTAGGGACAAATGAATGCTGGATCAAATCGCGTTCATTAACAAACTTTTCCTAAATAATAAAGTTCTATTGGAAATAATTAAGTTAATTTTTTATATCGTAAACGAATGCGTTAATTTTTACATTTTTTATAACTAACCAGTTTCGCCCGCGGATGGAAAGTATTTTAGTTATTTGCTCACCCCACTGAGCATTTCGGACGGAGCATTTCACTTTTCCGGGATAAAATGTAGCCTTTATGTTAATTCAGTGTATAAGCTATCTTGGTACGGAATTTCATTCAAATCTATTCAACTGCTTGAGCTTGAACGAGTAACAAACATACACACATACAAACTTTCGCCTTTATAATGTAAGTGTGATTACGTTTAACCCCGACCAAGGACTGCTATACTTAGGATTTTACTTAAATCTCTTTAATTTTTTATTTATTCTCATAAAATGGATTCAACCTTTTCTAATTTTTTTGTTCCGAGAAAGAAAATTCATCTTCCACTACGTGTCAAGCACTTCAAGCAGATTTTAGTTTCACATATCAGCTGCTACCTTTTCGCTACATTTTGCAAACAGATGACTGTATAGATTTGACAGTTTCAATACGCTGTTTATGTGCATAGTTAGTGTGAAAACTTTCAAATTTTGATTGAAATTTCTCCTGTTGCATTGCAATCAAAGTTATACCAGGGGGGGGGTGATCACGAAACTTTGATGGAAATGCAACAGAAAAAAAACCATACTAACTATACACATAATCTGCGTATTCAAACTGTCAATCCATACAAATTTGTGTCAATCGGTTGCAATCGAGTTACGTGATCACCTAGCTGGTAAACGTTTTAATCCCGAAGTCAAGAAGAAATAACCTACAAGGGCTGACCAATATCTAATAATCAGTACTTATATTAGTATTCTCTTCTCCGTATCGTAACTCCAAACACACTAGTCATTGGCCGTGAATTCCAATCATATTTATTAAGACCTTCATAGAAATTCCACAACATAAATAGGTTCTATTGATACGCTTACATTTCTCGTTGGTACGTTCTATAGAAACTTCTAAAAAGCGTTCCCTTTACATTTGAAACTGCCTTATTAATTACACGTGTTTATTACTATCGATGCTTCGTGACTTGCCGGTGTTTTATTTAAAAAATCATCGGTTCAATCTGAACCTTATCCCTTAGACACAAGGACCAAGTGTCCATTTCTCCGATTGCTATAAAACGTATACATGAAAGAAAATGGTTTTTAATTACTCGCTGGTGCGTTTTGATATGGGGGACGATAAAAAACGTATCGTCACGATATATTTTTTAACTCGCTACGGATACTTCTGATTGTGATTTTCGTTTTGGTATTGTTATTTTTTTATGATATCATTGTTTATTAAATTTATCATTGTTTACAATGATTTAATGAACAAAATTTTACATCTTAAAGATAATTATTTTAATAGTAATAAATAAAACAAAAAATGTTTCATTAATACATATTTATTTTAATTTAATGGAACAAAATGGGCGTAATTATGAAATTCAAAACGATGAAATACTAACTGTAACATGTGTTGTATATTGTACGGTAGACATTTTAATTATGAGAATGAGAGAAAGAATTACTGAAGTCATAGTCAAAGTCAAAAGATTTATTGCAAATAGGCTATTTTTAGAACTTTCACAAGTCAAAATTATATTAGGTACTTAATTTTAAGTTATTTTACTAAGCATATAAAATTACAAAGTGCTAATAATATATAGCAAGCCCTTTCTCACTACTGGTGCAAGCAATCCGGCACAATACAGTACAGAAAACTCCGATCCGAAGCTTCGATTACAACTGTAAAGAAGAAGCTACAAGAAACTTTACAGTGATGTATTTTTTTCTTTTGCCTTTTACAATGTATATAATTAATTACAGATGAGATAATGAATATATTACAATACAAAAGTAACCACCACGTCACACCAATGCAAGAAGAAGACTGAGATGATCTCAATAAATATTATAAATAAATAGAAACTGAAATTATAGATAGCTACAGGCAATAGGCAAAGTACCTACTACAAAGCTAGCTACTGAAATAGACTAGAAGTAACTAGAGTAACTAGAAGAAGCTACTGTAATATGTAAATCAGTATGGAAAACCTTGATTTTATCATTGTGTACCTAATTTACAAAAAGGTTTTTGAACTTGATTTGGACTGGATGATACTGCATTAATTTGCTTAAATTAATTGTAGGTACCAATGTAAGTATTGAGAATTTAAAAATTATAAATTGTATAAAAGGCATACCAATTTGTTTTTGGGAAATATAATGATAGTGATGTGTAGGTACGTGCCTTTATGTTGCTTTTCTGGTGAAACAAGAATTTTTTTACAATCTTTATAATGGTTAAATTCAATTGGAAATTGATAAAAAATTAACGCAAACAACTATTTTCAACCGACTTCAAAAAAGAGGGGTTCTCAATTCGACTGTATTTTTTATGTTTGCTACCTCATAATTTTCGACTGGGTGAACCGATTTTAGTGATTCTTTTTATATTTGAAAGCTGGTGCTTCCCGTGTGGTCATTTCAATTTGGTCCAGTTCTGACAGAGAAAACCGTGTGAGTGTGAAGTCTGTTTTTCACGCTTTTCGTTTAATTCTCAATAATATTGTCGAGTAATTTAAAAACACTATTATTAGTTTCTAAGTAGTGTAATGGAATCTAGTTCTAGAACGACATGTACTAGATTAATCTTAATTATAGTTACAGCTCTCCATATCTATCTTCTACTTATGTGCCACATTTCCCAACTTAATTTAAATACCATAATTCGCAACTTAGTGCAATTTAAATACCATATTTCGCAACTTAGGTGCTATTTGTTTATTATGTTTCGCCATTGAGGTACTATTTAAAGACTATGTTCACGATCGATATTTCTGCGGGCAGATAACTATGTGGTGCTAAATACGTAAAAGCCCTGCAGGGTTAGCACGAGCTATAAAAATCGACATGTCTCTTCTGTGAAAAAAGCGTTTGACCAATAATAAGGTTACAAAAGTCTTATGACGTGATCCGCGCGATCGTTCATTGGTTAAACACATTCTCGAGAGATAAAAGTCGATTTTTATACGACCAAAAAATGAGAAGGAGAAAGGGTCTGAATTCGACTGTATTTTTTTTCCTCAATCTATGTTACCTCAGAACTTTCGACTGAACCGATTTTGATGATTCTTTTTTTATTTATAAGGTGGTGCTTCCGGTGTGGTCCCATTTAAATTTTTCAAGATCTGACAAGTAGTTTTTGAGTTATCCTTTATAATCCTCGTATATCTATATTGTCAAATATATAATATGGATATAATATATTTTTTAGGCTGCTCGTTTCGGCTGTTACTTAATACAATTATTGGCCGATTACCACTAATTTATAAAATTTAAATTAGTACATAAATTTAATTTTAAATTAGTATATAAATTAAATAGTAAATTTAATTAGTAATTTATTAATTTAATTAGTATTAGTACATAGCTATGAATGACAACCAGCAGGGCGCTAAATAGGTTAGCACTTTATAAATTGTTAAGTTTAGGCCTAGATAAGAACTAGAACGTAAGTCGAATAAAACGTGTATATTCTCACAGGGCGATGTGGTCGCCAATCGACAAAGCCCTTTAAATAAATAAAAAAAAAGGTTAGCACTATCATGAAACATAGCCGTCATTATAACAAATAGTTAAACGTCGCCAACGTTGTTGAATTCGTGATTAACATCGAACGCCGAATACCAATCTACGAGTACTCTAATCCCTACGACTGAAACACATTATCTATACATGAAAATAAATTCCTCTGTTATTTCGTAATGACTCGATGCGAAACGACGTGTATTTATGAGGTGCCTAAATACCGGACCACAGGAGCGTAGCGAGGATTGGAATTAGGGAGAGGCGGAATCCATTCGAGCTATTTATATGTACAAAAGTAAATGGATTAGATCAGTGGTGAGCAAACTTTCTTGATGGGGGCCAAAAAGTTTAAGAAATGGACCAGAATTATAGGAAAAATGCATTTTATATTGAATCTTTTAATGAAATAATAACATTACAGCATTACACACTTGCACAAATGTTAATAATTACAAATTATGGACAATGTATTAATGCGTAGGCCCTGCCATGGTAAGAGTGTGTGACATATGTGTCTGTATGTGTGTGTAATTTTATGAAGTTTCTTTTGATTTGCCATAACATTTTCACACTTCTACCTACACTTCTGGACCGTCAAAGTATAATTATCGCGGGCCATGTACATGTCATTGCCATGTACATGTGTTACTATTCATGTCAAAGGACCGTCAGAGGGCCAAATTAAATGCTTTTGCGGGCCGAAGCTGGCCCGCGGGCTGTAGTTTGCCCATCACTGGATTAGACAAACCAGAGCTGGCAGACTTCATTACACAAATTAGTGTTAATCAATCAATAATTGTGTTAAATAACAACCAAAACGAGCAGCATAAAACATATTCTATATCCATATAGAAATATACACATACGTCTCAACGTCAATGAAGCATCGTATACGTAATCAAAAAGGTCAGTTATTGTTATTGTATTATTATTGTTATAGTCACAGGCATATTATTATTATTGTTCTTATTATAATATTATAGTCATATTATAGTAATGTTTAGAATTTACTTTTTAGGCACACTTATCTGTTGTCCCGAGGAGGAATCTTAGTGGCTGTAACACAGGGCATCCTAGTACGGCCACTAACGACACTCCTAAGCATGGTTGTCAAAATGTATAATCATATTTATTTATTGTTATTTCACTAGTATTAATAGTTAACCAACTTAGGCTAAGAACGATGAATGTTTATTGGAAATAAAAATATACTTATTACTTATTATTATATACATTTGCATTTATAGATATATATTACTTTGCATTTGCAAAGTTTTCACATAGATCCTAACGCGTGCTGTTTAAAGCGCAAATTAGTATCTAAAAATTACTCTAATATGTAAGATTAATTTACATTTTATGGCAGGATTACAATAAAATTGCATATTGTACTATGAAGTAGTTAGTACTAGTTCTTAGAATGGGTCACTTGAGTCCCCCCCAAAGCTTGACCTTGATACGTCTATCTATAAAACGGTATTCGATTTATTGGTCTTTATGTCCACGGCCGATTTATTCACAGAACAGACGATAACTGTTCAAAAGAATATTTATTTTTATTACAGCTTAAACAATGGGCTGTTTGTCAAGCATTTATTTTCGTCAAATTTTTACAGTAGTTTTACGAGCAAAGCCCTGGCATACCCGTAGGTTTAGTTTTATATTTTTTGTTTCCGCATTGTTGGTCAGTAATTTTTAAATTAAAAAAACTATTCTTATAAATAGTTAAATAGAATAAATTTATAAAAAAACTACCGCTATCTCTTCACATCAGACGAAATATGGTCAAACGTAAGTCTATATAATATTTTAAAAAAATACATATGTATATACGAGCATGGTATGTATATATATTATAATATAACCTTTTTGGAAGTCAGTTAAAAAATGGAGTCAGTACGATCATAAAATTTGTCTACAAATACTTCGTTTACTCTATGTTTGTCTCCGAAGCCCGTTCTAATGACAGTTCTTTAAATTAATCAATAATGCCCAACGATAACATACATACATACTGGACCCTAACCAGGAGGAACTACGAACACAATGGTACCACAACACCCAGACTCAGAACAAGTATTTGCGCGTTTTTCTCTGATGCACAAATACTTGTAGTGTCGCGGAAATCGAACCCGCCGCTCGGGGTTATGAGCCGATCTGCTCAACCACTACACTACAGAGGCTGTTTGAATTGATATTAGATCCAAAATGATTAGGTCTATTCCGGTTTGATCTCATGAGATAATAACTTGACCAAGTGCTTAGATACTCCTATATCACACTTCACACTAATATTTTAAAGGCGAAAGTTTGTATGTGTGTTTGTGGGTATGTGTGTATGTTTGTTACTGCTTCACGCTCAAATGGCTGAATGTATTTGGATGAAATTCAAGATAGCTTATACACTATAGGCTACATTTTATCCTGGAAAGTGAAATTTTCCCGTGGGATGAGCAAATAATTAAAATACTTTTTATACGCAGGTGAAAACGTGGGGCGCAACTAGTACATATATACATAGCGTAATTTGTATAAAAAAATAATCAAAGGCATACACGAGATGAAATTCCAATTTTGGCGTTTAATTCCTATTGTTTCTCCATTGTTATACATAGAACGCTTACTTTTTTTTTATGCCTGTTCGAAACCAAAAGTACCTAGTGTTCAGCAATTCTTTACATTTTACGTACGGGATTCTTATCAGAATCATATAAATCAACGATCAAAAGGAGAGGGTCGATTCCGGAAGCACCGGTGCGCGTTTACCACAGGAATTTGGCTACGTTAATGACGTCATAAAACATGTGCCGTTAATGTATTTACTAAGTTTAGGAAGTCCGGACGTAATGCGCGTGGGATGGTTTTTTTACCTACGCTTGCGTTACGGTTTACGTTTGCAATTATTTATTGCGCGTGGTAATGGGATTTTAATTTATAAAACATTTTTAAACTGCTATGTACAATTGTACATGAAGCTAGAGAAACATACAGGTTGTTAAGTATGTTGATGATAATTATTACATTATAAACTAGTTTCGTCCCGCGGTTTCACCCTCGGATAAAAAGTATTTTAATTATTTGCTCATCCTACGGGAACATTTCACTTTTCCGGGATAAAATATATATATATATGTTAATCCAGTGTATAAGCTATCTTGGTGCCGAATTTCATCCAAATCCATTCAGCTGTTTGAGCGTGAAGGAGTAACAAACATACACACATACACACATACAAACTTTCGCCTTTATAATATTAGTGTGATTACCGTCATCCAAATGTATGGGTTTTTGTAATTAGTATACTTTTATGAAATAGTTAAATTTGGTTTTTTACTTCAACGTGTGAAATTAAATCGAGTGATATTTACATTGCGACTACTACAAAAATAGAGTACTATTGAACTGTAAATATTCTCCAAAAATACAATTTTAAAAATGTATATGTGTTATAATAAATAATAATAATAAACCCCCAACGATCACATACATAGATCCTGGACCCTAACTAGGATTTCCTGTGTCTAGGGACCCGGGAACTACGGGGACCATGGTTCAACAATACTACGAGCACAATGGTATCACAATACTCAGACTCAGAACAAGTATTTGAGCCTTTTTTTCTGTGCTCAACCGCCATACCGCAGAGGCTGTATGCATGTTTAGATGAATTAAAATATTAAGATCACATTTACAAAACAACTAATTTCATAAAAAGGTAGGTACATACGAAAATAAAATTGATCATATTTAACTCTTAAATTAGCATCTAACCTCAATTGTTGGAACAGACATTGACAAAATCGGTAATTAAAATAACATCAGTGTAATATATCGCCTCCCTACTAATGTTATTAAAACTGAAACGTTGTCTGTTTGTGTGTGCGGCTTTCACGCTAAAACGGCTAAACATATTTGCTTCAAGTTTTGCACATGGGTTGCTTATTATATCAACGAGATAAAAATGGGTAATTTTTTTCGTGAAATGTACGAGGCGGGAAAACTTTGAAATAGCGGTTAAAACCGCGGGTAGCCCTATGTTTATAATTTACATAAAAAAGGAACAAATTTGTTGGTTCGTAAATTAGTACCGCACCAGAAATCCGGGTAAAATATCTACGTCTAGGTATTTCATAATGATTACTTATGGCTTGGAATTACCTTTTCGCCGCATGCAATTTTCCCAACAGTAATAAAACTTTTATTTCGTCTCCCTCTTACCTATGCAAATAGAATTTGAGTAAAAACTTCCATTTTGTAATGGAATACTTCAGTGACGTAAAGTTAAAAGCGTATTTATGAAAATTATGTTAAAGCAAGCTAGTTACTCACCTGACGTTAAGCGACACGTCTGCCCATATCAATTGTAGTGTCACTCTGAACTCTAAAGTATAGAGTTTCGCGTGACTTTGCACTGCGCACTTCATCTTGAGACATCAGCACAGTCTAGTAAAGACTGTGAGATTAGGTCATAAGCTCTCATTTGTCCCAGTAAAATGTCTAGCTCCAGTGCCTCTCAAACAGAAATACTGTAGTGCTTGCACACTACTGCTTGGCGGTAGAATTACTGGCAAAGCGGTGGTACCTACCTAGACGAACTTTGCAGAAAAGCCCTACCACCTACTAAAAAAAATAATAGTCGTTCCAAAAACCGCCAATTTTTTCCGAAAACCTGCGGGTATAGCCACCGGCCACCGCTAGCATGTTGATCATAAATCATAATCATCACTAATCCGGCTCACTAATCATCCTAATCCAGCAATCACCCGCCTCGCTGACGTGTCACTCATCTGGTACTATAATGTTATTAAGTTTGAGACATGCTACGCTAATTACTGTCCTAGATTGACTGACACGCGATGTCGGTATACCTAATATACATTTATACCTTTAAGAGCGGTTTTTCAATAATCAGATAAAAGTTAACCATTGGATAAAATAAAATTGATAAGTTATTTATTTTATTAATTGATAGGCTCGCGTTTGACCACTATCACACCTGATGGTAAGTGACGATGCGGCTAGGATGTAACACGCTTGCCTACAAGATACCTGTTCACTCTCGATTTGAAGACTCCAAGGTTTTGGGAAATACGGATAAGCCGGTAAAGCGTTCCACTCTTTGGCTGTTCGCATGATAAATGTGGAGCCAAATCTCTTTGTTCGCACATGTGGGATTTTAACCACGTAACGGTGGCGCTTTTTCGTACATCTGGTTGTCCAATGGTGGAACGGTAACGGTGGAATCAGGTTATGCAACTCCAAAGCACACTCTCCAAAATGCACTCGGTAGAAGACCGATAAACTGGCAACTTTGCGTCTATGGTCGAGGCTTTGCAATCGGGCCTCAAACAAATCGCTACCTATGAGCCTCTTAGCTCGATAGAGTCTAAGGCTGGTATTTAGCAGACCCATCACATAGGTGGCAGCAGTACTCCATGCACGACAAGTATCTACAATCTGGAGCTTTTCAAGTCGTGATTGAATAGGTATCTTTTAGGCAAGCCATCGTAGACCGCGTCGTCACTATCCACCAGGTGAGACCATGATCAAATGCTGGCCTGTTCGGTAATTAAAACAGAGCGAAAAAAGTGACTTTTGTAAAACGAATTTTGAAAATAGATAGTTTTCTGTATTGTATCCCGATTTCCGGTTTGATCTACAAGAAAAATCCACTGTTTTGTTCAAAAAAGTTTGAGAATTAATTTTTTATTCCGGTTTGATCGACCAGTGAGAGAAATTCAAATATTTTATTATTTATGTTATTGGTTAATAATTTATTAACTGAATATGAATAACCTTCATCGATTCATTGAAAAATATTCCTTAGGAAAGTGTGTATCACAGACATTTCAACATCAGACATTTTATTGTTAAACTCTATAATACAAATAACTGATTTTATTTCGTCACAAAATACTAGCTCTATTTTTATTAAAAGTAACGTCCTCTTTCCAACATTTTATTATACCCGAAATATTTTATACGAGTAATTTGACTGGAAATATTTGGAGCCCATTAAATATATCTGTATATTGTTTAAAGTATAGCAAAGTCGCAGACAAGGTTGAGATCAAAAGGTGGTACAAAGTTAACTACTTTTGAAAATCTATGTTAGATTAATGTTATCAAAAATGCCAAAATAACCTATTTTCAATAAAATCCTTTGATTTTGACTCTTTTGACTTTATTTGACTTTATGCCTTATTTCGTTAAGTTTAAATTAAAAATAGCTATAAGTTATTAATTCATCCATGAATTATTCACTAAATACGATAAAGGCGTTATAAGGAAACTTATAGGGCTATAACCGTAAGCGTGAATTAATAAACCAATGGAGTACTAGTGTATAGTAATATGGCTTAAGATTTGCTATCAATTTTAAATTTAGAAAATCACTTTCACACATTTCAAAGTATCTTCGTAAATACGATTATTTACATTACATCTGTGTGCCAAATTGGTGTTCTTTATGCATGTCGAAAGGTCATTTTATCTGAACGATTTATGGATTAACATGTTGCCAGTCGCAGTTCACCTCGGTTTTATAAAGCTAAATGATGAGAGGCCATTCAACCTATAGTTAGCTTTACGTCTGATGATAACATAAACAGAACTTTTAAAAGGTTTTATGGAAAAGACCTTCTTTACATTATATTTCGGTCTTTCGTTCGGACATTTAGATGGGCATAGTGGAGACCTCGGATGATGGGATAGGACTCAAAATGGCACGTCAGCTTGTTTGCACGAGAAAAACTGTATTGGTAACTAGGTACCAAAACTTCCAATGAGCAAATCAATTGAAAATACTTCCGTATGTCTGTTAAATCATCGCTTAAATAGAAATAGATATGACGACCGTATTCCCTAATGAAAGTTTGTCTGTTTGTTTGTGCATTACTCACGCGAAAACTGTTGAGTTGATTTCGATGAACTTTGGACTGTAAATAGAACAATATCTTATGCACACTTTTCATCGGAGGAAATAAAGAGATTGATTCCGATGCCAACACATGCATAGATCTTACACTCTGTGGTAGGAAACAGAATTAAAATAAATCATGGCCTTCATAACAATAAAGTCCTATATTACATAACAAGTAACAGCACGCGGCACGCACGCCTCTATGACGTGTTATTCCGTACGCTCCAATGTTCGCCGTGATGACGTCAGCGCACGCGCATGGGCAAATCGTGTTGTTTTATGATCTCTCTATAAAAATCTTTAACTGAATTATATCCTTATGATTTATTTTAATATTTGTATATAGATTCTATTTGTTCGAAATTCGAAAGAGCTTTATCAATTACTAGTTGCGCCCCACGGTTTCACTCGTAGACTTTAATTATTTGATCCCACGGGAAAATTGCACTTTTCCGGGATAAAATGTAGCCTATATGTTAATCCAGTGTATAAGCTATCTTGGTACCGAATTTCATCCAAATCTATTCAGTCGTTTGAGCATGAAGGAGTAACAAACATACACACATAAACACAAACACACATACAAACTTTCGCCTTTATAATATTAGTGTGACTAGCTTCTGCCCGCGGCGTCGCATATAGGAAAATAATTCAACCACCCATTTTACCCTCTAAGGGATGGAATTTCGAAAAATCCTATTCCTAAAAACCGCTTTTAGTGTATCCTATGAGAATTAATTTAGATACTTTGGTTTGGTTGACAGCCTCTGTGGTGTAGTGGTTGAGCAGGTCAGTTCATAATCCGGAGGCGGCGGGATCGATTTCCGTGACAGGACAAGTATTTGTGCACAGAAAAAAAACGCAAATATTTGTTCTAAGTTTGGGTGTTGTGGGACCATGGTCCTCGTAGTTTATGGGTCCCTAGACACAGGGAATCCTAGTTAGGGTCCAGGATCTATGTATGTGATCGTTAGTTTTTATTATTATTACTTTGTATTTTATAAAGGTATAATTATATTTACACATCTATAGATAGGCTTTTTGATTTCACGTTGCGTTACTAGCTAATAGCACATGGGGCCAAACTACAGATATAGAATTTGACAAGAACTGCATTGCTTCGACGACGCACATAATGGATATCTATTTATATTGCCCTTAATAGATTCTCACAACAACTGGAATACCTTGATATAACTGTATGTGGTCAACAGCATCGGAAATATTGTTTAATCAGTGTCAAAGAACTGCATAAAAATTATAAACTTACCAATGAAATTTATGTATGAATTAAAACGGCGTGAGCTCGACACGAGACATTGACAATATTGGATAATATATATATAGAGATAATAATTTAATATAATAGGTCTTTACCTATGAAATTGCCGTATTGCAGTACAGACTTTTTCAAACAAAAAAAAGTTTTGATTGGCTATGAATTCTAAATTCAAATTAATTTTGTTTTAAAAATATGACATTCTATTTACAATATAAGTCTTTTGTTTATTGATTAGCGTTGTATTTTCATTACATTTCAACATTTTTCCTCATAATGGATACTTTGAAATTTCGTGTAATTATGGAATATGAGTTCCGTCGTGGCACCAACGCGGCACAAACGACACGTAACATCAACGACGTTTACGGAGAGAACTGTACAAACGAACGTACAACCCGTTATTGGTTTGCTCGGTTCCGTTCTGGGAATTTTGACTTGAAAAATGAACCTCGTGGTCGTCCGGAAACTTTGGTCAACAAAGATGAATTAAAGGCGATTGTGGAAGCTGATGAATCTCAATCTACAGCTGAGCTGGCAGCAGCTTTTGATGTTAGCATCAAAACAATATTGGTCCATTTGAGACAGATTGGCAAGATAAAAAAGCTTGATAGATGGGTGCCCCACGAACTTAACGATCGCCAGCGCAACGTACGCGTCGAGACTTGCCTTGCGCTGCTTAACAGGCACAGAAATGAAGGAATTTTGAACCGAATTGTTACGTGCGACGAAAAATGGATTCTTTTTGACAATTGAAAGCGCTGAGCAAGTTGGTTAGATCCTGGTTCGGTACCAAAGCAATGTGCAAAACGAAAAATGACCCCTAGAAAGGTGATGGTCACAGTTTGGTGGTCTAGTGCTGGTGTGATTCATCACAGCTTTTTACAAAACGGCGAGAGCATTACTGCAGATGTGTACATTGAAGAACTGACCAAAATGATGGCGAAACTCGCACGTCCGCAACCAGATTTGGTCAATCGGTCGTCTCCACTGCTACTTCACGACAACGTGCGACCCCATACTGCACAACAGACCGTCTCTAAGCTGCATGAGTTGGGTTTGGAAGCTCTCCCTCATCCAATCACCCTCACCAGATCTTGCGCCTACCGACTATTACTTTTTCCAAAATTTGGACAACTTTTTAGGGGGAAAAAAATTCAATTCCCGAGAGGCAGTACAAAACGCCTTTGAAGAGTTTGTTGTCTCCCGTCCTGCTGATTTTTTCAAGAAGGGCATCCATAAACTGCCACAGCGTTGGCAAAGATGCATTGATTGCAGGGGTGATTACTTTGAATAAAAGAAATAAATAAGTTCGGAAAAAAAAAACTTTAACTTTTTTCAAACAAAACGGCAATTTCATAGGTAAAGACCTAATATATATTACCAGTAATATTCATTTAAAAACCAAACCATTGAGCCGATTTGGATAATGTTTTTATGGAATCATTCTGAAAGTATATCGATTCAATCATGGAGTTCTGAGATAACTCATCATTTGATCATTGTTGTAAAGAGACATGCAATTTTTGTTGTAAAATTGATTTTCATTACAGTTTCATTCGTTAGTTCCTGTTAAAATGTCCTTGCTCTAACAAAAATCGGTACCACTGCCCAATGCAGAATCAAATAACGCCTAGACAGAAGGGCCGTCATAATGGATTCAGTTTTATTTTTACTATGCTCGTTATAGAACTGAGCGGACGAAATGCTTTTGAATCTGTGTCAAGTGTTCCTGTTTTGTAATCATTGTGCGTTCAGATAATTATGTATAGACACAGTTTAGTTAGCAGTAGTCGGAGAAAGACAAGAAAACGGTTGAAGCCTGACCTTCTTTAATTACTGGTTGAACCAGCTCAAACCTTCGTGGAAAGGCTTGCTGCGAAAATCTTTAAAATCTATGTTATACTAGTTGCGCCCCGCGGTTTCACCGGCGGATAAAAAGTATTTTAATTATTTGCTCATCCCATGGGAACATTTCATTTTTCCGGGATAAAATGTAGCCTATATGTTAATCCAGTGTATAAGCTATCTTGGTACCGATTTTCACCCTAATCCATTCAGCCGTTTGAGCGTGAAGGAGTAACTAACATACACACAAACACACATACAAACTTTCGCTTTTATAATATTAGTGTAGATCGAGATAGAGAGGGATATAATCGGCTAGTTTCGGCTTCGTTTCTGTCACACGAGGCACTAGAGCAAGTGACAAAGAAGACGCTCTGATTAAAACCGACTGAAACAAGTAAATAAAATAGTGCATTAAAAAGAGCAAGGATCCAGGAGTCTGTGGTAAAGCAGTTATAAAAAAAACGACTGAAATTAAAACTAAACCTCAATTTTTTGTTGACAGCAGTTTTGTTATTAAGTAAAGTTTAAATTGGGAAGAAAGCATCACGAGTTGCAATTAAAACTGATACATCGCAATGCAATGGGCTGGCCACATCGCTCGTTGAACCGACAACCGATGGGGAAGAAAGGTTCTCAAGTGGCGACCACAAACCGGAAAACGCAGCGTCAGCCGGCCCTGCACTAGGTGGATTGACAATCTGGTCAGAAATACGGAGAACCAATGAATGCAGGAAGCAAGCAGCTGCTCAAAGTGGTGCTCTGTAGGCCTGTGTTAAATAGTGGACGTCTTGAGGATGTTGATGATGGTAACCCCACAATAAAGTAACACTCAAGCTAAATCGCTTTTTACGCATTTTACTCTGTGTATCTGTCGATTTATCCCGTTCTATAGTTGCTCTACTAACTCCATTCCACTGTGGCGGATTCGTTAGTGCTGTCACTCATTCCGGTTATTTTTGTGGTGATGTGTTTCTGATTGCTCTAATTAACGGGGAAATAAAAGAAGTGGTTGGTCGTACTTAACGCTGGAAGACAATTATACGTTTTGAAAATGGTCACGCTTACAAAACATGTTCAATTGTTTTTAAATTAGTTGCAAAAACTAGGAAATTGTATGCTGTACGCCCGCAGCCCGCATTATAGAAACTGTTCCATATTGTATTGCCAACCCTTTTTTAGATGATACTGATTTTGTTTTGTTTTTATTTTCAGGTATGTAACTGCATATTTGCCTGCATCATGGTGTAAGTTAACGGGCGAGTTGAATCAACACAGTTTAATGGCTAAACCTAATTTTCAATCAACTAACCTTCAAATTTCAATTCATAAGCAAATGCACCACGGCTTTGGTTTTCGAAGAGCCATCGGCTCGCATTGTCTATCAAATTATTAGATGTTCTTAGACAAGGTCCAAAGGTTGAAAATCAGTTTTTAGGGTCATCATTTCATGCTGGGTTGGGACCTATATGATGTCGTACGCAACATTATATATTTGTCTTTCTCTTGGTCGTTTTTGTATAACATTGTATAAATGTAATGTTGTGTGATGTCTTGGATAAATATATTTTCTTTCTTCGTTTCTTCTGGAACTTACGTGCCCTCCGGAGTATTGTTGTAAAAATTATTAATTAGAAATAACCATAGATGGGAGAAAGAAAAGATATAAAGATGTGTAAAGAAAGGGCAAATATAGTGAGATGGTGAAGAGGGAAGGGCAGGATCAAGGTATAAAATCACAGAGTAACTATTATAGTTAATCTAATTTGTGATTTTATGCCTTGACCCTGCCCTTCCCTCTTCACCACAATCTCACCAAAATCACAGATTAGAGTAACTATTATAGTTACTCTAATCTGTGATTTTATGCCTAGAGTAACTATTATAGTCAATCTAATTTGTGATTTTATGCCTTGATCCTGCCCTTCCTTCTTCACCATCTCACTCTTTTGCCCTTTCTCTACACATCTTTACCTCTTTTTGTTAGTGTAATACATACGACTTAAAAACCCGTGCAAAACGAAGGTCGACCAGCTCAAACAATTTAATATTCGTATAAAAAGTAGTCAAAACACGAGTAAATGCTAAACTACGATAAGCAAGCACCCTAGAGACAACGGATCCTTGTAAAGGTCGTCGCTGTCTTTTCGCCTTGACATATTGCATGTTCCGTTTTCCATTCTTGCCAGACGTAAACAATATAATCATCATTTGGCCCAGGTAATACGAAACACGCCATTTCCATTACGTCATGGGGTGGCCATTTCACATTGTGGCGGTATTTGGGTCACTGGCGCACTAGCGCGTTATGGCGCGAGAGCCTACTGTCGCTGCGAAAAATGCGCTGACTTGAATTATTGACACTATTTAGACTTTTCTTTTGATTTCTTCGATATTTTTAAAGTAAAATTTCTTTACGCACGCTTTTGACTTGGGGAGTAAACTGATGAATGCGAGGCGAACGAAAGTTGAAGTTGGTTCACGTAGATCTCATACGATATGGTAAGACATAGAAAATTTATATTATTATGTTGGATGTCCAGTAAAATGACAATTCACAATTGTAAAGTCGTTGTTGTGAGTGACGACATTAACATGAAACAAAGCAAAAACAAAGTTATACCGGCCGATAGATGGAGCTAAACTAAAGAAGTTTTACTTCAGCCGTGTGGTCTAAAGCACACTCGTTTTTTTGTACGTTGCTTGTATTGCAATGTTGAGCTCGCACGTATAAAAAAGATACTGTATAATTTTTTTTAATCAACTACCTTTTTCCATGACCTAAATGAAATTGAAACTTTGTAATTTGAATCATAAAAAGATATTTTTTTTCTGCCAGTAACCAGAGTGTTCATATTATGGTAAAGTCTAAGATACAATTTCTTGACATTAAAAACATGACATAAAATTTCTCACAGACATAATAATTTAAAACTACAACTAGTACACGGCTAGCACTCGCGAGATACAGTCGAATAACTCGACCGGTGTTCGGGCAATATAGATGCCCATCCTCAAGGAATACGCGCGGCGGTGGGTATGAATAAAATAGGTACTCACGTCAGTTTCTATAGTGTAATAAAAGTCAGTATCCCGATCAAATGTATATTAGGAATCACACATCAGATTGTACATAACTCTTGGTACACAAAATAGCACTCTCACTTAGTACAACTATAAGCGAAGTTACTCGTAGCTTTGCCAGGCGACGACTGCTCGCTGTCGGCCATGCGTCTTTCCAGCAAAACCACGACCATCCCACCACTTCCGGCCGGTCAACTTCCGGCTACGTTATACAATTATTAAGACAAGTATGAATATCGAAACACTACACAACTTCCGTTGACACAATAATAATTAAAACTAGTATTTCCGTTTATATTTAATATTTTACATAGTTAATCATAATTAGAGTATTTTGAGCGATTTCCGTTGATATAAATACAACTTCCGGTTCAATTCAATCAATAAAAAGTAATATTATTTGTAAAATCATCACGAAATTATTAAGATCACAACATTCGGCCATCCGAAAGCGTGCTATCTCCGGAGCACGCTCAATCACAACATTCGAAATGTATCTATAATATTGTACAATAATCATTATTTATTTACAAATTAATACATCTCTTACAATTATAAATTCTAAATTATAAAATTATATATTAAATCAGTCAATTATTCAGTATTTTCAAGATTATTATTTTTTATTTTTGCAATAAATTAACGTATATACTTACTATATTAATATCATTATGCACTTAGTAAATATTTTATGTTAATTTTTTTTTTTTATAATATAGCTCAGTGTTTTAGTTATATACATGAGTTGCAAGTCTAATTACAGTTATCTTGATTTTTAGAAATTGTAGAATCACTGTCGGAGTCAGAGGAACTAGATTCGGAACCAGAAGATTTGTATAGATCTATCGCTTGAACATGGATCCAGGGACGCATTCTATCGGCTGATACTACGCTCTCATACCGTTTAGTATTAAACCCCGGCACATTAACAATTTCGTATCTGTCGTTACCTAAACATTTTGATACTTTGAATGGACCTACAAATTTAGGCATTAGCTTTTTACTCTTGCCGTCATTATAAAAGTTTGTTTTAGTTACTTTAACCAGGTCACCTAGGGAATAAGACTCTGCGGGTGATCTTTTTGAGTCATGCAACTTCTTTTGAAGAATCTGACTATCGTTGATATTCGAAGCGGCCTCACGTCTAACGTTTTCAATCAGCGTAGAGTCATTATTGGCGACTTTCGACTGAGCCTCTATGGCTAAGGAGTTATGCCCTACAGAGTCAGAGTTAGTGGGAACTGTTGGAGGATTATCGGTATTTTCTTGACAGGATTCCGTATCATTTATAGTTAGCATGTTATCAGTAGGCCCATTTAATTTCAAACCAAATAACAGTTCAGATGCAGATTTCTTGGTAGTGGCATTAACAGTATTGTTTATACCCCATTGTACTTTGCCTAATTTCTGATCCCAAAGGCGTTCATCATGACCAAAGTTCTTGGTTGACAAAGACGTTAATATAGTTTGATTGTAACGCTCTGCCTGACCATTTGCTCTGGGGCAAGCTACTGCGTTAAGCACGTGCTTGATGCCGTTGCTACAACAAAAGTCCTTGAATGAACCAGACGTAAATGCGGTCCCCCTATCGCTAATTACTCTTACGGGAATTCCAAAATCATTAAATATATTTTCTAAAACCTTTATGACATTTTTAGTTTTGGTATCTTTTACTGGTCTTGCGAAAAGATATTTTGTGAACGCGTCGACTACTGTCAAAATGTAACAATTACCAGTTTTACTTCTAACAAATGGGCCTAAGTGGTCCAAATGCAATGTATGAAACGGCTTATCGCCCTTCTCTATTGGATACAAGAATCCTTTACGCGCCCTACTTGCACTATCTTTATTATAAGCGCATTCTATGCAGGCGGCAACGTACTTCTTGACAAATCGTCTTAATTTGGGGAACCAATATCTATGCTGAACACGTTCTAGAGTCTTAGCGTACCCAAAATGACCAATATCGTCATGGTTAGCTTTACAAATTTGCCACCTCGCGCCCTTCGGAACAACTAACCGCAAGTCCTGACCAATCTTTTTGTACAGAGTATGATTCTTGATGCTATAATTTTTTCTAACCTCTGAATCTTGTTCATCATTACAAGGCTTAATAATCCTGATAATCCTTTGCAACTCAGGATCAGCCATCTGTAAAGTGACTAACCAATTATCAGAAGTGATACTCATTGTTTTGACAGAGTTAGTCAAGTCGAATATTACTGGTTCTGGTGTTATCGGATTTCTGCTAAGTGCGTCGACATGATTCATGCGACAGCCTGGACGATATTCGATGTTAAAATCGAATTCGTTTATCTGCAGCCACCATCGAGCTATGCGAGGAACTAAATCTCTCTTGGTGAGAGTCGTTCGGAGCGCATTACAGTCCGTATATATTGAAAATTTAAGGCCTAGCAGGTATGGTCGAAACTTTTTCAATGAGCAAACCACAGCCAATGTTTCTAATTCATAGGAATGTAGAAACTTCTCTTCTGGCGTGGTTTGCCGGCTGAAATAGGCGACTGGCTTTAGAACTCTCGGTTGAGATTGCCATTGCATGAGAATGCCACCTAACCCCAATGAGCTGGCGTCAGTGTGCAATTCTGTGTCTAAGTTTGGATCATACAGGGCCAATATTGGTCGGTCAATCAAACGAGATTTGAGTGTGTTAAAAGCAATCTCTTGATCTTTAGTCCACTGCCATGGAACATCCTTTTTAAGTAGCTTTGTAAGTGGCCTAGCAATTTCGCCAAAATTTCTTACGAACCGCCTAAAGTAACTAGCTAGTCCCAGAAACTGTCGAAGATCATGTATATTGGATGGGATAGGAAAATCTCTGACAGCCGTAATCTTCCTCTCACTGGGTTTTACACCTTCAGCTGAAACTTCAAACCCGAGATACTCTATTTCGGTATCAAAAAATCTGCACTTCGACAGCTTCAACGTGAGACCAGCACCTTGTATTAATTTCAGGACTTCTTCTAACTTACTAAAACCTTCGTCAATGGTGGTCGATGGGATAAGGAGATCATCCATATAAGCAAGTGCACAATCGAATCTTCTTTGCCCTAATAGTCGGTTGATCATCTTTTGAAATACTGCTGGTGCGTTTGCTAGTCCAAACGGCATACGCTTAAACTCGTAGTGGCCATCTGGAGTAACAAACGCAGTCGCATGACGGCTCTCCTCTCCCATCGGTATTTGATAATAGCCAGAAGCCATATCTAATGTGGTAAAGAATTTATTTCCGCTTAAGTTAGAAATTTGGTCGTCTATCAGGGGCAAAGGATATTTATCCTTTACAGTCTTATTATTGAGGGCACGATAATCTACGCACAACCTGGATTCCCCATTCTTCTTTTTTACAATTAATATTGGGCTAGCGTAGTTAGACTCCGACTCCTGAACAATGTCATTCTTTACCAAATCGTCTACAATATCCCTTACTTTCTGTCGTTCATAGTGGGAAAGCCGATATGGTCTATACACAACAGGTGTTTTGTCATGAAGATCTATATGCATTTCTACGTTGGTAGCACAACCTAACTCACTAAGATCTTGTGCAAAACAGGATCGATACCTAGTCAATAATTGATGTAATCTTAAAAGTGTACATGATTCTACAGCCTGTCCGCACTTTATTTCGGAAACATCGAAGGTCGACATTGTTTGAGGAGTTTCGGATCGTATGGATAAGACGTTTGTTTCAACAATCGGATTTACTCGCGCTATTAAAGAACCTTCTTTTAATATCAATAGTGCATTCGTTAAAGATGTTACAAACAAAACTGCCCTTTTGTCGTTTATCTTATAACAACCCTGATGTAAGTGATATTCTTGATTTGGATTCGACCTAGTGCTACCATTAGAATAAACATCCCCTGAGAAATCTTCTGTACAATATACTTCCACTAGTCCCCCTTTAGTAATCGTTGTGTTATTTTGAACGAATAGTTTAATGGGATAGTCACTAGTAAAATCTTCGTACGGCATATTGTAAAAGAACAATGTATTATTGTCCTTTTTAACCAACACAAATGGCAATTCCGTAAAATTTTGTCCTATCAGTAATGAAGCTGGTAAATAGATATCATCAACAGCCAGAACGCACAAATCAGTGTCTATTTCGTCCAATTTTATTTTAATAATGCTTTGAAACTTAGGCTGAATAGATGAATGCCCGAAACCTCGAACGACCGGCAACTCTTTAGTATTTTCAGTTAAATGAAGAGATTTGGCGGTGGAAAGCTTTATAAGGCTACAATCGCTTCCGAAGTCAATGTAAGCATTATAATTATTGCCATTGACAATTATGTTTTTAAAGTATTTACTGTCAGGCTTGGAGTATGTACTAACCAAGTGAGGTATTTCAACGCTCGATTCATCATTTGACTTGTTATAGGCTTCATCAAAATTTGTAGCCTCAAAAACAAATCCACTACTAGGATTTGATGCTATTTTGAGGACCTTTTTATCTGTTGAAGGTCGTTCCCCCTGGCTGGTGCTGACATCATGAGAAAGAAGGGGCCTCTTATAACAATTTTCGAAATTATGCCCTATTCTACCACACTTAACGCACTTGACTATAGTTTTCGAACAATTAGCATAAGAATGACCACGTTCGTGACAATTAAAGCAAGTCAACTCATTTCCCCGGTTCACGAAAGGTCTGCTTTGGTTACTGGATCCATTTCGAAAGTCCCGTTTTCTAAAAGAATTGTTATTGTTGGAAGTAGCAGCACCTCGTATGCCATCTCTAATCTGATTGGTTTGTTGGGAAGCTAGATATTGTAGCAGATCTTCTGGTTCACTACATTTAAGAGCTTGAGCTCCATTACGTACAGATATGTCAGTAATACCGTGGATGATACAATCTACCGCTTTATGACCAGTAATTTCGCATCTACTTAACAGTGTCAGTTTGTCATAAAAATAGTCTCTAAGAGTTTCATCTACACGTGACTTCCTATTTAACATTTCTTCTAACATTTTACCAAAATTTTCTTCACTAGGAAAAGCCCTTTTTATCTTGGACTGCCACTCTTGCCACGAAAAATTGAGCGTCGGCAGAGATTCGTACCATTTTTTTGCCAAACCGCACAATTTTTGTAGTGAATAATGAATGGTTTGTTTTTCATCCCAATTATAGATTACAGCGCATTCATTTACTTTACGTAGCCAACGCTCAACATCCTGTGACCTATTATCCGGGTCGAATTCAGGGACCACGTTTGTAATATTCATGCTCTTACTTGGACCGCTCTGGAGTGCAGTGATGATCTTTATCAAGTCGCTCGCAGTCAGCCCATCAGAAGATCGCCTTACTTTTGCAGCAGGTTCCTCAGCTTCTTCACTGGACGAAGATCTTCTGCGTCTACGTCGGTGCTCAGGAGTGTAACTTTCAACTCGATCATCTGAAATATTTAACGCACTTCATATCCTTCACAACTATCATGTGTAACGAACGGATAGGTATAAAGCTTCACTTTTGGAATTATCTTCAGAAATACTACAGTAAACAGGTTACTAGTTTTAGTGTTCCAATTCTACTTCGTGTACGCGGTGTTTTAACCTAATATTTATACAAGGAACTGCAACATGGCTCCCGTCGCTCACAGTTTATCACTGACGTAAGGATGTCCATGTTAACACTTCATTCGATTCACCTATCAGTTGTCTTCACCACCAGTTAACCATATCGTACGCTCAGCGTATTAGCGTATCAGTAGTCATTCAGCCTCATAGCAATTATTTCAATCCAAAGTTCACATTGCAGAGCCACCTAGGTTAGACGATCTTCGATCTACGCTCCCATGTTCTACCTATAGAACTCCTCTATATCCTTGCTTCATAATTAAGCATACCTACATAGCTTTACTTCAATTAGCAGACCAACATGGCTATAATTCAATTAGCACACCCACATGGCTATATTTCATTCAGCACACATACATGGCTTTACTTCAATTAGCACACCTACATGGCTATACTTCATTCAGCACACCTACATGGCTATACTTCATTCAGCACACATACATGGCTTCACTTCAATTAGCACACCTACATGGCTATACTTAATTCAGCACACCTACATGGCTGTACCTCACTCAGCACACCTACATGGCTGAGATTTTAATATGGCAGTGCACTAACAGCAATGCCCCTTAAATGACGCATCTGCATTACCAAAACTTCAATGTGATTGCACGTAATTTATTCCAGCCTTATTAATAAGCGGGTATTAGTCTCGGATTAATTACTTCAGCTTTTGTCCTTTTTTTGCTACTGGAATATTTAGCTGGATCGAAAGAGACAAAAGATGGTGTAACTAGTCTAAAGCTAGTTCGTGTTTATTAATAAGGCTGTTCATATTTACGGAACATAGTCAAGTGGTACATTTCTAGATAGCAATAAAATAAACTTGTACAAAATACACATTTTTGGTTATTTAAGAATTCATTGTGTTCTTCAAATACGAAAGTGTGTACTTACGGTTTTTGTCAGACATGGCTCACGAGTGATCCCACTTCTGACTTGTAATAAAAGTCAGTATCCCGATCAAATGTATATTAGGAATCACACATCAGATTGTACATAACTCTTGGTACACAAAATAGCACTCTCACTTGTACAACTATAAGCGAAGTTACTCGTAGCTTTGCCAGGCGACGACTGCTCGCTGTCGGCCATGCGTCTTTCCAGCAAAACCACGACCATCCCACCACTTCCGGCCGGTCAACTTCCGGCTACGTTATACAATTATTAAGACAAGTATGAATATCGAAACACTACACAACTTCCGTTGACACAATAATAATTAAAACTAGTATTTCCGTTTATATTTAATATTTTACATAGTTAATCATAATTAGAGTATTTTGAGCGATTTCCGTTGATATAAATACAACTTCCGGTTCAATTCAATCAATAAAAAGTAATATTATTTGTAAAATCATCACGAAATTATTAAGATCACAACAATAGTCACACTATCACACTAATACTATAAAGGCGAAAATTTGTATGTGTGTATGTTTGTTACTCTTTCACGCTCTAACGGCTGAATGGATTTGGATGAAATTCGGTACCAAGATAGCTTATACACTGGATTAACATATAGGCTACATATTATCCCGGAAAAGTGAAATTTTCCCATGGGATGAGCAAATAATTAAAATACTTTTTATCCGCGGGTGAAACCGCGGCGCGCAACTAGTATTATAATAATTTAAGACAATATACAGTAAATTTCACCTTACTCCAACAACAGTCACCTCTTAAAGTTCTAACGTTACTCGCATAATGTGTCGCGTCTACTCGCGCGGTGGCTTTGACTTAATTAGTTAAGTCGATGAGGGTTAAGTCGTTATATTTAAAGGTAAATGCGGGAGACCTTATTAAGTCTGTAGTTAATGCATGTCGAGCCAAATACTGGATACGACTAATCTGTGGAAAATTATGATCTGATGGAAACTATGCAGTATTCTACGAGTTTTCAAGGAATATTCTATGCCATTATTATATTGTTATTGTGTGAGAAGCTTGTGCCAATACCGTTGTTTGAATAATCCGAATCTGGACCATTGATTGAAGTTGCCAAATATTTGGTCAAGTGTTAATCTATAGTCTATATAACCTTGTGTTGTGCTTGAATTTGCTTTGTGTTGAGAAGGTAAGAAGTTCAAAGTCAATGTGATAGCCGTGAATTAATTTTGGAAAACAAATTAACTTTGTGAAAGACTTGTTGACTTTGGTATATCATTACAATATACCGCCAGTATATTTTATACTTTGAAGGTTTTTATATAATCTTAAAAAGGTTTACAAAGTACTAAATTAATAAAAGAAATATTAATTCAATTTAATTAATTTTTTAGTTCTCTAAACATGGGATGGGGGCTTAAAATTAAAAAAAACTTATTTTTTTTATGTTTGCTATACTAAGAAGTTTATTGGATTTCCATGAAAATTTTAACACAATTTTATCCTGCTAGCAACCCAAATAAAAGGGAAAAAATATCGCAAATTTTACGTCTCATAACCTCTAATATACCCCCCTAAATCTGTTAAATTCCATTATTTTGTTCGCGGAGGATTTTAATTAAAAACATCGCCCAGGTTTATATTGGAGTTTCATCCCCTGGCGCAAATTAATGTTAATAAACGAAACAGTTTCGCAGTTTCATTCGAGTTCTGTAAACAAGTCCTTGGGGAGCATTACGCGTTTCAGCTAATTTCATTTTTAATTTTTTCACCCCAAAAATGTGGTACTAGATGGAGCAATATAAGTTAGGACATGGAATGCCTGTATAAATAAAAAATGTCACTTTCATTTCAACAGATCAGAAACCTCTCATGACACGAGTCTGTTGCGGTACCTATGTCGGACGGTATTTTCTGGTTGTTTAGTTATAACCGTATTCTGCCGCCAAACAATGTGTGAAAGTACTTGCTTGGAAGTTGAAAGTAGAGCTAGTGAAGTAAATGGGTACTTATAGTTGTATTATTACATGCTAAACATATAAAACAATACAAGATTTTGTGATGCAGGTATATTATAATGTGAATGACATGTGAATCATTTAGGAAAAGACGTGTGGATCAAAAAGTAAAATAGAACAGCTGGGCGATCACGTAACTCGATTGCAACCGATATATACATAAATTTGTATGGATATGACAGTTTGAATACGCGGTTTATGTGCATAGTTAGTATGGAAATTACTCTTGTTGCAATCAAAGTCTCTTGATCACCGTCGTCGTCGACTTTTAAGAGTATTTTACGTGTTATTATCATCACGAGAGTGATTATAGAATTTAAATTGTAATGTGTGTTTCTATTTGTTGCAATCAAGTTACGTGATCGCCTAATAGTTCTTCGAAAATTGGTACCTCTTTGGAAAAGTTAATTAAAAAAAGTATGAATAAATTAATTATTAATTTTATACAGGAACCCTGCACGTATCATCATCTACTTAGGCGTAAGTTTCTTTAATAAGGTACTCGCTATGACCTCGGTATTCAGCCATCTGTGAAATGATTCCACCACAATCGTTTTCGACAAGTCTTCATTCCATCTGGCTTGGGAAGGCCATTTCCAGACTAACTAAGCCTGGTCATCACTCGATCAAGGACTTATCTATCTAGAAAAGTCGTCAGCTCACTGCCATTTCAGCTTGCTAAGTCTTTGAGCTATGCACTACAAGGCACTGAAGTAAATCTACAATTTCGTGCAAGCGTCCAAATCTTTTATGTAACTCCTTAAACCTTATTAGGCAATAAATCGATCGTATCTTCAAAGCAAATCGTAATTCTTGTCAAATCCTTATATTGTAATAAATTATATTCCCACCGATTGTACGAGGCCTCAGTTTGACATCGCGTTATTTTGTTCAGCACTTCCTTTGTTCCACGTCGTCTGGACACGCGATCCGTGTATTAAGTAATGTGTCAATAATGTAGAATAGAATTGTGGGATAAGAGGTAACTGTCAATTTGACTGAGCTTTAATTTTGACTCGCCTTTTTTACAGATGCCTTAAATATCAATTGGATTATTGGATTAAAATGTATCTTTGGAGCAAATTCTTAAACATGATTAGTACTGGATATTAAATTATCAATCACTTTGACTCTAGGCTCAAATAGGACAGCATGATATGTTTTCTTTTAACAGTGCAATATTCAGCTTAATAAACTAATCTTACTATACAGCTATGATAAACTTAATTTATTTGGGTTTAGTCAAGCGATGTCACATCTGATGATAAATTTCAGTAATCATTTCAAAATGCGCGGAATTCTTGTTCACATTCACACTGAAAACATTTTTGCATTTGACATAGGTCAATATTTTAGAAGTACTAAAGTAATTTGAGTCAAATAAGCTACCAGCTCGTCGTCTATTATATGGTTTTTACGCCTATGTCGTGATTCGAAAAGCTTTTTGCTGTAACATTTAGCGTTTTAACATCCAACAGTTTTTGTGCACCATTTATCATGGGTCGATTATCCTCAGATCGTTGATTGTGATAAATATGAATATTGTATGCTGTTTTTATGCTTTGTGGTTGTAATGATCAGTTCGCGGGTTCGCAGTAAGATTGATGATTTGTGATGAAGCGGGTGAGAAATGCAAGGATGGATTGATTGAGTATCATTTTAATCCATCTTGAAATGTGCTGAAAAAGGAATGCAAGAATAAAGTAATACTTTGATCCATCATGTCTCTGGCGTCTGAAAATAAATACACAAGTAAATAGTGGTAAATCAAAGTTTATATAAACCCTGTAGCTTTGGTGAGGTTCCTTTCTCAATACGGTTATATATACGGCCATAAAGTAACTTTTTGTTTTTATTTATTTTTGGAGAAGATGTATAACGGAGATAAAGTGGATGGTATCACTGTTTTTTTTTTTCTTTTTTTAATATATGGCTATACAAAGTCTAAAATATATGAATTTTTGTGCTAGGTATACGTATATAAACAGACTGGCCTGATGCTCAGTTAGTAGTAGCTCTGTCTTCTGACTGAGGTTGTAGGTTCGATTCTCACCTAGGACGAATGTAGTTGTGTCTTTTTATTCTATTCTATCTAAATCCGAATTGGCTATTTAATTTGTTAAACAAAATGTGTTGTTATCACTAAAAATTTGGAGAACCAAAGTATTTTTTGGGGGCAATAAATTATTTTATTGAAAAAAAAATAAAGAACTCAGTAAAGTTTTGTTCGACCGTTCCTGTTTTTTGATTTATTTTCTATTTACACATTTTCTTTTCATATGATTATTTTGACTCTTCACGTCTTATTGGTGACATCAAAAATGTGCTTTTTGTTGATCTTAGGCTTATACACCTAAATGAAATTTGCAGAAAAGTCCTAACATAATTTATGGTTAATTAACACCAATAATAGTGTGTCATTAAATTCAAAATTATACTCATATAATACTCAAATTATACTCAATCAATCAATCAATCAATCAAGTTTTTATTTCAGAAAAATATTACATATTTATAGGCTTCCATGAAACATCAAAGGCAACCTTTACAAATCTTTAGGTACTAAAATTTAGTGACTAAGCACACTAAACCTCTGGGGAGTGATCACGAAACTTTGATTGCAATGCAACAGGAGAAATGTCTATAATACTAACTATGCACATAAACCGCAGTTTATGTTAGTGTAGAAATTTCCAATTTAGCGCTAAATATGTTGTATGGATTTGACAGTTTCAATACGCATATTGATACTGTCAAATCCATACAAAATTGTTGTTGCAATCGAGTTACGTGATCGCCCAGCTGGCATTAGTTGGCGTAGTCCGATTGTGAAGATCTCGTTCAGGGTAAGCCTTGATTCTTTTTGATGGGCTATCGCGTAAGTTGTTGATAGACGTTTTTACGATCGACCAGAATAGGACCGCTGGTTTTGTGGCTTTCGAATACGTGTCGTTAAACGGAGTTACCTTATTTTGTGATTTAAAGGTGCTAGATATAGCTAAAACATTTTCCCGCGAAATTTTTCAACTCTCTGAAAGAAAAAGTATCCCACCTTTTTGAGTTTCATCAATAATAACTATCATGTAACTATTTTGGTAAGCTTTAATATGAATGCAGTATTCTATTTTGTCCTTCTCCTTACTGTACCTTAAATGTGAAAGTTGTACTTTATTTATAAGTATTGCACTTTTTGTGTATGTATATTTCTACTTAGCGCTGAATTGGCTGAACAGATCGTGTGTCTCGCCCAATCCTGGAATCAAATATAAGATAGATACTGTTTATCTTGTATAATTGTGCGTGGGCTTAAAAGTAATTAAAAGCAAAAAGGGAACGAAAATAACATGCAGAAGCGGTAGATTTTCATCTCCCTTGACAAGCTTTGTTTTAAACTCAACGCTTCCTAGGGTCGCGACTGCAGTCCAGCCAACTCGCCCCCCGACCATTAGAATCCTAGAAAACTCTTTTAATAATAATATAATAATAATAATATGTGTGGACATCTCACACAACGCCATCTAGCCCCAAACTAAGCAAAGCTTGTATTATGGGAACCAGATAACTGATACAATACTTAGATACTTTTTGTTTGTAAATATATACATAGAATACAATATAACACCCGGACACAGAACAAACATCGATGTCCATCACACAAATGTTTATCCTGGGTGGGCTTCGAACCCACAACCCACAGTCCAGAAGGCAGAGTTACTACCAACTGAGCTATCGGGCCAGTCAGTTACGTGATACCTCAGTACCAAATTAGAATTCCAAATTGTATATATCCGATATCAATCAAATATGAGTTGAACAGTATCGGTTTCGTAACCCACATACACACACGACGTTCAATGTCATCGGTTACGTTGCCTTACGCAACCATGCGTGTGCGCATGGAAACGTGCGAATTTTGTTTGATTATGCAGAACTGTGTTTTTAATACTCAATTTTATAGTTACGCTAACAACACTAAAGTTAATTTGAAAGCTAAGGTCTGAAAAAATCTATTATATTGGCTATAATATTGGCTTTCGTACCCTCACGTAAGTTCAAGTTATATATGTATAAGCATATGACAGCTTCTGTGGGGTGGTTGAGCAGGTCGGCTCATAACCCGGAGGCGGCGGGTTAGATTCCCGCGGCAGGACAAGTATTTGTGCACAGAAAAAAAGCGCAAATACTTGTTCTGAGTCTGGGTGTTGTGGGACTACGGTCTTCGTAATTCCTGGGTCCTTAGACACAGAGAATCTTAGTTAGGGTCCAGGATCCTATGTATATGATTGTAGGGCGTTATTATTATCATTATTATTATTATAATACCTGCCTAAAATCCTTCTGGACAAATCAATGTTATAATATAATATAATAAATATAATAATGTTTTTATGCTAAGCGAACTGTATTCCTGTGTCAGATAAACCGTTTTTAGACTGACAATCGCGAAATTTAAGCCTCATTTCGGTATTTTGAGAATGTATTATTGTGGATAATTTCACGCTGAATCTAACGATACCCGTAAGTAATTTTGTGAAAAAAATCAGTTAAACCCTTCTTGATCTCATCCCTTCAATTATGTTATTAGTATAAGAAATAACAAGAAAGACGCTATGTCAATTATTAGCGAATGAAATCGCAACTTAAACCCCAATCTGTAAACAGGCCTATAATGTATAAAACATAATTCTCAATAAAAACAACACCCAAAGGCTGGTTACATTTAAAAGTGACCCACATTCTAAACCTCTAATATATTCAATGTCAGATATTGATTACGTCCAACTGCGTCAGGTTAAGTATTAAGTAACCATGCGCGGGCGCACGATGTACGTACTCGCGTACTTCGCGCATTTCTCCGGCAGGTTGGACGAGACGACACTTTCACTGGTCACGCTTATAAAGATCTAAATAAAATAGTTCTGGATGTGACATTAACATATGAAATAATTTGTAACAAGAGGTTTATGTGGGATTTAAACGTATGTTTGTTTACTAGAAAAGACACAAAATAGTTGTTATAGACATTACTGCCAGTTTCATTGGTACTCAACTGCTATTTTAGTAAATAAATAATGAGTTAAAAAAACTCATCTAGGTATATACGCGTAGTGCGGGATTTAGAGCTCTGTAAAATGTTAAAATGTAATATTTAAGTTGTACTATGTTTTACACCTTCTTAAATATGTATCTTTTTTTAAATATTTGTGGACATTTCACACAACGCCATCTAGTCTCAAACTAAGCAAAGCTTGTACTATGGAAACCAGATAACTGATACATTGATGTAGACACATTTTGTTTGTAAATACATACATAAAATACAATAATTATACCCAGACACAGAACAAAATCGATATAGACTGGCCCGATAGCTCAGTTGGTAGTATCCCTGCCTTCTGAACTGCAGGTCGTGGGTTCGATTCCCACCCAGGACAAACATTTGTGTGATGAACATCGATGTTTGTTCTGTGTCTGGGTGTTTATACTGTATTCTATGTATGTATTTACAAACAAAAAAGTATCTAAGTATTGTATCAGTTATCTGGTTTCCATAGTACAAGCTTTGCTTAGTTTGGGGCTAGATGACGCTGTGTGAAATGTCCACACATATTTTTTTTTTTTTTTTATTTTTTTTTATTCATCACACAAATGTTAGTCCTGGTTGGGAATCGAACCCACCAACTGCGCTATCGGGCCAGTCAGGCCATCTTGTATGTGTCCTTGTGATAAATAAATAAATAAAAATACTTCAAACATTCCATACCATTACAACCATTAAAACATTACATTTCAAACCATTACAATACGCTAAGAACTCTTCCATATAGCATAAAGTACAAATCAATAAAAACTCATTAAATAATTGTGCATTTAATCAATTACATAAAAGCATCTTTATTGACATCGTCGTAACTCTGTTAATGTTTTTAACTGTCAAAGGTCACGGAAAAATGTATCGCTTCCAGTTATTTTACATCCTTATAATTGTACAAACTGGCCTGACAAGTGGCTTGCCGCAAACGAGGCACCGGGTCAAGAGAAATGTACCCACTGTGCTCTGTTTAACTGTGGCACTGTGTGAGTGTAAGGGTGTATCCTATGCGCATGTGTGAATGAGGCTTAGCATAGTGATTAGTGACGTAGAAATCCGTAGGGTTAGGTAATAATTAGAGGTAAATGCGACAACCACGTGTTAAACGACTGTGTTAATGACTAGCGTGTATTAGGTATATCTTGTTGAAGTTTAACTGCTTTACGCACGCTTGTCTTGGGGAGTAAGCTGGTGAATACGAGGGTAACGGAAGTTGATTCACGTAGATCTTCATTGTCTATATAAAAAAGTAAAAAAAATAAATATTATTATGTTGGTGTATCCGGTAAAATGACAATTTACAATTGTCAACATGGCGACATTAACATTAAACAAAGCAAAAACAAAATTATACCGCCCGATAGATGGAGCTAAACTAAAGAAGTTTCACTTCAGTCGTATGGTCAAAAGCACGATCGCTTATTCTAAAGTTTTTATTTAAATCTTATATTTATTTTCCTAAGATATTTTCAGTTGATTCGATAATGTTTCTACTAATGGCATTAGAAAAAATCAATTCACAATCTCTATCCCTACCAACATTACATATATTGATATGCTCAATAAACTTTACTTTCTTTCCTTATAATGTATAAAAGAAAACGTAGGTAACGTTAGTTTGTTCGTGTGGTTTTCACGATAAAATGGCATTACATAAATTCGTTGTATTCATGCTGACAACGGTAAATTAGTATCTATTATCTAGTACTTTGGGTCCTGTCCCCATAGTAGTCATGTCATAGTACTATCATATAGTAGTCAGATATATTGTCATTTGTCATGATTAAATAAAAACAGGCTCGTGTTCATTTGCTCCTTCTTTTTAGGTATACCATACATTTTAATTAAAACTGGTTTAAGCTTTGTTGTATTTGGTAAGGCGAATACGATTTTTTTTAAATTTGGACAAAATTGACTTTTTAAGTCGGCATAATCATCCATGTACAATGACAATTTTATATTTTATTGCAATAAACTTTAATAACATTTTTAAACTAAAATATTTTTTTTTACACTAGTTATAGTTTTTTTTTTGTTTTGGCTCTACACTTTTGTGTATTTAGCCAGTGTCAAGTAATTAATTTCTCAAGTTAATTGATATTACTATATCAATTATTATGAATGGTGAAAGAACTTTTCAAATCGGTCCAACAATTTCAGACCCTATTCGATGCCGACAAACAATCAAATCTTCAAGTCAAGTCTTAGTCTAGTCTAGTAAAGTCTTGACCACTACTTACTAGGAGTGTGACTTGTCACACTCCTAGTAAGTGGTGGCAACTTTACCAGAAGCTTCTAAGGAGTTTTCACGAAAAGAAACGCTTCACCATCATTATACCACTTTCCCACACTCATGCCTGTAATGCAGCACTTAACGAATAAAATGCCACCAATTTTATGCACTAACACTGAAAATTTAGAAAATAATATAATGCAGTGACGCGACCTTTTTCGTTTTCCCGAAAAATCTCTCTGTAGTTATAGTTTATGACTAAGAACTTTTGAGGAATTACAGATTTTTTTATAAAATATATCGAAACAATGCTTATCCTTCACCTTCAACATGAATTGGCGTGAAACATTAGATTTGTTATGGTCAATATTAAATTAGATACAGACATACATCTTACACGCACGTGTATATTATTCCGGGAAAAGAAACTAGATATTTCCTATTAATATATCTTTATTAACAAAAAAATTGGCAACACTGACAGATACTGATGATCATCGTGATAAAACGAGTTTGTTTAAAAAAAGTATTCTAATTACGACACAGGAAATATTTGATGTTTTTAGATATTTTAAAGATATCAGATAATCTGATCGCAATAAATTAAATATAGGAAGTGATATTTTTCTCGATTCAGTATTAATACTAGAAAGTGACTGTAATTGCTTGCATAATAACGGAAAATATACTAACATCTCTGACTTTTCTCTATAATTTCAACTAAACATTTCCATGAAAATATCGTTTGTAAATAAATATGTCGGCATAATGTCGTGTGCTCATCGTATATCACACTTATATTATAAAGGTGAAAGTTTGTATGTGTGTATGTATGTATGTTTGTTACTCGGCTGTAAACGGCTCAATGGATTTGAATGAAATTTGGTACCAAGATAGTTTATACACTGGATTAACATATAGGCTACATTTTACCCGGAAAAGTGAAATTTTCGTGTGGGGTGAACAAATAATTAAAATACTTTTTATCCGCGAGTGAAATCGCGGGGCGCAAGTAGTCTTCTTCTATCTTCTAAATATATATAACTCAAAAGTGACTGACTGATTGACTGACTGACATAGTTATCTATTAACGCACAGCCCAAACCACTGGACGTATCGGGCTGAAATTCGGCATGCAGATAGATGTTATGACGTAGGCATCCGCTAAGAAAGGATTTTTCGAAATTCCACCCTTAATGGTGAAAGAACTTTTCAAATCGGTCCAACCGTTTCAGACCCTATTCGATGCAGACAAACAATCAAATCTTTTTCTCATTATTTAATATTGGTTTAGATATTTCGAAAAATAATTTCTTACACATTTTCAGCCGGTATAACTCTTTTTGCCATGTTTACATAAAAATAATATTTAATAATGTCTATCTTGATATAATGTAAATTATGACAATTTACACAATTTACATTTACCGCACGTAATAACGTAATAATACAAATTTCAAGTAATTTCTATCTTTGTTACGTTGACAATGGAGATCTACGTAAACCAACTACTTTCAACTTCCATTCGCCTCGTTCCACATTTACCTGGTTACTCCCCAAGCCAAGCGTGTGTAAAGAAGTTTTACTTTAAGATCAAGTGAGCCGTTAACTGCACCTTTTATAAAGACATTAAATAGAGCGTTGCTATCGACCCGTTTCGAATGCAAACGTATCCATAAAAAATTGTATTTATATAAACACGAATCCTTCATTATGCCATTTTTAATTTCATTAAAAACTAGACGACCGTGTTGCGTGCGGGTTTGGTAATAGTCGTAAGCGTTAAGAATAAAGCGACAGTTATTTTAAGCCATAGCTTGGTTTTTTTATAATACAATAACTTCTGCCCGCGGCTTCGCTCGCGTGGCCTATACGAAAAGAACTACATTTTTCATAGATAATTCAACCACCTATTTCACCCTGTTAGGAATAGAATTCCGAAAAACCCCTTTCTTAGTGGATACCTACACTTTACAAAGAACAGATCCTCTAAATTTCAAGTTTGTAGGACTTTGAAATTTATATGTATAGATAGATAAGGCAAAAAAAGCAGACGGCGTTACCTTACCGTCCGCCTATAAACCTGCAGCACCAGAGGCGCTACTGACGCTAATAATTGCTTTAAATATATTGAAAAAAACCACCTCTTTTTCCCTTTTTTGTTGTAAAATCCGGCCAAAGGAATATCCACGGAATTGGCGGAAGCATTCTCCTCGGATTAGGACTTTCAATAAGGAATACTTTTGTTCAGCAGTAGATGATGATTCTGAATAGAACAAACTACTTGTAGTAGGTACATTAACGATAAGCTGTTATTTATTTAAAATTTAAAAAAGGAAATATACTTTAAATAAATATTTGTGGACATTTTACACAGCGCCATCTAGCGCCAATCTAAGCAAACCTTGTACTATGGGAAGCAGATAACGGATACAATACTTAGACACTTTTTGTTTGTAAATACATACATTGAATACAATATAATACTCGTACAAATGTCCTGTCCACAACCTGTAGTTCGAAAGGCAGATCTAGTACCAACTGAGCTATCGGGCCAGGAAAATTTAATTTAAGTGTCTATATGCTCTTTAACTTGGATATACGTTTAACAGCTTCAAATGTTCTTAACTGTACTTATGTACTTACTACACACTATTTATTATAAAAAGGGCCTTTGTATATAAAATTATAGAAACTGACGTGAGTAGTATTCATAACTACAACTAGTACACGGCTAACAATCACGAGACACAGTCGAATAACTCGACCGGTGTTCGGGCAATATAGACGCCCATCCATGAGAACGCGCGGCGGCGCGGCGTTGGCGTCTCGGCGCTGACTGATCATCGGTCGAGTTATTCGACTGTATTTCCTGAGTGTTAGCCGTGTACTAGTTGTAGTTATGAATACTACTCACGTCAGTTTCTATAATTTTATATACAAAGGCCCTTTTAACTAGGTACTAGGAACACTTTACACATTTATTAGTATAACTTCCTTTCCGTTGGCACGATTTGCATTGACAAAGTAAGTGCATTCCTTCATCACCATCGCTTATCGCTTATAAATTGTAGAATAAAAAATCGTTAACAAGTCAAACACGTTCGGCTTTTGCATCACGAAACATCTGTTCGTTTTTGTTTACATCGACTGGCTGTGACGGTTTTGAAGTGAACGTGCTATTCATACCTGCTGTATAGGTTTTAATGTGGATAAATGTGGAATTAATAACGTAATACGACTATGACATTTGACTGGTTGGACTCGACGTTCCGGAGGGCCGATTGGGTAACTTTAGAATTGAATAGAATAGAAAAACTTTTTATTGCGTATCAAGTAATTGATAATTTCTCAATTTAATTAATATTATATATTGTCAAGTCAAGTCAATTCAAAGTCATCAAGTCACAGTCAAAGTCTAGTCTAGTCATACTCCATTGGGAGTTTTAAAGGACGACGAAGGAGTTTTGGCGGGAAAACGAAAAAGATCGCGTCACCGCATTGTACTATTTTCCAAAACATGTGTTATTTTCAGTGTTAGTGCATAAAATTGGTGGCATTTTATTCGTTAAGTGCTGGATTACAAGCACGAGTGTGGGAAAGTGGTATAATGATGGTGAAACGTTTCTTTTCGTGTTGTTTCCAATACTCAATAGAAGCTTCTGGTAAAGTTGCCACCACTTTACTAGGAGTATGACTTGACTAGACTAGACTATGACTTGACTTGATGACTTGGACTGTAACTTGACTTGACATGTATGCATTATATATTATTAATTAATTAACTCGAGAAGTTATTAATTACTTGACACTGGCTAAATACACAAAAGTGTGGAGCTGAACAAAAAAAAAGGACGACAAATACAAATTTTGACATTTTACTTGACTGACAGAATTTAACAAGATGGCCGCCATGCAAAGTGAAACGAAAAGTCATTTTCTATGAAAAATACCGCTGTTTTGTACAAATAATGGTAAAATTACAAGTTTCAACTAAAGTATACTACTTTTGAAAAATAGAAACAGCTACGATAACACGCATGGACCGCAATACTAGTACTATTATACAATTATAAAACAATACAATTGTATAAATAAAAGGTTTTCTCCGACTGTAATGCAACTGCCTAAGTTTAGTGCAATGTATTTTTATTGCTAAGAACGTCCTAGGGAGATAAGTGCATCCTTAGAAGCTGTGAAGGTTAGGTACATATTTTTTTATTTATACGTTTTGAAATAATCAAGAGAAACAACTTAAATATCACTTGTTCCTATAAGGTATGTTATTCACGTCACTAACCTTGAAACAGGTACTTACTGAGAACTTTCATCGTATTAAACGGTATAATTTTATGTACATAATATAAAGCTCATGGAGTTAATTAAGATTGAGATGACTTATCTTAATATATAAAAATGAATCTCTATTTCCCTTGGTCATCGCATCACGGGGGAAAGGATGCAACATTTTCGCTAATTCTTTTTTATTATGTTTATTACTTTCAGAAATAGGTTCTTATGAAAGAAAAAGTTACGAAAGTATGGAAAAATTTTCACCACGCGGGTGAAACCGTGCACAGCTAGTGTATTTGACGGTGGCAACGTCCAGTTGTAAACTTAGAGCTCAGTGGGCAGTACCTTAATTTACCCTGTGGCAGCATTTAAATTTATTACAGTGGCAACACCGGCAACTGTCATCGCTCCCCTACCCATCTGGCTATATAAAGGGAGCGCTCGGTGTACTACGAATCATTCTTGCTCCGGACACGGCGAGGTGTGGACATGCAGAAAGCCTATAGTTATATAGGTTGCAACCTACGCACAGCCCGTTCTTCCTACATATTTATGATGGCAAATAGTGACAAAATAATAATAATATGTGTGGACATCTCACACAACGCCATCTAGACCCAAACTAAGCAAAGCTTGTATTGTGGGAACCAGATAAATGATACAATAGTTTAATGCTTTTGTTTTTAAATACATACATATAATATCACCCAGACACAGAACAAACACATATGTTCATCACTCAAATGTTTATCCTGGGTGGGAATCGAACTCAGAACCCACAGTTCAGAAGGTAGGGTTACTACCAACTGAGCTATCGGACCAGTCAAATAATTACCATGTTCCGATCAAAGAACTGCTTAGCATAAGGTCGTAATTAAGCAGTTCATATCCTTTTCCTTTCTTCATCCTAAATTAAGTAAACGTAGCGAAATTTTCAATCAAAACATCCATTTTACGCAAGCCACACAGTGAACCAGCAGATAACCACCTAAGATGGGAGCCCTATTGCCGACAGAGAGTGCGGTTGCCGTGACCCAGATGCCGAGTTCCCGAGTAATACACTGGTACAAGTCATCCATGTATACTTGGAAAGATCTTTTCGGTGTTTCTGGTGAAAATTGCCACGGAATAATAGAGAAGAAATACGGCGGAAAACGCAGATATAAATAAAAACTGTATATATTTTAAAAACTAAATGCTATGTAGGTAAGATAAGACCGCCTATTGTACTAGTATTAGTAAATTAAATAAGATTTTCTTTGTATAATTTTTTTTACGATGTACTTTTTTTACGGTGGTGATCTATCTTGGTCTAAGTTTTCCACATTCATTAAAATTCACGAAAATGGTTAAAAAAACAGATGAACCTTTAAGAGGTTACTGGTTCTAGGTGTACAAACATTGTAAAATGTGCTACAAAATAACCTGAATTTGCTAAAAGTAAAAGTAAAAGCAAAAGCTCATTCACACCTCATGGACCCGTGGAAATCTCGCACAGTTCGTTTCTTGAGATCATTTCGGCCACACACCTGCAAGTTGTGGAATATGCTACCATCTGAGGTATTTCCGCTGAGCTACAACATGGGGCACTTCAAACCTCGTGTAAATAGAGTATTAAAAGGTAGGCAACATATCAGCAGCGCACCTGGTGTTGCAGTGTGGCACGGTAACTGCTTACCATCAGACGGGTGGGCTCTTGTTTGTCTATCTATAATAATAATAACGCCCAACGATCACATACATAGATCCTAGACCCTGACTAGGATTCCCTGTATCCAGAGATCCAATAACTACGAGGACCATGGTCCCACTATATCCACAGAATTTGTGCTTGTTTTTTCAATGCACATATACTTGCCCTGCAACGGGAATCGAACTCGCCGCCTCCCGGCTATGATGCCGACCTGCTCAACTACCACACCACAGAGGCTGTCATATGTGATAAAAAAGTAGTAAAGTAGGTAAACTTATCTTTGAACGAAACTGAAGCTAAAATTATTGTGATTTTCATATATATATCATCCAGATAAAAATAACAATAGTTTCTTCAAGTTTCCACCCGGTGACGCTGTAAAGGTCGTTAAAGAACAACAGCAATAGCCCGTTCAGAAAAAAAGATTCTTTATGCCTGTTTTTAATTACTTAATCTTCATTTTTCAATTTTGATCAGAGAAGGCTACTAAGATTATGCACAGCTACATTTACTCGTTCAATAATTTCTTTTAAGCATTTTAGAATTATTAAAAAAATAACGGCCTTATATTTTATAAAAGAAATTGTTCTTTTATTTTCAACGCAAACTGCATATTTATAAATAAATTTGCATTTTGTTACCTAACTTTGGATCATAGCTGTAGTGTAGGGCAACGGCCTTAATATTCTTGAAGGTGAAGCTGTGTACTAGAAGAGTGACCTTATGTAAGCATGAAATGAATCAAGCACTCGCAAGAAGGATGATGAAAACACTTGGCTACGCATACAGCTTCCTTTCTCAAAACACGTCGCTGTTATAGGCATACACTTCTGTATAAATCTTATGTGTCCACTTACAGCTCATAAAATTGGGTTTGACGTTTGCTACATGTCTAATTGACCAATTATAACAACCAATCACATAAATACGTCATAGAATTATCGCAGTAATCAATATTAAAACCAGAGAAGCCCGCCCCGTATTTGACCTGTATGTGAATATAATATTTTGTTGGTTTAGGCAGAGTAAGCAATCTTTGTGCAAAATTTCGACCCGGTCACTTTAGGAGTTTTGACATGGTTTGTTCGTGTGAACAAACAAACCTACAAACAGACAACGTTCAACTTTTATTGTAAGAAAGGGGCATTTTAGTTCAGATATTTATGTTTTTTACCTAAACATAACGTTTCTGAATAAAAACATGCAATATATTTATCATGCATCCATATCAATGTATAAATTCTAATGTCTGTCTGTTTTTCTATCATTTACCGTGTCGTGACTAAACGGCCAAACCGATCTTGATGAAATTGGTTATGTCGATCATTTTAACCATGGGATAAAACATAGGATGCTTTTTATAGCGATAAACTGTTTTGTAGTCCACGAGTGGAAAGTCGAATGCACCAGCCAGTAATTATTTACAGTCCATTGGTTTTTACTCCATGCTTTTACCCTTGAAATCAATTAGGGAAGCTAATTTAAAGTAATAGCACCTACTGGTTCTTACAACATACAGTTCTTTTGGTTTAATCGCTGACTCATCAATTCGATTTATATTTCTGATACCTTTTTGTAAAGCATATGCACTTAGTTTGTCCGTGTACCATAAGAAAAAACTTTTCTATACATATAAAATTCAAAGTCCTGACTGACTTATATATCAATGCACAGCCTAAGCCGCTGGTCTTAGAGACTTGAAATTTGGAGGGTGTGTTCTTTGTAAAGTGTAGGTATTCACTAAGAACGAATCTTCCGAAATTCTACCCCTAAGAGGGTGAACAGAGTCGTTGAATTATCAATGAAAAAATTCCTTTCCTTTTCCTATAGGCCGGGCGAAGCCGCGGGCAAAAGCTAGTATTTTTTTATTAAACAAAGGAAAAACGGAACCTTATTACGAAATAGGTTTCCTTCATACTGATTAATGACTGGATGAACTTCACTAAACTTGCTGGTTATATATTGCAAAAGTTTTGACGAAAACACGAAGCTGACACCATAATGTTTTTGCTTACATTAGTCTTCACCATCACACTAATATTATAAAGGCGAAAGTTTGTATGTGTGTGTTTGTTTCTCCTTTACGCTCAAACAGCTGAATGGATTTGGATGAAATTTGGTACCAAGATATCTTATACACTGGATTAACATATAGGCTACATTTTATCCCGTAAAAGTGAAATCTTCCCGTGGGATGAGCAAATAATTAAAATACTTTTTAACCGTGGGTGAAACCGTGGGGCGCAACTAGTGTAAAATAAAAATAAAAAGTGGATAGCCGTATCATCACTTCGGGGTGACTGAAATAATGTGACTATTTTTACGCAAAGAAATAATAACTTTATACAATTCTATATTTCTCAGAAAATGTTCAAATTCAGATAAAGCTGAACGTACTTTTTTCAATGGGGTTTCTGAATGGACAGGATACTACTTACAGATTTGTACGATAGAGGACTGCGTACTATGTTTCAATGTATTAACAGAGTCCGATAAATAAAATTATCGAGATCAATTATCAGTTATTAACAATTACATATTACAAAAAGTATTTAAGTATTGTATCAGTTATCTGGTTTCCACAATAAAAGCTTTGCTTAGTTTGGGACTAGATGGCGTTGTGTGAGATGTCCACACCTATTATTATTTTTATATCCCTTGTAATTAATATCAACAGGTTGTCTAAAAAAATATCATCTTCTTTGTAAGCTTTAAAGTGAAGTAAATAAGGCTGGTTATAGGTACATACATCAATCCATACACTTAAAATTCATTTTGCGTGAAGATCAGACAGCTCCATTCAAGGTGATAGATGTTGACTGAGTTAACGATTCGATTGGAGTACAGTTTGCTTCGTTAACTCGAAAAAGCTATTTTTATCTGAATTTATTCCATGATCATTTTATTGCAATTTAACAACTTTAATAGGAACTTGTTCTATGAATAGCGACATTTTATACTAGGGACTTTTTATGATTGAATTTAATGATTGCTAGATAAAAATTAAACTGCTGAATAATGAAGTTATGATAGAAGAGTAGAACTAGATGTCGCAGATTTGTAAAAATATTTTTTCGGTTTTCCATGTTTACAATTATTTATTTATTTATTCTTAAGAAGACCAACAGCTTTTTCTTACATCTTAGAAACAAAATATGCACTAGGAAGCCAATTAAAGGTGCTCACGTCTAGACATATACTAGTAAACATATATATTGTAAGATAAATAACGGCTAAAACTCACGTCAATTAAAAGTCAAAATTACTCCGACGTTATTTATCTCACGATAGTTTTCAAACTAAAAAAGTAAACATATAAGTACTAGAATTAATAACTATTACGGATCATTTATAGTTTAAAAAAAAGCATGCTTCTCTCACAAAACATTATATTTTAAGTCCTTTCCTACCTCAAATAGAATACCTCACTCAGAATCACTAAAGCAATTGCGACTTCCCGTAATTTCACGGTCCCTAAAAATTTAACGCCCTCTACCGGCATCCCTTCGCATCTTGCGTCGTAAAAGTCCCTAGAATGAATCCACTAAGGCCATATATGACCCCGGTCGACATTAGGCTCGGGTGTAATGGCCAACGTTTGTCCTTATATGGAACACCTGGCTCAGATTTGACTCATAATGTATGTATTGACTCGGGGTTATGAATATGTCCGATTTTGGTGATTTGCATAGTTAATCAGATTTTTTCTGTGACATACTGCTAATAAGAAAAAAATTACATTTGTGACAGAACTATGAAAGCGACGTTCTTTTATACTTTACGTGTTAATGTTTTTGTTCTGTTACAAAATAAATTTTCTTTCTTTCATGTTTCGTTAAGAAACTGAATATTTTTGTTTTAGATAATTTACAAAGAGATTGTTTGATGTTTTACAGTAAAATAGTAGGTACAAAAAGAAATATTACTTAATAAGCTTATGTATTTTGTCCTGTATCGGACATGGACATTAAAAAACGCGAGCCTGTCAGATCTTTTTGAAACTACCACAGTGAATAGTATTTCTTTAAATACTAACAAAGCGGTGCAATACATTTCATCAATACTTTTGAAAATACTGGAGCCAAATCGGATTTATATTTAAATAAATGGTATTGTGTAACGGGACCGTTTGAAATGACTGACTTTGATTAATGGCCAGAAGCCGCGTCTGTTTTCAGTGCTCAAAGCTATAATTTGTTCAGACATTTACCTAGTTAATTATCTTTTGAATATTTTCTGGGAATTTTAAAACCTTTGATTAAACTACAAATCGTTTGTATGTTATGTTACGTATCGTAATTCATGACGATAGACAATAATTATAATAATAACAACGCCCAACGATCACATACATAGATCCTAGACCCTAACTAGGTTCCCTGTGTATAGGGACCCAGGAACTACGAGGACCATGGTCCCACAAAACCCAGACACGGAACAAGTATTTACGCTTTTTTTTCTGTGCACAAATACTTGTCCTGCCGCGGGAATAGAACCCGCCTCCTCTGGGCTATGAGCCGACCTGCCCAACCACCACAACCACAGAGGCTGTCAAATATGACAATATAAATCATTATTGTTAAATTTCGACGGCCTTGGATTTATTTCTGACATTGATAAAGGGAATAACGTGATCTCTCATAATTTTCCATTCAAACCGGTTTTATTATTCTGAAATAAATGCGATCATATGTCTCATGTCTCGTGTTATATTCATTCCGCAATATGCAATTGGGTCATCGGTGTAGAGGTCAAGTAAGTTTCAAGGTCTTGTTACATGATTTTAGTTAAAAGCGTAATCTTCTACAGATCTACTCACGTATTTTCACTTTTCGCAAGGCATCTCGTGTTTGACAGATTTTTATCAGATTTAGTTTTGCAACTGTTTCGTTCTTAGCAACTTCAATTTCTAGCTTAGATTCTATTTTGTTTAGAGCAATCGTATTTGCTTTAGATAGATTTTCTTTACATCGAAATGTATTTTATATCACATTAAAATTATTAACCCTCTAAGCTATTGATTTTGCTGTCATAATAACGCAGACCCGTGTATTGCTTATCTTCTTATACGTTAACGACCTTGCAAAACCTGTTGCTGTTATATCCGAGAACCAATGTTGTGTACAAAACTTTGACTTCTAATAAATGTAAATTGTTTGGATAGGGTACAGAGTCCATAAATAGTGTCATTGCTAGCGTTTGTTTATTATTTTCATTCAAATTATGTGATTTAAATTTTATAGCTCCCATGATTCAACAGACGTTATCTTATTTCATCGCGTTCTATAGTTGCAAATTTGTATCGTATTTAAAAGTATAAATTTACACCATTATTTATCACAGTATCAAATCACACTAATATTATAAAGGCGAAAGTTTGTATGTGTGTTTGTGTGTATTTGTGTATGTTTGTTATTCTTTCACGCTCAAACGGCTGAATGGATTTGGATGAAATTCGGTACCAAGATAGCTTATACACTGGATTAACATATAGATTACATTTAATCCCGGAAAAGTGAAATTTTCTCGTGGGATGAGCAAATAATTAAAATACTTTTTATCCGCGGGTGAAACCGCGGGGCGCACAACACAAGCAATATAGAGAAAAAATAAACTACCTGTATAATTATTTACTAAAGTTGTAAAAGAGACATTTAAACTTTAAAAAGGATGCATTAAAAATATCACAATCAGAGAATTCCTCATAATGTGATATACATGCTCTACTTTGCTCTGCTTCTATTATCTAGAAATTTACGATATTAACAATCTCTAAATTAGTCGGATACATAATACATAGATAAATAGATAGATCAATACTTTATTGTATACCGTAAAAAAAAAACAATTTACAAAAAGAAAAGCTAACATAATTAACTATTACTAGTACAATAGGCTGTATTAACGCTTAGAGCGATCTCTTCCAGACAACCAGACAACAATAATAAGAGTACAAACTTATAATTTTTGTTAGAATTAAAAACTTACTTTTAGATTAGGGGTTTAGCAATATTTGTATTTTGTAGTATTAGAACACAGCCTTGACTTTTAGTCGTACTATATAATAAGTGTCATAATAAAATAATCATTAAAAAAAATAATGATTATTTGATTTTATATTTGACGAGCTTCTGCCCGCAGCTTTGCCCGACATAACATCCATGCCTACGTCATAACATCTACCTGCATGCCGAATTTCAGCCCGATCCGTCCAGTGGTTTGAGCTGTGCGTTGATAGATCACTATGTCAGTCAGTCAGTCAGTGACCTTTGAGTTATATATATTTAGATTATAATAAATTGAACATAGTCCTCCGCTATTTTCACTGTCGGTAAAGACCAACAGTGCTATTTTCATGAAATACGTAACATTCCAATGTTTATTAACCGTTAACAACCGTGTAAACATTTACGGCTTTTACAACTCGATGATCTATGCATTTATCTTCCACAAATCCTGACACTGAGCCGCATAACCTAATCTAATACACGTATTGTTATAAATATGGATTTACAATATATTAATGCTAAGTAAAGTTGAAATAGATGTTGCATATCGCGGCCGAGTTGGCTGGACTGCAGTCGCGACCCCTTCTCGCCCCGGTGCGGTGGACCATCGTCCAGCCTTCGCTCACAGGGGGGTTTTAGTGGGTTCGAGTCCCACATACCCCCTGCCACCACCTCCGTGAAGTGCGAGGGCATTTACCTCTAAAAAAAAACAAGATGTTGAATATAATGCAGATATCGTTATATTCGTTATCATTTTCATACAGTTAGTTACTTTTACATTTAATATATGCGATGTACCCTTACATCGCATATATTAAAACGTAACCCTTCTGGGAATCTTGCCTATTAAATGTTAGCTTTAAAGACTTTGTGAAACGTTTAGATAAAATTTTGATGCTGCTTGTAAATGCGCGCTTGGGTTTTATTTCTGTTCTCCAGAGACGCTTCAGTCTCTTGGGTGGAATGTTTTTAGGTCCGTATTACAGAACGATGCTCAGTCATCGATCGGTGCTCAAGCAGAGATTTCATTCGTAAAGTGATCAATTATTGAATGAAATCTCTGCTTGAGCACCGATCAATGACTGAGCATCGTTCTGTAATACGGACCTTAGAGTGTTTAAAATGTAGTAAATTTTTTTAAGTTTCTTTTACTAGATGGTCGGACTTCTCTGCAAGGTTCATCTAGGTAGGTACCACCGCTTTGCCAGTTATTCTGCCGCCAAGCAGTAGTGCGCAAGCACTGCTGTGTTCCGGTATGAAGGGCACTGTAGCTAGTGAAATTACTGGGCAAATGAGACTTTAAGACCTGATCTCACAGTCTAGTAATCTTATGACTAGATTGTGCTGATGTCTCAGAATGACGTGCGCAGTGCAGTGTCACGCGAAATTTATACTTTTAAGTCCGAGTGACACTGCAACCTACATGGGTAGCCGTGTCGCTTAACATCAGGCGAACGGTTAGCTCGTCACGTCCCTTAACTAAAAAAAATGCTTTGTTGTGTTACCTATAGGGTGTATTTATTGCCTTTGCTTATAAAATCTATTTTATTAATATTAAAGGCATCGTTCTGATTCCGTGAGTCAGTTATTTTTGTTCACGTAAACCTTTTATCCCTAGCAATGTTATTCAGAATGGAAATGTTTTACTTGTGTAGAACTTTATTGAGTATTTCATTTATGACTTTGTTTTTGAAACCCTATTTTAACGATCTTCATCTGTCCTTGGCAACATACAATTACCCGTATGAAGGTAAACTCAATAGAACGGTTACAAAAACTGTCTGACGTAAATTGGAAGACAAAGCGATGGATGGAATCATCGACGTGTGGTTTATGTTTTACCTAAAGCGGTGCCGTGATAGGTGAATATTAACCGCAAGATACAAGAAATACAAAAAGTTATACATATTTAATGAAATGATGTCCGCATAACGAGCATAGGTAATATTTTTATAAGTTTCTGCTAGGCTATCATGAAACTTGATTGCGACAGATTGATGCACGTATTTGTATGGATTTGACAGTTTCAATGCATAGTTTATGTCCACGGAAATATTTAAATTATTAGAATTTTTTCTTGTTGCATTGCAATGAGAGTTTCGTGATCACCTCACAGGAATATAAAAGTGCATGGCTACTTTTCAAGAATAAGCTGTAGAAACCTTTTGATGATAAAGTAATCATGTAGTTTCTTGTATAATGCTAATGTTTCTTGTAGTATGCAGGATTTTGTTTTCTATTTTGCTATACTTTTAGTGAAGTTTAATTTGAAATTTTGTATGTTCCTAACCCACATTATAATAGGTCTTTACCTATGAAATTGCCGTATTGCAGTACAGACTTTTTCAAACAAAAAAAAGTTTTGATTGGCTATGAATTCTAAATTCAAATTAATTTTGTTTTAAAAATATTACATATTATTTACAATATAAGTCTTTTGTTTATTGATTAGCGTTGTATTTTCATTACATTTCAACATTTTTCCTCATAATGGATACTTTGAAATTTTGTGTAATTATGAAATATGAGTTCCGTCGTGGCACCAACGCGGCACAAACGACACGTAACATCAACGACGTTTACGGAGAGAACTGTACAAACGAACGTACAACCCGTTATTGGTTTGCTCGGTTCCGTTCTGGGAATTTTGACTTGAAAAATGAACCTCGTGGTCGTCCGGAAACTTTGGTCAATAATGATGAATTAAAGGCGATTGTGGAAGCTGATGAATCTCAATCTACAGCTGAGCTGGCAGCAGCTTTTGATGTTAGCATCAAAACAATATTGGTCCATTTGCGACAGATTGGCAAGATAAAAAAGCTTGATAGATGGGTGCCCCACGAACTTAACGATCGCCAGCGCAACGTACGCGTCGAGACTTGCCTTGCGCTGCTTAACAGGCACAGAAATGAAGGAATTTTGAACCGAACTGTTACGTGCGACGAAAAATTGATTCTTTTTGACAATCGAAAGCGCTCAGCAAGTTGGTTAGATCTTGGTTTGGTACCAAAGCAATGTGCAAAACGAAAAATGACCCCTAGAAAGGTGATGGTCACAGTTTGGTGGTCTAGTGCTGGTGTGATACATTATAGCTTTTTACAAAACGGCGAGAGCATTACTGCAGATGTGTACATTGAAGAACTGACCACAATGATGGCGAAACTCGCACGTCTGCAACCAGCTTTGGTCAATCGGTCGTCTCCACTGCTACTTCACGACAACGCGCGACCCCATACTGCACAACAGACCGTCTCTAAGCTGCATGAGTTGGGTTTGGAAGCTCTCCCTCATCCGCCATACTCACCAGATCTTGCACCTACCGACTATTACTTTTTCCAAAATTTGGACAACTTTTTGGCGGGAAAAAAATTCAATTCCCGAGAGGCAGTACAAAACGCCTTTGAAGACTTTGTTGTCTCCCGTCCTGCTGATTTTTTTAAGAAGGGCATCCATAAACTGCCACAGCGTTGGCAAAGATGCATTGATTGCAGGGGTGATTACTTTGAATAAAATAAATAAATAAGTTCGAAAAAAAAATACTTTAACTTTTTTCAAACAAAACGGCAATTTCATAGGTAAAGACCTAATATTATGGTAATGTTCAAAATCTCAGTACGTTTTAGATTTTTTTAATGTGTATGTTTCAGTATGAGTATGAATGTCTATGTTTGGGTCTTGGAGATACGGACTTGAGTTAAGTTTTGTATTGAGTTGAGCAAGTTGACTCATAAGCCGAAGACGGCGGGTTCGATTTACGCGCATTTGTGCACAGAAAAAACAGCGCAAATACTTGTTCTGAGTCTGGGTGATGTGGGACCATGGTCCCCGTCGTTCCTGGGTCCCTAGACAGTCCCTAGGGAATTCTAGTAAAAAAAATATTATTATTATATATAGTCTTATTTTATCATACCATGATCTTTTATCAATAATTATAAAAATATCTAACTTCTTTAGTTTAGTATTTTTTCTTGCACACATCCACACCACTTGTACTTTTAAACGCACCTATACTTTTAAAATTTTACTTTTATCTTTATCCGAAGTTCCCACGCTACCACCTTGTTTATTTTCACTATCGAACCTTACTAGAACAGGTTGCCTTTATCAATGGTTTTTCTTGTATTTCAGGTAAGTCTGCATGATAACTCGATCCGCTCGAACTGGTTGGGCAGCTGTGGTGCTCGCTTAGAAGCTTGTGAGTATTTATGAGCTTATACTGTGTGCGTTCGATGAACATTGAGTAGAGCTCACTGTGTAATGCATTAAGTGAGGCAAATTATTTGCATAAATTACTAATACGTATTTACTAGGTGGTAGGACTTTTCTGCAAAGTTCGTCTAGGTATCTGTTATTCTGCCGCCAAGCAGTAGTTTTGAAGTACTACTGTGTTTCGGTTTGAAGGGCATTGTAGCTAGTGAAATTACTGGGCAATTCACAGTCGAGTAATCTTATTACCAGACTGTGCTGATGTCTCAGGATGATGTGCGCAGTGAACCCTTATATTTTGGAGCTCCGAGTGACACTATGTTCGGAGGCCGTGTCGGCTAACATCAGGTGAACGACTAGCTTGTCACACCATTAACAACGATAAAAAACAAAAATTGAAGTAAAACTTCTTTACGTACGCTTGACTTGGCGTTGGTTCACGTGGATCTCCATTGTTAACATAACAAAGTCAAAACTTTGTATTACTATTATGGTAGTTGTTCCGGTAAAATTTCAATTTACAACTGTCAAGACATTAATACTTAACAAAGCAAAAACAAAGTTATAGGTACCGGCCGATAGATGGAGCTAAACTAAAGAAGTTTTACCTCAGTCGTGTGGTCTAAAGCACACTCGTTTTTTTCTATATTATTTGCTTCTGACGGAGGCTGAAGTTCGGTGAAACCTATCTTACAAGTCATAAACATAAATGTATACATAATATATAAAAATTACTATAGATGGTAGGACTTCTCTGCAAGAGTTCTTCTTTTGTACGTACGACCCTTTTGTATAATAATAATAATAATATATTGTACAGTAGTGTATATACACTTGAATTGAATAGCTGTTCTCTTTTATTAGTCACAATTATACAGTACTAGATACAAATTCATAATCTGAACCAATAAGAACATAATAAAGCTTTATTAAAGTTTTTTTTATTTATTTGTATGACTCAATGATAACAATTAAAGATTTTTTATACTCTTTTATAAACAGTTTCATTTTTCATCTCTTGACGATTTAACATCCATCTATCTCATTTGAGTTATAAGAATGAAAAAAGCCCATTATAATTATTTCATCACGAATTTAATTATTATTTTATAAAAATTGATTAACAAATGTATTATTCACAAATTTAAAAAGCAATTAATCAAGTATAATCTGAATCCATCGGCGTTTTATAAAACATAAAAAACAGCGTTAAATTTCGATTCATCACACATAGTTCATTTGGACCCGTTTCAAAAGGTACAAATCGAATTCAAAAATTCTCCATGAACATTTTTTGTTATTTGTTTAAATAAAAATGCTATATTGTCGGTTCATTAGTCGTTGTGCAACAAAAACGGAGTCGTTAATTTTTTTCGTATGTCCGATTGATTTTTGTTGATTAAAGGTCAATAAACCTTCAGTTTAGTCGATTGATTCTCTTATTTAAAAAAAGGTTTTGGTGCTTTTACCGATAATATCCTTGTAATAAAATAGGGATTAATAAACTAACTTGCATTGCTCTCATTTTATACAGAGAATTGCTTGGATTACTTAACTTACTTAACTGACTTACAAAAAGAAGGAGGTTCTCAATTTCAGTTAATGTTATTAGACTAGCCTGATCCATCTATCCAGGACAAACATTTGTGTGATGAACATCGATGTTTGTTCTGTGTTATATTTTATTCTCAGTGTGTAATTACAAACAAAACGAATATATGAATTGTATCAGTTATTTAATTCACATAGTGCAAGCTTTGCTTAGTTGGGGCTAGATGGCGGTGCGTCTGTCCACAAATACTTATGTATTATTATTATTTATTTGTAAAATATAATAGTATTTCAATAATCGTTAATACAATACTAAACTAGACCTAAAAAACTAAACTATACCTAAGAACTTAAAATAAATAAAAACCTAAAATTTAAAATAAACCGTTGGTGGATGGGAAAGTTCCCAGAATGCTGGCATTACATTACCACATTACCACGTTGAATGGCAATTTTTTGTGTATAATAAAAGCCATCATTCTGGTCATCTGATATTTTATTTGTGTTATTATTATTATTTACATTTAAATTGATTATTTAATCAAATTTCCTTAAGTGTGAACTGTCCACAAATACCTATGTATTATTTATTGTAGAAGTGCTAAAATTAGCCTATTTGCAATAAATCTTTTGACTTTGACTTTTATTTATGTAATTATTTTTTACATTAAAATTACCACCTAAATAATAATTATAAACCTAATAACATTTCTTTAATATGACTTAGTTTGGAGATCCTTGATATTTTAATACTGGCATATCATTAATCATTACGGCATCGGTTTTGTACAATAAATTCATGAAATTGATGAATTATTGAGATTCATTGAATGTTATTTGCGCATTTGTACCTACGTGCTTTATTTTTTTCTATATTGGAGTGTTACGCTCGTAAGATTACTTTCAGTTTTTACGTAGGATTAGTGATGATTTTAATTTAAGACAATAGCTCCCGAAAATTGAGTACTCTTTTTTGTAATTAGAAATTTATTACTTTTTATGAAGTTTCTGACGTAGGCCATCCTTAATATCCAAGTTCTAATTTAGTCAGGCATTCTTTAATTAATCAGTTAAAAATTCGATGTTCAATTTCTATATCTAAAAACTTTATTAATAAAGACTGTACCAAAACTAAAAGCTCAATTATTTCAAGCAACTTCAAATTCTAATGAATGCGATATTTTTCGAATACTTTTTTATAAGATTAATTTTAATTTAGGTATACTTATATCTACTTTTAACAAAAAAGACTATGGTAAAAATAAATTGGGATTCGCCATTTTGAAACTACATACGATTACAAAAAACATACAATGGTTATCACTTAACCACGCAAGACAGTTAAATATCACTTAACCGGAATAAGGTGTATAGTCCAATTAAAAAAACGAGTGTGCTTTAGACCACATGAATGAAATAAAACTTATTTAGTTTAGCTCCATCTATCGGCCGGTATAACTTTGTTTTTGCTTTGTTTAATGTTAATGTCGCCATCTTGACAATTGTAAATTGTCATTTTACCAGACATACTAACATAGTAATGCAATTTTTTAACTCTATGTTGGCAATGCAGATCTACGTGAACCAACTTTAGCTTCCGTTCGCCTCGAATTCACCAGCTTACCCCGCAAGTTAAGCGCGTGTAAAAAAATATTACTTCAAAAGAATTTGGATGGATGCTATATTAACACTCGCTATTTTAATTGGACTTTAGTCGTTCGTAAAAATAAAAATAAAGTGCTAACATATCTTATAAGACCACTCTATGACTAACCGCAAAATGGACGTTTTGATTTCTGAGATTATATCAACATACCCATTATGGTTTCTAGATATTAATAATTTGATTAATAAGTCGTAGTGATGAACATTTATTTATATACTCTTTTGATCTTTCGTCTTTTGAACAGTTGTATCTAAAGAACCTGGAAGAAATGTTTAAATTAGTTACTATAGTGTCGATTACACACTAACAGCACCGAATGTAAACTTAAACTACTCAACCTTGGATGCAAACATGCTATATTGCTATAATGATGCACAAATTGTCGAGTCATGCACTAAAATTGTGCATAAACGAGCATAATAGTGAAATAAACAAATGCGAACATCCTATTTTAAACCCTATTCCGTTAACGTAAATTTTAATTTGTGCAACCTGTTCTCAGTTTGTTGACTAAGTCGTGATTGATACCTTATGCTATGGACATAAGGTTGGATCAATGTTTCCGGTATGAGAATGTAAGATGACTGTGAGGTTAGTAAGGATGCGATCCGAATCAGTGGTAGATAGTTATCAAAGTATTACCTTTGCATGGCAGTTGTCGTCATATCTTTACTGCAGGTAAAATATTATGACGAGAGTAATTCACTTTTTGCAGACTTTTTATTTTTTTATTATCAAAGTCATGTTTAATGTTAGAGACACTGAATAGTAAAGCTTTGTTGAAAACTGCAGCAAACTTATATTATTCATGAAAAATTTATTTCATTTCATAATAGTTAAAGTATAAAATTAAAACTAACTATTGCATATTTTTAAAATCCAATTTTAAAGAAATAACTAAACAAAGAATTCGAAGCAACTAACAATTTGTAAGCCCTAAATTGGAAGGTTCAAGATTCAGTCAATGACCTTTAGACATTACGACGATAACAAACGAATAAATCATTATCATTTCGTCCTGACTAACGAAACGTAAAATAGAACCTCCAATTGTCTACACTTACCTTTAAACATAATATCCGACAATACTTGGCAGTCGATCTACTGACAATGACTGAAGTCCTTCATCTGCCGTAACATAATGATCGCCTGCAATGCCTGCCGAAACACGCCATGCCACTTAGGGCACAGAATAAATAGTAGTACAAGTACTTAGGGGTAGTCGCACACTTTGTCGACCAGAGCCATTCATGCATGCCATAAAATGTTGTATACAATACTTAGTCAATCTATTCAAGTCTAAAACGCTTTGTTTGATTAACGGCCTGAATACATTCACTGCTGAACATAGACTTCTCATAGAGCGCCACCTTGAGCGGCTATTTTCCTTTGCATTCATTGGCTCCCGCGGTTTTACCAAATCATCGGATAAAGCTTTACGAGAAGCGAATATCTACGTTTACTACATTATTTACATGTATTGTCACAAAAATATTTTGTTTATGCACAGCAAGAATAAAAATCGGTTATAGATTGTAAGGTTTCTTGTTTCCAAATTCTTGAAGCAATTTAAGGTCTCTAGTTCATAGTGTAACCTGTTTGTTACTTCAAAAAAATTACAGTTATTTTTCCTATATTTATTTTCTGTACTTGAAATTCCGAACTACTTAAAATTTTATTTAGCCATAAACATAATCAACTTTCTTGAACCAATTAAATAGTTTGGTCCGCATAGTGCGCGATCACCGCGAGTCCGTAAACAACACACTGTTCCAGAGTACATGTTTTCACACTTGCCTAATTATTATTTAAGGTACAAATTACATCTTACAAACAACGCACGCATTTTCCGCTTCTTATTGTGTTAAATGTTTTAGTGACTATAATCTTCCCGATTTGTATCTACTTGCAGTGTTTTAACTCTCGGCGCAAGGTTGTCTGTGGCATCGAATAGATCCAAACTCCAAACGATCCAAACTGATGGACAATAGGACTTGGTCTAATGCTCTTCTGTGCTGGAGATCTCCTAATTTCGCTTTTATATCCCTAGCCCCCAGTTTCTCATATGTTTGGCAAACTAGTTTCAAGTCAACATGCCAAATACTGTACGCTCATTAGTTGAGACTAAGTAGTTAGTTTCATATTACTAATCTGTGATTGAGACAGCCGATGATCAACAAGCAACCAATAAGCCTTTTGTGTAAGGGATTCTGAATATTTATATATCATCTAAATAAGTATAAGAATTATAATAATAAATATGTAATAGTCATTTATAAATACGATGACTTACGCAGAACCATATACTAGTCATAAAAGCTTAAATCATAATTATTATCATCTTGTAATTTTTTATTATTCACAGTCGCACGTAAATTTGAAATAGTCATTAAAGTTAACAGTTGTACATTTTATTCTCTAGAAAAGTCCCACAAATTAGTTAAATTGAATAAGATCGTTTAACGCAAGGTATTGCAGGGCTAAGTTAACCGGTTAATTTGTTGGATAATAATAAATCCATAATTGTATTTCGTATGGAACTGTGCTCTGTGACGTAGTTTGAAAAGGTATCAGACTTGTTCTCGCCACACGTTGAATGAATCAATTTGAAAGCTGACGAATCTTTTCGTTCACTGAATATATAATGTGTATTATACATAACTTAATGACCAAAGAGGCCAAAGGTATAAGCCTCGTTATCACCATTTCCCGCAGTATATATTTTTCTTAAACTCTGTCAAACCTCTTATATAAGCTCAATGTAGTTATTGTACTACGTACAGTGCTATAGAAGTGCTCTGTTGTTTATTAATGCTATAATAATATACAACGTCAAAACCATCATCCCAGGTAGTTTGAATGAGCTTAAATAAGTTGCATTTATATCTTTTGAGCTATTTGAATTATATTTATTATCTCCTTCAGCATTCTGTTTAGGCGGTAAACTGGCATTGACCTCGACACAGCTTCTGGCTTCCAATATACTATGAGGAATGAGTTTATTGCATCCAGTTTATTTAAATATACCGCCGTATATACCGCGTGCGTTTGATGTTAATTATCCGTATTGGCATAATTTATGCACGTTTATATTTGACTTGCCCATTTGCTGTTTGTAGTTTTCAATATAGATGTATGGTGAATACAGATCGTTGCTTAGTAGAAGTTTTAATTTTAGACTTGAATTTTTCTTCGATATTTTGTTACCGTGAAATTTGCACCATCTATCAAATATTAATTTTTTTAACGTTATTGAGTAATTTGAAGAGTTAGCCTTTTGCCTTGTGTTTAGTGTAACAGCTGCCCATAACCATTGCAATGTCACTCGGAGCTCTAAATTATAAAATTTCGTAACACTGCTCTGCCCACGTCATTTTGAAATATCAGCATATCAGATCATAAAGTCTATTTTGGCCAGTCATTTCAATAGCTGGGCATAGGAAACAATTCTTTTTAATGTTGCCCTCTATGAGCAGTTATAGGTATAACATCTTAAGTTATCTGAAATATTAAACTCGAACCGTTTTCTCTCAAGCCAACAAAAAAACTTTTGCTCGTTTTTATTGGTCGATTTAAGTTATTCTTTTTGTTATAAGCTTTAACACTTTATTTCTCTTAAATTTAGACATTACTTTTTAAATTCTAATAGGTTTACAGTTTCATTTGCTAAATAATTGTTACTCTCACAATTCTCAGATGTGTTTTTTACGTACAAATGTTGAAGGATCAAATAAATAAAATTTAAGAAGACTAAATATAGCGTGAGCTTGACACGCTTCATAAATAATTCACCGTATGTTCATAAATATTAATAAGATCTAGGTACCTTTTACCTTTTGCGTTATTTTGTATGGAGTAATAAATTGTTCGTTCTTCATGCTCTTAAAATAGCTTCATTATCCTCTTTTTACTGTTTGAAACTACTTTAATTATTGGCTATAATGATAATCATAGATCTATTTCTCCGAAGTACATATATATGATAAGAAAAATGGTGATCGCTCCCCAATATAAATTTTGAAACTTAGTATTCAGCTGTCCCAACTCGTTTTATCGAACCAAGTAAGTTTTGTTCTCGAGTTCAACTTTCCCTGCAAACTTCTTAACACAGAAAAACCACTTGTTTACATAATCTCTCTCGGAGACTCGTTCCTTTTCCGATATCGTGCTTTTTGCCGCCGACCCTCATATCAATTTCTCACTACTTACATATTGTATCATTGGACTTTCAACCTTAACTACATGCGTATAGAACACTTTTAGATTTGAAGACCAAAATATTTTTTTTGCATTTGGTTATCATTCTCATTTGAACCTTCAATATTACTTTCTTCATTGATATGAGTCTCGATTTTTGGAATCGATTTGAATGTCTCGATTCGATGTAAAACAGAAACGATTTGTTGTGCCAAGGGTCTGATGCATGGCTCTAACATCTTTTTGTACGTGAGGTAAATACAAAATGAGGTTGTTTCGTGGGATGTTCTCTTGACGCCTTTAAAATACGTATTATATATTGAAGTTACAATTTGAAGCATTCATCCATCAAAGCACTTATGGTTGGTCCAGAATTTTGCTTTAGATTTAGCTTAGCGTTAATAATTATAACCATTACTGTCATTATTACCGTTTCTATCAGCCAGTAGGTTGGAAGACGTTTAGTAATAAACGAAACATTCTTATGATACGCAGTTGCCAGTTATTTGCATTCAACGGCTTTACAAATATTTGACCTTAGGTTTCAAATAGTTTTAATTAATACTCTAAGGATTATAGGATTATTCCGATCCAGACTATGTTATTATTATTATTTAGGTCGTCATTCATTTGTATAATTAATGGCAAAAACGTGTTACGAGCAATCTTTATCGAACAGACAGGCACATCCTGCGTATGAGATATTAACCTTTTTTATCCTTTGCTTTGTTTCTTTTGTAGCCCGCGATAGCGTCGATGTACTTTATATCAGCCTGTGGATTTGTCATGGCTAATTCTTATTCCAAACAGTCATTATTATTGCTTTTATCACCTTAGGAATAATTATTGGTAGTAATTTTTTAAAGGGCTTTGTAGGTGGTTGTTTTATTTCCTTTTTTAAATAGGGTCTTTAATTTTTATGACTTCAAAATGTTGTCGGTTTTTTGTCGTGACCACCTTCAATGCGATGAATTAAATAATCACAGCGGCTGCTTTTTTTTCTTTTATATTCATTTGTGATCTTCGCTTTCGCTGGTCACGCTATCTCATATATTTACCTCGTCAAAAATAGTTTGTTAGTAAATAGTATTATTAATATTGAACACTTTTTAAACAAAATAAATGTTTAAGCGTATTATTTTATTAGCAAAGGGCCATTTAAAAATTTAAACTTAGTGTAATTTATAATGAAAATAATGATGCCTACAGAAAAGACTACATCAATTATATATCGTTAAATAAATAATTTGCAGACAAAATTGATCTCGTGGTGGTCTTGAAAATATCCAGGTACTTCGTTTGTAATTATTTTTCGCAGCTAAGCTCCTATTACTGGTTAATTGACTTACGTTTTTCATCATACTTATGAAACTACTCGTGCTACCCATAATTTAGATTAAAATTTTATTTAAGTTTGGATGTACTTTGAAATGGGCTTTAATTTATCAATGTTTAATATCTCGCCAGTGCTTTGCTAATAAACGCTAGTCGTTTCTAGTATTTATTATCGAGTTGTTAGTATTTTTTACGATTAACAGACTCTACCAAAGGCTTCAAACAATACTCTTTTACATTTTCCAGTTCTTCGTTTGACGTAACTAAGCCATTGTCATCTCAGATAACTGGTTCTTTAGATTTTGACAATTGATCGGCTACTTCAACAAATTCCTCTTCTTTATCTGTATATTGTTATTCTTCCCATGTCTTGTTTTAAAACCATTGTAAATCATCGTATTGAATGATTTTCCTTTCTCAAATCAAGACTTTAGCTACTATTCAATCAACATGTCAACTTTACGCCTTTCGATGTGTTCTAGAATTAACCATCTGGCATTATACCCATAGTTATTTTCCAGCATTTGTCTCTACAATCTCATAATTATAAGGTTTTAATTTTGCCTTTTCTAGGTTTAACTTGAGTCCATCAGCAACCTTTTTCTTTTCATCAGTTTAGATAGCGATGGCATAAATAAAATCTTACTTCACAGAGATCCAGTGCTTGTATAATATGTCACAAGTACTAAAATCATGTGATAGATAACAACTACAATTGAACAATTGCCGGGGCGTGCACTCGCAGACAATAAAATCGTCTTGGCTCGTATCGGGGTCAGCAAATTGTAGCATAAATAGAACGGGAGCTGGCCCTGGCTAGGGATGGCAATATCCTATAAATCGATTATTTCAATAGTGATTTCAGTCACTTTTGGTTTATTTGGATGGTTCAACGGCTTTAGTATCATATACTACTTGGGCAAGCAAGTTATTTATAACATATTTAGTACGTACCCTTACATTTCTTGTAAAGACAAAGATCATTACAAACTCAATATCTATTGTAGAATTTACCTCGACTGGGTCCTTGATCTACGATATAATATGTCGTTTAAAAAGCAATAGCAACCCTACCTTAGTTTGTGATTGTAAATTGGTAAATGTATGACATTGTCAAGTTGTATGAGTGCTGGATGACAGGTATGATTTTTGATGTATCTGGACCTGCCAAGAACGCCTTGGACTGGATGTTTGAATGACATATCAATTATATCATAAGTACCCCAAAAGTGTAACTCAGAATTTTCTGGCAATTTTTTAAGTTACAGAATTTTAATTACGATTCTGATTTGAATCATCGAGAAAATAAACTCTTCTTTAAATAAATCAAGTAATAAATCTTCATTAATTTTACTTCGGTGTATTTTAATCATTATAAAAACGTTATCAACTTAAAAGTACTATCAAAATTAAGCAATCAAAATTCAAATTTAATAACATCATTTCAACTTCACGACCAACCAAATCACGCATCGTGAGTAAAAAAGGATTTTTATGTTTTTGTTGCAAGCTTTATTGAATTCATATCATTATTAACTAAGTCTCGATCGTGAAGATAATGTAATTACTAGAGGAGAAAACAAAGGATTCAGTATCAGTTGAATTATAATTTTAAATCAAATGATTTATATCGCCTGGCGCAAATTCTAAACTTATGCAGGATGCATCTGATATAATTTTTATCAAATATTTCTAAAATAAAGTAAAATATACATAATTTTACGAAGCAGAACGAAGTATATTTTATCCTGCAGATGCTGATGTCAGAATTTTAATTTGGATAATAAAATAAAGTTTAAATTTTAATTTACTTTCCGAAAACGTGTTACTTGCAGCAGTGCGTTGGTCTTTATTTTTTACAATAACGTTCCCCTTTATAGGGAGTTTTAGTTAAAATTATATTTAAATTTCATAATTAATTGAAATTCTTTCGCGATCTCTTATGGCTGGCTATACTTTTTAAATAATAATCCATCTAAGCACTGAAGTACATTTTTAAAATTACACGGTTAAGTTAAATGCGTAAATTTGTGAAGGGGGCATTTGTAGACGTAAAAGGAAGCATTTTTAGTAAAAATATAGTAATACGTTATGCTAATTTTTTGTCGACTGCTGCTTGAAGTGGAGTTCAGGAAAACATACAAATTCAATAAAGCTAGTCATTCTATGGTCAATGGTCAAGTTGCTTCCATTTCTAGACAGACTTCGTATGTGTTTTTGTCGCATCTGGGGCATGGATCAGTGGCCATACAATTACAATGGAGGGTTGATATGCATCTAATGTATGGAGTCATAAAATAATGTATGTAATAATAATACAATTGTATGTAGTACGTCGATTATAGATATAATAATAATAACGCCCAACGCTCACATACATAGATCCTGGACCCTGACTAGGATTCACTGTGTCGTGGGACCCAGGAACTACGAGGACAATGGTCCCACAACACCAAGACTCAGAACAAGTATTTGCGGTTTTTTTTTTTCTGTGCACAAATACTTGTAGGTACTGTCACGGGAATCGAATGCCGCCTCCGGGCTATGAGCCGACCTGCTCAACCACCACACCACAGAGGCTGTCAAATGTGAAGTATATTTCTGTGGCGTTATGTGCTAATAAACTGTTATACATAATTGAAGGGGTGAGAACAAAAAGGGTTTAACTAATTTTATTCACGAAATGACTTATGGGTATCGTTGGATTCAGCGTGAAATTATCTACAATAATACATTCTCAAAATACCGAAATGAGGCTTAAATCTCGATTTTGAGTCTAAAAACGGTTTATCTGTCACAGGAATACAGTTCGCTTAGCATAAAAACATTATTCTATTTATTTTATTATGTTATATTTTTACAGTAACTGTATGAATTATTACTATATTTAGTATTTTAAAATAGAATTAATACATTTTCAAGCAACTGAAACTTACATAAACATTTCTATTACCTTATAAGCACTCTACATTAAAATGAAGCCGTTGAAGTTTAAAGTCAATATTCTCGAAACTATCAATTTGACAGTTAAACCCTTTTTATTCTCAACCCTTTTATTATTATCTATGACCACGTTAAAGGGCACAGCGCACTCGGTTGTTACTTTACAGTGTTCAATAAGATACCTACTTTCAGACATTTACATAAGAGCTACTCAAGATGGTCTCATGGCAGCATTGATATTCCCCATTAATTGTGTTGACGATCGAATCCATCTTTAAAGGAATAAAAGCTTTGTCCATCAGTATCGTTTGCGGCAATCGAAGCTCGTATAGAGGAATAACTCAATATTTTTTGCGCATAAAAAAGCGTATACGAGAAACTAAATTGTTCGCCATCCTTTACGTCTTCGGGTTCAATTTATTAGTGTATTCATCCCGCTTTTTCAGTTTTATTTTACCTTATTACGTCAAGTTCACATATAGGTAAATATAAATTAAAATGCACAGTGTAACAGTGGAACCAGTGATTAAGCTTGTGTATTTAGTGATTTTTTTTTTAAATTTAATTAAGGTAAAAAGTACAGGGCTTTGTGACTTGCGACCACATCGCCCAATCGGATTACAACATAATTGATTTAATTAATACGTATTTTCAGCAACTTGTACAGAGTATAGGCTTTTTCTGACAAGGGAGATAATAAAATACTGTTACATAAACTAATATCAAACAAATTCCCTACTTACTAGTACTACTTATTACTTTACTAGTGGCGCCCCGCGGTTTCACCCGCGGAAAAAAAGTATTTTAATTATTTGCTCATCCCACGGGAATATTTCACTTTTCCGAGATAAAATGTAGCCTATATGTTACTCCAGTGTATAAGCTATCTTAGTACCGAATTTCATCCAAATCCATTCAGCCGTTTGAGCGTGAAGAAGTAACAAACAAACACATATAAACATTCGCCTTTATAATATTAGTGTGATTACCACGATACTTTACCTTTACCGTTCCAAGAGTGCAATTTCCGCATATAACTTGTAAAGTTATTGGTGGTAGAACGGAATTCGAACCAGTTCGCTGGCTTGAATGTTTTACGCTCCACCGTAGGCAGTCGCTCCTATAAATACTAATTTGGCGGGATTTCATACGCATGCCAGCGCTTCATGCAAGTTTATGATTGTTGTGGTTTGGCATTGATCTCAGGGCATTTATCTAAGACTTGATCACTGTAACACACTGTGTGCATACGGGAGGTCTATCTAGGTGTATATTCGATTAATTAACAGACTCCTTAATGAGTTTATTGATACGCCATAATTAAAACCGGTCCCGAACCGGTAACCATCGTAAATAGCATTTTGCAAAAGGTTTCTTCTGTAGGATTAAAACAAACATATAGATAATTATGTTGGTTGAGTGAAAACTACTATAAAGTACTAAGTCTAAGTCTTGCTCTACTATAATTTGACTGGCCCGATAGCTCAGTTGGTAGTAACCCTGCCTTCTGAACTATGGGTTGTGGGTTAGATTCCCACCCAGGATAAACATTTTTGTGATGAACATAGGTGATTGTTCTGTGTCTGGGTGTTATATTGTATTCTATGTATGTATTTACAAACAAAAAATATCTAAATATAGTATCAGTTATCTGATTCCCATAGTACAAGCTTTGCTTAGTTTGGAGCTAGATGGCGCTGTGTGAAATGTCCACACATATTATTTATATTTATTATTATTTAATTATAATTAGTATATTTCTTTACTCAAACTTTAATATCCTACTGCCCTTTTCTCTATTCACATTCCTCCTGCTTTCATTATAAGATTTACAATATTATTGAAAAATATGATTTTTTCAAAAAAATTTAACACGCTTTAAGAAAATCATCTGCATCAACACCAAAACTCATAGAAAACACTTAGACATCTACTAGAAACCTAAGCAAAGATGAAAAAATTAAAAAGAATAATTTGAGTTAGGTACAAGAGATGAAATGGGTTACGTGTTTTATTAGGATTTTTAAAGATAGATAAAATTATAAAAGTTTAATTACCTATTTTGCAGTTTGAATAAAATGTTGGTCTATAAATTGCAAGCTGTTCCCACCTACTGTCAGCTGCTACCTTTTAGCGGTTAAACTCACTGGATATATATTTATAATAAATGCAAATTGCCGTCACATTTTTCTCTAGTTTTGTTTGTGTAATTAATTGGTTTTATTCCTATTTTAATTATTATCAACTTATGCTTAGAACATGCAGCTGCGCATAAATTATTGATGCAATACATTTACCGCTACAATAAGTAATGCTTAAATAGAATGTACTTACGTTCGTTTTCCTCTCGCATTATTTCTCTTTGGGTGCTGGGGTCTAAATGACCTAAACACAGGTTAACTTATTAAGTTTATTAAATTAAAACAAAGTTATACTTTTCTCCAGTATGGTATAATTCATTTTAGGATTAGGGAAAGCTTTTATCCACTAACCAAATTTATTTACTTTGATAAAATTGTTTGTTTTATTTAATTATTAAATTTTACATTCCAAAATAAATAAACTTGACATTTTAAAATATATATTTTATATTTGACTGGCCCGATAGCACAGTTGGTAGTCCCTTTCCCTTTTTAGTATCCCTGCCTTCTGAACTGCAGGTCGTGGGTTCGATTCCCACCCAGGGCAAACATTAGTGTGACGAACATCGATGTTTGTTCTGTGTCTGGGTGTTTATATTATATTCTATGTATGTATGTATTTACAAACAAAAAGTATCTAAGTATTGTATCAGTTATCTGGTTCCCATAGTACAAGCTTTGCTTAGTTTGGGGCTAGATGGCGCTGTGTGAAATGTCCACACATATAAAAAAAAAAAAAATGCGTTAACTTCTAAAATTTTCCTGGTATGTAGTTCCTCATCTCAATGAGATAAAAGATTCGAATCAATAGTTTTTGTTCATCACTTAATTTCGAAACTAAATTAAGCGATTCATGGTCGCTTGGTGCAAGAAGAATATATACAAGAGAGTCAGAGACTTCACTTTAAAGTTCTAGTTTTTATTCCGAACGCATTTTGATTGTCAACAGCTGCCATTCACATTCTTGGAATGCACAGCATTTAGTTATTTTGTTAAAGCTCTCATGTATTTACTGTAATGTTTAAAGATACCTGTCAATTTCAAGAAAATAAATATTCACAAAATAATTTCAGTTTAAACGTTATTTCGGTATTAGTGTAGAGCGTGTATGTAACAGTAAAAACCCGTTTTAGTGAGAATGCGTTTTCACTAGTTATAACCAGTTATGACTGAATGCCATGTCAAGACTAGAACTTTAAGGAAAAGTCTGACTTCGCCGTGTTACGTTAAGACTTCATAGTTTCTTTTTATGCATATAAAACCTAATCTAGTTATGTCTCCCGCTATTGAGTTAGTATGTTAATAAATGCAAGCAAGAGTAGATTCAACTTGCCACTAGGAAATTCTATTTTTTACAAAGGAATTAAGTAAAAAATGATTTAAAATTCTACTTGCCACAAGAAAATTCTATTTTATACTTTTTTTTTAAAACTGGGTCTCACTAGTGAAAATTCGTTCTAACTAGAAATAGGCTTTTACTGTAAAATCTATAGCCAGAATAATAATACTTTTTTTTATGTTACTGAATGATTTGACGAGCTAGCCGTTCACCTGATGTTAAGCTTTTCCGTAAAATCTCAATTGCCCAGTAATTTCACTAGCTACAGTGCCTTTCAAACCGGAACACAGTAGTGCTTGCGCACTACTGCTTGGCGGCAGAATAACTGGCAAAGCGGTGGTACCTACCTAGACGAACTTTGCAACAAAGTCCTACCACCTAGTAAGTAGTAAATACATAGCTCGAAATCAGCTTAAAACTAGGCATAAACTACGACTTACTGAACCAGCATTAAACCTAGGACCGTAATGAACAGGCTTAAGTTTATGTACTGCGTATACTTTGTATTGTGTGAGGTAACAGACCAGGTATTATCTAGTTGCATTGTAACGTATTATCAAATCCGAGGGTCATTACCAATGATTGCGTAACAATCCACACGTACGATTGGTAGGTAATTTGTTTTTATTTTATTCCAATGTGTTACGATACGTTGAGCTAAAAGTGAATAGGGTTGGCACAACTTTAACCATCATTCGTATTAAATGGTTTCAGTTTCATTCAATTCAATATCGTTTTGTTTTATTTTTTCTGTATACATAAAATAAAAAATTGTCATTCTTCTTACGTTTGCCAACCCTAAATCGTCTAATAATGTGATTATCGTAATATCACGAACAATACAACCGTACAAAAACAACAAAGGTTCGCGTATACACAGCCGACACAATCACTGGATTCGCAACGTCCCGCCCACGTTTCATTGAACCACAGTTGCGAATACGGTAGGGAAACTACGTACAACGATGTAACAAATAAACAACACTCACACTCACTTACTCACTTACTTTTGACAACCACTGTGCTGTAGTGGTTGAGCAGGTCAGCTCATAATCCGGAGGTAGCGGGTTTGATTCCCGCAGCAGGACATGTATTTGTGCATAGAAAAAAGTGCAAATACTTGTTCTGAGTCTGGGTGTTGTGGGAATGTTGATCCTCGTAGTTCCTGGGTCCCTAGACCCAGGGAATCCTAGTTAGGGTTCAGGATCTATGTACGTGATCATTGGGCGTTATTTTTATTATTATTATATTACAGAATTTATCGCCTGTGCCTGGAAAGGTTTTATTTAATTCCTGCATATATTGAAGTACTAAGTAACTAGTAAAGTATGTAATATGATCCTACAGTAATTACAGAATTAGGTCTTTACATAGCTACAGTTAAGTACTTTAGAATATGCAGGAATTAAACAAAACCGCTCTGTGCGCACGCCAACGGCCAGCGTTCTTCTTAAGTAACGGAAATACATGTGATGAACTAACCGTTTACCTGATGTGAAGCGACACGGCTGCCCATATCAGTTGCATTGTCACTCGGAACTCTAAAGTATACAGTTTCGCGTGACACTGCACTGCGCACGTCATCCTGAGACATCAGCACAATCTAGTAATAAGATTACGAGACTGTGAGATTAGGTCATAAAGTCTCATTCGCCGAGTAATTATACTAGCTACAGTGCCCTTCAAATCGGAACACAGCAGTGCTTGCGGTACTGCTTGGCGGCAGAATAACTGGCAATGCGGTGGCACCTACCTAGACGAACTTTGCAGAAAAGTCCTACCTAGTGAAATCCCGCTTTTAGGAACCCAGGTGAAAAAAGGGCAATAAATTAATAATTTTATACTCTTTGATTAATTCATATTAGTAATATTTTTGCTATTATTTACTGAAATATACTTATTCTTATTCTAATAATATACAAGCATTCTCGTTAATTGTAAAATAACCCTTTTCGAATTTAATTCAAACTTTGACAGCCCTAAGCCAATTTAGTTAGTCGAACTTCCAAAGTTGTAACATTGGGTACTTTTATTTTGTTAGACTGTAAAGCGTTCGGTATCTATTTATTACTTTTTTTTTATCGTGCAGCCTTAAGTAATATGACTTTTTATTGGTCATTTATAGTTCTTATAAAATGTATAATACTAGACAATAATACGTTATTCAAATTACTATGCATATCAAAGATTGACACGTGGATGTGCTAGATTTATAATTTACTAGTTGTGCCCTGCGGTTTCACCCGCGGATAAAAAGTATTTTGATTATTTGCTCATCCCACGGGAAAATTTCACTTTTCCGGCATTAAATGTAGCCTATATGTTAATCCAGTGTATAAGGTATCTTGGTACCGAATTTCATGCAAATCCATTCTGCCGTTTGAGCGTGAAGGAGTAACAACATACACACATACACACAAACACATACAAACTTTTACCTTTATAATATTAGTGTGATTATTTTATTTCATACTAGCTGAGCCGGCGAACTTCGTTCCGCCTAACATTCAATGAATGTCGTGTTACAGATTATCTGAACTTAATTTATGATTTTAATGGTAATTTATGTACAATTAATACAAAATAAATATTCAGTGCAGTACTTTATTAAGATAATAAGACAAAAAGAAATAAAAAGGTACAAAAATGAAGTATATATGGATGAATATTAAATGTTTGACATTTGCGAAATCCATCAACATTTTGTATGGAAAAATATTTTTAAGTCGTTTTTTCAATGTTTTTAATAGTTATTCTGCTATTCGATATAATGAGACTTTATGATCTGATCTCACAGTCGAGTAATTTTATTACCAGACTGTGTTGATGTCTCAAGATGATGTGCGCAGTGCAGTGTCACGCGAAACTTAATATTTTGGAGTTTTGAGTGACACTGTTCTGTTATGGGCAGCCGTGTAGATTAACATCAGGTGAACGACTAGCTCGTCACATAATACACTAACAAAAAAAATTCGGGACGGAGACAAATACAATAAATGAAAAACCATGAAAATCGGTCTAGCCGCGGCTGGACCGATTTTATTAACTCTTCTTTCTCATTTTTTCATTACGTATCACGATAATTTGATTCTATGAACTAACCTGCTTGTAGGTAATGTGCACAACATAAAAATGTTACAGTAATCGAGCTATAAACCTTTATAAAATGAAGCTTTAAGCATTAGGGGTGACTTTACAATGAATCGACAATTTAAAAAACAAAACACTTAATAAATTATGACAAAGCACAAAAACCATATTTTATTTAGATTTTACTGTATACAGTATTAAACTTAACTTTTATTAGCGTTAGATAAATAAAACGTAATTTAATAAGCCACAATGTGTTGTGGATGTCTAAACTTTTTGCACTTGTATTATCCGAATCATCACGCGGTGGCAAAACGTGCCTTAATTTCTGTTACTGGTAAGTTTATGCCTGAAATATATATCGAAACAATTATCTGATTCACGATAATTACATTGATAAGTAAGGTTAGGTAGTAAGGTTTCACACTCACTTTGCATCATTTTATTCACATCACGTCATTGTATAGCCATAGAAATTGTCACGATATCTCAAAAGTGTCGATTCACAGTGTCATGATATGAATGTCAAATTAGAATGGCTATCCTAGCGGCGTTTCACCAATACGAGTGCTTTAGTGTGCGTGCCTGATACAAATAATTTTGTGTTAACATTTACCTCTGTTTTCTACATCTCAAGCTGTAGAGTTAGTACGAAACGTTTAACTTTGAAAGACTTTAACAAAAACTATAAGCGACTTTAGCTTAAGTGGAATAAGTACTACTTTGTTTGAGATAAAATTAGCTGCTACGAGTTTCAAGTTGGGAAAGTTTTACTTAAGTATATTTTATTAAAGTACTCTTTTATAAAGTATGAGTGACTTACGTCGTGTCTATTTTAGACCGGTTTGAGCAAGAAATAAGACATGCTTTTCAATGGCATGGTGATTTTAGAAGTAATATTATCAATCGCGCAGATGTTTTCTTTAAAACGCGATACACTGAATGTTTCAAACGATATTAGTTCTACACGCGCACAGTTTAACAGCAATGTATGTCGGGAATATATAAAGGTAGACAAGTTATTCTAATTTTGTTTGCTACATGACCAAATGAGCTTGAGCCTGGCGTAACCATGGCATCTCTAACTATACATTCATATTCTCTGTGATTTTGGCTCTAGAAGAAAACAGAAAAATTATCTATGTTGGTACACCTACCCGTATGTAACTGATAACTAACTATTTATGTAACTGTTTGATGTTCAGTTAATATACATTATTAATAAAAATATTTATTTTTGTTACAGGTATGCGTTTTGTTATACACAATTCTATTGAAAAAAGTTCGGTAAGATTATGAATGGCTTTCACGGTGTTTTCATTTTTAATCTTTAATAAAAAAAAAAAAGCTTGAATAGCGTATTTTGGCGGTATTGAGCACATGACTCGTCCAACATGCTGTTAGTGGCACAAGGTATCTCTATGTCAGTATGTATAAAAGTGCAACATTGTTTGTTTGTGTAACTATATGTGTTTATTTAGCTTTCCGCCGGAATGGCTAAACTAATTTGAATGAATATTGTAGAGATAAAACGGGTCTATTCGCGCACAAAAATTATCAAAACATTATTTTGACTAACCTAGACGTTTGAATTTTGAATGAATTTTGGCCCTTAGATTGTTTACAAAATGAATACAAACGTGGGAAAAGGAAGAGAAAATCGGTGAATTACGGGGTGCCTCAGCCTTGAATTGACCATACCAATTTATATTTTCCACTCGTAATTTTGCGGTTCTTCTAGGTTATATCTCTTTCGATAATCGGACTTCTGATTCAAAAACTACTATCCATCTCTTGCATCTTAAATGTAAATGAGAGAGAAAGAAAGAAATAAAAGACATTTATTCAGGAGTGTTGTGAGTTTTGAATAGAACCTTTTTTTATGTTACTGCTTGGCGGCAGAATAACTGGCAAAACGGTGGTACCTACCTAGACGAACATTGCAGAGAAGTCCTACCACCTAGTAAAACCTTTCCGATGGACTATGAATCGGGATGCGTTCTGCAATACATAGAAATACTTTATGATAAAAGAGGATGAATACGCCTATGGATAAAAGTCAATTAATATGACCGCCAACGGCATAGATAGGGCTCATAAGATTGGACTCCCACCGCACGAGTTCCTTAATATACCTCTATATCATTAGTATATCAATGATTCTTCAAGGCAATATCACTTAATGGTGCAGCAATAATAATATACTACCATCAGACTAGAATAATATAGACTCAGCACTCAGTACTAAAGATTGAAGTCAAAAGGAAATACTAATTTAGAAAATTCTACCATTACATCTGCGTCAGTTTTGGTCAACAATGTGTAGAGTAATATACAAATGGATAGAGTGGCTATTAGACGAAGTATTCCAAACACTGCACTGATTTTAAGAGTACTATAGTGTATTAACGGAGACGAGTTAGTAGAGCGTTGTCTCACTCACACAATTTTTTAACTGCAATTGGTCAGTGATAAACGCTAAGGCGGTGTACACAGTACGAGTACTTTTTAGTCTCCAACCAACTCTTACATACACCCTACTAAAAAACTATAAAGCGGTTGAGCCTCTTAGAGCTAAATCAACAATAAAAATTAGTATTATTATTTCAATATGTAGTACTATACTTTGAGCCAACAGAATGTTTTGTCAATTTGCAAGCTAACTATTATTATGTATATGTGGGCAGAAACGGGTTCTGCGTAGGTAGGTTGCAACCTATATAACTATAGGCCTTCAGCATGTCCGCACCGCGCCGTGTCTGGAACAAGAATGATCCGTAGCACACCAATCGATCCCTTTATATAGTCAGACAGGTAGGGGCGCCATGACAGTTGCCGGTGATGCCACTGTAATAAATTTAATGCCACCACAGGGTAATTACGGTGCTCAATCGCTGTGCATAGAGTTTATAACTGGACGTAGCCGCCGTCACGGCCATACTGACGTGCGTACGTCCTCGTACGCTTAGCTTCACTTTGTACCTGGTGAGGGACATAAGTATCAGTGTTATTGCTCGTTCATCCTGACAGTTAAATTGAGTTAAACTTGGAGTCAAAGTCAAAAGATCAGTTTTCAATTTGATTAGTCAAAAGCATTTTAGCCTTCCAGTCATCGTCAGGGTTAACCCTTCAGCACCATTAGTATACCTTCATTTATAAAAAATGGACCGAATAATGCTAACCGGATAGATATCCCTATAGCAACCAAAAATCATCATTCCTACATTTTTTTAATGGAACAATTAGTGCTAGACCGGATAGATATCCCTCTAGCAACCAACATTTTTTTTTATGGACCATTAGTGCTAGTCCGGATAGATTATCCCTTTAGCATTCAGACACATTTTTCTTGTCATCATTTTTACATTCTCTTTTTTTCTCGAAAAAAACGAATCGTTACTTTTTTTCATTTTTTTTTTTCACTGGTTTGGGTTAACCCTGCAACTAAATTTGATATTAGTGTCACCCGCCGTCACGTCATCATTCACATCACGTCTCGTCACGTTTCTTGAAGATTGATGTAGAAATGGGCAATCCCACTTCTGATGTGGGCAGAAACGGGTTCTGCGTAGGTAGGTTGCAACCTATATAACTATAGGCCTTCAGCATGTCCGCACCGCGCCGTGTCTGGAACAAGAATGATCCGTAGCACACCAATCGATCCCTTTATATAGTCAGACAGGTAGGGGCGCCATGACAGTTGCCGGTGATGCCACTGTAATAAATTTAATGCCACCACAGGGTAATTACGGTGCTCAATCGCTGTGCATAGAGTTTATAACTGGACGTAGCCGCCGTCATATATGTAGTCTTGTTTTCATCGAGAACTTATATCTTATTTTTATCATATTTTTACTTCTATATAAATCACCTGCTGAATAACACTAATAATAGGTCTTTACCTATGAAATTGCCGTATTGCAGTACAGACTTTTTCATACAAAAAATTTTTTTGATTGGCTATGAATTCGAAATTCAAATTAATTTTGTTTTAAAAATATGACATTCTATTTACAATATAAGTCTTTTGTTTATTGATTAGCGTTGTATTTTCATTACATTTCAACATTTTTCCTCATAATGGATACTTTGAAATTTCGTGTAATTATGGAATATGAGTTCCGTCGTGGCACCAACGCGGCACAAACGACACGTAACATCAACGACGTTTACGGAGAAAACTGTACAAACGAACGTACAATCCGTTATTGGTTTGCTCGGTTCCGTTCTGGGAATTTTGACTTGAAAAATGAACCTCGTGGTCGTCCGGAAACTTTGGTCAACAATGATGAATTAAAGGCGATTGTGGAAGCTGATGAATCTCAATCTACAGCTGAGCTGGCAGCAGCTTTTGATGTTAGCATCAAAACAATATTGGTCCATTTGCGACAGATTGGCAAGATAAAAAAGCTTGATAGATGGGTGCCCCACGAACTTAACGATCGCCAGCGCAACGTACGCGTCGAGACTTGCCTTGCGCTGCTTAACAGGCACAGAAATGAAGGAATTTTGAACCGAATTGTAACGTGCGACGAAAAATGGATTCTTTTTGACAATCGAAAGCGCTCAGCAAGTTGGTTAGATCCTGGTTCGGTACCAAAGCAATGTGCAAAACGAAAAATGACCCCTAGAAAGGTGATGGTCACAGTTTGGTGGTCTAGTGCTCGTGTGATTCATCATAGCTTTTTACAAAACGGCGAGAGCATTACTGCAGATGTGTACATAGAAGAACTGACCACAATGATGGCGAAACTCGCACGTCTGCAACCAGCTTTGGTCAATCGGTCGTCTCCACTGCTACTTCACGACAACGCGCGACCCCATACTGCACAACAGACCGTCTCTAAGCTGCATGAGTTGGGTTTGGAAGCTCTCCCTCATCCGCCATACTCACCAGATCTTGCACCTACCGACTATTACTTTTTCCAAAATTTGGACAACTTTTTAGCGGGAAAAAAATTCAATTCCCGAGAGGCAGTACAAAACGCCTTTGAAGAGTTTGTTGTCTCCCGTCCTGCTGATTTTTTCAAGAAGGGCATCCATAAACTGCCGCAGCGTTGGCAAAGATGCATTGATTGCAGGGGTGATTACTTTGAATAAAAGAAATAAATAAGTTCAAAAAAAAAATACTTTAACTTTTTTCAAACAAAACGGCAATTTCATAGGTAAAGACCTAATATATAAGCTAAGCACTTTTACTCCACTATTATTTAAGTTCATGTTACTTGTATAATCCTCTTTTGGCCTTATTGTAAATGTATATATACCCTTTAAACATATATAAAATGTAACGCTGTAGGATTATCGAAATAAAATAAATAAATAAATAGTCTACTCATACTTCCCGTACTGTGCAGACGTGCTCTTACTTGTGACTGTATGCTCAACTTGAGAACCGGCTGGTGTATAGGATTTTATAATTGATTGCTTTTTTGACGATATAATGAAAAATCACAGTAACATAAAAAAACAATCTGTTTTTTAGGAATATAAAGAACATTTAAATTTACACTTAAGATTTGTATGGTATGTGATACTATGGTATGTGGTACTTCGGTGGTGGACTGACGGAGTACCAGGATTAGTAGTTTTTTTTTTGTACGAGCTAATGCTGTTGGTCTCTAACGACCTTTACAGCGTCACCTTTCGCTTAAGGCGCCCAGCCGTCAAAAGTGGGAGGCAACTAGATCAAGGGCACCCCTGGGGTGCGAGCCTCGGCTTGGGCCGTTGCCGGGATAAGAGGATCGAGAAGACTACGTCCACTGGAAGAGTCGACCCTATTGAAAGTCGCGACTGTTCTAGCTAACCTACGGGGGGTACGTTGACCTCGCCGGCGGGGTCGGTGTCTGATTGTGTTACGCTGGTATCCTATACCGGTGCCGAAAGCGGTACCTGAGCCAGAAGGGCTAGACTGGTCCGGTGATCCTAGCGCAGCCGATACTACGGCTGCTATAGGATCATCCGGGTCGCTCAAGACGTGTCTCGGGCGGCGACGACGGGGTGGAGGATTAGTAGTAGGTAGGAGTAAGAGCAGTAGATATGTATTACAAAGATGTCTTAACCCAAGTGACAGGTGTCATCCAGTTTGAATTGCGAATGCGACACGAAATTGCTGGATGTTTACTGTTCGAACAAATTCGGATAGAAAGGTATGAGTGTATGATTTCGTATTTCTTTTTAAAGGTTAATTTAGTTCTGAGCGCTGTATCTATTTTTTTCTAGTCTGAGATTCTAGTATCCAGGACAGGTCGTGCACTTTAGCATGGTACCACCTGATGACGTCAGCAATCGTAGCGTGCAATTATCGTTCTATTGTGCTGTATAGCTATAAAGGGTAATAATTTTCAGTTGGCTATTTAATCGCAAAGAAGTTTCGTCCCTATCTACAATAAAATTATTGATACCTACTTACTACCCATTAATTAGAACAACAAGATAAATTAAATTTTACCCGTTGTCGCTAGTACCTTAACCTATTAATGGGGACGAAAAAGAGGAAGATCTATTTTACTCGTGGTCTCTAACTGTATTCCCTTAATCCAATGATGGGGACAAAGACCCATTTTATATGTTGTTCCCAAAGCCCTAACTCGTTAATACGGACAACGAGAGACTATAATTTTATAAATATCGTTTTTTATAAGAAACTAAACACATCAGCTCATAATGCCAACTGCCTACAATGAAGCGTTCGGCAGCGGTAAATGACCCTGTATTAAAACGCTTGTAGCGCGTGGAAATTATCAGCTGTTATAATGTCTTTGTTGCCTTATTGATACGGGCCGAAAGAAGAGATTGGGAATAAGTGCAGAAAAAGATAGAAAATAGAGTGATTCCTCTTCACTGGTAGAAAGAAATAATAATAATAATAATAATAAATATGTGTGGACATTTCACACAGCGCCATCTAGCCCCAAACTAAGCAAAGCTTGTACTATAGGGACCAGATAACTGATACAATACTTACTTTTTGTTTATAAATACATACATAGAATACAATATAACACCCAGACACGGAACAAACTTCGATGCTCATCACACAAATGTTTGTCCTGGGTAGGAATCGAACCCACAACCACAGTTTAGAAGGCAGGGTTACTACCAACTGAGCTATCGGGTTAGTCAGAGAGCAGAAGGATATCGTCTAGGCAAGCATGGGCCATCGTAGACCGCGTCGTCACTTACCATCATATGGTCAAATGTAAACGAATATTTGATTAAAAAAAAAGCGAATATTTCATTAATCTGTACGAATCCAGGGTGAGACAGCTATTTTCTATAACTTTACAGCCTTATTAATAAACACGAACTAGCTATAGACTAGTTACACCATCTTTTGTCTCTTTCGATCCAGCTAAATATTCCAGTAGCTAAAAAAGGACAAAAGCTGAAGTAACTTAATCCAAGACTAATACCCGATTATTAATAAGGCTGCTTAAGTTTTTTTTATCGATTTCTTGTTACTGTTGAAGTAACGCCAGATAATCAATAACGTAGACATATACAGGATGTGCGATAATCAGGGATTATAATTATTTTATGTTACCTTATTGATTATGCAAAGCCTCAATTAGTTATGATAGATATCATCTCATCTCTTGATATGGTCACGGATGTTTATAATCTAGTAAGTATTTCTACTTATGATTGTGGCAGGTGGTCGAACCAAGAAATAGGTACAACCAATGCAGTAGAACTCCTTAGAACTTAGAACGAGCTAATGCTGTTGATCTCTTCCGACCTTTACAGCGACACCGAATGGGTGCAGTATAACTCCTGGCTACCTATTATATACTGGCTTAGCCGTCAGACGTCCTGTCTACATTTCGTATGCAAATATCCTGTTTAACTGATTTTTTTTTTTTCGGGAAATTTTTCCATAAAAACTTAATACAGACTATTACGATGTGATTTTAATAATAAAATATTATCTAATCGGTAAAGCTGTTCGAAAATGCGCTTTCGCTGCTTGGACTATTTTATTACATTCCGAGGGCAGATCTTCGGAATTTTTATATTATCGTGTATTTTCTCATGTTTTTAAAACGCAAATAAACGATTTGATTTTGACCTCGACGGGAACTTTGTAAAGTCGTCATCGCATCTGCTTGACCATTTTCAAAAATTCATGGATGAATTTTGATAAAAATTTCGCAAATAGATAGGCTAATTTTATTTAAAAGTTTTTGTTCAAAAGGTGCCTTTGATGCGCAGCTTGTCAGTATTCTCTGACCAGTTGAGCTTTTTATCGAGTACAAGTCCTAAGTATTTGACAGAGTAGCTCTAGGGAATATCAAATCCATCTATCCGTAATGTGCGACTTGGGAAGGAGCGCTTTCTGGCGAATAAGATGGCTTCCGTTTTGGTAGAATTGATTTTGAGCTTCCACTTGAGGAAGTAGGAAAGAAGAAGTTCATTAGATAGCTGAAGGCTGTCAATGATCAAATCAATGTCTTGTGAAGATGTAAAGGATGCAATGCAATGAATCAGCATTGCAATTCAACGGGGCAATGCTACCAGTATGTTGGGTACGCTACCTACTGGTAGTGGGTTGGAGCATTTGGACTGTCTATAGGTCATTGCGGCCAGTATAATAGTCAAAATGTTTTTTTATTGTAGTAGGCAGTGTTTAGTATAATTTACTTGATTATTTATTGACTACTTATTATATTAATTGAAAGAATGCAGATAAACTTGCCGCTAAAAAAATTAAATCATCACAAGAGAAAGTAGAAATGTAGATAAAAAAAAATGCGCTTAAACAAATGCAGTAATCAAAGAAAAAACTTCCTATGAAACGTATTATTATTAAAAGTCCGTTAATCCCACAGAATACAAAATATAAGAATTTCCGTGCACTGCGGATAAAACTGTCCGAACATTTAAAATGTTTGACCAGAACGTCACATCAACGTTAAACGTCAAAATTGTTAAATGAAAAAAAACTAGACAACACATTTTAGAATCGGAAGTTTATGAAACGTTGCTTTTATACATTAGAGGTGCCCCGCGGTTTCACCTGCTAAAGGAAAAAAGGTGTTGAATTTTATGTCGGAGAAATAAGCATTTTTTCGAATCTATTTTATCATCTTGATTTTGGTCATGGAAGCAATTTGTGTGCATTTCATACAAACCGGTTCAGCCTTTTTGCGTAAAAGCCATACAAAAATACAAAGATCTCACAGTCTTGATCTCATAGTCGAGTAATCTTATTACAAGACTGTGCTGATGTCTCAGGATGTTGTGCGCAGGGCATTGTCACGCGAAACTTTATATTTTGGAGTTTCGAATGACACTGTTCTGTTATGGGCGGCCGTATCGCTTAACATCAGGCGAACGACTTGCTCGTCACATCATTCACTAACATAAAAAAAAACAAAGAGGCAACACTACATTTTATTTCACATAATAAAAAAGGATACTGATAGTAATATTATTGTCATCGACTCAATACGTTCCCACTGCTATAATAATAATAATAACGCCCAACGATCACATACATAGATCCTGTACCCTAACTAGGATTCCCTGGTGTCTAGGGACCCAGGAACTACGAGTACCATGGTCCCACAACACCCAAACACAAAACCCTGTCGCGGGAATCAAACCCGCTGCCACCGGGTTATGAGCCGACCTGCTGAACCAGCACACCACATAGGCTGTTAAGATATGAAGAGATTTTAAGGGCAAGTGAAAATTCAATTGGAAAAGTCATTAGTGCAGGGGCGATCAGGGTTTGAACCTGGGATGCGCTGGTTTGAAAGTCGCACGGTACACCACTGAGCCGCACTTAGTATAAAACGCAGGGCTATTACGCAACTTACGACAGCGCCCGATAGCGCTCTTAAAGAACGTTAATTCTGCTCAAGTTCTTGGCTCAAATGCATTTATAGTTGCATCCGTATCTAAGTTACAACTTGCAACTGCGATTTGCATTTAATTCAGTGTTAGAGAATTTAATGAAATACTTGGTGTTTGTGTTAAATTGCTTTTAGTGGTTTGATATCACAACGAACTGGTTTGTGGAAGATTTAATGGGACAGGAGATGGATGTCCGCTCTGTAATTATGCTAAAAAGTTTCAGATTTATCATCGGACTTTAAAAAGTATTTAATTGGTTTTACAAGCGATTGAAGCGCTTTGGAATTGTTTTTATTTAGTGTTACAATTTGTTTGAACAAATAAATACCTTTTTCTTTCTTTCTTTCCATCGATATGGTCCCATAGAAATTTAATCAAAATCGTTTCGGTAGTTTGGTTTTTAAAACGAAATAACTGAAATAATATATATATTATAAATCGCTCAAGTATTTCTTAAATAGTTGTTATTTATTACTAAGAGCACTTAAGAGAATAAGTTTAATTATATTCAATAAATAAATAAAACAGAAAACGAAAGAATAAAAAGAAAGAAAAAAGTATTCTCAGTATGGGCGTAAGGCGATTCAAGTACGTTCAATCACTTTTTTTAAGTAGGTAGGTAGTAGTAGGGAAGGGTTTAATACAATGCCAGTTGTGTGCATTTCGAATAAAATCACTCAATCTTAACCACTCTTTGCTGCACCTTTTAACGATCTCTTGCGATAAAAAGCGCATTATTTATATAATAGCCCGCAAATAGTTTGAAATTACGTGGCCAATTAAAATTAATTACAATCAACAGAGCCGCGTGGTAAGTAATAGTAGCAATGATTTCATTCGTTGTATGTACACAAATAATGGAATAGGTACTAAAGTAATACAAAATGAAATGCTCTTTGCGATTTGTTAGTGAGTTAGAGTTAATATTTGCAAACATTTACAAATCTTGATCCGTACCGAATGCTTTAACAATTGAAGGGATGAGATCAAAAAGAGTTCAACTGATTTTTTTTCACAAAAAGACTAATGGGTATCGTCGGATTCAGCGTGAAATTATCTACAATAATGCATTCTCAAAATACCGATATGATGCTTAAATCTCGATATTTTTAGTCTAATAAAACGGTTTATCTGACACAGGAATACAGTTCGCTTAGCATAAAAACATTATTATATTTACTATATTTAATTATATTTTTACAGCAATCGTACGAATTAGTACTATATTTTGTATTTTAAAATATAATTAATACATTTTCAAGCAACTGAAACTTACATAAACCTTTTCTATTACTTAATACGCACTCTACATTAAAATGAGGCCGTTGAAGTTTAAAGTCAATTTTCTCGAAACTATCAATTTGACAGTTAAACCCTTTTTATTCTCACCCCTTGAATTGAGAAAATACATCGAATTGAAGAATCTTTCTATCGTTTTGAACGTGTAGATACTTACGCGGAACAATTGCAATAGGACATAACTTGGAAAATTAGAAACTCCCTTAAAATGTTGTATCATTACTTGCAGTTTTGAAGTCAATTTTTTCCTCGATTACCTGAAGATTCCACCATCAGATCTTAACTTGATGGTAATGGAACCACTTCGGGAGTATAGTATTGAAATTGATTAACAATGGTCAGTTAAAAATTCCTATGCTATTTCGTGATGTTGTTTCCTTTATTAAAACATGCGACCGTATTATTAATCGTGTAAATGCCAAAGCGGGTATAAGTTTGTATTTACAATACCACAAATATTGCTAAGTACGATAGGTAATTCTAAAGAATGTATCAAAATGAGGTAACTCAATGGTAATGACGATCACGATCTTTGCTCAACTTCAAAAGAATTAAACATCATTAAAAGGTAGCGCCATAAATAAACATTTACTGAGAAACGTCGACAGGATAAACGTAGAACGCGATTATTTATTTACCTCCCTACCGAGTACTGAATGAGTGATTATGACATCATCGTAATGATCATACTCAGAATAGTTCTTCCAGTTTGAATGACTGGCCCGATAGCTCAATTGGTGGTAACCCAGCTGAGCTGTAGGTTGTGGGTTCGATTCCCACCCAGACGTTTTGTGTGATGAACACCGATGTTTTTTCTGTGTTTGGGTATTATATTGTATTCTATGTATGTACAAACAAAAAGTATCTAAATATTGTACCAGTTACCTGGTACCATAGTACAAGATTTGCTTAGTTTGGGGCTAGATGGCGATGTGTGGAATGTTTATAAATATTTATTATTATTAACACGCTAGTTACCTATATTATGGCCCTAGTTACGAGGATGTAACACGCCTATAGAAGAAGAGGTTCACTCTCGATTTGAAAACTTTTATTGTATCTATGAATTTGTAAATTAAGAGTATTTTTGATTCTGGCATTTGCACCCCTTAGGTACGTTCGTCAGGTAGTATTTAGCCCCCCGTAGGTTACCTAGAATGGTCGCGACTTTCAATAGGGTCCACTCTTCCAGTGGACGTAGTCTTTTTGATCTTCTTATCCCGGCAACGGCCCAAGCCGAGGCTCACACCCCAGGGGTGCCCTTGAGCTAGTAGCCTCCCACTGTTGACGGCTCGGCGCCTTAAGCGAATGCCCTCCCGCCCGGTGACGCTGTAAAGGTCGGCAGAGACCAACATCATTAGTCCGTTAAAAAAGTATTTCACCAGGGCTTAACTTGTTTGTTGCAAATTACTACACAAATATTTGCCAACATTCACAAACCATGACACGATTATGTCCTAACCATAAATCTCCAAGTAACAGAAACACAGATGTTACGAAATTTGGATGTTTTGTCCATATCATTATGAAGATGACGTATCGTCGTCAAAATAATACCATTAGGTACCGACATCGTGGTTATGGTACATACTATTAGGGATAATCGCGTCCCAGAGCAGCTTTGCAAATTTTGTGTTTACTGGTTTTCCTATAAATACAGCTTGAAAGCAAATATTCGAATGCGTGTCGATGAAAAAGAAGTTACGAGTGATGTCACCGCGGGACGTGATGATGGTCGCTCATTACCTCTCCGCGTGCAGTCCGTAATTGAATATACAACGCCTTGCAAGATAGTGTTAGGCTTTTGTTCTTTTATTTGTTCTAGACGCCTGTAGTGCTGGGAACAGTAAAACGATTGACATAGTAGTAAAGTGCAAAGCGTATTTTCTTAATGCGGAGTCCAAGCACAACGTGTATGTATTGTGGTCTTTAGAGGACTTTGTCTAAAGTTGAAAATCAAAAAGAGTGCAAACTGGGTCTGCGCATGAAAATTTGTTAATTTTGCGGTTTTTTTACTAGATTACGCTAAATATGGATTGCAAGTAAATGTTTTATCTGAAGTGTTGTTATCGTTGAAAATTTGGAGCAAAGTTCCTTTTTTGGGTCGTTCTACGATTTTATTTTGGTAAAACTAAATTACTTAGTTGTATTTAGTCGCCTTACTTTTCATTTTATTTCCTATTCACACAATTTTTTACACACAACAAAAAACACTATTTTCGAAAGTGTGATGCCACGTGACGATTCTAAATAACTTGTTACCTTAGTAACTCAATAACTCGGTTATTTAGAATCGTCACGTGGCACCACACTTTCGAAAATAGCGTTTTTTGTTGATTTTGTGATCAAACTCCGCCTTAAAACAAATATTTGTAAACTTATGACAAGAATTATGTACGCATGCTGATAATTTACCGTGCGTGCGTTATTTTGTACTTTTCTTTACAACATAGAAGAACTTTCATTAACTTTACCCCAATATCAATCGTTTATAATGCATCTATTTTTTTACACACAATAAATTAAGTACAATAATGTTTCTGGAAAACTTGCGCCTTTCGTGTGTCAAGTGCCGCAGCATTAGTGTAGCATGACGAACTAGATTTTGAATAATTAGTTACAAGGTTTTTTATGCTTTAATGACGAGTCTAGCAGGTTTTATATCGAGTGTTTCTCTTTGTGTTATTTTTTAAGTTGTTATAAGTGGTTCGCATAGTAAACTGTTTGTATGACAATTATCGACAGCGACGTGTGCTATTAAAATTGGCATAATTATTTTTTCTCTAAAAAGCGTTGGACCAGGTGGTAGGACTTTTCTGCAAAGTTTGTCTAGGTAGGTACCATTGCTTTGCCAGTTATTCTGCCGCCAAGCTGTAGTGCGCAAGCACTGCTGTGTTCGGTTTCGGTATGAAGGGCACTGTAGCTAGTGAAATTACTGGGCAAATGAGACTTTATGACCTGATATCACAGTCTAGTAATCTTATTACTAGGTTGTGCTGATGTCTCAGGATGACGTGCGCAATGCAGTGTCACGTGAAACTCTATACTCTAGAGTTTCGAGTGACACTGCAACTGATATGGGCAGCCGTGTCGCTTAACATCAGGAAAACGGTTCACGTCACGTCATTCTTTAACATAAAAAGAAAAACGAAAACGAAAGAAAGGTTCATCATGTTATCGCTCATTAGTTTTGACCAAAGCGCTTTGCCGAAAGAATATATATGTTCATATAAGTCCATTTCGGTACCGATAGTTGTCATTTCAGATTATAATTATAATTGAAACTTCACAATCATAATTTGTGCTCATTATTATTTCATTAATATTTTTCGCTTTCGTTAGTAACTGGCTCCCAGAAAAAGAAGATCCAATATTTATGTCCGAAACCTAGTCGCAATAATTTCGACTGTAAATTAACGTGATATTGGCCATTATTATTTATCGATATGACCTTAATACTCAAAGGTATTAGCTCCAAATATTTTATTTGGCTTATAAAAGGGCCTTAAAATTGCATTCGCTATCTAAAACTCGTTATTCGTCGTAATATAAATATCGTCAGTCTCGGCAACTTCTATCAAATCGCTTATCGTTCCCTCCAATAATTTATTACAGGCTTAATATTTTGATTACACAGTCTTCAGTTTGTTTACCGACGCTACACAAACATTCTAAATTGAACCTTAACTGTAAGCTATAGGAGCGATAAGTATAAATAATTTGTTTGCCAAATTGTCGATAAAGTTCGACTTGGTGTTTAATATGGACGATTAATTTTAATATAGACTGTGACGGGGAATAAAATGTACATTGGGCTTTAAACTCACTGACTCTGTCACTACGAGCGGTGCAGTGCCGTGATAAACATACCTATCACCCTGTATATATAATAATTTATCACCCTAGTATATGTCAGTATGAAATTAAGGGAATCGAAGTCGATTGAATCCATTTTTTTAAAGGATTTTTGGTACTTAAATAAAAAAGTTAGGTCTATACGAAAATCATATTTGATAGCTTTTGTGGTGTGGTGGTTAAATAAGTCGGCTCATAACATGTAGGTGGAGGGTTCGATTCCTGCGGTAGGATAAATATTTGTGCACAGAAAGAAGTTCTTTGTTTGGTTGTTGTAGGACTATGGTCCTCGTAGTTCCCAGATACAGGAAATCCTAGTCAGGGTCCAGGATCTATGTAAGTGATTATTATTATTAGGTCTATGTATATAGGTCCAACTCAATGATTTATTCCAATATTCACAAAATGAATGTCATTATTTCTATTAGAAATAAACGTGTTAAAACTCAATACCAAGAAAGTGTGTAATATATAACGAAATCTTTTTGTTTCTGCATATAGTTTTAGTCTGCATTCATGTTCAATACGCGTGGAAAATTTTTCAAATGAAAACGAAAGCGGTGATTTGTGCCGCCATTGTAAATTTCTAAAGAATCAATTAAGTAGGTGTCCTTTCTTTGCCATTTCAACGCTATTGACAGCTGTTATTTCAAAATGTAACTAACCAAGCCATATTTATGGTAGACATTACCATATGTACCTGGCTAGAGTTCCTAAGTTCCTAACCTAACCTCTAACCTCCTAGATAGGAACTAGAGAGAAGTGCAAACTTAAAAGCCTTAACAGACGTTCCGCTGCTGATACCGACAAAATGCCATGCTGGATAAAAACCCTCCAAATAACGTTCATACATTCCGACCGAATGGATTCGAGCCCGCGCGATTTGTATTTAATAATAATAATAATAACGCCCAACGATCACATACATAGATCCTGGACCCTAACTAGGATTCCCTGTATCTACCCAGGAACTACGAGGACCGCGTTCCCAAAACCAAGACTCAGAACAAGGTTTTGCGCTTTTTTTTGTGCACTTGTCCTACCGCGGGAGTCGAACCCGCCGCCTCCGGGCTATGAGCCGACCTGCTCAACCACCACACCACAGAGGCTGTCAATAATAATAATTATGTAGGTATGTCAGCACCAATACATACACACGCTATGACACGGCTGTCGTCAACCTTCCTTATACCTAACTATAGGTATAGGTCAGTGGTCAATCTTTCTTAATGGGGGCCAGAAAGTTTAACAAATTTCATATGGGGGCCAGAATTAAAAATTACAATTTAATTTATTTTCGAAGGCCCTGCCTTGGTAGGCGTGTGAGACATGAAATAGCTTTTGATCCATTACTTATCTATTATTCTACTAAGTAGAACCTACTTCATACTTCTGGACCATCAAAATATAATGATCGCGGGCTATATACTTTTTTTTTTATGTGTGGACATCTTACACAACACCATCTAGCCCCAAACTAAGCAAAGCTTGTACTATGGGAACCAGATAACTGATACAATACTTAGATACTTTTTTGTTTGTAAATACATACATAGAATACAATATAACACCCAGACACAGAACAAACATCGATGTTCATCACACGAATGTTTGTCCTGGGTGGGAATCGAACCCACAACCCGCAGTTCAGAAGGCAAGGTCACTACCAACTGAGCTATCAGGCCAGTCATACTGAGCTATCGGGCCAGTCTATTCATGTCGAAGGACTGTCGGCGGGACGAATTAAAATGCTTTCGCGGGCCGGAGCTGGCTCGCGAGCCTTACTTTGCCCATCACTAATATAGGTACATTAAGGTCCGTATTACAGAACGATGTTCAGTTATCGATCACTGCTCAAGCAGAGATTTCATTCACTAATTGATCACTTTATGAATGAAATCTCTGCTTGAGCATCAATCGATGACTGAGCAACTTTCTGTAATACGGACCTAAGACCTAACAAACTTTAGCGCTACTAACCTACACACATGAAGTGACGCTCGAATCGGTATTCGAAGGGGGCGAATGTACAGAAATTACAATGAATTACAAAACAAGCAAATTTAGAACCTGCTTCTTTTTTTTAAAGTCGGTTGAAAGTTATTGTCGGTCATTACCTTAGTAATCTGTAGTCGTAAAGTTCAAGGTAACAAGTTCTCATCAATTGGGGTCCAAATTATTTTGGAATATAAATATAAATAAATAATGTTCATATAAACATACTGTTTCCGCACAAGTTATAAAATGAAAAGTCAAATAATCTTAATGCACCTACATCCTCATTGAGGCTGCAGACTGTATCTGTACGAATCCGTCCATGAAATAATAATAATAATGTCCAACGATCACATACATAGATCCTGGACCCTAACCAGAATTTCCTGTATCTAGGGAGCCAGGAACTACGAGGACCATGGTCCCACAACACCCAGACTCATAACCAGCATTTGCGCTTTTTCTGTGCATAAATATTATATAGTCCTGCCGTGGGAACCGAACCCATACTCACAACTCCGCTCATACCACACGTCTTCACTTCACATTATTAATCTCCATACGAAATTATACATAAAAACATGAACATCGTTCTCAATGATGCTCAATTATTGCTGTTATCAAGCAAAACGATCAATTTTGTTTGCAAAAATATCATTTTATGTACCCACATAAAATGATATTTATGTAAGACGAGATAATACCTTTATTTAAACACGCAAGTTTTTACCCTATTCTATTTAATACGCCCGTCGCTTTGACCACCTAATTAATGCAAGCGCAAGCGCAGGTGAAAAAAGTTAATTGTTCATACGGCATTTTTATAAAACGCGCCGAAGAATTCACTTTTATCTGATCTCCGTTAAACATATCTGTGCGATATTTTTACAATCTCAGAGTTCGATCAATAATCGCAGCGTGATATTCGACAAGTGTGTAATGGCTTTTACAACGAAACATAAACTTTTATTCAAAAATGAGTTGGTTTTTATTTATTGTATGCGAAATCAGTTTAGAGAAAAAAAGTGGGATGGTTTGGGACGCAATTTGCAATTATTATGCATTTCAACCCGACCGATTTACGACGCCATTTTTATTTTGTTTTGTTGCTCTTCTGACTCCATTGTGTTACATAATAAGGTTTGATGAAAAGCTTGCTTTAGGGATCATACTCATACATACATTTTGGAGGTTTTTTTTTATTGTTTGATAGGCTGGACCACTATCGCACCTGATGGTAAGTAACGATGCGGTCTAGGATATAACACGCTTGCCTAGAAGATACATGTTCACTCTCGATTTCAAGACTTCAAGGTTGTAGTTATCGGGAAACACGGACGCCGGTAAACTCTGGCTGTTCGCATGATAAACGTGGAGCCAAATCGCTTTGTTCGCACATGTGGGATAAACCATGTAACGGTGGCGATTTTTCGTACATCTGATGGCTGTCCTATGGTGGAAAATGAAGGCGGAATCAGGCTATGCAACTCCAATGCGCACTCACACAGGTCCAAGAAGTCTCTCATTGGTGATTAAATTTTGACCCATAAAAGAGCTAATAGGATATGTTCCCACGAATTTGAATTTGAATACAGTTGATATTGCTATTGTTGGGAGGTTGGGTGTGTTCGGATGGACGGTCGGGACGTAATAAATTACGGTCGAGTGATCATTACTTAGGATCTTTTCACATTAGACATGTATCGGTTTAGGCCGCCTACATCCAAAACGGCGACAAACACTATTCACGCAGCACTTACACACTCGTCAAGTGATTATAATATTCGCCAATTGTTTTTCATAATATAGAAAGTGGACTTTTCACGAAACAGTGTGTTTCGATAAAAATTGGAATACCACTTGCAATGGCCAAAATGATACTATTCTTACTTTTTTCTACTAAATGAAACTAGAATATAAGAGGGGAAGTACGTGTCGGTGAGGGTGTATTGTGTTAGTGTGGGTGATTGTTGTTAGATCTATATAATTTACATAAACTTAATTGTAACTAATAATATCGACTGGCCCTGAGCTGTAGGTTTTGGGTTCGATTCCCACCCAGGACAAACATTTGTGTGATGATCATCGATATTTGTTCTGTGTCTGAGTGTCTGATGTATTCCATGTACATATTTACAAACAAAAAGTGTCTCAGTTATCTAGTTCCCATAGTACAAGCTTTGCTTAATTTGCGACTATACGAGGCTGTGTAAAATGTGTACCAATATTTATGATCTTATTGTATGCTTTAGCGGAATTACACTAGATATTCTTATTCTTTTCTTATCATTTTTTATATAAGAATTTTTTTGAGGTCACGCGTCTTTGAGTCAACCAATTACTTATATCTGCCAAGTTCCATTGGAAACATAGTAGACAGAAAGTACCTCATGCAGCGCATGCTCAATAACGAAGTCAGTAAATGATGATGACTATGACTGACTTTTTAAATTTGTAAGGCTTACATTTGATCGCTGCCTCACCTGATGGTAAATGACGATGTGGTCGACGACGGAACATAATGTACACATTATTTGAAATAATCATTATGTGCCTACAATCAATCTGTAAACGGCCTTACGCAGTCATTTGTAACCGATTGATCGGATGATCGAGTCGATATCGATCGGGAAATCGGAACGTGTTTCGATTGTTCGCTAATTTATTACGAGATTGTTACAATAAATGTACGATACTTTTTCTTGTATCGATTGTATTGCACAAGTGGGTGATAAATCGATAAGCCTTTTATAGTTTGCTGTATGTCGTAAATTTTGGTTTTTTGTCTTGTTGCGTTTGATTTTTTGGGATGTGGTGACAGTTTTCATTTTATTTTTGAACTTACTCCGTAGTTATTAAATTGTAAATCCAACTTTTAAACGTTTGTTTTAAAAGTAGTTGTAGAGTGTATACTTTTAAACGTTTGTTTTAAAAGTAGTTGTAGAGTGTATAATAAGAGGAGTATAGTCATCAGTGCCGAGCAGTATTTGAACCTGGTACGTCGCGGTCGGCTTGAACCGCGGCTACCGCTGAGCTACAGCCACTTTTTCAGTCTTACTAATTAATGTAATAAGCGTTATTGTCATTTATATACCAAAGTTGAAGGATTATAAGTAAGTTTTTTTCTAAAACTTCCTTTACACTTATAAGTCGCTTATTGTTTCGTGAAGTAAGAAATGAAAGCGACGCCCGGATATTATATTATATTGATACTAATTATATATTAAGGTTCCGAAAATTAAACTGTAAAGTTCATATTCATTTATTCTGTTTCCACGTGTGTCAAAGATGTACTAACAAGATTTTTTTAAACAGTAATTCCTTTTTCAATGAGAATCATTTTTCTGATGATCTTTGAACTACTGATTTTTGTCACAGCTAAAACACTCTCGATCAAATCGCCTTACAAACAAACAAAAATCGAATCGGTCCATCTGTTTAGGAGCTACGATGCCGCAGACAGATAAACACGCTAAACTTATAAACCTTTGGTTGGTCGGGAGTTTAAAAGGCTTTCAATAAGTCATGATCAATCAATACCTCATCGAACTCGAATCGTCTCGATTTTATTGTATCGATACCACACAAAAAATCGATACAAAACACCTATTATCGTTATCGTATGGTACCTACACAGAGCAACAATACGCGTTTAGAGTTTCAAATGAAAGGGTCCAATTAAATGAATGTGGTGTTAATTGGTGCCGGTATCGGTTTCAATCAGTACATTTGATTGGGATTCTATTGTTACGATTGGTGCTATGTTTTCGGAATTCGATTTGTTGTGCTGTTAAACGAGATGTGTTATTAAGGTTTATTTTATTGAGTTTTTCTGCTTATCATCGGTTACATGTTGTAAAGTTTGTTTGGGAATTTAAGCCGCTTTTTAGCTCAATAAGGCTTGTTTTTCGTCGTGTGGCTTTTGTTTTGTCACGATAATATGGAGGAAACAAAAGACGATAGTGGTCATAACATATTTCTACATAGAGAAAGCATTTCGCACCCGCGGGGAGTAGAGTTGTTATAATAATAATGACAGCTACGAAAATGAAAGGACAGTATACCTAAATCATGCAAGAGGAAACGTGAAATCTCTTTATTTTGTTCTGCGATTGTCTTTTTGGCACAACTTGGAAATGTTAATATGAGAAATAGCTTACAGACATACGAATTTTTCTGTAATAACTGAATATTTGTTATCCATGATTTGTCATTACTGCCTTCCTTTTGCTCGGCTAACTTATATACTTCCCTATGTATTGTATTTTATCTATAACAACGATAGAGCCTTCGACGCCCTAAAACACAAAAGCGTTCAGTTATAGCATTCCATTCAACTTTTTAAAGTCAAATTTTAAAGGATTTTCTTGCAAATAGGCTATTTTGGCACTTTTACAAGTCAAAATGATATTAGGTACTTAAAATTATTGTACTAAGCATATAAAAATATAAAAAACGTGCTTAGTTTCAAATATTATTCAGTAAGCGAATTAAGTACAATATACGTGGGTTTGAAAAAAAAGAAGTTCTCTATCTACAGGTGCAAGCAGATCCGGTACAATGCAGAACATAAAATTCCGATTAGATTTTCAATTTATCTATTCAATATCTATACACAAAAGTGTGGAGCCAAAACATAAAAAAAATGGAGTTGTCAAACCACAAAAACGTTCATAGGCAGCGCCGCAGATCAGTCATAGATAGGACAGTACGTACCATAGAGTTCTATTTTTGAAGTAAAACTTGGGGAGTCCCAAGTCAAGCGTGCGTAAAGAAGTTTTACTTTCAACTTCCGATCTCCTCGCTAGCTTACTCAAGCTTGTGAGGCGATCGGAAGTTGAAAGTTGTTGATAAACGTAGATCTCCATTCTCACTTTTTTATATCATCATTGTTATGTTGGTATGACCTGTAAAATGACAATTTACAATTGTCAAGATTAACGTTAAACAAAGCAAAAACAAAGTTATACTAGCTGATAGATGGAGCTAAACTAAAGAAGTTTAATTCAGTCATGCGGTCTAAAGCATACTCGTTTTTTACAATGGTGCCTTCCGTAGTACATGGTGTTGACATGTTGACACGGAATGTCTATCGACCGTATAAACCCGGCATTGTGCCGCTAATTGTCCATCGATTTGTGAACCGAACTATGACCCGACAACTGCGGGCGTTATGTCCCGTGCCCAGGGACGTAGTCAAGGTCGTTAATGCTTGGGGGTAACTGGCCTTAGGATAAAAGAGACTAAAAAGGTCACCGTGTTGCTGTACCTATTTCGTACTAGCCTTTGAATTTAATCGATACTGTTAAATCATTATCAACGGAATTCAACCTCAATGTCAGGTTAACTAGAAGATAATGCTCTCTAGCATTAAGTTCGCCTATGTAACCTATAAAAATATTTTCTATCTAATATTATAAAGAATGGAATGCCCTGCCAGCGTGTCTCCGGCGAAATATGGCCCGGGCGTGTTCAAGTGAAGAGTGAATAGGTATTTACTTGGCTAGCATGCTTCACCTTCGATCGCATCGTCATTTTCCATCAGGTGAGAGCGTGGTCAAATTCCAAACGAATTAGAACTAAAAAAAAAAACTACTCAAACCATAAAATGTAAAAATAATCTTATGCTTTCCCCTTTAATTCCTTTTTTCCACTTTAATTGCTTTTTTTTCAATGTTGATATTATTTATCTATGTGTCAAATTTAACTCTTACTTAAGTTGAAAAACTGTAATAAGCTGCTTGGGGCAGATTAAAACGGTAGTAACTCAATAAGATACTCCGTGGCGCCCCTTTTCCACCTTCCCTAGCTGCGGCCCTGCTGTGTCTAATGGCCCAGTAAGTTTTTCCAGGCTATTGTGTCTGCCCATTGTTAATTTGGGATTCGATAGTCTTATTAAGGTTTTGATACGGGTGCGGAGTTTCGGATGTGGGTGCGGTATCAAAAGGTTTTTCGGGGTCGATTATTTATTTTGTAAACGTAATGGTTACGAGTTTAATGGGTGTCGAAATTAAAGCGATTAGGGCAGAACAAATGAACAACGAGAAAATTTTTGGCAGTCAAATAATGTTGGTAAATGTTCATGTAATTATGTAACTGCGTGTATAAACAATGGAAAAGCCGCTCCCGTCCAGCCGTAGATATATTTGACAGCCTCTGTGGTGTGGTGGTTGAGCAGATCGGCTCATAACCGGGAGGCGGCGGGTTCGAGTTCCGCGGGAGGACCAGTATTTGTGCACAGAAAATAAATTTAATAATTGTTCTGTGTCTAGGTGATGTGGGACCATAGTCCTCGTAGTTTTTGGGACCCTAGATACAGGGAATTTAAATTACCTATATATTTAGTAATCACATCACACTAATATTATAAATATATATATTATACATATATCATAAAGGCGAAAGTTTGTATGTGTGTTTGTGTGTATGTGTGTATGTTTGTTACTCCTTCACGCTCAAATGGCTGAATGGGTTTGGATGAAATTCGGAACCAAGATAGCTTATACGCTGGATCAACATATAGGCTACATTTTATCCTGGAAAAGTGAAATGTTCCCGTGGAATGAGCAAACAATTAAAATACTTTTTATCCGCGGGTCTTTTTTATCCTCTTATATTTTAAACGTTTGCGATAATCAGATATCGCAAACGCTGTTAACAAAGTTTAAAAAATTAGACTAAATTATCTTGTCAAAGTTTATTGGACGTGCAGATTTAGTATCATAACAAGTGACACGCCGAATCGGAGTGATATACTTTATTAATAGAAAAAAATTGCATTTGCCAGACAGTTTAGACGTGGGTAGTCTATCACGGCGTTTTGAAGACCAGAGTTTGACCTTGTTTTTGAAGACTGTCGAGACACTACAGCCTTATTAATAAACACGAAATAGCTTTGGATTAGTTACACCATCTTTTGTCTCTTTCGATCCAGCTAAATATTTCAGTAGCAAAAAAAGGACCAAAGCTGAAGTAACTAACCCGACACTAATACCCGTTTATTAATAAGGCTGTTTTACCAGAATTAGTGAAACTTCAGTTGTATGGTCCGAAACCTGACATTATACAATGTCACATTACATGTACATAATAAATATGGCCATTGTTTTTATTATGTTTATACTGCTCCTATAAATATTATATTTGTGTAGTGTGTTATCGAGTGTCTATTATAAAATAATTTCAATCACTACAACACAGTTTTAAAAATTTTCATTAAAACACCTAGTATTAGTATATATAATATAAAGTATAAGTATTTTATTTGAAATAACGTCGCAAAACGTCCAACGTTTGTTTGTACAAATAAAAAAAATCAGTCTCTTTTCTTCTCTCTCTTCTCCCTCTCCAAATTTTCCTGAGATCTTTTCACGCAGTCTCATTTAATCCTACTTTCATTTATTTTTCTCTTCCGTCTTGCTTATATTAATTAGAAATCAAAGTAATCCATTATTATATAATTACTTTTAAATTTACGTTTTATTAAAGACTACTATACAAAATATTTTATTCAAGATATACAAAATTGAAAGCACGATTGCTTACACAGCCAATTAATAAATAAATAAGCCAAATATCGTCTTAGAAGATATAATGGTGATTTTAAGAGAAAATCAATAATTGTCCAAGTTCCGATGGCAATTCAATAACGCTAAACATCGAGTGAACGGCTAGCTCGTCACGTCATTCATTAGAATAAAAAGTAGCTTTGTCTCAACTTCTAAACCATAGTTGATATTTTGGCGGGAAAATAAAAAGATCGCGTCGCCGCATTGTATTATTTTCCAAAACTTGTGTTATTTTCAGTGTTAGTGCATAAAATTGGTGGCATTTTATTCGTTAAGTGCTGGACTACAGGCATGAGTGTGGGAAAGTGGTATAATGATGGTGAAACGTTTCTTTTCGTGTTGTTTCCAAAACTCCATAGAAGCTTCTGGTAAAGTTGCCACCGCTTTACTAGGAGTATGACTTGACTAGACTAGACTATGACTTGATGACTTGGACTGTGACTTGACACATATATATATTAGTCGAAAAATAATAATTTACTTGACACCGGCTAAATACACGAAAGTGTGGAGCCATACCAAAACAAAAACAACCATAGTTAAGTAAAGCTAATCTATAATGGCAAAGAATAAACAAACAATAGATGGATAAAACCGGAACACAAAACAAAATAAGCGAACGATGAGACATAGATATCGTCTAATTAAAGCCCCATACAATTTCACGGTCTCCACCGACGGTCACAGAACGCCTGCGTTTCGTTATCTCTATTTTCTTTATATTTTCCGCTCCACTAACCTACGCGCTGGCGACCTCTTTGATCTATTCGGGGATACCGTCTGGACGGTTTTTATCATACTCTTTGGGTGTATTGCTTTTGTTTTAATTAAATACGTATGAAATATGAGCGGTAATTGAGACTTTGATGATATTTATCCGGTTTCTTTCGTTTGAAATTGACGGTGTTTGGTAACGGATATGTGGTCGTGTTTCCGGTGCGAAATTTCCACTAGTTTGCGACGGAAAAGCCCGATTAGTCAAGGTGCTTTGGGCATGAGTTCTGACAGATTTTTGTAATAGATTGCATACGTTTTGTAACCGTCGTTTGGTGTTTCCTACGTTTAAGTTATTTGCGACTTTGTATGATGTATATTATCTTTTAAGCAGCAGTTAATAATTTCAGTTTCCGACTCACCAACAATGATTGTCCATCTGTTTTCATAACATCAGTTTTACAATAATTTAATTTTTTTTTAATATCAGGTATTTTTATGGTTTTTTGATATCGCGAAAACCTTTTTAAAAGTCGCTCAAGACCAACCCGTCTTATTATTGAATCATTTTCCCGTTCAAAATAGCAAGCCTTCGTAGTTGCATCTATAGCATTCTTCTTCTTCTTTTCTTCCTATAGCATGTTGGTAACTTGCCCAATTTCGTACATACCTTGAAATGTCATTGGTTAAAGGACGAGCGGGATTCGAAAACCAGAGAGCGTCGGTATGAAAGTAGCACGGGGCTACCGCTGAACTACATTCGCTCACTGGATCAAAACCACAATCGAATTCTTTGAAATCCACAGTGTTCCAGGAAACAACGGCCTGCTGTATTTAATTAACATTTTTCATACAAAACCTGGATCGATTCATTTCGTCACAGTACTTGTTGCGAATTTTCTAAAATCGTTTCGATTCATACATAATATATGTATCGAAACGATTTAATATCTAATGAGTTATCCGTAGATAGCCTCTGTGGTGAGGTGGTTGTACAGTTTGGCTCATAACCCACAGGTGGCAGATCCGATTCCCACGATAAGACAAGTGTTTCTGCACAGAAAAATAAGCGCAAATAATTGTTCTGTGTACACACACGGAACAAGTATTTGCGCTTATTTTTCTTTCTTTTGATCACATCGCACAGGCACACAGGCGTTATTATTATTATTCGTAAGTTCCGTAATCTAGCAAATTCGAACCAAGATGCGCAATGGATTTAGTCCACCACAGGGATTTGTACTTCGGAAGCGCTGAAATCCCCGAAGGCCGATAAGTCATTGGAGATATATTACAGTGCTTTACCAGTGATAAAGTACGTGGAGTAACTGTTAAAATGAGTGAGGTTTGCTTAAAATGGACACATTCTGATTTTATTGCATACCCGTTTTCACGAGGTCTCATTTAAGCTTTTTTATTTATGCACTGTCTGCATAGCTTATGTATAAGGGTAGCGTATAAGGAGTCGTTCATTAGTCACGTGATGTTTTTAACTACTTTATTCCCCCCTCCCCCTGGTGATTATGAATCATGTGTGAAGTGGTGAGGCAAGTCAAAATCACGCACTTCTTTTGGTTCAGAATCGCGCGTTCAACGAAATCATAAATAAAAGTGATATTTTACTACATCTCCTTCCCCTTGGTGATGTTTTGTGATTATGACATCGATGTTTGTTGATCTTAAGTATTGTATCAGATTTCCATAGTATAAGCTTTGCTTAGTATGGGACAAGATGGCGCTGTGTGAAATGTCCACACTTATTGATTTATCTAAAGGTCACCCGTATAGTTTATATAGTTTTAAGTCGAAAGCCGATGGAATATATACTAACGAACCTCATCTCTTTTCAGGTACATGTGTTACGTCCAAACCCCATGCGTCGCGTAGTGTTGCTGTGTTGATGTGGCAAGACAGCTGATCGCGCTGGCGTGGTACGGGGGCGCCGGCGGCGCGATGCAGGCGGGCGGCGGTTGGTTCCTGCCGTGGACCATGGGCATGCAGAAGTTTGCTGTTGCATTGCCCATGGGCGGCGTGGTACCGCTGGTGCCGCCGATGCTGGCAGCGCTGCCGCCGCAACCGCCGCCGCTGAGGCTAATCGCGCCGCCACCGATTCCACATCCTGGTCGGAAGGTAGGATTTTGAATCTTATTGTTAGATTCTTACCACCCCATCGCTTCCAGTAAGCGTGATAATGGAAACTCGTGGCAAAGTGCCCAAAGTGACATTGACGTTTTATGGCGGACGTTTATATTCAGTAGTAGGTGTTTTCCGATGCGTATCTGATGTTTTTACGTAGTTAATTAATAATAATAATAAAAAATTGTAATAATAACGCCCAACGATCACATACATAAATTCTGAACATTTACTAGGATTCCTTGTATCTAGAGACCTGAGAACTGCGAGGAACGTCGTCCCACAACACCCAGACACAGAACAAGTATTTGCGCTAGTTTTTGTGCACAAACACTCGTCCTGATCCGGGAATCGAACCCGCCGCTCTCGAGTTATGAGCCGACTTGCTTAACCACGACACGACTGAGGCTGTCAATTATGTTGCAGTTTTCAGTCTCCCTTAGCAATGTCTATTTAGGTACTCCTTTATGTAGCGGAGCATATAAATAGTCATCAGATCGCTGATCTTGTGATTTTTTGTAATTGTGTTGGAAACTGATTGCATGCGAAGGTATCATGCATAATTAATTCAAATGAGATCTAAAATTGCCAGCAACGCTTCCAGAATTCATAAAAAGAATCAGTAATAACCGTGACTAGATACCGCAGAACCAGAGATGTAGTATGTATGTAGAAGTTGCTATTTCGGACACACTAAGAAGTCACAACAAAGCAGTACGTTCCAGTAATATTATTCTAAGTTTACCAGGATAGTCTTTGTATACGCAAGATCGAACTTTACCCCCATTTCCTTCTATATAAATGTAGTAATAGAAAAAGGCATCGTCTGACAAGGGTCTCCTATTTATTACTAAAGGTAATTTAGGACGAAGGAGGGGAAGTCGGGCTTCTTCGTTTGTACATTATCATTTGGGGTTTACGACTTTTTACGTTTATTTTACAATATAGATTAATTTTTTTTTTATGTTACTGAATGATGTGACGAGCTAGTCGTTCACCTGATGTTAAGCGCCACGGCCACCCATAACAGAACAGTGTCACTCGGAACTCCAAAACATAGAGTTTCGAGCGACACAGCACTGCGCACATCATCCTGAGACATCAGCACAGTCTGGTAATAAGATTACTCGACTGCGAGATCAGATCATAAAGCCTCAATTGCCCAGTAATTTCACTAGCTACAGTGCCCGGAACACAGTAATGCTTGCACACTACTGCTTGGTGGCAGAATAACTGGCAAAGCGGTGGTACCTACCTAGACAAACTTTGCAACAAAGTCCTACCACCTAGTGAGTAGTGTATTAATTCTATCATTTCCAATATAAATAATCCCTATATTAATTTATGGTTTGTTTGTTTGTCGTCCTCGGTCCAATACGGTCAGACATTGACCTTCTCTCACTTAGAGACCATAATGTACCCAAATGCGAATTTGTGGAATGTTCAGCAATACATGCCGGTTTTTGAAGTTAAACTTTTTACGCACGCTTGACTTGAACAATTGAATGCGTGACGAGGCAAACGGAAATTGAAAGTCGTTGGTTCACGTAGATCTCCATTGTCAATATAACAAAGTTACAAATAACTTAAAATGTTTATTATTATGTTGGTATTTCCCGTATAATGATAATTTACAATTGTCAAGATGCTGACATTAACATCAAACAAAGTTGTACCGGCCGATAGATGGAGCTAAACTAAAGAAGTTTTACTTCAGTCGTGTGGTCTAAAGCACACTCGTTTTTTTGTTACACGTTGTCTTTCTTCACTGTTGTAATAGAAAATGCCAATTTAGCACATAAATTGAAAGTCGTCGGACCGAATGGGAATTTAACATGGGTGCGTCGGTTTGAAAAAGGTTTACCGCTGAGCCACGCTAACTCTTATTTATGTGACTTTAATACTAAAATGTTATTAGATTTACGTGTATCGTAACTAATAAATTATTTATTATGACTATGGTAAAACAGCTGAAATGATTTAAATAAAATTTTGCATATAGATTGCTTTAAACCAGTCAAAAGCTATAATAATTTACTTATAATTAAAAAGATGCAACTGTTGCTCGCATACGACATTCCTTGAATTATCAGCTTAAGATACTTTATCGTAGAAAACAAAGTTCTCGTGTGAAAACGAGTAAATTGTAGGTGAAACCGCGGGGCGCATTTATTTTATTATGATAAAAATAAGTAGGTTTGTCACGTGACTAGTTATTGAAAAAAAAGCAAAACCAGTAAAGAAAACCTGTTGATCGCATCTTTATACTTTACGTATACATATTGACTTCTTTAAGTCATAAGAACTTGTCTAAGACTCAATAATAGTTTAGTACTCTACAATTGGCCAATTCACTATACGCAGCCAATCTTCCCCCACCTTAAAAAGAAATATGCATTATTATAGGCTAATCTCAATTTAAAACCCTCATATAAATGCTCTTCATACACACGAAATAAAATGGCAGTTGTCTCATTATTTTTTATTGCTGTCCCTGTTTTGCATCAGCGTTTATTACTTTAAATAGCTTGACATTATTGTATAGCTGATTCTATAATACGTTTGGTGTAATTTATAAAAGAAAAGGTGAAAATCTTGATGTCTGAGCTTATGTGGCTTCTATGAATTCTTTAGACAAAAGCCTCACTCATCGTAATGATTAAATACTTATATACGTTCCTAATAGTTCAATATTACCATAAATTATTCAAGTGAGACAGTTAAAGTCTATAATAAAAAATAAAAATAAAATAAATAATCAAGTGATTAGTCTAAAAGCAATTTAAAAAAAAAAATATTTGGATGTTCTAAATTCTAAATGATTGCAAAGACGAAAGTGACGGCTGCGCTTTTATTACCCTATTCACATTTCTATAATAATATATTAATAAATCTGGTAAATTTTATTCTAAATCTATAATCAATTTGGATTCAGAAAAGCGATGTCAACCCAGGATGCAGTCATTGAGCTAACTAATAAAACTGTTAAGAATTTGGACAAGAAAAGTAAAACAATAGGAATATTCTTGGATTTGTCAAAAGCGTTCGACACTGTCTCTGTCCCTCTTCTTTTGATGAAGATGGAGAATATTGGAGTCAGAGGACCTGCATTAAAAATTTTTCAAGATTACCTCTCAAATCGCACTCAATGTGTAAAAATACAAACATTGAAAAGTAATGACACAACTCTGAGTGGTTATGGAGTTCCCCAGGGTAGCGTTCTTGGCCCAACACTTTTTCTTGTTTATGTTAATCAACTATGTCAACTTTGCCTGCCCAATTGTACTATTATTACCTATGCTGACGATACTGTTCTCTTGGTGGAGGGTAAAACTTGGGATGTGGCACGTGCAAATGCGGAATATGCGCTTAGACTGGTCATGTACTGGTTAAACAAAAATCAGTTAACACTTAACATAACCAAGACAAAGTTCTTAACTTTTTCACCGTGCTCTACTTCTCAACCTCCACAATCTTTTACAATTAAAGCCCACCAATGCTCCTGCACCGATTTGCCAAATTGTACCTGTCTTCCCCTGGAAAAAGTATCTTGCATAAAATATCTTGGAGTTTATATTGATCACACTCTAAACTGGAAAAATCACATAGATGTAATTACTGGGCGTGTCCGTAAATTAATGTTTACTTTTAAGAAACTTCGGTCTTCAGCTGATTTGCAGACACTTAAACTCGTCTATTTTGCTCTGGCTCAGTCGATCCTGGCTTATTGCATCCCTGCATGGGGTGGTACTCACATTACAAGTATGCTCAAGCTGGAGAGAGCACAAAGAGCTGTCTTAAAGGTTATGTTTAAAAAACCCTTCTTTTACCCAACAATTGACCTTTACAAAACAAGTGAAGTGCTTACTGTTAGGCAGCTCTTTGTCTTATTCACCATATTAAGGCAACATACGTCTACGCATTATGCTCCGATGGATCGCCAAAATAAACGTCGGAAGGATATCATCTGCAAGACTATTTCACACAGAACTCACCTGGCTAGTAGACACTTTTTGATATTAGGACCTCGTTTATATAATCTCATTTCTAAAGCCTTGGAAATATACTCACTTCCAAGAAACGAGTGCAAAAGAGTGGTTCAAATCTGGTTATCTAAACTAACTTATCAAGAAACCGAAAACCTACTTGTTGTTTCTAAATAATTCCACTACCTTAATTTTTTATAATCTTTTAAAATACTGGCAGACTTATGACTGACATACTATTTTTACACTTATTCACAGATAATTTTGATAATAATTATATATTATATTTAAACTATATATTTTATACAGGTTCCCCCCCCCTTACCCCTCCCCTTATCTGAGCATAGTTTTGTTAAAATATATTCTCATATTTTAATCTTCTAGTGTAGCTTTAGTCTCTTAAAAAAAATTAAACTTTAAATACATATTTATATTTTGTTATAAATTATATGTATAATACACAGTGACATTATCTGGAAGTGCCTGTACCCTGTAACACAGTTTTATACTAGTACAGGGTACACGGACTCAATACTTAAGTTGGATAAGACTAGTTGTATTAATTAATAATGAAAAATATGTTTAATTATAAGTTATCCTACTTAAGAATCATGTAACCCAAAGGTATAACGAATAAATAATTTGAATTTGAATTTGAATAATCTCTTTCTTTTTCATCTTCATTCATACTATGAGGACGGAGATTAGAAATTGGAACCTTTCCAGTGCATTGTGAATCGGGCTGCTTTGTACAACTTCTGTAAAGCGAAGTTTTCAGCTCATTTTTGGAAGTTTCAAAAACCATTTACTGTTTAATAATAATAATATGTGTGGACATCTCACACAACGCCATCTAGCCCCAAACTAAGCAAAGTTGTTTTGTGGGAACCCTTCGAGTAAATTCTCTAAATGGGAACCAGATAACTGATACAATACTTAGATACTTTTTATTTGTAAATACAGACATAGAATACAATATAACACCCAGACACAGAATAAACACCTATGTGCACCACACAAATGTTTGTCCTGGGTGGGAATCGAACCCACAACCCGCAGTTCAAGGCAAGGTAACCAACTGGGCTATCGGGTAAGTAGTAATTGTAAATTCTATTTTTTATAGATGATTGACAATACAAAAATGAAAATAATGGTTTCAAATGTTACAAGATTAAGATTTTTATGTTAAAATAAATACTAAACGCTATCGCTTACGTCTTACACCGCTGCCAAGTAATTGGTACTACTCATGGTCCGTGTAAGGCGTTTATTAGACGGGCGGATTGTCGTCGGATTAACTACGTTTGTATACGGGTTTTACCGTCTGCACTCTAGGTCTGCAAAGTTGGGCCTTTAGTACCTGTGCTTACTGGAGATTTATGTGGTCTTTACTTCTACGACTGATCTGATAGCTCAGTGTGTGATAGATAGCTAATATAGATAGATAGTTCCAAATTAAATAACATTTTTTTTTATACATACAATATTTATATGTATACATATATATATAAATCGGTTCAGCCATTCTTGAGTTATAAATAGTGTAACTAACACGACTTTCTTTTATATATATAGATAACAGGCCACGCCCCGCGGTTTCACCCGCGGATAAAAAGTAGCCTATGTGTTAACCCACTGCATAAGCTATTTGTATTTAAAAAAAAAATTGAAAAGAAAACTTTATAAAAATATATGAGAAAGTCGCGTTAGTTACACTATTTATAACTCAAGAATGGCTGTACCGATTTGGCTGAAAATTGGTGGGGAAGAAGCTTAGAACCAGGAGACGGCGTTGTACTAATTCACCCATGCTAAGCTTGGGCGGGTAAACTAGTTTTATATATAACTTACGACAGCCTCTGTGGTGTGGTGGTTGAGCAAGTAGGCTCATGGCCCGGAGGTGGCGGATTTGATTCCTGCGGCAGGACATTATTTGTTTACAGATAAAAAAAAGTCTTATTCTCTCTCTTATGCTCACTTATTCTGTGTCTCGATGTTATATTGTATTTTTTTTTACTAGGTGGTAGGACTTTTCTGCTAAGTTCGTCTAGGTGGGTACCACCGCTTTGCCAGTTATTCTGCCGCCAAGCAGTAGTGCACAAGCACTACTGTGTTCTGGTTTGAAGGACACTGTAGCTAGTGAAATTACTGGGCAAATGAGACTTTATGACCTGATCTCACAGTCTAGTAATCTCTTTACTAGATTGTATTGATGTCTCAGGATGACGTGCGCAGTGCAGTGCATGCGAAACTCTATACTTTAGAGTTCCGAGTGACGCTGCAACTGATATGGGCAGCCGTGTCGCTTAACATCAGGTGAACGGTTAGCTCGTCGCGTCATCCCTTAACATAAAGAAAATGTATTCTATGTATGTATTTACAAACAAAAAGTATATAAGTATTACTTGTTGTACTATGTTCATCTCATAAATGTTTTCTTGGGTGGGAATTGAACCCACAACCTACAGTTCAGAATGCAGAGCTACGATCAACTGAGCTATCAGGCCAATCAAATCTAAAAAAACGATAAATAATTAAATTGTTTGGATAAATCTAGCAAAAATCATTCAAAAAGCTGATTGAATTTTTTTTATATCAAGGCATCATAAAAAAGAAATTGATCGCGAATAGATTACTCGACGAAAGGATATAAAAATAATAATCCCTGTGGCAACATAGCCTCGATATTATTAAAGATAATCTTTCCGATAATTTCTTCCATATATCTTTGATAATTCCGTCGATATCGGCGGATAATGCGAAGAATAATACTGTCGTCGGAGCTATTATTCTTTGCGTCCTAAATTCTCCGTAATAAATGGCTTAGGAAAGCTGTGTTACGGGACAATCAACAAGATATTGGTACTTATTCATAGGTATATAGAGAACAAAAGCCTTTGTGTAATCGTGTATACTGTACCTTTTTCATTATCTGCGTAATCAAAAATTGGCTTTCCTTATTTCTTTGTTTATTTATATGCATCTCTATATGTGTGCAAAATGTAACCACTGAGGGGTAATTTTTCAATGGCTAATAATAATAATAATATAATAATATGTGTGGACATCTCACACAACGCCATCTAGCCCCAAACTAAGCAAAGCCCGTACTATGGGAACCAGATAACTGATACAATACTTAGATACTTTTTTGTTTGTAAATACATACATAGAATACAATATGACACCCAGACACAGAACAAACACCTATGTTCATCACACAAATGTTTATCCTGAGTTGGAATCGAACCCACGACCCACAGTTCAGAAGGCAGGGCTACTACCAACTGAGCTATCGGGCCAGTCAATAGAAATCATAAGCCGTCTAAAGCAAAAAATGATCAGTCGTTGGTTTACAAATATAGCACATATTATTTTCATTGTGTTTTGTTTTATATTTAACTTTTTAACTTTTTTTTTATTCTACTTTTATTTTATTATTTAAATAATATACATTATTATAGTAATACTATAAAGTTGTTTCACGATTTTTCATTCTATTTCGAGGATTCTTGAGCAGTTACTTTGAAATCCATGTGCAAACAACGTGCGATTTTGCTCCTTCACTGCATGACTTTATTTTGTTGTGAACCCAATAAAGTTCAAAATATCTTAACAGTTTTATTTATCACAATAATTATTTACCTGCCTTTTAGTTCATATTTCGCAACGATAAACATTTTTCCCCTTCTCTATTTATATTGTACTAGTTGCGCCCTCGGCTTTACCCGCGGATAAAAAGTATTTTAATTATTTGCTCATCCCGCGGGAAAATTTCACTTTTCCGGGGTAAAATGTAGCCTATATGTTAATCCAGTATATAAGCTATCTTGGTACCGAATTTCATCCAAATCTATTCAGCCGTTTGAGCGTGAAGGAGTAACAAACATACAAACATACACACATAATACAAACTTTCGCTTTTATAATATTAGTGTGATTAGTGCCTATATTAGTCTGGTAATGACGTCGTGCCATTCTGAAAATGTCAGGCTCTTTACGTCACGCGGCATTCATCACCGCTTGAATAATAAATATAGAAATACCTCTTCCTAATTAATGGTAACTATATTTTTTTAATTAAGAAATACTGCGTTTCGATTAGAAGAGCGATGTAGCTAGTGAAATTACTGGGCAATGAGACTTGCTCTGATCTTATCTGTGATGATGTCTCGGAATGACGTGCGCGGTGCAGTGTCACGCGAAACTATAGTGTGTAGTTCTGAGTGACACTGCAACTGATATGGGCAGCTATGTCGCTTAACATCAGGCGAACGACCAGCTCGTCTTGTTATTCCTTAACATAAAAAAAACTTAAGTACCCATTACCACGGACTTACAAATCGTAGGTTCTCAATACGACTATAAACACAAATTAAAAATTCAAGTTTGACTCACAAGACTTGGAAACCGGGTAAATTTTCGAACCGGTTAACGTCAACTACGTAGGGATCTTTTCTTTTCTGTTTCGTTCTACCGGAACCGCTATTAAAAGATTTTTGGTTACAAAATTCTTAAAAAAGGTTTCGTTCAATAAATCAGTTTAGAGCGGTTTTTGTCACCCGTCCATTCAGGCACACAGCCGTCAGCCGTGTTTTGCAGCAAAAATGAGTCTATGTAACAAACACACATATTTGACCTACCCTCAAGTAGACGGTGCGGCGCGGCGATGGCAACGCGACGCGAGCATGCAAGTCTCTCGCGGAATAAACCGGTTAATAAAGGTTTTCATAAAGTTCTTTAAACGGTTTTACTCCGAACGAAATAATCACAAGCTTTTACCGATAAAAAACCGGTATATTGTAAACCGATTTCAAGCCTTGTTTGATTCAAATTTGAATTTTCTTTTTTAATTCAATAACGATTCGAAACAAAAAAGGTTCGGTGCTCTTTTGTGAATACTTTAGATGCTGTTTTTTTACTTTTTGCGAATGCTTCATCAAACTACGGTAATTTAAAACCTAATTAAGGTTTTTAGCACAACATTCCACTACAAAATTAAATGGGTCATTTCTTTTATTCCATTTTTAAACTGGAATTATTTCCTTTCGCTGTTGTAAAACCTTCTTTTTCTGCCAATCATGGCGTTAGATTAATACAGAACTGGAATTAACATGTTACTCCGATATGTACGGTTCGCAACACAATAATAGCTGTGCTTATACCATAAATCATAAGGTAATTGCCACCATGGGACTCGGCCCGCGGTCATTAGCCAACTCAGTTGCAAATTAGTGCGCATGGCGCTTTGTTGCCGACTGTACTTGCGATTATTGCGCGATGCGTTTTTGCTGTTCACTGTACTAGAATTAGTGCGGGTCTTTTTGCTGACTGCAGTTAGGAATTAGCGCAGTCTACTTTTTTTACTGGCTGTACTTGTGAATTAGTGCACTGCATTTAGTTGTAGACGATAGAAAGAACATGAAAATTAGCGCGATTAGACCATTTTATTTTTGTAAAAATATGGTGTTAGGCTTTTTTTAATGTCAATAAAAGACGTCTTTTTTTAAATCTAGTCGTAGCGTCACGGCCGCAAAAAATCATTAGCAGTGCCACTCGGAACCTTAAATACCTATATTTTTGCGTGACACTGCACTGTGCACGTCATCCCGACATATCAGCACAGTAATAAAATTACACATCTATCTATACATATAAAGTTCAAAGTCCTGACTGACTGACTAACTTACTTATCAATACACGGCCTAAACCGCTGGTCCTAGAGACTTGAAATTTGGAGGATGTGTTCTTTGTAAAGTGTAGTTATCCACTAAGAATGGGTTTTTCGAAATTCCAGCCCAAGAGGTTGAAATGGGTGGTTGAATTAACCATGAAAAATTTTCTTCGTTTTCTATATGCCACGCGGGCGAAGCCGCGGGCAGAAGCGAGTTAGTAATAAGATTAATAGACTGTGAGATCACACTTAACTTGATTACAACAGATAACGAATTTGTATGGATTTGACAGTTTCTATATGCAGCTTATGTGCATAGTTGTTATGAAAATTTTCAAATTAGGAATGGACTTTTCGTTTCGCATTGCAATCAAAGTTCCGTGATTCCCCAGGTTATAGTCTTATTTGCCCAGGTTTTTATACCTATAATGTTATGAATATTTATTTAAAAAATTGATTTTAATTTTGTTTTAGCCTTATAAAGAATGAGAATACTGAAATACACGCTACAAATTGTTCCAAGCCTTACGCGAAACAGACCGCGAATTATAAACAAGCGTGTTCCACAAAAATAGAACACAAATTAATTGCACTTCAACATTTATAGAGGCGCAAAAAATCATCGAGCCGGTTCTAGTCGTGTCAACTTGAAAAAAAGTACTCAGAAAATCAATGAAGCCATTCGTAATCTCCACGCAACCGCATACAAGGAGATCGGTATAACTTATTATCAACATGCATTACCATTCCACTAGAATAACAGAAAATATACCTCTAGTTTCGAGGTAATATGATCATTATTGCTTTAAAATAAAGATGAAAATTATGGAGAGCTCGAAGCAAAGAGGAATGAAAAATCCAAAGTTGCGATAATAAGAATACTACATTGGTAACGGTACTGCCATTTTTTAGAGTTCCGAGTCCTTATTATGGAGTTAAAGATTTTTTGTTAACATTTTAAAAGTAAGCTACTTTTTGCCGCTGTGGTGACATTAACCGTTGCATATACTCCACTACAAAAACTGATTGATACCATTTACATGCGAACCAAAATAAACTAACTAATTTTAGAATAAACTAACCAATTTCGGAATAATCTATCCAATTTCGGAATAAACTGTCCAATTTGGGAATAAACTGACCAATTTTAGAATAAACTGACCAATTTTGTGATAAACTGAACTGTTTTGTAATAAACTGACTAGTTTTGGAATAAACTAATAATTTTTTGTACGAACTGACAAATTTTGGGATCCATTTTTATACTCGAATTATAAGTATATTAGAAAATAGCGCTGCCTTTTTCATTATACAGATACCGAAGTAATTAAGTAAATAAGTTTATTTTTTCAAGATTTATCGAATAAACTGATCGAAGTATGTTTTGAGGATAAATAATTGAACCTTGGCTATTGGAGGCTATTGGATACTTATTGTAATGCATCTTGCATTACTGAAGTCGACCGGTGCCAACCGGTGTAAAAAAAATAATTATATAAGTCCCTCCTATATCGATTTGTTAAAAAAAATAACACAACTAACAAATATTATGTAAGTAGTATATTAAACAAGAGTGTGGACCCAGGAGTCTGTAGCAAAGCAGCATAATAAAAAATGCCGTGGACAGCAATTAGTAGAAAACAAGACTCTTGTATTTTAAATAAAATATTAACAGCGTATATTTTTCTGCGGAACCCTCACTTTAAATTTAATCTCAAACTTTACCTGTTTTATTTTTTAATCTGTCCAGCTAGATTAAACGGTGGGAGAGCGTCGCATCCTCCTCAGTATTATATAAAAAAAATACCTTTACTAGCCTCGTTAAAAATGTAATACCTGTCCACATGCATAAAACAACAGACAAAAATATAAATTTACAGGTTTTATATATTGGCACGCTACTTTCAGGTTGAAAGACATCTTTAAGTGGGTATAATAGTATATTTATGAATGCCATAATATCACAATATCTCCATATTGTGATATTATGGCTAATGAAATAATGTTAACAAAAATCTATATATAATATATAACTCAAAGGTGACTGACTGATTGACTGACTGACATAGTGATCTATCAACGCACAGCCCAAACCACTGGACGGATCGGGTTGAAATTTGGCATGCAGGTAGATGTTATGACGTAGGCATCCGCTAAGGAAGGATTTTTCGAAATTCCACCCTTAAGAGGGTGAAATGGGTGGTTGAACTATTTTCCCATATGCCACTCCGCGAGTGAAGCTGCGGGCAGAAGCTCGTGTTAGTTAGTAGTATAAAATGATAATAAGTAATTTTTCATTTTTTTTTTCGAGATTTTTAAATGCAAATTTCATCTCGTTTTTCTTCATATTTAAATACATTTTAATTAACCGACTTCAAAAAAGGAGGTTCGCAATCCGATTGTATTCTGAAAGTTTTTTTTTTTAAATTGGTGCTTCCCGTTTGTTCAATTTGATCCAGTTCTGAAAATGGCAGCCATGAGAAAACGATATAAGTCTGAAGTTAGTATTTGAAGCTTTGCGTTTGTTACTTGTACTGTTTTTATAAATAACTAGTTGTGCCCCGCGGTTTCACCCGCGGATAAAAAGTTTTTTAATTATTAGCTCCCACGGGAACATTTCCTTTTTACGGGATTAAATGTAGCCTATATGTTAAACCTGTGTAAAAGCTATCTTGGTACCGAATTTCATCCAAATCCATTCAACTGTTTGAGCGTGAAGGAGTAACAAACATACACACATACATACAAACTTTCGCCTTTATAATATTAGTGTGACTATTTCATCTGTATTGCCTATAAGACACCTTGTACTCGTAGATACGACAGCACCAAATTTCTAGGCTATTTAGGTGTCAGAATTCAAACTTGAGCTAATTACTCTTTCTCTGACTGGCCCGATAGCTCAGTTGGTAGTAGCCCTGCCTTCTGAACTGTGGGTTGTGGGTTCGATTCCCACTCAGGACAAACATTTGTGTAATGAACATAGGTGTTTGTTCTGTGTCTGGGTGTCATATTGTATTCTATGTATGTATTTACAAACAAAAAAGTATCTAAGTATTGTATCAGTTATCTGGTTCCCATAGCACAAGCTTTGCTTAGTTTGGGGCTAGATGGCGTTGTGTGAGATGTCCACACATATTATTATTATTATTATTATTATAATTGAATTATTATAATGATTTTTTTTTTCGCGTATACAGCCGCTTTGCCAGTTATTCTGCCGCCAAGCAGTAGTGTGCAAGCACTACTGTGTTCCGGTTTGAAGGGCACTGTAGCTAGGGAAATTACTGCGCAATTGAGACCATATGATCTGATCTCACAGTCGAGTAATCTTATTACCAGACTGTGCTGATGTCTCAGGATGATGTGCGCAGTGCAGTGTCGCTTGAAACTCTATGTTTTAGGGTTCCGAGTGACACTGTTCTGTTATGGGTGGCCGTGGCGCTTAACATCAGGTGAACGACTAGCTCGTCACATCATTCAATAACATCGTAATGAGTAATTGAGTATTCCTTCCGGCGGTGAGCATTTACTGTCATCCCGAGTCTTTACTGTAAAACATGGCGTTGGTACCGCCTATAAACGTTAAGAGCGGCGCACGCGCAGCCTGCAGATTACGCATCTATCGCAATTAACTGATATACTGTCTTTATAAAACGAATAATATATAAGAACTCGTAATTCTATCACATTATTTTTATCGACAGCCTCTGTGGTGTGGTGGTTGAACAATTCGGCTCATAACTTGGAGGCTGCGGGTTTGATTCCCGCGGCAGGACAAATATTTGTGCACAGAATAAATCGCAAGTACATACTTTTAAAAAAAATATGTTAATGAATGATGTGATAAGCTAGTCGTTCACCTGATGTTCAGCAACACGGCCGCCCATAACAAAACAGGGTCACTCAGAACTCTGAAATATAAAGTTTCGCGTGACACTGCACTGCGCACTGCGATCATCCTGAGACATTATTTCTGGAAATAAGATAACTCGACTGTGAAATCAGATCATCTCAATCATTTCAGTCAATCTCAGTCTCAATTTTCCCAGTACAGCTACATTCCCTTCAAACCATAATACAGAAGTGCTTGCACACTACTGCTTGGCGGCAGAATAACTGGCAAAGCGGTGGTACCTACCTAGACACTACTACTTTGCAGAAAAGTCCTACCACCTAGTAATCGAAAAGGTGTCATTGATTCCTGATAAATATAATCTGGGAGATTTTAAAGCTCGAGTGAACCGGTATCGTCACTGACGATGGATCATGCTTGCCTAGAAGGTACCTATTTTTAGTATTATACCATAAGTAAGCCATAATTATACCATAAGTAAGCCATAATTATACCATAAGTAAGCCATAATTATACCATAAGTAAGCCATAATTATACCATAAGTAAGCCATAATTATACCATAAGTAAGTAAGGTACCTATTTTTAAGATTATACCATAGTAAAGCAGTAGTTTTTTTGCTCTCCTGGAAAATGTTTAAAATGCAAATTCGCCAGTTTGTCGTGGAGGGGACGAAATGTAAGCCTCTCTAAGATAGAAAAAAGAATAAACATCCGTTTTAAAACATTAGATAGTAAAAAAATCCAATCAGCAAGACTGGCACACCTGAATATAGAAATACAAATAGACGAAAACACAACAATTGGGTTCCAGCGAGTCGGCAAATTTTTGGCCTCCCCCAAGATTACCAGTTCGGAAAAGTGCACGAATTCTGTGGTAAAAAAAGTTGTGGAATCTATAGTGACTTTTCAGCACTCTGTGGTATATTGTGATTTATGCGTTAAGTAATTTATGTTAGGAGATACGGGGTTTTTTTTAAAGTAAACTTACTTGTTTTATTTATATATTGTAATATAAACAGTTCTTAAATTGAAAGCACGCCTTTCATCGCTTATCACACTAATCACACTTCACACTAATATTATATAAGTGAAAAGTTTATACTAAGTTTAAACTAATTTTATATAAGGTGAAAGTTTGTATGTGTGTATGTTTGTTACTCCTTCACGCTCAAACGGCTGAATGGATTTGGATGAAATTCGGTACCAAGATAGCTTATTCACTGGTTTAACATATAAGCTACATTTTATCCCGGAAAAGTGAAATGTTCCCGTGGGATGAGCAAATAATAAAAATGCTTTTATCCGCGGGTGAAACCGCGGGGTGCAACCCTAAAAGTTTATCATAATAATAATAATGAAGATAATAATAACACCCAACTATCACATACATAGATCCTGGACCCTAACTAAGATTTCCTGTGTCTAAGGTCCCAGGAACTACGAGGACGATGGTCCCACAACACCCAGACTCAGAACAAATATTTGCGCCATTTTTTCTGTGCACAAATGCAGTTCCTGCCGCGGGAATCGAACCAACACCTCCGGATTATGAGTCGACCTGCTCAACCATCACTCCACAGACACTGTCGTCACATTTTCTAAAGTGTGTGTGTGTGTGTGTACTCATATTAATTTTCAAAAAATCAATTGGCTATGATTCGAAAATAACTGCACGGTTTTGTAATAAAATAAAATTCCATTCAACGTAGAATAATATTCCGTCAATTTCGCGGGCAAATGGATGTACAGGAATAGGAACTACATTATACGGAATAACCTTAACCGATATTATCTAATCAGACCCACGTCACGACTTCCTACTGTTTCCTCGGATTACTTGCATGATGGATTCCTCAAATAAAACACGAGGTATCTGTCATTACCAACTTGGCCTGGCTCAACACATCGCTCGTCCAGCGAACCAATACACTTCCACATCTCAAAAACTACAACAACTCGTATTTTTAATACAAAACAGTAGAAATTCAATTGTGTTTTCGGTTACGGAACGCAAAATTATCGCTGCGATTTGTCCAGCATACAATCTTACCGTTACACCTTGATAAAATATTCAAAAACTCTATTTTCACGTGATAAGGTTGAATTCTGACCGTGTTTAGAGATATAAAAAGCAAAGTTATCGCGGTGAATCGATACAAATCACGGGAAGTATTCAGGGGAGTCGTGTGCTTGGAAACCAATTTCCTGTTCCCTTTCATATTGAAATGTAAGTGGCGCCCTCTATGGCGAGTGTAGATAGAATTTATGAGCCGGTGTTGCCCTCTTCACTTGCACGCTTTATCAACGTTGACGTATGTCGGACGAGGGAAAAAATATATTTTTTTCTACTTGGTTTTCGGCATAAAAATCCACAAGAAGATTTTACATGTTGTAGGTAAGTAATAAGTACCTAATATATATTGTAGTATATTCGCAAAATTAAAATTAAAAACAATGCAGTAGCAAAACTTAATCTAAGAGGCAATGTGTCCAAAATTCTGGCAGCATTGCCCCGTTGAATTAGCCTTCGGGCTAAATAGAGACCTAATATATTAACAAATAATAACCCTAATTAGCCCACACTACTTTATGGGAAGGCTCTACGCAAGACTGGAGCGTTTCGTAAACGTTACGTTTGCTATGGTTAATATACCTTGAAATATTAAAAAAATATCCAATAAAATTCATTTATTTTAAACAGTCAAAATGCGCCTTGAAATTCAAATTTACACAGGACTAAACTTATGTATACAGTTGTAGTTTAGAGCATTAAAATAGTAGCGCCCAGTCTACTTCATCATTAACGGCCTGGAGACGTCTATTGCTGCATATAGGCCTCCTCCATAACGCGCTACTTTGAGCGGATGTTTGCATCCTGCATCAAAAAAAAACAAGAAAAATCTGTCACATTTATAATTTGAAGGATTATAGAAACCCAGTATTTTCATTGATAAAGTAATACGCGAACTGGTTCCCTAAAATTATACAAATGCATTCAAAACCCGCCGTTTGTCCCCGGCCACCGATCTGTTGCTTTGATCAGTCAAACCGAGGAATTTCAATTTATGAAAATTCGGCCATCGACTGGAGACCACCACTTCAAAGGAAATGACAGTCTCAAATTGAAACCAGCATCACGAAAGATTAACAGGTACCAGCACAGAAAATAGAAGAATGTTATTCACCGAAAATGGTTTAATTTTCTTAAAATAGCTCTTTACTTACATACTTGAGTGTTCAATTCTCTAAGATGCTTGATAATGTAAGTGAAAATCTCTGATAAGTGTTCAATCTGAGGCCGAGAGTACACCCTGACTTCCCAATTACCGTACCGCGCATACCGTTTCTAAACTGCGACAAAATTAAGAATGAGATTGGAGCTCCTGTAGGCAGGATATCCTTAGATTGATTTACATAATTTACGATGAAATGGGTGATTGAAAGGAACCCCTGTTAATAAAGTCTTTACTTTCCTCGTTTTGGGGAAATTGGCATGATTGAAGCATATTCGAACATTTTTTTTATCCGTTTGCTTTTGGAAACTTTTTGATTGTTTCCAGCGGAGATGTATAAACGTCGTTGTGCTGTCAAATTCATCAAGTATAACTTGGTTAATAGGAACTACGTCAATAACCGCTTTAAGACGACCTTTGCGTGTATTAAAGTTATACCTAACTTTACCTAAGTAAGTATAATAAGTTTCATTGTTTTCATTGCATTGTACTTTTACTTTAACATCCTAAATGTATCGCACATTCTCACATTTGTTAAGTCAAATTTAATTTAGGGTTCCAGGATCCAGATTCCAGACAACAAAGAGTACTTTAAAGAAACCTTTTTTCGAACTTCAAGGCCAACATTTAACTAACCTTGAATAACCCATGTTCGGACATGTTAGTTATCCAAAAAATATTAAAAATCGACATAAGCCTCGTGACAACCCGTCGACTTTCAAGAAAGGGTCAAACGGTTCGCCCTTAGCTTTTTCTCTTTTTCTAATGCGAGCAAAACGACAAAGGACCACGAATTTCTTCCAGTCGCTGCCATCTTTTTTCGTGTCTCGGTCACAAAATGGCCGCACCAGATTTTCGTCTTTGATTTTAGGGCTTTCTTTAATGATCCCCGTTTTATTATCTTTTCAAGAGAAATAAAAACCACAGAAATTTATTGAGTTTCATTCTTATTTTATCAAGAAAGGTCGAGTTAATTCTAATAGTAACAAATAGCCATTACTCGCCGATTCCATGTCATTAATTCGATTAATTTGTCTCTCAGAATTAATGGAATGCCGCTCGCATCCGAACCACTTTTTGTTCAGTCGAGTCCAGTCTGGATTGCGCAGGAACGCAAATTGTTACGTGTTTGCACTCGAATTATTTGACTTTGAGGCTGAGGTGCAATGAAATTAGCCGGAGTAGCTTTTTGGAAGACTTATTGACCACTGTAAGCGTTAAAAAAGTCATGTTCTCAAACTTTATCATCTCATATTAAAATAATAATAATAATATGTGTGGATATCTCACACAACGCCATCTAGCCCCAAATTTAAGCAAAGCTTGTATTATGGGAACTAGATAACTGATACAATACTTAGATATATTTTGTTTGTAAATACATACATAGAATACAATGTAACACCCAGACACAGAACAAACACCTATGTTCATCACACAAATGTTTATCCTGGGTGGGAATCGAACCCACAACCCGCAGTCAGAAGGCAGGGTCACTACCAACTCAGCTATCGAGCCAGTCTTCAGTCAAAAATGTCTTAGTGTTTTATTTTTAAAAAATACCAGTGAACTTTATAACATAATTGAGCTATCAGTTCTCGTAATGTCAGGCTACAATCTAAAAATGTAGACTCATAGATCTTATAATAAATAATATGTTAAAATACACGGCTATGTGTACCAAACTTGCACTTTGCAATTAATTTTCCTTAAATATTTGTTTTGGTAGCTATTTAAAACGCTATTCACCGTGCTGACACTGATAGTTATTAATGTTGTAATGATATTGTTGTTTATTCTGTTTAAGCTTACAATATTAATCAAATTTCAATTTATCATAAACCACTGCATGTTTGTTATGCGAGGTTATTATTGGATAACACTATTTATTTTAAAATAGAGTTACTAATTTTATAAATATACTAATTTTATAGCATAAATTAAACAATAATTATATAAGATCAGCCAACACAGTCTGCCTCTGCGATGTATAGATAGCTTATTTGCCATAATAGGATATGATTAAGGATTATTATATTGATAACTGTCTGCGATTTACGCTCCTTTTTAGCATGTGTTTCATTCTTGCCAAGATTTTAGGCTAGACTATCAACTTAGTCTTAGTCCTTTTTTAAACTTTCGCGACTTGAACACAATCATATTGTAAAGATAAAACGGGTCTATTCGCGTACAACAATTATGTAACGGGTCTATTCGCGTACACCAATTATTATCAAACATAATTGTTGTACGCGAATAGACCCGTTTCATCTTTACAATATTAGTCTTAGTCATCAAAAATCTTGTACTTATAGCGTCGTTCCTGTCATCGCGTTGCAATGTATTCGTACATTATAATCGCCGACTAAACGCATCGCCGCTACTCCAGTCTCAGCCTTAAATTCCCCGAAACTTCTTCGGCTTCTTTTTGTCCTGCGAGAGGCATTCACATACCAAATATACCTACCTACATTATATTACATGTTACTTTTAATTCTTAACTCGTCACAGTCGACTTTTTCCATTGTTTAATGCTTATTGTGTCGCCGAAAATCAAAGGAAAGGGAATTGACGATCCGGAGATCGATGCTTATTGAATGTTTTAAGAGCTTCCTCTTATACAAATAGCAATGCAATCGATTTAGCTGATTTAGAAAGTGTGCTATGCATTTCTTAATTTATAAAACAAAGGTAATTTTGAGGATTGGGGATTGAAATTATGCCAATCCTCAGATTTGTAGTTGTAGTAACAATATATTGCCGAATTCAACTGTGAACTTTAGCGAAACTTTAGCGAATCCTAGTAATCAAAATTTTTTTTTTCAGTTCAATTCAGTTGGGAATTAAATTTTATGATATAGAGAGGTAACGAAGAGCAAATATCAAAAATGTAGTTAGCGAGAACAGCATGTTCACTTTCGGCGCCATATTTGAGTTACAATTTTTTTCCACGTCCTCGCTTCGCGGCTTTCGCTGTTTGTTTTCGGTCGCCGGAATATTTTTGCTCGTTTTCTTTTGTTGCGATATTTGGCGGAGGTTTTTTAACGGTCCATAAACGTTGTTATTTACGAAGCACGGTCGTGGATATTTAATAGGCCCACCACGTGAGATCCGTTAGATAAATCAAAACCTTTTTTGACTTCTGAATTTGGGACTTTGTTTTCGGTTAAAGTATAGGGTGAGATGTATTGGATACTTAAGATTTCATCCTTGTATCCTACAAATATTTTGTTGAACGCAGTTTTTGAATTTTATGATATAAATTAGTACCGCCTCGTGGCATTATCTCCAGTTATCTGTCTGACGTCTTTTCGAAGTAAATGCTTACCTATTTATATATATTTTCCAGAACTTTTTGGAGCTTATAGATGAGAGTCCTTCAAGAATCTTTCTCGGTCTCAGAATAAATAATAGTAGTTACGTACACAATTGAAGGGTTGAGAATAAAACTGACGGCTTAACTGTCAAATTAACAGTTTCGAGAAAATTGACTTTAAATGTCAACGGCGTCATTTTAATGTAGAGTGCTTATAAGGTAATAGAAAAGGTTTATGTAAGTTTCAGTTGCTTGAAAATGTATTAATTCTACTGTTAAATACAAAATATAAGTACTAATTCGTAAAATTACTGTAAAAATATATAATATAATATAATAAATATAACAATGTTTTTATGCTAAGCGAACTGTATTCCTGTGACAGACAAACTGTTTTTAGACTCTAAATCTCGAGATTTAAGCCTCATTTCGGTATTTTGAGAATGAATGAATATTGAAGATAATTTCACGCTGAATCCAACGATACCCATAAGTCATTTTGTGAAAAAAATCAGATAAACCCCTTTTGTTCTCACCCCTTCAATTGTTTTATGTGCGGTTTGGCCTACTCGTAGTGTTATATACAGATTCTAAACTAACCAGTAAAATTAGTTTTTTCACCAAAATTTTACACCTAATCTTTAAACCATTGCCTATTTGTCATGAATAAATATTCATTCTATTCTATTCTAAAATCCTAATTTATGCTTTTCTGGCATAAAGAGACTCCATAGCGTATAATAATAGGTACAGAATAGGAGGGATCTTCATTTTAGGTATGGAGTTTTCCATAAACTTTGACTCGGCAATAAAACTGCCAAGTCACCACAACAGTATGTTGTTCTTTATACCGTCAACCGTTAGGTTCATTTCAACGAACCGTAAAACTGAATTCTTTGTTTCGTTGTTACTTATCACCTGTTGTCACTGTGAAGGAAAAATGCCCCAACTAATAGAACTCGAACACGAACTTTACTCATTTGCAACGCTAACATGATTGACGCTTGGGATTAATTATACTAAGTGTATTTTTTATAAAACGACGAGCTATTCGTTCGCCAGATGTTAAGCGACATGGCTGCCCAGTTATATAGCCCAGGTATATCAGTTGCAGTATCACTCGGAACTCTCTAGAGTTTCGCGTGACATTTCACTGCGCACATCATCCTAAGATATCAGCACAATCTAGTAATAAGATTACTAAACTGCGAGATCAGGTCATAAAGTCTCATTTGCCAGTCATTTCACTACCTACAGTGCTCTTCAAACCAGAACACAGCAGTGCTTGCGCACTACTGTTTCGCGGCAGAATAACTGGCAAAGCGATGGTACTTACCTAGACGAACTTTGCAGAAAAGTCCTATTACCTAGTGAAAAAGTACCATAGGTCAAAAAACACTTTTTCGAAGCGTCTGACAGTAAACCACGGTAGGTGGTAAAACCATAATGATTTTCGTTTAATACTTCATTGTTCTGTAAATGGAGCCCTCCAATGTATGCCAGTGTCCCAGATCACGAGTTCAAGGCGATGTTTAAATATTCGCAATAGTCGATGCGAACTGATGAACTTTAACTTGTTGATATTTCGGTTGAAGAAGTGTGATGGATTTTCAACCGACTTCAAAAAAGGAGAACATTCTCAAATCAAAAATTTATATTTAAAAAAAAATTGTTACCTTAGAACTTTTGACCGGGTGAACCGATTTTGATTATTCTCTTTTTATTTGAAAGCTGGTACTTCCCGTGTTGTCCTATTTCCCCTGTTGTCCCTTTTGCCTCGTTAATTTGATCCAGTTCTGACAATGGCATCCATGAGAAAACCATATAACTCTGAAGTCAGTTTTTTACGCTTTGCATTTATTATAAGTAATTCATCAGATAATTTATGTAAGTATATTTTTGTAGGCACCCGAAATTTACCTGTTTTCTCGCGATTACTTATGATTTTCTTTAAAATTCTTTGTCGCGTATTCTCTAATGATATTTCTAGTCGTTAGGCGACAGTAACTGCGCAACAGCCGGGCCGTCAGCTTGTTTGTCTGCCTGTGCTATAAAAAAGTAAGAGAGAAGTTGCCAAGAGATTAAAACATTGAATCTATTTAATTGACGTTTAAAACCAATAAGTCTATTATGTATTAAAATTTAGTACGGAGTAGGGATTAGGGATATAAGCGCAGAGATACTAGCCTTATGCGCTCTGCCGCGTCTTGGATTTGCTTCTTCTTTGCTGCAAGTAAAATGAAAAAGAGAACATTCTAAAATCTACTTCGCTTACGTCTTGTACCACATCTGTGCGTATTTGACACCTTATTGACCTTACCTCGGTCGCAGTATGCGGACCACACACTCCAACTCTTTCGTTTTTATGGACCCATTCTTTTTTAACTCTTTTCGCCCTTAAAATGTGTTGTGGTCAGAAACATCGTTTGAATACAATACCTTAAAAAATAAAACGTTGGGCCATTGTTTTTCGCAACATAACGTCTTACGTACGATTTTAAGATGTAGGTAGCCAAAAAAAAAAAAATGTTAACTTAAAAAATCAATTTTATCACCGATATAATATTAAGTTTTCTGGGCTTATACTAGAACTCTCAGAAGCAGGTTTTACTAGCTTCTTGTGCTCTTTTTCATTAGTGGTACATTTTTAAAGTATAGGTTTGGTGTTTGCAACTTCTTTTCTAGTACATGGTAACTGGGTACAATTTAGTTCTGCTCTTTCGACTCTAAATTTACAAAAGACTTAGGTACACTGCGAAATAAAATATAGAGTTATGAAATTGCCACTCTTAACTTACGGCTAATTTTTCAAAGATATTTTGTAAAGATAAAAATATTTGTATGAAATTTTGGCGCTTATTTTAATAATCCAGTGTATAATGTGCTATGCAGACTTGCGACAGTTCTTGATTAAAACCGCGACAAAACGACGAAAAAAATGCCGGAACTATACAGTGATAAATAACTATCTAGTTGCATCTTTCGTCGACTTCGCGACGCTGCCAATTAACATAGGCCAGTTACACAACACCCACCAATCAATCAATTATCCTTTTGGCTCAATAACAAAACGTAAAACTATTGACACATTGGCACCCCTCCAACTGCATAGGTTAGGTGGACATTCATTCTAACAATATTTTTTTTAAGACAGTATTAGATTTGCGTTCGATATTTCAATGGACATTGGATAAAAATTATAAACGGGCGATATTTACGCGACTTTTTAGTAACTAAATGCTTTATGGAAGATAAAAACTCATCGTAACGTTTAAAAAAATATCACGCACATAATAAATGAGTTTATAAATACCCCAAGGGCATGTCGAGTCTCATTCAATGTCTGTATACTATTATTTACATTGTGCTACAAGTGCGTTTGTTTTGACTACAGTGGCTAGGCTACAATGTAACTAATTTATCAACGAAGATCTTCTCTGCCAACACATCACGCCGCGCTGACACATACCCATAGATTATATAATACTATACTAGTACACATGTCTGACCCGTGGACAGTGGACGATTTGAATAAAGTCAAAGTCAGATATTTTATTTTTAGCTGTCATGGTCGAATGAACAATTTTAAAACCAAAAGCCAACAAACCTAAAAAAATCGACACTGGTAATAAACACAGTATGAACATTTTTCTTAAATTATGATTGAGAAAAGGGCTCTCATTAGCATTACTTACCGTTGCAAATGAAAAAACAATGGCACAACTACAAAAAGTCTTAGTTCACGAACGATTATATCTAAATGTTTTGGAACTGCTTTTATAAATCTAATATTACTGTGAACTTATAAAACTCTATTTACTGGTAGTAATTAAATTTTATCGATTAAGCAACCATTTTGTTTCAATTAAAACAGCTTCCTTGTTTATTAGTATAATAATAACAATTTTTATTCTTCTCAACACCGTCTCATCGAAATTTAGTTTAGATAAGGGTATAAACGATGTTTGTTCTTTGGCAACCGACCGTAAAATTTCATCTACTAACAAACCGATTTTACATTTAATTTTTACTTTACTTAATATCTATAATCTATAAATGTTATGCATCAAATTTTCATCGTTTTTCTATCGCTCAAACTTTACCCACGACTAATCGTCGCTCGTCTGCAACCAAATCGAATGTTTAACTATCTGGCATCATTATCTTAATAAACAATTCGTTTCCTGTTTGTTGTATTGTAGATCTTTTCCATGGTCTCTTGGTATTATAACAATTGAAGCATCTGTGATAACGAAGTAGCTATTAAGTAATAATCTTCTATCGCACCTCTCGCCACCGCAAAAAAGCTCATCCACATATTTTTGAGTCACGGAAATCGCATACGACTCGATTCATGCATTCTTTCTTGCCGTACACCTGCAAAATGTGGAATGAGCTCCCGCCAGCGGTCTTTCCAACGAGTTACAACATGGAGTTCTTTAAAAGGAGGGTTAATAGAATCCTACAGGGTAAGCAATGCATTGGTGGCGCCTCCTCCGGTGTTACAGATGTCCATAGTGTCCATAGCTACGGTGACCACTTCCCATCAGGTGGGCCGTATGCTTGTTTGCTCCCTTTAACATAATAGTATGTGGTAGGAATTGTCTACATTCGTCTAGGTAGATACCAGTTTATCAGTTATTCTGCCACCAAGCAGCGTGGTGTGTTCTAGTTTCAAGGGCAAGCTAGTGAGCTGCAATCTACTAAATTACTGGGTAAATGAGCCTATCATTTGATCTTATTACTAGGCTGTGCTTATATATGACGTGCGTCATGTGATGTCTCGCCAATCTTTATAAAGTTTCCTGTAGTGACACTGCAACTCTTACGGGCGGTACACGCAGCACACAGCAACTTAGCATCAGGCGATCGACTGGATCTTCACATCGTATCATTACATAAAAATCTTTAGGCTACCTATGGAAGTCCTCATCCCCGCAAGGAAACCTCGACTGAGTATAGCCTTCTCCACTGCTCATTGCGTGACTTTGAGGATACTATATTTACATTAAGATACCACGTCTCAATGCCGAAGTTTTATTGGATATAAAAGGCAAATTATCTTCTTCAAAGTTCATTCACCTTTTCTATAGCAATACCTGACCAACCTCTTTCCCGTTCCGTCTATTTGCGCGTAATTGTTCTCATTTACTCCGTGATGAAAGGAATGCTATTGGCATCGGCTCTTGGCGACAGTTCGCCATGTACATAAGCATACTATTACTAGATGTGTTCAATAGGTATGCGCAGGTGAATGTCTGATGTCCCGTCTAATGTCTAATATATTGGTTAGATATCCGTTCGCACACACTCGCACTGAAATGCATGGACTGTGATTGAATTTGGATCATGCTTGGCATCGGACTGCTAAACAAGCGGTAACCTATATAGCTGTCAATGATGAGAGATATAAAACAAAAGCCTCTTTGGTGTGGTGGTTGAGCAGGTAGGCTCATAACCCATTTCGATTCCCGTGGGGGACAAGTTTTTGTGCACAGAAAAAAAGCGCAAATTCTTGTACTGTGTCTGGGTGTTGTGGGACCATGGTCTAAACACAGGGAATCCTAGTTAGGGTCCAGGATCTATGAATGTGATCATTGGGTGTTATTATTTTTTTTATTATCTCTACTTGGGGTAGTGCAATTTTATCATAGGACGTCTTATCTTGCATTATAGGTTCCATGTCTAATCCCAAACAAATGTTTGCATGAATGAGACTGGGACAAATCGGTACAAATAGTCGGTATTCATCATGATGCTAATAAAAGAATGGGGACTATTCCAGTTACAATGAGCGCAGCACTACACAATGTGAACACTATGCTTATTATCCATACCTTTTGACCATGTTACGCTAGTCATGGGGAAGTAGAAGCAAATGGTCGTCAAAAAGATGAAGGAACGTAATCATAAGTCGCGAAAGTTTTAAAAAGTATTATGTCCAACGCAACACATTATAATAACTGTGTAATAGAGTTGTTTCTGCAAAGTTGTTTCATTTACGATGTAATCTGATCACCAAAATTCCAAGCCAACATCCATTTGCCTAATAATATCTTCTTCAAATCGTAAATCATCTGTTTGACAATATACGCTGATACAAGCCCATTCTGCACCCACTACGTTCGACAGTAACCAATACGATATGGCTCAATCAAGTCTATAGAAACATCAAAGAGTATCGGGGAAGGACTCATTTGGTTTTGATCACAGACTGCAAGATGGTACGTTGAACAGCTTCACACCCAAAGGAATCTCCTTGAATAGATAAAAATGGCCGAAAAACTTTCCATTAGAGACGCTTCAGCTGCGAACTTCTTCGTGGCTAATATGGAACAACTTAAAAATTGATCCTTAAATCGTGTGCGCCTAAATGTCGTTGCTATTTAAGTTGCGTTCCAATATAAAATTGGTATATCAAATCTGACACTGTGCGTGTAGGCCTAAAGAATCATTGTATATTCGTGACTGTAGACTCAATAAATTCCGATACATAATATGTCTCTATACTATGAAAACTTCGATGCAGAGTCGAACGCTCGAAATTGCTCATATCGGATGTTGAAATTGCCCCTTTTTGTATAATGAGCGGGCATCATGGTCTTTTCGGGGATTTGGTGCAAGTTATGAGCAAGTGAGTTTTGAATGTAAAGTGTTTTTTAAAAGTTGTAATTAACTAGCATCCTTCTCTGTCTGACAAAAACGGGCTTCTCAAGAAAGAGTTACGAGTTTTTCAAGAAAGTTAATATCTTAACGAAGTTTCCAATTTTTATTTATCAATGCTAGCTTCTGCCCGCTTCGCCACGTGGCCTATAGGAAACGAAGAAGAAAAAAGTTTTCATAGATAATTCAACCACCACCCATTTTACCCTCTTAGGGATGGAATTTCGAAAAACACACCCTCCAAATATCAAGTCTCTTTTACCAGCGGTTTAGGCTGTGCGTAGATATATAAGTCAGTGAGTCAGGGCTTTGAATTTTATACCTATAAAATTACGTATGTAAATAAAAACATTTAAAATACCTTTTGACAGACACACATACTATAGCATTAAAACAGATTTAATCACAGCGTCTTTGCTGTGGTTGTTGAGCATCTCCGCTCATAACCCAGAAATAAAAAACGCAAATACTTGTTCTGAGTCTGGGTGTTGTGGACCATGGTCCTCGAAGTTGGGTCCCTAGACACAGGTAATCCTAGCTAGGAGCCAGGATCTATGAATGTGACCGTTGGGCGTTATTAATATTATTATAAAATCAAATTAATCATTATGCTATAAGTATTTTGGTCCTTAAAATAAAGTGGTCATCGCTTATAGAAGCTTATTTTTTTTAAATGTAATAGTCGTACTTATATCTGTATATATTTTTCGTATAACTAAATTTTAAATGCCGTAACGTTATTTACGCTAATACACGTACTTGCATTTTTAATGAGCGCTGAATTTGAACCATTATCGTCGGTGTCTCTAATTCCTTAACTTAAACCGCACATAAGTGGCTGATACCCTCACTTAAGGGCACGGAGTCACGCGAGGTGGTGTGACCAGGTGTCTTTGAACTGGTCTCGAACTCGTCGGCACAGAGGTGTCAGGGTTACGAAATAAATGCGCTGATGAAGCGTGAGAATCGAAGATGTGTTTTTTTTTTTACTTTAACATGTTATTGATGAAGTAAAACTTCTTTACGCACGCTTGACTTGGAGAGTAAGCTTGCGAATGCGAGGCGAACGGAAGTTGAGTGGAGGTTCACGTAGATATCCATTGTCCACACAACAAAGTTAAAAATTGGTATTATTATGTTGGTATGTCCGGTAAAATGACAATTTACAATAGTCAGGTTGGTGACATTAACATTAAATAAAGCAAAAACAAAGTTATACCGGCCGATAGATGGAGCTAAATTAAAGAAGTTTTGGTTCAGTCGTGTGGTCATAAGCGCATACGTTTTTTTTTTTTAAATTTTGGTTCTCAATGTGTTCTTCAGTATATTACATAAGCTTCTTGGGGTCACTCGAAGAGCTAAGTTACTGTAACTAAGACCTATCAGTTCTAAACTAAGATCACAATATAATAAATACCATAGAGATATCATGAAATACTTTAATATTTAAAAAAATTACGATCGGCGAATACGACCTTAATTTGACTGATTTAATAGCTCAGTTGGTAGTAGGTCTGCTTTCTGAACTGTAGGTTCTGGGTTCGATTCCCACCTTCAATACCCACCACAAACATTTGTGTGATGAACATCGATGTTTGTTTTGTCCGGGTGTTATATTGCATTCTATGTTTGTATTTACAAACAAAAAGTATCTAAGTATTGTATCAGTTATCTGGTTCCCATAGTACAAGCTTTGCTTAGTTTGGGGCTAGATGGCGTTGTGTGAAACGACCACTTTTTTTTTTTTAATTAGGAGAGCATCTCATCTGTGACTTGAAAGCCAGGGCTTCATATATCGCTGGTTTCTAAAATTTGTAGTATGTATAGTATCTTTTAAAGAAATAGTTTATTAAATGTTTACAAACATCGGTTTAAATATAAAACTGTCTACGAAAAATACAAATATTAGGAGGATTATTAATTATTATTAATCCTCCTGCTCCACATGTATCATGCGAACAGCCAAAGAGTGGAACGCTTTACCGGCATCCGTATTTCCCGAAAACTACAACCTTGGAGTCTTCAAATCGAGAGTGAACAGGTATCTTCTAGGCAAGCGTGTTACATCCTAGACCGCATCGTCACTTACTATCAGGTGCGATAGTGGTCAAACGCGAGCCTATCAAACAATAAAAAAAAAAACAAAAACAAATAGTTTACTCCTGGTTGGAAAACTTTGGTACCCAAACTAGGAAAACCTGTGTTTTGGCATACCAATGCCCTAGGCCGGACAAATTTTTTGTATTGTGTTTAATTAATTATTTATTTATTTTAATATTTAATTTGTGCTTTGTACTATATAAAGTTGTAATAGGCAAAGAGGTACGTTTTTATCCGCAAGAAAGATCACTTTTATTACATTCTTAAAATGGTTTTATAAATGGCAAATACACCTCAGTGTAATCCTCTATAAGGTCAAGTCAGGTAGGTATAACATAATAAACGTGATTGCAATACGAGAGCTTAAGTATTAGGTCAAGAACTTAGGTATGTATTACTTTAATAGCTTGCTAGGAATAACTTAATTGATCATTTATTGGCATGAGATGGCATTCGAAAGAATATTATTATAATCAAAGACTTTATAATTAGGTGATAGATTAAAGGTAAAGGAAATTGCTGAATATGCTAAGAAGGTTATATACAGCTGCTATAAAAATCATAAATATTTTATACTTCATAGCTTACAGTTAGCGTTGGGTATTATTGTTATTTATAATAGTTATTTATTATTATAATAATAATAACAATAACACCCAGCAACGCTAGCGTTAGCGTTGGGTGTTATTCACATTCTATGACGCGGCTGTCGTCGGCTTTTCCGATACCTAACTATCTAGTAGGTATTTAACCCGTTACCTCAACCTGCTAATCCTCCTGATGCTAGGTAATGCTGCTTATTTTAAATATTAGCATTTAACTGAATCATTTGTAATACTGATTACTGAGAAAAATCATAAGAAAAATAAAAAAAACTTGAGAGGGGACACGCGGATGGAACGAAGTTCCTTTCGATTAATTAGTGAAGGAATTGTAATAAAATATAAATGTTTCGGAACTTGTGCAGAAACACTGTCAGGATTCATTAATTTTAGTATTTTTTAACATTTATTATGTACAAAAAACCTGTATACACTCAACAAAAACAATCGTCGCGACACCACACTGTTCAATGCGAAATAGAAAGACGAAACGAAAATAGCTGGCTTGCTTTCTATGAGAGAGAGAGAGCGAGAGAGAGTTACAACTTTTGGTCTTAATTTTTTCCGTCTAGCCCCCTTTCGCAACGCGCGATAAGGAACTTCGTTCCAATAAAATATCTTGTACCGATATATAATAAAGACATTTTGGTACCATCAACGTTCAACATTAGGTATATAAATAATTATGATATAACTAATAAATATACGTAAATTAATAAACATAGATGACATTTAAGTACTTTTTGCCTCATAATTTAGTAAAATATTCTGTAAGTAAGTCGTATATTAAACCTATATTATACCTACGATTTGGATTAGTCACGTTACGTTATGAGTGTTATTATTAATAATATTATATACCTAAGGCGTACGGAATAATGTCAAGGTGACTCGGAGACATTTCGTTTCTCTTAGCAATAAGGTCTGTGCTTAAGGAATAACCTAATTTATATTTTATGTCTTTGTATGGAAAAAAATATAATGCCATACGAGAACCAGAACAATATTTTGTTCGTGCACATTTTCGTGCTCGTATAACCCTGGGTAGGTATACAGTTATTATTAATGAACTAGGCATAATAAATCTGCCAATATTTATGTTACGTTTTTTTTAATATTTAATTTCAGAAGTCGTATTGCGCATCAAAAATGAAATCTGAATCTGTCTCGCTGTCCCTTTAATGAGTCTAAATAATCGGGAAGAATAGGCTAGTCCCACTATAGCTTAGTACCGCAATGGGGACATGGTAATGGAGAAGATGGGAATAGGTCGACCGTCTATCGCGAAAAATCGGCCACAGTGAATATTTTAAGAAATCCGATTTGTCGCAACCGTTTTATGTACCATTGTTATTTTTGGCAGATCTTCGTTTCAATCTGTTTAAATTCGGAGTCTGTTTGAAAGACAAGTCGAAATGGACAGGACATATGCTTTAGTTTTATACTTCTAAGGTCCATATTACAGAACGATGCTCAGTCATCGATCAATGCTCAAGCAGAGATTTCATTCATAAAGTAATCAATTAGTGAATGAAATCTCTGATTGAGCACTGATCGATGACTGAGCATCGTTCTGTAATACGGCCCTTAGTGTTCTTAAGAAAGGCAGTCATCCTTATAAAGTCTTCCTTGCTCAGAATAGGCTGAATAGATGTTCAACTCATTTCATTCCATAGTCGGATGTTTTATGACAAATTTTACTACAGCACATAGGTACCCAAAAATTATTTTGCCTCTAATTTAACTCATCACGATCTTTTGAAGCAACAGATGAAGACCATACCATACAACATGATCAAGACGCAACGTTTCTCTGTTCTGAAAATTTTGGGCATTTTCTGAGTCCCTAATTGTTTTTTTTTTTTGCAAAGCAAATCAAGGTTACTAATAAGTATCCTTGATTTGTTTTGGATGGAAAATGTGGGTTAAAGTAGAATAGTCGCCAATAAATGTCACCATTTTAATTACGGGTTACGATAAATATTTTTAACAAACGCCTATCGAATAACAAATAGCAAAACACATGCTCGCTTAAGGCTACCTAAAATCGTAGCGGTTAAGCTCCAAACAACGACATTAATCAACTAAATAAAGTTTAGAAGTCCTCCAACTTGTTTGCATTAATTTGGCCCCAATTTGTCAATACCCAGAGATTACATTGGTTTACCACCGTTCCATACAGACCGTCGCTTTTTTGAATCGACATAGACTAAGATAGAATCGTGTAAGATGTAGCTAAAATGTAGCCTATATATTAATCCAGTGTATAAGCTATCTTAGTGACGAATTTTATTCAAATCCATTCAGCCGTTTGAGCGTGAAGGAGTAACAAACATACACACATACACACGTACAAACTTTCGACTTTATAATATTAGTGTGATGTGATACCTCAGTACTATCAGTGTAGTTAGTGTTTTAATATGTTTATTTAGTTTATATTGACAGCCTGTGGTGTGGTGGTTGAGCAGGTCGGCTCAACCCGGAGGTGGCGGGTTCGATTCCCGCGGCAGGACAAGTATTTGTCCACAAAAAAAAGTGCAAATACTTGTTCTGAGTCTGGGTGTTATGGGACCATGGTCCTCGTTGTTCCTGGGTCCCCAGACACAGAAAATCCTAGTTTTTTTTTTATTTCCGCTAAGGCCTTGCCCTTGAGCTATATCGTCAATATTTAGTTTTTGACGGAAGTATAACAAATTCAGAAATAAAATTAAAATCAAAATCCCACTTTAAGATCAAATACGATTAAAACTAACCAATTAGGATCCAATAACTTTTTAGAATCAAAACTAAGTTCATCATCAGAATTTAAAAAACAAAGATAGAAATAAAATTACAATATCACATACACATAAAATAAAAATTAAATTAGATTATATTATATTAAATCAAAATATAAATAAATTAAAATCAAAATTAGAATGAAACTTAATATTAAAATTAAAGGAAATCCTAGTTAGGGTCCAGGATCTATGTACTAAGATAAGACAATCTATATTTAAGCAGCGTTGACTGCCCCACAAAAATTTTCATGTTACACCAGGTTAACTGGAAGATAATGCTCTCTAGCATTAAGTTCGCCCCTGATTTTATTTTTATGATCAAAGCATTCATGTAGCTTCATATTTGCTTTAAATTTTATCAGTTTTAGGATCGTGAACTCTTTCAATTAAAACTTTACTCGCGAAAAGTTGATGATGTTATAGACAAAAGTTTTCGGGATTTGTTTGGTTAACTATTTTATAATGTGTTGGTTAATACCTTTTTGCTTTTAAAGTCATATTTGAAGGTTGAAATGGTTTATTTGATGACAAGTGGTATTTTGGAGATCGCGATATATAGACAAACGAGCTTCTGCCCGCAGCTTTGCCCGCGGCGTGGCCTATGGGAAAATAATTCAACCACCCATTTCACTCTCTTAAGGGTGGAATTTCGAAAAATCCTTTCTTAGCGGATGCCTACGTCACAACATGTGTTTTGGGCTGTGCGTTAATAGATCACTATGTCAGTCAGTCAATCAGTCAGTCACCTTTGAGTTATATATATTTAGATTAGTACAATTTTTTTAAAACCAGGAATGAAATTTCTCCTGTTGCATTGCGATCAAAGTTCCGTGATGGTCTACTCGGGGTGTATGCACAATTAAAAATAAGTGTACTATAATTCGTATGGCATTTTTTTGTTGTTGTTCCTGTACAATCAGAATTAAGTAAAAAAATAAATAAAAATTATTTAATAAAGATCACCGAACCAGGTGTTTGTGGTAAAAAAAAATACAATGCTTATTTATACTGACCTCTCTTTCTTCTTGTTACAGGGTGAAAAGGATAACGGCAAGAACTGCATACTGTCATGTGAGAAACGGAAAGCTGACGACACCGATATCAACAAAGATTTGAAAAAGGTATGTTTATCTAGATAAGCTGTAAGCTAACCCAAATTTCCCACCCTCACAAAAAGAAGGGAAGTTTCTAGTGTTTGCGTTTTTGCTTATGATCCATTGGCTAGGAATGCAGTTTTCTGATTTAATTAGGAAATAAAAACTTATATTTTCCATAAATTTTATTTCTTTATTTTGCTACAATTACAATCATAAACCAATCATTTATTAATAAATAAATAAATATCTGTGGACATTTCATACAGCGCTATCTAGTCCCAAACTATGCAAAGCTCAACATGGAACCAGATAACTGATACAATACTTAGATACTTTTTGTTTGTAAATACATACATAGAATACAATATAACACCCAGACACAGAACCAACATCGATGTTCACCACACAAATGTTTGTCCTGGGTGGGGATCAAACCCACAACCCACAGTCCAGAAGGCAGGGTTACTACCAACTGAGCTATCAGGCCAGTCTCTTATTACAATGTAGTGTCGTACTATTAATAAATAATATAGATACCAACTGAATCTCTACACGCCTTCAGTATTTTTTTTACAAGTTTCGCGAAAGTTACAGGTTAAAATAACATACAAAATTATTATAATCGCCTACTTTTAGATAGTGGTAGCGACCATGGTGGTAGGTATATAGCGGCCACGCTAATGGAATACCGCGTTATATACCATCAGCGTAGCTACAGCGGCATGATTATAACTAACTGACACCGACCATATAGGTACCACCAGGCCGTCACCACTACCACAAGTCGCGCGGGAAATTACAGCAAAGGTGTTAAAGTTTGTGGTCCGTATTACAGAACAATTCTCAGTCATCGATCACTGCTCAAAGCAGAGGTTTCATTCACTAATTGATCACTTTATGAATGAAATCTCTGCTTGAGCACCGATCGATGACCGAGCATCGTTCTGTAATACGGGCCTTTTGCGACTGTTGCTCCGTACTACATCTCCTCCCAACGTGTTTCGACTTAAATAATTATGTTTTACTCTAATTCATCCCCCTTTTGAGATTTCCGAATCCCGTACCGACACATCTTGTGCCGCATGTATTAAGTGTTATACACACATTCCCATTCATGGGACAGTCGTCCGCCGTGAAACATTCATAAATACAATCTGAGGACAAAATGAATGATAATATTGAATGAAAACCACTTCTAGATTGTTCTAGTTAAGTGAAACTGAATACATTAAATTTTTAGTAAAAAAGGAACTTAATCAACCAAACCACTACCAGTAGGCAACGTGCCCATTATGCTGGCAGCATTGCCACGTTGAATGGCAATACTCATCTTTGGCCGAAGTAGAGGCCAGCATTTTGGTCACGTGTGGCTTCGACCAGACGTTTAGAAAGGTCTTTAAAAATTTGGTGAGCACTCGGTCCCCAAGGCCCCAGTGTCTCAACTGCAAAAGGCGCAAATATAAAACCGCTATCAAGATTACTATATTTGCGCCTTTTTAGCTGTTCAGCAGAATTCGCCACCGCGCCAGCCTTAACTTGTGTTCCAGGAAGATGTGACGGCGCAAGGGTGTCGACACATGTAGCGTTCCACACCAAAGGCCGCCCCAACTTCCAAGGAATTAAAGTCATTCCGTCGGGTCTTTTACCATCGTCCCTAACGAGGCCATTAGGCTCCAAAATAGCGGCGCAGTTGGCGCTGGAAAAGCCCTACGAATGATATCGTTAAGACTAGCGTGTCGAGGAATCCTCCCGGCACTGCGGACGCAGGAAAGGCCATGGTGACTGAGCTGGTCGACAGCACTGCCACACTGGCAGCGGTGTGGAGCACAACACGATGCAATGTTAAATTAGTTAGAAAGTTAAAACAAACAACGAGTTAGTTTATTGTTAGTATTTTTCTTTTAAGTTAGATGTAAACTGCTCCGTGACGACACCGAAACGGTCCCAACGGAAGACCAGCGCTGGCTGTATGCTTAGTTGGGACCAATCGTGGGAACTGACAATCACGATCTTTTTAATTTCTGTCATGGATTTTTATCTTATGCGTAATTTTTTGCCATGAATAAAAAAAAATCTTTCTTTCTTTCTATTACGTGAATTTATGCGACACGATTGTCAAGCGGGACAATGTTCTCCATCACCGTTGTAAGATTGAGTGCAAATTTCGCACATGACTTGAAAAAACATAAGTGCAGGACCGAACGGGATATAAACGAGGGTGTTTTGGTTCGAAAGTCGCTGAGCCATACTCGCCCGTACAATACAAGTTGGAGTAATATTAAATGTTGATTAGGTTATAGTTTTAGTTGGGCTAGAAGTTAGATACTTACTGTCCCATGGATCGGCAAAAATGCAGGTTGCAATGGCAGCAAAGACCAATAAAACCAAAATAATTTTCATGATTGCACTGCGTCTTCACGTTAATTCGCAGAGAACTGCTCTATTTATAATGTAATATTTCTATTAATTTCAAACGTATACAATGGAACGAAATAAAATGGTTACGGTATATTTAGCTGATTATTTTGTTTTGTTCTCATAAAGGTGCGGTCTCACACAAAACTAAATTGTGGTTTTACTATATGTATTACTTTTTCGAGCTAGAAACAAATAAATATATAATTTCTATCGATGTAAAGTTTACAAAAAGCTGCACTCAAAGAGGGTTGACGGCAAAAGGAGTATAATCTAATCTAAACTTATTAAATACCCGTGCGAAGCCGGGGCGGGCCGCTAGTATATATATATATATGTATATATATATATGTATATATATATATATATATATATATACACGTGCGAAGCCGGGGTGGGCCGCTAGTCATATATAAAGCAGTGCACGTCTAAGTGTTGCAGAAATCTATAAGCTGCAGTCATCTCTTCCCATCAGATGTGCATTTTTACTCATAGCATTAAAAAATTGTATAAAAAATTTGAATAGAGTTGATTATATTTCATCTCAAACGTGTAGACTCTCCTATCATGATTTTGTTTCTATCAGAGAGGGGGCTTGATTCTCGGAACAATGTATTGCATCTTTAATAAACTTCAAACCTGTTTCACGTCACTGCTGTCAAAGACGACGAAATTTTACTGATTCTGCTTTATTTTGTGTCATGGTTTTCGACCTTTTGATATATTATTTACTAGCTTCTGCCCGCGGTTTTGCCCGCGTGGCCTATAGAAAACGAAGAAGGAATTTTTTCATAGATAATTCAACCACCCATATAACGCTCTCAGGGGTGGAATTTCGAAAAACTCTTTGTTAGTGGATAAATCACTTTACAAAGAACACACCGTCCAGCGGTTTAGACTGTGCCATGATATATAAGTCAGTCACTCAGTCAGGACTTATTTATATGTATCACATAGATGAAAAAGTTGGCTGCCTTAGTAAAACATGCCTTTTCTTAATTTAATTTACAAACATAAAATATTGGTTGTATTGTAACACGTTTAATTTTAATCAATCAATGTTTATGTATATTTATATTATTATGTTGTATTGAATGCTATTTTCCTATGATATTAGCACGTGGAACCTACTTGTAAAACATTGATCGGCGTTCATAGCTTAATAATAAAAATAGCTTCTATATATGCGGTAGTCATAAATCACATCCAAATGTTTAATTAAAAATACTCTACAGCTTCCGGTATACTGCAGGGGTCCCACCTTGGCTCGGAGTTTTTTGTTGAACCAGGTTATGCATAGAATTTTCTCTTTGCATGCACTTAATAATAATAACGCCCAACGATCACTTTACATAGATCCTAGACCCTGACTAGGTTTCCTTGTATCTAGGGATCCAGAAACTACGAGGACCATGGTCCCACAACACCAGATACAGAACGAGTATTTGCGCATTTTTGTGCACAAATACTTGTTCTGCCGCGGGATACGAACCCGCCGCCTCTAGGCTATGAGCCAACCTGGTCAACCACCACCCACGGAAGCTATCCTCTGTGGTGTGGTGGTTAACTAAGATAAGATATAACAGATTTTCTATATTGAAATCATTTAATATTTGCTCATTATCACGTACTTCAAAGGAGATATTGAAGTCCCTCCCTCCCTTTAACACGGCCGTTAAACCGTCTTATATATAAATTGCTTTATACTGCTTAGGAATGTTTTGGCCTCGATATGTGCTAGGATTGTTTTGACTTTGATATGTGCTAGGATTGTTTTGTCCTCGATGTGTGCTAGGAATGTTTTGTCCTCGCTGTGTGCTAGGAATGTTTTGGCCTCGATATGTGCTAGTATTGTTTTGACCTCGATATTTGCTAGGATTGTTTTGTCCTCGATGTGTGCTAGGAATGTTTTGTCCTCGCTGTGTGCTAGGAATGTTTTGGTCTCGATATGTACTAGGATCGTTTTGTCCTCCATTTGTGCTAGGAATGTTTTTTCCGCGCTGTGTGCTAGGAATGTTTTGGTCTCGATATGTGCTAGGATTGTTTTGACCTCGATATGTGCTAGGATTGTTTTGTCCTCGATGTGTGCTAGGAATGTTTTGGTCTCGATATGTGCTAGGATTGTTTTGTCCTCCATTTGTGCTAGGAATGTTTTGTCCTCGCTGTGTGCTTGGAATGTTTTGTCCTCGATATGTGCTAGGATTGTTTTGACTCGATATGTGCAGAGGGAAAGTACCCTAAATATTGAAGCTAGCAAATTTTACTCAAAGGAAAAAAAAATGTTTTAAAATAAAAACTTAAAGTTATGTTAGACTGATACACAATGTAACATAACTTTATTTTTCTGTCAATTATACCATTTTTGTACTATGGGGCTGACATAGCCGTTGGACGACTCAAAGTCCCTAAAAAAAAATAGATTAAAAAAAAAAAAAAAAAAAAAAAAAAAAAAAACTAAAGTTTTAAAGGCCTTTACAGTGCTTCTACGAGAATCGTTTAATTACTTAGTTATTTAGATTGTCTTTGTATTAAATTTCAATAGTTTTAGGCGCGCTTGGGCCGCAAGTACCGCACTCTAAATAAATTAAATAAAAAGACATACCTAAACCTTTAAGCGAACTGCAACAAGCTTAGAGCGTTTAATTTCTAGATAATGGAAAATATTTTACTAATATGAGCCCTCGATAATCGCATCAATGCAAACAAACTCATCCAACGCATACAAATCAAAACAACACAAAATTAACAAACCCAGTTAGCTATCGGCGGGCAAACTGAATATAGAACGCAAACTGAATTAGTACCCGTTACAGGCAACACTGGCAATAAATTATAAGTTCGGATAGAAACATCGTTAATATTTTACACAGACGGGGTTGCCCTGCATCTATGTTGGAAGTTACGGATTCCGCTATCATTGTTACATAAATATTAATGTTCCCGCGTTAACACTTAGCCAATTTAGCTATTATTATATTTATGTACATAGATGGCCGTCTGCTATATTTTTTGACAACATCTAAGTTTGTACTTATTCTTCTATGGCGTACCGACTGCAACGTATTTGCTTTTCTAGATAGTAAGTGCGAACTTAAAATCTGTCATACTTTAGTGTCAATTGCCATAAGTAAATTATAAACGGCCCCAACCTAATATATCTTTATAGTGGTTTTGGAAGTCCATATCAAATTTATATAACTCAAAGGTTCAACGCACAGCCCAAACCACTGGACGGATCGGGCTGAAATTTGGAATGCAGTTAGATGTTATGACGTAGGCATCCGCTAAGAAAGGATTTTCGGAATTCCACCCTTAAGAGGGTGAAATGGGTGGTTCAATTATTTTCTCATAGGCCACGCCGCAGGCGAAGCTGCGGGCAGAAGCTCGTTTATTTAATAATTATCTGGTGCAGTCGCGTACACAAACAAATATTATATACCCACCGAGAGGGTAATTTCCGAATTCACTTATACGGTTCTTATCAGATTTTTTCTGTCTGCTTAAAATGGGTTATTATTGTAAATAAGCAAACCCGGCGAACTCCGTTTCGCCACCAGATGGCTTCATTTTATGTAACAGTAGCTGTCAAACAATGTATCACGCACCGGCGCCATCTACTTAAAATGTTGGTTTGTCCTGAATTTTTCCTTAATTTTCTTTGCTATAAACCTCACGGAGCCCGAGACCTTTCCAACGAATGCAAAACCGTGGAAATCGGTTCGTGCGTTCTGGAGTTATAGCGTCTGGAAGGAAAACCCGACTTATTTTTATATAGTAGATAAGCAGGATTATAGACAATGAGTTTAGGGGACTTTAATTTTAAAATTAAAGGTCGAGGTCATCTCGAGGTTTTTTGTTTGAGTCGAAATAGCCATTTTAGATCGTGTGGTAATCAAGGTTTATTCATTTACTCGGGAACTTTATTAGTTACTTGCTTCTGCCCGTGGCTTCGCCCGCCTGGCCTATAGGAAACGAAGAATACTTTTTTTCATAGATAATTCAACCACCCATTTCACGCTCTCAGGGGTGGAATTTCGAAAAACTCTTTGTTAGTGGATACCTACACTTTACAAAGAACACACCCGCCAAATTTCGCTGGTTTAGGGTGTGCGTTGATATATAAGTCAGTCAGTCAGTCAGGATTTTGAATTGTGTAGATTACTACATAGAAAAATTTATTTTCTCTTGACTTGAAAACTCCCAGGTTATAGTTATCTGGAAACAAGGACTCCGGCAAGCTGTTCCATTCATTACCTGTTCGCACTGTAAAGTTAGCGGCGAAACGCTTCGTGCGGGGTGAAGGAATTTCAACCATATTATGCTGTGTTCTGTGCGTCTTGTAGTCCGATGAGAGAAAGCATATGGAGGAATTAGATCGTGTAATTCCTTCGTATATTATAATATCTGCACAGTCTATAAAACACCGATACCAGCAACTTTACGATTGTGAACCAAGCTCTGAAGCTTAGCTTCCACCAACGCATCGCCATTGATGAGCTTTTTGGCTCGTCTCTGAATTAAATCTAAGGCCTGGAACTGGTATTTTCTCCGCCCACAAAAAACTGGTATAAATTCAAATTTTCCGTTTTAGTTCAGAGTAAGACGTGACAGACATTTTCACTTACAAAACCCAGTTACAGTCAATATCCATCCATACAACAAATAATTAGACAACAAATATACTTCCATTCTGAATGTATTCATATGTTCCTTTTTTTTAGTTAATTTGGGTGAATTGTTTTTTCTGATTGGCAACACTGACTAGCACGCGATTGGACGAGAGCGTGAGTCGGCTAGTTGAGCAGAAAAGCGATCAGTCAGTCTTTAGTTTACTAGTGAAAAGTTACAATGTATCTTGAAAAAAGAAATATACAGAAAAAGAGGTGCTTTTTGTTTTATTTACTATATATACATGGAAGAATTAGAAGTTAGTTCATCCAAGACTTCATAATATAATTATTATTATTTGTATATATTATTAAACGACGCTGATGACAGATGTTTTGGCGCGAATCCAACTTTGATTTCTTGGAACTTGTTAATAGGATTGTTATATTCTGTTCTCTCAGGTTACGATCGTGTTTATTACTGCTAGTGATATTGTATTATTACCTTATTATTAATAAACATAGCGTAACAATGAAATAAATTTTGGCGGGAAAACCTAAAAGATCGCATCACCGCATTGTATTATTTTCCAAGTTTTGGAAAATAATACAATGAGGTGATGTGTGTTATTTTCAGTGTTAGTGCATAAAATTGGTGGCATTTTAGTCGTTAAGTGCTGGATTACAGGCTTGAGTGTGGAAAAGTGGTATAATGATTTATTTTCGTGTTGTTTCCAAAACTCCATAGAAGCTTCTAGTAAAGTTGCCACCACTTTACTAGGAGTATGACTAGACTATGACTTGATGCTTGACACATATTTGCGTGAAATATCATTAACTTGATAAATTATCCATTACTTGATACTGGCTAAATACACAAAAGTGTAGAGCCAATACACAAAATAACAGTGGAATAGCCACTTAGTGTTTTCTCTTGTTTTATCTTTGCCTATTTCAAACTAGGTAGAGAGAAACAATAGAGGCTGTGTCCCATCTGTATACTTCTCATTTTAATCATTGTGACAAGGTATTATCTGCAATACTAATGTCAAGGGTTTTGGAGGAATTGGACTTTTACACAGTAAAATTATGAGACAATCTAAACCATTATAGTACTCTGTAAAACAGTACCTAGGTATTATAGGTTTGTTTTTTGATTCAATTAATAAGACATTTACTAACGGATTTGAGAGCTATTATTATAGTTTTTTTTGTTTTTCTTTTGGCTCCACACTTTTGTGTATTTAGCCAGTGTCAAGTTATTGATAATTTTTCAAGTTTAAAGGTATTAAATATATGTGTAAGTCAAGTCACAGTCCAAGTCATCAAGTCAAGTCATAATCTAGTCTAGTTTAGTCAAGTCATACTCCTGGTAAAGTGGTGGCAAATTGACCAGAAGCTTCTATGGAGTTTTGGAAACAAAACGAAAAGAATAGTTTCACTATCATTATACCACTTTATATATTATACACACATTATACCCACACTAACGCTTGTAATCCAGCACTTAACGAATAAAATGCCACCAATTTTATGCACTAACACTGAAAATAACACAAATTTTGGAACATAATACAATGCGGCGCGGCGATCTTTTTCGTTTTCCCGCCAAAACTCTGAATATTATACTTATAGTATTGCTTCCGTGCAAATTATTGATTGTGTCAAGTATAGATTTAGATTTTGAAATACAAATCAATCAATCCAATAAGTACTTACACTATTTTCCAACACCAATTTTAAAAAAATTACTGTCGAACTGGAAAACAAAACACAAACGCACAAATACCTACTTGTATTAGTTTGGTACGATCCTAGGATTCCAGGGACTTCGACCCTTGGAGGCGAACTTTGGGGCTATTGTCCCTATGTTCGTTTCCACTGAATATTCTGGCAATGGAGGACCCCTGCGGGTATAGTGTAGTTTGTTGTCCCGGTAATTGTTTTTCGATGGGAAAAGTTACTTTCACCTTCGTTTTTGTGTTGAAAATAATACGGCAGTTTTGTTTGTTATTAGATATTAGAAACGCCCCATGGTTCCGTCCCCAACTCACCTAATTTGTTGCGGGAAATTTTCTGTTAAAAAGTTATCTATAGGATTCGCGTGAAAAGTATCCTCTCTGATCTCTAATTGACAGCCTCTATGGTGTGGTAGTTGAGCAGGACGGCTCATAACCCGGAGGTGGTGCGTTCGATTCCCGCAGCAGGACCAGTATTTGTGTACAGAAAAAAATGCGCAAATACTTGTTCTGTGTCTGGGTGTTGTGGGAATGGTTATACCATGGGTTCTTCGTAGTTCCTGGGTCCCTAGATACAGGGAATCCTAGTTAGGTTTCTCGGGTGGAACCGCATGGCGTAGCCAGTTAATTAATAGAGTGTAAGGCAAATATATCATTTTGCTTTAGTAACGTAAATGTTCTTTTGTTGCAGGCGAAATTAGAAACAAAAGCGCTGAAAGCGAAAAGGCCGGGTTTCACAGATGACAGATACAACGAGACGTCTTATTACATTGAAAATGGTGAGAATATGTTACCTTTAATAAAGCAATTATAATAGTTTTACTTTCTTTAGAGAAAAGTTGAACCAAAAGCTTCACTGTGAAAAACTATGGTTTAGGTGATGCATTTCAAACACAATGTAAAAATCGTTATCGAATAAATATACACTAAATATTACACGTCGCATCGTGAATTTTGTTTAACAATCTTTAGGTATATTACGAAAAAATCATTTCCATAAGGCCTTTCGTACTCCGCACTTTACATGTAAAGCCAAGTACATACCTACATCAATCGATACGATCTTGACTCGACACGGATATAAAACGTATCCAACTCGTCACATATCTACAACTAGTCTGGATGATTAAACGTAAAAGTACCCTGAGAATGAAAAATCGTATGATAGCCTCCGTGGTGTGGTGGTTGAACAGGTCTGCTCATAGCCCCGAGGCGGCGGGTTCGATTCCCGCGACAGAACAAGTATGTGCACAGAAGAAAAGCGCAAATGCTTAGCGCAAATTTCTGTGTCTGGGTGTTTTGGCACCATGGTCCTAGTAGTTCCTGGGTCCGTAGATACAAGAAATCCTAGTTAGGGTCCAGGATCTATGTATGTGATCGTTGGGCGTTATTATTATTATTATTAATTAATTACTAAAGGTACATCTGTGACGTATAGTTCAAAAAAATCTTCCAATAAATTTGGTCTTGATACAATTCATTGTAAATCGCGATAATGATTTCCCCGGAAAATAGGATATAAAAGTAGCTCGCGGCGTAGAATAAAACAAACGGAATCGAATGAAATGCGATACCTTCCGAATCTACACTGGCAATAACAGGGTTTTCAACCAATTTGTTACGAATGTTATACAATCCAATGTTACTAAATCCCACCGGTAACGGAAACTCACTCACTGAATGTATTTCAGGTATTTTACCAAGAAAATGTTATGTTTCTTGTGTCAATACGATTCGAGACCGCATTCCTGATATGATATGTTATCTTATCTCTGGGGAAACCGATCCTGGGCCCTCATTTTTTTGAGTATTCTTAATTTCCTTATAGGAGAATTTTTATACATATGTTAGGTTCTTTAATATCATTCTTTATTTATCCACATTTACAATGTTGTATAGTTTAAGTAGTTCTTTTGAAGGAGCACAACTTTATAATAAAATACCCTCGCATATTAAAAAAATATATTCATTTAACGAATTCAAGAAACAATTGACTCAATACCTTACGACGGATGAGTTGCCGAAGTAAACATTTTAAATTATGTCGTGTTGAAATGTAATGTTACTCAAGCACGTATTTATATTTATGTAGGTATAGACCTACATTATTTAAAGTGACGACGAATGTACTTGTATAGAATTCTTTGAGTCTAACTATGTTCTCATGGAAGTGACTTTTTTGTCTTATCTGAGAATAAATTTCTTTTAAACATAAGTATTAGGTTCTATAGGTTAGAGTTGTACACTAGATTGGGGAGCAGAAAAATCTGTGATTTGATACAGGTTTTAATACTGCGATTTATAGATAGTACAGTAGAGATAAGTAGTACTTATACAATGTTGTGTATATATAACCTTGACGAGCTGGCAATGGGAGTTGCACCCACGTACTTTCTTAATAAACCGACTATAAATTTGGTAGGCTATCTATCAAAGCTATCCATTGCGATTATCTACATACTGAACTAAAATAAGAGGATTTTTTTGCCGTGTGTTTACAAACAACAATTCAACAACCTTTTTTTAAATGTAGAATGAGCCTACGTTTGACGAAAAGACTGTTTTTGACTGTTTTTTTTTAAATGTACATACGCAATGGTGAATAAAATAATAACAATGTATAAGAAAAAACAACTTATCAAATTATTCATATTTTTTATCATATTTTAAGCCTTATATGTATAAAGTTATAAAGTTGTAAATATTTTTTTATTTATCCAGAATTAATTTGCATATTTACTAAACAGAACAATCCTGAAGCAAATACTTATTGCAAAATTCCTAACTGAAACTTGCAACTTTACCTGAGAAAACTGTATAACACCAGAACTAGTACAAAAGCATAAATAGCAGAAAAGTTTTACCTAATATTTATTTTCTGTCTGTATTTTCTTTCTCATTAATAATACCTTTCAGAAGCCATTTCCAAACTAAGGGGCATGCCTAATTTATAGTTAGTGCTATGTACAGCCATTATATCCAAATGGTCTGAGTCATCTACCGCATTGCCGTCTTCACTACGTTAGGGGATTTTAGTTTAACTATGCAGTGATTTAGCTATAAGGGGCTGTTTATAGGTAATTAAGATAGTTTCTGGCGAATCAGCTTTGAAGTTTGTATCCTTATAGGAGTTTTAATAAACTCAAATAGATAACTTTAGTTAAACAATGTAAATAATTTTTTTAAAAGTTCAATAAATTTAAAAATACATATAAATTGTTAAAAAATAATTCATCTTGTGTGTAGCAGTTTTCCAAGCCACTTTTGAATAAACATCAAAGGTTGCTTAAAAAATTGCTTCTAGGGATATGATGGCCGTCCCGTGGTATCCCAATATATAACAACTAGTTGCGCCCCGCGGTGAACTCGCGAAAAAAAGCATTTTAATTATTTGCTCACCCCACGGGAAAATTTCCCTTTATCGGGATAAAATGTAGCCTATATGTTAATCCAGTGTATAAGCTATCTTGGTACCGAATTTCATCCAAATCCAAATAGCCGTTTGAGCGTGAAGGAGTAACAAACATACACACATACAAACTTTCGCCTTTATAATATTAGTGTGATAGGAGTTGCATATATTGCAATAATTTGACTTACATAATTTAAAAACAGCGGAATCGTTGTTATAAATATACACTATTTATATATTAATTAAAATAAATTGTGAACCTATAGTTTAACCAAAATATTCGTGACCTAATAATAAATAGATTGATTGTTTTGTAAAGGAAAAATTCGAATCACGGTCGGATAATGAATCCGCAACCATCCTGTCCTCAAGCTACTATAACAAAATTGATCTCATGTCCCAAACCCTTCACTTATAACCTGGGTGTCATCAATACCAGACTGACTTAATACATTCTAGATTTACGTACTCCATCTTCAGCTACACCGTCGCTTACCATCAGGGAAGTTTGTGATCAAACATAAATCTATAATGGTAAAAAACCCTTTTAAATTATCTAACGGGGTTGATTTTTTTCTTTTAATCTGTTTAATACGCTAACCAGGCAAAATTGCTGTCAATAATAAATGTTATAAGCTATGTACGTAACGCCACTAAATATTAGTATACTATCGTGTAATTCTAGCATCCTCGTGATCCAACACTATCAGCATAACGGTAACACTGATGTTAAGTACAGCTGCACTAAACAGCACAATGATTCCAGGCCTCAGGAAAGTATATCCATACTACTTCACATTCACAACGTTCACCAAAGGAAGATGGGTCGGTGAGAAGATCCTGGACGTGTTCGCGCGTGAGTTCCGGGCCCATCCCGCAGCCGAGTACGAGAGATGCATCAGAGCTGGCACCCTCACAGTCAACTACGAGCGAGTTGACCCTGACTACCGGCTTAAGCACAACGATCTACTCGCCAACGTTGTCCATAGGTAAGCAACAAAAGAGAACAACACATCTGGTGACATGTATAGTAGAACGCTTCAAGGCATAGTTAGCACTACAGCTATGAGACATGACATATTACACATACACAAAACACTACTGAAACCGTGTATATATTAACTCTCTTCTGTCTCTTGCCTTCTTATTGTATGTACCAACTAAGTTAACTGCTAGTTTTTGGAACGAAAATCTAACCTGCTTAATCAGATGTCATTTAACAGTGACAAGTCAAGTAATTGAACAACGAATACATAAATTGATGACTTGTGGAATTTTTTTAAACTTGAGGTTGATTGTTAATGTAACAAAATTCTCCAAGAGATCGATGATTTGTATTAAATCAGTTAGTGTTCCAGAAACTGGCCTTTATGTTACACTGTACACTGTCGCTCTAATTCGTCAGGTTCATCGGATAACCATAGTCGCTTGTCCGTATTTCAGGTATTCTAGTCCACTGTAACACAATACTGTGACGATACAAGCACCGAATGAGCATGCGTGTGCACCGTTGACCGTTTTCCAACAAACACTTCTAACCATAATTACTTTAAAGTTTAAATTCCCGCGGAAGGAGAATAGCATAAACCTTGTTACAGCGAATCGGAAATCGGAAGTTTCGAACCTACCCGGGAGGAAAAGCAGTTACCAACGTTAACAATTTTCCATCCTATTCTTAGTTAAAATTTGTTACATTTAATAGGAACGAGCAAAGATTCCTTGTTAAAAAAATCCATCCATTAGTAAATTGTTACAGTGAATTTAAAAGGACCGCTCTTCTCTGTAACAAGTCATCTTCTACAAACCTTGTTACAGGGAATTGGGTATGACGGCTCTTCTCTTCTCCGTAACAAAGATTCTGTCGTGCGGATTTTATTTGTTGGAGACGGTCTCCCATTGTCCCGGTAGAATCGCGCATGTTCATTTGTTTTGTCCAATCACCTCGAGGGCCTACGGATTCTGAGCATAACGTATTACAATCCTACACTACACGTATGAGTTGCACCGTGTTGGAACCGTTTGGCCGGCGAGCGGGGGCGCGCTGCGGAAGCCGACGGCCTGACGTGTGTATCGTTACAGGCACGAAGTACCGGTGACCAGCCAACCCATCACACTCGTTCATATCGACGAGGACATTGTGGTTGTCAACAAACCGGCCTCTATTCCCGTAAGTGGCAATTGAGACAGCCATATTTATGTGTACGCTTGTCATACAACACTTGTATGTGTAGTTGTGTCGCATGCCCTATGTTCTAACCTTTCATGCATTGTAGACTAATGATCTAGACAGAGATACCGTTACTGTACAACAAAGTAGGCAGTAGTGCTTTATAACTGTCATTATATATAAGGATTATACATTTATTTTATTATATTTATATGGATTACATCTATAAGTTTTAAATGGAGATTTCATCGATATTTCCTTAACATAGGTAAATAGTACTTTTATCTACTATGTGGCATACGTAGCCTACTCTATATACGCTGGAGAAAATGTAACCTATTACATATTCTAGTATTTTATCGTATGAAAAAAACAATAAAAAGAAAAATCTAAATATAATGACTTTAACTAGATTACATATAAAGTATAATAAAGTGTGTAAATCTAAAACTATAAATATCTAAATTTCATATAAAAAATCTTGGTTTCATTTATTTACATACCCTTAATTGCAATATCGTGGTAAAACCGCGATAATAATATCACAGTAACTCCAAATAAAAATAATATAGTTGAAAAAATTGGTAGATTTTTTTTGTTTAAAATAAATGCTAGTAAAGTCCAAGAGGCGCAAAGTCTCTTCCTTAGCTAGCTGTACGAATCTTTTGTACCTTGGCACACCAAACTTACCTAGATTCCCCTGAGAACGCAGAACTTATGCATTCAAATAGCTCTAGGACACTTAATCGTTGCCTTTATCAGTAAAAAATATTTTTTAAGACGTGAATTCCCTTTGTACGAGTACATTTACATAACAATTTTTCTTAAGTAGCTATGAAAGAAGATTTTTTCTTCGCTGATTCGTAACTACTTATTAAAAAGTAATATTTAATTCTAATGTACATAAATGTTTCATAATACTACGTAAACAGATAAAATTTACATATTTTAGTAACCAGGAACGAAAATCGCTGTTTTTTTCACTTCTTGGTAACTACGAAAATGGAAGCTTACTTTGTTGTATAGTAATTATAGTACTACTTTTCTCACCCTGTGTAAAATACATTTCATAAACAATATGCATACTCATTGCTTCATATATGTGTTTATTAAGGTAGTTGCAATCGACAAAACGGAAATAGTAAAGAAGTCGCAATATTCATTGAACAAAAAAAAATGTAGTTGAATTGATTTGTAGTTAGTATAGGTATATGAGAACGAGCGGGGACCATATAATTTACTATTTAGATCAATATTTATAATTAAATTTACTATTTATGACAAAATTATATGAAGATTAATCAAATTATAACTATTGATTTATTCGAATGCAGCACGGACCCATTTGACCTCGGTTTTCATAACGATCAGGCTCAAAAGATTTCCTTATTTTTCCAAATTCCAAATTTAAAATTGAATTTTTAGAACGAACTCTGCGTGATTATTTATATTATTAATAAGTCCATACTCAGAATACGATTTTGAAAGATAAATAACGGCTAAACTCACGTCAATTAAAAACGCAAGCCGCGGCGGCTTTCATTAGTAACTGGCTCCCAGAAGAAGGTCATCGAATATGTCCGAAACCTGGTCGGAGTAATTTCGACTTTTTAATCGACGTGAGTTTAGCCGTTATTAATATTACAAAATGTGTCATACTCACGATAGTTTTCAAACTAAAAAACAAAGTACAATACAAATCCAAAAATTTAAATGAATCGTGTTCATGAGAAACATACATTCATAGCCACAAACTTTCGCATTTATAATATTAGTAGGAAGTAGGATAGGATAGGATAAAATTTTGACCTCGACGTTGAACGAAAGTAACCATAGATCTCTACTCCCTACTGCAATTTTTCCTCGTCGTTACATCGATTCTAGAATATTTTTCGGAATGATGGAGTAGTTTTAATATCCCGTAAGAGCGGCACTCTCGTATCGGTTTCAGAAAACAAATGTTTCGTATCCATATAGTATATACATATAGACAGAGTTTAATCTCTGTGAAAAATAGACATTGGAGTGTAACAAACCATTTTCAGCTTTGAATAAATCACAGTAAAGCTCAGTTTCAAAAGCGTGGTCATTTTTGCAGCATTCGTTATATGAATGCAACTTTGTTGCATAACTCTCAACTTTACTAGAGAAGTTCTGAAAAGAGTTCGTATTATTTATCGTTTCCACTATTTTTGTTAGTTCTGTTATCTTAGATTGTCGTAAACTTGAAAACAGTACACCAACGAAAATTCAAAATAGAACTTTTCAGTAGAATTTTTGACTTTTAATCATAGATACTTATAAAACCAATAGCTTCCGTGCTTTCGTCCATTACTGAAGAACGGTTTATGAATGGCAGCTGTACAGATAAATATAGAACATCTGAGAGAGAACCCAATGAAAGGCGAAAAAGTAATGATTTGAAAAAAAAAAATAACAATTGCAAGATATGGTAAGTGGTAGTGTTTGAGCATAGTTATGTCATGGTGGTGCTAGATAGGTACATGGGGTTCGCTTGGATGTCTTATAAAGGGTGACATTTCAACCCACAGTTAAAATTAAAGTAATAATAATTAACATTGTTTCTACCTGCTTAGTTTTTGGAATTTATGTGAGCAAAATTATATCTATACTTGAAATGTTAAAAGTTTACGTACTGCAGATATTACTTTGTATCGACGTCGGTATTTGCATGAAAAACAGCTGCTGAATCGGAAGCAGGGTTTTTGCTTTACGGTTGTACTATGCACTATTCTGTGGTACATATTATGCACGGGAGTATTTTACTTGGCATGTAAAGTTTAAGAGTAAAAAGGGTTTCAACACAATTATTTAACCTTTCACATTCTAGTAAACTAGACTTTGCCGATATCTCAGGATGACGTGCGCAGTGCAGTGTCACGTGAAACTATACTTTAAAGTTCCGAGTGACACTGGAATTGATATGAACAGCCGTGTCGCTTAACGTCAAGCGAACGACTACATAGCTCGTCATGTCATACATTAACATAAAAAAAGGTTTAAATTTGATTAAAACTGATATTCTCGTTTTATGGAGGTAGGTGTATACCGTGTATAAGGTCAAACAAAAATATAAAAAAATAATCCTATTAAAAAAGGGGTTTTGACCGTCTTCAATCCCAATGAGAACATCATCAATGTAGTCGAAATCTAATATACGCATTATTAAGGATAACTCAAAAACTACTATTCAGATCTTGCTCAAATATATAATCGGACGACATGGGAAACGCCATCTGTCAAATAAAAATAGTATCATCAAAATCGGTTCACCCAGTGAAGAGTTCTGAGGTAACAAACATAAAACCACCGAGCACAGTAACTTTAGGTAGGGTCAAAGATTTTAAAATCAACGTCAATGGACGGTGTACATGTGAAAGCAAAATTCCATATCGTTGGGATTGCACAGCAACTAATTAAAATCTGAAATAAACACTTTTATGGGAATCACTAGTTTTTATGTTCTTGAAACTTGTCGTTAATACGTATATATTGACAATCGTAAACTAACCCACTTTAAATATCACCTCTTCATCTAACAACGATAAATGTCATTGTTTTACTAACCACCATCAAATTCATCGGTTTATTCTGTTTATTTATTGTTTCTTTCCACACGAAACTATACAGGAATCCTCTTAAACAAAACACACGTATTTATAACTATGTAACTTATACAACAAGAATACAAATAAAATTTAAGACAAACACAAAATTACATACAAATTTATTTCTATATTTTATCATCAAGCTTAAAAAATATTTAAAGCCAAGCATTTGAGAAGATTGCCTTAAAAAAAATTTTTAGCGTAAGTTTATCAACGTCCATTTTATTTATGACACGATCGATTCTACTTACGTAGTACGTACGTTACGTATATACATTCATAGTTATACGCACGACATCATTATTAAAATTACTTTTAATTTGCAGGTAATCAGTTGCTCTTACTCGTACTATGTGTACTCCTAACTCTGTCTTATTTTATACAAAACCAAACTAGATTTTTTTATTACTTACACTAAACCTATATTTCTGCTAAAGTGTTTTCTTACACATCATTTATATTATGTTTTACAATGTCAATATTTTATATATAATATTCTTGACTTACACAAAATCTATTCTAACTTGCGTCTTCTCTTACACAATACCAAATATCACTACAGAGAGTACACTATAGTTAAATTCCTGTGCAGAACCTATCCCGTTATCGAGCCGACTGGGAATAGCCGTAGTACTCGTAAATAACTCCGAAAACACATCTAAACAATTGTGTTTATACACTATGTGCGTTCTGCTATATTTATTATATCATCTATGATGTTGTAATTCACTTTGGTTGTTAGTTTCTCTTCGATAGTAACTGATGTTATTACTTATTAGTCATAATGGTTGTTAGTGTAATATTGTTCAGTCATTGTTTTAGATGTAATTGAATATGACTTGCAATTATTGTACTTATGATTTGAAAATAACTACGACATGATTCGCAACGTCAATGTTTTTTATCAGGCTCTTGATCGTGTTTTCAGTCAGAAATAATGAGACCTTTACAAAACTGATGTTGCTCTAATGTAATTGAGAAATGTACTTGTAAGTACGGTGCGTTTGTTAATACTTCACAAAAATCATGATTCATCGAACAATTTAGACAATGTCGTGTTGTAGCTATTTCATGGATTCGTGGAAATCTCTCATTAAAGCTAGCTATTTTTATATCTGTTAGTAACAATAACATTGTAAAACGCTCTAACTTTCTTTTTGTCAGTTGCGTCATAATTTGTGCTGCTTATTATAGTAGTCACTCTGACAATTTTAGATTGATGCAACTTTATGAGGCTGCTGCTATGAGGAAGGGTAAACTTTGAAAGACATCATATACAATACTTCAAACCTTATCGAACAAAAATCTAAAAATTTAATCCTGAAACCCCTGTTCTAAACAAGTGTGTGCGGTGAAATCTGTGCAATATAAATACAAACGGAAACCTCAATATGTTTGTAGGTACTCTGCATCTTTTTTAAGGATTTTCCTTCCTCATTGCAGCTGACTGCGATATCTATGACAGCAAAGCATCGGATTTAGTTTCAATAGTTTTAACATCCCCGCATACAGCTTCATTCACACTAGCAAAGTCAGTTACAACATCAAAATGCGTAGTATCCGTAATGACGTTGTTATCCTCGGTGGGCCAGGCACGAAACTCCAGTGCTCGCCAGTCCCTTGCGCGTGATACATGTGGACGAGGATCTACTTGTGCTAGACAAGCCTTGCTCGCTGCCGGTGAGTGTACAGAACCGTTGGGTTGGTGGTCAGTCTCTGATTGGTACGGCACTGATTTGGTCGGGTTCTGATTGGCTGGACTCTTAAGATTTTAAATATTTTTACATGCATGGTATATTTCGATTACAAAAAAGATTTGCAGTACTAAAGAAATGTCTATTAGGTTAATAAATAAGTAAAATACTATAAACAAATATGGTTCATTGATAACCAACATCATCTAATATGACTTTAATAAGTAATTGATGTAATATTATCTTGACCTGCAGGTAGTAGTAATTCGAGAGAATATAATTGCGTATACTACTGGTAGTATAACGGATAAAAACAACTTCCTATGTTATCACTGAGCCTTTCGGTAGCACCACTGACTTAATTATTATTGTCCGTGCTACTACTGGTCCCTACCAGTAACCGGTAGTACTATGAGCAATGAATGTTGTTGAACTGTATAAAAATTTAAAGATAAATCTAGACAATTTTTTTTAAAGAGACCTTGTTTTTTGCGTCTAATATTGCTTTAACTAAATTACCTAGTGCATAAGATTAAAAAAAAACATGCATGCATGCATGCATGCATTGCAAACATGCAATTAAGAGTAAAAAACTCTGTTTGCACTCAATGTTTTACAAGCATTCGTGAAAGAAAGCGAAGAGAAAAATAATAGTCAGACACTGAATTCATCTACATGAAAAGTTTTTAAAGCGACAATTTTTTATCCGCAATTTTATCTGAATCACGACAATTCTCAAAGGATGTGAAAAGTCCAATGAGAAAAAGAAAAGTAACAACATTCGACACGACGATAACGCGGCAACTCTTCGTGTTAAATGGAACTTTTTTTCACTTCAAAGTTCGCCATCAGAGTCTGACGCAGGGTTGTGATCTGCACAAAGTTTGAGACTGTGTAATATTTCTCAACGGAACTGAAAACGTGCGGTCTCGTATAAATGCCACTTGAAAGTGGACTAAAAGTTGAGAATTTCGAGCCCTTTTGTATCTTTTATATGTTTCTACCTATCACACCTCTTTTGACGCTGGGTGTTTACTTACCTTGTCAGCAAACATTATCCTTATGTTATTAACAGCTTTATTTCTGTTTTAATGCTCATACAAAACTTTTTACACATAAGAACAGTTTGGATTCGGTTTCCGGTTCCAGCTTATTCATTCGTTATATTTGAAAAGATGAAAATTGTTTTACAACTCATTAAATTATTTGCCGCAGTTGTTTCTGAAACTTTGCGCTGATCAAATTTGTTAATTGTCAGTTACCGACGAGATAAACTCAACAACTTCTAAGTTAGGCATTATTGGAATGAAAATTTTAGATTTTATAGTTTTGGCATTTTTACTGCTACAGAATGTTTGCTCACTAGGTTCGCCCTATTGTCTAAATGAAAACCTACTTGAAGCCTTCCAGATAAACTTCCAACGCATGCCAATACTGTCGTGAATTTAAACTTTTTTTATTTAATAGCTTGTTATACCCAATGGTTGAATTTTATACAGATTTTGATGGAATGGTATTCTTTTTATTTATTCATTTAACCACGCATCTAGTATTCATTGCTTGCTTTTAATCGAGATATTTTTTTACAAAAATATTTATTTTTTAAGAATAACTTCTTCTCAATATTTTTATGAGAAATTCAAACTTATTTACATTTTCTGTCCGAAATGGCTATAAAATCACTAATAATTTGATTTAACTTCTGAGCTGCACAATATTATTTGCAGACTAAACAAGATAAAAAGAACGAGCCCGATCCCTTGCGGAAGTAATAATGTATGACACTATTAGTGTGCTTTCCCCAGGTTCACCCTTGCGGTAGATACAGGCATAACACCGTCGTGTTCATTCTGGCAAAGGAGTATAACCTGAAGAACTTGAGGACCATACACAGGCTCGACAGGCTAACATCAGGTAAGATTCTAAGGATTAAATGGACTATTCAAACTATTTTATTGTTTACCTGTCCGAAAATGTAAAGTTGTATGAAGATATAATCAGATACATGGCCAATTATTATTTGACACGTAAAGTTTAAAGAATTACAGTAAGTATACAGTAAAATATACTCACTAGCTGATTTAAAGGAACACAATAACAATATGACAAATAGTTTAACAATATACGTGGGATAGAACGATAATGTACACTGTCTCGATCGATACGCAGCACACGGTTCCACCTGCGATTCTTTATGCACTAAAACCCCATTTCACTAAGTTGAGCAATGAATTTTCAAAAACGGTTTTTATGCACCTTTATGCTGTAACAGGAAGACAATCTGCAAATATTAAGTCTCTAGGTCTAGTGATTTGGGCTGTACGTTCTCTCTCAGTTAGTCAATCAGTCGCTTGCGATGAAGCCTTTGATTTACATAGAAAAGTGAATTTGATTAAATGTTTATGAAAATTATCCCCAAAACTTACTTAGCGATAATTTATCTATCAACCAGGGCTACTCCTGTTCGGTCGGAGTCCGAAGAAGGCGAGACAAATGGAACACCAGATCCGGAACAGGCAGGTGCAAAAGGAGTACGTGTGCAGGGTCGACGGACAATTCCCGGAGTGAGTAAACAATAGAGGGATCGCTTGACGCGCTAGTCTCAAACCTTGCAAGTGATTAGAATAATTTCAATAATTTTTTGCACACTAATGATCTACTAGTCCTTATTTTTGCCTGTCAAGCGGTCATAGTAAATGTTCTCTGGTCACGTCTTGGTGATAGGGTGGTAGACAAACGCCCCTAGTTTGATGATTTGGAACAAAAACTATTTACCTAGTTTGGCGATGTTAGACAGAAAATTTATTAATAACGTTTTGTACATAACTAGTATAATAATGAGAAATGTAGCCAACTATATTGAAATCACAGGCAAACATAATACTCCTATAAATATTTTGATTAAATTGTTATAAGTACCCAGACAGAATGCCTCGCATGTTCCTATCCTCGCAGCAAATATTTATTATTCGAGCTAAGCTAAAATCAATATAACTGCGAAGTTTGTACGTCCGTGGATTAATATTTACCTAAGCAGCGGTTAGCCTTTTGTTTATGTTAACAAATTTTTCTTTTATTATTCTAATTGTTTTATTAGCTTTCCTTTTTTAATTACGAAAGAAAAATTCATTCTTTGTAATGAAAGTGATGAGCATGTTATTTTGTGGTTTTTCACGGCACCTCTATTCATCTATTTGATCTTCAGACGTACTTTTTACTAGTTTGTATTTAGACACTTTTGTACATGATTTAGTGTAAAATAGACTATCATCTTGATCATCATCAAAATTTGGGATATCGTTTCTAATGTTTTGTCCTGTTTCAGTGACGAGATCGAATGTCAGGAGCCAATTGAAGTTGTCAGTTACAAGATCGGCGTGTGCAAGGTCTCACCTAAAGGCAAAGACTGCTCCACCGTGTTCAAGAGACTGGGTTTCAACCCCAATTCCAACACCAGCGTCGTGTTGTGCAAGCCGAAGACTGGAAGGATGCATCAAATTAGGGTTCATTTGCAGTACTTGGGTAAGTACTTTAGATAAGGCAAAGTTTCTTGGAAAGATGAAAATTTTGTTTTGTTATCACAATAACTCACATACTACACAGTATGCACACGGGAGTTGCGCTATTTCATTCGTATGAAGGCAATTAAAAATAGAGTGATTCTATTTTGCTAATTTGCTTTTGCTTTTCAGGGCGAATTTCAAAGTTTTTATTTAATTTTACTGAGTTAATATAATATGCACATGTATAAAATCTTTTTGTACGTATCTAATGATATCACAAACTGCCAAAATATCGATTTACCTGTATTCGTTTTCATTGGGGTCTTTTAAGATAGCTCTAATGAAATATTGAAATCTTACGACGTGTTGTTTCAATATAATGTTTGGTTCTTGACCGATATGATATCTGGAACATCACTATACTCTTTTAGTTACAATAGTAAATACATTTATGTATGTAAATATATATAAAAAAGAATTGAACATGGTAGCATTTAATCACATTTTGCCTGATGCAATACGGCGAAGGTAGAGCATCTACACTACGTCTAGACTGTAAAAAAACTGGTACGCCATTTAAACCCACTTCACATTTAATAACGTGTTATCATTATAATCTGATATCTAGTCTACAAAAAAAGAAACAATAATTGTAAATATAGGATAAGTTACATAAAAAGAACCTATTAAATATGTCCGCATGTCCACATAGACTTGCCTACCCGCATCGCGTGACTAGCTTATGCCTGGTTTACTAGCTAGGCAGACGAATTAACAATTCCACGGGCGCTTCCGTCAGTGTTTGTCCTGAGCTAACAGGCCGCGCTGGGGGAGGCCTCAAATACGTGAACTGGCGCCCCGATACGTCAGCTATTGTTTAACGTAGACTGATTAGAGAAGCGATCAACCGTAATGTAATTATGATGAATTTATCCTAGAATTTTAAGTGGTTAGACATCTAGCACACTTATACACAAGCATGCACCGCCGAAGACCTCTGCCCGGTGATGCTAGAAAGGTTCGTAGAGACCAACAGCATTATTTAAAAAAAACACCGTAGGCCGTGTCATCATTTACCAGCGGTGACACAGTGATCTAATGATATTGGTACCAATATTATTATAAAAAAGTCTTCCTGCTAAGACAGTTCCGTATTCCTTTTGGCTGTTTATATTTTCCAGTTTTCAATGCTAACTCAATATTGATATACATACTAGTATCTACTGTTAAAACAGCCGTGCAAAGGATACAAATTTCAGTTTTTGAAGTAAAACTTCTTTGCACGCACGCTTGACATGTGGAGTAAGCTGGCGAGGCAAACGGAAGTTGAAAGTTGTTGACTAACGTAGATCTCTATTGTTAACATAACATTTTTTTTTATTATTATTATGTTGGTCCGGTCCGGTAAAATGACAATTTACAATTGTCAAGATGGCGACATTAACATTAAACGGAGCAAAAAGAAAATTATACCGGCCGATAGATGGAGTTAAACTAAAGAAGTTTTACTTTAGTCGCGTGGTTTAAAGCAAACTCATTTTTTTTCACTAACCTATCTAACAACTAATCTATCTTGTTCACAGGCTACCCGGTAGTAAACGATCCCTTGTACAACCACCCCGTGTTCGGCCCCCTAAGGGGTAAAGGCGGCGACACAGGGGGCAAGACGGACGAGCAACTCGTCCGGGACTTAATAGCGATCCACAACGCCGAGAACTGGCTCGGAGTTGATGCTGCTGATGATGACCTGCTGTTCTCTAAGCCGGTTTCGGATGATAAAGGTATTTGTAACATGTAAAACTTATTTATTGGAAATGATTTTAGAAGCGACCGTGAGGTGAGATCGGGTGGTTGTCATGAGATATTCTTTTAGGCTTTCTATTAGGTATTTCACACTGAAAAATAACAATACTTGGATGATACTGTAAAAACCAAACTGTTGAATCGATTTTGATGAAATTTCTATGGGACCAATATGACAGTAGAAAAAAGGGATAAAATCCAATACAGTTTATAAAAAACCAGTTATAAGTAACAAACAAAAAATGCAACCGAATTGGGAAAGTACTCCTTTTTTTAATTCGGTGGAAAAAACTGCAGTTTTGATTAACTTTAACGTTTTGATTTTTACTTATTATGAAATACTAAATCAATTTCATCCGCAAATGTTTTTAGTTGATAGTCGAATCATGATCAGGGGATCAGCTGGACCGGTTTAACTGTTTTTTTTTTTTCAAATTTTCGTTGTAGTCCAAATTAGGTTTTAATTAAAAGGAAAAAATTTAAAATTCTTCCTTTCAAATTCGGGAAAAACTAAACGTCCTTATTTCTATGGGGTTTTTGCATGAACAGGATAGTTTTTGTTATTATATCTATGGAGTTTTTGTATGAACAAGAATTATAATGTCCATAGAAAAACCCTATAGAAAGAAAGAAGGTACACTAGTACCTACGTCGGGTCAGCTAGTGATGAATAAATACTAACTCAGCTAGTAAGAACGTGTCCTATTTTATTATAATTTCATGAACAATGTTTTATTTACAGTGGGTGAGGACGACTGCGACACAGGGCCGGCGTCAAGGGAGTCGTCGCCGCGACTCGAATCCCCTGCGCCTGGCGTCACCCCGTCAACTGTCATGACACGTAAGCTCGCCAAAATATACAAAAATGTTATAATAATATTAAAAATGCAAAAGTTTGCGTGTGTGTTTATTTGTATACATCACGCCTCAATAGCTGAACGGATATCAATGAAATTTGTAATACAGATAGCTACTGACTGGCTTGATAGATCAGTCGGTAGGAGCTTTGCTTTTTGAACCATAAATTTGGTTGTGGGTAAATATGGTCAGGCCTAAATAGTACAAAAAAAATAATTAAAAAAACGAAAAATATACCTTATTGGAAATTTAACGCGCTAGAGTTATTATTGTGCTTTTTTTTTAATTTAATGCAATATTCTTTAAAAATCTCACTCGTGACACACTTCTGCACTTCTATCAAAGGTAATCATGTTGTTTTTAACAGCGACTCTGCCGAGTCCATCAAGTGGTGCTGAAGCCCCCGCCGAGGTATTGGGGTCCCCTGCCCCCATTTGCACACTTGCGCCCTCTCCTGTCGCCTCGCCTGCCATGAATGACGACTCGAACGATGCTAAGGTATGGCAAGATGATGGATAGGTGTACTAGATCGATGGCAAATATTTTTGAAATGTTAGATTTTTATGTTTTTCTTAGTAGTATGATGGCCTATAGTTTACTTTAGTACAGTAGCCTCTTAAACTGGAGCATTATGGCGTAGGCCAATGTTCAGCACTGAACATCCGTGTCTCATACTGGCCCTTCTGGTATGTCCGACTCCGTCACTTCCCCCATGACGACCTACGGACTAAACACCTCTCTCATTCCTACTCATATACATACTCTCTCGATGTTCTTTGGGGACTTTTTAAATGGTGTCAAAGGAATAAATATAAGTTCACATGAAATATCTTGTATGGGTAAGGTATTAAGTCAAATAAAAAGAATTTGAATTAGGATAGGTATTATTATGCTGTTTTAGTCATCAGTTAATAGTTTAAATTAAGCGTCTATTATATAGTATATTCAATATATATATATATAAAGAAAGAAAGAAAGAAAGAAAGAAAAAAAACATATATATATATATATATATATATATATATATTATAGTATATTCAACTACAACCTGGAGTATTCAAATCGAGAGTGAACAGGTATCTTCTAGGCAAGCGTGCTACATCCTAGACCACATCGTTACTTACCATCAGGTGCGATAGTGGTCAAAAGCAAGCCTATTAAAAAAAGCGTCCAAGCTTTGAAAACGAACAATTATACCTACTTCATAATTTAATATCTTGTCGCTTCCAAGATATATACGTACACTAGAAATGTTCATCGTGTATTAAATAATAATAAATAATAATAACGTCCAGCGATCACATAGATCCTGGACCCTAACTAGGATTCCCTGTACCCAGGCACTACGAGGACCATAGTCCCACAAGACCCAGACACAGAACAAGTATTTGCGCTTTCCCTGTGCACAAATATTAGGTCTTTACCTATGAAATTGCCGTTTTGTTTGAAAAAAGGTAAAGTATTTTTTTTTCGAACTTATTTATTTCTTTTATTCAAAGTAATCACCCCTGCAATCAATGCATCTTTGCCAACGCTGTGGCAGTTTATGGATGCCCTTCTTGAAAAAATCAGCAGGACGGGAGACAACAAAATTTTCAAAGGCGTTTTGTACTGTCTCTCGGGAATTGAATTTTTTTCCCGCTAAAAAGTTGTCCAAAAAAGTAATAGTCGGTAGGCGCAAGATCTGGTGAGTATGGCGGATGAGGGAGAGCTTCCAAACCCAACTCATGCAGCTTAGAGACGGTCTGTTGTGCAGTATGGGGTCGCGCGTTGTCGTGAAGTAGCAGTGGAGACGACCGATTGACCAAAGCTGGTTGCAGACGTGCGAGTTTCGCCATCATTGTGGTCAGTTCTTCAATGTACACATCTGCAGTAATGCTCTCGCCGTTTTGTAAAAAACTATGATGAATCACACCAGCACTAGACCACCAAACTGTAACCATCACCTTTCTAGGGGTCATTTTTCGTTTTGTACATTGCTTTGGTACCGAACCAGGATCTAACCAACTTGCTGAGCGCTTTCGATTGTCAAAAAGAATCCACTTTTCGTCGCACGTAACAATTCGGTTCAAAATTCCTTCATTTCTGTGCCTGTTAAGCAGCGCAAGGTAAGTCTCGACGCGTACGTTGCGCTGGCGATCGTTAAGTTCGTGGGGCACCCATCTATCAAGCTTTTTTATCTTGCCAATCTGTCGCAAATGGACCAATATTGTTTTGATGCTAACATCAAAAGCTGCTGCCAGCTCAGCTGTAGATTGAGATTCATCAGCTTGCACAATCGCCTTTAATTCATCATTGTTGACCAAAGTTTCCGGACGACCACGAGGTTCATTTTTCAAGTCAAAATTCCCAGAACGGAACCGAGCAAACCAATAACGGGTTGTACGTTCGTTTGTTCAGTTCTCTCCGTAAACGTCGTTAATGTTACGTGTCGTTTGTGCCGCGTTGGTGCCACGATGGAACTCATATTCCATAATTACACGAAATTTCAAAGTATCCATTATGAGGAAAAATGTTGAAATGTAATGAAAATACAACGCTAATCAATAAACAAAAGACTTATATTGTAAATAGAATGTCATATTTTTAAAACAAAATTAATTTGTATTTAGAATTCATAGCCAATAAAAACGTTTTTTTGTTTGAAAAAGTCTGTACTGCAATACGGCAATTTCATAGGTAAAGACCTTTTACTTGCCCTGGCGCGGGAATCGAACCCGCCGCCTTCTGGTTATGAGCCAAGCTCAACCACTACACTACAGAGGCTGTCAAGTATTCTTTAGTCGAATATTATTTTGGTGCGAAATAAAGATAATTGAAAATCGAATGAAACGCGATTAGGTATTATTCATTACGATACTTGCGGTAGAGATCAGATATTTCCTTCAAGGTATAATCTAGATCTTTTTAAGTCAAGAGTGAATGGGCATCTCATGGGCAAGCATGCTCCACCTTAGACAACTTCGTCACTTACCATCAGGTGAGTTGTTGTCAAACGCATGCCCATTTTACCATAAAAAAAAGATCAGTGCGAACTTTCGGAAAGTGACTCAATGTAATCCTCGCGGTTGTCTCCCCAGTCGGACAAGGTGACAGTGGCAACACAGACGGGCTGCTCGCCCGCCACCAGCGGCGTGACGAGCGCAGGCGCGGACTCAGTGGCGTGCGACCCGCACTGCTACGAGTGCCGCGTGCGGTACCGCGACCCGCGCCCGCGTGACCTTGTCATGTACCTGCACGCTTGGAAGTACAAGGTAATATAGACCAGGGGAGTGATCACGGAACTTTGATTGTAGGAGAAATCTTCAATCCTTATTTGAAAATTGCCCCAGTATCTATGCGCATAAGCTGCGTATTGAAACTCAAATCCATACAAAATGTTTTTTCTATTTGTTATAATATATTTACGTGATCGTCTAGCAGATTAGGTCAGTGACAGAATATGTTAATGACGGATTATTGAAATAAAACTTCTTTACGGACGCTTGATTTGGGGGTAAGCTGGTGAGGCGAAGGAAAGTTGAGTGGAGACAGAAAGAAAGAGTTACGTTTCGTGTATTACTATAGAGGCAAAAAAACGCAAAGTAAAAAAACTAAAAAATAATTACTTGTAAACGCAAGCCTATCTACCAATAAAAAAAGACAAAAGAGATGAAAGAAGTTTTACTTAAGTCGTGTGATCTAAAGAACACTCAGCTGGCGGGAAAACGAAAAAGATCTCGTCATCGCAATGTATTATTTTCCAAAACTGGTGTTATTTTCAGTGTTAGTGCATAAAATTGGTGGCATTTTATCTTTAAATGCTAAATTACAGGCATGAGTGTGGAAAAGTGGTATAATGATGGTGAAACGTTTTTTTCCAAAACTCCATTCCTTTCGTGTTGTTTCCAAAACTCCATAGAAGCTTCTGGTAAAGTTACCACTTTACTAGGAGTATACTTATCTAGACTAGACCATGACTTAACTTGATGACTTGGACTGTGACTTGACTTAACTTGACACATTATATAATATTAATTAACTTGAGAAATAATCAATTACTTGACACTGGCAACATACACATAAGTGTGAAGCCAAAACAAAACAAAAAAAAAGAACAGTCAGTTTTTTATAGAACAGATTAGTAACGAAAATTAGAGACATAATGGATGTGAAATATAGATTATTGACATGAGAATTCTGTCACTAATCTTTAATGTCAGAATATATATGAACACAATACACAAAATAGACAAGTGACAAAATAGGTTACTGAGAGAATCGATTATTGACAGAATCGATTATTGATTTTTGAAGAATGGTGACAGAATTAATTGGTGACAGAATTGAAAACAGACATAATAGATTAGCGAATAGTTGACTTATACTTTATTTGTTCCCCAGGGACCTGGCTGGGAGTACGAGACAGAGCTGCCACAGTGGGCGAGCGTCGAGTGGGAGGAGCAAGAGAGCTCATAGTCACAGGATTTGATACCACTACGGATGCGCCTCGCCAAAATACACCTAAACACATAGTGATATCGAGACTTGGACCGTAAACAGTGGACGTAAAGATCGGTTTTTGAATTGTCGAGGCGCATTATTGTAACAACGTATATTGAATAGTGGGGGTAGTCTTGGAACGGAATAAATAAACTAGATAAGCAAGAAATCTCTACATGCTTCAAGAAGCGTGATGAGCGAAGATATTAAAGCGAAATCGTTAAAAGCGGAAAAAGCGAAACAGTTAGGAGCGGAAAAGCGAAAATATTAGGAGCTAAAAAGTGGAATGTCAGCGTCTTGATTATCTCTACTGTTCATATATTGTAATTAAAATGACGTATTGATTAGCTGTTGTACACAGTGCTGACATAAGTTTTATAACTAAAATAAGTGAGAATTAGTATAAGTGTAGTTGTTTTCTGCAATCGCTGTTTTTTTTTTTCAATCCTGAACAAATTTTTAGTAAACTTTAGTGCACTTTCCATCGGTTATAAACTTATTTAGCGTATATTTGTGTTAGTAATTGTTTCAGTTCCTATCGGCCTAGGATGTTTTGTCAAGATTTTTGTAGATTTTAGATTATTATAACATTGTATAGTGGGGTATTTGACTGCTGTATTAATGTTTGGCGGTTTTTTATGGTACGAGGTATTATTAACAAATGCGAAATGTATGTCGTTTTACTGTTACTATTTATTCAAATGTAGTGTCTTTTATAAAATTATTATTTCTATTTTCATGGTTCATTTAAAACGCTTGTAAAGTTTCAAAAAGTCGCTATTTCAAAATAGTTTTCGCTAAAGGTCAAATACCCTATTAGTTCTAAAATGTCGGTATGATACTGATATTGGCTATGTCGGTATTAAATTGTAAATTGCTTAAACGAGGCAGGGTCTGTATCACAATCATGAATTTTAAACATTGAAAATAAAAAATGGGATAGCTCTTCTAAATAATAAAAATTAATTTTAAAAGCTACGATTTACTTCTTTATTGTTTGGTAGCTTTGTTTTTAAAGATCTTGGACCAGTACTATATATTTTCTTATTTTGAAAGGAAATAGGACCACATAAAGAAAAGCTATCCTCTACATTTAGAAGAGTATGATATGTAAACAAGTAAATTAATCAAAAATAAATAAATTATCAACTAAGCAAATACATATTATGTGTTTAAATAACATTGTTGCATTTTGACGACGCCTTTTAGCAAAGTAGTCGTCACATTTTGGCTTCCATAGATTTGGTGTAGAAACAAATAACTAAAAATATTAAATTTGGAGGGTTTGTTCATGAAATTTTGTACTTTACATACGTTTAGATTAATATGTCAATAAAAATCTTCTTGTGTCTCTTGTGTCTACGTGCTGGAGCGAAAACGTTAATCTGAGCGAAATGAAAATTGAAAATATTTTCGCTCGCCGGTTTCGCTCGCTTGCTTTTTTTTCATTGATATCATTCGAGGCCAGTGTGATATGCATTTAATGTTAATTTTCTAGTAGGTATTCAAAAGACAGCCTTTTAGTCACAAATGTTTTCGTTGGAAACATTGCCAAAGCAATAGTGATTTTATGTCAATACACCCATAGTTTATACACATAGGAAAAAGCGGGTCATTTTCAAGCAGCATATTGTAAAGACATGTATAAGGGTTTTTTTATATTTTTTAGGTTTTGAGTGTTTCTAATTTAAGTGTTCTTTTTTCTGTATTTTTTTTTTTTAATTGGAATGTTATTGAAATTGTTTCAACACCGTTATTGTTATGTATCATTAGCATGAATATTTACTTAGTAGTATAAAAATGTAAAAGACAAATTTTGTGACACTAAAATAATTTCACGAGCTTTTATGGAAATTAGTTCTATGAATAATATTAATGTACCCATATGTATATTTTTCTTACTTCTAGCGTAGCTGGTAGTTGGCAGTTATGTGTTATTTATGAGTCAACGGTGTTTTGGAATAAAACATGAATTATATAAAGACACAATACATTTTATAGTAACAATAAGATGTGGTATTTTTAGCAGAATAATTAAAATGATTTGTCACTTTTGCGATGATGTGACGATAAAGAGCATTCTACACTGTTAACAAAATTAATGATGCATACATTGATAAAATATCCATTGAAAATACTTTATTCCAAAAATCGTTAATTCCTTATCGCTGTCGACTGTACGACTGTAAATAATGCTTTTATCGTTCTCATATCGCTTTTTATTGGTTAATATCACTAATTAAACAAAAAATAATAACATCCTGGCTGCTCATCACCTGTTTTGGGATCAAATTAAAGTAAAATAATTGAAATAAGCTAAGGTTGGTACAGATTTGAAATAAAAATCACATCAATTTCATGACCTTTATCTTGAGCTAATTAAACGTTAATTTACATTTAGTTTGACAGATGACTTTGACAGATGACAGATACCTAATGATAACTGCCAAATTAAACACTGCATGAATCATCGATTTTAATCTTGATTGTGTTTTAATAAAATAACTAAATGAACGTAATAGACGTTTGTATATTAATATCTAAATGTAGCTTGTACAAAATAAGATAAATAGATCAGTTTTTGAAAGCGCTAATAACAAAATGTGTTTAAAGACATTAAAGATACCCTACAAATTATTTGTTTACTTGGTATTTCGCGAGTTGTGGATCCAACTTGGGCTTTGCGGGCCTTCTTTTAACTTTTTGAATTAAACTGACTTAACGATTATAAATAACGATTATAAAATATGTAAAATTTCAGATTTATTTGCTAACTATTTATTCAAATAAAATCCCAGGTTTCAATTAATAGCATATGTATTTTTAAATGATGGTAACAAGCATGCCTTGTTGATGGGAAGCAGACGCCGTAGCCCAAAGGCATGTAACACTAGACATGTCACTAATGCGTTATCCTTATATTTATAATTATACTTACATATAGGAATTGTTTAACTCCCCTTATACAGTGCACCTATTAAGCCCTTTTTTAATTCGTTTTTCTAGTTAGTTCATGTTGGAGTTTAGTAAAATGATATGATCTTTTAACCCTCCTTTTAAAGTGCACCATTTATAAAAAAAAATATTTGTTGTTTTGGAAAATGATATCGTAATTAGCGCTTTCAGAACTATCAAAGTTGTGGCATATCATCTAGGTACCACGTCGATACAATGGCTCGATCCGTAGACGAATATCGAGTCAAAATAGTTTCTACAGTAAATTGTTGTATTTTTATATAGTAAGTAAGATCTGTTCATACATTTTGTTACACTTTGGCCTCGTTTACACTGACCGAGTACCTGAGGCAAGCTGAGTAAATCACAAGATTTTTAAAACTGTGTTTAAAAATAATTGTTTTCGTCTTACTATAAATGCTAACAATTAAAACGAAAATTAATCTTAAATATTATTGAAGTAAAACTTCTTTAAGCACGCTTGACTTGAGGAGTAAGCTGGTAAATGCGTGACGAGGCGAACGGAAGTTGAAGTTTTTGGTTAACGTAGATCTCCATTATCAACATAACAAAGTTAAAAATTACTTTAAATTATGTTGGTATGTCCGGTAAAATGAAAATAGACAATTGTCAAGATGGCGACGATAACATTAAATAAAGCAAGAATAAAGTTATACCGGCCGATAAATGGAGCTATAGAAGTTTTACTTCAGTCGTGTGGTCTAAAGCACACTCGTTTTTTTTTACTGTAATGAAACTACAGTTTTAGTAAAAAAAATATCTGTAGTTTCGAATCAGTTCAAAACTACCATTTCAACTGAGTACGTACACTCGTTTAGTATAGTCCAATAGCTACTGTTTAAGATGAGTGAAACGTTAAGGTTTCCGTAAAATCCTTTTTGATTCTATTTAATTCCTACCCAAATACTCGTATTAGTGTGAACAAGGCTTTAGTAAGGTACGGATTGACTGATTGAGCTTGTTAGAAGGCTGGTGGCAAAAGTACGATTTTAATGTCATCCTTACTGAAATTGTTTGTAAAACTCCGTAATTCTAGTCTCTAATGTTTGTGATTTCATCGAAATTCAATTTTGACAGCTTTTCGACGTTTTGCTTTTTAGTGCAACAGAAGAGGTTTTACAGCAACTTTCAATATAAATATGTATTTTTCACTAAGGTCCTACGCCATTATACTTACCTATAAAACAAGTTAAAAAGCCAATGTGACATATTTTCAAAACATAGTTGGAAAACATTGGGTACCAACTAATTTGGATTTTTCGTTTAGACTGTTTTTATATTTAAAGCGATGTTTGTAACATTTGATAAACTAGTTCATTTCATATCAATCAATTATTAAATTGATTAAAATCAAACATAAAATTTTCAATAGGCAGTCGTTTACAAAATTAACTTTGATTAATGTAATGTTTTATCTTATTAATAACTCTTAACTAATCATTAAAAACACACGCCTCGGATGGATAAAAATGGACATCTAAGGTCCAAACCATACCAATGACCTAATTTTTTTTAAATAGTTGCAATCTTTCGTAACTACAAAGCTTCAATATGCAACAAACAGTAGGCAGCCTTATCACTAATAGCGATTTCTAACAAGCAATTCATCAACAATAAATCGCTATTGCGTTGCGTAAAACCTCAATCAATTAAAAGCAGTAACAATGTCGCAGCACTATCGATTCATTTATTTGTAAGAAAAAAATTTCATGTGCCTTCACAAATAATGGTTAAAAGTAAAGATAAAATTTGTAAAAGTATGTTTTTGAATACAGATAACATAATTGTTACGTAAGTAGAAGTACATTTGGCACTCTTGAGCATTTCTATGTGAATAGAGTAACTAAAATTGGCTAATATCCAAAAGTGATTGATCGATTTTGATACAGTTTTCACTGATGGATAGGCTAGGCTGGTTATTTAGAAACGTTTAGGCACCGTTTTTATGTTTATCCGGTATATTTTCATCAAGCGAAAATGAAAGTTAAGCATAACCAAATAAACGTCTGGAGTTTCATCTGGTCCTGAAATATCTGATGCTCACCCTCTGTAGTGTGGTCGTTGAGCAGGTCGGCTCATAACCCGAAGGTGGCGGGTTCGATTCCCGCGGTAGGACAGGTATTTGTAAGCAAGCAAAAAGAAGCGCAAATTATGTTCTGAGTCTGGATTTTGTGGGACCATGTTCCTTGTAGTTCCAGGGTCCCTAGCCACCGGGAGACCTATGTATGTGACCGTCGGGCGTTATTATTATTATTATTATCTGCACTACATTTTGACAGTTCTTAAATCAGGGTAAGTCAGAGAGGGATAAGTGCTAACTTAAGAAATGTCAAACTTAAATGTATAGGGCATTAGTTATTTCAGGTCCAGATGAAACTAGAACGTTTATTTGGTTATGTTTAACTTTCATTTCCGCTTGTCATGCAATGTAAAACGTTTATTTGGTAAGTAAAACTTGAAAAGAGTTTGAAAATCAATTGGTTAACTTCTCTATTCACATTGCAATAAGCTCGTTTTCGGCACAATTTCGCAAATAAAGTTGTTTTATTTTGCGTTTAAATCTTTATCTTTTTACAAATGTGTGTACATTGGGAACTGTTTATGCCGTGTCATAATAAATGGCGGCCATGAATACGTTTTATGCCGTGTCATAATAAATGGCGTGCCATGAATACGTTTTATGCCGTGTCATAATAAATGGCGTGCCATGAATACGTTTTAAGCCGTGTCATAATAAATGGCCGTGCCATGAATACGATTTATGCCGTGTCATAATAAATGGCGTGCCATGAATACGTTTTATGCCGTGTCATAATAAATGGCGTGCCATGAATACGTTTTATGCCGTGTCATAATAAATGGCGTGCCATGAATACGTTTTATGCCGTGTCATAATAAATGGCGTGCCATGAATACGTTTTATGCCCTGTCATAATAAATGGCGTGCCATGAATACGTTTTATGCCGTGTCATAATAAATGGCGTGCCATGAATACGTTTTATGCCGTGTCATAATAAATGGCGTGCCATGAATACGTTTTCTAATAAGTTCACTGACGAAACCTTTGTATTATAATTTGAAATATGACATAATGAAAGACATTTTATAATTTAATAAGTATTTCATAATTAAGAATATTATAGTGTTTCCTTCTTTAGATTTCATGTTATAAGAATTCATGTTTCCACTTAAATTTAATTAGAATAAAATTCATCATTGAATAATTTGTGTGTTTTATTTTAGACTAGCTGCGCCCCGCGCTTTCACCTGTGGATAAATAAAAGAAATAAATAAAAATAAATACTTAAGTAATTTTCACACAGCGCCATCTAGCCCCAAAATAAGCAAAGCTTGTACTATGGGAACCAGATCACTGATACAATACTTAGATACTTTATATTTTTCTAAATACATTGCATGGAATACAATATAATACCCAGACACAGAACACACATCGATGTTCATCACACAAATGTTTGTCCTGGGTGGGAATCGAACCCACAACCTACAGTTCAGAAGGCAGGGTTACTACCAACTGATCTATCAGGCCAGTCAAAACTAAAAAGTAGCCTATGAGTTAATCCACTATATAAGCTAACTATACTATATTCCAAAGATTCCTTTTTACCACTTTGGTATGGAACGCTAAAAATGTCTCAAAATCAATTTTAATTTAGTTCATTTAAATGTTAATATAATCTGTGTTCCAAATTTCATCCAAATCCGTTCAGTAGTTTTTGCGTAAAAAGTCACGCCCCCTCGCGTCGCGTCGCCCTCTTGTTCTTCGATAATTGTTCCACAGGAACATAATATCGGGATAAATGTATCCTATGTGTTAATCCAGGCTATAAAATATATGTGTTCCATTAAACATAAATATTTTATAATCATTAATACAAAACTAAACTAGACCTGAAAAACTAAATTATACCTAAGAACTTAAAATATAAAAAAAATAAAACTAAAAATTTTAAAATAGATGTAAATAATTAATTTTTATATGTTCCAAATTTCACTCAAATCTGTTCAGTAGTGTTTCGTGAAAGACTAGCAAACATACATCCATCACAAACTTACGGATTTATAATATTAGTAGGATAGGAAGCAGGATTTAACATCATAAAATTCCTCTGGATAGATAACTTTGGTTATTAAAGTTGGAAAGTGGAGCAATATTACTTCGTCGACACTACATGTGCTGGTGGTGAATAATGCACCTTAAGTTGAAGAGGGAAGAAATAAATAAAAGCTGGCACTTATTTGGCACAATAAATAAGCATTGCAATTCAACGGGGCAATGCTGCCAGCATGTTGGATACGCTACCTACTGGTAGTGGGCTGGAGCATTTGGACTGTTTATAGGTCATTGCGACTAGTATATAGTCAAAATATTTATGAAGTAAAACTTCTTTACGCACGCTTGAGTTGGGGAGTAAGCTGATAAATGTGTGACGAGTAGAACTTTTTGGTTAACGTAGATCTCCAATACCAACATAACAAAGTTAAAAATTAGTTAAATTTTGTATAATTATGTTGGTATGTCCGGTAAAATGACAATTTACAATTCAAGGGGTGAGAACAAAAAGGGTTTAACAGTCAAATTGATACTTTTGAGAAAATTGACTTTAAACTTCAACGGCTTCATTTTAATGTAGAGTGCTCATTAAGTATTAGAAAAGATTTATGTAAGTTTCAGTTGCTTGAAAATGTTTTAATTCTATTTTAAAATACAAAATATTGTACTAATTCGTACAATTACTTTTAAATTAATATATTCCCGACTGTCACTCACGAATAGTATGTCGATTTCTCGACCAGGTTTCGAGCATATTATGCAATTTATGCCGCATAGTTATGAGTTATCATAATTTATGTTAAAGTTATCATAATTTATGAGCATATTATGCCGATGCAATTACTGTAAAAATATAATATAATAATGTTTTTATGCTAAGCGGACTGTACCTATTCTTGTATCAGATAAACCAATTTTAGACTGAAAATCTTGAGATTTAAGCCTCATATCGGTATTTTGAGAATGTATTATTGTAGATAATTTCACCTTGAATCCAACGATACCTTTAAATCATTTTGTGAAAAACACCAGTTAAACCCTTTTTGATCTCATCCCTAAATTATTGTCAAGATGGCGTGATTAACAATAAAAATAAAGCAAAATCAAAGTTGACAGCCTCTATGGTGTAGTGGTTGAGTAGGTCGGCTCATACCCGGAGGCGAAGGGTTCGATTCCCGCGGCCGGACAAGTATTTGTGCACAGAAAAAAGCGCAAATACTTGTTCTATGCCTGAGTGTTGTAGGACCATGTTCTTCGTAGTTTCTGAGTCCCTTGACACAGGGAATCTTAGTTCAGGATCTATGTATGTGATCTTTGGCCGTTATTATTATAATTATTTGAGCACCAGCAAAAGCAAGTTCCAATAATAATGTGTCAGGAGATAGGTAAGCTTCCTATTGGATTGTCTCATACCGATGTAACCACAATCTTTCCTCCCGTGGGAAATACCTCTCCGTAATGTTTGATATAGATCTCCAGATATGTTCACGACCGTATAACTTTTCCTTCGATGACACATTATTATAGTTCGTTTTATTTTGACATCTTCTGTGGTGTGGTGGTTGAGCAGGTTGGCTCATAATCCGGAGGCGGCGGGTTCGATTCCCGCCGCCGGACAGATATTTATGCACAGGCAAAAAAAAGCGCAAATACTTGTTCTGAGTCTAGGTTTTGTGGGACCATGGTCCTTGTAGTTCCTAGGTCCCTAGACACTGGGAATCTTAGTTAGGGTCCAGGATTTATGTATGTGATCGTTGGGCGATATTGTTATTATTTTTCGGTTTTAAGAATATTATTAATAACAACAACTGAAACAACTGCTATGAGTGGCTGTGAAGCTTAACAAATCAATTATGAAAATATAAATATGTATTTGCCGTGATTCCAACCAAAACTCACAATTTTTCGGGTTAAGCAATTACTGTTCCAAACTTCATCCAAATGTTCTACTATATTTGGTGTGAAATCCAAACACGATTCACTTTTGTAGATCAAAATGGATTTTATATTTGTGAGAAGTATAACTTTATAATTATAATGCAAACCATTCATTTACCAAAGAAATTCAATTGTAAAACTTAAAGCTAATAACATTCCCTGCAAAAGTCAAGATTTTCCTTCAAACTTTATATTTTTCACACTAGATTTTACCCTGTAAATGTACAATTTCCAACAATAAAAAAAATAACCACCTGCAAAACAAAAACCGTATTTCTCATGCAGCAAAAGCTAGAACAGCACGAGTTTTATTTATAAAGAAGAAAATACAAAGTTTGTTATGATAAACCAACACAGATGTTGGACTATTCGTATTCAAATGCAGAGAGTTGGTTGGTGTTTGAAGAAAATTGTTTGGTACCCGCCTCAGAAACCTCGAGGTTGCTGGCGAAGTTTCCTTTTAATCTAAAATTAAAAATGTAAGTTTTACTTACCATTTAAAGATATAAGCTTAGGGCTAAATGGAATGCAAGTTTTCTTTGTTATTACTTTAAATAAGACGTGACTAACTGTAGCGAATTTAGGCAAAGAGGTCAGCATCTTATAGAAACCAATAAAATAAAGACTAAAGTAAACAAAATCATCGGTGCCCCACGATCCACCCAATGGACGGCCGGCCGACGCTGCGTCTTCCGGTTCCTGGTCGCCACTCGAGAACCTTTCTTCCCCATCTGTTGTCAGTTCTACAAGCGATATTATCCGTATATGCTCATTGCCATTTGAAGTTGCCAATTCTAAGAGCTATATCGGTCACTTTAGTTCTTTTACGGATCCCCTCATTTCGGAACCTCGCAAGAAAACACCGAGCATAGCTTTATTTATAATTAATTACGTAGTTAGTACTATAATATAATTGTGAGCCAAAGTACATATTTTTTAAATGAATTGAACTTCTCTACTTCGCAAGCATTTCAGTTTTTAAGTTAACATTGAAAACCTGGGCAAAAAAAACTGTTTTTGACAGGAAACTGAATTTTCGTCACAGCATTTAAATAAACAAAATTATTCTCACATTTTCGCATAAAAGCGTAGTAATATTCGGCTTCGGTGCATTGACAGGTGACGTCACTTCCGATTACGTTGTGCCGAAAGTGCAGTCGAACTCCGGTGTTGCCATCGTTGGAATTAATAATGGGGCTAACATTATATATTGGTACTTTAATAGCATATTTTGGGTTATTCCGTAAACCAACAAAAATGTCTACAAACATGTTAGTCCATGGGGAAAAACTACCCTTAGACCAAATAAATGGTTGGACATTTTGGTAATAAATTGGAAACAATATTAGCCACGGACAAAAACTTCTTTATATCATAGCCAAACTACTTTTAACTGACATTAACTACTTATGTAATAACACCGAGTTATAGTTGCCATATATATCTAACTTGATTTCCCGAACGGATATAACTTTCCCCGGCTCTCATGACGAGGGAACTTTTTTGATTGATGAATTCTTGATTACGATCACTGTCAGTTAAAAGTACTGTCAGACGGAATTGATGTTTAATTTCCGGTTAGTTAAGTCATGATTAGATAAGTTATGACTAATTTTTTGAACTGAAACGGAGTGAGAACGTATATTTTGATAGATTTTAAAAATATAGATGGCAAAATAATAAATATTAGTAAAATAACCGTTTCACACAGCGCCACCTAGCCCCAAACTAAGCAAACCTGGTACTATGTGATTCAGATAACTGATATAATACTACTATACTTTGTGTTTGTAAATACATAGAATACAATATAATATCCAGACACAGAACAAACATCGGTGTTCATCGCACAAATGTTGGTCCTGAGTGGAAAACGAACCCACAACCTACAGTTCAGAAGTCAGAGTAATTACCACTGAGCTATTGGGCCAGTCATCGGTTAATAAATCAGTAAAATATAATGACAATGAATTTTTACTGTAATACGTATCGTATGGAATTCATTTTACTACTGGGTAGGACTTTTCTGCAGTTTTTCCAGGTAGGTATAGGTACCACTGCTTTGCCAGTTATTCTGCCACCAAGCAGTAGTGCGCCAGCACTACTGTGTTCCAGTTTGAAGGGCATTGCAGCTACAGACAAACTTGACAAAGTATATATTACTATGACCTCTCACGTTTTCCGTTCATCCCCCCGAGAATCTCTACGCTCTTGAATAACTGATCTCATCAATTTAACTTGCGTAATGACGTTATGACGGTCCTCCGGTGCACCCGAGAAAATGGCCGCATAGTTAATAGTAATAATAATAATAATAATAATGCGTGGACATCTCACACAACGCCATCTAGCCCCAAACTAAGCAAAGCTTGTGCTATGGGAACCAGATAACTGATACAATACTTAAATACTTTTTTGTTTGTAAATACATAGAATACAATATGACACCCAGACACAGAACAAACACCTATGTTCATCACACAAATGTATGTCCTGAGTGGGAATCGAACCCACAACCCACAGTTCAGAAGGCAGGGCTACTACCAACTGAGCTATCGGGCCAGTCAAAATTGTTTGATAGTTACACATTTAATTTGCGATTACACGACTCTAGGACTTTACTAGGTGGTACTAGGACTTTTCTGCAAAGTTCGTCTAGTAGGTACAACCAGATATGAAAAATCTAAACCCTAGAGTACATAGAGTATACTGAACCAAAACCGGCTCTCGTTGGTAATTAACTTAAAATCTCAGCTCAGATCCGGTTTGTGGCGGATTAAACCGGCCGCTCGCGGATCATTTGCCATAATTTAGGGTTTGCGGAACGTTAAGCGCTGCTCCTGTATTTGACAGTTAAAAGATTTGTGGTCGGTATGGTAGACCACCGTAAATGGATATACTCCTATAGGAGAAAACTTAAGATTTTGTATGTCAGTGTATGATATGACGAGCCCGTCGTATACCTGATGTTAAGTGACACGGCATGCGCAGTGCAGTGTCACGTGAAACAAAGTCTTGAGATCAGATCATAAAGTCTCATTGCTGAGTAACTTCACTAGCTACAGTACTCCTCAAACCAACTCATAGTTGTGCTTGCACACTACTCGTTGACGGCAGGATAACTGGCAAAGCGGTGATACCTACCTAGACGAACTTTACAGAAAAGTCATACCACCTAGTAAAATATTAACCTAAATAATACCTTTTTAATTATATCACATTCGTCAACCCAATTCGTTCCTATTACTAAGACACGGGCCTTCCTTCACAGGAAGAGAATGAAGTCCATAATCTGCCACATATTCTCCATTTTTCGATTGTTGAACATATTTCCACAAGAATTTTTCCTTCACGGGTGTATTTTGCGCACATATCTGAAACGTAATTGCACATGGCCAGGCGGGATTTGATCTAGGGTACATCGCATTGAAAGCCTCACGGTCTACTACTAAGCCACACTACTCTTCTAACTAACTCTTATCTATAGTAACAACAAACTATTAATTTAAATAATAGTTTCTTCCTTAAATTTTTCATTTTTTAAAGTACTAAATACAGCGTGGAATAGAAAGTATAGTTACAAAAAACCGGATGTACTTAAGTACATCCGGTTTGGTTGTCAGACAGACCGGATCATTATAATAATTCATAATTCATTTATTCAATAACAATTTTTAAATTGTGTTTGAAATGCCTAAAACACTAGTGACCTATAATTAAATGTAAATCAACACTATTATTCTTTTCCTAAATTCCGCCAGTAAGTCCGTAATACAAACACAATATGTGCCTACTCATAAGAGATCAACCAGCATTTCATAAAAACAGACCAAAGATCGTACGATATATATTGTGTTGTGTTTACTAAATTTCAACCCTTTAGACTTTCTCGTTACATGAACCCAATTTCAACAATTCTAATTATACACAATCAAGATAACGTATACACAGTCGCGATATGGTCGATTACATCCGGCTGGAACCGGATGCCGACCCTTGTGAAACCCGGTGTAAATCCGAGTGAAATAATGCTAATTTTATCTTTGAACATCAACATTGGAAGTTTGGTACTTATGCTGACTAACATTACGCTGAACATAGGCCTCCTCTACGAAGCGCTATTTTAAATGTTTGCCTCTTTATAAATATGGCTTTCCGCAGGTATCACCAGTTCATTAGTCCCATTGTGGGCTGACAGCCTCTGTAGTGTGATGGTTGAGCAGGTCGGCTCATAACCCGCAGGTGGTGGTTCGATTCCCGCGGTCAAGTAATTGTGCACAGAAAAAAAGCGCAAATACTTGTTCTGAGTCTGGGTGTTGTGGGACCATGATACTCGAAGTTTCTGGGTCCCTAGACACAGGGAATCCTAGTTAGGGTCCAGGATATATGTATGTGATCGTTGGGCGTTATTATTATTATTATATTGTTCCACCAAATTTTAAGTTTGTGTAAATTGTTCCTGTATTGTTTCAATAAAGAGTTTTATCTATCTATCTGTCTATCTATCCCAGTGAGCTCATGGAATGAATATAATACAAAACACTCAGTACCAGTATTAAGCTACATAGTTTATTAATACATGTCAATAAAAACTGAAATTTTGTTCAACAAACATAAATAACCAAAAATAACAACAAACATAAATAACCAAAAATAACAACAAACAATTCATAGGAACATAAAACAGAAAGAAAACTGTAACTAACCTAAAAAATAACCAATAATTAACCAATTAACCTAAAAAGCAACCAATATTATAGGATCAATTTTGTAACCAACCTAAAAATGTATATCATCATAAATAGCAACCAATCATAAAGGATCAATTAAGTAACTAACCTAAAAATGTATATCATCATAAATTGCAACCAATAATAAAGGATCAATTTTGTAACTATCCTAAAAATGTATATCATCGAAATTAGCAACCAGGATCATGATCATAAAGGATCAATTTTTCAATGGGACCAATTAATTTCATGAAAACTTCAGGAACTTTGTAAGAGTGAACCGGGCTTCCGGTATCTGCTTCTTATTGTGCATGGTTCGCATGCTCGGAGTGTTCGTGAACCGAAGAGCTACCGTTCTGTGGACCAATGTGACCATCTGGAGAATGTCCAGGCTTCTGTAATTCTCGGCCACCACGCTGCACAGGGCTTGGATCATCCATGAGCCGTTTGCATCCCGGAAAGATAAGTGCTCTGAAATTATATACATACTGTTATAATAAGAGATATTCAGAGGTCTTTTCGTATTTTGTATGTATGACTTTTTTATAAAAAGGAACTAGCTTCTGCCCGCAGCTTCGCCCGCGTGGCTTATGGGAAGCGAAGAAGAAAATATTTCATAGATAATTCAACAACTCATTTCACTCTCTTAGGGTTGGAATTTTTAAAAACACCTTCTTAGTGGATACCTACAAAGAACACACCCTCCAAATTTCAAGTCTCTAGGACCAGTGGTAGGCTAGGCTATCTAGGCTGTGCGTTGATATATAAGTCAGTTAATCAGTCAGTGAGCACTTTGATTTTGGAACGAAGTTTTGTAACGAAGTTCCTTATCGCGCGTTGAGAAAGGGGCTAGACGGAAAAAATTAAGACCAAAAGTTGTAACGACACTTTTTGCTATCGTTGTAAGCCGTGCGGCGCCACGCATTCACCAGTTTACTCCCAAGTCAAGCGTCCGTAAAGCAGTTTTACTTCAAAAAATGTTTCAGTCAATAAATTATAATAATTACTAAACAAAACAAAACAAAAGAACCATGTTACCATCATAAGAGGAGTATAGCACGAGACAATCCGCATGAGTCGGGATGACGATGGAAACGTCGCCGTCTCCGTCCAGCTTCACTCTTACGCCTTCGTCAATTTTCTCTCCGCGACAAGCCTGAAACACACAAATCGATCGTCATGATTAAACGACAGACTAAAATTATATTTAATCTAAACTATAATAACTATATAACCACAGAGGCTGTCAAGGCTATTAAGTCTGTCTGACGTATAAAAGCCAATATTCAAAATATAAAAACTTTTTTTTAAAGGGGAAATACCCTCGCACTTCCTGGGTATGTGGGACTTGAACCTACTAACCCCCCCGTGAACCCTCGTCCACCGTACCGGGGCGAGAAGAAGTCGCGACTGCAATCCAGCTAACTCGCCCCCGAAAATATAAAAAAGAAAACTGAATAGGCATCCCTATGTTTTTACCTGTACAAATAATAGTTTGGGTTTCCCAGCGAGTCCTGGCGCGCGCTGTAGCATTCTCATGATGTCGTTCACAGGGTAGGGCCGGTCGGCGGCGCAGACCTCGCCCCCTCGCTCGCCGTGGGTCAGGATGGCGATCGCGACGCACGATGTGTTTTGATGGTCCGCCTTACACACTGACAAGAAGCAAGTAGGTGGTAGGACTTTTTTTATGTTTTGGCTCCACACTTTTGTGTATTTAGCCAGAGTCAAGTAATTGATAATTTATCAAGTAGTAATGATATTTCACGCAAATATGTGTCAAGTCACAGTCGAAGTCATCAAGTCAAGTCATAGTCTAGTCGAAGTCATACTCCTAGTAAAGTGGTGGCAACTTTACTTGAAGCTTCTATGGAGTTTTAGAAACAACACGAAAAGAAACGTTTCACCATCATTATACCATTTTCCCACACTCACGCCTGTAATCCAGCACTTAACGAATAGAATGCCACCAATTTTATGCACTAACACTGAAAATAACACAAGTTTTGGAAAATAATACAATGCGGTGACGCAATCTTTTTCGCGTTCCCGCCAAAAACTCGTGGTAGGACTTTTCTGCAAAGTTCGTCTAAGTAGGTACCACCGCTGTGCCAGTTATTCTGCCGCCAAGCAGTAGCGCGCAAGCACTACTGTGTTCCGGTTTGAAGGGCACTGTAACTAGTGAAATTACTGGACAAATGAGACTTTATGATCTGATCTTACAGTCGAGTAATCTTATTACTAGATTGTGCTGATGTCTCAGGATGATGTGCGCAGTGCAGTGTCACGCGAAACTTTATATTTTGGAGTTTCGATTGACACTGTTTTGTTATGGGCAGCCGTGTCGCTTAACATCAGGAGAACGACTAGCTCGTCACATCATTCACTAACATAAAAAAAAGTAAGAAGAAAAAAAATAGAGAAAATTATTTAAAAAGTAATAGTAAAAAGCAAGAAAAACGTGTGGACTTTAAACCACACGACTGAAGCAAAACTTCTTTAGCTGCATCTATCGGCCGGTATACCTAACTTTATTTTTGCTTTGTTTAATGTTAATGTTGCCATCTTGACAATAATTGTAAATTGACATTTTACCGGACATGCCAACAATACGAATCTAGTGGAGATCTACGTGAACCAGTACAACCCGCCTCTCTCTTGGCCATGTCGCTTAACATCAGGTGAACAACCAGCTCGTCGCGTCATTCGATTACATTGACAGCCACAGTGGTGTGGTATTCAAGCAGGTTGGCTCATAGCCCGGAGGCGGCGGATTCGATTTCTGCGGAAGGACAAATATTTGTGCACAGAAAAAAAGCGCTAATACTTGTTCTGTGTCCGGGTGTTGTAAGACTCTGGTCCTTGCAGTTCCTGAGTCAATAGATACCTTCTAGTTAGGGTCCAGAATCTATGTATGTGATCGCCCAACGGCGTTTATTATTATTTATTTTTACAAACTTACATTTTGAAATAGTGTCCATTATTTCGTCGTATTCCAAATCGTCATGCGACGTTACCTTGAAGCCAATGTTGCCGAAAGTTTTTTGTAGACTCTTGACATCACTGAATGTACCTTTTCTGGGACTATATTTCTGGTAACTGAAAAAAACACTGCGATGACAAAACCGAGTGTGCGTTAGACCACACAACTGAACTAAAACTTCTTTAGTTTAGCTCCATCTATCGGCCGGTATAACTTTGTTTTTGCTTGTTTTAATGTTAATTAATAATAATATAATAATAATGGTGGTAGGACTTTGTTGCAAAGTTCGTCTAGGTAGGTGCCAGTTATTCTGCCGCCAAGCAGTAGTGTGCAAGCACTACTGTGTTCCGGTTTGAAGGGCATTGTAGCTAGTGAAATTACTGGGCAATTGAGACTTTATGATCTGATCTCACAGTTGAGTAATCTTATTACTAGACTGTGCTGATGTCTCAGAATGATGTGCGCAGTGCAGTGTCGCGCGAAACTCTGTGTCATTGTTCCGAGTGACACTGTTCTGTTATGGGCGGCCGTTGCGCTTAACACCAGGCGAACGACAAGCTCGTAACATCATTCACTAACATAAAAAAAAAAAAAAAAAAAAAATAAACAAAAATAATATTTATTCAAAAAATTCACATTAATGAAAAATACAATATAAATCTTAGGAAACTAAAGTCTTACAAAAATTAATTATTTAAATTAATAAATTGTAAATTGTCATTTTACCGAACATACCAACATAATAATAAAAATTTTTCACTGTGTTATGTTGACAATGGAGATCGAAGTGAACCAACAACTTTCAACTTCCGTTCGCCTCGTTAAGCATTCACCAGCTTATTCCCCAAGTCAAGCGTGCGTAAAGAACACACTATAACACATTTAGTTTAACCGGATGGTTGGAGAAATAAATGGAGAAAATCCCTCTGGATTAGAAGATCCCTTCCAGTCCAACGAGCTGCGTAACACTTCAGGACATCTAGATATCATGTTATAGAAACTGACGTGAGTAGTATTCATAACTTCAACTCCGAGTCAGCGCCGCATCTATATTGCCCGAACACTGGTCGAGTTATTCGACTGTATCTCATGAGTGTTATAGCTGGCGCAAAACTTTATAAGCTCTCGGAAGTTAGGCCCGAGTACCAAACTGCGTATGGTACAGTTGAGTGCATTGTAAAAGCGGCCATACAATAACTATAATATGCGTACTGCGCAGCCATCCGCGCTAACTTCCGAGAGCTCATAAAGTTTTGTGCGAGCTATAGCCGTGTACTAGTTGTAGTTATGTAGACGGCAGTGTTTGTAACTTACTTGAAGTAGGGAGTACTCTTAAACTCATATTGATTTAGAACGATTAGATATTTGTCCTTGGACATATCGTAGTAGTCCCCGTAGTGCTCGTAAATCAGGTGTTCTGGGATGTTACTCTCATTTCCTTCGTTATCCTCTGCTCTGTAATTATAAAACAATAATCATATTATTTACATTGTAAATAATGTTTTTAAGTAATTCACTACAATTTAAAAACACATAGCAATTAAACTACACTAAATTTAATTATTGGAGAAAAAGGTAATATTGTAGGTAAAAAGAGGTCATAAATAAAACAGAATTTAGATCACCTTCTGCGGGAAGCGTACCCAAAAAGCTGGCAACATTCCCTCGTTGAATAGCTAGGCTAATTCGTTGGTTAAAAAATTAAAACTATTTTAAATGTTTTATTAGTTGTAACTTTTTATTTACTGTAAATTTTTAATTTAATATATAATTTGTATACTAGTTGTGGTTATGAATACTACTCACGTCAGTTTCTATAATTTTATTTTAGTTCTAAGAATGTTTTTAATATGATTAGTTTGCTACCTACCTGGCAAAAAATGAAATGTTGAAACAATAATCTGTATTCATAAAATCATACTCTACTGGGATTGGAATCATTACTGTGATTTAATAGCTTCTAATTTATACTTACTTTCTTAATAAGTGGAAACGTTGTTTGTTTGTATGTTTGTGTGGATTTTACGCGAAACGGCTGTACAGAGTTAAATAAAATATAGTAAAAAGATAGCTTATTCTACTGAAAACACCTTAGATACTTTTAATTTCGGAAAATTTCGAATTTTCGCGCGTATACTAATTTCAAGTAAAAGCGTAACCCGCATTTATATTACCTCAGTCATAAATTTTATTTTACATATTTATTTCGACTTCCTATATTTCAAATAATATTGCTTACGAAACACACGTTTTTGTTCAATATATTGTCTATTTAATGGAAACACAGCCTTTTAATGATTTAACAACACTTTCCAGTTTCATACCCAATTCGAAACCTATCACTATTTCTTAGTTCATCATCATCATCAACGGTCTGAAGACGTCCACTGCTGAACATAGGCCTCCCCCACAGAGCGCCACTTTTAGCGTCTGTTTGCCTCCTCCATCCAATGGCTCCTCGTGGTTTTGACCATAGGTCCTCCGGTCCGTCTACTGGAAGACTGGCCTATATACGTATCTTTCCATTCGTGGTCGTGACTCGAAAACTGTTCTTCCCCATCAGTTGCCCACTGCCATTATAACTTGCTAATTATATATGAATACATTTTTTTTTTAATATACGGTGTTTATTAACTAAGCATTGAACCAAGCCAGTAACCAAGCAAATGCTTGGTTACTGAAAATTCATGCTTTAGCATACACAAAAATTTATAGGGAGTCGAAAGTGGCCAGAATCGCTTCGAGAAAAGTATGAAGGATGGTACGGCCGTGAAACTTTTATGTCGACTTGGAGGGGGCACTACCGTACCCCCAGATCTCTGACTTTAGTCCTCCTGTGAAGATTCAAGAGGGGAGATCCCCTTCTTTGGTTGGTTTGGTTCATAATTGTATGTAAATAAAGTTACCTTACATCCTTTTTGAACGGTTTAACATCAGCTGAAGTCTGGCGCATTAACTTATCTTTTCCTTCACTATCCTCCATGTTTTGTTCTGTTGCGTCAATCGAATATGTTCACACTCAAACACAGTATTGCCACATAAGACAGACCTTAATTTGACACTTAGCAGCAGTTGATACGTAAATGCATTATTTTCTAAAGTATTTTTATTATTTCAAAGTCATAAGTTGGATGAACAACGCGGACTGGCACTCGTACTGATAAGCGATATGATAAGCAATGCATCGGAAATCAGTATATTGATAAGCTGATAAATGATAGGTATATAAATACTTATATGAATACCCATCATAAAGATCCTCGCCACTACGTGGCGCTGATAATCCCAAAACTTTGCAAAATATATAAGCGTATACATAAAGGGAAAATTTGAATCACGAACGCTAGGTAACGTAGAAAAGATCTGCACTAAAGTTTGATAAATCTTATGTTCGCACCTATCGCTTTAGCTAGGACGTACCCAAATATAATAATAATAATATGTGTACATTTCGCACACCGCCATCTAACTCCCAACTAAGCAAAGTTTGTACCCAGATAACTGATACTTAAATACTTTTTTTAAATGCGATGCAGTAGGTACGTCATAGAGGGTCATGCAAACTTAAAAGCTGTCACGTGCAGCCGGGCATAATTTGGTTGTAAGAGGTGAAGTATAAATTTGCGCATCAGACCACTTGCCATGGTAGCTTAAGAAAAGCATGTCTCGGCTGGGCAGATAGATACAGGTTCAAATTCCGTGCATGATTCCAATTTTTCTTTTACTTAAAAAATAAATCTGTAATCATACATATATTCAAAGTGGGTTAAATCCAGTCGTGCTGCCTAGTGTACTAGCAAAGGGGTAAGATGAGTAATATCAATTAAACACGTAAGAAAAAATTGTTCTAAACCTGTGCAAATAAATAAAATGACATTAAAATGTATTTCGGACTTTTGGCGGGAAAACGAAAAAGATCGCGTCGCCGCATTGTATTATTTTCCAAAACTTATGTTATTTTCAGTGTTAGTGCATAAAATTGGTGGCATTTTATTCGTTAAGTGCTGGATTACAGGCGTGAGTGTGGGAAAATGGTATAATGATGGTGAAACGTTTCTTTTCGTGTTGTTTCCAAAACTCCATAGAAGCTTCAAGTAAAGTTGCCACCACTTTACTAGGAGTATGACTTTGACTAGACTGACTTGACTATGGCTTGACTTGATGACTTCGACTGTGACTTGACACATATTTGCGTGAAATATCGATCACTTGATAAATTATCAATAACTTGACACTGGCTAAATACACAAAAGTGTGGAGCCAAATCTTAAAAAAAAAAAAAAAAAAAAAAAAAAAAAAATGTATTTCTCTTACTAATAATAATAATAAATAAAAATAACTAAATAGTAACGAATAAATAAGTGAATTCTGTCACTGCTATCAGTTAGTGTTTCTCTTACTTTATTTTATATAAAAAATGTTATCACAAAAACTTATTTTAACACACAATGACTATAGTTATGTAGTTAAGACGTTTTACTCATCCAACGCTACAAAATTTCAACTCTTTACAAACACGAGATGTTAAAATTGGTGTATATCTGTCTGTGGCACTGCACAGCACAAATACATAGATTATTAGAAAGGTTAAATCGGGATGATTCCATTCATTTCCATCGTAACATTTAAATTTACAATAAGTATTTTTATTCCAATCCAATTAAAAATGTATTCGCTCGAAAACAATTATTTACGAGAGATGGAAAGGAAATAAAAAAGAGCCTTTTACATAATAAATTTAATTATCTATTGATTTCAATGGAAGTAGGTTTTCCATCGATAATTTGGCTTCCGATCTTAAATCTGGTGGAGTGCAGTAAATGTCCATTTCATTTTCACCTTCAGAATCATCGGAACTTATTTTAATTTATTTTGTGTTCAACTTGCATGCAAGTGTGCAAATATTAATTGCCATTGTTCAATAAGATTAGTTTAATCCCTACAAAGTTTCATTAAATATATCAGATCGTTTAAATGATCATCATTTCATGGTATACTTTGCTTTCTTAATAAACACATAATCATCATAAGCCTGTATTAGTGTGGACTAATACGTGTCTACTGCTGGACACAAGCCACTGAGCCCGATCAGCGGCTCTACTCATGCTGCCACACTCTGGGTCCTTATATCGTCGCATAGTTGAAATGCTTTCTACACTATATTTGCCATGTCACGGTCTCTACACCACGGCTCAACAGTTGCCGGATTTGCGGCTACCAGATTAGGTGGTATGGGTGGTTTGGAGTCCGATTGCAATCGATCTTACTCCTTTTGCTTGTTTGTTTAGAAAATGTATCGTGTCTATTGTCTCTTCAGTGATTGCAATACAGCATGTGCTCTACAAAATCGTTTTCCTGCACGAAATCCCGAGGGGGTGTCAGTGCCTGTGTAGGTAACCTTAGTTCTATCTCGTTCTATAACATCAAGTATTTCGTCAAATATAACTCCGTCACTGGAGTCTGTTTGAATCCTTCTAAAGTACATTTTGATGCGACGATGTTGTTAATGAGTGGTACCATGCTCACGAGGTCTTTAATGTGGTGCTGGCTCCCCACCACCTCGCAGAGGGCTTGCATCAACCATGACCCCGTGTTCCTGTTCCGATAGGATAGATAATCTGGAAGGTAATCAGATTTATTTTACTAGGTGGTAGGACTTTTCTGCAAAGTTCGTCTAGGTGTGTACCACCGCTTTGTCAGTTATTCTGCCGCCAAGCAGTAGCGAGCAAGCACTGCTGTGTTCCGGTTTGAAGGACACTGTAGCTAGTGAAATTACTGGGCAAATGAGGATTAGGAGTGACCACAACATCACAGAGGCTGTCAATAATAGCACAAGGATTGACGTGAAACTTTCTTTCCAGCAAAGATTTTTGCAATAAAATCCAAATATGTTCAAGATGGCATAGTGTGAATTTTTTTTATTACTTTTATTACGAAAAGTGTCGTTTGTTTGTTTTTTGTATTGCTTTCTCTTCACAACGACTACACTGGTTTGGATTAAATTTTGTACGCGGGTTGCTAAAAATTTACAGTTCCCGTGGAAAATAGGAGAAAGTTGCGAGTTGTTGCTGATCGCCCTCAAACATTATATTTCCTCTTCATTATAAATATTATCATAATGTATAGTTCTATTAATACCTAAAATATTAATAATACCTTCATAAGTCGAGTAAAGCACCAAACAGTCAGCGTCAACAGGAAAGATGACATCATTGCGCTGGGATCGCGGTTTGGTATGACGTTCTCTACACGCCTGCAAGTTTTGAAAATAAACATTAAACACGTCATTATAAAAAAATTACACCACATTCTGTATGATTTCCAAATGCTAAGACACCATCTATAACTCTAATGGTAATAGCAAACTTATAACAGACACAGACGGGAAGCCCTGAACTCGGGGCTGCCCCTCTGTATTAAAAATAAAACCTGTTTGGTAGCTTACATCTGACGACATTCGTTACAGATTTTTTGCAACCAGTTGTAATATAGGGACTATTCAAATTTAGAATAATAATATGGTTGAATTTCAATGCTGATTCGTTGTACACAATAAGTGCCGCATTGAAAAAAAAATTCGTTATATGTAACTAAACTTTTGTCTACCTGTAACTTAAAAAAGTGACTACATAACTTGAGTAATACCTAACTAAAAGCAATTGTATTACCGAAACAATAAATGTTAATTAAATGTTTTTTCCAGTGCAGCATTTTGGTCACGCGCAGAATCGACCAGGCGCTCTGATAAACGTATAATAATAGCTCTGTTTAGTTGGGGGTTAAAGGGAAAAGAAAAAGAAACAGGTATCTTGACTACTAATCATGGAAATTTCTTCTCGATTACCCTTTCTCTCATCAGTCAAATCATCCCCTATGGAGCTCCGAGTGCAAGTTCCAGGGGCTCTAACATCTAACTGAAACCGATAATTCCGCTGAACCATTTAATAAAGTCATACTTAGATCTAATTCAGCGAACACCATCATACTGAAAAGTAATACAAGTAATAGTAAAACTAATACTAAGTAATAAAATGCTTGAAAGATCTATATCCAGTGCATTTAAAATTCGATACAAAAATTTGCTTTTGGAGCACTACAAAAATCTGTTTGAAACAACCTTTAGATTCAAATAAATTATATTCATAGCATTCTCCACACATATACCTACGAATCATTCACAAAAGGCACTCTTTAACACACACACACACACACACACACACACACACACACACACATGCACACATACACAAACACTCACATATACACAAGCATACACACACACACACACACACTAGCACACATACTTCCTCACGCAACCTATTATTGGTACATCACACCACCAGTCCATATGAGCATTGGAATGGAACTCGTTAGTGTTTTTTTTTTTCTTTACATTAACATTAATCTATAATATTAACTTACTATTCTTAAATTATAATTAGAAAAATACTGCCCGATTGTTAATTTTGAAAAATTTTACTGTTTTACTTTTACTCAATTTTTATTGCTTTTTTTTTGCTTTATTGTCCCTAATTTAGTTTATTTTATTTTTTGTAAGCTGTAATATAATATAATAAAACAAGTGACCCAAGTTATGACCCGCGCACACTCGCTAAAACTCGGCTAAGACCTTTGTTCGAGAACTGGGTTATGCTGAAAACCAGCCCTGCGTAGAACATTTCTACGCAGCATAGTGCTGAGCATACTCCTGTTGCCAATTAATTATATTATGTTAGATGTAATATTATTTGTGTGTACCCAGTTTGTTTTTACTTTTTTTTTGGCAATAAACAATTTTTATTTATTATTTATTATTTATTTATATTATAATTTTTTAACTATACAAGGTGAAATTTAATTCGTTCTTTTCCTTTAATGTATGTATTCAGTCTATGCTACAGAATGCTCCCATATAACTAAATAAAAAAATTACTTATGAAATAAAACTTAAATCTAGGTATTATCAAATTTAAATTCTAAAGAAAAGCCTTGTGTTGTGACATTGAACAAAGCAGGTGTTTTATAGCCTACGAAACATTTACAAAGCACTCAGCTGATGCCCGCGCTTTGTGTACTGTTAAATAGACATTCCGGCTGTCATGCAGTTATTTTAAGAGGCACTAAACACTAAAACAAAATCTATTTTTTTTAATTGGACCTTGTACGAATATTCTATAGCATGGTCTGAGTACATACATTTAAGGAAAAGAGTGAATTAAATTCCACCATTTATATCTACATTTGATTATAATTTAATCAATAAATTTATTTCTAAACGCACTTAGTTGTAAGCGCCCTTACAGGGTTCATGTACCTACCTAAACTAGTTATTATGACCATATATATTGTACATGAATGCAAATAAATGAATATGAATAATACGTCACCAGGTCACCTGAATAAAGAACAGCTTAGGCTTCCCAAAGAGATTCGGGGCAGTTCTGAGCATATCTGTGATATCAGCCACGGGGTACATCCGATCTGACGCACACAAATGCACCCCTTTTCCATGTGTCATGATTGCAATTGCAATGCAGGATGTGTTGCTATGATCCTTTTTGCACACTGCAACAAAACAGTACACTTTATTTATTACTGACCATAAATGAAGCATACAAATAGGTCGGGGAAAACATTTCTTCCTATTTTTATCAAGAGCTTTTTTTGTATGTATATAATAAAAATATATAAATAGTGGTGGACACCTCACACAGCGCCATCTAGCCCCAAACTAAGCAAAGCTTGTACTATGGGAACCAGATAACTGATACAATACTTAGATACTTTTTGTTTGTAAATACATACATAGAATACAATATAACACCTAGACACAGAACAAACATTGATGTTCATCACACAAATGTTTGTCCTGGGTGGGAAAAGAACCCACAACCTGCAGTTCTAAAAGTAGGGTTACTACCAACTGAGCTATCAGGCCAGTCAAAGCAACCAGTATAAGCCAACGCTTTTATAGAACGTACGAAACTAGCAGCATTTATGACGTTAACAATTTCTGGACAAGAAACACTTGAACCAACGTTAAGATGTCCTCACTTGCACCACATTTGGTCCGTAAACTTAACTTTTTGAAGTAAAACTTCTTTACGTAGGTACGCCTTACTTGGGAGTAAGCTGGTGAATGCGAGGCGAACGGAAATTGAAGTTGATTCACGTAGATTATACCAACATAATAAAACAAAGTTTTTATTATTAACATAATAAAACAAAGTTTTTATTATTAACATAATAAAACAAAGTTTTTATTATGTTGGTATTATTTATTATATACCAACATAATAAAAACTTTGTTTTATTAAGTTGGTATTTCCCGTAAAATTACAATTTACAATTGTCAAGATGGCGACATTAAAAAAAGCAAAAACAAATTTATATCGGCCCATAGATGGAGCTATACTAAAGAAGTTTTACTTCAGTCGTGTGGTCTAAAGCACATTCGTTTTTTTTGTGGCACAAATGTATTTTTGTTTTTATTGGAAAAAGAAAACAATAATGCTTTAGTCATTTTCACTACAACAAAACCAAAAAAAGAATACATATTTATACGTGAAAAATACGAAAATCTTAAGCTATTTTATACACAACTGTTATTTACCTTGTCTCAGGTAATCCATGATATCTCTATAGTTCCAGTCGTCGTGCGTAATCACCGTGAAACCAAGACTGCGAAAGGTTGTCTCTAAACTCTTTACGTCTTGATAAGTGCCGGCTCTTGAGCAAGGTACGTATCTGGAAGAGAACCCAACAAAACACCACCTTACAAGAGTTAGGGCTTTATTTGGGCATATAGACGTGGGATTTCAGTTTTTGCAGCTAAAGAGAATCAGTAAAGTATTGCAATGTATGCCCATATCAGTTTCAGGATGCGAAACTTATGTATTGCAATGGTTTTTGAAGTAAAACTTCTTTACGCTTGTCTTGGGGAGTAAGCTGGTGAATGCGAGGCGAACGTAAGTTAAAGTTGGTTCACGTAAATCTCCATTGTCAACATAAGAAAGTTAAAAATTACTTGTAATTTGTATTATTAATTTATTATGTTGGTAAGTACGTCCGGTAAAATGACAGCTTACAATTGTCAAGATGGCGACATTAACATTAAACAAAGCAAAAACAAAGTTATGCCGACTGATAAATGGAAATAAAGAAATTTTGCTTCAGTCGTGTTGACTAATGCACAGTCATTTTTATAAATAGTTTCATACGTGGACCTTTCCACTGAAAACTAAACTACTATTATTTACTCTGAACTACCACACTCGGCCAAAAGTCCAATAGTGTGGGCTTGTTTCCTGAGGTCCATAGATCAAAGTATCGATTTTGGTCATATCGCCACTACAACATAGGTACGGTGTGACAAAATGCTACTGTAACTGGTAAAAAAAATAAACTCACTTGTAATGTCTCGTCTTCTTATACCGGAAATGGTTGAAGATAATCAGGATCTTATCTGTAGTCATATCGTAATACAGGTTGGGGTCTTCACGTTTTGTAACCAACGGTCTATGCAAGGACTCGTCTTGGTTGCTGACGTCACCGTTGTTTTTGTTACTGTTTTAAAAAAATAAAAAACAACTGCATTAAAATGAAATTTTCGCAAAGCAAAATAATAAATAACACGTTACATGTTATTTGACTAGCCCGATAGCTCAGTTAGTAGTAACCCTGCCTTCTGACGTGTGTGGGTTTGATCCCCACCCAGGACAAACATTTTTGTGATGAACATAGATGTTTGTTCTGTCTGAGTGTTATATTGTAATCTAATTATATTATGTGTATACAAACAAGAAGTATCTAAGTATTCTATCCAATTATCTGGTTCCCATAGTACAAGCTTTGCTTAGTTTGGGGCTAGATGACGTTGTGTGACATTTCATATTTTTTTATTATAAATGACGGCGGCAACGTCCAGTTTAAACTCTATGTGCAGCAGACAGTACCGTAATTTACCCTGTGGTGGCATTTAAATTTATTACAGTGGCAGCACCGGCAACTGTCATCACTTCCCCACCCATCTGGCTATATAAAGGGAGCGATCGGTGTTCTACGGATCATTCTTGCTCTGGACATGGCCCGGTGCACATGCTTAAGGCCTATAGTTATATAGGTTGCAACCTACGCACAAACCCGTCCAGCCCATATACATTATCTTTTAACCGTCAAAGAAATTACAAACTACTTCACGTTTTTAAGATTTCTTACCATGGTACGGGCTTATCACAATTTCGCCAATAACGCGTGCGGATAGAGTGGGAAATACATACATTTTTTATCAGAGTTTTATCTGGAACACATACGAAAGCCCAGACATTTTAGGTACCTGTAATTAGATGACTCGAAGTAACATGACGCATCCGATACTGTGTTGAAAGGCGCCATCTTGTGTCCAAAAATGAAACAAGAAAAACTGGACACGATACACGAACGAGTTGTATATATTTCTATCGTTTTCTCTCAAATCCCTTTTGCATCAAAATGCTTAAGTTGCTCACACTCTGAAATATTAAAATACTTTTTGTTTACATTAATATTTTCTTTTTATATTATCAACCAAATGCATAACAGTGCATTCATGTTATAAAACTGTACGCTGGAAGCGTCTAACGATGAAAACAGTGTTATCCTCTTTGCAAGATAGGCGTGTTCATTAAACATTTTAATCAATTTGTTTTACCAACTAATTTTATAAAATTAATCTAACAAAAAAAAATTTAAAACTACTGTGATTTTTTTTTTCATTTGTTTATACAGATAATAAAATTTACCTCATTTAATATGATAAAGTACCATTGGGGTCGCAAAAGGGTCCATTGTGTCGCCGCATTGTATGATTTTCCAAAACATGTGTTATTTTCAGTGTTAGTTCATAAAATGCCACCAATTTTATGCACTAACACTGAAAATAACACAAGTTTTGGAAAATAATACAATGCGGTGACGCAATAATTTTAGTTTTCCCGCCAAAAAAAATCGCTTACTTTTATTAAAAAGAAAATGATAGATATAACTGTACTGTTTGTTGTGTATATTAAATAAACCTTACTTATTTATGAAAGAAAATATTTACAATTATATATATATATATATACTAGGTATGCATTACTACAAAATTAAATAAAGATAAAGTTACAAGTAAAAACATTATTTACAATACAAACACGCAACTTACCACGGTAAAAAAATAAAAAATATAAACAATATAAATGTATACTTGATTCAAATTCTGTTTTTTTAAAATAAACCACGCACAAATAAAATTACAATTTTCACGACTATACCAAAGCAACTGACAAAGCAACTGCAAATGACTAATCATTAGCTACCAAACGCGATATTGTTTATATGGACGCAGTGTTTACATTTTTTATCATGTTGCATCATTATTACGAGAATGGTATGCTATGGTCGCGTTACGTTAAAAAGTTGATGTAAATCGTTAGAAAAAATCTAGTACTATTATATTTTGTCTATTATATATTCTGTGGAAATAACACTAATGGAGTTTTAGCGGGAAAATGGGAAAGATCGCTTTATCACATTATTATTAGTATTATTTTCCAAAACTTTTTCTTAATAAAATGTTAATAAATGACGTGACGAGCTAACCGTTCGCCTGGTGTTAAGTGGCATGACTGCCCATATCAGTTGCAGTGTCACTCGGAACTCTAATGTTTAGAGTTTCGCGTGACACTGCACTGCGCACGTCATCCTGAGACATCATCAATGGCATTATTTTCCAAAACTTCCAAAACAGTATTAGCACTAAAACTGGTGACATTTCCTGTCATCACTTTTCCACTTAACTCCTAACTTAACTTTTTTAACTTTACCAAAAGCTTCTATGTAGTTTTGGAAACAACACGAGAAGAAACGTTTCACCATCATTACACCACTTTCCCACACTCCAGCACTTAACGAATAAAATGCCACCAATTTTATGCACTAACACTGAAAATAACACAAGTTTTGGAAAATAATACAATGCGGCAACGCGATGTTTTTCGTTTTCCCGCCAAAACTCGGTCCCTCTTTTTCTCTTTTTTTTCTTGTTTCTTTATTCTCATTGACCTATGAAAAGAGTTATTAATACACTCTCAAAGCAAAAAGGATGGATGATGAGACTTTGGAATGGTGGTGGAGGTAGCATACTACATACTTTTCGATAAATGGTCATTTAGGTTGCAGTAGCGCATTTTAAGGTTGATCGACTTATGAAACCCTAGACGGAGTAATGTTGATGATGATATCATAAATAAAATTAAATTACACGACATATATTTGTAATACAACAGTTATTATGAAATCATTACAATGATGCAACAATGAAAATAACAATAATTATTGTGTAATGCATATTATCTTTGAGTTACTGAAAAGCTCCTCCTCAAAATCTGAATCGCTTGCGCATGCGCGTGAGTCATAATAAGCATTGGATTGATAATAACGACTGGGGTACGAAACTGAAGTGAAGTTAGGCGCTGAAACAAGTCGCGCAAGTAGCCATGATTTTTTTTTTTATGTTTTGGCTCCACACTATTGTGTATTTAGCCAGTGTCAAGTAATTAATAATTTATCAAGTTAATGATATTTCACGAAAATATGTGTGAAGTCACAGTCGAAGTCATCAAGTCAAGTCATAGTCAAGTCATAGTCTAGTCAAAGTCATACTCTTAATAAAGTGGTGGCAACTTTACCAGAAGCTTCTATGGAGTTTTGGAAACAACACGAAAAGAAACGTTTCACCATCATTATACCATTTTTCCACACTCACGCCTGTAATCCAGCACTTAAAGAATAGAATGCCACCAATTTTATGCACTAACACTGAAAATTACACAAGTTTTGGAAAATAATACAATGCGGCGACGCAATCTTTTTCGCATTCCCGCCAAAACTCCGCCATGATTATTATAGTGGTTTGAAAAATGATGCAACTTCGCTAACTTCAGAGCGACAAACTTCGATCATGACATCACACTTCAACTTGACCATTTGCAAGCCAAAGCGAATAGCGAAGGTCAACGACTCACTACTCACGACTCACTTCACAACCATCGCGTGAGTCGGCACGAAAACGCGTATCACTGTGTGGCTCTTTACGAACGCGCTATTTCCTATCAGTGTTTTCGCTTTATACAAACCCTTAAATTATTTTGTTGTCTTCGAAAATGGAGGAAATTGACGTAGCTTGCAGTCCTGGTGATAAATGGATCGATGGAAATTGTTTCTCCAAGTGAGTACGACCAAAATATAATACACACACAAAAACAAATACATTTGCATAATTTTTTAAGCTAATCATAAAAAAGATTTTTGTGGTTTTGCATCAATTATTTGTATACATGACTCACATAATATTTATCTCAACCAACTTTATATAAATCACTAACTGCTGCGCGGCTTTTCATGCGTACTATTTATCAATATAAAAAATAACCCCATGTCCTTCCCGAGGACTGCCATAGTAGATTTCGTTTTTTTTTTGATCGATTAAGGCATTTTGTCGTGAAAAGGCAACACACATAACGGCAAAGAGATTACTTTCGCGTGATATTAATTAGATTTGATTTTAGTAATTATGATTTTTTTCTCCGACGGAAGAGTCCTGGTTCCTGTGTTACAATTTTTGAGCATGGGAAACAGGTGCTCTACTCCTTTATGATTGTTTCAACTTTATGACAGCCTCTGTGGTATGGTGGTTGAGCAGGTCGGCTCATAACCCGGAGGTGGCGGGTTCGATTCCCGGGGCAGGACAAGTATTTGTGCACAGAAAAAAAAGTGCAAATACTTATTCTGAGGCTGGGTATTGTGGGACCATGGTCTTCGTAGTTCCTGGATCCCTAGACACAGGGAATCCTATTTAGGGTCCTGGATCTATGTATGCAACGAGGAATGTAATGTAATGTAAGCAATGTACGAAACTGGCGTACTCGCAAAGTCTAGTAGTGGAAATCAACTACTATTTTTCGTATGAGTGGAGGTTATATCATTGGTCAAGTGAACTTATAGTCAGTGTAAATGACCGTTGGGGGTAATTATTATTATTATTAACTTATTATTTTTATTTCATTTTCATTTCATTTTAATATTATATTCATTTTTGCATTTACAGCTCTACTAATGGGGCCGATGCCAGCACAAGCTTCACTTCCGCATCTAATGATGAAATTGACAGAAAGACCTCATCGTCCCCGATGCGGTCTAAGCTCACATACGACCCTACAAGTGCTAATTACGATATGAGTGGGGACAGGCTCATGTTTATCTTTAACCACAAAACCTTCTTGAATTCGTCATATTTCATGTAAGTTTGCCAAACGATAGTCATGTCTAGCTTTCTATTTCTTTTTTTGTTTTAGCTGCACATTTTTGTCTATTTAGCCAGTGTCCAGTAATTGATAATTTATCAAGTTAATGATATTTCACGCAAATATGTGTCAGGTAACAGTCGAAGTCATCAAGTAAAATCAGAGTCAAGACATAGTCTAGTCTAGTCAAGTCATACTCCCAGTAAAGTGGTGGCAACTTTACCAGAAACTTCTATGGAGTTTTGGGAACAACACGAAAAAAAGCGTTTCACCATCATTATACCACTTTCCCCACTCATGCCTGTAATCCAGTACTTAACGAATAAAATGCCTTATGCACTAACACTGAAAATAACACAAGTTTTGGAAAATAATATAATGCAGTAACGTGATCTTTTACGTTTTCCCGCCAAAACTCCAGCATTCTATTTAATCAATGTCTAACCCTTAGGTACCCACTTCCCTATATTTCGTAGCGTACGTTTCTACTGCTGGGACATGGACCTTCGCTCACACAGAGAAAGATTGCCATTACCCACCATGCTGGCCAAGTGATGGACGCATGCTCTCGAAATTTGTTTTTCAATATACCAGTTTCTTTACCATTTTTCCTCCACCGTTGTAAGAGTGGGTGCCAATCTCACACATAACTTGGAAAGTCATTGATTCAAGTTTCAAAGTTGCACCGGCTACCCCTGAGCTACACTCACTCTCAACTTTACTTATGTATAAAAGTGAACTCTCAACTTTACTTACTTATATAAAAGTGAACTCTCAATTTTACTTATGTACAAAGTGAGCTCTCAACTTATGCTTAAAGAAGCCTGTTTGTTTTTGTGGTTTTCACGCTAAAGCGGTTTAACCGATTTATACATTGCACATCCAAATCGCTTACACACTATTGATATCAACACAGGATACTTTTTATCCCGGAAAATAGAGTATATATTCTGGGGGGGAAAATGATAATTGGGAGTAGGGTCCAGTCTTCCAGTGGACGTAGTCTTCTCGATCCTTGGACTGTTGGGCGCCTTAAGCACCTGCTCTCCCACCTGGTGACGTTGTAAAAGTCGGTAGAGATCAACAGCATTAGCCCGTTTAAAAAGGGTAATTAAGAGTAAAACTACCAGACACATCTAATAACTATAATATTATTTTTAAGGTCTACGCCAAAGCCTAGAGAAGGCACAGACTACGATGTTAGCAGATTACAAACGAGCTTTGAAAAACTTAAATTTAATGTTGATCCACCCTGCGATAATTACACTCATGGTCAAATTTTGAAAAAACTTGAAAAAAGTAAGTATCAAATATGGAAAAAGCTACATAGGTAGCCGATTGGTAATTCACATGAACTATTAATTTAATTATAAATGAACATACATATAACATTTTACCACAGAATACCGTATAGATAAAGCGAATTTAATTATTATTCTGTACCATTTATCAACCGGAACACACTGCGGTTTGTATTCAAGGTCAAACTGACCAACCGAAATGGTCCCGTCATCGAAGACAAATTTTAATATATTCTTCTATGCCTAAACTATTTATAATATATTTATTAGTTGTAGAAGCTATGTTAAGGCGAATTCACACGGGATTCGTCATTGATAATTCTTCAAAAAACACGATACGTCATGACGGATGGACGTTCAAATTGGATATGAATCGTGTTTTTCACGATTCGTGAAAATATACGAATTGATGTTCACGTTCGTTTCGTGATTGAGTTCAAGCAAGTTGAGTTCAAGGGACATGAGTGAGCGCAAGCGCAACAGCAGAACCGCCACAAAATATTCACGATTCGTGTTTTTTACAAACGTGATTTAACATATCAAAATTGATCAAAATTATGTTTTAAAAAACCCTTTCACCGATGGCTGAATACTTCATCATCTATCAGACAAAAAAAAACAAATCTATTAATTCCTCTTGGAACTTTGAGGAGGTAGATAGTTAGATAGTTCCTGTATAAGAAGTTATAGATTACAATGCCACAGACCAGGACAGAAAATCATTAATCAAGAATCATTACCACAGACTGAAACAGAAAATCATGTTAAGCCTTTTGTTAGGATGGGTTTCAATAATCGAACTTATTACTGTGATTGACAATATGCTATAAAATTGTTAATTTGAATACAATTAATGATTTCAGTTTGTGAAATGGATCATAGTACTACTTCATGTTTGGCCATTGCTATCCTGACCCATGGGGAATCTAATGGTATGGTACACGCAGCCGACCGGCCATACCCGATCAGTGACCTCATCAACTCAATCCTGCATAACCCTAGCCTCGCAGGGAAACCTAAGCTGTTCTTTATTCAGGTACCTCTTCTTACAGTCACAAATATGACATCGCATGCTAGAAGTCACACTAAGTCACTTTACCAGGTGGTACGACTTTTCTGCAAAGTTCGTCTAGGTAGCTACTGCCGCTTTGCCAGTTATTCTGCCACCAAGCAGTAGTGCGCAAGCACTATTGTATTCTGATTTGAAGGGCATTTTAGCTAGTGAAATTACTGGACAAATGAGGCTTTATGACTCAATCTCACACTCGAGTAATCTAGCTGATGTCTCAGGATGACGCAACTCATCCTGAGACATCAGCACCTGAGGCGACAGCGTTCTCTAAACTTAAGGTTGGAACTCTAAAGTATTATGTGCCGATCAAAGCGCCGCCTGACGAGCGTCTCTGAAGCTCATCTTATAAAAGAATAACAGTAGCTCAAGTAATCAATTCCGTGGACGCTCACTAATTCATTCCCCAAAATGGCGAGGTTTAAACGACTTCAGGATGAGGTGTACACCTTTTCTAGATTGTCGTAGTTCCTTATCCTAAATCTGTCCATACGACAGTGGTTTTTTTTATGATAATGAATAATGTGACGAGCTAGTCGTTCACCTGATGTTAAGCGACACGGCCGGCCATAACAGAACAGTATCACTCGGCAATCCAAAATATAAAGTTTCACGTGACACTGCACTGCGCACAGTCTGGTAATAAGAGTACTCGACTGCGAGATCAGATCATGAAGTGTAATTTGCCCAGTAACTTCACTAGCCCTTCAAATGGTCGGTCGGTCGGTCATAAAGTCTCAATTGCCCAGTAATTTCACTAGCTACAGTGCCCGTCAAACCGGAACACAGTAGTGCTTGCACACTATGCTTGGCGGCAAATTAACTGGCAAAGCGGTGTTACCTACCTAGACGAACTTTGCAGAAAAGTCCTACCACCTAGTAAAATCAACAGTGTGTCAACATAACTATTATTGCAGGTGACCACGTCGACTTCTGCCTCTCAGTCTCGTGAAATATCTCTGGTCATCACATCGGCGTCAACGCACCCTTCATAGCTTTAAAAATGCATGGAGATTCTTTTCTAAGAGAGCTTTCCCTTGTTTCCACACGCCGATTGAGGCAAAATGCTTAGTGAGTTGAAACCAGCAAGATCCCCGTCAAAGGGGCGTAAAAGCAATATCATCATTTTTCGATTTGTTGTTGTTCATATTTACAAGGGCTACCCCCCCCCCCCCCTCCCCCCAATGGTAGCGTCCCAAGTGGCGTTTTGTGGGGGAGATCTATGTTCAGCAGTGGACGTCTTGCAGCTGTTGATGCATGATGTGAATCTCTCTTGATTCATACTTTTTCAACAAATATAAGCTGCAAAAAAACAACTAATTTGCCCTTATAAACGTTTAGAGTTTTGTCCATCTCTTTCGAGTTTGAAATGAGCAAAGATAAAACAACAGTAAACATTGATTAGCTATTCCATTGCTATGCAGCGTTTATTGGTAAGGGGGATTATAATAACATAATAACGTATTATATAACGTAAATACCTTTGGTTTTTCATCAATCCCTATATAACGTTTTTGACAGTTACTACATTCATATTCTGCGAAACAAAATTCATTTTCCATTGCGTGTTAGTAACCTCAAGCATATTTTGTTTCATATATCGGTCGTTAACGTTTCGCTATTTTTTCTGGCCTTATACGCCCTCTTTTCTCTTGATGATAAAGATAATTCTTAATTTTGTGTGTCTGTTTCAGGCCTGTAGAGGAGAAAATGTAGACTCCGGCCACCGGATCCAGATTGACGGCGGCCGTTCATCAGTAACCATCCCAACTCACTCAGATTATCTCATGCTGATGTCCTCTTTTGATGGTAGGTTTTGACATTATGACAGCCTCTGTGGCGTGTTGGTTGAGCAGGTCGGCTCATAAACTGGAGGCGGCGGGTTCGATTCTCGCAGCAGGACAATTTTTTTTGCACAGAAAAAATAAGCGCAAACACTTGTTCTGAGTTTGGGAGGAGTCGGAGTTTTTTGTTCTGCATTGTGCCGGATTTCTTGCACCAGTAGTGAGAAAGAGAACTTCTTTTTTTTCAAACTCACATTGTACCAATGGGCTTACTACATAATATTTAACAACAAGCACTTTGTAATTTAATATGCTTAGTACAAACTTAGCTTAGTTAGTTTAGGATTTGATTCCCGCGGCGGGACAAGTATTCAAGTTTCAATTTTTTTTTACCTAGATTCTGGACCCTAACTAGAATTCCCTGTATCTAGGGACCCAGGAACTATGAGGATCATGGTCCCACAACACCCAGACACAGAACAAGTATTTGCATTTTTTTCTGTACACAAACGCCATGCCAAAAACACGGCGTATTCATTGTTTACAAAACGAAAAATGAACCTTAGTGACAAACAATAATGGCACCAATTTTTTTGTTTATTGTAGAACAGGTATCATTTCGAGGCAGAAGCGGTTCCTGGATGATCCAGGCTCTGTGCGACGTAATGGATGAACATCGCGAGAATTATAACTTGAGCACAGAATCAAAAGAAGAAGACGATTTCTTACGATTGGTGACCAAAGTCAACAGTAAAGTGGCGGCAAAATTTTCGTGTTCTAAGAATCCCGAATACAACGAGAAGAAGCAAATCCCTGAGACCAGATTTACACTAACAAAATTTTTAAAGTTCTTCTAATCTTAATCTAGATATAGTAGCAAATTTTTTGTATCTTTACTTATCTGAACGTTTAGATAAACTGTCCTATGTAGTAATACTAAAATCACACTGTTAAGTTAGTGAATCTCGATGATCAAATAAGTACTTATATACAAGCTGCGGTTTTAGCTACTAGCTTATTTTTTCGTGCTGTAAGTTTTTGCTTTAGACAGTTTCTAACCCATACGTACGATATTATCTATGCCTATACTAAAAAATCTTGGGTAAATAGCAACTGAATAATGCAGATTTTTCAATGTAAAACAGAATATTGCTCCCTAATTTCAGAATAAACAAAAGTACACCGCAACGGGCGGCATCAGCGAGGTCGATGACCTTGACGGGGTACCTACGTTACTTAAAGTCGCACGAGCGAGCGAGATAGCCGCACATATACAATGTTTTTTAATAACAAAAGCTTAAAATAATAACTAAAATTAAGCACTCTTTTGAAAAAGTACTAAAATAGCCCATTTGGAACAAATCATTTGACTTTTTTTTTTGTATTTTGGATCCACACTTTATTTTTACAATTACAAGTAATTGATAATTTATCAGGTTAATGATATTTCACGTAGATAGTGTCAGGTCACAATCGAAGTCATCAAGTCAAGTCAGAGTCAAGTCATAATCTAGTCTAGTCAAGTCATACTCCTAGTAAAATGGTGGCAACTTTACCAGAAGCTTCTATGGAGTTTTGGAAACAACACGAAAAAAAACGTTTCACCATCATTATACCACTTTCCCTGCCTGTAATCCAGCACTTAACAAATAAAATGCCACCAATTTTATGCACTAACACTGAAAATAACACAAGTTTTGGAAAATAATATAATGCGGTAACGTGATCTTTTTCGTTTTCCCGCCAAAAAACATCATTTGACTTTAACTTTGCTAAACCAATCACCTAGTATCACTATAGCTGTCTATGCTCGTACTTACTACACAAAATAGTATTTGGACTGTATATTGTATATCCAACACTTTGTATATTGTTTTTACATAAATATGTATGCATCCATTAGCCGGAAGCAGTGATGTTCGCAACCGATATTCAAAGGAAAGCATACAGAATGTCTCGTTACTAGGGACTGTTATGTGTAATATAGAGTATAGGCAGTCTAGAGATTTTTTTTTAATGTTATTGAATGATGTGACGAGCTAGTCGTTCACCTGATGTTAAGCGCCACGGCCGCCCATAACAGAACAGTGTCACTCGGAACCCTACAACATTGAGTTTCAAGCGACACTGCACTGCGCACATCATCCTGAGACATCAGCACAGTCTGGTAATAAGATTACTCGACTGTGAGATCAGATCATAAAGTCTCAATTGCCCAGTAATTTCACTAGCTACAGTGCCCTTCAAACCGGAACACAGTAGTGCTTGCACACTACTGCTTGGCGGCAGAATAACTGGCAAAGCGGTGGTACCTACCTAGACGAACTTTGCAGTAAAGTCCTCCAACCTAGTACCACCTAGATTACATAATTTACGAAAAAGCCAATTAAAAACCTGACTGCCGAAAAAGATAGGTAAAGTTTTTATAATGTAAGTAGATATCTAAGTAGGTATTGTTTGATTGTTTTATGTGAATTCTTATAGCCTAAGCTATTGACTAATTTTAAAACCCATAGCTGCACGAACGATCTAAAAAGTAAATTCTCTAAGCATCGCTTGTAAATAAAGAATTAACGTATACTTTTCAGATCACCTTAAGTACACGGAAAGTATGAGTGCCAGAAAATCTAGTATAAAGCTCAGCTTAGTTAAATAGTTGGATCATCTCAGCATTGGGTTTTATGGTTGTAATTAATTTATGCATAAATGAGTAAAAAAAGAGTTAGGCTCTTTTTTCCACAATATCTTGAATGAAACGATTATTTTTAGCATTTTAGAATATGAACACAAAATAAATACTTATAAAAAATTATAATTAATGATAATCCATATAAACAACATTTAATTATTTACATAGATATTTTAATCAATATGAAACAAAAATACATAGATTGACAAAGTAATATAAGTATATGTTATTGAGAAAAAAAAAATTAAATTATTTATATTACGAGGTCATTTTCTGACAAGTACATTTCAATAGACAAAAATTATTAGTGTAGGCAAAAAAACGTTTAAAACTGCATCTTATGAGAAGCGCATTTATTTACGTAGATTTACTCACCTAAAGCAGTTGAGTTAGGATAAATAATTAAATCTTTTGCTCTCTCATAAGATGCAATCTGACATAGAGTTAGATTTTTAAAAGATTAATAAAAATTTAAAAATCATGTGTTTCCGAAAAGAAGTATACATTAAATGTGACGATATCTGTGATGCTAAACTGCTCTATGTCACATGCATGTGTAAGCCAGACTTTACACATATACATAGCTTTGAAAGTTGTAGGATGCAATGCGCGGGCACCTTTAGACCATTTATTCTCGTTAGAATACCAAGTTAGATAACTGGTTATGAATTAGGAATCTATTTTTCTCACTAGAATAATGAATTTGATGGCTGGTTATCTACTTACCTCTAATCTTTAGTACACTAGAAATATGAAGCAGTGAGAAAGTCTAATCATAGGTTAGTATAGTAGAAACTTTTTAGTGGTTTCTTTCCCCTAATTTGCTAACTAATCTTTGGATTAATCAGGGAAATAATCACAAAACCATGTCTGTGAACACCACCGAAAACACCAGCACACACAAAAAAATCACAGTAACATACAACAGCAACGAAGCAGCTTTTTAAAAGCTCCTTATATAAACATCTCTCCAGACAGCCTCCGTGGTGTGATGATTGAGCAGGTCGACTCATAGCCCATCGGCGGGTTCGATTCCCGCGGCAGGGCAAGTAAGAAAAAGGAACAAATACTTGTTGCGTCTGGGTGTTGTGGGACCATAGCCATTGTAGTTCTTAGGTCCCTACATACAGGGGATTCTAGTTAAGGTCCTGGATCTATGTATTTGATCGTTGGACGTTATTATTATCTCTGAACAGTGTAGGTCCTCTTTTATAAGTTACGATGAGAATCTGCCCGCTATTTCAATCCCACTATCTCCAAGGCCCTTTAAGAAGGGTTTGCAAGTGTAAGCAAATTCAAAGGAGCATTAGTCCCTTTGGCGATTTATTAATTGCAACCTGTTGAATATTCATAGAACTTCGATCGGAACTCCGTGAAATTAATCCTGCGTTGTGTAAGAGATGCCCTCGCATAATTTACGCCATTAAGTTTCCACCATAGATTTTACACAGCCTACAAAAGTTCGTTCTTTCAAAGGAACTGCCTAACTACTGGGAACCAAATGGATTGGATCAGCAAAGATCTACAGTTTTCAGTAAAGGAAAACATCGATGGAATCACATATGGCTGTAAGACATTTTTACTGGTACCCTGGACAGTTTGGTTTTTGGACCACAATTAAAATGACCACCTGCAGAAATGAATATATCTTGATATGACTAATTTTAAAAATACCCATTTCTTTAAATGACTACTTCTGGAAAGACCACTGATGGAAACTGCCACTTTTAGAAATGTCCAATGATTTACCTCAGAGTGCTCCGCCATCTTTCTTGAGAGCTAGTTCCTAATAGAAGCGAAAGGTGACGCCACCTTCGCCTCACATTAAAGTAAACCACTACTTTTCGATACATTCCAATAATATTATCTAATTTTATTTTAATTCCAATTGTTTTTTACACGATGTATTTTGTTTACATTATTTTTTAAATAGTTTCGGCTAAGAGACGAACGGATGCGGATTCGAATTCCGTTCGTGATTCGAATCTTTTTTTTCAGTCTACAAGTAAGCCGTCGCGTATTTTTATTATTGTCAAAGTAAGTCCTTCCTTTGTAGCTCGGCATTTTAATTTCCCCGAAATTCTAGCTCATAATTTAGCATTACTTAGTGAAAAGCTCCTACACATTTCTTTGTGAGGCTCAAGCAAAAAAGCCGGTCATTAAACAGAGGTTAATGAGAAGTGTTTTTATTTGTAAGGAATTTCTAAAGACTCCTTCCAAGGCTAACTAATGAGGTTTTCTTTTGGTCGCCTTAACTGCTCGTATAAAAGGAAAAATACTCTAACTCGATTAACTCTACAATCATACATTTACATAGTATCATAAAAGCAGTGGTTGATTTACCAGCAGGCTGAGTATGCTGGAGCCTAGGGTGGCATATTTAAGACAAATTTTCTTTCAAACGAAAAAAAATATTTTGTACACGGAGAAAAATGGTCTCGAAAATTACAACATTTTTGTATTGAAAGCTGCTATAAAGTTATAGCAGCTTTCAATACAAAAATATTGTTAATAGTAAAAGTTATTGTTAATTACATTTTTTGTCAATGAAACTGCAGTATTAGGATTTGTACTTTGCAATAATAATAATGATGCCCAACGATCACATGAATAGATCCTAGACACTAACTAGGATTGCTTGCGTCTAGGGACCCAAGAACTACGAGGACCATGGTCCCACAACAGACTCAGAACAAGTATTTGTGCTTATTTTCTTCTTTGCACAAATTGTCACCTGGGGTATTGAATTGCAAAGGTTAATTAGGCGGCAAAAAGAAAATAGCCTATGGGCGACATATGTGTAAATCCGCCACTGCATACGAGCCCACTGCTGGGACCCAGGCCTTCTCTCATAGGGAGTGTGTAAGTCTAATCCACGCTGACGAATGGGGATTAGTGGATGACACACTTTTCCGCCATTTTTGTGATTCATGAAAATACCGGTTTAGTTAAGATAATAATAATAATAATAATATGTGTGGACATCTCACACAACGCCATCTAGCCCCAAACTAAGCAAAGCCTGTGCTATGGGAACCAGATAACTGATACAATACTTAGATACTTTTTTGTTTGTAAATACATACATAGAATACAATATGACACCCAGACACAGAACAAACACCTATGTTCATCACACAAATGTTTGTCCTGAGTGGGAATCGAACCCACAACCCACAGTTCAGAAGGCAGGGCTACTACCAACTGAGCTATCGGGCCAGTCTAGATTCTTCTTCTTATTCTTCTAAGATTCCTTTACTGTTGTAGGAGCGAGTGAAAAGTCATAGGTGCAGAACTGAGCGGGATTTGAATCTGGGTGCATCTGCTGCTGGAAAAGTTGCACGGGCTGAGTCACACGACTCACTCACTCGCTCCTGTACGTTATTCATAAAATATGATAACCTCTGTTTGTGTTGTTTTACTCTTCTTTCTTTTCTTTTGTATTTGATTGTCCTTTGTTTTTTCTGTCTTATCTTGCTCCCTAGCTCAATAAAGATGTGCTTACAAAAGTTATTGCAATCGTTTTATTATGCACAACAGTGGCAAAAAATAGAAAAAAAAAAGATATAAAAAAACGAGTGTGCTTTCGACCACACGACTGAAATAAAACTTCATTAGCTCCATCTCTCTTGCCCCTACGTAACTGTATATACGAAACGTAATTCTTTCTATCTTTTTTTTGGCTCCACACTTTTGTATATTTAGCCAGTGTCAAGTAATTTCTCAAGTTAATTAATATTAGATATATATTATGTGTCAAGTCAAGTCAAGTCATCAAGTTAAGTCATAGTCTAGTCAAGTCCATACTAAGAGTATAGTAAAGTGGTGGCTACTTTACAAGAAGCTTCTATATAGTTTTGGAAACAACACGAAAAGAAACGTTTCACCATCATTATACTAGGTAATTTTCCACAGTCATGCTCGTAATCCAGCACTAAACGAATAAAATGCCACCAATTTTATGCACTAACACTGAAAATAACACAAGGCGACGCGATCTTTCGTTTTCCCGCCAAAACACCTGTCTATCTTCACGTAGAGAGTGAGATATATCTTCCTCTCAACTTCCGATCACCAATTTACCCCTAAGTCAAGCGTGCGTAAAGAAATAACATGTCAAAAATGAACCTCTTGTTCGTCAGAAAACTTTGGTCGACAATGATGAATTTATTTATTTATTTATTCATATTAGGAAAACTTACAGCCAAAATACATATAAAAACGTAAACTTACAGTAAAAGAAACTAGGCCAGTTACAAGTTTCCACCTATAGAAACATTAGTATATAAAGAAATAAGCTCGTAGTAGGTAGCTAATGAAGTTAGCATGAGACCTATTTAGTAATGTTAATAAGTTTGAGAAACAAAAAATTCAGATGCCAATTTTTGCCTTATGGAACGCTCCCCGCCAAAGAAAATGTCATGAGCATTATTAATTTTTAAAAAGTCATTAAGAAATGAAGAGGTTCTCCAGAAGAAGGTATTTTGCTTGTAGTTTGTTCTCGCCAAAGGAACAGAAAGAAGCGGTGTATGCCGGAAATTAAATGTTGGAGTTCGAAGGGAAATTTAAATTAACTCGGCACTATCGACTTTATTATTTAAGATATTCAAATAGTATGTTACATCTGCCATAATCCGCCTTGTTTTGAGTGGCAGAAAATGATGACGTCTACAGCGCTGCTCATAGCTGACGTCAAATGTTTTAGAGCGAAACTGTAAAAATCTTAAAAGAATTAAATAATTATTTTTATAAAATTTTGAAATTAACTTCTAGTTACTTTACGTTTACAAATTCTCATCTGAAGGCATGTTTCAGATTCAGTCTCGGCACTTAATTTCCACAGTAGCCAGCGCAGCCTGGACTTAATGCGACGGATGACGATTTTGCCTTGCTTCATTATTAACTGCAGCTATATGGCATAGCGTGGAGCTGGTATTATGGGAGGCGGTTATAAATAATAAAAATAAAAATAATAACGCCAACAATCACATACAAAGATCCTGGACCCTAACTAGGATAGCCTGTGATCCTTATTTTAAAAAATCGAGCTTCAAACTCAATGCAATAAAAAGACGCTATAGCTATATATTACTTGGCTGGCATACTACACCTTCGACCGCATCGTCACTTCCCATCAGGTGAGAGCGTGGTCAAATGCTAGACAAGTTTGAAGTAATAATGAGTAAAGAATTATAAGTATGTATAATGTTCTGTACAACCTACGCCGTTATATTTTATTGAAAAAAAACTGTAAAAGATATTGTAGTAACAAATCTTATGCTCCCTTCTCCTTCATCCTTTCTTCATCTTCATTTATCTTTTCATATTTTTTAAGGGTCAATTGCCTGTATTAAATCATTTTTTTTATTTATTAGTTGACCCGACCCGGCTTCGCACAGATGAATTAGTAAAACGCGGTCGAACAGGATAAAATGTATTCTATGTCCGTCTCCTGGTTCTAAGCTCCCCACCTATTTGTAACCAAATCGGTTAGCCGTTCTTGAGTTATAAATAGTGTAACTAACACGACTTTCTTTTATATATATACATTTTAATAATCACTGCAAAAAGGACAAAAAACCTAAAACACAACCTCCTAAAAAAATTCCAGAAAATCACATGTCATGTCCAAAGCAATGTTTTACATTTCCTTAATCCATGTCACCAGGGAGTAAGCAACTCTTTAATCTAGAGAACGTGCCATAAAATTTAATATTTATATTAATTCATAAGTTAAGCCGACAAGCTGCAGTCGCCGCGGCGTCGGCGCTTTTAATTTGAGATTAAATTTCTAATGGCTCAGTCTGCTTCGTGTTTTCTAGCGCAAAATAGTGGTTGGAATGTGCATTTGTTTTAGGTTTTTTTACGCACGCTTGACTTGGGGAGTAAGCTACGAGTAACGAGGCAAACGGAAGTTGAAAGTTGGGGTTCACGTAGATCTACATTGTCAACATAACAAAGTAAAAAAAATATATTATTATGTTGGTATGTCCGGTAAAACGACAATTTACAATTACCAAGATGGCGACATTAACATTAAACAAAGCAAAAACAAAGTTAGGTTAAGTTAGATATACATACTCGTTATTGTGTTGTGTTGAAAATAAGGTTATTTTATAAGATTTGCGCGAATAACTATGAGCTGGTAGATTTTCCGGGGGTCTGCCGTGCCCACACGAAAATTGGTGCAGCATTTTACGACCCGAAAAATTTTTATGCCGACTTATTTACTGACTTATTAACTGTAAAAAAAGTTAGTCTGTGATAGTTAGGTTAACACATTTTTAAATAATTAAGTAAGATTTTTTATCAAATAAAAACATTAAATTAGTTTAATATTCTTATTTTAAGTTTAGTTTTTTTAGGTCTAGTTCAGCATTATATATGTAAATTGTATCCTTAATTTTGTGAACAAATCTTACCTACAATTAAGTTAATAAAAAATTTAATTTAAAAAAAAAGTAAATTTATTACCTTATGATTTATGTTGCAAAAAAAAAAACAATAATATAATAACTAATACTATACACAAAAAAAATTTGGACTGAAAAAACCATGCTGCCTGCATGTTGGGTACGCTACCTACTGTTAGTGCGCTAGAACATTTGGATGGACTGTCTATAGGTCATCGCGGCCAGTATATAGTCCAAATGTTTATTTTTTATCAAATAGTTATTAGCAGTGTTTCTAATTTCCATATCAAAACAAAATTAGGTACTCTTGTCTTGACTAAAATATCGCAATAGGTCTACGTGCGCTACGAAAATGCTACGACTACGTAGGCGTCGTAGATCTCGTAGACGTGACTCCATCCACAAGTGATGGTAGAGTGGAGTGGATCCAAGGATCCACAGCTTAGCTCTACGTGTTAGCGATCCAACGGTAGCGGCGTAACCATAATGAAATTACAGCCTCTGTGGTGTCGTGGTCATGCAGATCAGTTTATAACCCGGAGGCGGCGGGTTCAATTCCCGCGGCAGCACAAGTATTTGGGCACAGCAAAAAAAGACCAAATACTTGTCTCTACTGTTGAGTCTCTTAACTTCCTAGACACAGAATCCTAGTTAGGGTCCAGAATCTATGCGTGTGATAATTAGCGTTATTATTATTATTAATTACAAATCAGTTAAGCGGTTTTGCCGTAAAAAATTCCTTACAATTAAATAGACAATTTTCAACTTAATTAAATATAGTTTTACAAGCGAGCTTGTGTACTGCGCACACCCGATACAAATAATATTGTGAGGAGATGAGGGTTAATAGAAAACTTAATACGGTCTCTGTTTTCTTTGCTAGGGTTGCTGGCAGATTGTAGGGTGGCCGACAAGTTTTCTAATTTAATAATTATAATGGATACTTTTTAATTGGTTTAAATATTCAAGCAGTATCCGTTAGTCACATATTCATTACAGTATAACGCTTTTTACTGTAATTTTAGTACTAGCTGCGCCCAGCGGTTTCAGCCCGAACAAAAAAAAAAAGGAATTAGCGAAAATGTTCCATCCGTTCACGCGTGTAGCTATGACCAAGAGAAACAGAGATTTGTTTTTATATATACACGGTGGAATTTAATTCGTTCTTTCCCTTAAATGTATGTAGTCAGACCAGGCTGGTGTAAAATATTCGTGTGCAATTTAAAAAAAGTATATTTTAAGCATGCCTCCTGAAATAACTGAATACCAGCCGAAATGTCTATTTAACGCTTCACTAAGCGCTTTGTAAATGTTTCGTAAGTAATAAAACACGTACTCTGTCCAATGTCGCAAGGCCTTTCTTTAGAATATTAATTCACTGTAATTTGATAATACCTAGATTTAAGTTTAATTTCATAAATATTATTGGTGTTTAGTTATATAAGAGCGTTTCATAGCATGGACTGAGTGCATACATTTAAGGAAAAGAATGAATCAAATTCCACGGTGTATAGATATTTAGTTTTGACCAGATCGTCGATTCACCCAGAGGGGGGCGGTCTATCGGTCAGGGCAGTTGTTGCAGAGGGCAAAGAACAGCTCAAAGAGATCGGTCCTATGAAGAATTATAATGCTAGGCTATCATTGAATTTTATTTCAGTTTTTCGTAAACATTTCGGAATGGAAATTTACGTAGATTCATAATAAAAATAACACCTTATCGCTAAATTCTCAACCAATGGTCACAGTATAAACTCGTGCTGGACTGCGATGCACCGGGATTACGGTCCCGCGTGGTTAGAGATAAGACCAGGCCATGCCCCGCTAAGACCCGTGCTTGACTTAGCTTCAACTTACGTATTGAGTTATTATCGATACAACAAGCAGCGGGTGTCAACATACTTACAGTACTTTGTGATTCTGTGTCCGTTTTTGTGATTCTGTGTGGTTTTGTTTGTTATTGGTTGGATTAAGTTTTTACTGGACTTACCTAATCCTGCGCAGCAAATTGTATCAACCGGTTTTATCAAATAATATATGACAGCATATTAGCCCGTAATAAAAAAAAACTGTCGGCGTCTACATACCATATAATTTAGTGAGATAAATAACTGCTAAACTCACGTCAGTTAAAAGTTGAAATTACTCCGACCGGAAACCGGTCGGAGTAATTTCAACTTTTACCGGACGGATTAAAACCCAAATTTGTATGGATTTGACAGTTTCAATACGCAGTTTATGTGCATAGTTAGTATGGATATTTCTCCTGTTGCATTGCAATCAAAATTTCGTGATCACCTCCCCCCTTTCGGACATAATTTGATGTCCTTCTTCTGGGAGCTAGTTACTAACGCAAGCCACGGCGGCTTTCGCGAGCGTTAGCCGTTATTTATCTTACAAAATGTTTATTTATCTTTATACTCACGATAGTTTTCAGACAATTATATAATTGTCCAGACCATTCGTACAGCGTGCCGTACAATTTTGTCGTGTGATCCAGCTATGCCGTGTCGTGTCGTTCAGTGAAGAAGCGGCCAATTTATTATTACAAAACTCGTGAACGATAAAGAATGTTTTATGAAATAGTTTTTAGATAAGAACAGTCGATAGCGGTGCATTGCCGGATCTCCGGTTAGAGAGTTCAAAAGGTTGGGCAGTTAACGATAACTGTTGGTCAAGATAGCAAAATTAACTATAATTTTAAATTTATAGCTCTATGATACCCAAGTTTTTAATAAGATTGTTTGAAACTTATCTTATTAAAAACTTGGGTATTATGTTTCCTAAGCTATTGCTATTTATATTGTGGTACATTCTAAAGATTTCCAACGATTTTACCCACTGTCTATTATCTATATACCTAGCCAGTGGCGTAGCTAGGAGTGGGCGAAGTGGGCCCTCGCACTTTAAGGGGCCTTAAGAAACAGTAGGTATGAATAAACTTATTAAATATGTAGAAACTTTATTGGTTTAAGTGTTAGTAAAATTAGTTTATTAAGTTAAATATTGTACTGTTTGTTTCTCCTAAACATTAATAAAATAAAATAAATAAATAAATGAAGCAGGACCGACTGTCTGCTTTAGCAATACTCTCAATCAAAGTTCAAAATGCCAAAATCAATTACAAATCTTTACTAGAGGACTTCTGTAAAGCTAAAAGCCGAAGAACATTACTTTTGTAAAAAAATTAATCCCTTAAGGTTACAAAAAAATACATTCTTACAAAACTATATATTTTTCATTATTCTCCCACCGCATTTATATTTTTTCACTATCATAAGTAGGTACGTCGTGGCAACACATATGTAGTAAGATTTATTCGGCAGATCATGGAACGAAAGGGGCCTCGCTTAGCGACTTTGCCCACGTCTACATTAGTCCACGCTACGCAACTGATACCTACTACTTAGGTATAATAAAACAGTAACTGGATTAATACTTTTTTGGTTGTGTCCCTTTGAAAGCGCTTCACATAAACTTCCAGTCAAATAATATTGGTAAAAAGTGCCTAGTTAAATAGATATTTTCAAGTACTGGTATTTTAAATTCATCTCCCATCGTTTTATGGCGCATCGTATATTGAGATTATTGCAAAAGTCATAAGTCAAAGTCAAAAGATTTTATTGGAAATAGGCTATTTTTAGTACTTTTATAAAGATGAAGTTTCAGAGATGAAGATGAAGATATATTATATTCATTTGACTTGTGAAAGTGCTTTGACTTGTACAAGTGCTAAAATTAGCCTATTTGCAATAAATCTTTTGACTTTAACTTTATATTCTCAAATACAGACGACATGTCGACTACCCCTGTATTTTGGAGTCGGTTAAACCTTAAATCGTATGACTCTGTAGATAGGGATATCACCACAAGATAATTAGACAGGCCTTGATGAGTAACTGACAACAAAAATGTATATACAATATTTTATCGCAAACAGTATCGACTCGGCTGATGCGCGTGCTGTCTTGTACCCTCATACAGAAATCAGAAACGGCCCATACAAGACGTATCGTTTCAGGCTCAAATTAATAAGTGAAATAGATAAAGAATGGCTCAAACTACATTTTATGTGAAGGTTTTCCACCTATCTGTGTTTGCGCTGAATTCTTTCGCACTATGTTACGATCAGATGTACGTGGACCTACCTTTTCCATCGAAAGATATTGCCAAATTGCCGCTCAAGGCTCGGCATCTCTTCTTAACGGTGTGGTGTTTGGTAAGTACCAAATCTAAGACGAATTTCCGTCTGTACTAAACGTAGTTAGACAGCTCCTATGTTCGCATTTATATCCCTAGCACCCGGTTTCTCGTACTTTTGTCAAAATCGTGTCAAGTCAACACGCCGCTGTCGCCGATTGGTTGAGACAGCTGATTATCAACAGGCAACCAATGAGCGCTCAGTATTCGGTCTGTCAAGTTTTCATGAATTAAGGAAACGCATACGAAAACCCGCGAGCAAGTATTGCTTAGCTAAGTTGTATTTTAATAGGTCTCGGTACCAGGTATTAGATTCCTATTGGTACAATCGTTTACTTCCATGTTTTAAGTAAGAGTAACCTGGTCTATGGCTTAAAATTTGAATTTTAAATTTGAAGCAGAGCATTTATTCCATTTATTTTTATTACTTACGATTTCGTACCTAAGTACATATACTTACACACTTACCTATCTACTTAACAGTGATGTTGTCACAAAAACCAAAAACTCAATAATTAAGTGTTAAAGAACTTGCAGTTAAACTAAAAATTACTGTTTTTTAAATACGTTACCTATTTGATTGTAGATTTTATTATTTCTCAAATTCACATATTAATTCATACCAAATCTTTTGTTTGGTTTTGGCTCTACACTTGTGTATTTAGCCAGTGTCAAGTTATTGATAATATCTCCAGTTAATTGATATCATATAATGAGTCAAGTCAAGTCAAGTCACAGTCCAAGTCATCAAGATAAGTCATAGTCTAGTCTAGTCAAGTCATACTCCTAGTAAAGTGGTGGCAACTTTACTTGAAGCTTCTATGGAGTTTTGGAAACAACACGAAAAAAAAGTTTCACCATCATTATACCACTTTCCCACACTCATGCCTGTAATCCAGCACGTAACGAATAAAATGCCACCAATTTTATGCACTAACACTGAAAATAACACAAGTTTTGGAAAATAATACAATGCGGCGACGCGATCTTTTTCGTTTTCCCGCCAAAAACCATACCACATCTTAACATAATAATTCTTCTTAAGTATGTGTGTGTGACTGAACTCTTCGTCAACTCGCAGCTGGGCCAAATTTAATGAATTTTTTCGTGTGTGTGTGGATGGTTTAATTAGATAACCCGTGCGAAGCCGGGGCGGGTCAGTAGATAGTAGATATAGTTATTACCTATATATTTTAATGTCTTAACGTGGTGTCACGAATTGTGTGCAATTAGCACTAAACTTGCATTTATATATGTAGGCTATAGCTAGGCAGTATTTTAGTACCTAAGTACACTAGCCGATCCGCTCCGGTTTCGAAATCTTCTAAAGACTGCTCAGTAAATACCGTTACTATAATCTTACGACACAGTACTTCAGATGAAAATATTTTCCTTCCAGGTGTTGCAGACACTATATTTTGCAGTGTCATTCATAAATGACATCTATGGAACAAATTCGCCCGCGCCAAAAAATCCACCGATCATCAGGAGACTTAAAGATATAATGTTTAGTCTATCCTTCCCCGTGGCTCTCTACGTCTCCGTAGTCTTTTGGGGAATATACGCTGTGAACAAAGACCTAATCTTCCCTATAGAAATTGAGTCACGCGTTCCTCAATGGATGAACCACGTTATGCACACGTTCATAGTTCCATTCATAATGATTGAACTGTTTGTCACGGAAAGGAACTATCCTTCAAGAAGATTCGGCGTCAATATGATAGCAATTTTTATAACAGCGTACACGCTTTGGATCCTTCTCGTTTTCAGAAGTACTGGTGTTTGGGTGTACCCTTTTTTAGGACTTTTAAACTGGACCATGAAGTTTATTTTCTTCGTGATCAGTACGTGTGTGGGACTCGGTATTTATGTTGTAGGCGAAAAATTTAATAATTTACTTTCTACTAATATTCAGGATTATGCTTCTGGAATTAATGGTCATGCAAAGAGTCGTTGATGGTAAAATAAAAGGTCTTTATTATAATTTTTGACTGACTTTTGTTTATAACTGTTTTCTTAATTTCAATTTGCATGAATAAATACTTAGTTTTTCAGTACAATACAGTATTATATTGTCTGTGGTTTTACTAACGCGGAACTAAACAACAAAGTAAAGGTTTTGGGAGTTTTGGCGGGAAAACGAAAAAGATCGCGTCGCCACATTGTATTATTTTCCAAAACTTGTGTTATTTTTAGTGTTAGTGCATAAAATTGGTGGCATTTTATTCGTTAATTGCTGAATTACAGGCATGAGTGTGGGAAAGTGGTATAATGATGGTGAAACGTTGCTTTTCGTGTTGTTTCCAAAACTCCATAGAAGCTTCTGATAAAGTTGCCACCACTTTACTAGGAGTCTGACTTGACTAGACTCGACTATGACTTAACTTAATGACTTGGACTGTGACTTGACTTGACACACTATATGATATTAATTAACTTGAGATATATCAATTACTTGACACTGGCTAAATACAAAAAAGTGTGGAGCCAAAACCAAACAAAAAAAAAGTAAAGGTTTTTGGCGGGAACACGAAATAGATTGCGTCACCCCATTGTATTATTTTTCAAAACTTGTGTTATTTTCAGTGTCAGTGCATAAAATTGGTGGCATTTTATTCGTTCAAGTGCTGGATTACAGGCGTGAGTGTGGGAAAATGGTATAATGATGGTGAAACGTTTCTTTTCGTATTGTTTCCAAAACTCCATAGAAGCTTCAAGTAAAGTTGCCACCACTTTACTAGGAGTATGACTTTGACTAGACTGACTTGACTATGACTTCGACTGTGACTGGACGCATATTTGCGTGAGATATCATTAACTTGATAAATTATCAATTACTTGACACTGGCTAAATACACGGAGGTGTGGAGCCAAAACATTTAAAAAAAAAGAAACAGTAAAAGAAATATTTACAAAGGTATCAAAAATATATTCAAACCTGATTTTAACATTTATATTATGACTTCCGATTCAAAACCCTTAACAATAAAATTGATTACCTCTTCATCAAAATTTTTCCTTCTTCTCCGTTTCTTTCCTGAATTCTTCATTGCAGTTTTTAAATTCATAACATCTGCACATTTCTGGTAAACCTTACACAGACTGTCATAATACATTAAAACAGTAGATGAGCCTTTCAAGTATTTATGGATGAATGCGCAAGGATCAATTTGATTTTCCAACTTTACTGCAACATTATACACAAATGTACCATTATAACTTTTGCAGTATTTTGTACTTTGAAATGGGGAGCAGCATAAAGAATTTAATGCATTCAATTGGTGCAAACAACATTGAAACTGAGCAAAGGAATGTATTTTTTTAATGTCATAGCTCTTTGGCTTTTTCTTTATTTTGTCATCCAATTCAAAGTGTTTTAGCAGAGTGCTTGCAGCTAATAAACAATCTTCATATTGTACTTTGTTTTTATTTAAATAAAACTCATCATTCTGAGGTGTGCTTTGCTGTATCTTTCTTAGTTCTTCAAGTTTTTTAGAGTATTTACTGTTAAAGTAGTTATGCCCTCGGAATGTTCCTGTCTTCTCATCAATGACCTCAAGCATCACATAGCAGATGAACAAGCTGTGAATGTGCCCAAGGGGAACATCACAGTTTGCGACCCACCAAAATATAGAAATCATGAATAGCTGAAAATTTGGTGGCAGCATCTCAATGTCAGCAATATTGAGTAACTCCATCTTTTGATTAAGAAAATAATGAAAGTAAGATTTTAGCTGGTCATTGGAAAGATCCTGAAATTGTATCTGTAACAGTCTTGAAGTTGCATTTTCATTGTCTACAAAAATTCGTTTATAATTGCAATCCTGTTCTCTGCTGATGTACATATAATATTCTTGAGAGAAATCTGTCATTATATCAAAAGCATATCTCAGTATTGGCAAATTGCAGAGGAAGCTGTCACTGTCAGCGTAGTCTTCAGCTTGAGGCGAACAGAAGTATAAGTGATGAGTATAAAGATTAATGTATGGTTTTGGGATGCGATTGCAACGGATGCCCTCTGCAATACATGCTGGCAAACCCAACACACATTCATCATCCTTTGCGTCTTCTTCATCTGAACTGTTGTCTTCATTTGAAGTATCACTTTCACTATCTGAATTTGTTTCATTTATTTCAGTGTCTTTAGCCATAACCTCTTTTACTATTTCAATTTTATTATCCAGCTGTAATATTGATTGAGATGCACTTACTTCGCTAATATTGAAATATTTCAAGGATTCACAATTCCGATTATTATATCCATCTATACTTTTCTTAATGATGTATAAGACCTTATTCTTCTGGGATTTTTTAAGTCTACCTAATATTTTAGTGATTGCTGTGTCTAGAGTTTCGTTTTGCAGCCATTTAAATAGTCCATGAATACACCGTTGCTGTTCATTTTTGCTCTTACTTTTAGGTAACTTTAGTTCTGAAAAAAACTTACTGAAAACCCGTTTTTCAACATAATCATTACCAAGTAATGTTGCGAGCAAGGGCAGCAGCTCCTCTTTAAGGCCTCCAAAATGACTAGTCAGATATTCCACTCTGTATATTTTGCATTCTAGAGCATATATTCTATTGCCATTTTCATCTATGGGTATCGGTTTTGATTCTAAGGTGTTGAATGGAATATACAGGACATTATATATGAAGAAGTCAGAATCGTAGCTCAGCACAGGGCAGTTAAGGTGTCGCGCCATAGAAGCTATCTCATCATCAGCCTCAAATTCACAAACTGTGTATTGAACATTCATATCAGTTAAGGCTTCGATGAAGACATCTCTCAGTAGTAGGGGGAAAATCTGCAAAGTGCCTTGGGTAACGGGATCTAGTCTAGAGGCACCGTTGATTTTAGACCGCAGGCGGCTATACGCTGTTTTCAATTTTCTATGCTCATAGCTCCCGTCGAACAAAACATAGGAGGTTATATTGCATTTACGCAAGTTTTTGAAGAAGGCTCTCACGAATGATGCAAATTTATCGTAGTCTCCGCCAAACGCTGAGAAGCAATTGAGCCTCCGGTAAAGTTGTGCACACAAACTATGGCCATCGATTACGAGACTACAATCGTGCAGCAAGAAGTTTTGCAAGAAAGCATCTTGATTGAAATTTATGTACGTGGTCAAACCTCTGACACCCATGATTATTTGTTTTATTTATATAATGTGGCAGAACTTATTGTTATTGTAGGTCTTCTTCTTTTTTTTTGTTTGGTTTTGGCTCCACACTTTTGTGTATTTAGCCAGTGTCAAGTAATTGATTATCTCAAGTTAATTAATATCATATAATGTATCAAGTCAAGTCACAGTCACGGTGCAAACACACGGTGCCAACTTTACCAGAAGCTTTTATGGAGCTTTGGAAACAACACGAAAAGGAACGTTTCACCATACCACTTTCCCACACTCATGCCTGTAATCCAGCACTTAACGAATAGAATGCCACCAATTTTATGCACTAACACTGAAAATAACACAAGTTTTGGAAAATAATACAATGCGGTGAAGCAATCTTTTTCGCTTTCCCGCCAAACCTCCATTTCATCATTAACTTGAAAATTAGCATCAATTACTTGACACTGGCTAAATACACAAAAGTGGAGAGCTAAACCAAAACAAAAAAAATCATCTCACTTGACATTGGCAGAATTATCGCTAAAAAAGCGTAGTAAGCCATTAAACGAAAATAAGACGAAGAGCGTCTAGAGCGGCCGCGTGTAGCGAATATTAAAACACGTGTTTTACTACAAAACTACGATTTTCTGCTTATATTACTTCATAAAACTGTAACAGAGCTAGTATATCTTTAATTGCAATATTCACGCAGAGATTCCAGTAAGTATTTTCGTACAGATCTTTATTGTCAAGACTTGCATGTTGGCCTCCGAGTTGCCTACATATCATTATTATATTTCGCAGCAAAATCAATATGACTGAAGAAAAAGAAGTGCCAGATACCAACGGACAGGAGAATAAAGAGGAAACAAACGATTCGGCAGATGAGACTGCGCTGGAATCCGGGATAATTCGACAAGTGGAGTATTATTTTGGTACGTCACTGCCACAAAATAAAATAACAAAACACGCACAGTGCCCACAACTAAAAATTTGAAACTATAAGAGAATAGGTAGGTATACGAAATCGCAAAATCGTATCATTCCGCCGATATTATGTTTGAACCACGTTCGTGTATATTGTTGAGCCTAGACAGTTTGCAGGACATTATACACAGTGTCGTTCTCGAGCTGGTTCACCAAAATTAACGTGTAGCAAGTCAAAATTTAATGTTTTGATACCGAAACTGCTATTTCATTACTAATGGAAAAAAATCTTATAATATAAATGTCAAAAGAGCTATAGTAATAATATGGACAACCATAGCTGCTGCATTTTGAAGGCATTAGTGAAAAGGTCCCAGATTTGATTTAGTAGGCTACATGAAAATCACTTAACATGGCCCAGCCATAAAGCCGGTTGGCCCGTTACTAAAGGCCATACATTTTTTATTTTTTACTAAATATTGAATAATGTGTTTCATATTTTGGCATCCCTGTCAATTGTGGCGCCTAGAGCGTCCTCCTAAAGATATTTATTTTTCAAATTCCATACGGGTAATACCATGGGCCCATTATAACAATCTTTGCCCTCTTAGCTGCTAAGGTTGTTGGTGTTGTCATTTTTATATACTATATATACTCGGACCATGGTACATTTTTTTATCATAATATTAATCATTTTTTAAACCTTGCCTCAAATTACACAAACTTTGTGTTCATTTGACATTTGAGAAAGACATTTAAATAAATAGCTACTGTTGCTGAAATGTGATAAAGTTTAATTCAGCTTGTACAGTGCAGCAAGCCATGAAGCAAGCAAGCTTTTTCCTGACCTTCATACCTAAAGTGCTGAGTGAATCATGTAATTTTATTGCAACAATAAAAATAGAAATATGTATGGATTTGACAAAATCATGTACAGTTAATGTGTATACCATGGGAATTTTTACTTTGCTATCAAAGTTACATGATCACCTTCCCGGGATTAGCTAATAATGCTAATAACTAAATAATCAACAGCCTGAAGTCACACACTACTGAACATATTCCTAGTTCTAGTCCATATAACTGAATATCGGCATTGAAATTCGAGTAATTTATTAGGTAATTTAATTTCTTTGACTAATCTCTGATCATCAGGCGACATCAACATCCCTCGTGACAAGTTTCTCCGTGAGCAAATACAGCTCGATGATGGATGGGTGCCTATTGATGTGCTGATAAGGTTCAACCGTCTTTCTAAGCTTAGTACGGACACTGATGTCATAGCTAAGGCCCTTTTGAAGTCTACGTCTGGGTTGCTTGAGGTGTGTATATTGTTTGATTTACGTCAAAAGTTCACTAATAGAGCTGATAGCTAATGTATTAATATATAATGATAATTAAGCTATTGGAGGTCATCACCAATGAAAGTAATATCTCAGCCCATATGTTTCCACTGCTCAGGCACAGTTACTCCATAAAAAACTATGTACACAAGAGGAGATTGGTTCTTTTTTTAAATAAAAAATAAAAGGCTATATTGACATTTTTGATTATGCCGCTCTGGTTATTTTAACTAATACTAATGCGTAAATTAATATATACTAACTTTATGTTAAAAAAAAGTCCCTCTCTATAAGTTTGTACATCATTCTTGCTGAGTCAGAGAGGCTCAGCAAGAATGATATTACAATCTCCCAGGTTTAGAGGATGAGAACCAAATAATGTATCTCTCTTGTCTTTGTTTGGACACATTTCATTAGAATATGATAAAGATTGTCAACTGAATTACATTCTAAACAATTCGGAGAGCTACTTTTTCACATTAAATAATATTAAACGAAAACTTGGAATGTGTCCGGTCCAAAGTCAGGTTGGTTCATTGAATTATTTGTTTTTTAACCATGTTAGTTTCCTCATCTTTTTTATATACCAATGTAAGACAGTCACAAAAATCAAGCAACTTTATTCGATTACTGCCTCATCATACTTTTTTTGAAAATGGTAAAAATATAGGGCATACTTATTTACACTATTTTGGATGAATTAATTACTTAATCATAATCTGAACACCATGCTTTAACAGTTTAGTTTAGTTTCAGTATTAGTTTAATCAATCACCGCTATACATTTTCAGGTGTCTGATGACACCAAGAAGGTACGAAGGAACCCTGAGCTGCCCATTCCAGAAATGAATGAAGAACGCCGCAAGGAACTCGCCTCCCGCACCATTTACGCTAAAGGTTTCCCTAAAGATGTATCATTAGATGATCTACTGAAGTTCTTCAAGCAGTTTGAAGAAGTTGAAAATGTAATCATGAGAAAGTACCAAGATAGGAATACAAAGAAGAAGATGTTCAAAGGATCAGTATTTGCAATGTTTAAGACTAAGGAACAGGTATTTTCGATTTTTTTATTGACACATCTTGGTTTAATTAATAATAACTTTAATAAAGTTTACTTACCTTTGTTGCAATTAATTAAACCAAGAAGCACCCATTGGGTTTTCATTCATAAATCCGTTATTATTATTATTAACACTGTTGGTTTAAAAGAGGAAAATGAGTATTGTGTATAATGTTCTTACATAGTTTAATATAGGATATAATATATATGTCTACTTGTAGTTACTCTGGCCTGATAATAATAATAATAAATTTATTTGTTCACATAAAATAAAGCACACAGAATTATGCATCTAGGAATATTATGGACTAAAGAAGATAGTTCTGCCTTCTGAACTATAATTTCAATTCCCACCCAGGACAAATATTTGTGTGATAAACATAAGTGTTTGTTCTGTGTCTGGGTGTTACATTGAATTCTATGTTTAAATTTACAAAAAAAAAGTATATTAGTATTTTATCAGTTATCTGGTTCCCATACTACAAGCTTTGCTTAATTTGGGGCTAGATGGCGCTGTGTGAAATATCCACTAATATTTATTTTGGAACATGGAAAATTGTGTGCTTTACACCTAATTTTAGTGGGCCATTTTCAAGTAGCTACTTCTTTATTTTCTTTCTCTTATATATTTGGAGTGATTTGGTTTAACTTTACTATATGAGACAACTATAAAGCTTATTACATTATTAACACAGAAAATATAAAAAGCATTTATACCTATTACCTTTTTCATTTCAGGCAGAGAAGTTTGTGGCATTGAAAGATACAAAGTATGGAGAGTCAGAACTGCTCATCCTCTGGCAACAAGATTATTTTGAGAAGAAGCAAGAAGAGTATGCTGCTAGGAAGCAACAGAAAGACAAGGGCAAATCTAAGAAAGATGATGTAAGTCAAAGAATTTTAATGCAAGTAGGCTATTTTTTTGAATTTTTGCAAATCAAATTTAAGTTGATATAAGATTTGGACTTACAAATTTTAAAAACATAACATTATAGACTCAGCATTCTAACTAAAAAAGGAGCAAAAATAAATACCTAAAAAAAGGGGCTAAACCAACTCCAAAGGCCTTAATTACATACAAAAAAAACTCTATATTTCTTCTAGATATTTTGGTTTAAAAAACAAAGCTCTGAACCAAACCAAACTGAAAGTATATAATTTCAAATAAACAAGATTTTTTTAAATCTATTTATAAATTACATAAATCTGAGGTACCATAAATCAACAAAAAAAAAACATATTATGAACCTGTTTTGATGTTGGCTTAAAAATGAAACTCAATATATAAGGAGCAATGTCAATGATACCAGACTCGGTATTTTAGAATACATTTTGTATGCCCCCAGGCCCAGTCAGAAGAGAAGAGTGAATTTAAGCTACCTGCCGGATCTGTATTCAAGTTTGGCGAAGCCGCCGACAAAATGACAAGGGAAGACATAAAGGGAGCACTTACGGAATTAGGTATGATCCCCTATCATCCCTACAAATATATGAAGGTGATATCTTGTCTATTTGTGTGCAGCTTTTGGATCAACTAAGAGAAATAATTTTCCTTGAAAATTAAATGTTATAACAGGAAATGGAGTTCAAAAAATTTGTGTGTAAAACGTTAGGATGCTCTAGTAATAAAATATGTTCTGAAAGCGTTTGCATGCAGCTCCACTCATGACATTTGAATCAATACCGTCGCGATAACTCCCCGCGCGATTTACTCGCTCATAATTATTTCTAGCTTTACTCGCTCATAATGGTATTTTATTTATTGTTTGATAAGCTTGCATTTGATCACTATCTTATCTGATGGTAAGAAAATGCAATTTATGTTGTGATATGCTTGCTGAATATACCTGTGTAATACGTTCATATAATATCTCAAAACTCTAATGTCATTGCATGATGTTACTGACATCAGTTTTTTAGTTAAAATCTTAGCTATCAATCACAGAAAACTGCATTCAAATAAGCTCAATCAAAATCAAACAAACACAAAAATTCTAAAGAGACCTTTATAAATTTTGTCCGTCTGTAAACAAATATTTCTTGTTTAGTTTCTCAATTAGTATTTTCAATGTACAGCTATTTAAGTTATAATTATAATAGTAGGTATAGATTTTGTCCAAATTCAAAATGCCTATGTATTTATATACCCCAAGTTCACAGTTCTACATTGATAAAAAATGGGTATGTATTTAATTTTCTATAAACTTAGCTTGTTCGGCACTAAAATGTTTTATTTTTTTACAGGAGCAGAGGTAGCATACATAGATTTCAAAGTAGGTGACACAGAGGGCTGGGTTAGACTCGCAAAAGAAAACTCCGCCAAGGAGTTCAATGAAAAACTAACCGATGGTAAGGTGAAGATCAAGGACACAGAAGTTGTTTTCAAACTTCTAACCGAAGATGAGGAGACTGTTTACTTGAACAGAACTATTGAAGAAATGTCAAAGCGTAGAAAGAATATGAGAAATAATAAACATAAAGGCAAGGGGGGGTACAAGGGAAAGCCGGGTAGGAAGAGGAAACAAGACAATCATAATGATGCACCACCAAATAAAGTCAAGAGTGACAGTTAGTTTTAAGTTAACTCTTACAATTACTACTTGTTGTAGGTGTTGTTGATTTTCCCGTTTATTATTAGGGAACTTAAGAAATTAAATACGTTTAGGGCTCTTTAAATTTTCGAATGTTGCGTGTTGTTTTTTTTTATCCATAAATCCATTCTTGTGTAGTATGCCTACACTCTTCTGGTTAAATATTGTATGATTCTTGTGAATTATTAGCTACTGCTAGAAAATAGATGGGACTTATAATGTCATTTGTTGATTCGTCCAAGCATTAGTTTACCTATATTCAATGTTTATAAAGAAAACTGATGTACTAAACCCACATCTTTAAATAGTTATAAGAAACAACATTTATTTTTTATTATATAAACATGCTATAATTATAGTTATCTTTGTCTTAAAATAATTGGTTTCATTTCAATTTAGTTTTAACTCTAATTGATGAGGTACAAACTAGACAAATTAAGTAAGTTTAGTTGAGCAAAAAGCTACTCCATAAAGTGATTTCTGCTAAGGCCCTGTCCAGAAGGGGCGATTCGTCGCGAATCGTTTCGCGCGAAAGCGAGGTATTGAGCGTCTCACGTCTCCAAGTATCGCGCGAATTTGAAATACGTTGACAATGATGCTCGTGGACGTGGAGGCGATGTATGGATGGGCATGTCTAGTACCAGTACTGCTAAGTCCTATCGCAGCGAATACACCACTTCTAGACATCAGACTAACTAATCCGACTAAATCTGTCCCCAAATGCTTTACGTTACGTTCCTTCTAGACTTCTGGTTCTGGACGCATCACGAGACGAGAGATTCGCGATTATCCCAATTAATATGGATTTATAAGATTTTTATAGTTCCTAAAAACTGCAAGGCTTGGGCAAGAGGATGTAACCACTAGGTACGTTTTAGGCTCGGGTTGAAATCCTACTGGCTCCTTACTGGCTGCTAAAACTGGAACACAATATCTGCGTATGGCTGTAATTTTCTTTAATCTGTGTGCTGACTGCTGACGATGATTTTGACATTTGTTTATTTACAAATGTTGCGTGACGCAGATGTACGCTTTTTGCTTCACAGCCTCCTTCGTTTGATGGTCTATCAGGAAAAACGTGACATTGGCGAAATTGTGGTGGCACCTCCACAAAAGCCACGAAACAAGAGTTGAAGTTGAAGCTTTTTGCTTCAGAGTTTAATTTGTTCGACTCCACGATTTAATTATTTTTTGCGTTTTCGTTTAAATAAATATTATTACAACACAATCTGAAGAAATTAAAAACAAACATACGCTTCATCTCGGAAAAAATGAAAACAGAAAACGGCGTAGAAAATGTCGACAATCCAGCATCGATCACAGGTGATGTGATTGGGGACACAGCCTACAGCGAACGCTTCGTTCTTAAGATCCTGCTGAAACTGGCAAACCGGGACACCCTAAAGGAGGAAGTAAGAGAACAGTCCTTTGAAGAAGAACTGTGCACGCTATGGGAAATGTCAGCCGAAAAAGATGTTGTCCTTTATCTACAAAAACATGACACTCTAAAACTGTTTACCTTCGCATTGCCTATTATAGACTCCCCGCGCATCATAGAACTTATCATCGGTACTATCGCGAACATGTGTTGCCACCAAGAAGTAGTAGATTCATTTATGGCCAACAATGATTTACTAAAGCTGTTGATGGACTTTTTAAAGTCTGATGATAGTCAAATTTTAAATCAAATCCTACGCCTGATCAGTTCCTGTCTGTATGATGCTGAAGGTGATAAATTGAGATTTTGGATGAATACATTCACAGAGTATGAATATGCTACTGTAATCTATTTCATACTGACAAATTCATCAAATAAAGAACTGTTAGTGACTACATTTGAAAATTTAAATACAATATTTGTAAGTTGCCAAAATGATGGAAGTGATTTAGTATTTGCCGATATGTTTGCGACTGCTGATGCTTCAGCAGCAATATATGCAGGATATTGTGAATACCAAAAACTTGCATGCTCTGAGGAGAGCTTAGATAGACTTCATATTATAACAGTAACCTTAATGTTAAACTGTATTAATAGGATCCAAGTTATTAATGAGGAACCCATAAACGATGAAAATGTTGCAATGAATGATAGTACTCAGAATGGTGTAAGCTTAATACGAGATATACTACTCAGTTATGAAAGCAAAATGATTGAATACAACAAAGTTGAAAGTGTTGAGGGTGACTTTCAAACTGTTCTAGAAGCAATCACCATATTAATTGAATCTCTAGAATTAAGCAGAGTATGCTCGCCTGATAAGTATTTTAGTCCAAGCTATAGTTTGTGGAAAGTTTTAACACCTAATGGAAGAGAGGAAAAAAATGAGTTATTAAAAGGGTTTATGGATGACATAAAGAACTCGCTTGGCTCCATTATGTGTACTTACATGGCCCAATGTACAGATAGGGATCTATTGTATGTTTTGGATGAAATTGGTGACAATTATGGGAATATTGTCAGTCAGATCAGCAATGTGGAACTGCAAGCAACAATAGCCAATAGGGCTTTGAACTTTAGAAACAGAATAAATGAAAATGTTGATGCATGAACATACCCACCTGTTATTATTTAGATTAAATTCATTTTGCATAAGCAAGATTTAGATAAAATTTTACAAAATCCTGTGTAGTTTTCTGTTGCCACTCTATTATTTTGTTATGTATGGGCATGACGCTCAACATCAGGCAGATCGCGTCATTTGTATACATATAATAAATGTATTAGTATTCTGATTAGGCTAATCAGTTCATTTTTGTGCTTATTCAAACCTTCCCTACTCCGCCCGGTGAGGTCAAAGGTCGGTAGAGACCAACGGCATTAACATGTTTGATTGAAATCGACAACAATATTTTTTTTCCATTTCGACTTTTTTTGAAACCAGTACTTGAGTATAATGACATCCTTGTATTGAGGTAGCAAACATTTATAAATGAAAAATACAGAAAATATTAAAGTAAACAATTGTTACGTAAAATATATATGTAGTAGACCTTTCTGTTAAATTATCTGGTTCCCTGACACAACAGCTTACTAGGGTTGATAACATTTTTTACTTTGACAATCAATTTTATTTTTACGGGGTATTTTGTAACATATTGTACAAATAAAATAAATTCAGTATAAACTCATTACTGCGAACTACATAATACCATCAGCCAAATGGCGAGAACCATAATATGGCCTCGATGCGATAAGGTCTACAGCTTGTCCTTAGAGGTCAGTTAGTTGTTGCATACACTTCTGATACTTTGTATGAGACAAAAACAGGCTTAAGAGAAACTACAATAAATAAATGGGATTATATATTTTTTAGACATTGTAAAGCAACATTTACATTACGATAAAGGAGTTTTACACCGTCCGCATCGAGCTCGCGGCGACTAACACTATCCGAATGTAACAGTAACAATCACGCGCAACACGCAACTTACATGGTCTCTCGTAAAAAAAAACATTCACAAATACTGAAAAGGACAATAATATTTAGAGATTAATAACTGTTTAATTTACATTAATGTACTTACAACTATCTAACTACGCGCCCCTAGAGCGGGGCAACAATCGCATTCAATTTTAAATATCAATTCGTATATCGTAAGAGATAATAAAAACAGGATAAAGACTAGACTTTACACTGAACAACGACGAATTAAATTAGCTAACAGCAACATATCGCGGGCGATCTCTGTGCCGACGAATGTTTAACAAAAATATATTACATCGCCTTCGAAATCACCCGGCGGCCGCCCGCGTCCGCGTCGGCGGCCAGCCGCACTAACTAAACGTAACTAACTATACATGAAAATAAAGCTATGTGTGACCGAGAGTGACCGTCGTCGGCACAGAGACGCATAACATACGTACATTGTTACCTACTCAATAAATTACATAAATAATCTGAATCAAAACAAATTCTTAGGCTTCCGAAGAACAATATTGTATTACCTTAGTTATCAGGCTCCGTTTGGTGAAAGCAACCCGAAATATATTTAGCCTTTCAAATAATATAGGAGTGTGTTTAGATGGCTAAATCTGTGAGTGGTTTCACAATACGGAGCCCGAGTCTATACACTCTACTAACGTAAGCGTATTAGATAAGTGTATAGAATAAATAATAACAAATTAAAATGTTAGGCAGAAAAAGCCGCGGGTGATATGAACGCACTAATCAGGTATTAAACCCCTTTGTACCAACAGGGATATGTATGTTACATTGTGCCACAGAAACGATACTTAGCGCATTCCAAAACCATATCCTTTCCATTACAATAAGAACTAATTTACAAGTAGCCGAAAAGTTACGCGCGAAATATAAAACTATTCGGCGAACACTCAAAACCCACCGGTTCACCAAAGTACCTAACCAGAAAATCAGCGATAAAAGGAAACTGTCCAACGCCAACATTTAGCATTGAAATATTATGAGATCGAAACAAATACATCTCTTCTTTTATCGACTTCAATCGCGAGGGGTTTTGGTACACGTACAATTTAGATAAACAAAAAACAAAACTTTAAATCTTAATCCAATCTACTTACGTTTCGTCGACATAAAAATAAAAATACTACATTATATGTATGCAATGATAAGTTCCTACCAACGATGCAGAGAATATAAGAATGGTCCAATTTTGGCACAATTCGTCCCAAATACGTGGAAAATAATACTATAAAATGTAGCACAATAAACAAGCAGAAGGGCAAGTGATAACTGGTATAACTAAAAGCAAAATACACTTTCTAACACTTTTAACCGGTTTTTGTTTAAGCGATCTTGTGCTAAGTCCAAATAACAAACTGTATTTTGAGATTTAAGTAATTTAGCTAAGGTTTACTCAACCGTTACTGTTGTAACGGTTTTGTATGGCCAAGTTACTGCTTATTTACTGCGACACACTGGCAGTGACACGCCGTCACAATCCGCAAGACAAACAATTTATCCACATTAAAAATAACATTAACAGCTAATCGAATGGTCGTCAATCTACGTCCATCCGCCCGCCTGTTGCGTATCCCTACAATATAATACAATACAACAAATACAATAAAACAAAATATAATGTGTAATAAATAGTATTGCATTGTGTATTTTTTATTAATGGACATAAATAAGAACTGGAAAAATATACGCAACAAGTAGCGATTCTACAATTAAAATTCTTTGGTAATTTTTTTTGTGAGCAACAACAAAATGATCACTGTGAGTATAATGATGATGAACCCTTAAAAGCGATGCTTTGTTTGGAAACACTGCGGTATGGACCGTCCTGATTGCCAATGAAATAGAATAATACCTAGTTGCCTGCTAAGCGAGTATTTTGTACTTGCTAGTTATCCTAACATAACATAGTAATGTCAGGCTAACATATATAGTAATGTCAGGCTAACATATTCAATAATGTCAGGCTAACATATACAGTAATGTCAGGCTAACATATTCAATAATGTCAGGCTAACATATACAGTAATGTCAGGGTAACATTAATACAGTAATGTCAGGCTAACATATATAACAATGTCAGGCAAGCATTAATATTTATATTATACTACCTATATTCAATTCCGAAGCGAGATTAACATTGTGCATAGAACTCTCGTATTTGTTTCGTGTTTGGTACGGCCCTTGTATATATCCTGATATCATATGGAAAGATTTCAATTCCTGAATAATATCTCTGAACAATAAGCTGTCACGGTCGAATACTCGCCCAGCGTACACAAGTACTATTAGCATCTTCACGAGAACTAAAGGGTACGTCCGTCGCGAATGTCCGCAACCACGTTCCGACTGCAGTCACTGGAATGTCCGACTCGCCCCACGCTCCCCGCACGGCTCGCCTCACATATTGCTTTTCTTATAAGCGTAATTTAACAATCGAGAGTAGGTACGACACATTTGTACTTACACACATCTATACACGAGTAAATATGTATTAAAATTGAAACAACCTACGTTTCCCCGTTTTCGTTGTCTTGATAGGACAGTTTATGTTACGTTACGTCTACGGGGCGACACACAGATAATTTCGTAATAAATTATGGGAATACATACATCTACGCAGTCTGATCAAACGGCAATCAATACGCGCTATATCGATTTATTGCAATAAAAACGTTTTAGTTAGCAACTAGAATGCATTATGTGGCAATCGGTTCGATGTGTTCGATATATCTGACGTCACACGCCAGACTCGCGGCACTCTAGACTAATTTCGTTTATGTATTCATAAACTCTAAAAATGTTATTCATGTACACTTCGCAGTTTTATATTTATGGGTGAGAATGATAAAGCAATCTATTGCCATCACATGAGTTACTTTCAGATTCTTAATGTTAGGTGACCTGATCTTTGAAGATGAATCAGTTATTCTACAGTTTTTGTAGAATTTATTGCAGCTTCTCTCACAACATTTATCACACGTGGGACACACGCAATAATACAATTACACGTAGATAACGAGATTTCACTCCGAATGTCCGTTTGGGAGCAAAGCATTGAGATATTTTATTCACTTCTGCAAAAATCTAGACATTATTGACGTCTCATTCCCACTACAGTTTCAACATAGTGGTGTAAGTGATATAACAACATACTTTAGCTTTAGTCAGAACATATTTTTAATGGCGCAAACGGTACTAACAAGTGCAGACAAAGTTTCTAGCTTTTCAAAGTTTCCTTTAAACTTCCTCTTTTAATTAGCTTCTCTCACTTTGTTCACACGCGTAAACCTGTCCTAACATATACAATAATGTCGGCTAACATTTACAGTAATGTAAATCTGACAAATACAGTAATGTCAGTCTAACATATACAGTAATGTCAGTCTAACATATACAGTAATGTCAGTCTAACATACACAGTAATGTCAGTCTAACATTTACAGCAATGTCAACCTGACTTACACAGTAATGTCAGTCTAAAATATACAGTAATGTCAGTCTAACATATACAGTAATGTCAGTCTAGCATATACAGTGATGTCAATAGCATGTACAGTTATGTCAGTGCTCCCTGTCCCATGGGATTCTCCTACGCCCCGGAGAAGCCATATACTTCAAGCACCCGTATCTCGAAGTCCCCACTCGGACAGAGTGGTGGGTTGTTAAACGTGGAGCAGCGGTCAGTCTTGCCAAACCTAATGTTTTCATCCATCCATATAGCTTGCCCGTCACTGGAAATTACAAAAATAGATTATAATTTTTTTTTAATGAAATCTCCTTAGTCCTTGTCATTCAGGGATAATGATAGATAGAAACGGTTTAATAACAAAAGTTTTAAACAAGCCTTAAACTAGTGTTAAACGGCTGTGTGTATTGTTAAGCACACGTTTTACGTCTGTTTAAGCCTTGGGTAACATGGATAAACTTTAACCCCCTTACCAATGAATATTTTGTGTAGCAGAGGAATAATAATTTTGTGTTTTGTTTCCGTCTATCGTATTCGGAATGGCCAAAGATAAAACAAGAGAAAACTAAGTAGCTATTCTATTGTTATGCAGTGTATATTGTATTCTTACGCCATTTCGAATTCGATAGACAAAACCAAAAATTATTATAAAATTGCTACCCCTCTGCTATGTTTATTGTTAACTAATAAGAGTTTACCTATTCTCTAAATATTAATTTTTTGCCAAAAAATACGACGATGCAACAATGGACGATCTTATAGCTAAAACTGATCTCTTCGGCAGCCTTTGGATGGAGTGGATTCACGGAAGTGGTAAGTGGAATGTGCGGATGCAGCTTTTTGTCTGTAACAGATTTTTAAAATCTAATCTGCATTTTTATATATTACCTTCAATATGCATACAAACTATTTAACTTCTTTATAATATTAGTATCATCTTTAAATTTTCGTTTGAGTCATGTTAGTAAAACAATAATCATTAATATTTCAGTTATTAATTAGCGAAGGTGCACAAAAATAATAAGTTTGGTGTTATTAAATAAATAAAATTTAATGAATTAGCCCAATTATTCTCAGCGTACTTTTTGGACATGCCAGTAAATCCATACCAACTACAAAAAACTTAAGCAAGCCTTAGCGAAGTGTTAAGTTAAACAGTTCTATTATGAATAGGTATGGGCGAATCCTTTGTTCAGCAGTGGACTTCTTCGGAATATTTATAGATGTTTGTGGCGTAAGCGAATAACGCATTTAACCAGTATCAAGTTTAAATAATTTTTTTTTTTTTATTTATACGTCGAAGTCTAATCAAAGTCTATATAAAAATGTAACCAGCAACTAACTGCTAGCGGGTTAAATGGCTTCTCTTTTAGGCTCACTTTAATAACACTGACACATTCACAACACAAAATATTACCCTCCACCGATGGTGATCATAGTATTATCCGCTGCCATGAACAGAGAATTGGCGTGAGGCGTCCTCGCCTCAGCTTCGCCTTCAACCTTTTTATCCTCGAGGCATCCGACCCAGGGATACTTGGCTCTTTGAGGGTGCAGACTAGAAAGAAACGAACGAGGTAAGTGACTGACCCGCCTCCAATGGTGATCATTTTCGTGTCGGCAGCCATAAAGAGTTCCGATCCGTGCGCAACCCTTTGCTCTTCCGCCTTGTCTCCGCCGGCGGCTGCCACGCCCACCCACGGATATTTCGCGCGCTCCGGGTAAAGGCTGGAAAGGGATGCGTGTTAGGGTTGCGATGAGGTTAATATATGATTGGGGTTGTACACTCCCTTGATGATTCAAACACACACGAATCGCTATTTTACAGCTGTTTTTTTTTTGATATTTTGGCTCCGCACTTTTGTGTATTTAGCCAGTGTCAAGTAATTGATAATTTATCAAGTTAATGATATTTCACGCAAATATGAGTCAAGCAAGTCACATTCGAAGTCATCAAGTCAAGTTATAGACAAGTCATAGTCTATTCAAGTCATAGTCTAGTCAAAGTCATACTTCTAGTAAAGTGGTGGCAACTTTACTTGAAGCTTCTATGGAGTTTTGGAAATAACACGAAAAGAAACGTTTCACCATCATTATACCATTTTCCCACACTCACGCCTGTAATCCAGCACTTAACGAATAGAATGCCACCAATTTTATGCACTAACACTGAAAATAACACAACTTTAGGAAAATAATACAATGCGGTGACGCAAACTTTTTCGTTTTCCCGCCAAAAACTCTTTTACAGCTGTTTTAGAAATATTTACTTTAACCTATCAGTCGCGTTATGTTTATGATACAACCTAGAATTGTACTTTAAAATATTATCCTTACCGAAACTACTCCTTTTTGAAATTATTTTCAATAAAGTAGCATGTGAACTGTTGTGCAACGGCGGCATATATTAACGACACCAAAATAAAGTAGGCAAAATATATGGGTGACAAAAAATGCTTAATGGAGTTTCTTAACCAAATTCGATGAAAACTAGCACAATATTTAATGTACTTAATTTTTTTTAACAATTTTTCTATCTTTTTTTTCTTTTTTCTATTTTTCTTTATACTTCCGTTATTTTTGGAAAAATAAGCAACCACTGTGTTATCGTGCCATCCCACAGTTGTTGTACCATGTTTGATTTGTAAGGTCATGGGAAGACACTATTCCTTTTCTATACATATCAATAATAATTATTTTATATGTATATTTACAATATAATACCACAATGTAATTATAAAAAGCAATATAAATGTTATAAACTACATAATTGCATAAACTGCAGTTTTTCATTTTAGCTTTTTTTTTAATTTTAGCTATCGGATAGTAATTATTTGTTACTTTGATAAATAAACATTTCAAAGCGGAAAATAATATAATGCATAATATAGGTACAAACAAATAAATAAGTCTATTAATACATGCAATGTATAATGAATTAAAATAACAAACATGCGGGAAAAACTGTTCTGGATCCAATGACACAAAATATAAATAATAATAATAGGAAATAATGTATAAAATGGCTAAAATACAATAAAATAATAAATGTAAACTTATATAAATTATGTTATTTTAGTACCTAAGCGTTCAATAAATTTATATTTAATTACATATAATATGTGAATTAGGGTCTATCTTTTGTTTGGAGGATAATTGAAAGGTTGAGAATAAAAAGGGTTTAACTGTCAAATTGATAGTTTCGAGAAAATTGACTTAAACTTCAACGACGTCATTTAAATGTAGAGTGCTTATAAGGTAATAGAAATGTTTATGTAAGTTTCAGTTGCTTGAAAATGTTTTAATTCTATTGTAAAATACTAAATATAGTGCTAATTCATACAATTACTGTAAAAATATAATATAATAATGTTATTATGCTAAGCGAACTGTATTCCTGTGACAGATAAACTGTTTTTAGATTCAAAATCTCAAGATTTAAGCCGGTATTATTATCGGTATTTTGAGAATGTATTATTGTAGATAATTTCACGCTGAATCCAACGATACTCATAAGTCATTTTGTAAAAAAAAAACATTTAAACCCTTTTTGTTCTCACCCCTTCAATTGTTATCTATTCCTTTTGAATCTAAAAACTTTCCAATCTAAGAACAAAACTATTATTTGAAAATTAGGATATTTTAATATATGCAAAATAATACTATTTCGATTCCTAATATCCGTTAATTTTGGTTAATACTTACAAATCCATCCTACTATTGAAATATGGATCTATCTGACTGACAGCCTCCGTGGAGCGTCTCTCTTTCTATCTCCACTAACTTATATAACCCTCTCAACTTAAGTTCGCCTCGCTTGATCTATTTCCGTAACGCTCTTTTCACGCATTCACCAGCTTACTCCCCAAGTGAAGATAGATAGATAGATAAACTCTTTATTGTACACACCAAATAATAAAAAATACAAAGAAAAAAAAAAACAATCAATTATATAAAGTGTAACAATGGGCTACCTTATCGCTAAAAGCGATCTCTTCCAGGCAACCTTTGGATGGAGAGAATTTGACGAAGTGGTAAAGGAAGAGTGCGTAAAGAAGTTTTACTTCAAAAATGAAGTGTGTTTACCTAAAAAGGAATGTCTCTCCCGTGCCGAAGTACGCCTGCCGGTTCCCGCGCTCGTCCTTCTGGTTGCGCTCGAACCAACGCGTCGAGCAATACGCTCCGAACACCTGCCGATACAAACAACTAGGTTATATCTTTCACTAAAGGCGCAATTTTTAACAACCCGTTTGAACTCATTACAAGTTAAAAATTATTTTCTTGTGTACCCCTACGCTATGACATAAGAAAAAGACACAATCAAATAATTATTCATATAAAGAAAAGCAATTAAAAAAGTAGACTAATTTCTGAAGGTGTGAATGATGTGCGAAAAATTATGATTTGTAATTTGTGTATATTGTAAGGCAATAGACTTGTAACAAATTGTTATCAACAAATAACTCAATTAATCTAAGAATCTCAATGACAAATTATAAAACAAAATTTATTTATTTATTTATAATATGAACGCATTTGCAATTATAACATATTATCAAATATTCAGAAAATTTGAAAACCTTCCCCACGCGGGTGAAACCGCAACTAGTTACAAATAATTTTGGAATAATTTTATACCATCCATTCCACTCTACTCCTCTAATATAATATTGATGTTCCCAACAGGATTCCGTACAGATTCTACTACAGATTATACTAAATTCATAACTATACCTACATCTATTGTGACACGAACGCAATAAACATTTGAGTTTATGACTGGCCCGATAGCTCAGTTGGTAGTAACCCTGCCTTCTGAACTATGGGTTGTGGGTTCGATTTCCACCCAAGACAAACATTTGTGTGATGAACATAGGTGTTTGTTCTGTGTCTGAGTGTTATATCGTATTACAAGTATATATTTACAAAAAAAAAAGTATTTAAGTATTGTATCAGTTATCTGGTTCCCATAATACGAGCTTTGTTCAGTTTGGGGCTAGATGGCGTTGTGTGAGATGTCCGCACATATTATTATTACTATTATAGTTAGAACACCTACCTCATTGTTACAAGTCTTGATCATTAGCAGCGTGGGTTCGTGATGCTCCACCCTCACGTAGAAGGTGGTGAGCGAGCAGCCGTGCTCCTCGGTGGTGTACAACAGTACCGGCTGGTACATCGTGATCCGGACCGGCAGCCACGACCATAGAGTGAACAGCTGGAATCGGTCACCGCTGTTTTATTGGACAGTCTTTTGTTCGTTGACTGTGATCGGTATCAATGAATAATCTTTTCCCAGTCAAGATTTGATGGCACATTTTAATCAAGCAATTAATTATGTAACTGATATAATAATTTAAAATACAATTAAAGTTGTAAGCCTTCCTTGATTAGAGATCAAAGTTCAGCTAATTACAATATTTGAAAAAATGTCTTCAACATGCCATTGTTTTGGGGAAATGTTGAATTACAGGTTTTACCAATTTCTACATTAATTGCCAAACTAGGCTTCAAATTTGTGAAAAGACTCCGTTCGCACATGTATAATTAGAAACCAATTGGCATCCAATACTCTTTTATTTTATTATGATTGCTTTATCCAATTCATATAAGCATTATTGCTATTAACTCAAATACAAATTTGGTATTAAAGATTGTTCATTGGAACCGGACGTAAAATGGAGCTAAAGAATAGATAAAATGGAGCTAAGGAATAAATAAAATGGAACTAAAGAATATATAAAATGGAGTTAAAAAATAGGTCTGAGACGGCATCAGCCGGTCCCGGCCAGTTCAAAAGCGCTATTTAATAAAACCGGTGACCAGAACCGGTTACAGGTTTCAGCCAAATGTCCACCGAGAACGAAATATGACTTTTTTAACCTGAATTAGCATACTTTCGCTACTTCTTACTTTGTTGGAAGTATGAAAAATTTCGGTTTAATCAATTGTACGGTTTAATATTCAAGCGCACACTTTTATGCGCGTGGGAGTTAGTTTCGTTCACGATGGATTGGACATTTATTTGTTTGATCAAAAATGAAATTTCTAACGATAGTACGTCTTTTCACTACCATGAAAGTCTAACAAGACATTTTCTTCAGAATGATTGATTTAATAGACAAAAACACCTAAGTGAGTCTAGACAATCTATCCTTACCAAAAAACTCAAAAAACTTTTATTTGATGACTTCAACAAATTCGATTAGAAAAGAGGCTACTTACGTATGAGACAATTTGTTGAAGACATAAAGTAAAAGTGACAACTTGTTTTTGTAGTAGGGCTGTTTGTATTTCAACAACATAACGACACAAATAATTATTTATTAGTGGTGTACGTATTAGTTGACATCTACATTGTGACGAGTGCAAATATATGTGCACACCTACGGATACGTATATATACATGGATAGCTCGGGTGAGACACCTAGGGTTCGAGGCGATACGAGGATTCGAAATTTAGAAAGCGGTTCAACTAAACAAAAAAGTTTTCCCGTAGATCTAAATAATTAACGTAAATGGGAAAAAAGTGGTAAAATTTATGTCTAAAAAAAAAATTGCCTCTGACAAAGACCGATTGGAACTTTATAAAGTCCTTGCTTTGAGAAAAAAGTTCAGGTAGGCAGGAAGCAAAAAAAAACCATTTCTTAACCAATTTTATTTATACCAATACTATTATATATATATTATACCTACTTTAACAAAATATCATTGTCCTGCCTACCGACCTTGATAACGGAAGAATAGTAATCACAAAAGAAATTGTTGTAAATATATAGCTAATTGGCTATTAAGGAATGAATGGAGGGTATTTGGCCTGCAGTACCGATGATGCTGAAAATAAATGACACCATTTGGCTACAATATCAAATGAAAGCTCGCGTATTTGCCAAGCAGGTGTTATAAATAATGTTCCACAAGCTCACTATAAAAATTTCCATGCCCACTTTTTTTTGTACCGATTCCTCGCCTCGTATCACCTCACACCGGTGGTATATCACCGTTCTGCACTTTCTACAACTAAGAATAATAATTGCGGACGAGTACATCGCATGCAACATTAACGGCAATCTCTAAACAAACAACACAATTAGTTCTAGAGATACTTGAGTGGGAGCCAAATACAAAACGACTAGCGCAGATTATAATCAGTAGGATTATTCGTGGACCCCATTCGATTTGCACATTTTACGTACTTATGGCGGTATACAACATGTATTACTTGACACCGACAATAATGTACCCAAGTCTCTTTCTTTAAAGTTTAAATTTGTGTGGATGTAAACGAAAAATGGTAGACACAATACCCGTATAACAGTATAACTAGGTATGAAAAAATTAAAGAGCAGGACCAAATATGCTGCGTAATTTCGATGGGAGATGAGAAATGATTTTCCAATGGAGCCTTATGTAAAAAATCGCACATTTAGCATTTATATTTTGAATCGAACCTCTTGGTACCAAATTCTCCTGCTGTATATCTGTACTTTACTGTGTCTGTTATGACTAGAAATGAACTCGTTATGAGGCCAATTGCCTAAGTACTATGGAGCTAATTAGAGAGGTTTACATAACCCGTGGAAATTGGATTTGTAACAGTTGAATCAATTTTGATAAAATTAGACACAAACAAATATTTATTAAGTAAATATAAATCTTCATTGTTCATTTGCTTTGAAATCGAAGCATTATTCTACTTAGTTTTAAATAGAAAATGCTAAAATATAATACGATTATAATTTTTTGACGCAATGGATATCTCGATGACGTTGTAGGCATAATTATTATAAGCAATTTACTCCTGTTACTCGTGTAGGTAATGTAAGGAGATTTATGCTAAGCAGCGGTTAATATAGTCAAAAAATTTAACGATTTTCGACAATTATTATGACAAATATGGTTCCCCAACAAAAAAAAAAATATCGTCAACAATTTTCATTTATCAATCCCAGAAGAACTGAAATAAATTTAAGACACTAAAAATTATACAAAAAAAAACTTACTTCACTACTTGACATTGAAATATTTCGAACCGTGACCGCAACCATAAGACCTAAACTATATGCCGCAACATACGTAAGTGCAATTAGAATTGTGTCGCTATTGCATTTTACTTGGCGATAGATACATGCACTACACAAGGAACGACAATTTTTAATTTGGTGCCACCACGACATCTACCCCCCGGTACAAAACTGCCGTCATAGGCAAGAACACCGTATCTGAAGAGTTACGCGAAGATACTGTATTCTTGATTAGGACGGGAGTATGGGTAAACAGTATGGAGACGAAGCATTACCGATGCACATCGATTCACACACACACATATAAATAACTAGATCGTGTTTGCTACGTTGCTTGTCTTAGTTGGCATTGATGTACATGCCAGAATATTTTTTTAAACATTTTAAACAACGCAGATATCTGCAATTTATGTACAACTATATAATTTTTTTATTTGAAGTAGGTTTTGATTTATTTATTAGCCCACTAAATGCATTTTATCCGAATGATAAATAATTTTAATGAACAAAGCTGAAATAGATATAAGTACGATTTTTTTTATTACTCATACTTTAATGTTGTCACAAATCCAAATTGCACCAGTCAAACAAGTCCCCATACTGCCATCCCTGTACACAGTTTAGTGCTACAAGTAGGTCCAATCAAACCTTCTGCCTGAGATCGGAGGAATGCTGATGCCGGTCACTGAACACCGCGTTAGGGAATGGGAACCACAGTGCCAAGTGAGCGGAGCGGGGACTCTGAGGAAAAGCTTCGTACTTTTCATATGCGCATTTTGTTACCTAGTTTTACTAACTCTATGCTACAATGTTTAGCTTTATAAATAACGTTTGCAGTACCCAGCATAATGAATCGTATTAGTATACATGTAACACTTTTATTTTATTAGATTATTCATGGTTATCGCAGATCGCAGTTAATGTTGCTATAATTTCTCTCACGGGTTTTCATCGAAGACAGTGAATTTGCACTATTGACCACACCAGTCAATCATTTATTTCTTTATTCCCTTATACTGATATTCGATAAACAACAAAAACCCCCAGTGCTCTTAAAAATTCTGCTGGATACTGCGATTTTGCCTAGGACATTACAAATACAAATAAAACGGCAACATCGAACACTTAACACGCCATATACAGCCGCCATGCACTCTAGCTTACTATACATACTTACCATACGCAAAAAAATATCAAAGCTAGAATCGTTTAAAAAAGAGATAAGTAGATAAACACCTAAGTGACAAGCGGTGCATCTAAACATCGATATAAGGTCGCAAGCGGTCGGCGACAGGTTACTGGCTTACTTCGCTCTGGTCTAGTATCTGCGACTTGAGTGATTGGATGGGATATACGCCCATCGAAAGGGCGCGCGGGCCGGGTGAATGCGACCCCTAACAGGAAAATCGACAAACGGTTAGCACTCACACAAAACAATCGATTACATGCGGTCTCCACATCACTATCGACGTATTCTTCACAATGTTAATTCTCAAGCTATTTTCATCTGTTACCAATACAATTTTACTGCAATCGTTTTGTCCTCCTCAAATCCACACGCATGCCTCGTCGGTACATTGGTTGTTTTACTAGATATTATCTTACAGAAAAATAGAGGACACATTCAAAAACAATGAAATGAAAAAAAAAAAAACATGAACTTCAGACTGACACTCAAAGCTAATGAAATGAATGTTGATCCGTTTCTTCTTTCTATTGAATCGATGAGGATTTGTAATAAAAAATGATCACATCGAGAGACAACATAATCAGTCACATATCTGTCGCCACACGGACGGAACATAACAAAACTCGTGAGTACGACAGAAACGAAAGGAGAAAAGAATAAGATGTATCTTACAACAAAACAAACGAGTGGTACACTCGGATTATATCGAATCTTAGAGTGATTCGATATGGAGTGAAGTTAGTCGTGTTAGGATCGCAATCGGATGATCGAATGAGAAATATAAGCCAAAGCCACGCCTAGAGTCGGGTACGATACCATCTGTTTGCACGTCTCCTCAGACATTCTCTGCAAACCAAGTAAAATATTCCGATGTACATAAACTATTATAATCCGGACCCATGTCGTGAATCTACGTGAAGCTAGTTAAAATTCGACATATTTTCTATTTCAAACATAACCCAATTTAAATGTATATAAATGAGGTACGTTTTGATAGAAAATGTCCGATGATTTTATCTGCCGTCCTGTAGTTACAAACATTTGGTCCGAATCATCATATTGGATTGTGTTCGTGCAAGTGGAGTTAAATATTCGTCGTGGCAGTTAAGAAGAAGCTTCCTGTAAGCTCATACATAAATATTGTTATTAATATATAACTATCTAGATCTTTTAAACATATTGACTAGGCTTTTGGCTTTCCAATTGCTGAAAAAGAATGCCAGTTTAAATAAATATATTGTTCATACATAAATACCATCATCATAGAAGAATATACAAGAGTATCATAAGGTCAGTATTTGTACAGAAGGGTAGCTTACCTCGCGTATGGTGAGTGTGTGAGACATCATCTGAATATTGACTTGAGACTGGCTGGTGGGGAGGTTGTCGGAGGAACGTGATCGTACCAATCGCGATCCAGTGATTACTTGCTTCGATTTGAGTGTCATTTCCGTTTTTATAAACACCCTGGATATGTATTGTGAGCTGTGGAGAGTTCATTTGTTTATTAATAGACCCAATTATTTCCTACGAACCTGGATAAGCCTATTTATATAAGAATTATATAAAATTAACGAATAGGAAACTGTTGTTTGAGAATAATTAACTGAGTACAATCCCAACCAAAGAATAAGACTAATAACTAAAGAAAACTTTCTGAGCTGAAGGTACAGGGCTAGAAAACTATTAAAAATCTATGTGAGTAATCTCTTTTCGAAGCCTCTAGAATCCAGTGGAGAATAGTACCAGAGTTCTAGAATCTACATCAGCGGAAGAAGCGTCTGATTAGAGACGAAATACACTGGTTCAAATCCTGATAGGTTGACAAGTGTTTGAAATGTAAGGTTTTTTTGTGTAATAATGAACAAATTAATTTTAAGGAAAAGCAAAGCGCTATGCACCCGTACTGCTATATAATTACGTATTTAAAACCCTTATTTTATGCCATTTCATTTAGTACCTTAGTGCCCTTATGCTGAAGGCAGTCCTGAGTAGCTTGGTAGGAGAGGCGGGCATGTTCCTACAGAACTTGTCTATGGCGTGGTCGACTCCGTTCTTAGTGGCTTCGGCGTACCAGTCAGAGTTCTGGTTGGTTGCATGCTTGTGAAACAGGATCAGGATGGCAAGCGCTACCCTGTAGAATACCTGGAAATTGATAATTGGCTTGGTTGATGAAAAAATGTACTACATATACCAGAAAACCAATACCACGTGAGTGTTAGCCGTATACTAGTTGTAGTTATGAATACTACTCACGTCAGTTTCTATAATATTATATACCAGAAAGGTGGAAGCAGTTTGGTAAGTGGTTTTGCTTAATATATGGAGCAAAACAAAAATAACGTGTGGTCCGGCGGTGTGAGGATATGACCACCCCATCTCGTCCCGTGGGTGCCGTAGGAACCGGGAAAGGGAATATCCATGGAATGGCAGTCACATTCTCCTGGGTTAAAATCTTCGATCACTAAACCGCCTGTCAAACTTGGTGATCATGGCAAACCCAACCTCTATGATATGCGTGCAAAGTGGCGTTTTATGGGCGAGGCCTATGTTCAAGAGTGTACGACTTCCGGCTCTTGATTTGATGTGATGTATCATAATCGATTACATCAACGGCATTTCCAGTGCTTCCACATCCGCTAAGACCTAATAAGACAAAGGAGTGGTCGAGCTCTCCTGTAAATGGATGTGTTCATGGACCATACAGGGAACTCAGAACTGGAGATACCACCAGGGGACTTACCGCGTAAGTCTGGGGAGATCGTGTTCTCTCTTGCTCGCACTCGTGGACTTGTTAAATGGCGCGTGCAGGATGGCAGGCGAAGCCGATCCCCAGAACAGTTACGCGGTAGGGGTGCTGGATTCTTTTATGCTAATTTTGGTCACGCTAATTAATAGGTAATAAATATAAAAATTACCTTACGCCTTCGTGTAAGAAACAGTTCAGTACACGACCTTGCTAGCAAGTTTTGGTCAAAAAGAGTCGTTAGGTTCTCAGCTCACGACCTCACATTGCTGGTAGTCTTGGTCAAAAAGCGTCGTCAGGTTCTCACCTTGATGCCTTCGTGGAAGAAACAGTCGAGCACGCGTACTAAGTGTGGGAACGGCAGCGCAGCGAGGATCCACCACTGCCAGTCCGCGTAGATCCGCTCAGGGCCGATGGCGCCGGACAGCCGCGACAGGTGCTGCGCAGCCGACTTCTGCAAACAAGTGACGGCAGTGTACGGAAGATATACAGGCAGTTTTAACGAAAAATACCAGAAGGTCAAGTCAAAAGTAGTCAGAACCAATGGGCATAAGACTCTGACGGCCTGTAGCTTTAACGATCTTCAAATTTAATTTAATTATTATGTTAATATTATGTGCTGTGCTTAGAAAGCAGTAGTTTAAAATATCATCTATCAGCACGAATCGAGTTCTACGTAATATCTATTTCTGGTCCAGGATGGAAATAGAAAATTAATCGGATCACCGGTTAGACTGCATAAATATATTAATAACTAAAGATAGATTATTATTGACAGCTCTGTAGTGTGGTGGTTGAAAATGTCGGCTCATAACCCGGAGGCAGCGGGTTCGACGGGAACAGTATGTGTGCACAAAAAAAAAGCGCAAATACTTGTTCTGAACCATGGTCCTCGTAGTTCCTGGACTAGGTTCCTAGGGACTATACAGGGAATTCTAGTTAGGGTCCAGGATCTATGTGTGTGATCTTTGGGCGTTATTATTATTATTATAGGTAAGTATTTAATTTAATTCATGGAAACTACTGGTTGCTGACGATGACAAAAGCCATTAGCAAATTTTAAAAAATGGTTACATATAATTTCAAAACTTACATTTCACTGAATACCTAGTAAAATAATAACCTTTACTCATCACAAGTTTTTCACTTAGTTTCTACCCGCCTTTATAATAACTTTTTTTTATGGTAACGAATGACGTGACGAGCTAACCGTTCACCTGATGTTGAGCGATACGGCTGCCCATATCAGTTGCAGTGTCACTCGGAACTTCTGTAACTTTATACATTGTCGTTATCAGTGATGCAATGTTAAGTCATAAATTTCTTCATAAGAGCGTTAACACCGGGAGTCGGGCCACCACCCTCGCCCTCGCATGACTCAAGGTATTTCAACGACTTTCTCGGGGGTTTTTAAGGGTAAACAACTGTGTCGTTCACCTCAATCGTTATCGAATCGATAACCGCCTGATTGGTTAATAGTTACATTGCGTTACGTACCGCGCGGTATATCGAATGCATTTGACATGGACGTAATATTATTTGCAAAATTTTGCATAATGGCAGTCCAACCCTCTAATTACGATGATATCTAGCAGCGCTGCTGACATGCGTCTGCCGCTCAATTGCTGTCAAAGTTTATACAATTTGGGTTTAATAATAATAATAATAATATTTGTGGACGTTTCAGCGGCATCTTACCCCAAACTAAGCAAAGCTTGTACTACGGGAACCAGATAACTGATACAATACTTAGATACTTTTTGTTTGTATATTATAATACATACCTACATAGAATACAATGTAACACCCAGACACAGAAAAAACATCGATGTTCATCACACGAATGTTTGTCCTGGGTTAGAATTGGACCCACAACCTATAGCTCAGAAGGCAGGGTTACTACCAACTGAGCTATCGGGCCAGTTAACTACAAACAACGGGTTTTTACCAATAACAAAAAAAGTAGTTAAGCGGAAGATGCGACAAGTTGTTATCTAAATATATATAGCTCAAAGGTGACTGCCTGACTGACTGACTGACTGACATAGTGATCTATCAACGAACAGCCCAAACCAATGGACGGATCGGGCTGAAATTTGGCATGCAGGTAGATGTTATCACGCCCGGCAATGTGCCTAACAAATCCATGTACCGTACGAAATGATGTTCAGTCTGTAATGCCAATTTGCAATCCGGGGGGATTGTCCCCCTCACTCCATTTCTTCACCCCCTTTGGTCCCCAAGGAAGATACGTGGTATCCTCTATCGTCTCCTTAGTCTGTGAGGTTGTAGTATTATTCTCGTCTTGGTCTGTGGTAGTATTTCCTCTGTCTGTAGCGTAGTACTCTAAGGTCTGTAGTCTGTGTCTTCGGTGTCTGTGATAATCTTCTAATCGCCATTTCGTTTTATTTTTCATTGTTTATGTTTACATGAAATAAATAATAAATGTGACCAATATTTGCGTCGAATCCATTCATAGTATTGTAGAAATCACAAATTGACCGCTGAATACATGGATAAATTACTTCTAGAAGAATATTAATGGTTAAGGTAAGTCCCTAGTCTAACAAGTTCGATCAAGTGCATACCACTGTAGATGCTATTTATGTAATCAGTCACTAAATATAATAAAAAAGAAGAAGGCAAGGTACTTGTGGGTATGATAGGCATTATTCTAGTTTTAAAACTTGGCCTATTTTTACCCAAGATAATAATTTTAGGAGAAGTTAATAGGTTATCTAGATACCTACCTAACATGGTATTTTAATATTTTCAGGCTAAGAAATGCATGTCTTCAGCAAATACTACCTACCTACTGCTGCTATCATGCGCTACTTGACTTCATATATTTGTAAGTAGAAATTTTAAGTGCTTACATACAATATTTTTGTCTAGGAACACCAGGCGTGTTAGGAGCTCTTTCATTCTGGCTCTACATCTATCTACATTTATGTAAGTCATGACTGACCGGTTACAATCAATGGAGATAGCCTAGATCACAATGCTGGCTGGAAACATGTTTGAAGTGTGCGTTCCTATGTTTTATGGTGCAGTGTTGTACTAAGAAAGGGTATTACAGTACATTATTTTGACTGGCCCGTTAGCTCAGTTGGTAGTATCCCTGCCTTCTGAACTGCAGGTTGTGGGTTCGATTCCCACCCAAGACAAACATTTGTGTGATGAGCATCAATGTTTGTTCTGTGTCTGGGTGTTATATTGTAAAGTATATAAAAGTATCTAAGTATTGTATCAGTTATCTAGTTACCATAATACAAGCTTTACTTAGTTTGGAGCTAGATGGCGCTGTGTGAAATGTCCACAGATGCTTATTTATTTATTTATTCAACCCAAGAGGGTGTCAACAGTCAAGTAGGGTGAAAATGTGATTCTACTTAGCCTAATATGATAAATAAGTTTGATAAAATAGAAGTTCTTTCTTCTTTACAACTATGGTGCGAGCAACCCGGCACAGAACATAATCTGATCTGGAGAGAAACAAGAAACTGTTCAGTATTCTAATGTGTAATTTGAATGTTTATTACATTAAGAATCTTAGCCAACCTTGTCTCTGATATCTTACATATTCTACTTAGTTACTGAAAAAAACTGATCACAAAAATAATTGTACCACCAATTTTCTTTGTAGAAGACAAAATGTTAACCTTATTAAAATAATTACAGTGTGTTACGTATACTACTACCTACTACTATTACTAGCACATTTTCTAATGTTATATTACATTAACAGCCTCTGTGGTATGGTGGTTGAACAGGTCGGCTCATAACCCGGAGACGGCGGGCTCGATTCTCGCGACAGGATAAGTATTTGTGCACAGAAAAAAAGCGCAAATATGTGTTATGAGTCTGGGTGTTGTGGGACTGTGGTCCTCGTAGTTCCTGGGTCCCTAAACATAGGGAATCCTGGTTAGGATCCAGGAAATGTATGTGATCGTTGGGCGGTATTATTATTTTTTATTATAGAATAGGCAAGGTTCTTAAATTACACAGCTTTGTCCGTTTTTATCTGTGGTGCTATCTCGAATTCTAATACCATTTTCTTTTTCAGCTTTATTTATATCCAATAAAATGGGGAGCCAATATGCCTGAGACTTAAAACCACATCTGAAAAAATTGTCGCTGCTGAAAATGCAAAGGAAGACTATTTATATGGTTATTTGAAATATTAAACGCAAACATATCATTTTCTAGTTTCAGTTCCGATTCCCTGTAGGTCTATATCTGTATCATGCAAAATGTACGCATCTATAGCTAGCATATACCTATACGTATGAATATTAGTATACGTATGAATATATAGAAGTAGGTATCTATAGCTTCATACTATACTAGGTACATATATATACGTATAGCTATAGTAGACACAGCTGTCATCTTCTAAGTTTGCAACGATACATTGCTGATGTATGACACATTATCATCTGATACGAAGTATCTCTACCTAATCTGTGGATGTTATGACGTAGGCATCCGCTAAGGATTTTTCGAAATTCTACCCTTAAGAGGGTGAAATGGGTGGTTGAATTATTTTCCCATAGGCTACGCTGCGGGCGAAGCTGCGGGCAGAAGCTCGTTATAAAATATAATACAAAAATAGCATAATCTATGTGTCTATTTGTAATGTTAATAACACTGTTAGTGGATTCCAAAACAAATTAGTGCCGACTGCAAATCTCACCCTAAAACGCTAAACGAAAACAACTCAAATAATTATCTCAAGTTCACAACGAACCGAGGGAAACACAGAAAATAGCGTTTTTATCGGTGCTATAAACAAATTGATGACATTATACAACGTTATCTCTAACAAGTTGCGCCCCGCGGTTTCACTCGCGGTTAAAAAGGATTTTAATTATTTGCTCATCCCACGGGAACATTTCACTTTTCCTGGATAAAATGTAGCCTATATGTTAATTCAGTGTACAAGGTATCCCGGTACCGAATTTAATCCAAATCCATTCACCCGTTTAAGCGTGAAGAAGTAACAAACATACACACATACATAAAAACTTTCGCCTTTATAATATAAGTGTGATAAAATAATGATATTTATGGTATTTTATGTTATGTAACCTTGTTATAATCATTATTTACTGTTTACTTGTTCGTAGCTTTATGATAGTGTTATTGTGATTGTTCAATAAGACGAAAGATATAATAGACCTAACTATGCCGTTAATCGTTGACAACCCGGTAAACAGGTAAGAATATTAAGCATTATATCGGAATTGATAATCCCAAATGGGTTAATGAAGATTTTACTTTTAATATAATAATTATGTGTAGGGGTTTTTAGTCTGATACTGTCGGTTGTAATAAATATTTTTTTTATATTTTAGTTTCTCACAACACATTTTTCATGATGATTAAATTTAAAATGGTTAATTTTGACATAGGTTCTAAAATAAGGGTTAGAATTCATAATATATTATGTTATTATTATCAATGTTAATTTTTTTTAAAGTTAGTTTAGATTTAATTTAGTTAATATTTTGTTAATACAAGTTTCATTTCTCTATCAATTAGTAATCAACTTTTATAATTTGATTGTTTACATAGTTAACAATATAATAATTTTCAGGTCGTACTTACCTTTATGATTTGAGTTAATTACAAATATTATGAGTTCTTAATGTTATGTATTTATACAGTTTATGTGCATTATTATTATTATGAATTTCAATGATTATTACTTTAAAATTATATTAAAGAAAATTCTATATTGTTAAAGTATGTTTACTAACATTATAAGAAATGATGTTTATATGCATAATCATTATTTGTGCCAATTTATGATAATCGATTTTATGTACTTCATTTAGAATATAATAATTTACAATTAATTTTATCCGCGGATGAAACCGCGGGGCGCAACTAGTAAGTAATAAAAGATGGAGGGGGAGAGGATAAGATTATTATTAGTGTTACTATAACAAAATATATTATAATTATATTGTTTTGGACCTTTTAGCTCAGCATGCAACCAGACCACAATCAGGATTTTACTAACAGTATTTCTTTAAAGAAAATTACAATTTACCTAACTTTGCAAATCCACTTTACTGACCATTTAAAACGTATTTATTTAAATTATAATCAAAGCCAACCCATACACCAACGGTATGTAAATCGTAATAACTTACATAAACCTTGGCTTGCGTGTCGTATACTTCTGGTGCACCATAAAAACGGACCGGCAAAGTCAACCCTGGCGGTATAGAAGTCACGCGACCTTTTATTCTACGTCGTTAGCCATCGAAAACTGCTAAAGAAATCTACGAGCCATTTGAGGGGGACCCGACCCGACTACGCAATAAAAACTAAAACTCAAAACAGTAAAATAAATTCAAGACGAATGCAATAAATTGTTTTATAACCTAGATTTTTAGTACTGCAGGATTTTTTAAAAATTATTATGCCTTTGCTCTAGTGTAGTAGGTTAACAAACAAAAAGGGTGAAGGCTTAACACACTTATTTCAACATTCTGTTAAGTTAGCAAAGTCTGCGAGTTAATTAAATGCGCGATAATGAGTTTTGGTGCCGGGAGCTGGCAACACTGGTAACTAGTACTTCCAAACATATTTACATATACGCTAATTCATAATTTAAACGAAATTCAAATGAGTTAGAATATGAATTTTCGTAATTTGTAGACGTTTTGCAGAAGTAAAGTAGGAAAATTTACATAGCTTGAAATGGGTCGGCATGGGACTTATTTGGTATGATTAACTTATTTGTTGGAGTTTTGGCGGGAAAACGAAAAAGATCACGTCGCCGCATTGTATTGTTTTCCAAAACTTGTGTTATTTTCAGTGTTAGTGCATAAAATTGGTGGCATTTTATTCGTTAAGTGCTGGATTACAGGCATGAGTGTGGGGAAAGTGGTATAATGATGGTGAAATGTTTTTTTCGTGTTGTTTCCAAAACTCCATAGAAGCTTCAAGTAAAGTTGTCACCCACTTTACTAGGAGTATGACTTTGACTAGACTATGACTTGACTTGATGACTTCGACTGTGACTTGACACATATTTGCGTAGATATCATTAACTTGAAAAATTATCAATTACTTGACACTGGCTAAATACACAAAAGTGTGGAGCCAAAACATAAAAAGAACTTATTTGTTATGATTATTTAAAAAGTGTAGTGGTGGTTAAGTGGTAATAAAACGAAGTAATAAAAATGTAATACGTATTAGAATGATTGGTACAATTATTGTGGCATCTAAGCTGCTTTTTTAAGCCGAAAAGAATGATTACCAAACTCGGAGATTTTCATAATGGGCACGGATCTTACTCGTATTATAAAAGAAAATTTTCAGTAGGCGGGCGCGGTCTACCACGGACCGAATTCGCTTGTCGTTTTAGCTCTTGTTAGTGGTTTAATTTGCATATTGTTTACAGTTTTATCAGCCCGCGCATCTTTAATGTGTTTAATTTTAAAGATAATACATAAATTAGTGAGATAGAGTTGAAGGCGTGTCTACGCGTACTTATGTACACAACTTTTAAAGTATGAGTACCTATATAAAAATTTACGAGCTGATTACGTGAGGTGGAGATAAGCTGTTATGATGGATTACACAATTTTTACACCGTTTTTAACTTTATTCAGAGTTGTTTGAAAAAGGCGACATTGGCGACACGCGATTATAAATATGTAATTTGTAAACCCTAATATTGTTGAGAATGTTGAGTAAAGAGGGAATGTACCTCCAGCAACATTGGCTTGAAATTTAATTCCCCGAACAGTCTGGTCCTAAGAACAGCACACAGTAAACACTGCTCACGCCTTAATTATGCGATCTGAGTTAATTCGTAGACAGTTGGACCCATGGAACACATTAGACTATATTTACTCCGTTAAGTGTGTGTGACTTATCCTCTAGAAATGAGAAAGAAAGAGACTTACGGCATGTTTTTTAGCGATCTGCATGACCGTTTTCCACGTGACCTCGTTGAGGAGCTTCGTCTGAGTGATGAACATCTTCTCCTTGGATGCCACCAAACTCGCCATGCAGTGGTAGCATTCTTCCTCTGAAAAAAGGAAAAAATTATACTTAGTTTGGTTTTTCCATAAGTAAATCATATATACCAAATAAAATTATATCTGTCTAAACCAGACCCCCCAATACCCCACAAAAAATCCCTGAATCAGCTTGACGGCTTAAACACCGAGAAAATGCTTAGACATCGCAAATACAGATTTTAGCCACGCCCTCGGCCTCGGTATAAAACTTCAGCTGTGCACAAGAGATATTCCGGACAAGCACGGATAAAGAATAAATACAGAATTCACATAAAGTTTCAATCAGAGGAAAAGAGGTCAAACTAGAACGGATTAAAAGTCAACTTTCTCTGACAGATAAGTCGGATTACATGTCTTCCACAGGGATCTAACTGCAAATGAAACTTCCCTCCAATATGCCGCAAGAATGACAGCTCCCTTCGCTAGAGTAATAGAGCGTGTTGAGCTACCGTAATTGGCATACAAGGCCTCTCCGCCAAAGGTATTCAGCCGTTTAAATAAACAACATGTAAACCTGAGAAACACGAATCGAAGAGGTGTCAAATGGATTTAAGCTCCCACCCTGATTGCATGTATTCCCCAAGGCTTTGATTGAAATAAAACATCTAGTACTGTTCGCAAAATACCTAAGTATTCGCTATTGGGCACTAGATGCTAACTATGGAATCTGACAGCCAGTACTGGGTACTAATACTCTGGTATTGAAAAATGATAAAATAGACCAATTGTACAGATGGTTCATTTCTTTTGGCACTTGATTAGATACTAGAACATTTATTTGTGACAGACCAGATTAACTTGGCTACGATCTCGACCAACAGAAACCTTCGTTAGCGTTTCATATTTCAAAATAGCATCATCTAGAATCGTCAAATTCGAATAATACTTGGATTTAGATTCAATCAAGGATTACAAAAGAATAAATTTTGATACAATATACTTTAGAACAATACTTATAAAATATCGAGACTGCCGAGTGTACGATATCAACGTAGTAACCAATACCAATTCACTTAGCCAACACTTTAAAACCCTCTCCAATCTAGCGGGAGCGACAGCTCGCTCCCGGTTGTAGTCATTGTTCCCACGTAATTGGTGGCTTTATTCGACGTCCTCAATTTGGGGCCAGACTCACCGGCACACCAGATAGATATATAGATAGATAAACTCTTTATTGACACGAAGTTGACGAAATACAAAACAGGAAAGCTTATAAGTAGGTTACAATATGGAACACAATGGAACTCCAGTATGGAACAGAAGCATTTTATTCTTCATAGTTACTCCAGTCTGACATTTGAATGTTTAATTCTTCACAATCACACTATTCGGTCGTGCGTTGGATTCAAGTCAAAGTCAAAAAGATTTATTGCAAATATGCCATTTTTAGCACTTTTACAAGAGTATATACTCTGCGTTTAAAACCGTAATATCGCAAACGTGTAGCGTCTATTTGGTAGCCTTACTTCTCTTCTAATTTAAAAGCGAAACGCCAGTTCTCGATATTTGTATGTTTGTTTGTATGCGTGGCTTTCACGCTAAAATGTCCGGACCAATTTGGATAAAATTTCTCACAATTGCTATACTACAGATATCAAAAGGTATTCCCGCGGGAAACTGGTTAATAGCGGATTAAACCACGGGAGCTTCTATAAAGTTGTTCATTAATAGGTATAATAAAACAATTTCTGATATTCGCTTATTTTTACGCACATTATTCTAGTTATAAGAATTCTTACATTACTTCTAAAAACTCTCTAACATAAAGATGTTTAGTTATTGTCCGAATTCGTCGAAAGCTTTTTTTATATTCATTCAAATGATTCTCGTGCTGATCGTCCAGGAAGAATAAATCCATTATCAATTCCAACTGAGAATAGTATCATCATGAATCAAGTCGGTCTTGGGTATCGTTTGTTCACTGGCAAGTGTTTGTTATCGTATTTAGATTAGAGGCGGCATAAATCTTTTCAAAAACAATATCTCTGACTATCGTGTGAAATCTCGAGGACTCGAGGTGCGTGATTAGCGTTAATTTTATACCATTCATTAATCCAGTACTAAGGGAATTTCAATTATCATCCTTAGTGCAATCTTAAACAAACTTGGTCCATGGTCCTCGTAGTTCTTGGGTCCCTAGATACAGGGAATCCTAGTTAGGGTCCAGGATCTATGCATGTAATTGTTAGGCGTTATTATTTATTTGTAAATCGTTTATATCAATCACGAATCACTTTTAAAATTTGCCATGGCACGTTAAAAATTGAGTAGACCAACCAAGGGACAAGTTTTTGACCTTGGTCTCAGAGTCATCATCTCCAAAAATACTGGTGTTTACCACATCATCGTAACTCGTGTAGTCACAGGTGTGAGCAAGCGAGTCTTTATGTTTGTGACCTATTTAATTACTGCTATAGAAACACGCAGTACGGTTTACACCGAAGACTCCTGCTGAATATAGCGTGGTACATATTTATATATTACACTGCATTAATAACACGTTTCTTTTAACACACGTAGCACCACCCTGGCACTGCAACATTGTTGTTGACAGTCTGTGGTGTGGTGATGGAGCAGGTTGGCTCATAGCCCGGAGGCGGCGGGTTCGATTCCCGCAGCAGGACAAGTATTTATGCGCAGAAAAAAAACGCATACTTTGCCGAGTCTGGGTGTTGTGAGACCATGGTCCTCATAGTTCCTGGGTCCCTAGACACAGGGTCTAGTTAGGGTCCAGGAATGTGATCGTTGGGCGTTATTATAATAATAATTATAATTGTTACAAAGCTTTTTCAACTTAACTTCTTACCTTTTCTATTATTCTATTAAAATACACCAGTCCTGACTGACTGAAAAACTACAGCAAATGGACTTAAAGACTTGATGTTTAGAAGGTTGTCTGCCTTTTATAGCGTAGGGGTATTATAACTGAGATTGAGAAAATGTAGTGTCGAAGAAACACGAGTAAAACCACGGGCTGGCTAAAACAAAACAACAACTGAGAAAGAAAACTAAAATAATGCTACAAGTGGGAACTGGTAATCACAGCGGTGTGCTATTAGGTTAAGTGATGTGAGCAATGGTGCGAAAGCTTTTAACACCATTCAGGAGGGAGGTTGCAAAGGATGGGGAGAGCTGTGTAACAAGGGACTTCGCTAAACGCGTTACTCGGTGCTGATAGAAAAAGGAAACGGTACCCTAATAAAATAAGCGAATAAGGAAGTGATTGTAAATATATTTGTGCACATTATTGGTTTGATTAAGTGTCGCGTGTTTATAGTAAATTAAAATTCGGTTAGCGCTAGCTAACTGCACTTATATAAGTCCTTAAAGAAACCTTGCTTGTTTATCGACTAAGCATAATTCTAGCCACTAATTATTCGACAGCGATAAACTGTGGGGTGATCACGGAACTGATTGCAATGAAACAGGAGAAATTTCATAGTAGTAAATTTTTTATAGTAACTATACACATAAACTACGTATTGAAACTCGAATCCACAAAAGTTAATGTTTCTATTGGTTTTAATCAAGTTCCATGATCGCCTAGCTGATCTAAAAATCAGATGATGCAATGGTTACGGTAACATTTCAGCGGCAACGGCGTATTAGAATGTACAGGGCAGAAAAATGCCGTTTATAATTTATTTATACTAAAATAATGATTGATGAACAGAAATAACAGACTTATGCCCGTCTGTACAAAGTCTATTAAAATACAAATTAACTAAGCAACACTTTCTCCAACGGGTACTTTTTTTGCCACAGACACCTTGGTCCGTGCTTTTTGTTAAATTATTTTTATATTTATAAATTTAGCCTATTATTAACATGAACATATATATAATACAGGAAAGGACAATACAGCCAATAACAAAAACTTCCTACGAGTACTCGTATACGTTTGTTAAATTCGTGTCAACATGGCAGACAAGTACTGAACGCTCATTGGTTGCCTGTTGATCATCGGCTGGTTTAACCAATAAGCGTCCAGTATTTGGAACGCTGACTTAACAAGAATTTGACAAACGTACGAAAAACCGAGGGCTAGGGATATAAGTTCAAACTTAGGAGCTGTCAAACTTTAGTACAGTAGCTTCAGCTTTCAGCGATCTATTTGACCAGTAGTGATCATTAATAAATGAACAGCGGGCATGCAGGGTGACTTAGTTTCCGAACGTTCACCCGATGGTAACCATAGGTCTGCATGTTCGATGTCGCACAATACCACTGCCTACGTTTATTTTATAATATTATAGAATCTGACGTGAGTAGTACTAATATAAATGCCAATCCTCAAGGAGTATACGCTCCAGCGCCGAGCCGCCACCGTCGCCGCGCATTTCCTTGAGGATGGGCTATCTACTCGTATCTCCATCAGGTGCGATAGTGGTCAAACGCGAGCCTATCAAACAATAAAATAAAATAAAAATATTGCCCGAACACCGGTCGAGTTATTCGACTGTATTTCGTGAGTATTAGCCGTGTAATAGTTGTAATTACGTTTATTTTATATTAAAGGGAGCAAACAAGCATACGGCCCACCTGATGGGAAGTGGTCACCGTAGCCTATAGACATCTGTAACACCGGAGGAGGCGTCACCAATGCATTGCTTACCCTGTAGGACTCTTAATCGAACACAATTAATCTAACTCGATGACTTTATTAATGTCATCGAGTACGATTGCGTGACATTAACAAAGTCCGACTAAGAATCAGTATAAAGTATGTCCAGATTCCAGAGCCTCTAATATTTCTTTAACTTAATCCTGACTCCAAACTCACTGCAGAATTCAGTAACACCAGTTACCTCAGTCTATATTTATTTTTCCGCGGCATAAATTAGGAGTTGGTGACATGCCAAAGACCAGCCTTAACCTTCTAACAGTCAAGGATGTGTTCGAAAAATACATACACAATTGATTTGTAACACCCAAATGCCAAGATTTCCGGTTATTACAATTCCACTAAACAGTTACAAGTTTATTAATTTTAAAGACTAGCGAAACAAATTAAAGAAGCAGGCGTTTCTGAATCAAACCAGGCACGTGAACGAGATGGTCAGGTGTTTTTATTTTTACTTTAGTAGTTACCGTTGGGCGAGGTATGGTATATAACAGCTGCCTGGTAAACAGTATACACGATTACGGTCTAGATGTTTAGGAATTGGTGTAGCTTGCGAGTGCACAGGTGGTCTAGCTAGATAGATTGTAAGTTTGTGGCGATAGATCGTTATATCAGTTCTTTCTATGTAGGTAATTTTTTAGAATCGATAAGGAAGATTAATCTTCAAAGCTCCAATGAAACATAAGATTGTTAAAGATAATTTAAAAATAGCACCGGTATTTCCAGGTGGGTAATCTTGAATGGGTTTCACCGATAGAATCAAAATCAATATAAAGTGTATCCAGTTAAGGTACAGTGTAATCCATAACATCAAGCGAAAAGTAAAGATAAAGTTTGAATCATGAACGGGATTTTAGCTCGCATCCATCCGTCCCTAAAGCTGGGAAATGCTTTACTAAAGCTACACTGACAAGTGATTCAAATTTGTCCATTACAAAATGATCCATTGATTACGCTTAGCAGGCGATACTGCCATAAAAATCTTAATTGTAAACAACTACAAAGTAGGATATGAAGACAGCAGAAACAATATATGAATAGGTATTGTATTGAACGGAGCCAGATTCTTTGCAATATAGACCTATAACAAATATTACAATAAACGTTGAGAAGAAATAAAACTCAATGTATCCATTGATATTAAGCAGCTGGATGTTTATTGCGGCCTCACCCACCTATTGCTTGTTACGGAGATATTCATAAAAGTACGATATTGGTCATATTGCTTTTTATGAACAGTAAATACAGTTATTGGAGTAATGAATTGATCTCTAGTAATAGAGATACTCGGCCAATATCGGGTGCTGTGGGGGTAATTGGAAGCAAGTATTAGCTGCTAATAATAGATAGATAAACTCTTTATTGAAACACCATCTTAAATAATTAAAAAAACGATGAAGTTAAATTTTATCACAATAATTTTCATACGCCAAATATTCTTTTTTTTGGGTTGATGGGTCTTCGACTCGACTTAGAAGCGATTGCTCAGTGAAGACTAGTTGATGTTGAATGAGATCCTAACACCCGTAAACGGAATCGAGTTTAAATAAACTCATTCGGTATTGCAGCTAGTTTATGTAGAAGAATTAAAAACCATACTGAAGGTTAGTGACCCTTTCGTCGATATACCACAAACAGCACACATACAAAACGATGGTCATACACACAAAAAGATTGTTGGTTACACACATACTGGCACGGTTTGATGACAACCATAAAAACTGTATGGCGCCGTAAAACGTAGGTGGAACACGCTCGCGGTCTCAGTATTTCCGTCATCAGAAAACGTAAGGTGTCGCTGAAGATGACAGATAAATGAATGGATAAACAAGGTTTGATTGGATCTCTCTAAAGGCAAGGCTCGATGGTCGGTGTACACAGCGCCTTTAGTCTGTGTATTTAGTGATAGATCATTTCGGTATCCTTGGCTTGGATATCAAAAGGCTCCCTTGAAAAGCGTTACAAACAGCGTTCGTCTTTAAATATTTCGTAATATTACCGTATGTAGCATTACATGTAAAACCGAAACCTCCTAAATACAGCGGTAGCTAATCAACTTATAGCTATTTAACAGTAGCTTGAGTAATTATTACTGTAGGCTTATAAACGTGTTTTAACGGTTAAGCTCTATTAGTGGATATGATGGTCGTATTTTACTCAAATATTACATCACTTCTGTTAATCTAAAAAGTACGCGCCTTGCCGCATGCCATGAACAAACCAATGAATATTCGTAAAGTGTCTCCTGTCCATTAAACGCGGTCAACGAAGGTATGTACGCATCAATCAGTTTTCACAATGACGTAATAGCAGAACGTAATAACCGTCGATTAGCGTCAGAGCAACCGGCACTTGTTACTGTAATCAGCTCTACACGTAATTGGCATAATCACTACACACTATGCGAGCTTCCAACGATAAATTAACCGGAAGGATAGGATTGCACGCTTTCGCTTGAGCTTCTACCTCACTACATCCTTACATTTTATTTTCATAGACAAAATAGCACACGCCGAAAACTGATTAAACAGAAGAATTAGAGATAATAATAACATAGATAAAACAGTAATTGAGACGTTATTTTTATTATAATTATAAATAATGCCACATGAAATGAAATGGATATATGTATTTAAATTAAGTTTTGTATCATACGAGTGCAGGAAGACAGCAATAATGAATGATAACCACTTCCACTTATTTTAAAAGTTATGTATATGGACGTCTTTAATTGCAGTTAATGTAATTTACAATCAGATGTCACCAATTTATCCACGGTAGGAAGAGAAAAGAACGAAAGATTCAACGAATAAACAGAAATAACAATTGACAAGTACAGTGGGACCATTGACGCATTAAATCAAGAAAAGAAAGCTTTGCTGGAAATGAATCAAGAATCGTATGTTAATGAAACTGAGAGATACATTTAATCTGGTAGTTTGAACTCTCGTGACACCAGAGCAGTTCATTCATCGTGACTTAGCATTGACCTTTGAACGGTAGGTGACGCTGCGACCGTGAAGTGACGAAAATGTCGCCGACTCTCCCGATTCCGGTAGCCAGCAAGAATACACATAAGTAATTCGAGATAATCAGCCGACAACGAGTCTGCCACCGATAGCTAATCAAACAAGTTCTAGTCATCAAGGCTCTATGTGGAATGTTTACAACTTATCACCTGGTTCACTTCAAGAGACTGTATAATTTGGTTATTTGTGTGTAACGTTTTCTGCTATTTAAATTGTTTTGATTCTTCACACAATTTCAGGGTTCAGTAACATTTACCTTGGTGTGACGTGTGACAACATTAAAAAACCCATCAAAGAAGGTCATGACACGAATCACGAGTTAACGACCCTGAAAGTGGAGGAGGAATATTGTAACATCCTCGTACAAATACACATATAACGGTTCAGTTATGTTATTGCATTAAACACGAGTTTGTTATGTAATCTATATACATCACTCATCTTGATAGGTTTCATTTCAAATATGTGTTTTTGTTTTATTACAAGCGCTAGCATTTACAATCATAGCTCTTTTTATATTTTGCCACGTAAAGTCATCTCACGGGAAATCCGTTATCTCAACAATAGTAGATAATACGACACCGATACCATATCTTGTTTTTACGATGATTCAGCTGAAAGGAAGGCGACAAAGTAATAATATTATTTCTTAGTAATTATACATATTATAAACCGTAAGCTGTGCATAAATTAATATGAAGAATTTTCCAACAGTGTTTGCACAATATTACATCATACGAAACTGTTAAGCTAAAGAAATATCATAGGTAACTCATGGCTAGCTAAAGAAATGTCATATCTGCACACTAAAATTTTTCAGGTGTTCATTTTGATTACAGTTACTGGGCGTTATCAAGATACGGCGGCGTGTGGCTTATTCATTTTGAATTTTTGTATCACGCCGACTTCGATCTCGTATTCATAATCTTATCCTTGATAACGGTATCGATTTAAAAAAAATTTATCAACAGTTCCGATCGTTTCATTGTAGGTCCATTACCGTAGCAGTAGTAGAACAAATACTTAACGTAGTGTTTACTATTATTTATTAATAATTACACAAATCAATTAATTTGAATTTATTCATTATTAGCGATTCAATGACTGAATCTCCATCAAAGCGAACAGCGACTCGTCGGAATTTTCATCTCTTTAATTTTGTTCTTTATTTAACACCAATGGGTTATTTACGTGTTTTGTTACGTACGTCTGTAATTACAAATGTAATATTGCCGTGTACGTCATGTTCAATGTTCGAGACAGTCGTGATTGTGACCATGTCTACGTGATCATAGGCATGAGTTGGTGCTATTTATCATCTAAGCAAAACTATAACGTGTAACACAGACGACGTGACGTGCAGACGACTGAGAGATTTTTAAATACCATATTGAGTTTATTGTAAGCTTTAGTCTTATTTTAGCTATGTGAATTATAAAATTTATCGTATTTATATGGGGCGATGTATAAATCTCACATAGCTACATTCCGTAACTCTTTAAATATTTGCATTTATTACATAGCTGTTTTATAGTATGTGTGTATTGATATAACGATTAAAACTGCATTTAAAACAAAAAATACGTAAATAACACACTGAGTTTTTCACGCGCAACGACGATGTGTATCATAATGTACACAAGATAATAAGTACCTCGACTGTTATTCGACACACAGTGGTCCACTTTTAATTAATAATAATAACACCCAACGATCACATACATAGATCCTCGCCCCTAATTAGGATCCCCTGTATCTAGGGGCTAGGAACTACGAGGACTATGGTCTCACAATATCCAGACACAGAACAAGTATTTGCGCTTTTCACAAATACTTGTCCTGCCGTGGGAATCGAGCCCGCCGCCTCCTGGCTATGAGTCGACCTGCTGAACCACCACACCACAGAGGCTGTCCATTGTAATTCTATTATTATGTAAATTATTGGTATACAACGAATAATCGTGGTAATAAAGACAAATGATGCATACAAAGGCGAGCTGAGCTCCAAGAGATTTCTTCCATTCTCAAGGAGAGCAATAAGTGATCAAATCGGGATCTATGTAATATTAACGATATATGAAAAATACATAATAAAATAATAATATTCATAACAATTTTAAATAAACGATATTATTTAACTTGAAAGTACATCACAGTATATTGTATTATGGTATGAAACCAAAGTCAAAGTCAAAAGATTTATTGCAAATAGGCTAATTTTAGCACTAATCAAGTCAAAATTATATTAGGTACTTAAAATTAAGTTATTTCACTAAGCATATAAAATTACAAAGTGCTTATTGTCAAATAATATATAGCAAGCCCATTACAATATATGAGTTTGAAAAAAAAAAGCAGCAATGGATTAACTTATAATCAAGCAAAGTTGCTTAAATAACCTGAATTTCTTTTCATTTGCAATTTTCTTTCACAAATTTTGAGATACAGATTTACTTGACGTAATTAGCATTAAAAACTCACAAAGATAACATGAAGCGAATGAATTATATGAATAAACACAATTTTGAAATACTTCTTTATTATCTTTGTGTTGCTTCTAAAAATATATCTTATCTGGTCTCACTTCAAACTGTCGTTAAATGAATACCACAATCAAGCCTTTCTTTCCCAATATAACAAGTGATTTCAAAAGAGTTTGCTGAATATTTGCAGCCAGAATTAAAATAAACTTTATCAAGTCGTAACAATTAAAAATGAAGACTAAATACAATGATATTAACACTGATATCAGATGAAACGTACTTAGACTATGTTTTTACGTCAAATTTTATCGAGGTTGTTAAAAGTTGTGACGTAGAATTACAGAGACATGAGTGTGTAGAAGTAGACGATATCTGATAGGAGAAGTACCAATTTATCCGCGCTAATGCTTTATTTGACGTAGGTATAAAATTGGGAACACGCGTGGAAATTAAGGGGTTTAACACTAATAAAAAAATTCCTACGTCAGTTTATGCATAAAAAATCACGTAACCAAGCCGACCATGTTTTCAGATTAGCTACGGTTAATTCTATTTATATACTTTATGTAGGATATCATAAGCGCTCTCGCGTTATCTTGGTATATCCATTAGTCATAAAACCCATACAGTTCTCTTGTAGACACAACCAGTTTTTGCTCTGGTGCTAAAACGAAATATTACTTTATATACGTAGTATCTAAATCTATAATAGCACGAATAAAACATTTTTAAAACTGTACTAGTTCAGTCAAGTTCTTTGAACAGTGCATTCCTGAATGTGCAACTATTCACATGCGTTACTTGTTACCATCAGATTTAAGTTTGAACTGAATCGATCAATTTTATTGCAGTGAAAACTTGTACTTTTAAATTGCACATCTATGTAGGTAACCAATCACCCCTAGTCAAAGATTGTCCCACAACGTTCCACATAATCATTATGCCTGAAATAATAAATAATGCAAATATCAGCTCCTTCAGGTACGTGGAACAAGGTAGAACAAGGTTAGCGCTAAGTTAACGTTGGCACTTCATTAAGATTACCCAAGTTCGTGTCTCGGCTTAGCATCCCCCGAGTTAAGCCCGTTGATTGAATATGGAAACAGCAAATCTCATTACCGTGAAGCGGTTGAGCAGGGTCGTTGGAAACTTGCGAATTTGCTGATGGAAATTAGAACTTATTCGTGACGAGCTCAGGATTCGTAAGATAATTAATTCTGGGCTTAGTATTTTTCGTACTTGTGTAACCAGGCCCGAAATATGCAAGGTGAAAGGGTAAATGTGAAAAAAATAATGTATATTTATAGAATAATGGACAACGTTGCTTCTAATTAGAAGGGATTCGATACTGTGACACAGATTACTTTAGAAAACACAGTCTTTATGAAGATAATAAACAGAACTTTAATAATGTGAAACATTGTGTCCGGTAATATGTTGTGACCTATGTAATTCTCTCCCCGTATAAGCAGTAATTTGAAATTACATACTAACAGGTTTAATAAAAAGGTAATGGCAGAGTATGAGTAATTATATAGTTATTTTTTTAAGTATACATATAAAACTTAAGCTTCGTGACTTTCCTATGAGATTCTCGTAATGATGGATGTAATGGATTTCTTCATATTGTTAGAACTCGATAGAACACGTAAAAAGAGATTAGAAAAATAAGGAACATCGGCAATAATGGTGAATAACAAGTTAATAAATTGTAACTACCTTCTTTACATTGTTACGAGTAAAATATTAAGAAGTATTATAACTTAGTCTAAATATAACAAACCGAATAAGTTCAGAAAATTGTGCTATTGATCATAAAAACCTCATACAAAAGTCTGTTAAATTATATACAACCTTTTGTTTCATAGTCGGATATAAAAGAAATAGCTAAGTGGAGCAACGAGTTGTCTGTAAAAGTCCTTGCACTATCAACGGGGGAGGCTAACTGCCCATATACATGTGTGATTGCAACGCCTAATGATATCAGATGCTTGAGACTGACTCATTTGTGATGCTATTTTGAGCTGGCAGTGACATTACATTGATTTATTGTTAACAGTTTTTATCACGTCTTGAAAGCTAGAAAAGCTTTTAAAACCCACATCGGAGACGTAAATTTTAAGGAGTTGGGAGTACTTGTAATACTTTATTCTTTAGCATCCAGTCAAATTTCATTTATCTCATGAATAATTTAAATCGTTAGAGGATTTATTCACGACTGCTGATATTTCAAATCTCTGAATACGTAATTTGTTAAGGCGCTCAAGTTTGTCAAAATTAATGCCTCGTATTTTGGTATTTATACTGGAAATTGTAAAAGTTTCGGTCTTGCTTCAGTGCTGAAGAAAATCTTATTTTATGTAGTAACAAGTTAAGAGACTAGGTGTTAACGTTAGGTATCATCATGACAGTTATCTTCTGTTGAACGTAGAAGATTATATCTTCCACGTCCTCAATGGTGCTATTACATATTTCTATTTTTAACCTTGACTTTCACAATTTAAGTTATATAATATGAAGCCCTACGTATCAAATAATGTTAACCCAAATAAACAAACCAAGTCAGGACCGCAGATAATATTTTGATAATTTTTGAATTACCTAATATATCCCTACATATAATGATTTAATTTACACATAATTGAAGCAACGGAGACTTTAATTTAATAATCACACGCACAAAAATCAATCTTGAATAAAACATAATCATCAGCTTGTTTATAAATGAAAACTTTTATCTAGATTCGTTTTCCAGAGACGAATCTCTAACTAGTCGAACACAAAGCGTGAAACGATGGGGGGTAACAGAGAGGGTCGTGACCCATATACCGCTAACGACCTCCGTCGGGAGCGGGGTGAAAGCACTCTTCGACTGAAACGAGACACTACAGCTACAGCCTAGATAGAAACCCATTGGGAGCTGCAAATGCTGAAAGTCTGAAACAAATGTGTGGACTGTTTGCGAAGGAATTGAAACATGAAGGTTTTACATGTGTGTGTGTTGAGATTGTGTTTCACATTCACAGTATCAAGCACCAGTAGTGAGAAAGAGAACTTTTTTTTTTTTTTCAAACTCCTATATTGTAATGGGAATGCTATGTAATATTTGACAATAAGCACTTTGCAATTCTATATGCTTGGTATAATAACCTAACTTTAAGTATGTAATATAATTTCTATATTTATATATATATTACTTAAGCTAGTACACATTTAAAATTGATAAAGGAAATTAGTAGAACATTCTACGAGATTAAATAAAACCTTTAAGATTCGTTATCAACCACTTCTCAAAATGACAAGTTGAAATATACGTGCCCACATTTCAAACTGCCCATTAATTAAACTTCGCAACTAATGATCAACTAGACATCATCATCAAAGTTATCACACATAAATAACAATAATTTAAGCTCCAACTTTGCGAACTTAGATATATTGAAATAGTTTCTAAAGCCGTTCCTATAAGCAGAGTTTCCACGAGGCAGTTATTTCAATTTATGACTTAACTTTTTTGAAGATGTACTAACATGATACTAAGTTTGTTTATAGTGGTTAGTAGTCACGTTTTTTATTACTGGCGTGGGTATTTCTTGTTGGTATACTTTTGTCATCAAATTCCTCTTATGATTGAAATAGAACTTAGCACAGCCTGAGCAAAATAGAACTTAGCACAGCCTGAGCAAAATCGAAATACGTATACACACACGTGGATGAATATAGGAACATCCAATGACCTCGTAATGTTTGAGGGCCCATCCCAAAGAATGACTTGAGGCCTCCGTTGGGTCGGCAATATTGGCGACCAACCAGATCACGTGTAGGTTCGAAGGCTACGCATGGAAGTCATATAAAAAGCTTTAAAATTGGATAGCAAACAGGCATTTTAACCGACTTCAAAAAAGGAGGAGGTATTGGAAATCTGGTGCTTCCTGCACTTGATTAAGATCTGACAAGTAGTTTTCAAGTTATCGTTAATAATGCGTATTTAGATTTCGACTACTTTGATGATGTTCTCATTGGGATTGGATTAAATCCCTTTTTTTTAAAGGATTTATCATAATGTGAACAATTGGCGCGCATTTAGTCGAAAAGGCTTATATTAAGCAGTCTTCCCGCTGATAATGATTAGAGGCACGTTAAGCTTATACCATAAACCCGAGTCGAACGAAACCATGAGACATTCCGAGTAATCAGGCGCATCAGGTGTTTGCAGTTTAAACTATCTCGTAAGTATCCTGTTTTGTTTTAAAGAGTCAGACGTAGACGTTATATTTTACAGACGCCACTCCGGCTGAAACCCAGTACTATTTTTAGAGGAGGTCGATCCGATTCGCTGTTTTGGTATATCAGACAACACTCGCGTTTTCCTAAAATCAATAAAATGATTTCTGATATAAAACTTTGACAATATGTAAGGTAGAATATGAAGAAGTATTTTATGTTATATTAATGAATGATGTGACGAGCCCGTCGTTTTCCCGATGTTAAGCGACACGGCCGCCCATAAAAGAACAGTGTCACTCGGAACTCTGAAATATAAATTTTCGCGTGACACTGCACTGCGCACATCATCCTGAGACATCAGCACAGTCTGGTATATAATAAGATTACTCAATTGTGAGATCAGATCATAAAGTCTCAATTGCCCAGTAACTTCACTAGTTACAATGCCCTTCAAACCGGAACACAGTAGTGCTTGCACACTATTGCTTGACGGCAGAATCACCGGCAAAGCGGTGGGTAGCTACCTAGATGATCTTTACAAAAAAGTCCTACCACCTAGTAACAGTAAAAGTATAATGTTATTGATTTGTTAAAAATGTTTGTGGCCTCGTAAATCGTAAACATAAATCATTTCTCGTTATTAGGAACAGAGAGCTTTCAATGCCGTCTTCAGTATAATATCTATAAGCGTAAAATATATTTTGTGTTGACGTTGACTCTAGCATGGCACTAAAAATATTAGTTATTGCTATTTTGACTTCATAATAAGCCATAACATACTCTCGTAATTTTTTTTATAAATAAAAAAAGCCCTATTTGGGCTGTCTGATTAAATTTTCATAAATTATTTAAAGCTCCTACGTTAAAGTTTAATATTCATAAAAGGAACACAAAAGATCCTCCAAATTTTACATTTCTAAATGAAATTTGGAGGCTTTGCATTATCTATCACCTGCCTACCAGTCCGGACTTACTCTTGCATATAGGTACATAGTTTGTATTCAGCGTTCGGTTCTTTTAAAAGTAAAACGTCGTATCATACACGTACTTATGTATGTAGTACATACACGTGTATGATACGACGTTTTACTTTTAAAAGAACCGAACGCTAAAGAAAACGGTTGGCATTTTTATTTGAAAACGATACGATCGGAATTTCGACACGCTGAGAAATGTAAAAGAAAATTGAAAACCAGGAAAAAGGACCGAGCGACACTACGTGACCGGAGTACGCGCTGTCGATAAACTGCCTTTGTAGTACCAACACAATTCACCCCCACTTTGATTTCCTTCGATATAACTGACACCAAGACTTCTGTTTCAACTTTCAAAACGAGGATCGCGAATGTCCTCAAATTCAGTACGCGTATTGTATTTTATCGTTGTATAAATACAATATCGCGTCCACTGTTTACCTAACACAACAACACTACAACAACAATAATGGTGTCGATTCTGTGTCGCATTCTCTAAAACTAAAGTAAACTTAAAGTATGGCGGTACTCTTCTGATAAAGGGGAAATGAAAAAGACGGAAATATGTTAATTTCGTTTAGCTTTAGAGAATGCGACGCAGAATCGACACCAGTATAAATATTTAAGTACAAGGCAAATAAAATACAAGTGTCAAAATATAGCAACCAAGTGAGTTTGAAAAAAGTTACCTATTTCTATTACAGGTGCAAACAATTTACAACACAATGAAAACTCCGATTCGGGGCTTCAATAACAAATTAAAGCTCGTAGCAACTACAAATTACTCCTTCCATGGGTTCATCACAAAAGTTTTCGATTCCGCTTAATTTTACAGAGCTCGATTTCCACTTCAGAAATATCCTACGGGAACATTTAAAGAAAAAGTTTGCAGCTTCAGATCATAGAGGCTGAAATCTTCACTCGGTATCAAGTTTTCAAGTATTGAGTTCGTTCACATACAAGTAGGTCAAGCTATTATAAAGTCGAGAGGCAGGCTCAAAGCGATTTTCACACTCATCTCGCGCCTTATCTCTCTCTAATATCACAAGATATATGAGATTCTCGGATAACAAACCTTCGTTGAAGTTATTTCCATTATATATCATCAAAGCATCACGTAATTGGAAAGTCATGGTTTGACATTTTCATTAAAACAAGAGTTATCCAAACTTTGAAATTGTATTACATAAGACGGAAACTTTTTTGAGAAGAGGCGTCCTGTGGTTTCTCAATTTTACCGTTCCCGCGCGTTTTTTTATTGATAAAAAGTATCCTATGCTGATCTCAGATGTGTAAGCAATTTGTGAAAAATTTTTTATTCATATCGGTTCAGTTGTTTTGGCGTGATAGTCACACTAACGAACAGACAACTTTTCACTTTAATACATATTAGTAATGATAAGGATGCGAATTCTGCCATGTTCATGATAAATCCTTTCGTATAATCAATCCATACAACTTTTCACGCCCATAATTTAGATACCGATTAAAAAATAATTTTGAGATATAGATTTTTAGATCGCATTACGTTGTTTTTCCTACGGCCTTGGTCCTGCCTCGGTCTTTATGTCCAGAAACACCCTAATATACATTACAATAAAACATAGTTTCGGATAAAATCAATGGCATTCTATACTCTCGACATAAATTTCAATCTAGATTAGGTCTAAAACAGCAATGACATCACAGTTCTGATTGTTCTGACTAATCATAACCAGTATAGTGATACTATAGATAAAACTCGTATGGAAATAGTCATGACCTTGAGTGAGTCATTCTTTAATTAACGCTATAAAATAGGTATGTATCACAAAGTGGCAGCAATTAAATTGTAAACAAATACAGTTATTGCAGTTGAATCAATCCATTGCAATAATAACGTCAGCGGCTATTCCCAATTTGCTACATTTTACCAACCACAATAAGAACGACGTCGTCATTAAGGCCATGGAATGAAAGGTCATACAGGAGAGGAAAAAATTATATTATAATTACTATCCAGTCGCGGAAGCAAATAAAACATACCAGAATTGCTGTTTTAATTCATAATCTGACACGTAAACCATATATAAAGAAATAGGATTCTGATAGAAAGCCTGCCGATTTGATGATGGACTTACGTTGACAAACATGAATGATAAAGTAACAGATCTTGTGCTTGGTAAATTAGGTACAGAATTATAATAAAGAGCGTTTGAAGTTTGCCATAAACATTAAAGTACTATTTCATCATACGTACATGAAAATCTACAAAGGCATCACCGCGAGCGTTTACCAAATTATAATATCAAAGCAAATAATTCAAAGTAGATCGTACACTACGTTGCCGAAAATTATTATAAGCCTTGTTTCCACAAGAAAGTTGTTTAAACAAGTTATTGTTCACTGACCAGTACTCGGCAGGGCTACGGGCAAATCTTCCTTTGTGTTCATAAGCTAACACAGGAAAAGTTTATGTTAATAAACCACCGCTAACACGTAGATAACGTGTTAGCGGTGATATAAGCCATTCGCGCTGTGCGAGAACGGAACAGGAAGCTGCGACTCGCTTCAATGCCCACAGAAAACGAACAAACAACATGTAATGACGACTCTATTCAAAGTTTTTGTAAAGCCCTTTCGACCTTTGTGATAGAATCGCGGTGAATTGAACACGGTCCAATACGTGTTTAATTGAATGAACGGCTTGTTTACTTTTTGTGCTTTTCTGATTAAACTAGGAAACAAAAGGTTTATCTTAGATACGTCTGTTGATAAATAAATACGGAAAGATAAGACGAGTGACCGTCCGCGGGCTGAGCTGCCGCTCGTTGCGGTCACATTGCTAGCAGCGCGGCGGCTGATATGGATCCGATCCGAGCGCTGCCAGATCAATACAAGCGCAAGAGCACTGGCGTCGAGCCAACCACTGAAACAACCGGGACCCGGTTTATGTGGACGCTTTAGAGCGAATCACTAACAGTTACTTTATTTATTCGCGCAAAAACATACGAATTGAAAGCGGTGTTGTCGATGACGCTTCTTGAATCTTGGCTGGTGGCAACGGTCCGGTCTGAACCAGAACTGTAGATAGCGATAGCGCCGGGAAAGAATTCGCAGTGTCACAAACGCGTGCGATCGAAGTATTGGACGAGGAGTACGGGGACCAGGCAATATTAAACTAGTATAGAACACAAATGGACACAGCGAAATAAGAAGGCAACACACGTGTGTCCAACGCACGTCATGGACCATTTTAAAGCAATAATACATAAGAAAAACGTGACTGTCGCTTTAGTAGGGATATAGCATTGCATTAAGATAACAGAGTATGGCGCTCCCCGGGGCACGGTAGTCGGGCTCGCATACAAAGTAGTCCCGCGGAAACCGCATTGTTATTGCATATAGTTGTAGATCTGTTTCAAGAATTTCAATGATTTTTCAAAACAGTATGAAACAGCAGCTCTTTTTAATACATACGAAGCCAGTGATGTTACATAACAGAGTAGTTTAGATTGGAACACCGGAGGAAATTGTCACTTTTGGAGCCATCCGGCCATCAAATTGAGTCCACGGCTTGTCCCCGCTTCTTCGCGTGTTAAAGTGATTATCATCGTCGCACAAATGCAATTGTTCGTAGTTATTTTTACTTTCAATGTCTTCAATATCAATGAACGCGAGTTAACCAATCTGATTGGTACTGATTTGGTACGAAAACAAGCGTGCTCCAGATAGTATAGACACATTTGCTCCGTTCGCATTCCAAGCGATTATATGAAAAGGTGCGAGAGGAAGTGAGACGTATGAATGGGACGGGCATGACGGACGCGATGCAAATCTGTGGTCAGCCGGCGACGTCCATTAGTCGCACGATCACGTCAACCTGGTCAGATCCCTATCGAACCCATTTCGGACCCTCATGCGAACTGCTAGAGTCTAATTTAGTTCTTGATTATATCGATTGCGGATATGGTCATTCGCAAAGAATACTGCTCCTTGTAACCCCTGGATAGAGTTGAGAGTCAGGTTGGCAAGTACAGTAATAACAGTGGTGTCAGTCGGGACTGCTCCGGCAATTTGCCTATTGCTGAGTTCAATTATCGCCCCCCGCACTCATTACTGAATTAAGGCGAGACCGACTATAAATTGAGACGCCTCTGCTCCAGAATTGAGAGCTCCGTGTAACCAGTTGACTGTGCTGAAAACAAGTCGCCTTCACGGCCATGGATATACCGTCAACAATGTAATTAATAAATTTGCTCCTAGAAAAACTAGCTAATATAATCATTAAAATGAAGTACGTCATAAATATAGAGACAGCAGAGCTATTTATTGGTCGTTCGATATTATTCAAGTAATTTTTTAGTCGTAATATCGGTAATGACAACCAATAAAGTTGCGGCTGCGGTTGGCTATTCATAAACTGAGCTAACCGCTGCTGTGATAAAATTAACAGCTCCATTGGAGCTGTTACTCATGTCATGTCATGACATAGGCAACTGAATCCATAAATTATTGTTAATATTTATTGAATTAATTGTATCAAAACTGTCTTTGTTTAGTATTATAAGGATGATCAATTAACATCATTATCTCGCCGGGAACTCAATAAAAATTCACTTTAGGACGAATCACAATCTTGGGGTCGATTAATTCGGATATTGTTGCTCGCTTAGTCAATATCAACATCACAGATTCATAAATAAATATAAAACAGAAGACAAGGAGGCAAATGTTTAGAAGTTAATACAAAAGCAGAAGGCAAAGATTAAAAAGTACTAACCAGGCATGAAGTGCAGCAAGGCAGCGGTGACGGGGTACAAGCTAGGGCTGTAGGTGATGTCAGGGCAGGCGTAGCCAAGCACGGACACAACGCGGTCGGCGACGGCGCGTCCCTTGCGCGTCAGGTGGTAGCCGAGGCAGTGCGTCGCCTCCACGAACGGAGGAAGCATGATCGGCTTGTCTGGGAGCTCCACCGTGCCGAATACCTGAAACAATACATACAAGCCTATAAAAATTGCTTATGTTTCTTACCGGTATAAATATGTTTCTTTAAGTTTGTACATCATCAAGGTAAATGTTCCAACAAGATCTTTCTCTACTAGCGATTTAAAAATGGATGTCGTGCGTGCTCTTGCCTTCTGACCTGCTGCCATTAAAAGGAAATAAAAGTATCTAATTATTTTTTCTGTTTAATATCGAATTAAGTACTGCGTTTGTCTAAGAATCTAAGGCATACCACCCCTTCACCTTCTCCTGTACTGGGTATCGCCTACCGAGTCATCAATTGAGTTTTTTTTTATAAAATTTATTTTATTCAGAAAAGTACAGTTTCATAGTTTAAAAGGGAGCTTAATCAAACAAACCACTATCAGTAGGCAACATACCCAATATGCTGGCAATAAATATATTAAATTTTAATATATAAACATGATTTCAAACATTTTATCGAATTAGATGTATGTTTTCAGAACTTTATCGAATCGACTCTAGGTAGTTTACCTCTAGGAATTTTGGTAGATTTGACAAATTAGTTGACCAAATATTGCCAGAGGATGTTTTTTTTATTGAGTTTTAACCTGATCAATTGATTTAGCATACACATATGAATTTGTTATTCAATCTCCAGCGGATACATTCACGAGTTGAGTCGTGATTATCCACTTTACGGGCAAGGACGCTGCGACCCGGCCGATTATACTTTTACATTATATACATTCGTGTCCACCACTGCCAATGTAATATTGTGTAGGTGCGCAGGAATGTACGATTATACATATTTATTCCATGATACAGTGTAACTCTTTTATTCTACTTCTGCTAAGTCTGGAAAAATAAATATTAATTACTGAAATCTTGATTATCCATAAAATTACTTCTGACTTTTTTCACTCGACCGTGTTAATAAAAAAATCTCGCTCTCCTGGCATGTTTTGTTGGACGTCTTCATTATCACAAATCGTGTCACGATTCCTGAGTGAGCAATTAAAAAGTAAAATTCCAACATTAGAGGTGGCATTATCATTGTCACTAGCACTGTGCAAACACAGCCTTGGATCAATATTTTCGTGAGAGATAAGAGAATGTTGGTCCATTAAAATGGCAGAGTAGGTAATAATTGATGGGAAAAAACTTACAAATTACAACTTAACTAATTTACAGCTGATATAAAATACCTTATTACCAAATATGCTTTACGGCCACCTATGCTCTGAGTTCATCGCACGATATGAATCTTTATTCAGATAAGGATAAGGAGAACGCAACGCAACTTGAGAAATGTCTTGAAATACTTTGTTGTGTTGCGTAAATTTCGGGGAGCAACGACCCGACTCGATGTTTGTATATCGGCCGAAAAGATAGTAAATAAATAGAATAGGCCCGGCCAATAATTCTATGTCACCGGTAGAACAAGACCCAGAAGTTGGCTGACGACGCATTGTCTATTATTATACATCGACAAAGCTCCGTGATTTCCAAACATCGATTGAATTTGGGGGGTAAAAATAAAGAAGAAGGCGTTCCGGAGCTTATGTTGTTTGCTTTTCCAATGGCACAAACGATACTCTCTCGCTGTGACAGTTTTAGCCACAACTTATGATGTTTGTATTACTAAACATTCCAAACATTACTAGGTGGTAGGACTTTACTGCAAAGTTCGTCTAGGTAGGTACCACCGCTTTGGCAGTTATTCTGCCGCCAAGCAGTAGTGCGCAAGCACTGCTGTGTTCCGGTTTGAAGGGCACTGTAGCTAGTGAAATTACTGGGCAAATGAGACTTTATGATCTGATCTCACAGTTTAGTAATATTATTACTAGATTGTGCTGATGTCTCTGGATGACGTGCGCAATGCAGTGTCACGCGAACCTCTATACTTTAGAGTTCCGAGTGACACTGCAACTGATATGGGCAGCCGTGTCGTTTAACATCAGGCGAACGGATAGCTCGTCACGTCATTCCTTAACATAAAAAAAAAAAACATTCCTATAATGAATCTCGCAAATTCTTTACAAATAGCTAGCCTAGATGGCCTCGTTTACTGTTGTATGTTCAAGTGCCAAACTAGTCCTCATACTATTTTCACTGCGACACTTGTCATTTCAATAGCTACCAAGTACTTGTGAGTAATGAGGGTTTTGTTTTGCTTTTCAAATGGATAAATACCGCTCATTATCGTAACTATAACTACTAATTTAGCTACTAGTGAAGGTACTTCACATAGAATTGGATAACTGAAAACATGTTATCAAACGTAAAAGTTGCAATTATAATAACATTTTGAAGTCGTCACGGTTCATAATTTTTGTTAAATATAAATTCTGAAAAGCATATAAATGATCTATGTATTTCTTCTATACTAAGTTGCACGTCGGCTTCGTGCATGAGTAATTATTAGAATATGCACATAATACTATTAGTATTTTTGTTTATTTTCGGTTACGGAGTAAAACTTTATATACTTATTAATTTGCTGATAAAGTTGTGTATTATAATGCAGCACGTGTTATCACGTTAGTTACAGCACCGTTAAAAACCTCATAGTCATCGCATTGCGCGCGTCTATCAACGCAGAATAAAACCTATATTAATTAAGCGAGCATGCCAAGTTACAACCTGGGTATTGATAAAAAAAAGTTGTCGACATCGCGTGTGCCGGCCACGCCTTCGGTATCGGCACCGGCGCAAGCGCACACAGCGAGGGAGGCCAAGATAAACGCGGGGCGCGGGCGGCAGCCGCGGGCCGCGGTCGTCCTTCGCTCAGTCAAGGCCGCCCACGCGCTCAACTCTCGGATCCAAACCTGATCCCAGCCCCGTTTTGTTTACAAACCCAGCATCAAAACCTGCTTCCCATTAAACAAAGCGCACGTGATCACTACACAACCAACTCATCAATACACAAGCCTACAAAGAGTCTAAATTAGTTGTTAGACAACAATGAAAAAAAAATGCAAAAAGTAAAACTGTCTAATATTGACCAAGCAATCATCCATCCAATATTTACTTGGCAATGTAGCAAATGAATGACTACAGTATGACAATAGCTACGGTCTCGTCACGTACAAAGATATTTTTGATAAGACTATCAAAATATGCCGCGAGGGAAATGATTAAAAAGTGGACAAACGTAGGTAAAAAGTAGACAATGACGATTAGTAACAAAATAATTTAGGTGGATAACTGCCATTTCTTGGCAAATGTTCTCGTGGCGTCTGACAACACAGACGTCAATATAAACAAGACATTTAGCAGTAGTATAATGCGTACGAAACGTAGACCCGCATGTGGATTCGTATCGTTATTATTTTCAATTCCAAGTTCAAATAAAGAAACATACAGTACTCCAACTATATTCAGCATCAACTGTGCATTTGCATGTAACCTTGGCGTCGGTCATGAACGTGAATGTAACGTGTTATTGAGTGCTTTCAACGCATCAGTTGATTGTAGCTACGAAATTTCAAGATTAATAATTTCTAAACTAGTTTTATAACGCATTGCGTAAACACAGAAACAAGCATTAGGAGATTTAGCGCAATTATATCTCCATTGTCCGTAACATGGCACACCGTAATCATTAGGTTAGTAGTGTCACGTGGAGTAGGCAAGATTATAAGTAGGAGAGTGACAATGGGCACGTGCGTGGGCGACCACCGAGGCCCTAATTAGTGCAGACACAACCCCGACGCGACCTCTTGCCACCGGCAATCAACGCTTAATTGAATAAAGTAGACCGACAAAAGCCAAACTGCAAATTTGATGCGGTTTGCTCTGAGCTACGGCCGACTCTTGAGTTTAGTCTAGATGGTTTATGATTGAATACATAATTTCTGCTTACCCATAAACCAGTACGCAATGTTACTAACATGCACGGCAAAACAGAGCCAATGAAACATCTAAACGAAATGAATATGTAAATGAACTCCGAAAATAAGGCAAAAGTTTTCCTATATGCCGCTGTACAAATAAATACGCGGCGGCTGTTATTCTCTGTTGCGAATAAGATCGATGATACTATTTTCGTCGGAGCAAATCCACAAGGCGGATTCCGTCGGAAATAACTTGTGTTTTACCATCGCACAGCGAGCCACTGTAAATCTTTCGCGGGCGCGAGTCGATTGTGAACAAACACTCCTGTTATCTACAGACCTATATATTTTACTTCGAGTGGAACGACATTGGGCACTTAGATGTAATGGTTTAATTCAGATAATGATGCAACTGCGAACGATAACCAAAAATCAAATGGTACTGAATATTAAACAGATGTTGCCAAGGTAATAACAATTTAGGAATTGATGCAAACATCATAAAGAATTAAAAACAACTGTAGAGCAATTCAATATCCAAGCCGCCAGTGTCAAAGGAAAACCGATTTTGCGAAATAGAAAACTCTGAGAATTATATTTCACTCTGACAGAAGTACAATTGAAATAAAATTGTGATGCGAGTCGGCAATTTCATGGTCTTCGAAAACCTGACATTGATTGGAAGGCAAAAATTAGAAATGATATCAGCAAAACAAAACCCTGACAGACAATGTGGGCAAATTCCACTGGCCCATTTCGATTGATGGCATAACAACAATTAGATATGTAGGTGGTACTACTTATAAGTGATCATGAAGACAGTTTCCGTATCAAAGTAGCTAGCATTCTCTTGTTAACATTGTGGAAACAGAATAAGCAAAGACAGTGAGTGAACTAGTATTGTTTGGCACTCACGCACGATACTGCGACACGACGAGAAGCATTCATGTTGCACTCATACTAGGGTATTATTATTGAATCAAATGTATCCAATGCTATTTAGTGATAGTTGTGTGTCAGGCCGTATGGTCCCGGTTTGCGAATAGGATCACCCCATTTCTTCCCGTGGGCGCTTTCAGTGTCGGCTAAGGGAATATCCAGGGTATGAGCAGCAGCATTTAGATCCATGAATTAAAATCTTGCGAAGAGTGGTGATTATGGAAAATTCCTACGATAAGCGTCCATAGTGGCGTTTTATGGGCCTGTGTTCAGCAGCGGATGTCTTCATACAGGTCAACTTATCTAACCAAGTTTAAGTTAAAAGCTACCATCGCACACAGCCTTTTAATAATATTCTAGCTGTTATTCACTAAATTTACAAAATTTACAGACTGTCTGAGTATAGATAGTACGGTAATGTTGGTTGTTCCGATAACCTTATACATGTCAGAACTGTTTACAGACTTTACAGTACCTACTTAGTTTGATTAATAACGTGATATTAGCGAAATGACCCCACGGTTATCGTTGTATTCGAATATTGTTGGTCAGTGTTGATTATTTCTGCATATTGGATTACGGATCGTTGTTTTGTTTGACAGCATTGGCGCGTGGTATAGTACCTATCGAGTTCCTTGAATTGAATTTATAAGAGGACAGATCCTGAATAATCTTATCTACTCGTTAGTAAAGTAAAAATAGTACTATATACTAATACTATACTAATAGTACTAGTCTATCAAACTATATTTCAATGCGACTGTTAAGATTTCACCAGAGAAACTACTTCAGTGGGGAGTTAAATGCAATATTAAAATTCAGGGAACCAAATGCTCCCATCTTCTGTATATTATGTTTTGCTTTAATAGAAAGTTAATAGAGTGCCGAAGGTAAAAAGTTGATTCTCGTACGTTTGAAAATTAAACACCTAAATAAAGGCCATTTCCAAATAGCTCCATGAATTAAACGATTTCGAAGTACATCTCTAGTGGACTTAGGTTGTTACTTACCGACCCAACCAAAGTATCAAGGGAGCTTTGAATGGACGAAGTTTCGGCGCTAGGATTTAGGAGTAGTTAACTTAAGTAGATACGAGAATAAAGAAGGACGAAAGTTTTCAAAGACAATTTGAGTCAGCCCAAAAGAAACGAGCAGTTCGCAATGAGAGTAGTAATTAATTGTAGTCGGATTTTCTTGGGACGCGTACAAAGCGAATTTGTTTACAGATTATTTTTTCCTGGCATTCCAAGTGATATCGTAAAATATTGGCAATGCTCTGTGTTATCGCGTCGAAATAGATCGACCTAATAAATAGGAAAAGACGACGGCGCGGCAACATTACGAAACTACAGCTCCGACGCGGATGCGGTACGACCGTATGGCCGACTAGTGCTAGTGGCGAGATCGTTGCACAATGCGGCATATATTTGAATACTTCAACCTGCACCTCCATATCGAATGTTTGCTAAATGCCGACACTTGCGAAACTTGTTATTTATATGGATTTTAATGATATTCAAATATTTACGACGTGAATAGAGGTTTTAAAATGAAGATTACTCATAATGAAAGAGTGAAGGCGTCGTTGCTTTTTTAGTTAAATGTCATATTGAGAATCAAGACCACAGTCGCGTACAGTCCATATGCTTTGTGTTTGCAATTTGTATGGTTAACATGGGTTAATCATACAAATCACACGGGAAGCGAGCCAACTCCCCTCACTTCCATGCTGTTAACCCACTAATCACTAAAGTCACGGACATTCATACATTGGAAACACACGCTTGACCTTATTATGTAGTTACTGCAATGCAAGTACAATATATCTATAAGACCTATGTATATCACAAATAAATGATTTAAATTTATAACTCTAATAACTCTCTCTCTATCTCACTCTCATTTAAAATATACTGGAAGACGTAAATAATGTTAGTGTAGAAGTTCGCAATATTGGAGGACTGCATCAACACATAACTCGTGATAAAACACAAAACGTGACCTGAGATGAGTTCGGAGACCTCAGTGCGACTGGTTTTAATTAAATATGCAGTTTGTAATATTCACATTTGTAATATTCCAAAGTTCGATCACAATTCACAATAATTTCTGAGATATCGCAGAGTTGAACTGCCTTTACATCAATAAATCAGATGATAAATTATGTTCCGTTTTTGAAATATTTATTAAGCAATCGTTAAGTTCAGCAGAGTGCATTCATGCTATACCTACTTACGCCACAATAAATACAGGATGGTCGTTTGAAAAATAATCAAAGTACTATTTTACTAACTTATACTTTTCATCCACTTAAGTTCGATCGCATGTCCAATCCAACCCCGTCGCTTGAAAAAAATATAGCTCGCAGTTATTAAAGAACAAGTAATTTCTCTCAGAAAAAACCCGGCATTATCTTTATCGAGTAGAAAAGAACTGATGATCTTCAAACAGGTGAGATTTTCTTAAAGAAAAGAACACTCTGAATCCAAGCCACATTACAGAGAAAAAAATAAGATTAACTTGGTTTTCATCATGTTTATAGATACGCACATAACCTAATAACACCCCGTAAGTGTAAAATTAGTGGCCTATTTTTGTCAGAAATAATAATATAATAATAATAACGCCTCCCGCCTCCGGGTTATGAGCCGACCTGCTCAACGACCACACCACAGAGGCTGTCATAGAAATAAATCATTAATAATAATTATAATTTGTGTTTAAGACTCTAAACGAGTTCGGATATTTTTAACTTTGAAATACGAAGTGCTCATTAACAGGCTATAATATAAAAACTACACTTTCAAAACGATACAGCTTTATAATATAGGTATTTGGTACTGTGTGCGCAATGCGCAGTAAAACTATATCATTAAAACCATGTGCATAATATTACCAGGCGATTAAGTGTTGCAAAACGGTAAAACTAGACTTCCAACCACTTGGAACTTTAATGAACGCCTTAAAATAACGCAATTGGGTTAGGTCATGTATCTAATTTTTTTTAAATTCATATGGTATCTCGCTTTTGCAAGGCGAACATTATAAACGATCGCACTTTGTTATGATTTCATTTCACTTCTCGAAATAACGATGAAAATAGTAATAAAATAATAAATAGCATTTTGATCAAAAAATGACTTTAGAGAATCGACCAATAGAGAGTACGTGGAGAACCTGGAATATAATCCCATAATCTTGAAGTCCTTTTAGAATCAGAACAAACTGAACCTTAAGAACGAAATAATGTTATTGAAAACAGACAATAATTATTTGCCATGCAAGACTGCAGTTGGTTTTTGGCATGTGCACGTGTTTTATAAATAAATATCGCCCAAACATCACATACTTAAATCCTAGCTAGGATTCCCGGGGACCCGGGAACTATAAGGACATCCCACAACCTCCAGACACACAATTTATATTGGAACCCGAGCGAACAAAGGATTGTAGGATTGAACTACGATCAATCTGCTTAGCTTAAATAATACATTAAATTATGTTTTTTATGCAATCGTCGTGCTGTCCTGTGCGATTTTTTTTAAAAATGAGTTTACTAGACTATTATAGCTATGTTTTTAATATTTCGACTAAAACGCTCCGTCTCCAGGTAAAAAAAAGGTTGGCGAACTGACATGAAATAAGTATTAATGCATTTTAATACTTGGGCGGCATAGAAAATGATTGAATAAAAAGGTTCACAATTTAAAACACTTTCCATGCTAGCTAGATAAGATGCACTTTTGCACTCAACATTTCGAATGACAAATATAATCATTCCGAGCTTGTAAGGTGAAAACTATATTTTTGTGGCCTAAATAACTTCAAAGTTGCAAAAAATAAATCGGATGCTTGCTTTGTTATGATTTATATCTCCAAGATACGTCACCAGCACTAGACTACGTTAATAAGAGCAACAAAAATAGCTGAAGCTATTTTAGATGATACTTCTTTTTCAAACGCATAATTAATGACTAAATCTAAATATAACACAGTAAGTAAATGTAAAAAGTTATTTGACGGTAAACATATTTGTAGAATTCTTATAATAAAAATCAACCTTATGTAGAGGATAATCATGATTAAAAATACATATAGGGGTGTAGTCAACTCATCATATTTATATGGATGGACAATATTATACGATTCACTCTAGCCGGATGAACGTCATAAAATACGAGGTTTGAGGTTTAATTGATTCCAATTGAGCGCAAACTTGATTAAAAGCGTGCGCTCTAGTCGGGTCTTGATTGGATCTAGTTTGGTTATAGCAGAATGTGGAACTTTACGACGAACGGGAAAAAATATGTTTTCAAAACTTTAATTACGGCGATAATTACCTTCAAGTTTAAAACCAAATTTCTTGTAGTAAAAGATATGGAATCAATTGGCCGAACGATTTTTAAATCCAGAGAATAATACACTTTTGTGGTTAAGCCGTATCTATCTTAATCAAACCAATCTCAGCTTTGAAGCTTCGAAAAATTCTAGAGATTTTCTAGAAAAACATTAGGTAAGTCCTATAAATAATAGTGTACTGGACAATAGAATACGTCAAAACATAAACGGATAAAAGCGCGTGATATGTGGGTCACTGGTGATCACCAAGTCTCCCGTTCATCTGGTATGCAGCACCATTACCAATTAGTTAACAGCCAATGCCCTTGAAACTCTGCACTTGACAGCCTCTGTGGTGTGGTGGTTGAGCAGGTAGGCTCATAACCCAGAGGCGGCAGGTTCGATTCCCGCGGCAGGACAAATGTTTGAGCACAGAAAAAAAAGCGCAATTACTCGTTCTGAGTCTGGGTGTTGTGGGACCATGGTCCACATAGTTCTTGAGTCCCTAGACACAGGGAATCCTAGTTAGGGTCCAGGATCTATGTATGTGATCGTTGGGCGTTGTTATTATTTTTTATGTTTTTATGATTTCAGTAAGTATTTCTGACATCACCATAATTTTTAAACCACAGGTCCAACTTTGTTTGTATATTCCATACGTCAGTACAGTCGGAATATTACGCAAACAATTTTAATTTTTGAATCTCATTCGACAGCGTGTTTACTATTTGTCTCAAGAGCTTTTACAAAGATTATGAATGTTTGCACATTTTAAAATTTAATGATAATTAAATCGGCTAAAGCAATCGGCTGTTAATCACTTTATATCTTCTATTCAAACTACTTACTTCTGTCTCAGTCCAGCTAACCTCTCCACCACTGTTATTTAATTATAGCTATTAAAAGATTGAATCGGGGCAATTGCTCAACGCTTTCTGCTCCGACCGCCGCCGAATCTTATAAACATACCTATACATAAATGCTAATAAACCTCCATAGCCAAGTCAAAAGGAATAATGTAGTTTTATAGCCGTCTAGAGTTCAAGAAGCAAACAAGCTCAAGGTCTCGAGAAATGTGTGCGAAACTTCACAAGTGCAGGAAATAGGCGGTCTGTCTGCTTCGACTTCCTGCGATGTCAGCCGATTGCTTAGTCATAACCAGCCGTATTCCAAACCGGTAGAATTGGATCAGCTGACTTGATCGCAAGGACGCGCGCGCTCTACCGTATAATCGAATCTTACACATACTTTCAAAGTCTTCCCCGCCAGCTTTTTGCTTTATCTGAAATCGACTAAGCTCCCATTAATGCTTGCTTGATTGAATTGTCAGTGTTTTCATTGTTATGCACATCGGTTTGATCACGTTTGCTGTTAACTTCTTTTCAAAAACACATTACGTGCGGTAACCTTGAACCACGATATGATCAGTTCAGCTGTTAAAACCGGATATAAACCGTTTCATGTTAATAGCTCTAAAAAGAGAAATAAAATGTTGGCGAGTTCACGTGACCACAATGCAAGCTGTGGAAGGTGAGAAAACAAAATGGTGTGTAGATCTATTTCGGGAATTGGCTCTCGGCCACCGCGGGCGGCTTTACCTATGTAAGTACTAAGTACATCAATCATCGTGAGAATTATTATTTTAATATCATACAGGATTGGATATTGGAATTTTAACGGCTTCGAGAAGATTGGAATAATCGATCTCCTCGCACAATCAAATCCTCTATGATGTAATGCAGAAGTCGTAAGAGCATTTGAATCATTACAGATACATGATCAGCAAGTGCAATTTGATCACTATGACAATTTCGTTTTAGGTCTACACTCCGGTGCGTGATGTCACCGTAAATATCGTGATTATGATAAAGATGGCTTGCTTGATCGATCGTCGTAAAGTATACGAATAAAGACATAGCCTCAGACCAGATTCGAATGAAACCTGACCCGTGCACAGCAAGGTGTAAAATGGAGTGATACAATGCGTAATTGATATCACTTTATCGATCGGCTAGACTTTAATAATGTAAAATTGATATAGCTTGAAAACTTTACTACGATGTGATAATCATATATTGTTATCTTGATATTTTAAATCTAGATGGTTTTAATATGAGTAGATTTGATAAAATTGAATAGACGATGCATTCGTTTTATTTTATTATTACAACATGGCAATTTGTATTGTTTAATTTTGGAATATCATTAACGATTTGTCCAAACAGTCCGGATACTGAGTTGGTGTTTTAATAAACGCTTGGGGCAGGACGACCTCTGTAATCTTATTTAATTTAATGAGATTATAGGATGACGGGGACGTCTGACGCTGCTTTTATAGTTTACTTTCTATTATTATAGAATATAAGGTCAGAGGTAATTCTCACGATGATTGATGTACTATGACTGGCCCGATAGCTCAGTTGGTAGTAACCCTGCTTTCTGAACTGTGGGTTGTGGGTTCGATTCCCACTCAGGACAAACATTTGTGTGATGAACATATGTGTTTGTTCCGTGTCTGGGTGTTATATTGTATTCTATGTATGTATTTACAAACAAAAAAGTATATAAGTATTGTATCAGTTATCTGGTTCCCATATACAAGCTTTGCTTAGTTTGGGGCTAGATGGCGTTGTGTGAGATGTCCACACATATTAGGTCTTTACCTATGAAATTGCCGTTTTGTTTGAAAAAAGTTAAAGTATTTTTTTTTTCGAACTTATTTATTTCTTTTATTCAAAGTAATCACCCCTGCAATCAATGCATCTTTGCCAACGCTGTGGCAGTTTATGGATGCCCTTCTTGAAAAAATCAGCAGGACGGGAGACAACAAACTCTTCAAAGGCGTTTTGTACTGCCTCTCGGGAATTGAATTTTTTTCCCGCTAAAAAGTTGTCCAAATTTTGGAAAAAGTAATAGTCGGTAGGCGCAAGATCTGGTGAGTATGGCGGATGAGGGAGAGCTTCCAAACCCAACTCATGCAGCTTAGAGACGGTCTGTTGTGCAGTATGGGGTGGCGCGTTGTCGTGAAGTAGCAGTGGAGACGACCGATCGACCAAAGCTGGTTGCAGACGTGCGAGTTTCGCCATCATTGTGGTCAATTCTTCAATGTACACATCTGCAGTAATGCTCTCGCCGTTTTGTAAAAAGCTATGATGAATCACACCAGCACTAGACCACCAAACTGTGACCATCACCTTTCTAGGGGTCATTTTTCGTTTTGCACATTGCTTTGGTACCGAACCAGGATCTAACCAACTTGCTGAGCGCTTTCGATTGTCAAAAAGAATCCATTTTTCGTCGCACGTAACAATTCGGTTCAAAATTCCTTCATTTCTGTGCCTGTTAAGCAGCGCAAGGCAAGTCTCGACGCGTACGTTGCGCTGGCGATAGTTAAGTTCGTGGGGCACCCATCTATCAAGCTTTTTTATCTTGCCGATCTGTCGCAAATGGACCAATATTGTTTTGATGCTAACATCAAAAGCTGCTGCCAGCTCAGCTGTAGATTGAGATTCATCAGCTTCCACAATCGCCTTTAATTCATCATTGTTGACCAAAGTTTCCGGACGACCACGAGGTTCATTTTTCAAGTCAAAATTCCCAGAACGGAACCGAGCAAACCAATAACGGGTTGTACGTTCGTTTGTACAGTTCTCTCCGTAAACGTCGTTGATGTTACGTGTCGTTTGTGCCGCGTTGGTGCCACGACGGAACTCATATTCCATAATTACACGAAATTTCAAAGTATCTATATAATAAGTATAATGAAAATACAACGCTAATCAATAAACAAAATACTTATATTGTAAATAGAATGTCATATTTTTAAAACAAAATTAATTTGAATTTAGAATTCATAGCCAATCAAAACTTTTTTTTGTTTGAAAAGTCTGTACTGCAATACGGCAATTTCATAGGTAAAGACCTATTATTATTATTATTATTATTATTATTACTATTCTATAATAATAGAAACTAAACTATTTCCAGCATCATAGCTTTTAAAGTAAAAATGGGAATCGTAACGATATTTTGTGATCGGAATAAAATCTGACAGCATTATTATATTCATTTCCCTGGGTTGTGTTGTATGTCGTATACTAATTGTTTTGCCTATTTCACAAGCATTGATTGTAGTTTCCACATTCTCTCTAGAAGGGACAGTAATTATTTCTGTGTAAGCGTAACGAATGGCGATATCTGTGTAAAATCTACCATTATCGGTAAGTGACGGGTGACGGTGCGTCGAAGCGAGGTCAAGGCGCAAATGTCGTTGGCATCGCACCAGAGTTCAGGTGGCACTTACCGAATACTTATGACACTACGGGATTTACTGGAATATATCATCTGTGTAACTTATGCAAACGGTTTATAATATGGATACGAATACGAGCGGATAAATTAACGCGTGTAGGAATTGGCAATGACGTCAAAATGTAACTAGAATTATGTAATTCGCCATTCGACGTAGTACTAGCGGCTGACATCTTAGAAAACGTAACATTAAATGAATACAGCGCTCGTGCACTGACCTGTCTTAAATTGAAAATCGATCAAGCTAATGCCGGTACTAACTGATCAATCCAATCAGACTTAACTGCTTAGTCTATTAAAGTCTGTTGACATTGAAAGCAAATTTTCGTCAGCTCCATTAATGAAGTTCGGATCGCATCAGGCCTTTGCCGTTTAATTTTACAAAAGCGACCTTTAGCTGATTAAAAACTTCCTGAAAACCGGTAACCTACTCACTACTCATTGATTGCTTTAATCTTTAAACCGCTCATAGTTTATACAATACTTACTTATAAACCTTTCGCAGACGTGAAAATTAAACGTGAAGTTTATAACTTATGCCACTAATGCGTAAGTCTTAGCCTTAAAGTAGATGCATTCCGCATATTGGAAACTTTAATACGGGGTCTATGATGAATGAATGCCTTCGAGTGCGTGATAAAAAAATAAAAAAAACACAAGAGTGCTTTCAACCACACGACTGAAGTGAAACTTCTGTAATTTAGCTCCATCGGCCGGTATATCTTTGTTTTTGCTTTGTTAATGTTAATGTCGCCATCTTGACAATTGTAAATTGTCATTTTACCGGACATACCAACATAATAATAGAATTTTTTTAACTTTGTTTGCAATGGAGATCTACGTTAACCAACATTTTTCAACTTCCGGTCGCCTCGCCAGCTTACTCCCCAAGTCAAGCGTGCGTAAAGAAGTTTCACTTCAACATAAAATATAGAAATAATCTACGTATTGATTGGTCATTATTTCAAACATTATGTCATCTTACATCGCACAACGCATATAAAATTAACGATCAGGAATGTTCTATGCCAACAGAATCGTGACCACAAGTGGTTTAACCGCAGTGTTCCTATTTAGCACCTGTTATTAGCTGTACCAAGTCTGTTTTAAGTGCGTGATACCGACGACATTCAACACTCTAATACACACTTGAAGAAGCTCTTCTAGTATCTGGTGTCTTATATTAAAATGTAGATAGTATTTTAGAGTGATCCTTTATACTTGGTTACTCATCTACGTTGTGATCCATAGATATAAAGACTTTGGTAGTATTGAATTTTTTAATGTCAAAATAATGTTTGACCTCACTTCACTTGACGATTCAATTTGATACAATCATTATGGTGGCCACCACCATACGACGTAATCCAAAGAAGATCCACATCTTTGGATTACGTCGTGATTTCAACGAATATTTACCGATCTGAAGTCGGTGAGGATGGCTAAGCAGGAGCATTTTTCTTGTTTTTCTTATTTACTCTACCTTCTCTTGACCTTTCGTTGTCCATATTTTGACTTCCACAATCGCATCTTTCCCTATATATTAGGTCTTTACCTATGAAATTGCCGTTTTGTTTGAAAAAAGTTAAAGTATTTTTTTTTCGAACTTATTTATTTCTTTTATTCAAAGTAATCACCCCTGCAATCAATGCATCTTTGCCAACGCTGTGGCAGTTTATGGATGCCCTTCTTGAAAAAATCAGCAGGACGGGAGACAACAAACTCTTCAAAGGCATTTTGTACTGCCTCTCGGGAATTGAATTTTTTTCCCGCTAAAAAGTTGTCCAAATTTTGGAAAAAGTAATAGTCGGTAGGCGCAAGATCTGGTGAGTATGGCGGATGAGGGAGAGCTTCCAAACCCAACGCATGCAGCTTAGAGACGGTCTGTTGTGCAGTATGGGGTCGCGCGTTGTCGTGAAGTAGCAGTGGAGACGACCGATTGACCAAAGCTGGTTGCAGACGTGCGAGTTTCGCCATCATTGTGGTCAGTTCTTCAATGTACACATCTGCAGTAACGCTCTCGTCGTTTTGTAAAAAGCTATGATGAATCACACCAGCACTAGACCACCAAACTGTGACCATCACCTTTCTAGGGGTCATTTTTCGTTTTGCACATTGCTTTGGTACCGAACCAGGATCTAACCAACTTGCTGAGCGCTTTCGATTGTCAAAAAGAATCCATTTTTCGTCGCACGTAACAATTCGGTTCAAAATTCCTTCATTTCTGTGCCTGTTAAGCAGCGCAAGGCAAGTCTCGACGCGTACGTTGCGCTGGCGATCGTTAAGTTCGTGGGGCACCCATCTATCAAGCTTTTTTATCTTGCCAATCTGTCGCAAATGGACCAATATTGTTTTGATGCTAACATCAAAAGCTGCTGCCAGCTCAGCTGTAGATTGAGATTCATCAGCTTCCACAATCACCTTTAATTCATCATTGTTGACCAAAGTTTCCGGACGACCACGAGGTTCATTTTTCAAGTCAAAATTCCCAGAACGGAACCGAGCAAACCAATAACGGGTTGTACGTTCGTTTGTACAGTTCTCTCCGTAAACGTCGTTGATGTTACGTGTCGTTTGTGGCACGTTGGTGCCACGACGGAACTCATATTCCATAATTACACGAAATTTCAAAGTATCCATTATGAGGAAAAATGTTGAAATGTAATGAAAATACAACGCTAATCAATAAACAAAAGACTTATATTGTAAATAGAATGTCATATTTTTAAAACAAAATTAATTTGAATTTAGAATTCATAGCCAATCAAAACTTTTTTTTGTTTGAAAAAGTCTGTACTGCAATACGGCAATTTCATAGGTAAAGACCTATTATGATTTATATTTATGTTTTATGCCCTTCTAGGGCTGCCTGCGGTGATTTTTAGTTTTATCAGTTTTCTTCTTCTCATTTCTATTGTCGATAATATGATCCGTTGTTCTTGAACGAGGTATATATTATATATCGGTACGTAGATACTTATTCCAACAAACAACTAAATAATACATATAGTTGCAATACGCGACTTCTTGGAAAAACTAACTTCAGAGCTGCTAGTTCTGTAGGCATTACTGCACTGCTGTATGCCGAATGTTATACTTTTGCGGCAACTCCTCAAATGCCATAACCAAGAAGTGAAATGAATCTTGCCAGCATATTAATTGCTACATAATATGAATGTTGACTGAAGAGGTAAATCGAGTGATTGAGAAATTTCAATATTAAATTATAACCATGATATTATTAGCAGTGATTGGTTAGTAATCCGAAGCAGCTACCTCCTGAAAGTCTTGCGACAAGAGATGTGCTATGTTACGGTGCTATTGATGCGTTTGATATCCACCAATCATAGATGACTACGCTATGTGGACCAATGATAGTCCACATAGCATAGCACTGGTGTGAACGGGTACTACTAAGTTATGATAATTTTTATATAGATGGCGCTGTGGATGGTCTTGATTGGTGTATCTGTCTGCAGAGCAGATAGATGGAGCGCGTTTATCACCAAGTAGAAATGCTATTGTGGAAGTGTAAAGTAATTTTTTATCACACAATATGCAAAAAGCACTGAAGATGAATTTCTGTTCAGCTCTCCTATCACCGCGTCGACTACTCTTCGTGCTTTCTTTACTGTCGATGCATCGCATAGCTCGAGCTGCGCAGCTTCAGCAAAGCACATCTTACTCGCTCCGCTATATATCTTAGCATCATTGGAAACAGTCATGTAGTTTCGTTAGTTTAGATAATTTAAATTTTGCTTCAACCCGCTAGTATCATTCAATCATATCTTACAAATAAACACAAAACGTTGGTAGAACAGAACATTAACAAAAATAATTATTATCAACGTTTACTCCGTTTAAAAGAGATTATAATTTAGAAAAAGTAGAATATGTGCCTTCTATTGATTTACTTTATTATAAAATATCTGCAATGTAATCATCTGCCAAATACTTGGGAACTTTCCATTATATTACAGCCCCCGCCATTTCGGTGCATGCGTTACACAAATATATTATGTTAATTTGTAAGATGCGGAGTCAACCTCTTAAATAATTGTATAAACAATGTCTTCCACACCTTGTCGCAATAAAAAAACGGCTATTTTCTTGGAAGGAGTTATAGATATTTCAGAATATTCACCCAGACAGGGTACTAAAATCTTAACATTTGCGTAACGTATGAAGCTGCCTGCACTGTTTGTACGAATATATGTGGAGCTCCCGCGAGGCGAAGGTGAGCAAGTCGAGCAAGGCGCGGTGCCAATATACGCGCACGAAGAATATGTAGCCCATTTTTACGTTTACACACAGAACAAACAGAACCAAAATCCCTAAAAATATCAGAGTTTCCACTCACGTCAGAATATTTTAAGTTTAAGATGAATTGTAGGATAGACAGTACACAGAAAAGTGGAAAAACTATTATGTTGACTGTCAACAGCCACCTGCGGTATAATTAGTCGGCCATTGTTAGCAGAGGCGGTTCATTAAGATGCGCAAGACATCGTCGTCGGCGTGACGGAGCGAGGATGCGCGCGCGCCGGTGTTGTCGGCCGCGGCCGAGGCCCGAGCCACGCGCGAACACCCGCCAAGCCTCCGCTCGGCTGAAACGCGCACAAGCTTTACGTGAACGCGACGACGCGATTTACATAAACCTGTTTACTTTTATGAACCTTGAAGATAGAACTAATGTGTTTGTGCTACTGAAGAATCATAACGTTACTCTACATTTTCTTCGTATTTTTATGAACTGTCTGCTCGCAGTGTACGAGCTTGGGCGGCCTTCAGGGTGTCGGCAAACAATGGGCATGAGGAGAATTTCAAAGAGATTCGGTCGACTCGACTTGCTTGCTCCTTTCGAATGAAAATAGGTAGAAAACTCAACCTTGGCGAGGATGACATCTTATCCAGGGGCATGTATGATATCTGACAGCCATTTTGGGCGCAAAGTAAACAGACGTGACCTTGGGGATACTTTATCGAGGTTTATGGAAGATAACGCCATTTTAATCGGTTGAAATCTTATGACCTAAAATTATTATGCGACAATCGGCAGCCGCCGTCACGCACGCGTCCGAAGGAAAAAGCCGTCCACATAGTTGCGCAACTTAGAGATCACTGACCTGTGTAACCATGTCCCAGTAGAAGCCATCGAGCATGGATTTGCCATGTTGGTGCTGGCGGCAGAGCGCGGGCCAGAGCGAGGCTCGCACGGGGCTGTTGATGGGCCAGGAGTTCTCTCTGATGAGGAGCTTGAGCTCGCGCTTGCGGCCCTGCTGGAAGAGCGGCTGGACCTCCTCGTAGGTCTTGAGTGGAGCTTTCTTTCCTGCGAATAACGGTGTTGGTAAGCACTGCGTCCAGAGATGCGTGGAGTCTGACGGCGCAAGGGATTCGGCGCTGGGTGCGCGAAACGCGGCTGGTTCTATGTACATCGCGGCGGCGGCAGTCGCGGGCACATGCTTTCGGTGCGCGCGCGCCGGTGGCACTGGCAGCCGCCTGCCAGCCTCCGGAAAATGCGATAGCGACAACACTGTCACACTTCGATTGTTTATTTGACCGTGTGACGCCGACACTGGTCTTTTAGACCATACATAATCAAATCAATTAATTTAATATTTTTTCTTTTAATTAAATAATTATAATTATAACAAAGCAATAAATAAAAAATGATTTAACTATTAATTTACCAAACATTAATTAACAAAAATGAAGTTTAATTTTTTTTTAAATCAATTATAAATTTAGCATATCAAGTAAACAACGTAGATATCACACGATAACAACATGCACGGTTGAATAAAAATAGGAATCGAATCAAAGCAAAACGCAACGTTTTGGACCCGCGCCAAAGGAACAAACGGATTTCGTAGTGCACACGTAACGTAACCAAACAGTGAGCATAAGCGGACAAGATCACTCATGCGTACATAGCATATAAACATTAATGATACATTATTGTGTAACAAGAAGGCATTACAAAACTTGGTAGAAACATTTTGAAGAAATGTGATGACTGGAAGAAATTGCATGAGATTAAAATATGTTGGTTTCATCGCAATCAGTAGGTAGTAGAAAAGTGAACATCTTATGAAAACTGCATATTCCTTCCATCGTAGTGAAAGTACAAAAAAGCCTAATAAATGAATAACTAAAGAATGGCAAAAATAAACATAATATATATATCTACGACAGCCGCAGGGCAATGCAATGACTTCAATTAAAAATGTATGAGTTATTGATTAACCATTAACTGGCGGAAATGGCTCAATTCACCTGTTCCCCAGTCTGTGACAATGCGTTGACTACCAGTTACTACATTATTAACCGGTAATTCAGAAAAAAAAACATAGCTAGCTAGTTCTTTTGCTCGAAGTTTCTATTTCTATTATAACAAATTACAAATTGTAACGAACATAACATATTGTATTTACGTTATGTTATATCCGGGTCAAATCCCGGAACTGAATTTTAAAGCAATTATTCTCAACTGATTGAGATGAAATTTTGCATACATACGTTTAGTTTTGATGGCATAACAATGCATGGTTAGCTAATCGACGTCATCCTAAATCCAATATGGCGGATAGCCTAAGATGGCCGAATAGGTATTTTTGTTCACGCCCATGATATATCGAATGATAGGGTTAGCTGCGAAGAATACGACAAGCTTGTTTTTAAAAATGATATTTTTTACTATTTCAATTTCTATAAGGTACTCTTAGCTGGTACTCGTACTCGTACTCTTAGTAATAGTTTAATATTGTTATCCTAGATGGATATTCGGATATGTTTAGCGTTCCAGTTTCCTTGTTGAATCCTTTCTAATGGAAAGAGAAGAAAAATGTAGATAATGATTTATAAATCTTAAATTATCGACTTATTAAATAAAAACAGTGGCCTCAAAAGCCCACCTCAGACATCGTAGTGTTAAGTAAACATCATTGATAAGGCAGGGTTATCTTGTAGAGTTGAGACCCAGCACCGCGATTGACACACAGTTAATAAACTGCCGTTCTAGGTACCATAATAAGGTTTTTAATTTCAGCCCTGCACTACATATTTTCTAGGTATAATTATTCTGTGACAAGGTACACAATTTTATTATTGTTGGCAAGGGGAAATACTTCGAGCATGTGAATTTACACGTGCACTCCAACTCGAACAATATTATGGCTATTGTAAATTAAACTTAGTTATTTACTGCGATGATTTTTAATTATCTTTTCAGTTATGTCCGTATATTATATCTATTAATTAACAATGTAAGTATAAAGAGCGATAACTTCCTCCTTTTTGAAAAGGAAATCGTATCTGTTTTAAGTGGCAACTTTACGTATCAGGCAAATAAATTAGCAAACGATAAATTACGCAGTAGTCACACCTTTTTAATGTTACAAAATCGATGTTATTTCTTATATGCAATATAGTAATCTAGAAGACTATCAGTTCATTTCCCTGATATGTATGAAGTTTACTATTTCCCAAGGTAATAATAAATAAGCATTGAAATAACTATAACTCAATATTGTATCTTCAATTATAGTTCAAGTCACATGACAATACTTGATTATTCAATGATACTATCACAATAGTCGCGATTAAAAGGAACGCCACCTATTATTGCAACCTCTTTCCTTTCATTTTCCTGCCTTCTGAACTGTAGGTTGTGGGTTCCATTCCCATCCAGGACAAAACATTTGTGTGATGAATAACAATGTTTTGCTTTGCTTAGTTTGGAGCTAGATGGCACTGTGTGAAATGGCGACACCTATTTTTTATTATTTATCCTGTCGATGTTTTTCTTTTCTCAAGTGGTCAAGCTGCGAGAATTGTTAAGCCCCCTAAGGTTACATACTCTTCCAATTTTTATCATCTTCGAGAACAGTTTAATATAAACCTACCTCCGTCATTCTTAAGATCACGCTTACTCATAACTCAGTTAGTGCTGTGTCACCCAAAACTGATTACAATTATAGATATTGTGCAGGTTATAGTGACTAATTCTTGCCAATAATTTGAAAAATACTCAGAAGGTAACATGCCTATACAATACCTACGTTATTTCGCAAATAGTCAGCAACGCGTTTGCAAGTTGCTATCTATCTACTTTTTGTAATATCTTTCTAGTTTTATCTATGTTATTTCAGTCTCGATTGCTTTGCTTCTTGCTCCACTTTATACACTGGCCATTAGCCCAAATGTGGGATTGTGCAATGTATGATTTTTTTTTTCAGCATCTCAGCACTTATAGGTCTTCCTATAGTGGTTTTCAGTTTTTATCTTGAACTCAAACTTGAATATTACTCATGAATAAAATTTAGTAAATATTTACTATTACCATCTATTACTAGCTTCTGCCCGCGGCTTCGCCCGCGTGACCTATAGGAAACGAAGAAGAAATTTTTTCATAGATAATTCAACCACCCATTTCACTCTCTTAGGGGTGGAATTTCGAAAAACCCTATCTTAGTGGATACACTTTACAAACAACATACCCTCCAAATTTTTAGTCTCTAGAACCAGCTGTTTAGGCTGTGCGTTGATATATGAATATGTAAGTCAGTGAGGACTTTGAATTTTATACGTATAGATTATACTATAGGTATAAACCTACCACAACACTAAAATAAAAATTCCGTTCTTATGATATTTTGGCGTCTACGCTGATATAGATCTAACTAATAAATATAGTTGTGATATTTACAGTTGAGCAATTACCGGTGGAGCTTTGCTCAACCTGATGCAGTTGAGCAAAGCTTATTGACGAATGAGGGAGGTATTTTTTTTAATTAATAAAAAAATGTATTTTAAAATTATTTTCACAAGTTATTCATAAAAATCTGCTCTTTTTTGCTATATTACAGCTATACGTATGTGCGCCGATTAACAGTATTATCATATATTTTTATTATGTTAGTTAAAGCGAGAAACTTTTAGTGTAAAATGAATTAAATCACTAATTGTGTTATTAAAATTGTTACTTTTATTTCTATTCAAAGAAACTTCTCGGTCGTCTTAATTGGTATTAAATCTATCTTTTGTTTACAAGTTGGCAACACCAGTTGGCAGGTGTGTCGTTCGTTTACTGATCTTTATAGTTCATGCTTTTGATTGCGCACGCGCATTTTAGAGCACAATCTTCTTTATTTCTTCAGGGAAAATAAATAATGTACTGTATACGCAATTAATCGTTTTTCTGATAAATAAACCAGATTAATTACTGAGGGAACTGACATTTTACATCTATATTGTTCGTTAGATAATTATAAACTGTGATATTAACATTAAGATTTTCTTTCTCAATACAAAACCCAAAACCCAGCGTTTTAATACGAAATAATATAATATTAACTTTAAATAACCTATATCAAGTGATATTTAATTTTTTAATCTTAGGCACATAGAAAATCTATAAATAAAAATTGTAGGTATAGTATATGTTCGCTAGGAAAGCAATCTAACTGAATAAATTTTATCCAACCCGCGCTTGGCCAGCGGATTATGACCTGCAATTTTTTCTTCTGCGATAAGGCCCGTGTCCCAGCGGTGGGAACGTAGTGGGCTGATGATCGAACGAAGCAACGACTATCTGTGGTATGGGGTGAAAAACTAAAATTTATGCAATCAGGCTAAATATATATAAAAAAAAGTGAACAATATATGTTACTGGAACTTTTATTAATACATTTATACTGGAAGATAATGCTCGATAGCATTAAGTTCACCTATGTACCTTCAATTGTTGTTGTTTGTGCAATAAAGAATTTTCTATCTATCTATAATGTGAATATATATAAAAAAAAATTGTTTTTAAAAGCCAAATTTACACAATGACTAAGGTAAACAATCAGAACACTTGGGACAGTTCTAAGAAACAAGGAAGGAAGTAGATTTGAATCTCGTCCAAATTTGTAGCGTACCATAGCGCATTATTGAATCATGCGCTGCGCATTCTTTGAATTGAGAACGCTCGATGTTTCATACGAATATATTCCAAAGATAAGTAATACATAAATAAATAACCTGAAAGATGAAATCATAATCTTTTCCGAAACCTTGCCAATTCAACTCATTTTATGATATTAATTGACCAAAACGATAAAAAAAAAAATAGTAGAGTAAACTTACAGTACAGCTTATAAATAAATAAATAATATAAATATTATATTATAAAAATAAACAATTTAACGAGAGAAAAAATCATCTAACATCTAAATTTAACATTTCCTTTCCAGCTATTTACGAAGATTAAAATAAATTGTCACTTAACGAGATAAATCCTGTTATTTATGACGAAATAAAGTTGAAACTAATCGTTATGTCGTAATCAAGATATATCTTAGTCTTGATGACGACATTAAAACTGAAAGTTACCGTTGATGGTGTAATCCAAATAAACCTTATGTCAAGTGATGAAATACTTTTCAGAGACAGATTTAAAAATCATCACGATGTAAATTGCAAACTAATGGGTAGCATCAAAAATCAATTAACTAATTATAATGACACCTTAGTAACTAAGTTATAGGTTTTCGTAGTATTTGGTAATTGATTATAATAATAATTCTTTATTGCAGACACGAGATACATAGTACGGCTAAAATTACAATACAATAAAGAAAGAAATTAAGAAATAAAGCCATTATTTAAAAAAATTAACATTCTTCCTTTGCCATGCATCTACATCAAAGAGATGTTTCTTTTTTAAAGCCAATCCAACTTTATTTCATAGGCGCAGTGAAAGTATTACTCGACAAAAAGATTTAAATTTACGAACCTACTGCATTAACCTCCTTGTCGAAAATATATATAAGAAAAGAAGAGAAACGTTTATAATATGTGCATATCAATATATAATTGTATACCTAATGACATAAAAAATTTAAAGGACAAACTATTTAATAAAACTTTATATGACTGGTTGTTACAACACGCATTTTATAGTGTTAAGGAATTCCAAATGTACTGTAGCAAAAATATTATTTAATATTTGCACACTTGCATGCAGGTTAACATAAAATGTCTAATTATTTTAAGTAACTTATGTTAACATCTCTTTAAAGTTGTGTTCTAGCAAATAAACATTTGATTGATTGATTGAAAATCATTAAATATGTAGTGTAGACATAGAAATAAAAACCACAAAATATTTGTATTATGTACGATTCTGACTTTGTCAGGCACAGAAAGGGGCAATCAAGCACGTATTCCCCGATAGATCCCGACTATCCCACCCCCCGGATACGTGGTGTCAATTTTGGCTTCTGGCTAAAATCTGGGAATGGCCCCAAAAGTCAAAAAAAGAAGTAAAAAACGCCTTTTTGATTAAGTCTTTTTTTAAACTGTCATACTGCCATATATAATTATACATAATTATACAATATCAAATAATAACTTATAAAATATTGGATATAAACATCTAATATTTTTTACATGACCTCTTTATAGAATAATCTCGAAATGGTTACGTATCTAATATTTTTTACATGACCTCTTTATAGAATAATCTCGAAATGGTTACGTATCTAATATTTTTTACATGACCTCTTTATAGAATAATCTCGAAATGGTTACGTATCTAATATTTTTTACATGACCTCTTTATAGAATAATCTCGAAATGGTTACGTATCTAATATTTTTTACATGACCTCTTTATAGAATAATCTCGAAATGGTTACGTATCTAACATTTTTTACATAACCTCTTTATAGAATAATCTCGAAATGCTTACGTTTGGAGTTTCGGTACCTTGCAAAAATGAAATGTCCATGTATTGTTAAGTATGTTCACTCTTTTTTTTTATATTTATGTCACGAAAGTAAGTATAATGAATTTTATATGTTGTATGAGTTTAATATGAGTTTCAATTGACAACGAACGCACCTATCCATATTTACAACACATTGAAAACGTCACTATAAAGTAACAAACGATAACTGAAGTATCTAAAGCAATATGACCAGACTTAACTTTGAAATTTCATCATTTCATGGTGACTGAGCGCTTTTCCGGAGAACTCTGAATCATAATAATTAGGCTGTTCATCGTAAAGCAGGCGCCCCCACCTCTCTCTACATTCAATCATGGCGTTCGCTAAGACACCCTTATGGGACAATTTCTATTTTGTATACCATAGGTACTACTACTATAGGTACACAGTCTCGATAAATTTCATTATTCTTGCATAATAGTTCGATAATGACACATGAAATGCGGTTTGTTCATGAAGTTTGACTCATCTTAAATAAGTAGATTTTTATATTTAGTTTTCTTAGAGTATTAATGGTAACTTTCATCCACATAAGATCTTAGATTTAAAACAAAAATAATGCAATGTATGTTATTTTGGTGAAATTTTTAAGCGATTTAAAAATAACGGATGAGATACATTTAAAAAAATATATTAAAGTTTGTTTTTTTTCGCCGATTTCTCCAAGATTTACGTGGTTTTTTTTTCGTAAAAGTATCTTAGGCGGTGATCCTATGTAAATTTGGTGAAGATCAGCTGGGCGACGTAACTCGATTGCAACCCATAGAAACACAAATTTGTATGGATTTGACAGTTTCAATACGCAGTTTATGTGCATAGTTAGTATGGAATTTCTCCTGTTGCATTGCAATCAAAGTATCGTGATCACCCCCCTGATTCAGATCTCTACAGGCAACTAAACTCCTGAATTCCAAGTAATTCCCAATTTAAAGTAATTAAAGTCGTTTGAGCCCCCTTTTTATAAGGATATCATTTCTGATTTAATATAATATATTTGAAGAAAAACCTAGCGCCTATTAGTAAAATTACTTTATTATCGGTTGGATAAAATTATAGACATGTTGACAATAATACATAATTATATTGATTGATTGTATTTTAAATTATTACAAGTAATCACTAGCTTTAAAGATTTCAAAGGATTAATGTATTATTCATGATGTCATCTTAACTATAAAATACGTCACTAATTAGCTGATACCGTTAGGATTATTCGATTAACAAATTTTATGACAAATATCGTTTTCCTTTAAGATGTACATATTAATGTAGGCATAATTTTAGTCTGTAATTAAGATAGTAGAATTAAAATGTTAACTTGGATGTAGTCGATGGTTTTTTACTAGGTGGTAGGACTTTTCTGCAAAGTTCGTCTAGGTAGGTACCACCGCTTTGCCAGTTATTCTACAGCCAAGCAGTAGTGTGCAAGCACTACTGTGTTCCGGTTTGTAGGGCACTGTAGCTAGTGAAATTACTGGGCAAATGAGACTTTATGATCTGATCTCACAGTCGAGTAATCTTATTACCAGACTGCTGATGTCTCAGGATGATGTGCGCAGTGCAGTGTTACGCGAAACTGTATATTTTTGAGTTCCGAGTGACACTGTCTGTTATGGGCAGCCGTGTCACTTAACATCAGGTGAACGACTAGCTCGATATATCATTCACTAACATAAAAAAAATGTTTTTTTATGAATATGCTCTATGATGATAAAAGAAAAAAAAACGAGCTACGAAATACGACGGTGTAACTAAGAATAAGATTATAAGAAAAAATAAATACGAGCGCTAATTGTGATAAATCTTTTATTCCAATCACGATTGATTATTCAATTATTCTTATAATTTTTTTATGAACATTAATATAGGGTCGATACCCTATATTTATGTTCATAAAGAATTATAAGAAATTTACATGTCGCTTTCGACCTTCTGCAAATGTTTCTTGGAACAATTCATGGTCAGGCAATACGGACGTGTAGCAGATCACGCGCGCACCTCAACCCTAGTTGTGGGTTCCCTGAAGTTCGAAGATTTCACATTAGAATAGCTAGATGATGGTCATTAAATAAAGGCGTATCGGGTGTAATTTTCATTCTTAAAAACAATGTAGAGCGCCGACGGTCCAGTGGTTGTAGGACCTTGCTTATTTTGGATGACATCATCTAGACTCCCCTACCGCCCAGGTAGGGGAGTCTAGATGATGATTACGTCATCGGTAGTTATTTAACTTTTTTATACGAATAGCAACCCTCACATTGTCAAACACTAATCATTATAATTATAATATTAAAAAAACCAATACATTAATTGAAAAATGTTTAAGTAAACATGGGGGGAGGGGGTTGCTTACTTTTTCTGACAAGTGGGATGGGGGGGGTTAAATAATTGTAATAAATCTGCTTACGTAATACTTGAACGGCCCCCTTATCGTAATGGCAAATACCGGCTTTGGTTTGATCGGAATTTTTCTACCTATTTGATTATAATCATTGTCGTTCTATTATTCCATATCCATTTGAATTATTTATATCCTCACTCCTCAGTCAGGGGTTTATACTTTACTGTTTATTAGTCTCTTGTTATCCGCCTAAACTTTTGGCGCATTCTTGCTCACCTCTCTTTTATTTCACATTTACATGTTTTTAAACCAATTTTTTTACGTTAGTGAATGATGTAATGAGTTAGTCGTTCGCCTGATGTTAAGCGACACGGCCGCCCATAACAAAACAGTATCAACTGTTCTGTTATGGGGGACATCTCTAAATTCCAATATATAAAGTTTCGCGTGACACTGCACTGCGCATATCATCCTGAAACATCAGCACAGTCTGGTAATAAGATTACTCGACTGTGAGATCAGATAATAAAGTCTCAATTGCCCAGTAATTTCACTAGCTACAGTGCCCTTCAAACCGGAACATAGTAGTCCTTGCACACTAATGCTTAGCAGCAGAATAACTGACAATAGTTTTCATTGTTATTTGTTATTTATTAATGTTAGTTAATATACCGAAATTGTTTGAATTGTAACTTTTTTAGGCTAACGATTTTTTATATTAGTATAAGTGGTTTATAATCGTGCCAATTATCATAAATTCAAATTAAAAATATTATAAGCTACAATATAATCTGACCCATAATTTGAATCAAAAGTATTAAACCAATTTGAATAAAAAAGTATTAATCCTTCTAATATAAAAAAAACGAGTGAGTGCTTTAGACCTCACGAGTCACAGGACTGAAGGAAAACTTCTTTATCTCTCATTATATTCTCCATCTATCGGCCAGTATAGCTTTGTTTTTGCTTTGTTCAATGTTATTGTCGCCATCTTGACAATTGAAAATTGTCATTTTACCGGACATACGAACATAATAATACAAATTTTCATTTTGTTATGTTGACAATAGAGATCTACGTGAACCAACTTCAACTTCCGTTTGCCTCGCATTCACCAGCTTACTCCCCAAGTCAAAAACTATTCAATTATCCATTATTCCAATATTGGCTCAAAGCATTTCCTTCAGTTGCATGCCACTGCATTCTTCTTTCGTTTGCCTCGCATTCACCAGCTTACTCCCCAAGTCAAAAACTATTCAATTATCCATTATTCCAATATTGCCTCAAAACATTTCCTTCAGTTGCATGCAGTGGCGTGGCCCCCACTAGCTACTTAGAATACGCTCAAAGTATTGGCTAAGCGGCATCGGACCATTCATAAAATAGCCACCTACGCAAAAAGTTGCCTCATATCTACGATGCTATGATTGCAGCTCATGTTGCGTGTAGTGCGTCTTTAATTTAGGACAATCATTTTAATAATTTAATAATACAATAGAAGCAATGTAAACGGTAAATTCAGCAATTGTATTTAACGGATGGATCTAAACATTGTTGATCGGATATGCGGATGTTAATTTAGACTTCTTTGATTTTGGTTTGGTTTTATTGACCGTCACAATGTGTGAGAGTGTAGTCCTGCCTTTACGAGGTGCACAACTTAGGGGAGTGGTATGGGACAAACATAATTTTTGGATCCTCTCTAATTAGCAACCTATAATGATGGTAATTAGAAAAGATCCACGTATCTGCCTAAAACGTTTGCAAAGCAACCGGTAATAATGAGTCATCATCCATCTACCCTTAACCCTCAAGTAGAGTCGCTGCCTTTTTTTTCACTCCCTTCTGTCAGTCATCTCAATATTCCCTCCCCCTTTTTAGGGAGGGAAATGCCCTCGCACTTCCACCATCCCCGTGGTGGCAGGGGATATGTGAGACTCGAACCCATTAAAACCCCTCCGTGATCCGTCCGCCGCCGGGAAGGGCGAAGTGGTGTCGCGATTGCATTGACCAGCTCACCCCAGCGGTATAATATCAACCCTGAAACCGTTATTATAGCCTACCTCTGTTTACAATCAACATTCATTTCTATTTAAAACTCTTTGTAACATTATGTTAATTCCTTCGCATGAAACGCCTATACCACGACTATTACTTGCCAACTTGTCGGTTATTGATGCCACAATCGGACTTTTCCTGACGCACTCGGTACGTAACTGTTAACAATGACATTGTAAAATAAATACGAATATATTATGGTTAATTATCAGGACCATGTAAACGACAAGCTGTCAATGTAGACGAGTTAACAACCGTCCAACTTCCATCCAAATTCTGAATGTGGTCCATAAAAATCGGAATAATAAATGGTTTTGTCCCCCTGAGACGTGAATATTCAATCTTAAAACCGACTGGCTTTTTCATCTGCAAAATATATTTTTTCTGTATTCCGCTTTTATCTGACAAGAACATACATTTTCATACGAATTAAAATAGGTACCTATATCTTAAACAGTAGAGACTAAGTGGTTTTCATAACAGATAAGTGATCGAGATAATATCAAGCTAAGAACATTCTATATTTTATCTAATCTACCGAGATTGCTTCTGTGATAAGCCCTAACCTAATCGAGATGAACTGTGTTTGCTGTGCGCATTGATAACTGAACCGCATGTTGTTGACCTAGATATTGCTTGAATACTAATAATAGCTTGAACAATAGATCACTATCTAGTTGTTTCTGTAGAAGTGCTGTCAATCGCAATTATCTCGGCGTAAAGGTAGCCACGATCCGCATGATCGATGCTGTAGAATCAGTAATAAAAATGAAAAGGCAAATACAGGGCATTTCACTGTATACATTTTTTCTTTCGGTATTTATTTTGAGGTATTTATAAACAAGCGTAATGCATTGAGCTAACGTGTTACACTATCACAATGCCATGATGAACGAAGATTTGTTCTCGTACGATTATATATATATATATATATATATATATATATATTTTTATGTTACTGAATGATTTGACGAGCTAGCCATTCACCTGATGTTAAGCGCCACGGCTGCCCATAACAGAACAGTGTCAATCGGAACCCTAAAATAGAGTTTCGAGCAACACTGCACTGCGCACATCATCCTGAGACATCAGCACAGTCTGGTAATAAGATTACTCGACTGTGAGATCAGATCATAAAGTCTCAATTGCCCAGTAATTTTACTAGCTACAGTGCCCTTCAAACCGGAACACAGTAGTGCTTGCGCACTACTGCTTGGCGGCAGAATAACTGGCAAAGCGGTGGTACCTACCTAAACGAACTTTGCAACAAAGTCCTACCACCTAGTGAGATATAGAAAAAGGCGAAGATATATTTTTTTGAACGGTCTAGTGATGTTGGATTGTATCAACCTTTAAAACGGTACCGGGCGGGAGCATAAGGCGCACATCGGTCAGAAGTGGGAGGCAACTAGCTCAAGAGCACCGCTGGGGTGAAGAGAATCGAGAAGACTACGTCCACTGGAAAGGTGGACCCTATGGAAAGTTGCGACTGATAAACTACGGGGTAGGTTTTGCTTCTTAATTTTTTTGCTAATTAATGGATATTGTTTTTTGCTACAATAATTAATGGGAACAAAGGGTAATTTGTACTTTAAACAAAGGGTATGTGTACGGTTTCGATACATGTCACAATCAAAAATGAGGAATAACGTCTTCGGACTATTTTTAATTTTAGGTGCCAATGTCCGTTAATATAATGCCAAACTCTATAATTTAGATTTCATTGGCATTGACAATGACTTGGGAAGCAAGAACACATTTGACACACCTACAAAAGTTAATACAGTTACAGAGTTACTCCAGGCCACAGCGGTTGGCTGCAAGGATTAGCGACACGATACTATTTTAGTACGAAACCCTACCAGCATCATTAGCAGCACTACGAGACGAGCGGCAGCGATATAATGGGTACCCCCCAACGTCCCATCTACCCCCACCAATACGATCCAATCTAAAAAGGAAAAGAGCTTAGGGTAACCAAGAACCGTGCACAGGGAATCCTATTACAACCTGCTAATGCATGCTCAACTGGTAAAAACCTCCTCAAAACTGGTAGGTACCGCAATAAATCGGACCCGTCGCTCTCAGAGTGGTAGGTAATCTGACAAAATCAGAAGTCTTCGTGAATTTTAAAAATTCTGACGCCAAGGCTACTTGTGTTGCTAAACGATAAAAAAGGACCTACTCCGCTGCAAAATACAAACGATGCTCGTAAGTAGATATAATACTTTGAGTCTTCTCTGCAAAACTGAAGTTTACCGGATTACCATCAGTAAGTATAAAATAAAATAGAGCCGCGTCGCCTAGCATCGACCTCGCCTTTTCTCTGTTCACAACGTACAATCGACGATATGTCTTCACATTTCGCAAACAATGCTCCAACGTTACACTGGTTCAGGGAATCCGGCAAGTGCTCGCGTGCCGATGAAAGTAGGCAGGCTTGTTGAAGATAGACGTTAGAATACTACTATTATTGTTAGCAAATTCTTTTTAATACCCAGGTCTTCTAATATTACAACAAATAACTTATTGATAAGAGAATTTTACACATTTCAAATAATGTGTGTGATAAAGTGATAAATAATTTTGTTGATGATGGTAGCAGGCTAGTGAGCTTAACATGGAAACTGTATGTCAAGCTCAAATCAGCAGTTCCTTTGGAGTAATACAATTATTCTGTGTTTATCACACTACTTGAAAATAACTAATAGTCTGTGACCAAAAGATTCGTAAATTTATAACAATTTTTTTTTATCTTGTTTAACAGGTTTTTATTGTTTTTACCTCACAGTTGTTTAATCAAATAATTATTGCCTTCCATTGGAACATAACTAGTTGAATATTTCAAACACAATAAACATTGCAGTCCAAGGCCCATTATGAGTCTCTAGATAAAAATAAATATCAAAAATAATAAATATAATATGGCAAGATTTTTACCAGACCAATAAATAGTTATTAAACTACTTAATTTCTACCAAAAATGGGCTGATTTAAATAAAATTTAGTAAATGTTAGTTTTACAATTAAAACTCACTCATATCTGAGGCATCCTATTTTTATATACATTTTAACAATAAAAAAGTAGGACTGAGTACAAACAATAAATAAAAAGGTGTACCAGGCAACAATGACATGTGTTATTTTTAAATAATAAATTCTAACTCATTATTATTGTTCGCCATTCTTGATTTTAGAACAGAGTTATCAAAATGAAGGACATTTTGTTGAATAAGTTGAAACAATAAGATAAAAGATTCATGCTTCATAAATTAACAGTTATGTGCAAAAAGGACACTCCATTCAGTGGAAGCAAAATTAATGTTACTACCTACCTAAACCATGCTTATGTTGAATGAAACTAGTGAACATTATCATTAATAAATTTTGAATTCTATGATATCTTGCTAGTGTAATTATGCCACAAAATCTTGATTTTAAATAAAATATTGATATTGATTTGTTATGTTTTTATAAATGAGTTAGTAGAGAGTATTATTTACTTTGATTATAAGAGCTTTTTGATTAATTGAATATGTTGCTCTGTAAAGTACATTTTATGTGTGTTTAATTATCATCATCAGCGAGAAGGCATCTACTGCTGGACATAGGCTTTCCCCATAGCTTTGAGTGGCTGTTTGCCTCCTGCATCCATTAGCTCTCTGTGGTTCTGAATCAATAATCCGTACACCTAATGGGGCCTATTGTGCTTCTGCAAGCATTATGGCAGGCCCCAGTTCAATTTGGGAATTCTAAGAACTATATTGGTGACATTAGATCTTCTGTGGAGTGAGTATGTCTATTACGAAACAACTAAACTAAAGAGCAGAGAATGAGTCGGTGATGTACGAACATTGTCATAAGTAAAGAGGAAACAAGTCATTACTTTTGATTAAGAAGCAAAACCTGCATCTTTTATGAGATATCCTCACTGAAGGATGCACTCAATCAAGGCATGTTGGGTGGTATGAATGTTCAAAGAATGTTCGAAATAAAAGTAATAGCTGGAAATGATTGGATACAGGATGCAGCAGAGAAAACGGGGTTTCTATGGAGTAGGCTTTTATCCGTAAAGGGGTCCTTGATATAAAACCAAAACCAACAGAAGAGAAACTGGGAAACCAGCAGAAGAGCAAGAAAAAAATTAAAATAGAAAGACAAAAGTCTATAATTTCAATGAATATTAAGGAATAATAAATGAATCTTTTGTTTAATTTACGAATGTTCTAAAAATGTTGTGCCATCCCTTTTATGTGGTTTAAAATAAAATTGTTTGATAAATTAGTTATTAGTGCAGTATTGTAGACAACAGAATCAAACAAAACTACTATCTTTTAAATTAATTAAAATTGTGATTTCAGAAAGGCGATTTACTATAACTTTATTTTATCATAATCTTCAACATCCCAAACCAAAATGTATGAGAGATAAAAAATCTTTTTGATAGAATCAAATATTTTTTTTATATAATATTTTGTAAAATATTATAAAATTTGAGTAGGGGGAAAGTAATGACACTTAGTTCTGAATAGTGGTAACCTATTCCATATTAAAACAGCCCAAATCAGGCTATTGATTCTGGCCTGATAGCTCAGCTGGTTGTAATCCTGCCTTCTGAACTGCAGGTTGTAGGTTTGATTCCCACCCAGGACAAACATTTGTGTGATTTGCATTGATGTTTGCTCTGTGGCTGGATGTTATTTTGTATTCTATGTATGCATTTAAAGTATATCATATGTATTGTATCAGTTACCCGGTTTCCATAGTACAAGCTTTGCTTAGTTTGGGGCTAGATGGAATTGTGTGAAATGTCCACACATATTTATTTCTTATTATTTTTTATTTATTTCTTTGTTATTATTTCCTAAATTCTCAGTAATAATTTAATATGTAGACCAGTAATAAATCTATTAAGAATTTAATCTATTGTTGAATTATACATACAATCTACATATAATCAGATTTATCATCCAGCCATTGATAAAACATATTGATATAAAATAAAGTTTTTAAGGTAAAATACTGTGTCACATGGGGTGACAATGTAGATGTACATTGAAAGGAACCATTTTTTTTTTCTTTTAAACATAATACAAAATCTGTGTAGACAAAAGTACAAAAAATTATAAACTTAGATATACTTAAAAACAATTTAAAGTATGTAATAATAAGATTTAAACATGAAAAATTTGTATTCTGATAAGAAAAAGATGGGAAAGCACGTACATATTTAGATGGGAGATCTAGCTATCTTGTAACAGTTAGTAAACCATCAAATAAATAAGATAAAAAGTATTCCAGCTTGGAAGTGATAAGTGGAAAATGTTTACATGTGGTTAAGATAAAGTAAAAATGATAACTTGTGATTTTTCTAATGAATAGACTTACCCGGTGGGCTATCTGTTAGGATGGTGATACCAGTGGGGTCCACGTGGGGTGGGAATGCTTCATAAAGATCTGGCTCCTCTTCCAACACAGCAGACAACATGACGGAGGGCATCCCGTCGCGGACAACACACACACACTACAAATATAGACACTGCACTTCACTGCACTTGCACCCTGTTCAGTCCTGTTTCTCACATGCATACACCACCCTCTGCCATTCTCAATAAATGTCTCCAAACTATCTAAGTCAAATCTTGCTGCACCATTTTTAAATCTGCAAACAAAACACAAAGTTCAAATCACAGAAAATATGTCAAGATTGCCAATATATTAAATGCTTTATCTCCCTGATAATGTTATCTAAAAGAAATTAACAGATTATAACCGAGAAGATAAGGTGATCTTAGTGCAAGCTGAAGAACAATTAGTTACTCAATTGGATATATAATTACAGTGTAGATCAGCTGATGGCTTCGCTGGCAGGGCACACTTGACATTTTATTGCTATTTTAAGACATTCGGGCAGCTGATCGTACCGTATTCAATGTCAGATGCCAAGTGCTTCGGGCGAGGACTCGCGACGCGGCCGACGACGCTGTCGAAATAATAGCGCGGGCGCCCGGGGTCGTGCTCGGGAGCGTACTCACCGCAATCCTGACGGTAAATGATGCGAAGCAGGATCTGCGCCTCCGTATTTGCCGCTTTGGAGTCCCCGCAGCGACTAAACCAAGTGGCCAGCTCCCGGCCCGACGTAATCACGAATAGGATAATAGCCCAGAATTGGAGCCGACGCTTATGCTTTGTCACTCAAATGAACCACACAGTACAGTACACTGATATGTCCGTGATTGACCTCAGACACGGGTACATTGTGTCAATTTAATTCGGGATAAAATTTTCCAAACCCCCTTCTTTTGTCGACGTATACAGTGAAAGTCGTTTCAATTTGAGTAAATCGCGATTTTGAAAAAATGGCGTGATGCCAGGGAATTTTTCTTACTCTATAAAAAATGTTCCTGTTCGGGCGATATCGCACGTAACATGACAACAATTGATAAATTAATAAAGATACTCTTGTGATAATTTATTCACAAGGAATTGAAGCAAATAGAATGGTGCAAGTATTGAATTGAAGAATCCGAATATCGCGATCGGTCGTGAGCGTGACTCGTATTGAGTCAGTTTTCGTTTTTGAGCTTTTCTTTCGAACCGAGCCGAGTGACGAGTCAGCCGAGCGAGAGTCGACCACGACCGAACCGACCATACCATTTCAAAACGATCCATAGACTAAATATTTGAAATAGAAGGGCCGATGATGATTCAAAATGCCTATTTAAATTCATATTTTGTGTCGTAGGTCTTATCATAGACTTTGCATCTGTATCAAAGTGCGCATTTTGTAGTACTACTTAAAAATAAATTTGTAACGGTAAAATTTTAATCACGAACGTGACGAAAGGCAATATGAATACGAAAAAAAAAATTACTATACATGTATTGTATTCACCATATTTGAATTATTCGGGCGGTTTCTAAAGCAACCTCATAACAAAACATTGTCACTAAAGTAGGAAATACGTACTTTTTGCAGTACTGGCTAAAATAAGGTAAGGTAAAAATAAATTGACTGCACTGTACACAGATCGGAGATTATAAACGTCAACGAATGTAAATTATTAAACAAAGATGAGCTTGATTACATAGATAGTCATTTATCCAATTTCTAAAAGTTTTTAACGTTATTGTGACATATAAATATACACACATATATATATATATACAAGCTCATTTTTGTGAAATATTTTGATAATAGCCTAGAGTCAAGTTAAAACAATAAATTGCGATACGCGCACCTAACGTCACTTGATAAACTATTTGCCTATAAAAAAAAACCTATGTAAGTAAGGATGATATTGTTATCTTTGCTATTGTTTGCTGAAATAAATATTATTCTTATCTTTGAATTCATCACAAAAAATGTGATCAATATTGGTACTTTCGTATTGAGAGCACCTTTTGCATGTTTCACTATTGCAATTTTATCGTAAATACAAAATCCTTATAAAATATCTCCCTCATCAGAATAAGCAAACCTTGAAAGAATCCAAAAAAACCTTTCATTATTGTATGTAACAGCAGGCAGACAAGTTTCTGACATGCTTACCGAACCTCTTTATGGGCCCAGAGTAGCTGAGGAAGATGTCTAGCATTATCAGGGGTGAATGTTAGGAATACATGCTCCTTATGTATCCACTGTAGAGCACTAACTGTATGTATGTTGTTATAGTAACGTTTAATCAGTTATTATGAGAATTCGATCTATGTACTAATAGCTAATATATTTTGCTGTTATATTTTGTTAAAGCTCTTATTGTGATTCATACTGTCCTATATACTCCTGCCGCTTAGCTCTTACTTTAACAGTTAGATTCCAGAAAGTAATACCTAATAAAACAAAAAATAAAAGTTTTATAATTAAAATGTCCATAATGCATAGACAGCACCTTATGTATACCATAGGCATGTAAGTAGGGCTCATTATGTGACTTCATTGATATATATATACTATGTAATATATTATATATTATGATGTACATATTATATTATACATTAATTGGTAACAGTAGTTGCTTGGACGCGTCTAACCAGATTAGTTGGTTTTATTTTTCGCTGTTTGTTCTTTGCCAAACGCTGGGGTCAGGTATTTCTACCTAATCTGTGATGGAGGCCATAGACTATAGACATTCGCTTGTAATCACAAACAAAATTAATAAAAAAAGATATTATATTGGTAGTTTTTGATTTAGAATATGATAGAACTGATCTATCTTGATGTTATTTATTTTAATAGCAGACTTGATTTATTGTTATTTACTTTTAGTTGGTTGAGTTGGAATTATATAAAATGATCAAATAGTGAATGAAATCTCTACATGAGCATCAATCGACGACTGAGCATAGTTATGTAATACGGATGTTCCTTATTATCAATTTATAATTGTCAAGGTGGCAATATTAATATGGAACAAAGCAAAAACAAAGTTATACCGGCTGATAAATGGAGCTAAACTAAAGAAGTTTTACTTCAGTTGTGACCACACAGCTAATTAGCACACTCGTTTTTTTTATACAAAAGATTGGGAAATAGGTTGAAGGATTGAGAGACCTTATCACTGTTTAGAGTATTTTACTGTAGGGGCAAGAGAGATAGAGCTAGAGAAGTTGTACTTCAGTCGTATGGTCTAAAGAGCACTCGTTTTTTTTCTAGTTTCTTCATAGTTGCATCAGCGCCACCTATCGCATTGATGACAAGAAAACTCATAGAAACATGCATAACTGCATAGAAACATTCTTCACATGCGTAGATTTTTATTGCACGATGCTGGCAACATTGTTTATGTCAGTGTCAAAAAACCGACACGACAATGACAACAATGATACCCCGCAGAAGCCATAATAAGAAGTTGAAGTTGACAACAATGATGTGATGCAGTCAATTGTCAAACAGAAACAGCTGCTGTGTAGCAAGCAAGTCACTGCTACCCTGTACTTGCTGTTTTGTTTAATGTTATTATATTTTTATCTTAAAAGTAGTGAGAACTATTTATTTTCATATGAGCAGTGGCTAATAATTAAGTCAACATGTCTTCTCCTAGGTCTGAGTGTTTGAAAGGTGCTTACTGTTTCGTATAATGTAATTCATGTTATAATATATAATATAAATCAGCTTACAATACTGTCTCGTATATATTTACAATTGCAGATACTGTTTCGGTGTTAATAAATGCGGCCGGTGATAACGAGAATTCCGTAAACAATGTCGTTATAAAATCCTTGACTAAAATAGCCAATTCGTACCCTAACGATGTGATCGAGATATTCTGTAAATTCTATAAAGATACTGCAAAAGTAAATCTTTCACAGCTGGGAAATATAATAAAGTAAGTACCTACGTTTAATTAAATCACTTTGAGTCCTGTCGGGTCCACATTCATGAATCCATTCTCATGCCTCACGCCATTGAATCGCCAACTAATTGTAATCGCTCATAGACTTCGCTCCGGACACATCCCTTCAAACAGTTTTAAGCATTTAATGCGTATTGTAGATAGTCCTAATTGTGACCTGTGTGGGGTCAAAGACGACCTATATCACTTTTTGATGGAGTGTGCTCGGAGTGCTCCCATGAGAAACGATTTATTTAATCAGCTCAAACTTAATCACCTAGATGTGGGTATTTTTCAAAGCATATTATCCGCACAAACATCCAACGCGGCTACTCTGCTGTATCGGTCTGTGTACAGACTGATACACAATGTAACATAACTTTATTTTTCTGTCAATTATACCATTTTTGTACTATGGGGCTGACATAGTCGTTGGACGACTCAAAGTCCCTAAAAAAAAATAGATAAAAAAAAAAAAAAAAAAAAATGCCTCACGCCGACGCTCACCTGCTATCACTTCACTTGAACATGCTAAATCCATACTAGAAAATTATACATTGAAATTTATGTTAATAAGTGGTGTTACCACTTATCTGCACATTAAGGAGACTGGATATTGTTTGCCCTTGAATTTGTGTGCTTGATTTAGCTTTAAAAGTGGTTGGATAGTTCTAGAATCATGCAAATAAATTGGCATCAAAGTCATCAAAGTTGCATTATTTGAAAACATAATACTGTAATGTCAATAGAATGTTCCAGCTGTGGGGTTAGTCATTCCAACAAGTTGTACATATGTATATGATTTAAAGTTATCCAGGACACTGCTATTGCACAACCATTTTCACCAACTTCAGACCTTTAAGTTTTGTTGACATTACTGTAACATAATATTGCTATCAACCCTCAAAAATGAACATTGAACAGTCTGCGCTTGTGTCTGTTTCTTGCTGTTCAAATGCACTTGACACGTGTGAGTGAGATGAACAGCTGCAGGTCACAAAACTAGGATCTACAATGTCCTTCAGCAATATTATGTTGTAACTGTACCTCTTCAACACTAAGCATTTTACTGAGTCATTCATTGGCAGAATGGCCAATTATCTCTTCAAGTCAAGAGTGAATAGGCATTTTATGGGTAAACATACTCCACCATAGACCACATATCATGTGAGATGTGACAAACCCCATTGTAGCATATAAAAAATATTACTTGCCCACTATATGTTACTTATTTCGTTATCATGTAAGTATTTATAATTTATATATTATTATTATTATGTATGTACTATTATGTATGTTACTTATACTTATATATTATCTAGTATATATGAATCAGTTATATTTAATTTATTGATTATTTATTATCCGTATCTACATTATCTTTATTTATTTTTATTTTTTATAAATTTGATTATTCTTAATTTTACTCAATTCGTTTACACCACCGACCTCTATCTCTCTAACAGTTCTTTCCATCCAAAGGTAGACTGGAAGAGATCGCTTTTAGCGATAAGTCCGCCATTGTACTATAGCTTTAAGTTTCATCATCTGTATCTGTTTTTTTTTCTGGTGTACAATAAAGAATTTTTGTATTGTATTGTATTGTATATGGATTTTTCCCCTTTTGCACAATGTCAATTGTAAATATGATGAAAGTAGCTTAAAAAACCAATGACCATGTAAACTACCAAATTCCAACAGAATGAGCTGTGAAAGCTTAGGAGTGGACTCTTTACTAGCTAGCTGTGTTTCCGAATAGCTATAATCTGGAAGTTTTCTAGAGGAGAGTGAACCGGTTACTCATATGCGAGCATTCTACATTGTTAACCACATTGTCACTTAAAATCTGAAGAAATGTGGCCAAATGCTTGGCTATCTAGTACAAAAAATGAGGGCATAAATAACATTAGTCACTTAATGACTACAGCGCTATCTAAAAGTAAAATTTGATTACACCTTTCACTTTACTTTCCTTTCAGAGTGTTGGAGCAAACATGTGTGAATCAAGTGAAAAGGTTAGATTCAAAAGTGGCCGCAGACTTGGTCTTGGCTATGCTTCGAGCTATGACAGAGAACAATACTTATGAGCCGGGAGTGCAGATGGGGGCTTCAGCTGTTCTGGTAGCTGTGGGACATGAGTATTTGGACTTGGTAAGAATTTTAAGGCTTCTATATATTTGGGTATAAAGGATTCTATTTGTAAAAGCCTTACATAAAATATAATGGTGTGTCATATTATGTGACATGATTAACAAAAAGAAAAAACTGGATTTGTCATTACTATATCCATTTTCCTAAAAAGTAAGCAAAAGATAGTGAAACATTTTCTAGAATATACCATTCAAATAATGATAAAAGATCAGTCTTGCTTGTATCATTATTTGAATGGTATCAGTACCATTCTCATATTTTCTAGCTTATTAAGTAACACAAGATTATTAAAATTATTATATATTCATACTTACAAGCATGAATATAAAATTTATTTAGGCTAGAAAATATCACAATGGTATCGGTATTGTATCATTATTTGAATGGTAAAGATAGCAGAGTTCACATAATATAAAACAGAAATGATGACAAACTGTATGATTCATTCATAGTTGCCTAATGTAAATTGTAAACAATACTTATGCGCCATTTGGTTTGGTGTCTGGTGGTAGAAGTGTGGTATGGATAAATAATTACATAGTTACATAAAATCGTTTTGTAATAAAACTTTATATGATTCAGTTCATAGGCATATGTCCTGTTTGTAAAAGTAATACAATTGTTGGCTAAACACACGTTTTTACTCAGACTGGTAAGAACCAGTAAATTATGAAAATTATATTAATTATGCACTCTTGTGAATCTACATAATATATCGTCTTTTTATACATTTATTTACACAAAAAATGCTACAAAATAATAGTACACGTTAAGTAATACATATTAATACCTGATCTGTGGTACAAGTGACACCTTCAAGCTACAGTTTTATTTTTATTTTTTTATTATATCGAATATTTTATAAATGGTACCCGTTTCGTAGGGTACAGGACCGGAAAGACGCGCAGCTAGCTAAATCGGCCAACCGTCCGGCGATGTCGTTGAATGTAATTTTTTTTGTCACGATTGCAAGCGCTTCAATTCGCTACGATCACTTTTGCGACAAACCTAACCAATTAGCATTATTATTAGCTTTATCTACCTTCATTTATGCCTTATTTTTGCATAACGCTGGCGTTAGTATTCAGCAATTTAGCAACAGATTTGCACATACAGAAGTCATTCATCAAAAAACAAAATCAGGTGCGATAGTGGTCAAACGCAAGTTTGATAAACAGTAAAATACCTTACAGGCGTGCGTTAAAGAACACATTAATAAAATGAAAACAAGTTGGTAGGTATACTTAGTATAAACGGTTTTAATATGTGTATTTTTACTTTATTTTGATTCACCTTTCTCTCGTCTCATTGGCCTCTTTATCTTACCTGATGATAAATGTTAATGTAGTGGTTAATCATGATAACATATTATGCCTTGAATGGATTCAATATTTCGGTCTTAAATACCAAACGATTGATTACTTTAGGTGCCTTGTAACATTGTGATTGATAAATTTGGACATGATATGACATGTCACGGTAGCTTTAGTAAAGGTCTGGGCGCCTTAAGCGCCTGCCCTCCCGCCCGGTGACGCTGTAAATATCGGTAGAGACCAACAGAATTAGCCCGTTAAAAGAAAAGTAGCTTTTGTTAAGCGTGTCTCGGCTTTAAGATCGGATAGATAGATTCTAATCCGTTTTGTTCATTTTCCTTTACAAATTAATCGGTAATGCATTCATTGTTTTATCAGGTGCTCCGTTCTCTGATCAACCAGCTGTCTCCCGCGTCAGTTCCCCATTACACAATCGCTCACACCCTGGGTACCCTCGCGGCAGTAAATACTCATACTGTGGTGCCTCACATCAAGGAAATTTTATCCAAGATGCTGCCGCTATTGTCGCTGGTGAAGAGTGATGGCTTGAAACAGGCATTTGCCTATGGTATGATGTTTTTATTGTTTCCCCTCTTTCATAACCACAGTGAGTAGGTTCTGTTGGGCAATCATGTAACTTGATTTCAACCAATAGAAACAAAAATACGTATAGATTTGACAGTTTCAATGCGCAGTTTATGTGCATAGTTAGTATGGAAATTTTCAAATTAGGAATGAAATTTCTTTCCTTGCGTTGTAATTCAAGTTTCATGATCCCTGGTCGTCTAGGTCTGCTTTTTGGTGTAGAAGCATGAAAACAAAGATAAATGTTTACAAATATTCTGACCGTATCTATTATTCATTACGATAAGATGACGAAAGTAGGCACTTTGTGTTGACCCCACTCTGTGTCTGTGAATGTGAATGAAATATAAATCATCTCTACACGTATTGTTGATGTCCAAAGTGTAGTTTCCATTTCAAGCATAATGATTTGAAGTAATATTTGAATGCATATGTATATGTTAATATTAAAGACTGGAAATTTGAATAAGCAAGCGCAAAACCGGTAAGCTCAAGACCTTACCGATTCGTTATTAAAATTATAATAATAAAACATTTTTCTTTACAGCTTTCGGACATTTTGCAATCGCGGTATCGGAACAGATTGGTGATAATGTAGAAAACGGCAACATAACTGCTATTAAAGAAAACTTCGTTACGGAGTTCACGATCATATTCGATGTGTTGTACAACCAGTGGCTTCTTTCCCACGAACCCAAAGTCTCAGAATCAGTTCTGGAGGCCCTAGGCCCGATCACCAGACTGATATCTGAACGGCAGTTTAACGAGACCGTTAACAAATTTGTCCTCACATTGCTGTCTCTGTACCGCAAACCTACCATTAATTTCTACTGCATTAGTCAATGTATATCGTACATACTCTCACCTTCGTCGTTGAACCCGAAACTAAGTTTAAACGATAATGTTATCAACAATGCAAACCATGTTCTCTTCAATTTGGTATTGTTAGAACCTGACTACGATCAGCCACAAACTGTTAAAAATCATTTCGAAGTACTACGATGCTTTGATCATATGGCGAAGCAGTTCTCAGATCCAACTATTGAAAGCCTTCTGCACCAGTGCAAGAATAACCATGAGAAAGATAGAATGAAATCGGTCATCATTTTGACTCATTTGACAACATCGTCTCAAGTTTTCGTCGACAATTACGCGCCTAAATTCGTCGTCATACTAAAAGTGATGACGGCAATGGAGCAAGGGTTGAAAATGAAGAAGCTGCTGGTGAAAGCTATCGTAGGTCTCGTGTACAGAAATTGTATCACGACACCCGATGAGTTCGCACTGGTAGAGTTTATTATAAAGCATTGCGGATACGAAGCTCCTGTGAATGTAAATGTATCGAAGTACGATATTGCAGACTTGCACGACACTTGCAAGAGCTCCTTAGCTCTCATGTGCAACACGGTTACAAGCGTTAGAAACCAGCTGCGAAACTTGCTACTCTCTGCTCTAACTGTAGATGACTTTACGCCATCAATGAGCACAGTCAGTCATTGCTTAACATCGCTGCTCCAGAACAATTCCAATGTCATCGAGGACACCGTAGGACAACCGGAGAAGGAAGTAGAAACCAAAGTGTCGCCTGATTTGGTGTTCGTTCGGTGTCTCACGTATCTCGTAGATCCTGATGAGAAAGAAAGAAATAGGAATTTACTGATCTTTCTCGAAGAATACTCCGGAGACGTTCACAAGAACTTAAAAAACTCGTGGACCGTTGAGATTCAAAGGTTGCTGAAGTTTGTTGATAAAAGCGAGTCGAAAGAACAGTGGCATGGGATGCTCTTGGATCTTTTAGTTTCAGCGATAGAACAGGTCAACAGCAACAAGTGGGTCGAAGTTATAGCTACTTTGATGTCGCAACAGGTTATGGCTAAAAAACAAGCTCCCATGGTTAAAGGTGTATCCTTACAGTACATGGCTGTTCTGTCCTGTCACATGTCAAATGCAGCAGTGGTGGAAAAAATACTGAAAATAATTCTACTCGCACTGAAATCTATTCCGATGGAGAGCTGCGAATACGTCAGCAAAGCTTCCGGGATTGCAGCAAGACAACACGGGGAATTCGTGATGAATGAATTAGACGCAATTTACAAAGAAAACGAGTCGAAACGAGGCGGTAAGATACTGCAGTTTTTGTCGTCGAGGAACTCTAAGAGCGAGCAAGAGTTCGGTATTGTTAAATACGCAGTGATCACTTGCTACGGGAAAGTCGCCTGCGAATGCTTGGACGTGCATGTGCTTGCGAGGCTGGGGGAAAACGTCACGGTGATTTTACTCGATATTTTAAAGTCTAACCCTCCCTTCTACTTGTGCAAGGCGAGTGTCACTACTCTATACGAAATCAGCAAAGCGTTGCATCCGGCAGCGCACCACAGTGTAGCCTTACGAAACAGGTGGCAACTCCTAAACGCCGTGCTAGAACAAATATACAACTCGAATTTGGAGAAACGTAACGTGGAACTGTACCCTATAATTGTGAGAGCTTCAAATGCTCTCACGAAACTTCAAAAAGGGATTTTGCCGGAAGAACGGAATACGATCTTGCGTGTATTTTTCAACAGTATATTCGGAGAGTTATCTTCTTTTAAGAAGAAGTACGAAATCGAAGGAAACGGCGATAAGAATGATAAGCTAGCGAAGACTCTCAACGATAGTTTGACTTTACTTCACCATCTAATCAGGGAGCTTATAATTCAGTCGACATGTCTCAGCACCATGGACGACTTGGTGACTTTACTGATGGAATGGATCCGACACGAAAACGACGAGATAAGAACAGCATCCGCGATGATACTGCAAGTGATATTCGACACATACATCAAGAACGTAAAACTGAATTACGAAACGCCGAGCAAGTTCGGTCAAATGGGATACTTACTTGGGATTGTGATACCTGGAGTTGCAGACACAAATTTCCCTGTAAGACTAACGACCATAGATTGTATCAAGTTGATCATTCAAATCCAGGACTTGTATGAAGGCCGGACCGTTGAGCCCGATGACGAGTGCATGTCGGGACTTACACATCTCCAAAACAATGTTCTAACCAACGACCTAAACATGATATCTGATTACTGCATGTTCCTATGTGATACGATCGCACCGAAAATTCCCCATCTACATACGATGCAGTTTATAGAAAGTCTGCTGGAAGGTTACGACAACCAGGAGCTTAGGTGTGTCGGTATTGGTTCTACATTGGACGCGTTCTTCATAAATAAAGGGCAGGATTTGTATCAGAGTGTCGAGAGGATAGTGGAAGTGATGCTGTCGACGATGGACGCCGTTGGTGACGAGGCGCGGTACAAGCTGCTCCGGCCGCTGACTTCTCTAACGCGGCACCATTCTAATGCTGTCACTGCTATGCTGTTGGGTCAGAGGCTGCCTTTGAAACCGTAAGTTCTTAATTTGAATTGATAATGACACGCATCAGAATTCTAATTCCAATTTGTTACTAAACATATCAAAATTATGTAACTGTATAAATCCGAGTAAGAAATAGAAGGCTGCAATGGAGGTATGGCTTGATCATGCTAGAATTTTGTTTGTATCATTTATTAGCTTTTTGAGCATATATTTTTTTAAATGCGTAAAGCTAGTCATTGTAATAGCTTACTTCTTCAAAAAGGTTAAGGGCTATATCATATTCAAACTTTTTAGATAGCTATCGGTTTAACCACAAAAGATTTAAACAAGCCTTAAACTAGTGTTAAAATGCTGTTTTGTATTGTTAAACGCACGTCTGTATAAGCCTTGTTTATGTATTTGTAGTAGTGTGTTTAATATGAAATAAAAAAATGAGTGTGATTTAGACCACACTACTGAAATAAAACTTTTTTTAGTTTAGCTCCATCTATCGGCCAGTATAACTTTGTTTTAGCTTTGTTTAATGTTAATGTCGCCATCTTGACAATTGTAAATTGTCATTTTACCGGACGTACCAACATAATAATACAAATTTTTTACTTTGTTATGTTGATAATGGAGATCTCCGTGAACCAACTACAACATCCGTTCGCCTCGCAATCACAAGCTTATTGGCATTCGCATTCGCATGCACAACATTTACTTCAAAACTTTTTCGTGTGATTCAATAATTATGGTTATTAATTATGGTATGGGACCTTAATGATGATTTGTTATATTTATTTATTTATACTTAAGTACAAAATAATATACAAAGAGGATGTAATGCTATGAAACATTATCTACCAGTCAACCTGGATGTGCAAAAAAAAAGGTAGCTGTGTAGTGAAATTGATAATTGACATAAAATAATTGAGACAAGAGGCCCGTCCCGCCTTCGCACGGGTGGACATTTATTTTTGAAGCATTTTGGCATAAACATTTTTTTCTTGCAATTAAAATAGACTATATTAATCAGTGATAATGTAGCATTCAAACGGTGAAAGAATTTTTAAATCGGTCCAGTACTTTTTGGGCCAAATCGTTACAAACATACAATCGTTACATACAAATCTTACCTCTTTATAATATTAGTATAGAAAAACAATAAATATATACCATTTTACGCAATTCCATCCTTAAGAGGGTGAAATGGGTGGTTGAATTATTTTCCCATAGGCCACGCCGCGGGCGAAGCTGCGGCCAGAAGCTCGTGATTGATAATGATGTATTTCTATGTCCACAGAAGCGTAATATCGTGTTGGCGGTACTTGGCTCGCGACGAAGCTCTGGCTCCCGTCATCACAGACAACTTCCTGCGGCTGATGACGTCAGTGGAGATATACGAAGACCCCTACCATGTTACTGAAAACCACGTGGCGGCTCTGCAACCTTTAACTGTAATCATTACTTGATAGCCTCTGTGGTGTGGTGGTTGAGTAGGTCGGCTCATAACCCGAGGTTGCGGGTTTGATTCCTGCGGCAGGACAAGTATTTGTGCACACAAAAAAAGAGCAAATACTTGTTCTGAGTTTGGGTTTTGTAGGACCATAGCCCTCGTAGTTCCTGGGTCCCTAGACACAGGGAATCCTAGAGGAAGATATATGTATGTGATCGTTGGGCGTTATTATTATTATTACAGTTTTCATACTCCCCTTCTTTCTTTCTATTTCTCTTGTTATCGGTTAATTTAAGTTTATTTGCAATGCAACAGGAGAAATTTCATTCTGAATTTGAACATTTCCATAGCAACTGTACAGAAACTGCGTATTGGGACTGTCAAATTCACACAATTTTGCAGTTTCCTTAATTACAATCAAGTTACGTGATCGCCTAACTGATCCCGATATTGTTATGATTCCACGCCACGTCGACATCGTAGAAAGAAGGTTATAACAACCTCCTTTTTACGATGTCCGACGTACGAAAGGAGGTTATAATAATCTCCTTTTTAAGACGTTGACGTGTCGACTATTCGTATGTCTGTCTGTCCATCAATGTGTATCTGTGGCACTGTAACTCGCATACGGATAGACCAATAAAAAAACTGCCCATCATAATTCTCTTAAGAAATTTTAAATTTTACTAAATCTAAAATTCCTGTTTCAGGTAATAAGCGCTCTTGGAGAGATGCTTCAGGAACCGTCAATGAAGACAATCTGCGAGACCAAATTCGCGGAGCTATTCTCAGTATTGTATACCACACTGGTGTGCTACATAGAAGCCGAGCCCCCAGCCTACGCTCCACCGGCCAATAAGGGACAAGAGAGGTTCGGATTCGTGCCAAACAGGGATGCTGTAAGGCTGTCTCCTTCTAAGATCACCGCGGAGACTTTTAACGCGTTTCTCGAGAAGGCCGAATGTCATGAGGTTGGTGCAATTTTTTTATTTGCATTTATGTTATAGCATTTCAGTACAATTTAAAACAAATAAATGTTTGTGGACATTTCACACAACGCCATCCAGCTCCAAACTAAGAAATGTTTGTACTATGGAAACCAGCAGGGTGATCACGAAACTTTGATAGCAATGCAACAGGAAAAAATTCCATACTAACTATGCACAATTGCACATAAGCTAAGCTGTTTGCATGTATTGGAACTGTCAAATCTATACAAATTTGTGTTTCTAAAAGTTGCAATTGAGTTATGTGATCGCCCAGCAGATAACTGATAGAATACTTATATACTTTTTGTTTATAAATACATACATACAATACAATATAACACCCAAACACAGAACACGTATGTTCATCACACAAAAATAAGACTATAGGTTAAATGAACTAAGTATGAAAGTTTTCAAGGTTCAACTTTTAACCCCAAATGAAGATTTAGTATCGTAGGTCCGTATTACAGAATGATGCTCGAAATGATGATTTCATTCACTTTATAAATGAAATTTCTGCTTGAGCACCGATCGATGACTGAGCATCGTTCTGTAATACGGACCGTAGTGTTTTTATTTGACACAAGTGTTTTTTTTTTTTTTTTTTTTTTTACTTCAAACTTGTCTAGCATTTGACCACGCTCTCACCTGATGGGAAGTGACGATGTGATCGAAGGTGTAGCATGTTAGCCAAGTAAATACCTATTCACTCTTCTCTTGAACACGCCCGGGTCATATTTCGCCGGAAACACAGACGCTGGCAAGGCATTCCATTCCTTAGCCGTTCTAATTAAGAACGTGGAATCAAATCGCTTGGTACGAATGGGTGGTATTTCGACCACGAAAGGATGGCGCTTAGCCGAGCGTCTAGTAGTCCGGTAGTGGAATGGTGATGGGAGTATGAGATCATGCAGTTCTTGTGCGCATTCGCCGTGGTGTAATCTGTAAAAGACCGACAGACTTGCCACCTTACGTCGGTGTGCTAGGCTCTGGAGCCTTTCACCAACCAAAGTGTCATCGTCAATGAGCCTTTTGGCACGCCGTTCAATCGAGTCCAGAGCCTCAAGCTGGTACTTGGCAGACCCGTCCCACAGGTGGCAGCAGTACTCCATACATGATCGGACCTGTGCTTGATAGAGATTAAGAAGCTGTCCAGATGTGAAGTACCGCCTTACCTTGGACAAAATGCCGAGTTTTTTTGAAGCTATTTTGGCTTTGGACTTCTTGTTTCCAATGAAAGCCCCACGATGACGGCCCAGGTCCGCGCAGCGTGCACGATCTGCCTGAGCGTGGAGCACGGCGACGCGCACGCGACGGCGAGCGGGCTGGCGCCGGCCGCGTGGGCCGCCGCGGCCCGCGACTGCGGCCGCCACGCCGCGCGCCTGGCCGCGGCGCTCGCCACCTACGCGCGGGCCGCCCTGCCGCCGCAGCGGCTCGCTGCCGTCGCTCTGCTGGCCGAGATGTTGAACGGCAGGTTGGTTCTCGTCAAACACTTGCATTGTTGTTTTTTTATAGTCGTGAATGATGAGCCTCATCCGCCTTTATTACTAGGTGAGTTTCAATAAAATACTGTCCTAGGTCTAATAAGTACAATTTTTTTTTTATATTAATTATGTGCCGAGCTAGTCGACGTTTACCTGATGTTAAGTGACACGGCTGCCCATAACAGAACAGTGTCACTCGGAACTCCAAAATATAAAGTTTCGCGTGACACTGCACTGCACTGTGCACATCATCCTGAGACATCAGCACAGTTTGATAATAAGTTACTCGACTGTGAGATCAGATCATAAAGTCTCACTCATTTGCCCAGTAATTTTACTAGCTACAGTGCCCCTCAAACCGGAATACAGTAGTGCTTGCGCACTACTGCTTGGCGGCAAAATAACTGGCAAAGCGGTGGTACCTGCCTAGACGAACTTTGCAGAAAAATCCCACCACCTAGTAAAAACACACTTAAACTTAACTCAAACGTCTATTCAAACATGTTCATACCAGGGTTCGAAATTATCAAGATTCTATATAAGATCTACTTTTTTTGATGACTTATTTATTTTATTTTATTCTCAAAGGAAAACTTACAGCTAATTATACATGCACATAAATATCACACTAATAGGTACGGAAAGCTACTTAAAAGTTTTCACAAATATTTTATTAATACTTATAAGTTTACTCTTTGCCCCGGTTCTATAGATTGATATGGGTTTGCCTTTGCCCAGGTTCTATAGATTGATATGGGTTTGCCTTTGCCCAGGTTCTATAGATTGATATGGGTTTGCCTTTGCCCAGGTTCTATAGATTGATATGGGTTTGCCTTTGCCCAGGTTCTATAGATTGATATGGGTTTGCCTTTGCCCAGGTTCTATAGATTGATATGGGTTTGCCTTTGCCCAGGTTCTATAGATTGATATGGGTTTGCCTTTGCCCAGGTTCTATAGATTGATATGGGTTTGCCTTTGCCCAGGTTCTATAGATTGATATGGGTTTGCCTTTTTTCCCCCTTCTATCTTAAAGCTTTAATAAAAGTATGTAGTACTTACTTATTTAAATATAATTTCAATGTTATAATCGCACTATTTGAATGTTGAACATTTCAATAGTCTTGTTTGATAACAAATTTTGTACTATAATATATTGCTTAAAGCTCAAGCTCAAAAAAGATCGCGTCACCGGATTGTATTATTTTCTAAAACTTGTGTGTATTTCAGTGTTAGTGAATAAAATTGGTGGCAATTTATTCGTTAAGTGCTGGACTACAGGCATGAGTGTGGAAAAGTGGTATAATGATGGTAAAACGATTATTTTCGCGTTGTTTCCAAAACTCCATAGAAGCTTCTGGTAAAGTTGCTATCAAATTACTAGGAGTATGACTAGACTATGACTTGACAACTTGTTGTGTTGTGTTTTCCAAGAAAGAAAAAAAAAAGAAATAATTACGTTTCTTGATAATTATAGGATAACGAGCTTCTGCCCGTAGCTTCGCCCGCGGCGCACAGTGGTCCCATTTTGAAAAAAGGTGGACTTAGGACCGAAAGTCGGAATTTCGGGCTGTTTTTTTTTTATAGAATAGGTCTTAACTATCCTAACAACATCTATTCTATAAAGAAAATCCGTAGGATGCATAGTTTTCGAGAAAAAAAATAATCTTTTTTTTCTTGTATGGAGAAAAACATACTTTATTATTTTTCTCAAGTTGGGTGAAATAGTGACGGCTTTTGTTGATATTTTATGAAAGCCCTAGTGGTATTGTATCCAGAAAAAAATAAAACCAATGCGGTCACCTGCGGCCGCGGGAATAATCAGATGTCAAAAATTGATTAATTTTTTTTGCGTATTTTGCAAACATTGTTCGTTTCTGGCCAATTATTTATGTATTTTAGGTTAGCGCTCCATACTTTAATTCGAACTATTATATAACATTTCAAAAAAATTAATCAAAATCGAGTTTTTTTTTTATAATTGCTGTTTCATTCATGAAAATGCACGCATACATGGTTAATTCAAAATGCAAATCCTATATTACTCAGTATAATGTACAAAATAAACATGCACGTACCTAAAACGTAAAAAAAAAAAAATTTAGTTTTTCGTTTATGCTTACTAAAAGTCACTGGTAATGGTTACCGACATTACTTACCTACCACTGGCGGGCATTATCTGCATAATCGATTTCTTGCTTTGTATTTTCAAAACTGGTTTTGCGACAGCATTTTCACAACCGCGGTTGTTGAATGCGAGGCAGGATATAAACAAACGAGTCACATCTGATACTAGCTATGACTGGTCGCTAGCTGGTCGCTTTGTTCCTGACAAATCCTGACAACAGGATAACTCGTATATGCATGCAAGTAACTACCCCCTAAACATAAAAGTGATATAGCTCATCAATAATAATTGGCGTATGTTATACACCAATAATGTTTGTTATTGGTGTGTGTTTTAATCTTATGTAGTTGTGTACGTATGATTTTCTACCAGAAACATAAGATAAATGTGTAGCCTTGAAAAGGGCTGTTTTATATGTAGTTTTTTAAAGGATAAAATAAATAAAAAATTATAGCATTGGATCTGGTATATTTTCATTTTCTACTCTTCTTCCACGTATACGCACTCCGAGTCTATTTCGAGCAACTGAATTGCCTCAGGAAGCATCTCTAGATGATTAGGCTTTGAAAATTTTGGTCTAAGCCATGATATGTGGGGGTCTGAACTTATTAAAAGCCCGTGTAGTATGTCCTCGTTTGTTTGGATCCTTCCTGTCTTTCTCGTGTTCTTCTCTCTTACGTTCCGGAAGTCTTTATTACGAGCCTCGGAAGCTTCCTCCGACAAGGACCCTAAAAATAATAAAAAATATGCTATAATTATACGTTGAAGTTGACATTGAAACTATTATTTTAGTGTTTATAGATTTACAGTTAGTTAACTGCTTTATATTTCATTTGTCTTGATCTATTATTACTTACCAATAGGCAGAACTGAAAAATGACTGCAAATATCTGCTCCGTGCATCAGAAGTTTGTGGACACTAACAGGCATGTAGTACCACGGATAGAGATGCACATACAGTTCTGCTGTTTCTTTGCAATAACGTCTGAAGTTCGCAATATTGACGTTCTTTCCTGAAGATATAACTTGCAGAATGACAGAAAATCGGAGTAACAAATCTTCATCAACTCCAGTGATTCTCGATGATCTTTTATAATCTCGGAAAAAACGTCTTGCAGTGTTTCCATCGTTAGTTGTTCCAAAGCCCTGCAAAGAAGAAATTAAGTTAGTAGGGCATACAAAAACAGACGAGTATATAATATAAAGGAAGCAAATTAAAGGAAAAATTACCTGTTTTACAATATCGATGAGTATTCCAGTCTGTTCCCGAAACTCTTGTTGTGTGGCATTTTTCTTTGCTTGCTTCAATTCCTTGTGATCGCCACGAGCACTCCAGCGCTGGAAGTCCATATTATAAGATATATGAAGTAGACACTCCATACATCTTATCTTCATATGTAACGATGAAATTCCATATTGGTACAAATCCTGTCGAAGCGGTCTCGTGGCCAAAAGCTCCAAGTTATTCATTTCACTTGGTTTCGCCAAGCAAATGGGGCACGTTGCTGATGAAGGTACATCTGCAATAATATTCGCCACTTTCCCATCGATCATAGTCATGTGCAGTTCGTGGGCTATCTCCACATCACCACAATTTGTTGGTACCAATTTTGTAATTTCGCGCTGCATTTCTAAGTGTTCCCCTTTTATGAACTCCGCAGTCTCTGAAGTAAACGTGAATTTCACTGGCCGACAGTAATGTGGTGAGCAAGGATTTGGGTTTTCCCAAATAATCATTTCTCCCCCATCAACTAGTCGGAGTGGGACGATGCTGATCAATACAACAGAGGAATCGTCAAACTCAGGAGCTGAGACTTGTTTGTAATTACTCTGTGACGATGCTCCGTCAAGGCCCCATTTCCATATCAACTTCAGTCCTTCTTTGGTTGAACTTGTGATTGGTCTTAAGTCTAGCAAAATTCTTTCCACTGTGTGGTTAAGAAGTCCTTGCAACCTGAAAAATAAAATAAATTAATAAAAGTAAGCTAATGAAGCTTAAAAATTTTAAAACAACATATAGTATAATTTTATAAATACCTTATGCGAGCTCCCATTTCCGTTACTTCCACGTGTTCTTCAGATGGGTAACATCTCTTTTTAGCGTCAAGTAACTTGTGATAAGACGGAAAGGCAGCTGAACAATTTTCATCCTTCAGAAACATTCTCAAGGATAAGTATTGCCATTTGGATAGGCTAAGGGCTGTGTACAAAGCCAAAGATGTATCCTCTGCTATACTGACTACTTTTTCTTCCTTGAAAAGGAGTTTTGTTACATCTGATACAACTTCGGGAGTCTCGCACAGATATTCCACAATCTTCGCTAAAGCATATTTTCCATTTTCTTTTAACTTGGAAATAAAATAATACTGTAGTTCTTCTTCAGAGTTATCGTTAACAAAGACACTGGAACGTCTTTTCTTTTGTTTGTTGCCCAAATCGGCAAAGGGCACTCTAACTTCTTTTACAGTAGAGGTACCTGCTTCCGCAGTGCAGACAGATGGAATAGCAACCGGCAGTAATTCCGGCTCTTCAACTAAGTCCTCTGGCATTCTCATTGTACTAACAAGATCAACCGTATTGCAAGTAGGCCAATTAATATTGGTCTCTAACCACTTGCGGTTGTTTTCCCGATTCATAAATGTCTTCAAGTTTCTGCTTGCATCTTTCCACTTCTTAGTTACAAGATTGGTGAATAGCCGACAAAACTCCTTAATTGTTTGATGGTCATCTTCAGATATTTCACATGGTATTTTGGAAACTATAAATTCACACAATTTATTGTAATCCTTAAGATTTCCACTATCTTTAAGAATCAAGAACATATCAAAATATGTGCCTAAGCCAGCCATTGCAAATTCAAAATAGTAATTTTTAGTACTTCACAGTTAGCGATGAATCAATTTAAATTAACATTGCTCTGTATTTAATACGCCATAACAGATAGGTCATTAGTCACTATGTGCAAGAGCAAGGTAATAGTAAACGACCAATCACAGCCATTTATCAAAAATGACTCATTTGTTTGTATAGATAAAGTCCGCCAATGGGAGCTAAGTAACGTGTAATAAGTAATCAGGAATCTGCACAAACAAATGAGTCATTTTTTCTGGTAGAAAATCATACGTATACAGATGACAGAAAGATTAAAACACACCAATAACAAACATTATTGGTGTATAACATACGCCAATTATTATTGATGTAGCTATATCACTTTTATTTTTAGGGGGTAGTTACTTGCATGCATATACGAGTTATCCTGTTGTCAGGATTTGTCAGGAACAAAGCGACCAGCTAGCGACCAGTCACAGCTAGTATCAGATGTGACTCGTTTGTTTATATCCTGCCTCGCATTCAACAACCGCGGTTGTGAAAATGCTGTCGCAAAACCAGTTTTGAAAATACAAAGCAAGAAATCGATTATGCAGATAATGCCCGCCAGTGGTAGGTAAGTAATGTCGGTAACCATTACCGGTGACTTTTAGTAAGCATAAACGAAAAACTAAAATATTTTTTTTTTTTTTTTTACGTTTTAGGTACGTGCATGTTTATTTTGTACATTATACTGAGTAATATAGGATTTGCATTTTGAACTAACCATGTATGCGTGCAATTTCATGAGTAAAACAGCAATTATAAAAAAAAATTACTCGATTTTGATTAACTTTTTTGAAATGTTATATAATAGTTCGAATTAAAGTATGGAGCGCTAACCTAAAATACATAAATAATTGGCCAGAAACGAACAATGTTTGCAAAATACGCAAAAAAAATTAATCAATTTTTGACATCTGATTATTCCCGCGGCCGCAGGTGACCGCATTGGTTTTATTTTTTTCTGGATACAATACCACTAGGGCTTTCATAAAATATCAACAAAAGCCGTCACTATTTCACCCAACTTGAGAAAAATAATAAAGTATGTTTTTCTCCATACAAGAAAAAAAAGATTATTTTTTTTCTCGAAAACTATGCATCCTACGGATTTTCTTTATAGAATAGATGTTGTTAGGATAGTTAAGACCTATTCTATAAAAAAAAAACAGCCCGAAATTCCGACTTTCGGTCCTAAGTCCACCTTTTTTCAAAATGGGACCACTGTGCGGCGTGGCCTATGGGAAAATAATTTAACCACCCATTTCACCCTCTTAAGGGTGGAATTTCGAAAAATCCTTTCTTAGCGGATGCCTACGTCATAACATCTACCTGCATGCCAAATTTCAGCCCGATTCGTCCAGTGGTTTGGGCTGTGCGTTGATATCAATCAGTCGGTCACCTTTGAGTTACATATATTTAGATAGATTATCCCACTATTTTTTGTCTTCGTGCAAATAAAGTATGACTCACGAGGCATTTTTAAAATTCAACGCAATAAACAATATACTTACCAAACCAATTAACTTGTATTGACTCAACTTTGCATAAATCCAAACTGAATTTTTATGGTTAGAGAAATACCGAATACAGTAATTACTAAGTTATTAACTTAACCACCAATGTTGGTCAAATGATGCATTTTTGATGGTTAAATAAATAAATTAACTAATGAGCTTAAACTAAAACGTAAATATAATTTCAATTGACTGAATTTCAAGGGACTGGCCCAATAGTTCAGTTGGTAGTAACCCTGCCTTCTGAACTGTGGGTTGCCGGTTCGATTCCCACCCAGGACAAACATTTGTGAACATAGGTGTTTGTTCTGTGTCTGGGTGTTGTATTTATGTATTTACAAACAAAAAGTATCTAAGTATTGTATCAGTTATCTGGTTCCCATAATACAAACTTTGCATAGTTTGGGGCTAGATGGCGCTGTGTGAGATGTCCACACATATTATTATTAATTCCAGATGCAACGAAAATAACGTGATAGTAGATACAGTGCTCGCGACACTCAACGCGGGGTGGAAGGATACAGACGGGCGAGTGCGGGCGGCAGCGGTGCGCGGCGCTGCCAACGTCGCCCGTCTGCGCGGCACTGCCCGGGAACATGCGCTGCCGAAGGCTATTGCTGCCCTCAGCCACGGGATCGACGCTGAACATACCAGGTATAGAAAACAGGGGGATGATCATGAAACTTTGATTGCAATGCAACAAATAAATTTCTTATTAGAAAATTTCCATAGGTACTGCACATAAACTACTTTACTAATAAATACATTACATAGACTTTTAGTTTGAAAGTGTACTTGCCACCTGCTAGGTGATCACGTGACTTGATTGCAACCAACAGAAACACAAATTTGTATAGATTTGACAGTTTCAATACGCAGTTTATGTGCATAGTTAGTACGAAATTTTTCATATTCGGAATAAAATTTCTCATGGTTTCTTTTTTGGCGGGAAAACAAAAAAGATCGCGTCATCGGATTGTATTACTTTCTAAAACTTGTGTTTATTTCAGTGTTAGTGCATAAAATTTGGTGGCATTTTATTCGTCAAGTGCTGGACTACAGGCATGAGTGTGGGAAAGTGGTATAATGATGGTAAAACGATTATTTTCGCGTTGTTTCCAAAACTCCATAGAAGCTTCTGGTAAAGTTGCCACCACTTTACTAGGAGTATGACTTGACTATGACTTGACAACTTGGACTGTGACTTGACACATATCTCTGTGAAATATTATTAACTTGATAAATTATCAATTACTTGACATTGGCTAAATACACAAAAGTGTGAAGTCAATACACAAAGAAAAAAATCTCATGTTGCATTGCAATAAATGTTCTGTGGAGTTTTTTTTTTGGCGGGAATGCGAAAAAGATTGCGTCACCGCATTGTATTATTTTCCAAAACTTGTGTTATTTTCAGTGTTAGTGCATAAAATTTGGCGGCATTTTATTCGTTAAGTGCTGGATTACAGGCGTGAGTGTGGGAAATTGGTATAATGATGGTAAAACGATTATTTTCGCGTTGCTTCCAAAACTCCATAGAAGCTTCAAGTTGACACCACTTTACTAGAAGTATGACTTTGACTAGACTATGACTTGACTTGATGACTTCGACTGTGACTGGACACATATTTTCGTGAAATATCATTAACTTGATAAATTATTAATTACTTGACACTGGCTAAATACACAAAAGTGTGGAGCCAAAACGTAAAAAAAAAATTCTGTGATGACGTCGCAAGTGAACGACTATGTAACGTCATTATTCTATATGAATAACACGTTTCTTGTGTCAGGTCTCCGATAGATAACGTCCCACTCGCCGCCATCCAAGGGCTAAGCCGCCTGCTCACGGAGATGGACTCACTGGACAAAGAGTTTGATCGGGAATTACTCGCGATCTCACAGAAGATACGGCCCTTTATGAACACTGAATGTCCTTTGCTAAGGGAACATTCCATCAGGTAACTATAATTCATCGCGGTTTCCAAAGTTTATCAGAGGTCGTTGAGATTTGTGACCAAAATGCTGGCACTTATTTGGCACAACGATTCAGCATTGTAATTCAACGGGGCAATGCTGCCAGCATGTTGGGTACGCTTCCTATTGGTAGTGGGCTAGAGCCAAATGGACATTTGTGACAACGAATCAGCATTGCAATTCAACGGGGCAATGCTGCCAGCATGTTGGGTACGCTACCTATTGGTACTGCTGTGCGAAATGAACTAACTGAAATTACGCACGTCAGCATTTTTTTGAAGTAAAACTTTTTTACTCACCCTTGACTTGGGGAGTAAGCTGGTGTATGTGAGGCAACGTAAGTTGAAGTTGGTTCACGTAGATCTCCATTGTCAACACAACAAAGTAAAAAATAAATATTATTATGTTGGTATGTTCGGTAAAATGACAATTTACAATTGTCAAGATGCAGCAAAAACAAAGTTATACCGGCCGATAGATGGAGCTAAAAATAAAGAAGTTCTTTTTGTCGTGTGGTCTAAAGCACACTCGTTTTTTTAGTTTTTTGTTACTGTAAGCCTTGTGCCGACAAGAATATCGATGTACTTGAAGTGTTACAAATGCGAGGTCTTATTTCTTCTCCTTACTCATCAACTTTAAATAATTCAGTATCATTTTAAACCGTATAACAATAATTTTAAGTATCACTTCGTTGCAGGTTGTTTGGTATAATAGCAGGCCGCATTAAGGCGGATGCCCTTGTGGAACAAGCGGTGAGCTCACTGCCTTGTTTCCTTCTTCATCTGTGTGATACCAACCCACCTGTCGTTAGGGTAAGTAATGCAGAATGAGACTGAGAGAAACGAGGAAAGAAAGGGAAGGATAACGGCTTCTCTCAGCAGAGAAAGACACAGATAGTATTTAATTGTTACTACAATTGTTGAATTTCATTGTCATTCTTGACAGCCTCTGTGAAGGTCGACTCAAATCCTGGAGGTGGCGGGTTCGATTCTTACGGCTAGACAAGAATTTGGCCACCAAAAAATGAACTACAAATACTTTGTTATGTTAAGGAATGACGTGACGAGCTAAGCGACACGGCTGCCCATATCAGCTGCAGTGTCACTCGGAACTCTAAAGTATAGTTTCTCGTGACACTGCACTGCGCTCGTCATCTTGAGACATCAACACAATCTAGTAATAAGATTACTAGACTGTGAGATCAGGTCATAAAGTCTCAATTGTCTAGTAATTTCACTAGCTACAGTGCCCTTCAAACCGGAACATAGCAGCTTGCACACTACTGCTTGGTGGCAGAATAACTGGCAAAGCGATGGTACCTACCTAGACGAACTTTGCAAAAAAGTAGTAAAAACCTTGTTCTGAGTTGGGTGTCGTGGGACTATGCTCCTCGTAGTTCCTGGGTCCCTAGACACAGGGAATCCTAGTTAGGGTCCAGGATCTATGTATGTGATCGATGGGCGTTATTAACGGCTGGTTTGATAAATTTTGTATATTTAATACTCTATTTCAGGCGAGCAAATTCACATTGAAACAAGTATTCAAAACGTTCAACGTGAAAAAATCAAATGACCTCGTGCAAACACACCTTCTAGACGAAGGCAGGTTATATCTCGACGAGTTTCTGTCCGCATTGCTAAGGCAGTTGGCGGACGAGATGCCAGCCAGCATTGCCAAATGTTTGCAGTCCGCAGTCAACTACTTGCACTGCGCCAGCGAGGATTTGAAGCCTCATCCGCCTTTGTTACTAGGTGAGTTTCAATAAGACACTGGTATCATGTCCTAGGTTTAATAAGTATCATTTTTTTTTATTTAATGATGTGACGATCTTGTCGTTTACCTGATGTTAAGCGCCACGGCCGCCCATAACATAACAGTGTCACCTGGAACTCTAAAACAGAGTTTCGTGTGACACTGCACTGCGCACATCATCCTGAGACATCAGCACAGGCTGGTAATAAGATTATTCGACTGTGAGATTAGATCATAAAGTCTCAATTGCCCAGTAATTTCTCTAGATACAGTGCCCTTTTGGGGCCGTTCAAGTATTACGTAAGCACTATGGGGGTCGGGGGGGTTTATGCTTTGCTTATTTTGGATGACATGGGGGTAGGGGAGTCTTCATGATGATTACGTCATCGGTAGTCATTTACCTTTTTACACTAATAGCAACCCTCACATTGTCTTTGCTTGAAATACTAAAAATTATAATTATAATACTTAAAAAAAACTACATTAATTGAAAAATGTTTACGTAAGCATGGGGGAGGGGTAAGAGCTTTGCTTACTTTTGCTGACAAGGGGGATGGGGGGTAATTGTAATAAATCTGCTTACGTAATACTTGAAGGGACCCCTTTAAACCGGAACACAATAGTGCTTGCACACTACTGCTTGGCGGTAGAATAACTGGCAAAGTCGTGGTACCTTTGCAGAAAAGTCCTACGACCTAGTAAGATTAAAATTACTGAAAGAAGTGAACGAATAGCGTCTAGTGTCTTCTGTACAAGTCTAAATGGTTGGACTAATTTTAATGTTTTTTTTGTGTGTGTACAAAACACAAAAAAAAACTGTTCTATACTTTACTTACTGTTGTTGAATGTCTGTTCAGATAACCCGTGCAAAGCCGGGGTGGGTCAGCTAGTACAAAATAATGCTTGGTGAGAAATGCACTGAAAGGTACCATGGGCACAATTTTAAGGGAAAATAATGATATTGACAAATACGGATATATATTAGGTCTTTACCTATGAAATTGCCGTTTTGTTTGAAAAAAGTTAAAGTATTTTTTTTTTCGAACTTATTTATTTCTTTTATTCAAAGTAATCACCCCTGCAATCAATGCATCTTTGCCAACGCTGTGGCAGTTTATGGATGCCCTTCTTGAAAAAATCAGCAGGACGGGAGACAACAAACTCTTCAAAGGCGTTTTGTACTGCCTGTCGGGAATTGAATTTTTTTCCCGCTAAAAAGTTGTCCAAATTTTGGAAAAAGTAATAGTCGGTAGGCGCAAGATCTGGTGAGTATGGCGGATGAGGGAGAGCTTCCAAACCCAACTCATGCAGCTTAGAGACGGTCTGTTGTGCAGTATGGGGTCGCGCGTTGTCGTGAAGTAGCAGTGGAGACGACCGATTGACCAAAGCAGACGTGTGAGTTTCGCCATCATTGTGGTCAGTTCTTCAATGTACACATCTGCAGTAATGCTCTCGCCGTTTTGTAAAAAGCTATGATGAATCACACCAGCACTAGACCACCATACTGTGACCATCACCTTTCTAGGGGTCATTTTTCGTTTTGCACATTGCTTTGGTACCGAACCAGGATCTAACCAACTTGTTGAGCGCTTTCGATTGTCAAAAAGAATCCATTTTTCGTCGCACGTAACAATTCGGTTCAAAATTCCTTCATTTCTGTGCCTGTTAAGCAGCGCAAGGCAAGTCTCGACGCGTACGTTGCGCTGGCGATCGTTAAGTTCGTGGGGCACCCATCTATCAAGCTTTTTTATCTTGCCAATCTGTCGCAAATGGACCAATATTGTTTTGATGCTAACATCAAAAGCTGCTGCCAGCTCAGCTGTAGATTGAGATTCATCAGCTTCCACAATCGCCTTTAATTCATCATTGTTGACCAAAGTTTCCGGACGACCACGAGGTTCATTTTTCAAGTCAAAATTCCCAGAACGGAACCGAGCAAACCAATAACGGGTTGTACGTTCGTTTGTACAGTTCTCTCCGTAAACGTCGTTGATGTTACGTGTCGTTTGTGCCGCATTGGTGCCACGACGGAACTCATATTCCATAATTACACGAAATTTCAAAGTATCCATTATGAGGAAAAATGTTCAAATGTAATGAAAATACAACGCTAATCAATAAACAAAAGACTTATATTGTAAATAGAATGTCATATTTTTAAAACAAAATTAATTTGAATTTAGAATTCATAGCCAATCAAAACTTTTTTTTGTTTGAAAAAGTCTGTACTGCAATACGGCAATTTCATAGGTAAAGACCTATTATATAAACAATATATATTTGTTTTTATCACACATTACGAACAAATCATACGGCTAAAGTTACTAGGCGTAATCTAAATTGTAATTTATATTATTTACAGTAAAGTTTATATTGTAAAAGCTATGGATTATGATTCATGGAGGGTACTAATATGTATGAATTTTCCAGGTCTTCTTTACGCGGAACTTCACCGCATAAGAGAGAAGCACCCAGAAGAGACAGAAGTAGACCCGGACGTGACCCGCGCCGCGCGGTCCCGCCTCTTGCAGCTGTTAAAGGACCCCAACCCTAACGTGAGGCAAAACTCCGCTATGGCACTGTCTAATATTTGTCTTGTTTGCGCCCTTGACAAGTGAAACTGCTGGTCAATTCGACCAAAAGGTAACATTCACAGCAATTTTAACCTTATCTTACATTAGGTTAACATTGGCTAACATTAAAGATTAGGTTAATATTGTTCGATAATCAAAAACATGTGTTATCAATTAATAAACACCGTCAATTCTTGTGTAATGTAAAACGCCATGGCCTTCTCTAAGATTTGCCTTGTTTGCGCGCTTGACAAGTGAAACTGCTGGTTAATTCGACCAAAAGGTAACATTCAGAGCAATTTTAACCTTATCTCACATTAGGTTAAAATTGACCAACATTAAAGATTAGGTTAATATTGTTCGATAATCAAAAACATGTATGTTAATAATTAATAAACACCGTCAGTTCTTGCGTAAAGTTAAACGCCCTCATGAAAGTCTCTTATATTTTCCTTGATTGCGCATTTGACAAGTAAAACTGCTGGATAATTTGATCTAAGATTACAATAACTTAAAGATTGGATTAAAGTTGTTAAATTAACTTTAAAAAAAGTTATCTAAGATTAAGATAGTTATAGGTTGATGGAAAATGTGTGTCTTCAAATGAATAGTGTCTTCTTGCGCAAGGCAAAACGCTGCCGTGGCATTCTCCAACACTACCTAGTTAGCGCACTTGATAAGCGAGCGCAGCGGGGCGATCACGGAACTTTGATTGCAATGCAACAGGAGAAATTTCCTACTAACTATGCACATAAACTGCGTATTAAAACTGTCAAATCCATACTAATTGGGTTTCTATTTGTTACAATCGTGTTACGTGATCGCCTAACTGATTATTTTCCGAAATGTTGATCGAACAGAATAGGTTTGAAAGATAAATAAGTCTTATCAATGTGTACCTTTAAAATCAATAATCATTCGCTGTAACAATTACGTGAATCGGAAACATAGGTTAAAAAATCTGCCATATTTCGAACGATTAACTGATTAGGTTCAAGAAAAAAACAGATACCAATCTTAGTACTTGACAAAAAGCGGCTGCACTACTAAATATCTATTTTACCGTTTTTAGCGATTTGAATTTATGAACCTACAGGTTAACTATGCCAAATATTGAGTCAACCAAAAGTTTTATTATTGGGTTAAAAATAGACCAAATTACGTAAATCATTTAAAAAAAAACAAGTCCTACAGTTATATTGTTTTTAGTATAGCATGTGTAGTTTTGGAGAACATTTAACAACACAACAACAACACGAATCTACATCAATGTATATAATTTTCCTCAACCCTAAAAAGGCAAGTAAATGCTAGCTGTGTATAGCTACAATCTACGCATCAAATATTATGAACTTTGTGGTGAGTCGCTATTGCTTTTGCTTCATTATTTTCTTACAAATATACAAAAAAAAACATTTACCACTATATCGATGTGTATGTCATTTGCTAAAAATAAATGAAAAAGTATTGGCATTATTGCTTGCACTTAGAATGTAAGACTGATATTAAAATATATATGAAAAAGACCATGTTAAATATACTTATTAGATAAGTCACTATACTGTCGGAAATATGTGGACGGCGCGGCATAGCTTTTTATTTGCTATCGGTACCAGAAACCGCGGCCTCTTCTAGAAAATAAGCCTTAGGCGTGAGGGAAGGGTTACGTAATCGTAACTTGGTTGAAACCGATAAAACTTCCAGACTTCCTCTATTCTTATGCCCATTACCAATTCAATTTGCTTACATCTCTGTTTTCCCCTGCCCATTTCCAAATTGACTTGCAGTCTTAGTTTATTTTCTCCTGCCAATTTTCAATCCAGCTAGCTGATTTCTCTATTTCCTTTTACCCATTTCCAATTTCAAAAGTTGCTCGACTCTGATCTATTTAATAATTTTAGTTCGTCTGAATTTTTTCTCGTTTCTGATTCAATTTTGTACACAACCGGTAGACTCCGTCTCTCAATTTTTATAAATTAACTTTTGACGTGAGTATTAACAAATCTATAGATGTAAAATTACTTTGTATGATTGTATAAGGAGTAATCTCTGGAACTATATAATTGATTCTGAAATTTTAGTGCGCTTTGCTATGCCGTGCAGTCTATCAATTTAGCGTTTTTTTTTGCTGAAACTGATATATTATAATCGCAAAACCCTTTAGTGCTATTTTAATGTGATATTGCTTAAGATTTTAGACCTTATGAAACTTAGTTTTAGGAATAAATTGTTGGTCATTATGTACTTAGTTATTATTTTTTACTAACGCCATGTGCCGCGGTCTTATCACATTGTATTTTGGGCCTCTTTTCTACTGATTAGTTCGACTACAGTTTAGGCAATCCTAGCTGATACTGTGTATAACTTTCTTGTGAAATTATTTGGTAAGTTTATCTACCTATCTACTATGTAAATCATCTAACCATCACATATTAAATAAATAATCTCTATAAGTGATCTCAGTTGTTTTTGATCATATATTTAATTAAAATACATTAAAAACCATTAAGTACAATAATTGTGAGTAATTGACAGATTAATTTGTTGTCATTCACAGTAACTTAAGTAAAGCGGGTCCCAGCTTTAGGGACGGATAGATGCGGGTTCAAATACTGTTCGGTATTAAAAATTTTCTTTTACAAATTATATATCTGTCAATTAAGTACAATTTAAAAATACTTAGGTAAAAAACTTAATTAAAAAATCAAAAGTGCACATTTGTGAAAAGCGTTTTAAAGCAATATCGATTCGTAAGTTAAAACTATTCGAAATGTAAAGTTTACGTAAGAACATTAAGCAGTGCGGGACAAAAATATGGCACGTTACATTTAAAAACTAAATTCACACGGCTTACTAATAAATCCTTCGACGAATCCATTAATCTCTTGGGCAATTAATTCTGCTTCCATCATAATTCACGCTAAAATATTTGTGATACTCCAAAGTTCCCTTGTTTTATCGATTTTTTGGTATGCGTTTGTATTTTTAATGATAACGTGACAAGACAATAAAGTCTGAATAAAGATTTCTTGAACAAAAACAACTATTGCTTATATGTCGCCGGTAAACATGTGTCTTTTTTAGTTGTTGTTATTTAAAATTTGAATTATATGTATAGTGGCAAATGTAAGTAGATAAAGATAAAGATTCCTCATTTGTAAACACAATGAATGCACAGCAAGAGTTCTACATGTTTTGACCCAGTAGGCCTACAAATGGTGAGAGATGTCGAATTTAAATTTAGCCACTAATTTAATATATTAATGTCACATGCAAGTATCAAAATCTTAAATAATTTAAAAAAAAATTCTATTAACGCATGTCATATGGAAACCAATAATAACAAAAGTAATAATAAAAAATGATAAATCAACGAAGAAAGACTTATTTCAATTGTTTTTATCATTAAGAAAATCATGTTCGCTATCATAGTTTTTCTGCTAGAATAGTTTTAAGCTTAATTTTAAACACGTTAGAGTTTAGCTCTTTTACAGCCTTATTAATAAACACGAACTAGCTTTAGACTAGTTACACCATCTTTTGTCTCTTTCGATCCAGCTAAATATTCCAGTAGCAAAAAAAGGACAAAAGCTGAAGTAACTAATCCAAGATTAATACCCGTTTATTAATAAGACTGTTAGAGATTTAGGTATTCTGTTGTAAATTATAGGGCCCATACATAATACTATTACGCGTGAGCGCTTTTACAAAAGAATCTTTACCTCTTAGTTACCTTTATTTAAGCAATGTACTTGTTTTGTGTTATGCTACCCAGAGATTATGTTATTTTACTTATGCAGTCTTATTTTTTACTCTGGGGAGATGATTTTTTTTTACCGAACGTGCCATGTTTTGGCAAGCATTGCATTAAGTTAGGGTTATACATATATTATAAAACAATGAAATAGTCGTTATTAGGGTTTGTTTGTTTGACAATAAAATACTTTGCATTAGTTTATCCTCCAGTGTCTTATTTTATCTGAATTGAATTGAATCTTAGTGGCTTCTGCGGCAATTTTGCTAATGTCATGTACTATTTCTTCATTTCAGTTCTTTGTTTTTTTAGACTTACGATGACTTTGACATCTGATACTTTTATTTCACTATCAGGATACAAATATGAATAACCGTCTCTATAAAAAAAAATGAAGTTTGCATTCAGTACAAATGTGTAATCCACTAATCCACCAACCCGCACTTGGCCAGCGTGGTGGATGACCTGCCCTCTTCACGTGAGAGCAGCAGTATATAGGAACGTATTGGGCCGATGGCGGACAGGAACGGTAAGCAGCTTATTACCAATATGATTAGGTATTTTTTTACCCATATGGTTAGGTATTTTTACCAATATGATTAGGTTTTTTTTAATCAATATGATTAGGTATTCTCTTTTAACCAATAGATTAGGTAAATTTTTTAAGTTTTCGAATAGTACCTATACCTTTATGCGCGTCTGAACTTAAGTTTGACAGCTCTTAAAGCACTTATCCCTCTATGATATACCTATTGTAATTCATTTGTGCACAATGTTGGGGGTGCAGAGGAATAACTGCGAACTTTGGAACTGTCTAACTTTAGTATACAGACGGGCATAAACTTTGGAACTGTCTAACTTTAGTATACAGACGGGCATAAATTACAGAATATGGGATATTTTATCTGTAATTTTATAACGTACTTATATAGGTACCACAGCGCTTACGCGCTTGCTGGATTAGTCATTTCGTATTACGGCTACTTTTTACAGTCACTGGTTCTACGCGCGCAGTCTTCGTTTCAGTTTGAGTTATTCTGCTTTTTGGCCAACCAGAACTCCTGGGTTGGTTGGCAGTCGCTGCGTAGTTGTTTGTTGTCCCAAGACACCGAGTCCATTCGCCATTCCGGAGATACGTATGGATGGGTGCGCAGGCGTGTAAGTGCTATCTGTGGATAGTATTTAATAAATAACGCCCAACGATCACATACATAGATCCTGGACTCTAACTAGGATTCCCTGTGTCTAGGCACCAGGATGGTCATGGATCCGAGGACCATGATCCTACAATACCCAGACTCAGAAAAAGAATTTGCGTTTTTTTTTCTATGCACAATTACTTGTCCTGCCGTGGGAATCGAACCTACCGCCTCCGGGTCATGAGCCGACCTACTGAACCATCACACCACTGAGGCTGTCAATGATGCTAGCTTGCAAAAACAATTAAACAGGCCTGAATTTAGCTGGCTAGGTAAAGGCCATCCTTTGCCATGCTTCTTTGCCAGTTACGCAGCTTTTCGGGTCACATCTGAATAAAAACTTACAGGGTGTGCTGGAGCGGCCATTTTTGGCAGCGCCAGCGAAGACTTGATATTCTTCACATCTCGGTTATGAAGATCGATAGTGTGCTGCATTGCCTTGTGCGACGAGGTCGTATAGATGTCGTCTATTATAATTCTGTAGGACCTGGACAGATAAAAGAGAACGATTGATTCTAGTTTGAAAACTATCGTGAGTATTTGGAAAATTAATAACGGCTAAACTCAAAGAAGTACGTCGCTCTGATGCTGACGCTTACGTGCTGACGCTCGCGTAAGTCGCCGAGGCTTGCGTTAGTATCTGGTTCCCAGAAGGAGGATATCGTATATGTCCGAAACCTGGTCGGAGTAACTTTTGATATACGTGAGCTTAGCTGTTAATTTTCCAAAAAGTTTGCAAGACTGTTAGTTAAGTTAGCTCGTTCTATAAATAGGTTATGGTGTCGTTGGTCATTTTCTCAAACCACTTACTCATTCGGCATGTCGTCCAACTTTTCAGCTGGTGTCAGGACTACACGAGGGCGGGTTTTACGGACATGCTCTCTACCAAGGTCTAGTACTTCCTAGAATTTGAAATGGTCAGTGCATTAATTTGCTATAGAAATAGGTGCGAATACCGTGAATCCGACGTCGGTTTTAAGTTTATCGAAGATTAGAATGGGGGCAGCTTCATGTATATATGGATAAATTAATGAATGGCACACACATAAAGGCGCCGATCGTCTTCACTCGTCGAAGTGCGGACATCTGGGTTACTTTATACTTCGTATACCCACAGTGTACCTACTACTCACAGAATTCGTTCCATTTACATAGATCTGACTATAAATACTTCTGTATTCGGTGACCATAGACAGCTATCAATACAATTTACTGGGGGGGCCAGAAAGTTAAGAAATTTCACATGAGGGCCAGAATTACAGGAAATATGCATTTTCTGTTGAAACTTTTAATCATATAGAAACATTACAGCTTACACACTTGCACAAATGTTAAAAGTTTCAATTTAACTTTATTCGAAGGCCCAGCCATGGTAGGCGTATGAGACATATTTGCTCTTGATCATTTATCTAAGTGTGTATTCTACATTGTGGATTCTACTTTATACTACTAGACCATCAAAATATAATTATCGCGAGTCATATAAGGACCGCCCGCGGCGGCGGGCCGGATTAAATGCTTTCGCGGGTCGCAGTTGGCCCGCGCTTTACTTTGCCCATCACTGATCTAGACTCTAGACCACAGAACACCTAGACTATAGGCCAAAGAGTATAGTAACTAGATGCTCCAGATAATGTAGCGCTCATAGCGAAGCTACTTGCCTACACGAAAAAGAAAGGAACTCTAGATAAATTTTATACTTACGTATGGTTCTTGTACATGCCTAGGATCAGTTCGAATGATATCCTTTGGTTTACCAAACAAATCAAACGGGGGCAAGTATGGTTCCCGCCAGCGATTCATGGAGGAGATGTCCTTTAAGGTTCCTTTATTTCGTCTCGTTTTTCTGTGCGTTTGCACGTACTTGTAGTCCCCTTTTGACCAGGAATCCAATTCGTTACTTTTGTAACGGCGGAAATCTGTTTTGGACGTAGTTTCATACTTAAATAGCATTGATTTAAAACGCTTTACGTTGTCAGACATATTTAATACAGGTATAAAAAGATCTATGAAAACTCAATGTATAGTAGGTAAATAAATAGAATATTTTACCAAATAAAATAATTACAAAATAAAGCCAATTTTTTTATTCAAACCATAGACTTGATCAATGTAAATCGGGAGAAGTAATAGTATTCTGTGATGTAAATAGGGCGAACAAAGATCATATAACCACTACGGGCGAATTCCATGGTGTAAACCGTTACTATACTCTGTCGCTAGGACTTTTAAAAGATTCAGTGGGGTGTCACGTCACGCAACTTTGATTGCAATGCAATAGGCTAAATTTCATTCCTAATTTGAAAATTTCCATAGTAACTATGCACGTCAACTATGTAAATTGTAAAACTATAAATCGATGTAATTTTCCAACTAACGCTGTGGCTTGTCATACCAATTCGGTTTTAAAAGTGCGATCACATACATACACTGCAGTAGTTTTGATAAAGCCAAATGCCACATAGCCAAGGTCTATTCCAATTATTATATTATCCTTACAAATCCCCTAGTGGGAAAACTGGATGAGTGAATATGAATGGAATTTCATTTCGCCCATGAATCAAGCCTATAATGACAACGAAAACGCACCTAATAAATTACTAAAATAATTTTATTAAAAACTTAAATAAAACATCTACCTGACAATACTTACAAAAAAAACTATAGTAAGTACACAATGGGTAAATCTACCCGTATCCGTAAAACTATCTAAAATCCAACAAGTCATTGTAAATTATCACAAAGTGTTCAAAATCGCTCTGTATCTAATATAATAAAAATGGTTGTCTCAGTGAGCTGACCAAAAGCTAACAATTGATTTGCCTATAGGTACATTTTGCCCAGAGAGCTCAAGTATGATGAAAGACTATGGCGAATTATAGCCTCTTGATTTTTCTATGGGCCGTGATGGTAGCTAACTCGTCACACGGTCCGCACCTGTAATAATCATATGAATTAAGTAAATAGTAAATGGTTGACTCTTATTTATTTAGGATCTATGCATGTGATCTTTGGGCCTTATTATTGTTATTATTATATTATGCATCATTACCTATATGTCGTGTCGTGATCGTGAGTAAATCTTGGGCTCAGTGATAGCCACGGCTTCAAGTCTTGAACTTTGACAATGAAGGAAGACCTTTTCGTGCCTTGCGCAGTTATACTACTTTTGTCTTTTACCGAATTCTATACGTGCCTAGATTTTTTAAAGGCACGATGCTTTTGGTTTCTGCCAACCTTTACAGTATTACCAGAGGGAGTGAGATTGCATAGGCACCCATTGAAAGTGGGAGGTAGCCAGCTGTTGTCGGGAGATAAGGATCTAGAAGACTATGTCCACTGGTAGAGTAGACCTTATGGAAAGTCTTGACCCTTCTAGCTAAGCTGGACGGCCGATCTACCGCACGACAGCTGCGATAAGAGTCCCTAAGGCTTAGGCATTTCAGGCGGCCGGAAGGGTAATACTTGACGTAGGCACTTACCTTACGTACTTTTTTACGTTAGTGAATGTCGAGACGAGCTAGTCGTTCGCCTAATGTTAAGCGTCCATTACAGGTGCAGTGCCACTTGGAACCTAGTAATTGCTATATTTTTTTTTTAGTTAGGGAATGATGTAACGAGCTAGTCATCCACCTGATGTTAAGCGAAACGGATGCCCATAACAGAACAGTATTTCACTCGAAAGTCCAAAATAAAAAATCTTGCGCGTCACTGCACTGCGCACATCATCAGCAGTCTGGTAATAAGATTACTAGACTGTGAGATCAGATCATAAAGTCTCATTTGCCCAGTAATTTCACTAGCTACAGTGCCCTTCAAACCGGAACACAGTAGTGCTTGCACACTACTGCTTGGCACTGGCAACGAACTTTGCAGAAAAGTCCTACCACCTAGTAAAGTTTAGGTAGTAGTTACTTCTTAACGTCAATCAATATGTTCAAGAGTAAAAAAATCGAAAGATCTTCATCTGGTATGTTTCTGTATGCAAGGATTTTTTTTAGATTTTCGATGGTACCTACTTGTTGTACGAAACACCGACCTTGACCCTTGATAGCTAAGCCAGAAGTTCTTGGTCGGCTCACAGTGGCCCCGCAGCTGCTTCCGATCCCAACTGGCTGACTCCATCCTCCATTCCGGAGAGACATATGACGGTTGAAGTTTTGGTAATACAGTCTGGAAATTTAAACCAATATCCAGAACGGCTTAAGTTACGAAAGTTTAAAAAGTGTTATGACTATAGCATTTTTTTAAACGGCAAATTGCCTTTATTTTCATCTAAATACAACAATTATATAATAACTAATGCTAAACACTACCTACAACAAAAACAAAAATTTGACTATATACTAGCCGCGATGAAAATGTTCCAGCCCACTACCTAGTAGGTAGAGCGTACCCAGCATGCTGGCAGAAATAGGTAGGTTTATTGATATTCATATATATAGGTAGGCAGTTAGGAATCTACCTACTTAATCGAAAAAGGGAAAATGCAACACTAAGTAAACGGGACTTGAACTCGGCTTTAGAATTCCCTTCCATATGGCTGACCGGCTATGGGATATACACCGACCTTTACTAATAAACCTTAATTATTCATAATTAGCGTAATTCTTCTAAGGATTAGGTTTACTTACAGGCCTTGCCACCGCCGGCTGGCTTGGCAGCGGCGCTTTGACACTGAGGTACGGTCTGATAGATTCTTGTTGGGATTGCATGACTGCAGTCATGTATATGGAGTTGCATAAAATGGCTCGCGCATTTGGATCTTCGATGTCGTCCATACTGACAGCTGGCGTTATCACGAGCCGCGGGCGAGTCCTCTGCACCTCTTCGAGAGCGGTGTCTTTGGGCCTCACCTGAGCCACAATATCGCAGACGCTTTATAAATATTTCCGAATTTCAGTACATATTTTATTTTCTAGACAATATGGAAAGAAGCAAGCTTCATCAGGACTTCACGTTGTCCATAGGTCATATAGCCATAAGACTAGTCAGCGCGTCCTGTCAGTTATGACCTATGGAGCCAAATATGGACACTCATTGTTAACTATCGACTAAGCTTATTAGAGTGCTATTATTGGAGAGGCCAACGTCCAGCTGTGGACAAGAATAGGCTGATGATGATGGAAAGAAACGACTCACATAAGGTTTCGGCTGTTCTGAAGGGTTGGTGCCAACAATATCTTTCGGTCGGTGGAAGACGTTGAAGGGTACCGTCCCCATTTTCCATACCGATAGCGTGTGAGTGTCTTTTAAGGGAGGTGGCCTTTCTCTCACGACGGTAGGCTTTGGCTTGTAGGTCGTGAAGATGGGCTCTTTTAGATCTCTGCCTCTGAAGTCAGTCTTATTTGTGGTACCATAATCAAATAGCATGGTTTCTAGCCTGTTTTTTATGGTATTCGGCATTGTGCTTAGGATACCCAATTATTCGATATTCACGATTCTCTTCCGTTTGCTTCCGTTGAGATTTGACGTTTAAACGGAAAATCAAAGAGTAAGTAGCCCAGGTTGTCAGGTAAATTGCTCAGCAAGTAGGTTTTATGTCAACAATAAAGGTCGATATTTCTCAAAAAAATACCTATATACTCATGACTCATAAATAGAAAATAACTGTCTTTCTGGCACCTAAAAGCTAAAAATATACATCAAAGAGCAGCAAGCGGTCAGTCCATAGCTATTGCCTTTGGCCATTTACCACCCATACGTTATTAGGTACTTGTAACAGTACCTTTATTATATTTATAAATTTATATCTTTATTTTTGATTATTTTATTTATTTTTATGTGTAAGTAATAGTTTTTCATTTTTGTTCTGTTCTGTATTCTGTGTTTTATTTTAATAATATTGTTATATGATAATGTGACTTGAATATTGATACATTTATATTGATTATGGTAATTGGCTATGGCCGTCTAATTAATGAAATATATAAATTTTTACCTTTATATTACAAGTATAGTATTATATTATCTGTCATTGTGTAGGATTTTAATAAAAACTACTGAAAAATAATTTAAATAATTTATTTATAATTCACCAATAATTACACCGAGTAAATACCAATTTATTTGATAGAAAGTATATACATTTTTACAGTTAAACAGTAGTCCATAAAATATGTTTTTATCACAAAATAGGTAATATTCATTGGAGTCTCCTAATGCAGAGATCGTACAATATAAATATAATATGACTATACACTCACGCCCAAACTAAAATAGGAATCTTTACAATGTCGACACGGCGCTGGTGAGCGGCTGTCGGCGACCTTTCTATGCAACGCTGCCTCCATTGGACTCTGGTAAGTTACTGCCCCAATTTATTTCAACCATTGGGAAATTTCTATCTAGTATCCACCAATATCAATTCTCTCTACGTGCAGTTACATAGCATTATAAAAAATTTCACCCAAACTAAACTCGCTTATTTCCCCGCTAACGGCAACAAAATACTGATAGGTTTGCGTCAAAGCGCCTTATTTACTGCTGTACGTAACGCTATGATCATGCACGACATGATGCATGATAAAAACGAGAGTGCTTTAGACCACACGACTGAAGTAAAACTTCTTTAGTATATTAGCCGGTATAACTTTGTTTAATGTTAATGTCGCCATCTTGACAATTGTAAGTTGTCATTTTACCGGACATACTAACATAATAATACAATTTTTTTAACTTTGTTATGTTGACAATGGAGATCTACGTGAACTAACTTCAACTTCCGTTCGCCACGTATTTAGCAGCTTACTCCCCAAGTCAAGCGTGCGTAAAGAAGTTTTACTTCAAACTCGACAATCACGCATGACAATATTGCATTTTGCGATAATTGTATCTAGCGGATTTGGGCATCGAATGTAATTTATTGTGCACTAAATGGTAGATCGAAAAGATATGAGACGATCCATTGAAAAATCAAGAAGAATTCCATACATGTTTTAGGAATAGTGCAGTCCAAATCCAGTCGCGATGATAATTACCTAGATATCTAAGTAACGAGGTAGAATTCCGAATTATACCTACATTACCCTATATGTTTAAAGACACCGTTTAAAACGAAATATCGCCTTTTTATTCGCCCTTTATATTGCGATCAAGCAATTCTTTCTCCCAATTCTCTCTTGCGAGTCCAGGATATCATTTCAGACGGATATTGAAATTTATTATTTTATTAAATAAAATCAAAAAATTAAGCTCGAATATCTCTGCGTATATATTTTAAACACTATAGAATTTTAGATGACGTGTATCACACACTGATGGCTCGATCTTTACCTACTAAAATTCATAAAAGAATATTCTCTAATTCATTCCGAAAATAGGGACTCGGGTCTCGGGAGTGGGGACTCGTTTGTGGTCCCAAAAGTGACCTAATGGAACCAACATATCCATGTTCTGTTTCTGGGTGTTATACTGTATTCTATGTATGCATTTACAAATATAAAGTAGTGGTATCAGTTATCTGGTTCCCATAGCAAGCTTTACTTAGTTTGGGGCTAGATGGCGCTGTGTGCAATGTCCACAGATATTTATTATTATTATTATATTATTTCATTTTTAGTATTACTAGGTGGTGGGATTTTTCTGCAAAGTTCGTCTAGGCAGGTACCACCGCTTTGCCAGTTATTCTGCCGCCAAGCAGTAGTGTGCAAGCACTGCTGTGTTCCGGTTTGAAGGGCACTGTAGCTAGTGAAATTACTGGGCAAATGAGACTTTACGATCTGATCTCACAGTCGAGTAATCTAATTACCAGACTGTGCTGATGTCTCAGGATGATGTGCGCAGTGCAGTGACCCGTGAAACTTTATATTTTGGAGTTCCGAGTGACACTGTTCTGTTATGGGCAGCCGTGTCGCTTAACATCAGGTGAACGACTAGCTCGTCACATCATTCACTAACATAAAAAAAAAAAAAAATATCTACTCCTTCAACCTCGCACCGATTTGGCCACCGCACCGTTGTCGCTTGCACATAAGTTTTGTAGACGTATGGCGTATCTCACGGAAAAATTACGTGATAATTTGCCGTCTCTCCTAAAGTAAGATTGGGTGAGATTCAGATCGACCCACTCCCCCGTACCTCTAAACGCCTCACGCAATTAATGAACGGGACTAGACAGTACAAATTGATTAATTATTTTAGTCATCCATCACAGATAAAAATAACACTATACCTTTTAAAAACAAACCAAAATACTATCAATATTAATAATAATTATAAAATAACAAGAGCAACTAGTAAATGATAATTTATATAGTAAGAATCTGCTTGTATATTCTGTTCAAGCACTTATACAAGGTGGAATTTAATTAGTTCTTTTCCTTTAATGTATATATTCAGTCCATGCTATAGAACGGTCCAATATAACTAAATAAAAATTTAAAACTAGGTATTATCAAATTTAAATTCTAAAGAAAAGCGTTGCGATACTGAACAAAGCAGGTGTTTTATCGCCTACGAAACATTTACAAAGCACTCAGCTGGTGCCCGCGCTATGTGTGGCGTTAAACAGACATTTCGGCTGTCATGCAGTTATTTTAGGCGGCACTAAATACTAAAACATAACCACTTTTTTTAAATTGGCCCTTGTACGATTATTCTATAGCATGGTCTGAGAACATAAATTTAAGGAAAAGAGTGAATGAAATTCCACCTTGTATACAATCAGGACAATAATATATTTTTTTATATTAATTCTGTATCATAAATGATGTTTATTACATTTAATTTCTAATATTAATAATTTTTGTTTTCTGTCTTATGTAATTAAAATGAATGTAAAAAAAAAGATTTATAACAACGAGGACGAGTACAAATTGTGTACGATTTTTGAATTGTATCTTTATGTACCAGATAAATGAATATGAATATAGGAGATTTTTTTAACAATAATGTAAAAATAATAAAATCGGAAGTTATTATTTTAACTTTATATGTAAGTTGTATTGAACAGACTTTTTAAAGTTGCACGTGGAAGATGATAATAATATTTTTTATATAAAAACAAAACACCACTTAGTAAATAATTTTTAAAATTTTACTAGTATATTATTTACATTATGTTTTAAATAAGTTACTTAACTTAAAAAGCACACGTTTCAGTCTATGCTTTGCAAAGACCACTATTATTATAATATTCATATTTCGAAATATATATGACGGCGGCAACGTCCAGTTATAAACTCTATGCGCAGCGGGCAGTACCGTAATTTACCCTGTAGTGGCATTTAAATTTATTACAGTGGCAACACCGGCAACTGTCATTGCTTCCCCACCTATCTGACTATATAAAGGGAGTGCTTGCTGTACTAGGGATCATTCTTGCGCCGGACACGGCCCGGTGCGCACGCTGAAGGCCTATAGTTATCTATAGTTTTATAGTTTGCCCGCCATGCATTACCCGGAGCCTATATACATAAGTTAATTTCATGAAGGACGTTTACTAATTACAATTTAAATTATGCCTAACCATATTTACAAAACTACATAAATTCATTGAAATTGAAAGATTTGGTAAATATTATTTTCTACAATAGTATGGTAAATGCCCACGACTTTTTATTAATATAAAAGAGAAAAATAGATTACGAAAAATAAAATAACTTTGACACATCATAAGGAATTGGCGGTAAAACTTGACGCTGGAAACAATATGGCTGCCCAACCCAACCTCAATTTAATTTAGAAGGTGTAAAAACGAGTTTTGTTTTTTAGGTTATCACTGAATGGGGTCAATAACTTCGCTTTAGCTCGCAAAAATTGAAGAAAGGTGAAAAATGGTTATCCCTATCGATAAATAAATATAACCTGACCACCTCTCTAGAGTATAACTTGGGCATAATAACCTTTCCAACTCTCTTTAAAAGTATCATCGACATAATTGGCTAGACATAATCTACTAACACAAACGTCAATCAGGCAGGTTGATTTCTGCCCAAATTGGGCAGAATGGGGAAGCAGGGCCGCCCCAAGACCACCCACGTGGTATGGCCAAGTGGCTGAGTCCAGATTTGATCGCCCCGGAGTATCCATTGAAGATGCTACCGTCTACCTTCCCTGCACACAGGATGCTGGTGAAGCCGTCAGCGGATGCATCGATGGTGGTCACCACTGCTTCGTCGAGGAGTGGCTCGCAGGTCTTCAATGCTGGAAGTAATAAAGAAAATTGTTAATGAGACTGGTGTTTGATTAAAAGTAATAATAATTAGTTATATAATTGCTACCTTTTTTTATGTTTTGGCTCCACACTTTTGTGTATTTAGCCAGTGTCAAGTAATTGATAATTTATCAAGTTAATGATATTTCACGCAAATATGTGTCAAGTCACAGTCGAAGTCATCAAGTCAAGTCATAGTCTAGTCAAAGTCATACTCCTATTAAAATGGTGGCAACTTTACTTGAAGCTTCTATGGAGTTTTGGAAACAACACGAAAAGAAACGTTTCACCATCATTATACCATTTTCCCACACTCACACCTTTAATCCAGCACTTAACGTATAGAATTCCACCAATTTTATGCACTAACACCGAAAATAACACAAGTTTTGGAAAATAATACAATGCGGTGACGCAATTCTTTTCGCGTTCCCGCCAAAAACCGATTGCTACCTTAATATATCAAAATGAATCTATATTTCCCTCGGTCGTCGCACCACGCGTGAACGGACGGAATTTTTTGCTAATTATTTTTTTGTTGTGTTTATTATTGTCAGGAGAAGGTTCTTATGAAAGAAAAAATTTGGAAAGTTGAGAAAAATTTACCACGCGGGTAAAGCCGCGGGCGCAGATAGTTAAAAATAAACAAGGAAATATAAACGTTAAAGATAACGTAACGATTCTTTTAAAAACAAATCAAATAGTAGGTAAATATGTGGCGAGTACGTGGGGAGTATATAAGCTTTTAAAAATTCTGTACCAGAACAGAAACTGTTTGGAGCTACCTCGTATCATGGTAGCTATGGCCAGGGAGGGTACTAGAGATGCACCGAGTACAACTTTTACCGAGTAACCGAGTACCGAGTATACTCGGTTTAAAGTTTATCAAACCGAGTACTCTGCAGCCGACTCACCGAGTACTTTGGTTTTAAATATTAATAACTGAAAATAAAAATTATAAATGTATATACATTTCCATCGCGGCGTATTTCTAGAGGGTACTATGTAGAGATACCTTAGAGATACAGATACCGCAGCTTAGTGATGTTCATAAATTATGAAGTTATAATTATATTAAAATATTGTAACAAATGTTCTTTTCATTTGCATTTTTCAATCATATGTTAGCGTTACTACGTGTCTCAGGTGTCTCTTTATGTTCTTTTATCTTAAAATTGTAAAAAATTGTTATTTTCTTATAACATTTTATTTATGTTTCCATGATTGCTTTTGTATGTAGAACGTTTTGAGGAATACAATTTATTTTTACATTAAATATGAATTAGCCTAATATCCCATTCGATGTAAATTATTAATGTAGGGTCGAGTTATAACTAAATCATTAACATTTTATAGGTGGAGAAGAGATAAGAACTATCAATTCCTTTAATTAATGGAGCAAATGAACGATTACAAATCTATCGAATTAAGAGATATGTTATCGATAGTCAAGGTTTTCTGTTGTGTTGGGCAGGCAACTGAACCCCGTAGCATTTTATGAATGGTTTATTCCGGCTCACCGGTTGAACAGCGTTAAAAGGTTTTTAGCCTCTAAAATGCACCATATGACGTAACCGAGATATAAACGACGTTGTGGTTAAAATAATCGGGTGTTTATGGTATTTAACCGTCTATTATGTTGTGGTGAACACCAAAAACGGTTTAACCGACCGTTAAACTGATAAACGGCCGTTTAAAAATCTAGTGAACACCACCCTAAGTCACTTCATCAAATCTTAAGTAAACAGTAGCTATTTGACTGTGTCTTGTAGTTATTACGTTATTATTATAAATATTGATTCAATAAAGATCTTATAATAACAAGCTAAACATACGCAGCAATTTGGTACCTATTGAAGTTGGGTCCGAGTTTTTTAATGGACGAATGAAATGCCAATAACACGGATAATACCGCTGCTATTTATAGGTGCTGATTCCGGAAAAATACCAACCGATATAATTGTATTCTATTATTATGAACATAGAGTAAGAATAAAATTTACGCTCCCGCCCCCGCCTTTTTGACACTTTTAGTATGTATTTTAGTATTCAGGCGTTTTTTAATAAAACCTGTGAAAAAATATTTTACCTTCGCAGATGATATAAAATTTGTCCAGTCTTGTGATTAGTGTTTGCGCTCGACGCTTATTACTAGGCATGAATATGATAATAATATGTGTGGACATCTCACACAACGCCATCTAGCAAATACATACATATAATACAATATAACACCCAGACAGAACAAACACCTATGTTCATCACACAAATGTTTGTCCTGGGTGGGAATCGAACCCTCAACCCATAGTTCAGAAGGCAGGGTTACTACCAACTGAGCTATCGGGCCAGTCATAATCAGTCAGAATATTGTTATTACCTAAGCCCCTATCTTAGCGCGAGCGTTGTTTGTTTTCCTGTTCTAGGTGATTATGCACAAACGATTTTAAGCCACTGGGAAGGACCCTGGAGTTTTATATTATAACGCGTGATTTACTAAAATTTTTGTTTAAAACATTTTAGGTTTTTAAACGATTTTTATGCAGGTACCACCGCTTTGCAGTCAAGCAGTAGCGTGGTAGCAATACTGTTTTTCGGTTTTTAGGTCACTGTAGCTAAAGAAGTTATTGGGTAAATGAGACTTTATTATCTGATCCCACAGTCAAGTAATCTTATTACTAGACTGAAATGTCTCAGGATGACGTGAGCAGTGATACTGGCCGTGGCATAGCATTAGGCGAACGACTAGATCGTCACATCATTCAATAACATAAGAAAGAAGGATTATGATGACCTGGCTTTAAAATGTTTCTAGCCAATTTCGACTTAATACCTTCAGCCATTATTGAGAAAAGGGGTATTGAAAGTTACGTAGAGAGCAGTGATCTCTCTCTTTCTCACACACGCCTTCTCCCCATCTTTCTCTCCTTTTCTCTTTCTCCACCGTTCCCACACTTGTGAAAAAGTTAGGAAGATAACTTACATAAAACATTTTCCTTCCTGATAAACTCTCCAACGAAGGCGCACTGCAGTTTGCTCTCTTGCGCCAACTCAGCGATGGTCCTCAACCTGATGACGTCATCATCCGACAGCCGCTGATGACACTGCACGTTGACTAGTACGATAGGACGACTGCACACGAGGAACGCTGGAAGAATACGTTGGGTGTTCTAAATGTATGGGTATTATTGGTAAAAAAAATCGATACAGACGAAGGAAGAAATTATTGTTGTCTCAATCTCACCATTATGTCTAATTGAACACAGTGAAATAGTAATCTTTTTGAAAAATTAATAACGGCTCACGTCAATTAAAAGTCGAAATTACCCCGACCTGTCATATTTGATGTCCTTCTGGGAGCTAGTTACTAACGCAAGCCGAGGCGGGCCTCGTGCGCGTCAACACGTAACTGACGTAATTTTTTAAAATACATCATATTCACGATAGTTTTCAAGAATCTTTTTTCTGTTTTTTACGCGTATACTTAAAATATATATTTCATTTAAGAGGTTTCGTAACTAAATATCAAACGCAACGTTATAATTTTGCACGATTTTTCTGATAAATCTAAGTATTACTTAGCAAGATAACTTGACGCCCACAATATTTTTTTTTCATATCAATGATAAAATTAAATAATTACAACAAAAAATATATTTAATATTTATTTGTGTCGTCCTCCTTACACAATAACCCCTTACTAAAAGCATAATATACATTGTGTATCGGGGAAAGAGTTATTTAGTGTTTGGTTTCCCTCTACCGAATTTGAAATAGACAAAGACAAAACGAGAGAAAACACTAAGTAGCTATTCTGTTATGCAGTGTTTATTAGTGAGGGGATAAGTCTAAATGTGTGTCATAATCCTCTTACATCACAGGCACGAAAGTAGTCTTATTAAAACCACATTCTGATTGGTTTGGTGTACTTATATTTTATACGGAACCCTCGTGGCGTGAACACTGTTCGCACTTGACGTGTTCATTTCGATATTTTTTAGAATAGTTAAAGCGCATCACATCTTGTATAAAATCGTCAGTGATATAATATCTGCCAGGAGATAAATAGTCATAAAATGTGAGCTTATAAAATAATTAAAACTGTGTATTCTTGGTAGAATGCTCTATGCTGTACAATAGACTAAACAGACAATTAAATATTTATTCCCTAACGTTGTATAATTGCAAGCTAAAATGTGTCGAATGGCTTCAAACTTTATCATACCAAGATACTGAAGACCTCTTGATGGTTGTGAAATAAGACTTACTATCACAACACACCACACACCACTCACCACACACCACATATCACACATCACACATCACGCACTACACGCCAATCACCATACGTTCACATTCTTCTCATTTGTTTGCCTATTTCCCGTACTTGAATCGTAAAATTACTTTATTTTTATATCCTTACCTAGCATTTATTAATTTAAGTTTTCTCAAATGTTATCTTTGTTTAAATCTTTATATTTGTTACCTACATTGTCTTTTAGTTTGGAACTTTACTGTCCTATTTACGGAGGAGGGCGTTGACATCTGCGACACAGTCTCGTACTTCTGCAGGTGTCATCGATTCTCATTTTCTTTTAAGTGTAATTGTTTTTGGTTCCTAATAAGATACTTATTATTAAATACTTATTATAATAAACTCAAAATTCACAAGTAAGATTTTTAGATTAAATTTAGATTAAATTGTTGCTATGCTATTTCTGAAACAATAACCACATAATACTTAATAGAAATTGTACAATTTGAAGGTTGCTGTTAGAATTCCGCAAGGAAGTACCTCTTCAACCACTTTATTAATAATTGACAAAGTGGCATCAGGGGGGATAGATAGCTGTTCTTTCCATCGGAGATAAACTATTTGACCGTCAAGATAACAGTGCGTTTACATCTATTTATCTGCGCTTGGGGTGCTAATACAATCACAGAAATGTTTAGAAGAAACTCTGCCAAAACGCTTAAATAAATAACGACTTTTGCTACGACGTAATAAAGTGCAATTCAGCTTGCAAAGCGATTAACCTTACAATATATAGTAATAAAACCAGTCACCTCTTTCTATACAATACCTCTCATCTCAACGAAAGGGGATAATTGTGTCGATTTCTTCTATGCTTTTGCTATACCCGGTAAGAAAATAAGGCACTTATATCGCGACACAGATTATATAATACTAGCGGCCCATCCCGGCTTCGCACGGATGGAAATTTATTTTTTAAACATTTTGGCATAAACATTTTATCTTACAATTAAAATAGCCTATATTAATCAGTGATAAAGTAGCATTCATATGGTGAAAGAATTTTTAAAATCGATCCAGTACTTTTGGTACAATTCGTTACAAACATACTTACATACAAATCTTTCCTCTTTATTATATTATTAGTATATTAGTATTAGTATAGAAGTATAGATACATCGCGGTAAACTTCAGTCCACGCTTACGAAGCACGGGACAACTACTATGTAGTTATATTTGCAAAAAAATATTGTTCACTAATGAGTCATTGCTGACCTTCGGCGTCTAAACGCGATCATTTTGTATCCTGCATCACGTATATAATTATCATTTGACTTTTATCTCAGTTTAATTACACCGGCCTTATCTGATGTCTGGCTACATTTTGGAGAGTGTGCGCATGCCCTTCATCAACTTCATCTCCTTTCCATCATAGAACTACAAGACTTGGTGATTCGTCACACCCTTACGTCGTTAGTGTACCCCAAGTCCGCACTAAGCGTTTTGCTGACTCATTTATAGTCCGAACGGCCAAGGAATGGAATGCTCTCCTAAAATCAGTGTTTCCTTCAAGGTATAACCTAGGTCTTTTTAAGTCAAGAGTGAATAGGCATCTCATGGGCAAGCGTACTCCACCTTAGACAACTTCGTCACTTACCATCAGGTGAGTTGTTGTCAAACGCAAGCCCATTTTACCGTTAAAAAAAAATGTCTGGAAATTTCAATTCGCATTAAAATTGCAAAGAACTTTGTGATAAGCTATAGAATTTCATTCAGGCGTAAATTAAATTTTCAATAATTAATGTAAATCACTAAACGCTATTACATTTCAATTAAACACTTGAGCAAATGGAATTTTAAGTATGTCTGAAAATCTGAATCTGAAATTTAATATAGTAATAAAACTACATAAATATGGATTGCATGAATGTGCTTACGTGTTAATATTCATAGCCGTCATAATTAGTATCAATTATTCATGCTACTCTTTATTATGCGGTTTTCACTGTTTTGTTTTTAGCACATTCCTCTCTGGTCACGTACAATCCACAAGAGTAACCTTTGGAACCGAATTATCATGTTCTGTGCTGACAGAGCTTCAGTTTTATCTGTGCAGTAAACTATACACATACAGCCTTATTAATAAACACGAACTAGCTTTAGACTAGTTACACCATCTTTTGTTTCTTTCGATCCAGCTAAATATTCCAGTAGAAAAAAAGGACAAAAGCTGAAGTAACTAATCCGAGACTAATACCCGTTTATTAATAAGGCTGTAAACGTCCCGACATACTATCCCGAAAAAAAATCCATTCCACTATATACATGTTAATAATAATAACGCCCAACGATCACATACATAGATCCTGGATTCTAACTAGGATTCTTATACCCAGGAACTACGAGGACCATGGTCCCACAACACCCAGACTCAGAACAAGTATTTGCGCTTTTTTTTCTGTGCACAAATACTTGTCCTGGCGCGGGAATCGAACCTGCCGCCTCCGGGTTATGAGCCGACCTGCTCAACCACCACACAGAGGCTGTCAATATAATATCACTCGCATTTACCGATATTTTAGTTAGCCTCGTCATTTTCGTAACGTCATTTTTTAAATTCTGGTTTTAGTCATCTGTTGTCGTCAGGATAGTAATGTGTGCCTATTCATTAATACATGTGCACTGAGAGGTAAACAAAAATTACCTATTTGTCAAAATCAAATTGTACTTATAGTACTATAGGAGAACGTTGGCACTTACGATACAGACTGTTCTAGTCCAGGTGTTCAGCCAACTTACTCAATTATATATTTAACTATAAACCTAACTTTTATATTATACTGCATCCGGCATCCAGGAAACTGGATGTTGGCGTATGATGTATAATTTAAAGATTTCGATTGTTTATTCTATTTCTTTTACATTGCATGCTCTTTGATTTTTAACGACAATGTTATGTGATTAGCTCGAATATCTAATAAATATTTATTTTTATTATTATATGCTATTGGTAGAAAATAGACTAAAAGATACAGAAACTGTACAGATAAAACTGCACTGAGTGTGTAGCAGTAAAACTGCGCAGTTTCGTCAGTGTTTCGGCATATCGGCTGTGTGGACATATCATATATTTGTACAGTCCGACTGCACAGTTATAAAACTGAAGGTGTATAGCGGGCATAATCGTTGATATGATTAGATGAAGAGTGATGATTTACGTGAAGTGAAAATGACTGAAAAAGAAAGAGCGGGCTCACTGACCAATGACACGCCTTGGAAAATGCCATGTCCAATAGATAACTATGATAATTTGATGACACAGAATACTAAGGTCCGTATTACAGAATGATGCTTAGCCATCGATCGGTGCTCAAGCAGAGATTTCATTCATAAAGTGACCAATTAGTGAATGAAATCTCTCCTTGAGCACCGATCGATGACTCCAAAAAAAGCATTTCCTGTCGTCGGTCGGTAGCTTGGTAACTATTTATCCATCTACTAACTTTATAAATTGGATAACTCTTGGTTGTCTGTTTATTACCTACCACGACTAGACAGCTTTTTTTTATGTTAAGGAATGACGTGACGAGCTATGTTAAACGACACGGCTGCCCATACCAGCTGCAGTGTCACTCGGAACTCTAAAGTATAGAGGTTCGCGTGACACTGCATTGCGCACGTCATCCTGAGACATCAGCACAATCTAGTAATAAGATTACTAAACTGTGAGATCAGATCATAAAGTCTCATTTGCCCAGTAATTTCACTAGCTACAGTGCCCTTCAAATCGGAAAACAGCAGTGCTTGCACACTACTGCTTGGCGGCAGAATAACTGGCAAAGCGGTGGTCCCTACCTAGACGAACTTTGCAGTAAAGTCCTACCACCTAGCTAAAACTAACTTGGAGATAACTAAAACTTTAGGGAAGAAACGATAAATTTTATCCCGATAAACTAGAAGTCAAACTGAACCGAGGGCAGCCAGTAATGTATAATTATTCAAATTCCATACTCAATTAATATGCTCAACATCGCGCCATACCCCGTTTTAAGCCATACAAGCCTCCATTGATCAAATCGGTCTAACAGGCTACTCAACCGGTGGTTCTCGAGGCTCGCGGAGAATTTAACGCTAGCGTATTTTACGGTGAAATATTAAAAGCGATAAACTGAAGAGTTTGATATGTACGAGAGCGCGTTTTTAAGTTCGCGGAATGGGGAGGTTGGAGTGAAAATATAAAAAAAAAACATATTATTTTTCCTTTTCTTTTTTATATCGTATATTTCGAACTAGCTATGCCGCGCGGTTTCATCCGCGTGGACAGTTTCCCGGGATTAAAGTCATCATCATCATCATCAGCAGCAGCCTGTAGACGTCCTTTGCTGAACGTAAGCCTCCGCCACAGTTTAACCGGATATACCAACATAATTTTTTTTTTTCACTTTGTTATGTTGACAATGGAGATCTATCTAATAAAGTCACATTACACGTAGCTAAATAAATCATTATGCAAACATTACCCGTTCATAAAATCAGTTGAGAATGGGTTTGTTCCGAGTGCAGCGTTCGCCAAATGCGGCAAGCGGAATTGACCTCTATTAAGAACTGAATAAGGTTAAAGTATTCAATGAGGCTGAGTAAACGTCAATAATATAAAAGACCGAGTAGACATAATTGGTCGACGCGGCGGTGATTTACTGTTGAGAACTGTAGCATATGCATTTGTATAATATACAAATGCATATAAATTTAAATATAAATTATTCCGCTATATTATATTACTAGTTGACCCGTCACGGCTTCGCTCGGGTGAATTAGTAAAACGCGGTCGAACGGGATAAAGAGTATTCTGTCCGTCTCCTGGCTCTAAGGTACCTTACCAATTTTCAGCCAAATCAGTTCAGCCATTCTGGAGTTATAAATAGTGTAACTAACACGATTTTCTTTTATATATATATACTAGCGGCCCGTCCCGGCTTCGCACGGGTGAACATTTACTTTTTAAACATTTTGGCATAAACATTTTTTTCTTGCAATTAAAATTGCCTATATTAATCAGTGATACTGTAGCATTCAAATGGTGAAAGAATTTTTAAAATCGGTCCAGTACTTTTTGAGCCAATTCGTTACAAACATACTTACACACAAATCTTTCCTCTTTATAATATTGGTATAAATTATGTTTATTGAATTTCAATGTCTCTTTAAAATATACATTAGAATTAGAATTACGTATATAAGTCAACCTATTCTTTATATCTATAAACAACTAGCGGCCCGCCCCGGCTTCGCACGGGTATTTAATATATATCTATTATAGATTGAGATATAAACTATCCTATCTCTCAAGTTGGATCGAACTGCACATGGTGTGCGAATTTTATTATAATCGGTTAAGTGGTTTAGGAGTCCATTGAGGACAAACATTGTGACACGAGATTTATATATATTAAGATAGGTTATATCGTTGTCACAACACAACTGTTGTTTGGACACAATCATTTGGATTTTGTTTACGAAACACAGTTATCAAGAGAACGAAACAAAACGACGAAGAGACTGCTCAGGCGGTTGCCAAATATGTTTTCCAATTTATTACACTTGGGTTTATAAACCCCTTTAAGTTATTCTGCGGTCAACCTTTTTTCGGACTCAATTTAAATGTTGGAGTTATGTATGTTATGTATTATGTGTATTTATATACCTCCACGGAATCCACTTAACTTTGTTTATCTCACTTCACCACTTTGCTTCCGTTGAACTTTACTGCAGTCCTTGTGACCATGTTTTGCTTTTTACGACGATACATAACATATTATTGTTTGGTCTCAGACGCCGCGACGTAAGAGTACTAAAGTATAACTCTGTTAAATACACTACGATATATATATATATATATATTTTTTATGTTAAGGGATGACGCGTCGAGCTAACCGTTCGCCTGATGTTAAGCGACACGGCTGCCCATATCAGTTGCAGTGTCACTCGGAACTCTAAAGTATAGAGTTTCGCGTGACACTGCACTGCGCACGTCATCCTGAGACATCAACACAATCTAGTAACAAAATTACTAGACTGTGAGATCAGGTCATAAAGTCTAATTTGCCCAGTAATTTCACTAGCTACAGTGCCCTTCAAACCGGAACACAGTAGTGCTTGCGCACTACTGCTTGGCGGCAGAATAACTGGCAAAGCGGTGGTACCTACCTAGACGAACTTTGCAGAAAAGTCCTACCACCTAGTAGCTAGCACCCGCTCATAAGAAGTAGTCTGTGTTTTGACAACCTCTGTGGTGCGGTCTGTGGTTCAGCAGGTCGGCTCATAACCCGGAGGCGGCGGGTTCGATTCTCGCGGCAGGACAAACATTTGTGGACATAGAAAAAAGCGCAAATACTTGTTCTGAGTCTGGTCTGGGACCATGGTCCTCGTAGTTCCCAGGTCCCTAGACACTAACCCTAGTTGGCCCAGACTCAGAACAAGTGTTTGGCTTATTTTTTAGTGCATAAATACTTCTCCTGCCGCGGGAATCGAACCCGCTTGCGGGTTATGAGCCCACCTGCTCAACCACCACACTACAGAGGCTGTCAATATACAATAATATAATGTTACATAGATGATTTTGAATGTGAAACTACCGATAGGTACTACAGATAACGCAAACCTAATCTAAACATATATAACTCAAAGGTGACTGAGTGATTGACTGACTGACATAGTGATCTATCAACGCACAGCCCAACCTACTGGACGGATCGGGCTGAAATTTGGCATGCAGGTAGATGTATTACGTAGGCATCCGCTAAGAAAGGATTTTTCGAAATTCCACCCTTAAGAGGGTGAAATGGGTGGTTGAATTATTTTCCCATAGGCCACACCGCGGGCGAAGTTGCGGGCAGAAGCTTGTTCAAATAATAATTTGAACAAGATATAGGTAAGTAGATAAATTACCAAATACTAGTAAATGAAATTGAAGAAAATCTTATCAATTAACAGCAATGGGCGCAGCTTTACAACAGCATAGAGACGGCCTGTGGGAACCTTTAGCATTTTTCTCTCGAAAACTTTCGCCATGTCAACAGAAATACTCGCCTTACGACAGGGAACTTCTCGCCATCTACGAAGCAATAAAATACTTTCGTCACATGGTGGAGGCGAGAGATTTCATTATTTACACTGACCATAAGCCCATAACTTTCGCATTTCATTCACGAAAAGAAAAGTGCTCACCAAGACAGTTCAGACATCTGGATTTTATTTCACAGTTTTCTACAGATATCAGGCATATTTCAGGAAAGGATAACGTTGTGGCTGACAGTTTATCACGCATCGAAGAGATTACTCAGCCCATCGATCTATCCAAGCTTGCTCAAGCACAAAGCACAGATCCTGAACTAGAACAACTTTTGGATAGCGATACTTCTCTACGCTTGACAAAAATCAAACTGCCTGGATCTCACACAGAAATCTATTGTGACAAGAGCAGCAATGTGGCCAGACCTTATGTGACCAAAGACATGCGACGGCAAGTGTTCGAAAACTTGCATTCTTTTAGCCACCCTGGCATAAATGCGACGACGAAACTGATATCGGAACGCTATGTATGGCCTACTATGCGAAAAGATTGCAGAGAGTGGACTCGTTCCTGCCTAGCATGCCAACGATCAAAAATAACACGTCATGTCTCATCTCCATTAGCATCATTCAACTTACCTCGAGCCAGATTCATGAAAATCCACATAGATTTGATCGGACCTTTACCTCTTTCACAGGGGTATCGTTACTGTCTCACATGTGTAGATCGCTTCACACGATGGCCCGAGGCTATACCATTACAGGAGATAACAGCTGAAACAGTGGCAAAAGCTTTAGTTCACGGATGGATATCCAGATTCGGCTGCCCTGAAGATATCGTCACTGATCGTGGTCGACAGTTTGAATCAGAACTTTTTAAGCATCTGTCCCACATCATCGGATTTCAACGCAGACGAACTACAGCCTACCATCCAGCATGCAATGGACTCGTCGAAAGATTCCACAGACAGCTTAAAGCCGCTATTACATGTCACGCGACCAGCAGCTGGCTTGAAACACTTCCACTTGTTCTACTGGGAATCCGGGCGGCATTTAAGGAAGACTTACAAGCGACTCCAGCTGAGCTCGTATATGGAGAGACACTACGACTCCCAGGGGACATTTTTTGTCAATCGGCTGATGGCACAGAGGACTTGACAGTATACACTGAAAGACTGCGCACATTCGCCAAAAATTTGTTGCCATTACCAACTTCTCACCATGGGAATAACCGCTCCATATTCATTTTCAAAGATTTAGAAACAGCATCCCACGTCTTTCTCAGAGATGACACCTCGCACCCATCTTTTCAAGCAGCTTACACAGGGCCGCATGAGGTGATAGAACGAGGGGATAAAGTTTTTAAGCTCCGCATAAAAGGCAAAGAAGTCACTGTATCAGTCGACCGCATTAAACCTGCCTACATACTTCGTGAGTTGGACCATTCTCCCGTCGTGGCAGCACCCGAGACCCGAGACGCTCCAGTGACCACCACTCGATCAGGACGAACAGTGCGTTTTCCAGAATATTATCGCCCGTAGGACGGTCTCTGGAGGGGGGTGATGTGGCGTGCTGGCCCACGAAAAAGTTTCTATACCAATCTCATAGATAAACTTTCCAGCTAGTTGCTAGGGGCAACGAATGTTGTTGATATAGACTTCACATTAGAGAAAATTTTATTTTCCGCATTTGGTTTTTGTAAATATCTTTTTAATTAATATATCGTATACAAAGTCAATCGGCATATCATTAATTCAGCAAACCCATGGACCTCCTTCTATTACAACAAAAGTGTATCTAACTTCGCTTTAATTCTATCCGTAAGGATTATGACCAAAACCACTTGTAGCAATCCTTATCTATACGATGTTGAAATTAAAAATTTAGGTAACAAAATAATATAATACCCTAGAAAGTGGTTACATATTTGCGCCTTTCGGTGTCGAGACGTTGGGGCCGTGGGGACTGAGTGCACACAAAATTTACAAAGCTCTTTCGGAACGACTGATTGAGGCAACATGTGACCAAAATGCTGGTCTCTACTTAGCCCAAAGACTAAGCATTGCCACTCAATAGGGCAATGCCGCCAGCATTTTCAATGGATATGGATGAAATTTGGTACCAAGATAGCTTATAAACTGGATTAACATACAGGTTATATTTTATCCCGGAAAAGTGAAATTTTCCCGTGGGATGAGCAAATAATTAAAAATCTTTTTATCCGCGGGTGTAACCGCGGGGCGCACCTAGTAATTAATAAGGTTAATATTATAGTGGAGCATTAATTTTCTTTATGAAATACAATACATTACAAAATTTTATATTGATTTGATTCAGTGCAAACTTCTACATCAATAAATCGCCTCAAGTCATATGATTTATTTCTATATGTACATGAGAACTATCCTGACGATTCGAGAATCGGAACATCGTAACCGTAGAGACAGTTTCACAATATAAATAAAGCCATTGTGATAAAGGCATCGGTGTGTTTCCGATAACGTTCTCAAGTAGGGATGATCTCACTGTCGATGAAAGACAATGCGATCATAATGAAAACATGTTGCGCCAATTAGGACGATCGGTTAAAAACAATGCCAGCACGCGAGGAATGAGTGAAGCAATCGATTCACACAATGCTGTACTAAATTAAGTTAATTATGTAAATTGGCTGAGGTTCGCAGTTGTTGTCAACCCGGAGCCAAATCGGCACTGAAAATGGTGACATCGCGGATCGAACACGACGTGATGTAGCTTGAATACATAATGACATAATGAGACGAAAAATTTGAATAAAATAAGATTTTTATAAATATTTTGCGTAAATAGGCTATTTGACTACTATATTTTTATTACATACATAAATAATATACCTCAAAAAATAGATAACTGTGAAAAAAAAAACTTGAATATCTAAAAAAATTACTAAGTTACAGGCATTTTAAAATACAGAAATAGAAAGAGACAACTCAAACACGCAGTGACGTCAGTTACCAGTCCTCACAGTAACTCATTACTAAGCTGTGGTAGTTCTACATACAATCTCTTTGGCATATGACGTCACAAGCCATGCCTTCATAGTAGCTGTGGGGAAGCTCAACACGATCTCTGTTTTGCGAGAAAGGGACAGTCGATGAAACTTTAAAAGCGTACTACTCCGTGATTAATTTACCGATTTTACTTAATTTTACAATGATTACATTCATTTTTAACCTACTTTATGAAAATAATATTTACTTGTTCAGTTTTAATAGTAGTCAAATAGCCTATTGTTAAATAATTAATTGAAGAAATCGCTTAGTGTGATAAGGCCGCCCTTTGTTCTACTATTTTTTGTAAGTTTTTTTAAAGTGCGTTGTTATGTATTAGTTGGTGTTCAATAAAGTGTTATTGTATTGTATTGTTTTTTTTTTCTAGAGTACCTTCAAGGTAGGCACTCTAATTGAATTACAATCTAGCCATAAATATTTGGCTAGTAAGAAATTTTTATATAACTTAAAATTCTTAAAATTAATGTATTATCCGTGAATTTTGTAAGATAAACAACGGCTAAACTCACGTCAATTAAAAAGTCGAATATATTCAGTCCTTCTTCTGGGAGCCAGTTTTGAGTTTATTAAGGTGGTAGAGTTTTTCTGTAAAGTTCGTCTCGGTAGGTACCACTTTGGTATTTATTCTGTCTGGTTTGAAGGACTTAGCTAGTAATTACTGGGCAATTGAGAATTTATGATCTGATCACAGTCAAGTAATTTTATTAGCTTATTACCAGATTGTGCTGATGTCTCAGGAAGATGTGCGCAGTGCAGTGTCTCGCGAAACTTTATACTTTGGAGTTCCGAGTGACACTGTTCTGTTATGGGCAGCCCTGTCTCTTAACATCAGGAGACTAGCGTCACATCATTCATTACCATAAAAGTAAAAAGAAGAGTAAATTTCGACTCTACATTATTGTGAATTGGTTACATTCTTGGTTAAACGATTTTAAAGGTAGCAAAGTACGTTCAAAGATAACCTTGACTTTACCGTCGTCGTTCCGTGCTCAAATTAAGCTAACAATTAAATGAATATTAAAAACAAGCTGCATTGTCCTATTTTAGGTACTTAATTATATATTATTAATTATATAATTTATTTTAGTGTTTTTATATGTTATCTAGACAATCTATATTTAAGCTGCGTTGCACTGCCATGCAAAAATGTCCATGTTACACCCAGGTTAACTGGAAGATAATGCTCTCTAGCATTAAGTTCGCCTTTGTATTTGTTATTTGTGCAGTAAAGCATTTTCTATCTATCTATCTATCTAATTATTAACGACATTGGACAATAAACTTCTCAAGGAAAGAACACAATCCTCTTTCATTTAAAGTCGGCGACATTGAACCGGTATGCAGGGGGATCCAGATCGAGACAACACCTGTAGGTATATTTTTTGTATATGTTACCGGTAATCTGTGTAATCCAGCATTCTATAGAATGCCTAAAAAGTTCAGGCATTGCAATAAATTACATTTATTTTATACTTAGCCTAAGCATTCTATACAATACCGAAAACACAGCCGGCAATGTAGGTGCATAAAAAAATAACCAAGAAGACAAAGGTCCCGCCAAAGCGAAGCAAGCTCTCGTTTTCTAGCCTATCACGGGCAACTTAGACTTTGATCTAAACTATTAGTATAAATTGATAAATACAGACTAAAATCTATTTACTTTACACAAACTCTGTCGACCACCAGGTATTCTATACAATGATGCATTTCGCTTGACCTAGGCATTTTGACGGATGATAATATTCACATTATTTCACGGATTGCCTGGACGCCCTCGGCATTCTATACATTGCCTAGGCATTGCATAGAATGCCCGAATTATACAGATTGCCGGTAACATACATAAATTTACAAGGAAAAATAGTTGCAACTCTGTTTTATTATTTGGCGTATGAGCTAAAACACGTCGCAGAAAACGAATAATAAAAGCTTATCAGATTAAAATCACGTATGACGACGTATCGCATGTTAATGATGAGTTGGCATTTATCGTTTTTTAAACAAAAATTGTTTGAAAATTAACATGATTAATGAGTTATGGCATTATATACCAGTATTGCCAGGAAACAATAATTTTAATGAGAAATATAATATGCAAATACTTTGGGAACGGTCAATTATGCGGAACGTAATGGTCAAAATATAACGTGACAAATAGTCCCTGATGATTAATTGAGATAGCGTTCCAATCTTACACAGAATGGAAAAAGAAATCAAAAGAGTCACAACAATAGAAACTAGAATTCAATGACATCAGAATTGAGAACGACAGATAGAACGTGCGCCGAAATGCGACTCTTTTGATGGGCTATAATAAATCTTACAGACATAAAGGCACATTTTTTGCGAGCAAGTATCGGAACGACGAATTTACGGACTAATACTGACAATCAGAAATGAGATCACCGCATGAGTACGTTTAGGATTGGGTAGATTTAGATTTTAAAAAAATATGGCGATTCTATTTACAATTCGTTTTACATAATAAACGAACAAAATCACATCACACTAATATTATAAAGGCGAAAGTTTGTATGTGTATGTTGCTCAAACGGCTGAATGGATTTGGATGAAATTCGGTACCAAGATAGCTTATATACTAGATTAACATACAGGCGACATTTCATCCCGGAAAAGTGAAATTTTCCCGTGGGATGAGTAAATAATTAAAATAATTTTTAACCGCGGGTGAAACCGCGGGGCGCAACTAGTAAATAATAAACTGATCCGGATGCCTTAGCAGTGAAGCGTAGCATAGCACATAGTGACCGAACGAGTACGTTTAGAATTGATTACGTTTAGATAAAAGATATGGCGATTCTATTTACCTGTCAATTCGTTTTACATAAAGAATGAACAAAATAAATAATAAACTGATCCGGAGGCCGTAGCAGTAAAGCGTAGTGACGCTGCAACGGCTAATGACAATACTACATAATATGTATGTAAAACCCTAACAGCCTTATTAATAAACACGAACTAGCTTTAGCCTAGTTACACCATCTTTTGTCTCTTTCGATCCAGCTAAATATTCCAGTAGCAAAAAAGGACAAAAGCTGAAGTAACTAATCCGAGACTAATACCCGTTTATTAATGAGGCTGCTTATGATACAAATTCAGAAAAAAAATTACAAATTCTTTTATTTAAATTATATTGATAACAGACCTTCAAGTAGAAAGAATATAGATTAAAAAGATAGGATACATACGTACAAGACGGCGGTCTTGTACGTCAGCTTTAAAAAAGTACACAACAGTTCGTAATAGCTTCGATTGACGTACGAGCGCCTCTTTATATTAATTTATTTAATTCTTTATTGACGTTTACTTTTCGCCTCTTCGTAACCGCATCCTCATCGCAACATCTACAAATTTTCATTAAACGCCAGTGCCATTTTGCTGTTAGAATTCCAAAATGGAAACACGACACATCAATAATATTTCTAAACTCAATGCTGTATGGCATAGACATGTAATTTTTTTTGTAAAAGTTAGCATTGGATATGGCACACTATTCAGATTCAGTTATAATGTAATGTCTGTACTGTATCCGGGGTAACTATGAAGGTACGATGTCTGTACTTCCGTCCGTGACCCGCACACCGGAAGGACGTATTCAACATAAGTAGATATAGCAGTGCATGGAGCGACGAAGGTGACATTTTTATGTGCCAAATGAGTTTGACCTTTCGCCAATATTCCATGTAGTGGTGATACAATTCCATGGTTATCGCTGTGACCTTTTTTATTTGGGGTTTATTTGCTTCAATATAAGATTTTCTGAATGCGTTCGCTAGTCAAATGAGGTCGTAAATTATTCTTTTCTCTAGAATAACTATCTATTATCTTACTGTTGATCTCTTAGCGGTAATAATGTAAAATAGTAGATACTAATTTGACGTGACAAAAGGTAATAACACTAGTAAAGTTTCTATATAGTACGGAAACAATAAAACTGAACTGAAACCCGTATCGATCGTACGGTCACAGTGTTCTGTGTCCCATTCGTTTAATTATGTATTCGTATATTACATCGGTAAACACGCGGTGGTTGACGCTCCAAAATGGACATTAGCTTCATTTGGCCGTCTTCAGTAACGTACATATTATGTGGGTTTAAATAAAACAATACGATACGCGAGATACATAACATAATGTTTGACACCTAATTATAAAATTTGTAATTGGAAATCAACTAAAAGACGCTAAGTACGTCATTTAAATATTAAACTAAAAGTTGGATTACGTAAAAAATACCCAACCAAAGGGAAGGTTCAATTCAATTGGTCCTAATAAGTACTATTATTTATGTCACCCAACTGGCAACACTCTTGAGATTACCCTACTGAATAAATAAGAACCACCAAAATCAGCTGAAAACTCACAGGATCGCTGCTTTTTATGGATCAAATTTAAAAAGAAATCAAGCGTCAAAATACTAGAATATTTGGCTGTAAAATTTATCTTAAAATCTGGAATATCACACAACACGAACACGCCAGAGCCATGCAGAAGAATAGCGCATGAAAAAATCAATAGTTTCGACTGCAAATCCAACACACGTAACGTTGGAACACGCAACCATCGTGCGATTTTGAGCAATGGTTGTCGGATTTCCGTTTACGATGCCAAGCGTGAATGTTTACCTAGTGGTGCCGCGGTAAACAATTGGGTGGGAATCTGTGGTGTGTCTCAAGGAGATATTTTAGGTCCATTGTTGTTGGTAGTATACATCTTTATACCGCATGTGGTTGAGGACTTTATCTTTATAAAATGGTTATTGAGGTAGGTCTTTTATAAACTCCTTTTTTACAGTGATAAAGCAATCACAGTCGCTAATTTGAATAACGTGTTAGTATGGCAAAAATCTGTTGATAATCAAGTATAATTAACGCCTACATTCGCTTGTGAAGCTTGTTATTGTGGTATTTAACGTTGTAGCTAATATAATTTTATGCGCTCGTTAAAATTACCATTTTTATTTCCATCGTCGAAACAATGACGGATTTTAACGCTTACAGCATCTTTACGAGTCTCGCACATTTTAAAATACTTTTAGTTCGCGGGTCGGGTAACCGTCACGATCATGTAAGTGGTTCATCTTATATTATTTAAATAAAATGGAAAAAAACAATTTTTTGTACCGCCCATCAAGGGGCAAAAGGGGCTAGCATGGAGAATCAATTCTTAATCTATTGAAGAACAAACTCACCTTGGGCATCTATTGTGATATTGTCACTCTTCAATGAAGACAGTTCTGAGACTAGCCGCTTCGCTTCTGGCGCTTCAGTTAGCAAGCGGACTTGGTCCAAATGTATGTCTTCCAATATGATACCCCTGTTTGATGACTCATATATGATGCCGAGATGTGGGCTGAAACAAAAATTTTGATTTGGATACTGAGAACAAGCGCTTATACTGCCTATGATAAAGTCAATGTCAAAAAATTTAAAGCCATTGCAGGCTATTTTTAGCACTTTTACAAGTCAAAATTATATTAGGCATTAAAAACTTAAAGTTAGGTTATTAGTATCGAGCATATAAAATAAAAAAGTGCCTATTGTCAAATATTATATAGCACACCCATTCCAATATGTGAGTTTGAAAAAAAAAGTTCTCTAAGTTCACTGAACTCATCGAGCTCTTTAGAAGTTATGCTGTAATTTTAAAAAAGTGATGTCACGCTTTAGAATTTCTCACTTATCTATACCAAGTACAACAGATTGCTCTCTCACCTCTAATAGATACTTATAAATTGAAAAATTCAATTAACCATTTGAAAATATTTACTAACTGAACTCGTTCTCCTATCTTGTGATGAAGTGACTCACACAAAATAAGTATTTAATTTATATTATTAAACGCTATTAGCACTATTTTGATAACACTCATTACTTAAGGTTATCAATACAAAATATTCACTGGTATAATATTATGTTCAGAACTAGAGGCAAAGTTTATCTTTGTTTGAAAAAGTTTTTTTTTATTAGCACTGGGCAATTGTTTTACATTTTGTTTTAACTAGTTCTATTGGGTTTGTGTTTTAATTAACAGATTTATAAACTCTGATACTGCGTTCAAGGTTAATGATGTTGTGAATTCTGTAGTGTATGTACGATTGAGAAATATACGCTCTAAATATGCGAAGATTTTATTAGATAATTATAATTGAAGGGGTGAGATCAAAAAGAGTAACTGATTTTTTTCACAAAATGACTTATGGTTATCGTTGGATTCAGCGTGAAATTATCTACAATAATAAATTCTCAAAATACCAATATGAGGCTTAAATCTCGAGATTTTCAGTCTCAAAACGGTGTATCTGACACAGTTCACTTAGCATAAAAACATTATTATTAATTAAATTATATTTTTATATATATAATAATCATTATATTAAATTATATTTTTACAGTAATTGTAAGAATGAGTACTACATTTGGTATTTTAAAATAGAATTAATACATTTTCAAACAACTGAAACTTACATAAACCTTTTCTATTACCTAATAAGCACTCTACATTAAAATGAAGCCGTTGAAGTTTAAAGTCAATTTGACAGTTAAACCCTTTATATTCTCAACCCTTCAATTATCTCATTGTAAGAATAAGAATCCCCATTTCTTCTCACGGGCGCCGTAAAATGGGGCTAAGGCTAAGTAAATATGCAAGGAATTGACAGCAGTAGGTTTACTGCCATCACTAAGACGCCTGCTAAAAGTGATAATTTATATGGTCCCGCCCGGTGACGCTGTAAAGGTCGTTAGAGACCAACATCATAACTCAGTCCAAAAAAAAACGAGTGTGCTTTAGACCACACGACTGAAGTAAAACTTCTTTAGTTTAACTTCATCTATCGGCCGGTATAACTTGGTTTTTGCTTTGTTTAATGTTAATGTCGCCATCTTGACAATTTTAAATTGTCATTTTAACGGACATACCAACATAATAACATTTTAACTTTGCTATGTTGACAATGGAGGTCTACGTTATCTAACAAATTTTAGCTTCCGTTCGCCTCGCCAGCTTACTCCCCAAGTAAAGCGTGCGTAAAAAAGTTTTACTTCAAAAACCTAAATTAGATTCAAAATCCAAATTCCATTTGCGTTTTGTGCGGAATTAACCAAAGCCCTTGAGGATTTGGCGACCAATAGCATTCCCAAACTACCACATCGTTTCAACTATGTAAATATGCAATTTCGTCTTCAATCAATATAAGCTTGGTCGTTGCCAATATGTAGAAGTTATTTATCTTTTGGCAAGCGTGCTCTATTAGCAGTTCACATCATAGTTATCATTCAATTTGATACCTACTTCTAAAACAGCTTGAAGATTAGCTGCAACATCTTTTATGGGACTAATTTAAAACTGAGCAAATGATTGTAGGTCTGTACTATAAGTCTGTACCTAATTACCCAGTAAGATGGATACTAGGGATACTAAAATCTCACCTATGATTTTTCTTTCTCGCAAAAATATTGTGAAACCTTCTATTCGAAATTGCTATATGAAATTTACGATCACAGAGTTTGGTAATAAACATGAAGTTAATATGAAAAATATGCATGTTTGTGTGTGTGTGTGTGTGTGTGTGTGTATGTGTGTGTGTGTATTGTGTGTGTGTGTGCGCGTGAGTGTGTGTGTGTGCGTGCACGTGCGTGTGGGTGTGTGTGTATGTGTGTGTGTGTGTGTGTATGAGCCGACCTGCTCAACCACAGTTGACGATGAGGAAGACACTAACGAAATCAACACACAATTTTCCAAAACGAATAAGTAGCTCATGAAACTGCATAAATGCCACTTCTAGTATCGTTGTAAATAATCTTAGATAATAGTGATATGATATCATTGATTTAATTTGCACTGAATTCGCACTCGAGTTTTACCATCGCTATATGGCATATTTAGTCATCAAATAATAATTTACAGTGCACTAATAATCAACGGCATACAATGAACACTGTTGGATCGGTATAATAGCCCGATAGCTCAGTTGGGAATAATCTTGCCTTGTGAATTGAAGGGGTGAGAACAAAAAGGATTTAACTGATTTTTTTGACCAAATGACTTATGGGTATCGTTGGATTCAGCGTGAAATTATCTTCAATAATACATTCTCAAAATACCGAAATGAAGCTTAAATCTCGAGATTTTGAGTCTAAAAATGGTTTATCTGTCACAGGAATACAGTACGCTTAGCATAAAAACATTACTTTATTTCTTTTATTATATTATATTTTTACAGTAATTGTATGAATTAGTACTATATTTAGTAATTTTAAATAGAAATAAAACATTTTCAAGCAACTGAAACTTACATAAACCTTTTCTATTGCCTTATAAGCACTCTACATAAAAATGACGCCGTTGACGTTTAAAGTCAATTTTCTCGAAACTGTCAATTTGTCAGTTAAATCCTTTTTATTCTCAACCCTTCAATTGTGGTTCGATTCCCACCCAGAACAAACATATTTGTGTCATGAACACAGATGTTTGTTCTGTGTCTGGGTGTTATATTGTATTCTATATGTATATGTATTTACAAACAAAAAGTATATAAGTATTCAATTATATTATACCCATGTATTTCTTTCCAAGAAAATTTACCTGGACTGATAGCTCAGTTGGTAGTAACCCTGCCTTCTGAGCTGTAGGTTCCGGGTTCGATTCCCATCCAGGACAAACACTTGTGTGATCAACATCGATGTTTGTTCTGTGTCTGGGTGTTATATTGTATTCTATGTATGTGTATATTTAAAAACAAAAAAGTATCGATGTTTTCTATCAGTTATTGGTTTCCATAGTAAACTTTGCTTACTTTGGGGCTAGATGGCGCTGTGTGGTCCACAAATATTTATTTATTTATAAAATATTGAGGTCCCGTACGAACGCCCGTACTTTTTAAATTATTGATCATATGGTATGGTTTGGTCAGTCAATATTATAATTTAAAACGTTAATAGAAACCTTCATGACATCAGATAACAATCTTACAAGTTGTAAATATACTTCAAGCTTTGTACCCGGCTGGTGAGTTACGACGTTATCATTCCACGACTCACCCACGTGAGGTGGTGTGGATCGATTGTTTTGATAAAGTGAAAAGTATATTTATGTACATAAAAAGATTGTAGTATAAAGAGGAAAGATTTGATTGTTTGTTTGCATTGACTATGCTCTGGAACTACTGGACCGATTTGGAAAATTCTTTAACCATTAAAATCCTATATTATCCCTGATGAACATCAGATAGGATATAATTATTGATTAAGCATGTGGTATACAATAAATAGTTTGTATTGTATTGTATTATATATGTATAAATACCCGTGCGAAGCAGGGGCGGGCCGCTAGTAGATTATAAATGATTAGGTGCTTTGTCTCAGTAATAATACAATAACTTGTGTTTTTTTTTATTTTATTCAAGCCTAGAAACTTTTTCTACCACTAGGAGAGTAAAATTATCTGATATTTTTCAAAAAAGTGGGCTTTATTTGGGACAGTCATAATTTTAAAATGTAATATGGTTTATTAACTCTATTATTTACGCAATCAATTCACCCGTTTTCCCGGTTGAACTCGGATAAAGTATCCTATGTTATTATTGGGAAAATAAATAATCCGAATGCAAAATGTAATCAAATTGGCTTACCTAGACTAGCTAGACAATGTTTTATATAATCATGCTAAAAAATTTAAACATTATTAGAAATGAAATAAAATTAAATATACTTATATTATGTTTCGTCTTTCAAAAGTGATTTCAGAGGTTGAAGGCCACTAGTAGCCACAGTTTAAATATTTCAGTTATTATGACAGCCACTTACCTCTCTGTTCTCTGTGATACACAATACTCCCATCTATGGCTGTTACATTTCCATTCTCTAACTCTCCTCAGCACCGGTGAATTCAGTTCATCACAAATTATCTTCAATGCGGCTTCATTCACCACATCTTGAATTGCTATTAATGATAACCTGGGTATAGAAATCTAGGTTATATTAATCATTATTTTTAGGTAAGGCTTGATTCATCCCATACAACTCCAACTTTTTCAAATTCCAATATCTATTTTTATGTGTGTATAAGCAAAATAATTGCAAATAAGTTGAAAGAGTCAATAAAATTTATTTTATTGTTGTTATTTGGTTTTTTTCTTATACATATAGAAAAAAAAAATTAAATCATTCAAAAAAGTTATTGTTAGCTCAATGAATGTATTTGCTTGTTGTAATTATATAATTGTCAGATATTTTAGTATTAAAATTTGCATGAGTGATGGAGTCTGGAGTTGCTGGAGTTGGATGGAGTTAAATTAATTCAAATTGTCCAAGATGTCAAATTGGTAACAACGCATGACTGCACTGACCCGAAAACACAGATTATCATCAACCAACAAATAAGTCAGTGAAATTTTATAAAATGTCTTTTTCATTGTCAGCAGATAATTTTATGACTTACAAACTACACAATAATAGTGATTTTACTGATGAATACTCATTATTATATATTATACTTTATAAGCTTGTTTAACAACATATTGTTAAACTATTATTTTAACAACAAACAAGCAAACATACTGGAGATTTGAACAATAATAGGAAAAGGCCAGTTACTGTTAAAATGGTCACATTATTTGTAATTTCATATTACTATTTGAATTATTTAGAACCCGCAAACCACTGTTAAGTTATGGACACATTTGCCACTGAAATATTGGCTTAATACAACTGCCAAACAACTTTACACTGCTTAACTGATCTCTAATAGATATATTCAACAAACTCACTTGTTTTCCAAAATAGTCCTGCATACAACCTCTCTCACTCCAGGATTCGTTATCTTGTCTATACTAAGTTGATGGAGATTCCACGTAGCTATTCGGCAGCATCTCAATCCTTTACGTTCATATGTAAACACCTCTTCGACTATTGGCCTATGAGAATATGCAGCTAATAAATCTAGTATATCATTCAATGGAGCAGTAGCAAATCCATTTGGTAATGTTAAAGGAAACTTAATAGGCATTGATAAGCTCTTCCGATGTGGCGTTTTAGGTGTACTAGACATTCCATTGGGCATTGATTCATTTAACATATCCGCCCAGCCATTCACATGACCATTTGTTAAATGCTGGACACTTTCACACTTTCTTGGTTCCACACTTAAATGCTGCTTTACTGTACTTAATCTGACTATATCCATTCCTCTTACTTTAATTAAGTCATCTAGTGATTTGAATGGGCCTTTTTTGTTTCTGTAGTCAACAATGTTGGCTGCTATCTCTTGGTTAAGCCCAGGCACACATTGTAACTGGAATACACTGGATGAGTTTATGGAACAGAGCCTGCTTTCAAACGGAACTCGAATGCTGTCCAATGATTGTGTACATGAACTAGCTCGTGATATTTGCTTTTTTGTGTTTGTGCATATTTCTGGTCTCAGCAAATCCAGTTTCTCTGCACCTATACCTAAAAATGTATAACATATCACAATTTGCTTTTTTTTATATTAAAGTAATATTGCTTTGGTATATATATGTTCTAGAATGATTGGATGATCTGAAATTTCCTGAAAACAATTTACTACATCAACTCTAACACCCTGTATAGTTATCCATGTTTTCCAATATCCCCAGGGTTATTGCAAAAAATCAAATTACCAAATCATCCTACCACATTATATAATTTGTAAAGCACTTATTTTTTGGCTAAGTAAGAGAATTAGAATAACATAATTATTTTTCTGTTGTGATAATATTTGTAGAAGTATCATAGCCAAAAAAATACTTAAAATTTAATAGAAACGGCTTTTGAGATATTTCTATACTTAGTAACCACATTCTCAGAGGGTTTGCAAAAACACTTTCACAGAAACAATACTGAGTAAAATGGCTTAGAATTTTTGAAGGCAAACAATTTTTTTTGTATAGACCTAGACTAGTGAATAAAGCTTTTGACATTCTAGTTCGGATGTCATTAGCTTTAATCACTTAAGTCGATTCTTTTCTCCTCTATTGGCATAACGAAAAGGGAGGGTTAACTGTTTATATAAGTATTTTTTCTTTGTGTCATTACCTATACTCCATCTATTTTTTCTAGGTAGTTAATTCATACTGTAAATTAATAGAGGGTTAGGCTTCACTTGGCTATTGACTGGCAGAACAATTAATTGTTTACCTTGGCGACATTTCCTTCACTTACCCGAGACAAGAGCAAGGTCGTCAACTCGCTTGAATCGGCCAATCATCTGCCGATGGCGCACGATCTCACGTGCTAACTGCCGATTCACACCCGGCAGCGTCATCAGCTGCTCCTCCGTAGCACTGTTCACATTCATGAGCTCAGGGTATTCTTCGGAAGGCGGCAAATTGAATGTGTGGCTCAAACTAGACTTATTCAATTTACTCCGCCGAACAAAACTTCTAAATGACCGCTGCCGTCTGCTTTTGCTCCTTACGGAGCTAGGACTCTGCCCCATGTCGTTGCCCACCAGTTTGAGATTTAATATCGATCATAACACCATAATTTCACTGATGAAAAAACTATTCTTAGAATCTTACGTTATTTCAAAACACTCCAATTTTCGCGAACACAAAAGTACTGAGATCACAGCTTCTTGTGATTTATAGTGCGTGAACCAACAAAGCGTAATTAAAACAACGATTAATTACGATCGTATTATTTGTACGGTAAATAAAATAAAATATTAAATAAATTTAAAGCGTCCTCCGCGTCAGCATCAACACGGCAACATGAACATGAACAATGACGACTGCAAATGACAATGACAGTTTGACAGGGCAGAAACAGACATTGACAGCTGAGAGTATGATACCACCACAGATATGATGTGAATGAACAACAAACACACGTTATTCATTTGTATAAATGAATTTTCCCTTTGCTACCTACAGCCAGTTTTATATACTCCGCAAACTATTGATTTGGGGAGGAGGGTTTTCGTTTTTCACTCTCAATGTTTCAGATCTCTACGATCCGCGATTTAAGCTATGCGTGAGTTGATCCGTCAGTCAGTCATTCAGGACAAAGCCTTTTATATGTATAGATTGTTTTGTAGATACCGCTATTACTTTCATATTTATTTGAACAAATAACGCTTCGCGCTGAATTTTGTTGCTGTTAGTTGTCTCTACAGATAATCTGTGGTAGTCTCCAACCCAGGCGGGCAGGGTATTTAAGTTTTAAGTACCAACCTACTGCTTTAATGCTTTTATAAATAAATAAAACCACAAGTCGATCAGAACAGTTTTAGAGTTTATTGAAATTATTTTCTGTACATACATTGCCGCAAATAATGTGGGTACAATAATGAGGGGCCTCGATAGGCAACTTAACCCATAATAATTATATATATCTTTACTTTAGATTACATAACGTATTATACTTAGACGACGTGGGAAAAGTTACAGAACAAGATACCTACGTTTTACTTTTGTTAAATCACTTCAATACTTCTGTAAAAAAACAAACATATTTACAGAGATGAGTGTGCAGCGATACAGATAGAATAATTAATTAGATCAATAAAAGATGGAAAACATAACCTAAATGTCACGAGTACATCAAGAATGTCTATAACTGCCTGTCTGCTTTTTCACTTCATTTTTTAAATTCAATATTAAATATTTTATTACACTCAATACAAGTCGCTCGATTTTTAGTCATACGACCATCGCTTATGGAAAATTTATTAGTATTTTTTTTTTAAATAACATAAGTAATAACAACTAAAACATTTACTATTAAATATTGGAATCTAACCTATTGCGAAGCGTAACGAAACTATCGATTGAGAATCTACTTATTAATAAATCACTATACTTCTGTTCAACAGCTTTTCTGTTATATTATTACAACCAAAATGGCATTTCCGCATAGTATTGTCATTTATAAAGTTTTGATTCATCTCATGCACGCATATAAACTTAATGATGTTTAACGGATGAAAATGTTTAATTCAAGATATCAGAGATCTAGGTGATGAATTTAGCTAAATGAAATGTCGAGGTAGACGCGTTAAAATTTAAACGCGTGACTCGTTTTTGAGCAGCGCAGTTTTAAGGACACTAGCGGCGAGTTTTTGAACGCTGTTTTTTGTATGGAGTTAAACTTAAACCAATGCGGTTGTCGTGTTCTATCTGCGAAACTCATGTTAATAGAGGGATAAGTGCGAACTTAGGTGCGGTCTAACTTTAGTACAGACGGGCATGAGACTCCTAGGCAATAAACGTCCACTGTAAGCGTTCAGATAGTTTTTGACTTACAACGCATTCCAATGACTGGTCATGTTAAAGGCCCATATTAAAGAACCATTCTTTATCGGTACCGGCTTGACTCAAGATTTGAACATCGGCTTAGTCTTTTATGAATCTAATCTCGACTTAAGATACTTAAGTCTCTTAACGCTGACGCTCGAAGACCAAGGTTTGGTTTGGTGTGTCGCGGACCCACGGTCATGTGTAGAGACGGGGACCAGTATAAAGAAAGTTTTAGAGTGGCACTTTGGGGAGATGGCTCTTTCTATCAGGCCAAGATAGAACCTATTCACCTCGTCGCTTAATTATAAATAAAAAATATTAAGTTGAAATTAAGTAATACCATTACAAAAATATCACATTTCATAACTATAACTAGCTCTTAGCCTTGTGGCGGTGAAATTAAATTCCTTTTTCCCAGTTGCTGAAAATTCGTTTAAATCGATATCAGAGTCCAGCAGCCTGATTCACATCCCATAGTCAAAGTTCCGATTAAAAATCTACACTCTTTATCTCCTTCATCAACACTATCTCTTTCACGATTGTAGATTTCGAATCGGAACATTTGCGATGGATCGTAAATCCAGCTGCAGCCGACATGCAGACAATCGTATCGATACTGTTGTAAAAAGTTAAAGTTAATTTGACAGTTTAAAATCTATTGCCGTTCTTGTTATTTCGTTGTATATGAAGGAGACGGCAACATTTTAAGAAAAATTAAATTTAATTTAGGCTACGATTTTGCACAATAAACTTGACTCGGTTTTTGTAAATTTTCTGTTATGTGTATACGTTAAAGTCTAAATTTTGAAATCGCAAACAACTTTTGTTTATTTTATTATGTAAGGCTAATAAAGCATGAAATGAACAAAACCAGTTGACTTTAATACAAATGCTTGGTGCCCAATAGAGGATGTTATGTGGCTAATACATCATACCCAGACAAGAAACATTTGTTCTTAATAAAAATCATATCACAGAAAAGATGTAGGTAGTTAAAAAAAAACTTTAATAAAAAAAATCAAACTGACATTTTGACTAGTAAAACAAACAAACATAAATATATATTTTATCTGAGCAAAAAGCCGTTTGATTCGCTTGCTGAGAATGCCCTGTGAATTGATAGATTAGATGCAATACTTTTAAGCGATAAATACAAACTAATACATTAATTTTTATATAAGTATGTAATATACTAGTAATATACAAGACTTGTGAGTGTACAGATTTGATTTCTCACATACGAAGACACGCTTATAAGGTACACATATATTATAATTATGCATTTTAGCCACCTAACATTTTCCCCGTTATAAAAATAGACAAACATCCCAGCCTTTGCTCCACCATCACTCCGCCATATAAATATGTCTCATATCAAAACTTGCGAATTCTTCACCATATATACATGAGTTACTACACGAATTATACTCGTTGGCGACTTACTATTGCCAATCGGTTTGGTAATACTAATAACCAGTTTTTTAGGTATCTTATACTCACTTCATTGCACTTTAAAACATAAAAAATATGAAATATATTGTTGCAACTTGTCTTTAAAGATATTCATTTGAATATCGTCGACCGAACATTTAGGTAATAGTTTTATTTTACCTGCTATTGACTTTTCGGGGTCTACAAATAATAACATAAGTTTTACTGTTTGACTTAATCAAATTACAATGATATTTTTGTGGGCAAGAAAAAAGTTACCATGAAAATATTCTACAATATTTATTATAATTTTGTTATTGTAATTCAAGAGACCAAGAATAACAAACGAAAAATATTTGTTCAAAAATGTCTAATACCATAAACCAAAATAGGACAGTGCAGTCCGACACATAACAAATAAAATGTATAAGCGTCCACTAATCACATACATAAATCCTGGACCCAAACAATGGACATAAAATACATGATGCGTTACCATAAAAGAAAAATTTGTTTATTTTACGCGGGGTACAGCAGAAGGCCTGCAAAATCTACAACCACAATAGTAAGTCTGCCAACCACTTTAAAATATTATTTAATAGCTAAATTAATGGTTAAGTTAATAAATTACATCATGAATCCCAAGGCTAGATTTAATCCTTATATGATATAGATACTTACGTGTTAAGAAAGCTATGCTTTTGCTATTTAATATTAATTCTGGGTTGATTGATTATGTAACTTTAATGATGCTGAAAATTTAAGTACTTCTTCATTGAACCAAATTATATTTAATGTTGATAACATTTTAGTGACTAATAATAGTGACCTTTAATGCTTACAAATAACTAATAAAATTTAGAAAAATTAAGAGAGCAGTAAGGCAAGTTCAGTGAAATGAAAGTCCATAGTTAATATTGTATAAATTTACTATTAAAATAAGCACCAAACCACGTTTGGAATGTACAGTATTGCACCACAAATGAACAGATACCAATATCTAAATAAATTACACTCATAAAGTAAAAATATTAAATCTAATATGATGTATCTACAATGGGAAACTAAAAAAATGGTCCAAATAATAAGTTGAATAAATAAATTCTGCTACACAAACACAAAAAAGGTCACCATTACGATGCACGATTCGTAGCTTTACATTGTAACTTGTTATTGGCTCAGTTTAATTGAAGAAACGAATGATATCAACATTTCAATAGCTGGCAACTTGAACTTTTAAATAGCTAGCAACTTGAACATTTCGGTGGCTACCAACTTGAACAATTTGATAGCTAGCAATTTAAACAGTTCGATAAAATTTCAATAGCTAGCGACTTGACCATTTAGACAAACAGTAAATTGAATGTAAATGAACTGAATTTATTCTGATTGATACCATTTTTACAAACTGAATATTTTGTACAGGTTCATAATTTATTGTTCATTCCAGTCGCATTTGTTCAGATAAACTCAGCCAATATGAACACAGGTCTGTACATTCTATACACAAATACAAATGAGCAAATAAAATTAACGCATTACGCATACATAATAATAATACCCATACACATATTAATCGGTTTGTACAAACAAGTGACTTGTGCATCAAACGTTACCAATTGCACTGCAATGCCAGTCTTTGAAGAAGATCACAATTTTGCTGAACTCCTTAATCTCAGATATTAGCCGTTCACTATTAAACTGTAAACGAGGCGACGGTATACTTTGAACATGTTCGAGGTCGATAAGTGAATTACTATGGTATTGTTCAACGCGTTTCGAAATATTTGAACAATTTGACTTATTAATCGGTGTGATCACGTAACGTTGATAGAAATGCAACAGGCGAAATTCCATTTTATACTTTAAAATTTTCATAGTGACTATGCATATAAGCGGCGTATTGAAACTTTCAACAAACATGAAATATTTTGCGATGTTTGAATTGTAGTCGTTGCAAATAACTCGGATAGTAACGCAATCCACGGACAACTATTAGTCCTTTGAAAATGTATTCAATATCGAACCCAAACATATCGAAAATACGTCTTAATACATATTTATTATTCATATTTTTAACTAAGAAATCGTTTCGCCACAAAACAGTTCTAAATAAATACCTTAATATCATACAAACATGTTAATAACGAGTTTCATTGAAAAAACGATCCTGACGAAAGCAATACAGTATCGTTATCCCACTTCCACCATTGTCTAAATACAGTGGGAGTGAGACAACAATAGAAATGACTGCTTTTTCAGATGTTTTCTTTATTGAAACGCGTTATAGAATAGAAATAGGTATGGTATTGATTTAATAGGATATCGATTAAAACTTGCTTATGTATGAAAATATTACATTTTCATTAAGGTTTACGGGCATTTTATATGACTTGTGATTAATGTTTTAAATCAGGTTTTGTAAATGTTACTTTATCTGTGAAACGAATTCTCTCAGTAGCCAGACTGTGATGTTAATTAAAAAAGAGACAAACTGTTTTAATATTGGAATAGTTGAAAAATCTCGAATGTAATTTCGTTTCGTAATAGACTTTTTATAACGCCCTGCCACCTTCACGGGTTAACTTTTCATTGTATTGACTCTAACAATTACAGATTAAGATCCTAATTTTCGCTTCTTCTTTTAACTTGGTCCTAAAATACTGGCTTGGAAACAGAGCTGCCTTTATGAGAAGCTAACGTCGGTGCTTACAATACAATATATATATATTTACCATAAAATCGCGCTATTTAACAGCTAGGTATAAAATAATAACAACCAATCTTTTAGAACCAAGGGCAGTCATAGCGTTAACCTTCAGTCGGTGTTTAGACAAAAGTTATCAATGTACGATGCGCGCATCAGCTGCTATTAAGTTTTTCAACCAATCTGGTCTGTAACTTGACAACGTCTGCCGGCTTGCGACTAATAACAATTCGCCCTGCGATCGCTATATAACAAAACAGCCAATCACAAACCCCGCTTGAAACCAATCAGATAACAGCATGGCCGGACATGACAATCGCCGAATAACCGAGTTGCTTGTACATTCCAAGAGGCAAATGACTGCCAAATGCTATGACTACGTAAGTATCGTCCGATGTCGGTTCGCCGTCGCTGCAAGCTTACCGTTCTAGGGGCGAGGGGCGCGGGTGCAAGCGAGAGGTGCGCAGGGAAGCGAGACAGCGAGACTTGCCGCGCCGGCGCAGTGAGTACGCCCGTTGCTCTATAATGTTTACCTGAAATGGAGACCAAGGCAGTTAGCGTTTTCAAAACATTTTGATACACTGACTTTGATATTGGTATTGAGCATTTAAGAGGCTGTTGAGTATTTTGAAAAAAAAAGTACTACTTTTTGTTAGAAAGGTGATTACATCGAATATTTTGTACTTTTTCATTCCATGTTTTACTAGGTGGTAGAACTTTTCTGCAAAGTACGTCTAGGTACCACCACTTTGCCAGTTATTCTGCCACCAAACAGTAGTGCACGCACTGCTGTGTTCCGCTTTGAAGGGCACTGTAGCTAGTGAAATTACTGGGCAAATGAGACTTTATGACCTGATCTCACAGTCTAATAATTTTACTAGATTGTGCTGATGTCTCAGGATGACGTGCGCAGTGCAGTGTCATGCGAAACTCTATACTTTAAGAGGTCAGAGTGACACTGCAACTGATATGGGCAGCCGTGTCGATTAACATCAGCAAAACGGTTAGCTCGTTACGTCATTCATTAAAAATAAAAAAAATTTTTTACGCGACACATTAAATGATGGACATTCCGATCGTTTTATCAACTATGTCGTTCAACAAGTCGTGCACTTTGGAGTCCGAAAACGCGAAACAGTGTTCGGACTCCAGTGTGAGTACATCTCTGTTCATCAGTTTCATTTTTCGTTCATTCGGCGCGAATGAACATAAACGAAAACGTACGAATGGATTGGTTCTGCAATTAATGGATTCGACAATAATTTTAATTCGTTCTTGGAGTCGAGTCGAGTCTGAATTAAAGACAGATATTAACAATGTTGTACCACATTTATACCAGTTGTTTAATTAATGTATTTCGCACTTTTAATTCCTTCTATTTCAAGTAAAAATTGTGAATATAAGTATAGAATGAATAAGAGATGAACCATTTGATCTAACCTTTATTTGTTACACAATAAGGGTCTCTTTACTATATCTACAATGGAGAAATCCCTGTAGAATTATTAGATCTTATCGGCATCGAATATACAATTGCACCAATTGCCATCGTGAAAAAAAACTCATCTACACATTATAGTGTAGTGTAAATTACAACGACTCGATTTATGAGCTCTTACACTCCGCTTTGTTGCCTTCAAGCCTCTTTGGTGTGGTGGTTGAACAGGTCGGCTCATAGCCCGGAGGCAGCGGTTTCGATTCCCGCGACAGGACAAGTATTTGTGCACAGAAAAAAAAGTGCAAATACTTGTTTTGAGTCCGGGTGTTGCGGGACCATGGTCCTCGTAGTTCCTTGGTCCGGTCCAGCTTAGCGGCAGCGTCAAAGCTCCCGCTCTCCCCCCCTGCCCGCCTTCTTGTACAGCAGCGAGTTTTTTTAATGATTTTTTTTTTGTTTTTCGTTTGGCTCCACACTTTTGTGTATTCAGCCAGTGTCAAGTAATTGATAATTTCTCTAGTTAATTAATATATATTGTGTCAGGTCATGTCACAGTCCAAGTCATCAAGTCAAGTCATAGTTTGGTCAAGTCATACTCCTAGTAAAGTGGTGGCGACTTTACCAGAAACCTCTATGGAGTTTTGGAAACAACACGAAAAGAACCGTTTCACCGTCATTATACCACTTTCCTACACTCATGCATGTAATCCAGCATTTAACGAATAAAATGCCACCAATTTTAAATAACACAAGTTATGGAAAATAATACAATGCGGTGACGCGATCTTTTTCGTTTTCCCGCAGCGCGTTGTATCAACCTGTTAGTGAAACATTAAGGAGCGATCCTACCTTCGCCCCGCAGCTAGCAGTCGCTGGAGTTGAGGTCTACCGGCTGGTGCCGCTTGGCCCTGGTGAGGCGGTCGAGCTCGGCCGCGGCGTCCGAGCGCGCGGCCGCGGCTCCCGCGCCGCCCGCCGCCGCGGCCGCGCCCTCGCGCCCCGGGGACCCCGTCTTCTTGTACAGCAGCGAGTTGAAGAAGTTGGCCAGCACGCCTTCGTTGCCCGGCGTGCCGGGAGACATGCCCAGCTTCGCGCCTTCCAGCTGTGGGCGGGGAGGTGGTTACTTGTGGGGCTCACGACTCATCACACACTTGGTTTGTTAAGTATATTGTTTATTGCGTTGAATTTGAAAAATGTTTCGGGAGTCATATTTTATTTGCACGAAGACAAAAAATAGTGGGATAATCTATCTAAATATACGTAACTCAAAGGTGACTGACTGATTGATATCAACGCACAGCCCAAACCACTGGACGGATCGGGCTGAAATTTGGCATGCAGGTAGATGTTATGACGTATGCATCCATTAAGAAAGGATTTTTCGAAATTCCACCATTAATAGGGTGAAATGGGTGGTTGAATTATATATGAAAATAATGGGCGCTAAATGGATTTGGATGAAATTTGGTACCAAGATACGAGTACACTGGATTAACATATAGGCTACATTTTATCACGGAAAAGTGAAATTTTACCGTGGGATGAGTAATTAATTAAAATACTTTTTATCCGCGGGACGCAACTAGTACACACACGCCACACAAATAAACACAAACGGATAACAAATAAACACGGACGGAGTAGCCGGGGGTACGACCTGTACCGTTACCTGGTGCGCTGCCCGCTGCGTGGCGCCGCGCGGGGAGTCGGCGCGGGGCGCGGGGGCGCCGGCGTGCAGCGCCGCCACCTGTACCGTTACCTGGTGCGCTGCCCGCTGCGTGGCGCCGCGCGGGGAGTCGGCGCGGGGCGCGGGGGCGCCGGCGTGCAGCGCCGCCACCTGTACCGTTACCTGGTGCGCTGCCCGCTGCGTGGCGCCGCGCGGGGAGTCGGCGCGGGGCGCGGGGGCGCCGGCGTGCAGCGCCGCCACCTGTACCGTTACCTGGTGCGCTGCCCGCTGCGTGGCGCCGCGCGGGGAGTCGGCGCGGGGCGCGGGGGCGCCGGCGTGCAGCGCCGCCACCTGTACCGTTACCTGGTGCGCTGCCCGCTGCGTGGCGCCGCGCGGGGAGTCGGCGCGGGGCGCGGGGGCGCCGGCGTGCAGCGCCGCCACCTGTACCGTTACCTGGTGCGCTGCCCGCTGCGTGGCGCCGCGCGGGGAGTCGGCGCGGGGCGCGGGGGCGCCCGCGTGCAGCGCCGCCAGTTGCCGCTGCAGGAACGCTTGCTCGTCCTCCGCTGATATCTCGGCTTCGCGGTTAGACCCACTCTGTATACGAAATGTAAAATTCGTAACAGTCTCAAAAAATGTCACCGTTTAAAAATCAGGCATCGTTCAAAAAGTATTAGTTTCTTTTAATTTGTTCTTTGTTGGTTTTTATGTATCTATTAGGTCTTTACCTATGAAATTGCCGTTTTGTTTGAAAAAAGTTAAAGTATTTTTTTTTCGATCTTATTTATTTCTTTTATTCAAAGTAATCACCCATGGAATCAATGCATCTTTGCCAACGCTGTGGCAGTTTATGGATGCCCTTCTTGAAAAAATCAGCAGGACGGGAGACAACAAACTCTTCAAAGGCGTTTTGTACTGCCTCTCGGGAATTGAATTTTTTTCCCGCTAAAAAGTTGTCCAAATTTTGGAAAAAGTAATAGTCGGTAGGCGCAAGATCTGGTGAGTATGGCGGATGAGGGAGAGCTTCCAAACCCAACTCGTGCAGCTTAGAGACGGTCTGTTGTGCAGTATGGGGTCGCGCGTTGTCGTGAAGTAGCAGTGGAGACGACCGATTGACCAAAGCTGGTTGCAGACGTGCGAGTTTCGCCATCATTGTGGTCAGTTCTTCAATGTACACATCTGCAGTAATGCTCTCACCGTTTTGTAAAAAGCTATGATGAATCACACCAGCACTAGACCACCAAACTGTGACCATCACCTTTCTAGGGGTCATTTTTCGTTTTGCACATTGCTTTGGTACCGAACCAGGATCTAACCAACTTGCTGAGCGCTTTCGATTGTCAAAAAGAATCCATTTTTCGTCGCACGTAACAATTCGGTTCAAAATTCCTTCATTTCTGTGCCTGTTAAGCAGCGCAAGGCAAGTCTCGACGCGTACGTTGCGCTGGCGATCGTTAAGTTCGTGGGGCACCCATCTATCAAGCTTTTTTATCTTGCCAATCTGTCGCAAATGGACCAATATTGTTTTGATGCTAACATCAAAAGCTGCTGCCAGCTCAGCTGTAGATTGAGATTCATCAGCTTCCACAATCGCCTTTAATTCATCATTGTTGACCAAAGTTTCCGGACGACCACGAGGTTCATTTTTCAAGTCAAAATTCCCAGAATGGAACCGAGCAAACCAATAACGGGTTGTACGTTCGTTTGTACAGTTCTCTCCGTAAACGTCGTTGATGTTACGTGTCGTTTGTGCCGCGTTGGTGCCACGACGGAACTCATATTCCATAATTACACGAAATTTCGAAGTATCCATTATGAGGAAAAATGTTGAAATGTAATGAAAATACAACGCTAATCAATAAACAAAAGACTTATATTGTAAATAGAATGTCATATTTTTAAAACAAAATTAATTTGAATTTAGAATTCATAGCCAATCAAAACTTTTTTTTGTTTGAAAAAGTCTGTACTGCAATACGGCAATTTCATAGGTAAAGACCTATTATATATACACGGCGAAATTTAATTCGATCATTTCCTTAAATGTATGTACTCAGACTATGCTATAGAATAATCTTACAAGATGAAATTAAAATTTCAAAATGCCTCCTAAAATAACTGGATAACAGCCGAAATATCCATTTAACACTACACACAGCGCGGGCGCCGGGTCAGGGCTTTGTAAATATTTCGTAGGTAATTAAACACCTGCCGCAATGTCGCAAGGCTTTTCTTTAGTGTTTGATTTCGCATAAATTTTATAATACCTGGATTTAAGTTTTATTTTATAAGTACTTTTGATATTTATATATAGAACCGTTCTATAGCATAGTTATTTTAGGAGGCATTTTGAAATATATATTTTTTTAAATTTCACCTTGTACTACTATTCTATAGCATGGTCTGAGAACATAAATTTAAGGAAAAGAACGAATTAAATTCCAATTTGTATAAAAGAAAGTCTTGTTAGTTACACTATTTATAACTCAAGAACCGATTTGGCTGAAAATTAGTGGTTAAAATAAAAAAAAGCTAAAAAATTAGTTAAAAATTAGCTTAGAACCAGGAGACGGACATAGGATACTTTTTATCCCGTTCAACCGCGTTTTCAAATTCACCCGTGGGAAGCCGGGGCGGGTCAACAAGTAGATAAATAACGCCCAACAATCACATAGATCCTAGACCCTTTTTTTCGATAGGCTTGCGTTTGACCACTATTGCACCTGCAGGCCTAGCACGGCCGGTAGATAACTTCTCCCCAGGGAGTAGATAACAAACTTATCCTCACTGTCACTTTATTCCACTCTGCGAGCACGGCCGCGACAGTGGAAAGCTTTATCCGGGGGATAAACGGCGGGAGTAGCGTTTTTAGATTTCTCTACCGTATTGTTGCCAGTACGAGAAAATTTAACTAAAATGACATTGCATGCTTCAATATTTTGTTCAGTCCATCAAACCATCGATAATTGTTCGGCTAAATATACTGGAATTGAAGACAAAATATAAAAATTTGAAAAACATAAGGTTTTTGTGTCCTTGTGTTAATCAAAGAGTATGTAACGACTACTATGTATATGAGTGAGAGTAAGTGAGTAGTTTAAATTAAAATTTTATTTTGTCTATAATATGAGCGGAAAATCATGATTATTTATTGTGTAGTAGTTATATTTTAAATTTTTATATGTATATATTTTATAATAAAATATACTCAAAAAATATTTGCATCATTTAAGTTAATTACGTAAATTAAATAATTTCCTTATTAAAACTAAACTAATAATTGTATTTTCACGAATATTTCGCTATGTATTTTTTTTTTGTATTGAAACTCATTTCCCGGGATTTAGAAGGGATTACTTGTATTCCGAATGCTTTTCCCGGTGTAACTTTCGCTCCAAAATTCGAGTTCCCGCGATTAAACATAGTTATAATAGGCACGCGACATTTTTGTGCCTATTAAAACACTTTGACTTCCTTATACCCACCTACAGGAGTCGAAGATAAATACTCTCTGCTTTATGTCAATTCAAGAGAAATATATCCACTTTCTTCCGAGTCCGTGCTCTGAAGCGGGGAGTAGCGGGATATAATGTCTACGATAATGTCAAAGGGAAATATTTCTTTCCTCTCCTCGTTGCCGTGCTACGTAAGGTGGAGAGGGGGATTATTTTAACTGACAGGTGGAAAAAACCGGGGGAAAGACAATTTGTCCACATGCCGTGCTAAGCCTGCTGATGGTAAGTAACGATGCGGTCTAGGATGTAGCACGCTTGCCTAGAAGATACATCGCACCTTTAATAATAAAGTGAATCAAGTCAAAAAATTGGGATTCACCGATTTTGTAGTAAAACGATTTCTATGCTCCTAAAGAATAGGTACAGTTTAACAGCCGCTGCATTCACGGCTATACGAGCGAAATAAAGGAACGTTCGTCTCTTTTTGATTGACTCGTCGATCCCTTCCGAAATCACAAAACGAACCAATTAGAAATGCTCCAGCAGTGATCAAACTGAGACGTGTGCTTGAGTGGAATAATTCAAAATAAATCATTTTATCAATTTTTCTTTTTCTTTTCTAAAATTTTCATTTAATGCAAATTTCATTAAACAGCATTATATATTAAAACACCTTGTTTCGTACTATGTTTTTACTAACAAAATGTATTAAATACTAGTGATGCATTTGTTGCAATATTTTTTTACATAAAGACTGTACTAATAAGTATTGTGTCATGAAGTATGATTAAAACTTGACGAAATTTTTAATCAAAAAAAGATCTGCATCACAAAAAATGCTTAATTTTTATTTCAAACCTCAATATTTTAGTAAATATTAATAATTCTAATTATTTTGAAGTCCATTTATGTCCCACCATCATTTTGACAAAACTTTAAAGACATTTTACTTTTTAAAGTGCTCCAAAAATCGAAATATTCGCTGAAACATAGTCAGCGGTAGACTTGTGAAACTTTAAACGTGATTTCCCAACAATCATGAATTTTGAGTTGATTCACTTTATTTTTAAAGGTGCGACATGTTCACTCTCGATTTGAAGACTCCAAGGTTGGTTTTCGGGGAATACGGGCCGGTAAAGCGTTCCACTCTTTGGCTGTTCGCATAATAAATGTAGAGGCAAATCGCTTTTTTCAAACCCTAACTAGGACTCCCTGTATCTAGGGACCCAGGACTTACGAGGACCATGGTCCCACAACACCTAGACACAGAACAAGTATTTGCGCTTTTTTGTCCCGTCGCAGGAATCGCACCCGCCGCCTCCAGGTCAGGCTGTCGATATTTAGAAGTAAATGGTAGATACTCACTTTACGTATAGCTGGTTGTACGATTACATCTCTATAGTAATCGTCTGGCTTACAAGACTGCATGTTTTCATATAATATACTAATTTTCTTCATGCTGTCCCAACCGGCAGGTCTGAAAATAAATTAAAACAAAATAAACGAATAACTCTATAACTGTGGTTGGATCTTAATCTTTAATATTTTTATAAGTAAAACTTCTTTAGGCATGCTTGACTTGGGGGTAAGCTGGTGAGGCAAACGGACTACGTAAACGTAGAAAGAGTAACGTTTCGTATATTACTATAGAGGCAAGAGAGATGGAGCTAAAGATTTGAAACGATTTTTAAGATGTTGAAACGTTTATTTTCGTGTTGTTTCCAAAACTCCATAGAAGCTTCTGGTAAAGTTGCCACCACTTTACTAGGAGTATGACTTGACTAGACTAGACTATAACTTGACTTGATGACTTGGACTTTGACTTGACTTAACTTGGTATAATATACATATAGGGTAAACTATCTAATAACTAGCCACTTTAGGTGCACTAGCCAGTTCGTTTTAGTTCGTGCTAGTTTCCATACGGTAAAAAATGGGAACTAATATGAAAGCTTATAGATAAGGTAATGTTAAACCATGATCACAGATAGCGTTACGTGAATGTAAGTCTTATTTCATGCGAATGTAGTAAATAGTGGCCAATAACTAATAGCGGCCAGTTACCTACACCACGTTTTAAGGGTATATAAATATAGTAATTTCTCGAGTTATTTAATATAGGGACATTAAATAACTCGAGAAATTATCAATTACTTGACACTGGCTAAATACACAAAAGTGTGGAGCCAAAACCAAACAAAACAAAGTTTAAAATGGACCTGTGTATGTATGTGTGTAAATTTTAGCAAAGATTATTTTTTCTAAATGCATGCTTGTGTATTCTTCCTACTCACGTGTGCGTGTGCGTTTACGTACGTGTGCGTGTGTGCATGTGCATCAAAGGTTACGGAGAAAAATGACTTACAAAAAGACACGATCAATTATAAAAAGAGAATAGAAAGAGAAGAAAATGACAAACAGCAGAAAGGTGGAATAATAATAATAATGCCCAACGATCACATACATAGATCGTGGACCCTAACTAGGATTCCCTGTGTCTAGGGACCCAGGAACTACGAGGACCACGGTCAAATCCTATAATAGAATTTGGTTGTTCCACTCACATCAGCACCGCATCCTTCTCAACGATAAGCGCCGGCGTCCGGAAAGGTAGACCATATATCCGATGCGTAAGGTACTTGTAAAGAAGGTCGCAGTTTTTATCTTCTTTAGCGCTGGTATAGAAGAGAGCGGCGCCATACTGAAGACAGAACCGTCGCACCCACTGCTGCATGAAGTCGAAATGCTCGTCACGGTAATCGTGCTCCTTTTCTAGCGTGCTCATGTAGTCAGTCTGTGGGAAAGAGAAAGAGAGTTAAAGGCTATTAAACTCGCGTATCGCTTCGTCTTCCGCTAGGCGGCTCCTCACGAAGTCTATGTCTTCTACGTATTTGTGGAATAATTCCTATCGCATTACATAATCTGGTTCAAAAGTTGTAACTTAATAGGAGAATCCCTATTAAGTTATAACTTAACTAGTTTTGGCGCTGATGTTAACCAAGAGCATTTGAGATATATTGTGATCTAGCGAATACGTTACTTGAGGGCATTCGCATGTGGTAGAAATTTCCCCAATCCGTACAAAGCGTTTTTATTCTACTTACTACGTATAGAACGGACACTCTTCCCCGCTTTCACATGCAAGGGGTGATAGAAAACGATTGTTTTGTTTCGAGCCAAAAATCATCAATCTCCACTAAGATATAATGAGAAATTTTAATATTTTACTTATTAGACATTTAACGACTCGATTTTAGATATAAATAAATATTTATGGACATTTCACACATCATCATCTAGCCCCAAAGTAAGCAATGCTTGTAGTATGGTCACCAGATATCTGATACAATATACTATAAATAACATATAAAATATATATATAGTAAGTAAAATATATATAGTTGATAATATAATGTACAAGATACTTTTTGTTTGTTAATATATACACAGAATATGATATAACACACCCAGTAACAGAGCAAACATCGATGTTAATCACACAAATGTTTGTCCTAGGTGGAAAACGAACCTACATCCTACAGCTCAGCAGGCAGGGTTACTGCTAACTGAGCTATCGGGCCAGAAAGCCAGATTTTAACCTGATTTTCATAATTATAATTATCTGCTGTAGTGCGCCTACAAATTCCATTTCCATATTTGTAATTGTATTAATATTACGACGACGACGCCTCTGTCGTCAGCTTGCATTCGTTACACCAACTATAATAATAATAATAATAATATGTGTGGACATCTCACACAACGCCATCTAGCCCCAAACTAAGCAAAGCTTGTACTATGGGAACCAGATAACTGATACAATACTTAGATACTTTTTGTTTGTAAATACATACATAGAATACAATATAACACCCAGACACAGAACAAACATCGATGTTCATCACACAAATGTTTGTCCTGGGTGGGAATCGAACCCACAACCCGCAGTTCAGAAGGCAGGGTCACTACCAACTGAGCTATCTGGCCAGTCAAACTTGTATGAACCTACGAAAAATCAGTAATAAAGTTACGATGTGCTAAAAACATTTAATATTATTGTCACCATTTGCCTCTCATCACCTTTAAGAACACGCAAAGGAACATTATGCAGAGTAGTTTCAAAACATAGCTATGACGCCGCTATGGAGTGCTTCTAGACGGATTCTTTTTAACCAGTGTGTTTGAATATTTTTTTAGATTAGATAGTCTTAAATTTGACCATAGTCTCTCTCACCTGATAGTAAGTGATGACGTGGCCGACGATGGGACATGCTTGCCTAGAAGACAGCGGTTCATTCTAGCCTTAAAAACTCCCTGTTTTCATGTTTACCTTAGTGGCGACCACAACAATGTCCAGCCCCAGATTTGTAGTAAGCACTCCCTCAGGTAGAGGACAGTCATCATCGTCTCCATTCTCGAGGTCATCAGACAAGTTCCTCGATGACCTCTTCATGGGAGACGAGGCTGTGGGCTCCAACTCGTCGCCTGGTTCCGTATACCTCTGCCATTTCTGTACCTGCTGCTTTTTACTTTGTAGCCTTTGTTCTGGAAATTGCAAGTTACGATATCAGCTGGGTCAAAGAAAGAAAGAGACAGAAAGTGTAGATTTTTCACAAAGAAAGAAAGAGATAGAGTGCAGGCCATAACCCACCACGGTCGCAAAGTGTAGGTTGGTGGATGATACGTTTCGTTTACGTTCTTGTAAAATATTTTCATGACAAATTCTGTGGCGAGGTAGTTGAGCAGGTCGGCTCATAGCCTTTCCGGGGCGAGATGGTTAATGCAGTGCGTCTCCATCTCGCCCCATCCCGGCGGCGCGCGGCGGTCAGAGCACGGGGGGTATTAGTGGGTTCGAGTATAATTCAACCACCCATTTCACCCTGTTAAGGGTGGAATTTCGAAAAATCCTTCCTTAGCGGATGCCTACGTCATAACATCTACCTACATGCCAAATTTCAGCCCGATCCGTCCAGTGGTTTGGGCTTTGCGTTGACAGATCACTATGTCAGTCAGTCACCTTTGAGTTATATATATTTAGATATATAATACTAATTGCAGCTAGTAAAGCGGGGGTGAGTTCCAATAGTCGATAACAAAACGTTGAACCGGTCATCGCATCGCGTGCCAGAGAAGCCGTATTAAATATGCGCATCTGTGCAGACCTCGCTGCTTAATTTTACACGCATACCGAATTCTAACTTCCTAAAAAAAACTAGCACACTTCATGCGGGACCACTATTACAACGCTGGAGAAATTTTTGATCAAAAGTTGAAATTAACTTTACAATAAATTTGCAAATTTTGTTATTCTCCTTGTACTAATTAATTATATAGAACTAGTTGCGCCCCGCGGTTTCACCCGCGAGTAAAAAGTATTTTATTTATTTGCTCATCACACGGGAAAAAATCACTTTTCCGGGATAAAATGTAGCCTTTATGTTAATCCAGTGTAGTAATCTTATTACCAGGCTGTGCTGATGTCTCAGGATGATGTGCGCAGTGCAGTGTCACGCGAAATTTTGTTTTGGGGTTCCGAATGACACTGTTCTGTTATGGGCGGCCGTGGCGCTTAACATCAGGTGAATGACTAGCTCGTCACATCACTCAGTAGAATAAAAAAAAAAGCTATCTTGGTACCGAATTTCATCCAAATCCATTCAGCCGTTTGAGGGTGAAGGAGTAACACACACATACACACAAAAACATACGTATAAACTTTTGCCTTTATAATATTAGTGTGATGACTGGTGAGATACTAACGATACTGAAGGAGAGCAATCGGTACTCGATTTTCTTTATAATTATGTAACAAAATTAGGCACTTAATATTTGAGCAAATTTCCCTATAAGTGAAATGAGGATATACAATAACGGTAAAACTTTGGTGACCTAAATTACGACGGTTTGGTTATCTAAATAACGACTTGGTAAACCCATCGTTTTCCAAAATCATAAGCAGAATCAAATTCAAATCACTCGCTAATCAAAGTTTTTACCAATACATTGACGTAAACCTATATTAATAAATAACGCCCAACGATCACATACATAGCCTAGATCTGGACAAGCTAAAAACATACATGATCGAAACCTACAAAAAATTTACTTATAGATCGCCAGTTTAAGCTGTTGTGACCTAGCAAAGTGCATCTAATGAATGAACGGTACCGGTCCGTTTTGTATACGTTTACCTACATCCTACATGTCTCATGACGATGAATCATGCTGATCACGTAGATACGACCGCCTGCCTAGCGGGTTGCTTGCCTTTATTTACTGCAATTTACATACACCACAGTCCACACACAATCTATAGATAGAGCTTAGAGTCGCTTGCAGAGAGTATAAATTTTATCTATTTATGATTTTGACGATTTTTTTATGATAATAAATGACGTGACGAGCTAACCGTTCGCCTGATGTTAAGCGACACGGCCGCTCATAACAGAACATGTCACTCGGAACTCCAAAAAATAAAGTTTCGCGTCACACTGCACTGCGCACATCATCCTCATGAGACATCGGCACAGTCTGGTAATAAGATCATAAAGTTTCATTTGCCCAGTAATTTCACTAGCTACAGTGCCTTTCAAACCGGAACACAGCAGTGCTTGGGCACTACTGCTTCCTAGCGGCAGAATTCCTAGCAAAGCGGTGGTACCTATACCTAGACGAACTTTGCAGAAAAGTGCTACTTGTAAGCAGTTTTTTTTAATTAAATTCTATGATGTTTCTGTAAACATAAGCGATAATTTCAATATAATAAACAAAGTATCAAAGTAGCTTTTAAATAAAAAAAAGACACAGTGACAGAGATATATCGTTTTGATGCTAGATGAACGTTCGGATCCCAGGACTTTGATTGTAGACTGACTAGTGTCCCGGGACTTTGATATTGTCGGGTATTCCCAAATCCTAGTCAGTAATGCTGTTTTGTCTCACATCAATCAAACATCATCAGTCGGAATACCATCAAGAAGGCCATCAAAAAAGGCCACTACGCGACATAGTTGGCGAAAAAGAGCCTGAACATCAAGAAACTAAGTTACAATACAGATAATGTTGCTACCCATTCCTTGGATATTCCTTCAGTCGGCTCTTACGGCACCCAAGAAAAGAGATAGGGTGATCTCATTGTTAGGCCAGGACTTAACGTCAATTTTTCATTTAATTTAAAAATTTCAGGACTATTATGTCTCATTATCGAAAAATACTGCTTAACTACATGAGTGAAAAATACACACATTCAATGAAACCACGACACAAAGAAACCGAATCCAAATGAAACAATACATCTGATGTCTCAGCCGCTCCAAGCAGTGACACAATAGAGCGGATAGAATACTTTTAGTGAAAACAAAAGAAAGCCCACCCAATGTCTGGTTTCTCACGAAGCTGACTTTTGGTACTCGTCAATTAGATACACAATTAGTGCGTTACAGATGGGATTGAACTGAAATTCTTTGCTACACATTAAAACATTAGTTTACTAGAGTAGAGAATCTCGTACATTATCATTGTAAGCTTAGCTGATGAATTTGATTTGGTGGTATGAGAGATATTTTTTGTTCAATCACACTAATATTATAAAGGCGAAAGTTTGTATTTGTGTTTGTGTGTATGTGTGTATGTTTGTTACGCCTTCACGCTCCGGCTGAATGGATTTGGATGAAATTCGGTATCAAGATAGCTTATATGCTAGATTAACATATAGGCTACATTTTATCCCGGAAAAGTAAAATTTTCCCGCGGGATGAGTAAATAATTAAAATACTTTTTATCCGCGGGTGAAACCACGGAGCGCAACTAGTGATTTTATAAAACTACCTGCCCATAGCCGCGCTAAGTTTTTTCATAAGAGTTTACTTCCCTACTAATATCATCGAAATATATATGTGAGTGTATGTATATTCGGGGCAATGCTGCCAGCGCGTTGGGTACGCTACCTACTAGTAGTGGGCTGGAGCATTTGGACTGTCTATAGATCATCGCGGCCAGTATATTAGTACAATTTTTTTTTTTTAGGTGGTATTGTTTTGTATTAGTTATTATAACATTGGTGTCGATTCTGTGTCGCATACTCTAAAGCTAAACGAAATTATCATATTTCCGTCTTTTTCATTTCCCTTTTATCAGAAGAGTACCGCCATACATTAAGTTTACTTAAGTTTTAGAGAATGCTACACAGAATCGACACCATTGTAGTATTTAGTTTAAGGATTTTAGGCATTTTGCCGGGGAAAAAAGCAATTGTATTTTGGCCTACGAAATATATAAAAATTGAGTACTGTATGTTTGGCTTTGGATTTTGCAAGCGTAAATATATTACACTTTTATTATTATATTTATAATTATTTACAGTTATGTTGCCGGGACCAATACATAAAACTTTTTATCCTGGAAAATCTAGAGGATAAACAGCGAAGCAACTCTAGATAAAAATAAATTCTCATATTAGAGGCATTGAATAATGTAATTACATATTCAGTTTATTGTAAGTCAGTTTTGTGTTGTCAGGTTTAGTGTAAGTAAGCATTCATGTAAATAGTAATAATAATAAATCTGGCAAGCTATCAAATATGTTGACTGACCTCTTAACTTCTCTAAATGTCAAGCTTTTAAAAAATAAACACCCATAAACACGATTCAAATCTGTTTAATAACATTATTACTATGAGTCATCGTAAAATTGTTATTTTTATCAATGACATCCCAAACAATTTTATAAAATGGTATTAATAAAAGGATAATATCTGCCCAATAGCCGGTGGTCGACCAGATAAACCACTTGTGTATTCACCTCATGGCATTGATTAAATATTACGTGAAATGTGACGTCATCGCTGAGTCACGGATTGAAAATAAACTTTAGTGCTGGTTTCTTCAGACAAACGAGAACTATGGCGGATATTTAAGTATTTTTAAGTAATTAATTTCTCAAGTAAATTAATATTAAGTATATATGTGTCAAGTCAAGTCATAGTCTTCATAGTCAAGATGGCCATTTCGTGACGTCATTTTTAAGTAAACATATAGTGGTGAACTGTAGGTAACGTTTATGAGAACAGCCGGTGTTGACTTTGACAATCGAATCACATCGAAATTGACGGTAAGGTGTACTTAGGAATGTAAAATAGCACTGTGGAAAGGTGTTAAAGAGTCACACGTGATATGTAGATAAAACTTTTGATTTCATTTAATTAATTCAAAATATTAACGAGTCATAAATAATAATAATAATAAATGTTTAAAAAAATATTTTTAGGTACGTAAACTTTATTTATAGCATAGACTTAGATCATAATTTTACCCTATTAGGATGAATCATAAGTAATAAAACACAGTTAAAACTACTTATTTTACCGAACTAAGGTCCGTATTACAGAATGATGATGACGTATACAGAGAGCTTTCATTCACTAATTGATCACTTTATGAATGAAATCTCTGCTTGAGCACCGATCGATGACTGAGCATCGTTCTGTAATACGGACCTATATGTACGAAGACATAATTAAAAACAAAACAACATCAGGTGTGTTATTCACCATTCATCTTATAATCGTTCATTGGAAAAATATGCCGGCGGCATCGAGCTAGATAAAACGCTCAACGCAGTCGACTATTTCCCTGTGAGTGACAGAGACGACGCTCTACTAACCCGATTATCGCGATGTGCGTTATTTTTACCGCCAAAAAATATTACCCATGAAGCTAGAGAAAACGTTATATGAAGCCGGCTATTTCCCTGTGAGTGACAGAGACATTATCCTGTACGTGACAGAGACGACGCTCTACTAAGTCAGCTATTTCCCTGTGAGTGACAGAGACAGTATCCTGTAAGTGACAGAGACGACGCTCTACTAAGTCAGCTATTTCCCTGTGAGTAACAGAGACGCCACTCTACTAAGCGGATTATTTCGATGTGCGTTACCTACTACGTTGCAACAAGTGCATGTAATAAAGAAGAGGATGACTCATTACGCTAATGAAAGCTGTATTGTCATAATGCAATCATGAATAGAATCAATGCGTGCATCCTTACTAATATATAAAGGTGATTTTCGTCTGTTTGTTAGTGTGACTTTCACTTTGTAAATAGATTCTTTTTCTGATATCATAGGGTACTTCTTTATCCCGAAAATTAAGGGCTCTGATTGATGATTGATGTAATTGATGGTAAGCATTTTTACCACCACTGGTTTGTATTCTGGATGCATTGCCGACTCAACTATTCACAACAGGTTTTACATTGGGTGCGGGGATCGAACCCGCATCTCGTACATATAACATTTAATTTACCCACCTATGTGCTACTCCATGATTGTCAATGATATTTATGATGGATAATAAATGATAATAATAACGCACAATGATCACATACATAGGATACTGGACCCTAACTAGGATTGCCTAATTCTAGGGACCCAGAAACTACGAGGACCATGATCCCACCAAACGCAGACTCAAAACAAGTATTTGCACTTTTTTATGTGCAAAAATACTTGTCCTGTCGCGGGTATCGAATCCACCGCCTCCGAGTTATGAGTCGACCTGCTCAACCATCACACCACAGAGGTGGTCTATATTATCTTTTTTCTACTTGTGGTGTTAAGTGGCAATATGCCCGAAGGTGGCACCGCACTATCATCTTAGAGTAAATGAAGAACTAGTCCGAATGGAGACAATTTTTCAAGTCATGCACAACATATCTCACGGTGCACATGCCCAGCTGCATTGGGAACTGTCAAACGTAGGGAATCATTATGTTACTGACCAGGTGAGAGATCCAATTTGTCTATGTGATCGCCGAGCACCGATGCCCAGCTCTGTAGTTGATCTAAAACGCCCCATGGTGTGGTCATCGCCACTGTGAGTAGGACCAGTGTGTGTGGGAATGTATCTTCGTTAAGCGCAAACTTGAGCAGGTTTGTGTGACCTGGATCACCATCAAGCACCCATACGCTGAGTCGTGTGTGGTCTGTGGAGAAAATTGTTATTTTAAAGTTAACTATTTGTTCAGCTAGCCCCCGTTTTTTCAAACACTTGACTCAAGTTGGACAGAAAATGGGGGTAAGGTAAAAGTGCAGAAGACGGTAGGCAAATTTTCCAAAATAGACCACTGTTGATGGTTGTTGTGACGTTGCTATTGTTGTCAAGTTGTCACAATGTTCTATGACCACTCATATCAATTGAAGGCCCCAAGTCTGTTCCATTTTCATTCTGTATCGTCAGGAGCATAATAAGGGTCATTTATATGATGAAACATTGATAAATAAATATATAAACAAATTTTTGTAATTAATATTTGTTAGAACATTAATACTAAAGGTTTATATATTAATGTATGCAAATCTAATGGAGAATACTCCAAATAACTATGTATATTAACTTAATAACAAAAAACTATTTAGTGTGTATTTATAGATAATGAATTAATCAGGTTCAATGGTCCTTTAAATGCCATGATACAATGCACAATCCAAGTCCGGTAGGTATTGGAACAGATTGCAATCAGCTGATCAATTATTTGATAACATTACATACAACTGCACAAACATATTTCCATAATGTTAGAATTGAAATATAGGTCGAGCACAGGTTGTCATTATAGAAATCAATTCAATTTTATGGAAAAAGGAAACAAGACGATAAATTTGTTTATTGAAGTGTAGCATGCCCCTTAGTTTTGCCAGTGTTAATCCCTAGCAAATATCCCATTCCTAGTAATAGGATACTACCTACATACCAAGCTCAATTTGAACCTATTCAGCCATATAATAGGTACTATAGGTAGAATAATAGATGTAATAGATAGCCATTTACTATAATAGAGAATGTACTACACAACTCTCCATCCATTTTTAATGTGTATTTATAGATAATGAATTAATCAGGCTCAATGGTCCTTTAAATTACTACACACTCTATTATAGTAAATGGCTATCTATTTCAAACATAAATTTTCACAAACTTTCCCATTTATATTATTAGTGATGATTTATGCAAACTGCATTACAATAATGCCAATGAAAATTTGGCACTCTGAAGATAGTTTTTATTTTTGTCAATGATTGGTGTGACAAGCTAGCCATTCGCCATATATTAAGCATCACGGCTGTCACATCACAGTTGCAGTGCCACTTGTAACTCCAAAGTTACACCTAAGATTACTAGATGGTCATAATGTAAAATATGACTTTACATTCCTATTTTGTTGGAGTGCCTAAAATGAGTGGCAAAGTTTCATCGTGTTCGTTATAACTGAACTGCAGTAATTTTCAAATTACTTTCATTGTGTTACTCATTGTACGAGTTATGTGTATAGATTCCATATCTATTAGTTATTCCACTTCCATTGTTTTCTCATAAAATCCCAAAGAAATATTCATCACACTAATATTATAAAGCTGAAAGTTTGAATGTGTGTTTGTGTGTATTTGTGTACTCCTTCACGCTCAAATGGCTGAATGGATTTGGATGAAATTCGGTACCAGGATAGTTTATATACTGGATTAACATATAGGCTACATTTTATCCTGGAAATGTGAAATTTTCCCGTGCGATGAGCAAATAATTAAAATACTTTTTATCCTCATGTGAAACCGCAGGGTGCTGGTATATGATAAAATGGAAAAGCAGGTAACATTGTTTGTCTAAAAAAATCATTTTTGTAATATAACAAGGATCTTTCTATAACCTTTTCATTAATGGCAAAGCTTAATTTAGGTATTTATTTGAACGGCTTTATATTGAATGAGTACTTACCATCTCTGTATTCATCACTAATGTCTATATATGCATATTCGAGCGCAGACCCCTTCTTAGGGTCCTCAACTCCCTGTAATTTTGCTACTAAAGTTGTCTTTCCAGTTTCGTTGTCACCCAGAACTAGTACATTTTTGTTTGAAGGTAGTTTTGTGTTTCCTTGATTCTGTACTTCTTCTAAGATAGCAGACCTAAAAAAACAACATTCATGTCATCATCTATGCGTCAAATATGCGAGGTTGGCTCGCAATACATGAAAGTGCAGCGGCGGCGAAACATGACACGATGTGAAAACACTTTATCACTGTTTTACATACAAAGGCAAAACGTAGCAGCCAGGTCACATATTTCTCAGGTGCGAGTTGCGAGGCTCTGTCAGTCGTAGGTGTGACACATTGGATCCCCTATATGGGGGAATGCATGCAAGCCGTAAAATTAACAGTGAACCATTACCATAGGTTGTCCTGCACATCGTCTTTATCCTTCTTTTTAGATTTGAGCCCGTTAGTCTGGCCGTTTGTATCCATTCTTCAGGAATTTTAGAAGATAACAACGGCACAGAAAGGCTTTTCTTTCGTTTTCGTTTCTTCTCCCGTTCATACGTCACTCTCAATCGCGATGATGTTAGTGTGACAATGCCAAAAATTAAGTCTCCACTCAGTCTTTTACGATTAAAAATTGGGTAACAAAAACCACATAAAATATTATCAGCGAGCCAGCTTTCTTACGTAAGAAAAATAATTGATTAGATGGCGTTTAAAGATGTATTGCTTTATTTCTATTCTTTTTGGAGTGAGAAAGCTTATCAAGATATTCGTCCGCGCTTCTCAGTATCTTTAATATACATTTAAAAAGCGCTGGGAATAACTGGGAAGTATTTTTTACTTGGCAACATCTACATTTTTTTAAATTAAGGGCCACAGCTAATTTAAGCTTAATAGAAGTTACAAATTTATATATCGATTTCTATTTAGTCGATTTTAGTACTACGAAATATGGCATTATAAAAGAGTGTTGCCTGTTAGTACAAGTCAATCAAGTTTAAAGATTATAACTTTGCCTGCTGTCTGCATACCACTCGGTCATTGTGCGAGCTCTCAGCGGTGCAGCAGTATTCTCCATTACGCATTAAAATCTTCTGCGATCACCAAACCACCTACCAAAGGAAGCGCCCTACGATAAGTGTCCTAAGAAGCATTTTATGGGGCTAAGCTCTTGGGAGATGCTGACAACTGCTGGTATCCACACCTTGACTATTTATTTCACTAGGTGAGTTATAACTGTGAATGATTGAATGAAACCACTCCATGGACACAAGCAAGCAGCTCTTAAGATCTACTTGTTCATGAGTTTACACAAGCCTAACGCCACCCCATCTTTCAGTAGGTAAACAGGACCTACATGGAATGTAATCTTGTCTGATCTTTTAGGTACTAGCATCTCATGAGACAATAATTCAGTTCAACAATAGCTGCAATATTGGCAGTGACAAAACCCGGTGAATGATATAATTAAGGCTGACAACGTGGCGGGAAATAATGAAAAGCTTAGGTAAGTATTATTGTTAAAATGTATAATCGACTATAACTTTGAGGTCGATTATGTTCTTGGCTTAATCGTGGAAGCGTCAGCGTCACGTTGGTTTTAACATCAAAAAGAAGTATTTGTCATTTTCAAAGTTCATCATTTTCAATTTCTGTCATAGCATAAATGTCAGTCAGACCATCGGACTGTTTGTCAATTTTCTGGTGTACATGTCGTTTTCGTAGATAAAACATTAAATCAAATAAAAAAGGGAATTAAATGTCGCCAATTATTTATTAATAAACATTAAAAGTTTGTTGCATAACCTGTGTTTGAGCGTTGTAAAATGTACCGGAAGCCGAATCCTGGTAAAAAACCCAATTTGTCTCAAGTGAGTCATTCTACGATCATTATTTACTTGTCTTGAGGTTTTGTCCGGTTTATTATTCAATAGATTGTGATAAAGCTACGCTTACTTAAAGTAACTGTTGTTGTTGAAACGGGATGTGGTTTATTTACCAGTCTGGAGATAGTTACATTCCTGTTGGAGACCATCAGCTGATTACTCTATTGTAAACAATGGTCTTCATTGTATCCTTCTTAATTGTTTTTGTCCTTCCCGTAGATTACTCTCTATGCATTATAATGATATTATTTTTAAATCGTCAGTGTTTTGCTGTTGTGAATATTTCAGAAACAACAAAAAATTGTAGATTTTTTTCAACTTGTTCTTTGTTTGTGTTAGCTATAAATTACTAAAATATGTGGCAACATCCCATATTTATGGAAAGATTGTTGCGTATAAATCAGCCAAATAGAAAAGTAACTTTAGCAAATTAAAAAAATCGCAATGATATTACTGGTTAAATTAACAATGAACTTGACCAGTGCAATGCAGTAATTCTGTAAATGGTTAGTTTTGCTTAAATCCATTCAAATTTTTGATGTGCTTAGTAAAACAGAATGATGTATGTATGTTGTATAACATAATGCTAATGTGTAACATAATATTAAATTAATGTTAGTAGGTAAATAATTTATTAGCTACTTATTAGACTTTTAGATTTAGACTAGAGACATGATGAAGATGTAAGCCCTACCAACATGCTTAAATAAATAAGCGGACATTACTTCTTAAAAAATCAAATGTGTTCATGGCCTCATTTGGATAGCTGCTGGCCAGCAGTTATTAGATAACATATAGTCCATATTTTATTTTCCAGTTTGGTCTCCTAGATATACCCGACTTGGATGATGGAGATCATGAACCAATGGACCTCTCAGATGATGATATGGATCTTGAGGCAGAGCTGGCTGCTATCAGTGGAGGATCCAACAGGCCCCGACCCCGGAAACCAGCACCTGTTCCAGCTGCGAACTTGGATGCTATGATTGCTGCTAGTTTGAAGGATGTGCCTTCAGATGAGGATGATTCTGGTGAGTAAACTAATTAATAAGATCATTATTATTATTATTATTTTATATATTTTCATTTTATTAATAAATAGCTAGAATAGGTTTTAAATTTGTTTTCCAATAAAAAAAAGTATATTTAGATTCAATTGAACTTTTTAACTTATATTGGCTGTAAATTCAGAACTACCCTCAGTTGAGAATTGATTTTCATGTCGATTTCATTTACATATTTATCATTTTGAAAATGAAATCTCAACTCCAGATGACATAAAAAATGTAATCTATAGGTTTTGTTGTATGTTTATTTAATTTATAGAATTAACAGTGGCTAATGTCAGCTACTGATAACAGCGGTTCCTATTATGTTTGTGGTTTAATATTCAGCAAGTGTCTTGCAGTTACAGTAATTCATGTTAGTGGTAATAAAGGGTTAAAAGAGTTCTACTGGATAAGCAATGCATTGGTGATGTCTCCTCCGGTGTTACAGATGTCCATAGGCTACAGTGACCACTTCCCATCAAGTGGGCCGTATGCTTGTATGCTCCATTTAACATAAAAATACCACCTAGCACCATTAGGTAACAATCACTACTTTTCGCATACTTTTAAGCTTCTCGGTCTATATATGTATATAATATACCTTCTTACTTAGGGAAGGCATAGTGACCCAGCAGTGCTTATACTATTATTAATAATGTATTTATTGAAGTAAAATCAGGCGAGGCGAACGGAAGTTGAGAGAGAGATAGAAGTTAGCGAAGACAGAAAGAGAGAGAGAGAGTTACGTATCTTTTTTTTTTTTTTTTTTTTTACTTCAAACTTGTCTAGCATTTGACCACGCTCTCACCTGATGGGAAGTGACGATGCGATCGAAGGTGTAGCATGCTAGCCAAGTAAATACCTATTCACTCTTCTCTTGAACACGCCCGGGTCATATTTCGCCGGAAACACAGACGCTGGCAGGGCATTCCATTCCTTAGCCGTTCTAATTAAGAACGTTGAGTCAAATCGCTTGGTACGAATGGGTGGTATTTCGACCACAAAAGGATGGCGCTTAGCCGAGCGTCTAGTAGTCCGGTAGTGGAATGGTGATGGGAGAATTAGATCATGCAGTTCTTGAGCGCATTCACCGTGGTGTAATCTGTAAAAAACCGACAGACTTGCCACCTTACGTCGATGTGCAAGGCTCTGGAGCCTTTCACCAACCGAAGTGTCGTCGTCAATGAGCCTTTTGGCACGCCGTTCAATCGAGTCCAGAGCCTCAAGCTGGTACTTGGCAGACCCGTCCCACAGGTGGCAGCAGTACTCCATACACGATCGGACTTGTGCTTGATACAGATTTAGAAGCTGTCCAGGTGTGAAGTACCGCCTTACCTTGGACAATATGCCGAGTTTTTTTGAAGCTACTTTGGCTTTGGACTCGATGTAGGATCCAAAGTTTAGGTTTGACGTGAGATCAACACCCAAAAGCTCAAGATGGTTTCCTAAACTTACAGATACACCACGGAATGAAGGAGCCAGATGGAGTGGGCTCTTTTTAGCAGTGAATAAACACGCCTGTGTTTTTGCAGCATTGAACCTAACCAAGTTAGCATCGCCCCAATCGGACACGGCTTTCAAAGCCAGGTTCATGCGCTCAACCATAGCCTCTCTCTCAATCCGGACATCGTCACCACTGGCTCGGGCACTGGATGTGTATCTTTCAACAACAGTACTATCATCTGCATACCCAAAGGTACCGGGCTTTAGCAAATCATTGATGTGGAGTAAGAATAGTGTTGCTGAAAGAACTGACCCCTGAGGTACACCAGCATTAATAGCTAATTGATCGGAAGAGCAGCCATCAAGAACTACTCTAAGCGATCGTTCCCTCAAAAAGTCTGATATCCAAGTGCACAAACCAGCAGGTAGTCCGTAAGATGGAAGCTTATTCAGAAGACCGTCGTGCCAGACCCGATCAAATGCCTTAGAGACGTCTAGAGATACAGCAAGTGCCTCTCCATGCATCTCTAAGGCTTCGCTCAATATGTGAGTGGCATACGCGAGAAGATCCCCAGTGGACCGGTTTCGGCGAAATCCGTATTGCCGGTCACTGAGGAGATCATTGTCTTCAAGGTATGCCAAGAGCTTGTTGTTAATTATACGCTCCATACTCTTACAGAGAATGGAGGTAATTGAGATGGGTCGATAGTTGGCAGGATCAGCACGACTGCCCTTCTTAGGTACAGGTTGTACGTTGGCTAGCTTCCAACTCATAGGGACTATTCCGGTGTCTAGAGAGAGGCGAAATAGGCGTGTTAGAATGGGAGACAACTCGGGTGCACAGCTCTTAAGTACAATTGCAGGTATACCATCGGGACCACTGGCTTTGTTCACGTCTAGACTGCGTAATGTTTTTAGTACTTCCTTCTGACGTATGCGTATTTCCGGCATGAAAACACCGCATTGTGGAAGGCAGGGAGGTACCTCATTAGCAGTATCTAAACGCGAAGCTTCTGCAAAGAGAGTGGCAAACAAGTTTGCTTTTTCTTTTGCAGTGTGAGCCAGCGATCCGTCTGGTTTCAATAATGGAGGCAGTGAGGATCGACAGAAGTTCGCTTCAACCGATTTGGCTAGGGACCAAAAAGCCTTACTACCCGCTGGGTAGGAAGCAAGTTTAGTCCCTATTCGACCAACATGATTGAAACGAGCCTTCCTTAATTCCTTCTTACAGGCCTTGGCGGCAACGTTAAAGGCTTTCTTCTTAGCTCGAGTGTCCGAGGCCTTGCGTTTTCGAGCGTCAGCCCATGCCAGATATGCCGCATGCTTCTGCGCTTCAGCACGTGCACATTCGGCTCCAAACCATGGGCTGGCTTTGCTGGTCACGGGTTTATCGGAAAATGGAATAAAATATTCCATAGCCCGACATACTACCTCAGTAACCGCATTCGCGCAGACCGTCGGATCTCCAGAAGAAAAACACGTTTGCCGCCAAGGATATGAAGCGAAGAAATGTCGCATCTCGTCCCAGTCTGCTAAGTTGTATCTCCAGACACGCCGATTGCTCTTAGGGCTTGGGTCAGGCGGGGAGTATACTGAAACGGACTTGACCAGACAGTGATCGGAACTACCAATGGGTGAGGATACCGCCACAGAGTATCGGTCTGGTTCAGTCGTGAGCAGAAGGTCGAGGCAGTTAGCAGTGTGGCTATCAATATCAGGCACTCGCGTTGGCTCTTTAACAATCTGCGTTAAATTGAGCGCCAAAGCGAGCTTACGCGTCTCTCTCCCAGCGTGGTCCGTGATCCGGTGTGGGACTAACCACTCCTGGTGGTGAGCATTAAAGTCCCCCAGAACAACAAGCTGAGCCGAAGGATAGCGTTGCTGAGCCACATCTGCCGTTTCACTGAGATACTCCATTAGAAGAGTTGTCTCCCGGTCACCGCTATGTGATCTGTACACACCAGCATAGAGAATTTTCTCAATGCCGGTGTCCACAAGCACCCAAATCACCGAAAAGTGGGGATGTTCAAGGTTTCGGAGACGCAAACAGCAAATGTCATCACGGACGTAAACGCAGATACCAGCGCGTGGAAGGAAGCGGTTTTCCAAGATGAATCCTGGATAGTCCAGATATGCCGTGTCTGATGGACATCCTATTTGCGACTCAGTCAAGAAGAGCAAGTGCGGTTTGTTGGTCTCCAGATGATGATGGACCGCTTGCAGATTTGAGTGCAGCCCACGAATATTTGTGAGGTGCACTTTAAGAGTGAGGACGTGCATCTGCCGTTTAAACTTGCTCAATTTTTTCGACTTTTTCATAGTTGGGTGAGTTAGGTAGACAAGTAGGAAGTGGACGTGATATTGGGATGCTAACCCTCAGTAATAGAGAAGCTCCTACGCCAATGGAGAACTTGCGCGGAGACTGCGGGGACGCCCGAACCCCCCTGAAATTGCCCACAAGTTCCTCACTTCCAGTCGCCAACTGGCCCTGTGGACAACCTCAGGATTTTACACAAGCGGTGGGGCAGCCTTTCGTAGTTGGCTAGACTACTACTTGGGCCCCCTACAACTTGCGGTCGGCCAGCAGAGAGCACCGTGCTTCGGATCCCGCTACCCTCCGAAGCAAGGTCTCCGACGCGAAAGCATCTCCATCACCAATACCGGTCTGCATACCCAACACAACTGTCCACATCTACTCGTCAGAACGGCTTCATTAGACATCACGATGGAACACGACGAGTCGCTTGGCATCGTGGTTTTGTCTAATGGGTGGTAACTTAGCCGGCGGCTAAGGCCTTCCACCAGTTATTTGGTTGCTCTTTTGGCACCACCCAGGGGTCACGTGTAGGGAAACTAGGGTTAAAGCCTACGGACGCGAGCAAACATAAACCCCCAAAATCTTATCCCCGTATCTTATAGAAGTTTTACTTCAGTTGTGTGGCAAGCACACTCGTTTTGTTTGTAGAAGTATAGTATTTTTGTATTGTACCTTATAGGTGATGAAGATGACCCAGATCTGCTAAGCGAGCTGAATGAGCTATCTATAGACGATGAGGCCTCCCCCCCGCCCCGTTCGTCTCGCCCCGCCCCCGCTCCTCCAATCAGTGCCAGTGCAGAGAGCAGCACTATCAGTTTGCTGAAAGAACGGATATCCAATTATACTATAGCGGAGAAGAATGCTAAGGCTAGCGGTGAGAGCAGCCGGGCTAGAAGGTAACCTATCTATATCCAACCAGAGGCAATATTTCTACCTACAATCTTAAAATAAATTTGTTAATTTTTTGGAAGGTACCGAAATTCCATAACCATTCCGAGATTATCCTCTACTAAGGAGCTCATATAATAAACATCATATTTTTATATTCAGTAGTTATTAACAATAAAATAAATAAATAATAAAATAAAATAATAATTTGTGAGGATTTATGATAATCGACGTATTCAGAGTAATTTCTACAATGACCATAAAAAAATACTGCGAAATATTTTTTTTCCTCATTTGGCTAAAATATTAATTCAGCATCACAACTGTCAAAATTCAAAAACTATATACAACTAGTTGCGCCCCACGGTTTCACCCGTGCATTAAAAGCATTTTAATTATTTACTCATCCCATGGGAAAATTTCACTTTTCCGGGATAAAATGTAGCCTATATGTTAACCTGTGTATAAGCTATCTTGGTACCGAATTTCATCCAAATCCATTGCCGTTGCCGTGAAAGAGTAACAAACATACACACATACAAACTTTCGCCTTTATAATATTAGTGTGATTTAATATATTTTGTTATTGCATTTAAAAAAAATAAAAAATACGTGTCTGCTATTTTTCAAGTTACTTTTAACTAAATCAAAAAAATAATGGGGTCAAAAATTTGAAATGCTGTCCAGCATTTTAATTTTATTAACTTTTATATCTACTTTGTTACAGATTCGGGCGAGGCCTCAAAACCCTAAACGACCTTTTAAAGCAAGCCAAAGCAGGCAGACCTGTGAAAGACGAAGACATCCCACCACCAGTAAGCCTGGGCAAGGCCGAACCTAGCGCTCCAGAAGCAAAGCCAGACCAGCCTGTATCGCCAAGCCAGATACCACCAGACCAGCCCTCAGACCAGCCTCCTGTGCCACCACCTCGTTCGACCAGCATCGAGGCTCCGCTTGTGGACTTAGGGCCTGACCCTCCAAGTCACCCTGAGCCGAGAGAGCCTCCTCCGCCGCCCCCTAATGAAGCCAGCCCTACCCTCAGTCCAGAGAGGCAGCGAGGCTTGCAGATAATATTGGGTGAGCAGTGAGCATTTCCTTGCACCCTGTCCCTCACAACTTCTATGAATCCTTTTAATCCAAAGATTGCCTGGAAGACATACCTTTCGTCGCACATTGTTAGCCCGATAGCTCAGTTGGTAGTAACCCTACCTTCTGAACTGCAGGTTGTGAGTTCGATTCCCACCCAGGACAAACATTCGTGTGATCAGCATCGATGTTTGTTCTGTGTCTGGGTGTTATATTGTATTTCTATGTATGTATTTACAAACAGAATGTATATAAGTATTGTATCAGTTATCTGGTACCCATAGTACAAGCTTTGCTCACTGTGGGGCGCTGTGTGAAATGTTCACAAATATTTATTTATTTTACTTCTTCTAAATCATTGTATTCTTTATAAACTTTTATTGTTTGGTGTGTACCTACAATAAAGGTCTCAATATAATCAATTTCCAATTCCAGGTCGTAAGAATGAGTTTAAATCGGCCGCGCTATCCTGCAAGCATTCAGGAGACAAGGCCATGGCTCTGGAGTACCTAAAAGTGGTGAAGCAGTTTGACCTGGTGGTGGAAGCTTATAAAAGCGGTCAGGAGATGGATCTGAATGAATTGCCAACGGTTGATGGCATCACTGCAATGATAAGGAGTCCTAAGGAGGAAGACAGCACGCAGACTGCTACTGGTATGTCTTTGAAGTAAAACTTCTTTACGCACGTTTGACTTGAGAGTAAGCTGGTGAAGTTGGTTCACGTAGATCTCCATTTTCAACATATCAAAGTAAAAAAAATTATTACTATGTTGGTATGTCCGGTAAAATGTCAATTTACAATTGTTAAGATGGCGACATTCACAACAGAAAAAACAAAGTTATAACGGTCGATAGATAGAGCTAAAGCCGTGTTACCACAAATACACAAACAAGGCTTAGACAGACGTCAAACGTGTGTTTAACAAAACAAAACAGTAGTTTAACACTTGTTTAAAGCTTGTTTAAATCT